>OX621189.1:3988290-8788290 GCA_951640565.1 Petrophora chlorosata
AACAATGACTAAGAAAAGCTGGAATCAAGTGACTTTGCAAATCAAATCTTGAGCAGGTGTACTTAAATAATTATAATTCTTCAGTTACTATTGAACTTAAACACAAACCATTCCTCCCAGAAGCCAAGGCGGTATATTTTTTTATGGTCTGGACAGCTGATTCATAGTTCTTGTCGGCTGCAATGACAGTGGCACCTTCCCGTGATAGCACCTGACATGAGCTCGACCAATTGCCCGAACCAGCACCTGAAAAAAAATAAAGAAATGGTCAATTATTTACTAAAATATGAAGGTACTTAATAAGTAATTAGTTAAAGGCTTTTTGGCGGGCAGTGAAAAATGATACAATTTTATTGTCCATACAAGTGTTATTTCGAGTGATCATGTGTAATATTGTTGGAATATTAACCATTATGTGTTCGTAAACGAGCATGAGTGTAGGCAAATGAAACAAAATAGAGAAAAACATTGCTTTTCATGTTCGCCAAAAAAGTCCATGGAAAGCTTGAATAAATTTCCACCACATAATGGAAGCATGAAATGAATGACATTGATTTTGACTACAATACGAATGAAATCATAGTACCTAATGTTTTCAAAAAGAAATAGTTAAAGTATGTACCTAATTATATTATTCATATAAGTAAACAAACTTGAGATAAGTATGTAATTATGTTTGATAGATAGATGAACACATTATTGTTAAAAACCTTAAAAATAGGTACATGAAAAACAAGTACATACCTTTCACACCCACATAGGTAAAAATAATTAATAAGTAGGAAGGTAACCTATACAAATTAATTAAATAAAAAAAAGGTTCACATAGCTATAATAATATATGTAAAGTTATCTTATACTCCACAATGATGATTTTAATTTCCAAAGAAATTTAACACATATTCTTAACATAAATAAGATTCGATTGACTTCGTTAAGTTTCGAATAAAATATTAGAAAGTAAAAAGAGAGACATTTACTTACCCGTAACCAGCGCAAGTCTACCTGCTACCAATCCAGACGCCATGACTGAATTTATTCCAATTTTCTCACAAGAAACAACGCAAAGTAAAGTTTGACTTTGAACTTTCGTATCCTATACCTTGCGAGCGTTTACGCGATTACGTTTACGTTTACGCTCATAGCGCTTATCAAACTAACACGCAATCTTATCAGTTATCAGTGACAGTGACAGGTGACAACTAGGGTAGCGAGCTTAAGGCCGCGTTCAGAAACGGGTAAATGTTTCTAAGTGAATACTTGTCAGTTAATCTCAGTGTTATGCCAAGTTCAAAATTAACTAACGCCTATCTAAACGGGCATCGAGTAATACAATAAGCCAGCCAATCAAAACCAATCATTTTGAAGACCGAGATTTCCCGCGCTTTTATTTATCAGATTTAACTGCGTTATTTTGGCTAATATCAGAACTTTATCTTATATTTTGCTTCAAATACACGAATCGCTTATTTTATTTATATCGATATGTACAAAAAATCAATGCAAAAATATTTCGAAATGTAAAGGAAATTGACAACTGACAACTATTACCTGACAGGTGAGAATCGTAACCCGCTTTTATAACGGTGAATATTTTCACCTGTCGGGTGAACTTTTACTCTCAGGGTTAATTAATGTCAACGTTCACCTGAGTCATTTCTGAACGGCGTTAGGGTAATAATTATCTCGCCACAAATCAAGATTATACTTGCCATATTCCCGAATCAAAATGCTTAACCACAGTCCATATTACATGGCAGTTAGAATATTTAATAATTTACCCATAGAAATTAAAAAGGAACCAAAATATTTATCTTTCAACAATAAACTAAAACATTTCTTGTCAACACATTGTTTCTACACTTTAAATGAATATTTTGAAATTGGTAAATAAAATGTGTATAATATAGTAAAATATAGTTATATATAGTATAATATAATATAATATAGCATAGTATAGTATAAATACTATAGTACAGTATAGTAGTATAGTATAAATACTTTTGTCAATCATATTTAATATTTTGCATGAACAGCGCCCGCCCAATTTGCGATGTCTGAAAAAGGCGACTAAGTTTTAAGTCCATGTACTATAGAATAAGACCTTTGTACACTTAGTTTTGCAAATAAATGAATATGAATAATATGAATATAATTATGGGTGATTTCCTGCGTTCGGAAGTGATAGCGATCAAACTTGTTGGAGACAAAAACATAATTTTAGGCTTTTGAAGCCACCATTTTGATTTATCTAAGTATTTTGTCGTGTTGTGTTGTCCAAGTGGTGCTGGTAAGCCAATATATAAGTAGTTACGTGTGTGTTTGAGGTTTAATAACCTCAAACATGACCGGCATGGATCTCGATCCGCCGGTCCCCCCGGATCCTCCGGACCCTCCTTCTAACTCATCCGCTAATAAAAGACGTATGGAAGCAGAAGCGCAGCCTCCTGCCAAAAAAACTATAACCTCACCTGAAGTAGCATCTGCCTCAATCGAGACTGTATATACAGACTCAGCCCTCGTTGTTGGCGGGCTATCATACACTTCATTAGACAAAGGCCCGTACGTGGTTCACGTTTCCCGCGTAGACCCTGATCCTTCCGCAGGCACATTAATAAGACCTATCAAATTTGGTCAATTTTTAAAAACACACCAAGTAACCAACATATGTACTGATGGAGTAAGGAGAGTTGGCAGAAACAAAATATCGGTTGAATTTAACACTGCTGATGATGCAAACAAATTCCTCACCTTCCCAATCCTAGCTATGTGTAAATATTCAGCTACAATTCCAACTTACAACATCACTCGGATGGGTCTCATCAGACATGTACCCACTGATATGTCTATGACAGAATTCGTTGAATCTCTTGAGCTCCCCACAGGATGCGGAAAAATACTAAAAGCTAGGCGTCTTAATAGGAAAAATGTTGTAGAAGGGAAATCAACCTGGATACCTACTCAAACAGTTGTGGTTACCTTCCTAGGCCAGGTCCTGCCTGACAGGGTCTTTTCCTACTATACCTCGCTTCCAGTAGAACTTTATCAATATCCGACCATTCAATGCCACTCCTGTTGCAGATTTGGTCATACCAAAGTGCAATGCAGATCAAAGCCGAGATGTTTCCGCTGCTCGAAGGAGCACTCTGGTGACAGCTGTGAGGTCTTAGAAAGTGAGTCAACCTGCTTACATTGCTCAGGACGGCACTTTGCCACCAGCAAGGCCTGTCCAGAACTTGAACGACAAAAATCTATTAAAGCCGTTATGGCCCAGAATAATATCTCTTATGAGGAAGCTGCTGCACAGTTCCCCAAAGTGACCCGCTCCTATGCTGAGGTTTCGCAAGCTATGTTTTCTACTGCCTCTCAAACATATCAGTCTGCCGAGCCTACAAGCTCGTCTCAACAACCTCAAAGTGGCCGTTCGTATGTTAAATTTGTCCGTGCCATCCCGCGCTCAAAAGCCCCACATGGGAAGTCTTATGATAAGACGGCCCATCGTGATATCGTTGCTACTCCCGCATCATCAATGCCGAATGGTTGTGCTTTAGGCAACCATCAACTTTTGGAAACATCTCCTCAAAAGGAGAATATGATAGAAACTCTTTTAACCTTAATAATAAATATCATATTAATGAACCCTCAACCTTTACCGTCCAACGTTGCCTCCAAACTAACACAATTAGTATCTCTGTCCAGCCATTATGGATCAAGTATCCATTCTGCAGTGGAACACCCAGAGCATGCGTCGAAAGAAGCATGATCTGACCCACTTGACAACAAAATTCCAACCGTCAGTCATTGCCATCTCGGAGACATGGTTGGTCCCTGGGTCCCAATTTCGGGTCCCAGGTTACACCTGTCTGCGGGATGACAGGGCTGACGGGTATGCTGGTAGTGCTTTGTTAATCAAGCGCTCCCTTCCTTTTTCCCAAATTACTCTCCCTTCCCATTCCCCTGATATCAACATCGTTGGTATCAGATCCCTAGATATCACTTTTATATCTCTCTATATTCCCCACCCCAACTCTTCACTAATCCCCGATATACTCTTCCTTCTTTCCTCTCTCCCTACCCCTATGATAGTCATGGGTGACTTTAATGCTCACCACATTCATTGGGGCTCCTACCATTCCGATTTATTTGGCCTTTCTCTCTTGGACACTTTCAACGAAGTGGACCTATGTTTGTTGAACAATGGTTCACCCACTCGTAGAGTACGACCTTCACAAAACCCGAAAAGTGCTGTTGATCTTACTCTGTGTTCGCCTTCACTCTGCTCCCTTCTTACCTGGACAATTCTCCCTCTTACATACGGAAGTGATCACTTTCCCATTATTATTACAATTCCTAATAGAGTCATTCCTTTCTGCAACCCTTGTCCCTCTCTTAAATACAAACTTTCTGGCGCTGATTGGCCTTCCTATTCAGCTGCTCTTGACCTTAAATTAGATTCCTCCTCTATGTTTCCGTTAGACATTGACCCCCTAGTCTCATATAATATATTTGTAGAAAATATTACCTCTTCTGCTGAACTCCACATCCCACTGAAAAAACCCACAAAAAAATTTATAATTTCAACTCCATGGTGGGATTCTGAGTGCACATCAGCAGTCTTGGATAGAAAGGAAGCCGAACGAAATTACTATGCTTCCATGACTGATACAAACTTCCTGAAATATCAACAATCTGCTGCTAAATTTAAAAGGTTGGTCTCCAAAAAGAAAAAGCTTGGCTGGATGGAATATTGCGAACGTTTATCTCCGAAAACTCCCTCCTCACTTGTCTGGAAACAGATAAAGCGATTTAGAGGTTCCTTTAATATTGAAAATATAACATGCAATGACCCCTCTGCATGGCTAGAGGCCTTTTCGGATAGACTTACTCCTCCGTTTGTTCCTCCTGAGGATTCCTTTCCTTCACTTCCAGCTCCTCTTCCATCTTATGACTGTTTTGATAATCCTTTCTCTTTTAGTGAATTAAAGCTTGCACTCGACGGACTGACTGACTCATCCCCTGGTATTGATGGAATCCCCTATTCCTTCATTACTAAATCGTCAAATAAATGCAAACGAACCTATTTAGAATTAATCAATCTATTTTTCGAACAAGGCATAGTACCTAATCAATGGAAAACGCAAATTATTATCCCAATTTTAAAACCTGGGAAGGATCCTTCAGATCCAAACAGCTACAGACCAATCGCTTTGTCTTCTGTTTTGGCCAAGATCATGGAACATTTAATTAAAAATCGGCTTGAATGGTTTGTTGAGAAGAAGTCTATTCTCGCCAACACGCAATTCGGTTTTAGGAAGGGATTAAGTACTATGGACAGTTTAAGTCTTTTAACAACTGACATCTACATATCCTTTAAAAAGAAACAATTTCTCGTTGGATTGTTCTTAGACATTGCGTCTGCCTATGACAACGTCCTGCTTCCGGTGCTCAGAAATAAGCTTATTCAGCTGAGTATCCCTGTGAAACTCGTACGATTCATCTGCAACATGTTAATGGAACGATCTGTAGTAATTAAGTGTAACCAGAGCTTTCATTCCCCGAAAACTGTTTGGAGAGGTTTACCCCAAGGCTCAGTACTAAGCCCACTACTATACAGCTTGTATACCTACGACTTGGAGAGGTCTTTGAACTCGTTCTGTGACGTACTACAATATGCCGATGATCTGGCTCTATATGTACAGGTGCAGTCCATGGAAGAAGCATCAAATAGACTGAACTCAGCTTTATCATACCTAGGTGACTGGTTGTATGATCACGGTCTGGCCCTGTCTGCAACAAAGAGTTCAGTTGTAGTATTTACAAAAAAAAGAATCATACCTCACATCAAACTGCTTATTGGCCAAGATATCATCCCACAAGCACAAAGTGCAAAATTTTTAGGTGTCAAGCTGGACTCGAGAATGTCGGGTACACCACATTTTGACTACATATCGCAAAAGGGGGAAAAAAATATTAATATTCTTCGCTCTCTTTCGGGGGTCTGGTGGGGTTCCCATCCTTACTCCCAAAAGTTACTCTATAACGCCATAATCCGTAGTCATTTTGACTATGGATCATTTCTACTTAATCTTTGTAATAAATCTGGCCAACACAAAATTTTTAAAATACAATCCAAATGTCTTCGAATCATCCTGGGAGCAATGAAATCTTCACCTATTAATGCTTTGCAGGTCGAGTGTGGAGAGCCGCCTCTTAATATACGTAGGCAATACCTCTCAGATAGATACTTCTTTAAATTAATTCAAAATTCTAACCATCCCCTTCTCCCAAAACTTAATAATCTTTTAGAACTTGTCGATTCACGTAACACGGATAATATTCCTTGCCTGCTTCATAGTTACATAAAATTTACGAAACTTCCCAACCCTGTCATTCAATTCCCAAGCAATCCCCTATTCATGACCTCTTATGAAGCTCTTATTTATGAACCTCGTATCATACTTCACTTCGGTATTGATAGGAATTCTTCTCAGCCCCGAGAATTATTCAATGAACAAATAAACACCCAATTTCAAGGCTGGCATATCTTATTTACTGATGCATCCAAGTTAACGACAAACAGTGTTGTAGGTTCAGCGGTTTGGATCCCCTCTGGTAGGATATGCTTAAGCTTTAAATGTCCCTCCCAATCTTCAGTTTTTACTGGAGAAGCCCTTGCTCTCATGGAAGCCATTCGCTATATTAAGTCCCATAACTTAAATAACTCTGTCATCTTTACTGATTCAAAAAGTTGTCTTGAAAGTATTCTTTCAAACCCCTTCCGTTCTACCTCTCGTTTTCCTATAATCTTTCAACTAAAACAAGCTCTTTTTGATTGCCATAATCTCGGTATCAATATAGTTCTTGCCTGGATTCCGGGTCACTCTGGAATTCCTGGCAACGAAACTGCCGATTCCTGTGCAAAAGCTGCCTCACAAATAGGCTCCCTTGATCATTTTAAAGTGTACTCTCATGACCTTTGCCTTCTCCCTAAATCCCAACTCATAGAATCCTGGTCAACATATTGGGAAAATTCTAAAAAACTCAAGGGGAAACATTATGGCGATATTCAACCAAAGATTCCCATAACTCCTTGGTTTTTCAAATTTCGCTTGGCCAATAAACCCACCACCTCTACAATATGCCGACTGAGATTAGGCCACTCATGTACTCCTGTCCATTTAGCAAAACTCAGAATTAGGGATCACTCAATGTGCGAGTGTGGACTAGCCGAAGGAGACGTTGACCACATATTCTTTAGCTGTCCAAAACTGCGTCATTCCTTATATGATATCCTCCCCCCTAGCATTCCTCGTCCCACTTCCTTTAAATGCCTTTTGGCCTTAACATTCTCCCCTTTAGTTAACTATATATTATGTAAATTTATTAAGATAAATAATATTAAATTGTAAATATAATACTTACCTACTTTGTTAACTAATAATTATTTATGTTTGTATATATCTACTAACATTGTGTTTGTCTTAGTTGTGTATTTTTGTTTTAGATAAATCATCGCGATTGTAAAAGACTAGTGGATTCTCCCAGAAAAACACCGATCATATTCTTATTTTACTTTGCTCCATACGATTTGTGAAACTAGCATGAACGGACATTGGCAGAATTGTGACAACTAGCCACAGATGCCATATACCAAGAAGTCAAGTCAAGTCATGGGTGATTTCGTAATTTTCACTAATCACATCGGTAACAGGCTGACAGGTGATATCGATTAGTAGGGGAAGAAGTTTAGTAGAAAATGTCCGCCCAGCTCACCTTTAAAAAAAACCTTGGTTAAATCAAGGTCAAAATTAATCGACAAGAGAAAATAAAAGGAGAGGGGACATGTCCTATTTAAAAAAAAATAAGGCAATCGGTGTGATAAGCGCAATGTAGTGCTACGCAGTGCTTTATATGGTATTTAAAGTTCTGGGTGGCACTGCAATTATTATGGGCAGGACTTTTTGGCGGGAAGTGAAAAGTGATACAGTTCGATTTTGTTTTATTTTCCAAACAAGTGTTATTTCGAGTGATTATTTGTGTAATATCGGTGGAATATTAACCATTATGTGTTCGTAACCGTGCACGAGTGTAAGCAAATTAAACAAAGTAGAGAAAGACATTGCTTTTTTGTTTTCCCAAAAAGCCCATGGAAAGCTTGAACAAAGTTCCACCACTTTATTGAAGTACTAGGAGAGGGTCCGGCTTGTTGTTGATGACCCTCATTCTCAACAAAAGTATAGTAAATTGAATATTAAACAATCAAATAAAAACTACGTAAGACATGGCGGTATGTTCCTAGAGACTTAAGCCTGCCCTAACGGGCGAAATTAAAAAATATATATTATAGGCAGATGTGGCCCTTACCATTAGGCGATGAACTTGCTCATCTCATCACTCAGTTTCATAACAATACTTTAAGTAATATTTTATGCCGGTGCCGCCCGTGCCGTAACATATTTAACAAACTCACTCTGAATATTATTTAGATGTAAAATACAAATACAGTGAAACTTGGTTAAGTGGGACCTGGATAAGTGAGAAATCTCCATAACTGGAACTCATGCAGAGGTCCCAACACTTTGGCACTGAATTACCTCTGTTAGTGGAACGAAGCAAACCTCTATATCTGGGATTCGTTCTTTCGATTTTTTTGTGATAGTTCCCTCTATACCTGAGACAGCGAGTGAATTTTATATGCATTTACCTCTGTAACTGAGATAACATCGTTTTGTTTGTTTACTTACTTATTCTTCCCGCAAATTTCGCACTTAACTAATTTTGAGCCTCAATGACCTTCTGTTTTAGTTTTGCTTTTCTATCGTACGGATGTTTATTTGAATGTTGAAACGAAGGCTCAAATCGTTATCAGTACGTGAAAAACTGAAGTTTATATCCGTTTATGAAAGTCGAAAGACACGCGATGAAGTCTGCCTATCCTATTAATCGGAAAATCTAAAACTCCAAGATGTTTGAAAGGTGTTAAAACTTTGCCTGTGAATTACCAAAATAATAAAAAAGCATGGATGACATCTACTATTTTTTCCGATTGGTTGAAGAATTTGAACCAAGTAATAAAAGCCCAGAAGCGAAAAATTTTGATGTTTGTTGACAATTGTACTGCTCACAATAATATGCTCGAGCTAAGCCACATTAAACTCGTTTATCTGCCTGCGAATACGACAAGTAAATTGCTAATAAAAAGATTAAAACTCACGTATAATGTTTACATAATACGTTATTTTATTTAATAATCGCACCTCTGTAACTGAAATAACCTGTATTCTGACCTCTATTAATGGTAACCCTCTGTAAATGAGACAGAAATTTATTTATACCTGGATATCTGAGACACTGGGTAAGTGGAATACCTCTATAAGTGAGACAAATTTGCAGGTCCCTTGATGTCTCACTTAACCAAGTTTCACATAATAGAGTAATAATCGATTATAACGCTATGTCGATGTTCAATCATCGAATAATCATGCACATACTGATGATCAGACACAACAGATGGCGCTTATAATAAAAAATATAACAGAAAATTCTTAGGTACCTACCACATACCACTGATACCACAGAGCTCAGATTAAAGTTAGTTAAATCTGATAAACAAAAGCGCGGGAAATCTCGGTCTTGAAAATGATTGGTTTTGATTGGCTGGCTTATTGTATTACTCGATGCCAGTTCAGAAAGGCGTTAGTTAATTTTTAACTTGGCATATCACTGAGATTAACTGACAAGTATTCACTCGTGAACATTTACCCATTTCTGAACGCGGCCTTAAAACAAAGGTACATATAAACATAAAAAATCTGATAACTGATAATCTTTTATTAGGGATATTTTACTCATTCATATTAAAATAAATAATATCCGACAATCACTAAGTTACATTAAGGTACACATAGGTAAAATTAAAAGGCTATGTAGGCACTAGGCACACAGTATACAACATTTTTATTTTCGTTTACTTGTATAATACCTACTTACTTATCTCATAACATTGTATAGAGATAAGATTATATTTTAAAGGTAGACTCAGGCAATCAAATCATATTAACATATCTACAGCTCCTAAAACCTTCCTAGGTGAGTATTCTATTTATGTGAGTTTACAACACATTCAAACACAAAATGTGTTTATCCCATACAATCATTAATCGTTTGAAGATTTATGTTTCATTACTCTAGAATATGGTACATCTAAAAGAATCTATACTAGTGATGTGCCGTGTCGTCAAAAATGTATATCCGTGGACCTGGATCCGGATCCGGATATTTAGTATCAAGATCCGCGGATTAGGCCACGGATACGGATCTTTATTTTCTCGAACCTTGAAACGATAGTTGACGTCACGCCCGCCACAACGACGGGTAGGACAGGTTTCGACTTGCATTGCTTAGTATCTTTGAGTTATATACTAATAGTATGGAAACTTACTAGAATAAATGTTTGCAATTATAGGTGCCAAATATTTGATTTTAACTGAATGATGAGACGAGCTGGTCGTTTGCCTGATGGTAAGCAATACGCCAGCCCATAACATAACAGCACCACCCAGAATTTTGTTTTTCAAAATCCTGCACGGCGCTGCGCTGCGCTCGTCACCCTGAGACAATTAGCTGTTGAGTCTCATAATGCCCAGTGACTTCGCTGGCTACAATGCTCTTTAAACCGGAACACAGTAATGCATGCGCACTACCGCTTGGCGGCTGAATAACTGGCAAAGCGGCAATATTTATACTACTTAATCACATAATCTAAGTTATTTTGCAGCATTTAATCCAGTCAATTGAATATGAAAATTAATAAAAGATCTGCAAGAAAAGTGACGGATATTTATATCTGGAACATCACTAATCTATACTTAGACCAAAGCTATAGGTACACCCTAGGTTCAAAGGTACACTCCATATTTGATAGCAGAGTAAAACAAAACTGAGTGGATTGTTCTAAAGCTTTTATATTTACATAGTTTGGTTTGGACTTACACAACTAACTCCAGTATTTGTTATTTTTAACCGACTTCAAAAAAGGAGGAGGTTCTCTATTCGGTTGTATTTTTTTTTTATTTTTTATTTTTTATGTTTGTTACCTCAGAACTTAGTCATTTATGGACCGATTTGGAAAATTCTTTTTTTATATGAAAGGATATACTTCCAGATTGGTCCCATTTTTAACCGACTTCAAATTAAAAAAGGTGGAGTATATTTTTTCCTTGTTTTTGTTTGTTACCTCAGAACTTCGTCATGTATTACCCGATTTGGAAAAATTCTTTGTTTATTTGAAAAGACATACTTCCAAATTGGTCCCATCATTAACCGACTACAAAAAGGAGGAGTATATTTGTTATGTTTGTTAACTTAGAACTTCGTCAAGCTGATTTGGAAAATTCTTATTTTATTTGTAAGGATATACTTCTAGATTGGTCCCATTATTAACTGACTTCGAATTAAAATAGGAGGAGTATAAATATTTTATTTTGGTACCTCAGAACTTTGTCATTTATGAACCGATTTGGAAAATTCTATTTTTATTTGAATGAATGTACTTTCAGAATCGTCGCATTGTGGTCCGACTAATTAATAAAAGGAGTTTTTTTTCTTATTATGTTTGTTATCACAGAACTTCGTCATTTATAAACCAATTTAGAATATTATTTTTAAAGTTTAAAAAAGGAGCAGGTGCGTTATCTCGTTTTTCGCTCTGTCGTCGTGTGGTCGAATTAATAATTTACCGAGATCGATCACAGCTCTTTCGAGGGTGGTCCCCTGTAGTTTATGGACTGTGACCGCCCAGCTTAATATTAGAGGAAGCATACGTCGCTCTACATCTCCGTAACCCCTCGCCGCCTGAAATGTAGTGCTTGATGGAGGTATGGGTATGCAACCGTCACTATTTTTAACCGACTTCAAAAAGGAGGAGGTTTACAATTCGACGGTATGTTTTTTTTTTTATTGTGTGTGTTTGTTACGCGATTACTCCGCCAATTATGCATTGATTTCAATGATTCTTTTTTTGATTGGTAGGTAATACTTCAAAGGTGGTCCCATATAAATTTTATCGAAATTCATTCAGTAGTTTTTGAAAAAAATAGCAAAAACAAAAAAATATAAGTTTAATCTTCAAGTCAGTTCTTGTTTTTAATTTTCGTAACCAACTTTCTAAAGGTGGAGGTTTGTATTCGACTGCTTCACCTGCTTCACCTAGGGTTGACTTCCGGTGAGGGAACTCCTCAACGGTGAATAGTACAGACACAACATTTCGTAAATGGATTTAACCATAATAGCCTGTTCTAAATTCCATCATGACATGGCAGATACACCCAGGATTGACTTCCGGCGAGGGAACTCCTCAACACACTGACAACACACTGACAACTGAATAGGACAGACATGAAATTTTTTTGTACATGCATTTAATTGTGATAGCCCGTTTTAAACTTCGTCATGATGTGGCTTCTAGATCATAAAAGCTTGTCTTTAAAAACTTTTTGAATTAATTTAATTAAAACTTGTTTTTCACTAAAAAGGTTAAAATAAATTATTTTTCAAAAAAAACTAAACCGATTATTTTTTACTTTTGAGTGCCATTTGTGGTTTTGAAGTCGGTTTAGTTTTTTTTGAAAAATAATTTATATTTTATAGCATGTGTCAGATTCAGCTTCATTTATTAATCTTTGTTTTGATTCTGTGTTTGGGTTTGAATCTGTGTGCCCTTCGGCAAAGGCCTAGTAAAACAAAACTGAGTGGATTGTTCTAAAGCTTTTATATTTACATAGTTTGGTTTGGACTTACACAACTAACTCCAGTATACTTATAGTTAAAACTTAATTACAATTTTAATTTGATTTGATTGATAGATCAAATCAAACATTCTTTGACATATAAAAATATGAGATCAAGGAAATCATACAATATAATGATTATAAGAATATAACAGAAAAAAAAAACTTTTTTCTCAAAAATAATTTATAAAAGATGATACATACCTAACTAACAATAGGTTTAAATTTCACCCACAGTTTTTCAAACTCCTCTTTGAGTCCTTTCACTATCTCATATTTTGATGTGACAAGCACATTTTCCCAATTACCAGAAAGAGCTTGCCTAGTCCAGTTTAACGACCCAATCATGATAAAAGGTATGACATTTCTATCCTTTATATCTGCTGATGCATCAATCAAGCAGAACTTATGATGCATATAGTATGTAGACTTCATCCATCGCAGTTCGATTCCTTGCCTCTCTATTAACTTGGTAGCAGATCCAGTTGCATATGCCATGTCAGCGTCAACAATAAATCTTATTTTCACTCCCCTATTATGAAGCACAAGTATAAGATGAGCTATATCCGCATGGGTTATCATGTACATACAGATATCTAGGGTGTATCGACACCGGTTCAAATAGTACAAAAGACGGTACATGCTTGGAGGAAAACACTTCAAATATTGAATTTCTATCTTCTGTAAAGTTAGTTCCGAAAACATTATTACTTCATTGATTTGTTTCTTTTTCCTCGGTGATAGGAAGCGGCATGTGAGCGAAGCTGAAGCGAAGAAAAAAAGTAAACCGAGGCATTTGCTGTAACTAGGAACAATCATATTTTTCACGTCCTGTGAGTACAAATTCGTAGATATCAGTAAGAGTATTCTGTGATTGTTTTACGCGTAGCGTTTAGGTCAAAAGTCTCACTGTACCTTAAGCTAAAATAAACAAAAATGTTGGCAAAAGCAACAACGTCATCAATGTTTTTTATTTGTCAATGTCATCTGTCAAGACAACATCAAAAATGTCACCTACTCGGGGATGCCACTTTATACCATTGACCCTCAGAGTATTGACCGTAAGAAACTAAGAACTGCAGTCACTGACTAAAAATGACTGACCAAGGCGAAATGCAAAGTGGCCAATAAACGAAGTACATAACTATTGCTACATTTTTCTTTTATGAATATATATAATACTTTTTACTAGAGTGCCTTTTACTAGAGTGAGTTAGACCTAAAGTTCGCTGCTGCGCTAAAACTTTAGCCGTCTAACCAATTTATTAAAATATGCAGCGCTAGATGGCTTATGGAGTTAAGTTTACTTGCGACAAAAAGTTTGTAAGAGCCATGAAATTCTTACACGTTTTGTTCAAGATAGTGTAACAACATGGCGTCCCTACAGATTTTACACCACAGAAGTGACGCAGCTTTTGTACCTACAAAACTTCTTTCGAATTCATACTACATTTAAAAATGTATTTATAGTTAAATAAATGAATTATATTTATGGTATTGTATGTAAAGTAAAAAAGTGAAGAAAATTAATTGTTATGCGTTTATTAAGTAAAGTAATTAATGAATACCTATCTTATTTTCCTTCAAATAGAATTAGTTTGTCTTTTTGTTGAATAATGAATTTCGGGATCTGTTTTATTTGTTTGTATTAGAATACATTTCTACTGCTTCAGCTTTCATCAACTCATTCTCTATTATTTGTTTACTGATACCGAAGTTTTCTTTCAATTGTCTAACAATTCCAGTTAAAGTTTCCGTTTTTTTCTTTAGATTTTTATTTTGCCGTTGTAGTTTTAGGATTTTTTTTGACAGTACCTTTTTTGCAGCTGATACTTTCCTTAAATCTTTTTTCAACTTAATTTTTTGGGGTGTATCAAAAATTGATTCAGAGTCAGAAATTTCCATATTATCCAAAGATGTTGGAGATCCCTGTGAATTTTTATCAGTATATTCGGAAGTATTATAGGGAATAGCTGATTTCTTAAGAAAACGCTTTCCAGTTTTAGTAGTATAGAAATCACTAGCTTGAAAGTGTTTAGAGCAGACATATGAATATTTTGTAGGAAGCCACGTGTCTTCGCTTCTGTCCTTTTGAAGAATTTTTATCCATTCTTCTCTTTTTGGATGACCAGGATGAAGAAAGCTGAAATAATAATATATATTAAAGTGAATGAGAGATGAGATCTTACAGTAAAAATAATGTAATATCACCTATAAGAGCACAAAATCAACTATCCCCAATTTAAATCTGAATACTAGCTCGCACGTAATATGTAAGTGTTAATGAATGTCAAAATGCTTTAAGATCAAAATCGAATCTAGTATGGTTATAATACGTTTCCAAGGTTTCGCGTACTCGTAAGGGTTCGGGTTTCGCGAATTACTTTTTAATATTTTTTTAACCTTTAAACATAATTAATTTTCAATTATACTTTCACACTTTTCTCTCTATATGTAAACTTACCGATGAAAACCGACCCCAGATGATTCGTTGACATTTCTTGATGTATTTTTGCAGTATCGAAATACGCACGTTGTCATATTTACTGACTTTTGACAGATATTACTTGATATTATATTCTAAAAAGAAATAACATAAAATAAATATAAAAAATATCAAACTTGTGAGGAAATAATAATAAAATATTTTTTATAAAAAAATACTTATATATTTTTATGAATAAATAAATAACGCCCAACGATCACATACATAGATCCTGGCCCCTAACTAGGATTCCCTGTCCCTAGGGTATCAGAAACTATGAGGACCATGGTTCCACAACACCCAGACGCGAAACAAATGCTTGCGCTTTTTTCCTGTGCACAAACATATGTCCCGTCGCCGTCGCAGGAACCACATCAGATCTGTGTTCCGTCTAAAGCATGTATGTCGAAATTTCAGACCTTATTAGAATGTTTCTGAATTTTGAAATTGACCACAGTTTCGAAATTTCTAAACATTTAAAAAACATAATACATTTAACCCCTACATAAGTTACCTATGTCGTCAATTTCACGTTAGAGCCAAAAAGATCAGAAGAAGTAAAGGAGTGATAACATGCGTTTATTTTGTGTGTTATACAAACGTAATTCAATTCGACACTGAAGTACCAAAATACTGCCTGTCTCTTTTACACATTGATAAAAAGTATATAAATATTCATGAAAGAAAAAGGTAGCAAAAGTTACTTCGTTTATTGACCACTTCTTTGTGATGACGTGACATGGCTTCGCCCTTCCGCCGGGTCGGCCATTTTGAGTCACAGTGATGGAACCGTTTCAGGTTCCACTTTCGGCTCGTAGTATTCTTCACTGGCGATTATTTAAATAATTTGCACATCCAAATATAGTCAGAAAACAAAGAATACTAAAACCTTGCATGACGCAAGGACTATTACGATGCATCCGTACATATGAAACTCGAAAGAGACCCTAAGAACAACACACTAAGAGTAACATACACAAGATACCGTAACTTCTGTTCAAATCTTTAAAACGAACCTATGATAAAATTAATCCTAAAGCTACTTGGAAAGCCATAAAAAATGTAGCACACACGGTTAAAGCTAAGTATATTTATATTCCCCCTACGGAACTACTGACTAATAACCTAAATCATAAACATGCGGCAGACTTGGTAAACAATTTTTTTGCAAACGTAAGGGATAAACTGGCCTCAGAAATTAGAAGCATAAGCAATGATGAAGCAAAACAGTACATATTAAAAAACAATTCACCACCAATAAAACAAAACGGCAACAAACAGGAAGTAACAAACTAAAGATCTATTTCAGTTCTCACTACGCTTTCCAAAGTCTTTGAAAAAGACCTCAAACAAAAGCTTGTCAAATATTTAGAAACTCAACTTCTTATAGCTGACAACCAATATGGCTTTAGGCCCATAACATTTGACAACATGTCTATTGATCTGTTAGTAGCTAAACTGAGCAAATTGGAATACGTGAAACAGCACTTGCTATTTTTAGAGACTACCTAGTCAATCTCTTAAAATTGAAAGTACCTATAGCGAGTACGAATCCGTGAACTACGGGGTACCCCAGGGAAGTGTTCTTAGACCAACCTTGTTTCAAATGTAGATGGACTATGTAATCTGACCTATAGCGACTTTAACATTTTTACCTATGCGGACGATACCGCCCTCGTAAGAACGTGGAAAGATGTATCGAGAGAAGCTAAACTCATACTTAGCGATGTAAAAACTTAGCTCATATATCTAACACTAAATGTAAAAAAATACTAATATGATTGCTTTCTCGCTGCAACGCTAGGCCCTTCTTTCTGAAAATTCTTGCATCGTTAAAGCACATACGTGTGATGATTGCTTGTCTGACTGCACCTTTACAGAAATTAGCTCTGTTCCTTATATCAAATGCCTTGGTATCATAATTAATAATACACTCAGCTGGAATCGACACCTTAATATGATAACGAAAGAGCAAGGGCGAAACGCAAGGGTAGAAATCTCATAATATACATATTTAAAATGCTACGGAATGATTTAAAAACACTCAAACTTGTGTATTATACTGTTTTTAACCGACTTCAAAAAAGGAGGAGGTTCTCTGTTCGATTGTATTTTTTTTCTATTATCTTTTTTATTTTTTTTATGTTTGTTACCTCAGAACTCCGTCATTTATGAACCGATTTGAAAAATTATTTTTGCGTCGGATTCAGTATAGCTACGAAGTGGTCCCATATAAATTTCATCGATATGTGACCTTGGACTTCGAAGATACATTGAAGTCGGTTTTTGTTTTTTTCTAAAAATTAATTATTCAAAGCAACGTAAGCTACTATATTACTGTATGGGGCTCTGCGCTTAAAATTTAATAAAACTGGAGAGGGCGCAGCGTGTCGTGCTGAAAGTGATGACCAAAAAGCCGTTTCACTGTGCAACGACTAAATGGTATCTTAGTTTCGAAATTTCGAAACTCAGAGCACTAATTTCATAAGCCAATTTCGTAACTGAAAATCTATAAAACTGCACGCCCTAGTTCCGCCACAATTTTTACCTACAACCGGTTTTGTAATGGAGCATCTGCATGTTTTAGTCTATGATTTTAGATGGCGTGGCATTTAAATGAACAATTTCTGTTCTATTGTGGTATTACGATATTGATTACTATTTATTCAGTTGAACAACAAATATTTTTACTTACTTGACTACTGAATTATTATTTATGTCCAGGTTCACACTTTGATTCGAATTATCGTGTTATTAGCGCCGCTCCGTACGCGTCCACACTGTGTGAATGTCGAATTGTCGAAGACACGAAGCCACACACAGGCACACTACCTTAAGGTGCAGTGCTGCCATTGTATAAATCTGATCTGCCGTATGTCATAGTTTGGTTGCCGTATTTTAAGGACAAAAGTACTAAATTACCGTATTTTCATTTATTTTTCATAAATGTCTATTCTTCATTTGTTTTTCTCCGTAAAGGTTTCTTATCGTTTCTATCACTTCGAATTCATGTTTACCTGGTGAGTACTTTCCGTGTATACAATTTTATCTAGGGTGAGTACTTGTCTTTGCTTCTCATTTTGTCACACATATTGCGCGACCTTGAATTTCGTAGTTTCCTTAATTTTACGGAACCTCTCTTAGTGCTTCGACAAAGTGGTGGAACTTTATTCAAGCTTTCCATGGACTTTTTGGGAGAACATAAAAAGCAATGTTTTTTCTTTTTATTTTCCATTTCCCTACACTCGTGCACGTTTACGAATACATAATGGTTAATATTCCTCCGATATTGCACATGATCTTGTTTGAAAAATAAAACGAAATCGAACTATACTTTTCACTTACCGCCAAAAAAGTCTGTTATCAAAAAATGCATTGATGTTTCCCATAAATCAATTACTTTAAAAAAAAATAGATATGAATGTGGCGTTTATAAAAAACAGGAATTTTCATATCAAAAAGCTTTATTACGATTTTAGAGGCAAAAACATAAAACACCTTACTTGCTTAGACAATCAAATATGAACATTATTCTTGACGAATGTAAGGAGTTTTTTCAAAATATCTCTGAAACCAGTGGATGGTGAAAACAATCTGATATATTTTTCTTTAATTATTCATGCATAAATTTCGAAATTGTCAAGATTATAATATCTTAGTAAAAAATAAATATTGTCATTTCATTAACGGGAGAAGGGAGTAACTAAATCAAAGACAAAAATAGTTCAATAGACGTTCACGTAAGTTTCTATTACAACTAGTTACAAAGTATTTTAACAGTTTAATACAATTCGTATAACATAATTGAAGAGGAGGATTCAATTCGTTTTTCATAGATGGCGACACGGATATGTTTTCGGTATGATGACTATTCTACCTACTCGCAAAGTGGCGCTTGTGCGGAAGCACAGGTGTGCTTCGCCGATGCATCGAATAAAAAACATCGATGTTGACGAATTAACAAAACATCGGATGGATTCGATGTCTATACTTTAAATCGAGTTTTTTTTAATACGTCGATCGATGTATATCGTCCACAGCGATACCAGACGTACGATAATTATCGTACATGTACGATAATTGCGACACCGGTACGATGTACGATACAATATGTATTATCTTACGTCCAAGTATGATAATTTCAAACCCTCCTCCGAAGTGGGGTGAAAACATTGGTATCCAGTGCCTGTTATATAAAAATGTAAAATAATGTCTATCGTCGGGGATTTCCCCTCAAATCTATCAAACCGACGAACGAATGTCAATGATTGTTCATTTATTTCTTTATTTATACTTTAGCACAAAACAGTTTGTACATGGAGGACTTAATACTAGATAGCATTTTCTACCAGTCATCCAGGACGTGCAAGAAAAAATGGTAGCGGTGCAGTAATGTGTGTTTTATTCTTATTCCTTACATTCAAAGTTAAGTTCGCTAACCGAGTGTAAGTGTAACTTAGTCTAAAATTGTTAAAAGGCTCTCAATTACTTGGATTATCGTATTTTCTCGCATATCTTGAATGACTTCAGCAGTCCTTTATTCAAAAAGGCTGGCGCTGCTGCAGATGTAGAAGAAAATAGCGGTTCCGATGATCCCACTATTTATAAAACAAGGTTCAAAAGTAAGGTTCTTTTAATTTCTGTCTAATTTGACAACTTCCTAAATTTCCTATCTATTGCTAGTTTTACGAAATAGTGCGTTTCGCGCGGTTCTGGCAGTTGTACGATAATTTTACATCTGGTACGATAATTTTCGAATATTGATATGATAATTAACTCGCACTGGCAACCCTGATCGTCCATCACATACTTTCTAGCCCTATCATTAGGGTTTTACACTATAGAGGGATAATTACGAAGTTTTCCGACCTAAAAAAGGATAGCGCTATACAACAGGCTCTTATAAAGAACGAGGTACAACTATTATCATATTGTCTCTATCGCGTAACCCATTTTCTTAACATTGGTCATGACATGTTAAGTCAAAATAGTGGCCCGGGAGGGTCGGCTTGTGGTTTTTTAATTTGTGTTGTGGTATTTTTTATTATTTTTACGTGAATCTTTGTGAATGTGTACTAGAAACAATTTAGAATTGAATGTGAAAAAATATTCGGGTGTTCCATTCATGGTGAAGTGAAAATTGTACTGAAAGATTAAGTTTTCAAACGTATGTGTTTTTCTTGTGTTTATTCATGTTTTTCGGTAACTATAATTTATGTGGATGTAACTATACATCGGGTTCGACAATTAGAACCTGCATTTGGCTTGATATATTCAGTTTTCGGTGTTATTTTGTTAAAACAACATTGACCAATTTCGTGTGTCAGTGTGGCCATCGTATAAACATTTCAGTTCCCATTACGTCGGGTAACAAATTGCATATTTGTGTAAAATGTTAAATGTATTAAAATTGTGCATTCTTAAACCATTTAATTAAGATATAGGTAATAAAAGTAGTTAATGATTATAGTTTTTATTTAATTTGAAATTAAAAAGTTAAAGTTTAGTAAGAAGAGAGTAGAATTGTTTTAATAGTAAAGGCATTCGCCTCTTATGTAAGAACATATGTTGTAAATAAGTTCTTATTTTGTGTAATAAATTTATCTTACAGGTCCTTGCTGTCGATTACTATGGCCAATCATCCAATTCCATTGATGGATCACAATCCTACAGTAAAAATGTAAGCAACGAATCTCGGATTTCTAATCCTAATTAACGCCACATAGTGAGAACGAGTTCATGAACGTAGACTTCATCATCATGTGAACGTCAAGGCTGTTCAGGACACAAAAGGACAAACCGTTTCGGGTTCGTGTAGTGAATTGACAGTTATGTATAGTTAGTGCTATCCAATACGGTGGTATGGTCAATGTAATAATTGACTTTCATAAGTACGTCTGTGATCTACTCCGACAGTATGACATTTAACTGAGACACTATGCTATTTAGAATACTTCAAGTGTTTTTTTTTTAACATTGTGTTTATCTATCTACCTATATCCTAAGTATCAGTTGTGCTGCAGTCTTGTAAATTATGTCAAAATACTAGTTCTTCTATTGTAAATTTTACCTGTATGGAAATAATTAATAATAATAATAATAATAATAATTAATGCTTTATTGTACACCAAACAAGAAATAAACAAGGTACACGAAATTTTCTTAAAAACTATAGTACAACGGGCGGACTTATCGCTAAAAGCGATCTCTTCCAGTCAACCTTTGGATGGAAAGAACTAAAGGAGTGAGAGAGGTCGGCGGTGTAAATAAAAAGTAAAAAAGGACGACTAAGTGACACATAAAATATAAATATATAAATAAATAATATATAAATATATATATTAATATATAGATATAGACACATACATATATACTACATACAATAAAGGAAATTACTAATAATTTAATGTATGTATATTGTATAAATGTGTCATATATTTTATTTGATTATTTTATTTACCTGACTGGTTTAATCCTAGATAAAACCTGGTTAACAACAAAATATTAATGATTGCATAAGAAGCATACCGTAAGGAAATGTAGTTACCGTAATTTCATTCGAGCTCTGAGTTGTATCGCCGCCACTATAGCTTCAGAAAGTCGTAGGTAGTTGGTCTGTAAAAGGTAGGAAATCTATACTATTATTCTGTGGCCACGCTAGAATGTATTTATTACTCGGCCACCTAAAAGAGACCTTCACCTTTTGATCTGTTTACAGGAGTCTATCATAAAAAGTAATTTCTAGATTTTTCGACAACATATGCATATTCCCTATTTCCCTATTCTTCACTCTGGGGTACAGAATAGTACAGATGTCCTACCTTTTACAGACCAACCACGAACTTCTGAAGTTATAGTGGCTGCAATGCAACGCAGAACACGTTATATTTTCATTCAAGTGAATGGGAGAATTTTTCATAGGTATGGTAAACACTCCAAAATTACTGTCAAAAAACTATTGCTTTCCAAAAGTGTTACGCTGTCGAGGACTCTCTTGACATTGGTCATGCCGTGTTAAGTCAAAATAGTGGCCCGGCAGGGTCGGCTTGTGGTTTTTTAATGTTTGTTATGTTATTTCTTATTATTTTCTTGTGAATCTTTGTGCTTGTGTACTAGAAACAATTTTGAATTTAATTTTAAAGTATGGTCGGGTGTTCCATTCTTGGTTGCAAGAACCGAAGCGAAAATTGTATTAACGGTTTAAGTTTCCACAGGTAGGTGTTTTTCTTGTGTTTATTGATGTTTTTCAGTAACTATAATTTATGTGGATGTAACTACACATCGGGTTCGACTATTTGAACCCTGATTTTGGCTTGATATATTCAGTTTTTGGTATTATTTCGTTAAAATAATATTGAGCAGTTTTGTGGTCAGTGTGGCCATCATATAAACATTCGAGTTCCCATTACGTCGGGTAAAAAATTGCATATTTGTGTAAAATGTTAAATGTATTAAAATTGTGCATTCTTAAATCATTTAATTAAGATATAGGTAATAAAAGTAGTTAATGATTATAGTTTTTATTTAATTTGAAATTAAAAAGTTAAAGTTTAGTAAGAAGAGAGTAGAATTGTTTTAATAGTAAAGGCATTCGCCTCTTATGTAAGAACATATGTTGTAAATAAGTTCTTATTTTGTGTAATAAATTTATCTTACAGGTCCTTGCTGTCGATTACTATGGCCAATCATCCAATTCCATTGATGGATCACATTCCTACAGTAAAAATGTAAGCAAGGAATCTCGGATTTCTAATCCTATTTAACGCCACATAGTGAGAACGAGTTCATGAACGTAGACTTCATCATCATGTGAACGTCAAGGCTGTTCAGGACACAAAAGGACAAACCGTTTCGGGTTAGTGTAGTGAATTGACAGTTATGTATAGTTAGTGCTATCCAATACGGTGGTATGGTCAATGTAATAATTGACTTTCATAAGTACGTCTGTGATCTACTCCGACAGTATGACATTTAACTGAGACACTATGCTATTTAGAATACTTCAAGTGTTTTTTTTAACATTGTTATTATCTATCTACCTATATCCTAAGTATCAGTTGTGCTGCAGTCTTGTAAATTATGTCAAAATACTAGTTCTTCTATTGTAAATTTTACCTGTATGGAAATAATTAATGTATGTATATTGTATAAATGTGTCATATATTTTATTTACCTGACTGGTTTAATCCTAGATAAAACCTGGTTAACAACAAAATATTAATGATTGCATAAGAAGCATACCGTAAGGAAATGTAGTTACCGCAATGTCATTCGAGCTCTGAGTTGTATCGCCGCCACTATAGCTTCAGAAAGTCGTAGGTAGTTGGTCTGTAAAAGGTAGGAAATCTATACTATTATTCTGTGGCCACGCTAGAATGTATTTATTACTCGGCCACCTAAAAGAGACCTTCACCTTTTGATCTGTTTACAGGAGTCTATCATAAAAAGTAATTTCTAGATTTTTCGGCAACATATGCATATTCCCTATTTATTTCCCTATTCTTTCACTCTGGGGTACAGAATAGTACAGATGTCCTACCTTTTACAGACCAACCACGAACTTCTGAAGTTATAGTGGCTGCAATGCAACGCAGAACACGTTACATTTTCATTCAAGCGAATGGGAGAATTTTTCATAGGTATGGTAAACACTCCAAAATTACTGTCAAAAAACTATTGCTTTCCAAAAGTGTTACGCTGTCAAGGACTCTATAGTGTCATTCCTCAATGAGCCCTATACTAAATCTTAGTTCTAGCCTGTGTCCATAACTATATTAACCATTGAGGAAAGACCTCAATGATATTAACTAATATACGGACGGGAGCACAGAAGAATAGGACGGGAGTTGACGGGACGGAAAGTCAAAAGTCAAATCTTGGTCAAACAAAAATAGTTAAAATAGCAATATTCAATATACCTACTCAAATATTTTTACCTTCTTTGCCTGTATTTTCCAAATTTTCCTGTTTTTCACATTCACTCAGCTCAGAGTCTGAGAAAGTTTTTGGTTTTTAGTGTCAATAAAAAAAATATAGAATAATGTTAAAGGCTGCTACAATAATTGCTAAAATATTGTGAATATACTATAGTTTACTAGCTAAACATGACCCATAATTATTATGGCAAGGGCTTTTTATTATTTATTTTTATCGGTTCCGCTACACTGGCCTACCACTATCTGAGAGTAAGGAATAAGAAAAAACCTCCACGCAGACATCAAATCAATGAAGTATTAATGTTCACTGAACCCATGCCTACAGAAACTTACCAAAGCGAGGTTTCCCAACCAGTGCTTCACCCTAGTACGGACCGTCTTCTGTATTATTTAAGTCTGACTGAGCATACTTTGGACATATGTATGTACATGATAACAAGTCTGGACTTAGCTTGTCAAATACTGGATCTTCATCACAAGGGCGTGAAGATAAGATTGATTGTTGAAGCTGATATGGCCTATGCACCCGCATCGACTATCAAACTGTTTGAGAAGCAAGGAATCGAGGTGCGCTTGGCCACTGAAGAATCCATTTTTAAAAATTTCTGCCTCGTTGATGGATTAACTGGTCTGGAAGAGAGTGAAGTATTACCTTTCTTAATATTCGGGTCTTTAACGTGGACAAAAGAGGCACTACAGGGAAGCAATGATGAAATAGTATTCGTTACATCACGAATCCTTTTTGTGCGTGTCTTCAAAGAGGAATTTGAAAGGCTTTATGTGGAAGCAATTTAAGTTAAATATTAATTATTACATAATAGCAATTAAATAGTTTGATAGGTTTAATTATTTTGATTGTGCACAATTTGATAGAAAAGCTTTTACGAAGTATTACAAAATTATTATTCACTCTCTTGATCTCGTGTATAGATTGTAGGAATATTTTTATATACCTTACCTTACCTTATATACCTTTACTATATTGTGTTCATATGAAGCTAAGTGAATATAAAATAAAACATGAGAAGTTGCTTCACATACCATTTTATTAGAAAGTCTTTCCTTTCCCATAGCATAGTATTTTATTTTATTTTATTTTCTCAAGCACAAACAGTTTACAATCAACTTAAAGATATTGTCTTAACTAAAAATACATAAACCAATCAAGAATAGATTAATAGTATTGTTAAATGTACGTAACTAGTTTCTCTTTCTAGTAATTATTACAAAGGCAGTACTTGAGGTTGGAAAATATTCCTTGATTCTTTATATAAAATCACATACTGACTTAAACTTATCTAACTCCATAGTTAAAGAGTGCAAAAGCTTTTGTATTTATACACTAAGTACACATATTTAAAAAAATATTGATATGTATCAATTACTATTTACTTAAAAATTAAATTTATCTTTAGATTAGACAACATTATGCTTACACATTATTAACATTTTCAACTAGTCATTTGTACTCCTTATAGTAAGTTACAGCTATTTATTACTCTAGTTATCACAAGAACAAAGATCTTGCATGTAAATAAACACTATCAAAGGCATGATCTTCAAAAATTCATTTGGCGCTCCGTATTATCGAAGGTTAAGGCTTAAAATTTAGCCAAAGTCTCTCAAACTCTTCTTTGTATCCTTGTACAATCTTGGGTTCAGACATCACAACAACACTTTCCCAATTACCATTGAAGCCTTGGACTGTCCAGTTTAGAGACCCAGTCATGACAAAAGGCACAACATTCTTAGCTTTAATATCAGCTGAAGTGTCGATGAGGCAGAATTTATGATGCATAATATTTGTACACCTCATCCATCGCATCAGAATTGCATCTTGCTTGTCTAATCGCTTGACCTCAGATCCATTTGCATAGGCAGTATGGGCGTCAACAATAAGTCTTATTTTCACTCCCCTGCAGTGCAGCTTCTGTATCAAATACCCGATATTCCTGTTAGTAAACGTATACATACAGATATCTAATGTATAACGAGCCCGATCTAAATAATAAAGAATCCGGTCTGTACTCGGGGGAACTAGGGATTTACGTAAGGAATACTTGCTTTGTACCAGTTCGGCGGCTTCCGAGAATACTATAACTTCGTTGATTGCTTTTGAAGATAGTTTTTTCTTCTTTTTCCATGCGATGAAGCTGTAGACTGTGTGCGAAGCGAACACAATTGTAACAAAAACTACGAGAGTTTTACTGTAATTTAGAAGAGACATGTTTTGTCGGCATACAAAAACAATATGCAGTTTTGACTTATTTGCATCTTCTATATGTTTTTACTAAACTGAATAACAAGGCACAGCGCAGCGTTGCATTTTATAATATTAAGGAATGAAGTTTACAATTGTAATCTTTGTTGGAATGAAGAATTAATAAAAATAAATGAAAGTTGTCATTCAATATACAAACAAACTTTCGAGACTCGAGTTGTTTTGTTTTTGACGTTCTTGTTCAAAAAGTATCGTTGTATGAAATCTATACAAAAACATCGATATTTTTGGGCGATACTTAAATTTTGATATATCCATTTAAAATTCCAAATATCAAAGAGGTATCAATATTTTTATGCTTTTTCAAGCGACGCTGACTGAACCTTGTTCTTGTACCGCGCACTAACGCAAGACCGTGACCGACTGATATAACTTCATTGCGTATTCTGCACTCATGTCGTCCAATCAAAATAAATAAAATAATTTGTACATTGGAGTGAATTTGTGTTTTATGTATCATGTCGAATGTTGTATGAAACTTTTTGATAAAGTAAACAATTTAAATGTTTCGTGTAAACTGTGCGGATAAACTATAAAACCAGTCTAGCTGCACATTTAAAAATTAAGCAGCATCACCATGCGTATTTGTAAACTCTTTAACCTTAACAAGTGCAAGGACAAGGAAAGGGAAGACTACATGCAACAATAAACCTTGATTGGTATTTATTTAGTAAGTAGTATAAGATTATAATGAGTTAGATTAGGCTAAAAATATACTAGAATTTTAGAGCACCAATATTCTGTTTCAAATAGTAAAGATATAACAATATTATCAATAAAAAAAATTAAAATTTCAATATCGATACTTGAAAAAAATTTCGATGCGAAATGTATCGATACTTTTTGGCGCTTTCGACATCTCTATAGTTATGGTGTGTGTCAATGTCATTTGGTAAAGGTTGTTTGTATACTTATGTCAATGTCAAAGTCAAAACTTTTAAGGGCCCAGTCATTGAGGAATGACACTATAGAGTCCTTGACAGCGTAACACTTTTGGAAAGCAATAGTTTTTTGACAGTAATTTTGGAGTGTTTACCATACCTATGAAAAATTCTCCCATTCGCTTGAATGAAAATGTAACGTGTTCTGCGTTGCATTGTAGCCACTATAACTTCAGAAGTTCGTGGTTGGTCTTTAAAAGGTAGAACATCTGTACTATTCTGTACCCCAGAGTGAAAGAATAGGGAAATAGGGAATATGCATATGTTGTCGAAAAATCTAGAAATTACTTTTTATGATAGACTCCTGTAAACAGATCAAAAGGTCTCTTTTAGGTGGCCGAGTAATGAACACATTCTAGCGTGGCCACAGAATAATAGTATAGATTTCGTACCTTTTACAGACCAACTACCTACGACTTTCTGAAGCTATAGTGGCGGCGATACAACGCAGAGCTCGAATGACATTGCGGTAACTACATTTCCTTACGGTATGCTTCTTATGCAATCATTAATATTTTGTTGTTAACCAGGTGTAAGACCTCAATGGTTGCCACCCATTGAGGTTTCACACTATAGAGGGATAATTACGAAGTTTTCCGACCTAAAAAAGGATAGCACTATACAACAGGCTCTTATAAAGAACGAGGTACAACTTTTATCATAGTGTCTCTATCGCGTAACCCATTTTCTTAACATTGGTCATGACGTGTTAAGTCAAAATAATGGTCAGGCAGGGTCGGCTTGTGGTTTTTTAATTTGTGTTGTGGTATTTCTTATTATTTTTAAGTAAATCTTTGTGAATGTGAACTAGAAACAATTTAGAATTGAATGTGAAAAAATGTTCGGGTGTTCCATTCATGGTGAAGTGAAAATTGTACTGAAAGATTAAGTTTTCAAACGTATGTGTTTTTCTTGTGTTCATTGATATTTTTCGGTAACTATAATTTATGTGGATGTAACTATACATCGGGTTCGACTATTAGAACCTGCATTTGGCTTGATATATTCAGTTTTCGTTGTTATTTTGTTAAAACAACATTGAACAGTTTCGTGTGTCAGTGTGGCCATCGTATAAACATTTCAGTTCCCATTACGTCGGGTAACAAAATGCATATTTGTGTAAAATGTTAAATGTATTAAAATTGTGCATTCTTATACCATTTAATTAAGATATAGGTAATAAAAATAGTTAATGATTATAGATTTTATTTAATTTGAAATTAAAAAGTTAAAGTTTAGTAAGAAGAGAGTAGAATTGTTTTCATAGTAAAGGCATTCGCCTCTTATGTAAGAACATATGTTGTAAATTAGTTCTTATTTTGTGTAATAAATTTATCTCACAGGTCCTTGCTGTCGATTACTATGGCCAATCATCCAATTCCATTGATGGATCACAATCCTACAATAAAAATGTAAGCAACGAATCTCGGATTTCTAATCCTAATTAACGCCACATAGTGAGAACGAGTTCATGAACGTAGACTTCATCATCATGTGAACGTCAAGGCTGTTCAGGACACAAAAGGACAAACCGTTTCGGGTTAGTGTAGTGAATTAACAGTTATGTATAGTTAGTGCTATCCAATACGGTGGTATGGTCAATGTAATAATTGACTTTCATAAGTACGTCTGTGATCTACTCCGACAGTATGACATTTAACTGAGACACTATGCTATTTAGAATACTTCAAGTGTTTTTTTTTTAACATTGGTTTATCTATCTACCTTTATCCTAGTATCAGTTGTGCTGCAGTCTTGTAAATTATGTCAAAATACTAGTTCTTCTATTGTAAATTTTACCTGTATGGAAATAATGAATGTATGTATATTGTATAAATGTGTCATATATTTTAGTTGATTATTTTATTTACCTGACTGGTTTAATCCTAGATAAAACCTGGTTAACAACAAAATATTAATGATTGCATAAGAAGCATACCGTAAGGAAATGCAGTTACCGCAATTTCATTCGAGCTCTGCGTTGTAGCGCCGCCACTATAACTTCAGAAAGTCGTAGGTAGTTGGTCTGTAAAAGGTACGAAATCTGTACTATTATTCTGTGGCCACGCTAGAACGTATTCATTACTCGGCCACCTAAAAGAGACCTTCACCTTTTGATCTGTTTACAGGAGTAATCTATCATAAAAAGTAATTTCTAGATTTTTCGACAACAGATGCATATTCCTTATTGATGTAATTCGTAAATTATCGTGGTACTTATCTTTCAGTCTGGGGTACAGAATAGTACAGATGTCCTACCTTTTACAGACCAACTACGAACTTCTGAAGTTATAGTAGCTGCGATGCAACGCAGAACACGTTACATTTTCATTCAAGCGAATGGGAGATTTTTTCATAGGTATGGTAAACACCCCAAAAATACTGTCAAAAAACTATTGCTTTCCAAAAGTGTTACGCTGTCAGGGACTCTATAGTGTCATTCCTCAATGAATTAGGTAGTAGGTACGCATAATACAAGTTACAACTCCAACCGGGACTCAAACCCATGCTATGTAACTTCTAAAAATATCGATTTACGGAATACAAATAAAACACAAGGTTTAATTAGGTATTTTATTGCAAACAATTTTAGGTAGGTAGCTATCATATGTTATGCCTATCTCATATCGTTATATTGTTTATACTAAAATCGTGTGGTCGCAATCGCAAATTTAAGTTATACGAACTGGGATGAGCTGAAGGAAGCGGAGCGCTATATCCACCAATCAGTGAGCAGGATCCGTAGTTGTTATCTGTTGCGGCGCTGTAGCCAACCATGCCCTGGCCCATCAGAGAGTTGGAATTAGGAACATATTGCCTATTGGCAGCGTTCTGCATCATCAGGGAGTAATCGTTTTGGTACAGGCCACTGTTAGCTATTGGTATGCTCAAGTTGAGGTTCAGGTTGTTTGCCTGGAAATGATGGAGCCAAGGTTCTTTGGTGTTCCTCGAGAAGTCCTGTCGCGGATCTTGATGGGGTAGTCCAATAGGAACAGGAATAGGCTCTGGGGAGCTTTGGCTAGTGTTGCTCCTGTGACTGGACATTGCGGACCTTTCGTTTCTCCGGAATTTTGCGCGTCTGTTCTGGAACCATACCTGTCGATAAGGTGAAATTTAGCACTCCGAGCTTCATCATCATCATCATCAGCCCATGACGTTCCCACTGCCGGGACACGGGCCTTTTCTCATAGAGAGAGTATGGGCCATAATCCACCTTACTGGCCCACTACGGGTTGGTGGATGTCACATGTCTTTGAATTTTTGTGATAAATTCTTGGACATGTCGGTTTCCTCACGATGTTTTCCTTCACCGTTTCTTAGAACGAGTATTAGATCCGCACATAACTTAAGAAAATCAATGGTGCGGGGCCAGCGAGATTCGAACTCGGGTGCGTCGAATCGAAAGTCGGACGTTCTCCCACTGGGCCACGCTTGCCCGAGCTTATTTTACGCCAAATATACGACTTCTAGAGTTTGTGTGACTAGAGTTGTGAGTCTAACAAAATATGTCTGAAGTAGTCATCAAAGTACACGTTCGCGTTGACTTAATAAAAAGCCTAATTATGTCACTCGGGGATAGTCTAGCTTTCTATTAGCGAAATAATGTTCAATAACTTACCCCCTACAATAAAATAAATATACATACAAATATTTTTACCTCTTATTTGTAAGTAAGTAGGTATAGGATTTAGGTACCTAAATGAAGCAACACGTCAAGACCCAAGAGGAACGTAGCTACACCCACTATATAGCACTGGATGATAGGATGTAAAAAATAAAGTATTATAGCCCATCGGCATCGCAAGCAGGAATTCGTTACAATAACGCGCATAGCGGTGATATCAACGGGTAGTAGGTAGGTACCCCATGTAGGTATAACAACAACCCACCTGCACTCTGGCTTCAGTCAAGTTGACTCTCGCAGCAAGGTCCTCCCTTACAAAGGCGTCAGGGTAATGCGTCTTCTCGAACACCTTTTCCAAAGCCGCTAGCTGCTGGCTCGTGAACGTAGTTCGGTTACGCCTCGGCTTCTTCCGCTCGTCCTTTCCGTCTCGCTCTTCCTCGGACTCTTTCTGTACTTCCCTCTCTTTCGATTTGTCTTCGTACTTCCTCCGCATGTCTTCGTAGGCTAGATAGTCGGCTGGTTTTATGTAAGGCTGGCGCAGGTCTTTCTGGTACCTGTGAGCAATTTAAATTTTATCGTAACAACTTGAAAGGATCGGGATAGCAAAAGCGTTGCTGCTCCTACTACACTTTGCTAAAGTTTTTTTTTACACCCTACGATCACGTACATATTTAGATCGTGGCTCTAAGATTCCCTGTATCTAGGGTACCAGGACCTATGAGGACCATTATCCCACGACACCTAGACACGAAACAAATGCTTGCGCGTTTTTTATGCAAAAACTATTGTCTCGTCGCGGGAATCGAACCCGCAACCTCAGTGGCGTATGAGATTTGAGCCAACCTGCCCAACCACTACACCACAGAGGCTACCAAAAACCTGTTAGATGACCCTGTAATGGCAGGTGTGGCGCTTACCATTAGGTTAACCTCAGGCTGTCCTTGCCCATAAATAGGTAGATATACACTTGTAGATACAGGGTGTCCCAGGACGATAAATAGGACACTGGAAAAAGCCTTGCTAACGATGGCTCAGTAGATAAAAAACAGCAGCGTCTAAGTACCTAGTATTGATTTCCAAAATAAAACTTCCAGATTCAATTTTCTAGTACCGCAACTTCCAAACCAAAATTATTAAATAGGTACCCTAATCACTATTATAGGTTTAATATTTTCAACCACAAACTTACGACACTTTCCGCCTTGGCCTTATTTAGCTTAATTAAAGCCTTAATTAAATAGGTTTAATTACCAAGTGAGATCGTTCTGGTAGGTCGGTTCGTAGGTTCCGTTCACCTGCCGTCCAGCAGTAAGGTGGTGAAGCCTCAGCAGACTGTCTTCATGGCACTTGATCATTTGGAACAGGTTTCCGTCGGGGTAGCTCCCATTCACGTTGTAGTTTAGGGGCTTCGCGTCGTAGGGCTTTGGGTTGGGACGGGCGGCTGGAGCGTCTGGAAATCAGGTGCCAGGTAAATTGAAGAATACCACATTCCATCATCACGGTTTTATCATCGTACTGCCCGACATTGTGCGCCCATCCACATATCATAGATTTATAGAAATCGTTAACTATCCGATTATCCAGATCTTTCTCGCACACCTGCAAGATATGGAATGGGCTACCGCCCGAGGTTTTCCCGCGGAGCTATAACATGGGGCACTTTAAAAGAAGGACCAGGTTCCTTCTTTTGGACCACCACGCACCAGTAATGCCCCGAGTGTTGCAGGTGTCCATAGGCGACGGTAACCGCTTACCACCCAGGCGGGCCGTCTGCTTGTTTGTCTGTTAATTATATATAAAAAAAGAATATATTGTAGTGAAAAAGTCGGCCAAATATCATCCTTATATAGTAGTCAATAGTCATTCCGCCAATTCGTACAAAGCGTTTTGGTTCTACGTTTATAGTGCGTAGTACTAAGGAATTTGCTTTTGCAGTTTCCTGATAACTATAATTTAAATAGTTATCTTCAAGGCTAGAGTGAATAGGAATCTTCTAAATCTACGTGCTCTATCTTCGGCCAAATCTTCGCTTAACATCAGGCGAGATGGTGGTCAAACGTAGGTTTGTGGTAAATAAAAAAAAATTCAAAAGTCAAAATCAGCAGTTGGACAAGTCACCTCATATCTAATAATTTATCAAAGAGATTGTGATTTCCGCTACGTGACAAATATTAGTACACAGAAAAAACCGACTAAGTGCGAGTAGGACTCGCGCACGAAAGGTTCCGTACCATTATCTATAAAAACGGCAAAAAAATCACGTGTGTTGTATGGGAGCACGATGAATATTTATTTTATTCTGTTTTTTAGTATTTGTAGTTATAGCGGTAACAGAAATACATCAACTGTGCATCAAAATTTCAACTGTCTAACTATCACGGTTCATGAGATTCGGACGGACGGACAGCGGAGTCTTAGTAAGTAGTCCCGTTTTACCCTTTGGGTACGGAACCCTAAAAACAGTTGCAGTTCACATACTACCTAGTATATATTCTGTGAGAACCCAGAACTACTAACTACCTATAAAAAAATCCAAATGTGCAGTTTTTATTTTCTCAAAAATGCACTCGATATTTCCAGAACAAAACTTCCTCACTGCAAAGAAAAAGGTACCTAAAGGTCCTAAAATTTTGCCACATTCTATATACAATGCTTAGTCTTATTACTGTTAACTAACATGAGCTTCGAACCTCACATCGGTTTACACAGAAGCACCATGTTTGTCTAATCTCGCCGACATCTCGCCCGCCTCGGCTGTAAGGTCCCGTTGTTCGAAACAGGCGGCGCGGACGCAGCCCTATCGCTTACAATCGCACACGTGGATACGGTTTTTATGCTCTTCTGAACATGAGAAGATGCTTGGTGTTTGCGGTAGGTACAAACGTAGTATATGCGCTAGGTTTCGATTTGTAGTAAAAATTTGGTTGTTTTGTATTGTTTGTCGTTACCGGAATCACGGAAAAGCGACTGGTTAGTTATAGGTAGTAAATAGTTACACTGTCTAAAGTAAGTTTTAGAGCGAGTGTGGCTCAGCGGGAACTCGTGTGCCTTTCGATCCAACGCACCTGGGTTCGAATCCCGACTCGGCCCTGCACCAATGACTAATATTTAAGTGCAGATTTTGCGCGCTCTAAAACGGTGAAGGAAAACATCGTGATGAAACCCGCTTACGCACTTTGGAGTGGTAGGCTCTAGCCGTGGTTTCGGGATGATGTTCGGTGAAACATCGGGGAGACGGGTCTGAGCAGCCGCTCAACTGCCGTCTCTCTCTAGATCTATGTGCTTCATCTTAGGCCACATCATCGCTTCACATCAGGCGAGATAGTGGCCAAACACAGATCTATTAAGCGTAAAAAAAAGTACATCTTCGTAAATCGTGTTAAGCAGTTCTATCTTGCACAATAGCTGCTACCTATGCTTCGTCTACTGTTAGTATTTATGTTCTGATATGTTATTTTGTATTAAGCTATGTTTTATTTACTTGTATATTTTATGTTAATGTATTTATTATGTATATTTTATTATCATGTTATGTATTTTATGTAATGACTGGTTTATGTAGGTACGAGTATATTATAGGTATATTACTCGTATATAACAAAATTATCTTAAAGTAACACCGTGCATATATATTTCTGTCTACATTCCTTCACTTGTGGTTGTCTGGAATATATCGCTTTGAGCGATAAGACCGCCCATTGTGACACTATTATTAAGTTTGTTGTAATTTTGGTTTTTAATTATTTCTGTATTTTGGTGTTACAATAAAGAGTTATTCTATTCTACGTCTTGGTATAGTCTAGGTATAGTCTTGGTCTAGTTTCTAGTCTAATTCAGTTAGATTACGTAAAGTTTCGAAAGGAATAGGTAAAGCCATAGAGACGAAATTATAAATTTTAAGGTCTACGGCGGCGTAGCAATGTCGTAGCCATACAGGCGTAGCGTATCGAAGCGTCCGTCCGTTGCGTCGCGCGTCGCTGCCGCTGCGCAGGCGCCTTGCATCGCTTGCAACTTGGGTCGCACAAATACTGCAATATCCACTTTGCAACAATATACTACTACCAGGCCTAGCGCACTCCGCACTGTAGGTACGAAGCTACAAGTACATAGCCGGACACCGACGGCGGGTCGCTACACGTGCCGCGTCTGAAGAGATAAGAGCTATGCGATAGAAAGAGAGGCGCTCTGTAGGTTAATATTATATCAGTAGGCGAAATCTCTTCAAATTTTTAAAATATGGTATATAAGCACTATTTATCCAACTGTTAACTCTATAATATATATGTATTGTATTTATTTAAGTAGGTATGTTTATAACTTATTTGATACTTTATTAATATATATTATATTTTATATATACCAATATTTTATTTAACTCTGCATATTTATATACACATACATGTATATTTAATTTTATTTGTATATTTCCTTTTCGTATGCACATATATTTATATAAGTTACTTGTGACTATTTTATTTATTTATTATGTACACCACCGAACCGCATTAGATCTTATACCTGTTCTATCCATTCCAAAGGTTGTCTTGAAGAAATCGCTCTAAGCGATAAGACCGCCCATTGTACGTCAAAACTACGATGTATTTTGTGTATATTGATTTTTGTTTTATATAATTACGTAATTTGGTGTGCAATAAAGTGTTATTGTATTGTATTGTATTGTATTGTTAATATGACTGGTAGGTAGGCAGCGCTACGCGAGCTGAATTGAATTTTATTGCGTCATAGCAAGAGTCGCAATTTGTTTAAATTTCTTTGCGGAGTGATGCTTCTGTTCCTTAGTATTCTGTGCTACTACTAATACTATACTATACACTACGATACTATACTATACTATACTATATACTTTCAAGAGTTTGGTATGCTCAACATACGCAAATTAAATATAACAAAATGAAAGAGCGAAATGGAATAAAATGTATTAATTTATTTCATTACTGGAAATTGGCCACATGCATAAATTATAGACAGCAGCGACGCTGGCACGGGTGTATACCCTTGCTAGTACCAAAGAAAACTAACTATTACTTAAAGCTGTTGCCAAATGCCTGGTACACCGGGACATGTTCTTAATTCCTTGCTTTTCAGTAATTTTAACCTATGACACCTGCGACTACTATACCCTCCTACCTACTAAGAACGGCCGATAAGTTTATGTAACTGAATGACGAGACGAGCTGGTCGTTTGCCTGATGGTAAGCAATACGCCAGCCCATAACAATAACAGCACCACCCAGAACTTAGTTTTGTCCTGCGTGGCGCTGCACTGCGCTCGTCACCCGGAGACAATTAGTTGTTGAGTCTCATAATGCCCAGTAATTTCGCTAAATTTAATTAATTATTAAATTTAATTAATTATTAAATTTAATTAATTATTAAATTTAATTAATTATTAAATTTAATTTATTTAATTAGTAGTAGTAAATAAATATTAATAAAATTGTTTTGAGCCACCAATCCTATTATCTACTAACTAATAGCTATAGGTACTAAAGATAACCTATACCAAGAGCCCAAGTGCACTATCAAATTTGATAGTGCACTTGGGCGCTTGGTATAGGCTTGGCTTGATAATTATCCAATTATATAATTTGATTTGAACCCAAGAGCAAGAGATTTCTTTCTGTTTGTTTAGGAACGAACAAGAAATAAAATAAAAAGCTAAGCTATTTTTTACTAGCTTACCTAATCAATTTTAATCTGTTAGGTGAAAGAACTTGCAGCAAATGAACTGTCATGGCAAAAGTCAGGACTAGGGATATGTTTTTAATCACACAATTTATTTCTATATTTACAAAAAATATATAGAATGATATATTTCTATATTTTATAGGTTCTCTTTCAATCTAGGTATACCTCTCTCATGCATCTCTAGCTCGCTTCTTGTTCGCGGACCACGATTTGATTAGAATAGAAACTTCTGTAACGAGTAACGAGAGTAACGAGTTTATCTTCCAAACAAGTGTTATTTCGAGTGATCATTTGTAATATCGGTGGAATATTAACCATTATGTGTTCGTAAACGTGCACGAGTGTAGATAAATGGAACAAAATAGTGAAAATATTGCTTTTTATGTTCTCCCAAAAAGTCCATGAAAACCTTGAATAAAGTTCTACCACATTATTGAAGCACTAGAAGAGGGGCCGGCTTGTTGCTGTTGACCCTCATTCTCAACAAAAGTTTAAGAAATGAAATATTAAACTATCAAATAAAAACTACATAAGACATGGCGGTATGGTCCTAGAGACTTTAGCCTGCCCTAACGGACGAAAGTAAAAAAAAAAATACATTTGATACTTTTTAATGTAAATCACGTCTTGCTACTGAACTAATAACTGCACAACATTCAGCCAAAAGACGTTAGAAAGTGGCTCTAGATTTCGCTCTAGAGTTCTAAACATTATACAAAGTAAATTAAAATATTCGATTTATTCATTTTAAGAGTAATTCTTCCTTGATCAATGACGAATATTATTTTCCATACATCATGCGCAGGCGCAGATAGATTAATTTCAATTAAAATACCATGAAAATATTTTATGTGAACCTTACCTTTGTTTTGATCCATCGCGCAGCCGGGAACATTTGCCACAAATTTAAAACTAAACAAATTGTTTTAAATCAAATACTCAACACTGTCACATCCGTTTTCAAATAAAACCTCTATCAAATACAAAATCCAATCGAACGTGGACCAAGTAATTGTTATTAATTCACCCGCTTATTGAATTACTTTATTTAATTAAATAATTCGGCTAACTCATGCTAATGTGCGAACTAATGGACTCTGTGCCGTGTTCTGGCTTCGCTAAAACCACTCCCGGAGACACAAGTGTGCGCTGCCTGAAAAAAAAAATACCCTGTAAACACTGAAAACACCCATTTTACGACTAAAAAGTTAATTCCGTCTCTATGCCTTCATCTTAAGATTTGAAATTAGAATCTTCGAACGTTTTCAAATTAAGAACGAAAATAATACTCTGCTGCACCGTGATAGAATTGATTTTAAATCGGAACTATTTTGATTGGGAGTGTCGTCAAGTTCTAATTTCAAAATTGGTCGAATTCCGAGGCGTGGCTTGTCTCGTCCCGCCCGAATATGAAAAAAAAAGTTCAGGCGGGAATGGGTGAGATTTGAGGCAATAATTGACACGTCAACATGTATTATTTATGGGCACTGAGTAGAGAAAATTAAAATAAACTTTTTAGGTAATTGGTTTTGATTAGTTTATGCCGCGGCGGACGCGGATGTGAGAGGTTTTTACGATCAACGAGTAACCAAACCAAATTAGATCTGAAATACAAAGGTAAGTTGAAACAGAAACATTTTGTTCATACAACTTTTTGATCTAAATTGACCAGACGTGCTCTTTGGGTGGTTTATTCAGAGACATTTGACTGGCACGATTGATATATAGAGAACTCCAAAATGCATACCCATAAAAGGTAGCAAAGAGTTTACTGCCCAGCTATTCTGTCGGAGGTCAGCATTTTTTAGATTTATTTTATTGAGTGATGAGACGAGCCAGCCGTTCGCCCGATAGTAAGCGCCACGTCTGCCCATAACAATAGCAGTGCCACCCAGAACTTTTAATACCATAAAAAGCACTGCGTAGCACTGCATTACGCTATCACCCCGATAGGTATATCAAATGTTAAGTCTCATATGCCCAGTAATGTCGCTGGCTACAATACCCTTCAAACCGGAACATAGTAATGCTTGCGCACTACTGCTTGACGGTGGAATAATTGGCAAAGCTGTGGTACCTACCCAGACTGCCTCATGCATACGAGAGACCAACCACGAGAAGAACTAGCAAGGCGTCTACGACGTCGTATTAACTTTCTATTTCTATGATTTTATTATATGCATCGTTATATATGTACTACGAATATGTCAATGATTATAATTATGTATGTTTATTATTCTCTCATCCTACTTTTTTTTTTTACTCTTAATAGATCTATGTTTGGCCACTATCTCGCCTGATGTGAAGCGATGATGTGGCCTAAGATGGAGCACATAGATCTAGAGAGAGACGGCAGTTGAGCGGCTGCTCAGACCCTTCTCCCTGATGGTTCACCGAACATCACACCACATCACGAACTAATATTATTAACGTGAAAGTTTGTAAGAATGGATGTAACTTTGTTACTCTTTCAAGCAAAAACTTCTGAATGGATTTTGATGAAACTTTACAATAATATAGCTAACACATCAGAATAACACATAGGCTACTTTTTATTCCGAGAAACCGCGGGTGAAACCGCAGGGCGCAGCTAGTTTATCATATAACTGTATGCGATACGGCCATCTCACCCATCACACGTCCTCGCGACTAAAACTAATCCCTGTTATTGAATGTTTTTGTTGACGTATTGTTTTAGTTTTAATTTCTTTGATAAGTATATTGTATTTTTGTTTCGTATACATGTCAGTCACTTAAACGGCCTCAACGGAAGACCAGCGCTGGTCCCACGAGCACAACGCTGAGTTGAGGCCGGTTTGCAACAATTACCTATTTTATTTATTTATTCTGTCACACTTTTAATGTTTATTTTTTTGATTTCTGTTCGTTTTTTATTTCGTATGTTTATAGTTAATTAGTTGTTGCAAATAAACGTTTCTTTCTTTCTTTCTTTCCATCTCAATCTGAAATATTCGTGCTCTAGATTATGTGGGACTTGTGGGAGGTACTAACGCTTTAAAATGCATGTTCTTCATACTCCTATCTACACCTAATACACAGCTAGGTACAAGCTACTCGTAGAAGTCATAAATAGTGCCAAATGGCTGTCTGTCTGATTGTCTCAATTGTCAGTTATGCTTACTGTGACGCTTCTAAATGATTAGAATAATCTATGTTTAGTAATCATCTAGGTCATAATTGACAGCCTAATGCCGCTAGCCCATTGCTGCGCAGTCACAGAATACTTAATAGTACAACCAAAGAATACTAGCTAATGGTACAACAGTGCGCACGATCTCGATAACATTTTTAATCACACACAAAGCAAAATTTTAGGATTATGCAAAACAAAGTTCTGGATGTCTCTGCTAAAGTAATGGGTAGGCGTGTTGATTACTATCAGATGAACGACTTGTTTGTCTCGCCACTTAGTTACAAAAAAACATATCAAAAGAAACTTCTCTTAAATAAAACAAAGTCGGTCATCTGTCTGTGTATTCACTTAGTACGTACTATTAATTATTCTGTGGTACTTCTAAAATACTTTGTCGATTTTGATGCGGTTCTCACTACCGTTTTGATAATTTCTTAGGGAAGGGTTAGGTGTACTCACCTTCTATTCATCACTTCAATACATATATATAAAACAAAGTTGCTTTGTCTGTCCCTATATCCCTATGTATGCTTAAATCTTTAAAACTACGCAACAGATTTTGATGCGGTTTTTTTTAATAGATAGAGTGATTGTAGTGGAAGGTTTATATGTATAATAACCGTGCGAAGCCGGGGCGGGTCGCTAGTAAATATATAAATAAAAAAAATACTTTTTTTAGGCAAGTACATATATTTTTATCAAAGTTCTTTATTAAATTTAGGCATCAAAGACGCACTTATATATAATACGTCTAAGATAAAGTATTGTCTTTGTAATACGTCTATATAATTATATAATGTAAATATTCTCATAGCGAAGTACAGAGTTAAAGAAGCCTCAAGTTATAAAATAAAATAAAAATGAAACAAACATCTCAAGCCATAAGAAATCAACTTTTTCAGCCAATGAAAGGTACCTAGTACTTTAGAATTATAAGTGACTTTAAATCTCCATACATATAAAAAAATTTATTCGACTTTAAAACTTCCAAAAAAATATTCGTGCGTTGAAGTAATTTTAATGTAATCGCATCCGCCGAGCCAGAGTTTTCAGTCGGTAACGCCGGGAATAGAACCGGGAACCGTCGCTTCGAATTAGCGTAAAATGTTGAAAAACGCCGCCGCGTGCGCCGCGCGATCGACACGACAGACAGACCCACAGACGGACACAATTTATTTTATTGACTGTTGAAATTATTTCGCTTAAACAATCGTATTTCGTAGGTTTATGAAAGAAATGACTGATGGATTTTATTGCTGTGTTTGTCTGCAATTTAAAAAAAGCTGTCGGAATTTCTATGAAATATCTGACAATAAATAAACCCAAGTACCTTCCTACTTCATTTCATTTAACAATAGAAGTATTTTTTATCACTGCAGATTCTTTTTAACGGAATGCTCTTGACATAAATAAGTCATGAAATTTTCATTTTCGCGGTTATTATTTTATAGCTTCAGCTTCAGAAACGGAATTCAGATCGAGACATGCAAAGATTTTCTGAACATAAATATACCTATTCTTGTTAAAAAAGAACTATTAGTAGCCTATAATGCGGGCTAGATAGATACCTAACGATATATAGAGTCCCGTGAAACTATTCATCTAGCAATGCGCACGCGTACAATCATCGCAACCAAACAAAAATAATAAAATATCCGGATTCCATACAAACCGAACGTTCTAAATTCAAAAGCAAACGCGCGAAACTGTCATGGCGGCCATAATTGGGGGTGACAGTTGGAGACGCTGCGCGCACGCAAGACATCTCGTTTGCGGGTGTGCGTAACGAGGACTTCTCTCGTGCTTTGAAAATAATGTAGACGGAACGACATTAAAGAGGAAAATAATTTAATTTACGGTCGAAATATAACACTGCTTTGTTAGCTGGTGACGCAGACTTAGTCTGGAACGCAGGAACGTTGCCGTCGCAAAGCCTTTTCGTATCTGGTAGCTACATGTATCTGAAATCTATATATATCTAGGTATATATGTCTCGCAAAAAGTTCACCTGAATAGCTGTCTATATTTTCCGCATACAGGCAGCCACTAAACTCTCACTAAAATAATGTGTAACTATGTTTTATTAAATTTTATGTTATATATTTGTGCATGTGTATCTATGTTAGTCTGTAAGGTATATATTCTACCGGCCTCTGTTAATTTTACTTTACTGTAGTTAGTACTGCCTGAAATAAAGAGTTTAAAAATAATCATAATAAGGACTGTCTTTGATTGCATCTTCTTCATGATGCACTTAGAGACAGTACCCGATAAGTATTGCTCATTACATAGGTATCTAAACTAAATGCTCTAAGAGGCCTCTACGTGTTGGACTCATGTCGCGTAAGCCTTCCAACGGACCGGGTGTATAACCCGTGAGAAAGAGCGACAGAATATAAAATTTATATATTACAATATTTTAGTGTAAGTTCATGATTAGCCCAAGTAAACAAGTATGTGTGTATTTTTCTGTAGTTTTCTTTTTATGTAACTGGATGACGAGACGAGCTGGTCTGAAACATCAGGCAAACGACCAGCTCGTCTCAGCAGGTAATATTTTGATAAGTATATATTAGTCTATTTTAATAATAATATTTTTGTTTTTGTGTGTATTAGAATGTAAATATTAGCATGTATGTATGATTATATAGGTATTTAGTTGTAATTAACAAATTTTGTTGTACAGCGCCGTCTACTTCTTCTTCCGATACTGTCCATCCAAAGGTTGTCTGGAAGAGATCGCTTCAAGCGATAAGACCGCCCATTGTACTACCTTAGTTAAGGACTGTGTTATTGTCTATTTCTATAATTTGGTATACAATAAAGAGTTTTTCTATTCTATTCTATCAGGCAAACGACCAGCTTAACCTTTTTTCTAGTTTTAGTTTAAGCTCGGGTGGTATTGCTTACCAAAGCAATACCACCCAGAACATTGTTTTGCAAAGTCCTGCGCGGCGCTGCACTGCGCTCGTCACCCTGAGACAATAAGCTGTTGAGTCTCATAATGCCTCATAATTTCGCTGGCTACAATGCCCTTCAAACCGGAACACAGTAATGCTTGCGCACTAAGCGCGAGTTGTACCAACATTTCTAAATGAATAAACAAATTATTGTTATTATTATTACTACTGCTTGGCGGCGGAATAAAAAAGTTCACATACTTAGATACTATCCATATTGTATGTGGATGTGGCAATTATTTGGCCAAATTCTCTGCATAAGTGCCTCAAAGGTCCTCATAGGTTCTGGTTTCCTAGATACAGGGAAACCCAGTTAGGGGTCAGGATCTATGTATGTGAGCGTTGGGTGTTATTTATAAAAAAAAGACGCTACTAGCGTTTCACGGTGTGGTCGCATTGACGAGTTCATCGCTGGATGTCGGCGCAACAACCCGTGAACATGCGCATTTGTCACCACATCCGTACGTACGGTGACCATGGGATATAGAGCTTTTAGGATAAATAAGCTTTTAGCTGATGATCTAATATGATCTGATTAGCTGATAAGTTTTTAGCTGATAACTATTGGTTACACTTACACTTGGGATACTGTTGTGAGACTTGTTATTATGCTGTTTGTTATTGTGTGAGTTGTGAGCTTTCCAGGAAACAATAATTCTGGCCTAAATAAAACATTAAAGGCTGATTCAATATTTTATAAGTATAGGTACCTTAGATTTGAAAGCTCTACTGGAATTGCCACCTTTATTCCTTAGGTAAGTACTACAGTTTCTTAGAGTTGTCTGAAAGTGAACGCGATAAGACCGTCCATTGTAACTCTTAAGTTTGAAGCATTGATTTCTGTATATAATTGTTTTGTTGTTGTGTGACAATAAAGCGGTAGGTATATCTATCTATCTATAGTTATTCTCAAAGCAATGTCAAGCACTCAACAGTAGGTACTTCAACAATTAACCAGCAGGCCTATTTGCGGCTATTGCCTCTCAAGTAACTCACAGACAATAGATTTTTACTCACAGCTGACAACAGATTTTATCCTAGAGTTTTCACAAATCCTTGTCACTTCTAAGCTCGCATGCATGACAATTACCTCCACTGAATTCATCCATCGCTCACGTCTCCGCGCATCGCCTCGCCTGGACGATTAACTACAGTTTAATTTTAGCACTTGCACGAAAAATACCCAAAACATGGCCACCGCACGCAAATAGAACGGATAATAATTGATGATGGATCGGGATTTTTATTTGGAGTAACGCGGCGGATGAATTATGGTTTAGTTTGTAGGATTTTTGGGTAATTTACGTGAACTTTGTATTTTTGTTTAAATGATATTTCCGTATAGGCTGCCATAATTTAATAAGACCACTATTTTATTATTAATTTTGGAGCTTACAGTTTTAAGTAATTTGAGTCTTTCTAACGGAGCTATGTATTGGATTCCGATTAGGTATAGAAAAAATAAATTCTAAATAAGAGATAACAGAGAGAAATCGACGCGATCACAAAGTTTTTACACAGTGGTATACCATAAAATGTATTCTTATTGATCTTATACTAAATAAACTAAAATACACAGGCACCATAGCAGTGTAGCGGGTCTTGGAGGTCCATACACCATGTTTTTGTTTTTTGCTTCACATTCGCATATTTGCAAAAATAGTTCTTGCTGGCACACAGCTAAAGTTTTTGCCCCCATAACAATTAATTAAGGCGGAGTACTTCGTGTCCCGGCTCATCGCTCAGCACTCCCATGTTGACGTTCGCCAAATTAATAGCGTTCGGCGCAAACTAGCCGTGCTTGCATTTCCGGAATGCCACCGAGGTGCGCAGGCGCAGGCGCCAGGCAGAAAAAACATGCTAAAAGTTTCAGTTCCCGCTAATTTTTTCATATGGTAAATTATTGGCGAGACTCTGTGAGAGAGAAAGCTCGTGTCCAGCGATGAGAATGATGATTATGACATTAAAATATTTCACTATACCTATTTTACTATCAAGACGCGTTTTGACGAACAGAAATAGAGAAGCAATAGGTACCTATTTGTTTAGTAGACTACGAAATAAATGAAAATAAAGAAGCTGCGCGAGCGCATGCGGGATTGATGTGATGACTTTACTTTTTTAAGAATCTTACAATGCAACTCATAAAGCTAATCACGACGATCGTAAACTAACAAATAAGTTAAGAGATAAAGATAATCATAATCAGCTATTTCCTCAGGAAATTTAAATTTGTACACATCCAACTATGATTTTAATTGAAAACACTCATTCGAAAATAGTCTCGGGTATTTCGGCAGCTTTTTAACGTTTTTTTAGGGGAGACAATGTCGTTAAACTTTGACACTTTTTTACGGGATCACGTAGAAAATATCTTATCTTTCAGGATCCTGCTAAGTGGTTGTCAACGTTGGGACTCTTTACCTTTGCACCCAAGGGACTGTCAATTATTGACATGCCCTTTTTGCGATCTATTTTTGATTTTTTCTCCAGCGACAGTATGGTTGTTTTATTTTGCGGTGTCGCTTTTTTAATAAAGATTTTCTTAGTCCAGTTTCTGATTTTCTGTAGGGTTAGATAAATAGTTCAGTAAGACAGAACGGAACCAAACCCAAATAAACAGATGAGTGACAGCAATAAGCCTTACTTTATTTGGTTACGAAATTATAATAAAAAGCTCTCCATATTTTAGAAACGGTTAAACCCAAAATACTACTGAATGCGCATCTTTGTTCTTCAGTCGCAAAACTTCTGTCTGCAACGTGTTCCTTACAACGGCACTAGGTAAGTAATTCAATATGAAATTTCGGGTGCGTTTCGGCGAATCACCCTAAATAACCGACCACCCTCCAAGCACATGATGTAGGCACAGAAAGCGATAGAAACATTATCATTGAACCTTGTCGCACTAAGGATTTCAGTGACATGGTATTTGTATAAAACATTTTTTTAACTAGTTATTTTGACATGGTTCTAAATTGTATATTTATTATTAGCGCTGACTGTACATGCTCCGGCGCAGAGGTATCGGTTACACTCTTGCTGCTGCGGCGTTACGCCTGTCAGCGGAGATGTCACTGGACCGTGACCTGTCAGCTAGCTACTCAATGCTGCTGTGGTATCGTACCACTTGTAAAGTGAAAACCTGACCAATTTTGACTAGAAATAAATTAAATAAATAAATAATAATAAATTTATTAAAATAATTAAAAAAATTGGGAAATAAATTAAATAAGAACAAAAGAAAAGCATTTATAAATATGTAGGATCCTGTTACCTATTATATTTCACTTAAACACGTCTCTTTTAACAGACTTACAAAAAAGAAAGAAGGAGGTTCTTAATTCAATTGTATTTTTTGTTTGTTACCTCAGAACTCCGTCATTTTAAAACCGATTTGGAAAATTATTTTTGCGTTGGGTTCAATATAGCTACAAGGTGGTACCATATAAATATCATCGACCTTGGACTTCCAAGATACTTTATTTATTTATTTATTATGCGTGTGAGTCTATGTATGAGGGTGTGTGTGTGTGTGTGTGTGTGCGGGCGCGTATGCTTGTAAAGTTGACTGTGTATAGAAGTGTATGTTTGTAGTAAATTTATATATTAACATTATTGGTTATTTGTCTTGGAGAGTTTTGAAGACTTGGTATTTGAAAGAGGATTTTAAACAGGTGTAGGGGTCAATATCCATGAATAAATGATTGTACGTTTTTGATAGCCTATTAATAACATATTTACAACCGTAGTTTGTTTTGCAAGGTGCCTCATTTAAAAATTTGGTATGTCTGGTTCTGTATCGAGGAGTATTGTATGAGATCCCGTTGATAAGATAAGGGCTATCAATGTTACTCAAGAGAATATCATGGAGAAAAGCCATGTCTAGCAAAGTTCGTCTGTCTTCCAAATTCATTAACCTGTGATGTTGCAAATTATCTTGGTAAGTGCCTTTAGGGGTTTTAGTTTTAAAGTTAAGATATCGGATAAATTAGTTCTGGATATTCTCAATTCTTTCTTTTTGTGTGATATACTGGGGATTCCAAATTAGGCTCGCATATTCCAAAACACTTATCACATACGTCATGTAAACTAATTTGATACATGCAGCGTCATTAAAGAGATTACAAGTTCGCTTAACATATCCGAGGTTTCTGTATGCTTTGCTAACCATTACATCAAAATGAGCTGCCATAGTTAATTTGCGGTCTAAAATGACGCCAAGGTCTCTTATTATATCAACACGTTCGACATTGATGTTATTAATTGAGTAAATATAGTTGATCAGATGACTCCTAGTAAATGAAATAATTTGGCATTTTTTTGCGTTAACAGTAATTCTGTTCTTTATATAGTATTCCGTGAGATTATTAAGGCAGCTCTGAAGTTTATAGCAATCATCGAGTGAATTAACTCTGACGAAGATTTTTTTGTCATCAGCGTAGAGTAAATGCTTTATATCATTTATGAAGCAGCTAGAGATGTCGTGCAGAAAGGCGTTGTAGAATAAGGGACCCAAGTGTGATCCCTGCGGGACTCCTGAGGTAATCTTTATAAAGTCAGATCTATATCCACCGACAATTACAGCCTGAGATCGGTTAGCTAAATATGATTTTACCCATCGTAATAAGTCACCGTGAATACCAAGTCTCTCTAACTTGTGCAGCAGGATGAAATGGTCCACACGGTCAAAGGCCTTTTCGAAGTCCGTGTAGACCACGTTAACCTGCCCACCACCCTCCATATTGCCCAGTACGTATCCAGTAAACTCCGCAAAATTAGTAACAGTTGATCGTTTTTTAAGAAAACAAAAAATAACCGGGTATATTTGTTTATAAACAATTTTCTCGAATAGTTTGCTAAAAACATTCAGTATAGATATAGGACGATAATTCTCTATAGCAGATTTAGAATTATTATATATTATGTGAATTTTATTATTAGTACTTAAATATTTACCATCATTGAAGTTATTCATATCGTATTGAGCTTTTGGTTCAATGAACACACTTTTAAAGAACTCATTAAAATCCTGACAGATAACGGGACCATCTACGTAAGTGGAACCGTTATAGGTCATTGATTTAGGATAGTTGGAGCCACCGCGCATCGATTTAATGAAAGTCCAAAGGCGTTTGGGGTTAGTCTTAATGCTATCCTGGGCTGATGTTATAAAGTTTGTGAAGCAGTCATGTTCCATAGTACGTACTTTTTTTCTTAACTGAGAAAACAACAAATAATCACGTTCATTATTGTATTGTTTCCATTTTTTATGTGCTTTCCATTTACAACGTATTACTTTACTTAGGCTTTTGCTATACCAAGTGGGATACACATATAATGTTGACTGACAGCTTACTCGCTGTACAGATTGTTCAATGGATTCGTAAATTTTAGAGTAAAATTGCTCCACAGCGATATTGACATCAGCACAAGTCCCAAAAAGTCCTTCCCAATCAATCCCTGACAAAAAGCAACAAATTTGTTCGTAATTTCCTTTGGAGAATATGTACCGGTCTTTCTTAGATTCTAAAAGCGGTTTCAGGGCAAGATGTTCAACCGTAATATGGAGACTAGGATGCGACTGGTCCTCTTTTAGGAGAGGAGTGACGCAGCTAAGCACTTTCAAGGGTAGGTCGCAGAAACACAGGTCTAGTGTGTTACCACTATTATTTTTGATTGTATTGTACTGCTCGAAACCTACACCTAAACGTAAGGTACGATACATCAAAATTGAACTCGGTTTTTTTTTGTTATAAAATGAATTATTTTCATATAACTAGCTAGCTAGCTAGCAGTGCTAGGCAAATTTCTCCTTGTTGGAATATCAAGAAGTAAAATCAACTTAAGTCTTCGGGTAATAATCCGAGGAAATTCAATATTCCCTTGCATTGCTCAGTTTGCAGCTTTACCCAGCTATAAAAGGTCACAAAACATTGTTCACATCAATATCTTAAGCAATTAAAATTCTCGGTTTACCGCTAGCTCTCTCACTAAGTCATCCTTGTAATAAATACCTACATATTCCGTACTTAAACTGTAATAAATCTGATGAACCAACGACTGTCGTGGTTAAATCTTGAAGATTTCAAAGAGAGGGAATTTGTCGTGACAATATTTACGGTGGGCGAGATCAAAGATGCGCAAGCGCATCGGCCGCATGTGCCGCCGCTGACAGCTTGTAGGTCAGCCCCGAGGGGACGGTTAAAAAAACTAAGTCAGTATGTTTTGAATTCAATACTTTATTTGAGTCTGGAGTCTTGCCGAACGGGAGCCGTTTTTGCATATTTTTTGTGACTAAAAATAAGTGGGACATTTTAGTTTTTAGTATGATGAAGTAATGTTTTTTTTTTCATATACGTTAAACGAAACGATAAGTTTTTCACAAACAAAAGTTAACTTTGGCGTCTAAACCACACGTAGGTACTCGTATGTACCTACTTATTTACATACATAAGCTGTACTCTGTATCTGCAACTCTTGAGTAACTATATAGGCTCTTAAGTATAACTATTTAGTTTTCTTAGGTATAACCGTTTCTTAAAAAATATTATCCATGGACCGACTTCAGTTCCTAAGCGGGCGTATTCCCGAAGCACTGGTAGACTCAGTTTTCGCATTTCTTTTCTGCACGAGGACTTCAGTTGGAGTATAGGAAAGAAATGGAAATGGAGTATAGGACATACTTACCTTTTTTCAGAGTCATGTTAACATAAGTTACAATTTTTAAAATATTTTTAATTTTATTTGTATCATGTGTTTATGACGTTTAAAAAATCACTTTTGTGCCTATTTAATATACGATATGTGACTTTGACTTTGGAACAATACAATGAGATTGCAGCATAATGGGTTTTCCTCAGAGAAACCATATCTATTAATGGGGTTTTCCTAAATTCAAAGGTAGATAAATAATCACAACTTATGTAAATTGGCCTTGAAGTTTAATATTTACAATTATATCATTTTTGGTACATGGCTTTGTTCTTTACGTGTTGAGACTTGAGTCTTGCCTTAGTCCCAAGCGCCGGGGCAGTTATAGTGGCGGTTGACTCGGAGCCAGTCCTTGTCGGTGATGTACAAGCGTTGACCCATGATACCCTTGTACTCCTGGAGGTAATATGAACATATAAAGAAGAGACGCTATCAATCAAAAAAGCTAAAGACGAATATTTGAGCACAGAAAAAAAGCGCAATTAATTGATTCGTGTCTGGGTGTTGTGGCAGCATGGTTCTCGTACCTAGTTCCTGGTTCCCCAAATACAGGGAAGCCGAGTTAGACACCAAATTTAGGCGAAAAAAGAGAGCCGTGATGTCTTTGCGATACCTATTATGTCAGTACTCTGTTAGTATAAGCTTTCTAGTAGCAAGATCTCTTGGGGACATCTTGATAAAATGGTCGTATGTAAAAGACGAATAGGTTCAATAGCGTTACCTGCTTAGCCACAATGGTACGTCGGCCGTTTTTGGAAAAGGCAAAAGGTCCGTAGTGCATACAGCTCACGTAGTCGTAATCGACATCGAGGTTGTCAACCTGGTCCTGTTCATAGATGGCAAAGTTGTGTGCCCTTCCTAGATAAAGAAAATACTGTTAGACCTATAGAAATGGTTTCGTAGAGTGCATGAGTTTGAAAAATCCGCCCATTACAAAAACCTCTCAATTCGTGCCGAGCTAAAGCATAAACTCCTGTGTGTCACATCGAAATTCGTCCAAGTAATCGCTTGACCACATTCACTCTGGCCCAATGCACTAGGTAAGTAGATACCAATTTTTTAGGATAACTTCGTACTCGCTTAATGGAAACTGGCCACCTCCGCCAATGAACATTTGAAACACCAAGTGCGTTTCCGAAGTCTTGTCGACTCTGCAAGGGCTTTTGTACACTGACTCAGCTGACTCTAAGTGCAAAATATGCTAACCAGATGCCACGTTCTCCTCAACAATGTCGACGTAGTCATCTCTGTTGTAAGTGGACTGCATGTGGAGGAACCCGAGGACGTGCAACCATTCGTGGACGATGGTGGTGTGGAGGAAGCATACGAGTGCGGAAATGCCGCGGGCCAGGTTCAGGGTGTGGACTCCTTGGGACTCCCGGTAGCCCACGCTGGCGTAGCAGCCATCGGGATTACCCTGTATACAAGAAGGTAGATAATTAACGTTCATATAATTTGTGCGTCTGTGATGCCAACATTTTCTAGGTTAAGCCAAAATTGAATAAAGAACTTTGAACTCTCAAGTTTGAATAGAGGCGGTTAATGGAAATATCTGAATAATTACATCATATTGTTGGAATTTGTGATTTTTTAAATTAAAATCTTCAAGATATTCCTAGCAAATTTAGCGTTTGCACATAAAACAATTGTTCCTGAAAAGCAGCAGATTCTAATATCGCGATAATACTTAATTTATGTTATATATCCGTTTTAGGCAGATTTGTATGAAAATTATAATATAAAATTTTCAAGTAGCAATTTAAAAAACAATGTGCCTAAACAATCTTTTGTTTCCTAAAAGCAGCAGATTCTGTTTTCGCGAGAATACTTTATTTTATTTTATATCGGTTTTATAAAGATTTATATGAAGATTTAAATATCGATTTTCATCAAGTTGTAGTCATTTTAGAAAAATGTACATATACAAATGTTTCGTTCCTTATGTTTTGTTTTTTACTCTTGACGCAAATTGAGGGGTGTTATAAGTTTGACCACTGTGTATCTGTCCGTGGCACCACGGGTGAGCCGATTTTGATGCGGTTTTTTTAAAGCAGGTTTTCTAGCGCTGGTTCTTAGACATGTTTTATTGTGCCGAGACGTGGACACTCACGGTGCGGCTGGTTCACCAAATTAAAGTCACTCAGCAGGCTATGGAAAGGGCTCTGCTTGGAGTCTCTCTGAAGGATCATATCATATCCGGAATGAGGTTTTCCGACAGAGAACCAAAGTCATTGATATAGCCCACATAATTAAGTTCTGGGTGGTGCTGTTATTGTTATGGGCTGGTGTATTGCTTACCATCAGGCAAACGACCAGCTCGCCTCGTCATTCAGATACATAAAAAAAATATTTGTCAACTGAAGTGGCAGTGGACTGGTCATATTAGTCGCAGAACCGATAACCGCTGGGGTAGACGTGTTCTAGAGTGGAGGCCGCGAATTGGCAAACGTATGTAGGACGCCCTCAGGCTAGGTGGAGCGACGATCTTCGTAAGGTGGCTGGCAGCAGCTGGATTAGAGTAGCCGGGGATCGTGCTCAGTGACGTGCAATTGGAGAGGCCTATGTCCAGCAGTGGACTGCAATAGACTTATGATGATGGTGATGATGATTGTGTCAGGGGTTTTTAATTTTTAATTTATAGTTATTTTGATTCCATTTTGCAGACTTCAGGAGATGTAATACAAAGTGGTCAGCTCGTACTTACAGTTACCCTCACGTACGCAGTGTCTTCGGGCTCACGGTAGCGGAACTTCAGGCACGTATGCCGCTCAATGTCGGCGATGCCTCTCTCGATAGCCGCAATCTGCAGGGGACCTGGCCAGGATTATATAGAAAAATGTATTGTAATACAATAATACTTTATTGAGCACCAAAACAGGAAACAAAAGTTTACAGTTATATAAAATAGTGGTAGAACAATGGGCGGCCTTATCGCTATGTGCAATTTCTTACAGGCAACCTTTGGATGGACAGGAATAAAGAGACTATATTATAAGCAAAATACGTGCTGATGCCAGACCATTACCCCACCAAGGTTATTGAAAGCGGTGCGACTGGGCGCTCCAGCTCGCTTTATCTCTCGCCAGCGCTCGGTCAACATCGTGCTCGTCGTGATTTGTTCCTGTCGGTTCGATATTTTGGATGTTTCTTGTTTTTGTATAAATTTATCGTGTAATAATCTTAAGGTATTAATTAGGTATTAAATGTCAATACTTCGAAAAAAACAATTGATTTTAGTGACAATCAAATTCAATATTTTTAAGGTAGAATTATGGTATTAAAACACTAAATAGGTAGGCTATTCCTGAAAGCAGCCGATCCACATGGTTCCACACCAAGGATTTAGCTAAATTATTAAGTATATATTGAGGTAGCTAAAATTATACAACGTGTAACATAAATGTGTAGTAATAATTAAACCACGCATATAGAAGCTTATTAATAATTCAAGTCCAAGTGCAAATCACCAGAAAATTTTTAAAATCACAAGATATGATAATTTAAAAATTTCTGGTAATCAAGTTCATTTCAACCCTAACAATCAGCTGATAAAGAGCAATGAACTTGTGACAAAGAATATTAGTGCGCCGCGTGTACAGATCTGACAAACAAATTTTATCTTCAGTTAGCAAAGCCAGCTGTCCTACCAACCTTACTTTACAACTAACTTTCAAGCAAACTGCTTTTTACGCGACTCCCCAAAAAAGGAATATAATGTTTTCGGGGTTAATGTATGTGCGTTTTTTTATTACAAAATGCCTCAACAGATTTGGATGTATGGGGTATCCTCGGAATCCTTAAATCATCCCAAGTGATAATGTTTTTGGCAGGGTATTTTTTTATTTTTATTAATGCTTACTTATTAATTACAGCATTAAACATCATCGCTCCAATTAACATTCAGGAATAAGGATCTAATCAGTGTAAACGCCTAATAAGAGCGCGCATGGCTGATGTTCTTAAAAAATACGTGAGGTCACCAACCACCGTAGGAATAGGATGTAAAAAACATCATGCATGAATTTCAACAGTAGGAATGTAATAGGCTGATAATGATGATTAAGACATTTCCAACATTTGATTTCATTGCATAGTAAAAGAGTGTTCGTAAGTCAGTAATCAATAAAGCGTCTTTACTTAGTCAGTTTTCAGAAATAAACCTGTTTAATCTTTGACAAAACGCGGCAAACACTAAAGCTATCAAACATTCGCCGCCGCTTCATGATTCGCTAGCCTTGTTTCGTATTGCACCAATCATAAAGATGTAATCCTAATAAATAATAGCCGCTGCTCCTCATTGGTCGAGCGGCACAAACAAAGTTACCTTCTAACGCCGCCCCATAAAACTCCACCGAAGAGGACCGTTTTCGTTTCGGAAATTCTTTTTAGGTTATTTCTGAATATGAATTCTAAGACGTCAAGTTGGATAAAAATTTGAAACTAATCAAGGCAAGGCTAAGTCGGGTACGTTCGCGGAGATTTTTTTGTATACCGGTTCCGGAACATGCAAAAAAACTATGGTAAAAAAAACTTAAACCTATGTTTTTATTATGGTTTTAATGCATTCAAATCTGTCCAGGCAATAAGAAGTAATGGTGGAATAAATAAATACATACATACGTAAACCCTGAAATACTCCTTTTTGGGCAGTCGTGTAAAAATGTGGAAATACCCTTTTTTACGAGTGGGTTCCGGAACGGAAACGACCGAGTCCGAAGATCCGTTCAGTATGAAATTCCGGTATTTGAGACTCGAAATCAAGCCCTTGTAAAATGTTCGGCGTTTTCAAAGACAGAGCGCCTAGGCCACAAAACAGATAAATACAGAAGTTAATCTCATGTATGTACTTTTCATACATTTCATACCGGACGGCGCAGGAAGTTTTTGGGAGGAAAATTGATTGATTTAAAAATATAACTGTACACGATATCGACATAATTTTTTCGCAGTTACTATTATAACTGAATAAAGTTTTTTTGAAGACAAAACAAATGCGATTAGTTTACATTAACATCTTCCTCATTAGATTATTGAACACAAGGCTAACACAGCTTATACTACAATAAATATCTAATTTTAAATTGTAAAAATATGACAAGGCTACAAACTTATGTTCGCTTGTTCGGCGCAGGGCCGGGGGCTGGGGCGCTTACCTACCTACCTAACTATTTTGTGTTACGTGAAAACAAACCATCAAAATACAAGCAAATACCTACTTACCTCTCTGAAACAACTGGTAGCTTAAAAAACGACAATTCACCGTTTAATGTTGAATTTAAACAACCGTCCACCAAACAGTTATAATAACCTATTTTTCGTTGCTCCATTTTTGCACAAAAAAGTTCACAGACGCGTGTCTCAAGCGGATGGCACTCGCATCCCAACTGTGCCCAGATATCGTGTCTGTGAGCGGTGTCTATGTGTGCGTTGCTCGGGCGCACTTTGTATGTATGTAGATTTCTGTACTAATCTGTTTTGTGCCTAGGCACAAAGTAGCTCGGTCAATGACCCGTACTACCGCGACTAGGCCACAGCTTGTTAGGATTGTCCAAAATAATTCAAATAAATAATTTTTAAACTTTGTATGGAAAATATAATAGTGTTTTTTTGGTTGTATATTCTGCCCGATGATTCATGACTAGATACCCATACACACCTTTCAGTATTACTACACATTAATGTTATTCCCTGTATATGTATAAAGGTATGAAATAGTAGATTAATGGTATTAAACTTTTATGCAATTAGGTTGGAAATCCAAGACTTGGTCCCACCATTTTGACGCTCACCATTAAGTTAGCTTTTAAGTTCTCCTTTTCAAAATTATCTACTTGTAATAGCGCAATAAAGAATTAAATAAATCAATAAATGTGCGTAAATAATAATTAACTGAAGTTATGTGAGTTGAGTACCTTAAAAAAACTAGTAGTGTAGGAGGGGTTCTATCGGTGTCCTTTAGGCAGGCCGAGGTCGCAGGGGAAAGTAAATAATACGGGGGATGTAAACGTACAGGCTTGTATTCTAAGTTATACAAATTACAGAGCGGGGGGGGGGGAAATTCGTTAATCTACCGGACAATAGGCAATGCAGTAGATAACTTCCAGTCGCAAAGGCTTGAGAGCTGGATGAAGTGCTAAGGCAAAGCGCTGAAGCTAGTGAGATCCGAATCCAGTAGATTCAATTCCACAATACAAATTCAAATCTGGCGGTCACTTGATTTCCGCGAACGAAACGTTTGCGTGTTTTAACGATCACCAACGCCATCTAGTTTCAAATAGGTGCACTAATCTTGACTCGGGTCGATTGAATGCATTTTATCATTTGTTGTGTTACAGTAGGTAAAACCTACGTGCCTAGTATCACCCAGTACTACGTAAGTACTTACCTAATGCCAATTTAATCTTAAATCACCTATAAGAATTCGCTAGGCTTTGTGATGAACGCGATGACGCTACGTTATGGCATTAATTTTTATCATTCTAATTATGCTGCGTAAGAGCACAGATGCTGGTATGTCTATATCAACAGTGTTGAAGTCACTTTCCCATATTTATTTATAGTAGATTTTCTTTTTAACCGACTTCAAAAAGGAGGAGGTTTACAATTCGACGGTATGTTTTTTTTTTTTTTTTTTTTTATTTTTTTTTTGTGTGTTTGTTACGCGATTACTCCGCCAATTATGAATGGATTTCGATGATTCTTTTTTTGATTGGTAGGTCATACTTCAGAGGTGGTCCCATATAAATTTTATCGAAATTCATTCAGCACTTTTTGAAAAAAATAGCGAAAACAAAAAAAAAAATAAGTTTAATCTTCAAGTCGGTTCTTGTTTTTGTTGTAACCGACTTTCTAAAGGTGGAGGTTTGTATTCGACTGCTTCACATGCTTCACCCAGGGTTGACTTCCGGCGAGGGAACTCCTCAACGGTGAATAGTATAGACACAAAATTTTGTAAATGGATTTAACCATAATAGCCTGTTCTAAATTCCACCATGACATGGCTGATACACCCAGGAATGACTTCCGGCGAGGGAACTCCTCAACAGAGAATAGGAGAGTCATGAATTTTTTTGTACATAAATTTAATTATGATAGCCCGTTTTAAACTTCGTCATGATGTGGCTGCTAGATCATAAATGCTTGTCTTTAAAAACTTTTTAAATTAATTTAATTAAAACTTGTTTTGCACTAAAAAGGTTAAAATAAATTATTTTTCAAAAAAAACTAAACCGACTTCAAAACCACAAATAGGCACTCAAAAGTGAAAAATAAATTAATATAATTATCATAAGCGCTGCCCACTCATATATTTGAAGTCGGTGCCAGCCAAGTCTAAAAGGTAGTAGATAGATACTACCTACAAGTAGTACAATACAATACAGTACAATACAGTAGTACAATAGTTACTATATACATAGTATTTATCTGCTACCTTATAGACTTGGCTGGCACCGACTTCAAATATATGAGTGGGCAGCGCTTATGATAATTATATTAATTTATTTTTCACTTTTGAGTGCCTATTTGTGGTTTTGAAGTCGGTTTAGTTTTTTTTGAAAAATAATTTTTAATTCGTAGCCAGTTTGTGATTTAAATCCAACACAATAACGTATAAACTTTTGCATTTAGAATATAAGTGTGAAGACGTGTGATATGATATTTATGGTGCATGGACTCACTGAACTCTCCCTCTCCAAACTCCCACACAACAGTGTTTTCGGGCCACTTGGAATTGGGCCAGGTGTAAGCGTTTCTTCCCATGGCGTAGCTCTGGATCATGTCCTCGATGATGAAGTCGTCCAGCACAATATCGCCCTCATACTTTCCGCTGTTCTCTTCAGGGTTGGCCAGAGGGGAAGCCTTGATGCGAGCCAGGAACTGGTTGCCATCGCCTGGGAAAAAACAATTGTTGTATTCGAGGCAATTTCGAACTTCAGTATTCAGTATGACTGTCATTTTGTCTAGTCAGTTTGTTCTAACTTTTGCAGGTTAGGCAGATGACTTTGACTCTGACCAAGTTTGATGTATTACCACTTAACATAGTACATTACACTATGGTATCAGCTGGTGTAATAATTCAAGGTCTTTTTTTTAAATATCAATATATGTCAGCAAAGAAAATAAATGTTTCAAATATTTAATTATGCTGTTATGGTTTTTATCAAAATCGGCACCGAGACTCCTTTTTGCATTTTACGCTATTCCTTATAATTTCATATTTGGCTATCCACGCCCATTCTTTTAAATATTTTTACGTGACTGAGTGACGAGACGAGCTGGTTGTTCGCCTGGTGATAAGCAATACGCCTGCCCATAACAGTAAGAGCACCACCTAGAACTTTGAATGGCAAAATCCAGCGCGGCGCAAAAATATAGAAAAATTAAAAAATAAAACCACAGTGAAAAATTCATTCCGTATATATATATATACCTACTACGAGAAAATAATCTAAAACATAAATAAGGACTATTTTATAAGGACTAAGAAAAAGTCCATAGTGAAAAATTCATACCGTATATATTTATTTATTATATATTTATTATAGCACAAAACAGTATGTACATGCAGGATTTAATGCCAGATAGCATATATTGCGAGAAAATAATGTAAAACATAAATTAAGATACAAGAACTATGTGCTTACTGGTCTTAGTGCCTTCCAGGAAGCTCCTGAACTCCTGGATTTCCTCCCTTGTCTTCACCACCGCCGGCGTGGCCGCAGCCAGCCCTAGGACACAAACCAATGCTGCTAGTCGCAACATTTTCCCCGTCTAACGATCTGAAGTGTATTCTTACCCTTATATTTAATCTATTATCGAAGAGCTATACCTAATTACCAACAGATATCCATTATCAATGAATCACCTTACTAATGATTCATTATTTAACACTCGTCGCCACGTATATTTAAGGATTTTCTACTTCTGCAGGCCATGCGGTACGCTGGCGAGGCGTAAATATATTTATTTATTTATTCATTGCAGTAATGTACATTCATTCATAATATTCGTATACATAGTCATAGCACAGTACTAAAGGGTCATAGGTGTTAAGACTGTAGTGGGTCGGTAGGTACACAAGCCCTGTAAGGGCGTTGCAGCTTTTTGCGAGCTAATTACAAATAATCATTTCTAATTATTGCATTACAGTCATAACATTACAATATTAATTAATTTATTATTGGAGAGGAGAATTGATTATTTTATGTCTATAGGTATTATTATTAAAATTAAATTAATTATTGTCATAACACAGGTACAATAAGGTCAATTTAAATATTAAGATTACAATATAGTCAATAATAATAGTAATTTCTAGTCATTTCCATTTCACATTTTCAATAATTTTTAATGGTAAAACACACACAAAGACAAATATTAAATTTATTACTGTATGCACAGGTCAATATTAAAAGGATGTTATGAGACACAAACAATAAACAACATTAGACGCTTTTATCTTCAATGAAGTCCCAGACAGTATAGTAACATTTTTGGATAAGCATAGTTTTAAGTTTTGCCTGGAACGCTTTTACTTTGCTTTATTTTCTTATTTCGGTCGGTAATTTGTTGAATATTTTTATTAACATACGAGGAGGGATCAAAAAGTAGGGAGAATGAGATAGAATATAATGACTATTGATAACATAATAATTTATTTTTCTACATATTCTACACACCGAGTCCAGCGCTTTTCCAAGGCTTCAATCCCTTTCAAAAAAAGTTTTGTCTTGGTCCTGCAAAAAGCTCTCTACGGCATCCATCAATTCGTTATCGTCTTCGTACCTGTTTCCCCTTAAGTATTCTAAGAAACAGATAAAAATCGCTAGGTGCCAGATCTGGTGAATAACTCCTTATTCACCAGATCTGGCACCTAGCGATTTTTGGTGGTCAACCAATTCGAAGCCAGCTTGCTGAATGGCAGCCATCGCAACTGCCGACCTGTGCGCGGGTGCGTTTTCGTGATGAAACAGCACGCCCCTTCGAAGTTTCCCTCTCCTTTTCTCTTTGATGGCATTCTTCAACTTGGGAATTAAAGCTGCATAATATTGGCATGTAATAGTGGTTCCACGCTCCAGGTAATCAATCAACAATATCCCTTCTGAGTCCCAAAATATTGAGGCAATAACCTTGCCAGCCGATGCCACGGCACGAAACTTCTTCGGGGTCGGTGATGATGGCCGTTTCCATTGCGAAGATTGCTGTTTTGTCTCGGGATCAAAATGATGGACCCATGTTTCGTCCATTGTTACGAAACGAGACAAAAAGTTTTCAGAATCTTCTTGAAACTTGTCAAACAATATCTTCGAAATGTCAAGTCGATTTTGTTTCTGACTGTTGGTTAACATTCTCGGCACCCATCTTGCGGAGACTTTTCTCATATTCAAAGATTGTTTCAATATGGATTGAATACTTCCATATGAAATGCCCGTTTCTTGAATTAAGTATCGGATGGTAACTCTTCGATCGCTCAATACAATTTTCTCGACTTTCGCAACATTTTCGGGTAACTGACGTCGATGGACGGCCGCAACGATGTTCGTCTTCCGTGCTCGTTCTCCCTACTCAAAATTGAGAAGTCCACCTTGCGACAGTGGAATACGGCGGAGCAGACTCTCCTAATGTTGCCTCCAAATCGCAATTAAAAAAATTAAAATTAAAATTAAAATGCATTTATTTCGGGTTTCTGACGACCCATACATACAATTACAATTATCAATTCAAAGAGCGAACAATTAATTATCAATTAAATACAAATGAAATAAAATTAAATTAGAAATTAAAAATGAATGTCAATGTCAATAAATTATAATGGTCAAAAATATAATTATATGTATTTAAATAATAATTAGTCAAAATTCAATTTAATTGACAATTAATTATTCCTATATATTGGTATATGTCTACCCGGCACCACATGATACATGTTTGTCACAGCAGTGCCGAATATAGGGGCAATCCAGTCTCTCGGCTATCATCGCCAGGATCGCAATGAATCTCTTGCGTCGTTAACTTTTTAACAGAGGTATTTAATAACGGCTCGCACTTCGTTTTTCTCCATTTTCGAGAACACGATCCGACACGAAGCAAACAAATGACTACATTCAGAAAAAAACAAAAGATAATCGAAAATTTTTTCTTTATTAATATAACAAATATGTATCTGAGCTATGCCTGCCAGTATTTATTTTTTTTCTTACCAAGGAGTATGTCGTTCTCATTACTTTTTGATCCCTCCTCGTATAATGAGGGCATGTTTTAAATATTACTAGTTTCTGCTCTGGTAGGTACTATAAGTTTGTTTTGTCGCCTAGCATTGGTATTGAAGGTGAATAAATTCGAGTGTTTTTTATGAACATTGCTGCTTCGAGAATGTATATGCAAGGCAGTGTTAGCAATTTATTTTGAATGTAGAAGGGTTTGCAACTATCGCGTGGTCCGATGTTCGCCAATATGCGAATACACTTCTTTTGCTTAATGAATAGATCACCAGCAATATGCATACGCGTAATAGGCAGTCATTGCTGTTATTAAGGTTGGTGTTACATTTTAAAAGAGATAATGCATATACAAAATGTGATATTTTGGATTTAATTTGTTCTATATAAACTGCCTACTGCAACACAGTAATAAACTAAAGCAGTGGGAAGGTTTTTCAACTTTATATTGTACCTACCTTTACTATGCAATATTTGTACGCAAAAAAAAATATGGCCCTTCCAGTTGAGGTGCGTGTCAATATTTATACCTAAAAGAGAGAAGCTTTTTACTTCATCTATTTTGAGTGATTTTGACAAAGTAGTAAAATCAAGTGGCTGTTTTTGGTAGGGATGAAATTGCATAATTTTGGATTTATTTATATTTATTTCAATCAAATTTCAAATCCACGATTTTATGTTCAAAAAGGAGTCTTATATTTTGTTTAATGAGTTGGGGTCAGATGGGCAATTGAATAATAGGTAATGAGACGTCGTCAGCGAACGATGTACATGGTGAGTTCAGTATCTTTGGTAAGTCATTGATGTAAATTAAAAATAAGACACATCTGTTAGGTAACAAGATATTTCGATGTCAATAAGTATGATTATATATGTTTAGAAGTCACTAATTTAAAGAGTATCATAGTTGATTCACTTATTTTTGTAATAAATAGTTGTTGATTTGACGTATTTTATATTTGATTGTATAATATTTGTAAAATAGAATTATGATTGTTTCAATTAAAGAATCGGTGTGTTAATGTTTAAATAGCAAATTTATGTAATTCTGATATTTAATTTTTAATGTTTAAGTATCCGTTTCCGTTTTACCTCGTTTTTGCGCTTTCGTCGGAACGAAAGCGCTGTAGTGAAGGGACTCGCTGATTCGACATTCGTTGGAAGACCGTCGAAGAGACAACACGCTATTTAGAAACGCATACGGTGTAAAACTGTGTTATTAATGTAAAAAATACATGTAAATTAATAAATATTGTAAAAAAAGTGTTTTGGATGTTTGAATTTTTGGCTTTCGCCAACACATCCGAGCACACTTCCTTGTGGAATGGAATAATTTAAGGTAAGTACCTCCGAGCGTTTTGTTAGTTTCGTAGCAGCGTCGTGAGTATAATTATCAATTTCAACAAACTGTTTTCTATTTTCTAGATATGATCGTAACCAGTTTAACGACTTTCATCGAATGCTTATTTCTTGCAATTTCGTTAGCAGTACTTTGTGTGAAACTTTGTCGTATGCTTTCGTCACATCTAATAATATTGCCACAGGATACCGCTTATCTATTTTGTAATTGTAAATACGTTCGGTATATTTTTAAATTGCGAGGGTAGCTGAACAGTTTTTACGGAAGCCGTACTGGTTTTTATCAAGCAGCTTATATTTTTCAAGGTAATTATATATACGGTTTGATATTACACCTTTAGTATTCTGTGATTACACGCTCAAAAATCTTTGAAATAGCAGGTAGAAGCGCAATTGGTCTGTACTGATCAACATCTAAACATTTTCCGTTCTTTTTTAACATCAGTCTTACCTTCAACGAAAATGCTATCGCAGTAACTGCACAGATTAGTGATATAAAATTATTGACCACTAACACCATCTCCGAAATACAGGAGATTCAAAATTCATTTGACTGCCGTATAAAAAACGTGAAGGGTCGAAGAGCACAGAATGACAATACCCCCGCTCGCGTTTGCGCGCTTGAGAATAAAATAGCAGCGATGGAACAACAGGCCAGGGCCAGGGCCAGTAAACTTGCCGGACAAACGCGGAGAGAACTTGGTTGCGATTATGATTAATCTCAGCACAATTATCCAATGTGCAATCACCGAGCGCGATGTCACGTCAATTCATCGTGTCCCACACAGCGACAGCAAGGATGTTAGGCCTAAAAATGTAATTGTAAAATTTGCAACAAGGTACCTACGTGACAACTTTGTGGCCGCCTTTACAGCGAAGAAAGGTGTTGACTCATCGCAATTATCTATCTCGGGGCCGCCTAACAGGCATATGCCAATGAACACCTAACATTGAGGAATAAAGCATTGTTTCGCGAGTAGGCTAAATCTAAGGAATATAAATATGTAGGTATGGTTCAAGCACGGCACCATCCTACTGCGCAAATCGGACAATGCACCAGTTGTGGCTGTGCGGAACCCCCAGGATCTTTCGAAAATTAAGTGATACACATACCTAATTAGATGGATCGTACCAAAAATAACTACTTATCTCAAGTCTTACAATCGTACGTATTGTGACTATGACATAATAACTGTTAATAACCAATATGTAATTAGCATTATAGCAATTATTTCCTGTGAAAATTAGTTTGAACTTGTACTACTTATGAAGAGCTCGTACTTTTATTTACTGTCCTACCACAATGGTTTTATAATATAAGTAAATGTATAAAATTATTATTTAGAACTAATTTGAGAGCGAGTGTGGCTCAGCGGGGACTCGTGCGCTTTTCGATCCGACGCACCTGGGTTCGAATCCCGACTCGGCCCTGCACCAATGACTTATAGTTAAGTGCAGATTTTGCACGCTCGCTCTAAAACGGTGAAGGAAAACATCGTGATGAAACCTGCTTACGCGCTTTGGAGTGGTAGGCTCTGGCCGTGGTTGTAATACCACCCACCGAACAAAGCCATGCCGTCAAACGACCTAGTCGTGTTTCGGGATGATGTTCGGTGAACCATCGGGGAGACGGGTCTGAGCAGCCGCTCAACTGCCATCTCTCTCTAGATCTATGTGCTTCATCTTAGGCCACATGATCGCTTCACATCAGGCGAGATAGCGGCCAAACATGGATCTATAAAGCGTAAAAAACACGTCATAACCTCGTTAATGTGTTACGTAAGCTCTCTAGGTACTATATTTTACAGACATAATAATAAGATCAATCTACCTCAACGCGACGTATTGTATAATGTCACTATTGGTATTATTAAGATAAGAACTAGTTTCGCCTATATACTATTGCCTAAACTAATGATTGCGTTTTATTGCTGGGTAGGACTAGTGACCATAGTGGTATACGGAACACTAAAAACACATTATGTTGCAACATCCTACCTATAAACTACTTATACCTATATCTTATCGTTTATGATGATAATAAGTTTTTCGTGAAATCAATAAACGCAATCTTAATGTGCTTCGGGTTGATCTTACACTGGCATGCTTCGTTTTTAATTGAATTAGTTTACGGATCTACATTTGTACATACTGCATATTGTTATGACCGCGAGAGTGCTACCTCTTATACATCTTTGCTAATATCATATATTGTGTTCAGTTACTAAGTGTATAAAGTAATATACAGTGGATAAAGACGTAATAACTTTTTATTAACAAAACTGTCGCGGTTTAAGGTCAAAATTGCATACTCTTTACAATGAACATATTAATACATTCTTATGATATAGTTGTACCTGAGATAAACTACTCGAAGACCTCACCGTACAACTTTTTATGACTGCTCTTTTACTCTGGAAGCTGTTCGTTTGTGGAACGCGTTACCAACTGAGATTAAACGGGCACCCTCGCTGGATACTTTTAAACATCGAGTAAAAGTCTTTTACCATTCGCTATAGCTACAATCATCTTTTTCCTCTTATTGTAATGTATTTAATATATATGTATTTTAATATTTATGTATGTTTATAAAATGTTTAAAAAAAAAAATGTATGTTTATTATATTTTTATTGTATTGTATGTATTAAGATTATTTACTATTTTATTAGTGTGTGCTGTGTGGAAGAGATCGCTTTAAGCGATAAGACCGCCAATTGTTAAAATTTTGTTACGTTGTTTTTATTATTAATAATTTTATGTGTGTGTTTCAATAAAGAGTTATTTCATTTCATTTCATTTCATTACGGGCGGCCGGCGGGTTCACGCAGAAAGTTTTATGGCTGGCCGTGCGGTCCGCCGTGATCTCGCAAGATAATTTTTTTTTGGATTGTCGCAGCAAAAAGCGCGCCTAAATCCGATCCGCGGGCGGCGCGCGGCCAACTTATTATTTACAGGCATGGCCTGACAGGTATGGTGCATCATTGAAAAATGAATAAAATGAGTGATGCATTTTGGCCATTGATTTGGATAGTGGCGTGCCGCACTTGAAAAGTTACGGCCCGCCGCCACGACGCAGCGGCGGACCGCATGGCGACGCGACGAGAGTGTTAAAGACAAAGCGTAACGTTGACTTTTGTGTGATTAAAGGATAATGGGATTAACAATTTGCACGTGAATTTTGAGATTATGCAAAACGTTTTGTTTGCTATTATTTGGCTTTTCGTATTTGAAGGTATTTTGTTTATTTTTATGGAGGTTCATTTATAGACAAATTGGATAAAACCGAAATGAGGGATCGCATATTATATAAAGACTAGTATTTCGCCGCGTGCGCGAGCTGCTAAAGCAGCTCGCGTGGGGTGGTGGCTGCTGTTTTTTTTTAAAAGCTTCCCATCGATTACGGTTCTAAAGTTTTGTTTACCCTTTTTGTTCTGAAAACAAACTTTTGTATGGCGGCCATCATGAAAAAAAGCTGGATTTCAAGTGATTGTGTGGCGTGCGCGAGCTGCTAAAGCAGCTCGCGTGGGGGGGTGTTTTGCTTTTTAATAAAAGCTCCCTATCGATTACGGTTCTAAAGTTATTTAAGTTCAGTTGTTCTGAAAAAAAGACTTTTGTATGGCGGCCATCTTGAAAAATGGCGGAATCCAAGTGATTTTGTGGCGTGCGCGAGCTGCTAAAGCAGCTCGCGTGGAGGGGTGTTGCTTTTTTTTTATAGACGCTTCCTATCGACTACGGTTCAAAAGTTTTGCTTGGCTTATTGTTCCGGAAAAAAATCTTTTGTATGGCAGCCATCTTGAAAAATGGCGGTATCCAAAATATTTTTTCATAATCGTAATCTACGATCCAGAAAACCCCCGATGCAAAATTTCAGTCGGATCGGAGCAACTTTCAAAATGGCCGCCATTTTTTTTTCTTTTTTTTTAATTTTTCCAACTTTTCCAAATTTCCCCCATCGTCCTCTATGACATTTGGTCGAGCACCCTATACCTATCTCTAACCATTCAAAAGTTATTAACATTTTAATTTTGTATGGCGGCCATGTTTTTTGTATGGCGGCCATCTTTTTTTTCAAATTTTCAAAAATGGCCCAGGTTTTGGGGCATATTTAGTTCAAGCGGTACCCCCATCCGATTTATAGTTTTCGAGATCCCCTGAGCAGTTCCATCAAGGAAACCACTTTCTGGTGATTTCGGATTTTTCTGGTTGGTTTCAAAACACCCTCTATCCAACGGTACCAAACACTCCCCCCCACCATATCGGCAAGTACCACTTCTATTTCTGTCAATTATATGTCAGTCAGTCAGTCAGTCAGTGGTCTTTCAGTTTTATATTATACTAGTACTAGTATTTCGCCGCGTGCGCGAGCTGCTAAAGCAGCTCGCGTGGGGGGTGGCTGCTGTTTTTTTTAAAAGCTTCCCATCGATTACGGTTCTAAAGTTTTGTTTACCCTTTTTGTTCTGAAAACAAACTTTTGTATGGCGGCCATCATGAAAAAAAGCTGGATTTCAAGTGATTGTGTGGCGTGCGCGAGCTGCTAAAGCAGCTCGCGTGGGGGGGGTGTTTTGCTTTTTAATAAAAGCTCCCTATCGATTACGGTTCTAAAGTTATTTAAGTTCAGTTGTTCTGAAAAAAAGACTTTTGTATGGCGGCCATCTTGAAAAATGGCGGAATCCAAGTGATTTTGTGGCGTGCGCGAGCTGCTAAAGCAGCTCGCGTGGGGGGGTGTTGCTTTTTTTTTATAGACGCTTCCTATCGACTACGGTTCAAAAGTTTTGTTTGGCTTATTTTTCCGGAAAAAAATCTTTTGTATGGCAGCCATCTTGAAAAATGGCGGTATCCAAAATATTTTTTCATAATCGTAATCTACGATCCAGAAAACCCCCCGATGCAAAATTTCAGTCGGATCGGAGCAACTTTCAAAATGGCCGCCATTTTTTTTCTTTTTTTTTTAATTTTTCCAACTTTTCCAAATTTCCGCCATCGTCCTCTATGACATTTGGTCGAGCACCCTATACCTATCTCTAACCATTCAAAAGTTATTAACATTTTAATTTTGTATGGCGGCCATGTTTTTTTGTATGGCGGCCATCTTTTCTTTCAAATATTCAAAAATGGCCCAGGTTTTGGGGCATATTTAGTTTAAGCGGTACCCCCATCCGATTTATATTTTCCGAGATCCCCTGAGCAGTTCCATCACGGAAACCACTTTCTGGTGATTTCGGATTTTTCTGGTTGGTTTCAAAACACCCTCTATCCAACGGTACCAAACACTCCCCCCCACCATATCGGCAAGTACCACTTCTATTTCTGTCAATTATATGTCAGTCAGTCAGTCAGTCAGTGGTCTTTCAGTTTTATATTATATTAATATTAATTAATATTAATTAATATTAATTAATATTAATTAATATTAATTAATTAATTAATTAATTAATTAATACCGTTTAATCTATGAACTAAGCTGCAATACCTACATATGCACTACAATTTTTTTTTAATATGTTGTTACGGAAATGTATGAGACGAGCAAGTCGATCGCCTGACGGTAAGCGCCTCGTCTGCCAAAAACATTTGCAGTTCCACCCAGAACTTTTAATACAATAAAAAGCACTGCATAGGACTGCATTGCGTTTCTCACCCCGCATACCTATAAGTATATGCCCAGTAATGTCGCTGGCTACAATACCCTTCAAACCGGAACACCCACACTATTGCTTGGCGGCAGAATAACTAGCAAAGTTTTGTTACCCAGACGAACTCCCGCATACGATCCCACCAAACAAAGACGCGCCGCCAAGCGACCTAGTCGTGTTCCGTCGCGATATTTGGTGTACCATATATGAAAGACGGGTCGGAACAGTAGTACTACTGGGGTGGACCGTACAAGACGCACAACGATTCTATCGCATCGGATGACTAGTCGCGGAGGGTAGCGGAATCCGAGGCACGGTGCACCGCTGGCCGACCGCAGGTAGTTGGGGGCCCAAGTAGTGAGCTAGCCACTCACGAAAGGCTGCCCCGCCAACTGACGAAAAATCCCAGGATGCGCCATCGTGCCGGTCAGCGACCGGACGAGAGGGCCCGATGGACATCCCCGGGGGGGCTCGGGCGTCCCCGCAGTCTCCAGACTAGTCCCCCAATGGTGCGTTTGGCCTCAATGTTTGTCTCTTGGTCCACCCAGTAATACCTCGTTCCACTGCCGTCTTTCAACCTTCCATCACTCCCCTAACAATGCAGAGAAACAACAAAAAGTATAAGTTTCGACAGCGGCTGCACTCCCTCGTTAAAAGTGCATCTCTCGAATATCAGAGGGTTGCACTCAAATCTCGTAGCAGTCCACCATCATCTCGAGACTGATAAGCCCCACCTGTTGTTTCTCTCCGAGACGCAGATCAGACGTCCTTCCGACGTGGCTTACTTGTCTTACCCAGGGTAGACTCTGGAGCACAACTTTAAGCCTCGTGCGGATGTATGCTTGTATGCCCGGGACGACATCTGCGTTCGGCGTCTCCGTTGTCTTGAAGACTCCAGTTTTTCCGTGCTGTGGATTTTGGTGGACACAGGAATAGACAAAATTGTCTATGTTTGTGTCTATCGATCGCATAGTGGAGACCAGGAGACAACCAGGCTCATTGACCACCTACATTGCTGACTACAGATCCAGACCGCTACTCGGTGTCGGTATCATCACCTTTGGGTAGCTCCGACCATTGTCTGGTAAAGTCTGTATCGACTTATTCCCCACCAGATCCCAGCCTTAAAGGCACCCGGAGGATATGGAGGTACAAGTCAGCAGATTGGGATGAAATGCGGTGTTTCTTTGCATCTTATCCTTGGCAGCCTGTTTGCTTCTCTTCTAGTGATCCTTCGACTTGTGCGGATGCCGTGACAGACGTAGTGCGTCAAGCTATGGAGTATTATATTCCATTCTCCGACGTACCGCTGTCTATGAAATCTCACCCATGGTTTGGAGCTGAATGCGGTCGTGCGGAAGCGCAAAAGCATAAAGCATACCAAGCATGGGCAAGCATGGCTCGAAACCGTAAGGCGAAGGATATACACGACAAGCAGAGAGCCTTCAACAAGGCTGCCAAGTCCTGCAAAAAAGCTATGCGGAAGGCTCGTTTTGAGCATATTAGTCGAATAGGGAACAAACTAGCTTCATACCCTGCGGGAAGTAAAGCTTTTTGGTCCCTAGCTAAATCAGTCAAAACGAACTTCTGCCGCCCCTCACTGCCTCCACTGCTGAAACCTAGCGGGTCACTTGCCCACACTGCTGAAGAGAAGGCAAACTTGTTTGCTTCTCTTTTTGCGGAATCTTCACGTCTGGATGCTGGCAACGCAACCTCCAACTGCTCCTAGTGGATGCGAGACACACAATATGTCGGATATTCGCATCCGTCAGAAGGAAGTTCGTAAAACGTTGCGCGATCTTGACGTGAATAAAGCAAGTGGTCCTGCTGGTATTCCAGCCATAGTTCTGAGACCTTGTGCGCCTGAATTGTCTCCTGTATTGACACGCCTCTATCGTCTCTCTTTTGAGATTGGTCAAGTGCCAAAGTCCTGGAAGCTGGCTAACGTGCAACCTGTGCCCAAAAAGGGCAGTCGTGCCGACCCTTCAAATTACAGGCCAATCTCAGTAACGTCCATACTCTGCAACAGCGTGGAACGTGTGCTGAACAACAGGCTCCTGGCATACCTCGAAGCGAATGAGCTTCTCAGTGACCGACAATATGGCTTTCGCCGAAATCGGTCAACTGGGGACCTTCTTGCGTATGCCACTCACATTTGGAGCGAGGCCATTGAGAAACAAGGAGAAGCACTTGCAGTTTCTCTAGATGTCTCGAAGGCCTTTGATAGGGTATGGCATGACGGCCTTATTAGCAAGCTTCCAGCATAAGGCCTACCTACTGGTTTTTGTGTATGGATATCGGACTTCCTGAGGGACCGATCAATTCGAGTAGTCGTTGAAGGCTGCTCGTCTGATCAATTGGCAATTAATGCCGGGGTTCCTCAGGTGTCGGTTCTTTTTGCGACTCTTTTCCTGCTGCATATTAACGATCTGCTAAAACCCGGTATCTTTGAGTATGCAGACGACAGCACAGTCGTAGAGAGATATATACCCGACTCACGGACCAGTGGAGTGCAGATCTTTTCTCAAAAAGAAGCCATGGTTGATCGCATGAACTTGGCATTGAAGGCCGTATCCGATTGGGGTGATGCTTACCTTGTCAAGTTCAATGCAGCAAAAACCCAGGCGTGTCTTTTCTCCGCAAAGAAGAGTCAATTCCATCTGACTCCCACTTTCCGTAATGTATATGTACCGATAACAGACCACCTTGAGCTATTAGGTGTCACCTTATCATCTAACTTAAACTTTGGCAGCTTCATAGTGTCCAAGGCTAAATTAGCAGCAAAAAAGCTGGGTATATTGGCCAAGGTGAGACGGTATTTCACACCGGGACAGCTTCTAACCCAGTATCAAACACAAGTCCGGTCGTGTATGGAGTACTGTTCTCACCTGTGGGATGGCTCCGCCAAATACCAGATCGAAGCCTTGGAGACCATTGAAAAAAGAGCCAAAAAGCTCATTGGTGACGATGCGCTGGTTAAGACTAAGCTTCAGAGTCTTGAACATCGGCGCAAAGTGGCCAGTCTATCGGTCTTTTACCGGATACATTTCGGAGAGTGTGCGACGGAATTACATGAACTTATTCCGCCATCCTCATTCTATCACCGGACGACCAGACGTACGGCAAGCCGTCATCAATTTAGGGTTGACAGTGCGAGCAGGATCCCTCCTGCTCGCACCAAGCGCTTTGCTTCGACCTTCATAATGCGAACGGCCAAGGAGTGGAACTCTCTGCCGGCATCTGTGTTTCCGGATAGCTATAATCTGGGTGTCTTTAAGACAAGAGTGAACAGGTTTTTTCTAGGCGAGCGTGCTACATCTTCGACCGCATCGTCACTTAACAACAGGTGAGATAGCGGTCAAACGCAAGCCTATAGTTAGTAAAAAAAAACAAAACCGAGAGATGACCTCGGCTCCGTCCGCGTTTGTTACCTCAGAACTCCGTCATTTATATACACCGATTTGGAAAATTATTTTTGCGTTGGGTTCAGTATAGCTATTTACAAGGTGGTACCATATAAATTTCATCGACCTTGAACTTCCAAGATACATTAAAATTGAAGTCGGATTTAGAATATGATATTTTTTCATATAACTAAGCAGTGCTAAGCCAATTTCTCCTTGTTGGAATATCAAGAAGTAAAAATCAACTCCTCGGGTAATAATCCCAGGAAATTCAATAAAATTCTTTTGCATTGCTCAGTTTACAGCTTCACCCAGCGATAAAAGGCCACAAAACATTGTTCACATCAATATCTTAAGCAATTAAAACCCTCGGTTTACCGCTAACTCTCTCACTAACTCATCTTTGTAATAGATACCCACATATTCCGTACTTAAACTGTAATAAATCTGATGATCAACGACTTACAATTTTATTTAGATCACGTGTCCATGACCTTTAGAAGTGCACTTTTGTGCTTATTTAATAAACGATATTTGACTTTGACTTTGACTTTGACTTAGAAACATTACAATGAGAAACCATATCTATAAATGGGGTTTTCCTAATGTCAAACAAAGAGAAATAATAACAACTTATATAATTTGCCTTACTGAAGTTTAATATTTACAATTATATCATTTTTGGTACATGGCTTTGTTCTTTACGTGTTGAGACTTGAGCCTTGCCTTAGTCCCAAGCGCCGGGGCAGTTATAGTGGCGGTTGACTCGGAGCCAGTCCTTGTCGGTGATGTACTCGCGTTGGCCCATGACGCCCTCGTGCTCCTGGAGATAATATGAACATATGAAGAAGAGACGCTAATAATCAAAAACGCTATAAGACGAATGTTTGAGCACAGAAAAAAAGCGCAATTAATTGTTTTGTGTCTGGATGTTGTGGCATCATGGTTCTCGTAGTTCGGGGTTTCCTAAATACAGGGAATCCTTGTTAGATGCCAAATTTAGGCGAAAAAGGAGAGCCGTGATTTCTTTGAGATACGTATTATGTCAGTACTCTGTCATTATAAGCTTTCTAGTAGCAAGATCTCTTGGAGACATCTTGATAAAATGGTCGTAAGTAAGAGACGAATGGGCTGTTCAATATCGTTACCTGCAGAGCCACAATGGTACGTTCGCCGTTGCTGGAGAAGGCAAAAGGTCCGTAGTGCATACAGCTAACGTAGTCGTAATCGACTTCGAGGTTGTCAACCAGGTCCTTTTCATAGATGGCGAAGTTGTGTTCAGTTCCTAGATAAAGAAAATACTGTTAGACTTATAGAAATGGTTTCGTAGAGTGAGTATGAAAAATCCGCCTATCACAAAAACCTCTCCATTCGTGTCGAGCTTAAGCATAAACTCCTGCGCGTCAGATCAAAATTCGTCCAAGTAATGGCTCGACCATATTCACTCTTGCACTTATCTGGGTAAGTTGGTACCTATTTGTTTGGAAAAGATTGGCAAACTATTTGAAAACGCTTAATCGAAACTGGCCACCTCCGCCAATGAACATCTGAAGCACCAAGTGCGTTTTCGAAGTCTTGCCGGCTCTGCAAGGGCCTTTGTGCACTGACTTAGATCTTAGCTGACCATAACTACAAAATATGCTAACCAGGAATGAGGTTCTCCTCAACAATGTTGACGTAGTCATCTCTGTTGTGAGTGGACTGCATGTGGAGGAACCCGAGGATGTGTAACCATTCGTGGACGATGGTGGCGTGGCGGAAGCATCCAACTCCGGGAATGTTGCGGGCCAGGTTCAGGGTGTGGACTCCTCGGGACTCCCAGTAGCCCACGTGGGCGTAGCAGCCGCCGGAACCACCCTGTAGACAAGAAGTTAGATAATTGACGTTCATATAATATGTGCATCTATGATGCCAAAATTTTATAGGTTCAAGCCAAAGTTGGATTAAGAACTTTGAACTCTGAACTTTGAATAGAGGCGGGTAATGGAAATATCTGAATAGCTATATCATATTCATGGAATTTGTGTTTCTTTCAAAAAATATTCCTAAAAAATTTAGTGTTCAAATAAAAAAATATGTTCTTTAAATTTATTATATATCGGTTTTAGGCAGATTTGTATGTAAATTATATAAGTATTCATTTTTCAAGTAGCAATATAAAAAAACAATATGCAAAACAATCTTTTGTGTCCTAGAAGCAGCAGATTCTATTTTCGGGATAATATTTTATATCGGTTTTATGCAGATTTGTATACAAATTATAATATCAATTTCATCAAGTTGTAGTAATTTTAGAAAAATGAGTCCATATAGTTTTTTGTTCCAAAAAGGAGGAGGTTCTCTGTTCGATTGCATTTTTTTTATGTTTGTTACCTCAAAACTCCGTCATTTATGAACCGATTTGGAAAATTCTTCTTGCGCTCGGTTCAGTATAGCTACGAAGTAGTCCCATATAAATTTCATCGATATGTGACCTTGGACTTCGAAGGTACATTGAAGTCGGTTTTTATTTTTTCTAAAAAATAATTATTTAGTTTCTATTTGTGGACTTCAGGAGATCTCTAATACAAAGTGGTCAGCTCGTACTTACAGTTACCCTCACGTACACAGTGTCTTCGGGCTCACGGTAGCGGAACTTCAGGCACGTATGCCGCTCAATGTCGGCGATGCCTTCCTCGATAGCCGCAGACTGCAGGGGACCTGGCCAGGAAAAAAATCTTAAATTAGCCACGATACGAGTACGTAAGTAATAGTTATTTTTTTTTGATACGAGTAAATATACGCTACTATTGTACAATATTATATTATAAGTAAGACAAGACAAACAAGACAAAACCTATTTTAAGGTTTGAAAGGTTTTAGTTTAAAATAAGAGTTAAAATTAGTTTTAATTTTGGAACGAATCTGGTACCTAGTTCATTTTTCAACCGACTTAAAAAAGGAGGAGGTTCTCAATTCAACGGTATTTGTTTTGTATGTTTGTTACGCGATTACTCCGCCAATTATGAATTGATTTTGATGATTCTTTTTTTGTTTGGTAGGTTATACTTCAGAGGTTAGAAATTGATTGAGCTCTTTTTGAAAAAAAAATAACAAAAACAAAAAATATAAGTTTATTCTTGAAGTCGGTACTTTTTTCTAAAAATTAATTATTATTTTTCTCCAACACTTGTTTAACCTGTCGACATCTCAAGACCGAACTACTTACTATAGCGGAGTCGAATGTGTTTCTATACACCCGTCCACAGTAGTTCTTCTGTGGATGACTCATTTCAAGTTGTAGCAGTACGTCTGTGGAGCCAACTCCCACCCGTTGTAAGAAAAGCACCCTCAAAGGAAATATTCAAGAGATTGGTTCAAGAATTCTACCCAAAAAAGTGAGTAAGCCGTCTACGTAATTGTAATTTAATCTATTTAATCACCTATAAGAATTTTATAAGCGCTTGCCCCAACTGATGATTACCTACGCTACATTATGACATTAATTTTTATCATTCTCATTTTACTAAGTATTTATGCCATTTATCTCTAATATTATTATTATTATTGAAAATCCCAGCTAATCCTAAATTTAAATCCTAATTGATTATTTTCATTATCCTGTCATTCTTATCTTGGCTTATTTTTGAAAGAAACTAGTTCTGACTGTTTATTATTATTTATTGATTAGATACCTACAGGTATGCCTACAATGTTTGCATATCTGTTTGTTTATATTATTTTGTTGAGTGACTATGTGATTGAAATTATGGCTGACTCTACCTATATTCAACTCGATCAAAACCTATATAAATAACAAGCGCATCACTTGTGAACGTGTGGACCGATTAAGCTATTTTTAACCCACTTAAAATAAGAAAGAGGTTCTCAATTCGACAGAATGTGTTTCTTTATATTGGTTACGCGATTACTGCGTCATTTATAAACCAATATAGAAAAATATTTTTGTGTTGGGTTAAGTATAGCTGCGAAGATACATCAGAACTGAAGTCTATTTTTTTGTTCAATAATGAACTATTAAATGTTTGTAATTATCCAAATTTCGGTTTTATTACTATAGAAAAATTTGAAAAGTATTCCTGAACATTAGAGAATTCAGAAAAAAATTTAAGTGCTTTCTCGCGCGAGTGAAAACGCGGAGCGCAGCTAACTAGCTGCACAATAAAATTGAGGTAAGAACTGAAATATATATAACGGCACTTAATAATAATAATAATAATTAATGCTTTTAAAATTAATGCTTAATTATTAATTATTGCTTTGCTTTTATTAATGCTTTTTTTTATAAATGCGAATGTTTATATAAGTGTTTGTTCCCTCTTCACGCCGCAACGGCTCAACCGATTTGAGTGATTCGAAATGGAGATGGCTTACACGCTAGATTAACGCAAAAGCTACTTTTTATCTCGGCAAATCGCGGTTGAAACTGCAGTTATGTATGTATGTTCTATATATATCTAGTTGTGCCCTGCGATTTCACCCGCGGTTTCGTGGGATAAAATTCAGGGTATGTGCTTCTTTCCGAATTTCACTCAAATCCGTTCAACTTGAAGAAGCAACACACACAATAACGTATAAATTATCGCATTTAGAATATAAGTATGAAATATGATATGATATTTATGGTGTATGGACTCACCGAACTCTCCCTCTCCGAACTCCCATACAACAGTGTCTTGGGGCCACTTTGTGTTGGGCCAGGTGTAAGCGTTTCTTCCCATGGCGTAGCTCTGGATCATGTCCTCGATGATGAAGTCGTCCAGCACAATATCGCCCTCATACTTTCCACTGTTCTCTTCAGGGTTGGCCAGAGGGGAAGCCTTGGTGCGAGCCAGGAACTGCGTTCCATCGTCTGGGGAAAAACAATTGTTAATTTCGAGGCAATTTCGAACTTTGATATTCAGTAAGATAGTCATTTTATGGCTCTAACTTTTGCTATTGGCTCTGACCAATTTAGAAGTATTACCACTTACCATAGTATACACTACGGTACAATAATACAGGGTGTTTTTTAATAATCAATATGTGTCAGCAGGGAAAATAAAAGTTTCAAAAAGCAAATTATGCAGTTTTAGTTTTTTATCACATCGGCCCCTAGTCTTCTTTGAGCATTTTTCGTTATTCCTTATAATTTCATATTTGGCCATCCACGCCCATTCTTTTAAATATTTTTACGTGACTGAGTGACGAGACCAGCTGGTTGTTCGCCTGGTGATAAGCAATACGCCTGCTCATAGCAGTAACAGCACCACCTAAAACTTTGTATTGCAAAATCCTACGCGGTGAATAAAAAATAGAAAATTAAAAATAAATCCATAATGAAAAATTCATACCGTATATATTTATTTATTATATATTTATTATAGCACAAAACAGTATGTACATGCAGGATTTAATGCCAGATAGCATATATTGCGAGAAAATAATGTAAAACATAAATTAAGATACAAGAACTATGTGCTTACTGGTCTTAGTGCCTTCCAGGAAGCTCCTGAACTCCTGGATTTCCTCCCTTGTCTTCACCACCGCCGGTGTGGCCGCAGCCAGCCCTAGGACACAAACCAACACTGCTGCTCGCAACATTTTCCCCGTCTAACGATATGAAGTGCATCCTTACCCTTATATTGAATCTATTATCGAAGAGGTATACCTAATTCCCAACACAGATATCCATTATCAATTAATTACCTTACTAATATTTCATTATATTAAGACAAAGTCAAACGTTGACTTTAGTGTGATTAAAGGATAAAAGGATTAACAATTCGCACGTGGTTTTGAGATTATACAAAATGTTTTGTTTGCTATTGTTTGACTTTTCGCACTTAAAGGACTTGAGGTTTATTTATATACAAATTGGATAAAACCAAAATGAAGGATTATAAAGATACTGTTTAATCTATTAACTAAGCTGCAATACCTACACATGCACTGCCACAAACTTTTTTAAATTTTGTTACGGAAATGTATGAGGCGAGCAAGTCGTTCGCCTGACGGTAAGCACCTCGTCTGCCAATAACAATTGCAGTTCCACCCAGAATTTTTAATACAATAAAAAGCACTGCATAGGACTCCATTGCGTTTTTCACCCCGCATACTTTTTTATGCCCAGTAATTTCGGTGGCTACAATACCCTTCAAACCGGAACGCACACTACTGCTTGCCAGCAGAATAACTAGCAAAGCTGTGGTACCCAGACCCCGCATAGAGACCTACCACGAGTCAAAATTATTTCAGTACTAGCTGATATTCACAACTTCGTCCACGTAGAATTTGGTAAACCGAATAAAATAGAACCGATATAAATATCGGGTCTCTAATATAATCTATTGTTAATATAAATTGTATTTTGTATTTTTAATTTAAATTGTATGTATGTTAGTTCTAAAGTATGTATTTATATGGGACGTGGAATAAGTAAATAACATCTGTAACTTATATTAATGCTGCCTGAAATAAAGATTAAATAAAATAAAAAAAAAATAATAAATTGTATATCTTATTCCAGTACCTACACACCTAATTAAATAAAAATCCGTTAAGTTTATTTATTTATTATTGATAAGGTCACTTAAACTTACAAGTCAGGAAATTGTATATAATATATTAACAATCAATATCATTTTTAATTAAATTTGGATCAGTAATCATTTTGTTGTAGTTTCAGTAAAGAATTCGTCAACTGTATAGTATGCCCGGTTGAGCAGTAGGGTTTTAAGTCGGCGCATAAAAGAACTTATACTAGGCGCGTTGGTTATAGTCTCGGGAAGAGTGTTGTATATTTTTACCCCTATATACTCCAGCTGTTTCTGCGACTTACTAAGTCTTTTACGGTGAGGTGTTCATGGGAATCAGCCCACGTGAACTGTTCAAGGTTTTGCTTTATAAACCCTGCCGCTTGCAGGATGAACTGACAGGGTAAGGTTAGTATTCGTAATTCCTTGATTCGTTATGAACCTTGAGTCGTTATGAACTTATGTGCGGTAACAAACAAACAGACTTTCGCGTTTATAATATTAGTAGTAGGTATACTTGTTACTGTGTACGACTTCTAATATTTTATGGTGCTACAAGATACATACCTATAACGTGCTATAACACTATTATTATTGCAATGGAATCAGGCGTGACGTTGCGCAAATTCATCTCAAAAAACTGAAACGCAATGAAAATATATAGTGTAATCCCGCTGAATATTATGTAGGATGTTGTTAGTTCCTAACAACAACACTCTTTGTACGACACGTGTTTCGCCGTCTGCACGAGGCATCATCAGGTGTCGACTCGCCGAACGCTGGAACGAGAGTCAACACAAATCAGTCACAATTATTATTCTCTTTTCTGACTATTTTTCTCTCTTATTTATTTATTTGTTTCATTACTTGATACTTACTAGGCTAGCGTGCTTCATCTTCGAACACATCGTCGCTTCCCATCAGGCGAGATCGTGGACAAACGTTGGCCTAGTCTCAAGTAACACAATATTAATAATAATTCAGTCAATTACAGCAGAGTACACCGAAGTAAACGCATCAGAGGCCCATATCATAAATACCTTAGAGACAAACATATTATACACCTTGCAGTTGAATTCGATATTTTTGCGATAAGTATATACCTTTGCACTTAGAACAAATCTGAAGCGACAAATTAAAAAAAAAAAAAAAATTGGTTGATAGTTACTTAGTTACTGATATCTGATACTCAGCGCGGTTACTTCTACCATAGAAAACTAAATATTACTAAGTACCTACTTATACTATTAATTATTCTGTAACGCGGTTGCACTCGTCGGATTTTTTACAAGAAATATAAATAATATTTTAATATATATTAATATTTTTTTTACATTTTATTAATATTTTTTTATCATGCTGCAAGGCTTATGTCACGAATTGGAATGATGACGTTTATTATTACTTCTAGTTTTATGTTTTAAAATATATTTATATTTTATTTTATGGTGTATAAACATTCTATAGCATGAGTAAGTACATACTTTTCGCAAAAATAACGAATTCAATTCCACGGTGTATATAAAATTTATAAATGCACTATTGAGCACGTAATATCTTCGCGCCGCTCTGGAGACTGGTGGTGTCTCGTAGCCTGCCTCTGAATTTCCTATACATATTATGTGACATCCACCAACCCACACTGGGCCAGCGTGGTAGATTATGGCCCATACTTTTTCTATGAGAGAAGGCCCGCGCAAGCAGTGGGAACGTGATGGGCTGATGATGATGATTTCATGTAAGTGTGAGCAATCTTATCGCATAATTCGCTCTTTTCCATACGGCCTTTGGATAGAAAGAAATACGAGCAGTTATTGGTATTTTGGTATGCAAGTGGTGTTAATTCGGCCTCAGTGGTAAATATCCCACGTTAAATACTTATACCTACTAATATTATACTTACATGCGAAAATTTGGATGGATGGATGTTTGTTACTCAATCACGTAAAAACTACAGAACGGCTTTTGAAGAAATATGGTGTCCTGGAAAAGGAACATCTCTTTCAACACTAGAATTTTTATCTTCTGCAGTCTTTGCCAAGTACCTACCTAGATACCTATGTGTCTTAGTAATATCACAGAATACCTTTAATTAAGAGCCTACCACTGTTAACAACATCCAGTTATTCATAATAGGTTGTAGGTATAATAGTACATTATGGTACTAGTGTGTAATGTTGATTACCGCTGAGACGCCATTGAGACCCGAGCCTAACGGGTGAGGGTCTTAAGAGGGAACGGCACGCTTAAATTTTCATACAAAAAGAGAAAACGTTTTTCTACCCCTAAACATTAACCAAATTCGATAAAATTTGGACATGTAAAAGATGTTACCATTATTGAGGTTTGTAGGTTTTGATTTTTTCGATAATTCCTATAGAATTTGAATAAATGGACTCAAAAAACTAGATATATACTCGAATTTTTTTTTTGAAGTTTGTAAGCTTGTAACTTTAAAAATAGACATGAACTTAGAAAAAGGAAAACCTACAAACCTAGTTTATTCTCCATTTAAGAAATTGAGACCAAAATTACCAAATTTAGTTGAGATGTGGTGTGGTAGAAACGTTTTCTCCCGAAACGCAAATTTTAACAAAAATCTGAAATTGATACGAATTTAGTTAAATTATTATTATTATTATAATTTAGTTAATTTATTTAATTTAATTTACGCATTTTCTGCGAGACCGTAAACCATTATTCAAATACCTAGTTCTCGCTGGCCGTGGCTGTGCCATATCATCTTATGAGAGCCGAGGACGGTAATCATCAATACACACGTGTATCATACGACGTTTTTCAACACACTTATGAATAAAATAACAATAAAAACTCATTTTCAACAGTGAAAACGAGTTGTGAAAAATGATTCGCTATGGTGGGAAAAATTAATCAGTTTTCCTATGCGCGCGCATTGCGATCAGCCACAGACTAAAGGGATGAGGTTTTTTTTTTATTTTCCGCGCATAGGGTTTGCTATTCTGCCACGTACAAAATGGGGAATTTAAAGTTTTCTTTTATTACAGAGAAAACAAAGTTTATATTTGAGTGAAAGTTTTATTTATTAAACACGTACGAGTTAAAATTATCTATTTAAATAAGAAGTTGCATGAAATGAGCAAGCAATAGGAACATTAATTTATTTGTTCTATTAAACACGTGTGTTGACAAAGTAATAAATAGTATATAATTAGATTAGATAACTCTTTATTGTTACACCACTAGAAATCATAACAAAATTAAAAATAAGAAACTTAAAGACTAAAGTGTTATAATGGGCGGTCTTAAAGTAACGTTAATAAAGAGTTTAATAATAATTAATATTATCGCTGAAAGCGATCTCGTCCAGGCAACTTTTAGATGGAGATGACTTGAATTGATGAAGAAACGCAAACAATAAGGGAATAGTATATATTGCTCAAGGGTCCACATGGTCCAAATGGTGGTTTGCGCCATGCCACTGATACCACCAACCAAAGTAGCAACGGACGAGGGCGGTCGTTACCAATTGCCTTCTTGGTACGAAATTATGAATTAACCCAATCTCAGTGGGCAGTTCTCAGAGCATGGCGTTCAGCTCCGGACTCCGAGCTAAGTTGCCGTCGCGTCGCGTCGTTATGTAGGGTCCTGGCTATAGAGATTCCATCTTAGTTTAGGTATCGAATTTAACTGGAAATTCGTTTTAGTTATATATCAAATCCATCTATATCTTTACAAAATCCATATCTTTTCTTTTTTTTTTCTTTTTTTTATCAAAGAATAGTAAATAATATACAAATATTATAAACGTGAAAAGTATGTGTTTGTTTGTTTGTCCTTCTACGCCAAAACTAACTGAAATGTGATTTTTACAGAGAATATCACTTCATAATTCATAAAATAAGCTACTTTTCATCCTTATCGTTTAATGCCATCATATTAATTTAGGCTTTGTAAATTTTTTAATCAAAGCAGCCATTAATGATTGTTTTCATGGGTATTAAGTACTTCAAATGTAAAACAAGTGTGTCCTTTACCACACAACGGATTTCATCGCGTATGAAAATGAAACAACGTCTTTTAAATACTTAAAAATATCAAGACATTCTTTTATTCACATTGAGTATTAAAATTAACATTATAACAGGTACAATATCAACAAACTAAAGGGGCTGACAAGTTTTGGCATAGTCTAAGCCGCCATTTTGAATATAGCAACCGCGACTCGACAGCACTATGCCGTCCATACAAAAACGCAACCCTAAAGCTCCTTAGTAATTAGATCACAGTTTCTGGTCAACTTCTTCCTGAGCAGTTTCCGGGACAAATTCGTCGTAGTAGGGCTGATAATCCGCCTGGGACTTCCAAGCGGAGCAGCCATAGTGGCGGTCCACTCGCCAAAAGTCATAACCGGTCACGTAGCTCATCTGCCCCATTTCTCCTTGGTGAGCCTGTGCAGAAAACGCATATGAATTAAATTTCGTTGCCGTGAGACCACGGCTCTTGTGTGTTCTCTATTATTGTACACAGGGATTCTTATTAAGGGGCATAGACATCGAACAAGAACAATAGGGGTCTCACGACCTCATTTCACCCTCCCCATTCCATCACAGGACGGGCAGAAATTCGGCCAAATATCATCCTTATATAGTAGACATTCCGCCAATTCGAACAAAGCGATTTGGTTCCACGTTAATAGTGCGTACTGCTAAGGAATGGAACTCCTTGCTGTCTTCTCTGTTTGTGTAGTGGCTGTTAGTGACTGCAGAAGAAAGCCGAAGATCGGGCTCAGTGGCTTTGGGAGAGGCTTATATCCAGCAGTGGACTGATAAATGCTGACGAATGACGATGATAATGATGATGATAGCTAATAATTACCCTTAAAGCATCCATGGTGGTTCTGCCGTTAATCGAGAAGGCGTACGGTCCGTAGTGCATGCAGCTGTCGTACTCATAGGGCAGGCCCAAGTTGCTCACGATGTTGGTTTCGTAGCGATCAAAGTTGAACTCCATGCCTTAATAATATTTAGGGTTAGTTTCAGACCACTAACTTCTTATCAACTTTATTCTAAACCAACCATCGTAAAGTTGCCATGTAATTACTCAGGGTTAGCTGTAAAATTACACTTTATACTTTATACACTTATAATTTATACCTAATACTTTATACTATACTTCCTATATGTTTTATTTTTCTAAACGAACCATGTTTTTAACAGTGTGGAGGGTAGCTTTCCCTGCTTCCTTCAGAGTCAGTAATCTTCTGGTGCTGTAGATAAGTGAGGCTAAATATTTTCCATGACGGTAGTCTGCTTGTTTATCTCTTCTATTATATACGGTACGAAAAGGATTTTTGGACTCAAAACTTTACATATGAGTGGGAAATAGATCATTTAGATAATAGAGCACAAATTAAATTTAGAGAAAAATTAATATAGGTAGTGTCTAGCACCAAGCTTTATGGCCTCATGATGGCCTTTAATCGACGTACCGCATAACCTGCAAAGTAGCAAAAAGCAATACAAAATAGTACTGTGCAGGGCACATGGTGCGCCGGTCAGCGGCCATAAAGTGTGATGTCGGGGGAACACCAGGTGATGAAAATGATGATGATGATGATTAAAATAGTCCATTTAATTCATACCTCTCTCAATATTCGCCCAGTTGATCCTCACGTACCAGTCGCGGTCGTGGGTGGACTGCATGTGGAAGAAGCCGATGACGTGGAGCCACTCGTGAATGATGACGATGGTGTTGAAGCAGCCCCAGCCGGGCCTGTCGGGTGTCAGGTTCAGGATGTGGACGCCGCGGGTCCGCCAGTAGCCCACGTTGGCGTAGCAGCCGTCGGAATGGCCCTGGGTAGATGGACATAGCGATAGAAGAATATAGACAAAATATAACGAGCTGAGAAGAGTGAACGCAGCAGCCGACCAAGTTGCCCTAGAAATTGAAAAACGTGAATAGATTTAAATCTATTTCCTAAAATAATGCTCTAATCATCTTCGACTCTCACACACAGCCTCACACAAACAGTCTCTGTGGTGTAGTGGTTGGGCAGGTTGGCTCAAATCTCATACATCACTGAGGTTGCGGGTTCGATTCCCGCGACGAGACAAATGTTTGTGCACAGAAAAAAAAGCAATCAAGCATTTGTTTCGTGTCTGGGTGTTGTGGGACCATGGTCCTCATAGTTCCTGGTTTCCTAGATACAGGGAATTCTAGTTAGGGGCCAGGATCTATGTATGTGATCGTTGGGCGTTATTTATTTTTAATTTATTTTTATTTAACTATGTAGGAACCGATTTATTCGGTGGCAATCTATATAACCTTATATAACCTTTCATATATTATTACTAGCCGGTACACGCGACTCCGTAGACTTAGGTTTATAATTGTTTCCTTAGAAACTGTTTTTCTGTGATTAAAAGTAAACTATATCCTATTCCAAAACCTAGTACACCAACCAAACAACAAAATAGCGAAGTAGTTACACACACATAGGAAATTTCGTATTTTATGATATTGTTAGTAGGCAATAGGACTAGTAGGACGGTAGTTTTATTCATCATCATCATCATCATCATCAGCCCATCACGTTCCCACTGCTGGGACACGGGCCTTCTCTCATAGAGAGAGAGAATGGGCCATAATCCACCACGCTGGCCCAGTGCGGGTTGGTGGATGTCACATGTCCTCGACTTTTTGTGAAAAATTCTTGGACATGCCGGTTTCCTCACGATGTTTTTCCTTCACCGTTTTTAGAGCGAGTGTTAAATCCGCACATAACTTAAGAATGTCAGTGGTGCGGGGCCAGCGGGATTCGAACTCGGGTGCGTCGGATCGAAAGTCGCACGAGCTCCCACTGAGCCACACTCGCTCCTACTGAGCCACACTCGCTCCTGAGTTTGAGTGAGAGTTTGAGAGTTTGAGTTTTATTATTAGGTAGTATTAATAGACTTGGTGACTCACAGTGATCTGCACGTAGTTGAATTCTCCCGGGCTCCTGGCGCGGAACCTGATGCAGGTGTGCTGCTCCAGCACCGACATTGTGTACCGGATATGGTTAATCTGGGCGGCATCTGTCATGCGGACACAATACGTCGTCATCAAAATTATAACTTTGAAGCAAATAGGCAACAAAAATTAACTTTCACATGGATATAAAACATAGGTAAATAGAATGAAAATCATTTTAAATTAAATTAAATTAAATTAATAACAATTAATCATTTTAAATTTAATTAATAACTGGAATATATACATATCAAACATGATTTTGTAAAAAGTAGGTATGTTAATCAATTTCTTTCGTATATCCAGACCGAAGTCCAGTTACAGAAATGAAATAAAAGAACTGACTCTACAGGTGCTTCGGATTTTTTTTATGTAACTGGATGATGAGACGAGCTGGTCGTTTTGGTCGTTTGCCTGATGGTAAGCAATACGCCAACCCATAACAATAACAGCACCATCCAGAACTTTGTTTTGCAAAATCCTGCGCGGCGCTGCCCTGCGCTCGTCACCTTGCGACAATTAGCTGTCGAGTCTCATAATGCTCAGTAATTTCGCTGGCTACAATGCCCTTCAAACCGGAACACAGTAATGCTTGCGCACTACTGCTTGGCGGCTGAATAACTGGCAAAGCGGTGGTACCCACCCAGACCCGGGCCTCTCGCACACGAGAAACCTATATAAAAATACACCCATTAGAAAAGATTGGACCAAAAAGCTTGGTCTTTTTATTATTTTATAATAATATAGGAGTCGCTCCACACCAGACCGAAATTGGCGAATGCCAAAGTGAATATACTCGTAAACAACGCATGGTTTCCGAACCGCAGTTCAATCCGCAATTCAGTTTGTTCCAACAAAGTGATGGTTTCGTTCGCTCAGTCACTAATGCTAACAATTTTTGACAGCCTCTGTGGTGCAGTGGTTGGGCGGGTTGGCTCAAATCTCATACACCACTGAGGTTGCGGGTTCGATTCCCGCGACGGGACAAATGTTAGTACACAAAAAAGCGCAACTATTTTTTTCGTGTCTGGTTGTTGTGGGACCATGGTCCTCATAGTTTCCTGGTTCCCTAGATACAGGGAATCCTAGTTAGGGGTCAGGATCTATGTATGTGATCGTTGGGCGGTATTTATTATTATTATTATAATTAGGTATACAACGGTATCACGTAGATAAAGATTTGGCGCTAAAGAATTAATTTTTAATTGTTATCTATTTCAGAATGCGTACGTAGGGAATAGATAAAAAACTTCAACTCACCAAAATGTCCGGCAGCGAACTCATAGACAATAGTCCTGGATGGCCACAGAGTGTTGGGCCAGATGTACGCGTTCCTTCCAGATGAGAACTGCTGCACCATGGACTCGACCTGCTCATCGTCCAGCAGGATATCTCCCTGGTATTTGCCGGAGTTTTCCCACGCACTGCCTTTGGGGTTGAAGTCCTGGCTAACGCGGACGCCGCGCTCTGCGGTTAGATGAAAGGGTACAATTATTTAAAGAAAATATGAAAGAGATGTAATAAGTTATCTTTAGTCGTGGACGCATTAAAACAATTAAAACCTAAACTAACCATCCAGGTTAGGTTTTGCAGTAATGGTATATTTCTTCAATCACTTTTTTATCGATGCTTCGTTCAGGGATTGTGCGGGAAAATGGATCTAGCGTCTACAGCCTTCTTTCTATTTCTTTCATTCTCTCTTTTCGGTTCGCTCTCTTCTCTTCTCTCGCTCCGGCTAGCGGCTAGAACAAACTTCTGCCATTCCCATTCGGTAGGTAGGTTTATATATATTCTAAGTCGTTGGTAATGCGTGCCTAGCTATAATAGACGATAGAAGACGTAAACTTTTAATTTCAAAAACTAAGTGGCAGCGCAGCTAAAAATGTATTTTTGAGAACCAACTGTATAGATGTACCTACCTATCTAAATATTAAAAATAAACAGTCAATAACTGATATGATTAAGTAGTTATAATAATAAGATATTTGTTGGGTATATGAACAGGCAGGGTCAAGCCTGCTCATTGTTAGGTAAACAAAACAAAGCTATAACAACATATACACAACTAGATGAAGAAGTAGAACATGCACCGCAAACACAATAGTTCTACGATCACCCAATAAAAAGGTACCTGTTCTGGTGCTCTCCAAGAAGTCCCTAAACTTCTCTATTTCGCTCCTGCTCCTGGACACAGGGGGTCCAGCGAGCGCGGCGCCGACCAGGCAGAGAACGACTAGTGACCGCCACATCGTCCAAAAAATCACTGATTCGCACTCATAAGATTCCCTTTTATACAGGACTAGACAAACGTGCATAAAAGCGATTAGTGATGATAAATTCGTTCAATGCATAGTAAATACTGATTGATGATGTGATTTCGTTGATCTGATGATTATCTAGAGGGCTAGCAGCAGTGCAAAACTATACAGATTGTCCTTAAGTCCTTATCGTATTTTTCATGATAAAGTTGTAAATATGAATACGCTAAATTATATGTGTTGATTATTTTCCTGTCCTATTTTGTAAGTATAAAAGCTATGTCGACTACTTCTGCACCCCTTCTTAAACTATCTCTCCTTCAATCAAATCGCTCAGCTGCTCCATTACGAGGCGAAGGCCTAAAGTAGTCAAACTCATTTTGTTTTATCTTCAGTGAAACCATGTACCAAATGGTGAAACTAAATCGACATCATCATCGTCATCAGCCCATCACGTTCACACTGCTGGAATACGGGCCTTCTCTCATAGAGAGAGTATGGGCCATAATCCACCACGCTGCTGGCGCAGTGCGGGTCGGTGGATGTCACATGTTCTTAAATTTTTGTGATAAATTCTTGGATATGCCAGATTCCTCACGATGTTTTGCTTCACCGTTTTTAGAGCTATTGTTAAAACCACACATAACTTAAGAAAGTGCGGGGCCAGCTGGATTCGAACTCGGGTGCCTCGGATCGAAAGTCGCACGTTCTCCCACTGAGCCACGCTCGCTCTGTCGCAAAATTGACATATCGCGGTTTTACTTTATTCAGAGGATGACAGGTTCTTTCTCTCTCGTGTGGGTGTGGCCAAAGGCCTCCGTGACAAATGCTGTCTTAACTAGCATGCCCCTCGGAGCACAATAGAGCTCAGATGAAAATACTTACCAAACGGTAACCCATCCAAGTGGCGACCGTGACGAACGAACTTTTCAGATCTGCTACGAATGGCTAGATGAGCTACGCTACGAGCGCGTTATTTTGTTGTTAAGTAGGTACCTCTGGTAGATTGTCTGGAAGAAATCGATTTAAGCGATAAGGCCGCCCATTGTACCTCAAATTCATGTGTATTGTCATTTTTTTTACCGATTGACGAGACGAGCTGTCGTTTGCCTGATGGTAAGCAATACGCCAGCCCATAACAATAACAGCACCGCCCAGAACTTTGTTTTGCTAAATCCTGCGCGGCGCTGCACTGCGGCCGTCACCCTGAAACAATTTATTTATTTATTGGAGAACCAACAGCTCTTACAATAAGAATATACAGAAGAGGCCAATTACAGGTACTCACGAATAGATACTAAATAGATACACATACCTATATGAACACTAAGACACACTGAAGAAGAATATTTGCTAAGATACATGAAGGATAGTTAATAAGATACGTACAAGATAGAACTTGGAAAATTTTTAAGTTTTTTTTTTTTTTTTTTTTTAATTTATTAAACAAAACGTATTATACGAAACATATTTCTGTAGTACCACAAAACCACAGTAGGTTTGTCTTGGTACGCACATTCGCTTTCTACTGCCATTAAAAGTTCAACTATAAAATAACATAAATGTAAACACATACAACGTAAACAAAAGATAGGTAAGCATCTGTTTACTAGTGTGTAGGTTAGGTATGTAAGGGTCGACTCCGCTACCGTCCGCCGCGCCGCGCCGGTCGGACAACGCGACTAGGCGAGGGGCATGCGGCGCGGCGGCGGGTGGCGGGCAGTGCGACGCCTGGTTCCGAGAATTAGTAAATAACTTACAAAGGCATCAGATACAGGATGTTGTGTTATTTGTTGCGCTTTTGTGAAAATATTTTTTATAAAAACTCTTGTAGTTTCTGCTATTTAGTTTAGTTTTAATATGCGGGGGTATACTATTTAATAATGTGGGGATAACATACGATAATGTACGCCGACCATAATAATTCGAAGTCTTTGGAACTTTAAGTTTATTTTCGGTAATTTTCCGTGTTGTTATTTTATGTGTTATGGGTATTTGTATTTCATCATTATTAAATTGTTCAATTAAAAGTGACATATGTACTCGAGTGTGAACTGGCAAAATATTGCAGTAGTGAAACAATTCTGAAAAATCATTTTTACATTTATTTTTTATATTTTTAGGTACAATTAATTTTAAGATTCTTATCTGTAGGTTTGATATTTTGTCTAAATACGTTTTAAAGGTCTGCCCATAGCTAGTAATTCCATAGGAAATTATAGATTCCGCCAGAGCCACATACATATTCATTAGAATTTTAAATGGTACTTTAGGTTTTAAGATATAAAATTTTGCCAGAATAGCACGAAGCTTGACACATACAGATTCTGTATGATATCTCCAGCTGAATCTATTATCAACGATTAGTCCTAAGTAAGTGTGTTGGGGTACTTGTTCTATAGGCTCGCAGGCACAATTGTCAGGAGATGGTACCTTGTGCATGCAACTATGACTATGTGCTATCACTTGGAAGGGGTCGTAATGCCGCAGATGATTTGAGTGGACGTGTATTATTTTGGTTTTACTAGCATTTAGTACCAGACCCGCATCGTGAGACCATTTAGCTATTTTTACGAAGTCGCTTTGCATCCATTGCGCAGCCAATTTCAGATTCCTATTTGCAGCTACGAGACACGTGTCGTCAGCATATTGATACACGCTGCAGTTGTCAATCACGTGTTGCATGTCATTAACGTAAGCAAGATAATGCAGTGGTCCTAACACCGATCCCTGTGCCGTTCCCTCCGTTACTTTAATAGCATCACTTAATTCCCCTCCAATTTTAACCGAGTAGTATCTATTGTTGAGGTAGTCTTCACACCATCTGCGAAGCGGCCCACGCACACCAGAGTTATCTAGCTTTTTAATAAGCGTTTCATGCCTGAGCGTGTCAAACGCCTTGCTGAAATCTATAAACAGTAGTATTACATGATTTTTGTCGTCGAGGCATGTATTAACTTCATCAGTGAATTTTGATAGAAGCTGAGATGTTGACTTTTTAGGTTGAAAACCATATTGTACAGTAGACAAAACCTTATTTTTTGAGTAATACTCATGGATTTGATTACATAGGTATTTTTCGACAATCTTGTCTATTATTAGGAGAATAGTGATTGGCCTATAATTGCCGCACTCACTATGGCTGCCTTTTTTGTAAATTGGTCGGACAATGCCTGTTTTTAAATCCTGTGGATACTTACCAGTTAGTACACTCGTATTAATAAGTTTTGCTATGACACTAGCCATTTTTTCGCATATTAATTTTATATCGATACTACGTATGGAGTCTATTCCTGGAGCTTTATTTATATTGAGGTTTTTTATAATATTAGTAATATTCTTATTGGTGGCCTTTTTTAGAAACATTGATTTATTTTCCGGAAACATATAATCAGACTCATTTAGGAGGTGAGTGGTACACTTAGGCATTTTTTTTAGTGTAGATAACAATGTAAGTACGTATTATTTAAAATTGAAATCAACACTTTACGGTCGCTAGTCTTCTGCTTAGAAGAATTCTCTGCTCAGCCGCCGCCTTGCCGAGGAGGCGCTGGTGCAAAAGAGGTCAAAGTCACTTTTCTTGCATAGTTTTTTTTTTTTTACACTTAATAGATCTATGTTTGGCCACTATCTCGCCTGATGTGAAGCGATGATGTGGCCTAAGATGGAGCACATAGATCTAGAGAGAGACGGCAGTTGAGCGGTTGCTCAGACCCGTCTCCCTGATGGTTCACCGAACATCATCCCGAAACACGACAAGGTCGCTTGACGGCATGGCTTTGTTTAAAAATAATATATTAAAGTTGTTGCTTGCTCGCCATAAGTAAGAGTTCTGTTTATAATTAGTTGAAACTATGGGAATGTGTAAAGGTGCATGGAATCTGGTTAATTTGATGGGAACATTAAGTTGAATCTTACTTGTGAGAGCCGGGCAGTCAATAACTCGTAATACCTATTCAGAAGATACACGAGGTCTGCGATTTCGCGTCTTTTTGAAAAAGGTAAAAGATGGAACTGTCTGCAAAGGTTATGGTAATTTTCGTACGAGTAAGGAATTCGCAGTCGATAGCAGATATACTTCAGAAATTTGACCTGCATTCTCTCGATTCTTGAGATGTATTTGTCATACCGGGGGCTCCATATTCAATTCCAATTAGCTGTTGAGTCTCATAATGCCCAGTAATTTCGCTGGCCAGTAATTTGGTGTGCAATAAAGTGTTATTGTATTGTATTGTAGGTATCTGTCTATTCCTATGGCTTGAATAGGAGTAAGCATATGCATTATTTTATAATCCGTTATTCTTATTGGAAATTAGTGTCTGAGACCTACTTTTTACTGTCAAGCATTTTTTTTAAAACTACCTCTTATATTAAGCCTATTAACTTGTAGGTACTATTAATTCGTAGTATAAAGTACCTACAGGCTATCTATTTAGTAGGTAATGTTGTTGAATTGAAATACATTGCGTTAATCAAAATTGTATTTATTTTTTTCTCCATATATAAAAAAATCTTTTCATTATTCTAGAAAATTAAAAAAAATACAATATGTATCACTATAATACTTACTATTGTATAATAAAATAATAACAAAACGTAAGAATACATGGACGTCATACCATTCTTGCTCCTTGTAATTTTTAATATAAAAATTATTCGGTCACCGCATTCGAACTATTCGCAAGTCATCTCAAACATACCGATATACAAAACTACACTAACTTTACTGAATATAAAAATATAACTTACAAACTAATATCTTAAATGTATCAGTTCAGTAAAGAGTTCATAATAATATACTACATACAGATGCCAAATACAAAAAAGAACAAAATCATAAAACGTATTGGCAATTCTATTTCTCTGAATGCGAAATAAAAAGATCACATAAAAATCTCAATTTTAAATTAAAAGTGTGGCACATCGTTTTTTAAACCTTTTTCTCTATTAATTAATTAAGATTAATATCTAGCTTATTATGAGCTCTGTGCCTTAAAACTAAATTCTCAAGTACTTGTGCCCTTTTAATGTTACATAGATTGTAAGTTGCTCTGATTGGATAAGTACTCATGTTTCGAGAGGCCCTGTGATGCCGAATCAAATTAAATAACGAGTCCAGTTATAATGACGGTTGGAGCCTGCTTCACCAACGTCTCAATAAACTATTGACATGCCTAGCGCACTCCGCACTGTAGGTACGAAGCTAGAAGTACATAGCCAGACACCGGCGGCGGGTCGCGCGTCGTTACACGTGCCGCGTCAGAAGAGATAAGAGCTATGCGAAAGAAAGAGAGGCGCTCTGTAGGTTAATATGACTGGTAGGTATGCAGCGGTACGCGAGCTGAATTGAATTTTATTGCGTCACAGCAAGGGTTGCAATTTGTTTAAATTTCTTTGCGGAGTGATGCTTCTGACCCTTAGTATTCTGTGCTATTGTTCACTTACGAGATCACATTAAGTTATTGATAGGTTGGTAAAATAGTCCTTAGTACTGAAAAAGTTTTTTAGTATTAAAAAAGCCTTTAAGTATTGAAGAAGCTCTTTAGTTTTAGTAATAGCCCTTTCGAAGACTATTGGATACCTATTAAAATATTTTTAGCCTGAATTTATAATTTTGTTTTCAATATTATTTTTGACAATTTTAAGGCAACATTACACACTACTTAGGCGAACATTTACAAAAATACTTAGTACACTACACTAAAATGTCTACTTAAAACAAATTTTTACTTAAATGAGAATTTTTAAATAAATATTGCAACATAAATTGCTTAGAGCAACCTAGCTTTCCGCTATAATTATAGGCAGTGACTGACTGGTTCTTTAGGCTGTCAATAAGATCAGCTCAGAAAAAAATAATTGGCAAATACAAAGCATAAAATGATCCACATATTTTTCAAAATAATACAAACAAAAAATATTTATGCTAAGTATTGCACCAATCAAAATAAAAACAAAACGAATACTAACAAAAATATATACGTTATAAAATAAAATCGTATTTATATTTATTACAATATTTTTCCACTAAGAATTTTAATAGTTTGTAAATTGTTTATGCTACTGTAAATAGTTTGCATAACTCTTCAACTTTTGTCCACTTGCGTCGAAGGAATGATGTGTTAAATTTGGGTTACGTGTCAGTTTTCAAAACTACAAATTAACCCGCGGGTTACCCGCTATTTTATACGATCTTCGCAAGTCGGTGTGTAAACGTCAGGTCTGTTTAACAATTTTATCTAGTGTAGTCGATAAGCATAAAACTTATCGACACCATTGCGAAACGGTTATTTAGCAATATTCTTTTTCGGTAGTTTTTAGTGAAGGAATTTTACAAATGACAATTCTCAATGAACATAAGTCGTATGTTAAAATAGCTGATAACTTTTATGCGAAATTAATATTTTTACATAAAAATATATATTTATGTACTGTGTGGGTTTCACCCCCAGAACTACTTACACTAAGCTGCACAATTTTTATTACTAACATAATTGTATTATTATTTAAGTAACTTAATCAAAATGGCAATGATTAGTGTCCGTACAAAAATAGGACTCAATATACACAGTTACCCTATAAATATTTTTTTATAAAAATACAGACAGTGTTTCTTATTTATTATTATTATAACTCTTACCACAGGGAATTTGAGGACATCTAGTCCCAAATTTACATTATAATAAATTGGAAAGCTACAAGACCCAAGAGAAATTTCAAAAATACATTACGTTAGTGATAGCCCTAAAGTCACCGGATAGTGTAGCAAATTGTTGAACTTAACTACAACTTTATACAATAGAAGAGCTTAGAACGGTTTCACTATATTATAATGACACTAGAGTGTGACGGGTTAATTAATCAGCCGCACCTTATCTGTCAGTTAAAACTTGTTCGATGACTGTGAAACTGAGCGTCGTCTGCAGATTGTTTTTTTTTCTGTGGTGAAGAGGTAAATTTCTTTATTTATAGTTCCAAATACGACAAACGTACTAAAATCGTCTATAACAAATATTTAGAATTATTACACTCAAATTTATCCAAAAGATGCTATCAAACTGTTCCAATATTAATTTTACACAATCTAAATTTCATTTAGATTATAGAGCGAAATATCTAATCATTAGTTGTTCCCTCGGCCTTAAGTATAATAATAAATTGTACTTATATAAAAGCATATGGCAGTGTCTGTTTGTTTATAAGCTATTGTTAGGTTATTGTTATAACTTCAAAAGTATATTTAGTTAAATCTAAAGAGACTGCGTGGTGAGTAAAGGGCATTTATCCATTATGCTGCGGTCAGAGTATCGCACGAAAATTCGCGTCGCGTCGGGTTATCGTGGCAAAAAAGAGAAAGAGAGCGAGACAGGTATTCGTGTTTGCCCGAATCTGGCCCTCTCTCTGGCTCTTTGATTTGACAAAGTACTTTGTCACACATTCTCCATTGTGGCTGTGTATAGATACTCTCTCTTCTTTTTCTGTTTGCGAGAAAAAGCCTCAGTCCCAGCAACGGGAACGTAAACAAATATCAGTTATATACAGTCAGGATTAATAATGAAAAATGAAAATATATTCATATTTTCTTTATCAATGCAAAAAACAGTGTAAAAGGTCAAAAAGTTTACAAATATATGTTAATTTTTTTGACATTGTAAAAAGCCTTGGCCTATTTTTAGAGATAAGATTAAGGCCTCAATATCAGAATTTTGCTTATTTATAAAAATACTGAAAATATAGATACTGTATTGAGTAAGAAGTTTGTATGGGGTGTAAATGCAATATGTAAATACAATGCATTATTTGTTGTAGGCTGAAAGTTAGAATGTAGGTATAAAATAATAAAATAAATGCATTGTAAAAGTCTAAATTGGTACAAATATATTCGGTTACGCGATGTTCATACTATTAAAAAGCAGTCTTATAGTTTTTAAGGCCAAAACAAATAATGATTTCGATTTCATGTGACTACTTACTAATCTGTGGCTAAGACCCGCTTAGACCAAAAACTAATATGGAAATATGTTTTATAAACTTCAATGAATATTACCTAGCTATCCTCTGTGGTGTAGTGGTTGAGTTAGCCCGCTCAACTTTCAACATGAAGGATTGCAGATTTAATTCTACGTAAGGTATTTGACAACCTACGTATTTTAACTAACTTCAAAATGGCAGGTTACATTTATGATTGTTGCTCTAAAGCTACAGTTGAACCTATTTTGATGAATTTTTCACATAACAGCCATCACGCTATTTCATATTTTCCGAAACGTCGCGGCTCAAGTTTTTGAGGTGGGTTTTCCATAAATTTCAAACTCACGTTATGATTTTGTCGGATAACTCCGACCAGGTTTCGGACAATTAGGATGTCCTTCTTCTGGATACTTACTACGCGTTAAAATCGCGACGCAGAGATTATTTTTTAACCATAATTATTGACTTTTTTAGGATGTAAAAAGCAAAAGGCGTAGATAAATTCATACAATCACATATTGAGCAATTTCTTTCATGTCGTGTGTTTGATCTTTATAGTCTATTTTCCAAAGTTAGAACTGTACTACACTGATTATACATCCATCAAGCATCGCAGAAGAGATTTTAGCCTAAAAACAAGAGTAATTTACGCGGTGCGAAATGTACGCGATGCGTAATTTACGCAATGCGTAATACCACTAAAGTACCGTAACCATACCAAGAACATATGAATTGGAATGGTTTCGGTACTGAATTGACATGATACCAACGATGTCACATACCATGTTCAAGATATTGTATTATTTCCTGACCTTTCGGCGCTACAAAGTGGTACAAACTGTTTCTACAATTTGGGAGGACAAAATGTCTTTACTTAGCTTTTATTTAAATTTTGTCATAAATAAACATGTAGGTATTTTCTTTTTAGATACACAGAAAGGTAAACTTATTAACTTTAATATAAACTTGTTGTTGATCAGAAACAATCGCCGAAAGAATAATTTGTTTTTTTTTTTAAGTTATCGTGTTGGTATCCTAAAAGAATACAGGTGTGTTCTTTTGTCTAGGTAGACACAGCCTACCTTGGTCACAACTGTACAATGGCTCATGATGAAAAGTGGCAGCTTGCCAAGAACATCTACCTTCCTATATTTTGAAGGACTGAAGGCTGGAAGATTCCCCCTAAAATGGTCTTAAAGACCTAGTGGATTTATCCTCCTATATTTCCGAGGACTTGAAAACCTAGTGAATATTTCGTCTAATTTTTCGGAGGACTTAAATACCTAGTGGATTTTTCTTCCTATATTTCGGACCACTTGAAAATGTACTGGATTTTTCATCCTATATTTCAGAGGAATTGAAAACATTATGGATTTCTCCTCCTATATTTCGGAGGACTTGAAGACCTAGTGGATTTTTTCTACTATATTCCAGAGGACTTGGCGACCAAGCGGTTTTTTTTCTTATATTTCGAAGGACTTGAAGACCTAGTGGATTTTCCCTCGTACTTTGAAGGGGTAATACCAAGTGGATTTTCCTCGTATACTTTGAAGGTCCGAAGGTCAATGGTCACCCCTGAGTAGTTCCATGAGCAGGTTGAAGCTGGGTCCGTCGCCGTCTTTATTCTTGTTAGCTGGGTTTAGCATCTCCTTGCCGACTTGCATAAAGAACTGAAACAACAGGTAACATTTACAGGTTTTTTCTTTTCATCTTTGCTAGATATTTAACCGCTAAGCAGTACTATTCAATTAATAAAGTCAAAGAACACGTACATAGAACCTGGTACGTGGAATCCAGGTTCAAAAAATATAAGTTTAGTCTTAAAGTCGATTCTTTTTTTTTCTAAAAATTAATTATCATCTTTGTATACAGCAATAAAGAATTTGATTTCATTTGTTTGATTGATTTGTTCTGACACTTTACACACATCATAAAGTGTGTTCTGACCTGGCAAGTCCGCTGTAACTCTGGAATGCGTAGCAACAGTTCTCCGAACTTAGCCGGCGTCTGCGGCGAGTGAGTCGCAATGTACGCTTGAAGCGCTGCGAGCGCTTTCTCTTGAGACGCTCTCACTTTTTCCGCTTCACGTAGTTCTGGCGCATCTGTAAATAAAGTATAAGAATGAAGTTTTTTTAAAATCTACGACTATCGACTTTTTTAACCGACTTCAAAAAAGGAGGAGGTTCTCTATTCGATAGTATTTTTTTATGTTTGTTACTTCAGAACTCCGTCATTTATGAACCGCTTTGGAAAATTCTTTATGCGTTGAGTTCAGTATAGCTACGAAGTGGACCTTGGACTTCGAAGATACATTAAAGCCGGTTTTTTTTAGATAAAATGTATACTTGTTATGGAACTGAGTGATGAGTCGAACAAGCCGTTCGCCTGATGGTAAGCGTCACTCCTGCCAATAACCATTGCAGTGCTACCCAAAACTTTTTTAATACGTGAATGAGAAAGTTAGGTGTCAAGCCGGAATAGGGGATCGGACAACTTTTCAGAAAGTGTTTTATATTAACTACAATTAATATATATAGCCATGAAAAATACTATTTTAATTAAATAACGCTCTGAAAGTGCCTAAAACTATGTTTAAATATTATGTTTCAAATATTGCCGCGCATAAGGTCACCTCAAAACTTGTGACGTCATATGAAGGTAGAAAACGACAAACTCTTAGAAATAAAACTTACAAAGAGATTTAAATACATTTTGTGAAGTTTGGGGACGATATTATAGTAATGGAACGAAAAAATTAGCAAAAATACATTTTATGAAAAGCAAAAACGTAAAATAAACACAAGCTTGACTCACGGCATTTGCCTACAAATGACGTCATGCGCTGTGATTGTTGTTTCGTTTGAGATGAAGAACAGATTAAAAATGTCAAAATTATTAGATTTTATTTATTGATTTAAAAATATAATAATAATTATTATTTCACAAAAATATTGATTGACTGATCTTTCTGGTTCGACGAACATTCGTTCGAACTACATTTTAGATTTTTTCTCGATTACTGTCCGATCCCCTTTTGTGACCAAACAGCGATCTCTAACCTATTTTATTTAATATAATAAATGCGAAATTGTGAGGATGGATGGATGTTTGTTACTCAATCACGCAAAAACTACTAAATAAATTTTGATAAAATTTGGTATGTAGGTTGTTTACGCACTGGAGCTACTTTTTATCCCGGGAAACCGCGGGGTGCAAAAGTAAACTACAATATAATAACAATGATTAGTAAACGAACTGACAGTTACCTGACGTGAGTAGTACGATGACTTTCAGTGCGACGTACTCGTAGCGATCCACCCGCAGCCGCCGCAAGTGATCCGTAAAGCTTAGCATGCGTTCTATACACGGCGTTAGACCCAACCTAAACAGAGAAAATTGCCGGATTGTAAAGATATTTTAAGAAAAAGAGGCGCGAAAATGCGTCCCTGCTGCACGCTTAATCTACCTAGACTAGGCAAGAGCCTCAGAGAACCTAGATATAGAAAAGGCAGGTTTGTTAAGATAACTCGAGAAAAGAGGGGTGAGAATGCTTCCCTAGGGCCAGCTTAATCTATGTAGATTGGTGCCAGGGTACCTAGATTCAGAAAAGTAGGAGGTTAGTAAAAATAACTAAGAAAAGAGAAGCGAGATTGCTCCCCTGGGGCACGCTTAATCTAGGAGGTCCAGGGAATAGATCCAGGAAAATGGCAGGTTCGTAGACATCAATAAAGAAACAAAGGGGCTAGAATGCTTCCCTAGGGCACGCTTTTACTTAACTTAGGTACAGAAAATGACAGGTTAGTAAAGTATACATGTGAAAACAATAAAAATAAACAATAATGAATCAATAAAGGGCCCAGAATAGTACTATTTGAGAATACGAGAATACTATTTAGGTTAAATAATTCATTCAATTTAATTATATGTGTGTAAAACAGTTTCAAAGGTCTTCGCAAGTTCATATACAAAGTTTAACACATTTCTTAATAACTACGACGTAGTTGTTGTACTCACTTGGCGCTCTGCTGCAGCGTGATCCCGCGGCCGCCGCCGACTCGCACCTCGCCCGGCGTGCTGACGCCGCGGTAGCAGCACGACAGCACAAGCAGCTCGCACCAGCTGTTGATCAGCAGGCAGATCTGATCGTCGATCTGTAACACAACGAAAGAGAAAATTTAAAATAGATTGTCTTAGTAATTTTATGTTCTATGGTATATTTACATACGTTGAAACCTCAACAACAACAAGTGATGCGGGTGCTTTGTATGGGTCTCCTTTAAGTAAAATAGTTTTGAATATTTTACGTAAGTTTTAGCCAAGAATTCCGATTATTGTTAAAATAGCATTATTTTATGTACAACTCGAATAATATCTATAGGAATAATGCTTTAAAATCTGATGCGATTATTCTCGATCAGAATCATCTGGCTAAAAAACTCATAGAGGACTTCCTGGCACAGATCGCGATTTTGCGATTAGACCGCTAAATCCGTTCAATCTATTTCTTTTGGTGAGTAAAGTGTTCTTGTGTTTCCTCTTCAATGCAATAACATTGTTTATTGAAATACATTTCAACGCATATCGAATTACTAACGGTCTTAAAAACAAAGGAGGACCGACCACATAGGAAATGAACATAAACGAAAAGCCTTTGAATGATAATAAACATTGTTACTGATGTAAAAATAATGAATAGACCGTGAAAAATTATTCGACATACCTAAAGAAGACAGAAGCACGTTCGACGAATTCACGCGCGTTTGTTTGTACAACTGCTAAGAGCTACGCCGACATCGTGTCATTTATGTAAATAACTTACAGTGTTCAATTATTATAAAAGATGATATCTAAAAATATTATAGTGATTTTAGTTGTTGCGCTTAGTATTACGTTCGCGGCAATAGGGTTTATAGCATACGCTGTAATTACGTCATCAAGTGATCCAGTGGTTAAAACGAAAGTGGGGACATTCCAAGGCGTGCACGCACCGGATGGGGACTACGATATGTATTTGGGCATTCCATACGCCCAAGTCAACGTATCAAATGTGTTTGGGGTAAGTGCTTATTGAATAGGTACACTCCGTTTCTATGGCCATTTCCATTTCGTGTTGAATGATATTTGTGCCCCTAGTACCTATTTACCTCTGCAATTTTTGTTTTGCAAAGTTTTAAAAGCGATGTGGTTTTAACTGATTTTTGCCTTTCCAGCCCGCCATCCCATATCCAAAATTGGATATTGTTTTCAATGCTGACACTGATGCAGCGATATGTCCACAATTCGAGGAGTTCGGTAAAATTATAACTGGGACCCTAGACTGTTTGCGTCTTAATGTGTATACTCCAAAGTTTGCCAAAACTAAGAATCGACATCCTGTATTAGTGTTTATACACGGAGGAGTCTACAAAGCCGGTTTTGGTAGAAAATTTCTATACGGACCGAAATATTTAATGAGACACGGTATTGTATTAGTAACATTAAATTACAGACTTGGGCCGTACGGTTTTCTTTCTGATATACCAGGGGTATCGGGCAACCAGGGCCTCAAGGATCAAGTTCTAGCACTGAAATGGATAAAGAATAACATAGCGCATTTTGGAGGAGCTCCTAACAAGATAACGATTGCTGGATTCGGGAGTGGTGGTGAGAGCGTAAACTTACATTTGAAATACGACAAAGATGAACTATTCCAAAACGCTATTATCGAGAGTGGGATATTTCTAAACCATAAAGATGAAGAAGATACATCTGCTGTCTTAGAATTGGCGGAAGAATTAAACTTTAAAACCGACAATGAATCTGAGGCTCTAAATTTCCTCAATGAGCAAAATGTTAATGCCGTGATCGCCGCTTCAATGAAGTTGCATCTGAATTACGGACCTTGTATCGAGAAAATCGATGACGTGAACGCGTATATAACAAAAAATAAAAGTAACAGTAATGTTAAACGAGTCCGTGTTCTAATAGGTCATAGCAATAAAGAAATGTTACGAAAATATGCACACAGAAATGTAGAACGGCAAGAATATCGTAATCTGTTCAAAAATGAACTCAAACGACATTTTGATCTCGATGAAGATCAACTGAAACAAATGGAGATGCATGTCCGCCATTTCTACATTAGTGACGAGAAAGTTGAAGAGAAAATAAAGCAGAAGATTGTCGATTTTACATCAGATCTCCATTACTATTACCCGACTAAAAGAATGATAGACAAGTATCTAGAAGACAACCCTAAGGCAGTATATTATAATGTATTTTCCTATACGGGAGGTAGAAATTTTGTGAAGAGTATCTATAACATTTCATTGAACGGGGCTACTCAAGGAGATGTTCTCGGTTATTTGTTCGATACGCCTTATGTAAGTAGCCCCGGAGTTGAAGATCAGCTTGTTATCGACAGTATGACAACTCTATGGACTAACTTTGTTAAATATGGGTATGTATGATGATCCCATAACCTAAGAAAGGTACGAATGTGCGACAAACTGTAGTTCGAATGACTGAACCCAACGGTAGTTAGTACAAATGTTGGATTAATTAGCTTTCGCAGCATAAATAAGCTGCTAATTTCATATTAGCTTTAATCAAATTAATTGTAGTTACAAAAATCGATGAATGCTAAACTTCATCGTTTAACACACCACTTCGCATCGCTTAGCATGCTGCACGACTGCGAACTACAATGGCGATCTGAGAATGCTAATGCTGTTGCGTTATGTAATAATATTAAATGTCGCTCGAAATTGTAAATTCACAACTGTGAAATTTCATATTAGCAATTACTATTAGTAATATTTAACATGCAATAGAAATTAATGAAAAATAGTAATAATTTCCAATATAAAAGTACTATAAACTAATTATACAGTACCCACCCTCGTACCCACTGTTTATTGACTTTGTTGACTATTGTTTTTCCTGTGTGTTTGGTATTTAATAAAGCATTATTTTATTGTATTGTATACAGTAAACAGAATACTAAACTTGTGCACTCGTGTATTTCATTAATAAATACTGGCACTACGTTTTTCGCACATTCATACTCCGAGCATATTACCATATATGATAAACCCATGTCACGCCAAACTTTATGGCCACTGAATAGCAAAAATGGATACTAAATCGTATCATCATCATCATCAGCCCATCACGTACCCACTGCTGAAACACGGGCCTTCTCTCATTCAGAGAGTATGGGCCATAATCCACCACGCTGACCCAGTGCGGGCTGGTGGATATCACATATCCTTGAATTTTGGTAATTTATTATTAGACACGATTTCCTCACGATGTTTTCCTTCACCGTTTTTAGAGCGAGTGTTAAATCCGCACATAAGTTAAGAAAGTCAGTGGTGCGACGCCAGCGGAATTCGAACTCGGGTGTGTCGGATCGAAAGTCGCACTTTCTCCCACTGAGCCACACTCGGTGTCAAAAATCGTATACTGCGCAGGTAATGCGATGCACCGATCACAGCCAAATTGGCGAGAGATTTTTTACATGCATTGTATGAATTGGTTCCGTTATTTATCAATCTACGTATCTATCTTCTCTAGCGGCCGTATTTCCGAAACACTGGTAGAGTCCGTTTTCGCATTACGTTTCTGGCCCCGACTTCAATTGAAATTCGTTTAAAATTCTTTTGAAGAAATGGAAATAAACATGCTTTCCTTTTGTTTCATGTTTAACGTATTTCATTGATGTGTATTATGAGTATATGTCGTTTAAAAGTAATTTTTGTGCCTTTTTGGAATCTTTTGTTTTTTTTTTTGGTTTTTTCAGGAACCCAACGCCAGCTTTAACAGCACTTTTACCTGTGAAATGGGAGCCGGTCGCTAAAGGAAAACTAAATTACTTGAACATTGATTTGGAGCTAGAGAGTAAAGAGACACCGTTCCATAACAGAACCGCTTTCTGGGACCTATTTTATAAAGCGAATGGTGTGAAGGAACGTGTAACGAAAAGTGCGGAGCCGTGGCGCATGTGAAAGGTGTTAACAGGAAATAAAAGAGGAATTAATTGATTCGATAACTCAATAATATAAGCAGATGTAATAAAAGATAGCCTACGGTGATAAACAATGCAATATAAATATGCAGGTATTTAATATATGTTTGTTTCTTTTATGCTTGGCGATAATTTAAAACTTTTTAAGTAGGTAAAATATTTGTTAATTTATACAGGTCTGCCAACATTTTGAGACTTTCAGGATAGGTCCTGGGACCTTTTCCCTAGCAGTGAGGAAGTCTTGTTCTTAGGAAACATCGATTGATTTTTTATTTTAATAAATAAATAAATAAAACGGAAAGTATGTACTTACAGAGATATTCTTAAAAAGCGGTAGACTCTTGCACCACTTGACGATCTTGTACAGTCTATGGTCAGCAATATTGCACAGGTCTGCCAGGAAGTCCGGACTGGAGTTCTGAGCAGTGATCCCTGACGCTGCAAGCAGTGGGTTGGCGGAGGGACTGCCTCCCGTGGACTTGCCGAGCCGGTTCAGCTCAGACTCATTGTACTGCCACAGATGTTCCACGTCCATTATTTCCTGCAAGAAGTTTGTTATTGCAGAACATGTTGGTATAATCTTCTTCTTCGTGTCGATGGTCCATATGTTTAATTTTTAAATAGTTTTAGCCCAATGCTCGGCTACTGCTACCCCAGGAGGTTGGTATAATGGGGAATATGCATGTGTTGTCGAAAAATCTGGAGATTACTTTTTACGATAGATTGCTCCTCTAAACATTTAGTAGTGAAATAATAATTATTATTAATTGCGTAGTTTATTTGTATTTCAATGTTTCTTTTTCTTATTTTTGGAGAAACGGAACGTAATCGCAGAACGCTTGAGTACGTGCAACCACTATCTGAAGTCACGCGCGTCGTTGCTTATTGGTCAATTTTTGACATAGAGACCGCCCTATTGGTAAATTATTGACATACACACACATGTAGCATAGATGGACCAATGAGGAGATCCTAGGTCCCCACGTTTTGACGTCACACGCAAATGGCGCGTTTATGTTGATTTAAATTGATTAAAATTTTCATTTAGTTATTTTATTGACAAATGATGCCGTCAAATTTTTAAACATTTTTTTTCATTAATAGTATTCAATAATGAATCGATTCATGCATTAAAAAAATACATGCATATTCCTTATTCAGTATTAGAGAAGTGACCTTGCAGTTTTTCAGGCTGAAAATTGACAATTGTAGATTATATACGGCCTCTCACGTGTGCGATTCCATTCCATTATAATATGAATGTATTAAACTTTTTAAACAAAACTTTCTTTTGAAAATATCTATATAACTAAGTCTGTCTATTTAAGTAATGCTGACTTATCAATATTACATAACTAATTTCAATTGATAAATGTAGTTAGGTAATGCATGCGATTTATTAATTGTTTATGAATAAATACGATACAATACAATACAATAAATCGATGATTTGAGTACGTCTAAACTACTCAAAATCCATCAAGTTGTTTAGAAGATACAATTAATAAATCGCATGCATTACCTAACTACATTTATCAATTGAAATTAATTATGTAATATTGATACAAGTCAGCATTATTAAAACAGACAAAATTAGTTATGTGACTCAATGCTTTAATTTTTCACATAAGAGACGTAGATACGTAAATAAATAAATAACGCCCACCGATCACATATATAGATCCTGGCCCCTAACTAAAATTTCCTGTATCTAGGGAACCAGGACTATGAGGACCAAGGTCCAACACACAGGCACGATACAAATGCTAGCGCTTTTTATTTATGTGCACAAACATTTGTCCCGTCGCAGGAATTGAACCCGAAACCTCAGTGGTGTATGAGATATGAGAAAACCTTCTCAACCACTACACCACAGAAGCTGTCAAATATAATAAGTCATTAAGAAATTAATGAGGACTTTACGTTGTAAGTGCAGATTTGTTTAAAAAAGTCCTTACTTGCAATAATGGTGGTATGTCAGGCGTCAGTCGGCTGTTACTTGATTCTCCTCTGCTGCCGTATGACCCTGGACCGTTTACCTGAAATTTATGGGTTAACATTAGTTTATGCTCTCTTGGACGTCAACCGAACCGAACTGTGATGTGTTTGCGGATGAATGGAAGGTGATCTTGTCGGAATGTTTGAAGTACTGTGAGAAGAACGCGTAATTTAAGATTAAGTGTTTTTTTTATAAATTATATATATATATGTTAGTCTCTAAAGTATTTATGATATGGGCCTCTGATATGATTACTGTGTTCTTTTATTATTGCCTGAAATAAAAATAGAAATAATAATGGTGTCTATATGGTGTATAATAATGGTGGTAATAATTAATTTATATGTCATACGGTATGACGGTATTGCGTCATACGGTATTTGCGCGATTGAGTAACAAACATACATCCATCCATCCTCACAAACTTCCACATTTATAATATTGGTAAGATAGTAGGTAGGACTTACACAAGTGAGACTGGAGGCATGCCGTAGCGTGGTAGGAACGTGAGCCGAGAGAAGGGAGCCCGTGGATGCCGCGCCGGATAATGGATACGAACACTGGTACGTAGACCTACCGCCTCGCGTCCTGTCTTCTCGTATCGCTGTGGAGGACAATGGAAACTTTACACATATAACTTTAACTTTATTTAACAAAATATAATACATTTTATTTTAGTTTAAAATTCTAGTTTAAAATAATTTTCTACTTATTACCTACTGCACACTATCCACTTTTAAGTGTTGTTTTCCTTACCCTATGGTTGTCTGGAAGAGATCGCTGCTTAGCGATAAAACCGCCTATTGTGCTTATTGATTATGTGTTACCAACTGTAACTCTGTTTTCTTTTTTAAGTGCAATAAAGTATTATCTATCTATCTATCTAATACACCGGAAAACAATCGTCAACATAATAAGCAGGTGGAACAATATAAACTTATGTGTAAGCTGTGTCTAAGAATTATGAGGTATGTGAGGTCTGCCGTTCGGAACAGACCTCACATTACCTCATAATTCTATAGGCTTTTCAACTTACAGGCTTTTAGACTCGAAAAGCCTGTATCTTCCGAAACATCAAAAATATATTCCTTAATGGGGACACAGCATTGTCCAATAGAGTAGACATCCTTTGTTAACGATGTCAAATTATTTCGAGTCTTTTATTTTATTACTTTTACTACTTTGGTACTATTAAGTATTGCCTAGGCCTAGCGCACTCCGCACTGTAGGTACGAAGCTACAAGTACATAGACGGACACCGACGGCGGGTCGCGCGTCGTTACACGTGCCGCGTCAGAAGAGATAAGAGCTATGCGATAGAAAGAGAGGCGCTCTGTAGGCTAATATGACTGGTAGGTTGTATGCAGCGCTTCGCGAGCTGTTATTAAACTTTATTGCGTCATAGCATGGACTAAATATACAAGAGGACTAACAATCGCCATACAAAACACAGTAGTAGTACCTCGATATTTAGTTCCTGCTAAGAAGCTAGATGTCCCTAAGTGTACCAAATCGACCATATTGCAAAATATGCATTTTGCAATGGCGGTTTTGAATGATAACGAGGCTACTCTCATTCGTAGTGAAACGGATAAAACGGCTAGATGGCGCTATCTTCCATAGTAATATTTGTAAAAATTCATTTGTAATTTGACAATATCTTCACCGTATTATGCTGTTATCCGGATTCGGTTAATATGTACCTATCTAGGTTCTTAATTTTATTTCATTTCAAAATACTTAACTCAGACGAAATGCGTTTAGCAACTTTTTACGACGTTTTACTTTTTATTTGTTTCGTATTAAAAACAACGATATTTATAATAATTTAAGTATTGTATATTTGGTCCATTGTCATAGCAAAGTCGCCATTTGTTTAATTTAAATTTCTTTGCGGAGTGATGCTTCTGCCCTTAGTATTGTGGTATTATTTACTTTTACCGACGAGAGTAGTAATTAGAAACTACAAAAAACATATATAAAGTAAAAAACGGCTGAATCGATTTTGATAAAAAAAATTCTAAGAACGTTCAAATAAAAAAACCGCATACAAATCGGTTCACCCGTTTAAAAGCTACGGTGCCACAGACAGACACATAGCGGTCAAACTTATAACCACCCTCCTTATTGCGTCGGGGGTGAGAAATAAATAAATACGCCCAACGATCACATACTTAGATCCTGGCCTACAACTACGATTCCCTGTATCTAAGAAACCAGGAACTACGAGGACCATGGTCCCACAACACCTAGATTCGAAACAAATGAAATTACTGGGCTTAATGAGACTCAACGGCTAGTTGTCTCAGGGTGACGAGCGCAGTGCAGCGCTGCGCATGATTTTGCAAAACTTTAAGTTCTGGGTCGTGCTGTTACTGTTATGGGCTGGCTTACCATCAGGCAAACGACCAGCTCGTCTCGTCATTCAGTTACTTAAAAAAAATGCTTGCGCTTTTTTTTCTGAGCACAAACGTTTGTCCCGTCACGGGAATCGAACCCGCAACCTCAGTGATGTATGAAATTCAAGACACATATGCTGCCAAATGCATTTACCTTCCAGCTTCATCCCGCATCCAAGGCACTTGTCGAACCGGCAAGCGGGGCACTTCTTCCTGGTGGCTACAGTGACGGGACAGTTCCCGCCACGCAGGCACATGTAGTTCTTGCGATTCTGCACGGTTCGCTTGAAGAAACCCTTGCACGACTCGCAGGAGAATATCCCGTAATGGAACCCACTGATTTTGTCGCCGCAGATTGGACACGGGCTGGAAGGATAGACGTGATGGTTAGATTGTGGATGGATTTGAAAGATTTGCTTCATTTTTAAAGCAAAGTACGGTCAACAAAATAAGTTGCTAAACATTTGTGAATCTTTGATTGCCTGCACCTTCAATATTTGTCTTATAACTCTGAAAGTTGCATTTAAAAAGTCTGTAAGTATACTGTGCGAATAGGAAAATTGCAAAAATATGCATGTAATTTGTATATTTTTGGTGTATTTGACAATTGAAAGATTGTAAAAGTTCAGCTACTTATGTCGCTGACTACCCCAAGTTTTCTCATTGGCCTTTTAGGTCAAAGAATCTGCCTAATATCATAGACTCTAGTCTAGTCTTTACAAACAAATAGAGAAGTTACATCATATAATCAAATCATCATATAATGAGCTGCAAGCTTTGAGAAAGGCCTAAGTCCAGCAGTGGACTGTACATCAGGCCACTGCTTAACTAACATAAGGCCACTAGTGAACTGTACAACAAGCCACGACTGGATTTTACATCAAGCCACTACTGGACTGTACATCAGGCCACAACTGGACTGTACATCAGGCTACTGCTGGACGACGAGGCTGATGATGAACGATTAATCAGCGAAGCTGGGCTGGTAGTGACTGGAGGAAAGCCGATCGGGCTCAGTGGTCGAGTTTTTCTTGTGTGAAACGGTGCATTAAAATAAACTGCATTATTTGTATTAATTCTACTATAGTTACAACTAACTCTAAACAAATGACTGACCAATATTAAAACTACCGTAAGTATTATTCATAATTTGATTTACTAACCGGCTACACTCACGAGTAAAAGTCGAGACACTCGACCGGTGTTCGAGCGATCGGACAGTAATCGAGAAAAAATCTAAAATGTAGTTAGAACGAATGTTCGTCGACCCAGAAAGATCATTCAATCAATATTTTTGTGAAATAATAATGATTTATATTTTTAAATCCATAAATAAAATCGAATAATTCTGACATTTTTAATCTGTTCTTCATCTCAAACGAAACAACATTCACAGCGCATGACGTCATTTGTAGGAAAATGCCGTGAGTCAAGCTTATGTTTATTTTACGTTTTTGCTTTTCATAAAATGTATTTTTGCTAATTTTTTCATTCCATTACCACAATATCGTTCCCAAACTTCACCAAACGTATTTAAATCTCTTTGAAAGTTTTATTTCGAAGAGTTTGTCGTTTTCTACCTACATATGACGTCACAAATTTTGAGGTGACCTTTTGCGCGGCAATATTTAAACATAGTTTTAGGTACTTTTAGAGCGTTATTTAATTAAAATTGTATTTTTCATGGCTATATATATTAATTTTAGTTAATATAAAACACTTTCTGAAAGTTGTCCGATACCCTATTGCTCTCCGCGACACCGAGCGAACACCGGTCGAGTGTCTCGACTTTTACTCGTAAGTGTAGCCGGTTAGTAAATCAAAAAATGACTGACCTGTTAATGAGTTGCTGCCGACTGATGCCCTGATGGTGATGCAACCTGTCGTCGGTCTCGGCGTCGTCGTCGTGCGCCGGCGACGCGGGGAACACGCCCGCCGCCTCGCGATACAACACGTGCGGGTGGCGACTCTGCAAATATACCCTTTTGTTTGTAAAGCTGCTAGAGATTCGTAAAATGATTAGCCTAGAGAAGTAAGATCTCTAGAGTCTACTGGAATACATCGGTGTTTGTATATCATCGTCATCAGCCTATACGAGTCCACTGCTGGACATAGGCCTCTCCCAATGCACGCCACTGAGCCCGATCCTCGGCTCTTCGCATGTAACTACTGCCAGCCACTTTACGCAGGCCGTTGCTCCATCTGGCCGGCGGGCGTCCTACCCTACGTTTGCCTAAACGTGGTCTCGACTCTAGATTTCGTTTACTCCATCGGTTATCGCTTCTTCGACATATGTGACCGGCCCATTGCCACTTCAGCTTACTTATTCGGTGAGCTATGTCGGTTACTTTGGTTCTCTGTCGGATCACCTCGTTGCGGATTCGATCCCTCAGAAAAATATATTATGTTGATATTTATTTATTTTAGGCAGTATTCAAGTACAATAAAGTAAAATTTACAGAGACCCATAGCATATATACCTTACAACACAAAGTATTTTATTACGCTACTACACAACACATAAGGAATTATTGGAATAATATGATCAAAGATATGATCTATCAAGGTGTTGTTGAGATTTAGAAGTTACAAATCGCGAGGTCTCAGTTTGGAGCAAATCACTATAGTATATCATGTAGCATCGGAGCTACAGATATACCTACGCTTAGTATATTTTTAATAATTAGACTTGTTCGGTTTATCAATGTGAACATTGACGACAGCAGCAGTTGGCTCGGTGGCCCAGTTGCTAAGGCGTCGGGACGGTATTCCGAAAACGCAGGTGCGATCCCTGCCCGAGCAATATCATTTTTCTTCTTACTAATTATTTAAATAATCTTTGGATTATCGCCTAGCATGCGCTATTGCATTTAATATCAAAAATATGGTTAGTATGCTACGGCTATGTTTGGCCACTATCTCGCCTGATGTGAAGCGATGATGTGGCCTAAGATGAAGCACATAGATCTAGAGAGAGACGGCAGAGATAATGAATAGATTTTAAGTTTCCCTGGGCGACGGTTTCAAATCAACTTTCCGTCTTCATTTAGGAGAAACTTACTTGCACAGGGGAATGTGTGGGAGAAAACTCGGAGCTATACGAGTAGCAGGAGCTGTGGGAAGCGTCGCTGTTGTTCCGCGACAGCGACGGAGTGTAGTGGCGCGACGCGCGGGGGCTGGCGGACGGACTGCTGTATACACTGCAACAAAATTAAATTATGACTGTAAGAAATTTAAATAATGACTGCTTTATACACTGCAACAACATTAAATTATGACTGCTGTATACACTGCAACAAAATTAAATTATGACTGCTGTATACATTGCAACAAAATTAAATTATGACTACTGTATACTATTCAACAAATTGAAATAATGACTGCTGTATACACTGCTACAAAATTAAATAATGACTGTTGTATACACACTGCAACAAAATTTATTAATCTATGCTTTATAGATACACTAGAATATAATTAAAACCGTTTGCTATATATACTGCAACAAAATTGAATAATGAATATTGCATACATTATAGTAACACGAAATAATGACGCTGTATATGTCGCAGCCAACTAGCTTAATTTGCCGTTCAATTACCAGACTAGCCTCTTTGCTAAACGCCGCCATTCAACTAGTGGCCTGAATGATATTCAGCCATTTGATGAAACAGCTAGGCAAATGACTTGGATCGATGACGTTTAATTACTTGCCTAGGCTGTTCATTTATAAAGCCTGTTTTCCAAAGTTTAATGAAAAATAGTACAATGGCGGATTTAGCACTCACTCTAAAAATGGTGATGGAAAACACCGTGAGGAAACCGGCATGACCAAGAATTTAACACAAAATTCAAGGACATGTGACATCCACCAACCCGCACTGGGGCTGTGTGGCTCGACGGAAGGCCCGAGTCCCAGCAGTGAACAGTAAGAGGCTGATGATGATTACATGTTACATAAAAGCTAGTATTTACCTATGTGTGTACATGGAATGCACGGCGGAGTCAGTGCTGGCACTGGACTGGACGCGCGGCAGGCGAGTGCCCAGTAACGGAGAACCGTGCAGGGCGCCCAGTAACTTGTCCATGCCGACTGAGGGCTCGCATTTTAGTTCTGCAATAAAGTGGAAAATATATGAAAGTTTTAGTAGCTTGAGGAGTTGATTTTGAACGTCCGACGCAAGCGGAGGCGTGCTATAAGTTTGACGCCTATGCCTGTTTGTTTGACTGTGCATGTCTGTCTGCGGATTCCCAAACGGATGAAACGGCGATTTTTTATTTAAACCTAGTTTAATCAAGTCTTTAGCTAGGTGTTTGCTGAAAATCTGTCCAGCTGTTTCAAAGTTATTAACAATACATCGGGAGCTTTTATTTGATTTATCAAGTATAAACAAATCGAGAAATAGAGCGAGCCTAGAATGCTCTATCATTGAGTTGAAATTGATGGGACACAAGCTCGGAGAGATAGTGTTTATGTAAAAGCCTCTGTGATGTAGTGGTTGGGCAGATTGGCGCCAATCTCACACACCACTGAGGTTGCGGATTCGGTTCCCGCGACGGGACAAATTTTTGTACACAGAAGAAAAGAAAAAGCGCATTTCTTTCGTCTTTCGTCGCCTGGGTGTTGTGGGACTGGTTCCCTACATACAGGGAATTCTAGTTAGTGGCCAGGATCTATCTATGTAAACGTATAAAGTATTTTTGGTGTAGTTCTACTGGTAGTTGGTGTTACCTGAAAAGGTTTCCTTTTTGATGGTCAAATTTTGGACCTCCCCCATCGATGTTTGCGACATGACGGGTGCTGAACCCTGGTCGGAGAGAGCTAAGGACTTTGCACTGCTAGTGGGGGATGATGGTCTTCTAGGGAAAGAGAGGGCGTTGTCGGTGAGCACTGGTATCTGAAAAAAAAATACAAAATTAATATTCTTCATACATTCTTATACAGCGATAGCGAGTGTCGCAGATTTGATTTGATTAATTTTAATTAGGTATATGTATTGTGATTTAATTTGAGTTATTTGAAAATTACATTATTAATTTTGACATAATTCGTAATATGGATGATTATCTGAATCGAATTACTTAAAAATAATAACAAATAATAATCACTAGTTGGACGGTATTCCTTCTTCCTACAATCAATGCATAGCTCTCGCGAAATCGTCTTTTTTCTCGTATGGGTTTTTATGGTACTGAGTGATGAGAGGAGCAAGTCGTTCGCCTGATGGTAAGCGCCACGCTTGCCCATAAAAATTGCAGTGCCACCCAAATCTTTTAATACCATACAAAGCACTGCATTGCGCTCATCACCCAGTCCCATATGCCCAGTAATTTCGGTGCATTGTAGCCACCGAAAAACCCTTCAAACCGAACACAGCAATACGTATGCATTCAGTAGTAGCTTGGCGGCAGAATAACTGGCAAGCGGTGGTACCTACCCAGACGGCCTCCCGCATACGAGAGATCTACCACGAGTAAAGTCAATAACTTTGTTGTAGAATGTAGCTGTGCTGTAGTAGAGTGTAGCTTCTACATAATATATATTCTATCAACTTTGCCATCTGACACGATTTGCCAGAGACGACACTGTCCGAAGAAGCTAGAGAAGCAACTGCTCCATTTAAGAACTGATAAGAGTATCACACGTTTTAGAGCAGATATTTATAGTTCTGTGATAATAGATATTAGGTAGGTACGGATCGGCGTCCTACATTGATAATGGGGATCGAGTATTTATCGGATTCATACAAGTTCTACTACTGCAATAAAGGGAATAGTCTCCAGTCTCCGGGAAAAATATAGGCACTTCGGTATCACATGATATTTCGCAAAGCATGCCCTTTTAACATTGAACTAATGAGTTATACTAGTTAAACATTTATGTTATAGGTACTAACATATACAATTATAGATAATAAGCTTAAGAGTGCACCAGAAATATTCAAAATGGACCTAAAGCTTCTTAACACGCGCACCGAACTGTCCAACTCCCTTGAATGCTTAGACTATACATAACTAATTATATATACTCACTTATAACTAAGTCTAAGAGTATACATAACTAGTTATGTATAGGTACTCTAAGCTTGAATGTGTAACGCACACGTTTCATACGTGCGACGCAAAAACAAACAATATTTTTTTACGCTTAATATTTCTATGTTTGGCCACTATCTCGCCTGATGTGAAGCGATGATGTGGCCTAAGATGGAGCACATAGATCTAGAGAGAGACGGCAGTTGAGCGGCTGCTCAGAACCGTCTCCCCGATGGTTCACCGAAGAGCATCCCGAAAGCGCGTAAGCGGGTTTAATCACGATGATTTCCTTCACCGTTTTAGAGCGAGCGTGCATAATCTGCAGTTAACTATAAGTCATTGATTGGTGCAGGGCCGAATCGAGATTCGAACCCAGGTGCATCGAATCGAAAGGCGCACGAGTTCCCGCTGAGCCACACTCGCTATAAAACGGTAAAATGTGATTAAAATTGAATGAATTTATACGGCCGTTCGTATTGTAAGAGATTTTTACTGCTTTTTCATAATTTATGGGGCGGCAAACCTGATAGGCCTAGGGCGCTAAATCTTGAAATGCGCCACTACACATTTAATCAGAGACCCGGAATAAAGGTTTAGTGTATAAAGCGCTCGAGTGGTGAAAATATGACCCACCCATAATAAACCAATTTGTGCCACCATGTATAGGTGATGCCAGGCCTACTGCACTCCGCACTGTAGGTACGAAGCTACAAGTACATAGCCGGACACCGACGGCGGGTCGCGCGTCGTTACACGTGCCGCGTCAGAAGAGATAAGAGCTATGCGATAGAAAGAGAGGCGCTCTGTAGGTTAATATGACTGGTAGGTGTGCAGCGCTACGCGAGCTGAATTGAATTTTATTGCGTCATAGCAAGAGTCTCTATTTGTTTAAATTTCTTTGCGGAGTGATGCTTCTGTCCCTTAGTATTCTGTGGTAATGCTTACCCTATTCATACTGAGACTCCGCTGATGCGACTGCAAGGGTGCCGTATACTTCAGGTCCAGGACTCTCTGGTCGTCCAGGGACTGGAAGACTTCGTTCTTAAGAGGTTCCGTTTTGATGGTCACGTTGCGGAGAGTGTCGATGGAGTCGCGAGACGACTGGAGGTCCAGGGAGTTGCTGTTTTCATCTGGAAGATACAATACAATAATACTTTATTAAATACCAAACACACAAGAAAAACAATATAGCGCAGTGCAGCACAACGAAGGATTTAGCAAAACAAAGTTCGGGTGGTGCTGTTATTGTTTTGGGCTGGCATATCGTTTACCATCAGGCAAACGCCCAACAACTAAAAGTGTAAACTCATTTAATGCATTCAAATCTCAGCTAGCCCAATATTTAATCGCAGACCGTTCTCTTTTATGCAAATGAATGCATTAGATGAGTACTTGAGTACCTACCTGCGTTTTTCCTTACCGATCGGACGGAATGACGAACGTATTATTTTGTATTTAAGCTTAGTATTGTTCTCAAGTAAGTGACATGTGTCTTATTGAACGTTCAAACCAGCTCGTCTCAAAGATACTTTGGCTCGTCTCGTCATTCAGTTACATAAAAAATTATTTTTCAAAAAAAAACTAAACCGACTTCAAAACCACAAATGGCACTCAAAAGTAAAAAATAAATTAATATAATTATCATAAGCGCTACCCACTCATATATTTGAAGTCGGTGCCAGCCAAGTCTAATAGGTAGCAGATAAATACTATGTATATAGTAAGTACTACTTGTAGGTAGTATCTATCTACTACCTTATATTATTATAAATACTATGTATATAGTAAGTACTAATTGTAGGTTGTATCTATCTACTACCTTTTAGACTTGGCTGGCACCGACTTCAAATATATGAGTGGGTAGCGCTTATGATAATTATATTAATTTATTTTTTACTTTTGAGTGCCATTTGTGGTTTTGAAGTAGGTTTAGTTTTTTTTGAAAAATAATTTATTTTACCCTTTTTAGTGAAAAACAAGTTTTAAATTAATTAATTCAAAAAGTTTTTAAAGACAAGCTTTTATGATCTAGAAGCCACATCATGACGAAGTTTAAAACGGGCTATCACAATTAAATGCATGTACAAACAAATTTCATGTCTGTCCTATATCTCTGTTGAGGAGTTCCCTCGCCGGAAGTCAATCCTGGGTGTATCTGCCATGTCATGATGGAATTTAGAACAGGCTATTATGGTTAAATCCATTTACGAAATGTTGTGTCTGTACTATTCACCGTTGAGGAGTTCCCTCACCGGAAGTCAACCCTGGGTGAAGCAGGTGAAGCAGTCGAATACAAACCTCCACCTTTAGAAAGTTGGTTACGAAAAAAACAAGAACCGACTTGAAGATTAAACTTATATTTTTTGTTTTTGCTATTTTTTTCAAAAACTACTGAATGAATTTCGATAAAATTTATATGGGACCACCTTTGAAGTATTACCTACCAATCAAAAAAAGAATCATCGAAATCAATGCATAATTGGCGGAGTAATCGCGTAACAAACACACAAAAAAAAAATAAAAAAAAAAAACATACCGTCGACTTGTAAACCTCCTCCTTTTTGAAGTCGGTTAAAAAGTCAACATAGTCAGTAAACAGTGGGTACAATGAGCGGCCTTATCGCTAGATGATCGAAGATTTTATTTATTTACTAGCTTTTTTCCGCGACTTCGTCCGCGTAAATATTCAGTAGTTTTGAATTTTTTTACTAATTATCCTTTTATTTGAGTTTCAAATTAAGTTCCAGTAAGACCATAGATAGACATAGAAAATGTATTTTAATAAAAATATCGTAGAAATCCCCAAAAAGCGGGACCGAGCCTGTCTTGCGCGGGGCATTTAATTTTAGGCTAAAAATCGGGATGTTCCGTCAAAATCTGTGCGTCTGGCAACGCTGATCCCAGTTCACCCAGTGTCTTGCTTATAAGTAGTCACGAGCTGGCTAGTGCTGTGACCTCCCCAGACCATTTGACGGTATGTATATTACAAAGGAGACATTTACCATTGTTAACGCTGGTGTCCATGACCATTTCGGAGTCAGACAACTCGCCCTCCCAGGACATCGGTCGCTCTCGGTCGTTCGACTGGGTTTCGTATTGAGCGCCGCTGTACGAGCGTTTCTTCTTGTTTCGCATGTTCACCTGGTGAAAAGGAACGTGATTACAAAATCTATCAGGATTCGTCGGCATAATGAGTGCACAGGTTTCTTCTAGGCGAGCGTGCTACATCTTCGACCGCATCGTCACTTAACAATGAGTGAGATAGCGGTCAAACGCAAGCCTAATACTAATTTTAAAAATATAGGCTTTTGAGACTATATTATGAATAGGAATAAGAATAATTTATTTGCATAATAACTTATATGTCCCATGAACAAATTCACAACAATATACCGATGCCACATTGACAAAAGGGCTGCTCGTTTTCCAATATCGTCGGTTTTAACCTCAGATAAAGTTTTGGCTGTCTACTCGAAGGTTTTAACCATTGAGGTCATTCCTCAATGGTTTTAACGGTTTTTTGTCCAGTACTAAGACGACCTGCGAATTATCAAAATAACTGATGAGAGCCGAAGATCGGGCCCAGTGGCGTGCTTTGGGCGAGACCTATATCCAGCAGTGGACTGATTTAAGACGAGGACGATGAATAGTACAAGTTATGTGCGGATTTAACACTCGCTCTTAAAACGGTGAAAGAAAACATCGTGAGAAAACCAGCATGTCCAAGAATTCATCATAAACATTTAAGGATATGTGACATCCACCAACCCGCGCTCGGCCAGCTTGGTGGATTATAGCCCGTACTCTCTTTTTGAGAGAAGGTCCGTGTCCCAGCAGCGGGAATGTAATTGGCTGATGCTGATGAATAATACCGACCTCGTACTGATGCTGCGTGAAGTCGATCTTCGAGATCTCGGCATCAGTGGAGTCTTCATCATGAGGCTCTGAAGACACGCTGATGCGCACGCCGCTCGAGCTGTACGAGAATTGCCCTGGAATCACATTTTAAATATACTTATAAAAAATTCAAGAAGAAAATACATCTATACATATAAAAGGAATTGTCCTGAATGACCGACGGACCAACGCACAGCCTAAACCGCTGATCGTAGAGACCTAAAACTTGAAGGGTGTGTTCCTTGTATAACGTAAGCATCCGATAAATAAGGGTTTTGCGAAATTCTACCTCTAAGTGGGTGAAAAAGGGGGAAAAGTTTGTGTGGGACAACGTGCTTCCTTGGTCCAATCTACTTCAAATTTAGCATAAACTATTTTTAACAGAATGATGGAAGACGTGTTTGGTATTTTATTAAAATTCACCCCTAACTTAGTGCTTTTGATTTGAATTACATTTTATTTTGACACATGTTTGAAAACTCATTCCGATTGTATTCAAAAAAGGTTGAACTCACTTAAAAACATAAGCAAATACTCTTTAAAATTGGAATGTCTCGAATGTCACCGTACTATATTAGTACCGCATTTGAAGGTTTCTAACATTCCTCAATGGTTTCTAGAAAAAAGAAAAAAAAAAAAAAAAAGAAAAGAAAGAAAAACTATTTATTCGGCACACGACAAACAAATAATAAAAAAAATAAAAACTTAATTAATAAACATATGTGCCGAATGGGCTCAGCTCAGCATCAAATGCCAAGAGTATTACACAACTCGGCGCTGATTTTCAGCTGATACCCGTGTTGCTATAGGAATAATGAAAAATTGACTGTACTCATCAACAAAAAAAAAACTTTACTTGTACATTTAAAATAATAATATCCTACAAAAAAGAAAGATAATACAGTACTTATAATAAACATACATACATATATATATAATATAAAAAAATAAAAAGTGAGCCACTCCTAACTTCTAACCATGCACTTTTAGGACACGGCCTCATAGAGATGTAGAGTTTGAAATTTGAAATGGTAAGGTTAACCTTTAAATCCCTACACTATCTATAACAAAATTAATTTTACGTTATTAATTTTTTTATAACATATAAATTATTATTAACGTAAAAAACAAAAAAAAATCTTATTAGAACAAATACAAAAACTCTTTGTTGTATACCAATAACATAAAAAAAGGATAACAGATAAATCTTATAACTAGGGTAGTACAATGGGCGGTCTTGTCGCTTCGATCTCTTCCAGACAAACTTTGGATGGACAGTAACAGATGAAAAGAAGACGGTGTATAGCTTTTTTGTATCGGCGGTTTTTTAAATTTTAGATTGAACTGAAATTAGCTTGTTTCATCTAGCTAGATTTTTTCACAAACTTACATTTAGTGAAGCAAAATACTGCCCTTTAGTAATATAACGGAACGACCATAAATTGACACAGTTGATCGATTTAACCAACCCCTCGTCTTGAAGATACTGTAAGTCTGTGTCCTCATCAGTTACCGGGGTCATTGACCGTCCTTAACCGCGAGGCGTAAGGTCACATTGCATGATACGTTTTCATTCTACAAAAAGGTTACAGATAAGTATAGCATACCTAGAAGATATTTTTGTTATGCTTAGCTATTTATCATTTAAGTACCAAAGGCTATCTGAAGAAAAACCGGTGACAAAAAAAACATTTATGGAACTGAGTGATGAGACGAGCATGTCGTTCGCCTGATGCTAAGCGCCACGCCTGCCCATAACAATTGTAGTGCTACTCAGAATTTTTAATACCGTAAATAGTAGATACTGCGTAGCATTGCATTGCGCTCATCACCCCGAAACAGATATTAAATCTCATATGCCTAGTAATTTCGCTGGGTACAATGCCCTTCAAATCGGAACACAGTAATGCTTGCGCACTACTGCTTGGCGGCAGAAAAACTGGCCAAAGGTGGTATCTACCCAGACGGCCTTCCGCATACGAGAGACCTCCACAAGTACAGTAATTCTGTATATGATTCTTAAGAGAGATGTACATAAATATGTATATTTAACATCACTCCCTCTTGTCATACATTATAGTCATCAATGACTTTGACCCTTCATCTCGTCAGTTCCTAACACAGATATTGAAAGGGAGCACCTATACCGCACACTGATTGCGACTGATTTGATTTTCACGCGACATGGTCAATTTTGACATGTCGCGGCGACATGCGCCACGCCAACCAACCATCTCTAATCTGATCTCTATGGTTCCTACATTACGAACTCTTTGATATAATATAGGTACGTACTATAGCTTAAGTAGTCTAAAGTTACTGTCCTTAACCGAGGCTTAAGGTCGCCTTTAGTTATTATTTTCGCGCCTTTGTTAGACGCCATTAGATGCTCTGAAGCAATGTCATTCCGTCAAACCGTCATTTGTCGTATCACAAATCCCGTCCATGCAAAGTTGTCTGGAAGAGATTGCTTATTAGCGACAAGACCGCCCATTGTACTATTAATTTTTAATTTCTATGTTTGTTTTTGTTATGTCATTGGTGTACAATAAAGTGTTACCAATCAATCAATATATTCCATCCCGGAAAATCGCGGGTGAAATAGCGGGGCGCAGTTAGTCAATTATAGTGCTGAATCAGAAATGATTTTGTAGGTAGTTGTAGACGATTTTTACTTACATAAGTAAGTGCCTAGTCAGAAAATGATATGAATTGAAAATCATTTAATTTTACCGCAGTGCTTCTACCTATTAGGTAAAATGGTTTATTTATTGTATTCCTTCTTGGCAAGGCCGACCTTCATGAACAGACTGGCCGCTTATCTAAATAAAAACAACCACAGTCGGGTCAACAGCCTGCACTTATCTATGGATACGTAGTTACGTATAGCTATTACGAGCCAATGCGTACGACTTCTGAATGCGCTTACTTAAGCCATTCACAATTCACATAGTGTTTCTGACTGCGTGTCGTCGAATCATGAAATTTGACTGTTAACCAGAAAGATTTGTGTGAGCCCGGGCAACCTGCCTCTATATTCCAGAATCTAATGATTTTAGTTAAGAATCAAAAATATGTATAGACATTTACAATAATATTTTTTTAATTGTTAGTACCTACCTAATTTATGAATTATGACATTATTTTCTAGTTTAAAATGTTTTTGGCAAACAGTGCAGTGTGGTGTGAATATGAATATAGTTATCATAAGAAAGAAAAAAACATTTATTCAAGACATCACACAACATTACACTGAACATATGTACTTAAGTTAGGGCAAAACCAAAACAATAAATGACTCAGCACACGCCTAGGGTGTTTTAAAGTACCTCAGCACTGATTTTAGTCGGTACCCGTCCATGACATCACGAACAATCAGACGAAGACATTACAGTAAAAACAATTTGGTAAAATAGCGCTAGAAAACGGTGATAGAAAACATTGTGAATCATGAAGAAATAAAAGATCTAGCCGAATAGACCAAACAGTTCTACCAGTTTATAAGATACCATACCATAGATATAGAATAATATACCTATACAGACCTTGATAATCAAATCAGTGCGGTGGCTCGTTTTCTTCTCTTTTTAACCGATTTCAAAAAATGGAGGAGGTTCTGTACTCCATTGTATTTTTTATGTTTGTTACCTCAGAACTACATCATTTACAAATCGATTTGGAAAATTCTTTTTGCGTTGAGTTCAGTATAAAGCAGTTCAGCGAATTGGTCCCATATAAATTTCATCGATATTCAACCTTGGACTTTGAAGATACAACAGTTGAAGTAGGTTTTTTTAATAAAATGTATAGTTACTTGTTCTTTGAGAGAAAGGATGTACTAGCCTGGTTAGGGTTGTATCAGTTTAGCCAAAACTGCGTATAATTTTTCATATCACGGCAAAAAACGGATGAGCCATCCACAGGCAAAACCGCGGGAGAAAGCTAGTACACCATAAATAAATACACCGAAATTGAGATAGCGACACGTCATGTTATGAAATTACTAATAAATGTTGCAGGCTGTTGACCTCTTGTTTAGTTAGATAATGGCATGAGCTCGACCTTGCGGTAAAATATCTCCATGTAACTTTCCTATTCAAGTACCTTTTATTGTTAGACTTCGGTGGATTAATAACTACCTAGCTATATAATTATACTTCTCAGACAGTTTGTTCCATATTCTGAGTTATATTTACAATCGAAAATGAGACAAAAAAAGTTATTATTATTATTTAGAGCCTAAAGTGTCCCACTGCAGGGCAAAGCCCTCTCTTTCATTCTTCCACGGTTTATATATTGACGAAAATGTATGTACATAATACCTACTGAAATGTCAATGACACTACATTAAGCAACTAAAAGCAAGTGTGGCCAATTTTGGGACCTCCAGGGTCCTTTTCCTAATTTCCCTTGCAGTGTTTTCACAGACATCGGGTGCATTTTTAAGTAAATAATAAATGTATATTTTGAATTTTGAAAAAAATTACTTTCAAGATAAAAAATGTAATTACTCAAAACATTTAAAACACTTTGCCCTTAATTAAAAAAAGACATTTGGCCTATTCGCATCAGAAATATTTCCCTCAAAGCGAATTTCGAAAAAACATCTACCATACATTTTCTTTTAAATACAGAATATGTATGGAAAACGTGCCAAAACTAAATATGCTTACCATTGCTAGTCTCCGGACAGCCAGACATACTGATGGTGGTCACAGACACATGTCCTCCTTCTATCTTCACCGCGTCTCCCTCGCTGGACATCGCGGCATTCATCATCACCACATCACACCATCACCAAATCCGCCAATCGATCGACTGTTACGAATCGATATTATCGAACTTCACTATCGACTTTGTCACTTCACTATAGCACTCGCGCGCGTGAATTTTATTTTTACAATAATCAAAGTTTCAAAGTCTTTGCCTCATAAATTTTACTAAAATATTTGTAAAGTGATGATGATCATCTTGCGTCGCAGTTCATTGCTAAGGCTGTATTCAGTCTTGCTGTAGTGTTTGGAAGTCTTCGAGAACGGCCGTGGGTTCGTATCAGGAGCGTTGACTCCGAACTTGGTAGGCTACGGCCTGATGATAATACCATCTTGTGTTAACTGCAACAAAAGAAAAATTAATAAGATACATATTCAAACTAAAAATATTAATATTTTTTTATATTCAGTTGGAAATAACCATATTTTACAATTTAATTGTTCTTAAACCATTTCTCTTATACACCTTTTTAGCGCCAACTATCACATTAGATCGATGTTATTAAAAAGAAAAAAATCATAAATCAGTCAAACTTAATGAAATATTTTTTTTAACAAAACACGACGATCCAAATGTTTCCAGTCAGTTCAAAACAGAACGAGTGTCGTTTCGTATCCGCGTATGTTTGTGTTGTGTTTGTGTACGAGTAGGTACACGCGGACGTCGCGCCGCGCGGCCTTGCGTGCCCCGACCGCCCAGTGCTGCGATACACAGATATTAGTTATCGATATTCTCTCCGACCCTTGTGTCATTGGCATCGTGGACGAGGGCGAAGCTCGGTCGCGCGCGCGATAACGCGTCAGCCTATTAATTAGATGACTATTTTCATTTGTTTAGTTAAATTATTATGCGTGTTGTTGAAATCGAACGCGCATACTTTATGTAGAAAAATATAAGTTAGATATGAATTACGAGTAAGTGGGTATATAATACCTACCTACACTACCTACTTAAGTTGATTTTATCTATTTATCCATTTGGCAGCGACCCAAAGTGTCTTGGCCTCCGATACTGAAGAAACTTGGCATTATTTAAGTTTATTTTAAAGCAATTGTAAAAGAAATACTTAGCCGTCGCGTCGGCATTGAGATTATTCAAAGTCATGTATCGATAAGGCACAGTCACCAGCACGACAGGGAGCGGAATGGGGGGCAAGGGGAGGTGTCGATCGGCCTTCACGGAGCCGGTTGTAGCCGCGAGCATTTCGCCTTTCGCGCAGGACTGGTTCGCCGCCGCTCCCAATACGACCCAGTCCAGGCGAGGCGATACACTTGGCATGTGTGAGATGAGCTTACTACTCAACATTGTGAACTTCTATCAGAAGCATTGAACTGAGGCTGAAATAATACACCGGCCAAGCTATGAAAACAGAAACAAAAAACTTTAACCTGAATAAACTCGCTACATCAGCGTTAAGTACCAATAAAAGCTTGTAATAATCGACAAAAGGAAGGTTAGATATCTGACGACAATGTCTGGCAGATCAATTAGGGACCAATAACCCTCTTTGCCCCCAGACTGCGGTATCAGACGGTCGGCCGACTCAGAGCGGTGCAGTCGCCTTGGCAACGCAATTAATAGCAAATTACTCAAGAACACAGTTGCTGAGAACGTTAAGCAATCTATGCATGCGTCAGTGACAAGCTTGTTTGGTAACTACGACCATAATAAGCTTTTCAATTTCTAAACTTACAGTCATATTTGCAAAATGACAGTCATATTTTAAGTGATTATGCATCGACATGAAGATCGTTAATCTTTCTCTAGATTTGTGCTCGATCTCAATATTAAAACCATCTTAATATTAGAATCAGGCAAAATGGTCAAACATAAATCTATAAAGGCTAAAAAACCTACCTAAGCAAAAATCAGCTATGCTTAAAAAACTTTACATCCACAAAACTTCCAACATCTATAATTAAATCAAATTACCGCGATCAACATCCTTTATCTCTTTAACGGCCATAACAATACAATGTGTGCAAGCGAGACCGGTATAGTTGAATTTTGTATCCTAATAAAAGGAGTTCATCCGCACGCAGTATGGCGTCAGTCGGCGTCACCGCGGCCTAGACAAGGCCGAGCGGTAATTTGTACGATACGCCAGACGAGCTTGTTGCTTTGTCTACACAGTATTTATGGATCGCAATGTGGAGATTTTCCACATGTCCGATTTAACTTTTAAATCATTATAAAACGACAATAAAGCTCTACAAAATGGCGGATCTCGAAATGTTTTGATACATGTTGATACAGATTCGTATCATAATAACAAATATTTAGAACGATAATACTGGTGCTGGCGAAATCAAACTTACCCATTTATCGGAATCCAATAACGAGCTGTCTATTGCTCAACTCAGAACCAATCTTGGAGTATTTAATAACGAGGAAAACTGATACAAGCCTTATTTATAAAGCCAACCGCTTTGACCTCTTTAGCTTTAGTGGCACATTCACTGAATTTAGCACAGTCATGGATTTTTATGAAACAAGGCGCACAGCTTTGGAAAATTGAAAATGTAACACGGCACACACACGGCAACAGGCTAGCCAGTGATGTCCTTGCGCTGTTATTCTAAATTATCGATAAGGCACTGCGTGCGACGACCGATAATTATCTTAAGGTCACAGCACTATCAGCGTGACGTAATACGTGGTGTCATGTATTGTGATAAGTATACCTAATATTATAGATAATACTGCAATTCTGATACAGGTGCGCGTTGTTTTAACAACAAACAACAAAAGCATTAAATTTCCATTTTCTCTGAATAATATTACACTCAGCTACTTTTATATCTTTTCCTTTCAGCGAAATCTTATAAAGGAAACTTTTTAAACTCACATTTCAATAAAACGTGATGAAATGTAACAATCACCTTTACGTACACGTGGCGTCTCTTGACAGAAGATAATACGAAAATAGCTGTTTCTTAGCTTCCCTACTTCCTACATCCTTGACCCTGGCTGCGGAGCGTGAGGCGCATGGCGAGGTCATGTAACCCCTAGAGTACGACGCACCCTGTCACCCACGCCGCAACTAAAATAGACGAGGTGAATACTCGATGCTTACTGCGATCCCATGGGCCTCGAACAAAGAACTCTGCAACTCATTCAACACTTAGGTTCTCAGCTCAGAGAGCATTAACGAATTCGTTTTGAATGAGAAAGTCCATTGTAATACTGCTCTAACTTAGGTACAAAATGTTTAAAAAATCTTGAAAAAATATGTTAGACTTGGTTGCCTGACAATTATTTATTTTATGAAACTGAGTGATGAGAAGAGCTGGTCGTTCGCCTGATGGTAAGCGCTACGCATGTCCATAACAATTGCAGTGCAACCTAGAACTTTTAATACTATTTAAAACACTGCGTAGCACTGCATTGCGCTCATCACCCCGTGAAATCAGATATTAAACACAGTAATGCTTGCGCACAGTAAATTAAAAAGCTACTGCTTGCGCAACTACTGTGCACAAGCAGTAGCTTGGCGGCAGAATAACTGGCAAAGCGGTGGTACCTAATCTAGACGGCCTCCCGCATACGAGAGACCTACCACAAGTAAAAAAGTAATTATTGCGGATGGGGTAATTTTTTAAGAATATTGATCTATGTTTCTGTAAAGCACGATTCCTAGAATCTTTGTTTGATTCATAAGCTTTTTAATATTCTAGAAAAAAAGTTTTAATTTTGATAAAGATACCATAGAGAGATACTATATATATAATATAGCGCAAATTGCAACCATTTTAAGCTTAACCCCGGCCTTGCCACAGTTGTCTCGTCTTAGTCATGGAAGAAAGTAACAGAGGTGAATGGCACTAATCTACGGTCTGCCCCTCGTTCGTACACCCCGGCTAGCGATGCTGGTACCATGCCAACAGGTGTGACTAGTGTGCAGTCTGTCCGTGCTCATCCGTGAACTCGGCCCAAGATTCAATGCTCCTGGACATTTGGCTTAATGAACTTGTTTCTCGTGTGAAACAGGATATTCGTAGTTAGCTTTGATTTAATGTCTTTAGTTTGACGACATTTCAATTATTGACCAGCATATTGCATTTTGGTCTAATCAATAGTAATTTAGTTATTATAAGCTATATTTAAATTGCTAAGTTATAACTCCATGATACAGAAACGATTAAAACTTAAATAACAATTAACTTAATACTAGCGTCACAATGGGCGGTTTTATCGCTCAAAGCGATCTCTTCCAGACAACCCACAAGCGGAGGAGTGTAGACAAAAAATATATATGGACGGTGTTATTAACATAAATTATATTAGGTAATTTAGAAAAATGCCGGCCTTCTTTAGTGGCTCAGCGCTAAACTAAAAAGGGTCAAGGTGAGGAAGACTATTTAACCAGTCAGCAAAGCTACTCAATATATTAAACCAGGTGTCATAATCATAAACAATGCTTTTTTTTATGGAATTGAGTGGTGACGCGCGAGTCGTTCGCCTGATGGTAAACACACGCTTTCCCATAAAAATTGCAGTACCACCCAGAACTTTAAATACTATAAAAATCAATGCGTAGCACTGCGTAGCATTGCGCTCATCACCCCGAGGCATGCCCTTCAAACCGGAACACAGTAATGCTTGCGCACTACTACTGCTGTGCAGCAGAATAACTGGCAAAGCATTTGACGCTACTTGCATAAAGGAGCCGACAGCAATAAACAAAACATGTATTTTTCACTACCATAATAACAAAGACTGTTCTTAAGATTAATTTCGCAGTTACAGTTCCAAACGACCAGATGTACAAACAAACCCGGCTTATAAATATTATAATAAAACTTCAGCGTAATAAATTCTCTTTAAGGCGATACCAAAAGTCAAGACTACAAAAATATGAGACTATTTTTTTTATCGTAGCTTATCAGTCATATTTTCGTCGATCGTATTCGTGTATCTTGGTTTCTTCGATCCGTATCGATTAACAACCTGTACCACTAGATTTATTTTTGACAGCAAACGTCAAAATAATCGTTAAAAGCAATGAAAATGAGTATGCTAGAAATGTGAAAGACCTTGGACAACCCAGGGTTGGACTAATAAGAACATTATTCATTTAATATATTGTATCGCATATCAATAAAGGATTTGTTAATCTTATCAAATGTCCTTTGCTGAGTCAGCATTTATTTTTCTTATTCCTTACACTAACAACAATTATTATGATGCTATAAGCAAACGTGAGCAAGACTGTAGCAATAAAAACAAAACATAGACATTATGTCGACGTCTGATAATTAGTACAACATGATATCATTTCAAATCTGGAATTAGTAATAGTAAATTCGCCGTTGACAGGTTTGCCGCGTAATGAACCAGTCATACCATAAACAACTGAGACATAAATGTATTGTCTATGGAAGTCAACGAGGCAACGCAATAGCAACTTGCCACGCGTTGTTTATGCTAATTCTATATTCTAGACTTCAACTGTTTCGCAAGTAGTTACAATTAGGTAATGTTTCAAGAATCAGGAAGTAAGTTGATGTAAACAGTATTTATTTGTTGTATTCATAAAAATAATTAAAAACTACAGTCTAAGTAAGTAGTACCATGGATGTGAAATCGCGAATACTCGCCCATTCGGCACATATGTTTATTATTTAAGTTTTTATTTTTTGTATTATTTGTTTGTCGTGTGCCGAATAAATGGTTTTTCTTTCTTTCTTTTCTTTCTACTTATTTGCCTGAATAATGTGTGATGTGTGTAGTTTTGGAACAGATTTCTTGGTTTACTATAAAACAACTTATTAAAAATAGGACATCGATGCAATCGAACGGAACGATTTATCGATATTACCATGCAAAAACCTGCTGGACATCACTAATTTGACAAACTGCTAAGGCTTTGCTTTGAAGGTATGGTTTTTTTACGCTTTATAGATCTATGTTTGGCCACTATATCGCCTGATGGTATTCGAAATGTATGGTTATAATTGATAATATTATGAGTATACTTAAAATAAAAGGGTCGTGATTTTATTTCGTCATTGTGTATGACAGAGTCTGACGGACGTCAAGAGACAACATTTAATATAAACCATACCTACTTTAATTTTCTTACATTATATATAAGGTTACAGGGTTATCGATTAGAACTTAGGTAATCCCTAGTTTTTCCTAATCAGAGAACCTTTAGCAGCAGTAGGCACATAAAGCTTCTAAGTGCATACTGCTTCATAAATTAACCGATAGGACCACACCACTCCCATAATGGGATCCTTTCCCAATAGCTGCCATTTTGTCTTTTATATTACAAGTATTAAGGCACGTTTAAGTAAATCGAGGCCATAAATCGATTGATTTGCATTGCAATATATTAAGCCTATTCTTCGTCTCGGCGGCGCCACAGGCTTAGCATTAGCACCCAAGGTGTACTGTAATATTGAAATAGCTGGTTAATACTTAATTTAGTATCTGTTTATTATCTTTAACACCGTTGTTAGGCTATAAATCCTGTTTAAATATCTGTACCGCCTGTAGGGCACACCTATGTTTCAATACTTCCTGGCGACTTGTTAAATAATTCATTAGTTCATTACACTAAGCTACGTTGGCTGAATAACTAGCCTCGCCTGTGTCTAAAAAACATTTTTTTAGGGTTTTCTATTTGCTGTTTGTGAATTTCATCAAATTGTAGCTTTATTGCAAGCTTTGGCTACAAATGCTTGGTACCTTAATAATACTCGTGGTAGGTCTCCCGTATGCGGGTGGCCGTTTGGGTAGGACCACAGCTTTGCCAGTTATTCTGTGGCCAAGCAGTATTGCGCAAGCATTACTGTGTTCCGTTTTGCCATTGTAGCCAGCGAATTGACTGGGCATATGAGACTGGATGTCTTGGGGTAATAAGCGCAGTGCAGCGCTACGCAGTGCTTTTTATGGCATAAAAAAGTTCTGGGTGGCCCTGTGATTGTTATGGGCAGGCGCTCAGTTCCATAAAAAAAACCTTAGACTAAAAATTACGTCACGCTTAATCTATATAAATCCCGTACAGTCACCTAATAGGCCAAGGTTCGTCTTAACGTGTCACAGATTGTTCCTGTCTCCACTGCAGTCTGCACTGGACGGCCTCGGCATTCTATTTCAGCTGTAGCCGTTGTAGCAGTTAAATTAACACATAGCAGCTAAAACTGGTAAACGCATAAATCACTAGGTACATTTCAGTAGCGAATGAATAGCTGAGATTTAATCGTTACGATATCGGTATAGGTACAGCCCTAATGTGCATAGTGACAGATTAGAATGACAAAGTGAACAATATTGTTGTGTAGATGGAATACAAGATAGTAGCTGGGATAGTAGCTAGGTCTAGCTGCCGTGTTTATATATTATACTGTTGTGAAACTGCTGAATAAAATATGAATAGAGGTTGTACCATAGTGATTTACTAAAGTATTGTACTCAAATTTATTTATTTTACAAGCTTTTATTTAACTTGCCATATATGTATATTTGTCCGGGTGGAACCTTGCAAGCTGAATTAGAACCACTTTCCTTATCCTACCGAGTTGAAATTTTGCATATTTGTCAAAGACCGATGACAATGCAATTTTATGGTGACAGCCAGGTGATCTGATGATGGAGACGGAAGGTGGGCAATGGAACTTCTTGACGGATAATCGAAAACTACTAGTGTTTGGGCTGAAATCTGCTGGAGGTTCCGATTACGAATTTGTTAAAAGCTTGTCTTGAAAAGAAATAGTTTTAACAAAAAAAATATTCATAATAAGTCAAGCATTTGACCGGTATTTAGCGAGTAAATGATAGTCAGATATAAATTTTTGAATCATACATTTCATTCTCAAAATCACATTGCAGAGCGAGTGTGGCTCAGCGGGGACTCGTGCGCTTTTCGATCCGACGCACCTGGGTTCGAATCCCGACTCGGCCCTGCACCAATGCCTTATAGTTAAGTGCAGATTTTGCACGCTCGCTCTAAAACGGTGAAGGAAAACATCGTGATGAAACCTGCTTACGCGCTTTGGAGTGGTAGGCTTCGGCCGTGGTTGTAATACCACCCACCGAACAAAGCCATACCGTCAAGCGACCTAGTCGTGTTTCGGGATGATGTTCGGTTAACCATCGGGGAGACGGGTCTGAGCAGCCGCTTAACTGCCGTCTCTCTCTAGATCTATGTGCTTCATCTTAGGCCACATCATCGCTTCACATCAGGCGAGATAGTGGCCAAACATGGATCTATTAAGTGTAAAAAAAATAAAATAAAAATCAACCTTCGTTGAGCGATCTACATGTTACAAGATTAAGAGACACAATAAACCAAATATCTCTAGTTTTTTTTTATTTGCTAATTTTGTTTAGTCTGACCATACCGCCTCGTCTGATGACCGAGTATTTCTTACTCCTACTAATATTATAAACGCAAAAGTTTGTAAGAATGTATGGCTGTATGTTTGTTATTCTTTCACGCAAAAACTACCGAGCCGATTTTAATGAAACTTGGTATGTACTTTAGGGCTTGGAATAGCTAAATAATAATTTTATCCCGGGAAACTACGGATGAAACCGAAGGGCGTAGCTAGTTTTTACATAATAATTTCTTTCGAAATTAATACATTTCTTCGTCTTTGGTTCATTCTTTCTGAAATAGGCTTCAAATAGTGTTAAGGGCTTGAGGGTCATCGGATGATTCACTCTCCGTCAAAAAAACCAAGTCTCGTCCTACGCCCACCTATTCATCGTCATCGTCCTAGACTCATAGTGCAGGGAAATTCGGAAATGAAACGTTTCAATACGATGAATGAACTATCCAAATCAAAATACTTACTGTATCTTCTAGTTCAACATGTTTTCATTGTGTTTCCAAAAAAGTACACATAATGCGTTTTGAGTAGGTAATTCATAATTTTCTGAAATGTGGATGTTAAATGTATTTTTCAGTTAAAAATAAGTTTAGACATTATTTTTAAGAATAAATGTATAAATGTACTTTTTCGGGTTCTGTACCCAAAGGGTAGAAGGGATAGTGCTAAGACTCCGCTGTCCGTCCGTCTGTCTGTCTGTCAGTCTGTCACCAGGCTGTATCTCATGAACCGTGATAGTTAGACAGTTGAAATTTTCACAGATGATGTAGGTATACGATATAACAACGAATACTAAAAAACAGAATAAAATAAATATTTAAGGGGGTCCCATACAACAAACGTAATTTTTTTGCCGTTTTTATAGATAATGGTACGGAACCCTTCGTGCGCGACCCCGACTCGCACTTGGCCGGTTTTTAATATTTTTGTAAGTAACCAAACAATTCCCATACCCGTTGTGTATGTAACCTTGAGCCTTCCACTTCAGAGTAATTTCAAAGGCGTCAAAGCCTTTGCCATGACTCAACCTCGCATTCTGCTGAGCCGATAGTTCTTTTCTACTATTTTTAGTTGCGTTCCGATGGCGTGAATAAGACCCACGTGTTCCAAACAATTGTGACACAGACAGTTCTGTGTGTTGTGATTATTTAAAGCAGTTTCTCATGAGAATTATCGTGAGTACCATTCATTATGTTTTGAGCGGATATAGCACAGTTACACGTCGATGGTTCTGGTGACTGTCTTGTATGAGTAACGGTATATTCGAAATTAGTTCGGTAACTTAGAGCTTTTAATTTTACCAAGTTTTTATTAAGTCACTTTCTCGTTTGTCTGTCTGTCGTTCCGGGTGGAATCTTGCAACTCAAATCGAGTACTTCCCGATTAGCTATCCGTCTGAAACTTTCAGGGTAGCTCACAACTCGATGACAATGTATTTTAAATTTATACAAACGAGGTTTTTAGTTTTTTTTTAATCTATTACGGATTCTTGTTTGGTTAAAGACGATTGAAAGCTTTTAACTTTCTAATTTAATAATCGCTTTTTGGTAAGTTTAAAGGCTACAACACCACACGACGCCAGTGAGCAAATAGTTGAAATTTAATTAAACAAACACTTTTGCCAGACCTTTGAGAAACCTTTTTTTTTTTCGAAGAATTTTTTCGAAGTAAAGTGACACCAGTTCAAAACATTTTCTGTCTTCTTAGCATACATTTCATTGGAATGATATCACCACTTGTATGTTTAGAAATAAATCAGGTGCACCGTGACTCGACCGAAATCCTACAAGGTCTACAAACGTCTCGCCGGATAGGACCGCAGTTTGAATGCCAACGGAATGTTGTCTCGACGCAGTCACTTCACTAGCTGCAATGCTATGCGAGATACTGGGTCAAAATGTTGAATTAATTAAGAGAATGGTTGTACTAAGGTTTCTGAAGGGCACGAAAAATGAAAAACACTTCTCTTCAAATAGTCTGTTTTTTTTGTATCTGACCCTCTCAATGGAAAGAAACAAAGACATAATGAAAATAAGTTTATTATTAAACCATCCTATAAAAAAACCGAGGTAATAGATACAGTTAAATGAAATTAGATGGTCATAAAAGGACAACTTAGCATAAAGCGACATGGCAGCGCGCTGATTTTCAGTTGTGTGCCCTCCTTTTTTGAAGTCGGTTAGACTTCAAAAAAGGAGGAGGTTCTCTGTTCGATGGTATTTTTTTTATTACCTCAGAACTCCGTCATTTATGAACCGATTTGAAAAATTCTTTTTGCGTCGGGTTCAGTATAGCTACGAAGTGGTCCCATATAACAGTGGTTACAGATACAGTTACATATACTATTTATTTATTAAGAAGTTAAGTTTAGTCGGACAGAGTGGTACGTATGTCAATGAAAGAGAGAGAACAATAAAACAATGGGTTTTAGAGGATCTAACAAGAAATACGGCTTCCCCTGCCCTTTGCTTCCTGAACATCTTTCACTACAGCATCATTTTCTAGACCAGTGACTTGAAACTTAATGAAAAATCTGCTTTCTTTTCTTTTCATGAGGCATCAATTGTAGGACAGGAAAGGAGGGCCCATAAACCCCTCTGGGTCTGGTTACATCCAAAAGTATGAATCACGCTGTGAAGGCTGGATATCGCAACGATTAAAATGTCGCGAAAGGGAATTGCTCGCGGAGGTATTTTGTTCCGTTATTTTAAAGCTGCATTGAAACAGTTATTATGTTAAGTAACTTGATATTTAATTAAAATTGCCTGGTTTACCAAACAAAACAACCGATCCGAAGGTTGGTTGTTGGTAGACGGAGCGGCATATGTGTTTTTACAGCTATCTTTATTTCTTTGACCAATCAAGCCCAAGGGAAATCTGCCGCTTTCAGAAATAATTGGAAAGAATACGAGCGGTGATTCGCCTCTTTCAATGGTCACAGCTGACGATTATATCACTATCGGACCCTCGCCAAGCAGAGGTCCTATCAAAATGTAACATAGATACGCTGGCAAACACAATTATGTTATTTGAGAAATGCTATGTCGTATATAAACGTCATTTACTGCGCTACGTCAGCTTTTGCTGCTTTTTGAAGAAATATCCTTTTTTAGCACCAGGTTTTTCAGTCTCTGCCATTATATCCGTAAATTGCATGAAAGACAGATCTTTTACCCGCCTATCTGACTCCGATACTCAATTTGCATTTGACACTTATATCTGTCGGGCGCATTAGGGCTTATCGAGGCCCTACAGTTTCGCAAGGCGGAATCGAACGCATCGAGGGCACGCAAGACCGGTACCCACCCACCACTGCTCTCAGCTCGGCGACATGGGGGGAGAGAGCGGGGAGGTTAAATGTGTCGCTGCAGCCGCATTCCTCGCCGCTTGAAGGTTCCCAGGAAAACCGCGGTTTGGCAACGGAAAATAGAGTGACATGCAAATACCTAATATACTACGTACGTACGTACGGTTCATTCATACGAAATAGGCATATGGATGAGAATAGCAAAAAATAGGCTTACTATGAAAACGGACATGGCAGTTACTTCTAAAATTAGGTATATTTGAAATTAGTACTACAGTCCTATTATAATCAGACTGAAATCAATAATTATTAATTTCATGCACGGCCTCACTTTCAAATTAAATTATGAAAATTGTGACGGCATGCAAAATCAAAATCTAACCTTGACATAATTTCGCGATCAAGTGATGCATTACGCTAAGTTACCTTGCGCAATCACTACTTAGCTACTTACCAATTAGTAGTGATGCGCTTCATTCAACGCATCGAAGCATATATATCGATCAATCGATTTAAAACTTCTAATCTCATTGAAGTATTAAAGGTATTTTTAAAGTTCAAAATCAAGCCAGCCGTAAATACCAATGCAAGATTAGCAAATATCACCTGTTACACCAGTGACTTTCAATTCACATGTTCACTCGCAATCGCCAGAAGAAGGCCAAATCGGTGCTTGTGAATGTAAAAAATATCCTTCGCGGCAAATATACTTCTAGTCCAACCGGTCCAACCGTCACTATGACTGAGTTTTCCGGTACCCAAATTATAAAAGACTTAATTGGCAAGCGCCGCGCATATAGAAAAAAATCTCCGGAAATTGCGTTGCCGTGCAGTCACGTCTGTGGCCGTTTAGGCGAATTATTATAAATAGCGATATTGTTGTATATCCTTTACATAAATCCTGGTTATTAAAACTTTATGCCAGGTAATTGCTTTATTACTGTTTGCCGGCTTTTGTAATGGTATTATTACTGTGTATGTTTGCATCATCAGTGTATTCTGAATTACTCATACAAGATTTAGAGGTCTCAATTTTATTGAATGTCGCAGAAGCTTTTATATTTTTTGCTTGATCGACTACTTTTTGACATATAAAAATATGAACAAAGACTTTTTGTAACGCTAGTAGCTTACGATTCAATCGGACCAAAGTCCGCCAGACACCACAAAAACACCGTGCGGTGAGTCAAAACGAGGTAGGTAGCTAAGCATGGTCTTAAAGCAGCACGTAGTCAGGATTTTCTGTCGGGGCACAAGTCAACTCAAATGTTGTGTATTTTTTTCAGTTATATGGGTCGTCAGTAAAAGGTAAATCAAACCTGGGTCGATCGTTTTTCAATTATGATTGATGAACTACGAATCTCATTCTATTAGATTTCTAGAAAAGATTGTAGTGTCAGGCTATACTGCGCATTGCAGAAAGTCTTACTCATTAATTAGTGTCAATGGGCAACCGCCCCACTCCGCCCCGACTTGGCTACGCTCATGGAGCCAAGACCTGTTCCAGACGTACCCTGCGCGTGAGTCACTCTATAATGGTTTCGCGGAATCATTTTGTTTCGAAACCTGCGGGCAAGGATGTATCATGATTTCGGCACTCGAGCGCCTCAGACCTCTCAGGGGCCTCGTGGGAACTGAGGGGTGTCGGAGAAAGTAGCTTAACGGATTAAACGGAAAAAGGTCGTCTTTGTTTCGAGCTTCGAACACTGCTTTTAGAACTGCGTCTTCTGCGAATCAATAAGCGTAGGTGTACTCGTATTTCTGATTTGCTGCTTTTTTAATCTCATTTACTATGATTAGAATAATATGAGGATTTACTTTCATTTTATTAACCTTTTTATTATTATTTTGCTTTTTTATAAATATCTAATAAAACGGCTAGGGCTCACGTAGTTTGTCGAATTAGTCGACCTAGCTCGCTCTGAAGAGCATCGGATGTGCTCGAAACCTAGGTCGACTAATTCGACAAACTACGTGAGTCCTAGCCGTTTTTTTTAAATTTATTTGCATTTATATTTATAATGGATCAAACTCACGAAAACTGCTTTTTTATTCATGTCTTCAATTCGGATTGATTCAGGCCGTAATACTTTTGTAAGTGACAAGAACTGTTCAATTCTAAGAATTAGCTGTCTTCGTAATCTTTGTATGTGCATTGTCTGAATCATCATTTTCCCAGTCTACGGAATATGTAGATATTTGTAAGATACAGTTTTAGCCTTGGATGACTTGTAGGATTGATGACACATAATAAGAGGTTTGTTTAATGCGTTCGTCATATATCTAGACTAGATATATTATTATTTCACATCAGCTATTTTTGTGAAATAGCAACGATGTGTAGTTTGACGCAAATGATGTTTTAAGCTGTCTATAACTAGCGAATTTAGCGATTAGGAGCTTAACTCGTAACTTTATACGAGGACATTGGCTTTAGTCATGAATATTGGCTACATATGTTTTTTCCTTTTATTATTTATAGGCTTGCGTTTGACCGCTATCTCGCCTGATGTGAAGCGACGATGTGGCCTAAGATGGAGCACACAGATCTAGAGAGAGACGGCAGTTGAGCGGCTGCTTAGACCCGTCTCACCGATGGTTCACCGAACATCATCCCGAAACACGTCTAGGTCGCTTGACGGCATGGCTTCGTTCGGTGGGTATTACAACCACGACCAGATCCTACCACTCCAAAGCGCGTAAGCGGGTTTCATCAAGATGTTTTCCTTCACCGTTTTTAGAGCGAGCGTGCAAAATCTGCACTTAACAATAAGTCATAGGTGCAGGGCCGAGTCGGGATTCGTACCCAGGTGCGTCGGATCGAAAGGCACACGAGTTTCCGCTGAGCCACACTCGCTCTACCTGCCACCCGGAATCTATTTCAAAGTCTAATCGAACTACTTATATTTTCCCTTTGTGACTAACACCAGGACCATGTCTGAACGGCCATGCACCGCTCTGCCTCTTACTTTTGCTGTCGCAACTCACATTACGGCGGGGTCAACGCATAACGTGAACGGATAAAAGAAACACACGCGGCCCCGAACGATGTGTTGTAATACTAATTATTTAATGCCATATTTACATTAAATAGGTATCGGTTTAAATCGGCCCTTCTCTATTGGCCTTTGTTTTCAATGTTTATAAGCATATATTATATAAAAGTGGTCTACCATCACTGACTGACTGACTGACTGACTGACTGACTGACATATTGACAGAATTGATCTCCCACTTGCCGTTATGGTGGGGGGGAGTGTTTGGTACCGTTGGATAGAGGGTGTTTTGAAACCAACCAGAAAATTCCGAAATCACCAGAAAGTGGTTTCCGTGATGGAACTGCTCAGGGGATCTCGGAAACTATAAATCGGATGGGGGTACCGCTTGAACTAAATATGCCCCATACCTTGGGCCAATTTTGAAAATTTGAAAATAAAGATGGCCGCCATACAAAAAAACATGGCCGCCATACAAAATAAAAATGTAAATAACTTTTGAATGGTTAGAGATAGGTATAGGGTGCTCGACCAAATGTCATAGAGGGCGATGGGGGAAATTTGGAAAAGTTGGAAAAATTAAAAAAAAAGAAAAAAAAATGGCGGCCATTTTGAAAGTTGCTCCGATCCGACTGAAATTTTGCATAGGGAGGTTTTCTGGGGCGTAGATTACGAATATGAAAAAAAAATTTCGATTCCGCCATTTTTCAAGATGGCTGCCATACAAATGTTTTTTTTCATGACAAAATAGGTGAAAATAATATGCAAATAACTTTTAAACGGTTACAGATAGGTATAGGGTGCTCGACCAAATATCATAGGGGACCATAGGAGAAATTTGGAAAAGTTGGAAATATTAAAAAAAAAGACAGAAAAATGGTGGCCATTTTGAAAAATGCTCCGATGCGACTGAAATTTTGAATCAGGGAGTTTTTGGGGTCGTAGATTACGATTATGAAAAAATAATTTGGATTCCGCCATTTTTCAAGATGGCCGCCGTACAAAAGATTTTTTTCCGAACAAAGCGAATAACTTTAAAACCGTAATCGATAGGGAGCTTCTATCAAAAAAAACAACACCACCCCACGCGAGCTGCTTTAGCAGCTCGCGCACGCCACAAAATCACTTGGATTGCGCCATTTTCCAATATGGCCGCCATACAAAAGTTTGTTTTTAGAACATAAAGGCTTAGATAACTTTAGAACCGTAATCGATAGGAAGTTTCTATAAAAAAAAAAATAACACCACCACCACGCGAGCTGCTTTAGCAGCTCGCGCACGCGGCGAAATACTAGTAAGCATATACAGCTGGATTTTTGAGACGGGATTGTATAAAGGGCAGAGGTACTTTAACCGTTATAGTTACAGGAAAACATTCCTAGGAGACCATGCATAACTTTTTGAAATATTCTGAACTGCATTCACAGATTTTTAAAAATACAGTCAGCAAAAAAATGCTAAAATACCAAAAAAAAAATATTTCAATTTTTGATTTTTTATTTTAGCATCTCAAAAAGTCCACCCTGTATAGTTCACATATAGCTATTAACTTCCAAAATTATAGTTATATCTGTGCTGTGCGTATGGAACAGAGTTCACGCTGTGTTATTAAAATCAGAATAACACTATCTAGTTTAAAATAGAAAGTTTAAAAAGTAATACAAGCGAATATATCAAACACAATTTTCTTACAGTCAAAGCTCAGCGCCCTTAATCTGAATTATCATGCCTTATTGCCATAAAAGGCATAAAAGTCCATGTATCGATAACGCGTATCGAATAACGGTCGCCACGAGAAGCCATCGTGTCGCGGGAACCGTGTCACATCACTACCGCTACAGCTAGGCGCTAGGGATGCGCTCTACTACGCAAATGTGATGACATCTTGAGTCGTGGGACTGTTATTTTATACCGTAGAAGGATAAAATGTCATGTGGTACATGATGATTATATTAATTAAAGGCTTAAGGGCCTCCTACGTGTAACCACTAACTACCGGCAGAATAGCTATGTATCGTCAGGCCTAGCGCACTCCGCACTGTAGGTACGAGCTACAAGTACATAGCCAGACACCGACGGCGGGTCGCGCGTGTTCACACGTGCCGCGTCAGAAGAGATAAGAGCTATGCGATAGAACGAGAGGCGCTCTGTAGGTATGCAACGCTACGCGAGCTGAATTGAATTTTATTGCGTCATAGCAAGAGTCGCTATTTGTTTAAATTTCTTTGCGGAGTGATGCTTATGTCCCTTAGTATTCTGTGTGCGTGTAAAATCTTCCATGATCTCAGCAACGACATCGACATTGATCTATTTTTTTCTAGCATACCTGCAGTGAGAAGGCAACTGAGTGACAACTTTTTCAATAAATACAAAGATACTTTCTAGTGTAATCAGAATGAGTGCAGATATATTAAAATGAATGAATCAAATTTAATTTAACATTAAGTACTTTTTAGATCAGCTTAATGTAACTACTATTAATTTACTAGCAGTGGAGACTTTTAAATGACTTTGTAATATTTAATAAAGTGCCTATATAGATTTAAATAGTTAGATAGAAATAAATAAATAGCATCTAGTACATATTATTGAGTACCTATAAAATTGTATGTACATAAACCTACTTCTAATAATAGTTCCCATGTCTATAAGGTATGTAGGTATAATCACAATTGTATATCAACCATGATAGATCAATAGATCATAGTCATGCGTGATCGTCTCTACATAGGAAGGTTTGGCACATTATGCACGCTTTTAAAGTTTTACAACCATAGCATAGCCCATAGACAATCAATCACGAACAATGGACTTGCGTTGCGTGAAAACTTTTGAATATAAAAACAAAACACTCGTCACAGAATAAATAACAGTACCTCACCTACCACTCGTGTCATCTTCCAAGAAAAATCGGGTATTCAAATAGCGAGTGAGGAAATGTCATTGGTAAAATTCTAAATTCAAATCTGCTGGAAAGAATTTATTTTTAATTTATTTGCGGACTTTGTCGCAGCGACCATACAGTCCATGTCATAACATTAAAAGAGTTGAAAATCGCTGGCGCTGCCTTATGCTAGTTTGATTTTCGTTCGTTGTGTATTTGAATAAGTTTAATGTCAACCATACCTATAAGTATTTTATGACTATGCTCAATAGGACGAGGTTTTGCCGGATACAGGCTTATCGTAGTAATTTTGAACTGCCATATTAGTCCATTCTAGGATTGAATGGTTAGTAGATATTATGTTAGTACTGAGAACAGTCGGTTTGAAGGTCCCTGCTCCCCGGCAGACGCGCGCTGAGTCACGCGGCCGCGCTCTTCCGCCTGATAGCAAGGTCACCGGCCGCGACGCACACTAGCGCCCTCACTCACACACGCAAACGTGAAAGTAGTGAGAGTACGCTCGCGCACAAAAGCTCCTAGCCGTGTCTGAATGTACTGAACGTGATTTGCCAAAAATATATTCTTTGTTTGTTTAGCCTCGGGGTGTTTCTTTAGACGGCCTTCGATCTATCGATAAGAAAACATAATAAACGGAGTACTGAATGAAATAATAAAGAAGGTACTAGGTATTGGGTTTTATGCACTTTTTAGTCTAAATTATGAATAACATGTCTTATGATATTAAGATGCAGTCTTGTTTTAAAATTTTGTATATAGCTATAATAGCAACTAGCAAGGAAAGAAGCGATTATTATGGTTCATTGCCACCGCCCACGACTCTGTCGGCATAAAATACTGTTGAGTTCGAAAACTACTAAGATCATACTATAATTTTTAGAAAAAAAACAAGAACCAACCTCAAGACTAAACTTATATTTTTTTGTTGTTATTTTTTTCGAAAAGTGCTAAATCAATTTCGATAAAACTTACATGGACCACAGGTCTGAGGTATGACTACCAAAAAAAAAGAATCTTCAAAACCAATTCATAATTGGCGGAGTAATCGCGTAACAAACATACAAAAAAACATACCGACGAATTGAGAACCTCCTCCTTTTTGAAGTCGGTTGAAAATATAACAAAGAACAGATTATTAAAAAGAAAAACGCTCTTCAAAAATTATTTAACTGAAACTAGGTATACACTATAACACCTACGGAGTTCATTCTGAAACAAGTTATCGGGACACCGCCGAAGTAGTATATTTATTTACTGAAAATCACATAAAGTTTCTTCATCATCATCATCATCATCAGCCTATACGAGTCCACTGCTGGACATAAGCCTCTCCCAATGCACGCCACTGAGCTCGATCCTCGGCTCTTCGCATGTAATTACTGCCAGCCTTTACGCAGGTCGTTCAGGTAAAGTTTCTTATTCATCTAAAATGTTATTCAGAAAAATGTATGTCTTGCGTGGCTATTGGTATTGTTTAATGACAGACCTTTCTGGCAGAAGCATTTATGTTCGCGACATCTTGATTTTACCGTTGCATATTAAATAGCTTGTTAACATTTCCAGCTTCTATACTTGTACTATTAATTATTCTGTGCCTCAGGGCATGTGGTAAACAAGGAGTAACAAAATATAATAGTTAATATTATAAATAATTCTGTTCGGTGAACCATCGGGGAGACGGGTCTGAGCAGCCGCTCAACTGCCTTCTCTCTCTAGATCTATGTGCTCCATCTTAGGCCACATCATCGCTTCACTTCAGGCGAGATAGTGGCCAAACAGAGATTTATTAAGCGTAAAAAAATGGAAAGTGCAGTATTCACTTCACGACTACTAGATTGATTTCGAGAGAATACCGCATTGTTGCTAAGTACGTTTTGCTCTTCCAAATCCCTGCTTTATAATTATTTAATCGTGTGTTTGCTTCTTTTTAACCAACTTCAAAAGGAGGAGGTTCTCAATTGGACGGTATGTTTTTTTATTTTTTTGTACGTTTGTTACGCGATTACTCCGCCAATTATTAATAGGTTTTGATGATTTTTTTTTGTTTGGTAAGTCATACTTCAGAGGTGGTTCCATATAAATTTTATCGAAATTGAATCAGAACTTTTTGAAAAAAAATACAAAACAAAATATATAAGTTTAGTCTTGAGGACAGTTCTTGTATTTTTTTATTAATTATCTTACCTGTAAACAGAAGTATGAAAACTGAAAGAACCTCCAGACCTGTGAGGAAGTTTGATGAAAAAGAAAGCGTTGAATGATATCTACAATTTTACATGTGAGATGTTGTGTTTTTTTTAACGTGCAGATATTTTATTTGATGATAAATAAGTGAAAGTAGTCTACTACCGAAATTCTGATTTTCATAGATAATCAAAAAGTAGTCAGTAAAGTCAAGATGTGCCTAAAGCAAAAGTCAAATTAATGATCAAACATATTTTTTTAAATTTAATAAATAAATTAGTAATAAAAAAATATATTTAATTAAAAACGGCATTACAACAGTTTCAATTATTAAATAATTTCATAAATAATTTTAAATATTTTCACTGAATACTACATATTATGCTAACGAAATTAAACAAATTAATGTTATAATAGCTACTACTAATTGATTCTAATTTTATGTCTAGTCATCAATTTCAAGTGAGCTCTCAGAACTTTTACTTCTACCACAGAATACTAAGGGACAGAAGCATCACTCCGCAAAGAATTTAAACAAATAGCGATCCTTGCTATGACGCAATAAAATTCAATTCAGCTCGCGTAGCGCTGCATACCTACCAGTCATATTAACCTACATAGCGGCTCTCTTTCTATCGCATAGCTCTTATCTCTTCTGACGCGGCACGTGTAACGACGCGCGACCCGCCGTCGGTGTCTGGCTATGTACTTGTAGCTTCGTACCTACAGTGCGGAGTGCGCTAGGCCTGCTTCTACTCCATTGGAAAGGTTTTAAGTATTTGCCGAAGTGACATCGAAACCTTAAAACACCGTTAATTTAACAAAATTAATACAATGAAATAAAACAGATACCAATCAGCAACACGGTTAGTTTGTTAACCGGTTACCATACCACCCACGGTCCACCATGACGAAATGATTAACAAACAAACGCTCTGGTGTTCAAGGACTTCGTAAAATTAATCAATTTCATCAGTTTCTGTTATTTAATATTTGTTTGTTCGCTTACTTTAAATTCGTTTGCATTTCACCACTTCCACGCCTGATGGTAAGTGACGATGCGACGATGTCTACGGCGACATTTCATCTTTACAATTCCAGCAGGCTTAGCATGGACTGGAGACAATTTTCCCCGAGGAGCGGATATAAATCTTTTACCCTTTGACTGATATTTATTTTGGTTCGCCACTTTAACCGATTGGTATCGCGAGATCGAATTTGCAACGATGGTAACAGCGGTCCAAGCGGTTAGTGAATTTTATCATTACGTTACCTGTTTCGAAATAAAAGACATACCTATACCTACATATAGGTAGCCTACCTATTTATTATCATTCAAGTTGCTCAATTGAGTTTCGTCGTTAGTAGGTAAGATATTACTTAAAATTTTAAATACCATAAACTTACTTACACAACTAACCTATTTATATAGTTTATTTATTTAGTTTATTTATATAGTCATATATATATTTAAATAATTAGATTATATATTGTATATCATATGTAAGCCCTTAGTATGTCTATTATATTTTCTATCACCACCGTCTGTGTATGTTTCGTTATTCCTCTCCATCCAAAGGTTGTCTGGAAGAGATCGCTTTAAGCGATAAGACCGCCCATTGTTACACCACTGTAAACATTTGAATTGTACTTTATCTCTATTTTTAAGGTGAATAATAAAGTGTTTATCTATCTATCTATCTAACCTTAGCTATAAGCCTGCGATAAGTGATCTAGCTGACATACTAATACTATGGATTTGTAATGGTCTGAAATAGTGTTTTTATTTTTATTTATTTTATATTTCGTGGCATTTTGATATATTTCGTATATTCAGCAGCCCTTTTAATGAAACAGCTCACTGGTCAACCTTAATAAATAAATAGATCCGTAATCCATTTACTGTAATGAATGCTGTAAATATTTAAACGTGCCTAGAAAGGCTATCGTCACCTGCCATTACGTAAATGTACATCAGAGATGATTGTAATGTTAAGAGAAAAATCGAACTTTAAAAATTAATTGCTATCCACAGAATCTAACAAGTTGATCTCTATCATAACTACTTTTTATAGCAGCGATCGTTCGTATTATATATGCAACTTTTTTGCCGAGAACATAAAATTGTGAGGCCCGATATTTGAGACGCGAAACACGAAGCTGGACCATGTCTTCATTTTAATAATTTTATGCTGTTGCTGACTAATCTCGTTAGCCTATTAATAGTGGAAACGGGGACCGTCAATCACAGTTCATAGTTTGAAATTCTATCAGAGAATGTTTTCGTTTTGAAATTAATAATACATTTTGGTGTTTATGCTTTGAAAGAAAATAGGCTTCTAAACTTTTTTTAACCGACTTCAAAAAGGAGGAGGTTTACAATTCGACGGTATGTTTTTTTTTTTTTTTCTTTGTGTGTTTGTTACACGATTTCTCCGCCAATTATGCATTGATTTCGATGATTCTTTTTTTGATTGGTAGGTAATACTTCAAAGGTGGTCCCATATAAATTTTATCGAAATTCATTCAGTAGTTTTTGAAAAAAAATAGCAAAAACAAAAAATATAAGTTTAATCTTCAAGTCGGTTCTTGTTTTTTTCGTAACCAACTTTCTAAAGGTGGAGGTTTGTATTCGACTGCTTCACCTGCTTCACCCAGGGTTGACTTGCGTTGAGGGAACTCCTCAACGGTGAATAGTACAGACACAACATTTCGTAAATGGATTTAACCATAATAACCTGTTTTAAATTCCATCATGACATGGCAGATACACCCAGGATTGACTTCCGGCGAGGGAACTCTTCAACAGAGATATAGGACAGACATGAAATTTTTTTGTACATGCATTTAATTGTGATAGCGCGTTTTAAACTTCGTCATGATGTGGCTTCTAGATCATAAAAGCTTGTCTTTAAAAACTTTTTGAATTAATTTAATTAAAACTTGTTTTTCACTAAAAAGGGTAAAATAAATTATTTTTCAAAAAAAACTAAACCGACTTCAAAACCACAAATGGCACTCAAAAGTAAAAAATAAATTAATATAATTATCATAAGCGCTACCCACTCATATATTTGAAGTCGGTGCCAGCCAAGTCTAAAAGGTAGTAGATAGATACTACCTACAAGTAGTACTTACTATATACATATTTATCTGCTACCTATTAGACTTGGCTGGCACCGACTTCAAATATATGAGTGGGTAGCGCTTATGATAATTATATTAATTTATTTTTTACTTTTGAGTGCCATTTGTGGTTTTGAAGTCGGTTTAGTTTTTTTTGAAAAATAATTTATTTATTTTTATTATTTATAGGCTTGCGTTTGACCGCTATCTCACCTGTTGTTAAGTGACGACGCGGTCGAAGATGTAGCACGCTCGCCTAGAAGAAACCTGTTCACTCTTGTCTTAAAGACACCCAGATTATAGCCATCCGGAAACACAGATGCCGGCAGAGAGTTCCACTCCTTGGCCGTTCGCATTATGAAGGTCGAAGCAAAGCCCTTAATGCGAGCAGGAGGGATGTCAACCATAATTTGATGACGGCTTGCCGTACGCCGGGTTGTCCGGTGATAGAATTTTCATCAATGTTTATTAAATTGTATATTCGTCATCACTGGCCTCAGATAAAGTTTTGGCTGTCTACTCGAAGTCACTGGCAGCTCTTCTCTTTACACAAAATGGACAGCATTGGAGATCCGATCTTTTTCAAAGATATCTTGAGATCCATTGAGGTCTCACTCTATGTTGAGATCGGTATTTGTCTATGGAATTGTTGAAGTTTTCTACACAAAGTTCGCGTCCCTATCTCAATCACGATCGCAAAAATTATCGATATCGCAGTTTGAAAAATGCTAACGGGATCGGTGTTCGGGTTGGACGATTAGAGTTGTTTTCTTTCTGATCCTTCTTCCTGTTTCGCCATTATCTCTTCTATTCCACTGACAGGTAAGGAAAGCATGTACTATTCTGGATATGAGATAAATGAGACAATGTTCAAATGCAAACCTACTAAGTGTGTTAGAAATAACAAGTCATTAGGAATGAGAATGAGACCTTGGTGTTGTAGGTACAGACAGACGGTTAAAAAAGATATGCAATTATTCTGAATGTAATTTAAAGAGACTTGCAAGGCCGGCTTAGAGCACACACAAGATCATGTCATCTGTAGACAAAACAACGATAAAACTAATGATACAAAAACCGCATGTTGGAAAATAGCGACGCTATTTACATTTTTGAAGTGTTCTCGTAAAAATGAAGTAGACGATGAAATGTGTGCACATCATAAAAAAAAAACTAGCTGCGCCCAGCGGTTTCACAAATTCTAGGATAAAAAGTAGCAAATGTGTTCGTCCAGGGTATAAGCTATCTCCATTCTGAATTTTATTCAATTCCGTTGAGCCGTTATAGCAAAGAAAACTAAATATTACTACGGTTATAGCGTGAAGAGGTAACAAACACAATTACATACAAACTTTGGCATTTAGCATTTATAATGTTACTAGCTGCGCCACGCAGTTGCACACGCGGTTCCCTGTATAAAGTAGCCTATTCCATTCCGAATTTCACTCAAATCTGCCCCCGTACCCATATGTCCCTCAAGCGCCAATCGTATATCGTGTTGAGTTCAGTTTAGATTCACTGCGACAATATTTGATGATGAATGATGCCATTTATTGTCCCATTAAGTTTATCTCAACTTGTAGTTATCATATTTTCGTATAAATGAATGAGATTAATTCGATTTCTTCCCTGAATCAATAATTATTAGTCGGGATCTCATTATTCGCAGTGAAGCTATATCTTAATTTGAGCTCAACACGATATACGATTGGTGCTTGAGGGACATATGGGTACGGGGGCTGATCAGTTGTTGCGTCGTGAAGAGGTAACAAACACACTTAGGTGAACACTAACATACAAACTTTTGAATTTATATTAGTATGATACAGGTGTGGCAAAATCTAGGGAAATTCAGGGTAGGTAGCTTCCCTCGCAGTGTGGAAGTTTTGGTCTTAGAAACATTGGTTGAATTTTGGAGTAAATTAAAATTGCATTTTTTGGGTTTTGAAAAAATGCACTGTCCGGTACAAAATGTAATTTGTCAAAAATAACAACATGGGCTTAAATTTACCTACCCTGGAGGTTCCGAAATTTTGCGACATTGTTTAATGTAATATATTAAAGAAATCCAGCTTTTTATTTGCCTAGATTTTGAAAAGTTTCGTGAGTGTTATTATTCATAATTGATAAAAACCGGCTAAGACTTACTGTAAACGTCGAAATTACCTACTTGCGACCTACGCCGCGGCTTGATCTCATAACTCCCAGAAGAAAGACTTCTAAAATGTCCGAAACCTGGTCGGAGTCATTCGACGTTTAGCGAGTCTTAGCCGTTTTATATCAATTATTTTATTTGCCTACTTCCTCGTAAAGAAATGTAATAACATTCTACGCCTGTCTTTATGGGAAGACAAAGGCAAATTCAAAAGCGTGCGGCAAAGCGAAGGTCCGACTCGTATGAAATTCGTGCCACATACGTTGAGCCGCCATTTTATTATAATCGCATACCAAATCGCAGTTTCATCGCATATAGGTACACTGTGAATACTTGTATTCATATGTAGCCAGTGGCGTAGCTAGGTAACCGAAGGCCCTGGGGCAAAAAATAAAGGGGAGGGGAAAAGCAAGTTCAAAAAAAGCTGTTCCAGACTTGTTGTGAATTCTCACTTACTGTACTTTTTAAAATAAGTTGCCATTATTAAAGTCGCGTTCCTGGAATCTTGTTTATATATATTCCGAATGTGGGAGAAATTTTCACTAGTTCAATCTCAGTCCAAGCTCAGCGGGGCCCTCGGAGTCTGGTCCGAGGGCCCCCCTGAGCTTGTGGGCCCCGGGGCACAGCCCCGTCTAGCCCTCCGGTAGCTACGCCACTGTATAGCTCCTATGGCTACCTATGGCCGTAGGTTTTTCATATGCCGTTAACACGGTAGGCATGAGACTATGTGATTTAGTAAAGTAGACATGGGGTTCTGTAAACGGTTATAGAAAAAACTTTATCGCTTTTGTATACATTCTTATTTCTTACGTATTACTAAGTTTGGTCTCCTTTTTAGGGTTCCGTAACCAAAGGATAAAACGGAACCCTATTACTAAAACTCCGCTGTCCGTCCGTCTGTCACCAGGCTGTATCTCATGAACCGTGATAGTTAGACAGTTGAAATTTTCACAGATGTATTTCTGTTGCCGCTGTAACCTATAACAACAAATACTAAAAAACAGAATAAAATATATATTTAAGGTGGCTCCCATACAACGTGATTTTTTTGCCGATTTTATAGATAATGGTACGGAACCCTTCGTGCGCGAGGCCGACTCGCACTTGGCCGGTTTTATAAATTAACTTCCTAATCAAATCCATTCCAGATAGAACCTAATAAGAATTTGGGACTGGAAGGTTATGGTAGGATATAAGATCTATTGAAATTGAAATTTTATTATTTTTCATGACATTTGACAATTATTAATTGGAATTATTATAAACTAGCTGACCCGGACGTACTTCGTACCGTCGTTTTTAAATGTTTTCTATTGTCTTTTTAATATTTTTTCATACAAAACCTTCTCCTGACAATAACGAACACATAAAAGAAAGATTTATCCAATTTGGTGCAGTCGTTTGGAAGTTATGCGCGTACAAACATTTCGGTGATTCTTTTTTATTTGAATATAGAAAATAAATAGATTATGTAGGTAATTCTTGACGTGAAAATATTGTTTGAAATATAATTGATGTGTATTGGTGTCATTTATTTTGTATTTTAATTATTTATTTTATAGGCAGGCGTGATGCTTACCATCAGGTGCGCGACCTGCTCGTCTCGTAATTCAATTACACAATCAAATACAAATCCCTTGAGAAAAACAAAATGTTTTAATACATTTGAAATAATTTTTATGGGATAAAAATAAATTGATTCTAATAAATAAACATGGTTTTTCAACACGTAAACTACCTACCCTACTTTGTACTGCATAAAAGTACCTACTTGCAAAATCAATGTTGTTTAATTCATTCATCAGTTTGGTTTTGATCTGATATTTAAATAAAATTACCTAAAGGTATAAATTTATTATGCCGTACATACATACTTCGGCTAAAATAATGTGATTAGCAGAATACGGGACATACCTATGAGTATTATTTTTACAGAGTAGATATATCTTAAAGAATCTATAAAATACAACTAAAATAATGTGTGTAATTATAAATTATGAATGTGTAGCATTCACTGCATTCATTAGCAAATTATTACCTATTTATAATCAACAAGCCAGGTGAAAGAAACACTTTAGTGCGCGAGTGTCAACAAACAGTCTCGTCTCGTAGGGGAGACAGGGTGCGCGACGGCAGACGGCGACGGTGCGCAGGGGTGAAGGGGGGTGGGCAGTTGGGCACCCTCCGCGTCACGTGACGAGCGACCTTCAGCGGCGCACCGACCTTGAGCGTCGCCCGCGCGCGGGTCAGAGGTGAACGCTCGCTCCCACACCCCGCGCGCCCCGCTTCACCACCCCGCACTACCCAACGCAGCCTTGCCGCGGCCCCGAACAAATCTCACTCGACGAAACTCACCTCGACTACTGCGCCATGGCTCCAGCCATCCCGAGCCTCGGCCCCCGCCGGCCGCGAACAGGTACCAGCACGCGACGCGGCACACCTTTCCCATAAACCGATGACTCCGACAAGTTTATTGACATCGAGTCTCACCAAGTATTGCGCAAAACTAGATATCTTCCTACTTGAACACATACACAGTCTTCGTTCGAATAAGAATACACTTTTTCTATAGATTGTTAATGTTTATTCACTCAAAAACTAGTAAAATACAAGAAAAACATTAAACACAATCGCGCAGCCGAGCCGTAGCACCGTGTCCTCCCTCTCACCTCCGCAAAACAAAGCGGAATAATAAAATTAAGTTGAGTGGCGCGCGGACCAGCGAGCGACCGAGCGTGCGTGACATCTCGCGACTCGATCACAGCGGCTGTCAAAACAAAAGGTGGACTGCGACACCTGGCGGATTATTTTCATCTAAAATACTTTTAAAGACAGCTTCATAAAAAACAACAGATGGCGTATCCATAAGTAAAAGTATTATAGTTCAGTAAGATAATACAAGATGGCATTAAAATAAATGTCAAATTGACATCACATTTAGGGATGGCTTTTTTAACTCGACTATAAATTATTAAGAAAAGGAAATAAACATTCTAGTTAATAAGTGTTGGCAAAGTGTAGGTGTACTCAGATAAGGAAATTGGTAGCTACAGCTGTCGTGCGCTTCAAGAAGCAAGATACAAAAGGGCCATAGACATAACAGACACTCTAACATCGACTTCGAGAGTGACACCGACTCGGACACCAACGCAAATACTGATGAACGCCCGCCGGTGGAGCCGAAACCACCGCAGATTTAATCCAAGACCGAGACAGTGCCTACATAAAATCAACGTAACGGCGAAGTATTGGTACCCGCTGAGAATCGTTGGAAGTATACGCTGCCAGTGCCAATTAATATATTATGTGTTGGGTAGTATAAACATTAAAAAAAACCTGTAGATGACGGATGTTATTGTGTAAGTACATAAAACAAAAGTAATATGAAATTAAAGTTGTTATCTTAGATTTGAAAGAACTTATATAAATTATAACTATTAAACTAATCGACTAAAACAAGACACTGTTATTAATTACTAAGATAATGTACTACAGATATCGATGTAAATGTATCGCTATCAATCGACTATACGACCATACAACTTGCATCACTATCACTAACCAACCAACTGTCAAAATAAGTGTCACTGTCAACTAATTTTCATTCGCGTCGCGACATTTGCGTTGTGAGTGTTTCTGTCTTTCTGTTTTGTTTTGTCGTGTTGCGTGAAACCAAACAAAGTTGCGTGAGTTTCCTTTTATCAGCTCACAGCTGTAGTTTACGATTTGATTTAATAATCGCGACACACATGCTAACATAAGTAAACCATAAACCAAGTTTTAGATATAGAAATCGCTGCTTTATAGTCGAAGTTCCGAAGATAATAAGGAAAAAATGAGTCATTAATTATACAGCCTTAGAACCAAGGTTGCGTTAATAAAAAGAAGTTTTTAACGACTATAATGTGCTGTGTCTCGTGAAGATGGAGGATCAAGACAGCGGGTACGGCCGGAGCCCTAACAAGAGCACCTTGCTAAAAATTGTGATCTTGGGGGATGGCGGAGTGGGGAAATCTTGTTTGATGAGCAGGTTTATTTCCAACCACTTCGACGACCACAGCTTTCACACCATCGGCGTCGAATTCATGAATAAGACTATTGAAGTTGGTGGGAAAGAGTATACCTTGCAGGTAAAACAGGTTTTGTTTTTTTATTTTTACAAAAAATTTTGTCTGTTTTGTCTTAACATCCCATCCTGAGCAATTATCGTTTTTCTTCTTCCTAATTAATCAAAATCGTCGGATTTTCACCTAGCATGCGCTATTGCATTCAATATCAGATATAAGTACATCTAGCTATATTAAGTATATCTATATTAATCCATGGTGTATACAGGGAGTAATTTTTTTGCCTTCACTTCACAGATCCTAAATTAGTTAAAATAATATACAGCGTGTAACATTAATGTGTAGTAATAATTAAACCACGCATATAGAAGCTTATTAATAATTCAAGTCCAAGTGCAAATCACCAGAAACTTTTTAAAATCACAAGATATGATAATTTAAACATTTCTGGTAATCTAGTTCATTTCAACCCTAACAATCAGCTGATAAAGAGCAATGAACTTGTGACAAAGAATATTAGTGCGCCGCGTGTACAGATCTGACAAACAAATTTTATCTTCAGTTAGCAAAGCCAGCTGTCCTACCAACCTTACTTTACAACTAACTTTCAAGCAAACTGCTTTTTACGCGACTCCCCAAAAAAGGAATGTAATGTTTTCGGGGTTAATGTATGTGCGTTTTTTTATTACACAATAAATGCCTCAACAGATTTGGATGTATGGGGTATCCTCGGAATCCTTAAATCATCCCAAGTGACATAGGCTATAATGTTTTTGGCAGGGTATTTTTTTTATTTTTCTTAACGCTTACTTGTTAATTACAGCATTAAGCGTCATCGCTCCAATTAACATTTAGGAATAAGGATCTAATCAGTATAAACGTCTAATAAGAGCGAGCATGGCTGATCTTCTTAAAAAATACGTGAGGTCACCAACCACCGTAGGAATAGGATGTAAAAAACATCATGCATGAATTTCAACAGTAGGAATGTAATAGGCTGATAATGATGGTTAAGACATTTCCAACATTTGATTTCATTGCATAGTAAAAGAGTGTTCGTAAGTCAGTAATCCATAAAGCGTCTTTACTTATTCAGTTTTCAGAAATAAACCTGTTTAATCTTTGACAAAAAGCAAAGCTATCAAACATTCGCCGCCGCTTCATGATTCGCTAGCCTTGTTTCGTATTGCACCAATCATAAAGATGTAATCCTAATAAATAATAGCCGCTGATCCTCATTGGTCGAGCGGCACAAACAAAGTTACCTTCTAACGCCGCCCCATAAAACTCCACCGAAAAGGACCGATTTCGTTTCGGAAATTTCGTTTTAGGTTATTTCTGAATATGAATTCTAAGACGTCAAGTTGGATAAAAAGTTAAAACTGATCAAGGCAAGGCCAAGTCGGGTACGTTAAGGCATAGATTAAAAGTACCGTTCGCGGAGATTTTTTTGTATACCGGTTCCCGAACATGCAAAAAAAACTATGGTAAAAAAACTTAAACCTATGTTTTTATTATGGTTTTAATGCATTCAAATCTGTCCAGGCAATAAGAAGTAATGGTGGAATAAATAAATACATACATACATACGTAAACCCTGAAATACTCCTTTTTGGGCAGTCGTGTAAAAATGTGGAAATACCTTTTTTTTACGAGTGGGTTCCGGAACGGAACCGACCGAGTCCAAAGATCCGTTCAGTATGAAATTCCGGTATTTGAGACTCGAAATCAAGCCCTTGTAAAATGTTCGGCGTTTTCAAAGACAGAGCGCCTAGGCCACAAAACAGATAAATACAGAAGTTAATCTCATGTATGTACTTTTCATACCTTTCATACCGGACGGCGCAGGAAGTTTATGGGAGGAAAATTGATTGATTTAAAAAAAATAAGTGTACAAGATATCGACATAATTTTTTCGCAGTTACTATTATAACTGAATAAAGTTTTTTTGAAGACAAAACAAATGCGATTAGTTTACATTAACATCTTTCTCATTAGATTATTGAACACAAGGCTAACACAGCTTATACTACAATAAATATCTAATTTTAAATTGTAAAAATATGACAAGGCCACAAAGTCATGTTCGCTTGTTCGGCGCAGGGCCGGGGGCCGGGGCGCTTACCTACCTACCTAACTATTTTGTGTTACGTGAAAATTAACCATCGAAATACAAGCAAATACTTACTTACCTCTCTGAAACAACTGGTAGCTTAAAAAACGATAATTCACCGTTTAATGTTGAATTTAAACAACCGTCCACCGAACAGTTATAATAACCTTTTTTCGTTGCTCCATTTTTGCACAAAAATGTTCACAGACGCGTGTCTCAAGCGGATGGCACTCGCGCTCGCGTCCCAACTGTGCCCAGATATCGTGTCCGTGAGCGGTGTCTATGTGTGCGTTGCTCGAGCGCACTTTGTATGTAGATTGATTCCTGCACTTATCTGTTTTGTGCCTAGGCACAAAGTAGCTCGGTCAGTGACCCGTACTACCTCGATTAGGCCACAGTTTGTTAGGATTGTCCAAAATAATTCAAATAAATAATTTTTAAACTTTGTATGGAAAATATAATAGTGTTTTTTTGGTTGTATATTCTGGCCGATGATTCATGACTAGATACCCATACACACCTTTCAGTATTACTACACATTAATGTTATTCCCTGTATATATATATATATATATAAATATATTTTTAATATATGTATGCTTGTCATTAAATCAGGTTCTTTAGAATATCCTCAGAGCTAATCAATTAATAATGAAAACTGATGCTGGCCTATTGGGCCAAATAAACCAGCATTGCCAATAAGCATGGCAGTGCGGGTAACATTCTCACTTTCCTTTCTTTCAGAGGGCTTTTATCTAAAATACTAATCTTAGTTTCATGGATATTTTTTCATTTTTAGTTGTAAGTGTTTAGTTGTATAAAAAAAATTGCATATTTGTTGAATCTTTTGGGTTATTAGTTTAAAACAACAGGATTGTAAATTTCAAACCTATTATTTCAGCACAATATTGCATTATGGAGAATGCTGTTCGATATTGTAACATAAAATTTATATTCTAATATTTGCATGTATCTTCAATTTAATCCTACGTGATCACCTTCAATTTTCAAGGCGGTCTTATCTTCAAGCATAACACAGTTGTTTGCACAATACATCCGCGGCTCTAACTAGATTTTCACTAGCTACACCTATAAGTAACGTATTATATGTATACTAGCTGACCCGGCAAACGTTTTGCCATATAAATTAAAAAAAAATGTTAAGGGTGAACAACCCTTATCACTTAGGGGTATGAAAAATAGATAGTAGCCGATTCTCAGACCTACTGAATATGCATATAAAATTTGGTAAAAATCAGGAAAGCCGTTTCGGAGGAGTAAGGTAACTAACATTGTGACACGAGAATTTTATATATATGATACTGAACAAAGAAGATTACAGCCACAGAATGTATGTTAGGTATAGTCTTGTACAGATTTTGGGTTGAATTCTAGACTTAACACTTTCCGATGATGTATTGTTATGATTTTTTTTACTGACATATACTGTCCCACTGCTGGGCAAAGGTCACCCCCATCTCTTTTCACGCATTCTGATCCCCCGCTATGTCGAGGCATTCCTCTTGGAATACCACAAGATCATCTCGTCAGCGTTTTCTCGGCCTCCTCAGCACCGTCACCCATCTTGCAGCCACAGCATGACAACCTGAGCCCACCGGTTGGGATTGCATTCGTGCGACGTGACCCGCCCAATCCCATTTTAATCTTGCTGCTTTCTGGCCAACATCAATGATTCCTGTGAGAGAACGCAGCATAGTCTTTTGGACTTTGTCGATCCTCTTTATACCTAAGACGCTACATTCTATCGCTCTTTGGCAAATCCCATATTTGAACCTTTAAGAGTCATCATCATCAGCCCTTTACATCCCACTGCTGGGTATAGGCCTCTCTCATATCATGCCATTTGCCTCGAGTCTGCGCCATTAGTGTCTAAGAGTCAGTATAGGAATATCAAAATATTAAGAATAGTCTTTGCTTATATAATAGTCATCTCTGTTAAAATGTAGAGAGTAAATATATTCCAAAATTGTGTTTTGAAAATAATGTAACTATAAAAGTGCACATATTATTTTGATAACAAAAAATGTGAGAATTACAAAAGCGACATTGCTCAATGCTTCTACATCCATGACATCATACAATAGTAAACATTGACAAATAATTGCATGACACAAGGCCTTGTACTGTAATCAACTGAGTGCTGCTCAACTGCAGATTTGTGGTTCACAATATTGCCCTGTTTCCTTTTAAGATAAGATTTTGTCATTATGTTGATGGGTGTATGAATATTACTTAACTTCTCTACATAGTATAAAACAAAGTCGCTATCCGTGTCCTCATTTCTGTTTCGCCGCTTACTTCTAAGCCACGCGACGGATTTCGATACGGTTTTCACACTGTCATTTAGAGATTTTTTTTACGGAAATTTAAAATACATTTACAATAAATTCTAATTAAGTTTTGGTATATTTGAGAAAATTCAATATTTTACAAAAAAATATTAAGTCATCAAAAAATTATACCATATTTGTAAATTGCATCCATGCGAAGCCAAATTGGATCTCGACACAGGCCTGCAGGGGAATCGTCCAACTCGAACAACAATCCCGATCGCTTCCAAACCTGTCTTGTGATCGGTATTTGTCTGTGGAGTTGTCGAACTTTTCTACTCAAAGTCCCAATCCCTATCCTAATCACGATCGCCAAAAATTATCGGTATTGCAGTTAGAAAGATGGTAACGCATTCCAAATTTGAAATTGAAAGCGATCGGTATCGGTCTTCGAGTTACAAGATTCCCCTGCTGAACAATGACTTGTTTTAAAACAGTGAAGGAAAACATCGTGAGGAAACCCGCATACGCGCTATGGGGTGATAGGCTTCAGCCGCAGTTGTTACATCATCCATCTAACAGCCATGCTGTCAAGCTACGTAGTCTAGCCTAGGTGGAGTTAATCATTTTCAGGGTATTTACTGGTGCTTTAAGGCTGAGAGAGAGCATATCGGTTTAAAGAACATTTATTCTCTTTAAGAAAATTACAATTTCGCTTATAAAGAGAACTTATTTTAAACTTATAAATTTAAAACAGTGAGCATGCATTAACTAGGTACTTAAGTCTAAGGAAACTTAAAACATAGGATTCAAGCAGTGCATTAATCATTTGTTCTTAACTATTATTATTACATTTTCCTGTTTCTTTTTTTTTTTTTAAACAAGTTTTTTAAACGAGTTTTAAACATATAAACTATACCTCTGCTCTGACTCCTGCTATAATAAGGATCGTATTTAACTGTACCTCAATTTATTCTCGTTTTTCCGTCAATTGCGGAAAAAATGGTCACACAATGGGTCAACCCGGGGTCACAAGAGCGACAAACGGGACAGCCATAAACGGGTCACAAGAGCGAGTGTGGCTCAGTGGGAGCTCGTGCGACTTTCGATCCGACGCACTCGAGTTCGAATCCCGCTGGCCCCGCACCACTGACTTTCTTAAGTTATGTGCGGATTTAACACTCGCTCTAAAAACGGTGAAGGAAAACATCGTGAGGAAACCGGCATATCCAAGAATTTTCCAACAAAAGTCAAGGACATGTGACATCCACCAACCCGCACTGGGCCAGCGTGGTGGATTATGGCCCATTCTCTCTCTATGAGAGAAGGCCCGTGTCCCTGCAGTGGGAACGTGATGGGCTGATGATGATGATGATTATGGGTCACACAATCAGTATATTTGGTGCACAATCACTATATTGATTGTGCACCAAATTTGGTCAGTTTAAAACTAATTTGGTCTGTTATTATATGTATAATGGTGCACAATCAGTATTTTTGGTGAGCGGTTAAGAATAATCCTTAAATAATACTTAATGAATTTTGTGAGTGGCGTTTCGAAAGAAAATTACCTCGATTCGCATAAGCCGCACCTACAAATTCGACGATCGGCAGTCGAATGGGTTAGATGCTTTAAGCCAAGACCTCGAACTTTTAACTTATGCAAGGTCTTCCTTATAGTACTTACCTATTTGATGTAGCTGAATATTGCCACAGAATATAATTTTATGGTATTATAGGTACCTACTGCTTTAAATGATTAGAATAATAGGCAATTGGAATCCCACGTATGGCTTTCGAAATGCGTAACTCCCGGGACATAATTGAAATAGTTCGCTTGGTAGAATGCTTGGTTGTAATGGGAATTACAACCCCACTGCTGGAGTACGCTTGAAGACGGGCTAGTTTTGCGGCAATCATTGCTACAATTGCATAGCCGTCGAGCTGCCGGCTATATCTAAAACAACAACATTTGGCGCAATCTTATTTATCTGTAAAATAGTTTTGGACAAGATGCAAATTTTAGAGGCCGTGTACGAGCCTTCTGTATGCAATTGTAATATGAATAGTCCGCGTTGACGAGCCTTCTGCAATTTTCGGCAAAATTGCCGGCTATTACAATTGCTGCAATAACTCGCGTATACGAGCCTTCTGCGTTTCTAAGCTAGATTGCCGTCTACATGCAATTGTAATAGCTCGCGTGAACGAGCCGTTTGCATTTCTCACCTAGATTCCTGGCTACATACAATTGTAATAGCCCTCTTGAACGAGCCTTCTGCAATTCTCAGCAAGATTGCCAGGTGCATGCAGTTGTAATAGCTCGAGTAAATGAGCCTTCTGCATTTTTCAGCTAGATTGCCGGCTACTTTCAGTTGTAATACTCCTCGTGAACGAGCCTTCTGCATTTCTCAGCAAGATTGCCGGATACATGCAATTGTAATAGCCCGCGTAAACGAGTTTCTGCATTTCTCAGCAAGATTGTCACCTACATGCAATTTTTATAGCCCTTGTACGAGTCCTAGTCCTAGGCGTGCTACAGGTAGGTACACATAAATATGCAGCTCGGCACATTCCATTCGGCATTATTTTGTTCATCAACGAAACGAATCATCCACCTTTTACGTACACATATTCGATTATATATGTGTATAATACCGGCTGACGATTGGCCGCTTCTCATAGAACGCCTTACACTCGTAAGGGTTTCCTCACGATGTTTTCCGTCACCGTCGTTGACCATATCCTTTTTTAAAACAGGTATGGGACACAGCTGGCCAGGAGCGCTTCAAATCTCTCCGGACTCCTTTTTACCGAGGTTCAGACATCTGCATATTGGCGTATGCCATCGACGACCGCAGCTCCTTCAACAACATCAAGATGTGGCTGAATGAGTTCCTGCACTACGCCGGAGTCAAGAATGGCATTGACAGATATCCCTTAGTGGTAGTAGGAAATAAGGTCAGTGCCTTATATCATTGTTCTATTACTATTATATGTAACTGTAAACTTATTTCCTGTTTTGGTGTTCAATGAAGTGTTATTGTCATTTTATTGTGTCTTATACTTTTGATTTTCAAGCTTTATCATAGGCCGACCGTTTAACTCGCGTATCGCCTGCGCGGTAAGAAGGGAGCGAGGGGAGATGTTAGCGGGTGGGTGAAAGGGGTGCGCGGAGCAGAGAGCTTACGTCTCTGCTAAACGGTCGGCCTATAGATGTTCAATTGAAATTCGTTTTTGAGTTGTCATTATTTTTAAGGATGGAGATTTACCAGAATTTCGAGAGTTGGTACTTACTGGCTTTGAGTTTCATCATCATCAGCCTATACGAGTCCATTGCTGGACATAAGCCTCTCCCAATACACGCCACTGAGCCGGATCCTCGGCTCTTCGCATGTAGTTACTGCCAGCCACTTTAGGTCGTCGCTCCATCTGGCCGGAGGGCGTCCTACGCTACGTTTACCTACGTGGTCTCTACTCTAGAACTCATTATTTTAGTCCATCGGTTATCGGTTCTTTGACATATGTGACCGGCCCATTGTCACTTCAGCTTACTTATTCGGTGAGCAATGTCGGTTACTTTGGTTCTCTGTCGGATCGCCTCGTCGTGAATTCGATCCTTTAGAGAAACCCCGAGCATAGCTCACGCCATGGCTAAACTTATGAACCAGTCTCACAGTCAGTGTCCACGTGTCGGCTCCGTATGTCATTACGGGTAGGACGCACTGATTAAAGACTTGTCTTCAGGCATTGTGGGACGAGACAAGAAGACTTGAAGTTTTCCAAAAGTTTTGAGTTTGTGACTAATTTAGAGAAAAAATACATTTGAAATTAAAAATGTCGAAAGTTCTATGCTTACTCAGAGGAAAACACCAATGTTGGGCTGATCTTACACGTCCTTGAGTTTTGTCTTCTTTGGACCGGTTTCCTCACGACGTTTTCCTTCACCGTCGGCCGTGTTCAGAGAGCATGGAGTATCCGCACTTGTAGCATATAGGTACTTAGTCATTGGTCATTGACCGAGCCCGGGATTTCCAAACTCTTGCGTCTGGGTTGGAACGAAACATAGCAGTTTATCGCTTGACCACATCGTAATGATCTTTTTTGTTTAGTTACATACATATACCACATTCCATTATGTAGGTATACATATATGAATATATAATATGTTTTGTACTACGGATGACCTCCAGTCTAGTCAATCTACATGTTAATGGCCTTATCCAAAAATAATCGCTTTTTTCTCATTGCATTTATATCGATTTGTTGGTACAAGATGTACTTTTCAAGACACATCAAAAATGGTCTCTATAGTCCATTCTATTGATTAATTCAGCTGTTTTAAAACGTCTGTATGTAGTTAATGGAAAGAATTTGAGGTTCATCGGCCTTTAGGGGTTTTTTACTAATTTATCGCTCATTACCTAAAATTCTTTCAGCGTCAATTCATGATAAATATGTTAATTATTTTACAGGCTGAATAATAGGTAGGTTGATTCAAAATGTTTGGTTGGATTCGAGTTCAATTCCTACTACGGCCCATATTCCGGGCACTTAAAGTACCAATAATTATTCTGTAGTATCCGTACTATGTGGTTAGGGTCCCAGATCTAATTATAATTGGTTAGGATTTGTTCGGTTTTTTTTTTATGGAACTGAGTGTGTGGTGTTTAACCCGCCTTCAATAAAAGGAGGAGATTCTCAATTCGATTGTACATAAATATTTTTGATGTTAGTTTTGTTACCTTAGATTTATAAACTGATGTAGAAAATTTGGCGTTGGTTTCAGTATAGCTTTAAAATGGTCCCATATAAATTTCATCGTCATTCGACCTTGGACTTCGAACATACATCAGAATTGAAGACGATTTTTTTAGTAATTTTCGAACTTTCGCGATTCGAACACATAGTTTATGATAATAAAACGGGCCTTGATCGCGCTATCAACATAAATTTTATTCATCTCGAACCTCGCAGCTTGGTCGACACGTCGAGGTAAATAAAATTTATGTTTTTTGGCGCGATCAAGTCCCGTTTTATTATCATACTAGCTGCGCCCTGCGGTTTAACCCGCGGTTTCCCGGGATAAAAAGGGTAGCCTATGTGTAAATCCAGGGTATAAGCTATCTCTATACCAAATTTCATCAAAATCCATTCAGTAGTTTTTGCGTGAAAGAGTAACAAAGGTACATCCAATACATCCATACATCCATTCAAAATCAAAATCAAAATCTCTTTTATCATTTTGGCATCACAGACGCACTTATGAACGTCAAATTATCACAATGACTCTACCGCCGTATCGGAAAAAGAACCACTACTCAGAAGATACGGCAAGAAATTGAGGGGCATTTTTTTTAGAGATTTTGTTACAATTTTTTGGGGTTTTACAATGTTATGTTTCTTATGTACCAGTTGGTTACTTTGCAGAAGTGGAATGTTCCAAGCATCTTTGTCTTCTATGTAATTACGAACAGTGTAGTATGCTTTTCTCATTAAAACATTATTAACGCGTAATTTGAATTTACTTTCTGTGAGCTCCGTTATACACTTTGGAATTTTATTATAAAAACGGACGCAGTTGCCCATAAAGGACTTATTCGTTTTAGTCAGTCTATACCTAGGTACAACAATCCTATCCTTATTTCTAGTGTTTATGCTATTAATTCTTACAAACTCTCGCGTTTATAATACATATTAGTAGGATAAACGATTTTGTTTATTATAAAATGTGTTATTAGGACTTTAAATTATATAATTTATCTTCCCTTCCAGTCGGACGTGTCGTCGAAAGACCGCGAGGTCTCGTACGACCAACTCAAGCAGTGGTGCGAAGGCAACAAAATAGCTACGTACATAGAAACATCGGCCAAGAACGACAACAACGTCGTCGAGGCTTTCTCTATGGCTGTGCAAAGGTACGTAAGACAAGTATACATTTTATCAAAAAATAAATCGGCTTTAATGTATCTTCGAAGTCCAAGGTCAAATATCGATTAAATTTATATGGGACCACTTCGTAGCTATACTGAACCCAACGCAAAGAATTTTCCAAATCGGTTCATGAATGACGGAGTTCTGAGGTAACAAACATTAAAAAAAAATACAATCGAACAGAGAACCTTCTCCTTTTTGAAGTCGGTTAAAAAGACATTTGTTCAAGACATACATGCATTTAACTATAAGAATATATTATATTTTTACGAATAATTCTATTATAAAACATATCAGAAAAATATAATAAACATATAAAAATAATAAATACCCCCAACGATCACATTCATAAATCCTGCCCGCTAACTAGGTTTCTCCGTATCTAGAGAACCAAGAACTATGAGGACCATGGTCCCACAACACCCAGACACGAAACAAATGCTTGCGTTTTTTTATGCACAAACATATGTCCCGTCGTCACGAGAATCGAACCCGCAACCTCAGTAGTGAATGAGATTTGTGCCAACCTGCCCAACCACAACACCACAGTGGTAAAAGAACAATAAGTATGTAACACACAAATACGAGTATGTCTCGGTGTGATGAGCGCAATGTAATTCTACGCAGTGCTTTTTATGATATTAAGTTTTGGGTGGCACTGCAATTGTTATGGGCAGGCGTGGCGCTTTCAATCAGGCGAACGACTTGCACGACTCATAAAAAGAACCATATAAGAAGGATAGAAGAAATTTGGTTGCTTGAGCAGCTGGCTCCGTGGTCCCGTGGTTAAGGCGTCTAGACGGTATTCCGAGACGCAGGTTCGGTCCCTGCCCGAGCAAAATTATTTTTAGAGTTCCGTACCTAAAGGTTAAAACGGGACCCTATTACTAAGACTCCACTGTCCGTCTGTCTGTCTGTCTGTCCGTCTGTCACCAGGCTGTATCTCATAAACCGTGATCGTTAGACAGTTGAAATTCTCACATATGATGTATTTCTGTTGCCGTTATAACAACAAATACTAATAAACAGAATAAAATATATATTTAAGGGGGCTCCCATACACCAAACATGATTTGCCGTTTCTATAGATTATATTATATTGTACGGAACCCTATGAAGAATATGTCTACCTCGGACAAACAATACGGCTGGGTAGAAACAAGTTCGAGAGGGAAGCTGACTGAAGGATTCAGCTAGGCAGCGTTCGGCAAACTACGCCAAGTCTTCACGTCGTCCATACCGCAGTGTCTTAAGACAAAAGTTTTTAATGCGTGCGTCCTACCAGTAATGACCTACGGAGCCGAGACGTGGACACTCACAGTGAGACTAATCCACAAGCTTAAAAGTCGCTCAGCGTGCTATGAGGAGGGCTGTGCTCGGAGTTTCTCTGAAAGACAAGATCCGCAATGAGGTAATCCGACAGAGAACCAAAGTGTCGGTTGACATAGCCCCATAGGATTAGCAAGCTGAAGTGGCAATACTGGGGCTGGTCATATCTCACGAAGGACGGACAACCGCTGGAGTAGACGTGTCCTTGAGTGGAGACCGCGAATCGGCAAACGTAGTGTAGGACGCCCACCGGCTAGATGGAGTGACGACCTGCGAAAGGCGACCGGAAGAAACTGGATGAGAAGAGCCGAAGACCGGGCTCAGTGGCGTTCATTAGGATAGGCCTATGTCCAGCAGTGGACGACTACGGGCTGATGATGATGATGATGTACGGAACCCTTCGTGCGCGAGGCCGACTTGCACTTGGCCGGCGTTTCTTCTTCCTTATTATGTAAAAAACTCTCCTTTACATTTAAAGAACTACTATTTGTTCCTTTTTAATGTGTACGAAATGATTGATTGTTCGTTACGCATATGCGCAATAGAATGCGGAAAACTACTACGCTCAATTAATGTCCGTGTCAATGTACGATTTTTAGAACTACTGCAGAAGCAAAACGTTTGGAGTATTATGTCATAGATGTAAGAAAGAAACGTTTATTTGCAACAACTTATTACACATGACATAGAAAAACAAACAAACAGAAAACAAAAACATTAAAAGAGATATTAAATAAAAGACATAGGTAATTGTTGCAAACCGGCCCCAACTCAGCGTTGTGCTGGTCGTGCGACCATCGCTGGTCTTCATTTGAGGCCGTTTGAGTGACTGTAATACATGTATACAAAATAATAATAAAATAAATAAATAAATACAAAACAAAAACATAAAGAACTTATTCAAGAAATTGAAACAAGAAACAATTCGCCAACAAAAAAACGACTTCTACACACAAACTACAAATGTACTATTACGAACTAGCCAAATGAGGCAGGTTTGAGCTAGCCCGCAAAAACGTTCGTCTGAAATGTCGAAATAGAATATGTACCTACCTACATTTTCTATACTAATATATTTAGAGCGAATGTGGCTCAGCGGGAACTCATGCGCCTTTCGATCAGACGCACCTGGGTTCGAATCCCGACTCGGCCCTGCACCAATGACTTATAGTTAAGTGCAGATTTTGCACGCTCGCTCTAAAACGGTGAAGGAAAACATCGTGATGAAACCCGCTTACGCGCTTTGGAGTGGTAGGCTCTGGCCGTGGTTGTAATACCACCCACCGAACAAAGCCATGCCGTCAAGCGACGTAGTCGTGTTTCGGGATGATGTTCGGTGAACCATCGGGGAGACGGGTCTGAGCAGCCGCTCAATTGCCGTCTCTCTCTAGATCTATGTGCTCCATCTTAGGCCACATCATCGCTTCACATCAGGCGGGATAGTGGCCAAACATAGATCTATAAAGCGTAAAAAAAAAAAAAGTTTTATCGTTAAAAAAATTACTTTTCAAGACAAGTTTTTAACAAATTTCGTAATTGGAACCGCAAGCAGATTAAAATGAGCCCAAACACTAGTAGTTTACGATTACCGTCAAGGACTTCCATTGTTCACCTTCCGTCTCCATCATCAGATCAGCTGACTGTCACCATAATATTGCATTGTCATCGGACGAATATGCAAAATTTCAAGTATGGAATCGAAGTATGCAAAATTTCAACTTCGTAGGACAAGAGGAAGTGGTTCTGATTCAGCTTGCAAGATTCCACCCGAAAAACATAGTTACATACATACATTGCAAGTTAAATAAAAGCTTGTAAAATGGTACTATCCAATTTTGTACATTGAAGATACTTTTGAAAAACCAACTGGGATCAACTATTTAGAGGGTACTGAACATGAATTCTACGGTATTTAGAATTTTTGTTTGTTTGTTAGTGATGTATAGCCTCCGAAACTGCTGAACGAATTTTAATGCGGTTTTTTGAGTTTGGTAGCATTAGTCACAACTTAGATTATACGGTATGTTACATCAAAATCGGTTGGGTGACTACGAGGATACAGCTTGACCTCTTCGTAGTACGCGCTCTCAAATACTGGGGAGGTCTTGCTAAAATGGTTTTGGAAAAAATCTAAGAATATGGGCTTATTCTGTCGTTTGGAAATTTAACTTTGTTCACGCGGACGAAGTCGGGGAAAAAAGCTAGTGTAATTATTTATTGATTTAAAAATATATATCATTATTATTTCAAAAAAATATTGATTGGATCATCTTTCTGGTAAGACGAACATTCGTTCTAACTACATTTTAGATTTTTTCTCGATTACTGTCCGATCCCCTATTCTGATGTCTCTTCAAACTTCAAGGTCAAATATCGATGAAATGTATAAAATATACTTTCATCGAGGTGGTCCCATACTGGACCCAACGCTATGTAATTTTCCAAATCGGTTTATAAATGACGGAGTTCTGAGGATCATCATCATCGGGTGCCATCTTCATACTGAAGTTTGGAGGTCAGTGGGCAATACTTCTTGCGATCCCACGCTGCGCTTTTGAGATCTCGGTAGCTTAGTCCAGTCCATACTTTGATGTCGTCCAACCATTTACGTCGTGGACGTCCTGGGCTTTTTTCCCCGGAATCTTGCCCTCGAGGATCAACCTTGGAATAAATGACGGAGTTCTGAGGATACAAACATAAAAAACAATCAAATTGAGAACCTCTTTCTTTTTTGAAGTAGGTTAAAGAACACCAATTCCGTTTAAATGAGTAGCATCAATCCAACAGCCACTGAAACAATTTTAATGTTTTTTCCCTTTGCTAATTGGTGTAAATTACGAGTAACCGCTGCCAGCTGCTCTGCAAAAAGTTCAACGTTGGTAATCCCCCCGAAGTTAATTCCCGCATGTCTTTACTATGAATCAGTTCCCGGGACTTCTGGCGTCGTTTCGACCTTTGTTAACGAGGTCAAATCTTTTATGTTCGGTATTACAGACAGGCGTGGGTGCACATAATTGTTATTCATTTACATAATTTCGGGGGGTATCCCTGTGTAAGCAGTTCAGGCAATGTAGCGTCGCAATGTGAGATTCAATTAAAATTGTTTGCATATAATATCCTTTATAGATCGTCTGAGCCTTTAAGGATATTGGATACCCGAGGCTGTTTTTGTAATATTTCTTAGTACTAAAACAACTTTTTATATTATACCAGGCCTAGCGCACTCCGCACTGTAGGTAGGTACAAAGCTACAAGTACATAGCCGGACCCTGACGGCGGGTCGCGCGTCAGCGTCGTTACGAAGTCGTCGTAAGTAGTCGTCGTTACGTGAAGAGATAAGAGCTATGCGATAGAAAGAGAGGCGCTCTGTAGGTTGATATGACTGGTAGGTATGCAGCGCTACGCGAGCTGAATTGAATTTTATTGCGTTTGCGGAGTGATGCCCATTAGTTATCTGTGATTATACTCGCTGTACCCGACATGCGATGCAATGCAAGATATAGAAGCACCCATCAAATTTTCATCACAATTAGATCAATGGTTTAGGAACGCATAGAGGACAAACATACAAACATTCAGTTTTATTTATATAGAAAACATGGCGATTTGTGACTGTATCTTTTTGTCGGAATAATTCCAATTTATTTTTTTTACGTTTAATAGATCCATGTTTGGCCACTATCTCGCCTGAGTTGATTAATTGAGTGTTAGATAATGTTTGGAGCTCGGTTGTCGTCCTTCTTTTGCTTCTTTTCTTTTTCTTTTGCATTTAGATCGGTAATAATTATATGATAGCAAGTAAGTTTCGATACTTAATATGACAGTCGCAAAACAATGGTCATCTAGAATTGAACTAGTTCCTAACAACTTTATTAGATCTATGTACCTTCACAAAATAAAAATAATGTTTATCCTGTTTGTTATTAATAATGTGTGATTAGTGTTATTGTAGTACTTGCCTTACTTCTATACTTTCTACCTACTGTCAATCTATGTGTTAGCCATAGAGTTAACAAGTTATGTTTACTCTAAGTTGTTAGCCTAATTGTAATTCACTTGATATCGCATGCTGCCGCTCCGTCACTCGTATAAGAATTTTACTTATAAGTTATTCAGTGTTTCTCAATATAAGTGAATTGTATTATGTTTTTGAGAAATAAATGTCTTAAACCATAAACCATAATAATTAAAAGTAGTAGATCAGTTTGTGGTATCAGACCGGAATAGACCATAATAGCACTCTCATGGTGTCAATTCCATTTTAATTCCATTCTTCCAACTCCCGTGCCAACAACTACTAGGTGGTAGATCTCTTATATCTTTATGCAGTAGACCGTCTGGGTTGGTATCACCTCTCTGCCAGTTATTACGCCGCCAAGCAGTTGTGCGCATGCATGACTGTGTTCCGATTTGAAAGGCCAGCGAAATTATTGGGCATTATGAGTCTTTATAAATATTTAATAAAACGGCTAGGACTCACGTAGTTTGTCGAATTAGTCGACCTAGGTTTCGAGCATGTCCGATGCTCTTCATCAGGGGCGAGTTTACGCTGCGAGATCGCGGCGAATATTTATAATGGATCAAACTCACGAAAACTTTCATACTAAAATTATGAGTCTTTGGGTGACGAGCGTAGAGTCGAGTGACGAAAGGATTTTGCGAAACAATGTTTTGGTTGGTGCTGCAACTGTTTAGGGTAGGCATGTTGCTTACCATCAGGCGAACGACCTGTTCGTCTCGTCACTCAATGACATAAAGAAACTCGTAATCAGCTCATTGTATATTAACCAGGCTATGCCGTGCAATGAAGCCGGGCTGACCTTGGACTAAATAGAACCGATCCATTTGCGGTTTTGTTGACTTACCAATGATACGCTTTGTTGTTATTCTTGAATCGGCCGATCTAGCCCAAATAAGCGGATATTTTTAAATTTACATTTTAGAAAATGCGATTTCACAGCTTTGACTCGTCCTAACGAAATCTAGGTCGAAAACATGTTCAATCGTTTTCAATTCTGATGTATTTATGTTTGAAGTCCAAGGTTTGAATATCGATGATATGGCACATGTTGAAGCTATACTGAACCCAACGCAAAAATATTTTTTCATATCAGTTTATAAATGACGGAGTTCTGAGGTAACAATCACAAAAAATTACAATCGAATTGAGAATCTCCTCTTTTTTGTATTCTGTTAAAAATTCAACATACATACGAGGGTCAAACTGAAAGTTCTTAGAAAATCAAAAACTGATTAAACTAGGTAGCTAGTTATTTACTATAATTATATATTTTCAAAATAGTGTCCGTTCACGTCAATACATCGTTGCATCCGATGGAACCACTGAGAAAAGCACTTTACCCACTCGTCCTTAGGGGTCTCTTTGACGGCCTTTTGAAACGCTGCCACAGCTTCCTCAGCGTCCATAAAACGTTTTCCTTTAAGTTTTTCTTTTATTTATGGGAATAAATAAAAATCACAAGGTGCGAGGTCGGGACTATACGGCGGATGACCCAGTAATTCCACGTTTGACGTCACCAAATAGTCGATCGTTCGCCTGGCGGTGTGCGACGAGGCGTTGTCGTGGTGAAGGAGGATTCTACTGCGAGGTCGTTTTTCCCGAACTTTTTCCAAGACAAGTGGCAAACAATTGTTAGTGGACCACTCCGCAAAAACTGTTTTTCGATCCTCTAAAGCAATTTTCGCGAAATGACCTGTCCTTCCGAAGAAAGCTACCATCTTTTTTTCCACGCTTCGACCTCTCTTCACTTTAGTGGCTCTTCACGTGACACAGACAATTTTCAATTTGCCGCCAAATCGTAAAACAAATGACAATTGAATGAAATTCATACTCATTAACATTGGCAGAGTTCCATTTTCAAAATTTAAATAATTTTTTTATTAATTTGTTTACAAGTGGCCAGTTCTACTGACCCTCGTATTACGTTGACCCGAAATTATACGAACACTTTATCGCTTGTGGTCTACTGTCAGCCCTTCTTTATTAATTATTCTGCGTCTTTCCTGTTATCTTTCGGCAAAAATGGTGCGAGACGCCAGCGCTCTTCTCATTCCCTCCCTTACAGGTTCTTCTTCTCTTCCCTTACAGGGTTGGCAATGTCTCTGCAATGCCTCTAGTACTATTAAAATATCTGTGCTCTGGTATTGCAGCGGTGCTATTTGTTTAACAGGTGATAATAATAGTCTCCGTTGATACCAATAATTATTCCGTGCAGGTGATATCAATTAGGAGTCCTCTTTCGTATTTTGAGCCTTACAAATTACAAAACTCTTTATTGCATAACAGTTACACAATAATAAATCACAATATAGCAAAACATTCCTTACAATGGCCTTGTAAACAAATTGTAAATACAAATTGCAATATATATATATATATATATATATTGTTAATATATATATATATGTATATGTATATATATATATATATATATATATATATATATATATCAACCAGTATGCTTCCTTCCTCAAATGTCAATGTAGGTAATATTTATATTATTTAATATATTAACTATATACAGAACCAATCAACAATTATGTACAAACATATAGAATGATAAAAACTAAACTAACCTACAACAAAATTAAAAATGGAAATTATATATAAAACATAGAATTTAGGTCACCGTCTGCGGGCAGGGTGCCCAAAAAGCTGGCAACGTTACCTCGTTGAATGGCCAGACTAATTCGTTGGCCGAGGTAAGCGCCAGCTCTTTGGTCACCAGTTGTTTCTATGAGGCGTCTGGCCAGCTCTTTAAACAGAAGCCGCGCGTTCGCCCCCCAAGGCCCCATAGTTTCAACCCCAAACGGAAGAAATATGTATCCCTCACCGAGTGATGCATATTTCCTCCGCTTGAGGCTCTCTGCTGCTTCTGCCGCCGCTCCTGCCACCCTTGAAGTACCGTTGAGGTGGGACGGTGCTAGTGTATCGGCACAAGTGGCGTCCCACACCAACGGTCTTCCACGGCACCAAGGAATTAACGTCATGCCGTCGGGCCTCTTGCCATCGTCACGAGAAACACCATTCGGCTCTAAAACAGCCGGCTCGTGAACGGTAGCAAGTGCCCGACGAATGACGTCATTAAGGGCGGCATGACGTGAGAGTCGACCTGCACTGCGGCGGCAAGAAAGACCATATATATATATTCTATAATGTATTCTTTATTTTTCATTTCGAGATCGCTGGTGAGATTCAAAAATCTCAAATCCGGGGATATTTTTTTGATTGCGACACGGAACGTTGACCACTTGTTTACAAAAAAAAACGTTCGTTCCAGGTGGTGCGAAGTGGATCAAAGAGCTGAGAAGGAACTCGGCATGTTTCAACACCCAGACGCAGTGACCCTACATGGGAACCACACCGGCTCCAGCATACGATCCACCTGCTGTTCAAGGTTCAGCGAGGCTTGAACTAAGGCTTGAGATAAGTCGATAGCCGATTCCACACCGGCCGATTCGTAAAACGCGCGGCAGGATCACGATCCAAACATCAGTCGGTGTGGACGCTTCTCGCCGAGACGCATCGTTACTCGTAAGTAATCTGTGACGACGAACCAAACGAAGCTAATGTTCGATCGTAGATCGGTTGGTGTGGACCCGGCTATTGAAAATAGTCGCAGACAAAATGTGTCTAAGCTCCAATTGCAGATTTGTTTGTTCTACTTCAGGAATAAGATCTTACTAAACGTATCCGAAACATTCGGTACTACCAGGCCTAGCGCACTCCGCACTGTAGGTACGAAACTACAAGTACATAGCCGACGGTGGGTCGCGCGTCGTTACACGTGCCGCGTCAGAAGAGATAAGAGCTATGCGATAGAAAGAGAGGCTCTCTGTAGGTTGATATGACTGGTAGGTATGCAGCGCTACTCGAGCTGAATTGAACTTTATTGCGTCATAGCAAGAGTCGCTATTTGTTTAAATTTCTTTGCGAAGTGATGCTTCTGTCCTTAGTATTCTGTGGTACTACTTAGATTTGGAGTAAATAAAAAGTGACATTAAAGAATCAATCTAGAAATACGTTATTATACGCCTTTGAAGTAAGTAAGGTTGGCATTGCATCCTAATTAATAAATGGATTTAGAATGCGTTTTCATCGATTTGTGAGCAACCCTGAAAGTTTCTGCCGGATAGCTAATCAGGAAATACTCGAAATTTGAGTTGCAAGATTCCACCCGGAACGACAGACAGACAAACAAACAAGAAAGTGGCTTAACTTAATAAAAAGTAAAATTAATAAAAAAAACTGATATGCTATTCTGTTCATGCATATTAGATTCAAAGAATCTTTGAAATAACCAAAAATGTTCTTATTGTATAAATGAAAAAGATTAAAAATACGCAAAATACGACTGCGGACAATAAAAAAATTGCAAAATACGTAACCTCGTGCCTATACCAGGCTGTACTGCACAAAAATAGTAAATTCATTTTCATGTACTCGGTTAAATTAATAATAGCTATAAGTAAATTGCTTATGAAAATGAGACGAGCGTTAGGTAGATTCATCATTGATACGGTTGGCTGATGCAGGTGACCTTTTTAACTTGAGGGTAAAGTTTTTTTTATTGCATATATAAATTTATGTTTGGCCACTGATTCGCCTGATGTTATGTGTCAATGTGGCGAACCCACACTGTCATCACATCTATTCTATATACTGTTATAAAGATGAAACTGAGCCAATTCTGTCAGATATTTTTGAAAAACCAACTGGTATCGACTAAGAAGGTACTGAACACGAATCCACGCTTTTAGAGTTTTTGTCTGTTTGTTTGTGTGTTTGTTATCTATAGACTCGAAAACTACCGAACGGATCTTAATGCAGATTTCAATGTTTGAAAGCCTTAAAATCTGGTGTATATTTCACTGCGCTGTGACATCGCAATGCTGAGATATCTTTACATAAGCGTAAGAAATCATGCAGGAAAAGCGAATTCTCACATCTTTTGCTAATTTCGAGTTGCCCACGCGAAAGAAGTCGCGGGCAAAAGCTGGTTTGAGATATAAGTGCGTCTGCGATGCCCAAGTTGAAAAAAAATGTTTAGTCACAGAGACTTAATACCTACTTGGTTTGGTGCTTAGTTGCGGCTTGTACTGTTAATAACATGATTCTGTGCGGCTTGCACACAGTAGGTATAGTCAGAAAGCTTATTGTCTAACTTTCACATCTATCGCGATACCTTTCAATTTTACATCTGAAAGATATTTACAATCTTCAGATCGACAAACTAGCCATTGTGATTGCGATAGCGATCGCGACTAATTTTTGAAAGATATTTGAGTTATGCTCATTTAATGTTCTTACATTGCTAATAAAATTGAAAATAACCGGTATTTGCTAATGAAGGGTAACCTTCCAATGAGACTAAAGAGAAAACTCATGGACATGTGCATATTGTGCATTCTCCCCAGTCATTGACAAATATTCAGAAGTCCAAGCTCAAGGTTTGCCAAAGGGCAATGGAGCGCAGCATTTTAGGTGTTAAATTAACGGATCGCGTTCGAAACACTGAACTGCGCTCGAAGACTCAAATTGCCGACGTAGCAAATAAGCCGCAAAACTGAAATGGCACTAGGTTGGTCACGTCTGTCGCATGCCAGGTGAGCTGTGGGCCGTTTGTGGCGTTTCACCATAATTAAGGCCGGCCCTGTACAACCTTTTTTGTCTCAGTTCAGTTGTGCACGTAGTACTTAGAACTCCATGCTACGTTATGTACGTGACGGGTAGTTGACTGGACGATGTATTGTAATACCGAAGTGTTGCTAGTTACGTGCTAATGATCACTCCACGTTGCTGTATGATCTCGTAACCAGCGTTGCCGGTGTGGGTATATTTACCCGATTTCGGATAATTTAGCCCATAAGCGGGTAATCAATGACTGGCGGGTAATTTCGGGTAATCTTGCGACAAAAAAAACCTGTTCAATTATCCTATCGTCAGGGAACGGAACGTGATCGTATTACACTATTGCACAAAACGGGTAATTTCGGGTAATTTTTAATTCGGTTTCGGACTATATCATGTTTGACTGCCGGCAACACTGCACGTAACTCCCAAGGGCGTATGTAGGAAACATAGTTGTAGTACCTTATATAGGAGATTTACCTGCGAGTTTAGCCGTTTCAAACTTTGGTTTGATGGATATGATAGAACTAGATATCATCATAGAACTTTAAACACGAGATTGCACCAAGTTTTTATTGAACCGAAAAGTCGAACTCTCGATATTTGATAGTGGTTATAATCATTATGCTGATTTTGCAGATTAAGGGATGCATCCACTTTTTAGGGCTAAGACGGGTCACATTTTCATAAAAGTTGTTTCCACTGTTAACTAGAATAACGAGTCTTTACAAATATATAATATATATATATATATATATATATATATGACAATAGGTACTTACTGAGAATTCTTGGTGCTGCTTAACCTAGTGTCTTTAACCTTAAGTTGTAGAATCTCTATGGGACCGATTACATTGGTCGTTAACGACCAAGGAACGAGATTGGTACACAATTAGTGTAAGTACTTGAAAAATAACGATTTAAGCTAAGATTTACGAGTTAAGCGTTTAAAATTGGTTGTTCACGTTGGTCGTTCTGCGACGTTGTTTAGTCGTCTCACAACATTGGTTGGTCGTTTGCCGACAAATGTAAACGAGGACTAAATTCAAGTGAGTGTAATTATATTCCAACTTTACATGAGATTAAAGTGTAATATAAAGGTTGTTATAATAGAACCTTTAAATAATACAAAATATGTATTGTTACAATTGTGTAATTTTTATACAGCTAGGTGCAATAATAAGAACCAAATTGTGTGAATTTGTTTATGTAAATAATAAGGTTTGTTGTGATTATTTGCACGTTTTTAAGTAGAATTTTGAGATACTAGAATGTAGATTTATTAATAAAAAACCATGTGGCGTTAAAGGTGCTTTACTTTAGATAGGTACATGTATATAATCTTATTATAATTTATTTGACTATTGCGTTCAGTATCGTTGATTTCAAAATGTCGTTTGTGTTTTATTAGATACGCCATTTTGAGCGCAACTCTACGCAAATTTCATACGTCTTAGTCGGCTCAAGCCGACCTTAGCGTAAAGAGCACGCAGCGTAGTTTGTCAAAGAGTTAAACAGGTTGAGCTTTTGACAACGCCAAGGTTTCGACCAACTCGGAAATATGTAAAATAGAGAAAGAGTAATCTCAAAAAAACTACGTAAAGTATAAAATTTGGTTGTCAGGAAGAGATCGCTTTTAGCGATAAAACCACCAATTGGGACACTAGTAATAAGCTTTTATTGTTAGTTTTTTAATGATCTGCGTGTGTTTCAATAAAAAGTTCATTTCATTACCATTTTCATTTCATTTCAAATTTGCAAGTCGTCCACACATTTTTCAGTAATTCACCTGTGTAAAATATAGTAGCTGATGACTTGATTTCCACGAAGAGTCAAACAGTTAAAGGTCGAAAGATTTTCTATTAACGATACTGGACACGTGATTTTAAAAGTCAAGGCGACAAAATATACTAGATACCTAAAACTCTATTTAACGTTTAGAGCGCCGCGCTAAAAAAACAACGAAAAACAGTGCTCTCCGCGTTGAGCTACGCAATTTTCATACGTTCGGCTCAAGCCGACCTCGGCGTAGAGAGCACTTTCGTTTGTCGAGTATAGCCGACCTTGGCGGTAAAAGGGTTAAGACGTGGTTCAAGTATTGTCGTTTTTGTATTATTTTATATGGTCGTGAGCTATACTTAAATTGCTATAGATGTTTTGGTTGTGATTGTTGTCAAAATAAACTGATTATTGGATTTTAAATAGTAGCTTTTGAATAACTTGTCTATGTAATTTGCGTAATAGAAATTATTCCGATTCCGAACATATATTTTGTTTTATTAACAAATTCATAAGAAAATATTGATGAATCTCTTCTTTTAGGCACTGGCTCTTACATGAATGTATATTTTTTACGAGTATCATTAAAGCTTTGTATTACAAATAATTTTAAGAGTTTCGTCACTTTTGTATTACAAATAATTACAATTCCCAGAACTCAAGAGCCAGATTGCAGGAATTGTGGCCTAGAATGTTGTTTGTTATGCTAATTAGTGCTTTTGTAGTACGAGTTGGTTTTATGTATTTACAATGGACGGTTAATTAGTGTATTAAGTCATTATCATGTATCCAAATAAAATATAATCCGTAGCAGTACCGTCCAGAAAATCAATTTAATGCATACTTACTTAGTTTTGGTAAGAGGAGAGGCCATCTTCGAGAGTTAATTTTTACCCATCTGTTTTTATAGGGTAAAAACTGACTCTTGAAGATATTAAGGAGGAGTGTTATAAGTTTGACCACTATGTGAAAAACAAGGAGGGGTGTTATTTGACCACTATGTGAAAAACAAGGAGGGGTGTTATTTGACCACTATGTGTGTCTATCGTAGCTCTTAAACGGGTGAACCAATTTAGATGCAGTTTTTTTTATTTGAAAGCAGATTTTCTAGTGGTGGTATGTTTTATCAAAATCGGTTCAGCCATTTCTTGCTTTTCATAGGCTTTTTGTGTCGGGGGGATTTAAAATTTTGTTTACTGAAACTAGCTTGTAAAACAGCTAAGAATATAACGACCAGTGGCTCTCCTAGCGGCCGTAATAAAATTGCTACACTTTATGCACTCCTCGAAAACATCGACATTATTCTAGAAGATTCGCCACTAAGTGCCTAGCTTCAGTGTTTGTTACCGTATTTCTAAAAGTACCTTAATATTTCGCATTTCTTGTACCTATGTAGATAAGTTTTTTGTTAGTGACTAGTTTTGTGCGGTTGAGCTTGATCTGCCCATGTAACGGCTGATTCCTGAAACGTCAATCGTAGTCGTATATCGTGTTGATCTCAAATTAATGTATAGCTTCACTGCGATTAATATATACGCGATACGGTGTTATTGTTGTCAATTCAGGCAGGAAATATAATAAATCTCATTCATTTACACCAAAATAGGTGTAAATGAATGAGATTTATTCTCAAATTTTTTTTACCTTTATGACCAAAAAAGGTAAAACGGGACCCTAGTACTAAGACCGCTGTCCGTCCGTCCGTCTGTCACCAGGCTGTATCTCTTGAACCGTGATAGTTATACAGTTGAAATTTTCACAGATGATGTATTTCTGTTGCCGCTATAACAACAAATACTAAAAAAAAGAATAAAATAAATATTTATGGGGGCTCTCATACAACAGACATGATTTTATTGTCGTTTTTATAGAAAATAGTACGGAACCCTTTGTGCGCGAGCTCGACTCGCACTTGGCCGATTATTCACAATTTGTTACGTTGCACATTGGATAACACACAAATAATTGTAATGAAAATATAAAAAAAAAAAAACATAATGACCTTTTGTATGTGTGAGGACTGAGGGCCCATTTTGAACCAAGATACACAAAATAGTGAAGAGTTTTGAGATACTATCTTATTTTCGCAAATTTTGTTTGGGGCTGGTTGACTTAAATTATGGCGTAAATACTTTTTTTGGCAATGTGCGTAGTTTAGCCGGTATAGGTGGCCCTCAATCCTCTTTGTGAGTACTGGGAGCCAAGTTTTCAGCTCATAACTGACTTACTCTGCTTATCGAGCGAGTGTGGCTCAGCGGGACTCGCGTGCCTTTCGATCCGACGCACCTGGGTTCGAAACCCGACTCGGCCCTGCACCAATGACTTATAGTTAAGTACAGATTTTGCACGCTCGCTCTAAAACGGTGAAGGAAAACATCGTGATGAAACCCGCTTACGCGCTTTGGAGTGGGCTCTGGCCGTGATTGTAATACCACCCACCGAACAAAGCCATGCCGTCAAGCGACCTAGTCGTGTTGCGAGATGTTCGGTGAACCATCGGGGAGACGGATCTGAGCAGCCGGTCAACTGCCGTCTCTCTCTAGATCTATGTGCTTCATCTTAGGCCACATCATCGCTTCACATCAGGCGAGATACTGGCCAAACATGGATCTATTAAGCGTAAAAAAAAACTGACTTACACTAATAATAACTAGTCCTATTTTACTATTACTAATCTTATTCAAACTTTCACAATAGGTACTTTTAGAATGTTAACTAAATCTTAATAATAATAATAATAAAGGTCAGGGGCGACTTTGTGGCGAGTCGTCGGTGCGTGGCGAGCCTTACCCCGAGATTCTCCCTGGGGCTAAATGAGACCCCTGACCCCCGGCTTGCCTTAACTGGCCGTCCGGGGGTGGAGATGCAAGAGCTAAGAACTAAGCTCCAAGGGTGGAAGTCTTAAAGGGCATAACGCCGGGAGTAGCGTTTAAGTGAAACTGCAGCACACCTCTCGACACCCTTTAGCCACCCACACCAACGTTGCCCCTCTCGTCGCCAATGAACGGCGGCCCTTATAGGGAGCCCGTTTAGTGGGTGGCGAGTCACCACCTGCCAAAATATTTTCTTATGAGGCGGAACTGGCAGGTGCCGAGGTCTCATATCATAGACCGGCTCTCATCCATTAAAAATTCACCTTAATAGTCCAATCATAAGTAATTTTCATATCTTCAATAATAGTCCTCGCACTTATCGGGGGCTGTCTTTGATTGTATCTTCTGATGATGCACTTAGAGACAGTCCCCGATAAGTGTTGCCCATTACATATCTAAATTAAATGCTCTAAGAGGCCTCTACGTGTTGGACTCATGTCCCCGCGCAAGCCTTCCAAAGGACCGGGTGTATAACCCGTGAGAAAGAGCGACATAATAATAATAATTAATGCTTTATTGTACACCAAACAAGAAATAAACAAGGTACACGAAATATTCTTACAGACTATAGTACAACGGGCGGACTTATCGCTAAAAGCGATCTGTTCCAGTCAACCTTTGGATGGAAAGAACTAAAGGAGTGAGAGAGGTCGGCGGTGTAAATAAAAAGTAAAAAAGGACGACTAAATGACACATAAAATAAATAAATATATTATCTTAAATATATTTTCAAGGGTTTTAATAAGTGAGAAGAGATGAGATGGAATCACACCACACGCACACCCAACAATAGGATAACTACAAGTTGAAATAAACTTTCATGGGACAATATAGCATCACAAGACATGTCGCAATGAACCTTAATCTGAGCTCAACACGATATGCGATTGGCGCTTGAGGGACCAGTGGGTACGGGGCAAGTTATATGTATATAGTAGAAATTTAGTTTATGATAATAAAACGGGACTTAATCGCGCTAAAAACATTAATTTTATTTACCTCGACGTTTCGACCAAGTTGCATTGGCCGTGGTCACGAGAAGACTCTGGTCTTCTTTATTATCATAAACTATGTGTTCGAATCGCGAAAGTTTAAAAATTAGTAGAAATTTGTTTGTTGAAATGCTTAGAATTAAAAGAATCAGGGACTTTGTTCGGTTAGATAATATTTAAACGAAAAATAATTCCCGCTTTTAAACTTAAAGTTATAGTAAATGTTGTCTAACCGAATGATAGTCGAGACATACTTTCCTTGACATTGGACAGTATTTTTATACGAAGTAAATATGTATAAGGTTTTTGCACTGTTATTAATTATTTATAGCAAATGTTGTATAAGCGGGCAGGACCTTGAGCGGTAATTTTAAATAAAAATTCCTCAAACAATATTTTTGTTTCTTTTCTTCCAAAATCGCTACGTTTTGACATAGAATAGCTCTTTATTGTATACCAATTTAAAGAAAGACACAAAAAACACAGTCCTTAACTATGGTAGTACAATGGGCGGTCTTATCGCTTGAGGCGATCTCGTCCAGACAACCTTTGGATGGACAGTATCGGAAGAAGTAGACGGCGGTGTACAAAAAAAAATTACCATAATTTATGACAAATATAAAATTTTGACATACCTACATATGAGCGCGGATGTGTTCGGCAACTTTCTTGATTAGACTAATTTTGTAACACCTCATAAGGCATGTGATGGAAGGATGTTGCCACTACGTCCATCACCAAACTACTGGGATCATGCAATTCATTCCTGTCCCTTAGCACAAACCAGAGACAAAAAATTAACCTCTCTTTTTATCCACTTTTTGTTTGTGGAAAGTGGATAAAACGGGACAAATTGTTTGCCAAGGAGGCTGTAGCGGGACATTATTCTTTTAATAATTTCATCATCGTCATCATCATTTCAGCCTGTGTCCACCCACTGCTAGGTATAGGCCACCTCGCCCTCATTACTCCCTCTCCTGTGCATTCCGCATATAGTTTTCCTACACCCTTCACTATATCATCGGACCATCTGGCCGGTGGGCTGCCTACTAGTCTTCGCCCGTCTCTTGGCCACCATTCTGTAAGTGCCCTGGTCTATCTACCGTCCTCTCTTCTAGCCAGATGTCCCGCCCACCTCCACTTTAGCCTCAATAAAGGTTTTTTTTTGTTTTTTTTTCTGGTTATAGGCTTGCGTTTGACCACTATCTCACCTGATGGTAAGCGACGATGTGGTCTAAGATGTAACACGCTTACCTAGAAGATACCTGTTCACTCTAGATTTGAAGACCCCCGGGTTCTAGTTGTCAGGAAACACAGACGATTACTTATTATTACTTATCGATTTCAGAGTTTCAGAGCAATTTGGGAGATCAACAATGAATAAAACAAAATAACCCATTAAATATAATATAATAAATAAAATACAAAATCACATAGTCTTTGGAACTACTCTACACATGCATAAACACGACATGTAATGAGTATTGAACATATACACAGGTTACCGAACAAAACGCGTAACCTCAACCGTGATAGAAATAAAAGCGTTAGCTACACAGCGAGCGAGCTTAGTTTAATGCTGATGCTGCCTTATTCAGATATCACAAAACAAAATTACATCGTACCTATACAACGTATTCAAAACCTACCCCCCATACCCATACGTCCCTCAAGCGCCAATCGTATATCGTGTTGAGCTCAAATTAAGGTATAGCTTCACTGCGACTAATGAGATACCGACTAATTATTGTCGATTCAGGCAAGAAATCGAATAAATCTCATTCATTTATACCAAAATATGTTAACTACAAGTTGAGATAAACTTAATGGGACAATAAATGGCATCATAAAATATTGTCGCAGTGAATCTATACCCTAAACTGAGCTCAACACGATATACGATTAGCGCTTGAAGGACATATTGGTACGGGGGCTGAAAATATTTTGATCAGAATCGGGAGTACAATCAATATCACTATTTACTTCCGTTTTTTTTTTCGAAAAATTACATTTTCGTGATGCCTTGTCTAAAACTTCTCATGGCACTCAAAGCGAATATTAGAATATTAAACAAAATACGCACGCACCTTTCAGTGAACCGTGGAACGCGAGATTGATATTTGCAGAAATCATCTATTAGGGATACAAAAACCCTAATATCTTTTACAATTTTTAACGAAATAAATTATTATTTTATAATTTTTCAACATTAAAAATTTAATTGGAGTGTCTCAGGTATTGCTTTATTTCATTAACACGTTGTATATACGAATTTATTACATGAATATTGGTGTCAATATTTTTCGTGTGATGTTTTTATGTTTGATGTTTTTATTTTGCTTGTTCAGTGTAATGTTGCGTGTCAGGAAAAAATGTATTTTCCTTCTTTTTTTAGTTGATTTGCTTCGCTTGCGGTGTGGCTTACGCTGAAGATTTAAAATTTATATACTTCTGATGTTTCTACATACTCTGATACGTAGAAAAACGTCACATATCTTAAAAAAGAAAAAACAGGGATGGCTATGTGGGGTGACGCACTCGACAATATAAAACATTCAAAAATGGATTTATTATGCTAATGAACATTATTATGATCCTATTCCGTCATATCTTTGTTTATTAATTATTAATAACAGAAAACAAATACATCTCGATTTGAGCAAGAAAAGAAAGTATGCATTGTATCTTATTGCACATATTGCATTAAAAAAAAATTGTACGCTTAGCCGTAAAAACTAAACAACACGGCTTGATGGCACAAATCATACCTTCCATTGGCTTTTTTCACTTGCAATGGTATAAAATTAATTCCATACGAACAACAATAACAAGATAAGGTTGTCCAATACCGCATAGGGATCGTCCATTCATCAAGTGAGGCTCAAAAAGGGGGGGGGGGGGGTCTGGAAAATATCACAAAGGGGGGAGGGGTGTAGTGAGTTATCACGTATTTTTTTGAACGTGCAATTTATATCCCGAAACGCGGCGCGTGACCTTGACTTACCGTTGCCAAACACGTTAATCATAATCATAAACTTTCATTGCCAGAATATAGGTGCAGAACATTCAGAAACAACCTGCAACCTTAAAAGACTGTCTGGACATTTTTTGTGACGGAGCTTAATCCAAAATTAAATTAGGTTATACCTGTATTCAAACATATTATTCTGCAAATTTTTAATATACTTCGTACCAAAAAATTCACGTGATTTTGGACAGGGGGGTAGTCTACATCCTCACCATCACCAGGACGGTGGAGGGGGTTAGAAAACTGCTAAAAAAAACATCACGTGCTGAATGGACGACTCTATATCGCAAACAAAGTTGATAGACTACATTAGAAACTTTTTGGAAGTATTCTTAACAGCATATGCTATAATTTTTTCTTGAATATTATGCAGACTTTTCAACCCTACCCTCAATATTACAACATCCAATGTTCAACATTAATCCATGCAAAATCGAACCCTATTTCAACTAAACTAAGGCACCATCTACCCAAACGTGACTGATGAACATTTCTTACCACTTTTCAACTACAATTTAACCTATACTTCCCTACATACAATGTTCTGTGGATTAAACATCTTATATTAGGTAACTGCACTATATTGTACCTAAGTAAGAAAAACCTCTTGTATGGTTGAGTGTATCACTACATAGTATAAAACAAAGTCGCTTTCTGTCCCTATATCCCTATGTATGCTTAAATCTTTAAAACTACGCAACGGATTTTGATGTGGATTTTTTTAATATATAGTGATTGAAGAGGAAGGTTTATATGTATAATAACCGTGCGAAGCCGGGGCGGGTCGCTAGTCATATTTCTAAGATAAACGTTACAGGAAAATCAGATATTTAGTAAAATAGAGCTATTGTTAGAGCATGAAATTTGACGGATATTTTGCCAAAATAAAAACAAAACAAATATTTGTTAATAAAATAAATGTTAATATTTATTTTATTGACATAAATATTTATTTTATTAAACCCCGACGCATAAAGGAGGGGTGTTATAAGTTTGATCACTGTGTGTCTGTCTGTGGCGCCGTAGCTCTAAATAGGTGAACCGTTTACGATGCGGTTTTTTTATATGAAAGCTGGTTTTTTAGCACTGGTTCTTAGAAATGTTTTATCAAAATCGGTTCAGCCATTTTTTACTTTTTATGGGTTTTGTTGTGGGGGGGATTTAAAATTTTAGTTTATTGAAATTCACTTACAGTGCCACCGAGAACTGCAATTTTTATACTCGTTTACATAAACAAAGTAGGAACGAGTAATAAAATATTAATTACTGGGCATATGAGACTCAATATCCGATGTCTCAGTGATAAGAGCAATGCAGTGCTTTTTATGTATTAAAAGTTCTGGGTGGCACTGCAATTGTTATGGGCAGGCGTGGCGCTTACCATCAGGCGAACGACATGCTCATCTCATCAATGAGTTCCATAAACAAGTATACATTTTATCAAACAAAAACACCGACTTCAATGTATCTTCGAAGTCCAATGTCAAATGATGAAATCTATATGGGACCACTTCGAAGCTATACTGAACCTAAAGCGAAAATAATTTTCCAAATCGGTTCATGACGGAGTTCTGAGGTAACAAACATAATAAATAAAAAATACAATCGAATAGAGAACCTTCTCCTTTTGAAGTCAGTTAAAAACATTGCCAACATTGCTCTATCCATTTAAATCAATTTATACTTTAAAACACAGGTCACACAATCACTACAGAACGTCATCACACAATTTCTAATCACTTCACAAGATGTCCACATTAGTTCACGTTCCGGCTAAGAGATGGCGGTTCAAAAGTGGTAAGGACGGTTCTCGTGTATTCGAGACAGCAGCGTCCGGCACTGCAATCAGAGGGGCTTCCTCGCCTTAATCAGCTCCTGGCTCACCTGGGGAATGAAGACAATCAATCAATCAATCAAATTTTTTTTTTTATGGTTTACCAACAATTATTCCATCAGTACATACTTAAATAAATATTCGATAAATACAATTGCTAAACGCATATCTCTTATAGGTAAACACCGCATGCATAAGTAAATCAATTTTTTTTATTTTTTTTTTATTTATGGTTTACCAACAATTATTACATCAGTACATACTTAAATAAATATTCGATAAATACAATTGCTAAATCCATATCTCTTATAGGTAAACACCGCATGCATAAGTAAATCAAATTTTTTATTTTTTTTTATTTATGGTTTACCAACAATTATTACATCAGTACATACTTAAATAAATAATCGATAAATATAATTGCTAAACGCATATCTCTTATAGGTAAACACCGCATGCATAAGTAAACTAAATTTATAAATTGAATAACAAAAAGTACTTATAAAGGTAATGCTTGATTTCATCTATGTAGTTTTTTATACTTTATAGATCAATGTTTTGGCTACTATCTCGCCTGATGTGAAGCGATGATGTGGCCTAAGATGGAGCACATAGATCTAGAGAGGCGGCAGTTGAGCGGCTGCTCAGACCCGTCTCCCCGATGGTTCACCGAACATCATCCCGAAACACGACTATTTACGAAACCCTCGCAATGAGTCCGCAAATACGTCAACTACAGTGTTAGTATCGTTGAGAAGTCTCATCAAATCATTTATTTCAGAATTAATATCCATATATGGTTAGTAAATAACTTATAATTATGTTAGTAGGTACAACATAGTATTACTATACAATATTAATTTATTCTTATAAATATATATATCTACATAAGTAAAAGTGAAATTTTAAACGTCATTTACAAATCAATTACTAGTACACATTTTATTAAAAAAAACCGACTTCAATGTACCTACGAAGTCCAAGGTCAAATATCGATGAAATTTATATTGGACCACTTCGTGGCTATACTGAACCCAACGCAAAAGAATTTTCCCAATCGGTTCATAAATGACGGAGTTCTTAGGTAACACACATAAAAAAATTACAATCGAATAGAGAACTCTCAAGTTCTCCTAATTATGAAGTCGGTTAAAAATAAAACCCCGACACCACTCAGACCAGTCTCCCCGATGGTTCACCGAACATCATCCCGAAAAACGACTAGGTCGCTTGACGGCATGGCTTTGTTCGGTGGGTGGTATTACAACCACGGTCAGAGCCTACCACTCCAAAAATGGGGTTAAAAAAGTAAAGAATCATCTCTACCTCCCACAGCTTGGTTTCCACTTCCTTATCGAAGGGGTACTTCGAAGAGTACTCGACGCAGTCCCGATAAAACTTGCCAGTTTTGCCTTCGATGCTGTAGTCGGTAGCGCAGAATACCACCGTTTCAGAGCCCTGGAAGTATTCAAAAACAAGATTTAATAGGGGATCGGACAACCTTTCAGAAAGTGTTTTAAATTAACTACAATGAATATATATAGCCATGAAAAATACTATTTTAATTAAATAACAATCTAAAAGTACCTAAAACTATGTTTAAATATTATGTTTCAAATATTGCCGCGCAAAAGGTCACCTCAAAACTTGTGATGTCATATGTAGGTAGAAAACGACAAAGTCTTCGAAATAAAACTAGCAAAGAGATTCTAATACGTTTTGTGAAGTTTGGGGACTATATTGTAGTAATGGAACGAAAAATTAGCAAAACTACATTTTATGAAAAGCAAAAACGTAAAATAAACACACGCTTGTCTCACGGCATTTGCCTACAAATGATGTCATGCGCTGTGATTGTTGTTTCGTTTGAGATGAAGAACAGATTAAAAATGTCAGAATTATTTATTGATTTAAAAATATAAATCATTATTATTTCACTAAAATATTGATTGAACGATCTTTCTGGTTCGACGTACATTCGTTCTAACTACACTTTAGATTTTTTCTTGATTACTGTCCGATCCCCTATTGAAAAATATATATTTCAAGACAATCATTTTAGATAATTCGTAATCATACTGCGTATTACTCTGTTTCGGTTTGAAGGGCATTGTAGCCAGCGAAATTACTGGGCATTATGAGACTCAACAGCTAATTGTCTCAGTGACGAGCGCAGCTTAGCGCCGCGCAGGATTTTGCAAAACAAAGTTCTGAGTGGTGCTGTTATTGTTGTTTACTATTATTTAGTTATTTTGGAACAGATAAAAAATATCAGAATTATTAGATTTTATTTATTGATTTAAAAATATAAATTACTGTTATTTTACAAAAATATTGATTGAATGATCATTCGGAGTCGACAAACATTCGTTCAAACAACATTTTAGATTTTTTCGATGACTGTCCGATCCCCTATTCAATGTGAATAAAATAAAATAGTGCCAATCTAAAAATTAAATCTACGCATGGTAGATATGAAGGAATAATCGCAACACGTAACACAAATCTAATACCTTATATAATTTGTTGATTTGTTGAAACGCGGACTAATCAGTATTATCTTTTACTTCTCTAATCTCTAAATAGTAAAATCCAAAGTCGCCATCCGCGTCTGTTATTCACTAAATACTTCAGAACTACTTGATTGATTTCGATAATGCTTCACCATCATTTAGACATTGTAAATATGAACGGCTACACTCACGTTATGATGTTAACTACGACCAGGTTTCGGACAATTAGGATGTCCTTCTTCTGGGAGTTTACGCTTTGGATTTGCGGCGCAGACACAAAAACCAAAGCCGATCGAATACAAAGCGTCCCGGAAGAAGGACATCCTAGTAGGGGTTCGGACAACTTTTCAGAAAGTGTTGTATATTAACCATAATCAATATATATAGACATGAAAAATAGTATTTTAATTAAATTACGCTCTAAAAGTACCTAAAACTATGTTTAAATGTTATGTTTCAAATATTGCCGCGCAAAAGGTCACCTCAAAACTTGTGATGTCATATGTAGGTAGAAAACGACAAAGTCTTTGAAATAAAACTAGCAAAGAGATTCTAATACGTTTTGTGAAGTTTGGGGACTATATTGTAGTAATGGAACGAAAAAATTATCAAAAATACCTTTTTTGAAAAGCAAAAACGTAAAATAAACACGAGCTTGACTCACGTCATTTGCCTTCAAATGACGTCATGCGCTGTGGTTGTTGTTTCGTTTGAGATGAAGAACAGATTAAAAATGTCAGAATTATCAGTATTTATTTATTGATTTAAAAATATAAATCATTATTATTTCACAAAAATATTGATTGGATTAACTTTCTGGTTCGAAGAACATTCGTTATAACTACATTTTAGATTTTTTCTCGATTACTGTTTGATCCCCTTTTGTCCGAATCCTGGTCGGAGTTGCCTCACATCAACTTTTTAAGTTTGTGTGAGGCAGATGTGCCTGAATTCTGATTATAAATTCCGTCTCTGAATTTAGAAAGATATTCTGGCTGTATGAGGTCATACAGATAATTTGGTTAATATTATATTTTTGTTTATCTCGATTTAATTCATAAAATTGCATTTTGTAAATTGCTAAAGTGTGCATAAAGCGTGTTAGTGATTTATCTTTCACCTTCATTAGGATTTTGTACTTTAGGTCAATTGGTTTATCGGTCATAATATCTAAGTACTTTATCGGATACTAGTTGATGTTTAAATAGATATACGAGCGGTACAAATAATCGCGCCTTTATCGAGTAAATAACTACTTTGCTACTTTGGTCGTTCAGTTGAATCATTGCATAAAAGATAATTTTAAATAAACAACTTTTGATATTGATCAAGGGTAAAGAACTAAACAACCTTTGATATCGACCTGCTTCCGAGCCGCGTATTTCACTTCACGGTCAGAATCATTTGACGGTCATAACTGTCATAAGTCTGTGATGTTTATGCTTAACTTGAATAAAGAACTTTAGAATTTGAATTAATATGTCATTTAGCATAAGGATAATTTTAACCGTTCACCAAAAATACTGATTGTGCGCCAAATTTGGTCTGTTTTTAGCACTCAAACGTATAAGGGGCAGTCCTTGGCCTTTGGGCCACCCCAACGGTATAAGGGGCAGCCCTCGGTAGGTTAAGGTGCGGCGAGGGTGACCCTTGGGCCACCCTAACGCCGCGAACATGTAATATTCATAAAATAGGTGGTCATTATGAAATATTTTAATGAACATATTTTGGTGCACAATCAGTATATTTGGCGGAAAAACGGGAATAAATTGAGGTACAGTTAAATACGATCCTTAGCATAATACTGCTAATTACTATAAAACAAAGTCCTATTCTGTCGTGCGCTTAGTATTTCTAAGCTACGCAACGGATTTTGATAGGGTTTCCACTGTAATTTCTGTCGGAAGGTTTATATATACCTATGATACATTTGCATCTGAGCGAAGCCGGGGCGGGTCGCTAGTATTATTAGAAGAATAGATCCCAATACAGTTGTTAAGAGGTAAATAATACTTACTTGTTGTGCCGACCTCATGTACAGGAAGAAGATTGGCGCCATCAGAATGTAGTGGTACCATTTGATTGAATCTCTGAAATAATAACAAAAATTGTCCATATAAATGTTACAGTCGAAACTCATAAACCAGTCAAAACGAATTTTTATTGATGAATTTATTTGAGAAGACCAACAACACTTCTCATAAAATAATATGAACTTGAATATAAACATTAAATATAATAAAATATAATAAAATCGAAGAACCTAAAAAATCTGTACATGGAAGATATTTGAAAAAAAATTACTAACTAAACATATTAAAACAGTTTTAAAAGTTTTTGTTTGTTTGTTTGTTTGGACTTCTATAACTTAAGAACCACCAATGGGATTTTGATGGTGTTTCCACGAATATGCTTAACTGAACCCTGATTCTAATATAGGCTATCAAAATTTTGAAAAATCTACTTATGGGGGGGACTAATGGGGGGTGAAGTTTGTATGGAAAAAAGTTATTAGATTGTCTTAGAACCTTAAAACTCAGATTGAATACTTATAATTACAAATTAATAACATACGGGTTCGAGCATTTTTCAAAATTCAGCTTCTTTATGCGATGACGACAGAAAATAGATAAAATTAGTCTGACTTTGAAACACTGTGTAGACTACGAAAATGACTGAAATACATAGGTGTAAAGTTATAATTACATAAAAAAAATATCATGGTTGAAATATAATTTCAGCGTTTTTAGGAAATCTTACAAAATAACTTGGAATCTTTACACGAAAGAAAGTATAATTATTTCAACACTTGACTATTAGTTTATGCAATAGAAAGTAGATGGCGTTAAAATTATAATTACATAAAAAATATCATGGTAGAAATATAATTTCAGCGATTTTTTTCAACACTTGAAAATTAGTTTATGCAATATAAAGTAGATGGCGGTAAAATTAAACCTCTCAAACAGTAATTTTATAGAACGCACCAGACCAGTGAATAATGTAATTTTTTTTATTCTAATTCGCTTAGGTCGACGTTACCTGATTTATGATTGGTATATCAGTAGTTATGTACCTCTGAAGCGGTGTGGCGAATTTTGGCTTCAACCGTCCGGCTCAAACCGTCCAAAAGCCTTATAAAACCCTCTCCAGACTGTGGTCTGTGGTATGTGTGTCAGAAATGTGCTTCTGGCGTTTTTAAGGTTTTGTCAAGAGGATAATTCTGCAGAAACTTTAATATACGACAAAGTAGTGTCTTTGTTCAACGACAAACAAATTGATCTATCTAATAGATGACGACGCGATATGGTGGGGGCACCAAGTGTCTTTAAGAAGCATGCTTTAGGTAGATACACTGTCCTGTCAATACCAGTAACAAAGAATGCTATTATTTACAGCTGCTAATACACGATTTCTGTCAGTGGCGCTACCTCATTTGCGTTCCTCAGAACAGTAGATAGTGTTGAACGCCGTACGGTCCATGCAGCCTGCAGATTAAGGCGCCTTCTGAATGACGACCAAATTTGGGATGAAATTCTAGCAAATACAGTCGTGATACTTCACGACGTATGCGCCATTTGTTTGCTGGGTGTTGGTGTTGGTGGCTTTCGAGCTTCGTGCTACTGTGGGAGAAGTGTCTACACCATCTTGCCGAAGATATCCCGCCTATATGCTCTGAGGAACTTTGAACAGGACGTGGACGTATCAGACGAGAGGGAGATAAATTGTTGTCTTACTATGCTACAAAATGTTGTCTTTGCTATCGGTGGCGATACCGATAGCGGTGGTGGTGGTATACAACATTCTAGCAATAAAGAATTTGATTTCATTTGAAACAGATTTTGATGAAATCTTGGAAAAGGACATAGACCATAGGTCAATCGTCTATGGATATTATCCCGGGAAACTGCGGAGCGCATCTAGTTATTTATAATAATCTTCACTTGAGCCTTGAGCTAATTTCAAGAAAAATTTACTAAATACAGATTTCTAAGAATATATTACTTTAGACTTTAGAGCTAAATTAAAAACCTGCTAATAACAAGACAGTACCGAAACACAAATCCAACGCGTAAACTCCCGGAAGAACTTTTAATTGTCCGAAACCTGCCCCCCTACCCATATGTCCCTCAAGCGCCAATCGTATATCGTGTTGAGATCGAATTAAGGTATAGCTTCACTGCGACTAATAAGATACGGTCTAATTATTGTCGATTCAAACAAGAAATCAAATTAATCTCATTCATTTATACCAAAATACGATGACTACGAGTTGAGATAAACTTAATGGGACAATATATGGATACATAAGAAATTGTCGCAGTGAATCTACACCTTAATCCGATCTCAACACGATATACGATTGGCGCTTGAGGGACATATGGGTAGGGGGGCTGGTCGTAGTTATCCGACACAATCATAACGTGAGAGTAGCCGTTTATATTTATAATCAATACACAAAGATCTGCAAGCAAAAGCTAGACGTCTACGCTTGCTAGAAAAATTTTATCTTGCAAGACTAGGGTGTGCTGTGATAATTGATAACATAGTTAATTACTGATAAGCATACTTGCTATTATTCATATTTTGCAGTAATTTAAGCTCTTATTAATTTTATAATTTTTTTATTGATTGGGCATGATTTTACTATGAAAATTAACGTGGTTTGGACACATTATTATTAATAAATAATTTACGGGTGACGCTCACGTTTAAATTTGAGTAATCCAACTATAGTTTCAACGTCTTTTTCAGGGCGTGTGCGGAACGTAAATTATTATTAATAATGGGCATGATTTTGTTATATTTCATCGGTTTTGTGTTTAGTTTAAGCACCGGTTTTACCACCGGTAGTTTGAGCACTGCCCACTTGCCCTGCCGGCGCGGCGGCCTTCTAGGTTTACGTATTTTATAACTAGCGACCCACCCCGGCTTCGTATGGAAGAGGAGGAAGGTTTATATGCATGTATTATACATATAAACCTTCCTCTTGAATCACTCTGTCTAATGATAAAAAGCGTAATTAAATCTGTTGCTTATTTTATAAAAGATCGACGCGTACAAACGGCGGGAAGCGACTCTGTTTTATATTATGTAGAAATATTCTTTTATGCATATTTTTTATAAAAAAATCTAAGAATTAAAAAAATAATGCGCATAATAGTTAAATGATACATACACATTAAAAATAGACATTCATGATTAAAACATTTATGTTTAAAATGTAACTAGATATGTGAATGTACGTGATTTTGATTACGGATGTGTACCTATTAATCATCATAGGCCTGCTCCATCTAAAGAGATGATTTAATCAGCGTCGGAGTAACATTGACATTACCTATTAATATAAACATAAGATAAGGAGCAAATAACGCGAAATTTATGGAAAATAATGTTTGTATAATTTAGCACTGACATGACAATAGTTAATAATAATGTTTAAGATGTCTTAATATAAGATAAGATAATTATTTATTGCCAAAAGAAAATTTACAAATTTTTCTTACAAATAGGACAGAATACAACTTATTATCTAAAAAAAATTAGAGTTATCGGCGATCGCCAAACTAAGCACGAGGCCTGTGTCTTGGGAGTCGAGTGCAATTTTAACAAATCAAATTTAAAATATCGTAACCAAAATGATTGAAAAAGTTGACAAATGGCAATGTGGGATAGGTATAATAACTATGGTAGGTATGTATTTATTGTTAATGTAATAAGTAATGTAAAATTTGATAGAGATTGAGTTAGTGTGAGGGTGTGAGTCTGAGCGTGATGAGATGTGAGTGTGGTGAGGATGAGTGAGTGTGAGTGAGTGTGTGTAAGTGAGGCGTGTGAGTGCGCGCTAGGCAGATATTAGATCTTTAGTCTCGGCATAGGTTAGTTTGTGTTGCCATTCTCTGAGCGATTTTTTACATGTGTACTTGGAATGGGTGTTAAATTCGAACTGTTTGCTAACCTTGTTGTACGTGCTTGGGTGAGAATAGGCCGGACTACGTCTTGCTAAGAGAGATTTTGCCTGTGGAAGAGGAATCCTGAAGGCTCTTCTACTCATTATTCCTTCGTAGTCAGTGCGGCTTTTCAAGCTGAAGTGAATTTTTAGGACGACGTTATAAATGTAAAGTTGTCTAACACGTAGCACCTTAAATTCGTCAAAGAGTGAATCGGTTGAGAAACGAAAAGGTTTTCGTAGTAAAACCTTTAATAGTGCTCTTTGTGCTCTTTCGATATTAATGAAGGAGGACTTGCCTGCACTGCCCCATATGGTGATGAAGTATGCAATTATGGATTGACATAGCGCAGTGTATATTTGTCTCAATAATGGAAACGGGGTGCAATCTCTAAGGTTTCTCATGATAAATATCAGTCTCCGTACTCGAGCGGATAGATCAGTAATGTGTTGCTTATAAGTCATATTCTCGTCAAGAGTCACGCCTAAGTATTTTATGCAAGTCGTCCGGTCTATGGAACTGCATAAGCACTCCTGAATTGGAGGGTTCTCATTGCAATAGTGAATCTTTAGTTTTGCTTGTGGGCTGGGTCACGCAAGTTTTGGAAAAAGCTATATACTTGGTCTTTTTTGTGTTCAGAGTTAGGAGGTTATTATCAAGGGCTTTAGCAATGACCGAAAGACCGTCCTCTGCCAGGCCAAATACTCGGTCATTCGTACATACTTTACATATATTTACCTGAAATGATTACATATTTATATCCATAATCCATACTAATTAGATAGGTATTATAAATACGAAAGTAATCTTACCAACTTAAAGTGCCTTTCCACGAATTAACGGCTCAATAAATTTTGATGAAATTTGGCACAGAGATAGCCTGCATTATTTGGTGAAATACAGAAATATCTTAGTATATAAACATGGCCCAATATTGTTCTACTTCTTATCTTATATTCTTATCGTGTATTTTGTTTCTTGAAAGTAGATAAAATAGGTGAACTTGGTTGAGGTCGAACTTATACCTCTGTTCGTGTAACGATGTCACGTAGTAACTATTAAGTAATCTATGATCACGTTCGTATAGTATAGGTATACGTCACAGCCGAATTGTAGAATTCGCCGTATTTCATAATGGCTAGTCATTTATAATTAACGGAGCCGTTTTGTATTACGGCGGGTTAAGGTTTAGCCGGATTGTATTACGGTTAAACGAATGTACGCAACATTGTATCCAGCGCTTCGCGTTCTTTAACGCGTCTAGCTGTAAAGTAATTGAACGGCCGTGGTGAGCGGGTCATGAACCGCTGCTTTGGCAGTCTTTAATTCCAGTTTCCGATACTGACGGCGCTGCCATAATAAAAACAACTACTAAAGGTGGCTATAAAGTCCGGTGCTCGGCAGAACAGTTTTAATAAATAGGCTCTCGCCAGAACTCTCGCTTCGTCATCCCTTCGCTCCACTCGCACTATCGACCTGGTCGCCTCCTTGCTTTGCTCGCCACCATCCCCCCTCGCTTCGTTGAGGCCTTGCGTGCTCGTTCAGCTCAAGAACTCATTGCGAGCTTCTGGCTCCGCGCTTTTTATATACACTCTAAGGGTAAGAGCGAGTTGGACCACGGAGGAGTGGGGTGCGGCGATTGTTTCTTTCCAGGTGATTATCATTCGGTCTTGACAATGCGGCTAAACGTGCGCCATCATAGTGTAGAACGTATCGCAATGACAATCGGGCTAAACGTTAACCCGGCCGTAATACAAAACGGCTCAGTTTTGTAAAATGGCTAGCCACTATGTAATACGGCGAATTCTACAATGCAACTGTAACCTATTAATAGTTTCTAATATATGTAAACCTCTGTATGAAAGAATTGTCAAAATCACTCTAGTCTACACTACGTTCAAAGGATACGGGTTATTCTTATCAGAATGAAATGCATATAACGTCAAGTAATTAATTTGATAATAAGTTTTAATTTATCTAAATACTACTACGACTCTCAATAGTAGTAGATAATAAAAAATACGCCTATTATTATGAATTATGACAATTATTACACATGACCTAATAATTAATTGAAGCGAATGTGGCTCAGCGGAAACTTGTGCGACTTTCGATCCGACGCACCAGAGTTCGAATCCCGCTAGCCCTGCACACATACATAGATCCTGGCCCCTAAATAGGATTCCCTGTATCTAGGCAACCAGGAACTACGAGGACCATGGTCCCACAACACCCAGACACGAAACAAATGCTTACGCTTTTTTTTCTGTGCACAAACATTTGTCCCGTCGCGGGAATCGAACCCCCAACCTCAGTGGTGTATGAGGTTGGAGCCAACTTGTCCAACCACTACAACACAGAGGCCGGCTTTATTTACAGACCAATGACTTTATTTAGTTTATAATGAAGTGGTCCGCCCTGCAGTTCCTAGCTCCTACAGACCTACTAGCGGGCGGACCACCACAATGCACCGTTATTGAGAGGAACGGAAGGGAGGGAAAAGGCATGTCCTGGAAGAGGACATAGGCTACTTTTTATCCCGGAAAACCGCGGGTGAAACCGCAGGGCACAGCTAGTTTATAATATTAGTATGGATGTTTTAATTATGACGTAACAAAACTCAAATTATCTTTTTTGCCCATGTAACGAGTTTGTAACACAATACATGTAGGAATCTGTTTATTTATGTTTTTTTTTTATGTAACCGAATGACGAGACGAGCTGGTCGTTTACCTAACAGCCCATAACAGCACCACCCAGAACTTCGTTTTGCAAAATCCTGCGCGGCACTGTAATGCGCTCGTCACCCTGAGACAATTAGCTGTTGAGTCTCAAATTGCCCAGTAATTTCGCTGGCTACAATGCCCTTCAAACCGGAGCACAGTAATGCTCGCTTTACTGCTTGGCGGCTGAATAACTAGCAAAGCGGCGGTACCCAGACGGCCTCTCGCATACGAGAAACCTACCACCAGCAAAAATGTATCAATAATTATAATTATTTGTATTTGTAAGTAGGCAAGCTTGTTATCTTTTCGCTTGTATTGCATAAACATAAAATAAATGGGAATGAAGCCAACGTCGTAGTACCTACTCGTATTTAGACAAATACGGACTAGTTTCATGCATTGAATTTTAAATTGTTATGCCGCAACTATGTAACTATTGTTGAGACGAGTCGAAGGTCAACCACAAACTAACAAACAAATTATATATTGCTAGAATGTTATACACAATGATGAATAATAAATATAATAATGATTCATCTGACGTTATTAAATAGTTAAAACTTCAAAACTTTATTAAAACACCAAAATACAAATATAAATAAAAACTAAAATAACAACTACATAAAGAACTGAATAATAGTGTCACAATGAGCGGTCTTATCGCTCGAAGCGATCTCTTCCAGACAACCCACACGACAGTAATCGAGAAAAAAATCTAAAATGTAGTTAGAACGAATGTTCATCAAACCAGAAAGATCATTCAATCAATATTTTTGTGAAATAATAATGATTTATATTTTTAAGTCAATAAATAATTCTGACATTTTTAATCTGTTCTTCTTCTCAAACGAAACAACAATCACAGCGCATGACGTCATTTGTAGGCAAATGCCGTGAGTCAAGCTTGTGTTTATTTTACGTTTTTGCTTTTCATAAAATGTATTTATGCAATTTTTTTCGTTCCATTACTACAATATAGTCCCCAAACTTCACAAAACGTATTAGAATTAGAATCTCTTTGCAAGTTTTATTTCGAAGAGTTTGTCGTTTTCTACCTACATATGACATCACAAGTTTTGAGGTGACCTTTTGCGCGGCAATATTTGAAACATAATATTTAAACATAGTTTTAGGTACTTTTAGAGCGTTATTTAATTAAAATAGTATTTTTCATGGCTATATATATTCATTGTAGTTAATTTGAAACACTTTCTGAAAAGTTGTCCGATCCCCTATTGGAGGAATGTAGACAAAAATATATATGGACGGTGTTACTAAGATAATTTTGTAGGTAGACAGGTGCATAATAAACGTATCTATCCACTCTTATCTAATGAATATCCTGGTAAGCAATACGCCAGCCCATAACAATAACAGCACCACCCAGAACTTTGTTTTGCAAAACCCTGCGCGGCGCTACACTGCGCTCGTCACCCTGAGACCTGAGACCTGATTGTATGATTCTAAGACACCTTACCTGAACAGATTGGTGTAGCAGAATCCTGGGCAGCAGGCGTTCACATCTATCCCTTGCTCTCTGTACTGATCTGCCAGTGCCCTCATGAAGTACGCATTCATCAGCTTAGAGTTGCAGTATGCTGGGTTGTGACGGCCTGCCTTTCCACTCTTGGCCAGCTCGATGTCAGCTCGCAGGTTTAAGTCTTCGAAGTTGATGACACCACGCTCGTGGAGAGTTGAAGACACAATGACAATTCTGGAAAATGAAGGAAAGGTAAGGATGGCTTGGCAATTTTAGGTCTCTCGTGTATGCGAGGCCGTCTGGGTAGGTACCACTGGCAGTTATTCTGCAGGCGATAGTGATTACCGATTTGAAGGGCATTGTAGCTAGCGTAATAACAGCGTAGCGTAGCGTGCATATAAGGTCCGATGGGTCGGGGTGATGATGGTAATGCAGAGCTTTTTATGGTATTCTGGGTATTTCTGGGTGGAAATGTAATTAATAATAATAATAATAATAAGCATTTATTTTTCTTCACAAAAAAGGTACAAAATAGGTAACTAAATTATTGACAAGTAAACTATGCTAAGCCTGTTTTGCGAAGCCTGGTGCCTGAGGTAGGCATATAATGCCTGTATCACAGGTCACCAGGCCCTAATTGTTATGGGCAGGCGTGGCGCTTCCTATCAGGCGAACGACTTGCTCAGTTTATGACTCAGTTCAATAAAAAAATTGTTGCTCATATGTCTGTTTAGCGTTTTTCTCGCCTGATAGTAAGCGACAATATGGATAAAGACAGCACAAAGTTTTAGAAGAATATGTCAGTTGAGACTTGAGACAGAGAGTAAAACTCTAATTTCAGTGTTTAGAGAGTCAAATCGATGCCTCGTGAAGATGGTAAAACACATGCCTTATGAGAATGGTTGTTGTCAGGGTTAATTGTGGGCTGTTACTCAACACAATAACATATTTGGCAGAATTACACTATATATTACTATATAATATATTATTATTGTTATAATATATTATTTATATACCGAACAAAGCCATGCCGTCAAGCGACCTAGTCGTGTTTCGGGACGATGTTCCGTGAACCATCGGGGAGACGGGTCTGAGCAGCCGCTCAACTGCCGTCTCTCTCTAGATCGATGTGCTCCATCTTAGGCCACATCATCGCCTCACATCAGGCGAAATAGTGGCCAAACATAAAAATATTTAGCGTAAAAAAAATTATTCAACATATTTTTTTATTTTAGAGTTGAATTTCCACAACGTCACTCCTGATCGGATCAGGAGAGGTTAAAACCTTAATCCTAAATTATTTATTTGGTGTATAAAATAATTTAGCAAGGATCAATACAACACAACATTCCGAAGATTAACATAAAGTTATTTATTTCTGCACTTTACAATGCTATAAATAATGCAATGCAATTATCAGACCACTTAACAAGTTGGTGTTTCTTTATCTCACAAGCTGCGAGTCTTATACAATTTACGTATAGATATTGTAGTCATATTTATAAATACTGAGCTTACTTGTGGCGATAAGATTTCGGCTAAATACTCTAAATACCACAGTTAAGACTACTTGCCTACTCAATTGAAGATAGGCACATCACTGATCTATCAGACAGCCTCTGTGGTGTAGTGGTTGGGCAGGTTGGCTCAAATCTCATACACCACTGAGGTTGCAGGTTCGCTCCCGTGACGGCAAAAAAAAGCAAGCATTTCTTTCGTGTCTGGGTGTAGTGGGCTGTGGACCAAATTCCCCGTAGTTTCTGGTCCCCAGATACAGGGAATCCTTGTTAGGGGCCTGGAGCTATGCATGTGATTGCTGTGTGTTATTTATTTATTACTTGCTCAAAACTAAACTAGTAAACTAGGCCTTTGTCTTGACCAGTTACATGAGTAAGACTTAACACGAATGGTCACTCAATAATTAGAGTGCCGAACTTGATTTTGCAGGCAGGTATGGTGTTTTGATACATTTTAACTGCCCGCAAATATTTTCCAGCACTAAAACACAACTCCAATTAGTCTAAGATCTTTTTTTTTACACTTAATAGATCTATTTTTGGCCACTATCTCGCCTGATATGAAGCAATGATGTGGCCTAAAGTGGAGCACATAGATCTAGAGAGAGACGGCAGTTGAGCAACTGCTCAGACCCGTCTCCCCAACGTCTTACCTGCTTGGTGTAGCCCTTTTCAGTAAGTCCATTAACAAACTGGTCAAATAGAAGTGTCCTAAATGATTTGTGCCAAAGTGTATCTCAAATCCTTCCTTGGTCTTCAGATCTTTGTTTAAAGGGACTGCTACTCCTGCATTGTTGATCAGGACGTCTATTTTGTAGAAGCCTGCCTTTACGATTTCTACAAACTTTTCTATTGACTCAAACGATGCTAGGTCCAGTTGCATGGGGATCTGAAAAATATTAATTGTTAATTTCGTTTTGCAGTTAAAAAACAATAAAGGTATTGACTGAAAGAACGAAGTCCTCAGCCCTGCCTATAAGTCATGGTTGATCTTGTGTCATATAACTAAATGTCCTAAATGAATGAAAAAGTTGAGACTGTTGAACATATTTTTTTAGTAGACATATCTATATGATGACTGGCATTCAATAATCATATTTGTACTAGATTCCAGAAGTTTCGCATGTTAATATATCATACCTATTTATTTGACTAGATACATCTGTAAATAGCACATGATCTTTGATGCTGATGTCATCACACTATAAAAAATGGGCTAACAACAGTTGAAATTAGCTTTTAAAACAACAACCATCAGAATTATGTGCACACCGTATCTGCTCTGTGTCTGTGCTCTTTAAACAAATAGATTGACCTGAATTGTGTTGATTACTTGTTTCATGGCAGATGTGAGAGCAAAACCCTTCGTTTTAACTTATATGGTTAACATGGAACATATCAGATTTTACATCTAGCAAATTTAAAATTAGTTGCATTTATAAAATATTTTAGATTCACGTAATAATTACGATGATCACCACAACTCATTTCTGGGTCGTCACTATAGATTGCAACAAAAACCAATTAGTGTATTTAGTTCATTCGCCTTTAAATGACCTTAGCTCAGTGTCAAGACCTCTTATCAATTTTGTAATTGGAAACTCACCAGTTCGCCGCCGGTCGGCTGTTCCTTCCTAATTTCAGCAACTGCAGCCTTAGCTTTGTTGATATCTCTGCACGCAAAAATCACTCGTGCCTTCCTCTTAACCAAGGCTTTGGCCGTCTCATAGCCGATTCCGCTGTTAGCACCAGTTATCAGGAACGTTTTGCCTCTGAGACAAGTATTCGTAACGCATTTCCCCCAGTTTTTAGACCTCCATTTACGAAGTAAACCCAAAGCGACGACAACAGAAATTGGCACGGCCGCGTACATAATATTTGTCGGAACCATGGCTTATAATTTTTTAAGTATTTTCGGAACACTGCACTGAACGATTTGACTACAAAACACTTTTTGCGCTAAAGAAGAGGAACACCAACCACCCGCACACTCTACTTTTGTCTGACAAATGAATATGTCAAAGTCAAACAAGTCAAATTCAAATGTCAGCGGGCGTCGGACGTCGGACGGAAGCAAAGATAATTCTACAGTTCTATACTCAGAGTAATGTGTCATTACCACAGAACATTGAGGTCTTACACTATAGAGGGATAATTACGAAGTTTTCCGACCTAAAAAAGGATAGCGCTATACAACAGGCTCTTATAAAGAACGAGGTACAACTATTATCATATTGTCTCTATCGCGTAACCCATTTTCTTGACATTGGTCATGCCGTGTTAAGTCAAAATAGTGGCCCGGCAGGGTCGGCTTGTGGTTTTTTAATGTTTGTTGTGTTATTTCTTATTATTTTCTTGTGAATCTTTGTGCTTGTGTACTAGAAACAATTTTGAATTTAATTTTAAAGTATGGTCGGGTGTTCCATTCTTGGTTGCAAGAACCGAAGCGAAAATTGTATTAACGGTTTAAGTTTCCACAGGTAGGTGTTTTTCTTGTGTTTATTGATGTTTTTCAGTAACTATAATTTATGTGGATGTAACTACACATCGGGTTCGACTATTTGAACCCTGATTTTGGCTTGATATATTCAGTTTTTGGTATTATTTCGTTAAAATAATATTGAGCAGTTTTGTGGTCAGTGTGGCCATCATATAAACATTCGAGTTCCCATTACGTCGGGTAACAAATTGCATATTTGTGTAAAATGTTAAATGTATTGAAATTGTGCATTCTTAAACCATTTAATTAAGATATAGGTAATAAAAGTAGTTAATGATTATAGTTTTTATTTAATTTGAAATTAAAAAGTTAAAGTTTCGTAAGAAGAGAGTAGAATTGTTTTAATAGTAAAGGCATTCGCCTCTTATGTAAGAACATATGTTGTAAATAAGTTCTTATTTTGTGTAATAAATTTATCTTACAGGTCCTTGCTGTCGATTACTATGGCCAATCATCCAATTCCATTGATGGATCACAATCCTACAATAAAAATGTAAGCAACGAATCTCGGATTTCTAATTCTAATTAACGCCACATAGTGAGAACGAGTTCATGAACGTAGACTTCATCATCATGTGAACGTCAAGGCTGTTCAGGACACAAAAGGACAAACCGTTTCGGGTTAGTGTAGTGAATTGACAGTTATGTACAGTTAGTGCTATCCAATACGGTGGTATGGTCAATGTAATAATTGACTTTCATAAGTACGTCTGTGATTTACTCCGACAGTATGACATTTAACTGAGACACTATGCTATTTAGAATACTTCAAGTGTTTTTTTTAACATTGTGTTTATCTATCTACCTATATCCTAAGTATCAGTTGTGCTGCAGTCTTGTAAATTATGTCAAAATACTAGTTCTTCTATTGTAAATTTTACCTGTATGGAAATAATGAATGTATGTATATTGTATAAATGTGTCATATATTTTATTTGATTATTTTATTTACCTGACTGGTTTAATCCTAGATAAAACCTGGTTAACAACAAAATATTAATGATTGCATGAGAAGCATACCGTAAGGAAATGTAGTTACCGCAATGTCATTCGAGCTCTGCGTTGTATCGCCGCCACTATAGCTTCAGAAAGTCATAGGTAGTTGGTCTGTAAAAGATACGAAATCTGTACTATTATTCTGTGGCCACGCTAGAACGTATTCATTACTCGGCCACCTAAAAGAGACCTTCACCTTTTGATCTGTTTACAGGAGTCTATCATAAAAAGTAATTTCTAGATTTTTCGACAGCATATGCATATTCCCTATTTCCCTATTCTTTCACTCTGGGGTACAGAATAGTACAGATGTCCTACCTTTTACAGACCAACCACGAACTTATGAAGTTATAGTGGTTGCAATGCAACGCAGAACACGTTACATTTTCATTCAAGCGAATGGGAGAATTTTTCATAGGTATGGTAAACACTCCAAAATTACTGTCAAAAAACTATTGCTTTCCAAAAGTGTTAAGCTGTCAAGGACTCAATGCCACAGAACAATAATACTGAAGGTCATTACTCTGAGGTTCTATAGCTTTGGACGGAAGAGCAAAACTCGATTTTCGTTTAAAAACTGTAAATAAATATTCAGCTTTAGCTATGACCTATAGCGTCAGGGTTACTAATTTATTATAGACTGTGCTATGCTATAAGTGTGAAACAGAGGCTAGTTCCGTGATAAATCTGTTTTATATCTATATTTTTATAAAACTATTTTTATAGAGACGCTGGCTTGGCACTGATACTGAGGCTAAGTTTCACTCGGATTATGAACGAAACGTAAAGTATTATATGGCGACGTTTTGGCGGGAAGTGAAAAGTGATACAGTTCGTTTTTGTTTTATTTTCCAAACAAGTGTTATTTCGAGTAATCATGTGTTATATCGGTGTAACCATTATGTGTTCGTAAACGTGCACGAATGTAGGCAAATGAAACAAAATAGAGAAATACATTGCTTTTTATGTTCTCCCAAAAAGTCCAAGGAAAGCTTGAAAAAAGTTCCACAACTTTATTGAAGCACTAGGAGAGGGTCCGGCTTGTTGCTGCCACCTCATTCTCAACAAAACTAAGTATATAAAAACTATCAAATAAAAACTACGTAAGACAAGGCGGTATAGTCCTAGAGACAAACAAACAAAGCCTGAACAAACGGGACAATTAAAAAAAAACAGTATAATATCCTCAGATGAATGTTATCATATCCTCTGATATAATATCGCTTCTGGGTCTCCCGGTTCTAAGTTAGGCACCTAATAAGTAATAAGTTAGGCCCTTCCGGTCGCGTGGTTCGATGGCTAAGTTCGATTGATCGAACCACGAGGATGTTTAGATCCTGGTATTACGATCAATCGAACTATGCGGACTTCTGAAGCCTAGTTTTGTATATTATTATATAATTTAAACCTACTATTACCCGCGGTCATCCGTAAACTCTTTGGGACTTAGGATTCAGGAGAAGTAAAATTAAACACACGTACATTTTATATTTAGCTGGGCTGTTTATTTGAAATACATAAGGGACAACTAGATAAAAAATCTGGATTCCAGACTAAGAAAAACAATTGATATGGCAACATTATGAATATAATATTTTTATGTATGAAATATATTATATCTTTACAGGCATTTACGAATATGTAGGTAGGTATAGTAATTAGTTCAAAAATCGACAAAATTATTAATTTATAGAATATTAGAAAAATGTTTATGAGCTTTAAGGTAATATAATTACAAACAACCCTAGTTTTCAGGGTTTTTTAATAAAAAGTTTAAATTGATTATTGCGGGTAGTCGAAACTATATTGATGAAAACACGATTGAAAAAAATGGACAACGAATAAATGAGGTATAAATTTTGGTATGTGATTTATTTTATTGAGATTTATCATTTATTATTGGCACGTTTTGTATAATTACATTGTAAATTTGTGCCACACACAACATGCAATATTCATGGAATGTAAAATTTCGGAATGATTGGGTTCACATTTATTTTTACTTTAGAGACATCTTTCCCTTCTTGCATTGTTATATAAATTCCTTCTTTAGCATTGATTATGTACTTATTTTCATTAAACCAAAACTCACATGGCACAGCACAGTAACATTCAGGATCATTCACATAATATAACAACAAATGTATACGTTTTTGACAAAAAAGTTGATTTTCTATCTAAAGACATTGAAACACTATAACGTTTTAAAAGTACCTCTCAGTAAACGCTCACATGCATATTTTTAAGCACATTTTTAGTATAAAAATTATACCTTCGTGGATATTAAAAAGCATCATCATTAAAAAATCTTATTACATTATAATTAATTATACTTATCCCATTTTGTGCCATAATTGGCTTTGCGATACATTTTATTCATTAAACTATTGTCAAATAGGTGAAACACTTCATATAATATGCTTATGATTATTATACAAATAAATATATAGTACACCTAATAAAATATTTTGATAAATAAAATTAACTTCCATAACCTAAATTCGCAGGTAGTATGATTTGCTAACAGGGCAATATATATACTAAGTAATAATACACAGGTTTATGTATATTTTTTATAATATCTGAATACTTCGGTTGTTAATCTGCAGTAACTTCCAATAATGGAAACATCTAATGAATGTGCAAATTACTATTCATGTTAGCGAAATCATGACGACTCGATTGATGTATTAAAAATATATAATAATATACCTATTCGCAATTTTCTAACAAAATAATTATTCTTGTTTTTTAAGTCACTTTAACTGGTTTATATAAAATACTTGTAGTTTTAAGCATTGGTGTTTCTTTATCGCTAAATCTTCACGATGAGATCGAGATTCAGCAAATAGAGTTAGTTAATGTTAATAAAATTATATATGCATTTGAATAAAATCTAGTTTGCATTGCCAAAGGTAAAGCCAACGCTTTTTTATGCAAATGGTTTGTTACTCACAAGGATTTTATCATCTTTTTTATCTGCCAATAATTACAAGCATTTGCTATTTACCTACTTATATTTACTTATTCTCACATGGGTGTGGAGAGCTGGTGTCGCGATCGGTCTACGCCTACATCTACCGTCACCACCTTTCCGTCTACCGGCGTACTGCTATCGACTTCGCTGTCAGGCATGATTATACACATGAACGACTTGCCGCTCGTCACATCCTTGGGGTAAATAGTCATAGGAATGAACCTATCGCTCGTTCCATCGACATACGCTCCCAATCTCGAGTAAACTTCAGGGAAATGCTTCTTCAAGTTTACTCCTCTACTTTCCAGCTGCTGCGATATGTTTTGGAAGCATATTTCTCGAAATTTATGAGTCGTGGCGGCGTTCTTATCGCCCGCATTGACCAACTTTGAAGTCAGAATCAATGTTTCTCTGTCGTCATTACCGCTTTTGCTGTCTCGTCTTTGTCGCCTTCGGTTCTGTTCTTTAATAACGGCCGATACGCTCTTACTGAGGCGTAGTTTCGCACATCGCGACACCATCTGTCGTTCCCATTTTACGGCACCTTTTGTCGGCACTTCACTGATAATACACACAGCCACATATAAAATTACCCTCGTCTCGGGGTTGTAAGACTTGCATAGCTTGACCACTTCAGTGTATAATTCTGCGCCCATTTCGTTCGGCTGCAGGGACTGCCACTTCACGAACTCCGGTTCGCTGAGGTACTGGAAGCCGTGAGTGGTGAACTTCTCCGCCGCCTCGGGACTTGTAAAGAACACTTTGACGACGCCCCTGCCGAGTGCGAGGTAGCCTTTGTGAGCTATCGTGCTTATTTGGTGCAGTGCGTCGGCGTCTTCCTTCGCCGCTGATATGATCTGCCTACAGAGAGCGCTAGCTCGGGAGTGCAAGCACACTTTTCTGTGTTTGTCCCAGTGCGCTCTCCGACATTCTTTTGAGCAGTATATGGTTGTACAGTTGTGGCATGTCTTGTAATGTCTTTTGGCATCAGCTAGGGGAGCACGAGATGTGCATTTGGGGTATTTGCACTTGACGAACGCGTCGTCCGTGCTGTTTTCTGTTTGCAGGGAAGCGAGGGAGGTTCTGGAGTCGTGGTGGGTGAGGTGTGGGTCGGCGGGGCGCAGGGCAGCGGCGTCGAGGCTGGTGCGGCGGTCGAGCGAGGCGCTCTGCTGCGCGAAGGGCTCACTCCTCCGCCGGGAGTGCTCGCCGTGCGCCGACCGCGGCCGCCTCGACTCTTGCATTACCGCAGGATTATCAACTGAATCCTTGCCTGAAACATTATAGCATTACAATAAATACCTCGAAGAATAAAGCATGACAACATGATACAATTTCAAACATGAAATGAGACTCAGAACCATCTTAAAATCCAACAAAAAGAAGCATCAAAACATCCAACATGCTTTCGGTAGACATGCTCATAATCATAATAAAAAGCCGGCTTAAACAGTGCAAACCGAAGTACCTAAACGGGATCAAACTTAAATATTTACCATGTCTAGGTATTGGGAATAAATGTTTCCATACTTGATGTTTGAGGTAATGGTGCACCGTGTGAAATGTCTAAAATGTAGAGTGTGATTCATGAGGACGTGATCCTGCATCAACGCCACTTTACACCAGTTAAAGAAGCCGATGACCATCAAAGTCCTCTTGGGCAGATTTTGAACTTCAAAAACGTCGGTAAAGTGACCTGAACAGAGTGATATAGTAAGTAAAATTGGAACGGCCTGACTTACATATCGTTCCTACCTGGTCGGTCCCGGTCCGGGCTCGGGTCGGTGACGGAGCTAGGCCCTTCACTAGGGGTGCTGTAGAAACGGGACGCGGGGGAGGCACTGCTGTGACCGCTGCTGGCCAGCTGCTCGTAGCGGGGACTCTGGGAAGAGGGAGGGAATCATTGCGTCTCGGTTCTACGGCCTACAGACGCCTAACCTTTTAGCGCTTGGGATAGAATACCTGTTTGCTTTTCAACTAATGAGCAAAAATTCACCAGTTATTAGAGTTACAGTCTATTCAATCAATAGCTTATAAACTAGTTAATTAATTTAATTAGGTATATGTAGGTCATACTCAGTTAAGGCTTATGTGGTTTCAGGTTACAGACTTGACATTTTCAAGGTACATATTTAATTTACAATAGCAAATGACTAAATATATCTTTCAACTATCATTGTGCCCAAAGATATAAGATTCCTGTACCTACCTACGCTTCCTTATCTTAAGAAATATTTTAAGTAGGTACCTTTCCACCCATTAAGTAATAAGGGCTGCCAGACTTCCTAGGGCTTGGTTGAGGCGTGGGTATCCTCGCGGGCTGCGACGGAAGGCCTAGGAGTGAGTCCAGAACGTCCTCCAAGGTCGTGGATCCCGGAGACGGCCTTGTGATACCCAGGTTCAGAGAACGCTGGGAGTCTTGCCAGTCTGCAAGCACAGGGGTCACATGGGAGTGGACATTATTAAAGATAGACTCTATAGCAAAAGGATTTGAGTCTTGAAGCGAAGAGTTAGTGAGTTCAGGAAGCTAAGTGGAGCTAAGTAAGTATTTACCATGCGAAATAGGTAGGTATTTTAATGTTTAACTATAATATTGTGATAAAACTTACCTTTTCAGTGTTGCTAGCTGTAAACTTCTAAGTATCTAGTAAAGCCTGTTTATATACCTAGTTATTCATATTATACCTTATTGGTTTTTCCTTGTATAGTGTATAAAATTTTTTGTCTATGTGATAATTTTGTGGATGTTGAACGTGTTTTAGCGTAAAATAAAACAAAATAAGTAGGAATAATGATAGGCCAATTAAGGACCGTAGCATAATTTTGTTAGAAACAATACATGAGCCCCACGAAAATATTTAATAATGTTAACATAAAATAAGCTGTTGACTGCACAAAAATAAAAATAAAACAAAATATATAAAATAAAAATGAATATATTTTATTAATCACTATATTTAAAATGTAACTAAAAGTAGATTACAAGTACTTTCGAAAAGATAAATACGACGAAGACAGGTAGATTTATTTATGCAAATCTTCAATATAATAATAATTTGTTTTTTGACATCAAGGTACCGAGATTCTCTAACTTAGTACAATCATATTGCCTATAGCTACATAGAATTAACATATTTTTTTAGGTACTTGTCTATGGTAAATCGGAATATTTAATAATATCTAGAGAGCTACATATTAATTAATATTAGTATTAGCAGAAAAAGTAGGGTAGGCGCAACTTGAATGCAATAAAACCAAAGGTCCTATCACATTTTGTCATAGACAAGAAATGGAAGTTTTTTTTTTTGTATTCTCTAATTTGTAAATTTGCTAAGCCATCGGTAAAGCAAATTCGTTACGTTAAATTTCGAATATTTCGGCGGTGCGAATTTCGAACGCAATCCTGAATTTATTTTCTAACCTAATCAGAACCTGTATAATTTACTTAGGAGAGTATCGTATCTCCAACATAAATTACGAGGTGATTTAAGTAGAAGGAATTTGAAGTTAAGATTCCAGACTGTTTGTCACTTTTCACCACCACTTTTTTTATGGTTCTGATAACTGTTGCCATAAGAAAAAAATATACAAATAATTAAATAAGTTTAAACACAGTGATTAGCAAGCAATATTAAATGCTTTCTTTGAATCATTTTGTGACCTATTAAAGCTTTATTGTACCTATAAAATGTTAAAAATTTAAACAAACAAAAAATATCTTGACAAACTGAAATTATATTTAGCACCTAAAATAAAATAATAGCAACATAATATTGTATGTACAGAAATGCTAAATTAAAACTAGCATAAAACTAAATTCCAAAATGTTCCAAATTGAAAAACACACGAAACAAAATAATTTAATCTGTACATCAAATGAAATTATAACCTACTAGAAGAGTCAACTGGTTTTACGTCTGATTTTTCAAATTATAGTTATGGCAAATATTTCTAGAAATCTTCTTATATCTTAATTATTGACTCAATGATAATTAATAACATGAAATGTTTTTAACACATGAAGAAATTGATATGTCTGATAATGGTAAATCAATAGTCAACAAGTATTAACTTATACTTTGATACGAGTCAAACATTTTACTAAAAATGCTAAATTAACAATATAATTCATAAAATACACCTATTTCATACATAGATAGTAGAAGAACAAGTTGCCATTATATTTTTCGAACGGGCAACAATCAAATAAATTAATAACTACCGCCAACTCGAAGTATAATAAAAAAGCTGTGTTGCGTGATTCACATACACTCGTAAGCGTACTACAAGCCAGTGCTTAACATTGCGAAATTAAAACACTTTTACAAAATAGAAATCGGAGTCGAAAAAGTGCATAATGAATGTCACAAAAACAATGGTCCTGAGTCTTAAACACAGTCTATAAAGCTCTATTACACAAAGTTCACAAGATCGAATTCCGACAAGAACTAAAATACATAGAACAGCACAAAAATAACGCACGAGTATTAAACGATTAAACGTAACATAAAATTAACAATGACACTGCAGGTTTGATGTCGATGCGTAAATGCAAAACGTGGAGCCTCATTGAGTGAAGTCGAGTGGAGTGTGAATTTTGCGCGTTCAATGTGCATTGCCGCGTCGGTTTGGGAATGTGTGTGATCGGCTATCGAGCCTGCAGTGTTACGTGGGTGGTCACGCTCGCTCACCGGGCGCCGCGCGGTGCTCGAGCCGCAGGGAGGAGGGCGGGCGCGGGTGCGGCGGCGGGAGCGCCTCCGTCACCACCAGGGGCGTCTGCGGCGACTCCAGGGGCTTCGTACCTGGAAACGACAAGAATTTCATAAAAATCAAAATGAAATACCATTTACTCCAAATTTAAAACAGTTCTTGAGTCACTATACAAAGGTATAGCCTAGCAGAACAGGTCTTGCAATAATTTTTATTAGATCGTGCCGAAGCATTGTAATTGTCACCATATCACAAGTGTACAATTCTTGATTCGATTCTTCAACATTGTTCAGGGCACGTCATTTGATCACTGCGTCAAAACCACTAACCCAACTTCAGTTTATACTCGAAATCGTTGACTCACCAACAAAGGAGCTCTCAAGCCAGTACAGCTTCTGACTGGACCGTGGCGAGGGAGTGGTGTCGAGGTCTCCGTTCGCCGGTTCCAACCCCGACACGTAGTGGACAATCGCCGACGTCACCTCCTTGATCGACGTCTGGATCTCTTCAGCTGCTTTCGCTGAAGCGGACTGCTGAAGCAGTGATGAGGCTAGCCTGGAAACGTGGCGGAATATGAAATTTGGAAATAGCACACAGCTATGTCAAAATAATATACCTGTTCTTTAATTTTAAGAAGAAGTAGGTGTAATAATAGTTAACGCAACTGCAGACACATTGTGGCGAGTCTACTGTGATGGAACACTTTTGATGCAAGATATAATAATTAAACGCATCAGATACAAAATGAATCTATCAAGACCCATTGTGTCACACTGCCTGATGCACACAATAGAAAACCCCCAAAGGCTGACTCATATAAAAAGAGAGCTCTGATGGTTATTGGTTAACCAAAACACTTGTAAAATACCTCTCATGCGGAGTCCTCGGTGTGCTATTCAGTCGTTCCTGACTCCTCCACCCTAGGTAAGGCTGTCTCGCGCTGAACGAAGATCTGGTGGAAGGTGAACAGAGGGGGCTGGTGCCGCGGATACTGCTACGTGTTGATGAGCACGGTGACGTCTGCAAAGACAATGCCACAATCAGTTTATGCAGATACTGAAAAATTACACAATAATCCAATAACGAAGTCATTTGACTTTACAAAAATCAGATAACACATAACAGCTAAAAGCGTGCCTATTTACTATCGTTACAATCGCAGAAGAACTGGTATGGTAATGATGAATGACAGACCTGAAGAATTGTTACCCCCATAAATAAATATGGACAGAACCTTCCATCTCTCTTTTATATAAAGTCAGCAAAGATTCAAATTAAGATTAGAGTCAGCTCAACCAGTTTAATACCAGGCTTTCCATTACCTATCCCATAAAGCCTGTCCCGACAATACCTATACTAGTCTTCAATTAATATTTATCAACCTTCCCTCCGCGTTTCCATTATATCAGAGTAATCGCAGAGTCATGCTACAGTTGGCAGGTTGATCGATATTAAAATTCAAAAGGCACTTCGTCAAAAACAATGGACTCGTTTACATAACAAGACTAGCTACGAGTATATCGGTGAATGAACCGAGAAATCGCAACGCGGCCGCTGCTGCAAGGAAGCCATATAAATGGTGACAATTGTATCGGGAAAACTTTCTCGGTGATTCTGTTAATGCGTAATTCCATCGTGTTTTACGGTTAGTGGACTATCGTTTGTAGTTGTAGCTATAAGTGTAATAAGTAAATAAGTGTAAATAGAGAGTTGTGGCAGTGTTGATTACGCATTGATACCGCCGAAGCTGAGGATCTTCTTAGACTGGTATAATAAGAACTGCTATAGCAGACCACCGTACAAAACTAGGAGTGTGTGAAGTTAAGGGGACTGCGATTGCGTATTGAAACAGCCGAGGCTGGAGAGTCTTCTAGTTTATACCTATCCCTTCTGCAGACTTACCTGGTTAGAATTGAGCCGGCTAGTAGACCACCGTCCAAAGCTAGTCGTATGAGGCGACAGTTGAGGCGGTGGCGGTTGCACATTGGCACCGCCGAGGCTGCCAAGTGAGGTGGTCTTCGAGTTGAGGCCGCTCCAGCGACCCGCCGATGCAGACGCGTCAGACAGACGCTTGCGGAGAAGGAAGCCCTCGCGAGGGGCTGGCGCATTTTTGTACCTGGAAATTTTGAATAACATTATTAATGATGAGTATGGTAGAGTCAGGATCACTACGATCAGAAACAAAACACATGCGTGAAAATATATATGGTACACGAACATATAGGTAACAAGTGGATAACCGCTGTCACCGAGAAAATGGACAATTCAGGAATAGAATTAATTATAGACCAAATTTGCGCAATATTACATTGTTTTATTAATAAATACTTGATTGACAAGTACTGGAACTGGTCAAGTAAAATTAGTAATGCATTAAAACTGGCTTAGTACCTATATTAAATTGTCCCAGTTTCAAACAAAATCTCAAAGTTATAGCTTACATTTCTACAACAACAATCTGTGCCAGTTTCGTCATAAATTCCAGCATCCAGTTAAGAAAAGTTTTTTTATTAATAAATTCTTCGAGTAGTTGAAGTTTCGAGGCGACTCCGAAACTGCAGAGATTTAGCAAGCTTTTCCCACTTAGTTTATTCAAGAGCATCAGGGTTAACCTACTTCTAAGCAAAGACTTGATGAAGTATGACTGCTTACCCCCAGCACTCAAGTCCTAGCACAGATAATAGTAGTAGCAGCAGAGCGAGTACGATTGTGTCTCAGTAGAGCGAGTGTGGCTCAGTGGGAGCATGTGCTACTTTCGATCCGACGCTCCTGAGTTCGAATCCCGCTGGCCCTGCCCAATGACTTTCTTAAGTTATGTGCGAATTTAACACTCGCTCTAAAAACGGTGAAGGAAAACGTCGTGAGAAAACCGGCATGTCCAAGAATTAATCACAAAAATTCAAGGACGTGTGACATCCACCAACCCGCTCTAAGCCAGCGTGGTGGATTATGGCCCGTACTCTCTCTATGAGAGAACCGTGTCCCAGCAGTGGGAACTTGGGCTTATGATGAAGTTTAGGTAGAGGTATAGAAAATTGCCATTGTTTCAGTAGTAAAACTGCTTGGAACTTCTCCGTTTTTTAAGCGTCATGGCTGGCCTGCAGATTTTCGATAATATAAGCATTTTTAACCGACTTCAAAAAAGGAGAAGGTTCTCTATTCGATTGTATTTTTTTTATGTTTGTTACCTCAGAACTCCGTCAATCATGAACCGATTTGGAAAATTCTTCAAATTTAGAATAACCGACTTCAATGTATCTTCGAAGTCAAGGTCAAATGTCGATGAAATTTATATTTGATCACTTCGTAGCTATACTTTCTATTTCGTAGCCAACGCAAAGAATTTTAGTTAGAGTTCTGAGATAACAAACATTAAAAAAATACAATCGAATTAAGAACTTCCTTCTTTTTGACGTCGGTTATAATACAACGAAGCTACCCCCATTTAAATAAATATATTTTGCTTAGTTAGCCCCAATACCCTTTAAAAGCCTTTAAGAGCGCGTAGGTACCATTTATAACACCCTCCCGGGAGCAAACTTCAGTTAATGGCTCTCAATTGAGAAGCTTTTTGACTTTTCAAAAAGACGAAATGTGTGCAGAGAATTTTCTAGAAATGTGAGGACCTAATTCCAAAAGTATAGTGTCATTTCCTCAGTATTTTTTTATTATTTTAAAATTTAACTGTGATTACATATCCGGATTGAAGGGCAAGCGAAATAGGGGATCGGACTACTTTTTAGAAATTGATCATAGTTTATGTATATAGCCATGGAAAAAATATTTTAATTAAATAAAGTCCTAAAAGTACCTAAAACTATCTTCAAATGTTGTGTTTTAAATATTGCCGCACAAAAGGTCACCTCACAGCGTATGACGTCACACGCTGGCGAACAAAACGACAAGCTACCAAAGCAAACTTGGAAAGTCAAGATTTATACGTTGTTGTAAAGTTTAAGGAATTTAGGGTCGTCATGGCATGAAAACATATCGTTTTGATCTAGATAAAAAGCAAAATATAAAATAAACACAAGCTTCTAAGGTATTTACTTTGAAATGACGTCATGCACTGTGTTGCTGTTTAAGAAGAGATAAAAAATTGTCAGAATTATTAGATTTTATTTATTGATTTAAAAATATAAATTACTATTATTTTACAAAAATATTGCTTGAATGATCTTTCGGATTCGACAAACATTCGTTCAAGGTACACTTTAATTATATTTTCGTTTACTGTCCGATCCCCTATTACATATGGGCATATGAGACTTAATATCTCATGTATCGCGGTGAGCGCGATGCAGTTCTATGCAGTGCTTTATAAGTTATTAAAAGTCCTGGGTGGCATTGCCATTGTTATGGGCAGGCGTGGCGCTTACCATCAGGCAAACGACATGCCCGTTCCATCACTCAGTTCCATAAAAAGAAAACAACAACAGAGACCGTAGTTCGGGGTACCTGTCACCGTATTTCCTGTACCTTGCAGCTAAAACAACAGTCGAAGCCAGGACGCGCGTCATATCCTTGCCTATTTCCATGTTATTATTAGTAAGGCTGGTAGCTTGTTTCCACTAGTCACATGACCAGCTGGTGTTGCAATTAGGACTTTAATTACAATAGAGGACCCATACGTCTATTAACGTGGGTGTGAGAGCGACTTGAGATAATTAGACTGCGAGTGACGAATTCATGCAATGAGGACATTACGTTGCAAATACCTAGGTACTTCAACATGCCAACACATCACTACATAGTATAAAACAAAGTCGCTTTCTCTGTCCCTATATCCATATGTATGCTTGAATCTTTAAAACTACGCAACGGATTTTGATGCGGTTTTTTTTAATAGATAGAGTGATTGAAGAGGAAGGTTTATATGTATAATAACCGTGCGAAGCCGGGGCGGGTCGCTGGTTGTATATATACACATATGTACCTACAGTGTATTGATGTACATTTTAAACGAGTACGGGCAAAATTGCAACTAATAGTTTTATTTTAATTCACTGGTAACGTTATGGTATAAAAACTGAAACGCAATGCAAATATGTAGTGCAATCCCGCTGAATATTATGTAGGTTGTTGTTAGAATAATATAATATGTATGGGGGTAGATAGTAAATGTAAAATGAATTAAAATTAAAATATATATATAAGTAATCCCTCCGCTTTTTTTAAATATGTATGTATATTTAATAATAAATATGGCAATGAGCTTAATATTGTGTATAAGAAAAGGTAAATAATGTATTAATTAAGTAAATTAAAAAAAAATTAAAATAAAGAAAGCCCTAACAACAATCCTCCTTGTACGACACGTACACTACGCCTGATTCCATTGCATTCCTTAAGTTATGGAATCTCAAAAAATATATATGTAATAGGTATATATTATTTAATCAAATTTTTTTATTGATTTATTTAGGGCACGAAGGACGAGCTTTGATAATCAGAACATTTAGTCAATTTATATTATCATGTTTGTATTGATACAGTCATGTCGGTGGGATTAGTTCAGTGATGAGATAGATGGACACGACAATCTAATAAATGCTAAATACGAAGTCCAATCCGGTCCAATACGAAGGCACGTCGCTCGTGGTATAATCATACCACGAGCGACGTGCCTTCGTATTCGCACATTAAGAGGGACCGGCACGCTGAAATTTTCATACAAAAAGAGAAAACGTTTTTCTACCCCTAAACATTAACCAAATTCGATGAAATTTGGACATGTAAGAGATGTTATCATTATTGAGATTTGTAGATTTTTATTTTATCGATAATTCCTATAGAATTTGAATAAATGGACCCAAAAAGCTCGATATTTACTCGAAAAATTTATTTTAGGTTTGAAAGCTGTTAACTTTGAAAATAGACATAAACTTAGAAAAAGGAAAACCTACAAACCTAGTTTATTCTCCATTTAAGAAATTGAGACTAAATTTACCAAATATGGTTGAGATTTAGTGTGGTAGAAACGTTTTCTCCCGAAACGCTAATTTTAACAAAAATCTGAAGTTGATGCGAACTTAGTTAAATTATGATTATTATTTAGTTAATTTATTTAATCTAATTTACGCAATTTCTGCGAGACCTTAAATCATTATTCAAATACCTAGTGCTCGGTGGCCGCGGCTGTGCCATATCCTCTTAACCTGCTTTTTTTTATGCAACCGAATGGTCAACAATAGCACAAGATCGCGAAGCCTGGAAGTCATGGGGCGAGGCCTTTGCCCAAAACTGGGACGACACAGGCTAACAGTAACAGTAACCGAATGACGAGACCAGCAGGTCGTTCGCCTGATGGTAAGCAATACGCCTGCCCATAACAGTTGCAGCAGCACCCAAAACTTTGTTTTGCAAAATCCTACGCGGCACTGCACTGCGCGTCATCCTGAGACAATTAGCTCTTAAGCCTCATAATGTCCAGTAATTTCGCTGGTTAGAATGCCCTTCAAACTGGAACAGAGCAATGCTTGCGCATTACTGCTTGGCAGCAGAATAACTGGTAAAGCGGTCTGGCCTCTCGCATACGAGAAACCTACCACCAATAATACATTATCTACTTATTAATAGGTTAAAGGGCATGCCAATGGCTACTAATGCAAGTATAAACGAATCATTGTCGGCGAGATGAAGTCAATTATAACGATTAAAGGAAATGGCATTATGCGATTAGCTACATTAGGTTACGTATCTTGATCTTAGGCATGCGGTCAGTTCAATGACATCAATACAGGAGCATTATTGAAAACTCTATTCCCACCTTAGTACCGTAAAATAGCTTAGAAATGCGTAGTTATAAGTTTATATACAACTATCAATACAAATGTTTAAGCTGACCTAATTATTTTCTGTCGTAGTTCTGCGAAACGTCATCAGACTATTCTAGTTTCCTAAATAAAATCAAACCACAAGGATCCAGTCACTCGTCAGGTCTAGTAAATCACTGTTGCTCTCATGTCAAGCCCTTTCGCTTGCCTTGACATGATTAGATATATGTGAAGTAGACCGTACGAGTATATCGGAGATCAACGTTCCTAAGTTAATATTGAGATGGCTGGATGGAGAGAAGCCATATTTACATAATAGCTTTTGCAGTTGCGAATTATATAAAAGTTTGCATATTTGGTCCATGATTAATGAGATAAGTTTTTTTGTTGAAAAATATTTTTTTAAGACAAGCTTTTAGCGTATTCGTAATCGGAACCGCAAGCAGATTAAAATGAGCCTAAACACTAGTAGTTTACGATTATCCCTCAAGGAGTTCCATTGCCCACCTTCCGTCTCAATATGTAAGTATGATTAATATCATAGTGTAAAAAAACAGTTGGTAGATAAACTTTACTCACCATTCCGGCACATTGAGCTTCTGCAATGACCTCTGAACCCTCAGCTCGTGCTCAGAGAGCACGCGATCCGAATTCTTCTGCAATTCGTTCTCAGGAGGCTGGAACAATAGGAAAAATACATAAGTTTTTATAAAAAGTAACTTAATAATATAAGAAAAGCATTAAAAAAGCTCTGACCTGATCACAACAAGGTCTAAGGTACGAAGACATGACAAACCGCAAAATAATAGATGTTCTCAGTCACATCTATTTTTATTAGACGCTAAAATAAACTAATTCTAATTTTACAGTTCCGTGCACTCTGTAGAGGTCACGTTATTTACCGATTCGTGAATTTCGTCAACATAATTCGGCACTAAGCGATACAAATCCGCCGTAATAGAAACGTTAGTTTTATTCCGCAAGTCATCGATATCGGCATTCAAATCCCTCATGGATGACGAATCTTTTCCTTTACCGATTTTATAAGTTTGATGAATTTTGTAAATTGCAAACTTAGCGTATCCGTCTTCACGAATATCGTGAGAAATATCTTCTATTTTCGCGTTCGCTCGATGAGAATAGCTCAATATTTCTTCAATGGAATGGAGAGATTCTTTGCTCCGGACTAGGCTATTATTGATTCCGCATTCGTTCACGATTTCAGACCACGATGGGAAATATTCTATGCTGCTTGCGCCACTCATTGATTTATCCTGTTCAGCATCCGTTTTGTGCTCTAGAAGACTTTCTTTGGACTGTGTGATCAAGTCTGATATGCCGAAAATAGATTCGTACCAGGATGAATGGTCTGTATCAATAGTGTTCAAGTTGAAACTGACGCTTCGTTTCGATTTCTTTAAAGTAGATGGTTTTGGGTTCAGACTTAATTCACTGCTCGTTGGAAGTAATTTTCCATTCTCAAAATCTGCGTAATCCGGTAGGTCGATCTCATTGAAGTCGCTAGTTGGTGTTGGCGGCTCAATAATAAGGGGACATAAAGCTTTCGGATTACTCTCTTCTAAATCTTCAATGGGTGGAGGTGGAACACTTTCAAGTAAGCGATTAAAAAAATCTCGAACTCGATTATCGTTGTCCTCAAAATGCAATTTATTGTTCGAGCTATACGAGCTTTTATTTTCATCTGTGAGTGACGTAACTCTCCTGGTTTCATTCAGGGAAGTGCTGCTCTTGGAGAGTCTCACACTACTAACACTCAGCCGCGAGTTTGTGGAATTACGTCTTTCTGCATTGAATCTCTTTATGCATATCTTGGTTTTCCACTCATCGTGTTTTATTCTGAAACCATTCAGACTCAAGGAATTCTCGTCTTCAGATTCACTTCTCGGTATATCAGAAAATTTAGTGTAATAGAAGTCTCTTGTGAGTGGTTTTGTGTAGATGTGTTCTGGTTTTACCTCCTCAAATGGCTCCATCTCCTCCGTGATCCATATTGTATCCAAACAGTACCAAAATCCATTTCGCTGCAAAACCTCTTCCGTCGTCAGTAGCACTATTGACACCATTTTTGTGAGCACCACTTTGTCCGCGATTTGAGAACAACTGAGCGTCAGCTGTAATCATTGCTTTTCACAAAAACACTAATTAGCTCAAAAGTCAATACTCATTATAGAAGTTTTCGGAAACGGGTTATTATGAAGAATTAGTGATATAAGCGTACTTACTTACTCGGACCTAATGGTTGTGTTTATGTCAAATTATCACACTTTTATCGTATCTTTCATCATTTGTTTGCTAATTAGATAAATGTATTTGATAACATTATGGTACACTCTTGTACATTTAAGCATTGTGAAAGGCATTTATCGACGCGGAAAATTAAGGTCGGGGTAGTTTCAACGGTTAGTTGACCTTTAGACCGCAACTTTTCTTAACAAAGGATTCCGGTATTTTGCAACATATGACTTTGAATATTTGGAGATCAAAGGTAGCCGATTGCGATAGTGGGTGGCGATTTTTAGGGGAATGGAACTCACCCTATGGTCAGACGAGGCTAGAAGCGCGCACGGGCCCAGCAGTCCTACGCTTTCCCAGCAAGTCATGTCCACTAACAACAATTGCGCGCACTCACATCAAATGTCTACAGACGAATGCCGACAGTGCTACCGTAACCTGATGCACCCGGCGAGTTCGTCATCCGTTACGTAAGTTAACACTCGCAATGTAACTTCTTGGAAACAAACAAAGCTGCTACAAGCGTCGAGACGAGAGGCTTCGAGAGGAAGTCGAAAAGCAAGCTGCAATATCGAAGCGGAAAGCGTTCGCCAATCTAATCAGAACAACGTTGAATATCGAACGAGAAAATCCAATTACAAGGCTGAATCGGAGCGACCGCGGGGCTTCCGAGCTTAGGGTCGCTCGGCGGGCTGGAGGCTGCGCTGGTGCCGGGTCGGGCATGCGGGGCTGCGGCTCACTCCGACACTGCGGCACGGGGCATCGCGCGCGCCCGGGACTGGCGGCCGCGTCGCTGCCGAGCGCCGGACTGAAGGCGCGGCGCGTGTCCTTGGGACCGCGGCGCAGGCGTGCACACACCCTCGCTATCAGCTTCCAGTACTTTCACAATTCATTCCACTGTCGTATTACGATACTTTTCATCCTGATTTTCAGTTGACAACTGAATTTAGACAGTTTTGACACTATCTGTCGCAATTTGACGAGGAGTTAAGTTACCGTAGCGGTCGTACGCTTGTTTATCGGAACTCGTTGGGGAACAAAGAAGCAATGGACAGTGATGTTATCGATACGTCCCGGAGGCTGATTGTGGCGGTCAGCTGACGTCGCCGTCGTCTCCGAGCGGCGGCGGCGGGTGTTCCGAGGGCCGAGGTTGTCGCGTGGCATATTCGACCTTGTATCGAGGACCTCAAAAGCAATTTCTTCTAATTAGCTTTTATGGGCTCTCCCGCGCGCACGTGACACGAAATTACATTTTTATGGAAGTAATACAAATTTTGTGAGTTGTGTTGCAAGAAAGGTGTATGTAAGGTCACAGTAAGGTTGTAATGTTTCGTCTAGGGAGGTATGAAGTTGGTGAATTATTGCGAAGAGGAAAGGGGTGGTTGCGGCTTCAAGTCACGTGGGAAAATGAAATGTAGATCGTGACCTAAATACGGGAACAATAAAGTTACCGCTGTCTCCTCTGATATCTTACAACATAATATCCATTATGTGTAGGGCTAGGCAGACTACTTATTTTTTTATTATATTAAATATGACCAAATAATATATAATAGTTCGACGCTATGATGCTTTTTTATGTAAAAGAGAAGGCCATGTCAGAAAGTGATCGGACACGTGGTCATGAGGAAGCATAGAAGCAGACAGCCCCGGGATCAGGGAAGGAATGAGATGGAAGAAAGAAAGCTGTGACATGTACGATAGCTTTTGTGGTTAGGCAGGTTGGCTCAAATCACATCACACTGAATCAGTCACCAATGAAGTGCCGGTTCGATTCCCGCGACGAAACAAACGTATATAGAAAAAAGAGCGCAAACCATTTGCTTCGTGTTTGGGTATTGTGGTACAATGGTCCTCATAGTCCCTCGTTCCCTAGATACAGGGATTCCTAGTTAGGGGCCAGGATCTACGTATGCGATCGTTGGACATTAAAAATGGATTCAAATCTAAAAACCTCCTCCAAGGGTTCCTCCAAGTATTTTCCTATTCATTCCATATCAGAGACTTCCAGCTCGTACATCGAACTAAATGTTACATATTCGTGTTTGTTTCTGTAATAAATATTACATCCGTTTTCAGTGTCGTAACCGGAGAGAGCAAATAAATACCAACATTATATTAATGTGTAGGTAATAAGGAACGACATGTCACGCGATCAGGCAATTTGGCTTGAAGCCATTGCGTTGTTTCTAGCTTACTTTTTAATTTTATAACCATGTCAAAAGTTAGGTATGCATAAAGTAAGTAAGAATATATTATGTAAGTAAAGTAAGTAATAAGTATGAAAATGTTTGGTGCTCTCTTGCCTTGTTATTTTAGGAGTAACTTTAAAATTTTACTGAGAATTGGTCCCCGGCTTCGCATGGTGATCGATAATTTTGTATATTCAAAATTATTTTCCGTTAGTTATACGATTCATCAAGAAATTCCGGATAGCAAAAATCGCATCTTAAACCATCGTGTAAACACAACCTTGTACTAGATACGAAAATTAGCACTTTTAAAAAGTCTCGTAAAATAAAACTGATTTGAACTTTAATTTTTTTTTTATAATACCTTACAACTTAATATTAAATCTAATTAAGCACGGAAATTGTATCATAATATGAGAAGGACATTGATAATGACATGATTTATTTCTAAATGTACAATTTTTGGCGGCTCAATCAGAAATACCATCAAGTTGCATAGGTATTAAATAAAAAGTTGCAACAACACAGACAGACACCGGATAACTATAGTTAACTTTTATAGACAGAGAAGATTTATATACATATATGAGGTAGTTACCAACTAAACTAATTAATTAACATAAGTATTAAATTCACACTGTTGGGAGTCCATTTTCCTTTTGTTGCTATCTCTGCAGAGAAGAAGGAAACTGAGCTCTACGTAAGGCTTTGCCAATGACTGATGATATGGAAATTTATCAAGGACAGATTTATACCTTTAACTTCTTCTCTCGTGTGGAATTGTCGTCAACCCTGGTGTCGGAGTTTTCAGACCGACCGAAGGCCTCCACCATGGCCTAACGACTGTTGTCCTCAAACAACAAACGGGACCGACGACTTAACATGCCCTCCGAAGCACGGGAGCGCTCAGATGTAAACTGAGCGCTAACCCTTTAACTTCTTTATATGGAGCAATACTCACTCACCTATAGAACGATATACCTAAATCAGAATAAAACTATTGTTACCAAACTATTTTCACTTGAATATAATTAATTCAAAATATTTCCCGACATGGTTCCCTCGCGGGCGTCGCTGATTGTTCATGTCTACACGCAACCCCCGGCGCAACCCTTATCGTGTTACACCCAACTATTACTAATTCTTTAAGCTTACAAGCTACAATATGTCGGGAACTAGAACCGTTTCAGTAAAACCAGGCCTAGTGCACTCCGCACTGTAGGTACGAAGCTTCAAGTACATAGTCGGACACCGAGAGCGGGTCGCACGTCGTTACACGTGCCGCGTCAGAAGAGATAAGAGCTATGCGATAGAACGGAGGCGCTCTATAGGTTAATATGACTGGTAGGTATGCAGCGCTACGCAAGCTGAATTGAATTTTATTGCGTCATAGCAAGAGTCGCTATTTGTTTAAATTTCTTTGCGGAGTGATACTTCTGTCCCTTAGTATTCTGTGGTAAAACAGTGATATTTTTTACCGTGCTAAATAAAAGATTGGTTGTTGGTTATTTTTTTCATACCTATACAAACGAGGTTTTTTGAAATCTTGAACCGGTCATAATTCACGATCGCAAAGCTTTTGGATTATATCTAGTAACTAGAGACTAAAAGGGTATAGAGACATCATAACTGTTGAGCTCATTCTGAGTCTGTCCTTTCTCATCTTTATTTTTCTTTCATTTTTCTATTTTATTTCCGTTCCTTTCTTCTCGTGTATTTTTTCTATCTGAGTCTAACCCTTCTGTACCTTTCTTTTCTGTACCATTTTTCTTTTCTTTCTTCTCGTGTAAGTTTCCTATCTGAGTCTAATCAGGAAAAATACACAAGAATAAAGAAAGAAGAAATAAAAGAGAAAAAGGTACAGAAAAGAAGGGTAGAGAAGCCCTTATTTTCTGTTCCTTTTTCTCTTTTCTTTCTTCTTTCCTTATTCTTGCGTATTTTTCCTTTTTATTATACAGGGAATAACATTAATGTGTAGTAATACTGAAAGGTGTGTATGGGTATCTAGTCATGAATCATCGGGCAGAATATGCAACCAAAAAAACACTATTATATTTTCCATGCAAAGTTTAAAAAATATTTATTTGAATTATTTTGGACAATCCTAACAAACTGTGGCCTAGTCGAGGTAGTACGGGTCACTGACCGAGCTACTTTGTGCCTAGGCACAAAACAGATAAGTACAGAAATCAATCTACATACAAAGTGCGCTCGAGCAACGCACACATAGACACCGCTCACGGACACGATATCTGGGCACAGTTGGGATGCGAGCGCGAGTGCCATCCGCTTGAGACACGCGTCTGTGAACATTTTTGTGCAGAAATGGAGCAACGAAAAAAGGTTATTATAACTGTTCGGTGGACGGTTGTTTAAATTCAACATTAAACGGTGAATTGTCGTTTTTTAAGCTACCAGTTGTTTCAGAGAGGTAAGTAGGTATTTGCTTGTATTTCGATGGTTCATTTTCACGTAACACAAAATAGTTAGGTAGGTAGGTAAGCGCCCCGGCCCCCGGCCCTGCGCCGAACAAGCGAACATGACTTTGTGGCCTTGTCATATTTTTACAATTTAAAATTAGATATTTATTGTAGTATAGGCTGTGTTAGCCTTGTGTTCAATAATCTAATGAGAAAGATGTTAATGTAAACTAATCGCATTTGTTTTGTCTTCAAAAAAACTTTATTCAGTTATAATAGTAACTGCGAAAAAATTATGTCGATATCTTGTACACTTATTTTTTTTTAAATCAATCAATTTTCCTCCCAAAAACTTCCTGCGCCGTCCGGTATGAAAGGTATGAAAAGTACATACATGAGTATAACTTCTGTATTTATCTGTTTTGTGGCCTAGGCGCTCTGTCTTTGAAAACGCCGAACATTTTACAAGGGCTTGATTTCGAGTCTCAAATACCGGAATTTCATACTGAACGGATCTTTGGGCTCGGTCGGTTCCGTTCCGGAACCCACTCGTAAAAAAAAGGTATTTCCACATTTTTACACTACTGCCCAAAAAGGAGTATTTCAGGGTTTACGTATGTATGTATGTATGTATTTATTTATTCCACCATTACTTCTTATTGCCTGGACAGATTTGAATGCATTAAAACCATAATAAAAACATAGGTTTAAGTTTTTATACCATAGTTTTTTTTGCATGTTCGGGAACCCGTATACAAAAAAATCTTCGCGAACGGTACTTTTAATCTATGCCTTAACGTACCCGACTTGGCCTTGCCTTGATCAGTTTCAACTTTTTATCCAACTTGACGTCTTAGAATTCATATTCAGAAATAACCTAAAAAGAATTTCCGAAACGAAAACGGTCCTTTTCGGTGGAGTTTTATGGGGCGGCGTTAGAAGGTAACTTTGTTTGTGCCGCTCGACCAATCAGGAGCAGCGGCTATTATTTATTAGGATTACATCTTTATGATTGGTGCAATACGAAACAAGGCTAGCGAATCATGAAGCGGCGGCGAATGTTTGATAGCTTTAGTGTTTGCCGCGTTTTGTCAAAGATTAAACAGGTTTATTTCTGAAAACTGACTAAGTAAAGACGCTTTATTGATTACTCACTTACGAACACTCTTTTACTATGCAATGAAATCAAATGTTGGAAATGTCTTAACCATCATTATCAGCCTATTACATTCCTACTGTTGAAATTCATGCATGATGTTTTTTACATCCTATTCCTACGGTGGTTGGTGACCTCACGTATTTTTTAAGAGCATCAGCCACGCTCGCTCTTATTAGACGTTTATACTGATTAGATCCTTATTCCTAAATGTTAATTGGAGCGATGATGTTTAATGCTGTAATTAACAAGTAAGCATAAAGAAAAATAAAAAAAATACCCTGCCAAAAACATTATAGCCTATGTCACTTGGGATGATTTAAGGATTCCGAGGATACCCCATACATCCAAATCTGTTGAGGCATTTATTGTGTAATAAAAAAACGCACATACATTAACCCCGAAAACATTACATTCTTTTTTTGGGGAGTCGCGTAAAAAGCAGTTTGCTTGAAAGTTAGTTGTAAAGTAAGGTTGGTAGGACATCTGGCTTTGCTAACTGAAGATAAAATTTGTTTGTCAGATCTGTACACGCGGCGCACTAATATTCTTTGTCACAAGTTCATTGCTCTTTATCAGCTGATTGTTAGGGTTGAAATGAACTTGATTACCAGAAATGTTTAAATTATCATATCTTGTGATTTTAAAAAGTTTCTGGTGATTTGCACTTGGACTTGAATTATTAATAAGCTTCTATATGCGTGGTTTAATTATTACTACACATTAATGTTACACGCTGTATATGTTTTCTTTCTCTAAGTGTAAATAAGTTATATTCAGGATACTAAAAAGCTATTTTATTTTTATTTTATACATTTTATTTATTTTAGTGTCTGGTAAAATGACTTTCGTACGAGTACTAGACGGTACGAAAAACCATTGTTTGGAACACCAACCGTTCAACAGAACGGATAGTATTGTAAGTTGTTTCTTATTTGAGACAGTAAGTGCGAGGCAGGCAGGTGCGCGGTACGCATTCGCCGCCGTTTCCCTTGACCTCAGGGTGAGTGAGGGTAAGAAGAAAACACATGCCACCTGCTACGAAACAAGGTTAGGTTCTGTTAATACTTTAAACATTACTCAAATATTTTTTTTTGTATTATTAAATGAAACTATTAAGGTCTTGAACATTATTCGTTTTTAACCGACTTCTAAAAAAAGTAGGAGGTTCTCTATTCGATTGTATGTTTTTTGTTTGTTACCTCAGAACTTCGTCATTTATGAGACGATTTGGAAAATTTGGGTTCAGTATATAAATTTCATCGATATCGACCTTGGACTTTGAAGATACATTGAAGTCGGTTTATTTTTGGAGAAATTGAACACTATGTGTGGCTAAACCGATTTGGATGCGGACTTTTTTATTTGAAAGCAGGTTTTCTAGCAGTGGTTCTTAGACATATTTATCAAAATCGTTTGAGCCGTTTACTTTTTATAGGTTTTGTCGGGGGTTTTTTAAATTTATTTTACTGAAATTCGCTTGTCATGTATCCAAGTGAAATAAAAACTTTTTTGATTAAAGAAAAGTTCGCTCGTAATTTTTATTTATTAAGCACTTTAAATTGCATAGCTCTGCATTAGTCTTTTTAGACATCAGCTATTAAGATTCAGCCTGAAATTAGTGCTCTTCCAACAGAAAAAGTAATGTATGCATGCACACTTCTGCCTGGCTGAGTAACTAACACAATGGGAATACCCATTACACATCAAAGTTCTTTACTCCCGATCTACCCCTAAGAATTCTATGAAAATTCTATTCTCACTTAATTTAAGACTGTGTACGCCTGGCGCGTCCGCTCAACTTTAGGTATTTGTCGGTGTGCGGCGAGTGTAGCGACACGATCCTCCGCACCCGAAGCTTGCGGCGCGTTCAATGACGAAACAGCGCAGAATTAAAGTTTTGATCGTTTTTGTGGTATTTGTTTTTGGGGATAACTAATTTCACCTATTCATCCAATATATATAAAAGGGTCCATGGTCCATGGTCCATGGTCCATGGTCCTAGTATTTTAGAGCGAGTGTGGCTCAGCGGGAACTCGTGCGCCTTTTTCTTTGACTTTCTTTAGACACCGTTTAATATCTAAGTCACAATAGCGTTGAGAAAACCCATGTAAACGCCTTTTTTGGAATATACCCTCTTAATACTCGTTTTCGAAGGATATTTATTGAAGCCCAATTCTGTATAGACAATAAACATCGTGCTATAGTGTCAGTGGATCAGCGAGAACTCGTGAGACTTTCGATCCGACGCACTGGAGTTCATATCCCGCAGACCCCGTACCAATGCCTTTCTTATTGTATGTGTAGATTTTGACTCGCTATGAAACAGTAAAGGAAAACATCGTGAGGAAACTAACATGCTCAAGGTTCAATGACATGTGACATCCACCAACCCGCACTGGGCCAGCGTGATGGGTGACCAAAAAATCTAAATAATAAGGTACTATGTAATAGTTAGTATTCTTTGGTACTATTTATTTTAGATTTCTATGGTTATGGCCCATTCTATCTATGAGAGAAGACCCGCGTCCCAGCACTGCTATAGTCACAATATATATAGCCAGTCCCACAGAATGTATAATAGATACATACATAGCAAGCGATACGTGCAAGCGATGTGTTAATGACGACAATTAGCAACTTTGTCGTGTGTCTACTCGTAGGGCTGCCACATAATTGGATTTATGCCAGGAATAAACGCTTGGTACGCCAAAAATGTTGAATATGAATGAATATCGCCATTCATCTTTTGATACTATACACTACATGGGGGAGGGAGAGGTTGTTAACAAGACGAATAAACGACATCGTCTGATTTATGGAACGCGATATATCAAATGGGCAATCATCAGCACATTTATTGTTACGTATCTTACTTACCAATTTTGTTAACATGTACATTATTTTGTGACTTATCTTTCTACTTTTCGTGTTTTCGAGTATTTAGACCACCTGAAGGCCTCCGACATATAACGACTGTTGTCCAAATACAACAACAGGGACCGTCGGCTTATCGAGCCCTCCGAAGCACGGTAGCGCTCAGATGTAAAATTCACACAAACGGTAACCCATCCAAGTTGTGACCGTCGCGTACGTTGCTTAACCTGGAAGATCTGTTACGAACGGCTGGGCGAGTTACGCTACGAGCGCTACTTCTGTGACTAACTGTATATTAAACTTTTATTTTGTCCAACCCTTAAATCACTTCATTGGCTTCAATACCCGAGCTCTTTTATTTCCATGTGGTATTTAGCACAATAAAAGTTGTTTTATACCTCTCTGTGAATTTTGTCACGTAATGTTTATCATATTTCTGTAAATCTGTCAGTATTATGTTTCTGTAATACAAACATATGTAAAATGTATTAGGTAGGTTTTTTCTTTACTTTTTACATAGTTATAAAAAAATTTAGTTACAACAACACTAACAGTAGGTCTATTCACATAAGCATCATAAGCATCGCAACTCGCAACCCAAACACTTTGTTTCTAATTGGAGCGTTCTAGTTCTCATCTCTAGTGCAGACTCGTCTGGCCCTCTAGCCACCATCTAGCCCTCGTCACGTGGTATTTAGCATACCATTATTTATTATTTTGTCACGTATACCTAATAACAAAAATATATTATTAGCTTTGATTAACACTTGACTAAGTAAGGCTCAGCAACCAATCTGAACTCCCGATTAAACGCTGGTAAATGCGGAGTTCTCATTGGCTGTGTCTTATTTAACCCAGTGTCAAGTTTCGTTCATGAATACGGCTATGAGAGAGTGCTATAATGTACTACTATATATTTGTATGTTATATATGTGTGTATATTAATGTATTTGTACCTACGTTGACCTACATTTGATACATTACAAATTTCCAAGGGGATAGAAATAGGTTCGAGGAAATGTTGTAGGTACCATTTTAAAAGTACCGACTCTTCCTACATTTATACCCCTTTATACTTTGACACGTCGACACGTGTAGTTATCACGTGCATATCGTGTGGTGACTAGTGGTGTAATAAACACCTTGCTGTTATGAATGGTTACGAGCAATTAGCAAGACTTGTCTTTTGATGAATTGCGTTGGAGTTTTCCGAAGGCGAAAATAATAATAATAATAATGAAATGACATGACTTTACGTTATTGCGCGTAATCTACGTTGTTTTCAAGGTGAAAGGTTTCATTTTTCTTTTCATTGTAGATTTGGATACTTTTAGGGTACCACATAAAAGTATAATGGGAACACATATATAAAAAAGAATCTCCTTATTTTGGATATCGGTTAAAAAGAGACGTTCTTCAACTATTTGTAACAAATACTCAAGAGGATATTGCAAACCCAAATTCTATAAAATGAAATTAAAAATATTCTAAGAACCCCATATTTTAATATTATCTTTGTAAATGTACAATGTATATACATACCTACGTAACGATTAAATAAAAATAAATAAAAAGGTATACCTATTTCTTTTGGTTGACTTACACAATATTTTTCGATGTAGGTACCTAGGTACTTTAGTTGGTTGTATTTTTACTATTCTTCAAGCATCTATGCAGCCCTCGTCCCCGTATATAAAAAGTATTCTGTTCCTCGTCCGTTACGAGTGGGGTCACGCTACTGGGTACAAGCTGAAACTCCCAGCTTAATATCCAAAGAGAGTTAATCCTAAATCTGAATACTTAAGTTACTTCTTACTGGGTACTTCTTAAGCATCTGCAACATTATACTCTCGGATTTGGGTCAGGAGGGCGCCGAGGCTGGATTAATCGGCTCTTGTAGGGATTTCGCAGGAAATTCCTATCATAAGGAGAATTAAGGCACGTAGAGGAGACACGCACTGTATCTGTAGGTTTCATAATGGAATGAAGCATAGTATCTGTAGCTTTTATTTAACAATGTTCGTTTAAATAGCTAAAAATATGTAAGTTATAGGTAAGTAGCTAAGTATAGGATCAATGAAGGGCATTGTAGCTAGCTGAAGGGCAATGTAGTACTTGGCATATGAGACGTACCTAATATCTTGATGTCTTAGGGCGATAAGTGTAATGCTGTGCTACGCAGTACTTTTTCTGTGAGTTTTGCAATTGTTATGGACAGGTGTGGCGCTTACTATCAGGCTAATGACTACTTAGCTCGTCACATTAACAGAACAATAAAAGAGGAAATATTTGAAAAATTGCTTTTATTATAAAAAATACGGAGAATGAAACGAACATAAGTCTTAGATTTATTACTTTTTTATATGAATCCCCGTATCAATGCTCACGTTGGTTTCAATAAACTCCATCAGCTCGGCTGCTTTCGATAGGCGTTTGTAATTTCCGAAAAACGCGTCTGCCAGGTATCTATAGACACATTGATAAAGAATTATTCATTTGGCGACGATTTTGGAAATTGTTATGCGATTTCGGTTGAGATAAGAAGCGAAAAGTTTTTATAAATTTTGGTAATACTTATCATTCACCTTAATAACACAAATTATTTTTCCCTTGAAATCTCAACAAATAGTTTCGTCAAAAAGTATCCAAGTGATGCCTCTACCATAGTACTATACTACTTTACTTTAGTTATAAGTAGCGCAAAAAGACATTTAAGAAACCGAGGAGCTTAATTTTGCTTTGACAATCAAATACTGAGATCCTGCGTGAATTTTATTGTACCCATAAATTAAATGTAACCTACATTTACTAAAGTAAATTCATAATAATCATAATCATCATTTATTGATATTTTAAAATACAAGTCATCAGTCAAAAATAAAATAATAATATAAAAAAACATAATTGAACATAAAATTTTACATTGTTAAATTAATATTAAATTATTAATATTACAATTAAATTTAGGTTACATTTACATTTAAGTAGTTACAAAATTAATGTAGGTTACACTTAATTTACTTAATTAAACGTAGGTTACATTTAATTTACTTTATTAAATGTAAGTTACACTTAATTAAATGTAACCTACATTTAAATTCTTAGCGTGACAAGAATTTACTACTGAGAAAATGCAGAATGTTCAGCCAAGTCCAAAACTTTTTCTTATGTCTGACTCAATTTGTCGACATCGATATGTAGCTTCGCAAGCTTTCAAAGACAAGAGAAGGGGTCGATGGGGCTTGTCATCGAGGGGTGGCTCCCGAACTTTGCCTTTATTGACCTTTGTTCGGACCGAAATATCACGCTGTTAATTTAGTCAGTTGAAAAGTTCAAGTCAGCAGAACCAAAGTAACCGACATAGCTGACCGATTAAGTAAGCTGAAGTGGCAATGGGCCGGTCACATATGTCGAAGAACCGATAACCTATGGAGTACACGAGTTCTAGAGTGGAGACCACGTTTAGGCAAACGTAGTGTAGGACGCCCTCCGGCTAGATGGAGCGACGACCTGCGTAAAGTGGCTGCATCAGCTGGCGGCAGCAGCTGGCGGCGGGCTCAGTGGCGTGCATTGGGAGAGGCCTTTGTCCAGCAGTGGACTCGTATAGGCTGATAACGATGATGATGATGATGATGAAAATAAAGCTCTCTCCTCCCACAACTCTCTGAAATATTTATTATTCAAAGCCACATACATTGCTGACATTGCTGTATAGATATATAACTGTCGTTCTATGATTTATTCTGTAACAATATTTCCAAAGTAACACACCAAGTCCGGTGGCGTCCGGAAGGCCCAATCGTCTGCTTAGCTCAAGCGACAGCTTTCACAGCCGACTCAGACGTGTTAATGAGGTATTTCCTAGCTTCTAACCATACAAATATGCTTAACACATATCAAATAAATTCCATTAAGGTAATCGCTGTAACCCTAATTCCGTGGATGAAGTCGCTGGTATCAACTAATATTAAAAAATGTATATTTGTAGCAACCACGTTTTGCAAAAATTTAATTATTAACTTTAGGGTTTTTAGGTTAGCCATACAAATATTTTAACCTAAAATTGAAATAGTTGACCACTGCAGCTCTATAGGAGCGCATAACTTCTTCAAACTATATATATATTATGCAAGTTTCATTACTGTCTGTACCTACAGTAGTTTCGTGGCCTTCTCAGTTCTATTAGTTGCATACCGAAGACACCTTGGATGAAAATGACATGCAATTATAGGGACGCGATCAATAACACCTAGAGCGATGTTCACTTGTTTATAACATGTTCGCAGAGCAATTCCGCCCTACATCCGAACAACAGGGCTATTTACAAGACAAGTTACTCACTTGATCGTGTCCCATCATTCGATTTCTCGATCAATCATTGATAACGGATTCGGATTGGATTCGTATCGGATTCGGATCGGATGCAGTGCGGAATCGGTCTGAATCGGCTGAGTTCAGTTTCACGGGGGCCTTTCCACCAAAACTATGCGAAACGCAGAAGACTAACGAAAAAATAAACCAAAACAACGGGCAAAAAAGAATTGAAAATGATTATAAATTGTAAATTGTAGGCTCCGTCTTGGCTCCGTCTGTCTTTAGTTTAATTTGTGTCCAAACGTCGACTTTAAGCCCATTTCAGGTCTGGCTTCTTGCTACCCTTATTTCGTTGTTCAGGGTCAAGTCGCGTTCATTTTGCATAACGAGCGAGAGGCACAGGGGAACAAGCGTAACTGTTTTCAGCAAGCGGACACTTAGAGCATTTGTCAAAGCTCGATCACCATCCTTGAACAATTGGTGCGAATGAGCTTTATAGAAACTTTGGTACTTAGGTAAAACGTGATTGAAATTTATAATAAAAGTTGGCAACAGTTCAGTGAGTCTATTATATTTTGGAGTACCATTTTCCGATTAGCTTTATAGCATATAACTTCATAATTTTACTTTAAGTTGTTTCAAAGTGTCCAAAGTGAGCTTACATAAGTATTTTGTTATAATCTTATCCTATACTTTAAAAGCTAAAGTTTGTGAGGATGAATTATTTTTCAATCACAATAAATTATTTTTCAAAAAAAACTAAACCGACTTCAAAACCACAAATGGCACTCAAAAGTAAAAAATAAATTAATATAATTATCATAAGCGCTACCCACTCATATATTTGAAGTCGGTGCCAGCCAAGTCTAATAGGTAGTAGATAAATACTATGTATAGTAAGTACTACTTGTAGGTAGTATTTATCTACTACCTTTTAGACTCGGCTGGCACCGACTTCAAATATATGAGTGGGTAGCGCTTATGATAATTATATTAATTTATTTTTTACTTTTGAGTGCCATTTGTGGTTTTGAAGTCGGTTTAGTTTTTTTTGAAAAATAATTTATTTTAACCTTTTTAGTGAAAAACAAGTTTTAATTAAATTAATTCAAAAAGATTTTAAAGACAAGCTTTTATGATCTAGAAGCCACATCATGACGAAGTTTAGAACGGGCTATCACAATTAAATGCATGTGCAAAAAAATTTCATGTCTGTCCTATATCTCTGTTGAGGAGTTCCCTCGCCGGAAGTCAATCCTGGGTGTATCTGCCATGTCATGATGGAATTTAGAACAGGCTATTATGGTTAAATCCATTTACGAAATGTTGTGTCTGTACTATTCACCGTTGAGGAGTTCCCTCACCGGAAGTCAACCCTGGGTGAAGCAGGTGAAGCAGTCGAACACAAACCTCCACCTTTAGAAAGTTGGTTACGAAAAAAACAAGAACCGACTTGAAGATTAAACTTATATGTTTTTGTTTTTGCTATTTTTTTCAAAAACTACTGAATGAATTTCGATAAAATTTATATGGGACCACCTTTGAAGTATTACCTACCAATCAAAAAAAGAATCATCGAAATCAATGCATAATTGGCGGAGTAATCGCGTAACAAACACACAAAAAAAAAATAAAAAAAAAATAAAAAAAAAAAAACATACCGTCGAATTGTAAACCTCCTCCTTTTTGAAGTCGGTTAAAAATACTACTAAAGGTATTTTGATCATATTTAGTATACAGATACTTTAGATAGTAATAGTTAGAATTGTTTGCTTTAGGTCCTGGAAAAGGACATAGGATACTTTTATCCCGAAAAACCGCAGTTGAAACTGCGGGGAGCAACTAGTGTCTTCATAATTTCATACCCTGGCATATGACAGGCATGCTGTCAGGTGTAGTTATATCTACTTTAATACTGTTAGTGGTAAACCACTCAGTGGTTTTGTTTGGCAATCCTGCAATTCGAGATATTTGGACTGGTGAAACTAGAGGCCATTGCGAAATCTGAATTGGTGTGTTCAATTATTAGTTTGAGTTGGACTTGCTATATCTAGACAACACAAAATATTACAGTACTTAGCTTGTAGATAAAGATTACTCTACTTACCTCTCTACTAGACATGACTGTAATTTATGTTTTCAAGCATTTCATCACCGCTTTGCCAGTTATTCTGCCGCCAAGCAGTAGTGGGCAACCACTACAGACGTTCAAATGTGCGTCTGTGATGCCAAAATCGAATAAAGAACTTTTACACTTTGATTACTGTGTACCTCGTACACGAGTGGTTGGTTCCTCTTTTAGTAAGGATGGGCTAATTACCAATGCGACTCTCATGCAAACAAGGGTCTCAAGATGGTCCTCCAGCCTTCTCCATAGACCTTCCTCTAAAGCCTCTACAATCTTAGATTAGTTGACTCATTTATATCTCGATAAATTTCTTAGGTAATGTCGTAATTAATAAGATTGTGCAAATCACCGTGGCATGGGCTCTTCGTTCTTTCCCCCATTTTTCATGCAAAGTCACATCATACAAATATCAACTCAATGCCTTCTTTCACTACCACCCTTTTATTTCTTTTCTTTTTGTTACCGCGTGACCGACCGAATGTTGCCAGCTGTTATGCAGCTGGAAAATAATTTTACTTACATTGGTTTCCAAAAATCGCATAATTTCTCGACAGGATGGTGCAAAGCTGCAAAGTAGCACAAGCTACCTATCAACCGTCATATAGGCCATTTAAAAGCTGTTATATACATTTAGTACACTAGTCACAGCATTTACCTACAACTGACAAGAACCTTCGAATTGTTTCGGAGATTGTGTGATTGTTCAAGCAAAACATCCACAGCTATGTTATGTCTACCAGTCAAAGAATCAATAGAAATTTGAGAAAGCCCGCGTCTGTAAATGTTTACACAGGCCACAGAATACGCCAGAGTATTACAATACTGTCAACAAACTATTCGCAAAGCTTTGACCAACGAATTGCTGGTAGAATAGAATAGGGGATCGGACAACTTCTCAGAAAGTGTTTTAAATTAACTACAATTAATATATATAGCCATGAAAAATACTATTTTAATTAAATAACGATCTAAAAGTACCTAAAACTATGTTTAAATATTATGTTTCAAATATTGCCGTGCAAAAGGTCACCTCAAAACTTGTGATGTCATATGTAGGTGGAAAACGACAGTCTTAGAAATAAAACTTGTAAATAGATTCTAATACGTTTTGTGAAGTTTGGGGACTATATTGTAGTAATGGAACGAACAAATTAGCAAAAATACATTTTATGAAAAGCAAAAACGTAAAATAAACACAAGCTTGATTCACGGCATTTTCCTACAAATGACGTCATGCGCTGTGATTGTTGTTTCGTTTGAGATGAAGAACAGATTAAAAATGTCAGAATTATTTATTGATTTAAAAATATAAATCATTATTATTTCACAAAAATATTGATTGAATTGGAATGTCTACTATATAGGGATGATATTTGGCCGACTTTCTGCTCGTCCTGTGATGGAAGGAGGAGGGTGGAATTAGGTCGTGAAGTTCCTGTGCACATTCCTCGAAATGTATCCTATAGAAGATTGACAGACATGCTACCTTACGTCGATGCTCAAGACTCATCTTCTTCTCATCTCATCTTCATGTATAAAGAAATATGTATGGAGGTCCACAGATGATGAGACTCAACAGCTAATTGTCTCAGGGTGACGAGCGCAGTGCAGCGCCGCGCAGGATTTTGCAAAACATGGTTCTGGGTGGTGCTGTTATTGTTATGGGCTGGCGTATTGCTGACCATCAGGCAAACGACCAGCTCGTCTCGTCATTCATTTCATAAAAAAAACTCTTTCAGCTACTTATTTGTCAGTACTCAGCCCAGTTGTCTCGAATGCCATTTCCTTCGTATGAAATGAGCCTAGTTTACCGACGGGCTCGCTGCCGTTGGCTGTTAGCCAGTATTCGTTTCAGTGCACTTTCCATCGTTAGGTCTGACATTCGAGGATGTGAATGGTGATGCACGTAGGCACTTACGTGAGGAATTGTATTTTTAGCGATTGTGCAATATTCCAGAAAATTGTACAATTTTCGAAGCACGAAACACGTTTGTGGGATGTGGGGAATATAGAATACAATATTTTTTTCTTTTATTATTAAACTAGCTGCGCCCCGCTGTTTCGCCCGTAGTTTCCGGGGATAAGTCTATGTGTCCAGGGTATATATACATATAAGCTATCTCCATTCCAAATGTCATCCAAATCCGTTTAGCTTTTACGGCGTGAAAATATAACAAACACAAAAACATACTTAACAAACTTTAGCATTTATAAAATTAGTGTGATTAACTTCAGTCTATTTAACATTTGAAACTAAACCACAGAAGAAATAATAATAGGTAACAAAACCTACAAAACTATCAAGTTATCTGTGCAGCAGTCACAGAAAAATCAATAGTACAAGTTGCAATAGAGAAGCTGTGAAGAAGACGACCAAAAAAGATCCAAAAATGATCTATAATTAGTCCCGGCTTAGGACCTCGTATCCGGGCCAGAAAAAAAAATTAGTAAAGCAAAGCAAATCAGTGAATGTCAAAACGTACTATACAAAACATATTTCTGTAGTACCACAAAACCACAGTAGGTTTGTCTTGGTAAGCACATTCGCTTTCTACTGCCATTAAGATTTCAACTATAAAATAACATAAATGTTTATTACTTACTCTAACTAGGATACCCGTATCTAGGGAACCAGGAACTATGAGGACCATCGTCCCACAACACCTAGAGACGAAATAAATACAAGTGCTTTTTTTCTGTACACAAACATTTGTCCCATCGCGGGAATCGAACCTGCAACTTCCGTGGCGGAGCCAACCTGCCCAACCACTACACCATAGAGGCTGTCTATACGTTTTATCAAAGCCACAGAGCTCCACAATTCTAAGGAAAACAATAAAATACCTATAAATCTACACATTCAATTAACTCATCAAGTGAAATGGCGTTTCCACATGTCTAGTGAAATTAACTCAGTGAATGTACCTACGTAAATTCTCTTTATCAAGTACATCGACCTCGAAGCCGGAGTGATGTTTCACGAAGTTTACGAGCTTGCATGCGCTTATCGCGAGCAAGCTCCGGTGGAAAAGGGGCTTTAAAAATAAGTTGAAAAATGGAAAAGTTAACAAAATGACTTAATAGGGTTCGTGATCGAAGCCGGCGGCAGAACAATAGGTATCTCTTGTCTAGACTATTTAAATTATAGTATGCACCTCAGCGCTACTTATACATATATACGCTTCTGCCAAGTACCCAACTGACACATAAGAAACATAATAGTCAGCCTTTGTGGTGTAGTGGTTGGAAAGGTTGGCTCAAATCTCATACACCACTGAGGTTGCGAGTTCGATTCCTGCGACGGGACAAATGCTATGCGAAAAAAAAGGGCAAGCATTTTGTTTTGTGTCTGGGTGTTTTTTTTTATGTAACTGGATGACGAGACAAGCTGGTCGTATGCCTGGTGGTAAGCAATACGCCAACCCATAACAATAACAGCACCATCCAGAACTTTGTTTTGCAAAATCCTGCGCGGCGCTGCACTGCGCTCGTCACCCTGAGACAATTAGTGTTGTGGGACCATGGTCCTCATAGTTACTGGTTCCCTAGATACAGGGAATCCTAGTTAGGGGCCAGGAACTATGTATGTGGGGCGAAAAAAAAAATATGTCAAAAACAATATTGCAACAAAAGTCCAAAATAAATGCCTTTCAGTTTCTTGAGTATCTTTTGCGTTCTTTTTTCGATACGGTGGTAGAGTTATTGTAATAATTGACGTTCATAAGTGTAATCTTCTGTTATGTCAAAAATGAATACCTAAGGAACTTTTCAACTTTGATTTCTATTATATTAGGTACCTATCTCCTACAAAAGTTATAAATATATGAAAACCCAGACTTCAATAAATCCTTGACTCCTAGCTCCCACCCCAACAGAGCCAAGTACTCCCTTAAATAAGACAACAGAAACTTGTATCAATTTGTAATAACACACTGACAGCGCCACAAATTTTATCACTTTCCTCCTACATCATACTGTGAAGCCGTCCCGGAATAGCCACATCTGTAGCTATCTCCATAATTGGGTAATTTGTCCACTTCGAGCCACACCTATTCAATTCACTGATCGTAAATTCCCCATTGTCGTAATGTAATTGGGATCAAAAGAATGGATGACCACTCACCATTCGTCTTCAAAAGAAACAAAATAGGTGAGTTTATTATTGGTATTCCGGCGTTTGATGTGATCGTTTCGTCGACTCGTGTCGTTATAAAAAAAGTAAAATACTATTATAATAATACAGACACTAATGTTATTTTAATAATAAGAATGAAAGAAAGAAAGAAAATCCATTAATAACAGGGCACACAATTAGAAAACAAACAAAATAAAAAAGACAAACAAAGAAAATAGTTTACAGAAACAAAGATCCTACTAAAATAGTATCGTAATTGTTGGAAATAATACTGCCAGTATTGATCTCATAGATTAATTAACAACACAGGTAAACGCGAAGTAAATTTTGATCCACATACCCTGGTAAAAGTCCAAGCAATCCTTCGAGAGGTAAGCATTTCGCAGCTGAAGTTATTCACTATAAGTCACTCGTCTCCGAAGTCTACGAACAACTGCACGATTATTTAGAAACCAACTCCACAATGTTCTAGAACTATTTCCGACTAACCACTCATCCTGTTATCTCCGACTAGCCTATCCTGCGAGTAAACAACTTCTGAACACAAGGGACATCCCTTGTAAACAAATCTGCGTCACAATACCTGGACTCTAGACCTAGACCTACGTCGTCCGCTAATCTAGGCATCCTGCAGCATCAGGAGGAAAATCTTCCGGCATCCGACAATGTCAAGGCATCCGACAAAAGCAATTCCCTTGAACCTTGGATCCAGTCCCGTAACCGGACAAAAACTTCATCAATCATCATATACAGACTATAAGACAATCATCCTGCAAAAACGGCGTCAAAGAAGGCATATCCTACAGGTGTCGTCCATTTAACTACTTAATTCATGCATCCCTATGCGCCAACCGACAAATCCGAACATAGTAGGATTCAAATTGGCTGTGAATTACGTTTTACTGTGGTTTTGCGAAAGATTGACTTCATTACTTATATGTGATCGTTGGGCGTATTATGACAAATAGTACAGTCATATTCGTAGGTGAATTTTGACAATAGTAATGTCTGGAATATTTGAATTATTTGCTAATATGCAGCGACTTGGCATCTTATGTTGGCAGCAACCATTGAATACTATTCTTATTACTTTTACTATTCTCATAGACCTAATTATTTTAAATTAGACTGTCTTATTTGGGTTCAAAACGGTCTTTTCCTTTTGAGTTTTTGGAGCTTTTGTACCTACATGAATTAGTGCATGTCAGCTCCAATGTAGTTAATAAGTATATAAGTTAAAGATACACATAACCCTGCTTTATGTAGGGTTTCTTCATTCCAGGCATGTATGTAAGCCTCCATAAATAGATATATGTAGGCTAGATACAAAAGGGTCCTGCAGCTGGAGTTGATTTTCAATAGCTGCGAAAAGAAGGAGGCATCCGAGGAATTTAATCTAGTAAAACACAATGTGGTGTCTGTGGTGGACCATAAATACCTTCCAAAACCAGACAAAGGATCTGACACAATCATCCTCAAACCTACGTCAGACCACAATACATTTCCTAGACGTACGCGTCGAGTCGGCACTCGACACCTAATCCCCGCATCCTGCCATCTGTCCGACCGACAGTCCGGCGGAGGGCAGTGGCCAATCTAGTGCAGCACTGAATTGGATTAAATTGACCGTCTGTTATCCTTTAACGATGACGGATAGCAATTGGAACTCAATAGGATAACTCGCAATAGTGAGATAAGATGGTTTGGAGCGGTTTGGGCTTAAAATTCAAAGTTTAGGTGTTCCTTTCGAATGAGGCTTCTTTGAAATGGTTTATTTGAAACTGGAACCAGCTCCGTCCTGGAACCGCAATTGTTCTCTCGAAGTACGTTATGTTATTATTATTATTTTGCTTTAAAAAAAAAGAAAGTATAGTTCACGCTTAGAGTAATATTACTCTGAGAGTTCACGTTGTTTTGTACTGTCAAGAGCTCTACTTTTGTATGTCGCCATTATAAGCGTGCTTGTGTTGAGTTTTGATTTTGATACTGACACTCATGTCACAAATAGTTTAATAAAAATAAATAATTAAAATATGAATAGTATTTCCTATAAGACTTTGTATATGGAACTTACACAGACTTTTCCTAAACGTCACAATACTCCCGAGACCTATACTAAATCTTTGCCCGAGACCATCAAACTTATACTAAGTATCCGCGACTTCCGCTCTAAACCCACCAAGCCAAAACAACATGATCTGCCCATTAACCATTATGTCACCATCCATCAGAACTGAGATGGAGACGACACCACCCGCGCTCTCCCAAAATAAACCTACCTGCCGGCGTCGCCGCGCCGCCCGCCTCTGTTGCAGCTTGCAGCTTAAATGAGGTGGTGTAAATGTAAGACAAGCTTGAAGATTGAAACAGCTAGTAAACATGTAAATGAATCACCTTAATTTATTTTAGGCTATTTGAAAGTTCAAGCAATGCAATGTTTCTTGTCGGAAACAAGTCACAACGTCTTTTGTCGTATCACAAACCCTCTCTATCCAAAGTTTGTCTGGAAGAGATCACTTATTAGTGATAAGGCTCCTATTGTACTTACTATTAAAACTTTTAAGTTCTATTTTTATTTGTTCTTTTTTTTATGTGGTTATCTATTGGTGTACAATATAGCGTTATCAATCAATCAATCAACATAATGCGGTCAAATGAACACATGTTTTAGGTATGTTGTGAAACTGACATTTACGTTTATGAAATTCCTGTTTCATTAATAAATACACTCAAAACTAAAATTATCAAAAGAAGTAATAAAAATAAAAATACAATATAAAATAAAAATAATATTAAAAACAAAACAAAAACAGTGATAGACATAACATTGAAATAGTAAAAACACCACAAATAAACTTTTAAACATACTTGTAACAATAAAATCCCTCTCAACGCCCCTGCTTCACACTAAAACAAAACAATAAACGCCCATAAAAGCTATTCAGATTATTTCCATCCAGAATGCATTCTTTGGCACGCTTCCCCGTTGCAGCGTCAGCTCTGATGCAACACTAATTATTTAGCTATTTTAACGGATTCCGAGGAATGGGGCCGAGATAAAAACAGGCTCAATAAAGATTTCGAAATAGGATAAATGAGAACTGCAGAAGTTTTATTGCAGCTGGCCTTAATTTGTGTTAGGCAGTTTCTTTGTGTCATTGATAGCGAACCTTTTACCATCCATCTTCTTAGATTACTAAATATGCAAATGCAAACAGATGAAAATGTCGAGGATAGAACAAAGTTTGCTGTCAAAAGATAGGTAAAATTTTTATATTATGAGTTTTAATAGCCGGGACAAGAGAGAAAGAGAGAGATAGAAAGAGAGAGACACACAGAGATAGAGAAGCAGTTATTCAAACAATTGTTTGTGAAGCAGACATTTCATCGAAGGATGCCTTTCTAGAGACAAACATTTAAATACCTTGATTCTCGAAAATATCAATCTGTGCCCAAACCACAGAATAATTAATAGTACAAGTTCCAAACTGTAATAAAGTTATAAAGTCTTGGGCGTAATAAAAGTACTTTCTAATTAATAAAGTCATTACACGTGTCAACAGAGAAAATAATTTGCATCTCAATGGAAAGGTTGACGTAACGAGAAATCCTACGCTGGGTTTTCCTTTTCACAATAGCGTATTATGCATTTGTAATCTGCAATTTTCCCACAGACTTTAAGTAGGTAGACGGGAAGATTGGCTTCCCCGTGCTAAGTTAATACGATTTCCGATAATCCGAATGAGTTGACCGAATGAATCCGAATAAATTTCGACCATGCAACGGCTGAAGCGGATTCGTTGGCATTTGCCACTTTTGCAAAGCTTGTATTTTTGTGAACTACCTACCTTCTTTAAACTCATAAATTAATCATATAGATTTGTGCCTACTAAAAAGCTTTAGGTATAGGTGTAAATGTTCATAGATCAATTAAGAAAGCAGCTTGAAAATCTGATAATATTAATTGATTAAAAAACAACAAATAAGTTAATCCCCAAAATTTTCCAGTCTATCCCTTCAAACGCCCACGTCTTCGGAATTAGTATAGTCAGACTAAACCACGTCGTTTAATCAAAATCCTATGCAAACGTAGGTATATATATACCCACACATGGAGCGAGTTCCACATTCAAAAGGACCTGAAAGGGTTCGGAATGAAAGCAAGGCTCTATATGCCAGGAGCATGTTGTAGTCAGCCAGTATGTGAATGGCTTATGCCAGGGTTCGTTGTATGCCAGCAGTATGAATGGCTAATGCTAGGCGGTGAATGGGATGCAATTCCTCAGGATATAGATAGGTGTTATGACCTCATTTCAGTGTCTGCGGCGGGCTGGGGGTTCGTTTTGTTTGTTTGTTCTGTATGGCCTAGTTTTGTTCGTTTGTTCTTTTTTCAATTGTAATTTAGAATGTGAAGAAATGGGTCGGGACTTTATTGCATTTTTATTTATCTTTTATCTGTAGATACGTGATTTTAATTACGTATATTACTACGCTGTAAGAAGGTTCTTCATTTTAGGTACATTACTTTGAAAAGCTTATTGAGATCAGAAGCCGTCATTCGTCTTTGAGAAACTCAAAGAGAGGAATGATACACCTTTCATGTAACTTCCGAACTTATCGACACCGTTCAGCTTCATCATTCATCACACTTCTAACTTTGTTCAAAGAAATTAAGTTCCTTGGACATAAACCTTAACAACTTAGGTACTATCCGTACTAGAGATTACAATGGAGAATGCTTTTAACTTATAAGTTTTCAAGCTGTTTTTATAAAGAGCTTGTAACAAAGAACGAAGAACGTGACGAAGCAAGAATTCATTTCAGTAACAATATTAAATAATTTAAAAAATAAAACTCTTGCGAAAGCTTCCGGAAAGCTTACAAGCTAGTGACTTAAACGGATAGTGCTTAAGTCTTTAAAAGCTGAGCTGTTGACGAAATTGAAAACGATTTTGCTGTTAATACTTTGAGCGGCAAAATGCTGACGGGGTCATTAACTTCAGTAATATTATAAAAGTCTCATCTAACGCTAAATGAAAGAGACTTGAGTTACGAGCGATAAACACCATACTACACCATAGCAAAATAGTTATTGTTTTATTATATTTTTATATATGTACTACGGTATATATACGAGTATGTCGCAGCCACCTAGCTTAACTAGCCGTTCAATCAACAGCCTAGCCTCTTTACTAAACAGCGCCGTTTAACTAGCTTCCTGAATGATATTCAGCTATAGCGTCTGTTACAACATTTAATAAACTGGCTGGCTAATGCTTAGGCCATTCGTACGATTACATGTATCCTACGCGAGATTGTAAACTGTCATATGATTGTGAGCCGTCGCATTATTTTTCGGTAGATTATAATCTATCGAAGTGATAGATTATAATTTACTTACATCATATTCGTATCTAACATACATGTTCGCGGCGTTGGGGTGGCCCAAGGGCCAAGGCGGGGGCCTTACCCTAACCTACCGAGGGCTGCAGCTATATTCATTATTATTGTCACTACACTCTTCCATTGTATTATTTTTATTAAACTTTGGAAAACAGGCTTTATAAATGAACAGGCTAGGCAAATAGGTAAACGTCATCGATCCAAGTCATTTGCCTAGCTGTTTGATCAAATGGCTGAATATCATTCAGGAAGCTAGATGAACGGCGCTGTTTAGTAAAGAGGCTAGGCTGTTGATTGAACGACTGATTAAGCTAGTTGGCTGCGACATTTATATTCTATAGGCCTCTATTAATTTTATTTTGTTGTGCTTTATAATACTGCCTGAAATAAACAAATAGTATGGCTGCTTTTAGAGTTGAGTTGAATTAGAGGAGAGTTTTATTAACACTAGAACGATACAATTTCATTGACTGCTTGTATCGTAGCTCGCCTAGCCGTTCGTAAGCAGACCAGGGCCCTAATTCACTATGACATCTTGGCGATTCCTTGCTTCGAGGAATCGTCGATTCCTTCATTAATAAACGACATCTGTGAAATTTGTATTCTCTATGACGCGTCATATATATGAATATATGAATGCGTCATGGAAATGTCGTTTATTAATGAAGGAATCGACGTGATTTCGAAGCAAGGAATCGCCAAGTTGTCATAGTGAATTGGGGCCCTGGCTGGTTGAGCAACGTTCGCAGCATCACAACTTGGATGGGTGACCGTTTGTGTGGTATTTACATCTGACCGCTACCGTGCTTCGTTAGGACAACAATCGTTAGGCCATGTCGACGGCCTTCGGGCGGTCTAAAAACTCCGACACCGGGGTTGGCCACACACCTACATGAGAGAAGAATTGACTGACAGACTTCTCATTGACAGCATACCCGGCTAGACAGAGAATCGCCAGACATACGGGACTTCCAAACATGGATCGGGGGCGTTGAACTGCAGACCTACAATAAAAGTAGATTATATAAGTTCTTGACAACTCACCTAATAGTAAGCACGTTTGCGGTCTAAGGTGGAGCACGTTTGCCCATGAGGTGCCTATTCACTTGTCTTAAAGAGACCCAGGTTGTAATTGGAAGAAAATAGGGATTCCAGTAAAGAATTCCACTCCTCATTCATTCTTATCATTATAAAGTGATACAGTTAGTTCCAATTTTGCCCTTTCGGATAAACCTCAATCTTTTCTTATAAACTAGCACTGTAAGAATCATAACATAACCTTCTATCCTTCTCATACTCGTATTGTCTTACGGGGACGACAATAAAATGTACCGCGCTCTCACTCCGCTCTCAACGCTGTCCTGCGCGCCAATCCTTATTGTGATCTGTTTGCAGATGGATTGCAGGAAATATTGTCGGAGTGTTTGCGTTTTTGTGAGAGGAATGTATGTATGAATTATGTAGGCTACAGGCAGGAGCATGCAAAGGAAACCAAAATGCTTTGGTTCTACATTTAATTAAATATAAAAATTACATTTTAAGTTCCTACATGCTAATTATCCTAATGGGTGACAGCGGTTCGATGTGAGAACCAGAAGTGACGGTGTGGGGGAAAGCTATATAATGTAAAAAGGTAGAAAGAGAGGGCATGATGTGCAGCGTGAGCGCCTCGTGACTCGCTCCTGCGGGCAGTTGGTATGCACCACGACGTCATACGTAACAAATGGTTGTTTCTCTATTTTTGTTTTTATTGCTCGTTTTGTGTAAGTTTTGTATTTTTAATTAATATAAATGGATTGTCCGTTTTAATTAAAGTAAATAAATAATTTAAAAAAATTATAAACTAATTTATATCATTAAAATCTTAAGATTTTCGCATAGCATGCGCTAATGCATTCAATATCAGAAATAACATAACCTTGTTATGCAAATAAACGTAATGAGGTAAGGTAAACCCTGGGTCAACCTCACGTATAACTAAAGTACCTACAACTACATTCCGTGTGTCATGCGAACATATACATGAATGCTAAGAGGCGGGCAACTTAATTAAATTAAAGACAGCACCTAATTCAATTTGCTTGACACAATACTGAGGTGAATTCGAAATGTAACTTACGAATGGTTGCGGAGCTCTTACCTGAAACAGAGAGAAATAGAAATGAGTATGAAAGTATTTTTTTTTACATTTAATAGATACATGTTTGGCCACTATCTCGCCTGATGTGAAGCGATGAGCGGCTGCTCAGACCCGTCTCCCCGATGGTTCACCTAACATCATCCCGAAACAGGACTAGGTAGTTTGACGGCATTTTTTTTTATTGTTATTTATTTTTTTATTTTAATTATAGGTAACAAGTCTTTTTTTAATGTGACGAGACGAGCTGGTCGTTTGCCTGATGGTAAGCAATAAGCTAGCCCATAACAATAACAGCACCACCCAGAAGTTGGTTTTGCAAAATCCTGCGCGGCGCTACATTGCGCTCGTCACCCTAAGACAATTAGCTGTTGAGTCTCATAATGCCCAGTAACTTCACTGGCGATAATACGAATTCCAGTAATTTCAATAATACGATTACATATTAACTACTGGGCCTATGAGACTTAATATCTGATGTCTCGGGGTGATGAGCCCGATGCAGTGTTACGCAATGCTTTTTATGGTGTTAAAAGTTCTGGGTGGCACTGCAATTGTTATGGGAAGGTGTGGCGCTTACCATCAGGCGAACGACTTGCTCGTCTCATCACTCAGTAACATAGAAAAAAGGTGATCATGGCTCCTAACGAGGATTCCTTGTATCTAGGGAAACGTCAGGAACAAAGAGGAACATAGTCTCCCACGAACAAATACTCGCGCGTTTTTTTATGCACAACCATTTTTGTCCCGTAACAGGAATTGAACCCGCAACCTCCGTGGTAGGTATATGAGATTTGAGCTGACTTGCGCCACTGCTACACCACCGGTACTCTCATTTAAATATTTTCTAATTGGTCTCAAATATAAAGGCTAACTAAACCTAAGGCTGGTACCTAAATAATTAGAATTTATTTACAGTTCAGGGCCAACGCGGGAGTTAAGTAACGTAGATTTAATTAAACTTGTGTAATGAAAAGTTTGGGGTATCTTCCCCCTCCTTCCAGAGGGAGGCAGCCTGGTAATGATTTATTAGTGGCAGTTCTTGGCCTTAGGGTTAGCCGTACTGTCAGGAACATATCGATAGTTAGCATATTCCTACTCTATCAACATCATGATCAATCTGCCTCTTCATCCACTGGTCCTCTCCCGTTACGGAACCCGGTCCTAACTTTGAGCAGACTCTATCAACGCTTACACAATCGCTAGAGATTAGATGGTAGTGAGAAACTCGCGCTCTAAAAACGGAGAAGGAAAACATCCTGAAGAAACCTCATGTCCAAGAATTAATCACTAAATTCTTAGACATGCGACGTTTACCAACCCGCACTGTGTTAGCAAGGTAGCCCATACTCTCTCTTTGAGAGAAGGCCCTTGTCCCAGTAATGGTAACGTAATAAGCTGATGAACATGTTGGTCGTTAAATAGGTACATTTTACCTCTATATACTCTACAATCAATAGACATACTTTGTGTTTCAGTAGAACTGTATAACCGATTAAAAGCACAATGAATAATTAGGTATGAGTCGCTAGTAGACAAGCTATGTTACACTCCAATGAGTCAGCAGGTGGTCCCACTTGCAAAACAGTCACCAATTTGCAACCTGCTTGGAGTGTTGGGCGGGGATCGTAGGCAGTCGTTGACAATTGTGGGCGACCATCTACTTGCAAAATAGACTCAGAGTTTGTAGCAAAAATAATATTTTGCATCGGTTTTCGAAAGCTTTTAAGCATATTAAAATTTATTCGTAGATACTAGAGTTCATATAGAGAGAAAGGAACATTTTACATAAACAATAAAATCAGATCAGATAGGCTATTTATGAACAAATTACTACCACAGAATAAATTGTAATACTATTACTACATACTCATGTAATAATTATTATGGTAATATGATAATGACATAGTACGGGAATGAAAAAGTTTTAGCAAAATGGCGGACCGCGGTCCGGATCCGGACCATCGACCTATTTTGAAAAACAGTAAAGTGTATAAAACTTAATCTCTTCTAGATTAAGTTTTATTAAAATAATAATTTTGAGTAATTTAATTTAGCCCGTGCTTTGTTTTTTCTGCCATCGCCGTCGCGTCAAAACGACAATTATCTTCAAGTTACACATCTTCAACCCAGATCATGAGTTGTTCAATGACTGAGTAGAAGAAATGTGGTGAGGCTTCTTTACTTTAATCTTGGTTGCTAGTAATCATCTACCAAAATGACCGTGACAGTCATATTATTTTTAAAAACGGCCGCCCAATGAAACTAATTAGTGATCCCTGGCCTACACGTAATAAAATATTACCATTCATAACTATTTTGAAGAGAATGTATAAATTCTAAGCATAATGACAAAGCATGTGGAATCTTATGACTCATCTGTGGGTGTGTCAATTGTTTATTACTTATGTGAACACAGAAAAGCTTCGCGTAATCCGCATTTTGGACACTGATGTCAAATTATACATTTCAGCGCAAACTCGAGTAGCTACAGACACCATTAACATAAAATTAACGACATTGACAGAGACAGTCCAATCCACTTTCAAATAGCTTGAATAGTTCCCTATAGTAGTTGAAGCTAGTGGTTGGTTCCATCAGATAGTAAATTGGATAGAGCCACTGCTATCAGCAGTACCCCGCGTCGTTATCAGAGGGGATTAGATTCCCTAGTTGCTTAGTGCGTGACGTCAGAGGCGCTTCCGTTTCGTAATAAAGGAAATAGTCTGACGGGGATTTGCAACTTAGCTATTATATGGAATACGTTAGTTAAGCCAGTTTCTTCGGGTATTGTTACCCGTTATGCTGTAAAATTTACATGGTGTTAAATTTTCAGCTTCTCGATCTGAGAAGCACTATTTTTCTTAAGTTTGGAAAAGGACAGTTAAGTCCTACATCCAAAGAATGACAAGAAGCTATTAGCTTTTAGCTATAAGTAAATATAAGTTTTCGTGTATACTTTTATATTGTTTGTCATACAGTAAAGTATTTTGTATTGTATTGTATTTAAATCAATCCTGAGTACTTAATAATCATTAGTACAACCCTGAGTCATCCTGGTAAAAGTATTAGTCAGTAAAAAAAGTGGCAATAGTCATTACCGGGACTACCTTTTACATACCCATTATTATTTCTGCACAAATAACTTTATCTTTCAGTTCATGACATACAGTTCTGCAAATAACCTTGACGAAAAAAGCTCATGTTGAATAAAATCCAGCGCACTTCCATGACAGTTAAGTGGAGTTTATTCTTAGCCTGACGATAAACCATGTTATTTACGCATGCACTTTGGTAGTCTATAAAATCCTACCCATAAATTAAACTAGTAACCTATCCGACTTTGCATGGGTATTATACGAAAAATTATCTGGATAGTGGTGAAAACTGAATCAAAATCTATTAAGCAAAAACGGAACTTAGCTAATAAACAGATAGCGGATGGGTAATTTGTCGGGATAACAAGTAGCTTCTTCCAGGACCTAAAGAACCTACGTGCCAAATTTCATCAAGATCCATTCAGAAGCTTTTGCGTGATTGAGTAACAAACATCCATCCATCTTCACAAACTTTCGCATTTATAATATTAGCAGAAAGTAGGATTAGAGACGCGTCGACACGTTTTATGTCGATATATCGATACTTCACTATGAAGATATTGCGTTGCAAGTTGCAAGTATGTCCATTTCTCACAAGTTGACCCAGTTAAATGGATGATAAAAAAACTAACAAACTGTCATAAAAGGAAACACTTTCACAAAAAAAAACTCTTCACTGATCATTACCAGCTCATTCTCAGCTACCTATTTATCTAATATTTAGAGGAAAAGTAAACGGAAACCACGACCGCTCGTGTGTAATGCCCTCTATAAATAAACGCATATCTTACGCACGTGTGAACGGGGCTTAGTAACTCATGCGGCCTGCCAAAGCTGCCATAACAGTCACGGCTATATGTGGAAGGACCTACCACAGAATGAAGGTAATATGTAAGTGTAATAACTATGGTAATCGTAGCGTGAATAAAGGGTTTGAGAAAGCTGTTATTCAATGAATTCATACTAATGGATAGAACACACCAACAAACAAACTTTGAATGGATAGAACAGGCATGATAGGTCTATAATGCGGTTTAATGGTGTAAATAATAGCGAATCAATAATAATAAATAGGTACACAAATATATTTAACTGCATAATAAGGACACTACAAAAATATGACTAACACTAAATAAATATATATTATTAATAATCAACATTTGACTTTGAAATGCCTGATGATGAAATGATTGTTAAATAAACGTATATTATAAAATTATTTAAAAATGAAAAGAAACTATTAATCCTTCGTTTTTGACCTCAACAACATCATACAAAATTAATTTAAAAACCTGCCTTACTAATCGCGCAGACAAGGCGCACGGAGAAATACACTCCCCGTCGATTCGCAATAGCATTAGTATTAGCAGATCGCTCGCATTCATGCGCGAATGAAGGTGCACGCATGCTGCCGTACGACGCGTGTTAATCGATAAATTTTAGCATTCACCGAATTTTGCAACTATAATTAATGTTAATATAAATATAGCAGCTTATTAATGCTGCGAATGCTAATTAATCCAATATTAATTCACAGATCATAAAGATATAAATCACCCTAATAATATTACTATAAATGCGAAAGTTTGTATGTTATTGTTACTTCTTCACGCTGTATCCGCTTAACGGGATATGAGTGAAATTCGGAATGGAAATAGCTTATATCCTGGATTAAACATACCTAGGCTACTTTTAATCCTGGAAAACCGCGAGTAAAACCGAGAGGCGCAACTAGTAATTAATAAAGCTTATGAATTAACCAGAGTTATTCACATTGACCGCGCCCGCATTCTTCAATGATGGCTGCCTGAACCACCTCGGTCGGTTGACTCATCACGCTGATGAATATTATGGAATTAATTATGAACCCATTGTCACTGTGTGCACGAGCTTAATCTCTTGCTTGAATGAAACTAAGAACTATAACAGGAACTCTAAAGGGAATCTAGTAAATTACGTATCTATTGAACAGTCATTTTATTTTGCTTTTTCGGTTAGGACAGTAATATAAATTATGATAAATCAAAACATTTAAAATCCCTCCGACACATTGAAACATGTCTAAACACCACGGCTAGAATACCAGCTAAAAAACGGCATTTTAATCGTTTAACAGCTATTTAAGGTTTATAAGGTGTTAGTTAGATAAGAGAAATTGTAGGTAAAATTGGTATAAAAAAATCTACTGTGCCACAGACAGACACACATAGTGGTCAAACCTCTCCTTTTTGCGTCGGGGGTTAATAAATAGTGTTTTAAATATTAATTTTATAAAAGCCAATCTCGTCATTTTCACAAAATAAAAGCCTAAGAATCGAAAGTGACAGTCTAAACTGCATTTTCTGCTTTTTAACCGACATCAAAAAAGGAAGAGGTTCTTTGTTCGATTGTTTTTTTTTTTTTTTTATGTTTGTTACCTCAGAACTTCGTCATTTATGAACCGATTTGAAAAATTCTTTTTGCGTCGGGCTCAGTATAGCTACGAAGTAGTCCCATATAAATTTCATCGATATGTGACTTTGGACTTCGAAGATACATGGAAGTCGGTTTTTGTTTTTTCTAAAAATTAATTATATAAATGAAATATCACTACATAGTATAAAACAAAGTCGCTTTCTCTGTCCCTATATCCCTATGTATGCTTAAATCTTTAAAACTACGCAACGGATTTTGATTCGCTTTTTTTTAATAGATAGAGTGATTGAAGAGGAAGGTTTATATGTATAATAACCGTGCAAAGCCGGGGCGGGTCGCTAGTCGAATATAAAATTTAAAAAAAGAATATAGGTAGGTACGTTACTACGATTATATCGCACAAACTTATCCATAAGTACAGTTTTAAACGATACAGATATCAAAACCAATCCCATACATTTCGGAGAGTGTGCGTCGATATAGCACCAAAATTCCCCTATCCCCCGTTTCATCATCGGACTACAAGACGTACGGCAACAAGCCACCGTTTCCTGTTGGACAATGACACCCTCCTGCGTGCGCTTTTATTATGCGCACTGCTAACGATTGGAACTTCCCTGCTCGAGTCAGTCTTTCCCGATAGCTACAACCTAGGAATCTTCAAGTCTCGAGTGAATAGGTACTATTTTGGCAAGCGTCAGCGTACCATCAGGTGACATAGTGGTCAAACGCAAGCAAAGTTGCAATAAATAAAAAAAACACCCATGCCTAGGAGCGGGACAGCATCTGTTAATTTTAAAAACAGTATTCAAAACCACGGGTGGCTTAGGCACTTTCAGCAGACCATTTCAAAACCATAAAAGCCTTTCATGATTTATAAACTCCCGACCACTAACTGGACGATATATTATTAACTGGAACTGGCAATGTTCCAGGAAGATTATGAGGCCAGTTAATTTTACAAATCTTAGAGTGCTATTCCCTAAAGATTTGCAAGTTTTATGCAACAAATATTACTGGAGATTATAATGATCTCCAGCAGTATTTGTTGTTAATAATTATCTTCTAGATCTTGGCTAGTATTATACTAAGAACGTATAAGTACGAAGGGCCGCCGGCGCCGGCCGTCTACTTGTGTTGAGCCTTGATTACTGGTGGTGTTTTCGATAGTATTTGTATTTTTTTATATAACTGAGTGGCGAGACGAGCTGGTCGTTCGCCTGATGGTAAGCAATACGCCTGCCCATAATAGTAACAGCACCACCCGGAACTTTTACCCTGAGACAATTAGCTGTTACGTCTCATAATGCCCTGTGGTCGCTGGCTACAATGCCCTTCAAACCGGAACACAGTAATGATTGCGCACTACAGCTTGACAGAATAACTGGCAAAACGGTGGTACCCACCCAGACGACCTCTCGCAAACGAGAAACCTACCACCAGTAAATCTTACCTAAGATATCTTTACTTCAGAATCAGTGTTAAAATTCAAAGTCTTGCGTTTATAAATTTTCCATTTTAGATGATTATACTAGAATTGATAGCTTGAATACGAGTATAGAATACCTGACAAATTCAAGTGTTTGTTTATTTACAAATGGACTTTTTCGCGGGAAGTAAAAAGTAATACAGTTCGAATTTTGTTTTATTTTCCAAACTAGTGTTATTTCGAGTGATCATGTGTAATATCGGTGGAATATTAACCTTTATGTGTTCGTAAACGTGCACGAGTGCAGGCAAATAAAACAAAATAGAGAAAACATTGCTGTTTATGTTCTCCCAAAAAGTCCATGGAAAGCTTGAATAAAGTTCCACCACTTTATTAAAGCACTAGGAGAGGGTCCGGCTTGTTGCTGATGACCCTCATTCTCAACAAAAGTATAATAAATGGAATATTAAACTATCAAATAAAAACTACGTAAGACATGGCGGTATGGTCCTAGAGACATATGCCTGCTCTAACGGGCGAACTTAAAAAAAATATTTACAAATTCGAAAGTTTAAAGTACGCATTGGTATGTGAACTATTTTGTCACTACGAGTATTCATTGCGGACGAGAATGCAATATAAATGGCGCACCTCCGTCGTCGATTTCTAATTCCGATACCGAATCGATTTCAACCGAATGGCATTCAATCATTAATCGAGTGAGAGCGATCGAAATAGACGAACTCTGATCGGAGCCAAGGGCGAGCTTTTGGCAAACGCTGCCTAAATGTTTACATCGGCTAATGAATGTTTTTCAATGTAATATATAAACAAATGCTAAAGTATAATCACTATACGTAAATATTGAAGCAAGAGAAGACATAAAGTTCAAAATTGAAAGTGTTTTTTTTTTAATATAATAAATAGACAAACAAGCAGACGTAGACGCCCGCCTGGACGGTAAGCGGTTACCGTCGCCTACGGACACCTGCAACACTCAGGGCATAACTAATGCGTTGCCTACTTTTAAGGACCCTTTTTTATTTTTTTAAAGTGCCCCATGTTTTAGCTCTGCGGGAAAACCTCGGCCCATTCCATATCTTGCATCATGAAAGATCTAAAGAATCGGAGAAGTGTAATAAATTGATAAGATGATCTTCGAGATCAAAACAGTGCAGATGCCAAATTGCATTGAATAATAGATGCTTGTATAAATAGTTAAGATTGTAGAGAAGCAATTAAAGAAGCCGGTTATTGGCTGTAACAAAGATGATGATGATGACATGATACAGCGGCGCTTAGAGGTTATTGAAGGAGCATCATGACGCAAGCAAAAGGCTTGACGTAGATCTTTTTCTGCTGGGACATATCTTCAGGTTTCCCGGAGATACCCTTGCTTTACGTATTTAGCTTTGGATATGAATAGGATTCCGTTGTCTGTGGGTTATTGTGAAAATATATTATTATAAAATACTAGCTGACCCGGCAAACGTTGTTTTGCCATATAAATAAAAAAAAATGTTAGATAGTAGCCGATTCTCAGACCTACTGAATATGCATATAAAATTTGGTAAAAATTAGTAAAGCCGTTTCGGAGGAGTAAGGTAACTAACATTGTGACACGAGAATTTTATATATATGATGATGATGATGATGATGATAATATTACTTCTTCTTCTTCTCTCGTGTGGGTGTGTGGCCATCCCTGGTGTCGGAGTTTTAGACCGCCCGAAGGCCTCCGTTATGGCCTAACGACTGATGTCCTACAACATCCGGGACCGACGGCTTAACGTACTCTCCGAAGCACGGTAGCGCTCAGATGTAAATACCACACAAACGGTCACCCATCCAAGTTGTGATCGCTGCGAACGTTGCTTAACCTAGATGATCTGTTACGAACGGCTAGGCGAGCTACGCTACGAGCGCTACATAATATAAATAGATTACTATATGTGGAGACTTGTAATCGGCTCTTTGTTAGCTTCTTGTACTCATGTTTTTGTAATTGATAGCTGTAAGTCCCCCAAATAAAATAAAATAAATAAAATAAATAAATATATTATTGTTTTATGAAAATATATGTATTTTGTGAAGAAATCTAGGCAAAGTAAATAAGCGGGATTGTAAACGAGACGAACTTTCAATCGCTGAAGGTCGCATCTTTGGCAAGCGCTGCCCAAACAACATTGGTTTGTTTACTTTGGACGATGAGCTAGCACTACGCACTATATACAGGACAGTAATATAAAGTACGATACATAGTAATATACAATACAATACAATAATGCTTTATTGAATACTAAACACAGGGAAAAAAATAGTTAACAAAGTTACAGTGGGTACAATGGGCGGCCTTATCGCTATGCGCAATTTCTTACAGGCAACCTTTGGATGGACAGGAACTTTAAAAGAAATATTGCGGTCAGTGTGGTGTACATTATAAAACTCCAATTATATGTCAATATCATACAAACATTATTAAAACATTATACATTTTTAACAATATAAATAGTGTTAAAAATGTATACTCGAGAAAATTTATATTCAAATATATACCTACTGCGTATTATATACTCGAGCCGACAATAAAGTATCTAATGTAAAGGCTATATGAACAATGAGACGAGCAAGTCTTTCGCCTGATTAGTAAGCGAAACGTTTGCCTATAACTTATTACCATGCAAAGTACTGCATAGCACTGCACTGCATAGCGCTCATCACCCTGAGACGTTCAATATTCAGTGTCATATGCCCAGTAATTTTGCTGGCTACAATGCCATTCAAACCAGAACTGCTAATTAATGCCAGTAATGTTCGCGCACTACTGCTTGGCGGCAGAGTAAAAGGCACCAGGAAGGTGAAAAGTACCTTTTGCATCTTCATCAAATACTTCTTTATGATTTCGTTCGAGAAAACCCTAGCACACCATGTCATTTTAAAAACTTTAAAAATGGTTTAGTCTTAAGTACCTATTTGCTATCGACATTTCACTTTCTTTTGGAATTCATCCGCATGTCTATAGAACCAACTAAGATTGTAATTTGTTATCGATTTTATGACTCGAGATTGTAAACAAGTTTTCAAATCAACTCTGAACTTAAATATTTTTCAAACGATAGTCAACGCGTATCGGCTAGATTTTCTTTACATTGGTTGGCCTGCAGAGATATCGCAGCCCAAACAAAATTGGAAGGTAAGCTCAACCTGGCTTCGCAATTTGTAACCTAAAACAAATTAAGGTTCAGATTTCGTGGAATATCGGAATATTCCATTAATCTGTAAAGCTCAAGTGGAAAGGTTGGAACACTTGTTACTTGAGAATTTCACAAATTTTCGAAGCTGTAACAAGATTCATTAGTGTCGAAAACAGTTCACGACTGCAAGAATTGTAAACGGTCAACGCTTGAGCACGTTTAGCCGTCGGTCCCGGTTGTTTCTTCTTTTTTATGATGAAATGGGCTTACGTTTGACAATAACCTGATGGTAAGCGTAGTTGCGGTCTAAGGTAGAGCACGTTTGCCCGTGAGGTGCCTATTCACTTTTGTCTTGAAGAGACCGTTGTATTTGCAAGTAAATAAGCATTCTGGTAGAGAATTCCACTCATTAGCAGTAAGTATAATGAAAGAGTCAGCAAAACGACAGTTGTCTTTGGATAACATGTAGATTGGATAGCTTTAAGAAGAATGCCTTTTTAATGGCAATCAAAATTTATAACAAACTGCCAAAAGAAATGAAAACACATAATAAAAATAAATTTAAACTAGAACTACAAAAATAGCTACTAAATAATTGTTTTTACTCTGTAAATGAATACCTACGGTTAAAATAGACAAGTTATACATTGTATAAATTTGACATTTAAAATTTGTAATAACCTATACCTACCTAAGACATATGGAAATAATTAATTAAACTTTGACATTTGGGTTTAAGATATTTATTTCTCATAAAGAATATACATTCACTTGCATGAGAAAAACAAAATTAACAGTTTCTTAGGCTAACAGTACAGGCTTAATTAACTATTTTTTAAAACATAACAATTAGTACTAAGGCTTATTTAAGTATATATTTATATATATATATATACTTTTTTTTTTTATTAGGGTATCTTATAAATAATATTGAACCGTTTGTTCGAATCGGCCGGTTGCCTTCTCGCAGCGCCGCGCCGCCGATATCGGCGGGTGCCTCGAGCAGGCAACTACGCTCACAGAATAAGCGCAACTGGAAGTGGCATGTAGTGGTAGTTATTTTTATAATTTAGGTTTAGGTCTAGGTTTGATTGCAAGTTGATTTTGTATATGTGTAGTATAATATTATTTTTTAGCCTCTTTGGAATATCTTATTTCTATTTGTTATAGATAGTGATATAAGCTAAATTGGTATATATATTATAACTTAATGATAGTATAATATAGGTGAAATATGCAAATGTATATATATATATATATATATACATTCCATACATATATACATATATACATCTATATATATATCTATATATATATAGATAAATATATATATACATATATACAAACATATATATTATTTATTCTTCATCACATAGTGTTTCAGAAGTTTTTTAAAGGAGGTTATTGTTTTCGCTTGTTTTATATCTTTAGGTAGTTTGTTGTATAACTGGACACCTTCATACATAATACTTTTTTTACCGTAGTTAGTTCGCGGTATATGTAGTTTTATATCGTTAGCGTTTCTTAGTTTAATTTTCTGAAATTGTTGCTTTTTAGTAAATGTTATTTGTATATGTATATCTTTAGTGAGGATTTTACGGATTAATATGCAGTTCTGGTAGACGTAGGTTTGTAAAATATTTAATAGTTTCGTTTCTTTATATATTTTGGTTGTAGGTGTTAGGAAGTTATAGCTGAATAATCTCTTGATTAATTTATTTTGTGATATTTGTATCATATTTAAGTTTGTCGTAGCAGCTGTGCCCCATACCTCTACGAGATATTCAATGTGGGGTTTCACAAGTGAATTGTATATTGTGTATCGTACTTGACGAGGGAGGCATTGCACGACTCCACGTAAAACTCCCGTAAGCGACGTTAGTTTAGATTTAAGTTTAATTAAATGCGGTTTCCACGTTAAGTTGCTGTCTAAGATTAAACCAAGGTATTTTTCTTGGTATACTCTGTTTATAGCAACATTATTGATGGTCAAAGGTAAGAAATTTGATATTTTTTTGTTTATTGCTTTAAATATAATATAATTAGTTTTAGAAATATTTATAGTGAGTAGATTGCACTGGAACCACGTACTTAGTTGATTCATATCGTACTGTGCGTCAGCTATTACAGAGTCTATTGAATTTCCAAAGTAGAATAAGCTGGTGTCATCAGCATATAGTGTAACGTCACCCCTTAGTCCAATTGTATGCATACTATTTATATATATAAGAAACAGGAGGGGTCCTAGTATGGAGCCTTGTGGTACGCCGAAAGTGATTAAACCTGGTGCACTTGTAGTTTGACCTATCTTTACTACCTGTTTACGATGTGATAAATATGACTTAAATATTTCCAGTGCAGAGCCGGTAATACCGATTTCATTAAGTTTATTCAACAGCAGATTATGACTTACGGTGTCAAAGGCTTTTTTTAAGTCTATGAACACACCCAGTGCTATTACATGCATATACATTTAATACAACTAATAATTATTTCTAATAATTAATTTGAATCCAAGAATTTAAAATAATAAAATTATATCTTGTAAATTAATTAAATTATTTTTTGTGAATTGTATTGCACACCCTTAAATAGGGTAGATTATATGGAACATTATAATTATTACTGTAACACCTAGATTACTTACCTATATTCTAGCAATAAATGTTTATGATTATGATTATGATTATGAACAGTCGTCGGCCATGACGGAGGCCTTCGGGCGGTATAAAACCTCCGACACTAGGGTTACCCACACAAGAGAAGAAGGGTTGATGATGATGGTGGTAATCAATAATCGTGACAAAGGGACCTCCTATAATGGGCCAGGGCGGGCGGCATAAGTTTGCACTTCGTTGTCTAAATATTATATTTGATTTACTGATATTTAAATAACTATATATTGAGATTCGATTATATATATGCCCTATATAGAGGTATATATGATCGTAGACATTAAGCCATTACTTACCAAAAATTCCAGTCAACAATGGGTTTGAATAACTACTTTACAAATTTAAAATTTTGACATTTGTTTGTTTACTGTATATGCTAGTAGCGACATCTACGATAAGCTTTGCCTCTTCTTCCCTATTACACAAAGCAAATATTAACAGTTATGAAAGCTTTGGACATACCACAGAATAACAAATAGACATACAAGAATATCCCTTTGAGAGGGCAATAATACAAGAGAATGTGCGTTTCTACAGCTGCTAACCACATTTCACATTACCAAGTTAGCAGTGAAATTAGACAATTCACAGAACTAATTGGCGCCTCACGATCATACAAGCAACAAAGACTGCACATTCAAACTATAAGTTGCCCTCCCTTTCTTGTCATTTTGAACCGATTTCCTTAACAACAGAGTCCCAACCGCACCAGCTTAAACGGATTTCCCCATGAGTTCCTTAACCAAACCATATTCCAAAAGTAGCAATTGCTTTTCTACAATTCTAAACCTTATGCTTCTAAATATAGAGTCTGGAATGACCAATTTAAACCAATATTGCTACTGCTTATGGGGAAGCAAACCATGTTCCAGAAATTGGAATTTTCACACAATTTTAACCTTTATTACATGAAAATAGAGTTGCAATTCGAAAATCTTTACCCAGAAGTTCGACATAAGCAAACTATAAACCGTAAGTAGCAATTGCACCCTTATATCCCAGCTATAGAGTCGAAACAAGAAGGTTTTACTTACACAATGTGCTTGTTATTCTAATATCTGTCCAGTGGAATACCCGCGCTGGTGGCTGCTACCGCGTACCGACAAAGGGGACCGCTTGCAATAAAACTGGAACGAGTGAGCTTTCTCTACCTATCTGCTAATATGTTGTCGACGTATGATAAGCTAGAAGAGACATTAGTGTCGCTGAAGTATTTTTGGTAAAAAAAACTATACTCATCAATAGGTATTGTTCAAGATAGATAAAGATTATCTACACAAACACATTGAAAACACCTCTGAAAAAATTTTTAAACACATGATATACAAAGAAAGACAGCTAACGAATATTTTTTATCCAGCTTTAAATTATGTCATTTTGCAACTTTAGTACAAAATACGTAAACAAAGGAAAATGCATACCAAAATTATTATAAGGATACATAATATATTATGGTTCATACTGTAAACGTATAATATTGTGTATAGATTAGACCCGTGTGGCCAGCAAACATGAACATAATAGACAAAATCATAAACTTGGTCGTTTTGTTAGTCTTTAACGTATAGGTCAGTCCGACGTCGGTGTGATCAAGTCACTCGAAGTAAAGAATTAAAGAAAACTCTGACAACTACGCTCACTCACAACAACGAGGTACGCTCTTACCACTTCCAACAGCCATGGTCACTGGACATCAAAGCGGTTAACGCATGTGCAGCCATTCTACCGCTTCTGTAGTTCAGTGAAGTGGTCAGTGGTGGGCGACCGGGGGCAATTCGAAGAAGAGTTATTTTTACTTACTTTTAAAGGGTGAAACCGGACGCTATTTTTAATATGGCAACTCTGAAACACGAAGTAAAACAACGAAACAGAGGGAGGATGAATGATTCCCTAATCAGCGCTCATTATGCTTAAAATGTTTCTACACGTGAAACTCTGTAATGGGCTTTCCGATATATAGATAAACTAAGTACGATGTAATGAAGGCGGTCTTCCTCTCAATAAATAAATAATCAGCTTGGAGAAGGCGCTGGATTACAAACATTTGTCTAACTTCTGAAAAATTCGATGTTGCGCGGTAGGGTCTACAAGATCAGCACCTATTAATTAGGATCTTAAAAAGTAAAGATAGGCATCGGAACCTCCCATCCCCGTTTGAGCCTATATAGTGCACATCAAATTTCTTCTATATTGAAAGTCTAAACCCTATCAGTGTAAACACAGCCGATATTAATGTTTATAAAATCTAAGAAACAAAAAAAAATCCTACCTCCAACGAAATCAATAATTTGGACTATGTTTTAATTTAAAAAATATATTTTCTCTAGATTACGTTATTTAATTTTTATTTTGATCACTAAGTATTTGTATAAAATAAACTTGCACCTACTTTAGTTAGGTATGCTAGTAACTAACAAAATAAAGTGTTAACATTATTAGGTAAGTATAATCAGTATAATATAATTTGTAAATTCAAAACTATCTATCAAAGAGCTCCGCTAACATCGAAACTAGAACGGAACTAGCCTGCATTCCCAAATTAACACTTGTACAGTGAGTGACAAAATTCGTTGAAAACTTTTAAATACAATCTGATAGCAATGTCTATCGTGTAATATATAATATCTGTGTATTTCAAATTCAAATATTGTTAATTTTAGGCGATATATTATGTATAAAATGTATTTTAGAACCTTGGGTGGGCGAATTTGGAAACTGTAATGCTCACCCAAAGGTATAATATATAAATAAATAAAAATAAGGTATTTTTTTGACTTGGCATACAATTTGTGCATTTACCAGTTTCAAGTAATTAAATAATACCTTATAAGTACCCGTATAAGTTTCAAAATATGCGGACTTCCCCTAGGGTTTCAGTATATTTTTTCCCTAGGTATGGTTTCATAGTTAATATGACCACTATTTTTATTACAATCTAGCCAATAAATTAAGCTAATAAGTAATTTACATTTAACTTAAACCAAAACAATAAATAATAATATCTATTCTTATGCTTATACTGATTATTTAACATTTCAATTTCTCCAAGCCATCAAAACGTCGCAACTCTCTTTTTATAACCACAGACCAATCAGGCTAATTCTAAAGTAACCTCTATACTAATACAAGATCAACTAATACTAAGAATATTAAGGCGAAGACACTTTGTTCTTGCGCTCTTTATGGGTTTCAGTATGTGGTGGTACGTTAATAGAAGCCCTTTACGTTTATTATATAAAAAGTCAGATGTTCAGCAACTGTTGTTGCTGACTGTACTGTAATTCACACGTGTTTTGTAGTAGTTTACAATTACGAGATAGGAAGAGAGAATAAAGAAAGGAAATACTATATATACGCAGGCGCGTGGATACTTCCTTCGGCACTTACTTCGGAGGATGTTCCATTACCGTAGGATGAGCAAATATTTGCAAGAAAAAACAAAATGAATGTGTTGAGGTTGGTGCCGTGTCTAACGTTCTATTAAGAATCAATTTCTCTATTTTGCTCAAAGCTAAATAAAGGCTTTTTTTTTAATTTCGTGTTAGCCTCGCATGGTTTTAGAATTCAATTCATTTCTTTATTGCAATCTATAATGTAATTAGATGGCAGGTAAATAAAAATACAGTTAATTGTAGACTGTTGAGCGCAGCAATTACAACTATTTGTGCGTTGTATACTAAAAATATCATAGAAATAGTATTATTGAGAAAATCAATGACAATTTTATTATAAAAATTCAACCAGTGTCAAGGAAGTAAACAATAAAATCATGGATCGGGTCTCTGATCGTTGGAGGCGTACCCTCGAGACAAATCCACAGAATAATTAATAGTACAAACGAATCTAATGTATGAAAGGATAGGTACATATCTGCTAGTGACGCGCTGAAGTTTCCTAAAACTCAAAGAATCTAACGCAGTCAAAACTTTGTGAAAGACATAGATTGGCTTGGCAATGTTTATCGGCGTGTTTACAACTCCCTTACTGGCGCTTACGTCAATACCTCCAAAACAATCTAGGAATTCGAACTGCTTATCAATTGCAACACCCATGAAAACACGTAAGCGCGGTTTGTTTTGGCAACTTTGTGAAACAACCAAAAGCCGCAAATAGACCAATTTTAATTTTCTAGTTCCAATAGGTTATTATTATATTGCGCCAAAAGTACTGAAAATCAGTTCTGAGGTCGATGACCTGTTGATTTTTAGGATCTTTTTTAACCGACTTCAAAAAAGGAGGAGGTTCTCTGTTCGGTTGTATTTTTTTTTTATGTTTGTTACCTCAGAATTCCGTCATTTGTGAACCGATTTGGAAAATTCTTTATCGGGTTCAGTATAGCTACGAAGTGGTCCCATATAAATTTCATCGATATGTGACTTTGGACTTCGAAGATACACTGAAGTCGGTTTTTGTTTTTTTCTAAAAATTAATTATCTTTTTTCGCACTGCGTTGTTTTTTGTTTTTATTTTAAAATGTGTAGATAAAAAAACTTAGCTACTTAGTTTTTATACCCTCATTCTCAACAAAAGTATAATAAATGGAATATTAAACTATCAAATAAAAACTACGTAAGACATGGCAGTATGGTCCTAGAGACTTTAGCCTACCCTAACGGGCAAACTTAAAAAAAAAAATTGTGTAGAAGAAAAATATTTTGTATTTTCATCAAAGTTGACACAAAATTATAAATCGCACAAGTTGGTTGGTTGATACTGTTGAGTCTGTTATTGCCGATCAGCAATAACGACATACGCTCAACAGTATCAACCAATTAGGAAGAGGGCGAGGCCAAACCCTTTCTGATGTTCTTTCAACCCTCTCCTTATAGGATCAGCAACGCACATTCAATACTTCTGATGTTGCAAAAATAATGTCTATAGCTTTGATGTGACCACTTTCCATTACGCGGGGCATACCTAATGCTTATTCGTCACTGACACGCAATTAATAGTTACGCTGCTTCATGCCTGTATAAAATCATACAAAGCCCACCCCTCATCCGTAGTCGGGCATACGCCGGAATGCGCGTTCATAGCAGAACAGTTCGCCTATTTCTGGACACGGAACTGGATGCCTTCGCTGGAATCCACGCTCCAGCCGCAGCACGTTCGATGGAGTTCGGGCGAATTCCAAGGTTACAGTTGTTTAGACAACATGCAAATGGAAGAGGTATAGAGCCGCTATTAGAACTATTAGGAAAGATACAAATAGTAGCAATAGTATAAATTAAAATGTTCCACGTTTGACTGTTTATAGTTTCTGGGCGAGGAATTAGATGTCTGAAATCGGTCCTATTTCTACTAAAGAGTTTGTTTTTAAAAGCTGCAATCTGAGGAGCGAGTTATGAGTTGGTTTGTTCATGAAATGTCCTCATTTTCATGTCAAGCTACGCTTTTTTTTCTCATTTAATTGGAAACGACTGCAGATGGAGACGCATATAAAATCGAATATATATGTTTGGCCTATCCTGTGGCAAAAGACTAGTTATTAAGTAAAATATACATGTAGAATATTAATTAGTTAGCTATAACGTAAATGAAAGTCGACTGTTCACAACACCGTCTGTTAATGGGTTATATCAAGCTATGTTATAGCATCTGTTATTAATTTCCGTTAGGCCATGTTAACGCCGACAGATTAAACCGATGATTTATTAACTTTTAAAATGGTTATTGGATATTGGATTAAACGAGAGAAAATACTGTTTAGTAGCTGCTGATTGTTCACACTATTCTATTTGGATTTAGTCAATTACTTCGAATGCATTTATGTAGGCATACCTGTTACGGACAAACCGAACAATTTTCTAAATTGCGAAGACTTCAGCCTTTACTTGTGGTAGGTCTCTCGTATGCGGGAGGCCGTCTGGTAAGGTACCACAGTTTTCCAGTTATTCTGCCGCCAACCAGCCCCCCTACCCGTATGTCCTTTAAGCGCCAATCGTATATCGTGTTGAGCTCAAATTAAGGTATAACTTCACTGCTACTAATGAGATACGGTCTAATTATTGTCGATTCAGGCAAGAAATCGAATTAATCTCATTAATTTATACCAAAATACGATAACTACAAGTTGAGAGAAACTTAATGAGACAATATATGGCACCATAAGATTTTGTCGCAGTGAATCTACACCCTAATCTGAGCTCGACACGATATACGATTGGCTCTTGAGGCACATATGGGTACGGGGGCAGAAGCGCGCAAGCATTACCGTATTTCGGTTTGAAGGGCATTATGGGCAGCGAAATTATAATATCACCAAGCGTAATGAAAAGCAAATCAAACCTGTGACGAGCTGAATGCACAAACCGTGCGTAGCCATAATTTTAAAGAAAAAAATACATTCAAAATGGCTGCCATATTTTTAGAGCCGCTATCGCCACAATTGAATCCATAATAACGGATAGCCATAACGAAAGACGTAGTAGCGTTATAATAAAACATACATCCGTTTCTGCTATGCTGCTAGAATTTCAATGATGGTTATAATTTGTAGCTATTATAACTAAACCAAATACCTAGTTATATTGCATAATAGGCTAGGCGTTCTCGTAATCGAACTCCCACATGAGGCATTGTGAGGACTTGTTTCAATATTTGTATTGAGGTTATAGAATTCATACGGGAGTATACCTATAAGTATAAAAATATACAAAGTGTAATCATTAGTGTATTAATAATATTAATAATGATAGAAATTACAATATTGAGAGCAAAATATATATTATATCCTTTTCTCCATGAGGTTGCTAGACAACAGACTATACAAATATACATAGGTATAGCGATTTATATCTAATAAAGAATTTATATCATATATGTAAAGTAAAGTAATTACCTACCCAGAGCATAGCCGAAAAGATTTAATACATAATTTGATAATGTTGATATAAAAAAGAAAAAAGCAGTACAACCGTGATTCAAAACATGAATATATGAGAAAAATGTAAATACGTAGCCCGCTGAGTTATTGCTCAATTATAACATAAACAAACGATTACACACGGCCCTTAAACTTTCCCGTTTCCCTGCCATTAAGTAAGCAAAACAGACACAAATGCTCATCGTAGCGAGCGAATTGAGCGATTTGCTCACTACTGGAAAATTGGACTCTCAAGTGCATCCGAGGGCGCGCAGCCAGCGACTTGACATCCGCTAGGTCTTGGCAATTTGCCAAAGTTCCACGGGGTTCTACTCTCCCGATAGTTTTGCAACTTTATCGAAATATATACGTACGCAATGTTGTGAAGCTTTAACGAAACTATTTTTGGAAGTCCTACTTAGTTTTATGTTCCTGAAGACAGTTGTTGGACGTAAACGTCGATCTTTATAGTGATATAGTGTTTTTTGGGGTTTCAGACTTTCAGTAAATAATAAACATAAAGCGGTACAGTGACGACTTGCGATAAATGGAAACTAAATGCGAAACTCCTCAGTGTAAAGTGAGACATCACCTATTCCTCAGTGTAAAGTATTAATTGGGGACCAAAAAGGAGTTCATCGTATTTTCAAGTCTGTGAGAGCGCCTGGTTGATGCGACGCGTGACTAAAATGCTGGGACTTATTTGGCTCAACGTATCAGTATTGCAATCCAACGAGACAATACTGCCAGTATCTTGGGTAAGCTGCCAACTGGTAGTGGGCTGGAGCCATAGAGATATATCTGTGGCTGGAGCATTTGGACTATCTATGCGCCTTTAATGGTCAATGGGGTGTCCTATTGTTTCTCTTTGTAAATAGTTAGTTTAGTTTTAGTCAGTAGAGTTTGTTGTTAGTAATAAAGGCATTTGCCAGAAAAAAATAGTAGTAACATAAAAATAATTAAGTCGAAGACGTAGGCACCCGTATTGCCAGGCTTAAGTGGAGATGGGCAGGACACTTGGCAAGGTGGGATGACAACAGGTGGACCAAGGCAGTCACCGAGCGGTATCCGAGGCTTGGGCGAAGACTTCCAGGCAGTCCACCGGCCAGATGGAAAGATGACATCGTTAAGCACGTCGGATTGCATTGGATGAGGCTGGTACAGGACCGGAAAGAGTGGCGTGAACGAGAGGAGGCCTATACCCAGCAGTGGGTGGATACGGGCTGATTAGTATTAGTAGTAACATAATAATGTATTTAATGCTAAGGGACAAATAGAACGAGTAAGTAACGAGGGTACTTTAAATGTTTTTATTTTTTATTCATTTAAAAAGGTCTACCAACGATTGTTACAATATTGCTTACGCTAAATTAACTTTATCAAGAAATGTTTCAAACTAATTGCACAATCAATTATAGGTAAACACCACTAATCCAAATTTAACTTAACAGGTTTAATTTTAAATAAGTATATAGTATAGATTAAGTACAAATTCAACTCGATATTGCATCCAACAATTGCAGACGAAAGTGATATAAATACATGGAGTTAATGTCTAATATTCATAGAATAAACAGACAAATACACGCCTATTTAATAAAACATTCTCGTATTCACATCATTCCATCAACCTACATCAGCGTTCCACAAAAGCACGTACATTTTTACCCCATTATCTCCGTATTCATTTTGCTTTGTAAATGTCCCGTTGAACTCTTGCCTACAGAGAATATATTTGTCTATTCTGTCAGGCACCGGCATCCCAGGGGAGTGACCTGGATGGCCTAAATGAGAACTGTGATCAAGCCGTCATGTGGTTGAAGTGAACTTTGGCATCAAATATTTATTAAACTGGAATTACTTTTCACACGAACGTATGTTACATACATATATGTATGAAATATAATATGAATGCATAATAAAATGATCAAACTATTCTCCCACGAAAAGGTATTTATTTATTTATATATTCACAACACATGTAACTTACAGACTAAGTCCAACACATTACACCGCGAAACTAAGGTAAGCCAAAAGTTCACTTCTGAACCTGCCTGCCTTATCATTGAAGATATCTACATATATCTGGTTGTCGAGCGAGCATGTCGCATGTGCTCTACCTACATAACCTATACGATTTATCTAGTCTTAGATTTATGTAATGTTTGTCTTTCAAGTACTCGCTAATATTGTAGGTAGGACTGCAGAGGTCAGCGATATTTTAAATTCAGACAGAATTCGGGCGCTTAAACTATACATATTTACATATAGAAAAAGACCTACCTTTCATAAATTTAAATTAAACTAATAAAACTTAGAAAACCACTGACATAGTTTTTTAAAGCGCTTAGATACCATATAGTTGATTGGCCATTAGCTCCATTTACGACATTAACCTATTCGACTTATTGCGCCCCCAATTCAAAGCAACCGATAAGATTCTATGTCAAATCAACCAATCAAGCCGAAGAATAGTTAATGAATTCTTGATGTACAATTATCCAACCTTAATAAAATTAAAAAGAAACAATAGTTAAATTGTAAGGATGATTTATATTGAACATAGAGAATAACATAATTTCTAAGAAAACAAGTTTTTTTGTTGACAAATATATTTTTCAAGACAAGTTTTTAACGAATTCGTAATCGGAACCGCGAGCAGATTAAAATGAGCCCAAACACTAGTAGTTTACAATTATCCGTCAAGGAGTTCCATTGCCTAGCTTCCGTCTCCATCATCAGATCAGCTGGCTGTCACCATTTTATTGCATTGTCATCGGTCACAAGTATGCAAAATGTCATCTTCGTAGGACAAGAGGAAGTGGTTCTGATTCAGCTTGCAAGATTCCACCCGAACAAACATAGTTACATACATACATACTGTACATACATTGCAAGTCGAATTACCGTATATTATAACAAATTGTTATACATTCCATTTTAATAAATACAAACAAAAACAAATTAAAAAGACATTATACACCTAAATAAAAAAAAATAAAAAAATTGCGTTATCTATCAAAACTAAACTACCTAATCTAATCTATCATTGCAAGTTAAATAAAAGCTTGTAAAAAAGGGATTATTTTTCTTCGATCAGTGCCTGCGTTTTGAGGCACGGCCTTGGTCACGAACTCTTTTAATATAGAGTTTTCTAAACAATGTACGTTATAAAGTAAGAACTGAACATTATCATCATATAGGTTCAAACTATATTTAGTTCAAATCACAGATATTGAATCTCTATGGTTCAAACCTTAGAGTATATATAACTAGGTAGATAAGGTTCAAACTTTATCAGCAACGAATTAAGCTCTCAATCAATAAGAGGAATGTCGTTATAATTGAACTGCTATACTATTTTGCAAAACGTTTTAAGTTATAATAGCGTTAGCGACCGACCCTACTGATTGCGTAAAGTTTTAAACTTTTAAAGGCAAAGACGTGATTTATCAAACTTGGCAAACTGGTCCAGACTAAGTTTTAGGCACGGTTAAAATCAATGAAAATGTTGAAATTTATTTAACACTACAATATTTTACTTAGGTACGTTTCTAACTTGTCCTGGGAAAAGTAATTCAGAATCAGAAATTAATTATTTTAGAAAAGGGGATTTTTCAAGCATTCATTATAGTTTCTTTTGAGATCTCGGATTTTCGGCATTGCTAGCGCCACACTCACGAAATGAGAACACGTATTATGAAACCACTTACTTAAAAAGAAATACGTTATTGGCATATTCGCTAAGAAAGACGTAATTTAACACATAATATATCATATATGTATATATATATATATATATATATATATATATATATATATATATATATATATATATATATATATAAAATATATATATAGTAAAAAAAACTAAATACCACGTTTTTATGCGCCTTTTGAGTTTAGGTCGTCATGCATGCTAATAAATGGATTTAGAATGCATTGTCATCGAGTTGTGAGCTACCCTGAAAGTTTCAGCCGGATAGTAATCGGGAGTGCACGAATTTTGAGGTGCAAGAATCCACCCGGAGCGACAGACAAATAAGAAAGTGACTTAATAAAAATGTGGTAATAATACAATAAAAACGTGGTAAAATCATCCTGATATGCTAGAATTAACACAAAATGTCGATTATCTACGTGCAAGTAAAAAGTTACTCCCACGATGCGACATTTAACATTACAAGTAAGCGTTATTTGATCCTATAATACAGCTATTTTCAAGTTACTTCGCTCATGGGGTCGCAGGCGACATCGACAGGGTGACACGCCAGGTTGTCGCCACACTTGTCAAAAGTTACTTGCGTGTGTCTATTGTTTTCTAATGTGTTTATTAGCAAACCTTTCAATGCCTTTAGCTTTCACATTCAGCTGAACGACCGCGTGTTCATTTTACACTGCACCTCAAACTTGGTTCGTTTTAGAATCCTGTCGGGCTGTTGTATACAAAAAGGTCGAATAGTATAATTATGTGTTCTATTATATGTATACTTAGGGATATTATACTCCGTCCAACCATTTATTTAACTTTTGACAGCTCGATTAGTGATGTAGCGTTACTGATTCGATTTATGAAAACAATCGACTTTATTTATGAATTAGTTTTAATCGATTTAACATGTTGATATTCCATATTCGCTCAACGTTTTGTATTGTTTATAGAAATAATCAGGTGGATGAATGACCAAATATTCCATTCCATTATTCATAAAAAATACTCAATAATTACAGAACTTCATAGGCGTGCATATGTCAAAAGAAGTTAAATAAATGGTTGGACGGAGTATAATCGACATTATATAGTACTGGGCCACTCTAACAACAAAAACCGATCAACGCACGACAAGAAAGAACAAACAGTAAAACCTAGGTTTCATAATTTTTTTTATTTATTTATCAGGTCAAACATTTGGTGTTGATATTATGAATGTTGATATTGTGATTTGTTGATCTGTCATATCAGTCCCAATACGGACAAAAGAAGTAAGTGCGTAAAAACCAAGCTGCGGGTCCGACGACCCACAAGTTGGCTATGACTGCTGTGACTCGTCCGTTTTACGATGACTCCGCGGTTATTCGGACTTAACGGCGATTTAGCAATGGACAGCTTTAAATTGGAAAATGGCTTCCGACCGACGACAATACTAGAAGATGGACATTATTTTTGATTGCTTGGTTCGCCTGAGAATATGCAATTGAATGTATCTTTTATATTCAGTCTTTGGTTGGCAAAGATTTTTAGTTTTATTTTTCATCTACTATCGCGCTTAATTTTTTTCGTGGCTATGACAAGTTTCGATTGTCTTCTTTTTTCAATATGAGCTTCTCATCAAAGACTTTGTTTCATAACTGCGTGCTATTTTGTATTTGTAGTAGGTAGGTTTATTCAAATATTACCTAAGCTCAATAGCACTTTTTGCAGACAGACCATACGTAAAGTAATCACCACGTAGCTAGACTCAGTATAAAAGTATTTCGAACCCGCAGTAGGTAGTTTGCCTTATTTCACGTAAGTACCTCCATTCGGCCCAAGGAGGTTGGAGCTTACAGATTCAGCCAGTGTCAGTTGTCCATTGCGTTTCGATTCGTATTTCAAATAAGTCGATGCGATGGTGTTTAACATTCGATGATGGTTCGATGCGTTGTTAGGTTAATCCAAAATTAAACGCGCAGCCGTTAGCATTAACCAATATGGCGCGCGATAGAGGTAGAGGACATTGTGTATCTGCATGCACACGGCTAAAGTTGTAAATAATCAAAGAGCAATAATTGCCCCTGATTCAGTTGATTCAACTCATTCTGAAAGCTTTCGTGATCTGCGCTCCAAAACCCAAATCGCCGACGTGGTACAAAAAGGTGACAGCTTGAAATGAAACTGAGCTGGACACATCTGCCACGTGTCGAATGAGCTGTGGGCCAAACTCACAACTGTGGGTCAAACACCCACACAACGTCAGACAACGCGGCAGGCCCAGACAAAGATGGCGGGATGTGACACTCTTACTTGAACGATTGGCTGGAAAAATCATTAAGCCTTGAGGAATGAAAGGATGGTAAGGAGGCGTTTGCCCTGCAATGGGACGATCACAGCTAAATAAATAAATAAAACTATTTCCTCTAATCGTAAGAATCCCAAATGTCATAGCAGTGTTCTTGCAGCACCCTTGTTTCATTACTATAATAATAATAATAAAATATCTTTATTTAGCCAGGTAACAATTAACAATTTCTATACATATCGGAGATGTGGAACAATTTGTAATTGTTAGGTTTGTTATGCAATGCAAGGTGAACCCACACTAGGAAAACCTGTACTAAATTAAGAAGTATAATAAATACGTCCAACGATCACATACAAAGATCCTGGTCCATAACTAGGATTCCCTGTATCTAGGGAACCAGGAAATATGAGCATCATGGTCTCACAACACCCAGACACGAAGCAAATGCTTCCGCTTTTTTTCTATGCACAAACATTGGTCCCGTCGCGGGAATTGAACCCGAAACCTCTGTGGTTTATGAGATTTGAGCCAACCTGCCCGACCACTTCACCACAGAGGCTGAGAGGAGTATCTACTTTATATCAAACTATTTAGTTCAGAATAATATAGTACTGCAGAAAATTCTGTTATTAAAATTGGTTTCATATTAACCTCATTTTATAAATAAAATCATTTAAAGACATGTCACATGACCATAAAATCGAGGAAAGTTATTAAGGCTTGGCAACTATGATAAAAGCAATTCAAATTACATTAAAAAGTAATTTGTACCTACCATCATCTGCGGTCAAATACTAGGTTTTGAATTTTTAAAAAACGGGTGTGGTCAAAAATAACGTGGTCCTTGTACTACTGTCATCAACCTAAGAAGGTAAGTTCTCAGTTCTCTAGACTTATTCTAAAATATTACTATAGGTAAGGGTTGAAAGGCATTGTAGCCAGCGAAGTTACTGGGCATATGAGACTTAATATGTGATGTGCCGGGGTGATGAGCGCAATGCAATGCTACACAGTACTTTTTACTGTATGTAAAGTTCTAGGTGGCACTGCAATTGTTATGGGCAGGCGTGGCGCTTACCATCCGGCGAAAGACGTGCTCGTCTCATCACTTAGTTCCATAAAATAAATAAATAGGTAGTAACTATTTGTTTTTGGAGCGAGTGAACGACTTTCCGATACTAATCCACAGATAGATAGGGAGCTCGACTTATTCTAAAAACAAGAAAATGACTTTAAAAATCATTTTCTTGTTTTATTATCTTGTTTCATTTAAAAATCATGTCTAAATACCACGTTTTAATGCATTGCCATAGAGTTGTAAGCTACAATGTAATTTACAGCCGTATAGCTAATCGGGAAGTGCTTGAAAATTGAGTTGCAAGATTCCACCCGGAACGACAGACAGACAGACAAACAAGAAAGTGACTTAATAAAAAACAGACAAACAAGAAGTGACTTTTTTTACTCTTTATAGATCTATGTTTGGCTACTATCTCGCCTGATGTGAAGCGATGATGTGGCCTAAGATGGAGCACATAGATCTAAAGAGAGACTTAATAAAAAGCGTGGTAACAAATAACATCGGTTAACACAAATTACTCAAAGGAAATTGGATAGGGTCGCTGACACCACGTCTGGTTATTTCCTATAGTAGGTACTTCCTTTCCCTTCCGTTAGCTGTCAATCAGAGACTACTCGCGCCTATGGCAACTACTCTATACAAAGTACAGCTATAATGCGACTAAATAAAGAAGACCTATATAGATTATATTAACAACCTATTTATTGACAACAACTATCTAATAACATTATGAAACGCAATAAATGATTGAAATTGAAAATTGAAATTGAGAATACTTGAGTTGGAATTTAATCTCTAGTCTTTACTTAAATAGTCCATACTTTCTAAACATATTTGTTTTTATGAAACAGTGATTAGACGAGCAAGTCGTTCACCTGATGGTAAGCGCTACGCCTGCCCATAATAATTGCAGTGCCACCCAGAACCTTTAAACCATGAAAATCACTGCGTAGCACTGCATTGCGCTCATCACCCCGAGACATTAGATTTTAAGTCTCATATGCCCAGTAATAAAATATCTAGGTAAAATAAAACGCTTCTCTATATTTATTTTTATTCTTATCATTCTTTTTTATTTATTCCATGCTTTAAATTACTGATGGAATTTGATCTATTCTGCATAATGTTATACTAGCTGCACCCCGCAGTTTCACCTGCTGTCTCCCAGGATAAAAAGTATATGTGTTAATTCAATATATAAGCTATCTCGAATCCAAATTTCACATCCGTTGAGCCGTTAGTGTTAAAAGTAAAAAACACACATTCAAACTTTTGCATTGATAAAATATTTGTGCGATAAAAAACTTTTCTAAAAAAATATCTGGATAAGCCGCGTTAATTTATCGTACCTAAACTGTAAATCATTTATTACTAGCTGCGCCCTGCGGTTTCACCCGAGATTTCCCGGGATAAAAGCCTATGTGTTAATCCAGAGTGTAAGCTATCTCCATACTAAATTTCATCCCAATCCGCTTAGCCGTTGCGTCGTGAAAGAGTAACAAACATACGTGTGGTGAACATGTAAAAAAGTATTACAATATTAGTAGGATCTTTTTCTTTTTCTTTTATTTATGAACTTAAAATATCTAATAATTGTTTTAAAATCAGTATTTCCGTTATTGATATTGGTACAAATCGGGATGTAGCCGACAAATAACACTCATTATTCCAAAGTAGGTACTACCCATATTGACATCGTGTCATAATCATAATTCATATTAAAAGGACGTGTAACTATACTTTCTACGAAAGCCATAAAAAGTACGTTTACCTACTATACCCAAATTACCCCAACAAACCCCAACTCCCCATAGAAATTAATATCAATAAAAATACAACATGCCCCTCTTTAACAGACTTAAAAGGTCATCCTGTTAACCCTTGTTCGAGATCCTAACAAATTAAAAAATAAACCACAGAGTATGTGGGCACGATAGAGGCGCCACGCGAACCTTTTACACACAGTACACAACAAAGAAAAAAAGATAGAGTAGGTGTAAAACAGGAGCCGCGTAAAAAGCTTTAACAAAGAGTATGAGGAACACAGAGGCGTCCCACTTCTAGACAAAACCGTACAGCTCGGTTTATCCGGCCGGAGCGGCGATCCGGTCATCTAGATAACTGCGCTAGATAGTGTGAATTGTATCGGTTTCGCTGTTTTTAGGTCAGAGTATGTTATGGATAAAGTTAATAAAGTGGTATCTTTATTTTTACAGGTGACAAACATATCATATGTTTATTTTGGAACTCACTTTTAAATTGTCGTGTATAATATGGCAACTTCCAAAATAAAAAGTAATAACATGTATAATGCGAAAACTGTTTATGGTTTCTAGTTTTACCATGTCATGCAACTACTTATTTTAGCAGGTGTATGTTTACCACATAAAATAAAATAATGGTATTTATTTATTGGAGAACCAACAGCTGTTTACAATAGAAATATACAGTAGGATAAATAATAGACAGGTTCTCACTTAGATTAGATTCTAAATACACATATATGAAAACTGAGACACACATATTATTACCTCTTCTAGTATAGTAAGGGGTCATCCATAAAGTACGTCACACTAATTTCGTGATTTTCTGACGCTCCCCCCTCCTTGTCACAGTTGATCACATTTGTGAGACCCCTCCCCCCTACAGATACGATTTAGTGAAAATAATAAATCTTAATCACTTTTAACCCATTGAAATCCGTGCTATACGCATTGCCATAGGGAATTATTTGCGGGTTAATGTAGTGTAGGAGTAAAACAGAGTAGAAAAAAAGCAAGGTGTAGGTACAAACAGGCGTTGCTGTGTCGCTTTGGTGGCGTCGCGTCGCGTCCCACTTCCAGATATAGACCATATACCCCGATTTATCCGGCCGGAGCGATCCGGTCATCCGGCTATCAGCGCCGGATAACTCTGTAACGTATCGGTTTCGTCGTTAATAGGTCAGAGGTTTACTTATTGAGAAATATGCGGCAATTTTGTATTTCACGGCAAAACTGTGTTAATAATTTTTAGACTAAGCGAAGTAGCGTTTTAATACTTAACCTAAATATTAATGACAAAATTGACCCAAACAAAAATATAAACTTTAACCTGCTTTTTAAAGTGGTTTGATATTATTATCGCATTTATATTTCTGAGTTTGTTTCATTTTACACTTGCACCATTTTCTTACTAGTTATAAACTTGCGTTTGACCACTATCTCACCTGATGGTAAGCGATGATGTGGTCTAAGGTATAACACGCCTACGACACCTGTTCACTCTCGATTTGAAGACTACCAGGACTTATTAATTCAACTTATATTAACCACAACAGCAAATTAATTATCACCTGAACAATTAGGTAATTATTTTATTGTTATTATGTCAGCAACCGACGCCGGCTGTTGGGTGATTCAAGTATTTATGAGTATTCTAATGACGTCAACGAAAATTTGCCCTTTATCGACCTCATTAAATATATTTATGTATATTTTTCATAATATTACCTACTTTTTGCCCCTGTTTTTATTGTTTAATATTACTTTAATTGAGTAGGTATATATACTACGCATACAACAGCGGGTAAGTACATATATCTATAATAATCTCATTTTATTTGAATTTAATAATTTATACGGACGCCAGTAAATAGCATAGTTTTTGACTGTTCAGGTTCCCGGACTTTTGATAGATTCTCCATAGAAGCCTGTCGCTTTGAGTAGTTTGCGTATTACCACGGAAGACTTAATATTACCTTAATATTACTTAGAATCGAAAGATAGATAGTTTCGTATCTGGGTGTTGAGGGACCATGGTCCTCATAGTTCCTGGTTCCTTAGATACAGGGAATCGTAGTTTTATAGGGGCGAGGATCTATGTTTCTGATCATTGGGAGTATTTTATTATTTTATTAATAACAACATTTTAAGTTAGTATATTTTTATTTGTTTTTGTTATGTTATTGATCTACAATAAAGCGTTGTCAATCAATCAACCAACCTGATAATTTTACTATGATAGATACTAATTTTTTTATTAGAGAACCATAGTTTTTTCGAACTTTCCCAGAAGAGTAAAATTCAGCTCCAGCGAAAACATATACCTACCTATCGCGACGAAGAGAGGAAAATATGGTTTATAAAATATGTGTTACAAGGAACTCTTGATACCGAAATACAGTAGGAATGCAAGTTCCAATGTGACTTACAGGAAAATAGTCCATAAAAACATGAACCATATGAAATAACAAAACTATTTTTCTGAACAGAATTATAATAACAATATTTATTTTTCATGATACGAACAGCAAACAAGCGGACGTACCTGATTGTCCAAACTTCACCATATATTTTTTAGTTAGTTAAACGAGTTGCGTGAGTGTTAATTTCTCTAAAATAAACTAGATGGCGCCACAGGAAAAGTTAGCACGCGCAAGCGTTTCATTCGTGGGCCATCTAGTACTTTTGATATCGTAATATGTTGGTGGGAAAAATTTGTGCTCATTCTTTGTATAACGCAATAAAAGAGGTGTTATAAATCAAGTGCAGTTTTTCTTCGTATCACTGATAGTATTATCAGTTATCACTGATAACGCATCTTATCAGATAAGGCAGAAGGCAGATTTGGACGAAACAAAAGTTCATTGGTCCTTCTACGTCGGATTCCGCCCTATGGAGTAGGGTTAACCGACGATTTTGTGAGATTCTCGGCACGTTAGGCGACCCAGCATCGCCGTCAATCTCTTGCTCCTGGCAACAGGAGATTTGACATAATACGTCACACAGGAGTAAGAGAGGAGTTCCGACGCTAGCCACTAGAGGGCGCGGCGATCGCGAAATACGCGGGCAACGGCGAAACATATCAGAAACCTGATATCTGCATCACACTGAAGTTCGAGCAAGTTCGGTGCCAACGGACGGCGCCGATAGAGGGCGCTGTGAGCTGAGCAATCAATCGTCGGAGGTGGCAATAGAAGAAAATTGGAGTGGACTTAGTGAAATGGTTAAGTGCAATTGAAACCGTGAGTACATTTAATTTATTGGCAGTTCATTGAAGTTAAAAAAAAAATAAAATAATAATCTTGGAAGTTATTAGAGACAATTTAATTATTAACTTAGTAAAATTTGCATGCAGTTTGTTAAAGTAAAATTAGGACTTAGAATAGTTGTGCATGTTAGTTAAGAAACTTGTTCCGACGGGGAACCTATGCCCGATTTTTTAATTTGTATTATGTGCTAAAACACTTGTAAAATTTTTTCGAAAAAATATAAAAAATAAATGAAGTTATTTTGTATTGTGTCTTGTCGCATTTCACGTTTGATTTTAATTTTTGTGTTATTTGTTCAAACACTTGTAAAAATTATAAAAAATAAAATATAATTGAGACTTGTAAATTTTTTCAGAAAAATTGAAACTTCGAAATTTTGACTTGATTTTAAATTTAGTGATATTTGCTCAAACAATTGAATTTTTTTTCGAAAAAAGTAGAAACTTAGAAAAATTTACTAAATAATACTCACGTACACAAATAAGTTTTCTGTTGTTTTATAACTTTAAAAATGGAGTCTTTGTACAAGTTGCAATTTAACAAAAAAAGTGTTATTGAAAGGGCTAGGTTGAATTTTAAGAAATCGCCCAAAGAACGAATCAGTCGTTCTTATATTGACACTAGGCTAGACTCACTTGAGACTACGTGGAATGGTTTCATGAATACGCATGAGCAAATCATTCAAACTGTTACCAATGCTCACGAAAAGGACAAATATTTTACTGAGGACACTTATGATATCACTGAGGAGTTGTACATTAATTATAAAAGTGAATTGAGGGAGGTTTTAGAAAGTATACGGTCGGTGTCTGATGAAAAATGTCAAAGTCAAAGGTCTCAAGTCAAGTCAAGTAAGAATGATAGTGTCAAATTGCCGAGGATAAGTATATCGCCATTTTCGGGCCAGTACTCGGAATGGCCAACTTTCAAAGATTTATTCATTTCGCTTATTGATAAGAATGATACATTGGATGATGTACAGCGCATGCACTACTTGAAGGGCTTGTTGTCAGGCGAGGCCGAACAACTTGTTCGCCACATTCCTGTCACATCATCCAACTATAAAGAATGTTGGTCAATGCTTAAGGGCAGGTACGATAACAAGCGATTTTTGTCTAACTGCTTGTTAAGGCGACTCATGAGTCAAACTAATGTGTCAGAAAACTCAAATGCTATTAAGGGCATGCTGGACACAACTATGGAATGTCTTAATGGTCTGAAAAATCTCGGAATTGACGTCAGTACATGGGACATCATCGTGATTTATATTGTCAGCGCGAAATTAGATCCCGAGTCACGCAAACAATGGGAAACTCAAATCAGTACTTCGGATCAACTTCCCGCACTGTCGCAGTTCAGAGATTTTCTAGAAGCCAGATTTCGAGCTTTAGAATTTTTAGACACAAAGTCCAACAAACCCAAACCCAGTGTGTATGTAAACAATAAGCCAAAGGTGCACCATGTTGTTAATACCGATAACAACACCAATGTAAATGTTGTGCCTTGTCCATTTTGCAACGACAATCATAAAATAGCGTTTTGTAAATTGTTTGCAAAGGAGAGTCACGAAGCGCGTCAAAATTTTGTCCAAAATAAAGGATTATGTTTTAATTGCCTAGGTTCGAATCACTCTATCAAATATTGCCGCCAGAGTACATCTTGTCGAATTTGTAAACGAAGACATCATTCGTTGCTGCATCCCAAATCTGTCCCAACCGTATGCACTAATACTGCAACGGCTGACGTGAAATCAGCTGTGTCTAATATCCAGGCAGCGTTATCAGAAGATCAACAATCTACTTTAAATGTAGCATCTCATTTTTCAAAGGAGCAGTCAGTAGCCACGCAAGTTTTGTTGGCCACAGCACTTGTCGAAGCAAAGACAAGGCAGGGTTCAACACAACTGCTGAGAGTGTTAATGGATCAAGGATCCCAAGCATCCTTCATCACAGAATCAGCAGTCCAGCTACTTGGTCTTAGAAAAACTCCAGTGAGATCCATTATTTCAGGTATAGGTGGTGAGAAGAGTGCTTTAGCCTCCGAGTATACAGTCACAGTGACTATTCACTCACACCTAGATCCCAATTTCAGTCTTCAAGTCCATGCATATGTACTGAGTAACATAACGTCACTCTTACCATCGGAGAAAATCCTGCAATACAACTGGCCGGAATTAGAAACCGTTAGATTAGCGGATCCAGAGTTCCACACACCAAACAAAATCGATATTTTGCTTGGTGCTGAGGCATACGGCCAGGTCTTAAAGGAAGGGTTAATTCAAGGTCCACCAGGCTTACCCGTGGCTCAGAACACAGCCTTTGGTTGGATTTTATCCGGGAAGGTTCCTTCGAGTAGTGACACTATCCATTGTCACCATGTTGCAATTACGTCTCAAAATCATACTGATGACAATATGCTTCTGAAAATGTTTTGGGAGATCGAGTCTGTTATCCCCGGAACTCAGAAGAAGATTCTATCAGAAGAGGAGTCGCGATGCGAAGAAATTTTTGCTCAAACTACTCGCAGGGATGGTGACGGTCGTTACGTGGTGAAGCTTCCATTCCGTGATGAGAATCCACAATGTCAGTATGGGAACAGTAGAGACCTCGCAATCAAAAGATTTCTGCTTCTTGAAAACAGGTTCAAGAAGAATAGAGAATTGGCGATGCGTTATTGCGAAGTATTTCACGAATACATCGACCTTGGCCATGTAGAACGCGTACCAGATGATGATCCCAAGTTATCTTCAGCAGTTTATTTGCCACACCATGCTGTCGTACGCGAAGACAAATCTACAACTAAGGTCCGAATTGTGTTTGACGCTTCTATGAAAGGTTCGAACGCAGTGTCTCTCAACGACGATCTAATGGTAGGCCCTATGCTGCAATCACCGTTACGTCACATCATTATGAGATGGAGAATACACCCCATAAGTATCTGTGCTGACATCGTAAAGATGTACAGACAGGTAAAGGTCTCTCCTGAAGATGTCGATTTTCAGAGAGTAGTATGGCGTGACAATCCGGAATCTGAAATGAAAGAATATAGATTACTAAGAGTTACCTTTGGTACGTCGTCAGCGCCTTACCTTGCGGTGAAGACTCTGCAAAAGATAGCAGTCGATGAAGGTGCACGATGTCCCGAAGTAGCTGGAAAGGTAAAAAATGACTTTTATGTAGACGACCTCATGACGGGTTGTCAGACAGTTCAAGAAGGAATCACAATACGTAAAGAAATGTCAGAGTTACTTACCAAGGGAGGATTCCATTTGCAAAAGTGGGTGAGTAGCTGTAAAGAGTTAAATGAGGAATTTTCAGATAAAAGACAGGATAGGATGAAAGAAAAGGAAGGGGATGAAGGAAGGAAGGATATTAAAATAGATGACGTGATAAAAATCCTAGGGATATGTTGGAATCGTGAGTGCGATGAATTCCAATATGCAGTAAAACTTCCGCCCCAACAAACTCCAATCACGAAAAGAAGAGTCATATCTGACATCTCCCGATATTTTGACCCGTTAGGTTGGGCAGCACCATGTGTCGTCACTTCCAAAATATTTATTCAGAAGCTTTGGCTTTCGGGCTTAGATTGGGACGAAGAGCTTACACCGGAGTTAATAATGGAGTGGCAGACTTACCGTGACAATTTAGAAGAGACGAGCAGATTCAGTGTTCCTAGATGGGTTAACACAAGCGCTGATGACGTGTTAGTAGAGCTGCATGGATTCTGTGACGCCTCAATTTCGGCTTACGCGGCGGTTGTATATCTTCGAGTTATAGACAGAAGTAGAGACATAAAGATAAGTCTGATCACTTCTCGCACGAAGGTCGCACCTGTAAAACAACAATCTGTTCCTCGGCTAGAATTGATGGGAGCAGTATTGGTGTCTGAGTTAATATCAGAGGTGGCCGAGGTGATGAAGATCCCGCAAAGCAACATCCACGTCTGGACTGATTCAACAGTTGTCTTGGCTTGGCTCAGTAGCCATCCAAGCCGCTGGACTACTTTTGTAGGTAATAGAGTTTCTACCATTCTCTCCCATTTCGACAACACTCACTGGGCCCATGTCCAGTCATCTCACAATCCAGCGGACCTAGCCTCGAGAGGATTAACTCCTCAAGAACTGTCATGCAATGTCTTGTGGGCTCAGGGACCAACGTGGCTAAAACAGGAGACAATCGAATATTCAAGACCCAAGTCTATAGCTACGAGCATGGAACAACGATCAATTAAGACCCATGTGGTCACTGAGAACTCACAAACTGATCCTATGTGGACTAAATTTTCAACATTGCAGAAGCTAGTGAGAGTAGTCGCTTACTGTAGAAGAGTTTTAAAGTGGAAGAGACAGGAGAGAGATTACGAAACCTATTTGGATGGGAAAGAAATAGAAGAAGCCAAAAAGGTTTGCATAAGACAAGTGCAAAGTCAAGAATTTAGTGAAGAAATCAAGGATATAAAAAGAACAGGTTATGTAAAGGCAGGAAGCAAGTTGAAATCCCTTTGCCCAGTTATTGATGATGACGGGATTCTACGCGCAAGTGGCCGTGTAGAGCGAGCCAATTTAGAAGAAGATAGCAAACATCCGATCATCCTGCCGCATTGTAGTCACTTCACTAATTTGGTGATTGATGAAGCGCATAAACGGACCTTACATGGAGGACAAACTTTAATGTTAAGTCATTTGCGTACGAAGTATTGGATAATTTCAGCCAAAACTCTTGTTAAGGCACACGTACGCAAATGTGTTGTATGCAAACGGTATTCAGCTAAAACTCAAACCCAGTTAATGGGACAACTACCGTCTTGCAGAGTCACACCAGCGAGACCGTTTCGACACAGTGGCGTTGATTTTGCCGGTCCCATTAACATTAGGACTTCCAAGGGTCGAGGTCATCAGTCCTACAAGGGCTATGTATGTGTTTTTGTGTGTATGGTGTCTAAAGCCATACACTTGGAAGCCATTAGTGATTTGACCTCCCAAGGATTTATTGCGGGATTTAGGAGATTCGTTTCTCGGCGTGGATTCGTTAGTGACATGTGGAGCGATAACGGAAAAAACTTTATCGGTGCGTCGAAAGAGCTTCAGCACTTGGTTACGATAGAGAAGTCTTCCGCAGCTGCAGACATACGCGAATGGCTAGGTAATAATGGTACTTCCTGGCACTTCATTCCTCCTCACGCCCCGAATTTCGGAGGGCTTTGGGAGGCTGGCGTGAAGTCCACGAAGTATCATTTGAAGCGTGTGATAGGTGACTCGACACTCACCTATGAGGAGATGTCTACAGTCTTGACACAAGTCGAGGCCTGCCTCAATTCAAGGCCTTTATCAATGATGCCTGACAGTCCTAGTGAACCTACTCCTTTGACTCCAGGTCATTTTTTAATTGGAGAGCCTCTTCTAACGGTGCCTGACAGAAATTATGAAGACGCCAATCTTGGTTGTTTGAGACGATGGCAGCTGACGCAGCGCATGGTGCAGTCATTCTGGCGACGATGGTCTGAAGAGTATTTGACACACCTCTTACAGCGCCATAAATGGGTCAAACAAGTTCCAGAACCAAATGTGGGGGACTTAGTTTTAGTTAAAGAAGATGGCTTGCCTCCTGCAAGATGGCTGATGGGTAAAATCATCTCAAAACATCCAGGTGCTGACCAGATTACTCGAGTCGTGACTCTCAAATGCAACGGTACAGAAATTAAACGGCCTGTGTCAAAACTTTGTATATTACCTGTTAGTAACTAGCTATAGTTGTCAGTAACTTTGTTTTTATATGTAACTTCATTATTGAAACTGTATTCATGTTGAATGTAATTCGATGCCCCCATCTCAGGGTGGGCGGTTATATATTTGTATTTTATGAAGGACATAAACTGATGTCCTTGGTGGGCGGTATGTCCAAACTTCACCATTTATTTTTTAGTTAGTTAAACGAGTTGCGTGAGTGTTAATTTCTCTAAAATAAACTAGATGGCGCCACAGGAAAAGTTAGCACGCGCAAGCGTTTCATTCGTGGGCCATCTAGTACTTTTGATATCGTAATATGTTGGTGGGAAAAATTTGTGCTCATTCTTTGTATAACGCAATAAAAGAGGTGTTATAAATCAAGTGCAGTTTTTCTTCGTATCACTGATAGTATTATCAGTTATCACTGATAACGCATCTTATCAGATAAGGCAGAAGGCAGATTTGGACGAAACAAAAGTTCACTGATAAAAAAGGGTGCCGTCGTGTATAGACTTCTGTAGTAACAGAGACAGCAATTTTCATGGTTGAATAAAGCCGAAACACCTATATATTTTTAATAACCTTTGCTGTCTGTGACTGCGAGGAAATTAAGTTGGAGGACGAATGAAGGAGGCGAAAGACGCACATAACAAGAAATTATATTTATGTTTAACCGAGTTCCAAAAAGGAGGAGGTTCTCAATTCGATTGTTTTTTATGTTTGTTACCTCAGAACTCCGTTATATATAAATGTTATTTTATCAGAATCTGAATATAATTAATTTTACAATAAAAAATATTATTTTAATGCTGCTGTGTTTATATCCTACATTGAAAATTTAATTGTTTTGAGTCATAATATATGACTTATTGGACAGGGAAGTTTTTTATTATTATTATTATTATTTATAGACTTGCGTTTGACCGCTATCTCACCTGTTGTTAAGTGACGATGCGGTCGAAGATGTAGCACGCTCGCCTAGAAGAAACGTGTTCACTCTTGTCTTAAAGACTCCCAGATTATAGCTAAAGATTATAGTTCTTAAAAAGAGACTCGTATGTTTCTACGAGTATAAAATATATCTTTTGCTTCTAATCACACCAGTCATTTAGAAAGTTATCGTAACTGAAACCACTCCTAACATTTAATATCTAGGAAGTAGACTAAGTACAGCTCATAAAGTCTAGACTTAGTGTATTCTGTGCCTAAGTTTACAATGTAGTTGAGAGATGCATGAGAGTTTCCTACGGTTTATTTTATAGCGCACATCTGGAAGCATGAGTGCTATTACGAGCTATTTTGAGTTATAAATTTTTAGCTCTTCCTCCTTGTAAAGAACTATGGTTTGCGGTGAATGATTCATGAAATAATAACTTTAATGTTATAGTTAGTCATAGTCATAGTCATTTAGTCATATGAAAAATACACGTCACAAAATACAATAAATAATTTAATTATTGGTACTACTTTGTAACATATTTAAAAAATAAGTTGTAATTTAAATTAAATCATACAATAAAGTTAAATAAAAAATGTCAGAAAAAGTTTTAAGTTGTTTTCATTTACCTACTGATTATTTTTGTTTGGTGTACAATAAAGTCTGTGTATTGTGTATTGACAGCCTCTGTGGTGTAGTGGTTGGGCAGGTTGGCTTAAATCTCATACATCACTGAGATTGCGGGTTCGATTCCCGCGACGGGACAAATGTTTGTGCAAAGAAAAAAAAAGCGCAAGCATTTGTTTCGTGTCTGGGTGTTGTGGGGCCATGGTCCTAATAGTTCCTGGTTCCCTTGATACAGGGAATCCTAGTTAGGGGCCAGGATCTATGTATGTGATCGTAGGGCTTTATTTATTTATTTATTTATTATGGACGGGAGTGTGAGGACACCTAACGATTTGAACTGCGATATAGCGGAGGTGTCCTGAGAGATTCATACAATAGCTCGCACAGCCATTTACTTACCTAATTCATCATCATCATCAGCCCATTACGTTCCCACTGCTGGGACTCGGGCCTTCCCTCGTAGAGAGAGTACCTACTTACCTCTTATAATTCATTACTACCAATAGATATATCTTTGCAAGTGTTAGTTGCGATTCAACTAATACACTACTAGTATACCTCGCGCCAAACTTGATGGCGGCTGACTGGCGCATCACGTGATCTGCGCAGATACAATTTTGTATGTGAATTTGTTACTGCGCAGGTCACGTGGTGCGTCTGTCAGCCGCCATTACGTTTGACGCGAACTATTACAATGGACCTATGTCAGAGCTTCATGCCTACATGACTGTCTCGAATTTTATAACTACGCTCTCAATAAGTCTATTCCCCACCCATAAATTAATTTAAACTTCAACCTGTCTATATTTACTAGCTCTATAAAGGTATGCAGGAAGTATCGCATTTACCCAACTAGCTCCGTCCGGGCAAATCCGAGCTAGGACATCCGGTCAAAGATCGGATATTACGTGCATATATCGAGCAGTGAGAAATCGAGAACGTCGTCTGGTCTAGCTAGGTAGTCTATGGCAAAAGGAATTTCGCAGAGATTTTGCGAAGAGATTTAATATTCTGCAAAACTACCATCCGTTATTTATTTATTTTTAATTACTAAAATATATAAAAGAATGGTTGTTTTTTATTAAACAGATAAACAACGTGTCATTGGGATACCGTACCTATACCGTTCGAACAAAACATCTTTTCTTCTTTCTGAACAATGAATATAGATTTTCGCCGAGCATTCAATAAAAAAATATTTTTCATATAGATTGGTCTTCCGACTAAACGTCATTTTAAAGACACTTACCTACATTTGTATGACCTCCTAGAGGCACCCAGTTTCCATATATTAAACAGTTTTTTATTGTAAAATATTTTTCTCAAGACAAGCTCTTAACAAATTCGTCATCGGAACCGCAAGCAGATTAAAATGAGCCCAAACACTAGTAGTTTACGATTAGCCGTCAAAGAGTTACATTGCCCACCTTCCGTCTCCATCATCAGATCAGCTGGCTGTCGCCATAATATTGCATCGTCATCGGACTTTGACAAGTATGCAGAATTTCAATTCCGTAGGATAAGAGGAAGTGGTTCTAATTCAGCTTGCAAGATTCCGCTCGGACAAACATTGCAAGTTAAATAAAAGCTTGTAAGAATGATACTCTATGACACCCAGTCAAGTTTAATATTCCATACGTAGCGTCATGCTAACATCATTGAATTGCGTGGTCTCGCACGTAACTGCCTGACCTTTGCTCTTCTGCACAATAATTCTCAAGATCCTGAAGCTACTGCGTATTTATAACGCTAAGTAATAAGGTATTAAATAATAAATGAACTGAAAGCCTTTTTCCAAGTACGTCCTTAAACATAAAATTGGCAAATTAAATTTTAACCTTTTTATTTTATTTTATTTTAGGCTGAGTCGTAGGCTTGCAGGCTAAATACTAATGCTTATAAATTAACCTGAGACCTGTATATATTAATTATTTTGTATTCTAGCTAATAAATGATTGATTTTGATTTTACATAATAATGATATATCTATTATTCTTTCAATAGGTTTAAATCAAACTAAGAAAAGTAATTCGGGATGATCATCATCATGTAATTCGGGATGATCATCATCATGTAATTCTGTAGTGCTTAGTGCTTGCGCATAAAACATGTGAAAAATGTTAGTGCCGCTGCATCTTACATGTTTTTAAGGCATTATTGACAGCGTCCTTATTACGAGCTTGGACCAATATCACAAGAACTTTACAATCCGTGTTCTACTATATCAGGTTTCATAACACGTATTGTTCCTATTATCATTTTGGTTCTTATAACATTATATCTTCCATTTCAAATAATTATCTCAACTCGATGATGCCGTAAATTCTGCCCTTTGGTTGCATAATCAAATTCGGTGGACAGTTCCAATTCATCCCACCCCTGGGACGGCGGACAACGAGGCCGCCAATTCGACTAAATACCAACGTTGTAGGGTTAATCCTGAGGAAACGATTTATAATGGAACATTATGGCTTGAAAGGCTTTTAATTTGACGTTGTTTTCAGCGTAATACTGTTTTCCGACAAAGTGGTGAATGTATGGCATCTCTAAGACGTACATATATGACGGAAGAAAAAGTTCGACACCCGATTTGGTGGCCCGTAGTTCAATTAGGCAGTGCCCTTTCCAGATTATGATGAGGTGTCCAGTGCTAGCCGGAGGTTGTATTTTTCTTTCGAAAAACCTTGTTTGATGTACCTAACATACAACTAATAGAAACTTATAGGTGGTGGACTAGACCTTCGACCACGATGATTCAGCTGTCAGGAAGCAAAAGCTCGTTGTTTGGTAACGCCTAATCGCAAACCTTTTTCAAGTCGCAAACCTATAAACATATTAGTGCATTATGTTATGAGACATTTATGACACATAATATCTGATGTCTCGGGGTGATGAGCGCAATGCAGACCTATGCAGTGCTTTTTATGATATTAAAAGTTCTGGGTGGCACTGCAATTGTTATGGGCAGGCGTGGCGCTTACCGACTTGCTCGTCTCATTCAGTTCCACAAAAAAAATACTACCTACAAAATATATTCTGGCCTCTCGGAGTATCTGTTATTCGGAAACCGCTATCATCTAAGTTTTCAAAAAGTAGAAAATCAATTTGAAAAAAATCCTTTTTCAAGTATCAATTTGTCGCCCATGTTTTATTTTAATCAACACCTTCCAAATATTTCATTAACCTACTATCAAATCCCACGGTCGTTAATTTAACACCGCTATATTTACGGTAGCAATAAAGATTTTAATCTTCACATCTAAGATCCAAGTTATGATGATCTCACGTTGTAAACAAAAAGCATCGTTTGTATGCAGCTCGCTGCTGCAAGGTCGTGTTAAACGTGTTTACATAGAACTTGTCATAGTACCAAGGTGTAGATGAAACAACCGGTTGGGGCACTGGTGCATAGGCGTACTGAGGAACGGGGCTGAGATTCCGACCCGAAACTAGTAACGGAAAATACTGGACATAAGGTTTGGAAAACATTGTGACCTAATCTTTTTTTAGGGTTTTTTGCTGTTGCTATTATGTCGGCGGTAGTACAAAGGAATCTGCATGGTCCTAATTAAACCAGGAATTAATCTTTGAGTTCTTATTACCTACTATTAACTCTGTCTTTCTGTCTTTCTTCATCTCTGTCTTTTTCATTTATTTCTTTGTGGTTGTCGAATAAATGTTTGTCTTTCTTTTTTTAAACCAGAATGCGCAAAAAGAGTATTAAAACGGAGTTGTGCAGAGAAATTGACAATCTATTTTTTCTCTGGAGTTTAGAGCTTCGTTATTTGGTAGCGACCACAGACTTTTAAGGTAACACAAGCTATTTAAAGTAACCAAAAAATAAATTAGCGACATCATCTTTTACTTTTTAAGTGCTCAGCACACCGTATGGAGTATGCTCGCAGTTGTGACAGATCAGTCGTTGGCCCCCTCGTTTAAATCCTAGATACGTCCATGCTGTCGGCTTTGAATAGACAAATAACTCTGCAATTGCTGCTATCATCGCGGTGTCTATCTATATTGGAATCAGGTAATGGATATGCTATTGCAAATTAGTTGGCTTACTTACATGTTCACAATTTTATAACATTTTAATTTGTGATGGTAGCACAAATCAAATGAGTGAAAATACAGCAAAGGTGGCATTGAAGCTTGGATAAATAGGTAGACAATGGTTAAAATTCTGAACCGGCATTATTCATTGTCGAAATCTGCCCGTCACACGAGGTTAACCGTGTCAAAGTTGACCAATTCGGACAAGGCCACACCAGGCCTCATTTAGACCTCTCAGACTCTCTAAAATTGTCAATGACCCTTGCAAATGGCACATGGGAGGTCAGGCAGTATGAGAACACATCTGTTGCAGTAAGAAGGAAAAAAAAGATTGAAACAGATGTGCCTCTGTAACTGTTCTGATGAATGTAGCCATATTTAATACAATGCTTGTTGTTTTATTTCTGATTAAAAAGTAAAGATCAAATGTTACGATGTCAGAGTTTGACGCATACTTAGATAGTAAATAATACATTTGTTAAGTCAAAATCAAGCTTGAATTACTAGCAATGCTAAGTATTTCTGGCTGGAAAAAGAATTGGCGAAGTTAAAAATATTTAATATTTTTTTCTGCTTTTTATCTGCATTATCCTTTGATTAAAGAAATCCTTCCGAAAACGATACAAACATTACAACACATTAAACGAATATTACGTTATCCCTTAATACGAGTAAGTATTTTGTTACTTATCGAAACAATGGACAAATAGGACTATAATATGTATATGTAATTATATTTTATAATTCAAACCTATAAGACTCATTATAAGGTAAAAACTGTAACTAACTTCAACCGTCAGATTACAGTACGACCGAGTAGGAAGGAAACAAATTACTAATAACAATTGTGTTTTACATTGGATACTAACATTCAAGCTGATGATGGGTGACATCATATTACCGCTATTAAAGAACATATTTACCGCAATGGTGTGGCGTGGCGGTTAGTGTCATGGATAACACTTGCTTCGAAGCTGGCATACGAAACGTGTATTGTCTTTAGCAAATTCTAGGCGTAGCGTAGGCATGCTGTTATATTACCTACGTGGTGCGGTGCCCAAGTGTCTGCAAGTATCTCAGTCCAACAAGTTTAATACTGTAATAACTGAGCCAGTTAGTTGCCCAATTTCAATCAGTTAATGGAAGGACTCGCCCAATTTAGATGGGAAAGCTAAATGGAACAGTTAACCTTTTGGACTGTGGGCTCGTCAAATTATTAAATAAGAGATTTTGATAAGGGCGATGAGGGTTCCCTTTTACATTTGTTGGTAAAATTGGCTAGGGGCGTATTAGAGCATAGTAGTCGGCACAAGGCCTTTTTCCCTATCCATCTAGCTATAGATACTGCATCACAATACAAAAACCCTAATCATTTTACATTTGAATGCCTTTTACGTAAAATGTTATGACTAGGTTCTGATAACGATAAAGATTGAGTTGGTATATACAGAGGTATTTAACAATGAAGCCTACCTACTCCTATTAGCCACCGATATAACAAAAATCCATCTAGTGGCAGGCGTATAGCAATCTTAGATAACCGCGTGGGAAGGAGTTTATGCGTTCACAAAAGGTTTGTATGGTTTTCGCAACTGATGATTTGCAGCATAGTAAGTATTATTGCTGTGCTGTGATGAAAGCGCTAACGGAGATTGAATGAAAGATAAAAGACTTTCTTGATTGAAACGTTTCGTAATGGAGAAGATTCTATATTTTGCGCGTGGTAATGTTTATGTTTCTTTGAGTCTGAATTGGAGTAAACAGATGCAAGTAATTTGATAGACACATTTAAAAGACATTTATAAAACTCCATGGAGTCGGAACGTTTACATCAGAAGTTTTAGGGTTAAAACTCTTTTTGTAGGGTTAAGCTCGCCTTTGTACATATAGTTTATAATCACCGATGTAAATATTACAATAGTGTACAATAAATAATATAAGAAGTTGAAAAAATGTTAATAAAGGGAGCATTTATTTTTCGAAATTAAAATTCTACCTTTTTTTGTTCACTCATGTGATTATTTGTGTTTTGACCACGCATAGCTTCAATGATATGTTTTTGTCCTAGATAATTATCTTGAATTGCTTGTAGTTTTCCCACACTTGAGACTAAAACCTTGGTGCATATTATAGATACTTGTGATATCCGCCTTACTGTATTTGAAAATGTTTTTTCTACCAGTCCTTCGTATTGACTCGCTACGGAGCCCAAATTAAATTCCTCCGAGTGAAGAATGCCCTTTGTTCGCTTTGTTATCTTATCTGAGTGCTATTAAGTTACGATGCTTATAAATCATTCTTTTTTACGTAATTCAGTAGGGGCTGCCTTTTTCCGGAGAATAAAGAATGCTCGGAAATCTCGATTTAAGTGAGTGGGCTGGTATTGGTCGACGTTTGTATTGGAAATGAGCCGAATCTGAAATGCTGATGCCGAGGGCTCCAGCTGGCGTATCGATTATCCGCTGGCTGGCTACATGTGACTGATAAAACTACAGTTACGCCCACAGAGATATATGCGGTACGAGCGGCGGTATGCGAACAATGCCTGGCGACAGAATGCAGATGTGCGCACTTTCACCTCCGTCCTGCCTGTCTGCTCTAATGAATTGCGTGTGAATACGCTAGTGTCGTAATGTCCCCCGGGGATACGACCCGAAGTAATTTATTACTTCACGTCTATCGAGCGTTGCGCTTATAACGGCGGAGAAATGATCTTTTTGTCGGCGACAATGAATAGATATCGTGAAGGGGACTCTCGCCGCGCCGGGTCCCGAGACACGTACTGCTGACGAACGTGATCAGATACTATCGCTTTCGCCACCTACTGTTTCGCAGAACCTGACTCTAATGATGCGAATTCTTGCAAGTGCGGAAAGATAGGGACGGGTCGCGCTTCGGTCGTTACCCGGCATCGATCGCGCTGTTTGTAAACATTACAGCCGGCGGCTGGGGCCCGACCGGTGCATCACATAGTTGAATGAAAGGCGACTCACCTGCACGATCTGGGCGCTGTCCTTGTCGAGCAGGAACTCCATGGACTTGTGGGGCCTCGGCGCGCGCTGGTCCGGCGGCGCGAGCGCGAGCAGCGAACGCGCGTGCAGCACGGTGCGCTGCGTGTCCACGTCGGTCTCCAGCACGCCGGGCGCCGGCGCGGGCGGCGGGCGCGGCCGCGGCGGCTTGTGCGCCACGCCGCCCGCCACGGGGGGTGCCGCCGCCCGCGACACACCCTCGTCCTTCAGCGGGATGCGCACATACTGCGGCCCGGCGGCCAGCCCGCGCGCTCCCGTCCCCGCGTCTGCCGGCGCTCCGTTGCTCGCCGTCGCCGGCCGGGAGTTCGCGCCTGCGCCCCGGGATTTTTTTTCTTTGCGTCCAGAAAATCGGAAGTTCGCGAATCGTGAGAGGAAGCCGGCTATGCGGCTGCGCGGTGCGCGCGCGCCCGCTTCCGTCATGACGGAGGCTCGCTCTGCGAGCGGCGCGCGCGGCTCCTCGCCTCCCCCCACCGCGACCTCCTCCACCTCCGCGTCGGCGGCGTCGTCGCTCGCCGTCGACTCGCTCGCGGTGGTGCTCGCGCTAGTCTCGCGCCAGGACACCTCTGCGACTACAGGCGAAAACGTTACTCCTTTGGAACCGGCGGACACAGAACGCGCGGGCGGCCCGGGCGGCGCCGGCGCCACCAATTGTAGAGACGCGCGGAGTTCCTCCGGCGTTTCTCGTTGCGGGGTCGCCCGCGCTCTCAGTTCTGGCGTCGACCGCACTCTGGCGTCCGAGCACCTGATCGGGGTGGACGTGAAGGTGGGTTCTCTGATCGGGTCCGGCGAGGGGGTTCTCGGTGGCGAGGGCGAGGGGGAGGAGGGGTCAAGGCGGCGGCGCAGCTCGTCGAGCACGTCGTCCCAGGCGCCCCACGAGTCGCGCAGCCGCCGCGCCGTCAGCACGGACAGCTCGCGCTCGTAGTCACCAGCGCCGGCAAGCGCGCGCCGCGCCGACTCGTCGAGCCGCTGCGCCGTCGTCTCCATCTCGCAGGCGAAGGCGCGCTCCGACTCGGTGGTAGAATCACTCCCGGCACTCGGCTCGCGGGCCGGGGACTCGGTGGCTCTCCGCACTACCGCCTCGACGGGTGGCGGTGGCGGCGGGTCGCGCGGCGCGCGGGGTGGCGGCGGCGGCGGCGGGAGCCGCGGCCGCCTCGGACCCCCCCGGTAGTCCAGCGCGGTGAGGTCGGCCACGCTGACGGTAAGAGCGTCGCTAACTTCGAAGGTCTGTCGGAAGCGCGCGCGATGCGGAGCGGCGTGGCGGCGCGGCTCGGCGCACACGTCGAGCTCGGCGGGTAGGGAAAGCGCGCGCGCGGCGCGTGGCGGACGCCGCTCGGCGCCGGGGGACGCGGCGAGGCCGGCGGCGGTGAGGCACGGCACGCTGGCGGCCGCCGCCGGCGCCGCGGCGGGCGGCCGGTGGGTTATTTCGGGCGGGCGGCGCTGCGAGGGCGGGGGCGGGCGGCGCGATCGTTCACTGTAGCCGCTGTCTTCACTGAGGTTCTCGGCGGAGAGGTGAGTGCGCGGCGGGGGAGCGCGCGCGGGCGGCGGCGTGGCCGGCGGGGACTCCAGCGAGTCGGGCGATAGGGAGGGCGAGGCAGGCGCGGCACACGAGCGCTCGAGCGACTCGAACTGCGCGAGGCTGGAGGAGCGCGACAGCGAGCCCGTGCTGGCGCCGCTGGTGGGCGAACAAGCGCGCTCGCGCCGCCGCCGCTTGGCCGGGCACGCCCACTCGCGCTCCGACTCGCTGTCGCACTCGGAACCTGCCGACCAGACCGCGGTCACGAGGTGCACAGCGAGCGCACACGCGATACGTTGCTTCGGCTTCGTTCAGACGCCGACAATGACAATGACATCGGCCGAATTCGTATGCATGTGCTCATTTTCTCGACATATTACTTGGACAGAATCCAAGAGTTTTGTAAATGAGTTACACTATTACTCTAGTTGCCAAAATCTCGTAAAAGTAGAGCATCAATAATAACGGTGGCTCATTTCTATAATGAATTAAATGAATTCAAACAATTTAAGTTACCCACTTTTTTGGTTACCCACTAACGGAGGTCTGATAGTATTTCCAATAGTGAATAGGGTAAATAAAATGTATTTTTTTTTTATATATTCGTAGAAGCGCCATCTACAATTTCACTTAGCAACTGTAGCGTGTAGTACTTTGGGTGGATTTGATGTAGTTGTGCCAGTCGTCGTTAGATGGCGCTAACAAAAACTACATTTAAATTCTACAGGAAATTTCTGTTGCTGTTCAACTAGTATGATTACCTGCCGTGCCCCGCACATGAATAACGGAATCTGCATCGGAATCGGAGAGCCATGTTGCGGCAGAGGAGCGTTCGGAGCGCAGGTCATCGCTCGTCTCCTCGACTATGGTTTCGAGGTACAAAGCGTGAGTGCTGCCGTTATCACCTGTAACAAAATATATTTACATTCAATACATGCTTACAAGTTTAGTGCAATAAAGTATTTAGTTCAAAGATTTCGAAAAAATTCACGCAGTTTTTCACAAAGTTTCGCTACTCAACGACAGATGGCGCAATCAGTCGAAAATAGCACATACATATTTTACATTATGTAAATCAAAATTGCTTTTTGATTGCTATTGCTTTCAAATAACGTAGCGCATAACTGGATTGTAAAATAAATATTTTACGATTACCTACAGACAGTAGTCTATAATTTGTGTCGTAAATAAGTTAAATAAGTAGTGCAGTGCAAGGCCTAGCTCAACCGAGTTATATTAGTTAGGAATGCATAATAACTAGGTAGGTAGGTAAGTTGAGTAAGCTTTTACCAGTTCACCCACTATCAATCATGCATGAAATTATAATAGTAAACAATGATGACTCCGTCACAGTGGAACTTTCTCTAGTTGCTTCATTGGATGACGTAATTTAGATATACCTAGTAAAACCACAGAATGGATAATACTGCATTATCTATACATATACTTAATAGGTACGGTATAAAAATTCAGAAATTTATCAGTTTTAAGTGGGCAAAATAATAATTTATTTTATAACACAAAACCACTTCAATTCCGATGTATCTTCGAAGTCCAAGGTCGTATATCGATGACATTTTTATAGGACCACGTAGATATTCCAAAGAAAATTAAATAGGGCTATACTAAACCCAACGCAAGAATTTTCCAAATCGGTTTATAAACAACGGATTTCTGAGGTAAAAAACACAAAAAAAATACAATCGAATTGAGGACCTCCTCCTTCTTGCAGTCGGTTAAAAATAAAGCCGTGACTGACGTTTGCGAAAACCGCATCAAAATTCGTTCAGCCAATCTGGAATTATTAAAAACCAACATACAAACGCACCAACAATCAAACCTCTTAGCCTTTCACCCCTCTAAATTCGATAGCCTGATGGTAAACGTCTCGTCTACCCATAATAAAATAATCTATTGTTATTCTCGCCTACAGAATAATTTATTATTTTTTTGAGTAAATCTTTTTATTAATGGATCTTAATGATGAGACGAGCAAGACGTTCGCCTGATGGTAAGCTCCACGCCTGCCCATAATAATTGCAGTTCCACCTAGAACTTTTAATATATAAGTAATCTCTGGAACTATTGGTCAAACGAAAATTATTTCACTGACAGACACTAACCCCGAGTGACATCTAGGTATACTATATTTTATTGTGACGACTCGCGAACAAAGTCGCGGAAAATTAGTAGCTAGATAAATATAAGTTACCATTATATTCATAGCGGTGATTAAACATACTGTACGTCAATTTAATAAGATTTGAAGCAAATGTAGTATTTTACGATCTTCATGAAGTTGATTAATGTTCTCGGCCTAACAGCTATTTTTAACTGTTCTAGGTTGAAGACGAAAATAAATGAGAGTTATACAATAGGGCGAAGGAATTACCGGCATAATGACAATAACATGACTGAAGGGAATGTAAAGATTAGATTATTAATTACATAGAAAACAAAGATGCGTGGAACGTTCCTCTTCTGCCAAGTAGCCTAAGTGGCGCAGGAAACATAATATTGTCAAATACAAACATATTGTAACTAAAGTTCCAAAAATATACCCCTCAGTTTCTTGCCGTATCTTCTGGGTAGTGGTTCTTTTTCAGATACGATGGTTTTTTTTTTTACGCTTAATAGATCTATGTTTGGCCACTATCTGGCCTGATGTGAAGCCATGATGTGGCCTAAGATGGAGCACATAGATCTAGAGAGAGACGGCAGTTGAGCGGCTGCTCAGACCCGTCTCCCCGATGGTTCACGGAACATCATCCCGAAACACGACTAGGTCGTTTGACGGCATGGCTTTGTTTTTTAGTCATTGTAATAATTGACGTTTATCTTCGGCTCTTCCAATGTAGGTCGTCGCTCCATCTAGCCGGAGGGCATCCTACACTACGTCTGCCTAAACGCGGTCGTAACTCTTATCTATTCTATTAAACAGGTGGTGGTTTAATAATTAAAGGTCGACAGACGGCAGGTGGCGCCGAAGCGAAGCGGTCCGGCCGAGCTAGAGGGGACGGAAGTGCGCATGCGCGGACAGACTACACACACACACACACTGGTCATTGTAGATCATGTTACATAACTTCCTAATAATTTAAATTAGCTACAGATTGGTCATTGGTCTAGGACAGAGATTCCCAAAGTGGTCCCCAAGGAGTCGATATCGGTTTCCCAGGGGTTGACATAAACGGAAACTGATTTTGGGGGTTGATAAGGTGTAAAAATAGACCCCTAACAATTAACACAAATTCTCATTTGAAACTTTCAAGATACTGTATAAGTTGTGTTACGTGTACCAACTTGTTATAAGAATGACTAATATTTTAGTAGGAAGTATCATTGTGTAAGTTTACTCACTACCAAAGGCAACTAACTAGGACTCCCTATATCTAGGGAACAACGAGGACCAAGGTCCTACAACACCCAGACTGTCCCAGACGCGAATCAAATGCTTGCTCTTTTTTTGTGTACAAACATTTGTCCCGCCCGAAACGAACCCGCAACCTCAGATTTGAGCCAACCTGCCCAAACACTAAACCACAGAGGCTGACAACTATGTCTAGACAGATATTATTTGGTCTCTGGTCTCTGTTACAAAATCCGGGTAACATACCTAGGTATACCTATAAGAGACCGTCGTGAATAAAAAATTCACCACCCGGAACAAACTAAAACAGTTACATGAAATGACCGTATTCGGTTGAATCTATCACAGTATCATCAGCATTCGCTCTAGGTGCGTGAACCGTGTCAGACGTGTTCTGGATCTCTAGAGACTACACCTGTCGTACTGAGTACCTACACTTTAGTATTCAATGAACAGCTGAGTTTTAGAGGACCGTACAAACTCTTTTGCATTCTGTGGGCATGCATACATTCTGTGTAACATCATATAGGTCCGTAGAAACTTGTGAATATGCTGTGTGGGGCCCAATTTATTTAATGTAGTCAGCCTCTGTGGTGTAGTGGTTGGGCAGGTTGGCTCAAATCTCATACACCATTGAGGTTGCGGGTTTGATTCCCGCGACGGGACAAATGTTTGTGCGCAGATAAAAAAGCGCAAGGATTTTTTGCATTTGTTTCGTGTCAGTGTTGTGGGACCATAGTCCTCGTAGTTCCTGGTTCCCTAGATATAGAAAATAGAATAGAATAGAAAAGTGGATGGTGGTGGAAAAAACATGGATTTTGATTATGTATTCTATGGACAACTTTTACGAGGGCGTACAAACTCTTGCATTTTGTGGACTTGAGTCAATAGAAACTTGTCGGTATTCTGTGACGCTACCTTACATATGTGTAGTCGTTTGTATTCTGTGTAATGTAACGGTCGACAGGATCACCCTCGTGAATTCAAAGCAGTGACGAGACTGCCAAGTGGGCTCAGATGGTAATACAGCTGTTGATATATGCTTAAAACATGTGTTGCTAATTTAGTTTCCCGTACACTGTAGAGCGGAAAGCTTTTTTGATGGCGTTTATTTTGGTGGGCCCATAGTACCTTTTTTATGTAACTGAATGACAAGACGAGCTGGTCGTTTGCCTGATGGTAAGCAATACGCCAGCCCATAACAATAACAGCACCACCCAGAACATTGTTTTGCAAAATTCTGCGCGGCGTTGCATTGCGCTCGTCACCCTGAGACAATCAGCTGTTGAGTCTCATAATGCCCAGTAATTTCGTTGGCTACAATGCCCTTCAAACCGGAACACAGTAATGCTCGCACTACTGCTTGGCGGCTGAATAACTGGCAAAGCGGTAGTACCCACCCAGATGGCTCCTCGCATACGAGAAACCTACCACCAGTGGGGTATCAATTTAATTGCGTATTGCTTACCATCAGGCAAACGACCAGCTCGTCTCGTCATTCAGTTAAATTAAAAAGTACCTAACTTGCATACAAAATTAACTTTAAATTAGCATTGCAAAACTTATGGTTTAAAAAAATGATAAGAGCAGGTTTTCTAATCGAAGTCCCTTAAACGTGACGGCTCAAACTTGTTTGTTGTCGTCAAACTAAATACTAATGCTATAGCCAACTAATCACTTCACTTTTTATTTTATTTGGTTCGTAATAAATTAAATTCAGGTTCATTAACCTCAAATGAGAACTAGTAGCGTGAAGTGGCGTCACAACATAACATAAATTGTATTTGGTATTGTCTCTCTTTTGAAGCGCGAAATTATTTACCTACCTACTTACATTTTTATTTATTAATGTGGTTTTAATGACCTAATTTAACTAAACTTAGGTGCAGTTATAATGCGAACGGCCAAGGAGTGGAACTCTCTGCCGGCATCTGTGTTTCCGGATAGCTATAATCTGGGTGTCTTTAAGACAAGAGTGAACAGGTTTCTTCTAGGCGAGCGTGCTACATCTTCGACCGCATCGTCACTTAACAACAGGTGAGATAGCGGTCAAACGCAAGCCTATAAATAATAAAAAAAGAAAAGTTTGTACATAAGCTACGCTTAACGGCTCTAGTATTTTTTATACGTTATATTGTTGTACTAGCTGCGCCCTGCGGTTTCCCGAGATAAAAAGTAGTATGTATTAATCCGGGGTATAAGCTATCTCCATACTAAATTTCATACCAATCCGTTTAGCAGTTGCAGCGTCAAAAAATCAAAATCAAAATCTATGTAATCATTTGGCATCACAGACGCACTTATGAACGTCAAATTATCACAATGACTCTACCACCGTATCGGAAAAAGAACCACTACCTACTCAGAAGATACGGCAAGAAACTCAGGGACAAGGGCAAGGAGCGTGAAAGAGTAACAAACATACATCCATACATCCATATATTCTTACAAACTTTCGCGTTTATAACATTAGTAGGATTTTCTCTGTAAGTGAATAATTGTTATTGTTAAGAGTTAAGAAATAAATAAAGTTCTTTAACCGTAACTTACTTAAGTATACATGGATAATAATATTTTCCCGGTATTATTTACCTACTTGTTTGCTCTCTGGAAAAATCAGCTGATCAAACTCAGTAAATTATTTTATAATCGATATCCAGGTAGATATCGATCCATAGAGGTCGGTACCACGGTGGTAAGTTCATATTGATACCTCCGCAAAACATGATCATATAAATTAATTAGTTCATCAGACTCGGTTCCAATTATTATACAAATAAAGAAAGAACGAAAGAAATTAAAATTATGTTATTAGTAAACATCTTATTCAAAAAAAGAGGTATTAAAGGTGATTAGATGAGATGGGTTAAAATGTAGCTTAGGTCCTTATTAAAATCCATTCCTAAAATCTGTTCTGTGAAAATTTGTTGTGCACCGTGCTCCTAAAAATCTCTGAGGATTTCACTTCCTGATGCCGTAAAACTGTAAATGAAAAACGCTGTTAAAAAGCTGGTGTTTACGGAATCATAATCATACTATGACCATGATGACAGTTTAACATGATGCTGTTAACCCAAAAACTATTGAATGAAAGCACGGTGTTGAAACATGTATAGTTTGCGGCTATGGTGTTTATAACTGGCTGGTTTCGTTACGGTCTGCAAACGACGATGGTTAAAAACGATAGGGAGATTTCCATTTACAAGTACCTACCAAAATTCAATTACTTACCAAAATTTGACCGGAGGTAGTCGTATAACTTAGTGAAACATTACTTATGCCTATGAAAGTGCTTGTAGTCGGGGACAGCAAAAAAGAAAATAATAATATTTTTAGAAAAAAAAACAAAGACTTCTAGACTAAAGTTATATTTTTTGTTATTGTAATTTTTTCAAAAAGTGCTAAATCGATTTCGATAAAATTTATATGGGACCACCTCTGAAGTATGACCTACCAAAAAAAAATCATCAAAATCAATTGACAATTGGCGGAGTAATCGCGTAACAAACATTAAAAATACATACCGTCGAATTAAGAAACTCCTTCTTTTGAAGTCGGTTGAAAAATAATAATAAGAAAATAAAAACTTTCAAAAAACAAATTTAAAGAATGCAAAAACAATAAAGAATAAGAACAAAATAAACACTACAATCAAACAAATTGAAAGAAGGAAGGTACTTTATTACTAGAAAACTAGGAATTCAAAAACTATAACTGAATTTGAGCATTTGGCATTTTTTTCTCAATGTTTTATCTCCTTTTGCCTTTTTGGTCCGCTTTGACTTTGCACGTCTTGTGCCTCAGCCATATGATAGTCAAATTTCGATCGAATTCTTGATCTTGTATCTTGTTTTTTCAATAGTTAATCTCGGCTTTATGCATTGTTATATATAATGGCTTTATCATAAAAGATAATATATAGGTATTATCTGATTTTTTTTTTTTAAGTTCGCCCGTTAGGGCAGGCTAATGTCTCTAAGACCATACCGCCATGTCTTACGTAGTTTTAATTTGATAGTTTAGTATTCCATGTATTAAACTTTTGTTGAGAATGAGGGTCAACAGCAACAAGCCGGACCCTCTCCTAGTGCTTCAATAAAGTGGTAGAACTTTATTCAAGCTTTCCATGGACTTTTTGAGAGAACATAAAAAGTATGTTTTCTCTATTTTGTTTCATTTGCCTACACTCGTGCTCGTTTACGAATACATAATGGATAATATTCCACCGATATTTATTTATTTATTTATTAATATTGCAACACAGTGTACAATATTACACATGATCACTCGAAATAAAACTTGTTTGGAAAATAAAACAAAGTCGAATCTGTATCACTTAAAATCACTTTTCACTTCCCGCCAAAAAGTCGGTATTATCTGAGTTTTTACTTTGTTATGAAACATTTCGCGAGGATGTCAAAAGTCATAGATTAAAATACGATAATAGAAAAAGGTCGACAACAACGGCACTTTACTAGCCTACATACTTTTCCGTACAAAATGAACTCAAAACACAATTTAAGGTTTAGAAATACAGCCATTTATTGTTTTAACTTATAAACCGGAACCTTCGTTACATTCGTGCGTAGGTCCTATTTTTATTCGACCTAGGTCGTAGGTACCGGTTGGTGATTCTAAGAACCTGCCAGCAGCCAAGGTAACCGGCCGCGCCGGATGTCAACAGGTTAAATCACAAATAAATAGCCCGTACACTGAAATTAACTGTTATTATATAGGGATCGTTTTCAGCTAAATTGTTTCGGTAAAAAATAAGGCTATCGTAACTTCAATCCTTCGTGGCGGTACTGTTTTACCATTATTTAGTAGAGTATCAAATTGTGCACAGAAAAAGTACACAAAGCTCATCGTATTTTCAAGTCTGTGAGAGCGCCTGGTTGATGCGACGCGTGACCAAAATGCTGGGACTTATTTGGCTCAACGTATCAGTATTGCAATCCAACGGGGCAATACTGCCAGCATCCTGGGTACGCTGCCAACTGGTAGTGTGTTGGAGCATGTGATCTATATATAGGCCTTTAATGGTCTATGGGTTGTCCAATTGCTTCCCCTTGTATGTAGTTAGGTTAGTTTTAGTAAGAAGAGTGTAGTTTGTTTTCAGTAATAAAGGCATTCGCCCGTTTGAAAAAAAAAAGAAAAAGTACACAAACATTAAAAGCGCATGCATTTCATATCTGGGTGTTGTGGGACCATGGTCCTCATAGTTCATGGTTTACTAGATACAGGAAATCCTAGTTAGGGGCCAGGATAATGAAAACAACAATTTAGGATATAAGAAAAGATGGAATGGAGCAAGGAATGGTCAGTGAATTGTGGAAAATGGTGGAAACACCCACTGCAGAATATAGGCAGACAGGTACTTATACAACGCGCGCTTATAAAATATCAGAAGCAAAACAAACCTATGCGAAAGACTAGCTTTTTTCATACAGCCCATAAAGACCTAATCCTACGCGAATATTACGCGAAAGTTTGTAAGAATGTATGGATGTATGTTTGTTATTCTTTCACGCAAAAAATATTGAATGGATTTTGATGAACTTTACACTAATATAGCTTACACATCAAAATAACACATAGGCTACTTTTAATCCCGGGAAACCGCGGGTGAAACCGCAGGGCGCAGCTAGTGTTTTATACCGGGTTATCTGTGGTCTAAATGGTCCTCATCCACGTGGAACAGCAGGCAAAAAACACAGTGGTTAAACAATAAAATCGATGAATTCATTGTAGAAATGCAAATATAGACGTCTTTTAACGAGTACATACCGTCTTTAAGGTTTAACAAATAGACGTTTGTTAGCTAGCTCGGAAATTGTTTAATTTGTAATTCAATCACCAGCTGCGAATTACATTTAACATTTGTTGTTGTTATAATGTTGTTTCTAGCAATAATGTTGTATGATTTGTTTTGCTTAGGTTATTATTTAGTAGGAATTTGGTACCGAAGTAATAAACAACAACAAACTTAGGCAATAACTACTCAAGATTTGGGAGCACTCGGGAAGCTTTTTAAAAACTAATTATATTAAAATCAAAAACTAAAATACGTGTTGCCGATTTGGAGGCTTAATTTAATCTGTTAATAAAACCTTACAACTAATTCGCCCGTTCTCATAGAACTCCCTGAAAGCCTTACTCAGCGTAATAGCAAGTCACACGCTTCTGCTGAGTAAGCCCTCTCTAATCTAATATAGAAGGGTGAGGGGGATCCATAACTCCTCCCTCCCTAAGAGCGAAATTATCGGAATGCTCGATTTGAGAGTTTTCCCGATAACTTCGTACACATTTTATAATCCTTAATCTAAACACATATAATAAAAATACAGATGAACTTAATATTACAAGGCCCATTGTGGCGTAAACTAAAACACTGAAGCTAGAGTCTCTTTCTCTATTAATAACACTTTCAATTACTTCACTATTCTTTAACGCATATGACATATACTTCACTTCATCTAGGTTGACGTCCAGCATGTTAAGTGCGCGTGCACTCGATAGGTTTACTTTTGTATGTAGTTGCGGCAAATTGATGATCGGGATTGGTGACGTAACTTCCACCTCCGTGTAGGTACGGTGGTGACGAATTCGAATTTTGTCAATTTCTAAATCACAGGGCTCGTCCAGGGTTATCAAGTAGGTTCCAAGAATAGGATACTTGGTAACTTCGTCAGCGCATTGTTTAGTTATCATCGTCTTTATTTTCGTGTAGAGTATCCAATTTTCAGAGTTCACCTTCTGTACCTTCACATCTTCTACATTAACCGGTTGCTGCTTACAACAGGTAAGGTTGCTAGAAAACTTCATAAGTTGTTCCACACAGGTGAGTCCAGGGTACACGGCTATGTTGCCGTCGGTGCAGAGGAAATGATCTCCGGCGGCGAGAGGGCGACATGGTTTTGCAATCGGTAAGTACTTTATCCCTTTCGCCAAAAGGTAAGGATATTTAGGAAATATAGCTAGGGTTATATTTTGAGGTTTATGGAAAACAGGTAAAGAATACATTTTGAAATAGTTATACGTACAATTATCAGTAAGAGGAATTTCCATTATAAACGTAATCTGGTTTTTCTTTATAAACGATTTCACACAAATCGTTTCTTCTAACTGTAATAAATTAGATTCAATAGGCTCGTAAACTAAGGTTCCAATGTTAGATATTGATTTTAAATGATCTAGGAGTTCTGTAGAGTTCACAATAGATTGATGTAATGTAGAGCTTTTACTTAACGCTAATGCGGTCTCTAGTTCACTTAGTTTTATAAAGATAGTGCGAAAATTACTTATGAAAATGCTATACATTCCTAAGATGTATGAAGATAAACCCCAATGACTTTCTTTAGACAATTGTCTTATAATATTTTCAACCTTTGTAATGCGTTGGTCCAGAACTATAGAGTTATTATTAATTATTAACGTTGTGTTAATGAAGCTGTCCAACATTTTAGAGATTATCGTTAATTTCTTTGAAACAATAACTTGGTCGTGACTGATTTCAGAAGTTAATTTGTCATACTTAAGTGCGTCATCATGATCGAGATTCCCAGTAACAAGTTTTATGATAGAACCTAACGGATTTAAAATGCCTCTCTTAAAACGCTGCGGTATCAGTTGACGATATTTATCTATAGTCATGTCACGTAGATGCTCTGCATGTATTCGTACACCATAAAGTTCAACAGGAAACTTTTGGTTTTGTTCTATCAAAATGTTAAATTGGCCAAATTTTGATATAATTAAATTCAAATCATTATAAACTCTATCTAAATTTAAAGTCTTTATAATAGTCCAACTGTCTGTTTGGAGATACGCTTGACCTTCTTTCACTGGCAGGATTCCCGGGTTCCCTTCAAGTGAACGCAGATGAAGGGCGACTGCCGATGTCGCTAGCATCAGAATGCACCACCTGCGGAGGGCGTTTTATGTTTATAACCGGAGCCTTTGTTTCTCTGTGTTCTAACTTAATTGGGACAACATTCCTCACAATCTCATCCACCACTTTTGCTTTCTTGTATCTCGCTTTATCCTTACTCTTTCTTTTATTCACGTCTTTCACATATACAGTCTTTCCTTGTGGAAGTTCTATTGTAGCTTCACCACCTCGCTTTTCCCTAATCTTTTCTTTCTTGGCTGACATCTTTTCTGCTAAATGTGCATATAAAAATTTCGTACGCTTTTCGTGATCTTTTACTAACTGCTGGGTGTATGACTTTTCAAAATCTATATTGTAGGGAGTATCTGTGTCTGTATGGCCAAAAACTACCTCAAACGGGGTAAGTCCTGTCACTGAATGAATAGTATGATTGTAACTCATAACTGAATACGTCATGACGGACGCTGCGTCTGTACATTTTTGTTCATATCTTGCTAACCTATATATTTCAATTATTGTTGAATGGAAGCGTTCGATTAAGCCCATTGAATTTGGATTAATAATTGTGCCTATGTGTCGTTCGATTTTATGTAAATTCAAGAATTCCTTCATCAACTCATTATTGAACTCCATACCGGGATCAGAACTTATCTTTTTAGGAATACCATAAAAAGAAAAGTACTTCATAAGTGCTCTAACAACTTCTGGTGTGGATTTGTTAGGTATTTCAATGGCTTGACCTAACTTACTAAACGCGTCAATCAAAGTCAAATAATATTTGCCTTCTATTGAGAAGAGATCGATAAAAATCTCTTGAAAGGGGGCATCTTGCGTCTGTGTTAGTTGCATTACTGGTTTGAGAGGTTTCCGGTCGTATTTCATTTTTCTACAGGCTTCACATGCATTAATTAATGCTGTAACTGTCTCTTCCATTTTACTCCAACAATAACTCCTCCGAAGTCTTACTAATGTCTCTTTGATGCCACGATGACACGTCTTTCCCTCATGATATTTCAGTACTATAGCTTTCTGTTCGCTTTCATCCTCAACATATACCACTCGTTCAGTGCATTCATAAAACCTTATCATATCCTTCTTAAAAAGTCCAATTACTGTATTGCTAAACTGTCTGCGATGTTCATCTTCCTCAAAGTAAATAAAGTATTTGATTTTAGGCCTTACATACTCCTTTAGGAATTTTTTTATTAATTCCGGATTATTAAGTGGTAGAAACACTTCCAATATTTTATGTTTTTCCCTAGAAATATCCCTAACTTGCATTTCATTCCTAAACCAAGAAAATACCAATATTTGGTTTGGCTTGGTATCAATAGCCTCATGTAGAATTGGTATTCCTGTAGATTCTAAATCATTTGCTGAGTGAATAGTCTGTGATTTGCTGCTATGTTCTGAAGGAACAAAAACTGGAAATTCATTAGGACGTTCTGAAATGATTTCAGTAGTTTCTGATGCGGTGTCTGTTGTAGACATAGGGCCTACTGAGTCAGTTCTACTACTCGAGTCTGATATATTCACTATCGGTGGGTCAGGTTCTTCTTTCTTTTCAGTTGACAGTCGTACAATGCTCTGAACTACATCATCCATCTCCATCTGAAGCTTTCGCTCTTTCTCGTCTACGTTAACTTTCATCGATTGTCCTTCATCATCTGAGTCCATAGCATTGACCTTGATTCTACTAAGGGCATCGGCATTGGTGTTTTGTTTACCCTTCTTATATATGATTTCGAAGTCGAAATCTTGTAGACGTAACCGCCAACGAGTAAGTTTACTGTTTGGATCTTTCAAAGAATTGAGCCATGCTAGAGGTCTATGATCGGTGTATATATAGAACTTTCGGCCGTATAAATATGGCCGAAAATGTTTCGTTGCCCAAATGATTGCGAGTAACTCCCGTTCTATAGTGCTGTACCGTGATTCCGTATCGCTTAAGGTACGACTCGCATACGCTACTGGCTTATCACTGCCTACTTGTCCTTGGGACAATACCGCGCCTAACGCTACGTTAGATGCGTCGGTTGTTAGTATAAACGGTTTCGCATAATCAGGGTACTGTAACAGTGGTGCGTGGGTCAGAAGCTCTTTGCATTTATTAAATGCGTCGATGTAAGTTTGGTCAGTAATAATTTTATTTCTCTTCTTCAAACATGATGTCAATGGTTGTGTAATTTTGGCAAAGTCAGGTATGAATCGTCTGTAGTAACCTACCAGTCCAAGGAAACTTTTAATTTCAGTTGTAGTTTTTGGTAGTGGAAAATTCATCACAGCTTTTATCTTGTCATCATTGGGTTTCAGTCCGTCTTTAGTAATAGTATGTCCAAGATACAGTACTTCTCGCCGTAAAAACTCGGACTTGTCTAGCTGTACCTTCAAGTTAGTAACTCTAAGTCTGTCAAAGATCAGTCGTAATTTCTGTATGTGTTCCTCTAGGCTGCTAGAGAAGATAATTACGTCATCAAGGTAAACCATACAGTGTAGTCCTGTCAGTCCTCTTAGTACATTGTCCATTGTCCGTTGAAATGTTGCAGGTGCTGTCTTAAGTCCGAATGGCATCCTGAGAAACTCAAAATGACCATTCTGTGTACTAAACGCTGTTTTCTGTCTGTCCTGCTCCTCTACTTCAATCTGATGGTAACCGCTAGCTAGATCAATAGTACTAAAGTAAACGCTCTTTCCTAGTTTGTCAAACAAGTCGTTTATATTCGGTAACGGGTATTTGTCGTCAATTGTCAAGTCATTGAGTCGTCTGTAATCGATGACCATTCTAAACTTTACTTCGCCAGATGCATCCATTTTCTTGGGTACGAGGTGTACCGGGGCATTCCATGGAGAGTGGGATTCTTGTATTACATTGTCTGTCAGAAGTTTCTGGACTTGTCTGTTAATTTCGTCTGTTTGTGTCGGGGCCTGTCTATAAGGTTTAACAAATATCGGGTCTTCGTTCTTTGTCCGGATTTTGTGTTTTACTTGATTGGTAAAACTCAATGGTAATTGATCACAGTGAAAAATATCTCTATATTCCATACACAGTTTGTATATTTTTTCATGTTCCTCGTCATTCGTATGGTCTAGTCGGAGTTTACTTAGATTGTCTTTAAGTAATTTGTCAGACTCTATGTTTGTTGTGTCAGTCGTAAAATGTGTTTGACATTCGGTTGTTTGATATTTCGAGACTTCCAAGGGTTGTGTAAAAGTCAGTAACATTCGCTTGTCAAGAGTATTCTGAATTACTGTAGTGGCATATCCATTCACACAATTCACTAACGCACTTGGCATTCGCACACCAGTACCAAACTCTGTATAGTCAATGATCGCTTCGCCTGAATGTTGGTCTGTTGGTAGTTTAACGCGTTGCTCCGATCGTGGTTGTAATTCGATTACATAATCCAGATTGTTATTAGTGATTGGAATGCAAGTAGATTTAGTCTTTAAGACTAGGTGTTTAAGGTCGATTATGGCATCCAATTGCTTTAATAAGTCGTTCCCGATTAATCCATCATAACGCGGATCGACATCGTACAAGTAGAACTTGTGCCAATCATCACTTTCGAACGTTGGTAAAAGTGGGATTTGTATAACCTCACTATGCCTACTAGATGCGTGGGTGCTGACTACTTCAAAAGGTTCATGCTGAATATTTTGTTGAAAATACTGGTAAGCTTTGTGGGGGCTCAAAAATGACCTTGTGCTACCCGTGTCAATCATCAGTTTCGCATCTATTTCGGGGATGTATATGTAAGGCAACTTAAGTGTGGGGTCACAATTAAGTTCTATCATTTCTTGTCTTTTATTAAGGCTTGTGTGGGAAAATTTTCAGCTATTGGTCCCTGAGTAATGTCCGGCTGAGCTGTCTCGTACGTCATTTCGTTGTTAGGTCCGTCAACACTAATGTCATCTACATAAAAGGCGTTCTCGTCATAATCAAACTCATTGTCACAGTAGTAGTCATAATACTGTCCGTCGTTATTGTCATTTAAGGCCAACTCATTGAGTCTAAAACCGTCACGTGGCCTTGGCGGCGCTGTCCTCATAGTCACGTCAGAGGTTTGTAAACGCGGTGGCTGCACTTGAGGTGGTTTGTACCCGAATTGCTGAGGTATCATTCCTGCATTAGGGGCAGGCCTATAACCTTGTTGTTGCGGCTGGTTGCTACCAAATTGTGGACGGTAACCGAACTGAGGGGGTCGGTAACCGAACTGAGGTGGTCGGTAACCGAACTGAGGGGGTTGGTAACCGAACTGTGGTGGTCGGTAACCGAACTGAGGTGGACGGTAACCGAAGTTAGGTGATTGTCCTTGCGCCAATTGGGGCATTTTATACGGTGCCGGTTGATTACCGAAGCTAAACTTTGGCGGTACATTATTAGGTAACGGGGCCGTAAATCTAAAACCTTGATTCTGAATCGATGGTAATACGGGTTTCGATACACTATTGATATTGCCGTGGATACGATTCCGCATGGTGTACTGGTCATGAAAATTGACCTCCTCTAGCACTACACTCAGAGCATCTTCTAAAGTCACGGGAGATTGTAGTCGCACTGTCCGCACCATATGCTCAGGCAAATTGTACAAAAATACATTCAGAGAGGTGTTATTATATATAGCAATTTTTGCGCGTTTTAAGTCAGCATCGGTTAACATATTCACTTTAGAAATCAGTAGCGATCTAATACCTTGAATTCGGTTGCAAAACTCCAAATAACTCTCACCAGATTTAATTTTAACCGATTCTAACTCGATATTTATACACTGTTCACTCCGGGGGTCTCCAAAATGCTGTTCAAGCAGTGCCTTTAATTCAGACCAAGACAAAACATCCTCGCGTTCCGATAACAGCGCAGCTGCATTATCTACAAGCCGGCTGGTTATAGAGTGATATACGTATAAGTTTTGAGCATCATTACCTCTATACCTGCTAATAACATATTCACTTTTTCTCAAAAACAGATTTAATTGCCTTTTGTCTCCTCCAAAAATAGGGATAAGGCTCAATATTTCACGCGGAATTGATCTTATTTCCTCCATATTCGACTTTTACGTAGAGTATTAAAAAGTCAGAGAACACACACAATTAAATTACACACAGTAAACACACAATATAAAAAAAACACAGTAAAACAATAGTATATAAGCACAAATAAAGCAAATCGATTAATAGTTAACGCTATTTTAATATATTTGTAAAAGTTATAAAAATGTATAGATATATAAAAATTCGATTTACTTTAATCGCACTTAAAATCACTTAAATTAAATATTCTGATCGATATTAGGACTTAAATACTTCACTTTACTTTAAACTTCAATAATGTCAATTAAAATATTTCACTTTTTTGTTGTCTCTATACCTTACTCTACTCTATAGTAAATTCTATTTTTAGAACACAGGTTGATTCCGTAGAATTTCATACAAGGAATACCAGTTACGTTATAATGAGAGAGGTTCGATCTCAATAATAACAAATTACTTTACTTTAACACTAATGAAAAATATAGGAGGATTAGGGGAACAAAGGAATGGCGAAAAGTTTGACTCACCAACCGTTGACCGCTATCGCTCCCATACTCAGCTTTGCTTTGACCCTGCTCGTATTATGAGAATATTTATTTGGTTCGGCGGATTTCCTCGATTCACGCGGTTTTCGTAGGAGTTTTCCAGCGAATTTGGACGCCGAAAAATCGCGAAGGGCACCGAACTATACGGAAAATCCGACACCGGCTGCGCCACTCAAGATTTGGGAGCACTCGGGAAGCTTTTTAAAAACTAATTATATTAAAATCAAAAACTAAAATACGTGTTGCCGATTTGGAGGCTTAATTTAATCTGTTAATAAAACCTTACAACTAATTCGCCCGTTCTCATAGAACTCCCTGAAAGCCTTACTCAGCGTAATAGCAAGTCACACGCTTCTGCTGAGTAAGCCCTCTCTAATCTAATATAGAAGGGTGAGGGGGATCCATAACTAACTATTACTGTCTTTGTATAAATAAACTAGCCGCGCTCAGACGTAAATACCACACACACGGTCAACCATCCAAGTGCTGACCGCAGCGAATGTTGAATAACTTAGCAGATTTAAGGTGAATAATAAATTGTTTTCTATCTACAGCTTTGGTATAAATAATTTGTTATTGTATTGTATTTATTCATAAACAAAGTACATTGTATTTGAATTTCCTTAAATAATACCTATACTTAAATATCATTTAAAAAAATAGTACCTAACATTAATAAATTCCATTCATATTGTTTTATGACAAAAGGAAAAACGAATATGTTATAAAATAAAAATTAACTTAAGAGGCAAAACATAGGTGACATAAGTTTGTGTTTGAGTGAGAGGGAATAAATATTAAATATTAGTAATATTAAAGTGCGAATGTCATACATTAAAAAAATATATTCGTCCATGTCAATTTGCAAAATAATCTTCGATACAATAGAATTTTATTTTCTAAATACAACATGCTCCTTTATGTATTTAAAATCACAATTAATCTATTAAATAATTTAATTAACAAAGAGTAATTATACTAACAATTATAATTAAGTCATTAATTCCCTAGAAAACATTTACGTCATTCACTCGTACCCATAATTACAAGTGAAGTGATAACCAAACATGGCCGCAGTTCCGAAAGTTAATTGTTTGACCTTTACCATTTTGTATTGGACTTGACCCACATCGAATGAACAGCGGACAGACACTTCACAATACATTATTAAATTTATATAAATGTGCGCCTACAATAGTGCCATGTTTTAATTCGATGTGATGGTAACATTGAACACAAACCAATATTTAATACTAGTCTGTAAGCAGTTAAGGTGTTTTCTAGTAGTGGCAACACCAAAGTGGTGCCACCGAATTTTTGGCGGGCAGTGAAAAGTGATACAGTTCGATTTTGTTTTATTTTCCAAACAAGTGTTATTTCGAGTGATCATGCAAGAGTGTAGGCAAATCAAACAAAACAGAGAAAAACATTGTTTTGACACATTTATGATATATTTATTTGTGTATTTATATATTTAGTTATTGATATTTATTTTAGATATTTATGATTATAGTTGTTGATATTTTCTTGTCAAACCGTAACCGTACACTGAAACCTATTTGCTCATGTGACAGTTCTCTTTCCTCAAGGGTTTGCTGGAAGAAAACTCTTTTTAGGGTTAAGCTCGCCTTTGTACATATATTTTATAAATCATCGATGTAAAAATTTTAGTGTACAATAAAGAATATAAGAATATAAGAATTTATGTTGAACATTTATGTTCTCCCAAAAAGTCCATGGAAAGCTTGAATAAAGTTCCACCACTTTATTGAAGCACTAGGAGAGGGGCCGGCTTATTGCTGACTAGCTGCGCCCTGCGGTTTCCCGGGATAGAAAGTAGCCTATGTGTTATTCTGATGTGTAAGCTATATTATTGTAAAGTTTCATCAAAATCCATTCAGTAGTTTTTGCGTGAGAGAGTAACAAAGGTACATCCATACTTACAAACTTTCGCGTTTAAAATATTAGTAGGATGACCTTCATTCTCAACAAAACTAATAAATCAAATATTAAACTATCAACTAAAAACTACGTAAGACATGGCGGTATGGTCCTAGAGACATTAGCCTGCCCTAACGGGCGAATTAAAATAAGACTAACATTGAATACAAGTCTGTTAGCGGATAAGGTGTTTTCTAGTAGTGGCAACATCAAAGCTACAGTGGTGCGACCATTTGCTGGTGTGAAGAAGACTTTTTGGCGGGAAGTGAAGTGACACAGTTCGATTTGTTTTATTTTCCAAACAAGTGTTATTTCGAGCGATCATGTGTAATATCGGTGGAATATTAACCATTATGTGTTCGTTAACGTGCACGAGTGTAGGCAAATGAAACAAAATAGGGAAAACATTGCTTTTTATGTTCTCACAAAAAGTCCATGGAAAGCTTGAATAAAGTTCCACCACTTTATTGAAGCACTAGGAGAGGGTCCGGCTTGTTGCTGCTGACCCTCATTCTCAACAAAAGTATAATAAAATGGAATATTAAACTATCAAATAAAAACTACGTAAGACATGGCGGTATGGTCCTAGAGACTTTAGCTTCCCTAAAAGGCAAACTTAAAAAAAAAAATTGCTGGTGTGAAACTTGGACTCACTTGTTGATTGGCTGATCGATCTCCCGCAAAAGCTGGCTGGCACGAAGTAAAAAGAAAAGAGCGGGGCATTCTGAAGACGACCACCATAGTAGAAGGAAGCATCAGAACCTGAGTGCTATTCGGAAGATTCTTGACAATAGTATTGTGGGTACTAAAGCTGCGTTTACATAGGGCGACTTACAGCCGGTCTCAATAATTTACCTACAGTTAAATGCAGACAGCTGTCCCAGATAAACAGTTAAGTTCAAACTATCTGTTATTGCCGTCTCTATATTAAAAACTTCCCAAGCTTATCTAAGATCAAAGATAGATAACACTTCTATCGTCAGTAAGAATTTCCCTCTGAAACGTTTTATTTTTGCAATTAAAATTAATGGTGATAGGTTTTAAGATAATTAATAAGAGTATGCTTTAGGTTTTCATTTACAGTAGTAATTTTTTTTTTGTATTTTTACTATATTTACTGACCAGTTGACAGTTAGTTGCCCACAGACAGATATCGATATAGAGCGGAGTGAGGCGCGGCGGGAACTCGTGCGACTTATGATCCGACGCACCTGAGTTCGAATCCCGCTGGCCCCGCACCAATGGCTTTCTTAAGTTATGTGCGTATTTAACGCTCGCTCTAAAAACGATGAAGAAAAACATCGGAAACCGGCATGTTCAAGAATTAATTAATTACAAAAATACAAGGACATGTGACATACACCAACCCGAACTTGGCCAGCGTGGAGGATTATGGCCTATACTCTCTCTATGAAAGAAGGCCCATGTCCCAGCAGTGGGAACGCTATGGGCTGAATATGATGATGATGATGATGATGAGACAGATTTCGGAAAACCAGACGATCGACACAACGTCACCCCTACATGGTGGAAGTTCCGCCTATCCGTACTAAAAGTTTCGAATCATCTTTATAGTGCGAAAGTCGAAGGAGTGGAACGCCTTGCCGTCGTCTGTTTCCACATAAATATAATCTGGGTGCGTTCAAATCAAGAGGTTACAAGTACTTATTTATTAATTAATTTATTTATACTTTAGCACAAAACAGTTTGTACATGGAGGACTTAATGCTAGATAGCATTTTCTACCAGTCATCCAGGACGTGCAAGAAAAAATGGTAGCGGTGCAGTGAAGTGTGTTATGGGAAATATTAAACCACATAAACTTGATATATACCTATTACAAGCCTAATTATAAAATATATACTTAAGTCATTACATAAATAAAAACTTACTTCTTAATAAGCTACTGGGTAAGCGTGCTACATCTTCGATTACATCGTCGTTTCCCATCAAGTGAGATAGTGGTCAAACGCTGACCCAATCCGAGGTCAAAAATAAATAAATAAATTTGCTGTAGCTGTATATGTATGTATACAGGATTGATATTTGAGACGGGGCACTAAGAACCTTAACCGTTATAGTTACAGGAAAACATTCCTAGGAGACCATCCATAATTTTTTGAAATATTTTTTGGAAAAAATGTACAGTCAGCGAAAAAATGCTAACACACCAAAAATATTTATCTGAATCTGATTAGTTCCTATTAGAGCACAATGTAGTGCTATACAGTACCAGTACTAACTATGTTCTGGGAGACACTGCAACTGTTATGGACAACTTGCACCTTGCAAACCAGGCATGAGTTGAAAGAATGGGAGCATTACCATTGTAAGATCAACTGATAACAGGTCGAACGTATAAACTGTCTTGCTAAATCAGCTATTGTCTTGGCCACTTGCATAATGCTTCAAACTGTGGCTTAGATTCACACACTACCTTGTATTGTATAGTGAGAACATACCTATACGGGCGAGTGCCTTTAGTGCCGTAGGCCTTGTCCCCGCTACGGGGACAACAGGACGTCATTAAATTTTCGTACCATTATCCCCATTATTACCCATTGTTATGTTAGAACTGTGTCCACACAGCGCGAGCCGAGCGAGCTAAGCGAGCGTGCCGCGGCAGTGGCCGGCGAAGCGCCAGAAAGTAGCTTTCCCATATAAAGTTTACTATATCAACGGAAACAGAGGAAGGGGACATCGGGACGTATTTTTAAATATTTTATTAAAGTACTACTATCCCCGTTTGACAAATTTATCAGATCTTTAATCATACAAAAAGTAATAATCAACAAAATTGAGAATTTTGGAAAACTTACAGCTAATAGACATTTCACAGGTCCCAAGTATTGGAATAATATATCGCATCTAAGAACCATCTTAGATAAATTTCAGAGCTACCACCGATACCTTCGAACTTGGCTAAGTACCTTCGTATAGAACTAAATATATATACAGAATTAAATTACCTACACAGAAGAAAAAAAAAATCGAGAGAAATTAAAGAAAAAAGTATTTTCTCAAAACTTACCTTACCGAAAGTAAAGAAAAATTAAAAGAAAAGAAATTACCTCTAGAAACATCTCAAAAATAATAAATAATTACGTACAGCTATCCAATCTCACAAGCTATTCGGATTTCCGGCCTACGTTACAGCCAATCATTCATACATAACCATACATTTCCTAGCACTATCATAATAAATAACATGGAAAGTTGTGGAACGGAGCAGCAATAGTTGCGTCACTTCCTCTGAAGATGCTCTGTATATTTTTAAGGAATTATTGATGAAGATTCAGCAATCGTCATTTATTTATTTACAGAACCAATTAACAATTATGTACAAATATATAGAATGATAAACACTAAACTAACCTACAACAAAATTAAAAAATGAAATTACATATAAAACACAGAATTTAGGTCACCGTGATGGCCAGACTAATTCGTTGGCCGAGGTAAGCGCCAGCTCTTTGGTCACCTGTTGTTTCTATGATTATTATTATTATTGTTTCTACTATTATTTAGCAATATATTTGTTTGCACCTGTTACAACTCTAAACAAGTAATTTTAATTTTAGGGCATCTTGTTTTACAATGACTTATGTACCTTTTATAAATTACGTTTTTACAAGATTTTATTTGTCTTGCTATGTTTGGGTCGAATCTTGCAAGTTGAATCGGATACACTCCCTCTTATCTTACGGAGTTGAAAGTTTACATATTAATCAAAGTCCGATGACAATGCAATATTATGGTGACAGCCAACTGATCCGTCTCCATCATCAGATTAGCTGGCAAGTACACAAAATTTCAACTCCATAGGAAGTGGTTTGGTGATTCAGCTTGCAAGATTCCACCTGAAAGCAGCTTCTACTGAGCTACACTCGCTATTCCTATGCCAACAATACAATTAAACAAGTAATTTGAACCTTCCGATGTAGACATTTTCGTAACGACTCTATATCTCTCGGCAAATCCAATTTAGATAACCAAACCGGCAGTTACGTGACGAAATATCCGTGAACTGACATTTTTAGTCATTTTTATTGTGTCAGTAGTGAGTTTTTATGGCTTCCCTTCGGAGGCGCACCTTTTAGTTTTTGTGACTGCATTCTTGGGATACTTCGCTATACATTCTTGAGTTAGTGAAGGAAGAGAATGAGTTTTAAAATGTAGAGCGGATATTTGTTATCGCATCTTAAAATATAAAAACATTAACTTTTACATGCCTGTTCTGAATTTCTTTAAGAATTGTTGCTACTCTAAGTTGGTATTCTGAAATGTCGTCATCATCAAAAGTATGTTCTGTAGCTTTATTTTCTATAAAACCTTCGTAACTGTTTTTAAATATCTACTTTCTACAAAGAGGTGTAAAGATGCCAAATATCACACAAACACGGATAAGTTGTTACTGCAACTTATGCATCCAGAATTTTGGCCTAGAAAGTCACGTTTGTCTTCCATTTAACAAACACACCGTAATTTATAATATAAAAATATTTTATACAGTGGATGCTTAGCGAAAAGCTAAGGAGTATTAAATATTCTGAAAGAAGAAAAATGAAATGGCACGACTCGGACCGGTAGAAACAGTAGACCTAGAGCGAATGATCCATTCCGAAGACGTAGGACTCTCTCTTTTTTTTATGTAACTGGATGACGAGACGAGCTGGTCGTTTGCCTGATGGTAAGCAATACGCAAACCCATAACAATAACAGCACCATCCAGAACTTTGTTTTGCAAAATCCTGCGCGGCGCTGCACTGCGCTCGTCACCCTGAGACAATTAGCTGTCGAGTCTCATAATGCCCAGTAACTTCACTGGCTACAATGTCCTTCAAACCGAACACGGTAATGCTTGCGCACTTCTTCTTGGCGGCTGAGTAACTGGCAAAGCGGTGGTACCCATCCAGACGGCCTCTCGCATACGAGAAACCTACCACCAGTAAAACCCTCTTGTGGGTGTGTGGCCAATCCACCCGAAAACCTCTGATATGGCCCAACTACTGTGGTGGCCTAAGACAACAACCAGACCGACAACGGGTTAAAACGCTTAGATGTAAATACCACACAGACGGTCACCCATTCAAGTGCGACCACAGCAATGTTGCTTAACCTAGCCGATCTGTTACGAATAGGCGAGCGCTACGAGTGCTACAGCTACGCTACGAGTGCTACAGTTATGCTACGAGCGCTACGCTACCACAATAGAGTAGATGAATCACGCCGTCACGTAAAAGTTACCGGTGTGACCGACCGCTACTCCGTCACGGTGCGGTGGCGGTCTGCGGTATCTCCACCATTTACTATAATAATACCTAACAGAAGTAATCTCTTGCGAAAGTAACTGCGAATGTGCACGTGACTGTGCGACTTTTTTTGCGATGTTTAGCAGTTACTGAGTAAAAAGTTAAATAGAGTTTGCGACGAAAGGGTGATTTTATATTAAATTTTATTTTTAGTTGAATAGGGAAAGGGCCCTTCCTTCCATTCCTTACGGTTAAATGTTATTTTGTGGCCAATCCTTCCAGTATGAGTCTAGCTCATCCCGCCATCTATATCTGGGCTTGCCGCGTTGTCGTCTGACGTTGTGTTGTAACTTTAGCCCACAGCTCGTTCGACATTTTTTTATGTACCTGAATGACGAGACGAGCTGGTCGTTTGCCTGATGGTAAGCAATACGCCAGCCCATAACAAGAACAGCACCATACAGAACTTTATTTTGCAAAATCTTGCGCTGCGTTCGTCATTCTGAGACAATTTTATTAGCTGTTGAGTCTCATAATGCCCAGTAATTTCGCTGGCTACAACGCCCTTTTAACTGGAACACAGACATGCGACATGTCCGTGCGACATGACAGTGTCCAGCCCAGTCCAGAAAGGGTGCTTGTGAGAGGAAAAATATTTATAGGTAACTTTTAGGTGACACCTATCTTTTAGGCTTATAGCACAACTTTACAAAACACATTCTCCTATGGATTAGAATATGCACCGACCTACTACGAACAAGTAAAAAGGAGACCGCATGTAAACAAAAACATACTTAGCAATCCCCTTATCTTGCTTCTTGGTAAACCTTGGCCTGTATGTGGATGTAATCTCGGATAGATATCTCAAACTCTCAAAAACTATATTTTGATAAACTACTGAATGGTAAGAACTGATAGTTGGCTGTTCAATTTAAACTATTGTATAAGCGCAGGCTAGGCGAAAATTATAGGATTTTAAATAATTAGGAAGAAGAAAAATGCTATAGCTCGGGCAGGGGTCGAACCTGCGTCTTCGGAATACCGTCCCGACGCCTTAACCACTGGGTCACCGAGCTGCTCGAGCAACCAAATTTCTTCTATCCCTCTTATATCTTCTTACGGGGACGATTCTACGTTATCAGTGAATGTTCACATTGATCAACCGAACAAGTCTATAATATCACAATTAACAACATGTTCTAACGATAACGCAAATCCTTCCAAATTTTTGATATTGAATGCATTAGCGCATGCTAGGCGAAGGCGCAGGTGGATCCCTGCCCTAGCAATATCATTTTTCTTCTTCCTAATTATTTAAATCTTAAACTATAAATATTAGGCAAATACCTTATAGCCGACATCACGTTCATTTCTTTAGTTTATGTTTTAAGGTTAAAATGATATAAATTTTAATTTGCTGCAATAATAACATTCTATATAAATAAGTTAAAAAGTCACGAGTAGTTCCAACGTCAATAGAGAACAAACTAGTCCAATCCGGCGTATTCCCATTCATTTGATCCAATTCTGGATCAATAACGATCACGTGAATCGATTCGATTGGTTCCGAATTGTATTCACCTTGGAGTGATCAAAGCGCAAGAGCGAAGCGATGAACCAGGAAATTGAGTATAGAGATATGTATGGTATGGCAATTAAAAAAAACAAATCTGTGTTTTTGCTACATGATTGTTGTTTACAAGATATGATCCTTATCAATAATGTTGGTGACGATGATGATTATGTTGATGAATTAATACTTTATAACGAAGACTAAACATTATCTGAAACGTTTCTCTATATTTCGTTTGTACCGTTTTATTTTCGATTGCGATATACATATACCCTTTTATTGCATTTTATTTTATTAAGCTATTGCATAGCTTCTATCGCGGGCCTTGAGCGTGGAGACCGAATCCAGAAATTCCGTAACGAAAATAACCTAACACCCCCTCCGAATGCTATGCAATAACTTTACCGCGGCAGTCTCCGAGTGCCACACGTCTTTTTTTTTATTTTGAAAGGCTAACAGCTATTGTTGCAAAATAAGTTGACAATTCAATATAAAAAAAACCCAATTATAAGCCTCCACATAGTACGATCATGCCACCTCTCTATTTATTTTTAACCACTACGTAACTACTTCAGAGATGCATAAAGATTTCTTTGAGTAAACCGGAACTAAGTATGCCTTCATACTACGTTCTAAAGGTTTATTATGCACACCTACCTACACTATGTATTTTTAATTTAGTTTTTGACGTTCTTTATGCATTCAGCCACTGAATGCATAAAAAACAACGCGAACTCAAATTCAGCCACAACTATTAAAAAGCTAATTTTTAAATATTAACAATATTTTTTATCCTAGATTAGGGTATGATGGGACTGACATACTTTTCCAGGGTAAAACTCCATAAATAAAACCAAAAAAAAGCTTTTTTTTTATGTAACTGAATGACGAGAAGAGCATTTCGTTCGTCTGATGATAAGCAATACGCCTGCCCATAATAGTTGCAGCACCACCCAGAACTTTGTCCATTTGTGTATTCTTCAGTTGCAATGGCGAAGGGAACAACGTGGTCAGTTAAACCCCAACTTTCCCAAGTGCTTCAGCAAAGTTGGGGTTACCTGGGAAAAAATTTAAAACTTCTTTTTTCCCAACGATCACAACCATCCAGGGAACTAGGAACTACGGAACTACGAGGACCACGGTCGCACAACACCCAGACACGAAACAAATGCTTGCGTTTTTTTTTTCTGTGCACAAACATTTGACTCATCGCGGGAATTGAAACCGGTAACCTCAATATTATATGTGATTTTGTCCAACCTGCCCAACTACTACACCACAGAGGCTGTCAATTGGTTTCCTTCTATTGGTATTGCCGTAAATGAGCTCTTAATTTAGAACGAAACTCTTTGGACGGACTAGGTATTGGTATAGACTAACCAAATACGTATAGGTAATGTAATGACTATACCTATAAATGTATTTGGTTAGTACTTATTTGCACGAATATTATTTCCGGTTATCACCCAATAAGTAAGCCGATTTCAACCCGACAATTGGGTAAATAATGTATATAATGGGTAAATAACCTACACGCATTTGAAGTTCACACTGAATCACCTAGTTTTTCACTTTTTGCTAAAAAGTGTTTGGTAAGCACCCTCTGCAATCTCTGGAGATAGTTATGTTTTTGGCTTGTCTATGATAATGCTTACAACGTGTTTATTAATGTATTACATTACATTATACCAAATTACGAAAGGCAGAGTGTGTGTTATGCAATCCACGAAGAAGATAATAACTACTTACAATCTCTCTGTTCGCACATTTGCACTCTAGAGTGAGTGTAGCTCAGCGGGAACTCATGCGCCTTTCGATCAGACGCACCTGGGTTCGAATCCCGACTCGGCCCTGCACCAATGACTTATAGTTAAGTGCAGATTTTTGCACGCTCGCTCTAAAACGGTGAAGGAAAACATCGTGATGAAACCCGCTTACGCGCTTTGGAGTGGTAGGCTCCGGCCGTGGTTGTAATACCACCCACCGAACAAAGCCATGTCGTCAAGCGACCTAGTCGTGTTTCGGGACGATGTTCGGTGAACCATCGGGGAGACGGGCCAAACATAGATCGATTAAGCGTAAAAAAAAACATTGTAAAATACAACAGTTACCTAAGTTGGGCCCCGTACTATTAAGTAATCTGCGGTTGAGGTAAGTTTATAGGTATTATAAAAAAACGTGAAGTTTTATTCGTTTTTTTAATACGCCCAACGATCCCTTGCATAGATCCTGGTCCCTTACTAGGATTCCCTGTGTCTAGGGAACCAGGAACTACGAGGACCATGGTTCCACAACACCCAGAAACGAAACAAATGCTTGCGCACGGTTAACCCATATCTTATATTATAATATATTTAGGTATATCTTGTACTTTCTACACTCTACAATTAAAATAATAGTAGATTGTATCATAAGGGAGCAAAATAATATTTTTACGGCGAGGGCGCTTTTTTGAATCCAGAGCGAAGTGAGGGATTCTAGAGTAGAATCCCGAGCGTAACGAGGGATTCTTTAGTAGAATCCTGAACGTAGCGAGGGATTCAAAGTACGTCGCCCGAGCCAAAAATATATTTTGCGCCCGAGTGATACACTCTACTTTTCATCACCCACTATGAGAAAATAAAAGCGCCTCATATTTTATTGTAAGAGTGGAAGGTTGTTTAGTTTTGGCTAAGTACTGGAAGTAGGCCAAAAACACAGATTCTGAAAAATTCTTGGCGCCTCTTGCATTTCTCCATTCAATAAAATTACTATAGGCTTTCATATATTTCTCCCGGGATTTTGCAGGTAATAGATTATCCATCACATTTCTTGCGTCAGTTCTAATGCTTTCAGGAGTTAATTCTATACTTTCACTGTCACTTGAAGAACTCATTTTTCAAAACAAAACAAAACAATGAATTTCTAACAATCCGTGAAAATTTACGAAAACGCGGGCTGTAGTTCGCGCTTTTTTAATTTGTTTTTTTTTTCATTCCTCCGGCGGCGTGACTATGGGCCGTCGTACCAGCCAGTCTTTATTCAAACAATATTTGCGTTCGATTTCTTTGGTGCTGAACACTAAGATGTTCCAAATTCAAAAAGTGCGCGGCAAAGATAATTGCGGCGCACTTATAAAGAGGATTAAAAACTCATTACTGCCCGCTAAAAGTTTCTTATAGAAAACACCACCTTTGGGTGCACATAAAGGCGAACCAAGTCGTTGATGTCCTATAAATCTGTCGTAACTTTAGAATTCTGATATTATAGTGGTTAATCTATACCTAAAATATACGAAGACCTATTTAATTAACCTTTTTAGGCCAAGCGAACTTATCATGATAACTTGATAAGCCAGGCTCTATAGTAAAATGTTACTTCTTTGTTTTTTTTTCCTCTCTGAGGAGTTTGGCGTTGCACTTTGTGCGTCTTGTTTTTCGTTTTTCATTGATTTGTGTATATTCGGTTTCATGAATTGTTTTTTTTTAAGAAAAAATTATTTCAACCCCAAGGTTGCAAAATGATACTTTTCTCACCAGTTATCTGAGTTATCTACACCCAGTTTTTTGGAAGGCTTGCGCGGTGACTTGGCTGATAATTCTGAGGCTTGGCGAAAAAGCATATTTTTAAATGTTTTTTATGTACTAATTGTGTAATAAGACGAGTACGTCGCTCTCCTGATGGTAAGCAAAATAATTGCAGAACTTGCAGAACCACCCAAAACTTGCACTGCAGTGCACTGCTCTCGTCACTCCGAGCAGAATGCGTTAGGCATCAAAGATTTAGAACGCTAATTCTATGATGCCCAATACATGCCCTGGCCCAACATAGATTTAGAACGCCAATTCTATGATGCCCAATACTTTCGCTGGCCCAAAATAGATTTAGAACGCTAATTCTATGACGCCCAATACTTACCCTGGCCCAACATAGATTTAGAACGCTAATTGTATGATGCACAATACTTTCGCTGGCCAAAAAAGATTTCGAACTCTAATTCTATGATGCACAATACTTTCGCTGGCCCAACATAGATTTAGAACGCTAATCCTATGATGCACAATACTTTCGCTGGCCCAAAAATAGATTTAGAACGCTAACTCTATGATGCCCAATACTTTCGCTGGCCCAACATAGATTTAGAACGCTAATCCTATGATGCACAATACTTTCACTGGCCCAAAATAGATTTAGAACGCTAATTCTATGATGCACAATACCCTGGTAGTGGTAGAATTTATTCAAATCAGATAATTTACGCAACCGAGATCAGGTTTTAAGATTTAAGGCTACTGAGTAGTCTTGATTAATAACATGACACGACAATCACAATATTAATTATTGATATATAAAAAAAATAGATATATGTAGAATGAAATGTCAATCAACATGGTCTACCACTTAGGCATTATCTTACATCACATACATACGCATGTCCGTGTGTCTGTTTATATTTATGACGGTCATATCTACCAGGAAGCGAGACTAACCTTGTCTAAATTGCTGCACAGCTATGAAAATTGACGTAGCACTTACTCTTAGCTATTCTGTCGAAGTGTCGGAGAGCGAAGAGTAGTGCGTTCGCTAGATTAGTACTTGATATCTGATGTCTCGGGGTGATGAGCGCAGTGCTACGAAGCTTTTTATGCTGTTAAATGTTCTGGGTGGCTCTGCGATTTGTTATTTACAGGCGTGGTGCTTACCATTAGGCGAACGACTTGCTCGTCTCATCACACAGTTTCATAAAAAACCAGTGAATTTCAGTAAACTAAAATAAAAAAAGAACTTGTAAAAAGAAAAAAACAGCTGAACCGGCTTTGATAAAACATGTCTAAGAACCAACGTAGAATACCTGCTTGCAAACTAAACAAACCGCATCCAAATCGGTGTAGCCGTTTAATAGCTACGGTGCTACAGACAGACACACATAGTGTTCAAACTTACACCACCCCTCCTTTTTGCGTCGGGGGTTAAAAATACGATATGAAGAGAAGGTTCGAAGTTACATCACACACAAATTGACGACACTAAATCTTCCCAGCGAGATTCGAAATGCAGCATCAGGAAAGCCTAACACAGCACTTTTTTACTAAAAAAAATATGGGTTGGGTGTGGTAAATACTCTAGTACAACATTAAATACCCGCATTTTATAAACATCCATTATAATAAGATTAGGTGCTGCAATCCAGTTATCGATAAAAACCACCCGCGAGTTTTAATTGCAGCAATTTCTGCAAGTCGACAAAAAAGTCGATTCTATGTATCAATATCCTAATTCCACCTAAGCATTCCGACTCGACTCAAGTAGCTCGAAGGCCGCTAATGTACTCGAGAAAAAAACGAACCGATTTAAAAATCGAACGCAAGTCTTGGCCAATCAACGATGACGGTTTGACGGCTGCAAGCTGCGTTCAGGAATCCGTTGAGAAATCGCGACTTGAATTATTTATCTCTGGCGTCAACGTCAAGTCGTCAACGCTTGATAGTGCAGTGCTGCCGTGTTATGTGCGCTAGATTATTAAAAAAAAAAACGGCCAAGTGCGAGTCGCACTCGCGCACGAAGGGTTCCGTATCTATAAAAACGGCAAAAAATTATGTCTCTTGTATGAGAGCCCCCTTAAATATTTATTTTATTCTGTTTTTAGTATTTGTTGTTATAGCGACCACAGAATTACATCATCTGTGAAAATTTCAACTGTCTAACTATTACGGTTCATGAGATACAGCCTGGTGACAGACGGACAGACAGACGGACGGACAGCGGAGTCTTAGTAATAGGGTCCCGTTTTACTCTTTGGGTACGGAACCCTAAAAACAGTTAGATAAGGTTCTTTTGATTAAAGTGTTTTTTCTGCTGTCTTGAATTTGAGTTTAACCACTAATAAATAGATAACTACCCAAAACGTTGAATCTCGTCTTAATAAACTCTCAAGGAACGAGTTCCTTGAATTGCTAGTTGCTACCGGCTGAAGTATAGTTAGACCAACCTATACCTATAGGTACTAATTAGGTACGCTGCGCTGGTTCAGCGACCATCGCGATTATTGCTCAAGAATATTAAGTCTTATCCATTTCTAGCAAGACAAATCCTAGATGCGGTGACCATACATATTAAGTACCTAGGTAGCTCATGAAGCGACCCTGGGTCCTTCACAAAATGTAAAAAATCAAGGCAATTTTTTATATGGATGGCTTAAATCAAGTAGGTAGTTAAATAATAACGTTTAAATTAATATGCTTTAAGTAGTATTGAGGGTTTCGGCTACATCCAGATCTAACTTCTCTTGCACTTCAGTAAATAGGTGGAAAGTTTCCTATATGGACTTCTTGACTGAATATGAAAAATCAAACCACTACATTATTACTTAGCATACCCTAAAAATCCTTCCATTATTTTTACTTCCCTTTGTATAATCTTTTCTGTTATAAAAAAGGTTTTTGGCGGGAAGATGCATCTGCACCTTGTTTATTTCTTGCCTTAAAATAGGGATGGTAACATCGATTTGTTTATCATCGATATCATCGATTGATTTTTACCGTAATTAGTAAAATTTGTATTGTACTTTATTGCAATATTCATATATATTTAAGATTACTTCCAACTTTAACAAATAATATGAAAACATTGAATTCCGCATCCGCACTACACGCGTACATGCTAAGCGTTAAGGAAGGAATAAGGAATTATAAGGAATTCGCACTCATAATGCCGATGGGTTAAATAAGCCCTACATAGCTACAGGAAAAACCTGTAGGTATCGAATTTATAACTGTCACACAACATAACCACAGTAAATATAGTTATTATTAATAAGAATTAAGGTGGTGGGTGGGAAGGAGAGTGGGTACCACCGCTTTGCCAGTTATTCAGCCGCCAAGCAATAGTGCGCAAGCAGTACTGTGTTCCGGTTTGAAGGGCATTGTAGCCAGCGAAATTACTGGGCATTATAAGACTCAACAGCTAATTATCTCAGGGTGACGAGCGCAGTGCAGCGCCGCAGGATTTTGCAAAACAAAGTTCTGGGTGGTGCTGTTATTATTATGGGCTGGCGTATTGCTTACCATCAGGCAAACGACCAGCTCGTCTCGTCATTCAGTAAAAAAAAAGAATACTAGATAAATAATTATTTCTGCAAACCTTGTTTTATAAATCAAAACAATTATAGGTAGTACACAATACTTCATATCAATTAAAACATGTGACGCGTTTCTCAATTGAGCGTAATGAATGAACTAATAACAAACGACCTCTAACAAAAAGGCAAACTGCAAAAGTAAATTTATATAAACACAAAACAAACAAATAAAGGCCCGGCCTCAAAGGATGTGGAACCGGTTTGTATGTAATGCCTTCTCGTGATACAGGGAGGTATGCGAGGAATGCCGACGGGCACAGCTAGTTATGGTTCTGATTGCAGCGATTTCGACTCCGTGCTATGCTATTTACGGTTGCTATGTATACTACTTATATGAAACTGGTAAATTCATAGATGTACTGCAAATCAATTTTTAGACTTTGTGGTAATATTTTAATGTTTTCTAAAAAATTCGAAAAAATACATAAGGTATTAGAAAAAATACTTCTATAGGTTAAGAGCCTATATTCCAAAAAAGGCGTTAACATGGGTTTACTCAACGCTATTGTGACTTAGATATTAAACGGTGCCTAAAGAAAGTCAAAGAAATGAAATGTTTGTTTTTCTGTCAATAGACGAGACGAGGATTCAATAAATAAGAAAAAGCTGCTGGATTAGAATGTCACTTGTTTTGTCTACATTATGTTATGCTATATTATGTTATTATGTTGTACTTACTGGTACTTGCTATCACTTCTATACTGAATTGATTAAGATGTAAAAATGAATATCGGGACAAGACGGTTCATGTCTTTTAAAATATAGGTACAAATAATATATGATAGTAACAGGAATGAAAGAAAATCAAGGCCGCGGAAAGCCGAATAATTCCTTAAGCTATACACCCAAGTACTTATACAATATACATACAATAGCATAGTTTATCAAGTACAAGTAGGTAAAAAAATGCAGAGTTGAAAGGGTCGTAATTACAAACTAGTCTGTCGTTGTAAAAGCTGTAACTGTTGCCCTCATGTCATTAGAAGTGGTATGCGGGGAATGCAGACGGGCACCACTAGTTATGGCTTCTATTGTGCCGATTTGGAATGCGATGATGTGCTATATATAACCCGTCGTTACACTACGTCATATCATGGCATATCATTATATTATATGAAATGAACCAAACATTTAAAAATCTATGCTGACTCATATTTTTAATTTATAGGAACTATTTTAATATTTATAGATACACCTTTTAAATGTAAAGTTTAAATATATACTTAATTCACTCGAACAATTTTGATAGGTATAGTTAGTATAGTCAAAGAAAACTAAATTTTACTACGTAGTATAGTTATAGATATAGTTACCTATACCTACACAGTTATCGACAAAACACATGTCCATTAATGCCCAGCTTCTAGTGTTGTGCCATGCATGACCCATGAGATATGAAATGTTTCAGTATTTTATTTGTATTAATTCATAAACAAAGTAAATTGTATTTGAATTTCCTTAAATAACATTAAAATAATTTGAAAAATAGTAACAATTAATAAATCACATGCAGTACATTGATTTATTGAAATTGCTTATTTACTATGGATACAAGACAGCTTTAATAAAAATTCGGGCACAATCAAAAAGTTTTAACTTTTCAGCTATTATTATACCTGTGAGACCTACCTATGACAATAACATACGAGTTATTGCACTACCTCCCCGCATTCTTTAATATCTATACAAATAGCTCTACGTAACGCACATGCTTTGTACAGAAATAGGTTAGCGTTGAACTTCTGATCGTTCGATGTTTACAAACGCTACAAAACTTGGCATGAGTTAGTCACTATGACTAGTTCAGGAAGTAGCCTAATAGTAATTAATAAAAGTAATATTTTTTTATATTGTGACTTATAGAAAGTTGATAATAAAATATTATGTATACAAGGGCAAGGATATATATAGAGGGTTATTCTTACGATCTCCGCGCAAGTATAGGAGAAGAGTTTGTATCCGAGTTCGATCCGGCGTTAATGAAATAAATATAATTTAGTATACTTACTCTTAAAATTGCCAAGAAATCTCGAATTTCCAAGGTTCGCATATTTGAAAACATCTAACGTGCACCAAAGCTGGCTTGCGTGGATTATTTATTAGTGGCTTTCTGGGAGAAGGTTGTGTCCCAGCAGTGGGTATGTATTAAGCTGATGATAATGTTTCTTTTTCATTTTTCACTTAAGAAAAAAAGTGTGCAAAATGTTGCTGGCTATTGTGTTCTTTAGATAAATACATAAAACATCATAGAATATGATAGCAAAAATAAAATATAATCTTGGGTTTTAAACATAATTATTTTAAGTATAGTATCTGTATATAATGAAGACAATATTGTAAAGAAAACGGATCTTGTTGTAATAATAATTAATATGCGCGATAAATGACCGATATTATAGAACAAAGGACCACGCACGATCATCTATTCTTATGACCATACGGTCGGCATCCGGTTAAAATAAAACAGCGCACACTATTATATCTTGAAATGTATTATTAAAAAGCTTACATTAATATCGTTGGAAAAAGATGCTTTATTTGAAGAAGTATAATTTTGAAGCTAGTTTACAAATCACATTTAATTTGCACTGATATAAATAAATCGAATTAAAACTCGATACTCACATCTCGCCCTACGAGACATTCCGACCATCACAACCACATCACTAATCTACTGCCCACTTCACTCGCGCCATTTTTTTCGAACTTCGAATTCGATTTTCAAATTTTCGAACATAATTCATAGACGGAAGACGCGCGTTCGTTGTCATATCTCGCGGGCGACTCATAAAGCAACTTGTTAAACTATAGTGATGTGAATCACTGAGACTTTAATATGCACGGCGAGTGACCGCGTGTCAAGAGCAAGGCGAGACGCGTGTTTGTGTTAGTGATCGACGCCCCGCACTAATGGCCGATTATGTAAAAATGCCTAAGAATGTTATGCGTTATTTAGTTTATTTACATAGCTTACGTACTTTGCGGTTCGCGTTAGAATGCGCTGTCAAGGTCGGTATGAGAAAATTCATTGGTATTTACAATTGGAATACCTTCAGGTAAGTATAATACCTTATATATACAATTCTCGTGTCACAATGTTAGTTACCTTACTCCTCCGAAACAGCTTTACTGATTTTTACCAAATTTTATATGCATATTCAGTAGGTCTGAGAATCGGCTACTATCTATTTTTCATACCCCTAAGTGATAAGGGTTGTTCACCCTTAACATTTTTTTTTAATTTATATGGCAAAACAACGTTTGCCGGGTCAGCTAGTAGGTACATAAATATTAGGTAGACTTTAAGCATTACATTTCCTTATTTTTTTAATAATGTATATTACTTTATTACTCGTGGTAGCCTGCATACAAGGGACCGTCTGGGTAGGTACCACAGCTTTGCCAGTTATTCTGCCACTAAGCAGTAGTGCGCAAGCATTACTGTGTTCCGGTTTGAAGTATCTTTATACATAAGTAGAGGCAGTAGAGCACGTGTAATTGCTAATTGGTATATAAACGCAGATTAGACTGTAGTTAGGTATTGTATTTAAGTCACGATTTCATGACTACATACTTTATGACTATCGCCAAGAAGAGAAACGAGTATACATTTTATAAAAAAACCGACTTCAATGTATCTTTGAAGTCCAAGATCAAAGTTACAAAATATCGATGTTTGTATGGGACATCGTTGTATACTGAACCCAACGCAAAAAGAATTTTTCAAATCGAATGACGGAGGTCTGAGGTAACAAATATAAAGAAAAAATAATTCAAATTGAGAACCTCCTCCTTTTTTGAAGTCGGTTAAAATATTTCGGTTCTCTGCTAAAGATCATCATTAACTTCAGCTTCACCTTTCCAAACGTAAATGCGCAGTTAAAGTTATTTCCATGCTTATAAATATTTATTTTGGCGGAACAAACCGCGGGCGCTGATAAATAAACAATAGTTGCCTGCAACGTCTATTGCTCATACTATGATTCAGAATAACATTTTGTTGTTTTCTTAGCACGATATGGCATTGGAGAAAGCGCGTTTATGGTTATTTTTTTAAGCAAACCTTAGGAATCGTACTATTATTATAAGTGTGAAAGTTTGTGAAGATGCATCGATGGGTGGATGTTTGTTACTCAATCACGCAAAAAGTACTGAACGGCTTTTGATGTTTAATATGTAGGTTGTTTAGGTCATAGTAATCTATAAGGCTATAAGGCTTTACGAGTATATCCCGGGAAACCGGGCTTTCCCGGACTTTGGCTTTCCCTCGTAGAGAGAGTATAGGCCATAATCCACCACGCTGGCCCGTTTGGTGACACATGTCCTTGAATTTTTGTGATAAATTCTTAGACATGCCGGTTTCTTCATGATGTTTTCCTTTTAGAGCGAGTGTTAAATCCGCACAACTTAAGAAAGTCAGTGGTGCAGGGCCAGCGGGATTCGAACTCGGTACGTCGGATAGAAAACAGCACGTGCTCCCACTGAGCCACACTCGCTTATCAAGGTCAAAGTAATTACGCCTAAAATATTATAAAGACCTGAGTCAGGCAAGGCATTCGCCCTCATTAGTCGAGAGTTGAAGGTTCATACATCACTCTAATCGTTCGTATATTTTTTGGTAACTTGAATAATTTAAGCCCACGCCAGTCTCCTTACATGGGGTCTTGAAACAGAGGGTCTTATAAAATAGCAGCACGCATGGTTACTTTGTTTATAGGTTACGGCTAAGTTGAGCTTAAGTTTTGGTCGTTAGTATTCTTAAAAACCCTTTAATTAGTGCCCGTTTACATTACAATGCAAAAGGTTTTAAAAAGCCCGTTTATATTAGAATGGAACTGGACTGCAATTGGTGCTCAAATAGGACTAAAGGTCCACCTTCATTATTACGAATGAAATATGGCGCCGCAGTTTGAAAAAAAAAGCTTATATGGAGTTTCCTAGTTTCGATCCGCTACGATCCTCACAGCTTTTGTGAATACTTTATAGGCACCCTTATCTCTCTTATTATGTTTTCTCTGCACACAATGCAGTCTAAGGTGGCATAGCGTATTAATGGCTTCGTAGCAGGCATTCTCAAAACTTTCCAATGGTAATCCAAACCCAGAATATAAAACAGCTGCTTATTGTTGTAATAAAACCCTTTCTGTAAGATTTGCATTTGCCACATACAAAATAATTTTATTATGTAAACGTAAACTTTCATTCACTATCATCTTTTTAATTTACAGCATATGTATGTAGAGATGTATGTATGTATATTAATTAGCTATATAAGTTTATTTATTCTGGGTGGATTTTTGAGACGGGGCAGTAAAGGCAGGTTACCTTAACCGTTATAGTTACAGGAAAACGTTCCTAGGAGACTATCCATACCTTTTTGAGATATTCTAAACTGCATTCACAGATTTTGAAAAACGTTTTTTCCTACGTAGCTATACTGAACTTATTAGCATATAATAAATAAATAAATATAAGCTAATAAGTGGCACCATGTGCCGGGTGGATGGTTTCGTGCAGGAAATAAAAGATGAGGTTGTCCAGTAATTGCAGTCTATATTGCATATTTATATAGAGGCAAAATCGTCGTCACTGATTCACAATTAAAATAAGGATTATAATTATAATATATTATTAATGCTTAGAGTGCAGAACGAACCGGCAGCCATGACGGGCGATCAGAGTGAGAGAGAGAGAAGATAATTTAGACACTGACAACTCTAATAGTTTTAAATAAAGCGTCCATTCATGTTTAAGCCAGCCATTCATGCATTAACTACGTATTTCTCCTTTGAGGCATACAGTACATTTATCAGAACTGAACGCAAAAAGAATCCCTGTCTACAGGCCATGTCTGTGCCAAATTTCATCAAGATTAGTTCAGCCGATTAGTCGTGAAAAGGTAACAAACAAACAGACTTACTTTCTTTATAATATTAAGTGAAGATTATGTTATAACAATTATGGCATTATAACTTAATTTCATCATCTCCAGAAGTCACACGCCAAATGGCGCTAAACACATATATTACGTTATTAGACTTACATAAGATAACTAGAGAAATTAATACCTTAATTAACAAGAAAACTTAGAGAAACGAAAGTACCTACTCCCAGCACAGAACAGTTTAACACCTTGTCAAAGTAAGAATACTTTACATGAGGTGGTGTTACTGTACTATGATAGATATAAGACATTTTTAATGTTATGTAACTAAGTGGCGAGACAAGGTCATTCGCCTGATGGTATGCATGTCATAATTATGGAAGACATCTTAGAGACACTCCCGGATTGTCTGTAGCATTTATATTTTGGTATTATTTAGTATGTTTAGTCATTAGGTTAGCGGCAGATCCGAAAACTGCTAAACGGATTTCGGTGTGGTTTTCAGGACATTTTAGCTTGGGTTTTAATTTTCAAACAGGTATATTTAATTGCGCTGTGACATCGCCTTGCTGAGATATGATCGTGTATGAAGTTGTATGATCTATGTAGTTGGGAATACGAAAAGTTTATTTCGACAAGGTACAAAAGCTGCAAGGTATGTATGGGACGGTCATGGAGGTCTGCACACAATAAGGCCTTGGGAATCTTCATTGATGAAAGAAACCTGATACGATAGGTAAAGCGTGGGGAAGCAATGTGAATTAGCGACATACATGTTTATATATCATAATGTCAGTGCATAAACTAACGAGTGGAACCCTGCCGGAGTCTGTCTTTCCCGATAGTTACAAACTAAGAGTATTCAAGTCACGAGTAGGTTTTATCTTGTAGTAGGTACTATCTTGGCAAACGTACATCGTCAACTGCATCGTCATTTACCATCAGGTGATATAGTGGTGAAACGCAAGCCAATAAAGAATAAAAAAAAAATGAAGCAATTTACTTACTAACTTAATTTAACAGAATATCAATTTTGACACCAGTGAAAAGTAGAAGTATGCCAGCAATTTGGTATTTTTGCAATACTTAAAAGTAAATTGAGGCCCTGATCACAGACGAAAAAGTCTTTCCTCGGGTGACAGACTCGTTCCCAGTCTCTTTTGGAGTCGTCAGTGTTAGTTGAACTTTAAGGGCTCTACTCTACACACAGCGGGCGTGACGTCACCGCAGCGTGGCGTTGGCGTTTTGTTTTTAATTGTAATGTACTGGGGCTTTACTCTGATATGTAACTACGAATCTTCGTTCCGTCGGATGACAGGGACAGCGCTATGCAACCGGCATAACAGTGTCTCTTTTAGTCCGCACGAACGATCAAACGAAAGCAACTCTGAGTATGCCCCCTAAACTGTATTGGGCAATGCACAGAGCGCATTTCTCTCTGTATGCAAAAAATCGCCGACGGACGGACGCCGCGCTCCGTTCCCGTCACGCCCGGTGTGTGCAGAGCAAAGTACTTATATCGAATTTAGAAACAAAGTTTCAACCAGTTCAATACTTAATAAACTTGTAAGCAACCTAGGCTACCTAGCCTAGGTTGTATGTACCTAGTACCTACATTTGTAGCGTTTAACAGGTTTCCTAACTATGTAGGCAAACGGTGGTTCTGTAGTTCTCACAGTGAGAAATATTTGATCTTATATGGAACACGTCTTTCATATCATCAATATTTTTATTGTAAGTTGGTTGTTATTTTCAATTTGCATATACCAGCTACAACTGCATTAGGTATAAATCGGTACGTATTTTACAGGTATAAAAAAAATTGTAGTGTCACATAATTTTTCAATTCTAAAGGTTTTTTAATTTTAAGGCTTCGCACGGTTATTGCAAACAGCCAGTTTTAAGTACTATATATAGTTTCAAACTAGAGTATGTAGCATGTAATTTTTATTGACTATATACTTCCGTTATGTCGTGATTTTAATTGTTGCCAGAGTTTATGTTGCAATTATCTCTTATTAAGTAGTAGAAACATTATTAAATTTAGTTGGCAACACCAAATCTCATGACATTCTTGCTTGACCAATCATAGGCAGCCGTGCTCAACCAATCATAAGCATCCGCCAAAATCGGCCGCAGTCATTTAGTCGTTGCCTGACGATTGTGTTTCCGGGAAGGTGTGATGCGGAGAAATTGTCTTTCGAGTCAGTGGATCTTTGGAAGCCGAGTGAAGAAGTATTTGTGTTATCTGTGTGCGTTTATATAAATTTTAATAGTTGTGAATATTTTGGAATAAATTATCATAAAATCATCTGTTGTATTCACTTCAGTTATATAAGGCAAGTCTAGTACATAATAATTATAACAAAATATATGTACAATTCAATTTCAGTTATAATGCGATAATAGTATGTGTATCATAATTAATTATATTTCAGTTTATATTATTGCCCTATATTATTGGTATTTTTTTATAAAAAAATAATAAACTATCATAAAATTTTCACTCACAGTAATAAAATTGTATTATTTATTTTATTTAAAATTAATAAAAAATTAGAACCACCTGCTCCCTAATTTTGGCACAAGAACTAATTTAAGAGTTTTTTTCTTCTTTGACACATCTAGCATATGTCCAGCAACAATCGATATTCAAAAAGTATTCAAAATCTATACATTAGTACTGACCAATCACAAAAACAACTTCAAACTCCGAAACACACCTATTGCGTATCCGTCCGAAATGAGGTTCGTTACCAATCTTCCCCAGGATATGCTAATCAGCAGCTAATTCCCAGTTTATAGGTCGAGAGCTCAAACAATACCGCCCACTTCCATCGTAATTGCTTGCAAGTATGCCAATGAGGCTGCCATGGAGGCTGACTGTAAACAGTCTAGCCATTGTGACGAAAATACCGTTTCTTTCACGCCTCCTTGCTCCGGCTGTCGTATAATCGTAAAAAACTAGTTCGACTGTAACTATCATATCCGTGTAAACACATCCATTGTATTGACGATTGACGAAATTTCGTACAAGGTTCATATGTCGACGGTCGCTACTATTCATCATCATCAGCCCAGTACGTTCCCACTGCTGGGACTCGGGCCTTCCCTCGCAGAGAGAGTATGAGCCATAATCCACCCAGTCCGGGTCAGTGGATGTCACATGCCCTTGAAGTTTTGTGATAATTTCTTGGACATGCCGGTTTCCTCACGATGTTTTCCTTTACCGTATTTAGAGCGAGAGTTAAATCCGCACATAATTTAAGAACTTCACTGGTACGGGTTTGAACTTGGGTGCGACGGGTCGAAAGTCACACGTGCCTCCACTGAGCCACACTCTCTCTATCGTAAAAAAGTAGTTTGACTGTAACTATCATGTCCGTGTAAATACATCATGGCGTTGACGAAATTTCGTACGAGGTTCGTATGGTTGGTTCGTTTCGGATGGTCGCTACTATTATTACTATTATTTTCGTATCTTACTAAAGTCGATACATCGAGAATTCTAATGAAATGTTCCATTTTCAAACCTAATTTGTTTTAACTTAGCCCGTTAGGGCAGGCTAAAGTCTTTAGGACCATACCGCCATGTCTTACGTAGTTTTTATTTGATAGTTGAACATTCCATTTATTATACTTTTGTTGAGAATGAGGGTCAACAGCAACAAGCCGGACCCTCTCGTAGTGCTTCAATAAAGTGGTGGAACTTTATTCAAGCTTTCCATGGACTTTTCGGGAGAACATAAAAAGCAATATTTTCTCTATTTTGTTTCATTTGCCTACACTCGTGCACGTTAACAAATACATAATGGTTAATATTCCACCGATATTACACATGATCACTCGAAATAACACTTGTTTTGAAAATAAAACAAAATCGAACTGTATCACTTTTTACTTCCCGCCAAAAAATCTTTTCAAACCGAATTCTATAACTCCTGCATAGTGTTGCAATCTAACTAGAGTTTGTAAGTAACGAGATGTCGATTCTGGAACTCGATTAGGAGCCCACGTTAGTTGTTTCGGAATGGTTGAAAAGGTCGACGAGCTCAATTAAATAAACCATTACCCAATGAAATCAATTAATTAGTCAGGGCTTTCAATGGTTTATCAAGATTGACATTCGTAACGTAAGGCATTTCAGAAACGATACCGAAAAGTGAGTCAACACTGATTGACCCTAGCGTTTAATATATTCCTCAGTCAGGCTAATAGAATTACAATTTTGGTATGACTGTATATTTGAGGTAATCAATAATACCTAAGGGTGTTATCGATCGTTGCCGCACATCGATCGATCATCGATGTGTGGCATCGATCGATAGTAGAACGAGATCAATCGACATCGATCGACAGTCCCTACTCTCATCGCACGTTCACGTCCATCAACATCGACCAATTTCATTCTACAATCGATCGATGCATTCGATCGTTGATCGATCGATTTGGGTTTTTATTGTTGTTAACATTCTAAAGCGTCTGTCTCAGCTCTTTCAACTTCAATCGATTTTTTTGTCAATTGATTCGTTAATTCATAAATTGCTGAGTATAATAAGTAATTGAAACTAATTTCATTTTTTTTAATGTAACTGAATGATGAGACGAGCTGGTCGATGTGAGCAAAACGCCAACCTATAACAATAACAGCACCACCCAGAACTTTGTTTTGCAAAATTCTGCGCGGCGCTGCACTGCGCTCGTCACCCTGAGTCATTTAGCTGTTGAGTATCATAATGCCCAGTAATTTCGTTGGCGTATACAGGTAGGTAGTAGATATACGTAATACCTACTTTACCTTTTATCCGGAAAGTATTATGACCAATTAGTATATCCTACTTACCAATTGGGGTAATACGATTTATCCGCATTAGTACACCTAAAATCGGCGAGATTATTTTGTAACTCTAAACGCGGACGAAAATCGCGATTTGACAGCGGATGCCGCTCGGTTATTGGACGAGCCTTCTACAGCCTTCACCATAGATAAATAAGTTCTCGTGACATTGTGATTCTTACACTGGTTCTCGTCTACACTATATTTTATATTATGTAAGTAATTAGACGAACAAGTCGTTCGCCTGATGGTAAAGGCCATTCTTGCCCATAACAATAGCAGTGCCACTCAGAACTATTCATACAATACAAAGTACTGCGTAGCACTTATACTCCGAGACATTAGATGTTAAGTCTCATATGCCCAGTAATTTCTATAAACCATGTGAAATCTTCTAACAAAGTCATAACCAAATCACGTGAAACCAGCAATATCTAAATATAGGCCGGTTACCTGTAGAAATTGCTCATAAACATCTTCAAAGAGTTTTTATTACATCCATAAAATTCACCAAAAAGGTCGTCTCTAGTAAAAGCAAGAAATTAACGACTCGAAGGCACCGAATTTTCATAATAAACCAGTTTTTCTTCAAACGCTATGCTAGGGAAATAAACAAAGACGATTTTTAGAGTAATTAATAGCTGTTCCTGGTAATAACTATATTTTGTATAATGAACTGTAATGTGAAAAAATGTTTTGATATTGGCCTTGGGATTTCCGTAGATCTCACTTTACTTTTTTTTCTCTAGAATAGATGTTACTGAAGGACTTGCACTCTACGCGTTCAACTCCTTTTTTTTTTCTTCCCTTGAGTGATTTGGCTTTGCACATCTATTAGTGCCAAAGAAAAAGTATAGTATTAAATCTTTGATTAGTGCTGCCAAGTCGAGTCAAGTTTCGATCAAATCACTCATCTCTCATTTTATTTAGCTGTCACTTGGTAGGGTCATTATTCCTTTTATCTCATTGAGGTCTTACACTATAGAGGGATAATTACGAAGTTTTCCGACCTAAAAAAGGATAGCGCTATACAACAGGCTCTTATAAAGAACGAGGTACAACTATTATCATATTGTCTCTATCGCGTAACCCATTTTCTTGACATTGGTCATGCCGTGTTAAGTCAAAATAGTGTCCAGGCAGGATCGGCTTGTGGTTTTTTAATGTTTGTTGTGTTATTTCTTATTATTTTCTTATGAATCTTTGTGCTTGTGTACTAGAAACAATTTTGAATTTAATTTTAAAGTATGGTCGGGTGTTCCATTCTTGGTTGCAAGAACCGAAGCGAAAATTGTATTAACGGTTTAAGTTTCCACAGGTAGGTGATTTTCTTGTGTTTATTGATGTTTTTCAGTAACTATAATTTATGTGGATGTAACTACACATCGGGTTCGACTATTTGAACCCTGATTTTGGCTTGATATATTCAGTTTTTGGTATTATTTCGTTAAAATAATATTGAGCAGTTTTGTGGTCAGTGTGGCCATCATATAAACATTCGAGTTCCCATTACGTCGGGTAAAAAATTGCATCTTTGTGTAAAATTTTAAATGTAGTAAAATTGTGCACACATAAACCATTTAATTAAGATATGATAAAAGTAGTTAATGACTAAGGATTTTATTTTGGAAACTACAGCTTTCCCCAAGCTTATAAAAATATTTGGATAGCGGCTACTGGAAGAAGAGATTGGGAGCCAACAAAAAATTCGAAGATATTTTCAATACATTTTAAGGACCATGAACTAAAAATTAAAGAAAAACGAACAAGACTAGTTCGTGATGCAGTACCGACAGTGCATGTAAGATTTATTATTTAGTTGTTTTTATTTAATTTGAATTATCTCTGTGATTTTGCAGTTGCACATCATCATCATTATCATCATCATCAGCCTATACGAATCCACTGCTGGACATAGGCCTCTCCCAATGACAGTAGTTAAAATTGATGTACTTGGAGAAGCTACTAAGTATTTTCCCTCAGTTTCTTGCCGTATCTTCTGGGTAGTGATTCTTTTTCCGATGCGATGGCATTGTCATTGTAATAAATGGCGTTCTTAAGTGCGTCTGTGATCTGCTTCGACAGTATGATATTTAACTGAGCATATTGTCAAAAACAAAACATAAAATATTGTAATTTGTTACAAAAGTTCTAAAAAACATGCCCCTAACTTTTTTGGCGTATCTTCCGAATGGTGGTGGTTCTTTTTCCGATAGTAGAGTCAGTGTAATAACTGACGTTCATAAGTGCGTCTGTGATGCGAAAACTGAATAAAGAACTTTTGAACTTTGAGACACTATGCTATTTAGAATACTTCGAGTTGTTTTTTTCATGTACTTTTAAGGTTTTTATAATATGGTTTTTTATGAGCATTGAGGTTGCGGGTTTGATTCCCGCTACGGGACAAATTTTTGTGACAGAAATAAAGCGCAAACATTTGTTTTGTGTCTGGGTATTGTGAGACCATGGTCTTCATAGTTTTTCCCTAGATACAGGGAATCCTAGTTAGGGGCCTTTTTGTTTATTTATTTTATTTTTATTTCAACATTGTGTTTATTTACCTATATCCTAAGTTTCAGTTGTGCTGTGGTCATGTAAATTATGTCAAATAATTATAGTTCTTTAATTATAAATTCTATCTGAATGGAAATAATGAAGTTTATTGTATGAATGTATCATCTATGTATTTACTTTAATTATTTTTATTATCTGACTGGTTTAATCCTAGACAAAAAACTAGTTGCCAACAAAATATTAAAATGATTGTACGAATTTCATAGATTTTGTTGCAAAGGAATTTCTCGTAAGACTGTCTATGAGGCTTTAAGTATTGTATTTATACATTCACTATGAAGCGTGCCGTAAAAAATGTAGGTACCTATCGCATCTCGTTCGTGTTCTGCGTTGTAGCGCCGCCGCCACTATCGACATCACATGCATATTCCCTATTAATGCTGTAATTCGTAAATCATCGTGGTACTTATCTTTCACTCTGGGGTACAGAATAGTACAGATGTCCTACCTTTTACAGACCAACTACGAACTTTTGAAGTTATAGTGGCTGCAATGCAACGCAGAACACGTTACATTTTCATTCAAGCGAATGGGAGAATTTTTCATAGGTATGGTGAACACTCCAAAAATACTGTCAAAAAACTATTGCTTTCCAAAAGTGTTACGCTGTCAAGGACTCTATAGTGTCATTCCTCAATGTTTTATCTATACTATTATAAAAATGGAACAGAGCCAATTATGTACATTGAAGGTATTTTTAAAAAACTCACTGGGTTCGACTATTTAGAGGGTACTGAACAAGAATCCACGGGTTTTATAGTACGCGCTCTCATATAAACTAGAGAGGTTTTGCTAAAAAAAAAACGAACGGTTTCGGAAAAAATACGAATATGAGTTTCCTCTGTCGTTCAAGCGGACGAAGTCGCGGGAAAAAGCTAGTAAAAATTAAGAAATGAACAAGACTAGACAAAAAATAATAAATGAATAACATTTTCATCTTGGTTTTTTTATAAATAGCAAATCCTCCGCACAAAGCTCTACAAAATGAATGGTTTGGAAGTGGAAAACATGCGTGAAATTTGATTTTACGCGGGTCGTTCTCAATGCAGGCTAGATACTAAAGAACTCTACCTAGTTAAAGAGACACTAATTTCTCACCTCGTTTCGCATTTTTTAGACTATCGGCTATGACTTCAGTTGATCCGTTAAGAATATTTATTTAGCGAAGAAGTTGTGCAAACTTATATATATATAACTCTATCGATATTATTGACGTTCTAAACGAGCTGATTCCGGTTATAAATAAGTATACATTTGTTAATAATATGAAGCGTATCGCCATGTACGGGCAGCGACAAAAGTAGCTAAACATTTGTGAATCTTTGATTGACTACACCTTCATTATTTGTCCAATTTCACTGAATGTTGCATTTAAAAGTCTGTTAATATCCTCTGCGAATAGGATATTGCAAAAAAATGCATGTAATTTGTGTATTTTCGGTTCTATTGATAATTGAAAGATTGTAAAAGTTCATCTACTTATGTCGCTGACTACACCATGCACAGAACAATCAAAATTAACTTTGGGTTCAGACGTCTTAAGATAAGGCCAATGATAATAATGACCTGACAATTTGTTAAAGTTGTTCAGCCATGACCATTTAAACAGATTTTCTTCTCAGACCTAATTGCTTCCTAATTTAGTATTCAGACGTTTTAAACCATGAATTCTTCCGGCAAAAATTACTAAACTTACTTTGAACTTTACTGCCTAGTCATAAAGATTAAAAGGGATTACATTAGCATTCGTCTGATGCTGAGACTAGTAAGTTTCATGCGCTTAACCTTGTTAAACTTCTACCTTACATTTGGACTGGTCACGATTACGATCTACCGCAAGTCAACAGCTTAAATATTCAGCCATGATAAGACTATGTCACAATAAGTTAAACTCTATATCTTGCAGATAGCGGCCAGATTAGACGGCAGATGTAACATTTTGAATACGACAAAGTACTTAAATAATGTAATCTCATCTAAAAATGTGCCCAGGCTCTTGACATTGTAATTAAAATCAAGTAATTCGCTATAAAAGAAGGTAGTTGCAAAATAGTGATAACGATAAAGTAAATGAGCAATCAAAGTAGACTTACAGAGGTACAATTATGTAGGTATGTGCAAAGTGCATTATACATACCAATGTCAATGTCTGCAAAACTGTGTCCACTGTCTTTGTACCTATTTGATTACAGTATGACTTGAGAAGGACATACGTGCACTGTCTACATAAACAAGATGTCAATACTCTGTTTACTTACCTAGAGTATACGTAGCTAATTATGTATACTTTCCTTTAGTATTCTGTGGTATACTCTAAGACTGTTTATGACATCAAATGGTGGGACCTACGTACCTAGTCGCTAAAGATTGTAGTAATGGTAGTTATCTAAGTGTTTTTGTTTATTGTAATTTCCCACTCAAAATCGTAACGTAATCGTTAGCTACTATTTATGCTATGATTCATCTGTGTCATTTGTTAATGTAAATTAATTTTGATAAATCTTCACGATATCTTTAGATTACTGTGTAAAGCTTTTAATAAAAACCTTTCACACCTACCTCCTTAGTAACTCCACTGATCAAAAGTATGCAAAAAAATATGGACAATGTACTGATCATGAGCTGATTGATTTTTATGGTATTAAAAGTTGTGGGTGGCACTGTCATTGTTAAGAGCAGGCGTGGCGCTTACCATCAGGCGAGCTACTTGCTCGTCTCATCAAACAGTTTGATAAAAAAAAAACTGGTAATCGAATAGGTCACTGAATGCTTTCTCTTTGATCAATGTAATGCATTGATTTTTATAGTCGGGCTTTTCTAAGATACATTCATAATGGTCAATACTCGGTTAGAGGGTGAGCCAGCTTTCGGAAACTGCAGACGCAGTAAATTACATGCAGTAATCCTTAGCGAACCTCACAATCCGACAAAGATCATCGAGAACGACCATGAATCATCAAGTTATGTTATTTTCATCAATATATGTACGTATAAAACGATTTTTCTAGTTAATCAATTATAACGTTAACACCTATAACAACACAGTTTCGAAGCATTACCCAATAGAAACAACTGCCCCGTCACTGACCTTGACAATACCTCTCCTATGTAAATATAGATATATATAGATAGGCATACAATGGAAATAGAAGACAATACCTTCTAACGAATTACACACAACACGTGTGAGTCTTTTGTAAAGGCTACGAGAATAATTAAGGTGATATCACCTCAAATGCTTTTTACGAGGGGCCTTTATAGGCTCTATTCATTTTATGTTCGAAAACACAAATTCTAGAGAAGTCATACATGACTATATGTATATATTGAGATAGCGGTTCGTCATCATCTTCTTAGTAGGGTTTGGCCTTGGGATGGTCCCCATTGCCAAAGCGGAAACGCACGATCTACCCCCGGGGAACTGGCGCACTGGTGGCTGGTCCGATAACCGGGCGCCTCTCAACGGCTCTGTGTTGGTTAGGGATCCCGGGTCTCCTCTAGGGCGTTAATGGTTACCCTCGTCCTGTTCCTCCTCATCTTGCTGTCGCAGAGAAAGCGATTCCTCTTGAATTTTTACCACCAAGAACTTCACGTGACACAGCCATAAATATCAATATATACTTTTTCGATTACATCCAGCCAATCCACCTCTTTTAAGATAACAAATTGACGCTACAATACGCCATAATGTAGGCACTTTGACATTATGAGAAGTGTTAAATTAAAGTCCTGATTTAAATGACAGTCAGGATCATGAGTCATTAGGACAGTTTAGTCAGGACATTACACTTATTGAGTTAGGGGCTATTGAAGTGTACAAACAATTGCACTTGCAACATCCTTGATGACATCAAATTAATTGTACTCTTTGATGCAATGGCATTGCAGGTGTGCGAAGGTAATGTTATTATTTATTCTGTGGTAATGCTTTTGATTAACGGCCTTGTGTCAGATCGAGTCAAAAGGATAATTACTTAGGTACCTAGAATATTGATGCGTATGTCGTGCTGGCTTTTATAAATTTCTTATTTTTTTTATTTGTTCTTTATTATTTTTACTTAAATTTTTTTTTATTTTTTGTCTGCCGTGCTTCGGAGAGCACGTTGGTCCCGGTTGTCTTTGGACAACAGTAATTAGGCCATGTTGGATAAACGTAGTGATTACATTCTCTCTGATGTCGGAGGCCTTTGGGCGGTCTGAACACTCAGACACCAGAGTTGGCGACACACACCCACACTAGAGAAGTTTTCTATTTTTTACCTATGTTGTTATTGTGTCTATATCAAGAAGAAGTTTACAATTTTATATTAATAATAAATATCTTTATGTAGCCAGGTAACAATTAACAAATCCTATATAATATCGGAGATGTGGACAATTTGCAATTGTTATTTACTTAGTTTTATTTGTTGTTGGTTGGTACCGCTTGTTACTTTCAAAATCTTGGTTTGGACGATGATGTCACTTCACTAGAGTCAGAGGAATTTTCTATACTATATGCAGGAACAAAATACATACTAATTTTGAAGTGGTCTTTGCTTTAAGTACACTTTCCTCCTGCTTCGTACGGGTGATATGAATATACTTAAATATTCGGTTAAAACATTTGTAAATGACGGGTAAAACTGCATCAAAATCTAAGTGGTTTAAAAGTAAGTGAATAAACAGATAGGCACCAATGATTTGCGACGCAGAGATCAGAGTTTAGAGATAGAGAAACGTAAACTCATAACAAAATGGACTATCGCATGCTTGGCGAAGTTATCAATATTTTGTTTCAATAGGTTTCGCGTCCGTCGCACCTGATGGGAATGCAAATATTTCGGGCACCGTGGTAGGTAACTACTCGAAGAATCCTGAACTGGAGAGTAATATTTTGTATACAAAATAATTTACTATTAATAATAATTTACGGGTGACACTCACGTTTAAATTGGAATAGTCAGTGCGAGGCGCGACGCGTTCGCGGGCGTTCCGCACTCGCCTTGAAAAATACCACCGGATGTGGTTGAAACATATAGTTGGATACTCCAATTTAAACGTGAGAGTCATCCGTTAATTATTATTAATAATCTGTCCAAACCACGTTAATTTTCATAATAAAATAATTTACTAATTATTTGCGCTGTTTTACTGGTAGCTGTATTATACTGTAAGTTCTTAGGAAATTGTAATCTTCAAAAATGAAGAGAAGTGCATGAGCAAACGCAGAGCAGTTACTCTAAAGCAGTTAGAAGTTTTGTACAGTTCCAGTATACACCAATAAAACATCGGAATTCTTGAGCGTCACACTCGGCTCGGCGGGCGGCGAGTGCGCGGGATGCATTCACCCTCCCTCGCCACCACTCTCAACTCTCACTCTGAAGAATATAGCAAGGTTTGAGGTTGCCTCAAACCTTGCTATATTCTTCAGCAATTAGATTTATATTAGACTATCAAGCGCAACACACTTAAATAACGACTTAATATAGCACACACGGTACCTCTACAGCTACACAGTAATTAACGCCAAGTAATCAGCTGATGTCAGCAGGTTCCGCAAGACCTTCGAGACGTCGTGAGTGACTGCACTAAACGTCTACCGGTTCTCACATTCTACGAACTGTAGCGTAACTTATATGTCTTATGATTCATTTCTTTAATACATTAGCACGATGTGTGGTTTTCTTAGCACCGGTGTGCAGTCAACGTCGGTAATATTTATAATTAGAAAGGAAGAAAGAAAGAAAGAAAGAAAGAAAGAAAGAAAGAAAGAAAGAAAGAAAGAAAGAAAGAAAGAAAATACATTTATTCCGGACATACACATTACACTGAACATACTAAAATAAAATCATTTTATTAATTCTATTTTTATTTAGGTGCTTGAAGTCGTTCGACGGCTATGTCAGTCCCAGAGTTCTCTCTCACCCATAACCATAACACACAGCAAAACAAAATATAAAGAAATTATGTATTGTTCCTCGTCATCCTGTCCATGAACCAATAAAACAATATCACTAAAAATATCGTTGAAGCAATGGGCTATATTATGAGGAATGCAGTGAAATGTTGCGCGGTGTTAGGAAAAGGTTACTAGCTGATACCCGCGACTCCGTTCGTGTCAATGAACATTTGAAGATACACTCCATGGTCCGCGTAGAATTCGGTTTATACTTGTGCCTTGTGCACTGGGGAACTGTTCGTTTTCCCGGGATGAAAATACCCTATTCTAGATCCTAAAGTAGGTACAAACCAAATTTCATCAAAATCCATCCAGCTGTTACGGAGATACATGATAACAAACACACACACACACACACACAATATATCAAACACACAGGATATAGTAGGATAAGTAGAACTAGCTGCGCCAAACTACGGTATCAAAGTCAAAGTCAAAGTCAAAATCTCTTTATTTATTTTGACACAGACGCACTTATGAACGTCAAATTATCACAATGACTCTACCACCGCATCGGAAAAAGAACCACTACTCAGAAGATACGGCAAGAACGACAAGATATCATTTGCGCGAACAATTTCCCGAAAAATATCCTGCTGGATCTAAAATAAATGCTTACTAAATTTCCTCAAAATACGCTAGTTTTTACGAGATTGACAAACATCCATCCTCAAAAACTTTCGTATTTAAGATTTTAAATAATTAAAAATAAGAAAAACCGGCCAAGTGCGAGTCGGACCCGCGCGCGAAGGGTTCCGTACCATTATCTATATAAACGGCAAAAAAATCATGTCTGCTGTATGGGAGCCCCCTTAAATATTTATTTTATTCTGTTTTTTAGTATTTGTTGTTATAGCGGCAACAGAAATACATAATCTGTGAAAATTTCAACTGTCTAACTATCACGGTTCATGAGATACAGCCTGGTGAGCGACGGACAGACAGACAGACAGACGGACAGCGGAGTCTTAGTAATAAGGTCCAGTTTTACCCTTTGCGTACGGAACCCATATAATGATATTGCTAGCAAGGGCCGAACATGTCGCTATAACGATTTCAATAAGGTACTTGAAAGAAACCAATGTCAAACTAGTGATGCTGAAATGGTACTGAGTGTACCATTGTAATACGTGTAAAAGTGGGAGTGTAAAAACGTAATGTAATGTAAGCTTCAATATGGACTTTTCTTTTTATGACCAGGAAATGGTAATTACAGTCATTGCTCTAGGCATTATATATATATATCATTTATATATATGTTATAGCATTTCTTTCTAAAATTGGTATAAATGATTGCATGATTTTTTAAACATGGTCCATGAAATGAAATTAAATATATCTTTATTGAAACGCACACAGATAAGCCAAGCAGTAGTGCGCGAGCATTACTGTGTTCCGGTTTGGAGGGCATTGTAGCCAGCGAAATTACTGAGCATTATGAGACTCAAGAGCTAATTGTCTCATGGTGACGAGCGCAGTGCAGTGCCGCGCAGGATTTTGGCAAAACAAAGTTCTGGGTAGTGCTGTTACTGTTATGGGCTGGCGTATTGCTTACCATCAGGCAAACGACCAGCTCGTCTCGTCATTCAGTTACATAAAAAATAATAATTAAAGACTAACAATAAAAGCTTATGTTTAACCGACTTCAAAAGAGGAGAAGGTTCTCTGTTCGAGTGTATTTTTTACGTTTGTTACCTCAGGACTCCGTCATTTATGAACCGATTTGGAAAATTCTTTTGCGTTTGGTTCAGTATAGCTACGAAGTGGTCCCATATAAATTTCATCAATATTTGACCATAGTCTTCGAAGATACATTGAAGTCGGTTTTTGTTTTTTTCTAAATGTTAATTATTAGTGTAACAATTGGCGGTCTTATCGCTAAAAGCGATCTCTTCCAGACAACCGCGCAGGGAGAGGAGTAACACAAAAACAATGGACGGTGGTTTTTAATATCTCAATACACTTACATAAACCAGTTACATAAAATACACACTAATAAAATAGTAAATAATCTAAATACATACAATACTTTTTAAATATAATCCATATTTGCTGCCAAAACTGGCCCCGTACCCACTGCTCCCTCAAGCACCGATTGTATGGTGTTGAGCTCAGATTAAGTTGTAGATTCATTTCGACACTGTCTTGTGATACCATATATTGTCCCATGAAAGTTTATCTTAACTTGTAGTTATCGTATTTTGGTGAAAATTAATGAAATTAATTCGATTTCTAGCCTGAATTGACAATAATTAGACCGCATCTCTTTAAGCTCAACACAATATACGATTGGCGCTTGAGGAACCAGTGGATACGGGGTATTATGTTACGTTTATAGAGAAAAATAAAGTGACAAAAACGGAACGAACGTCTGGTATAGACAGAGCAGACGGGGGATTTTAGCCATTAGGTGGTCTAGGCCAAGTTTGGTACTACTCGGGCCATTTCTTGGTGTCCATGAGGATATCCTCTGTCTTGCCAAAAAAAAAACTTCGCCATAAGCAACTATTAAAGGATCAGTGTGTGTCCTAATTGAGGAAACGAAACTTTTGATTTTTATCAAAGTAATAAACCTTAGAACATACAAAAGATTTATCGGAAAAACAGTCTTAAGCATTCTACTTTAAAGGTTTTTTTCCAAAAAAATGTAGGTATTTTATTACAGTTGTAAAAAACCTAGGCACTCTCACTTCCAAGCTCGTAGGCAGTGGTGTGTGGGTTAAAATACCGTTAACCTTACAATGTAGACCTCTGTCTATGAATAATACAGATGTAGGCCTACAGCTATATCCTTAATGTACAAGTCGTCAATACTATGTATAAATCCCGGCAAGCGTAGTGTAGGACGCCCACCGGCCAGGTGGAGTGACGACCTGCGAAAGGCGGCCGGAAGAAACTGGATGAGAAGAGCCGAAGACCGGGCTCAGTGGCGTTCATTGGGAGAGGCTTATGTCCAGCAGACGAATACAGGCTGATGATGATGATGATGACAGCGCGAGCTACTATTTATCAATAAAGATCTCGCACGATGAACTAATACTATTTTACGTGAACGGGTCACCTACGGAATTTCTGGAACACCATCATCATCAGCCTATTACGTTCACACTGCTGGGACACGGGCCTTCTCTCACAGAGAGAGTATGGGCCATAATCCACCACTGGACTGGCCCATTGCCGGTTGGTAGAAGTCATTTCCTTTTTTTTTGTGATTAATTCTTAGACATGCCAGTTTTCTCGCGATGTTTTCCTTTGCCGTTTTGAGAGCGAGAGTTAAAACGGCACATAACATCAAAAGTCATTGGTGCGAGGCCAGCTGGATTCAAAGTCTGGTGCGACGGATTGTAAGTCGCACGAGTTTCCAACGAGCTTCACTCGCGCTTGTGAAACATAATCAAATGAATCAAACACTTACTTAAAAACATTCTGACTGCTTTACTTTGAGCACTGTAACGGTCTAAAATCCTTGCTTTAGAGTAATTTTCAATGTGCGCTTTGGTATTGTCACGCAATGTTCTAGCATTGATAAAGCACCTACTATAATAATAATAATAAAATAAAATAAATTCATTTATTTCAGGCAATAATAAAAAAACACAGAGTAATCATATCAGAGGCCCATATGACAAATACCTTAGAGACTATCATATATATATAAAATTTATAGAACACTTAATCTTAAAATTAGGGAATATACTATATATACAGAATTTCTCATTGCTCAGATTTGTGAGACGCACACATCTAAACAAAGTGGCAACCGGTCCCAAATGTGTTAAACATAGTTAATTTGCTCGCTGTTTTCTATTCCACGGTTTCCACGCCAATAGAGTGTTTCTCAATGAACTGCAAAAAGTTAATTGGAGTTTTTCTGCATGTGCGTTATTAGTTTCCCTAGATTGCAGATCAGTGCCAAGGCTATGTAGGTAGCTAAAATCTACTTGTAATTGGAAGTACTTAAAAATTTGAAGTATCTTGGTTATGAAAAAGTCTTTTAACACAACAGGAATGAAATATGTAAAAATATGCCATTCAGTCAATAGGGTCAAAAATTTAAATCAAACGATGACTCAATAGGTATTGGTTCCTCATATGCAGGTGGCCGTCTAAGTGGGTATCACCGCTTTGCCATTTATTCTGCTGTTAAGCAGTAGTGCGCAAGCATTGGTTCCAGTTTAAAGGGCATTGAAGCCAGCAAATTTACTAGGAATTTATGAGACTTAAGAGCTGACGAGTGCAGTGTAGCGCCGCGCAGGATTTTGTAAAACAAAGTTCTGGGTGGTACTGCAACTGTTATGGGCAGGCGTTTTGCTTACCATCGGGAGAACAACCAGCTCGTCTCGTCACTCAAATCCACATTTGTGTTATATAATATTGTCCTTGTCCACTGTCATAATAATAATGTACCTACCTATGTTTACTTTTATGTTCCCTCTATTGACAAGGCAAGTACACAAACCCAGATGGGTTTCCTTCAGCTGAGAACTAAAGTTTGGTTCTCAGCTGATCCAAGTTTGGATCACAGTGGCTTAGTGGCTTTAATTAATGTTTGGTTACCAAACCCACTTTGTGCCGTTGTTTTTACTTCAACCACAATAAAGTAGAAACACACACTCAACCGCTCAACTGCCGTCTCTCTCTAGATCTATGTGCTCCATCTTAGGCCACATCATCGCTTCACATCAGGCGAGATAGTGGCCAAACATAGATCTATTAAGCGTAAAAAAAAAAACATTTATGCTTATTGCTGGATTGGAACTTATCGCTACATCTTGTTTTACTGCACACATAGGTATATATTATTCCCTTTTGTATTTTTGCAATATAATCAGTGTTGTAAGTCGGCGGGAAGTAGGCCAACAGCGGCAAAAGGTCACGACGTTTGACGCCATCTTGGATTTTTTCCCGCCCAAAAGTCCAAACGTATATTTTAACTATGCGACGTTGAAATTTAAAATTATAATTGTGTTTACATTATGTAAAAAAACGTGATGATAAACACTTAAATATAGGTACATAAAACCATCCAATAAAACTCGAAAATAGTAAAATTATAAAGCACATAAGCGGATAACGTGACAACGGTATTAAAACAATTGGAGCTGAAAAATACATTGGCAAAACGCATATTTTTTCTTTAAATAAGAACTTGCATTAATGATAAACGATAGGAAAGATAATAATGATAACGAGCCGAACCACAATGACCGATTATTCACAGATAGCCAAATGCATTGATTGCATGTCAGTACAACAGAGTGTCCTCGATACATAGTCACACTTGATAAAGAAAATTAGTAAATGTCTCGCGAATAAACTTCACAATTATAGCGTTATTCGTCTATACAACGTTCACACGTTTATTCGTGATTAGAGTGACCAGGTGTCCCAATTTCGTACAGTATTGTCACGAAAGTGTTTTGGCACGCAAAGTGGTTAGTTAAATTTCAACATTCGATTTGTACAAATTGCCCAATTGGCATATAAGCCGTGAAAATTCTCACACTTTCCAATTGACAGTTAAAAAGATGATTGAATAGGCTTGTTCATGCACTTCACTGGTAGTTAGGTAAAGCAGTTAGTTAATCGACTGTACCGTCGGTTACAATAATAAACGCACTTTAATGCCATGACCAACCCGCACTGAGCCAGCGTGGTGGATTATGGCCCATACTCTCTCTATGAGAGAAGACCCGCGTCCCAGCAGTGGGAACGTGATGGGCTGATGATGATGAATGCCATGACTTAACTAACTTTGTAAAGAAGCAATGTCAAACTTGTGAGTACTACAAATAATACGTTCTTCTGGAGTAGTGACAAATAAACTAAATCTGATAATAGCCTTGACGAACTTTGATATGGGTGTAATTGGTATTTTGCTGTTTGATAACAGTACTTTACGCGACAAACCTAACGCCTGCTACTCAGATTATATTTTATCGAATATTGATATTCTTTTCAAGAATGATTAACTCTAAATTTAACTCTGACATTATAAATATAAACGGCTACACTCACGTTATGTAGTGTCACGTACTTTACGCTTTAGATTCGCGGCGCAGACAAAAAAACTCCCGGAAAAAATGAAACTCCCGGAAGAAGGGCATCCTAATTGTCCGAAACCTGGTCGGAGTTATCCGACATAATCATAACGTGAGTTTAGCTGTTTATATTAATGAATATTTCGACTCACGATAGTTTCTAAACCTTAATTTAACTCTGACGTTATAAATTCCCTCTGGTACGATCACGTGCCCATAAAATTTCAAACGAAATGGCATCAAAATGTCACAGCAGGATTCATCAATGTATCCGCCACGGCTCGCTCGCCTGACTTATCTGGATCCACGGTTTATCTCAAATGTCACGACTTCATGAGGAGACAGCTCAAGGATCACATTAATCTCGACATGAGCGATACTAACTTTTAGTCTCGCAGTTCTGCTTGCATTTTTCCCGGTCACGAATAGAAACTCGTCATTGAAAAAGTGCCCTATGTCCTAATCCAAAACATAGGTACAATAGTCCATCACTAAGTCAGAACAGCAAGCGACTAAGGCGCGATTGAGGGAGAAATGTACATGGATTCAAATTTATCAGTTATGTACCTACATAACCTATATGTATAGAATAGAATACCTGCATTACCTAATGCGTTTGCTTAGTAAATATTTACTTTGATCTGTCGTTACGTGAGGAGATCACGACCCTGATATTGAAGACATTTAAGTGTGAAGTAAGTTAATTCCCGTTGAATTATGATGATGTTTGATAGAGATAGATTATAGGGAGAGGATAGGAAAATAAATAACGATGAATAATGATTGTAAGATACTGTGACAGCGTCAAACCAATCCTTTGTTCGGATTTGGCCTCACATCACATAGCACCTCTTAAGTTCGTGAGACTTCTTTATTTACATAGATACAAACACTGCAGAGGGAAAAATATCACACGTGAAGTGAACAGTGTCATAACTACGAAGCAGATCAAAGAGAAAGTGTCGCATGAAAAGAAAAGAAAGCATGGTCCTCTTGGCATAAAGTTTTACTTAATTTTTAACACGACGTTTCATCACGAAATACTAATTTTAAAAGTGTGATATAAATATAAATGTTTTTTTATAAATAAATGAGTAAATGAATACATCTCGTTAAGCAGGTGAATGAAGTAGATAAACATTTTTTAGATAGGTTTACTTCGTGGAATAATAATAATTCTTTAGGACACACATATCAAACCCCAACAAAGACCGAAACTAAATGGGTATAAAAACGTGAGTAACTAATTATTTGAACAAAGAATATTCTGGTTATTTTATCGTTGTCTTTGCAATGGAAATCCAGACAAAAAAGATCGACAAATAAAATAAGCATCTGTGACTTCGGTACATATTGTTGATCGAAGAGTTAAGGTCCCGAAATGGAGACCGGAGGAACCCTTATCCCGTTCGAAATAAAAATACAGTACAAAGGTAGTGCATGTATGCGATTCACCTACGGATAAGAAATGACCTTTACCGTCTGAGGTACCGGTCTGACCACATGCTTGTCTGCACTCGGTACGGAGTGGAATGCATAACGTCACTCTGCCGAACGCCGGTCACTGATCGTAAACACCTTTCCATAAAAAGTTTCTTCGCGTTTTATGTTGCTCTGCCCGTGCTCGCTATAATTATGTTGTTGTTTAATTATTATGAAAGTACGGTGTTATTATTATTGCGCTCGTGGAGAAGTTTAAATTAATTATTCGTTTTTTATAGCAAGTTTCGTAATAGAAGTTGTAACGGCTAAGTGAAGGAATATGCTGTTAAGAATTTTCGGATACAGATATTTCTCTCGATTATGCTAACAATTTTAATGAAACAATTTGTAAAGGTAACCAAAACACGTTATCGCCTTGTATTATGTTACGTACAAGTATTTTCAGAGAACATAACTTTATTTCGATCGTTAAAATATTTTATAACTGTTATCTATAGATCAAGTAACCCAGTTAACAAGTAATTAAGTAACATAAACAAGATTTAGTTAATAGAACTAGATTTCTAAGTTGAATAGACTAAATATTCCTACCAAATATTAATATCGAAAAGTTGCTGATACTGATTTGATCAACTGTGTTGATCTGTCAATATATGAAAAGCGGAAGAAATAATGAAATCTGTCGTAATTATTGTCAACCGCTTTAATTATTCACTTGGAAAGTAGATGTAGATGATGTCAGACTAATCTCATTGCTTATGGATTATACGACCTCCGAATACGCAATAAGGTCGTTGAACTGTGACACTGTCTGTAAGTACACATAGATATCTTTTCCAAAGTTTCCAAGACCGCGATGACAGTCAGATATTACTTTTAGAACTGTACTTATATGATACTTACCTAATTTTTTTACTGGTGGAACATTTCAAAGAGCGTTCACCTCAGCGAATGTTTATTTATTTACTATCGAATTTCTGTTCTTACAGATTTCTCTCTCAAACCTTGAAATTTAATAACTTGGTATCGTCGCGTGGCAGCCAATGATATCTATACTTCTTACATATTATCATTTTACTTATTATGTGATACTTTCACTGAAGTTTCTCCGGGAGAAGAAGAAATGAAGTAAAAATGTAACATGTACATTATTAAAATGGGTGATGGCAGCTATTTCCTCCGAATAATGAATGGAGATAGCTGATTGCTTTTATTACACAAGGTGCGAAGATTGCCTTTTTTGTTTCATTGAACATTAGATATTTGTGGGAGAATTTCTAATGCAGCCACGGTTATTGCATATCGTGAATAATCTTTGATATTTTAGAAAAAAAAGAGCAAGTGTCAGGGGCAAATATCAGATGTAGCTTAGCAGAAACTTCAGCTAAATTTAAGTTATCGATAAAAGTATGTTTTCCCAGTCCATTGTAAGATTTTACGAGTCGTCCAATTAAGGTACGTCGTCTTGGCCATCTAAATTTTTACTTTTCGCTGTGTAACTTTCGCTTCATTTACATTCCAAACATATTCGGTTATCTTTTTCTCCGTTTTTATAGACGAAGCATCAACTTGCACATTTATTTTTAGAGCGTGATCTCAGTTAGCAGTATCAGGTTCTTTATCTTCTGTCCAAGTTCCAGAACCTATTGTTGCTTAAACATGTTGTTCACTAAACTAATAATTAGTTTCGTTAACTACCTCTATCTGATTCGTACTGGATGTTGCTTAACAATGAGTGATTACTTAACTCAGTTTGGTTATTGTTTTGAAGATTCTGCGAACAAGATGGCTTAATTTCCTACCTGCTGAGGATTAGCTAATTGAAAGTACTTACCAACGGTGTAAATTATTACAATGGTTGAGATGGTAAAGATCTGAGACGTAGGTACGCTGACTCAGACTTGAGCCGGCACGACGGCACTTTACTAAGTTACCTAGTTATGAAGTAGTATAAACCTGGATGACTTGTCAATGAAAATCTTTTGGTGACTATGTAAAGAGGAAGGAATTTAAATCAATCTTTTTACCGACACTTTAAGACGGGTGCTTCAAGAGGAATATTTTCCAATAAGCCTGTGCTAGAAACCAGTTTACGAAACCCGTGTGCATACGTCCATGGAGATGTGGCAATCGCCCTCATGATGGCTCCGTTGAATCGCAACACATCAACACACACGAGGATACAACATGCTCAGGCAGCTTAACACACATTCCAGTTCCATTCCGAAGCCACAACAATACGAAACTTGATGACATCGCATTCTACGGATTCTGATTTCTTACAACCGCTCGCTGAAATGCCAACAAAGGAACGCAAGCGGCACTCACCGTTGGTGCCAAAATAGTCATCCTTATCCAACAGGTCATGCTGGAAGCCATAAGCAGGCAGCCATGCATGGGAACCCGGCGGTTCGGGCCAATCCGATATGCGGACCTCCTCCATTTCGACATCAACACAACACTGCACTCCACAAGCGTTACACTAAGTTAGCACGAGCATGCACGGGCTACCTCTTCGTTCGTCCATTAGGTGGTCATTTAGGGCGATAACGGTCGGTTCTGCGGCCGGGTCGGGCGGCTGCGGGTTGCGTGTCTCGGGCCTTTCACCAGTACGCGCGCGCGCGGCGGGGAGCGGCGGTGGACTGGCGGCCGGCGCGCCGAAGCGCGCGCGCTGCGATCTCTCCAATATTTATCGCAGCAAAAAACCCAAGATTCCGTCGAGTTCGGCGAGCTCAGCCCGCCATCGAGCCACTCCTCAGCTGTGCTTGCAGCTCACCGCCTGCCCCATGAACGGAAACCGTAGCCACTATCGCGAAACGAGATTTACGAGTTCCGAACCAGTTGTACACATTTGGAAATAAATGCGTGCTGACAGTCAAAGAGACACGGGCCAGATGCTCTGCAGACGTGACGGTTACCTGCGCCAGCTTTATTTACGTCTACGATCACGCTTGTTTCGAGTCGTGAGAAGCAATTTTGCGAAACAAAAACAAAACGACTGCATACAATTATGCGTGATTACTGAATTGGCTGCTCTACCTGACCTTACGCCTCTGGGCGTAATTAAAGGCAGACATAACAGTGGGCAAACAGTGGGTATCTGGGTAACATGGATATACATTCCCCCATATTAGGCGTTTATATACGGAGTTAATCGTCAAACGGATCACGATTACCCTTCTTACGTGCTGTTACAACATTCCCAAAGCGGGAGAAAGTCGAACAAATCGTAGACACAAACAGTAACCTGGATTTCTAAATCGTCAAATTAATCTCTGATGAAGAATGAAATAAGATTATGGCTGGGGCAATAAAACCGTATTGTTCTCGGATATTACGAGCGTCGTAGAGCGAGAGAGCGAGAGAGTCGTAGAGGTGGTTCTTTTGTGATTGATCTATCGCTAACCGCTAAGAAATAGTTTTCGCTAAACCTCCGCTTTCAAGAACCGCATGTTTACACATTTGTCTTGAAACGTTTTGTGTATATGCTACTTATCAACCGCCAGTATTATATTCATACGTCTGTTAAAGAAAGTAAGCCAATAGAGAAGGTTGGACCATAATTCGGTAATGCATTTTGCCGTTCTAAAACAACTGAACCGGAATGTCAAGATCCCACATTTAGAACATTTCTTTACCACATTCAGTGCCAATAAAGAACAGATAATAATGTTGATTAGGCCCACTGCCTATAAGCGTTCTTTCCCACCTCGGAGAAGGGATTTCTAGCAACAAAACAGCCGTTCATTCTCACTCCAAGAATACGGTTCCGCATACCGCTGTTTTGTGCTGGGGCTACATTTACGTCACGTCAATGCACAGAATAAATACTTAATATCAAGGTACGGCCGATAGTAAATTATTTTTGAGCTAAATGTTTTAGCGTCATTGTTTTGTTTTATTTATATTGTAATGATGTGGCATGTGTGTTGTCCGGCTCAATTTGCCGTTTTCCCGCGTCATCAATTCATCAATTTCAATTGAAATAAATCCTAGTAGTACTATGCTTTTTATGAAAACTCTCGGTCTCTACACCAAGGTATATAAGGGCATATTTACTCGATAATAATAATGATAAATAATAATGGATAATTTGCAAATAGTATTAACATCGACACGTTTGTGTAGCACCGGCATTTACTGCATGGAATTAGCTGGTAGCTTTTATTGAAATGGAAGGGCATTAATCTGATGTTAATACTAATTAAAGATTATTTTAATTAATTAAACTGATCTAACACCAAATATGTTAATTAACGAGAGTCTATATAAATGCTTTTATCTAGAGTCGTAGATTAGAGAGAATGTCTTGATTTGATTGTTGTAGTATATGAGAATTTCGAAGACTGTGAAAATAGAATTTGATCTAAGATCCCATTTTGCTTTTTTTATCAAATTGGATTACGAAAAGCGCACATACGTGTTTTATTATTTTGTTTGTACGATTCTAGTAATAGTTAACTTTTTAATTTTGTTTTAGATTAATGTTTATCACTGTATATATTTGTAAATATTTACATACCTAATGTTAAGTAAATAACAAATAATATTGGAGACTTAAAGTAATAGAATATTCTTCACAAATTTTGATCTTATTTTCTTCTCATGAAATATAATGGGACGCTAGTATTAAGTTAATAGTTATTTTAGTTTTAATTGTTTCTGTATCATGCTGTTATTATAAAAAGTTATTCTATTCTATTCTAATGGGATGGAAATATATTATATTAACAATAACATTTATTTTTTTTACAACAAATGCATTAGCTTTGTCAACGCCATCATCACTCATTTCATAGATTACATCGTAGCTTCTAAGACGTAGAGCGAGAAAGACCTACATAGGGTTCTTGCGCACTATAGTAGTCTTTTTCCTCTATAGTAGTTCAAGTCCAAGGCAAACATGATGGCGATATCGATGACAAATAGTTCGATACCTTCATCCAATATACCATTTGGAACTTGGTCTCGTATAGTAGAGCGCCTAATCTAGTCGACGTCATGTTATAAATATGTAATAACGCCCAACGATCACATTCGTATTACTTGGCCCCTAACTAGGATTCCCTGTATCTATGGAACCAGGAACTACGAGGACCATGGTCTCTCGACACCCAGACACAAAACATTTTTTTATTTCCTTATAATGGTTTCATAGTCATTATGATCCCACGGAAGACACTTTCTTCTTGTGTTCTTTATGGGTAGCACTTGTACTACATTAAATTACTTCACTATCACTAAACACTACACTAACTCAAACGGTTTTGTTCTTTTAAGTCTTCTCTCTATATCCGTGAGGTCGAGAAGGAGGGCATTGTAGCCAGCGAAATTACTGGGCATATGAGACTTGGGTGATGAGCGCAATGCAGTAATACGCAGTGCTTTTTATGGTATTAAAAGTTCTGGGTAGCACTGCAACTATTATGGGCAGGCGTGACGCTTACCATCAGGCGAACAACTTGCTCGTCTCATCATTAGGTTCCACAAAAAATAGCTGGATTGCCTCAACGTTCACATGATGATGTTCGTGAGCTTTGGCTTTTTTTTTAATAACTTTAACGACGAACTCAACTTTAAGATTTCGATGGAGATCATCGTACGAAACAAATGGTTGTGATTTTTTCTTTCTGTGCAGTATGCATAAAAATTTGACCATCCGCGGGAATCGAACCGGCAACCTCGGTAGCGTATGAGATTTAAGCCAACCGGCAACCTTCCCAACCACTAAGTACACCACAGAGGCTGTCCCAATGGATTAGACTTCATAATATTAATAGACATACACGCTTGGTTCACAACTATCTACCTAAGACCAAAGTACTAGTCTTGGACTTGGGTTAGTCATTATCATTAGTCTTGGTCTTGTACTTCTAGTGGTGCAAGACCCTTTTTCAAGACTCTACTTCAAGCTAAGAGTTTCTTTGTAAAAGTTAATGTCAAAATAATTGACGTGCCGAGTTTGCGTTTGCGTGTTCCCATTACTTTCCGTTACTTTTAATGCCAGTGGTCCACGTAATTGTGCTTTCAAACTGTGACCTTTGAAAACAAAAGTTTGATTACACATAAACGTAAATAAAATGTGAAATGGCCGTATAAAACATACATCGTTGTGCAATATTTATTTTACTATTTTTATTAATGTTTATTACTAATATGTTTTTTAGTCAGTATTTAATATTTTATTTAATATCCCACTATAGATGTGAAAGTTTGTGAAAATGGATGGATGGATGGATAGATGTTTGTAGCTACTAAATGTTTCCCGGGATATAAAGTAGCCTATGTCCAGGGCCTAAAGAACCTAGATACCAAATTTCATCGATTTCCGTTCAGTAGTTTTTGCGTGAATAAGTAGCATACAACCATCCATCTATCCATCCTTACAAACCTTCGCATTTATAATATAAGTGTATAGGATGTCATACTGTCAGAGATTCTTGTCACACAACGATTGTCAATTGTCACAATAGATGACACCATACATTTCTTTGTCGCCGCCGGACTTTCATTCAATCCGTCAAATGTCGGATCATAACAACAGGTCCTTAGTTTCCAACACAACATTTACAATTCTAACTACATAACATCCGACATAAACCTTACACACGAATAACTGAATGTCTCGGAAGTAATTTAGAAAAGAAACAAACCATTATCATAGGTTTTCACATTCCCACAACAGACATGTATGAACATACAAGGTTGCACATACATTCACAAAAAAGAAACAAATAAGAACCTTGTCGCTAGAAAAAATCTTTACGTATCTACAGTTTTCCAAGAAGTTTTACGCGACAATTACAATGACATGGTTCTTAAGTGTGCTGTCATTTCAGTCACTCGACTCCTTATGAGCCGATCACGGGGTTGGCTTCTCGCCAGTATTGTACAAGTATCTTCAAACGTTTTCGTGAGTATCGAACTTTTATGTTTTTTTATGTAACTGAGTAATGAGACGAGCAAGTCGTTCGCCTGATGGTAAGCGCCACGCCTGCCCATAACAATTGCAGTGCCACCCGCAACTTTTAATACCTACGTACCGTGTAGCATTGCGCTCATCACCCCGAGACATCAGATTATAAGTCTCATAACCTCAGTAATTTCGCTGGCTACAATGCCCTTCAAACCGGAACACAGTTATTGCTTGCGGACTACTGCTTGGCGGCAGAATAACTGGCAAAGCGGTGGTACCTACCCGCGTACGAGAGATGAACCACGAGTAAAGATATTGGCGTATCTCTACGAACTCTACGTAGCAAGCTACGGGACGTTGAAAAAAAACGCGTATTAAAAAATTTCAGTAAACTTAAATTTAAAATACGTCACAAACAACCTATAAAAAGTAAAAAAAAAACGGCTGAACAGATTTTGATAAAACACGATTAAGAACCACTACTAGAAAACCTGATTTCATTACCATCAGATGACCATTTTACCATCGGACAACCAGGCGATCGGCATAACGTCACCCTTACATGGTGGAAGTTCCGCCTATCCGTACCAAACGTTTCGAATCATCCTTTTTAGTGCGAACGTTGAAGGAGTGGAACGCCTTGTTGTCAGACAACAAGGCGTTCCACTCTACATGATCTGAAATCATGATACTGATATGATGAAATCTGGGTAGGTTCAAATCAGGAGTGAACAAGTACTTACTGAGTAAGCTTGCTATATCTTCGACCACATCGTCGCTTTCCATCAAGTGAGATCATGGTCAAACGCCTATCTAGTCAGAAGTAAAAAAAATCTGAACGAACTGCTAATTTCGTCACTTAATTACACAAAAATCTAAGAAAATGTGGATGGTTTTTAGTTCATCATAATTCATAAAATGGTATCATTGTACTCAAAAGATTTGCCCTTTGTTTTCTAGTTTTAAATTCCTCCAAGTAAAAGGCATAAGTACAGCAATATAATTTGTCTGACCACAATTGATTTGAGCCTAACCACAGCTATGAAACAATAAACCAGGCTGTATTTATTAAATTGCATGCTGCACTCGTAGCTCGTAGTAACAGCCAGTAGATAAATACATTGATAAACACTGTTAAAAACCTTAGCTATTAAATATTATATTAGGGACCCTGAATTTCGTCCAGTGTAATAAGCGCTTTTTGACTTTTTAAACTTTCGCGAATAGTAGATATCCGAAGGATTCAATAAAATTAATATAATCAAATTCAACTTATTTAATATATGTAATCAATTAATTCAATAAATGCAAAATATCTATAAAATTGTAATTTTAAATGAATGAATGAATTTTTCAGAATATTTATTGAAGAAATTCTTGATAATTATAATTTGATTAATGAATTTAAAATGTAAAAAGTATTTATTGAAATATAATAATATTGTTGTACTTAGTTACTTGTTAATTTAATTATTAATTTACATAAAAAATGATATAATGTTTATAAATAATTTGTAGATACTGTTACCGGAATAAGTAGGCTTTTTATTTTATTTATTATTTATTTAGATATCCGAAGGTAGTCAAAATGTTATTTTGGTATTTACGTATGCGTGAATAGACCCGAAATATTATAAACATGATCAATTGACGTTGACTCTGCCTCTGACATCTGTCAGGCGCACCGCCGATGCTGAAACACACTCCACAAAGAATCTTTAGCTAACGTTATCATATATTTATCATCTTTGAGTCTAGCATTATAGATCTAGATCAAGTTAGCTAGAACTACATCACAGAATAGGTAATAGCTAGATCTAGCTAATGTAACCTTCCTAATGATCTCAGTCTGTTCCCAAACCGCCCGAACCCAGTTGCAGTGGGAACACAGCGGGCACGAAGCGGAATGCCGGTACGATCGACCGGTACGCGGAGAAATGTTGCGGTTGTAAAGCACGCGGGAAAGTCTTGTGGTGTACTTATTCTGGAACTGGAGTGTACGATGCAAGCATCGCACATAGCGCTCGGTCAGCAGTTTACGCCAGCATGCCACATTTCATGTATCGCGTCATCAGTTCACGATCGGACACCATTCATTCTGCGTGTGCTCAATCATTATATTACCATTTACATTAACTATTTTAGACCTAGTTTTGGGGAAATAAATGAGCAGTGTTTTCTCCATAATTTGGCATTATCATTTTAATAAAAAATTCAATGACAATCTCTATGTACGGAGTAGTCCATACATAGAGATTGTCATTGAATTTTTTTAATTTCCCTATAACTTCCCCAATTTCCCGCGAAGTACAAAATTAATTATTTAATTAATTTAGAAAAAGGATATTTTATTTTAACTTCGTTTATATTAAATGTCTAGACGTTTTTCACCTGATAGTAAACAACACGCCTGCCCACGTCTAACTGACTGACCTGCCATTTTACCACGGCTTTTATCATTAACTTTCTTGTTGTCTCAAATTTTGAGTACTTCCCGATTAGCTATCCGGCTGAAATTTTCAGGGTAGCTAACAACTCGATGACGATGCATTCTAAATCCATAAAAACGTGAAGTTTTGATGAATATCGGGGAGACGGGTCTGAGCAGCCGCTCAACTGCCGTCTCTCTCTAGATCTATGTGCTCCATCTTAGGCCACATCATCGTTTCACATCAGGCGAGATAGTGACCAAACATAGATCTATTAAGTGTAAAAAATATATATATTATAATTTATTACGGCTTCCTTTGATTTTGACAACAGTTACATTTTTATTTTGTTTAACATTTTATTTGTTTCGTGCCTGGGTGTTGTGGGACCATGGTCCTCATAGTTCATGGTTCCCTAGAGTAGATACAGGGAATCCTAGTTAGGGGTCAGGATCTGTGTATGTGATCGCTTGGCGTAATTTTTTTTTAATTTGTTTTTTTTTTTCTTTTATTTGAGTGTTACTTTAATTTTTTTGTTGAATTTTATTTTGATGTGAAAGGGCTTAAATGCCTGAATAAATTGATTTATTATTATACATAATAGAAAAAAAACCATGCTGTAGTTCACTTTAGTTGAACAGCAAAACATTTTAAGTTTTATAAGAGCTTGTGAAGAATAAAAAGCAAATGTTGTTTTTCTTCCAGAATAGGTCGGCCAACGTGCCAGCGCGCTATGTTGTAAGTTTCCGAGCGGTAGAAAAACACGCCAACGGGAAAATGAGGAAACTGATCCACTTTCAATATAAAATTCCTAAACAGCAGCGGAATCTAATCGATTTGATTGACTGTTAACTCTACAAAATAAAGTTTTAGCGGATGTATATTATATAATATCCTATCGTCTTAGATATATTTTGCTGGCCTTAGTCATCATCTTTAGTTTTATAAATTTTCACTGCTGGGCCGTCTCTATAGACTCTGGGCGCTCTAGAATCTAGAGCGCCTATGCCATAATCTAGAGTCTAGATTATGGCATATGTAAGTTAGATATTAATTAATATACATAAATTACTAGGATTCATACTATAGCGTTTAGTCTAGACTAGAGTAAGGGCCCCACACTCGATAACGCTGTCTCAGAATGAGTTGTCGTATTGGTGTTTGGTGATAGTTTTGAGGATGGCGTTTTCTTCGCTTTGTTTTTTATATTACGCATAAAAATAAATAAGATGCTAAAATGCAGAGCTACGCAGTGATTTTTATGGCATTAAATGTTCTGTGTGGCATTGCAATTGTTATGGGCAGGCGTGGCGCTTAACATCAGGCGAACGACCAGCTCGTTTCATCACTCAATACCACTAAAAAAAGATAATTTTCAAACTTGCAACTGGCAATTGAAAAGGCAATGAAACTGGCAGTAAATTTTGATCAAATTAAAATGGCTCGGCAAAATATATAAAAACCAAATAAAAATCTTACTAAACATTATTTGACTAGAAAGTTTGATTAATAATTGCGATATATTTAAGCTGTCCCAATCTCCCAAGTCTTTCTAATCCCAACTGTTACCGAAGAGAAAGGACTTGTTCTGGACTTTCCAACGTATTATTGTCTCAGTATATCTCTTGTCAGCTGTCACAAGATAATAATTTGGAAAACAATGCAATTCAACGTCAACAAGACTTGAAATAACATAATCTTGATCTGTAGATAACTATAGAGTATTTTTCTGGAGCAAAAGTACTGAAAATGATTAATATCTTTGGCAGCGAAGTTTAAGTAATAAAAGTACAGAATGATTAATAGTACAGTTACGAAACCACCGTGCTACCTAACTACTGATATATTATTAAAGTAATTAAAAATAATAGTGTTGCTTGAAACGGCAATTATATCTATAGAAATATTGAAATTGGCCATTAGGTACAATGTGTAACCGGCAATCAAACTGTTGAAATAACACATCACACCATTAAACGAAAAAGAGCATGCAAAGTTTCTAGCTGACTTAGTAAGTGGTAACAGAAGAAATCACGAAAGACCGGACTTCTTCCCTCGCCCCAGACTTCTGGTCTGCAGGAATAGAAATAAAATTAATAAAATAATAAATATATAAAAATAAATAATTTATAAATAGGTGCTATATAAATAAATATAAATTAAAATGACAAAATGTACTCTCGCATTGACTTGCAAACGCCCTTACTAAACTTACAGGGTCATGTACCAACCTAACATATAATTTAAGACCTACCTATGTATGATAAATAAATGTACATGAATGCAATGAATAAATAAATAAATGAATTGTCTACCGCCTGTACAGGGAACGAAGGCGAAATCAATTCCCTGATGAGTAGTAGCTTAAAAAAAATACCCATATTATAATATAGTCTGTAAGGTACATAGATATTAATGTGGGTATACATATATACATGGTACAGGGTATACATATATAATATGGGTCTCAGAATTGCTTCAGTCACTAATGTGTCAGAATTATTTATTATTATTAAAGATCACCCAAAGGTTTCTGGAACAGGTTACTTCGCGCTATAATAGCGACACTCGCTGTGGCACCTTTTTATGATGAGATACAAAAACCAAGAGCCTCACGTTGTTCATGAACAGCTGCAAGTGATGCAACAACAGAAGCAATGAACTTCTCACTTTAATATAGCCTATGAAATATATGACGCATTCTGTCTTACTCCAAGTTACAGCAATCAGATTAACCTGCCAATCTTCCAATCCAGATAAGGGTTATCGTCACAAATTATTCAACAAATATATCTGACAATACTGTGCTAGTAACATGTGCTGCACAATCATATCTTATCGATTCGACGTCGTGTCATACGACGAGACGATATGTGTCGTTGCAGTAATCGAGTTATTTATATCGATGTTCTCATTTTAAAAATAATGCGTACACAAAGAACTGTCGTTTGTAACTTCTTATCGTTTTTAAAAGGAGACAGATAATACAAACACAGTTTTTTTCGCTTTGGAGTGGGGTAGGCTTTGGCTGGTTTTGTTCACTCGTGGTAGGTCTCTCGTAAGCGGGAGGCAGTCTGGGTAGGTACCTTCGCTTTGTCAGTTATTCTGCCGCCAAGCAGTGCGCAAACATTACTGTGTTCCAGTTTGAAGGGCATTGTATCCAGCGAAATTACTGGGTATATGAGACTTACTATCTGATGTCTCGGGGCGGCGAGCGCAATGCAGCGCTACGCAGTACTTTTTACGGTATTAATAGTTTTGGGTTGCACTGCAATTGTAATGTGCAGGCGTGGTGCTTACCATCAGGCGAACGAGTTGATCGTCTCAATTCTCAGTTTCATAAAAAACAAGTAATAACACCCTCCGAACAAAACCAAGCGACCTATATAGTCGTTTTTTGGGATGGTGTTCGATAAACCTTCAGGGAGTGACTAGACGCTTTACGAGATTGCCGTCTGCCATTTTCAGCCACATCGTCGGTTAACCTCAGTCGGATAGCCGCCAAAGAATTCGGTTTGAAAGGCACCATTGCTAGCTATATCTCTGAGCATTTGAAAAATTTGTGCTGGATCAGGGCAACGAGCGTATTTCAATGCCATGCAGGTGTTTGCAATTAAAACTTGTGCTGGTTGGGTCTGTGTAACCGTCTTAAGTACGCGGTGTTGTTTACCGACCTACTTCGAGTAGACAGCCAAACGGAGTCGACACGACAGGCCTACCCCTCTCGCCAATTTTGCCAAACGTCAAGGACAAAAAAATCCACGACGTTATATAAAACTAGTTGACGCGCATCACGCGCCATTCACCAACTGTCGTAGCGGGCAAAAGAGCTCCTAAAAAAATGCTGAGTTGCAGCATATATTGGTGCAAAAATATTTCAAGAACATCAAACTACACCAAGGATAACGTAACTTTTCATCTGTATGTATTTTTATATCTAATAATGCACTAAAATAGCGAAAATTTGAAAATTATTGTCAGTCACATAAACTCTCATAGTGTTGCAACTAAATCGAAAAAGTTATATTTCGGATACATTTTTTAGCTTATTTTCATGTATCTAGGCGGCCAAAGCTCTGTTTCCCTGCACGTTATAAGAAAGTCAAATAAAACTGAAACTATTAATAAATATTGTTTTACATTACAATTTTATATACCTACATGTTATTATTTTGAATAATTGTTGACTCGAAAACTGCAGAATGGATTTTAATTTGGTTTTCAGCGTTTAGTATTAAGTTCCAGCTCCGATTATAGGGTATACAGGTGTGGCAAAAATTTGGGACCTCCAGGGTAGGTACCTTTTCTCTTGCATTGAGAAAGTTTTGTCCTTAGAGTGGAGAAAATATAACAAGCATTTATGGTAATTTAAAAATTTTGCTGCACTTGTATACATCAAAACCGATTGGATTGGTGGTTGGCGCTCTCATATGGGAGGTCTTGCAAAAATGGTCTTTGAAAAAAGACGACTATATTGTCTGTCGTCTACGCAGGCGAAGTCGCGGGAAAAATCTACTATAATGAGTAACTAATGAGAATGACCTAATCGAAAATAGGCACTTATATTACTTGAACGTTAGCAACACAGTCAAGAAACCGGAGTGAAATTAGTGCTGGGACAGAACCAATTTAGATATCGATAAAATCAATATGTTTAAAAATATGTCGATAAAAATACAATTGTTGTATTACACTTTTATTTGGCAGATTTCCAAAAGAACCTGGTAGTCGGGCTGCCTAGATTCAAGCTTGTGGAAATGATGTATCGTGGGTTCCTAAGCGTACCAGCACAATTTGTTCAGAACCTTTTGAAAATAATTGCTTTATATCACGGTCTAACAACACAAGGAAATTAAAACAGGGTTCCGTACCAACATTAAAATTATCTAAAGTAAGTTTTAAAAAACTGTTCATTTATTTCCCCAAAACTAGGTCTAAACTGGTTAATGTAAATGGTAATGATTGAGCCCTCGCGGAATGAATGGTGTCCGATCGTGAACTGATGACGCGATACATGAAATGTGGCATGCAGGCGTAAACTGCTGACCGCGCGCAATGTGCGATGCTTCCATCCTACATACGAAATAGTTCTTGCAACGTTATTTCACGTTATTGCAATTAATTTTAAATCATCGCCTATAGTAATTACATAGACTATCATTATCGTTAGTAATCACATAAAAGACAAAGATACATGGAACATTCCGCTTCTGCCAAGTAGCCATCTGGCACATACAAAAACATAACATTGTCAAAAACAAACATAAAATATAGTATATTTTATGTTTGTTTTGTCATTGTAATAATAAACGTTCATAAGTGCGTTTGTGATGCCAAAATATAATAAAAAACTTTCGAACTAACCTTGATAGTTATTACTTTGATTCTCTTGAGCAACAGAATATGTCATTTAAGAATTCTGTTTTATTTTATTTTTATGTGTCTTCCATGCTTTAGCAGAGTTTATCGATAACACAATATCGATAGTATCAAGCATGAAGTTGTTTACGTGATTGACGTTTAAATATCGTGTACCGATAGAACGTCTCTGTGTGTGAATGTGATTGTGTGTGTAAAGTTTAAGCTAGTGTTAACTTCTTTTGTTGTGTGCGTGCATAGCGACGTGATTGAAAAATGCGTTAGTGGTGATCATTTATTTGTGTGCGTTTCCTCGTCCCCCACCGAAAATGACAGACTTTTTGTAATGGGAATGAGTGCGCGTCACCAATCCAGGCTGGATACTTTATCTGAGCCGGCCTATGACCTTGTCCTTCTCGTTATCATTAACCCGTCGACTTTTTGCGCTAAGGTCATACCGCTATCTCCTGTAACGACGCCGCAACACAAAATCCTATTTATTTTGTGGCCGAAGTGCCGCCGGTTGCAGTTTCGGTTATCAAAAGTTATGTAAATTCATACTGTAATGTATGTTGTTACTAAATGTTCGCTATGAGCACAAAAAAAACAATAATAGCTATGAGTAGTAAATAGCAAATATCTAATATGTATTCTATACCCCATCACTAGAAGCTACCGCACTGTAAGAAATGAATACTAATAAATAATAATATAATACTGGTGCTGAAATGGGAATACTTTAATATTTTGCAATAAAGTATAGCTCCTTCTTTGTTAACCGACTTCAAAACAGGTATACGTTTTATCAAACAAAAAAACCGACTTCAATGTATCTTCGAAGTCCAAGGTCAAATATCGATGAAATTTATATGGAACCACTGAACGTAGTTATACTGAACCCAACGCAAAAATAATTTTCCAAATCGGTTCATGAATGACGGAGTTCAGAGGTAAGAGCATAAAAAAAACCCTCCCAAAAAAATACAATCGAATAGAGAACCTTTTCCTTTTTTAAAGTCGGTTAAAAGGAGGAGGTTCTCAATTCGATTGTATTTTTTATGTTTGTTTTTTTAGAACTCCGTCATTTATAACGATTTGGAAAATTATTTTTGCGTATAGCTACAATGTGGTCCCATACAAATTTAATCGATATTTCATCGACCTTGGACTTCGAAGATACATCAGAATTGAATTCGGTTTTGTTTTGTAATAAAATGATTTTTTTTTATTTTATAATTCAACTCGTACCTTTTTATTAAACTACCTACGTACTTATAAAAACTTTCTTCACTTACTGTAATAGTAATCGATAAGATTAGCGGTCATGCGCTAGTATCCGATAAATGGAATACCGTTCCAATAACTCGGTCTTCTACTTTTGCACGAGGTCAGTATCAATGGCTCACAGCATGCGAAGTCTTAGCAAAAATTACTTTGTAATAGCCAGAACTACACGCGAATTTTGATTTAAGTCTATTGGGAAATGAGTTAATTTTAACAAGTCAGTTTTTTAATACATCAAAATAAGCGTTTCGCTTCAACGTTCATAAAGCGAACAGCTAAGGAATGGAACACGTTACCAGCGTCTCTGATTCCCGATTCTTACAATTTAGATGTCTTCAGGTGAGCGAGTGAGGCTCAGCTGAAACACGTGCGACTTACGATCCGACGCACCGGAGTTCAAATCCCGCTGGACCTACAACTTTATAAAGTTATGTGCCCTGTAACTTTATTAAGTGATGTGCAAGAAGACATCGTGAGGTAACCGGCATGTCCAAGAATTAATCATAAAAATTCAAGAACATGTGACATCCACCAACCAGCACTGGGCCAGCGTGGTGGATTATGGCCCATACTCTCTCTACGAGAGAAGGCCCGTGTCCCAGACGTGGGAACTTAAGGGCTGATGATGATGATGAGATGTCTTCAATTCCAGAGTAAATCGGTATCTTCTAGGCAAGCATGATCCATCATCAAGCGCGTCATCACTTTCAACCAGGTAAGACTGGTTAAATACCTATCAGGTTATAAAATAAATGTACATTCCTACGTAGGTACTTGCACCTAAAGCGCAACCAAAGTAGTTATCGTCTTTTGTTAGATACAAAACATAAAGCCTAGTGTTTTTTTATACTTGATAGATCTATGAATGTTTAGCCACTATCTCGCCTGATGTGAAGCGATGCTGTGGCCTAAGATGGAGCACATAGATCTAGAGAGAGACGGCAGTTGAGCGGCTGCTCAGACCCGTCTCCCCGATGGTTCACCGGACATCATCCCGAAACACGACTAGGTCGCTCGACGGCATGGCTTTGTTCGGTGGGTGGTATTACAACCACGGCCGGAGCCTACCACTCCAAAGCGCGTAAGCGAGTTCCATCACGATGTTTTCCTTCACCGTTTTAGAGCAAAATCTGCACTTAACTATAAGTCATTGGTGCAGGGCCAAGTCGGGATTCGAACCCAGGTGCGTCGGATCGAAAGGCGCACGAGTTCCCGCTGAGCCACACTCGCTCTCTCGATCTCAGTTAGGTAAAAAAGTAAAACAATCATACCTCGTCGTAACAAAATATCAAAAGAACCGCAAATTCGAGACCTGCGCAAACGCGCCTGCAGTTTGTTCCATTGCATCACTGCAGGAAGCGATGCAACTCGGTCAGCGATTGCTCGACAAATCGTCACGGGTCAGTGGAGAAGGACAATCGACGGGCCGAAGTTGACAGCAAAAAGTGGGACGATACTCAATGAATACGAGGCTGAGGTATCCGATATAGATAAGGCAAAATACAAGAGCTTAAATCTAGGGCAATACCTACTCATACACCTTATATAGTTTATTTTTATGTTAAATCTTCAGTTAGTTTATGATAATAAAACGGGACTTGATCGCGCACAAAAACATTAATTTTATTTACCTCGACGTTTCGACCAAATTGCATTGGCAGTGGTCACGAGAAGACTCTCAGTTGACTCTCAGTTGAAATCTTCAGTTGCCTCAAAAGTACACATTTTGGATGCATTGGACACAAACAGTCTGCCACTGTGATTAGAAAAAATCATTAACATTAACACTACTAGGCAATAGGTAACTATTATGTTCACAGTTATGTTTGATTCAGGCTTCAACGAAACCTCATTGCATTAATTTTTACACATCAATAGTGAGCATACTTAAATGCCGTACGACCGTATGTCATGGATATATCACTTGATTGAAATCATCGATGCGTTGAGTCGCCCCTCAAAAAGCATCGTCTTTGGCCTATCTTATACAGTTGCTGTTCCGACCAGAGGATTGGGACTTGGAAGTCTTGCACGCTCCTTAGATACCTTATATCGAGACATCAAATATGAAGTCTTATAGTGAAGTTATTTTTAGTAAGTAGTGTATAGTATAAAAAGTCTTAAATCTCCAATGATATCGCTTGCTCATTTATTTCTTGAGCCTCACTTTCCATCAGCTGCGAATCGCGATGCTAAAACAAACCTACTCAACAATAAAAAGTAATACTTTTTTATGTTTGGACTCGGTTAACTACGCTTTCTAGTAGATACAAATTGCAAACAAGCGTGGAGTCACTTTTAATACAAAACGCTTCACACATTAAACTTTACATCCCATGCAAAGGTGTGAAATGTAAAATATAGATTAGGTTCGGTTTTAAAAAATTATATAATTTGCCGCAGACTTAGTCGGCTGATTGGGAAAGCACTCACTGATTTCTTCTTGTCGTGAGGTTTTAGCTCAGATTTCAGATTATTAATAATACATTTTAATCGCAGCCCAAGGATTTTCATTAGAAAAGGTCGGCTGATAAAGAACCGTTCAGGATAGTAAGGAGGTTTAATTGAAGAGTCCCATTGAGGATGATAGGGAGTTTCAAGCCAATTTAGGATAAGAAGTTACAGGTAAAAAGATCCGTTTAGGATGAATATGGAGTTTAAGGACAAAATAACCGTTTAGGATCATAGGAGTTTCAGGATAAAATAATTAATTACTGAATGAAAAGCAGAATCATTTTGATGGAACAAATTTATTTCCAGCTGTTGCAGCTGCAGCTGGTAGAACGTAACTGGTAGTGTTTTATAATAATAATGAGAAATTTTTATTCAGATAAAGATCCATTTTTGCGTCAGTACAGTTCTTAGTTACGGCGTTTGCCAAGAAAAAAGATCAGCAATAGATTGATGAGACTATATTTCCGAATCCCAATTTTTTTTTATTAACCTATGCTGTTCCACTGCTGGGAAAAAGTCTCGCCCATTATAATTTATTAAATACCTTAACGTTATCATTACTATACTAGAGAATTCTATACATACCTAGGTATATCATTACTTTGAGCCATATTTACATAACAATATATCACACCAAGTCCCTCTACAACATTCATTACACGTACATTGTACATGTGTGTGAGAGTATGTAATTGCCAGTGAAATGGTAGCGGCTACAATAGGCATTGTTGCTGGTTCCCAAAGCACAGGAAGAGAACCTCTGCCCATTGTCTGCGCGCCTGGTAACTGTGCGCTCGTACCGCTGGGCTTTTTTGTTGAATTCAACTGTTTTAGATAAGCTGATTACGAAATATTACCTCGTGATGAGTAATGATGATGTTGGGTGATGAATTTCTGTTCGCATAAATTATGTAACTGAATACTTGAACTGAATACTAACCATATGAAATAAATCCGGTTTTACTTTTTTATTTCTCTAACTGCCAAGGAAGGGTTTTGTTTTTCGCGCTTGTCTTGTTATGTTTGTAAATTTCTTTTTTACCTCGTATCTTTCAAACGGCTGGATGGATTTCGACAGTCAAGGAAATGTTATATTTGTCTTAAAAATCCAAATGTCCTTACATAGGTGTGTAAAAAAATAATAGATTTTTGGTGCGAAATAGACCAGACTAAACCAATCGAGTAGGAAATCCAAAAAAAAGGAAAATAAATGGGGACTGCAAAAATCTTTCAATATCTGTGGCAAAAATATATATATATAAACTATATGTTTTAATTTAATTAGGACTAATAAATTAATTTATATTCATAAATTAGTGGGGTTATTGATTATTTTAACTATTTAAATTTTTACGTCCGTTTCATCAGATTCCTTCTAAAGTAAATTGAAGAAATCATACCTATAGGTCAAGACGTATATGTAAATGGGTAATGATAGCTGGACTTAATTTCTAAGCATGAATTTAATCGATATTGTATTAAGCGAGGCTAGCACCTTCCAAATACTCAAATTGTCGGTATTAACCTACCTACCGCCGATCAATCGATCATGTTACTTCTCGGAAGGTCCTAACGCAATCAATTGTGCCGCATTGTAGTGAGAATCGATACCACACTCGATTCAGTTGTAACACGATCAAGCGATGGGGATCAACTGCAGGGATCAACGCACTTGATCGACTAAGCCACTGTTTTGTCTTTTGACACGGTTTCATTGTACATACACGTGGATCAACATTCTGTGACACAAGCGCATTTTGTAGAACAGGAAAATTCGGTGGAAAACGTCATTAGAAACGGTTTTGAAATGTACTTCATGCAAAGTTTTGTTTATCATCATACCATACTCTCTCTCATAGAGAGAGTATGGGCCTTAAGCCACCACGCTGGCCCAGTGCGGGCTGGTGGATGTCACAAGTCCTTGAATTTTTGTGATAAGTTCTTGGATATGCCGGTTTCCTCACGAAGTTTTCCTTCACCGTTTTTAGAGCTAGGGTTAAATCCGCACATAACTTAAGAAAGTCAGTGATGCGGGGCCAGCGGGGTTCGGATTCAGGTGCGTTGGATCGAAAGTCGCACGTTCTCCCACTGAGCCACACTCGCGCAAGTTTTGTATGATTAGTATGTACGATAGGAATCCGTACTGATTTCCCATCTTGAACCAGCCGGGGAATCGTGTATCTCGAACACTCATCCCGATCGCTTTCAATTTCAAATTTGGAAGGCGTTAGCATCTTTCAAACTGTAACATCGATCATATTTAGCGACCGTGATTGGGATAGGGATTGGGACGCAGACTTTGAGTAGAAAAGATTGATAACTCCACAGACAAATACCGATCACAAGACATGTTTAAAAGCGATCGGGATAGGTGTTCCAGTTAGACTATTCCCCTGCTGGTTTTTATTTATTGTTTTCCATAGAATTTTCTAATCCTATGTATTTTTTTACTATCCCATTGAATTGGGGCCCCGTTAGATTAAACAGAACTTTACTATTTAGCAAAAATTTTCAATTTTTTTTTTAAATTTGCATTGTTTCATTGTTTCTGCTTGTGGTTTTCTTCTAAAACCACAGACAAAACTTTTAAGTTCTTTATTATTTATTCCCTTGAGGTATCTGTAAATATTACGCCTAAGTATACAACTCTATAACTTTTAAATTGGAATTCAGGACGTGAAAAAGCGAACAAGATCACAATAAAGTTGGTATTCAGGTGAAACATCCGCCAGTTTTCGTAACATCATCATGAAGAGTTTGCTACCTGGCCTCTACCACGAGTTTCTCTAGTTATAATACCAAAGTTTCACATCGTTCTCAAGTATTTGTGGAATCCTAGCCAGATTTAGGTGAGTTTCTTGAAATCAAGATGGCGGATCAGGAGTATCAGGACTGGGCCCTGCTATGTAGGTATGTTCTACGTTCGAATTTTAAGTTAGAATCTTACTAATATTATAAATGCGAAAGTTTTTGAAGGTGGATGGATGGATGTTTGTTACTCAATCATGCAAAAAGTACTAAACAGATTTGATGAATGTTGGTGTGTAGGTACTTTATAGGCTACCTTTTATCCTGGAAAACCACGAGAGAAACCGCGGGAAACAGCTAGTTCCTTATAAATCAGAGAACATTTGTTAAATCTCGCACTAGACTGTCTGACTGTCATAATCTATGAAGTAAAATCTGGTCAGCGCTAAAATTTATAGTCACACTTGCGACCATAAAAAAGCCCGATTAGGTAAATAAAAAATGTATGTAGCAGATAAGAGCTTTGCCTTTTATGGATAGTTTTATTTTCGTGGTTTGTGGTACTTTATCTGATCATTACTCGTGTCCTACATTGTAATATTATTAAACTACTGTACCGTCATTCGAAACCTTATTATACATGAGAGTAGCGTACTTGACTTCCGATCCGTACTATCGTGCTGTGATTGGTCCAACCACTTTCCCGCGTCCAATCCGCGCGCTTCCCCCTCTCTGGCCCCCACCATCACCCCAGGTAGGGCGCAGAGCGCCACTTGGAATCATTGGCGTTTGGATTTTCATCCGCAACGGGTCGTCTTTTCGACAGACCTGACGTACTAAATACTTAATTTATCTTTACAAATATTAAGGTAAAAAATACTGAAACACCATGGTAAGTTAAATTTTTCGTAAAATACATTTGAAATGTTGAAATTATGTATGTAACCGTTTATGATTTAACGGGATTCTAGCTATAAATGTTTTTAAAATTAAACATTTTTTGCTATTTATGGAATTTCACAGTTATTTTACTACAAATAATCTGATGTATTATTTGTTCTAAAAACAAGGCCATGACCGTTTTATATGAATATTACTGGTGTTGAATTTTGTTCTAATTGTTTTTAACGGTGTTACCGTTCGTTTTAGAATGATCCAGATGTGAATAATGTAAGTCCAGCCCCACCGATGGATACCGGCGTTGAAAATCAAGGAAGGAAAGGAAAGAAGAGGAGGAAATCGAGGTCTATGAGCTCTGAATCAAGTTCTAGTTCTTCATCAAGGTCTAGTTCTTCATCAAATAGCAGTGACAATAAAAAACGCAAGCGAAACAAGCGTAAAAAGAAGCGGAGCAGACATAACAGTAAGTTGAACAAGCTAATCAGTGAAATATCAAACATTAAGTCTCAGTTGGGCCGTTATAATCAAAGTGACAGTCGCAGTGGACAGTACGAAAACGAAGACTGTCTTAGTTGTTGCGTGGACCCAAACGTGAGTAGTGAGTTATACAGCGACGAGCCCCACGAGGGTACTGCGCACACAGCCGAACCCTCAAAAGAAAAAAGCTTCATTTTTTCTGTAGCAACAAAAGTGGCGGAACCTGCGGTTCCTCACGCATCTGCTGCTTTTTTGGGACAACTCAAGGAGTTGCAGCACTTTGATAATCCTGACTGGTGTAGTGTGCGTTACGCTGATACACAAAAACATTACGTGCGTTCCCCTGGGTTCACAAGCCTTGAGCCTAACGAAGAGGTTAAGCGTTATGAAAATTTTAAGTTTCCAGCAAAAATGGAAAACGCGTTCGCAGGTTTGACATATGCATTGCTCAAACAAAAAGAGGCTCTTCAAACAGATTTGAGTACAATTTTGAGTTGGGTGCAACAGGCTGGAAAATTGGACTCTGCCGAAATCAGTTCAAAACTGAATGAGACATTTGCGAATGGCGAGTATTCTAAAGTTACCAGCGACATATTTCAGCTAGCATGTGGTCACAGAGCTGAGTTAGTCGAAAATAGACGGGAAGCAATTTTGCAGTCTGTAAAGGATCCGTTTTATAAACATGCGCTACGGAAACTTCCGCCCACATGCACAACTTTATTCCAAAGCGAAAAGTTCAGTGAGACCCTGGAAAAAGCTGGTGGGATGAAAAATGTTTTCTGGCCGTTTATGGCTCAAAAGGATCGCGTTTCTTCTGCTGCGCAGAACGCTCCTGGCCCATCCCAACCATCTAATAGTCGAAAAACATTTCAAGGAAGGGTGGTACCACAGATTCAGACAAAACAGGACTTTAGAACAATGCCGAAAAAGTTTGGACCCAATAACACATTTCGAGGAAGAGGAGGCAAGCAGCAAAGGCGATACGATGACAGATCTCATCAAAGAAATAAGTCTCCCTCATCCCACCGGGATAGGAGAGGACAGAACCGGAAATATTGACTCAATAAAGCCTTTTCGTGCCGGTCAGCTGCAAAAATATTACAAACGTTGGGAGATGCTCGGGGCTCCGCCCTACATTCTAAACATCATATGCGGCTACCGCATACCGTTCATGAAAAGGCCCCCATTGCAAATGCCAAATATCGGCATATCTCAAACGGCACACTCATCAGAGATGTCGAAAATTATTCAAGATATGCACACTCAAGGTGTCATAAAAATTGCAAGGCTGTCTCCCAGTTTCGTTTCCTCGATGTTTCTCATACCAAAATTCGACGGCAAGAAGAGGCCAATATTCAATTTAAAAAATCTGAACAAATATGTCCACACCGAGACATTCAGATTGATAAGCATTCACAGAGTCCCAGACTTTATACAGTCGGAAGATTGGATGGCGAAAATCGACCTTCATCAGGCTTATTTTCATCTGCCAGTCGCATCAAGCCATCAATGCTTCCTTCGACTCATATACGAGAAGAAATTGTACGAAATGACGTGCCTGCCTTTCGGCCTAAGTTCTGCACCAAAAACCTTTGCCTCTCTAACAAACTGGATTGCCCAAATATGTCGGGAACGAGGCGTGCGAATGATCGTATATTTGGACGATTTCTTCCTTGTCCATCAAAACCGAACAGTTCTGCAAAGCCATATCACAACTGTAGTAAACTTGCTAGAGTATCTCGGTTGGAAGATAAACAAGGAAAAGTCTGTTTTAAGACCCAGAAAAGTACTGGAGTTTCTAGGGGTCATTTGGAATACTCGGCAAAACACCAAATCCTTGCCACAGAGAATAACAACCAGACTGAAGATTCAAGTGCAGGCAATGTTGAACTCGAAATTCGCCAGCCTAAAAGACCTTCAAAAGGTCATCGGAACACTAAATTTTGCGAGCTTCGTTGTTCCGAGAGGACGTTTGAACTTTCGAGCCTTACAAGCACAAACCAATGCTTTGTTGAGATCTCTAAGCCACGCTGCTGTTCTAATAAATCGAGACTCGACACGAGAATTGCAATGGTGGCTAATAAACCACAAAGGAATGTCTCTCATACACACACCTCAGCCAGCGCATTATCTAACAACCGATGCAAGCGACATTGGTTGGGGTGCAAAACTGGACAACAAGAATCTACAAGGTGCATGGCTAGACACGGAACAAAATCTTCACTGCAATCAAAAGGAAATGATCACCATTATAAAGGTCTTGCAAAATCACTGTCACAATCTGAGATCCAGTGCGCTTCTGATTCAATGCGACAGCAAAACTGTTGTGTCATATCTTCGCAACGAAGGCGGAACAAAGTCACAGATATTGGTCGATCTAGCAATGAAAGTGTTCACGATCCTAGATATGTGCAATATTCACATGGAGATTTATCACTTGCCAGGCAATTACAATGTGGAAGCAGACCATTTGTCGCGTCAGAAAGCTCACCCAGAATGGCATCTTCTTGCGAAACTGACGAATATTGTCTTCGCAAAATGGGGCAAACCAGAAATCGACCTTTTTGCCTCTCGCCATGCACATGTAGTGGAGAATTATTGCACGATCGACAGGTCAGATTCCCAAGCTTCCTGCCACGATGCTCTCGGGCTCACCTGGAACTACAATCTGGCCTGGGTGTTCCCACCACCATATCTAATACCGAAAGTGCTAGCTCACCTAAACAAGTCCACAGGAATCTTTCTAATGATAGTACCACGATGGAAGAAAGTATACTGGAGGCCAGACTTAAAAAGCAGAGCGCTAGATCCTCCTTTCACGATCTGGAACCTGTCAGAAGTCCTAGTAGATGTAACAACAGGTCTCCCACCATCGAGAGTGATGGACATGACACTGGAAGTTTGGAGATGTGGGGGTGGGATCCGAGTATAGCCGATTGGACTAAAGAGCAGAAAGCTCTTCTGTCATCTAGTTGGAGGCTATCAACCTTAAAAACATACAAGCCAGCTTGGAGAAGGTGGCTAGTTTGGTGTACTAAGATCAAAATTGATCCTCGAAAGCCTAATGGGTCACAGCTAGCAAGATTTTTGGGTGATCTACATTTAAAGGAAGGATTATCTTTAAGTACAATTTTGGTTCACAAGTCCGTGGTATCAACCTTTTGTGATCCAAATAACCATGTTAAACTAAGCTCTCATACACTCGTGAAGCAAGTTCTTAAATCAATTGCAATAGCTAGGCCTCGGCTACCTAAACCACCTATCTGGAATATTGATATCCTGACTAATCATTTGAGCCAAAGAGAGACTCAGACTATGAATTTGTATGAAACCTCGGGGCATACAGCAGCTATTCTCTTATTATGCTCAGGACGCAGAGTTCATGACTTGACGCTTCTCAGAGTCTCCACAGATTGTCTTATAGTATCTGAAAATGATATAGTTCTTTGGCCAGCCTACGGTTCTAAAACAGATACGGCCAGCCAACGGCAATCGGGTTGGAAGCTCTTACGGAATAAAGATAATCATAATCTGGATCCAGTCTACTGGGTCACTCAGCTGATTGAACTATCGCAGCAAAGAAGAGATGTAGCCAAATCTGACAACCTTTTCCTTAGCACATATGGTAAACCTAAACCTGCTACACGTGCTGTTATAGCAGGTTGGATAAAGAAGATCTTGAATGAAGCAGATATTGAAGCTACACCCGGCAGCCTAAGAGCAGCTGTCGCATCGAACAATTGGGTAGAGAATTTTCAATTGGATGACATCCTGGCACGAGGGAATTGGAAATCATCAAATACATTTAGAAAGTTTTACCGTAGGGAAATCATACCCTCTAATCTAAAATCTAGTATGATTACTTCTTGCTTTGAACCTGTAAACAATTGATTATTACTATGTACCTAGTCTGCATTGAATTATCTACTTTAATAAGAATTCCTTACACTTTGTTTGATTGGATATCGAAATTGATATTGTGTCGTTAACTATAACTTTATTTATTTCATAAAATAAAAGTGCTATTCTGCTTAAATGAATCGTTTAATTATTTATTACCAAAAACAAAAGAGTCAAATCTTTTGGACGCTTATTCTAATTCATTTCTGTAATAATATTCAACTTCATATATCACATTGGCGTCACCATCACCACCAGACGATAACAAACACGACTCTCATGTATAATAAGGTTTCGAATGACGGTACAGTAGTTTAATAGCGATGTTTTACCTGAAATTAAAACATTTATTAAACATACTTACCTCATTCGAAACCTTATAGTTTCTACATCTGCCTGGTGGCTAAAACTCAGAACATGAGAAATCCAATGATTCCAAGTGGCGCTCTGCGCCCTACCTGGGGTGATGGTGGGGGCCAGAGAGGGGGAAGCGCGCGGATTGGACGCGGGAAAGTGGTTGGACCAATCACAGCACGATAGTACGGATCGGAAGTCAAGTACGCTACTCTCATGTATAATAAGGTTTCGAATGAGGTAAGTATGTTTAATAAATGTTTTAATTTCAGGTAAAACATCGCTATTATGCACAAATTTAATGTGGCAAAGGCCAAAATAAAAATAACAATGTGATAATATTATGAATAAAAATTAATTTAGATTGACAAATAAATAACCAAAGGGCTAGTAACCAAAGAATACTAACTATGGTAAAACTCAACTCAAAACTTGTGCAGCGCCCTCGCAGGGCACATGTTTATTCTACAAGCCATTTCTTACGCCTGTCTGGTACATTACATGTAAGTGTGAATAAATAAATATCAATATGAGTATCTTTGTACTCGTATATGACCTTTGGATGATTTTGTTTTTGATAGGAATAAATAAACACGCCCAACGATCACATACATAGATCCCGGCCTCTAACTAGGTTTCCCTGTATCTAGGGAACCATGCAGGAACTATGAGTACTATGGTCCCACAACACCCAGACACGAAACAAACACTGGCGCTTTTTTTTCTGTGCACAAACATTTGTCTCATCGCGGGAATCAAACTCGCAACCCCAGTGATGTATGAGGTCTGAGCCAACCTGCCCAACCATTACACCACAGAGGCTGACAAATAGAATAGAAAACTCTTTACTATAACACCACCTGTTATTGTTATGGCCTGGCGTATTGCTTACCACCAGGCAAACGACCAGATCGTCTCGTCTTTCAGTAACATAAAAAAAATCACTACAATACAGGAAAAATTAAAACTAAAATAACAGTTAACTTAATATGTCACAGTGTCACAATGGGCGGTCTTATCGCTCAAAGCTAGGCCCAGGTTCTTCCAGGTTTCTTCCAGGCAGCCCAGGAATATTATATCTTATAGTCCAGCTATACTCTAAGTGTGTTCCGCGGAACCCTAGGGTTCCGCGATACCTCCGTAGGGGCTCCTCAAGAAGTTAGAAAAACAATCAAAACACCTCTCTCTGGTCGAACGTTTTGACTCCGCGGCCGCGCGTGTACTTGCCATGTGGTAAAGTAAGTAATAATTAGTAACTGTTACATTGTACTTTTATGATGCTTATTAATAAAGAATACACTTTTAAAAACTATTGTTTTATTGTAGGGTTCCATCAAGTATTTTGCTTCCCAAAAGGGTTCCGTCACCAAAAAAGTTTGAGAACCACTGTTATAGTCCATAGAGCTCCACAGACATAAAAAATATGAAAACAGTAGTACGGGCTTCACGTGGTGTTCGGCGTATGATTTCAACACAGCGGGCACGATGGCTATCTTATCGCTGTGCAAAGATGCATGCATTATAGCTTTTCTCTTACGTCAATATTGCGCTATCGATGAAAATTATTATATATTTTAGCTGCAATTCGTAGCAGTACAGTAATTTTGCTATAGGTTCTGTTAGGATGGATTGCGAGGCGGGTCCATACTCCAATCGAACAACTGAAGGTAGTTGTTGGAGCTACCCCGCGCCCCCAATTAATGTCAAATAGCTGCCAATGGCCGTCTGTAACTTTTCTTCGGTCTTCTGATCTTCTTTCTAATTAATGCTGAACTTTCTTGCAGAGCAGTGCAATGCAGTGGACCACGGAGCATTCTTGCCTGTAACAAACCTTTCTGAATAGACGAATGCGTAATAACTAATTGGTCATTGGATATCGGTCAGAAGAGTAAAGTTACAGAGTTGTGATGCGCAAAAGAACCATGAGCAAAGAAACAGGAGCTTGCACTAGCTAAACTAACAGAAGCCTAATAATAGAAAAGAGTATAAGTAAAGGATTAAACATTAGGACCGTGGACCCCATGAAATCTATAGGGACTTGGCAAAACGCCTAGTGGAGGCGACGTGTGACCAGAACGCTGGCTCATATTTAGGTAAAAAATATCAGCATTGCCATTCAACGTGGCAATGCGGCCAGCGGTCTGGGCACTTTTCCCTCCACCATAGGCCTTTTAGAATAATTTTATTATATTTTGTTGTATATATGTATGTATATTTAAGTTATATTAGTATTAAGCAGCAGTAAGTTAATATTAAATTTATATAAACTAAACTAAGTAAAGGATTAATGCAATACACGTAAAGGTCTTATATTATCATTAATGCCCACAAGTAGATCCTATATAATCGACAACGTAGTCTACATTATAGGTAATCATTTAGTATATAGACATACACGTAAAGGTCTTATATTATCATTAATGCCCACAAGTAGATCCTATATAATCGACAACGTAGTCTACATTATAGGTAATCATTTAGTATATAGACAAAAATAAGTATATATATACATACTTAGTATAGCTATAGACAATCTCCACTTTAAATAAGCATAATCTTCGTTCACTGATACGTCAATCAGCGATTAGATATGCGCGTGCGCCGGCACAAGACAACTGATGCGTTGAGGTATGTGGAGTGTTACAATGTCCGTTTTGTGTTATTATGGCTTCAGTATGGAACAGTTTATACTAAGGTAAATCAAAGAAAAAGGAATACTATATGCAGTGGAATTGTGATAATTCTAATAATCCAGACTGCAGGGTTATCGTCTCATTCGAACACCGATTGTGATCTTGTGATCGGTATTTGTCTGTGGAATTGTCGAACTTTCTACTCAAAGTCCGGTCCGCGTCCCAATCCGTCCTAATCATGATCGCTAATAATTATTTAATAAAATAAAATAAAAAACCGACTTCAATGTATCTTCGAAGTCAAAGGTCAAATATCGATGAAATTTATATGGGACCATTTCATAGCTATACGGAACCGAACGCAAAGAATTTTCCATCGGTTCATAAATGACGGAGTTCTGAGGTAACAAACATTAAAAAAAACAATCGAACAGAGAACAAAATGATCTATATTGCAGTTTGAAAGAGATGATAACGCCTTCCAAATTTGAAATTGAAAGCGATCGGGACCGGTGTTCGAGCTACACGATTTCCCTGCTGGACTTTTCAATCCAGAAATTTGAGCAGTGCTTTAATCTTGATTCGGTAATCGCTATAAATCCTAATAAGACGCGAGCACTCTGTATAAAATTTACTGAATAATTAAAATTTTTCATTTCCTTACATCTTGATTAAGTACGTCGAAGATTGTTTAAAAAAAATTAGCTAAATTTAGCACTAAGCCGTGGGTCAATCGCAGTCGGCTAGTAATTTATAAGGTAAAATTTCGCAACCCGCAATTGCCACACACGTTCGAGATTCCAAGAAGCGTATATAAAACGGACTTTTGCAGATAAGGAACTAACTCCGTAATTAGGTAAGTAGGCCCCCACTGGTGGGCTTCCTTGCAATATTGATGTAAGAGGTAAGTAAACGGCTGATTATGTGCATCTTTGCGTAAGAATAGGATCATAAATCATCAGTAGGTACACTGAAATAGATAATGATGATGATACAAATTAGCCAAGATTGTCTGAAATAATCAACAGGCAATACATTCAGGTAGACATTCTCTCTTATATTTTTGTCGTAGCCCTTGCCCATATACGGAGTTTAAATAAAATTAAAAAAAAGTTGCAGCATGTTTTTACGAAAATTGTCTCAACCAACCTAATTCTTCAGTCTTTATCCTATTGAATAATGTTAATTAAATTAAATTAAATTGAGCAATCATGGTGTATCAGCTGCAAAATCTCTCTGTTACCACTGTCAGAGAACAATGAAAAAAAAGTAAGTAGATGCTCCACGCGGTTTTACCTGCTTGATCAATTTTCAGCGATAATAATATTTAGCCGTTGCGGTGTGAAAAGGGAATAGAACCACTAACAAACTTTGGCATTTATAATTTTTAGATATCAATAACTACCTGATGATTTGTCTTGGCCAACAGACGTTAATATTTTGTGTGACTACATTTATTTCAAAATTGTATCACCCTTAATAAATATAAATGAATATATCTTTTCTTTACTATTATAAAATTGTTACATTGAATGTTTGTTACATAAAGACTCGGAAACTGCTGAACGGATTTTCATTTGGTTTTCAGGGTTTGGTAGCATACATTTTTACTTAGATAATAGGGTGTCATGCACATCAAAATCTGTTGTGTGACGAAGATACAACTTGAACTCTTCGTACTACGCGCTCTAATACTAGGGAGGTCTTGCTAAAATAGTCGTGGAAAAAGAACAACTATATCTATGGTCCACGCGGACGAAGTCACGGAAAAAAGTTAGTAAACAACATAGAAGCTACAGATAAATACGAACATACGCAAACATCACAACCATGTGGCGTATACATTAAACCTATGCACTCCTTTTTGTGACGGGTAAAACATAAAAGGTAGGCGCTTAATTGTTTCTTAACGACTGTATCGCACACTAGAAAACGATCGATTTTCTCCGCAGAACACTTTTCCATACAATCATTATAACACGGAATGCAGGCAATTTGTCACAGTCGTAGATTTTTCTAACAAATAAGTTCATGAATAATGATAAGCTGGAATGACTCTCACACGCTTACGTTATATTAGTAGGTTTACTCGTCGTAGGTCTCTCCTATGCAGAAGGCCGTCTGAGTACCACAGCTTTGCCAGTTTTTCCCGCCAAGCAGTAGTGAGCAAACATTACTGTGTTCCGGTTTGAAGGGCTTTGTAGCTAATGAAATTACTGGGGATATAAAAAAATCTGATGTCTCGGGGTGATGAACGCGATGCAGTGTATGCAGTGCTTTTTATGGTATTAAAAGTTCTGGGTGGCACTGCACTGCAATTGTTACACGCAGGCGTGTGTGACCATCAAGCGACCGACTTGCTCGTCTCATCACTCAGCTCCATAAAAAAACAATAAAAAAGGTACCGAAATGGTTATTCTGTATGATGTATTTGCCCCACGAATTCCTGCATGTTTGCTATAAATGTCAAGTTATTGGTAAGAAACCTGATCTTTGTTGCCGTAGTTTGAACCCTACACCTTTCAAGATAAGTGTTTTAGTGTATTCGCCATATGGTAGAGTGCTACGGTTATGAAGTATGATCACGCGCTCGGTAGAACACGAAATACGACAAATGTCTCACGACGATCACGACGATGACACGGTGGCGATGTTGCGTTGATTATCTTTAGGTTGTTATTGTTGCATTTTGTAATCGGACTTTACTTTTGGTTTTACTGCGGATTTCACTTTTGGTAGGTACTCTACATCACAAACTCGTCTCTTGTATGCGGGGGGCCGTCTGGATAGGTACCAAAGTTTTGCCAGTTATTCAGCCGCCAAGCAGTAGTGCGCAAGCATTACTGTGTTCCCGTTTGAGGGCATTGTAACCAGCAAAATTACTGGGCATATATTCAATTCAATTTTTGTTTTCAATTCGATTTATTTAAGCAAAAAAAAAATACGAGACTTAATATCTGATGTCTCGGGGTGATGAGCGCAATGCAGTCCCACACGCAGTGCTTTTTATGGTATTCAAAGTTCTGGGTGGCACTGCAATTGTTATGGGCAGGCGTGGTGACCATCAGGCGAACGACATGCCCGTCTCATCACTTAGTTTCATAAAAAACCTACATTTACCAGTACTGGTTACTTACTTACTTGTTACTTGTTGTGCGGGCAGTTTTCCGCAACTAGGCCGTGAATCGGCCCTTTTTGCGTGATGAGGTGGCGGCAGCTAATCCAGCCACCCGATGTCATTCAGAAAGGCCAGCAGCTCTCCGATTTCGGCGCAGGCTTCTCTGAACGACCCCGGCGCACCCAGGAACTCTGCTCGCTGGGTCGCCACGCTGCTGCACTCCAGGAGCACATGCGGCGCTGTTTCCTCTGCCTCCAGGCAACCTCTGCACAGGGGGCTGTCAGTAACACCTAATGTAAACAGGTGTTTGTTTAGTGAGCAATGACCGGTGACGATTCCGATTATTATTCGGAGTTTGTCCCGGTTGAGATTGCGGAGCTTCCTGGAGTATCTCGGGTTTAAGACCGGGAATGCCTCTTTGGAATGTCTACAATCTTTGATATTTGCCCAGTAGTCTTGATGTAATTTGGTAGTTTGATTTCGGATCCATGAGCGAATTTGGCTAAATGGGATCGGGATCACAGGTTCGGGTCCTTCAAATTTGGAGGCCGAACCTCTTCTCGCCAATTCATCCGCCGCATCGTTACCTCTGGATCCGCTGTGGCCTTTGATCCATTGAAGAGTAATATGATTGTGTATACTTACCTCCTTCAGCAGATCATGGCACTGTAGGGTTAGCCCCGAGGAGTGGTCGTATCTCTGGAGGGCTAGTAGTACTGCGGTGCTATCTGAGAGTATCCTGATGTTAAAATCGGTTACCTTTCTCTGTAGTACTGCTCTTGCAGCCTGGAATACCTACACATTCCGCCTGAAAGATGGAGTTGTGTACACCCAGGATTGTTGTTATGTGGATGTTGAGATCGTCCGAGAACGTTCCTGCTCCTGCTCCTGTTTCCATTTTTGAGCCATCAGTGTAAATTCTGACTTCATGGATTCCCGAACTGTCACTGGGCTCTGCTTGTAGTCGGATTTCATAGTTTTTGTTAAAGACAAATGTCTTAGGTATCCTGTCATATACTGATAATATCATTGTGTTGTTGCCAGAAAATTTTTCTATTATGGTTGTATGAGTGGCTTGTTTGCTTTCCTCCCAGAGTTTCATTGCTTTTAGTCTGAAAGCGGCGGCTGCAGCTTCTTGCTGTATGAATAGATGTAGAGGTGTGATATTCAGTAGAGCCTCTATAGCCGCAGTGGGAGTAGTTTTCATGCATCCTGTTATGGATACCAGTACTGGTACCAGTAGCTACATTTATGTTTATTTTTTCTCTAGAAACAAGGACTTAGTTTCCACCAATCACCATATCAGATCATTGTCGAAACCTATCTCGGTACCGTTTTTAATCTCAATATATGATTCTACGACCAATTGTAGATATAGAGATATCGAAAAATTTGATTGTGTCGTTGTAATGGAAGTATCTTAACGTCAACTCGTCGAAGAAGGCCGAGCTCTACCTACAAAGGTACATCATTGCTTCGTGCTGCAGAGCCCAGGACGGCGATATACATCTCCCGATTTGACCAGAGCACGTCGGGAGATGACGTCGTTCTGTATATCAAGGAGAGGTGCGGTGGATGGATCCAGGAGCTGAACCAGTTGTCGCTGTCGAGGTTGGAGTCAACGAGGACAACGAGTTTTAAGTCCTTCCTGCTCCGGCTTCCGGCGAAGTATAAAGAGACGCTCCTGGCTCCTGAGTTTTGGCCCAAAGGCATTGTATTCCGGCGCTACAGGGAGGCGAAGCCGAAGTTAATTCCCTAATCGTAGCTTTAGTGTTTATAAATTGTATATAGGCTAGTCTGTAAGGTATATATTTTATGGGCCTCTGGTACTTTTAATTTGTTAGCTGTATTATTGCCTGAAATAAATGAATTTATTATTATTATTATTGCTTGCAAATATTTTGATTGGTCCTTTTTTTCAGGTATAATAATTAAAATGACTCCAATTTAAAGGAGGTCAAATGTTTTGCTGAAAAGTGAATTCTTTACAAACAATACAGTTAATTAGACCACGAATGTTGAATTATCGAGAATATCGAGAGCGGAACGACGCCGATAATCGCAATCGGAATACAATGAAGAAAGGCCTCGACACTCAGAGGCCCATTGTTCCAAGGAATGAATCGAGATAGAAGTACTTACCGCCCTTTAACTGTTCGCGAGAATACAAACTTTAAATCTACTACTCTACAACTATTTACGGCAAATGGCAGCTGAAAATAGTAGGTATAGTCCGAGTTCTGTACGTTTGTGGCCGCCTAATGTTAAAGACAATATTGTTACTTTGTGTGTAATTAATGAGATTTTTTTGTTATACTTAGTTATCCGATAATGATTATCCAATCCGATGTGTTTGTTTTTTGTCAAAGTTACTATATTATCTGACCAGTAGCGTAGTTAGGTAACCAAAAACCCTGGGGCGAAAAATAAACTAGGGCCCCAACTAAACTATTTAAAATCGTTTGTTCCGTATTCGTCGTGTTCCGAATTCGACGTACTCCAGATTTGTCGTAATCCAGATTCGCCGTACTCCAGATTCAACAAAGATGTTCGAGACTTGTTGGAAATTCCCCTGTATTTTTTAAAATAAGTTGCTATTATGAAAGTTGCGTTCCTAGAATCTGGTTTATTTGTATTCCGAATGTGAGAGAAATTTTCACTAGTTCAATTAATAGTTAGTAAGTCAGAGTACGAGGGGCCCCCTGAGCTTGAGGGCTCCGGGGCACTGCCCCGTCTAGCCCTCCGGTAGCTACGCCACTGTATCTGACAATACCAATAATAATCCACGGCCCTGATCTCAAAATGGTACTTATCAGTTTAATTTTTTTGTTCCTTTCGAAATATACATAAGCCATAGTTAATCTTCTTATGAAAGGGAAGTCCCCATTGTTCCGTCACGGCATGGATCATAAACTGATTTAACTTTCTAATTGTTATTCTATCCGTCCAATAGTCATAGTGTAGTGAAGTAGTAGCTCAATGTTCACATGTAGGTTATAGCACGTTGAGGTAGACATTGTTACTTCAACTATACATATATGTACGTACATAAGTAGTCGTAAGTCGATATCAGTCACCTGGAATCCAGTAGACCGACGACTTTCAAGTCGTACAAGCTGAGGATTCCAGCAGCACTTACGACGATGTTCCTCAGTCCGGACTTCTGGCCCGAAGGTGTGATCTACCGACGCCGCAGGGAAGCGAAGCCGTTTAAATTCCCTAAATTTAAGATTTCGTGGGCTAGCAAACAACACCGCTCAAGTCGAAATTTGGCACCTATGACTTTCAAATGCCATCGGATGCAGTTGTATCTCGTAAAGTAGCGGAATATTACTTGCGCGGTGTTGTTTGCTAGCCGATGACATAGTGTTTTATAAATTTTATATATAGGTATGTTAAGTCTCTAAGGTATTTGTTATATGAGCCTCTGATATGATTACTTTGTGTTTTTATTATTGCCTGAAATACGTGAATTTATTATTATTATAGTACACTACAGTCAACGAGTCATAACTACTCTACTCCAAGGGACTTCCATAGAGGACAGTAATGTGTTTCAATTTTCTAATTTAAATTTCAAACACATTTCTGCATAATTACGTATTTTCTTCTCGATCTCTAAGTAGTATAAATAAAACAAAGTCGCTATGCGCGTCCTTAGTCCTGTTTCTCCGCTTACTTCTTCTAAGCTACGAAACGGATTTTGATACATGATTGTAGGTTCGTACTAAAGTTAAAGTTTTGTAATAAAGTCGTCAAAAAAATGACACCACTTTAGTAAATTGCATCCGTACGAATTCGGGGCTAGTCGCTAGTTAATAAAGAGAGAGTTCTTGTGTTCCACCACCAAAGAGATCGAACAAATTATTTTATCAATTGTTACTGGCCGGTTAGTAGATCGGCGCCGGCGGCGGCGCCGCAACGTCAGTTGTATTTAAAAAATAAAACAAATGAAAAATCCCGAAAAAAGACTATATGTGAACAACGCAATATAAATTCCTTGGAACTACGTCCCTTTTATTTTGCTTCGGGCGACGAACGAGTATATTGCATCCCTCGCTGCAATAGGGATCCTAAGCTCCGCTCTAGAGACAAAATAGCCCTCGCCGTATAAATATTATTTTGCTGCCTTGTAATACAATTTACTATTATTTCCTAAGCTCTTGATCATAAAATGCAATCTGACGTGTAGCAAATATACTTAGGTAGGAACTTGAAACCAAGAAAGTGCGCCTAGCTTTAAACCAATGCAACTGCAACAACTTTAACGACATAGCATTGAGTCCATCACCCTGAGATTACCATTGGAATGTCCCGTGAGCCGGTGATTGCTGCTCTGAGTAGTAAATAGCTTTTAGGTGCAAATTCAATTTCAATGATGTTAAGCGCAGTTATATTTCTCTGTTTATTGCAGGCGTAAACAACTACCTATAGCTGACACCCGCACCTACGTTTGACGTGAAAAATGTTTCTTGTTTGAAACCAAAACCTTTTTACCGACTTCCAAAAAGAAGAAAGTTCTCTATTCGATTGTATTTTTTTTATTATTATTATTGGTTTCAGTATAGCTATGAAGTGGTCCCATATAAATGTCATCGATATTTGACCTTTGACTTCGAAGGTATATTGAAGTCGGTTTTTTTGTTTGATAAAACGTATACTTGTTAAATCAGAACACTTACTGACGTGCCCGAAAATATCAGACACGCATATACATGTAATTTTTCGCTCTCGTTCATAACCTGTAATCTGAAATTCGTCAGAATTATACTTAGCTCACCCTTGTAACAAGCGAAATCTCTTCATACACATAACAAGTAACCGAAATTTGTAGATAACTTTACTCCGAAGGTATTCTAAGTACGAAGTATAGTTTCACGAGCTCGCTCGGCTTGGCGCGTGGCTCCCAGTGCCGATATTCGGGCTCCGAATATCGGCTATGGGTGACGAGAGCCACCGAGTTGAGCCGATTCGAGTGCACCACCCTCAATTTGGCACTCGGACCGACTCGTGTCCGCTCGGCAACCAAGATTGTCAATTCTCGACCCGATCGAAAAACCGAATTTCTCCGAGAGGACTAGGCTCACATAGCCACGATGTGATGTGTGTGTATTCTTCGACGACTTCGACGCGTTCCCGTTCGGCTTTGCGAACTAAATACGGAAAAAGGCGAGTAGTGCCGAATTGAAAGTATCACAATCAGCCACCTTCGTGCTCGGGCTGATTCGTTCTCCGTGAAAAAGGGATATCATTCCACGAGTAACCGAACCGATCCGAAGAAGACTAGGCTTGCATGGCTACGAGGGGGTGTGGTTTGGCGCTTGGGTCTAAGGCACCGAATGCCGACGTGGCGGCGAGGGCTACCGACCCGACTCGACCACAGATTTGAGACGAGTTGAGCGCAGCATCTGGACCTGGTCCTCTTGGAGCTGCTCGGTTACGTGTGTATGTAACCGAGCAGCTCCAAGAGGACCAGGGTCTCATATCCACGTGGAACTCAACCTTGCCTACTTTTGTTATAATAAATATGCGTACACTTTACCCTCCTATCAGGAACAAGCCACGTCTTCTCTAGGACCGCACATGACTGAACGGCTCCAAAAGATCCAAACTCGGCGATCCTCGCTTTTAGCTCGATAGCCACCTTGTCTAGACTCGCTAGGTACGTAATGTCCCATCAATTTTTATTGATAATAACGATTTTTGCGTCAGAGGTGCGGCGCGGCGTTCCGTTTTTTTCTTTTATTTTAGTTAAGTTAGGGATAGCGGAATGAACCCGTAATACGAACCCGTAATAAATTATTTTTCAAAAAAAAACTAAACCGACTTCAAAACCACAAAAGGCACTCAAAAGTAAAATTTTTTGAAAAATAATTTATTTTACCCTTTTTAATGAAAAACAAATTTTAATTAAATTAATTCAAAAAGTTTTTAAAGACATGCTTTTATGATCTATAAGCCACATCATGACGAATTTTAAAACGGGCTATCACAATTAAATGCACGTACAAAAAAATTTCATGTCTGTCTTATATCTCTGTTGAGGAGTTCCCTCGCCGGAAGTCAATCCTGGGTGTATCTGCGATGTCATGATGGAATTTAGAACAGGCTATTATGGTTAAATCCATTTACGAAATGTTTTGTCTGTACTATTCACCGTTAAGGAGCTCCCTCAACGGAAGTCAACCCTGGGTGAAGCAGGTGAAGCAGTCGAATACAAACCTCCACCTTTAGAAAGTTGGTTACGAAAAAAACAAGAACCGACTTGAAGATTAAACTTATATTTTTTGTTTTTGCTATTTTTTTCAAAAAACTACTGAATGAATTTCGGTAAAATTTATATGGGACCACTTTTGAAGTATTACCTACCAATCAAAAAAATATTAAACGTATCAGTATTGCAATCCAACGGGGCAATACTGCCAGCATCTTGGGTACGCTGCCAACTGGTAGTGGGTTGGAGCATTTGAGCTACCTATAGGCCTTTAATGGTCTATGGGTTGTCCAATTGCTTCTCCTTGTATGTAGTTAGTTTAGTTTTAGTAAGTAGAGTGTAGTTTGTTTTGAGTAATAAAGGCATTCGCCCGTATAAAAAAAAAAAAAACAAAAAAAGAATCATCGAAATCAATGCATAATTGGCGGAGTAATCGCGTAACAAACACACAAAAAAAAAAAATAAAAAAAAAACATACCGTCGAATTGTAAACCTCCTTTTGAAGTCGGTTAAAAAAAACTGATTTCAAGACTTTACCTATATTTTTTGTTTTTGTTGAGATTTTCAAAAATTGCTTAATTAATTTCTATAAAATTTACGTGGGATCACCTCTGAAGTATGTACCAAACTGAAGTAAATACCTACCAAACAAAACAGAATCATCAAAATCAATTCATAATTGGCGGAGTAATTGCGTAACAAACATACAAAAAAAAACATAGTCGATTTAAGAATCATTGCACACGATTGTCATGGTAGAATGTAAGAACTTCTTTTTAGATTTTTACCACTTACATGTACTATATTTTGGCAATAAATGATTTGATTGATTGATTGAAAAATAAGAGTATGGGTGAAGTATAAAAGTCTACTCCATCTTCAACATCAGGCGAGATAGTACCTCCCCAAGCATACCTAGATGTAGAAACTATAAAAAAAGGTTTTGTTTGGAATCTCACCATTCATATAAAGTCTCAATCTCATCGAACGACCACTTTGTTTCTTTCAAATATATAACCGTCCGTCTCGGCCGACATCAGCAAATAAACAAACAAATATTTGTCTGTCTGAGCTATTTATTCCCGCTAATAAGTAAGGCAAAGATCAAAACGAGTCAATTCTGCCCAGTCTCCTTGGATCTCCGGTGATTCACTTAGGTACAGATTTGTCAGGAGATTTATGGTAGACTTGTTTCCGCTATTGAATAGAAATAGATTTATGTGTAATGTATTCAAATATAACCAGGTTTTTAATGCAAATAAATATTTTGAAATTTAGAAATTACAATTAGAGAGGTAATCGAATAGCCCGTTTCATCATCATCAGCCGGAAGACGTCCACTGCTGAACATAGGCCTCCCCCATAGATCGCCGCAACGAGCGGTTGCTCGCTGTATGCATCCAGCGGCTTCCTGCGACTCTTACCAGGTCGTCGGTCCACCTTGTAGGGGGGCCGTCCTACACTCTGCCTTCCGGTCCGTGGTCGCCACTCGAGAACCTTTTTACCCCAACGGTTATCGGTTCTACGAGCTATATGGCCGGCCCATTGCCACTTCAACTTGCTAATTTTAAGAGGTATATCGGTTACCTTTGTTCTTTTGCGGATTTCGACATAGTTCGTTTGGGTTCGATGATTACAAATAATACTAAAAAGAAATCCCTATTGTCTGTATGCAGGTACTCTGTCCGAAGTCTATGTGCCTGTTTTTTATGTAACTAAGTATCGAGACGAGCAGGCCGCTTACCCGATGGAATGCAACATACATTCATACACCTGTAGCGGCGTCTAGGAAATTGTTTTGCAAACTCTTGCGCGGCACTGGGCTGCGCTCACCACCCTTCGACAATAGCTCTTTAGTCTCATGATGCCAAGTAAATTCATTTAAAACACCCTTCAAACTGGAACATTGTATGCACACTACTGTATGGCGGTTGAAGATCTATCAAAGTGCTTCCCAAGGCGAACTCGCTAGAGCTTTATAGATCAACAGTATTTGTCGACCTTTCGCTAGATAGACGCGTCGACGTGGGGACATTCGATTACATCGAAGTTAATTGACAACTTCAAATACCTACTTTTTTCAAATCAAAAATAATTTATTTAAAAAATGCGTATAAATATAAAATGGCATAATTACATTAGAATATATAGAACATAGTAGTACACAGTTACATAATTTTTTTTTATTAAGTTTTTTAATAAGACACCTCAATAACATTACGATCTAGCCTAATAAGACTACTAAATGATTTAAGTTTAACTTAAGCTGCTAAGTAGAGTTTTATAATGATATAATAAAAAAATTATATATATTTGGTTGTTTATATGTAGAGTGTAGACCTACACATCTAGAGTTACCTTATGGGTATGAGACACACAATCCCGGAGACCACAGGGTCTTAAAAATGTAACCGTTCCCGAACTAAGTCAAAAATTTGTATTTCAGAGTACGGAGACCTTCCCCGACAGAGGGCGACCAGGATGTGTCATTGATGTAGCTCTGCATATAAAATTAACAGTAAATACTATCTGATAAGTAATCCTATCAAAAGATACATTGTTTAGGTTTCTACTTGATGTCAGGGCTTAATCGAGTCAAATATCAAACATCACAGGAACAACAAATTTACCTACTTATACGAGTAACTACGAGCACGCAAAAAGCTAAAGATTACACACCGTTATTAGAAAATTCTATGCGCTTTCATCAATGACATTTCAAACCAATCAAGGCACCGAGCAACTCATCAATGAAGCAACGACCGCCATCACTAATGACCACTAGTAACATTTTGTAATCCTTCATAAGTTTCTTAGCTCATAGACCGCTCATAGCGCCATTGCACGCGACGATGTCGTTTCACTAAACTAATAGAGCGTTTAATCACATATTGACAACTATGTATTTGCTAAACGAAAGCCCTGTACACTGGGGGAATCTGCCCCCGTATCCACTGGTCCCGCAATCGCCAATCGTATATCGCATTGAGCCAGATTAAGGTGTAGATTCAATGCGACAATGTTTTGTGATGATATATATATATATATATATATTGTGAAAAAAGTCCCATGAAAGTGTATATATATAATTTTTTAATTATATAATTGTAGTTATCGTATTTTGGTGTAAATTAATGAGATTAACTCGATTTCTTTTCTGAATCGACAATTAGACCGCATTTCCTATGAGTTACCCACCTGTAATGCTTAGCCTACATACACGTTTGACGCCTTCTGACTTCTGAATTGGTCAGCGAAAAGATATTTAACACACAATGCGAACACTATACCTACGTACGCACCTCCCTCTGAAGGAATTAAATATTTTTTTTTGTCACGTGTTTTAGTTTTTTCTAAATTATCTCTCGCGCTACCTTATTTATTTCTTTTGAGGTTCTCTTCGCACTTGTATATATTAGGTACAGATTCCTCCACTGTACAAGCTGTATTATACTAATTTCACAGACCATGCTGTGTTCACACGGGGCAAGTGAAACTGTCATAATGTGAACACTTTCTCACGTGCTTCGTTTAACACCTGTTAGTGTCAGCAGTAAAGCAATGGTTCTGTCAAGTGTTTGTTAGCATTGACGCAAATATATATTACACAAAGAAAAGGTTTTTTATTTTGTTGTTTATGAAGTGTCAAAATTAACGCGCTTTAGCATTCGAATGCGCCTTCCGATGTTTTAATACCTCTCGATAAACATAGGGTAGCTCTCAAATAATCCCAAAAATCGAATCGGAATTAATATTTGTCGAATGTAAGCCCAGCCCCCCTACCCATATGTCCCTCAAGCGCCAATCGTATATCGTGTTGAGCTCGGATTAAGGTGTAGATTCACTGCGATAATTTCTTATGTTGCCATATATTGTCCCATTAAGTTTATCTCAACTCGTAGTCATCGTATTTTGGTATAAATTAATGAGATTAATTCGATTTATTGCCAGAATCGACAATAATTAGACCGTATCTTATTAGTCGCAGTGAAGCTATACCTTAATTCGACCTCAACACGCTATACGATTGGCGCTTGAGGGACATATGGGTAGGGGGGGGCAGACCATAATTAAAATATTGATATTTTTAATGTAAATTACGAACTAGTGCAAACCAAACATTTTGGTGCTAAGTAATCAAATTAATACCATATATTAATATCATAGTAATCATATTAGTAATTAATCATATTTATTAACAATGAAGGACGCTAGAAACCTTTGCAACAATGTAAAATCCCAGTTAACTCACGGATTAACGGTTCACTCGTGTCGTATTATTAATAATAATAATAAATGTGTTTATTGCAGGCAATCTAAAACCCATTATTACAATTTAAAGTACTCAAAGTGAGTCAAAGTAGTATACTTACACTAAGTAAAAATAAAATAAAACATATTATTGTATAAAACGTACGTTGAAAATAAATAAATTGAACAAATTTAGAAGAAGTTTTGTAAGATCCTGGTAAACGACATAGGATTTTTATCCCGGAACTGTTAACGCGGGAGAAACCGCTGGACGCAGCTAGCAATCAATATATATAAAAGAGTTCAACGCGCTCCAAATAATACAAAATGAGTAGATTCCACTCCGAGCATTACTTTACAAATGAAGTGCTTTACGTAACGCTGCAAAAACATGATCAATTGCATCTTATACCATTAATAATAAGACATTCGTGAAAGGGCTTCGCTTTCTATAGTTCCAGAGCAGACTACTTATCGGAACGTAACTATAACATAATCCATTATTCATTTTCGTTATGCAATTACTTATTATTATGTACATTTACAACAAATAAGCCCGTTCTCTGTTAGATAATTGAAAGTAGCTATTATTAAAGAACTACGCTCTCAATTTTATTATAAAGTTGGTATTGATTTTTGGCTTTTAAGTTTTCTTAGTATGTTCTGTAGTTAATAAAAAGTCACCATCCGTATTCCAAATTTGCATATTGTATAATATTGTAATACCTACTTCAAAACTTTTTAATATAATTTCTTGACAAATGCTTTTTATTCGCCTTATGCTGATGGGAAGCCAGGACGGGCCGGTCCTTGATATAAGGCGTATTGTTACTGCACCTAATTTAGTACCTAGCGCCGGCGGCGTCACTGTATTTATAGCGCTAATCCAGACAAAAGCAGCCAACGAACGATTTCAGTCAGGAATATTCCACCAGACCAACCGTTCCTTTGTTTTTGTCGAATTTATGTGGAAAGAAAGCATAATTTTTAGTATACCTACTTATTTAATATCATATAAAAAGCCGGGTTTTCTTGTCGAAACTAGAGATATCTCTATTGTAGACATAACGCCTATGTATTGAGCTATAAAGCTATGTTCAAACGTGATGTACTTTAGATACCATATATTATATCTTACATAATTACCAAGTATGTGATCGTTGAGCGTACTATCTCCAATTTTTCATTATCCACAAAAAAGGCCGGAAGGCCTGAGTTAAAAACTTACTTGCCCATAAAAATAGTTACTCCTCGTAGTCAATGAACCGTAGTTTTTTTTTACGGGCAATTGCTTGGAAATGCGAGGGTGTGAACGGAGGTACTCTACTGCATGGCGTTGCTAAGCACCGCGTTACATAAGACAATGGAATGGAAAAGGAGTGGTTATATTGAGGGGGAATCGATGGAGCTGATAACAGACATTTTTATTGTAAGACTTCCAAAATTTAATTAACCCAGCTTTTATATCCTTGGCATTTAATTGGATTTCGTAGACGAGGCGTAATATAACTCAATATATTAATTGTTTTTATTTAGCAACATTCTCAGTTTACCAGGCGCGCTTGTTGATTAAATAAATGTTTTAAGAGTCCTATACTATCTTTGCCAAACATCTGAAATAAAACAAATTAGCAATTAGTTTGTCTATATACATAGAGAAGAATCAATAAGCAAATAGCGCTAAATAATGAGTGTCTCTAAAAAGCCCAAAACACAACTAGGTATTGCATAAATGCATTCTCATGGTACAACGGGACGTTTGCAAGTCAAAAGTTAAGCATCTACCCTCACCTCTTTGCTGTACCCTGTAACTAGCGTTGCCAGGTGTCCCGATTTGTGCGGGACGTCCCGATTTTTACGGGTCTGACTTCACACGTCCCGATTAATTTTAGATCGGGACGACAAATGTCCCGTGTCTGTACTTTATTCGATAATTTTGATAAAAGAAGACACAAACTTAATGATTATGATTACCTAGATTATTTTAGAGAGTTTTAATTGTTCAACCTTTAAAAAAATACTGTATAAAAATATCCACGCTGATTAACAAAAACCAGTCTTCTTTTGTAGCCATTGTAATTGTCCTGATTTGAAAACCAAAATCCCGATTATTTTAACCTTCCGTTCCGAAATTTTACACACTAGACCTGGCAACACTACCTGTAACTAATACCACCTAATACCACAGAATACTAAGGAACAGAAGAATCACTCCGCAAAGACATTTAAACAAATAGCGACTCTTGCTATGACGCAATAAAATTCAATTCAGCTCGCGTAGCGCTGCATACCTACCAGTCATATTAACCTACAGAGCGCCTCTCTTTCTATCGCATAGCTCTTATCTCTTCTGACGCGGCACGTGTAACGACGCGCGACCCGCCGCCGGTGTTCGGCTATGTACTTGTAGCTTCGTACCTACAGTGCGGAGTGCGCTAGGCCTGCTAATACCACAAGTTCGTGGTAATACCTACAACCGCACCCCGGGGCGCGTGTGCTCTGCTTCCGTTCACACGGTCGGTGTTTCGCCGTGTCGGAGCTCACACGGTACCTACGCCGAGGGTGCCAACCTCGTGCAAAGGTTTTGAAGGTTACGCGTTACAGCTGGCTGCCTTGACAACGCACCTGCTGCACATTTCCTTTTTGTTCGGAGAGGGCGTTAGATTGATAATTCCTACTCAAGCAATGCAAAAAAATCGTACACTATCTATCAAGTGTGTTAGGTTCTTTTATGTCGCATATGATCCATAGTGACTGCAATATTTTCATTATAATTCCTGTCCATCCAAAGGTTGCCTGTAAAAAATTGCGCATAGCGATGAAGCCGCTATTTGTACCCACTGTTGACTATTGTTTCTCCTGTGTGTTTGGTATTGAATAAAGTGTCTATAACTGTATTGTGATCGAATTTTATTCTTAGATAAATGACTTAAAAACCATAAATGCACTAATGACGATTTCTGATAGGTAAATGCATGGTAGATGAGGTAACTGAAGGTCTTACTTGCTAAGGAATAACTTTAGTAAGATTTTGAGCAAGATGTTACTTTCGCTTAAAGTTGCATACAAGCCAGGAAGATGCCAGCCTTGCCAACACACCTGCTTGTAAATTTTTTACTCATTATTAAAACATTAATAAATGCTTGTTTGTTACAGCAGTGTGTAGTTTAGTAACTAACTGACTAAGGTACCTAAAAACTCATCACCCCGAGACATCAGATTCTAATTCTCAAGTCTCATTTATGCCCAGTAATTTCACTGGCTACACTGCGCTTTAAACCGGAACACAGAAATGCTTGCACACTACTGCTTAGCGGCAGAATAACTAGCAAAGTAGTGGTACCTATCCAGACAGCCTCCCGCATACGAGAGACCTTCCACGAGTAAAATATTAAGCGTGATTTAATTAGTTTCATCTAATGAATACTACTTACTTTATTAATTATTGCAAAAAGGAAAGTACTACTTTATATGAATTATTTAGAGCGCTCTGAATATAAACTCCCATTGCCTCCGCAAACGAGAGACCTACCACGAGTAAAACTAAATGAAATAAGAAACAATTGGAATGAAATGAACTCAAAGTTTCATAACTGTTGAGTTTTATACCGACTAGTTGAACAGCTGACTTCAACTACACCTGCCACTTTACACTTAGTTTTATTTTGTAGGAAACAGCTAAAACGCAGCTGGTATATGCTTTCATTGTTGACGCCTTCAGTCCATTGTTTTCTTTTAATCTGGTAGGTATAAGTTGGCTTACATATGGAGTACGTATACGAACGTAGAGGTAACGTAGTACCTACTTGTTTACTATAAGGGTAGATACAACCACAACAAGAGGAGGTGCCAGCAGTTGGTCTTAACTGAGAGTACTTTAGTAGAATTTCTCGATATCTACGTACATCTAAGTACATAATAAACAGGTCTAGTTACCGTCATTTGAAGAACACAGCTCATAAGGTTTATAAGGTGTTAGTAATATAAAAGCTGTAAAATTTATATAAATAAATTAAAAAAAAGTATGCTAGGATCTTTTCATTAACAAGTTCATCCGTTCTATTTAAATTACTTAATTATACAAAATTATATTTTTGAGTACGTCGTACTATGTACCTACCTAGATTGCCCTAAAAATTATAGATATAGGTAAGTACTTAATTACCTAACTAGGTATTAGGTACCTCCGGAAGCTTTGTTCTTTGTCTGTAATTTATTTATAATCAAACACAAGCCGCTAAAAATCTAAATTAGCCGGCCTGTAAGCTTGTAAGTGGCTCTAAAACTCGGTTCATCTCAAAATATCTGTTTATTTATTGACCGAGTTGCGTCACGACACGCTGGCTACCGATTCTACACGTAAACGCGTGCGTACGTTCGACTAGCCGCTTATCAAAACAACTAACGGTTTGATTGTACTCTTCTAATATGCAAAATAGTCGTACCTACACAGGTAGCTACTTTTGAAAGAAAACACTAGGATACCATAACATAGGTAAGTTGGACCTGGGACTAATGGAAAAGCAAGTGGGTACTTAAACTTAAAAACAAGAGTTTTGTCTAAGATGTTCTAGTCGTAGTATGGCAATGGAATTGCCAGAAGTTTATTTCTGATATCTCGAACCTCCCACATAGGGCACAAACGGAGAACAAGATTTATTAACGAAATATTGAAAACAAAATTTAATTACTAATGCCACTGTACAAATACGGCATACTCAGAGATAAGCAGCCATACACATATGTCCCTCAAGCGCCAATCGTATATAGTGTTGAGCTCAAATTAAGGTATAGCTTCACTGCGACTAATGAGATTCGGTCTAGTTATTGTCGATTCAGACAAGAAAACGAATTAATCTCATTCATTTAAACCAAAATATGATAACTACAAGTTGAGACAAACTTAATGGGACAATATATGGCATCATAAGATATTGTCGTAGTGAATCTACACCTTAATCTGAGCTCAACACTATATACGATTGGCGCTTGAGGGAGATATGGGTATGGGGGCTGCTTGTATCAAGTTTTAAAATGAAAATTTGCTTATAATAGATTTTAGCGACATCTGTTTTAAACTAAGTTGCTAACTATTCCACGCTAGATGGCAGAAATCACAAAAATAACTACTCGTCACTAGAGGGCGTTAAAATAAATAGTGTCCTCGCTGATTTTAGTTTAGCCATCCACTGGACATAGATCATAATCGTAAAAAACTGGATTTGATTTTATTGCTCTTATCGCTAGGGCCCGTGTTTCACCACATACCAATTGAATGAAATAATTGAGTCATGATTGTTTCACTTTCTACCGACAATCTACCACAATCAATAGGTAAAACTGGTCAATTTAATTGTAAAAGGTTTCTTCCGCATGCCGCAACCACGCCTTGTTTCTCACGCTGGATCAAATCCTACGGTTTTCGCGCAGCGATCTCTTGCAGACAAACGTATAGCTACGGAGACAAGATTTTTTAAGACGGTAGTGAACAGAACCACGCTTTGATATTTATTTAATAAAATTAGACAAAATAATACAAGATATCACTGAAAAATGTTTATTTAAATACATTAGACAGACTAAAACAACATTCGCGATACAACTCACTCTAACTGCGATAACTAGTCGGGCGATATTTATAAAGCGTTTCGGTTACATGAGTACTTACAGAGTGTTTATATTTTACTACGTAATTATAATAAATTCAACTACAACTTTGCTAAAGCATTTTTCCATCATAGAACGTGAATGTTAAATTGTCTGGTCTTGATGCGACCACATTTGTCCAACTTTGTTAATAAAACATAATATGATGTAAAACCACAATACTAAGGGACAGAGGCATCACTCCGCAAAGAAATTTAAACAAATAGTGACTCTTGCTATGACGCAATAAAATTCAATTCAGTTCGCGTAGCGCTGCATACCTACCAGTCATATTAACCTACAGAGCGCCTCTCTTTCTATGGCATAGCTCTTATCTCTGACGCGTCACGTGTAACGACGCGCGACCCGCCGTCGGTGTCTGGCTATGTACTTGTAGCTTCTCACTTACAGTGTGGAGTGCGCTAGGCCTGGTAAAACGTATTATAAATACCAAATTTTTTGTGTATTCGAAAAGACTGAACATATGTGGCCTACGACAAGACACGAGACAATAATGTAGAAACACATATGCGTAACTGAGGAGGTTCTTTTCAAAACTTGACTATTCCACTTTTTGTGTTTTTTTCACTATCTGAGAAAATAGTTTTTTAGGTATGCAGCTTTGTATTGGAATAATCTAGTTTGACGAAATCATGCCTTTTAATCTTTTTTTCTGTTGTAATTATCAAGTTTTGGCCCAATTTTATTTTCGCGGAGTGTAAATTTGAATGTTACCAAACAAAAAAAAACAGTTTTATCAAAAGCAGAATAGTCAAGTTTTGAAAAGAAGCTCCTTAATGTATGTTTCTGATCTACCGTCGCCTAACGCTCATCTTAAACGGTACATTCGACCGAAGGAGCATTCAAGTAACTGGAAAAATTACGCGACGGGAGAAATTACTTAGATGTGTTTCTACACTAAAATTTAAAATATAATACAATAACAACTGCAAAGTGGTTATAATCCGACTATGTTTAACGACAATGATCGCCTTAATTCAATGTCATAAGATTTTAAAATACACAAAACAAGAATATTTTACATTTTAATACCATAAACCTACATTTCCGAAATACCTTTTGTTTTTTTTTACCAATATAAGAGATCATTTATTAAGAATTAAATTTTGATAAATATAAATAAATATATACATATTTAGAAAACGAAGAAAGAACTAAACCGTTTCAATAACATTGATCAAAAAGATATGTTTAACAACCAGCATTTTTGTGGAATGATCAATTTTTAGTACACGAAGAATATCAAAGAACATCAATAACGATTTGTTAAATTATTAAGAAGTATGATATTTGGTGAGAATTACTTCAAGTTGGTTCGACACTAGTCTCTCACCACAATGGGGTTTGGAGCGGGTTATTTTTAAGGGAGTGGACTGTATAATATTATTAAATAATAGGTAGCCTAATTGGTAGCACTTGTAGCGTCCTAAGGATAAGGAGACCACACTGCTGCAGGTGGATGAGTAGGTACAATACAGCAGCTAAGGAAAGGAAGCATGCACGTACCTGGTAATCCTGGATATCCTGGATATCTGTAGCGAGTAACACAGAGAAACACAGCACAGTGTGTAGCGAATAACACAGTTGAAACACGTAAAAGTTCACCAAAAATAATAAAGTTAATTTGGCCGCATGCGCGCGTTGTAGTTTTAGCAAACGTTCTCCATCTTTTATTATGTCGTTCGTGCGGGCGGAGCCGAATGCACTTCGGTGCAGTTCGGACATAGTCGGCCGTCAAGAGAAGGACGGCTGTAAGTGAATACGTGCATGCGGAAAGGAGTAGGGAATAGGAAGTAGACCGCTACAAGTGCATCAAGTAAACGATTGGATAAATATCCACCATCTCCCCCTCCTTGAAGGATTCCTTCAAAACAAAAGGAATATACAATAGCGTTGCGGGTAATAATAAAATGAAAGCGGACAGTGAATTATATAAACATAAACAAATATAATACAATAAAATATAGCGAGGTAGGATAAATATCCTAGAAAATAAATAATGGTATGGTCACCCTACTGAATAGGGAGAGGAGACAACTTTGTTGTCGGCCTGACATACGAGCTATCACACGTTACTACTCGCGCACAACGCACTCTACCGTCTTTACCAGGGAAAACCTCGGAAATTCTTCCGATTTTCCAAGACAATGGAGGTGCGTTTTCGTTGTTTAAAAGAACGATAGTGCCTACTGTGAGTGGATTACTGGCGGTGTTCCACTTTTCGCGCATTTGCAAATTATGGAGGTATTCATTCTTGAACCGCTTCCAAAATGTCTGGACTAGAGAGTCCATCAAAGCATGACGAGACAAAAGATTTGTTCGCTCTCCGCTCACATCAGCTGCGGGTAAAAAGGCTAGCGGTTGAGTAGACAGAAAATGTGACGGTGTCAGGGCGATTGGCTCTGACGGATCAGAACTCAGTACGTACAAAGGTCGGCTGTTCAGAACAGCTTCGACCTGATTAAGAACCGTAAGCATTTCCTCGTAGGTGAGGATCTGCTTTCCAATCACGCGGAAGAGAAGTGACTTAATGCTTTTTATATTTGCTTCCCAAATTCCACCGAAATGGCTTCCCAGAGGCGGCGATCTCTTCCAGATTATATTATGTTTGGCGAGTTCGTTGTTAAAAGTGATATAATATTCGTCAGATTTTAAAAACTCAAACAATTCCTTCAAAAAAGATTGTGAAGAAATGAAATTAGTGCCGTTGTCACTGTATAAAAAATTGCATGGGCCACGTCTAGACAGGAAACGCTTGAACGCATCTAAGAAGGTAGCGGAACTAAGGTCTGATGCTAGTTCGATGTGCACAGCTTTTGTAACGAGGCACACAAAGACGCACAGATAAGCCTTCTGGCTTCGACAGCCGCGTTTTCTAGTCGTCGTGATGTACAGTGGTCCAGCGTAATCCACGCCTGTGTGCGTAAAAGCCTTGCAAGGTTCTACGCGACAACTGGGCAAATCTGACATAACGGGAAACGTAGGCTTAGGATTTAGCCTAAAACAACGAATGCATTTATGAATGCGGCTGCGCACTAAGCGCCTGGCGGATAAAAACCAATATTTTTGTCGCAGTATTGACATAAGTAATTGCGGGCCAGCGTGCCTCTGTTCGCGGTGGTACCAGTCTACTATTAGTTCGGAGATGTGCCCATTTTTAGGCATTAGAGCAGGGTGTTTATGGTTATAGTCCAGACTTGAATATGAGAGTCGCCCTCCGACTCGTACAATCTCATTAGAAATGAATGGAGATAACTTTCGTAGAGCGGTAGAACAAGACTGGTTCTTTTGAATACTACTTATATCACTCGCGAAATTACTTTGCTGAACTGCCTGAATAATTTTATTTTCAGCTGTTTCTAGATCTTCGGCGGTGATTACGTCATTGCGAGGAAGTACCTTCAGAAAGCGAAGTACGAAGACTGTGGACCTTCGAAACTTTAGCCAAGACGAAAACTTGGAGCCTAAAGTCAATAGAATATTCTCCTCCTTTGCCACAGTGACATGAGAAACCGTTTTCTCTTCAGGCATTTGATTCTGAGTGGGAGAGAAAATCCTAACTGGCCAATCTGCCAGCGAGGTGGACATCCAAGGAGGTCCGTGGAACCACAAGTCATTATTTAAAATCTGCGAAGGTAACAGCCCGCGGGAAACCATGTCGGCAGGGTTATCAACCCCTGCGACGTGATATACGACCTGCGATGGCGAAGTAGACTGGAAGTCTGATATGCGGTTTGCGACGTAAGTATGAAACTTATGCGGAGAGGAAGTAACCCAGCAGAGGGCGACTGTAGAATCAGACAATATAAAAACGTTATCAATGTGACAACGCGCGGATAGCGAATCATAAACGATGCGTAGTACCTTAGCGAGAAGTACTAGGCCGTTTAGCTCCAGACGAGCCAACGTAATTGTTGGTTTCGATGATGCGACGCGAGACTTGGAGCACAAAAGCGAGATATGAGGTGGCTGGTCACCATTGGACACATGAAGGTATATAACACAGCCGTAAGCCTTTTCGCTTGCATCCGAGAATGCGACGAGCGAGATGACTGAATCAGTTTCCTCAATTCCCACATGGCGAGGAAACTTGAGATGCGAAATTAGCGGTAGCTCAGATAGATATCTGTGCCATACATTGATGATATCACAGGGTGGCCTTTCATCCCAATTGATGTGCAAAAGCCACAGTTCCCTGATTATCAGTTTTGCGTACAGAATAACGGGGCCGACAAGTCCTAAAACATCGTACAGACGAGCGGTCACAGATAAAATAGTGCGTTTAGTAATAGCAGCGGATGGTGGGACCTCAGTCAAAAATATAAAATTGTCTGATGCGGGGAGCCAGCGTAGTCCTAATATTTTAAACGTGTCATCGTCATCGAATGAAATCGATTCCGACTGTCTATGTGACACAGGTATGTGTTCCAGTAGCTCAGGCGAGTTGCTAGTCCACTTGACTAAATCAAACCCACCAGCTTTAAACATCTGGATCAACTCATGCGCAGTCGTGACTGCTTGATCTACAGAAGGAGCACAAGATGCAAGGTCATCCATATAGACGTCCCTTTCGATGACGTCGGCAGCAATGGGCCACCTTTGTCTTTCGTCTTGTGCCAGTTGGCGTAAAGTACGAAGAGCTAACATTGGGGACGACCGGAGCCCAAAAGAAACACGCTCAAACTGAAAGGTTTCTAGTGGATCGGTTGGGTTGAACCGATATAAGATTCGTTGATAACAGCGATGCGAAGGGTGCATATGTATGCATAGATACATCATTTTAACATCGGCAAAAAAGGCGATACGATGTATGCGTACATTTAATAAAATGTTAAATATGTCAGCTTGTAAGTTGCAGCCCTTGTACAATATATCATTTAGTGACAACCCTGAATCAGTCGACGCACTGCCGTCCAAAACAATGCGAACTTTAGTCGTGGATTTGTCGTCGCGAATCACAGGGTGGTGCGGTAGGTAATAACCGGGGGAAGTACACTCGTCACAAGAAGCGCGCGATAAAATACCTTTATCAAGATAATCAGAAATAATTTCATTATATTTTCTATGTAAGTCAGGTGATCGTAAAAACTTCTTTTCGAGTGATAAAAACCTTTTCTTCGCGGTTATGTAGGAGTTACCTAGCGTTTGCGGATCATCTTTAAATGGAAGCTGTACTACATAACTGCCATCTTTATTTCGCGTAGTAGTGGAAGCATAAATTTCCTCACACCGTTGATCGTCGGGGCTTAAAAACAACTGGGAAGGTGGTTCCTCAGTGGACCAAAACTTTTCCACAAGTCGGTGTAGCGGGTCACTGGTGAATGCACAAAAGGTATGCGAGGAGGAGCGCGGGGAAATAACCGGTGCGTTTCCCATAACAATGTAACCTAAAGTGGTTTCCAAGGCAGCGGGTAAATTAGTATCACCACTAATTTTATTAAACAGGAGAATTTGGCAGTACATATTCACTCCTAGTAGGAGGTCAATAGGACCGGGCTCTGAAAAGTCATCGTCAGCCATAGGTAGGTTACGTATGTGGGTAAGAGAGCTGACGTCGACGCGCGAGTCAGGTAGTTGCGACGTAATACTATCCACTACCATGGGCTGGATAAAGTACTCATGTCCGTCCTCAAAGCGAGAAGTGAATTTGAGTGAGGTCACTCCCAGAATTTTCTGAGTAGCCCCTCCTATACCTTGGACTTTAGAGTAGCGGCTTTGTGTGGAAATAGGAAGCGATAGGCGCTTACTACATGCAGCGGAAATATACTCACTTTGAGAGCCGGGATCGATTAGGCATCTCAGAAAGTGAGGGCGGTTCAAGTTATCATAAACTTTTATTTTAGCGGTCGCCAATAACGCAGTGGTTATTGTGTGCGAATCGTGATCATAAGATACAGTACACACCGATGTGTCACTGTTCGGATCATTAGCGGAAGAGGGCATATAAGATTCGACCTTATGCGCATGGGGCGCAAGGTCATTGGCGGGAACGCGAGTATAAGACTCGGAAGGAGCTGCAGAGCTCGACGCAGTATGGCGTTGGTCAAGAGCGGGAGCGCGCGAGTTAGCGGAGGAATATTTAAGAGCGGATTTTATTTCAACATTTTTGTTGTTGTTAGCGGGTGAATTAAAATGGAGTAGCGAGTGGTGTCTGGCCGAACAATGAGAACAGGTTTTCTTAGAAATACAATCTATCGTTTTATGTTTTACACTTAGACAGTTATTGCAAAATGAGTTACCTTTTATGAATTTATATCTATCATATGTTAACATTTTCATAAAAGAAGCACAGCGATATAAATGATCATGTTGATCGCGATGACACAAAACGCATTTGTTTTCGTCGCTTACACTGCTCACCCGGTCAGTGTTTACAAAAGATTTAGTCTGACCTTGTCTATTGCTAGGTGTAGGGATGTGCGTATTGCGAGCTTTGTGCTGCGCTTGCGGTAGCGAGGTAGGGCCAGCTGATCGCGATAACACCTTACTTTGTTCCTTTACGAATTCAATAAGGTTTGAATATTTAGGAATTTTATCCTTGCGGTATGTAATCTCAAATAACTTGACAGTCTCCGAGTCTAGCCTCTGGAGTGCGAGGTGTAACAAAATAAAGTCCGACAAATCGCCAAGACTTAACTGCCTAAGGGCTTCTACAGACGTGTCGAAAGTATTTAAAAATGATTCGAGACCAGTAGCGTTATTAGCGGATAGCGATTTAAAACTCAACAGCTGATTGAGATATGAGCTAGCAAGTAACCTAGGGTCGTCATATTTTTGGACTAGGGCTTCCCAAATAATAGGATAATTTTCAGCGGTCGCGGGTAAGCGGGCGCAAACTGACGCCGCGGGACCAGACAGTTTACCAACCAAATAGTATACCTTGTCACTATTTGACAGAGATGTATTTTCATGAATAGTGCTTTTAAACTGCTGATAAAACAGTGGCCATGAACGAACATCACCGTTAAATGACATTAATTCAATCCGAGGCAGTTTAGGTTTAGATTTTTCTATATGCGGGAGCGCCTTGTGTTGGTTATTAGATGACGAATAAGTTTCTATAACTTGCTTAACCAGGCAGTACATAATATCAAAATTCGTCCATACTTGGTACTTGATAACATGCTTAGGGTCAATTTTAAGCGAAATAGCGTTATAAGAATCTAATACCTTTTCGAAGTCTTTATGCAAGTGGTCGATATTAAACGCGCTATGTAGCAAAGTCTTTATACTGGCGGGCTCGCTTTCAACTTTCCTAGCGATATCGTAAATGCCTTGCATACGCGCAAACAACATTTCTCGTTTAGATTCGAGCACAACTTGTTGACATTTGTCTTCATCATAACATTCCTCAGGCTCCGGAGAACTTTCCTTTTTACCCTTTTTATTTGTCATGATAATATAGCGGGCGCAAAATAGGTAGTTACAGTAAACAAGTAGAAACTAACAGCTGACGTGACGACTCGACTAGCTTGACACAGATTAATATAGAGTAGTCGTGAGTTTTGCGTTTGAATACAAACTACAACGTATTCTGTGTACCCCAGGGCATGCGGCTGGGTGGCGCGGCGCGGCGGCTTAGCGACAACCGGTGGCGATGTAATAATACCAACGAGCTGAGCGAGCGGGCGAACAACGAACGTTCAAATAAGAAAATAAGCGGGTAGTTAGCGAATACTTCGATAATTTGACTCGTATGGTAATTAACAAACACAGAATAGCGGTGCGGTAGAAAATAATAATATAACGTGTGATAGCGGTATGCGGTTTTGATAAATAAATAGCGGGAATATACCTACCTATATTAGGGTAATTTACGGACGAGATTTAGCTCAAATATTTGGTGGAAATTGACTGAATTTTAGCAAAATAAACGGAAATATCCGGAAATATCCGGTTCGAAGGAACTTATGGTGAGAATTACTTCAAGTTGGTTCGACACTAGTCTCTCACCACAATGGGGTTTGGAGCGGGTTATTTTTAAGGGAGTGGACTGTATAATATTATTAAATAATAGGTAGCCTAATTGGTAGCACTTGTAGCGTCCTAAGGATAAGGAGACCACACTGCTGCAGGTGGATGAGTAGGTACAATACAGCAGCTAAGGAAAGGAAGCATGCACGTACCTGGTAATCCTGGATATCCTGGATATCTGTAGCGAGTAACACAGAGAAACACAGCACAGTGTGTAGCGAATAACACAGTTGAAACACGTAAAAGTTCACCAAAAATAATAAAGTTAATTTGGCCGCATGCGCGCGTTGTAGTTTTAGCAAACGTTCTCCATCTTTTATTATGTCGTTCGTGCGGGCGGAGCCGAATGCACTTCGGTGCAGTTCGGACATAGTCGGCCGTCAAGAGAAGGACGGCTGTAAGTGAATACGTGCATGCGGAAAGGAGTAGGGAATAGGAAGTAGACCGCTACAAGTGCATCAAGTAAACGATTGGATAAATATCCACCAATATTTATTGTCAAATAATTAAATAAATTATTATTTGTTGTTTTTAATTCAATCATTAACAATTCAATTTTATGGCAAACGACAATGGTTTTAATATCACTGAAAACATGAGAATTATTTCAAAATTAAGACAACATACTTTTAGTAACAAACTATTATCCCCTTAATCGATCCACAGTTTATAAATGGTTTATAAATAGGTCATTATTTTAAATTTTAATGTTGTTGGTATAAAAAATGGTATCACTTCAACAAACAAAACATATTTTAGACATGATGCAAGAATAAACATGCAAAAAACTATAGCTTAATTAATTTAGTACAATTTATTATTTTTCTTGGACTGAACACAAAAAGCCTTAAACCGTGAGGAGTGGAAAGAGGGTAGGGAGGCCTTTGCCCTGCAGTGGGACAAACCAGGCTAATAATAATAAAAATAATATAAATAATAAATAAATATTATTTTTATGATCAATTATGTACTCAAACGTTTCGTAGATTTCTCTGGCAGTACAGGAGGTAAGCAAGAACATTTCAACAGTACGTAGAGTAGACGTAATCAGATGACAGCTGAGGAGCTTCTTTTGAAAATTTGACTATTCCACTTTCGATAAAACTGTTTTTTATTTGTTTGGTAACATTCAAATTTACACGCGAAAATAAAATTGGGCCAAAACTTGACAATTACACCAAATTTTTTTTATTAAAAAGCATGATTTCGTCAAAAATAGATTATTCCACTACACAGCTGCATACCTAAAAAAATTATTTCTCAGATTAAGATCTTTAAATAATTAGGAAGAAGAAAAAAAAAGAAAGCAGATTTTCGCCTAGCATGCGCTAATGCATTCAATACCAAAAAATTTATTTCTCAGATTGTTGAAAAACACATAAAATAGTAATTAATTTTTAGAAAAAAACAAAAACCGACTTCTATGTATCTTCGAAGTCCAAAGTCACATATCGATGAAATTTATATGGGACCACTTCGTAGTTATACTGAACCCAACGTAAAAAGAATTTTCCAAATCGGTTCATAAATGACGGAGTTCTGAGGTAACAAACATAAAAAATAAATAAATAAAAATACAACCGAACAGAGAACCGTCTCCTTTCTTGAAGTCGGTTAAAAAAGTGGAATAGTCAAGTTTTGAAAAGAACCTCCTCAGATATCAATAATCATGACGTGATATTGGACGCCTTTGTCACCACCGTTTAGTGTCAAAAGAAAACAATAAACCAATCGCTAACAAAGAAATGTCTTAATCTTAAAACAGTATTATCATTAAAAATTACTATCTGTTTTTGTATTTAACCTTACCGTGTCTTTTTCACTTATTTTTTTGTGGTTGCTAATAATTGGTTTTTCTTTCTTTCTTTTTAACAGACTTTAAAAAAGGAGGAGGTTCTCCGTTCGATTGCATTTTTTTATGTTTGTTACCTCGGAACTCCGTCATTTATGAACCGATTTGGAAAATTCTTGGGAAAAAACTTTTTGCGTTGGGTTCAGTATAGCTATGAAGTGGTCCCATATAAATTTCATCGATATTTGACCTTGGACTTCGAAGATACATTGAAGTCGGTTTTTGTTTTTTTTTCTATCGTTTACGTACGATTACCTTCTCGCAAATGGTTCGTGCTTACCCCATTGAAGCCAAAAGTAATTTTAAAATATAAATGAACCATCAAAAGAAGCCGACGATATGAATGTGTGCGGATTCCAAAATAAAAACGTTACACAAGTTTTTTAAGCATCAGCCCAGATAACTTACGCTAACTTAGAAGTAAAAGTAAATAATATGTTCTTCATAAGATGCTACTAAGAATACGTTAGTCGAAATAGTATGGCAGAATGTTACAGCAAAACTTCTCTAATTTCTGTTGGGTGTCAGACGTTGCAATTTTTTCGAACAAAACACATTTAAAACTATTATATCTACTACAGGGGAATGTTTAAACGGAAGGCTGTATTTAGTTTTGTAGTTACTTAGTTAAGCCGATCCTTATAATTTTTATCTTGGATAGAAGTCGATACAGTACAATAACAATTTATTGCACACCAAATAAAAAATAGACAATATTGAAAAAAAGGTATTACAAAATACATCGTAGATTTGACGTACAATGGGCGGTCTTATCGCTTAGAGCGATTACTCCAGACAACCTTTGGATGGATAGAACAGGTATGAGATCCACCGCTTTGCCAGTTATTCAGCTGCCAAGCAGTAGTGCGCAAGCGTTACGGTGTTCCGGTTTGAAGGGCATTGTAGCCAGCGAAATTACTGGGCATTATGAGACTCAACAGCTAATTGTCTCAGGGTGACGAGCGCAGTGCAGTGCCGCGCAGGATTTTGCAAAACAAAGTTCTGGGTGGTGGTGTTATTGTTATGGGCTGGCGTATTGCTTACCATCAGGCAAACGACCAGCTCGTCTCGTCATTCAGTTACATAAAAAAAAGATCTAGTGAAGTTTGGTGGTGTACATAATAAGAAATTACTATAATCACAATGTAACTAACTGTATGACAAGACGAGCTGGTCGTTTGCCTGATGGTAAGCAATACGCCAGCCCATAACAACAACAGCACCACCCAGAACTTTGTTTTGCAAAATCCTGCGCGGCGCTGCACTGCGCTCGTCACCCTGAGACTATTAGCTGTTGAATCTCATAATGCCCAGTAATTTCGCTGGCTACAATACCCTTCAAACCGGAACACAATAATGCTTGCGCACTACTGCTTAGCGGCTGAATAACTGGCAAAGCGGTGGTACCTACCCAGACGGCCTCTCACATACGAGAAACCTACCACCACAAGTAACTTATTCCAAATCCTTCCTTTCAATTTCCTTTTTGTTGAATTGTCAATTTGAATTTGTAATCGTGGTCCTTTGAGAAACCTCATCTTTATTAAGCTATTCCTATCCAAGATATTCGTTTTAAGGACCGACTGTAGGTATAAAATGTAATAACGTGCATTTAGAATCATGTATTGGTGTCTCTAATATGTATAATAAATACTACCACTGCTATAGCTCTCATATACATACATAAGCTCTTGTGCATATACCTTACCTAACATATATTATATGTATTTATAGGTTACAATATCATGAGTGGCGATTTATTGCAAACGAAATAGTAACTCGGATTTCTATCGATCATTTAAATAACAATTAATATTTATAAGGGTAAATAGTAATTTAATAAATAATTTTCGATAAATTCCAATAGTAGCTTAAACAATATGTAAACAAAATTATACAATTTGCATTCAATCAAAAATAATGTTAACATTCACTTGAACGAATAAAAAAGGCGGACGCCTCGTCGCCCAATTTAAAAGTGAAGAACTCAAGCTATCGTCAGCTCGTTCGTACACACGCACACATTTAGATAATGCTATGCCGATCAGCCGTCGCATCGGCTTGACATCGGCTCTCCGTTTACTCAAACAAACATCGCCACCGCCATTGCTATACTTCAGTAGTTGCTTAGCGATATTCCGTCCGCCTTTTTTATTCGTTCAAGAACATTCAAAAGAAAATTTTAACTTGCCACATTGCATAAGGCATGTAAGCAGTGAATTAAAGGATGTTTCTGTAGGTATATTTAAGTCCAGCGTGAACTAAAGTAACAGTAATTTGAACTAAGGGCCCATTCAAACGTTTCACAACATGCGCAAATGTGTATAAAAACGCGTAGTTATATTCACACGGACCACATTTTGTAGACTTTGCAGTCCACGTCAAACGTGTGGTGACTATTAACCACGTTGCAGCCACATCATTATACGTACTGCTGAGGAGTGGAATTCTCTACCAGAATACTTATTTCCATCCACTTACAACCTGGGTCTCTTTGAGACAAGAGTGAATATGCACCTCATGGGCAAACGTGCTCCACCTTAGACCGCAACTACGCTTACCATCGGGTGAGTTGTAGGCAATCGCCTACTGCCACATCGCAACACTAGCGACACCGCGTAGGAGCAGCCGGCAACGTCCCGAAAACTGTGTCACTTATAGAGCCGGAATAACCACAAGGCAACTTTTTTACATCTGACTAGGCAACCGTTTGACCACGATCTCACCTAATTGACGATCTTTTTTACATCTGACTAGGCAACCGTTAGACCACGATCTCACCTAATTGACGATCTTTTTTACATCTGACTAGGCAACCGTTAGACCACGATCTCACCTAATTGACGATCTTTTTTACATCTGACTAGGCAACCGTTAGACCACGATCTCACCTAATTGACGATCTTTTTTTACATCTGACTAGGCAACCGTTAGACCACGATCTCACCTAATTGACGATATTTTTTTACATCTGACTAGGCAACCGTTAGACCACGATCTTACCTAAAGGGAAGTGACGATCTTTTTTTTACATCTGACTAGGCAACCGTTTGACCACGATCTCACCTAATGGGAAGTGATGATGCGGTCGAAGATGAAGCGCGCTTGCGTAGTAGTATCTATTCACTCTTGATATGAACACACCCAGGTTGTATTTAACAGGAAACACAGACCAAATGAAGCTACGAGACTTCACCCGTAACCTTGCCGGTTTTTGTCGCTGCGATGTGTGGCTATGGTACGTGTGAATGGGAAATGGTTGGTGGGAATGGTTATGAAATGTTCATCGTTTTACGATTTTTTCGTTCTGAACTTTACATATGCGTACTGCGATCTGTAGATTATTCCGAAAATCCTTTTATATCGAATACCTACCAAATGAAGTCGCAGCGCCGAAACAAACCCTACTAATATTACAAACGCGAAAGTTTGTAAGAATGAAACGCAAAAACTACTGAATGGAGTTTGATGAAACTTTACAATAATATAGCTTATACATCAGAATAACATATAGACTCTTTTTTATCCCGGGAAATCGCGGGTGAAACCGCAAGGCGCAGCTAGTTCCTTATAATTTCAAATAGTGTCTAGAACTTTCTGTTGTTTTGGTTCATGCGGACTTGTTACATAGACAGAAGCCTAAAATTACGTTACACAATAATTTTATAATTTATAAAAGTAATACATTTTTAGGTCCCAATCTCACTCCGCATTCCATCGACCAGACATCATGCCGTTTCGATCCTTATCCAACAAAAGGCACTCATGCTATGGCAAAAACGAATAAACTCTAAGTAAAATTAATAATAAAGTTCTAATGTCCCTAAAATCTGTTAAACACAGACGATGTTATTATAAATTACTTTAACATTTCGTATTGCTTTAAATGATATAGTTCACTAGAGATTCTTTAATTGGTTATGATTCAAACCCATTGCTTTTTTCTTTCCGTATCATTTCCATACCCAAATATCGGAAAATTCTTATAATTACAGGATTATTTGAAAAGAAAATGCCTAAGTGCAAAACGTGCTTGTTATTGCGGGTAACCAATACTGTCGCGACTCGCGATTAACATTTCGATTCGGTTTAGGAATAACGTTCGTATTTATAATAATATATGTGTGCTCAATTATATTACATTATGACTAGGTTACGGTTATTTCCACACCACGAATTTGATTTACAAACATGCAATTTATACAATTTAAACCGCATTTATATCTATCCATTTATGTATAAAAAGCACGAGAGTACGTTCATCGTAATTCGCGGCGCATTGCGTCTTCATCCACACTAAAAAAAACAGCAATTCACACCGAATTTCGTAACAGACTTATATCAACTCAACCAAAGCTGGAGGGAATGGTTTGTCAACCCATGGATAGGTTTTTGACTATGGTGACTTCGTGGCTCCGCCGGTTGATTTCCTTCGCCTCTTTGGTCAGGTTAGATTCCACGAGCAAAGAGTGTCGTTTCGCGTTGAGGTCTTTCTTCCTTCTGACGACGTCTGGACTGTAAGGCTCAGACACACGTCTGTCGAGACTGCCGTGACTTTGCGAGCTGGAAAACGAGCCGTGTCGGTGGATCGGAGACGGTGGAGGCTCTTGGTTCATATTCGGGAGGTAGGTTTGGAATGACGGTCGGTTCTGGGCTGCTTCCATTATAGAACCTATCGGAGAAAGGAACTGTTAGTTAAGAGTATTTTTAATGTAGTCTAGGACAAGTGAGAGGAATGCCAAAACATATCCAGGCGGGATGCAAAGCGTCTCGAGGCAAGCTTGGTTAAATAGGACACAAAATGGTTCCCTTTACAACTAAACCTAATTGTATTACAAAATTATTAAAAAGTTGGACATGCTGTTAAACATATAGATTATCTAGCAAACGTATTAATAATACTAAATAATCACCAAAAACCCAACTAACGGAGATGATTTATGAATGAAGAGATCGATTTCTCATTTTGACACGCACACATGTACGTACACGTTGCACGCACGCACGCACAAGCGTACGCTATTTGATGATGACTGATAAAGCATATTATTGAAGTAATCCAATCTAACCGCTACATGAAAAGCGATGGTTACGCACAAATAAACAATACAATAAAATAATAGTGTCACCTTAGTTCTGGCACTTCGGGTTAATGACCTACAATGAGCAAAAGTTTCATTGAAAATTGTGCATTAATTTAAAACAGAATAATGATTTAAAATTAGTGTTATAAATGGTGTAAGTACATTAGTATTGACTGGATTTAGTAGTTATTTAGTTATATGGTGTTTGGACGTTGGATATTGGACTTTAGATGCCTGGATTAACAGATTAGTTTTCTGTTAACTGTAATAGATATTTATTACGCATTGTATATTGCCATGCATATATACCGTGGGCTTTGCTAACGCGTAAATATTGTTTAAGTATAGAATAATGACAAAACTCACTAAAGCGATACAAAAGTGCCGGCCATTAAGTAAAAACAATGATGCAAAATAATAGATACCGAATCACAAACTGCTGTAAGCTGGAACAAAGTGTTGTGATGTTTGCCAAATAATTATTATGCTATGATATAGAATGATAGATAATACTAAAGTCCGATTTCTGAACATCTAGTCAGTAAACACAGCTGACAATTCGTCAACGCTCTTGTTAGACGGTCATTTATGTAATACCAAAATTTCAGCACGATTGCATGACGGCTTTGAAATTCAGCTGCAAAACTTGAATCGCACATGCTAAGAAAATAATATGTAAAGTTACATAAAAACGAAACGTAACAGCAAAAGATGAAAGGTAAGTCTTCTCTAAGCAGTACCTAGGTGTAGAATGAGTAAAACGAATAAAGTCCTTCATGGGCAATTGTGTGCGTTATTACAATACAATTCCAAAATGTGTAACGGAGCTCACAGAAAGTAGATTCAAATTGAGTGTGAAAAATATTCTATTGAAAAAAGCATACTATACAGTTAGTAATTACATAGAAGACAAAGATGCATGGGACATTCCGCTTCTGCCAAGTAGCCAACTGGCACATAAGAAAAATAATATTGTCAAAAACAAACATAAAATATTGTAACAAAAGTTCTAAAAATATGCCCCTCAGTTTCTTGCCGTATCTTCTGAGTAGTGGTTCTTTTTCCGATACGGTGGTAGAGTCATTGTAATAATTGACGTTTATAAGTGCGTCTGTCACGACAAAATTGAAATAAAGAACTTTTGAATTGAATTCTGAAATGACCGCCTTAACAAATAGTCAATTTGTAATGGTGTAACCTTTTCATTCAACTTTTGTAGCAGTCTGAAACTCAATGAAAATATCAAGTGTAGTTCCACTGAATATTATGAAGGTTTTTAATGAATAATATAACATGTATGGGGGTAGAAAGAAAAAAAATATATAAATAAAATTCCCTCCAAAATATTATTTTTATAATTATATAATATATTACAATAGCGAAGAGCCGTGAAACGTGGAAGAATGAAAGGGAGGCCTTTGCCTTGCAGTGGGACATTGTAGGCTCGAAATAATAATAATAATAATATATTTATATAATTTTTAATTCATTTTACATTTACTATCTACCCCCATACATATTATATTATTCAACAATAACCTACGTAATATTCAGCGGAATTACACTAGATATTTTCATTGCGTTTCAGATTTGAGATGAATTTCCGCAACGTCACGCCTGATTCCTTTAGATTGTGTAGCAACGTTTGGTTGATGATTACGCTTACCTAGAGTGCGGACGAGCCATGGTGTATCGTTTTTCTGATTTATAGCTGATTGCACTTCGTTGAGCGCTGCATTCAACTGGTGACTAAGTTCCTGGAAAATGGATATTGTTGGATTGAAAATGTATTAATAATAGTACCAATATAATTGAATTGAGAACTTTTTTCAAAACTTGACTATTCCACTTTCGATAAAACAAATTTTTTTTGGTAAGTTTCAAAACTACACTCTGCGAAAATAAAATAGGGCCAAAACTTGATAATTACACCAGAATAAAAGATTAAAACACATGATTTCGTCAAACTGGGTGTGTTCAAATCAAGAGTGAACAAGTACTTACTGGGTAAGCGTGCTACATCTTCGACCACATCGTCGCTTCCCAACAGGTGAGATCGTGGTCAAACGCTGACCCAGTCAGATGTAAAAAAAAAACTAGATTATTCCAATACAAAGCTGCATACCTAAAAAACTATTTTCTCAGATTGTGAAAAAACATAAAAAAGTGGAATAGTCAAGTTTTAAAAAGAACAATAGGGAATATGCATGTATTTTTTTTAATGCATGAATCGATTCTTTATTGAATATACATATTAATAAAAAAAATGTTTAAAAATTTTACGGCATCATTTTATTTATTTATTTAATAGTTTTGTACAAAATGGTACAAGGAATGACTTAATGCTATTTAGCATACAAAATCATTCGTCAATAAAATAATTAAATGACAATTTGAATCAATTTAAATCAACATAAACGCGCCATTTGCGTGTGACGTCATAACGTGAGGACCTAGGATCTCCTCATTGGTCCACCTATGCTACATGTGTGTGTATCAATAATTTACCAATAGGACGGGCTTTATGTCAAAAATTGACCAATAAGCAGCAAGGCGCGTGACGTCAAAACGTGGTTGCATGTACTCAAGCGTTTTGCGATTACGTTCAGTATCTCCAAAAATTATAAAAGAAACATTGAAATACAAAAAAAACTAAAACACAACTAAATGTTTACAGGAGTAATCTATGGTAAAAAATAAATTTCCAGATTTTTCGACAATGCATGCATATTCCCTATTATTCATAAAATTTTTTGACGCGTATTTCTTATATGAATAAATGACTATGAGTATGAGCAGGCCTAGCGCACTCCGCACTGTAGGCACGAAGCTACAAGTACATAGCCGGACACCGACGGCGGGTCGCGCGTCGTTACACGTGCCGCGTCAGAAGAGATAAGAGCTATGTCATAGTAAGAGAGGCGCTCTGTAGGTTAATATGACTGGTAGGTATGCAGCGCTACGCGAACTGAATTGAATTTTATTGCGTCATAGCAAGCGCAAGAGTCGCTATTTGTTTAAATTTCATTGCGGAGTGATGCTTCTGTTCAATAGTATTCTGTGGTATGAGTATCCCCCACGCTGTGTACCTGGTTGCTGCACTGCGCCTGCACAAAGGCCAGCTTGACCTGCGCCAGCTCGAGCTCCAGGTCGCGCACGCGCTGCCGCAGCCGTGCCTCCGCCTCGCTCGACCCTTCCACCTTCTCGTCCACTTTCTGCTCACACTCTGTTCCGAAGATGTTATTGTTATGGGCTGGCGTATAGCTTACCATCAGGCAAACGACCAGATCGTCTCGTCATTCAGTTACATAAAAAATTAATAAAAAAAAAGGCAGGCGAATTTCAGTAAACTAATATTTGAAAAACCCCCGACACAAAAAAATTATAAAAAGAAAAAAACGGCTGAAATGGTTTTGATATAACATGTCTAAGAACAACGAAACCTGCTTTTAAATAAAAAACCGCATCCAAAACGGGTTCACCCGTTTAAGAGCTACGGTGCCACAGACACACAGATAGACACAAATAATGGTGAAACTTATAACACCCCTCGTCTTCGCGTCGGGGGTTAAACAAACAATATTTAAAGGAATAGTCACTCAAACGCCTTTAACAGAAGACCAGCGCTGGTCACACGACTAGCCAACTTTGAATTGAGGCCGGTGTGCAACAATTCTGTTTATATAATCTGTACTACTTTTTAATTTTTTTGTTTTTTCTATGGAACCAGAAACTAAGAGGACTATGATCCCGCAATACCTAAACACGAAACAATGATAGCGCTTTTTTTTCTGTTTACAAACATTTGTCCCGTCGCGGGAATCGAACGCGCAACCTCAGTGACGTATGAGATTTAAGCCAATGTGCCCAACCACTACACCACAGAGGCAATAGTATGTGAAAAAAGTGTACAGACACATACCTTCCTGTTCCTACCTTTCTGTGCACGGCAACTATCTATCATACACTCGAGAGCAATGAATCCGGGTCACTTAAAGAATCCTAAAAATCTCGGAAACTAAAAATGCTAGGTTAATGCAATAAATTGTATTTAATAGACAATGTAATACTCCTTAAATGAAGGTATTAAAACTTCTTAGTTATTGTAAAGTTATATCATAAAAAAATCAAATTTGAAAAAGGGCCACTTTCGAAGATGGAACTACGAAATTACAGCATTTGGTTTTGCTTTTGTTTGTAATCTGTCATTTATGTGGGTACATAAACCATGTTGATAGTGCTCTATATTCATTATTCAAGCTGAAATTATGTCGCTTACGCCTGAAGAATGCACCAGAATACTTACAATGCTGGAAACCGGCCGGAGTCAGCGCGATACAGCCAGGACTGTCGGTGTGTCGCTGTCAACAGTACAAAGAGTTCTCCGACGTTACGAAGAAACTGGTTCTAACCTACGCAGACCAGGAACGGGCAGAACCAGGTGTACCACAGCACGAGAAGACCGATACTTGGTGAACACCATGCTTCGAAATCGCTTTCTCACAGGAACTGAACTCACCAATCAGTTTCGACGCCTCGGAGGAAGTAACCCAAGTGCATGGACAGTAAGACGTCGGCTTGCTGAATCTAACTTAAAACCCCTTAGACCTGCAAACGGCCCTAAACTGGAGCGTGGGCATCGTATTTCGAGACTAAGATATGCCCAGAGCCACGTAAATTGGAGTATTGAAGATTGGTCAAAAGTTATGTTCTCCGACGAATCAAAATTTATGCTCTACAAGCACGATGGAAGACACAGAGTGTATCAAAGACCAGGGGAAAGATTCAAGCAAGCATGCATCGAAGAAAAAGTAGCCTACGGTGGTGGGTCTGTACTTGTGTGGGCCGGAATTTCTTCTGAAAGTCGCACAGAGCTGGTGATCATAGAAAACGGCTCTTTAACTAGCGTAAGATATGTGGAAGAAATCCTCAATGATCACGTTGGTCCATTTATGGTCAATTTAGGTGAGGATGCTATATTTATGCATGACAATGCCCGACCTCATACAGGTAGGATTGTGAATGACTACCTTCAAGAGATGAACATTACTCGTATGGAGTGGCCAGCGCGCAGCCCGGATATCAACCCGATCGAGCATGCTTGGGACGAGCTAGGCAGATGCGTAAAACAACGAAACCCTCCCCCAATCACGCTTCGTGAGCTCAAAATTGCTCTCACAGAGGAATGGGAGAATATTCCCCAAAATCGTATAAGGAACTTGGTGTACAGCATGCCAAACCGCGTAAACGCAGTAATGGAAGCACGAGGAGGCAATACGAAGTATTAAAATTCAAGAAAATCGTAATAAAGTTCAAAAATTTCATGTTTCCTATTTTTGTTTTAAGGAGAGATCAGCAGTTTTTTTCTTTATGTAATTTTGTGTTAATAAAATGTATGGTGACTCATATTTTTTTTACTTTCATTTAAGGAGTATTACATTGTCTATTAAATACAATTTATTGCATTAACCTATCATTTTTAGTTTCCGAGATTTTTAACATTCTTTAAGTGACCCGGATTCATTGCTCTCGAGTGTATATATATATATATATATATATAGTCATTTTAATTATTGTATACATTGTTTTTTGTTGAAGCACCCGTGTTTGTGTGTTGTTGTGTGCAGTTTTGCGAGAATAAATAATTTTCTTTCTTTCTTTCTTACCTTCCTTATTGTCCTTCTGAGTGAGCTTGAGGCTACAGTTGCCGCAGTCGCGCACGTAGTCTTGCATATTGTGTAACTGGCGGTCGAGTCGCGCGCAAATCTCGCGGTAGTCGCGCGCGACCGCCGCGTGGTGAGACGAGTCTTTTTTGGCCTCCTCTGCGTTTGAACGCGCCTGGAAATTACAACATTTTGACATTTTCATTTTGAATGCCATGGATTCAGGCGTGACGTTGCGGAAATTCATCTCATAACTGAAACGCAATTAAAATATGTAGTGTAATCCCGCTGAATATTATGTAGGTTGTTGTTAGAATAATATAATATGTATGGGGGGGAGGGGGGTGTTTGCAAATGTAAGATTAATGTAAATTAAAATATATATATATAATCCCTCCGCTTATTTACTCTTTATTTTCTCTTTTTCAATTTACATTTGCAATCACCCCCCCATACATATTATATTATTCTAACAACAACCTACATAATATCACAGAATACTAAGAGACGGAATACCAGTCATATTAACCTACAGAGCGCCTCTCTTTCTATTGCGCCGCTCTTATCTCTTCTGACGCGGCACGTGTAACGACGGGCGACCCGCCGTCGGTGTCCGGCTATGTACTTGTAACTTCGTACCTACAGTGCAGAGTGCGCTAGGCCTGATAATATTCAGGGAATTACAGGAGTTCCATTCCTAAGCAGTAGGCACTATAATCGTGGAACCAAAACGCTTTGTAAGAATTGGCGGAATGTCTTCCATATAAGGATGATATTTGACCGATTTTCTGCTTGTCCTGCAATGGAAGGGGGAGGGTGGAATCAAGTCATGAAGTTTCTGTGCACATTCCCCGTATGTATATTGTAAATAATTATGTTTCATCGTCCCATTGCGGGACAATTCGCCACTTTAGACTTTGTCTGTTCTATTCTGAAGTTTCTTTGAGTCCTCTCCATCCAAAGGTTGTCTGGAAGAGATCGCTATAAGCGATAAGACCGCCCATTGTAACACTAGCTTTAAGTATTGTTTTGTAATTTATTTCTGGTTGTTGTGTAACAATAAAGCGTTATCTAATCTTATCTAATCTAATCTGAAGGTTCTGTATTCGACCCGCATGTATGTATGTGAGGACATACAATGCATGCGGGTCGAATACAGAAATAATAATTGAGAAGAACAAGGGTTTTTCTCAATTTTAATAAACCTAATTTTATATATTTTTATACGTACAGTTGATAGCTGATTTTCAAGAGTTTCCTTCTCTTGTTTTAGTTGACTGTTTATCGTTTTTAGCCTCTCCATTTCCACGTTTATTTTCTCTTTTTCCACTGATTCTGTAATAGAACGAAACACACGCAAATGTCATGTAGGTATTGTATGTACCCAAATAATGTACTTAGTAGCTATAATTTTTTTAAACAACTTTGTTGTTAATTCAGTGCGCAGTCAATATAAATAAATACATAACGCCCCAAAATCACATACATATCTCGGGATCGGATATCTCGGGAATCCGTTACTACTAGGGTCATGGTCCCACAACACCTAGATGAGCGACCTAGTCGTGTTTCGAGATGATGTTCGGTGAACCATCGGGGAGACGGTTCTGAGCAGCCGCTCAACTGCCGTCTCTCTCTAGATCTATGTGCTCCATCTTAGACCTCATCATCGCTTCACATCAGCGAGATAGTAGCCAATCATAGATCTATAGAGCGTAAAAAAAAGAAGATACCAAATAAAACACTGAATAGAAATATTTAAAGCGAGAATCAATTCTCTTTGAGAGCGAAACTGTAATTAAAGTTTGGAAACTATCGTGAGTCGAAATATTCATTGTAAATATAAACGGTCGGTCCTGGTCGGAGGTATTCCGACACAATCATAACGTGAGTGTAGCCGTTTATATTTAAAGCGAAACTGTAGCTTAAAATAAATTATTTTTCAAAAAAAGCTAAACCGACTTTAAAACCACAAATGGCACTCAAAAGTAAAAAATAAATTATATAATTATCATAAGCGCTACCCACTCATATATTTGAAGTCGGTGCCAGCCAAGTCTATTAGGTAGCAGATACATACTATGTATATAGTAAGTACTACTTGTAGGTATCTTTTAGAGTTGGCTGGCACCGACTTCAAATATATGAGTGGGTAGCGCTTGTGATAATTATATTAATTTATTTTTCACTTTTGAGTGCCTATTTGTGGTTTTGAAGTCGGTTTAGTTATTTTTGAAAAATAATTTATTTTACCCTTTTTAGTGCAAAACAAGTTTTAATTAAATTAATTTAAAAAGTTTTTAAAGACAAGCATTTATGATCTAGCAGCCACATCATGACAAAGTTTAAAACGGGCTATCACAATTAAATTTATGTACAAAAAAAATTCATCACTGTCCTATTCTCTGTTGAGGAGTTCCCTCGCCGGAAGTCAATTCTGGGTGTATCAGCCATGTCATGATGGAATTTAGAACAGGCTATTATGGTTAAATCCATTTACAAAATTTTGTTTCTGTACTATTCACCGTTGAGGAGATCCTTCGCCGGAAGTCAACCCTGGGTGAAGCAGGTGAATCAGTCGAATACAAACCCCCACCTTTAGAAAGTCGGTTACAACAAAAACAAGAACCGACTTGAAGATTAAACTTATATTTTTTTTGTTTTTGCTATTTTTTTCAAAAAGTGCTGAATGAATTTCGATAAAATTTATATGGGACCACCTCTGAATTATGACCTACCAATCAAAAAAAGAATCATCGAAATCCATTCATAATTAGCGGAGTAATCGCGTAAAACACCCAAAAAAAAAAACATACCGTCGAATTGTAAACCTCCTCCTTTTTGAAGTCGGTTAAAAATACCCCGACACAAGACTTATAAGAGTAAAAAACGACTGAACCGATTTTGACAAAACATGTCCAAGAACCACCGCTAGAAAACCTGCTTTCAATTAAAAAAAAACGACATTCAAATCGGTTCACCCGTTTAAGAGCTACGGTGCCACACACAGACACATAGTGGTCACACTTGTAACCTGTTAATCTTTTTGCATCGTCGTGCGAAAAAATATCATAGTATAGTATATCAACTGATTCTATATTACTGACCTTTGATTAATTTCTCATATTCTTGCTGGTACCTCCCCAAGCGTCGTAGCTTAATACTGCACGCAAGCTTTATTATCTGTCGCGGCGATTCTTCCGCGCGACACTTCTTTGGTAATGTTACCCTAGAATATAAATAGGACACCTATTATACAGTAGCCACCTTATTCAAAGTTCAAAGTTCACCTATTATACAGTAGCCCCCTTATTCAAAGTTCAAAGTTCACCTATTATACAGTAGCCACCTTATTCAAAGTTCAAAGTTCACCTATTATACAGTAGCCCCCTTATTCAAAGTTCAAAGTTCACCTATTATACAGTAGCCCCCTTATTCAAAGTTCAAAGTTCACCTATTATACAGTAGCCCCCTTATTCAAAGTTCAAAGTTCACCTATTATACAGTAGCCCCCTTATTCAAAGTTCAAAGTTCACCTATTATACAGTAGCCCCCTTATTCAAAGTTCAAAGTTCACCTATTATACAGTAGCCCCCTTATTCAAAGTTCAAAGTTCACCTATTATACAGTAGCCCCCTTATTCAAAGTTCAAAGTTCACCTATTATACAGTAGCCCCCTTATTCAAAGTTCAAAGTTCACCTATTATACAGTAGCCCCCTTATTCAAAGTTCACCAATTATACAGTAGCCCCCTTATTCAAAGTTCAAAGTTCACCTATTATACAGTAGCCCCCTTATTCAAATTTCAAAGTTCTTTATTCTATTTTGGCATCACAGACGCACTTAAGAACGTTAATTATCAGAATAACACTGTATCGGAAAAATAACCACTACTCAAAGGATATAGCAAGAAACTGAGGGACATTTTCATAAATAAGACTTCATATTTTTTGTCACTTTCTGACACGTTCATTTTGACAGAAGTTGAAGAGTGACAAACGATTCTTAACAACGTTTTTCTTATCATCCGTTTATGAATAGGAGGGGTGGATGGGGGGGGGGGTTGTTAAGAGTTTATCGTATCAATACCCTGAAAGATAACGATCGTATTTTGGAGTGTATCTTGAGAAATAAAACTTTATTTGTGTGAATTGATATACGATGACCTAGAGATGTAAGAAGGTTATCGTTATCGAAACGCCAGAGTGCAATTTCGTTCTTACTAGATATAAGACAGTGCACTAACGAAAGTGTACTTCATGATACGATCGCGTTTTGTTTCGCAAGTTAGTTTATGCAGCTGTACTTTACAAAATGAATTTAATAACAAAAATATCACACAGAATTTATGAGGCCATATTTTTTAATTGCAAATTAAAAACAGTATCACACTCAATAATAAAACAGAAATAATAATAAACAATAATAAAATTCATTTTATAACAAAAAAATCCGACTTCAGTTCTCATGTATTACTGAACCCAACGCAAAAATAATTTTCCAAATCTGTTTATAAATGACGGAGTTGTGAAGTAACAAACATAAAAAAATACTATTAAAATGAAAACCTCCTCCTTTTTGAAGTCGGTTAAAAATAGCAACCTGAGTTGAACTGAGCTGTTAATTTAAATACAACGACGAGCTCGTCTCATCACTCAGTATTATCAAAAAAACCCACAGCACCACAGCATACATAAAACGATTTAGGTTTTCGGTAAAAATGAGTTGGATTGATTTTTTGATGAATATGTGGGTACTTTAGGTCCTGGAATAGGACATAGGATACTTTTCATCTCGGAAAAACGAACAGTTCCTTAGGCAACAACTATAAACCGAATTTCACTTGGTCGGAGTCGCAGTTATAAGCTAGTACAATAATTAAAGAGGACGACGGGCGGGTCTTACCTAAAATATTTGAGTACTCCTTCAAAGTCATGAGTGAGGAGATCCTTCCTGGAGCGAGAGAGCAGAGCGAGCGCCACCTGGAACAACGTGTCGATGCCTTGCAGCAGGAACACGTCCAGAATGTGGTACACCTGCAAAATGTACGGCAGATTAGCAAGTTTGTAGTATTCTTCTTTACTCGTGTGGGTGTGTGGCCAACCCTAGTGTCGTACTTACAGGCCGCCCTAAGGCCTGCGGCATAGCCGCTTAAGCCGTCGGGTCATTTATGCCTTACAGTTGTGAAACTGTAAGGCATAAATGACCCGACGGCTTAACGTAATAAACCAACCACGCCTGGCGCACTCCGCACTTTAGGTACGAAGCTACAAGTACATTGGCAGGGCTGCACTAGCCCGGCCGTGCAGCCACGTCGCCTAAGTTATTAAAATGAAGATAAAAACGCATTGCATTTGACTGCTTAAATACCAACAAAAACCCGAACTTAAATTTTTACTCACTTTCGAAGGACATCGAAAAGTAATGAAATTTATACCTACCGCTCAGATAAACAATAATACATTATGGTACTAGTGTGTAATGTTGGTGATTACCGCTGAGGCGCCATTGAGACCCGAGCCGTTAGATGAGGGTCTTAAGAGAGCCGAGGACGGTAATCATCAATACACACATGTATCATACGACGTTTTTCAACACACTTGTGAATAAAATAACAATAAAAACTCATTTTCAACAGTGAAAACGACCATAGAGCCACTTTATGAGCAAGTGTGTTGAAAAAAATATTATACATTGTACTATTATACTTGTACTTTTAAGTTTTCTGTGGCCCTACAAAGCACGGTAGCGCTCAGTGTAGGTAACAAGTAACAAAGGCCGGTACATAGGAAATTTTCATTCCAATTTAACATGTGGGTCCCGCGACTTAGGCGCGTGGGATTTTGGTTATATCGCGATAACCAAAATCCCACGCGCACGAAGTCGCGGGCAGAAACTAGCAGTTTTTTTTTTTCCTCGTCGTCTTCACCCTTTATTAATATAGTTTTATTCACCAATAATAATACACAGGAAATCAAACGTCAACACAATAAGCAGGTGGAACAATATAAAATATAAACTCATATGTGAGGCTGTGTCTAAAAAAATGATGAGGTATGTGAGGTCTGTATGAAGTTGTACTGACCAGTGGTAAGGGGAATCGCGCCGTGAAGACCGTGAGGAACCACTGCGATGCAAACATGTGAGGCTCCACGCCCAACTCTTGGAAATGTGCGCGCAGGTCGTTCAGTTGCTCCTGATGAATTTCAATAAAGTGTCATAAAATAACATTAGAGCGAGTGTGGCTCAGCGCGTACTCGTGCGCCTTTCAATCCGACGCGCCTGGGTTCGATTCCCGAGTCGGCCCTGCACCAATGACTTATAGTTAAGTGCAGATTTTGTACGCTCGCTCTAAAACGGTGAAGGAAAACATCGTGATGAAACCCGCTTACGCGCTTTGGAGTGGTAGGCTTTGGCCGTAGTTGTAACACCACCCACCGAACAAAGCCATGTCGTCAAGCGACCTAGTCGTGTTTCGGGATGATGTTCGGTGAACCATCGGGGAGAGACGGGTGTGAGCAGCCGCCCAACTGCCGTCTCTCTCTAGATCTATGTGCTCCATCTTAGGCCACATCATCGCTTCACATCAGGCGAGATAGTGGCCAAACATAGATCTATTAAGTGCAAAAAAAAAATGAGTTAAATGTACTACGTACTAGCACTACGAACAAACGTCATGTGCCACACACGGGAAGAAAGAACGCGGGCGCTTGACTAAGAAAGAAGACAGATTGGTAACTAGGTAGGTAGGTTCGGCGATATCGCCTCATTGCAACGGACATAGTAATGAAGGACGGTGTCTTGTCTAGTACATATTAGCTCGATGTAAATTAATGGTCAAATGTGAAAACAGATCAACAACAGCTCATTGTCTCAGGGTGACGAGCGCAGTGCAGCGCCGCGAAGAATTTTGCAAAACAAAGTTCTGGGTGGTGCTGTCATTGTTATTAGCTGACGTATTGCTTACCATCAGGCAAACGACCAGCTAGTCTCGTCATTCAGTTACATAAAAAAAATATTCTTATCTAAATTTGGTAAAAGATATTTTTGACAGCCTATTAAAAGTCTGAGAAGGAAATTGCAATAGCTTTCATGACGTCAGTGTTCGGTAGCCGCATACAGATGAAATATTGAGGGAATGTGCCCGGAATCCTAGTTATAGAAATATCGCTAATCTGGAAGGTGTAATAGTATATTGGCAGATCCACTTTCGGATTCTGCCCAAAAATTATATTCGCTAGCAGACACAAGAAACTAGATGTGGTATTTAATATGTATTACGTATTAACCAGGGCGGCATATTCGCAATCAGCAACAAAGCCCTTTTCCTATGTTTTTTTTTGTAATTGAATGACGAGACGAGCTGGTCGTTTGCCTGATGGTAAGCAATACGCCAGCCCATAACAATAAAAGCACCACCCAGAACTTTATTTTGCAAAATTCTGCGCGGCGCTGCACCGCGCTCGTCACCCTGAGACAATTAGCTGTTGAGTCTCACAATGCCCTGTAATTTCGCTACATTTACAAGCCACGTATATAAACGTTTTACTGAACAGCACTTCTACAACTGACCTTTACCATTAAATGTCTTTGGTGTTAGTTGAGATATGGATAACGAATTTCAGATCTATTTTCTATTTTCATGCTGTTTTTTTTAGTGTCAAATATCTTATTATATCTGATTTACTCACGTCCATTAGCCTGTCAAGTTGATGCAGCCTCATGTAGAGCGCTTCGAATCCATCCTTGTACAGCTCTCGCAGTTTGTACCCGTACATCAGACGCACCAGCAGACAAAACGCTTGTTCCTCTGGCATCTAAGAACATAAACGTTTGACATAATACTAAGAGAAATAAGACAGACGTTTATACCATATAATTTCACAGAGCGATGAAGCAATACTCTATCAGTCTCTGTCTTCATCGCTCACACACTATCTCCCTTTCTTAATTCGATCCCATCCTGCCTCTCTTTCTTTCCTTTGTCCTATATCTCCGACTTTCGAAGAGTGCTCACGTGTAGCAGCAGCTCAGCTGCCAATAAGCTCGGCCTCTGAATAGGGGATCGGACAACTTTTCAGAAAGTGTTTTAAATTAGCTACAATAAATAATAATAATATATAGCCATGAAAAATACTAATTGAATTAAATAACGCTCTAAAATTACCTAAAACTATGTTTAAATATTATGTTTCAAATATTGCCGCGCAAAAGGTCACCTCAAAACTTGTGATGTCATATGTAGGTAGAAAACGACAAACTCTTCGAAATAAAACTTGCAAAGATATTCTAATACGTTTTGTGACGTTTGGGGACTATATTGTAGTAATGGAACGAAAAAATTAGCAAAAATATATTTTATGAAAAGCAAAAACGTAAAATAAACACAAGCTTGACTCACGGCATTTGCCTACAAATGACGTCATGCGCTGTGATTGTTGTTTCGTTTGAGATGAAGAACAGATTAAAAATGTCAGAATTATTTATTGATCTAAAAATATAAATCATTATTATTTCACAAAAATATTGATTGACTGATCTTTCTGGTCCGACGAACATTAGTTCTAACTACAATTTTGATTGTTTCTCGATTGCTGTCCGATCCCCTATTCTCACTTCATGGTTCTACACTGCGTATGTTCGAGCCATGCGCAGGAGAGAATCCAGCCCAACTCCATAATATCGGATACATTTCGGAGAGTATGCGTCGGAATTGCACCAACTAAGTCCCCCATCCCCGTTTCATCATCGGACTACACCGTTTCATGGTGTCCTTCTGCGCGCACTAAGCGCTTTGTTTCCACATTTATTATGCGCACTGCTAACGAGTGGAACTCCCTGCCAGAGTCAGTCTTTCCCGATAGCCACAATCTAGGAATCTTCAAGTCGAGTGAACAGGTACTGTTCGTGCTGGGTGTTAGATCTACTGGGTTAAAGCAATAGTAAATAAAACCACTGACTTTCCATAATTCGGGGTGGACTGTATAAGTTATAATTTAAGTTGTTTACTCGACGAGACCTTACAGGCGAATGTCCTATTCTAAGTTCTATTATCTATATTTAAGCTAAGGGTCGCGACGCACACTAGCGCGCACAGCAAGCGGTCACGCCGCTTTGTATTTGTGTGCGCGCGACAGGGATACATTACAAAGGAGTTATTCTATACAAATTAAAATACAATGGGTACAAAGTGGTGGAGACAATTATATATTAACTTAGGGCTACGAAAATACTACGACAAAACTTTATTATCTACAATCGTCCGCAACAGGTACTATCTTGGCCAGCGTGCTAGATCGTCGACCGCATCGTCGCTTACCATCAGGTGACATAGTGGTAAAAGGCAAGCCAATTCACGATAAGAAAAACTAGAACTCCTCTTGCCTCGCAAAAGGATTATTCTCACTGTTTCTCTCTCACTCTGCCTCCCTCCCTGGTCTTGAATGATACTCACGTGTAGCAACAATGTCGCAGCTAAGAAGCTCAGTCCTTGACAGTATCCAACTTCATGGTCTTACACCGCGTACGCTCGCGCCATGTGTAATAGAGAATCCTGCCCAAGCCAACAGGCCTCGCAGAAGCATAATTCACACTTTCTTTCTCTCTCCCTCCTTTGCCTAAGTACTCACGTGTAGCAGCAACGTCGCAGCTAAGAAGCTCAGTCCTTGACAGTATCCAACTTCATGGTCGTACACCGCGTACGCTCGCGCCATGCGCAATAGAGAATCCTGTCCAAGACCACCGGCCTCGCGGAAGAAATCGTGCGCGGGGAATGTTCGCGCTATGTCGCGTTGGATTACAGCTTCGAATGGACAGTCCTGTAAGAAATAATTACTTTTAAGCTTAGGGTTTGTGTTTTGAATAACCTGATTTTTTAGACTGTTGCATCAAGTTGAAACACTGTACAGGTTGTGGCAATATTTTGGGACCTGCAGGGTAGGTACCTTTTCCCTTGCAATGCAGGTTTGTTCTTAGGAAACATCGGTTGAATTTTGAAGAAAACAAAAACTGCATGCTTGAATTTTTAATAAATGGTACAGATAGCCAGAAAAAAACGATTTCTCAAAAAAATAGTCTTGGTCCTATTTCTTACGAGTAATCTTACACCCAAAGTATGTAACCCATCAAATCAAATCGTAAGTTTTTGAGAATATCAATAGTTTTCGTTTGGCGCCTGTGTGGACAAACAAATGAAGGCGACGAACGGAGGGCGCCCCATTTGTCGTAATATTTATAGCGGACATTTATTGATTTTTAGCGAAAGGATTTGTTTATATGTTTTTTGTTTCAAATTTGAGATGAATTTCTGATTCCACTAGATTCATTAGTTAATTAATAAAATAAATACTAACTTTACTGATGAGCGTGCGATACGTCTCCATGAGCGCGTCGTTCTGGTCGACCCCGGCCAGCCGCAGCCACACCTCGCCGCGCAGCGCCTCGGGCACGCCCACGCGGACCAGGTTGTTCAGCGCACGCGGCTTCGGACCCGTCCAGCTGTGGGGAACACTTATTATTAACATGTAACTTATTTTTTTATGTTACTTTTCATGTAACTTAGAAGGACAGTAATGTGTATAAGTTATATCTAGTGGTAAGTTTCTAGTTGTAGTGGTCTAGTGGTCGGGGGGGTCACTCAACTCCCGCCTCTCTTTAGATCTATGTGCTCCATCTTAGGCCACCTAATCGCTTCACATCAGGCAAAAAAGTGGCCAAACATAAATCTAAAAAACTTAAAAAAAAGGTTTCGTATCCGTCTGGGTGGGTACCACCGCTTTGCCAGTTATTCAGCCGCCAAGCAGTAATGCGCAAGCATGGCAGCTGACTAGAAACAGAAAGGTAGAGATGGATTGATAGAGCAAGTGTCAAAGGAAAGAGTAATAAAGAAAAACACAAAGAGGTCCCAGCGGCCAAAGGTAGAAAGGGCGACATTGAGGTCGCCACTAATTCGTCAACCCTTCACCCGATCAACGCCACCATAAGTTGTCCACGGATGTTCTATTAGGCGAACGCATTTCATTGTCTTAATTCGGGCTCGCTAGACAACGGCGGGGTGACCGCGGGGAGAGTAACAACAGGTCAGTAACGCACCTCCGCAGCACCTGCGCCCAATTGACGAGCACATCCTCGCCGCAGTCTTTGGAAACCTCGCCGGTGCCGCTGAGCAGAGGCTCGTCGCCGTCCGACTCCGGCTCGCCGGGCGAGGGCGGCGCGGCCGCGGCCGACAGCGGAGACGGCAATAGGCTAGACAGAGACAGCGGCAGATTCAGCCGGGAGCGGTCGAGCTCGCCCGATGTCTCGATGCTGGCCACTTCGTATTGCAGCTGGCCGAGAGCATCAACGCACTGAAAATCAAAATAAATGATCAAAATAATATCACTTTTGCTTAGAATTATAACCAGGCCTTACGCACTCCGCACTGTAGGTACATAGCCGGACACCGACGGCGGGTCGCGCGTCGTTACACGTGCCGCGTCAGAAGAGATAGGAGCTATGCGATAGAAAGAGAGGCGCTCTGTAGGTTAATATGACAGGTAGGTATGCAGCGCTACGCGAGCTGAATTGAATTTTATTGCATCATACCAAGAGTCGCTATTTGTTTAAATATCTTTGCGGAGTGATGCTTCTGTCCCTTAGTATTCTGTGTCATAACTAAATACAATAGAATACAAAACTCTTTATTAAACTATTAAATAATAATAGCACAAAATTCCTTACTATGGTAGTACAATGCAAGGTAAAATAATAAACGCCAAACGATCAATAGATCCCGGCCTAAAATAGGATTCTTTATATCTAGGCAACCAGACCCATAGATACCTATACATTAAACTAATGCGCCTTTTTTGGGCGAACTAACATTTGTCCCGTTATTATGAGAAACAAACTCGGTTACCAATGTGGTGTATCAGATTTCAGCTAACCTGCCTAACCACTAAACAACAGAGGCCGTCATAGAAAATAGAAAGATGAGCCATTTTCTAAATTTAAAGTGTTTAAACAAATTTTAGGCGAGCATGCTGTAAATCTCGTTTGAATTTTGAATTAGAAAAAAATCTAAATAAATAGTTAAGAACTGAAATCTCACCTCTTTGAGGTTAATGTAGAACTGCTGCACTAGCGGCCTCTTTGAATAATACCAAAACCTTTCTGTAGGCGGAAATATTTTCACTGGAGTTTCGATGACCAGCCTGCAAAATTCAAAGAACTTATCAGAAAATAAATATTTTAATTACATTACCTTTGATTTAAACGCATTTTTTTTATTATTTCAATGTGAGCCCGTGTGATGCCCCAGTATTATAGATACCTGTGTGTCATTGTAAACTTAGTAATGCGGAATTCGCAGATATCTTTTAGACATAAATCTCAGTCTTCATACATTATTATATGCTCATCTCAAAATTAACGGCATTGAATATTTGGGATTTTAACATCTACCTACTCGCCCAGCATTCGAATTAGCTATCGAAATTATTTTCATCCTGTCGATTTGTTATCTTTCATATTGTCGAGATATCTAATATTTAAGCAAAATTATTAGAGGCTAGCCTTAATATTATTATTATGTCGCTCTTTCTCACGGGTTATACACCCAATCCTTTGGAAGGCTTGCGCGGGGACATGAGTCCAACACGTAGAGGCCTCTTAGAGAATTTAATTTAGATATGTAATGGGCAACACTTATCGGGGACTGCCTCTAAGTGCATCATTAAGAAGATGCAATCAAAGACAGCCTCCGATAAGTGCGAGGACTATTATTGAAGATATGAAAGTTACTTATGATTGGGCTATTGTGGTGAATTTTTAATGGAGAGCTGGTCTATGATATGAGACCTCGGCACCTGCCAGTTCCGCCTCATAAGAAAATATTTTAGCAGGTGGTGACCCGCCACCCACTAAACGGGCCCCCTATAAGGGCCGCCGTTCATTGGCGACGAAAGGGGCAACGTTGGTGTGGGTGGCTAAAGGGTGTCGAGAGGTGTGCTGCTGTTTCACTTAAACGCTACTACCGGCGTTATGCCCTTTAAGACTTCCACCCTTGGAGCTTAGTTCTTAGCTCTTGCATCTCCACCCCCGGACGGCCAGTTAAGTTATTATTATTATTTCGAGCCTACAATGTCCCACTGCAGGTCAAAGGCCTCCCTTTCATTCTTAATATTATATATTGTATAATCCTAGGGGAGATCAGTGTACGCTGAAACACGGGCGATGAGCCTAGTTCAGCAACAGATACCCCAATATTATATATTTGTCACCTAGACAATAACTTTGAGAATCTTATTGATTTATTTATAGGCCCTGCACCAATGACTTATAGTTAAGTGCAGATTTTGCACGCTCGCTCTAAAACGGTGAAGGAAAACATCGTGATGAAACCTGCTTACGCTCTTTGGAGTGGTAGGCTCAGGCCGTGGTTGCAATACCACCCGCCGAACAAAGCCATGTCGTCAAGCGACCTAGTCGTGATTCGGGATGATGTTCGGCGAACCATCGGGGTGACAGGTCTGAGCAGCCGCTCAACTGCCGTCTCTCTCTAGATCTATGTGCTCCACCTTAGGCCACATCATCGCTTCACATCAGGCGAGATAGTGGCCAAACATAGATCTACAAAGCGTAAAAAAAAAAAACTGATATACGGTTCGCAGATCATTTTTACTACGGAAATCATTCAGTTTTTCAAACTAAAAAATAAATATAAATACACAGCTCTTATAACCACGCCTGCCTGACATACGCATTTTAAATATATATATATATATATAAATTGAGTAGTAATTTACCTGAGTGGATCAGGTATCCCTCTAATAACCAGGTCGAGGGCAAGGGACATATAGGCGGGGGCGCCATCGCCGCTGGCCACGTTGAACGCAGCCAGCGCAGACTCGCCCGCATTCCACAGTGCGCACACTGAGCAACCAGACCCGCCTGATGACCCGCTCACCTAAAAAAATATATAAATAACAATAATTCACTTTATAACAAAAAAAGTACCGACTTCAATTCTGATGTATCTTCGAAGTTCAAGGTCGAATATCGATGAAATTTATATGGGATCCCATTGTACTGGGACTGTTTGTACATTGGACTGTTTGTCCCATTGTGTTGTATTACTGGGCATTATGAGACTGTTGAGTCTAGCTAATAGCTAATTGTCTCAGGGTGACGAGCGCAGTGCAGTGCCGCGCAGGATTTTGCAAAACAAAATTCTGGGTGGTGCTGTTATTGTTATGGGCTGGCGTATTGCTTACCATCAGGCAAACGACCAGCTCGTCTCGTCATTCAGTTCTACAAAAAAAAATGTAGCTATACTGAACCCAACGCGAAAATTTTCCAAATCGGTTCATAAATAAAGGAGTTCTGAGGTAACAAACTCCTCCTTTTTTTGAAGTAGTTTATTAAATTAGTTGTACTAATAATAAATTATTAATCCTAAAAAGCTTAAGGATATTTTTATGACCCATCAAACCTACTATCTGGTAACAATAAATATTTCATTTCATTTCAAGACTCCGCGCAAAGATATTACATCGTATATTACAGTGCATACCATCTCAAGCAGTCTCATATCGGAATGCTTCACACTCCGGCCAGGCGCGAGGAGAATGCCGAAGCACCTCTCTATATAAAGCCCGCCGGTGTATGTTGTCTGTGGATCTTCCACCTCCGTCTGTACGTTGTTGGTGACTTGCGACACGTTGATAGTCACTTGTTTGTCTATGCCCCCGCGCAGCTTGAAACCGAGACGCTCTTTCGGAACGTGACTGAAGGTTCCCTGGAACAGAAAATATGACTGAACTAATCTGAAACGGAATGAAAATATCTAGTGTAATTCCGCTGAATATCAGATATCTTTCGTTTCAGATTTGAGATTAATTTATTATTTTTTAGTACTAAGTGATGAAACGAGCAAGTCGTTCGCCTGATGGTAAACGGCATGCCTGCCCACAACCATTGCAGTGCCACCTAGAACATTTCAAATTTCATCTAAATCCGTTTAGCCGTTGCGGCGTGAAGAGGTAACAAACACACTAAACACACAAACTTTCGCATTTGTGTGCGTTTGTTAAATTAAATAATATCTCACAAGTAACACACAAGACAAAAAAAACACAAATATTTTTAAGGAATGAGGAGCCACAACCATGGCCACAGAAAAACTTTATACATGCACTAATATTTGTCCCGTTGCGGGAATCGAACCTGCGTCTTCCGTATAGTAAGTTCCAACCACTACACCACAGATATTCAGAAAATACCTAGCCTAGAGTATGGCAGTTGACGGGAATCTGAAGGCTTTATCATGTGTTTCAAACCAAGGAAGGCCTATTTTGACTGATGAAGATTTCATAGCATTTTTGTTTCTAAGCAATAACGCATGCTCGGCTATTATAGTTTAACAAACTTTTTAGGTACGCAAAATATTTCGCCGCAACCGAGGTTTGAACTCGGGACCTTCTCCTTGAGTAAGAAAAGCTCTTAACCAACTGAGCTACAACAACAGGTACATCAGAGGTCGAAATACTTGCACACCTTTTTGTTACCGTTTCCGTTTGAGTTAGTGTAGTGTTCAGTGATAGTGAATTAGTACGATGGCACCAAAACAAAGTGTCTTCGCCTTAATAGAGACAATAGGAAAAGTGTTAATGGACACATTCTTAGTATTAGTTGATTTATCAGTGTTAAATGTAAATTACTTATTAGCCTAATCAATTGGCTAGATTGTAATAAAAATGGTGATCATATTGACTACGAAACTATACCAAGGAAATAGTACATTGTACACCGAGGGGAGAAAACGATCTCGAGTTTCCTTTAAGCCCTCCGCTGCGCGTCGGGCTTAAACATACTCTCGAACAGAAGTAGAACTTTCTCCCGAGTGATACATAGTGCTTTATACTACACCTACGAGGAAAATAAAATACAATTTAGTTAAAACAAAATTTAACGCAACGAAATAAATTGCCGCGCTTTTTTTTTCGTATTGCAGAATAAGGTTGCCATCCTCATTTCATTAAAAATAGAAAACAAAAAAAAAACCGCCTCTTTTCTCTAATTATTTGATATAAAACCTATTTGAGGTTTGTATGTTTCCCGCCTCTTTTTTCTAATTATTTCATACAAGACCTTTTTGAGGTTTGACGTTTGTGTTTTTTTTTTATGTTCGCTGCTAAAAAACAAAAGAAAGCTAGCCGGGCAGTAATGGATTTTCATACAACATTCCTGCCCTGCTTCGGAGGGCAGTAATGAAATTCCATATAACTTTTCCCGCCGCACATTTTTAAGGGAGAAATTACGAACTTTGTAACCCGTTTATGAACGAGTAATAAGACACTTTCCGAGTGGGTGTGGTATAAAAACCTTTTCTTTACCGTCTTATGACGGAAATAAAGACCTCACCTTGGCATCAGTCTCTTTAATATCCACAGTACACTCCAGTACATGCATGAGCTGCATCGGCGGCGCGGCCGGGCCCAGGCCTTCCGTGAGGGAGCCCGTCATAGAGGGCGCTGCGCTCAAGTCGCCTATTATAGACGACGCCATCGAACGGGGGATGCGCTCGAAAGCTTTGGCGAAGCAACCTGGAACAAGTTTTTTTTTTAGAAGTTTACGAGTAGGTGTTGCTGCTTTTTTCTTTACTATTATAAAATTGTAACTTTGAATAATCGTTATCTATAGACTCGAAAACTGCTGAACGATGATACGGTATATTACATAAAAATAGGTTAAATGACTACAAAGATACAACTTGACGTCTTCGTAGTACGCGCTTTCATATACTAGAGACGTCTGCTAAATAGTCATGGAAAAAAGACGGGTGTGGGCTTCCTCTAAGTCACGGGGAAAAGCCAGTGTGTAAATAAATGTATTGCTTTTGTTAAACTTCCAAAGACTTTTGTATGCAAAAATGAATGAAATGACACAGAAGCAGAAGAGTATACGTATATACTCTATGTATCTCAGAAACATGAGTTAGTGATATTTTTCCTTAATATCTGGTTATAACTAAATAATAGAGATCGAAACGCAAAACTCAAACTTCGTAAATACGATAGTTTCGACACTTCTACGAAAATTGTACGAATGAGTGATTAATAAACCACTGTTATATCAGAGCCTTGCCCTTTATTACTTGGAGTACAAGTACATTAATTAAAAACGCTTCTGCATCGCATTACGAAACCAAAGAGTTGAACCGAGACGTCGGTGTCAGTCGGTCGGTCAAGGCCGGCTCGCTGGGCATTCGGCATGTTCAGCTTATGATCTGGCATAATGTATTTTAAGCGCACTTTACTATTGTCATATCAAACATTTTTAAATTTATATTTTATTTATAAGCCAAGCATTAGTGCGCAAGCAATACTGTGTTCCGGTTTGAAGAGCATTGTAGTTAGCGAAATTACTGGGCATATAAGACTTTATAACTGATGTCTCGGGGTGGTGAGCGCAATTGAGTGATACGCAGTGCTTTTTATGATATTAAGTTCTGGATGGCACTGCAATTGTTATGGGTAGGCGTGTCGCTTACCATCAGGCGAAAGACTTGCTCATGTTATCACTCAGATCCATAAAAAATTAAGTACACATTTCTGATGGTTATTTCAAAGATTCAACTTAAATAAATTAGATACACAGTTTTTCAAAATGCTGGTTGTCCTCATACTAAGTCTTAATATTTGCAGATCTTTTGAAAAAGTATGATGGTTTTATTTTATTTTATTTTATGGTTGATGAGAAAAATAAAGACTGTATAATTAATTTTTAGAAAAAAACAAAAACCGACTTCAATGTATCTTCGAAGTCCAAGGTCACATATCGATTAAATTTATATGGGACCACTTCGTAGCTATACTGAACCCGACGCAAAAAGAATTTTTCACATCGGTTCATAAATGACGGAGTTCCGAGGTAACAAACATAAAAAAAAAAATACAATCGAACAGAGAACCTCCTCCTTTTTTGAAGTCGGTTAAAAATGGGCAAGTGGGCTACTCTTGGTAAGTACACTGTTCAGTGAACCAAAAACACTTACCGAAAACTTTTCGTTTCATTAGAAAACAATCAAATATTGTGTTGAATTTAGAAAGATTTGACGTCCTCGTTCTCTTACACTGAATAGCGGAATGCCGGTCAAAAAGACCATGATTAGTGAACCCAATTAATTTTAAATCTTAGTACGGTGTTACTCATTATTTTTCATACCTTATCATATTAATTTAGAACTACAAAAACCCCTTTTTTATCCTTGTAAATTAACATGGTTGTATGATTGTACGAAGTACAATGACCTCAATTATTATACCGCAAACTCAAACGCGTGATCAGCAAAACTTCGCCTTTATAAACTAGACAATTTTAAATATAATTGTGAATTCTCGACCCAAACCTTATAGCATACACATCACCTTAAATAAATCTTCTCAAGATCATCTGGGTGTCTGTCAAGCAAGATCAAGATCTACTATCAAGTCGTATGTACGCTCCTCGTACAATTATAATACTAGTTGCGCCCCGCGGTTTCAGTCGCGGTTTCTCGGGATAAAAAGTAGCTTGGGTTAATCCAGTTTATAAGCTATCTCCATTCCGCAGCCGTTATGGCGTGAAGAGGAAACAAACACACATACACACAAACAAACTTTCGCATTTGCAATATTAAGTGGTTTTTTTTTCATGGAACTGAGTAATGAGACGAGCATATCATTCGCCTGATAGTAAGCGCCACGGCTACCCATAACGAACGCAGTGCCATCCAGAACTTTTAATACAATAAAAGTGCTGCGTAGCAATGCATTGCGCTCATCACTCCGAGACATCATTATGTTGTCTTATATGCGCAGTAATGCTTACGCACTACTGCTTGGCGGCAGAATAACTGTCAAAGCGGTGGTACCTACCGAGATGGCCTCCCGCTTACGAGACCTACCACGAGTAAAATATTAAGCGTGATTAAAGTAGTTTCATCTAATGAATATGTACGACTTACTTTATTAATTATTGCAAAGAGGAAAGTACTACTCATATTAATTATTTAGAGCGCTCTGGAAATAAACTCCTGATCAATACCTACTCCATAGAATAATGTAATTTACCTACATGAGATAACGAACAAAACATACATGAAAATGTCCGGACTAACACAAAGTGTGGGCGGTAACCTCGTATGAATAGTTAAATGTTACGCACCTCAGCTCTATGACAATCCAACTCCAATAAAAGAACGAAATCAAAACAATTATTTTTTTCCTTTCACACGTTTTTTCACCAACAAGAGATTTATAACAAAAATATAAAATATTTTTTTTTTAAAACAAGGACCGTCTTCATAACTAAACTTATATTTTTTGTTTTTGTCATTCTTTTCAAAAAGCGCTGAGTCAATTTCGATAAAATGTATATGGAACTACATCTGAACCATGACCTAAACAAAAAAAGAATCATCAAAATCAATTCATAATTGGCGGAGTAATCGCGTAACAAACATACAAAAAAAATAAAATAAACATACCGTCGAATTGAGAACCTCCTCCTTTTTTCAAGTCGATTAAAAATTCATAAACATTTAATCACTTTTTATTCATATGTCACTCTTTTTGTCTAAATATTTATTAAACAAAACACAACTCTAGCACAAACTTTATTAAGAAACACTTTTTATACAGTGGACCACCGAAATTAAAGATTTTTAAAGCAGTTTTTACACTAAAGTGCGGCAAAATAAACAGCCTCTGACAGCAAGTGACTTTGTAAAAACAGACGTCGAACGCGATAACGTTTGCTCCCACCGACTCGCGGACGTATTCTGATACTCATTTACATTTCGATGCTGATTATGAATGCTGTAAATGTCGCCTGCATCGTTGTCGGACTATAAATGAAGCTCAATCCTAACCTAATAAATATTATTCATCCTTAAAGTTATTTCATTATTGGTTTGTTCATCCACAAATAACACAAAAACTTGTGAAGATATTTATATGAAAACCGAAATATGCATTGCAAATCATTTATAACTTATAAACATAAATAACAAGTAAAAAAGGCGTATGTAGAGCCTCGTGGCGAAAGTAGTCAGTTAATAAATTCTAGAATTATTTATTAAAGTCTATACAAAATATATTGATTAAATAGGCACAAAAAATGCACATTCAAATTATTATTGCAGGATGTGCTAACAATATCCATTGCACTATTTTTACACTATAAAGTAAGGTCTATATAGGCTCTCTGATAAAATAAGGTCTATATGGGGGAGACCTTTGCCCAGCAGTGGGACAGCATAGGTTAAAAAAAAAAGGCTTCGCTATATATATTGTATAATATGCCGGTAACGACAATATCAATTGATGAATATAGCGGTTAGCAACTATTTGCGGCAACAAATAAATTGAAATGTCAAAGATTATCATGTTATTTTGTTAATGAGAAAGAATATGTATTAGCACGGTGACTAATGATGTTAAAAATAAGATTTTTGGAATATATGAGATTAATATAGCGTATATGTGTATATATATATATATATATATATATAATATATATTTATATAGATTATATATATATACATATATATATATATATATATATATACATATATATATATATATATATATACATATATATATATGTGTGTGTGTGTGTGTATAATTATTAATTAATTATATATTTCATTGGTTTTGTATATATTTTATATAACTTTAGTTTAAGTATGTTGTTAGAATACATACCTACGTTCTTATGTCTGCACACTTTCGTCTATACATTTTAATATTGTCTCTTTATAGCGTACGGTTGTCTGGAAGATATTCGCTGTTTAGCGATAAGGTGCCTATTGTACTTATCATAAGAAAGTATGTTCAAAATGTAATTCCTTCTTAAGTGCAATAAAGTGTTTTCTATTCTATCTCTGCCTTCCAGCATTTCGTCATAAATTCGTTTATTGTGCAGTAATGATGTGTTTCGAAGAACGCTTTAATTTTTGTTTTGAATTCTAGGGTAGGTAATTTAGTTACATCAAGAGGTATATATTTTCATTTGTACATAAAAATACACTTTCGATTAACAGAATAGGTACTCGCTCACAATACACACATCCTGTTATCAGGTGCCAAACAATAGATGCACATGACTAGCACGGCCGGTTGACTCACGGCTTCACAAACGAACTCTACACAATGATTTCAACTCAAAAAAGGAGGAGGCTCTCAGTTAAATTGTATACAAGGTGAATGTTTGATGTGCATAGCCAACTAGAGCGAGTGTGGCTCAGTGGGAACACGTGCGACTTTCGACCCGACGCACCTGAGTTCGAATGCCGCTGGCCTCGCACTATACTGATTTTTTAAATTGATGTGCGGATTTAACACTGGCTGTAAAAAACCCCCAACACGAAAAACCTATAAAAATTAAAAAACGGATCAACTGTTTTTGATAAAACATGTCTAAAACCGCTAGAAACCCTGATTTTAAATAAAAAAGCTGCATCCAAATCGGTTCACCCGTTAAGAGCTACGGTACCATCGACAGACACACATAGCGGTCAAGCTTATAAACACCCCTTTTTTAGTCGGGGCACAGTATTTTATTTTGCCTCTGGGTCGGACATTTCCATCTGACCCTGTGGGTCGATGGGGAGCAGTGTTCTGAACAACATTAGTTAGGAGGAAGAGTATCCATTGTCAATAGTTTAGCAGAAAAATAAATTCAAAGTTTGTGTTTTCAGGGACTCCCAAAAACGAAAATATCATATATCTGTTTGAACACTATGATATTTACTTTAATTGCTTTATAAGATATACACACTTTAGACTTTCCGGAGTTTCGCTGCAGCCCATAGTTTAAGAGAAAAAAAAATAAAACATAAATTTCAGTTTTAATTTTTTTTCTAGTAAACTCTTTCGATCCCGCAACAAAATGTTATTTTAAAGTATGCGTTGACATGCCCTCTATGCACTATAATAGTACTTTCTCCCGAGTGATACATAGTGCTTTATACTACACCTACGAGGAAAATAAACAAAATTTAACGCAACAAAATAAATTGCCGCGCTTTTTTTTCGTATTGCAGAATAAGGTTGCCATCCTCATTTCATTAAAAATAGAAAACAAAAAAAAACCGCCTCTTTTCTCTAATTATTTGATATAAAACCTTTTTGAGATTTGAGGTTTGTATGTTTCCCGCCTCTTTTTTCTAATTATTTCATACAAGACCTTTTTGAGGTTTGACGTTTGTGTTTTTTTTTTTATGTTCGCTGCTAAAAAACAAAAGAAAGCTAGCCGGGCAGTAATGAATTTTCATACAACATTCCTGCCCTGCTTCGGAGGGCAGTAATGAAATTCCATATAACTTTTCCCGCCGCACATTTTGAAGGGAGAAATTACGAACTTTGTAACCCGTTTATGAACGAGTAATAAGACACTTTCCGAGTGGGTGTGGTATAAATATATTAATCCCCAATCTAGTGGGTCTTAGGAATTTTGTAATTGTACCTGTAGGTTTTGTCATAGCAAAGTTCACACATGTTAAATTTTCATTGCTTTTATTGTATCACAGGCGCTGTATTGTATCAAAGTAAAACAATAATCAATCGCTAACAAGGAAGTGCCGTATCTTAAAACTTAGTGATTATAATATTGTCACTACAGAACAATATATCAATATGTACACAAACTTTCAACACTTACGTTTTAAGAACTGATTGTGATCACTGATTTTTGAAACCACAATTTAAATTACATTTATCAAAATAATTTCACACAACACTGCGCACAAGTGACTTCTATCTCAAAAATACTGTTCAATGATGCTTCTATTTAGACATCCCATTTGGTTACATAGAAGCAAATCATTATAAATGAATGGTCAAACATGTACTCGGTCCGCATGACGCGTCAATTGATAATAATTATGTGTCTATGTGCCCCGATTTCACATTATTGGGCACGCACATACAATCAGGTGAAAAGGGGTCAGGGTCTCAGGGGTAAAGCAATATTGGTAATGGATTTGTACTTGGCATGTGTGTGAGTGCAGTAAGCGTGATTAAAGAGAAAGGGTTTTTAATACAATAAGTTTCGCATTCGCCAATGAAGTGGACAAGGTAGAGAGAGGGGAGGCGTCTCCAAGAGTTTTTTTTTTTGTGATATCTCTTTATTTAATTATATAAAAAAGAAATCATTATATTGTTTAAAACTCTCGGCATTTTATGCTGAGCTGAGCCCATTCGGCCATTTATTTATTATTTGTTTTATTTTTTGTTTGTCATTTTTGTGTGCCGAATGATTTTTCTTTCTTTCTTGGTATCTTTCTTTCTTTGTTAAAATAATGGTAGTAGTATTCAAAAGGTACACACACTAATACAGTCAATTATGCGTCTCCCCAGATAGAAACAAGAGCAATCTCCTACATACAACACACACTACTTTGCACACCAAGTACGCAGTACTTTTTATGGTATTATAAGTTTTGGGTGGCACTGAAATTGTTATGGGCAGGCGTGGCGCATACCATTAGGCGAACGACTTGCTCGTATCAATACTCAGTTCCATAAAAATCAAGTATTTCGGGTACCTAATACGTAAAGTGAGACAAAAAGGACAAGCAGAAATCTTGACAGGTTTGTGTGTAGATACAATATGAATGTATAAAATAAGTATTTTAATATTGTCTCCACTTCTCAGACAAACGTGATTTTTAACCGACTTCAAAAAAGGAGAAGGTTCTCTGTTCGATTGTATTTTTAACCGACTTCAAAAAGGAGGAGGTTTACAATTCGACGGTATGTTTTTTTTTTTTATTTTTTTTTTATTTTTTTTTTTGTGTGTTTGTTACGCGATTACTCCGCCAATTATGCATTGATTTCGATGATTCTTTTTTTGATTGGTAGGTAATACTTCAAAGGTGGTCCCATATAAATTTTATCGAAATTCATTCAGTAGTTTTTGAAAAAAATAGCAAAAACAAAAAAATATAAGTTTAATCTTCAAGTCGGTTCTTGTTTTTTTCGTAACCAACTTTCTAAAGGTGGAGGTTTGTATTCGACTGCTTCACCTGCTTCACCCAGGGTTGACTTCCGGTGAGGGAACTCCTCAACGGTGAATAGTACAGACACAACATTTCGTAAATGGATTTAACCATAATAGCCTGTTCTAAATTCCATCATGACATGGCAGATACACCCAGGATTGACTTCCGACGAGGGAACTCCTCAACAGAGAATAGGACAGACTTGAAATTTTTTTGTACATGCATTTAATTGTGATAGCCCGTTTTAAACTTCGTCATGATGTGGCTTCTAGATCATAAAAGCTTGTCTTTAAAAACTTTTTGAATTAATTTAATTTAAACTGGTTTTTTACTAAAAAGGTTAAAATAAATTATTTTTCAAAAAAAACTAAACCGACTTCAAAACCACAAATGGCACTCAAAAGTAAAAAATAAATTAATATAATTATAATAAGCGATACCCACTCATATATTTGAAGTCGGTGCCAGCCAAGTCTAAAAGGTAGTAGATAAATACTACCTACAAGTAGTACTTACTATATACATAGTATTTATCTACTACCTATTAGACTTGGCTGGCACCGACTTCAAATATATGAGTGGGTATCGCTTATTATAATTATATTAATTTATTTTTTACTTTTGAGTGCCATTTGTGGTTTTGAAGTCGGTTTAGTTTTTTTTGAAAAATAATTTATTTTATGTTTGTTACCTCAGAACTCCGTCATTAATGAACCGATTAGGAAAATTCTTTTGTGGTTTCAGTATAGCTACGAAGTGGTCCCATATAAATTTCATCGTTATTTGACCTTGGACTTTGAAGATACATTGGAGTCGGTTTTTGTATTTCTTAAAATTAATTATCTTATTACGAAACGGTTATATTATTTATTTATTTATTCTTTATTTCAGGCAACATTAGATAAGTTACATATGTAATTTACTTAATCTACGGCTCATATAAATTATATACCTTAAGCTTAGAACTAACATACATACAAATTATATTAATATATATTTAGAATATTTATGTGACACGTTTTGTCGGCGACGTGTGGCGCAACTGCGCGGTGCCAGCGGGGTTATAGGTTGCGGTTATTACTATTATATATTATTAGCTATATTTTGATAAAGGTTACCAATTCTAAGCTTGAGCTAACTTGTGAAAAAGACAATAGACTGAATCAATTTCCTCAAGGACATGAGTCAACTTTGCTTGGTGACTGTCTCACAACAAAGCAACAAACTCTACTGTACAAATATTTAATTCATAGTATTGTATAGTAGATATAAAATCTTATTTTATTATACCTGCAGTTTATTTTGGAATGAAATGCAACAACATAAAATACTTTTTTTTTATTACTGGTGGTAGGTTTCTGGTAACCCAGAGGCCGTCTGGTTGGGTACCACCGTTTTGCCAGTTATTCTGCCGCCAAGCAGTAGTGCGCATTACTGTGTTCCGGTTTAAAGGGCATTATAGCCAGCAAATTTCTGGGCATAATGAGACTTTATAGCTACTTGTCTCAGGGTGACGATCGCAGTGTAGTGCAGAATTTTGCATGACAAAGTTCTGGTTGGTGCTGCAACTGTTATGGGCAGGCATATTGTTTACCATCAGGCAAAGAACCTGCTCGCCTCGTCACTCAGTTACATAAAAAAGTGGAATTTTTCTTAGTTTAGAAAAATATTTTAAATTATTTCTATATACCTAGTTCGGTATATTTATTTTCCCTTAGCGCGAATCCGTGTCATGAGTTGACCTAGCTAACCACAGCACCAGAGGCTGTGTGATGGCTTTTACGCTTGAGTTAAAATCTCATGGAACCATGAAAATTATGCAAGTCTATAGTTGTGCCTGATTGCACTACGGCTTGAAGTACGACGAGGTTATTTATTTATTTATATTATTTATTTATTCATTTTAGGAAGTTTACAGTCAATACTTGCATATGGCAATGAAATTATGTTTAAGATAACTAGGTCAATCGTAAGTTTTCACCTATAAGTAAAATTTTGTATGTTTGTTTTGTACGAAAGTAACAGACATAAAAAAACAATTGCTGTAATTGAAACAAATCTCAGTTTGAGAACCAAAGAATACTGAAGCCAAGCATTGTTTAATAGGGGATCGGACAGTAATTGAGAAAAAATCTAAAATGTAGTTAGAACGAATGTTTGTCGAACCAGAAAGATCATCCAATCAATATTTTTGTGAAATAATAATGATTTATATTTTTAAATCAATAAACATAATCTAATAATTCTGACATTTTTAATCTGTTCTTCATGTCAAACGAAATAACAAGCACAGCGCATGACGTCATTTGTAGGCAAATGCCGTGAGTCAAGTTTGTGTTTATTTTAGGTTTTTGCTTTTCATAAAATGTATTTTTGCTAATTTTTTCGTTCCATTACTACAATATCGTCCCCAAACTTCACAAAACGTATTTAAATATCTTTGCAAGTTTTATTTCGAAGAGTTTGTCGTTTTCTACCGTCATATGACGTCACAAGTTTTGAGGTGACCTTTTGCGCGGCAATATTTGAAACATAATATTAAAACATAGTTTTAGGTACTTTTAGAGCTTTATTTAATTAAAATAGTACTTTTCATGGCTATATATATATTAATTGTAGTTAATATAAAACACTTTCTGAAAAGTTGTCCGATCCCCTATTGAACGCACACTACTGAAGAGGATGTCGAAATCATTCTTTTTCTAGTGATTATTTATAAAATGAGAATTATTTTTGGATAAGGGCGCTAGCGTCAATATCGGGATGTGTTGTGGTAGGTACCCATAATTATGACTGGCGCCGCGCGGTTTCACGCGCGTGCCAAATTTTCCGGTATAAAAAGTTTACTATGTCTTACCTATCCAGCTTAATATCAAAAAACAGTTTTTATGTACTCAATTGACACTTGATTGACCCCGCCTCAGTAATATGACATCTGAACTGAACACATGGTACCTATACACCGCTGATTCCTTGGTTTCTCTCGGACAATATGTGAAGGCGAAGTAAGAACCCTCCAAGTACGGCTTTATGACTTGCTTAAAATCTAAGGACAGTTATATTTTACTTACTAGACACTTGTTTGACCGCCTCAGCAATATGACATCTGAACACATGTCACCTTACACCGCTAATCCCTAATTTCTTTCTGACACAGTGTAAATACGAGGCCAGATCCTTCCAAGTACGGCTTTATGATTTCATAATCATTATCGTCATCAGCCCACATCAGTCCACTGCTGGACATAGGCCTCTCCCTTAGCACGCCACTGAGCCCGATCTTCGGCTTTCCTTCTCCAGTCGCTACCAGCAACCCTACGTATAGTCGTCGCTCCATCTAGTCGCAGAGCGTCCAACACTACGTTTGCCGATTTGCGGTCTCCACTCTAGAACACGTCTACCCCAACGACTTCATTCGACGTCTTTATGACTTGCTTAATATCAAAGAACAATAATTGTATTATACTTACTTGACACTTGATTGACCGCCTCAGCAATATGACATCTAAACACATGGCACCTATACACCGCTGATTCTTTAGTTTCCCCGTGGGACCATGTGAAGGCGAAACAAGACGCGACAGGCGAGCCGGCGGCGCCGCGGGCGTAGAAGGAAATGCGGTTAACGGCATAGCGAGTCATAACGCTGTTGGAGTCCGCTTGATACAGGCTGGGGAAAAGAAATGCATCATCATTATCAGCGCATTACGTTTACGCTGCTGAGAACACTGGCTACCTATCAGAAAGAGAGAGACAGATAAATGAGAGAGATAGGGAGAGGGAGGGAGGAGAGGGAGGAGAGGGAGACGGGGAGAGATAGGTTGAGAGAGAGAGAAAGAGACAATATGGTTATGGGCCCAGCGCTCAGATTGTTGCAAAAGAAGTTACACAATTTCAAGTAAATTTTACCTACTGCTTTTGGAAATACATAATTCATTGCAAACTTCTATGAATTCACTATTAGAGCTAGTCTTTGTAAGCGACAAGGTAAGCTCAAATCTCTTTATGTTATTGTGTGAACGCAACTTACATGTATAAGTGTCTATACTATATATATATATATATATATATATATATACTATATACATGTCTATACTATATGTATATAAATATATATATAGCAGGTGAGACCACATATTGAGGTTTACTCGTAATTGTTATAACTATATTATTATTATTATAGTACTGATACTCACACAACAAGTCCCTGTGAGCACACAGGTATGGATATCGATACAGCGATCCCGTCCCGACTCTCTGGCATGGAACTGAGTTCCTTCATGATCCTCTGTATATCGCTCTCCGACTTCGGATCGGATATATTCTGAGCGCCCAGGTAGCTGACGCCACTGAAAACTGTGCACTCTTGGTCTACATCTGAAACTGAAAGTATATTTAAGGTTTAGTTGTCTTCTTTAATCTCTAAATAGTATAAAAACTAAATAGTATACGAGATAATATAATACTATATTATAAAACCGACGCCTGTATTCATGAACAACCTGTCGAAAGCAACCAATCAGCACTTGTAGCGTAGCTCGCCTAGCCATTCGTAACAGATCTGCTAGGTTAAGCAACGTACGCAACGGTCACAACTTGAATTGGTTACCGTTTGTGTAGTATTTACATCTGAGCGCAACCGTATTTCGAAGGGAACGTTAAGCGGTTGTTGTCTTTAGGTTGTATTAAGACAACAACCGGGGCGTAATCGTTAGGCCATGCCGCAGGCCTTCGGGCGGTCAAAACTCCGACACCAGCCACACGAGAAAAGAACCAATCAGAACTCCATGCGTTAATGTTCACTGTTCAGTCTGTGTTTAGTCATGCGTTTAATATGGAGTTCTGATTGGTTAAGCCAAGAATTTTTTCGAAGTGTTGTTCATGAATACAGGTGAAAGGCGCTCTTCCAATCAGAGGTTCGTTAAACGACAAAGATATGCAAGTACATCGTTTCCAGCAATATTATTAATGAACATACTATTGGGTCACTTTGGGAGAAACATTTCTGGCGGGAAATAGGGTCGATTAAGACCATGTTGTTTTTATTGAGAAATGTCATTTTTCTGTCCATCTGTACCTCTCTTTTCAAAAATTCAAATAGGTAGATTTTATTTTCTCCATAATGCACCCGATGTTTCCTCAGAACAAAACTTCCTCAATGCATAGAATAAGGATACCTACCCTGTAGGCCCCAAAATTTTGCCACATCCTGTATAGTGTGACAAGGAGTGCGTATATATATATATTTGTTTACTTTCAATGGCATTATATTTCCTTAGTATGCTTAAGGGGAAATACAGGGACAATATACACATATTTATTTATAGTATTGTGTTCTTGATAACTCTATATGCTTTAGTAAATGTTCGCAAGGGGTATTGTTAAAAATGTCGGACCACGGTGGTTCGTGAAGTATGAACGAATATACCAATAAATCATTTTAAAAATACAGCCGCGAACTGAACTATGTTGTTTATTTTGATTCGACCAGAAAAAATCATGATCATTCACTGAGTCATATCGATTAATGTAGATGTAGAGAATCCTTTTAACATCAGCCGTTAAGTTCCCACTGCTGGGACACGGGCCTTCTCTCATAGAGAGAGTATGGTCCATAATCCACCACGCTAGCACAGTGCGGGTTAGTGGATATCACATATCCTTGATTTTTTGTAATTAATTCTCACGATATTTTCCTTCACCGTTTAGTGAGCGTGTGTTAAATCCGCACATAACTTAAGAAAGTCATTCAGTCAACGAGATTCGAACTCAGGTGCGTCGGATCGTAAGTCGCACGAGTTCTACAAATCGCTCGAGAATCCTTCAGAAGTCGTCAATCACAAGTACGGTAGCGGTCATGGGCAGCCTATTGAGATAGTGTAGTAAACACCTAATCTGTACATCATTCCCAGACCTAACGTAACGTAAACGTCCTGACGCGCACAATGTATGACGGTTTAGATTGAAACTAGACGTAACGCAAACGGAAGCTTCGCACAATACGCGAAGCGATGTTCCCATCACAATATATATACGTAATGTTCTAACTGGATAAAACAATTATGAGTCAGTGAGATATTAGTATATATAATAGCCCGCCCACGGAAAAATGAATGCATATTCGACAAGCGTCTCATGGCTGCCATATTTATATTTAATCCACCTACTTTTTTATGTAACTGAATGACGAGACGAGCTGGTCGTTTACCTGATGGTAAGCAAACCCAGAACATTTTTTTGCAAAAACTTGCGTGGCGCTCCACTGCTCTTGTCACCCTGAGACAATTAGCTGTTGAGTCTCATAATGCCCAGTGATTTCAATGGTCACAATGCCTTTCTAACAGGAACACAGTAATACTGCGCACTACTAGTGAACTATTGTGGGAAAATACAATTTATTAAACTTTTTAATTATATTTATTATTTCTTATAATCAAAAATGGTATAGCACAATACCTGATTTTCGCCAGCAGACTAAACCGCCAAAGACTCCCATACTAATTTTTGTACTAGAGGTGGTATGAACCACATAAAGAATATGTAACAACTAAATCCGTATTATAAATAATTCATTCAGTGTGACTTCAAGGTAAACTAAACCCCTGTTTGCTGATTGAACTGCAACTTCATACGTTTCAGAGACAGCCGTGGTCATTGTGCGGCCGAGCGGTGCTTTTGCAAATATTATGTTTGAGGGGCAATTGACGGTCGGGGTTTTATGCCCTGGATATGCCGGTTCCAGCTAATCTAAGTGTTATCGTTAAGCGGTATTTATTTTTTGATATTCTGCAATAGATCGTGTGCATCCTAAAGACGTGGACTAGATCCTTAGTCAAAGTTTTATGCACCTTTTTTTATTATTTTTCTTATTATCTTATAGGCAAGCATTTGACCGCAGTCTCACCTGATGGAAAGTGACGACGCGGTCGACGATGGATCACGCTTGCCTAGAATAAACCGATTCACTCGGGACTTGAATACACCTAAATTATAAGAATCGGGAAACATAGACGCTAGTAAGGTGTTCCTCAATATCAAAGAACCTAATACCGCATAAACGGTGTTCCAAAAAGGTTCAACTAAACACTGGTAAAGTTTGCCTATACCACAGAATACTAAGGGACAGAAGCATCACTCCGCAAAGAAATTTAAACAAGTAGCGACTCTTGCTATGACGCAATAAAGTTCAATTCAGTTTGCGTAGCGCTGCATACCTACCAGTCATATTAACCTACAGAGCGCCTCTCTTTCTATCGCATAGCTCTTATCTCTTCTGACGCGGCACGTGTAACGACGCGCGACCCGTCGACGGTGTCCGGCTATGTACCTGTAGCTTCATACCTAGTGCGGAGTGCGCTAGGCCTGCCTATACTAACTAACAGGCCCGTCAAATACTTGTAACCTGCTACATTCTAAGTACTTTTATCGTACATCGGTAATACATCAAATTAAACCTCCCTAAGCGAAGTTTCTGTTGTTTTCGGAAAGCCAGTGCGTACAGACTATCTTTCCACCACGTTGCCTATCCTTATCATTACCAAATAAAGCTATAAATAAGAAAAATATTTAGGTACCTTCATCTTCGCTATCAATAGGCTTCATGCAGTCGTGTTTCTCAGTGGGCGAGGGTGTGGACGCGTCCGCTGACCCTGGACCGTCCATCATTTCGTAGAACTTCGAGCCGCCGACCAGCCGGCACGAGTCCTGGAACAAGATGGAAGATACATGTTGAGCTGGACTTCTTGTGCAAAAAACATGTAGTGTCAGTGAACGACAGAAAATGACAACAAAATCAGGACTCAACGAATTGACGGCATTGATGGTACATACGCATACACCACAGGCGAATTGTTGTAAAAGTTAGTAGAGATATTTAGAGATGCTCATGGTTGATGTATGACATTCATGAGCACATAGCTGCCTAGCGAAGGAGTCGTTCAGGCGGTTGGGTTTTGTTCTCAGAAATTCCCACTTGACTTTCACAACTCACATGTAATACGGCTTATTTTTGGTGCACTAGTGCGCAGCAAGCTAGAAAATGCAATGTGTGTGTGTGGAATCTCACGAAATCACATACGCACTACTGCTCGAAAAGGTACAGAAAGCGTATCTGAGACACATGTACCCAACCCCTTCATGTACCTAACGAAATGTCTTTTGGGTTCGTTAGGATATAATTCGTTGGAAGTCAGACGGGATAGGCACCCACTTGTCATCGCATGTAAAATCCTTAGAGGCAAAATTGATGCACCAGACCTACAAGATGAGTTGTGTCGATTTTTTGTCCCCGACAACTACCGCCGCAACAGAAGGCATAAGCTTATCGCCGTATCGGCATGTCGAACAGTGGCGCGAGCTATCTCGCCCATACCGCCCTCAAAACGCTCTTTTGTGAGAAGGATGTATGAATGGTTATTTGTCTATTTTTATTTTTGTATTTATTACTCGTTTTTGTGTCTGTAATATCTTAAATTAATGTAATTGGATTGTCCGTTTTAATTAAAGTAAAATAAAATAAATAAATAAAAAATATTGTGTATTAGTTGATTATGCTGATCTTTATCTCGTCTCTGTATTAACCACTACGTTCTACGTTATATAGTGTTTTGGTCAAGCGTAAATAACGAAAAATCATCATTTACTTTATAGAGACCAACCGCATCGCATTGTGGACGTTTATTCAAAATAAATTATTATATATTAAAAAGGAAAATTCAATGGTTTTTTTTAATGTTTGTTACTTCAGAACTCCGTAATTTATAAACCGATTTGAAATATTATTTTCTTATATTCATTGCATTGGGTTCAGTATAGCTACAAGGTGGTCCCATATAAATTTCATCGATATTCGACCATGGACTTAAAAGATACATCAGAATTAAAGTCGTTTTTTGTTATAAAATAAATTAGGTATATACATAAATTCTATTTTGCATCCGGCAGGGAATATAAAAATTCTTTTAATTACATTAAAACACATTGTAACACCAAATTAGAGTTTTTTAATAACTTTTTACATCTTATACCTACTACGCAGACACTGTAGACTTTTAAAGATATTTTCTTTAAATATTCATGTCCAGTTTCCTAGAAGATATTAAAATTCTACCGGTATCGCCTGGCGTAAACAATACTAGCGTAACTAATATGAAAATGTATGTAGTCAAAACTACTATTCCTAAAATTGTAGCTAATTAGACGAAAACATTAACAAAACTAGGTATACAAGTTCAAGTAAGTATTTTCAAAGCATTTCTGATCACTTGCGTGTGATAAGTTTCTCGTATGCGAGAGGCCGCCTGGGCGGGTACTACCGCTTTGCCAGTTATTCAGCCGCCACAGTAGTGCGCAACCATTACTGCGTTCCGGTTTAAAGAACATTGCAGGCAGCGAAATTACTGGACATCATACTCGTCTCGTCATTCAATTAGATTTAAATAAATCATCTTTCAAATCTCAAATACCCATGTGTTTCGGTAACGATTCTACCATTCAGCCCAAAGCACAATAATCTATGCAGAATAACGAGCTATTGCATCAGAATCTCTCTTGCTACTCATGATTTCTAGTGCAAGGCTATCTCAATGAAAAAATGTTCAGGATTAACAGAACAAAAATTATTGACTGCTAACCCAGACAGTTATGTTACACAACATAATTATCAAATGCCAAAAGTGTAATAACTCATTAATATCATAACATTTCATTTTAGCACTTCACTTTTTATTTACTGAATGTTTAAATCTTAACAGCTGTACTGTGTAAAGTCTAGGATACACAGACATGCTTTTAATTTGCAATACAATAAACTATTTACGAAGGCTGACACCAACAACCCGTGACTAAGTCATGTAACCCATGTAGTAAGTTCGAGTATTAATTCAACTCGTTTACATTCAGATCCTTTCAGGGCCCCAATTCACTATGACAACTTGGCGATTCCTTGCTTCGAAATCACGTCGATTCCTTCATTGATAAACGACATCTGCGAAATTTGTTTTCTCTATTACGCGTTATAATATCATATATACGAGTATAAATGCGTCATAGAGATGTTGTTTATTAATGAAGGAATCGACGTGATTTCGAAGCAAGGAATCGCCAAGTTGTCATAGTGAATTAATTCTCGTGGCCATAATTCTCAGTAAAGTCCTGTTCTGGGAACGTATTAATCGTAATCGTTACGAAATGTCAACCAAAAGGTTCTTTGATACGTTCCCCACGGCTCCACTACAGCCTATCCAGGAAGGCGGCTAGAGAAATGAAGTAAATTTTTATGCTACGTTAGGCATGCTCTGGTATAATAATACTCAAAACATTAAGGCAGGTGTCAACGAACGATGACACTTGTTTTTTATAGCCGGCTTCAGTTTATGCAAACATTCTAATGGTTAAGTTTTGTATAAGCATGCTGATATTTACCGTAAAGTTCATGTTTAAATGCCAGACTGCGACGTAAACAATCATTTAGTAATATGATATAACCAAGCATATAACTAGATAGGAAGAGCTTGATTAGAAGAGATTTAACTTTTTAATCGCTAATGAAATGTATATTTTATGTCCATATAGATATATAAAGAAGAGGTTAGCATCCATAGAAATGATGAAATCTTCAACTAGAATGCAATAAACACACTAGCAGTTGGATTATGGACGCGAAAAGAAAGAAGACCGGTCTCTGATGGGTGTTGTTAGGAGCATGATCATTGCAACTTCCTGTCCCCTAGATACAAGTCTAGTCTTATTGGTCAAGGCAATGTATATAATATATGACCTAGAATACAATTTTATATATAGTTACATTAATTATAGGCGTTATAAGTGTACCTATGTAAGTTGTAAACTCACGCCTTGTAGCTCGCAAGTGTTATCTTCAAAGTGAAAGTACGTAACAAACAATTAACGACTACAACAAAATAAATTGACTAACATTAGCATTGGAAAGTCAGATAATAAAGCAGTAAATATTTTTGACTATATGTGTCAGTGTTTCAAAACTCATGTATGTAACAAAAAGTTATTGTTAGATTATTTGCATAAATAGTGGTTCTTAAAATGATTTGCCCTTTTCTATTGCTCTCTCTATTTATTCAGAATAGGGTTTAAACGCTTGCTATGTAATAATTCTTCCATGTCATAATATCAATAAATTGAATCAGCTCTATGAATATATAAATATCGATTTTTATCGAGATATAGCAATCTAAGCAATTTTTGTCTATACAATTTTATGTTACTTATAAAAAGAAGATTCCATTTACGATAAAGTACCTACTTTATTTTGATCGATTTTTGAGAGGTTTGTATAAAAATTATAATATAGATTTTGATTAAGTTGAAGCAAATTAAAAAAAAATGTCTCAACATTTTTTACCTTATCAGTTGCACAATTAATTTCTGCGAACACATTTTGAACATATTATCTATTTTAGGCAGAAGAATGGTTTTTTTTTTATAATCCATCAATGTAGTTTTATTACGTTTGGAAAACTAGATGGATTACTAACAAACAAATTATTCTATCTCTAATGGTTAGGGTGGTTGCCATAGGTTGCACTGACGATGCCGGAGTGCCGCTGGGTTGTTTAGTGGGTATACCGGTATCAGTGCCGGGAGTCCCACATACCCCCCCCATTCCCCGATGGGGGGGTATGCGTAATGCATTTTTCCCAGCGTCAACAAAAAAAAAAGGTATGTTGCCATAGGGTATGTTCAAAAACTCAGCTTGGTATAAATAATGATGCGGATACTACCCTACAACCCACCAGCGGCCATCATTTATTATTTCATCGTTATTGTTCCTTACGAAGATGAAAATATATGAACTAAGTAACAAAAAATTACCTTTTGCAATATTTGCGAATACTTTCCGAACGTCATTGTCACTATCACAGCTTTTTCAACTAGTTAATTCAAAATTTGATCACTAATAAACTTTTTCGTTAACGTTTAACACAATTCAGCAATGAATATTAATTCATTCAATACGTCTGTAAGTCGACAGAAGGAACATCATACTGGTGTCATGTGTTATGTGTTATTTTATGTCCCATCCTATGAATCATATTGGGTCGACCGCAGGCGAGTTATCCTTTTCAGTACAATAATATACAAAAGTATTTATCGAACAGTAGGTATTTGCATAAGCATAATTTTAGTTAATTTATTGTAAAGCATTATCTTAAAATTCGAGCGAGTGTGGCTTAGTTTAAGCATGTGCGAAGTTCGACCCGACGCGCCGGAGTTCAAATCCGCCGGTCTGACTTTCATAAGTTACGTGCGGATTTAACACTCGCTCCGAAAACGGTAAAAAAAACCGGCCAAGTGCAAGTCGAACTCGCGCACAAAGGGTTCCGTACCATTATCTATATGAACGGCCAAAATCATGTCTGTTGTATGGGAGCCCTACTTAAATATTGTATATTTTTATTTAATTATTTACTTTTAAAGTGAATATATATAACCAAACACTCTGTGAATATTTCAAGCGTCTACCTGTTGCCGTTATCAATATCAAGCAAAAACAAAACAAATCACGTTTGTTGTATGGGAGCCCCTTAAATATTTATGTTATTCTGTTTTTATAGCGTATTTGTTGTTACAGTGGCAACAGAAATACATCATCTGTGAAAATTTCAACTGTCTAACTATCACGGTTCATGAGATACAGCCTGGTGACAGACGGACAGACAGACAGACGGACGGACAGCGGAGTCTTAGTAATAGGGTCCCTTTTTATCCTTTAAGTACGGAACCCTATAAATATATCCAAGAATTAATCGCAAAAGTTCAAGCACATGTGATATCTATCCAGAAGGCCCGTGTCCCAGCAATGGGAACGTGATGGGCTGACGCTGATGATTACGATCGAGTAAAAAATAATAGGTATTTCTAGGTATTTTAGTAATGCTTCTGTCCCTTAGTATTCTGTGCCGCAAGACTAAAATTGTCAGCACCTTCGATAGTACATGACTACTAATCACGTAATCTTTATCTTAAATGATACAAGATATTTTGGGAACTTCGTGAATTATACACTACTTTGAAAGGTAAAACACTCCGAACAACTACCAAATCGGTCCAGCCGTTCGTAAGTGATGCGCTTACCAAAGAACAGCATTTAATTTTTATTTATATGTATAGATTAGTGTGATGTGAAGTGTGATTTTAAGTCTTTACATAGATAGGTAAACATCACTATACAATATACATGTCAAGAATATAAAACATATAAACCATTTGTTTTTTACCTAAACAAGTTTTTTATGTAACTGAATGACGAGACGAGCTGGTCGTTTGCCTGATAGTAACCAATACGCCAGTCCATAACAATAATAGTACCACCCAGAACTTTGTTTTGCAAAATCCTGCGCGGCGCTGCACTGCGCCGCATTTTTATGTCCACTAATGTATCCTTTCCTTCTTTTGCATTACATAAGAAATTATTATATTTTATATAAATTTGACATAACCCTATATCTATATATGTAATGACTTAGTGTACAATAAAAATACTTGTTTAGGTAAAGAATATAAAATAAACATGACTTGAATACCGGTGTTTTGATAACTTAAATAGGTATGAAAAATACAATAAATATCTCACATACCAATAAAGTCCAGTTTTTGTGGTATGCAATAACTTAAAACTACTTACTGTTATCAATTGCAACCGCAGTTCTACAAACATTCCGGCCATAGCATTCACCTTGTTACTACAGTGTGAATCAAATGAAGAATTCGACAAAACGATTAATATTTAGCATTTTAACCGACTTCAAAACAGGAGAAGGGTGTCTGTTCCATTGTATTTTTTTAATGTTTTTTTACCTCAGCACTCCGTCATTTATGAACCGATTTGGAAAATTAACGTTGGGGTCAGTATAGCTACGAAGTGGTCCCATATAAATTTCATTGATATTTGACCTTGGATTTACAAAGCCACATTGAAGTCGGGTTTTTTTTTTAAATTGATTATAGATTTTATTTCTATAAACACAGACAACAACAACAACAGACACAAAAACCGGCACCATGATTGCTCATTTATTTTTTATCTATGTTAAAGTTTTGCACACTTGTTCACACACAAATGCATTATCTTCACACTTTATATGGAAATGAAGGTATATTATATATATCCATTCGCGGGGGGCACTGGTGACATGTATGTATTACAGGTTCTTCAAGAACCTACCTCAGGCACTAGTCTCTCACAAACACAGGTTAGGGCCAAATTTTTTAACTACAGTTTTGTTAATTTAAATATGTTATTCCTACCTACATCTAAATACATTTGTTCTAGTAATTTAACTTAATTTTATTAATTCTTAATCAGTAATATTTTTACAATTAATTAATACTGATATTATTATTGTTAATCAACTAAATATAATTTAAATTTAACTTAACTATATGTACAAGAGCCGGTCAAAGCTGGGAAGAAGCTAACTGCCAAGATACAGGTGTGTCAACACCTAGTTTGGTGGCTAGAGTCGCAACAAATTGTAATTTGTACTATTATGAAATAAATAATTTTTAATTTTAATAATATATTTGTGAAATAAATAAATGATATTATTATTATTATTTTTAAATATATTTCTCCAGCTCCCTAACTGATATTACACGAATATTATAAATGCAAAAGTTTGTATGTTAGGGGGCGTCCATAAATTACGTGAGGTGTTTTTTTTTAATTTTCTGTCCCTCCCTCCCCCCTGGTGAGATGTCGTCAGATTTTATTCAACCCCCTCCCCCATCCTCCAATATCACGTGAGATTTTTCAAAATGTGAGCTAATTTCTTACGTAAACGCGTTGGATTGTTATTGTAAACAGAAAAAAAAATTGCTTCGTGCTTTTATTTATGACTAGTTAAGACTAGTAATCAATATTGCTGAAAGTTTAATTATAATGAAATAAACGATTACGCTTAAGATTAAATCTTAAGTATGTTCAATCTGGATTAAATGGACCAAAATAGTATTATTTTTTTGTTTCAATCAGAAAAAAAATTGCGTGATATTTGCCGAGACCCCCCCTCTCTCCAACGTAAGATTAGATGAGATTTGACTCGACCCCCTCCCCCCCTTAAACACCTCACGTAATTTATGGACGCCCCCTTAGTGTATGTATGTTTGTTAAATCCATCAACCCGCATTGGTCCAGCGTGATGGATTATGGCCTATTCTCTCTCTATGAGAGAAGGCCCGTGTCCCAGCAGTGGGAACGTGATGGGCTGATGATGATGATGTGTTTGTTAATGTTAGTGTGCATGTGTGTTCACGCTGTAAAGGCTAACGGACAGAGTGAAATTTGGAATGGAGATAGCTCTGGTATAACACATAGAACCTATACTTTTTATTCAAGGAATCCGCGGGGCACAGCTAGTTGCATAAATAATGACTGAATCCAATCTGCGCTTGGTAGATTATGACCATACTCTCTCATTCTGAGAGGATCGTTTTGGCAGTTATTCAGCCGCCAAGCAGTAGTGCGCAAGCATTACTGTGTTCCGGTTTGAAGGGCATTGTAGCCAGCGAAATTACTGGGCATTATGAGACTCAACAGCTAATTGACTCAGGCTGACGAGCGCAGTGCAGCACCGCGCAGGATTTTGCAAAACAAAGTTCTGGGTGGTGCTTTTATTGTTATGAGCTGGCGTATTGCTTACCATCAGGCAAACGACCAGCTCGCCTCGTCATTCGGTTACATAAAAAAAACTGCGTCCCAGCAGTAACGTAATGAGTAAACATTAGGCTTCCAAGAAATATCTTAGGTTTTTCGCGATTGTTCATGTAAGGCTTCTTAAACTTCTCTTCAGCGAAGTCTTCAGTTAAGCGTGTCGTATTGATTTTCCAAACGGAAAGGTGTTTCTAATTCACATTCCAACCAGACTATTTTTGCATTGTTGATAGGTACTTAGAATTGTTTGGCAATACTGGTTATTAATTTTCAAATTTAACTGGTCAACAACTGCTTTGGTAAAAGGAAAATTATTAGTTTCAAAGTCAAAGTCAAATATCATTTATTAAATAGGCACAAAAGTGCACTTTTAAAGGTCATAAACACATGATACAAATAAAAAATGTTAAAAATTGTAACTTCTGTTAACATGACTTTGAAAAAAAGGTAAGTATGTTTACCCATTTCTTTCCTATACTCAAATTGAAGTCTGAGTGCTGAAAAGAAATGCGAAAACTGACTCTACCAGTGCTTCGGAAATACGCCCGCTAGAGAAGATAGCACCAAGAAACTCTGCGGGGATGTCTTTTTTCAGCACAATTACGTATAAATTAGAATTAACAGAATGTCAAACAAGAAATGCGAGTGAGATGTCCCATAGTCATAGTATCAGTAACAGAAAAGTGTAAATAAAAAATAAGCAGGTGTGACAGTAGCAGTAGAAGTGACTAGGAAAAGAGTTTAAGAAAAAACAGTAATTGGAATAGCAAGTACTTACTAAATTGGGGTAGAAAGGGTATTCAGTTACACAATGGGTTTTTACTGGATTTTTTAACCGACTTCTAAAAAAGGAGAAGGTTCTCTATTCGATTGTATTTTATGTTTTTTAATTCAGAACTTCGTCATTCATGAACCGATTTGAAAAATTATTTCGCTTTTTACTAACCTAAACCCGACGACGATTCCAACAAATTAATTGGTATTTACACGCGATATCTATTGTTTATATTTTTAACCAACTTCAACAATAGGAGGAGGTTCTCAATTCAATTGTATTTTTTTATATTTGTTACCTCAAAACTGCGGCATTTATTAATCGATTTGGAAAAAAACATGCGTTTGGTTCAGTATAACTACGAAGTGGTCCCATATAAATTTCATCGATATGTGACCTTGGACTTAGAAGATACATTAAAGTCGGTTTTTTTGTTTGATAAAACGTATACTTTTTAAAGAATATATTCTTTCAAACTATGCTAATTCGAAGGACTTTTGTGAAATAATCTAGATAGATAGAGGTACTATAACAACAAATTAATATTTTGATAACAATTTATGTATGTATACGAATGCACAAATATAACACTGATAATGAATGCTAGCGACAATATTCACGCCACTTAAAAAGTATTTAGTGTTGCATGAAGTTGCAGCTCAAATTTTATGTAAACATCTCATAATTTGGCACCGAAATTACATCTTTGTTTTTTTTTTATTAGTATAATATGACAATGTATCCGTAACCTTTTTTACTTGTTTGTTCTTTTTCTTTATTAAGTTTGTTCTATAATTGTGAGGTTGTCATATAAATGTACTTTCACGATATATTTGTATTACCTTCCCTCTGATGATCGCAGTTGCCATGTTATATTAACACTGAATACCACAAATTCTTCACTATTATCACATCGTCAAGTTATTTACACAAGTTCAAACATCATGATTTCAACAGCGATTTTATCACAGTTTCACAATTTAAAATAAACTTTATATCCTCACAAACAAAGCTGAAATTGGAACTTCTTTGATGACAAAGAGTATAGCAAACATATATGTGAAGCGGTGACCAGTCCAATATACGTACAATGGGTCGGCCGAAGCCAAAACAACTGGACAATTAGCGTATCGTTCTCGGCAGCTGATTGGAGGAACGCTTCGTCGACTTATGACGTAATAGATAAAGGAACGAGCCAGGTTCATGACATTTAGACATTTCACCAATGACTTGAGCGTTTGGCTTGATTGAAAAGTTGATAACGTGAAATAGGGATCTAACTTGGTGGCATCTGCTTCCTCCTCCTATGTGATCTTCTTGAGGACCAGCAGGGGAATCGTCTAACTCTCACACCGATCCTTTTCCAAGATATCTCATGATCAGTATTTGTCTATGGGATTTAACTTTTCTTCTTAAAGTCCGCGTCCCAACCCCTATCCCAACCACGGTTGCTAAAAATGATCGTTATCGCAGTTTGAAGGATGTAACGCCTTCCAAATTGAAATTAAAATCGATCGGGATCGGTGTTCGACTCAGACGATTCCACTGCACATAAATAAACTGAATTATCGATACGATAGGAGTTGCGTATGCCCAGCAGTGAGCTTACATGGGGTGATTAGATTATAGCCATGGAAAATCTCTCGTTTTCCCAACTTAGCCCTTCACTTGATAAATGTATAAGCAATAAAGCAAAAGCTTCTTGCAGGTGGAAAGTCAGCCAAGTTTCGCATCACAATATGTCTCTACGTGCTTTTATATCCAAGGATGTATGTCTTCTGGCACCAAAGTCAATGAACAACCACCCCTGGCCAAATGACCTCGTTACAAACTCGGCGCCTTTGAATCTCTTGTCTGCCGCCTATTCAGGAAAAGGTCACAAGTCACAATGTGTTTTCTTTGTTGTTTTATTGAACCCTATAAGCGCTTATTTTTAGCGCCTTGGTGACTATTATACATATATGAAAAGCATGTAGTATATAAGTAGGTAATTAAATAAGAATTATACGTGTTTCGGCAAGTGTAGTTCACAAATAGCCTTTTAAAGTCTGAACAAAAAACTGTTGTTCATAAAAATGTTTATTTATTTATTCTGTTTTTGGAAGACTAACGACTATTTACATCTATATAGGTTTAAAGAATAAGGCTCTATAAGGTGGATCAAGCCAATATGATTAAGCCTTTGGTACTATTGGTTATTCTGTGCCGGTCCCCAGCCGCGGCCTCACGAGGCTCGTTCAAGGTTGCGGCCACGGTAACAATGAGGTTTACTGTGCTAAGAAATCCTGGAAGCGTGGCCTCCAAAGAACGACAAACGGGGTCAGACCGCGACGATAACATCGATGGCGACTTAAAAATAAACCCAAATAAAGAAACTTAATAAGAGCCTTTCATTATAGAAATATTGAGTTATTAATGTTAAGTCTCGTTACAAAGCTTTGCTATATAGTATCATTACAAAGTGTGCCTCTTAAAACTGTCTGGCGCCTACTTCGAAAAGGTCATATCGATTTATTGAACTTTACGCTGCCATAAGTTATCGTTTCAGCGCCGCTTCAGTCCGTGACAAAGTAAATACATTGTGTATCGGCTCTATTTATTATATACATATATGTATTAAGACATTTTAAAAAATTTAAAAAAGACGTCCCTCCAGGGTTTCTTGGTGCTATCTTCTCTAGCGGGCGTATTTCCGAAGCACTGGTAGAGTCAATTTTAGCATTTCTTTTCTGGGCCCGGACAATTTGAGTTTGGGAAACAAATGCACTTTTTTTTTAAATCATGATGCCCTAAGTTGCCATTTTTAACGTATTTTAATTGATTTGTATTATGTGTATATGACGTTTAACATCTTATCTTTTGACTATTGCATTATCAAGAACTGATTATATGAACATGGTAACATTAGGTTAAGGTTTATTATCTCATAAAGTTGACGAAGGTTAGAAAAACATTTGATATGATACTCTACACAAAGTAAACGAATCGGAATAATTAATTTTTAGAAAAAAACAAGAACCGACTTCAAGACTAAAGTTATATTTATTGTTTTTGTTACTTTTTTCAAAAAGTGCTGATTCAATTTCGATAAATTTTATATGGGACCACCTCTGAAGTATGGCCTACTAAACAAAAAAAGAATCATCAAAAACAATTCATAATTGGCGGAGTAACCGCGTAACAAACATACAAAAAAGAACATCGAATTGAGAACCTCCTCCTTTTAAAGTCGGTTGAAAACAGCTCGGTTGAAATCATCTTTTAGCTTAGTATATCGTAGTCCTATTAGAATAAGCTTATTTGTAACATTTTGTTTTCACAAAATAGCAATTGGCAAAGAAATCTAACCACATTATATTGCTGTCGAGTCGGCATCGGCAGCGGCATAATAAAATATTTTCTTCATAAACTTAGGGCATTACGACATGCGGTTCTATTCAAGCTAAGGTCGTATCTGCATAAACTGGAATGTTCACTGCGCTTATTCAATTACATTAACTAACATTCCTTTACATTCCATTGATTACGTTCCGTCTAATTCGTGCTAAAACCACCCGACTGAGGAACGCTTACTAAATGGCGTCATCTTTTAGTCTAATCGAAATTAGACTTTAAATCTTTGTAAAACAATTCAATACAATCAAGTTGTAAAGGTGGCCACTCTATGCATATAATAACGTAATATATTATATCGAATCCTTATTTTCACGAAGAGATCCATATAAAAGTAAAACTTTTCACGCTTTATAATATGTACGGTATCATTAAACTCACCGCAAGTATACCTGACAGTAGATACTGTAGGCTCATAACCACATCGAATTAAAAGTAAGATAACAAAACATACCTTGGCGTGCCTTGACTTAGGTCAGTCGACTCGGGGTGCTAGTCCCGGCAACCTCCACGTGTGCTCGGTCGCTGCTTGTCCCTTATGGATACGTCCGGGGGGAACGGCAGTGACTGGGCCGGTGCACCCTGTCAACACGATCAATAACTTCTCCTTGTGGGATTTTGTTGGTCGTGGCAAATAGCTGGGAACGGTGGGCCTCTCTGCGTGTCTCTATGAAGGTAGCATAGAGCACAGCAGATGAGGCCGGCGGATCTTCCGCGGAGGGGGGCGAGCCTCGTGAGAGGCTCAGCGGACCTTCGGGTCGGAGGATGGCCGGCCTGCAAGGCTGGCGGCGCGGCGGGGAGGGTCAACTCGGCCACCCCGTCGGGCAAGACTGGGTGCAGCGATGCTGCAGCCGGAGGCCCGGTATCCGGGCCATCTGCCGGGGTGAGATGGTGAATGCTAGCGCGACCCCATCTCACCCCACCATGGCAGAAGACGGTAACCGTGGGGTTTTAGTCAGTAGGTCGCCGAAAGGCGGAGTCTGACATAACCGAAGGGCCTTGTGCCCGGAGGTATCCATGAGGATTTCCCCACGTAAAAAAAAAAAAAAAAAAAAAAAAAAAAAAAAAAAAAAAAAAAAAAAAAAAAAAAAAGGTCAGTCGACTCTGGGGTGCTAGTCCCGGCAACCTCCACGTGTGCTCGGTCGCTGCTTGTCCCTTATGGATACGTCCGGGGGGAACGGCAGTGACTGGGCCGGTGCACCCTGTCAACACGATCAATAACTTCTCCTTGTGGGATTTTGTTGGTCGTGGCAAATAGCTGGGAACGGTGGGCCTCTCTGCGTGTCTCTATGAAGGTAGCATAGAGCACAGCAGATGAGGCCGGCGGATCTTCCGCGGAGGGGGGCGAGCCTCGTGAGAGGCTCAGCGGACCTTCGGGTCGGAGGATGGCCGGCCTGCAAGGCTGGCGGCGCGGCGGGGAGGGTCAACTCGGCCACCCCGTCGGGCAAGACTGGGTGCAGCGATGCTGCAGCCGGAGGCCCGGTATCCGGGCCATCTGCCGGGGTGAGATGGTGAATGCTAGCGCGACCCCATCTCACCCCACCATGGCAGAAGACGGTAACCGTGGGGTTTTAGTCAGTAGGTCGCCGAAAGGCGGAGTCTGACATAACCGAAGGGCCTTGTGCCCGGAGGTATCCATGAGGATTTCCCCACGTAAAAAAAAAAAAAAAAAAAAGGTCAGTCGACTCTAGACTTCCGAACGAACGTATCTTCTCTCGTATGATTTACGAGATAAAAGGTTACAATGGAATTTAAAATTTTGGCGAATTCATTTCTACTTCTACAATATTATGAACTTCAGAGCTGATAGCTCACGACAACGCTCTGAGGCTCATGAAATGGAAGACGTAGTAGGAAAGCGTAGCGTTGGGCATCCGGAAGCAAGATGGGTCGACGATATAGTAAGAATTGCGGGTCGAACCTGGGGGCCTACTACGAGTTGCTTTCGTTCGTTCGTTCGTGCGGACTAAAAGAGACACTCTTATGCTTGTTGTATAGCGCTGTCCCTTTCATTCGACAGAACGAAGATCGTAATTACTTTTTCAGAGTAAGGCCTCTGGACACGAATGGCGCAGAATCGAGGCGAATGGCATAACATGAGAGGCCTATACCCAGCAGTAGGATGTAAAGGGCTGTGGATGATGATGAGTAGGAAAGGAGGAAATCGACAGCCAGCAACATACGAATCTTCTGTAGCTAAATTGGCTGGCAATCATACGCAGGCACTGTCTGCGAATAATACGAAATTTAGTGTCATCAGAAGTATTCTTTCAAAAAAGGTTGTGTTTATCCAAAACTCAATATGACGTTTGATACGAGTTATGGGATAATCAGAAGTCATCAGCCCATCACGTTCCCACTGCTGGGACACGGGCCTTCTCTCATAGAGAGAGAATAGGCCATAATCCACCAAGCTGGCCCAGTGCGGGTTGGTGAATGTCACATGTCCTTGACTTTTTGTGAAAAATTCTTAGACATGCCGGTTTCCTCACGATGTTTTCCTTCACCGTTTTAGAGCGAGTGTTAAATCCGCACATAGCTTAAGAAAGTCAGTGGTGCGGGGTCAGCGGGATTCGAACTCGGGTGCGTCGGATCGAAAGTCTCACGAGCTCCCACTGAGCCACACTCGCTCTTACGAATCAGAAGTATTCATTCCAAAAAACGTAAATGATTATGAACTAGTATTTCTCGGGCAGAACTTACTTAGACACCGAAACGACACAAGGGCACGCTAAAAACTGTTGCCTTCTGGTCCATGTACTACAGCCCTAGTTTTAGCGGTCACAGTGATTGCCACGTAATACTAAACTGGAGCAGTATGTTTTATAGCCAATAAAAGTAATGTTATCGCAAAGCGTAGTAAAAGCCAATTAGCCGTGTTACGTTGCGGCTTATGGGATTTGTTAAATTATTCAGGTGATTGTTAGAGAGCGTACGAACTATGTGGCAATTTATAGGGCTTATAGGGCTATGATTTTTTTTATTACCAGGCTGGCGCCACATGTGCACCTAACTGCTTTGTTCTGGCCATTCTGCGACAATGTGTTTTGAATTCGTATTTTCTCAGCATAATTTTATTGTTTTTGTTTTTTATATGGAACTGTGTAAGAGATGTGCATGTCGTTCGCGTGACGGTACACGCCACGTCTGCTCATAATAATTGCAGTGCCACCCAAAACTACACCTACTAGTTACTTACTTCTCTTTCCTCATCTGTTACTTTGACTTAGATACATTGTCACGGAAGCCACTAACGGCTCACTTTGAATACACCATCGATATATATGTACTACGCACTGTCTATGAAATACACGTTCTTACGTATTTTGTTCTCAATAACCTGTCTTTAGTAATTATGATGACAACTGAGATAAAAAGCAAATTAAGTCCACCTGAAGAAGTGAAAGCGTTAGTTACAGAAAAAGTTGGGAAAAGGCTATATGAACATCACGTCATTAGGGCCAGCAATTTGGCCCGTAGCCATGCGATCATTGGTAGAGGTTTTGCAGCGTAAATGACTTTTATCTCAAAAAGTCTCCGAAAATTGTTATTATTGTATTGGGAGTTTGTGAAGGCTCTTTTTTAATTAAAAAAAAAGGTAAGCATGACTACCCATTTCTTTCTCATATTCAAATTGAAGTCCGGGCCCAGAAAAGAAATGCGAAAACTGACTCTACCAGTGCTTCGGAAATAAGCACGCTAGAGAAGATAGCACCAAGAATCCCTGCAGGGTAGTCTCTTTTTTTAAATCTTTCAAAATGTCTAAAATATACTTCTTACGGATAGACGTGTGTTATCTCACGATCTTACTATTTTCTTTACTCTTATTAGATAGAAAATAATAATGAAGACAATAAGCCTTCTTCTAGGTTTCTTATAGGCGAGCGTGCTACATCTTCGATCGCATACTCACTAACTCTCACTAACAACAGGTGCGACAGCGATCAAACGTAAGCCAATAAATAATAATAAAAAGTTACATAATTCAGCCATAGTTAATATTGAGGTACTTCCTAGTCTAATGATGTTTATTTTTAGCTTGACAACGCTGCCCACATGCACAAGATATAGTATTTTTTTTTACGCTTAATAGATCTATGTTTGGCCACTATCTCACCTGATGTGAAGCGATGATGTGGCCTAAGATAGATTTAGAGAGAAGCACATAGATTTAGAGAGACGGCAGTTGAGCGGCTGCTCAGACCCGTCTCCTTGATGGTTCACCGAACATCATCCCGAAACACGACTAGGTCGCTTGACGGCATGGCTTTGTTCAGTGGGTGGTATTACAACCACGGCTAAAGCCTACCACTCCAAAGCGCGTAAGCGGGTTTCATCACGATGTTTTCCTTCACCGTTTTAGAGCGAGCGTGCAAAATCTGGACTTAACTATACGTCATTGGTGCAGGGCCGAATCGGAATTTGAACCCAGGAGCATCGGATCGAAAGGCGTCAAATATCGGTAAAATTTAAATGGGACCACTTCGTAGCTATACTGAACCCAACACAAAAAGAATTTTCCAAATCGGTTCATAAATGACGGAGTTCTGAGGTATAAATATAAAAAAATATACAATCGAACAGAGAACCTTCTCCTTTTTTGAAGTTGGTTAAACAGGGCAAAATAATCCCTAATAGTAGATGCTTCTGTCTACTGTCAAAGTGTCTATTACAAATGCTACATAAAAGATAGCGCTACTAAGCATGCCTGCTCTATAATAGATATAGTTCACATTTATAGATGCAGTGTGCTGTGGACTCGGAACAAATCATCGAGAGCACAATAAAGTTCATCCTCGCGTCGCGTTAAACCAATTTGGCGCGGGAATTGGTGTCCCACATTGGCCGTTTACGGTCAAATAGACACGAATGGCGGGGTATAATGAGACAGTGCCGATGTGGGAATGTTTCACAAGTTGAGCGAACAACTATCGCTGTCCACTATGATACCTATACAATACCTGTATCTATACTACTGTGACCAATATGAGTAGAAAATTCAATTCAATTCTTTATTGCATCTGTAATATTAAAATGGTGTCCATAATAAGTTATAAAAGTTCATTACCTGTTGGGCACAGCAAGTAGGAGAGGGGAAGACATAAAAATAGAAAATAGTATTCAAGAATTGTTAATAAATTATTTTTCAAAAAAAACTAAACCGACTTCAAAACCACAAATGGCACTCAAAAGTAAAAAATAAATTAATATAATTATCATAAGCGCTACCCACTCATATATTTGAAGTCGGTGCCAGCGAAGTCTAATAGGTAGCAGATAAATACTATGTATATAGTAAGTACTACTTGTAGGTAGTATCTATCTACTACCTTTATTACCTACCTTATTACTTACCTTTATTACTTACCTTTACTACCTTTAAATATATATATATATGTATATTAACTAGATTTAAATTCTTTTGAAGTTATCATGTTGATTTCAGAACTAGATAAAGCTTGACAAATTGCCTTGACTTTAAGATAAGAATTGCAATTTAGATACCTAACTATGTTTGTAAATACTGTAGCTATGCATGTATAATAGCTATATACTATAACGATAATACATTATTAATATGAAATTTAATAATGAATAAGTGAGAATACTGTATTCTATTCAGGTATTAACCTCCTTTCAGTTTATAATTTATATTATGATACCTAGTGTTTAAAATAAGTGTATACTTGACTGGTTATATTAAAATCTTGGTAATTATGTATCTGGCCTACTCTGTAGCACAAGATTATCTTAGATAAACAGTTGGTGCCTGGTTTATTTACTAAGAAATAGCAAGCACACAGTGAGCCATAGAGATAAATTGCAAGATAAACAGAATAATGCTATTTTTAGCTGTATTCATAGCTATTGAATATACATAAGTTTTAAACTGGCATTGTCACTATCACTTAGTTGATGTTATGAAAACATTGCTCGACTGTATCCATTGATGTAATATCAATATCTATTAGGCCAATTCCTACCTCTTCATTTCACGATTTAACTGCATAGAATATTAAGTTATTAGCTCATTGACATCACCACCATACACTTTATAATAAGGAATTCGTGTTGGTGATGCTATGTGGATTAAATAGTCCTACTGCAACTTTCAAATTCGAAGCACTATATTTAGAAAAGATTTTATTTTTGTATCTAAAAATTTATTATATATTATTTTCACTCTCAAAATTTGTATATGCTCATGGAAAACACGATTTCAGTGGATTCACAGCCTACACAGTCATGTACAACTCCAGACTCAACTTTCACTCACCTTTTCTTTAGTGTTAGCTAAAGTGTTGTTCTGTACCGGAGCCTCCTCTGCCATTCTATTCTCCGAGTCACTCTCAACTTCAAATATCACGTTGTAAAGATCTAATCCTTCAGGAACGTTGGACTCTATGTTAGCCTCTGGTCGGATTGTAAGCTCTTGGCTTATGATCTGGCTGCGGCTTACTCGGAGAGACCCTTGCAACGTTTCTGATATAGCCTAAAATAGAAAATGAATTTGTTTATGATATTTCTATACTTAACATGTAAAACTTAGATGGGATTCTAGGGAACCAGTCATATAATAATTTATAAATATTAATTAGTAGTACATTGCTAACTAACCTTCACATCTTATAATTAATTTGAAATGGATACATAATCTTGGCAAAAAATTTAAGATATTTAAATATTCAGGTACAATTAATATTTATAATTTTCATTTTTAAACTTTCCCAATTAGAACACATAGTTATATTATTAAAACCAACACAAGTTGTGTTATTTATATTTATATACCTACTTACACAACGCCAAGTGTGTGGTATGTAAATAAAAACCGAATATTTAGCGGAAGGAGGGAGACCTTCACAAAACCCAGTGAGAATTGAAAGTGCAGTTGCACTCGAACACACCGTACATAGGCGTTAAAACACGTATAAGTAAACACAAACTAAATTGGAAAATTACTTCGTACTCACGTCGCTCAAAATGTCCTCCAAATCGCCAGATACATTGGTGCTAAGCACGGGGGTCGGGCTTGGGGTACGGGATCGATCGAAGCAACTATTGACGTCTACCGGGGCCAATACCTCCTTTGTTTGATATTCATTGAACTCCATCACGGCGCGCTGTTGAGAAATATCCCAAAAAAACTTGTACATTACAAACACAGGCACATTTTTTACGAAACATATACACGTACAAACAATCACTCGTAGTAGCAAAGATTTTATTATGAAACTCGATAAATCTTACCCATCGAAAATTAGGTTCTCTTCCGAGAACAAAACATTTTATGAATCAATAGTTTAAAATTTCAAATCAAGTAAAATATAGAAAAGTCTTCAGCGGCACGCACTTTAGCACTTTAGCAATTTACCGATGTCATGTTGGATTGATTCAATTGATTGTTGCAAACGTCAAACATGTCAAATTGATAAAAAAATATCGTTGCTGTGTAAATCGGTGTTAGGCAAACTGGAGTCTCTCATGACTCATCAGTCCCCAACGCAGAGTATTCATAAAAACACGCAGTATACAAGAAGCAAGAAAAACGCACGAATTTATTATTGTAGAATTATCACAAATTACACTGGAATAATCGGTAAACAAAACATATATAACATAAAATAACACAAGGATAGTAACATCTGACAACCAAGCAATGAGACCATTTTTCTTTTCTAACCAAATGAATAATTTACTGTCATACCATGCATTGAGATTATATCTACAAAGCAAAACCTCTTTGCTTCAACACTCCTCCTTAATCTCATGCACATATGTCCTCTTATACACATAGTCCCATATTATTTACACACCACTCAAACTTGCCTCTGGGGAGAGGTTTGGTCAGAGCATCCGCAACCATCCTTTCAGTTTCACGATACTCCAGCCTTATCACATCTGACTCAACAGCATTGCGAACAAAATGATATCTAATATCTACGTGTTTTGTGCGCTGATGATGCACTGGATTATTAGCAATAGCGATTGCTGACTGGCTATCCGAAAATACTGTTAAAGCCTTTTGCTCCTCTTGACCAGTCATTTCAGCTATAAATCGCCTTAGAAATATAGCTTCTTTCGCTGCCTCCGATAGTGCGACATATTCAGCCTTTGCAGTGCTAAGAGCCACTGTACGTTGTTTAGTGCTCTGCCACGAAACAGCTCCTCCTTGAATAAGGAATACTACGCCTGAATATGACCGTCGATCGCTATCTCCTGCGTAATCGGCATCAGCGTAACCCTCCAAAATTTCTTTGCGTTTCACTCTTGAATAACGCAAACCAAGAGTCATGGTACCCTTAAGATACCGGAGTACCCTTTTCGCTGCAATCCAATGTTGCTCCTCATAACATTCATTGAACTGGCTTAAATGATTCACAACATGCGCTATATCAGGCCTTGTACAGACCGCCAAGTACATAAGTGAACCTATCAACGCTCGATAGGGGATCTTCTCATCTGGTTTTCTGCCCTGTGTCGACTTCTCTAGCCTCTGGCCTGGTACAGCTGGTGTGACAACTGGTTTACAGTTCTCCATATTGTATGCTTTCAATACCTTTTCTACATAACTGCTCTGATGTAGTTTAATTTCATTGGCATCTTGCACAATATTAATTCCCAGCATGAGTTCAGCCTTGCCTAGGTCCTTCATTTCAAAGCTGGACTTCAAATCATTCTTCACTTTGAGCATCTCTGGCTCATTGTTCCAAAAAATCAAAATGTCATCTACATACACAGCAATTATTATCACTTTACCATTGTGTGATCGCATGTAGACGCAAGGCTCATTATCTGATTGTTTGTATTTCAGTCTCATTAGCTCAGAATGAAGCTTCATGTTCCACGCTCGGGGAGCCTGCTTTAAACCGTAAAGCGACTTTTGTAAAAGACACACGTAATCCTCTTTGCCTTTCACCTCGTAACCCTCTGGTTGTTTCATATAGACGACTTCATTTAAATCTCCATTCAGGAATGCCGTCTTCACGTCCATTTGTTCTATTTTAAGATTCATATTAGCTGCTAAAGCTATCAACACTCTCAATGAACTGTGTCTTACAACAGGAGAAAACGTATCAAAGTAATCAACGCCTCTCCGTTGGCTGAAGCCTCTCGCAACGAGTCGTGCCTTATAACGAGTATTTCCCCCCGCCTCTTCTTTGATACGAAATATCCATTTCGAATCAACGATGTTGCATGACCTCGGTGGCTTCACAAGAGTCCAAGTTTTGTTTTTCTTGAGGGCATCTAGCTCCTCCTCAATTGCGACTTTCCACTTTACTCCATCCTCTCTGGATAAAGCATCTTCAACGGATAATGGATTTTGGGACGCAGTAGCTGCTTGATAAGTCACAAAATCTGGAAACTGTTTCTCTTTCCTATCACGAAGTGGGTATCTCCTGGCCGGTAATACATCATTGGGATCTGGCGATGGTGGCGTGTTCTCAGCGTCTGATTCTTCTCTTTCATCGGATGTTGCCCAATCATCGTCCTCAATCTCCACAATGTTGTCCTCAGTAACCGTCTCTCTAAGTCCAGTATCACTTCGATCTTGTTCCAGCAAGGCACTCATGTCCGGAACGATTTCCTCTTGTGTCGTTTCTGCTATCTCCTCCAGTTCCATTGTAGTCTCTGTCAGTGGAATAGTTTTCTCATCAGGTGCTGCTCTCTTGCTACGGTGTGTCTGATTCTCGAAGAACACAACGTCTCTGCCCTTATGCAGCTCACCTGTCACTGGGTCTACTAATCGGTAGCCCTTCGATTCTTCACAATACCCAACATGAACCAGTTCCTTACTCTTAGGATCCCATTTTTTACGTTTCTGGTCTGGGACATGCAGATAAGCCTTGCATCCAAATACTCTAAGGAAACTCAGGTCTACCTTTCTTCCAGTCCACGCCTCTTCTGGCGTCGTATGTTTTACGGCTACGGTGGGTGATCTGTTTTTAAGATACACTGCAGTGTTAACTGCCTCAGCCCACAGCCTTCTGCCCAAACCAGCGTCTTCCAGCATAGTTCTGGCTTTCTCAGTAATAGTTCTGTTAGCTCTTTCAGCAACTCCATTTTGCTCGGGCGTATATTCCACTGTCAGTTGATGACAAATCCCTCTTGCTTTGCAGAACTCGTTCATCCGCCTGTTGACAAACTCCGTGCCATTATCGGATCTAATTATTTTTAACTTCTTTCCAGTTTGACGCTCCGTCAAATTCACAAATTCGGAAAATTTGTCAAACACCTCGCCTTTACTTCTTAAAATATACACAAACGTTTTCCTCGTGAGGTCATCAATGAATGTGAGATAATAACGGTACCCTGCGTACGATTTCTCACTCATTGGTCCACACACGTCAGTATGGACCAACCCCAAAACCTCATTTGCCCTAGTAGCCCCAGTTTTCTTAAATGGCTGCTTTGTCTGTTTTCCCAAGACGCAAGCATCACACTCTAGTTTAGAAATGGTGTTGGAAAAACTTACCCCTTGCGCCATTTTATCTTTGAGTAGTGTAAGGTTCCGTAGCCCTAGGTGTCCCATTCGCCTGTGCCACAATATCATTCGGTCCGTAGCTGTTGAAGCTAAAGCCACTTCCTGTGAACAATATTGAATTTTATACACACCATTCTCTACATTACCTTCATGCGAAACTTCACCAGAAACCTTACATCCATCTGCTTTCATAATCTTAAAGCCAGATATGTCAAACACAATAACTAGGTTTCTACTTACAATTGTGCTCACACTCAATAGGTTAGCTGCTAACCCAGGTACATACAATACACCTCTTATTGAAACACCCGTCTCCTCATTAACCACATTACCTACTGCCTCTCCCCATACCGTTTCTCCATTTGCACAAGCTACCTCTACTCGTTTTTCTAAGTTTTTAAAGTCTGTTAACCACTCTCTTCTGTTTGTCATATGATTAGATGCTCCAGAGTCAAGAACCCACTCTCCAGATCCTTGTTTCCCTGCAGTTGCCATCGCCAACGACGTCAAAGCATCCTTCTTCATCTTAGGGTTATTCGGACAATTCCTCGCTTTGTGAGGCCCATCGCAGATGAAACATTTTAACGTACGATTCGTACTCTTCTGCCTCTGTTTGTCCTTTCGACTTTTATTATGAGCTTGTAGTGCATTTGTAACAGTACTCGAGCCTGCTTGATAAGCATCCTCCATTTGAAACAGTTTCATTTTCACATAGTCCGTGGTTAATTCTATGTTTGTATTCTCTATTGCTAGTCTCATGGGTTGAAACGTCTCTGTTAACCCCTGTAGCATCAAGGTTGCGAGCAATTCATCATCTACTTCCTTGCCAAGGTCACGAAGCTGCTGTGCTACCGTCATCATGGCCGTTACGTAGTCACGCACTGAAGTAAATTGCTCCAATTTTAGATTCACCAACTTCGACAGCAGTCTGCACCGATTATTCAGGCCCTTATCCTCGAAAGCAGCCTTCAGGGCATCCCATGCCTCCTTTGCAGACTTCGCGTGGCGAACGTGTACTAAGCAATGTGGCTTTACCATCAAACAAATTTTTGCTCTGGCCTTCTGATCTCTTTTCAAGCCTGACACATTGCTAGCCACCGGTGTTGTCATCGTGTACTCCCATAAATCCTCGTGTATCAGGTACAGTTCCATCACGAACTTCCAGGTGTTATAATCGGCACTACCATCAAGCTTCTCCATTCCTGGTAGGCTCGAACTCATGTTACCTCCTTGGGAAGTATGCGGCCTATCTTCCGCACTGACTGTGCTAACAGCATTCCCTTTTCCAGTATTTGCCATCATTCAGCGTTTTCCTCTAGTGCTGTGCTAAAAACCTGTTAGGCAAACTGGAGTCTCTCATGACTCATCAGTCCCCAACGCAGAGTATTCATAAAAACACGCAGTATACAAGAAGCAAGAAAAACGCACGAATTTATTATTGTAGAATTATCACAAATTACACTGGAATAATCGGTAAACAAAACATATATAACATAAAATAACACAAGGATAGTAACATCTGACAACCAAGCAATGAGACCATTTTTCTTTTCTAACCAAAAGAATAATTTACTGTCATACCATGCATTGAGATTATATCTACAAAGCAAAACCTCTTTGCTTCAACAATCGGCCTCTCTCAGAGCAAAGGCAATGAGGACTTTTTGGTGGGAAGTGAAAAGTGATACAGTTCGATTTTGTTTTATTTTCCAAACAAGTGTTATTTCAACTGATCATGTGTAATATCGGTGGAATATTAACCATTAGGTGTTCGTTAACGTGCACAAGTGTAGGCAAATGAAACAACATAAGGAAAACATTGCTTTTTATGTTCTCACAAAAAGTCCATGGAAAGCTTGAATAAAGTTCCACCACTTTATTGAAGCACTAGGAGAGGGTCCGGCTTGTTGTTGTTGACTCTCATTCTCAACAAAAGTATAATAAAATGGAATATTAAACTATCAAATAAAAACTACGTAAGACATGGCGGTATGGTCCTAGAGACTTTGGCCTGCCCTAACGGGTATACTTAAAAAAAAAGCAAAGGCAATGAACGCACCCCTGTCTGTAGTCAGGCCCATAGGGACTTTTTGGCGGGAAGTGAAAAGTGATACAGTTCGATTTTATTTTATTTTCGAAACAAGTGTTATTTCGAGTGCTCATGTGTAATATTGGTGGAATAGTAACCATTATGTGTTCGTTAACGTGCACGAGTGTAGGCAAATGAAACAAAATAGAGAAAACATTGCTTTTTATGTTCTCACAAAAAGTCCATGGAAAGCTTGAATAAAGTTCCACCACTTTATTGAAGCACTAGGAGAGGGTCCGGCTTGTTGCTGTTGACCCTCATTCTCAACAAAAGTATAATAAAATAGAATATTAAACTATCAAATAAAAACTACGTAAGACATGGCGGTATGGTCCGTGATACTTTAGCCTGCCCTAACGGGCAAACTTAAAAAAAAAATCAGGCCCATAGAACTTTTTGGCGGGAAGTGAAAAGTGATACAGTTTGATTTTGTTTTATTTTCCAAACAAGTGTTATTTCGAGTGATCATGTGTGATATCGGTGGAATATTAACCATTAAACTATCAAGTTAAAACAACATAATACATGGCGTTATGGCCCTAGAGACTTTAGCCTACCCAAACGGGCGAACTTAAAAAAATGTACTGTCACTGTCCTGTCATGTCATTGTCATTTTTTGAAAGCGTAAGCGTCCGTTTGTGACGTCATGGTGTTTGTAATTTTGAATTTAATTTTGTTTTTCTTCAAAATAAAATAGAAAATCAGAGTCTTCTGAGAATTTGTAGTGCGAAGTAATCCTTAATCATGGAGAAGTCTGTGGACGAGTCAGAAGCACATCAATCGTTTCGGTCTCCACCACGGCGGAGAAGGTCCACCTTCTTCGAAAGAAGAGATTCCGTTGGTGCGTACAAAGTGCCTCTTTCTACACTTCTAGTTGGAAATTATTGAGATAATATTGCTTCTATTGCTGTAATTTACACCTTAAAGTGTCTAAAATCATAAAACCTATTTCCTTGACTTATTTTCAGTAGCCCAACCTCTAACACACTCTCTCTCTAATGAAGCTGATGTCTGCAAAATTACTACAGAGAGTAACAAAAGGTTTATCGATATGTCTAGATACTATGATAAGTTATTGGTGGAAAAGGAGCAATGGAAAAGGGAGGTCACTGAGAGAAGGAATAAAAATCATGATTCACGACAGTAAGTTACTAATTATGAATACCTACTTATTAAGTAGCCTGTGTTAACCCAGGGTATAAGCTCTGTTCAACCATAGAGGCATGAAAAGGGAACAAAAATACTAACATCCAAATTTTGCATTTTTAATATTAGTGTGATGCAGTAAAATCGCATGCTTCATGCAAATCGACAGGAAGCCCTTTTTGTAATCATTATTAGTTTTGTAAAACTGGACAGCTATTAACCACTAAACATATTTTGAGTTCTTCAAAAACAAATATTCTCCGAATGGCCTTCTAGATGAACACAACATGCATATAAATGATTTACACTCAATATTATGAGAAGGTACCTACTGAATTACAATAATTTTGTTACTTTTCAGACAATACACAATGGCTATAAAAGCACCAAGCAGATCAAAGATGTCATATGCAGCTCTTACAAATGAAGACATTGAGTTTCTCAAAGCGAAGACTAACATTTCAAAACTAGTTGATAGTCAAGTGAAACTGCACAATTCTGTCAAAACAACAGTAGCATTTGTACGGAAAGCAAACACACTTGAAGAAGCTGCTCTGAACTTTTGTGAAGATAGAGTAACAAAAATCACAGAATATATTTTGGAAAACAGCGCATTGCCAGAGCCTACCGATTGACTAAACGAAGCACTAGTATTTTGTAAAATTATTGAGTACCTAGCACCTCAGTCCATGTCTCTTTAGGTTACAATTCATTAGAAAAGAAATATGAAACCTGACTGTAGAACATTTTTTTACTTTTCCTGTACATTATTTAATTTGCTGGGCCAAGGGCTTCTTTGCTAATACATTATTGGGATTTTGTAGTCAGTAACTATCATTATTTATTCATTATTATATATTTATATGCTCTTTTCAGAGCCATTTTTGCTTTTGATTATTAATTTCAAACTGCCAGAAAAAGTTTATATAATAAATGACTTATGTAAGTTTTCTTAATGTACATAATAAAACTAGCTATGTAAATAGACTATAAATCGATAACTTATGTAAATATTTTACAATAAATTGTACTAATTAAAATACTTTTCACTGTACATCTATACTAATACCATAAAGAGGAAAGATTTTTTGTTTGTACTGAATAGGCTCCAAAACTACTGGACCGATTTTTACCATTTTTTCACCAATAGAAAGATAAATTATCAGTATGTAACATAGGCTGTAATTTATTTTCAAAACAAATAGAGATTCTTAAGAAAATTGCAATAATGTAACTCAAAGTTGCAAAATTTTGCATATGAAATTAATTTTTTGGCCTATACTTGGTACCAAGCGATCATAAACAAGAAAACAAGTTTATACAAACCACTTAAAAAGGAGTATACAATAATCAAACAAATCATTATGTCAGGAGGATTATACACATGGTAATAAGGTACCACGCAATCATAAACATCTAGCAGTAAACATGATAGATAATACTTGGTATAATACGCGCCACAAAAGATGAGACTTGACAAACCACGTGGTTTGACTTGCGCAGTAGACGATTTATTGGTCTCTTTAGCGGTATGAGGTCTGAGGCGGGAAGGGATCGGGGATCAACAGGGCAGCGGAAAGAGCGCGGGAGGTGCAAGTGCGTGTCAGTCCTCCTCACCCCGTGGACGCACCGCTTGACTCCGCGGTACAATCGAATGCAACTTGTGTTTATAAATTTCTACTATGTTATAGTTGTGTTGTATACGAGTGTAACTTTGTGAAATCTTAATTATGCCTCGAGGTGAAACATTAAGAAGACAAAGTAGGAAGATGGTTTACGACGTTTACACTTACATCATATATTGACAGTGACAGTGACTAGGACAATCTGCCTTTTTTATCTTAAATTTTATTATTTAGTAATAAATCTTTAGCAGGTTTCAAAAAAATAATATAGTATTGCTACACACCTACCTAATTCTGAATGTTGTCAAAAATCCCTGAGTAGATATACAAATTATGGATAACTATTTCGTACACGACTGTACCTGCGCAGGCTCCCCACTACTGACGCTTGTCAAGTCTCATCTCTCGTGGCGCGTATTGTACCAGGCTATCATAAACTTGAAGGAGTATCAAAAAACGCCCTTCATTTGACGACAGTTAGTTCCAGGCGATCACAGGAGTATGCACATGTTAAGGTACCAGGCGATAATAAACTTCTAAGAGTAAACATGCATTTGCAGAGTCGAATTCCGCTTAGGTTTCTAATTTCTAATGCAATAATAAAAACTTCCAATAATTAATAACAATTTATTCCAATAATTAATTTCATTATAATTATTCTCATTTCATTCATTACACAAATTCAATTTATACAGAAATTAATATCAACAGAACCACATCACATTAATTGAATTTATTTAAATTAAATAAGAAAACATACAAAACTAAGTTCTGAACTCAATGGAAATTGCGGGATACTCGCTACTCCCAGGAACACATTCTTACGAAAATAAGCATATATTAGGTACATAATATTATTTAAAATGACTGAGTTCACTATGGCAGTGGAATTATTATTTAGTCTTCTTTTTAATGCAGTCATATGTATGTATTATATAGAATAGCGTTTGTTTTTGAAAGAACATTATACTGAACTTGCTCTGGCACTCTTAAAAAGGCAATAAGTCGGGAGCCGATACTGATTACCTTTATAAGACACTATTTTTGGTGACTCCTATCATTATATAGTATAGGTCATACACTCATAAACATCTGAAAAATATAACTTTTTGTAAAATAGAGTATCTTAAAAAATTCAAGAATTTCAAGTCATGAGCATACAAAATTGCAGCTAATTGTATTTAGAGTAAAATGTGGAGAAAACAAAGTATGTAAATGAAAATAAATGTAAGTAACTTAATAAATGCATTGCTTGTGTACTTGAAATTCAAATAATTATTGATAAACTTATCAATCTTATACATAATAATAATAACACTTACATATCTTTATAAGTTAAGCACAACAGTTACTAAGTTATTGCAACTTAAATGCACATAAAACTTAAAATTCACATTTGCATAATTTTGTGGAATTTAATTAGAAAATAATTAATAGAAAATTCAATTTATTACAAAATTCAATTATTAAAAATGGATGAATAGTTTAAAAATTCAATTTATTAATGACTAAAAAGCCTGAAGATCTCCAGGCTCCTATAAATCAAAGTATCATATCTCCATACGAATTTCATTACGAGTATGGAAAAATTACCTGATGATAATTACGATTATAATCATCTTTTAAGAATTCAGGTAAGATCGCATATTTTCTGTTTGAGAGATATGTTACTTAATAATTCAACTATTTTCGAAAATAAAGTTATAGTTACAATACTTTAAGCAGGACTAGATTTTAAAATAAAGACTCCGTTGTAGCAGAGACAAATTAGGTAATCCTATATATTATGAGTAGGAATAATTATGTAGGTGTAGCATTAAAAAAATATAGAAATGAAGACCTTCATACACCTTTTCATTCTGAGATTATGTTCAGTCAAATGCTATACAAATTCTACATAATTAATTTATAGAAAAGTCTCGCTATCTGAATTTTTAATGTACATTGCAAATATTACATAAAGGCTTGTGCACACCAATGTTTTCTAATATAAAAATTCATTTATGTATGTACATGTTTGTACCATTGGTTTGCTTCTGAACGAATGATACTATGGAACATAAAATGGAAGTTAACTGTACAGCCTTTTCCTAGCTCAAAAGTTTAGTGTTAAAACTCCTTCTAGTTTGAATTTTTTTTTCTTTGGCTGTCTTGTATTCACGTCTGCAAGGGCTGTTCCTTAAATCAAGGATCGTGTTCACTTTGTCGACGATTTCTCTGGCGACGTCATTCTCGCATTCGAAATCGTGGATCTTGTACGTCGTGTTTGGATGGAAGATATTTGTGTTACCTGTAAAATTGATAGATTTTGAATGGAACAGTTGAGTGTATGTATGTATATGTACATATACACATTAGCAGGTCGTTATACTAGGCTAGAGTAATGGGCAAAATGTATTTACATTCCAACTGACTCACCTAAGCTATTCCTTTCTCCATACATGGCATTAGGACTGGGCGTGTATACAATTCTAAAAGTGGTTCTGTTGCCTCGAGTCTCCAACACCTGACACCATGCTATAGAGTCTATACTGTGCATGAAGTATTTCGATCTGGACTGTGAATAGAAATAATATTTTATTAAGGTAAAAGAAAATATGAACTGCTGAAGAGAAAGCAAATCTATTTGCTACTCTTTTTGCAGATGAATCTCGTCTAGACACGTCTGGCGAGGTACATCCCTGGATACAACATTGCGGTCGTCATGCCCGAAATTCGCATTCGGCAGAAAGAGGTACTAATAACGCTCCGTGTTCTAGACGTTAACAAAGCCAGTATTCCCGACGGTATCCCAGCAATTGGGCTCAAAAATTGTGCGCCCGAGTTGTCTCCCATTTCAACACGCCTGTATCATCTTTCTCTAGAGACTAGACGTCGGCTTAGTCCCTGGGAGCTGCAAGCTTGCGATCGTTCAACCGGTTTCTAAGATAGGTAGTCGTGCTGATCCTACCAACCATAGACCATCTCAATAACTTCCCTGCTCTGGAAGAGCATGGAGAATTATCAACAATAACTCTTGGCACACCTTGAAGACAACGACCTCCTGAGTGACCGGCAGTACGGATTCCGCCGAAACCGGTCTACCGGAGATCTTCTTGCGTATGCCACACACATTTCGAGCGAAGTTATTGAGATGCATGGTGAGTCGCTTGCGGTCTCGCTTGACATCTCGAAGGCTTTTGACGGGGTCTGGCAGGACGGCCTAATAAACAATCTGCCGTCGTACAGATTACCTGCTGGCCTGTATACTTGGATATCGGACTTCCTGAGGGAACAGTCGATTCAAGTAGTCCTTAAGAGATGCTCATCCGATCAAATGGCTATTAGTGTACCCCAGGGGTCAGTTCTCTCAGCAACACTATTTCTGCTACACATAAATGAAACCCGGTACCTTTGGGTATACAGATGACAGTACTGTTGTTGAGAGATATTTGTCCAATGCTCATGCCATCAGTAACAACGTCTTAGTGCTACCAAAACGCAAGCGTGCCTGTTCTCCACAAAAAAGAGCCTATTCCACCTACTTCCTTCTTTTTGTAGTGTTTCAATACTGATAAGGGACCATCTTGAGCTTCTAGGAGTTAAAACTCTCATCTAACTTAAACTTCGGGTCCTACATTGAATCGAAAGCCAAAGATGCTGCCAAAAAACTTGTGATTTTGTCCAAGGTCAGGAGGTACTTCACTCCCGTTCAACTTTTGATGTGAGGGGGCGTCCATAAATTACCTGAGGTGTTTTTTTAAATTGTCTGTATGGTGAGATGTCGTGAGATTTTATTCAACCCCCCTCCCCCAACCCCCAATCTCACGTGAGATTTTTCAAAATGTGGGTTAATTTCTTACGTAAGCGCGCTGGATTGTTATTGTAAAAAGAAAAAAAAAATTGCTTCGTGCTTTTATTTACGACTAGTTAAGACTAGTAATCAATATTGCTGAGAGTTTAATTATAATGTAATAAACGATTACGCTTAAGATTAAATCTTAAGTATGTACAATCTGGATTAAATGTACTAAAATAGTATTATTTTTTTTTGTTTCAATCAGAAAAAAAATTGCTTGATATTTGCCGAGACCCTTCCTCTCTCCAACGTAAGATTATATGAGATTTGACTCGACCCCCTCCCCCCTTAAACACCTCACGTAATTTATGGACGCCCCCTTATAAGAAGTGCAGATTAATTCCTGTATGGAGTACTGCAGTCAATCACCTTTGGGATGGGTCTGCAAAGTACCAGCTTAAGGCTTTGGATTTGATCGAAAGACATGCTAAGATGCTCATCAATGATGACATGTTGGGGGAAACCAGACGGAAGTCTGGCACATCGACATGAGTTTTCAGCCTGTCAGTATTCTACTATATCATACACACAGAAAGGAATGTCACATTAAAACTGCGAAAAGAAATATATATATATATATATATATTTTTTTTTTTTTTCTTTTCTCCGTTTAGCATGCTTTTTAAAATGTTATGATAAACAGTAGACAGCCCATAAAAAAATAGAGACAGATACTCTTTAATATAAATAAATAAAATAAAATGTTTTTATTACAGTTGTAAGATACTGTCCATAAAAAATACATCAGTCTTTGATAGATGATATACTTAGCATATTCATTAACAAGACAATATAGTCAAGACATTGTTAGTAAAACAAATTAGTACCTATATAACTGATTCTCCATCAGAAATTGTGATAATATGTAAATAAGGAATTATTAAAATCATAATTGTTCACCAAACTTACCCAGAATGCATGTTTATTTGGTACTTGAGGTTCTATCTCTATTCTGTCTAGCGAGATGACAAGTTGCACAGCGGTGTTTGCCCGAACTTTCCTAAGTAGATGGACTCTGTAAGCTTTGCACTGAGGTGCCTCTGTGGCTATGTGAGACTGGATTTTATTTACATCATGTGTGGCTCCTTTCTTTTTGTCTGCAAAATTCAATCATAAATCAATTCATTGAGGGCTTCAAGTCTGGAATGCATGATAGGAAGAAAAAGTAAGTGTTTATCATACACCATATTACTTATTTTAAAACAACAAACAATGATTAGCTGCTAAGGATCAAATCAAGATAACAATAAACATCTATACTTTCCCAAAAAATTCTCACCTTCATTATGAGCCTTAACAGCATTGATAACAGTTTCAGATGTATCACTGCCCCCTGTATAATGTCGTCCTTTTGACTGGCTCTGGGCCAAAATGTCACCTTTGAATATGTGAAACCCGAATCTTGTGTCTTCTGGTACAGGACAAGTGGTGACAGGAGATAGTGAACTTAGTTCGATAAGGCCCAGGCAGGTGAAGCCAAACTTTGAGCAGGGTTCGTTAGCATCCAGACATGGGAACGCCCAGTCAACCTCACCATCATCTTCTGCTATGCAAAGTCCATATTCATTAACAGAACCAAGACTGATGTCAGGATGTTCAATGCTGAAATAAAATGTATTATAAAATAATTAGTAACAAAGATTAATTAATTCTACTGACAATGACTTTGACAACAGTAGGTAGGTATACTGCAGAAGAAAATAAGAATTCCAGAAACTAAAAAACTCATATTAATTAACCCATAACCCATTGAATTCCCATTGAGTTACTGTCAAGGAATTGAATTATGCAATGCCGATGAGATAATGTAAAATGACCAAAAATTACCTGTATTTATAGCATGTGAAGCCTATCAAATCTTTGATCTTGGCACTGGCAATGACACAGACTACTATTGGGTAGTTTTGGTGCCCTTCTGGTAGCATTGTCATGAAGATCTTGAATGACTTAGTTGGTAGCCCCATTTGAGCTGTTCCATCAAACTTTGCATACTCCAGATACTGACGATGAGGCAAGTTAGGGCAGTTCTTTAACTGTTGCGCAAGCAAAGACTTCTGTTTCTTAGGTTTTTGTACTTCTACCTTTGAAAATATTTCAGAACCCTGTTCAGATGTGAGTAGGGATGAATCTTCCCATTTAATTACTTTTATTTTGGCTGCTTTTCTCAAAGCTAGCTCTTTTTTGTCTAGCCATTGTGCGGTATTGGACCTTTGTCTGAAAAATTAAGAAGTATATATGAAGTAAGCCAAAAAAGATTTTACTTGTGTAATAATGCAATGAGAATACATGTTATTTATAATAATGGTGATGTCTAACCTGTGCATAAAGTCGTCGGGGCGTCCTACGTAGCTACCTTCGGGATAATCGGGTAGAAGATCGTCGTCTTCACTATCACCCATAGATGGGTATGGATCAAATTGAGTTACGATTTCTCTATCGTATTCATCTTCAGAAATGTCGCCCATTCCCTCCTTACCCTTACTGGTGCCCGGCTGACTCAGCCGCCCTTCTCTTATCCTCTTTTTATCCTCAATGGCTTTGTTTTGAAATATTTTTGAGAAATCTTCACCTGCCATAACAGTTTCACACAAGCCGGTGTCGTCTGTAGCGATGAATGCATCGCGTATGGTTTTAAGAAGCCATATTTTGTTGTCGTACGTAGCCATAACTACTTTCGATGGATAAAATAAAAATGTTCTACAACATTCCCGAAAAAACAGCAAAATACCACCAAAACACACAAAACACATGCAATGCAATTCAGTCACCAATTGTCATTTGTCAATGAAATGTAATTGTCATTTGTCAATGAAATGTAATTGTCATTTGTCAATGAAATGTCAATATCATTTTTATTAATTGTCAAATGTTATACCTTAGCTCCAAAGAAAAATTACTAAAAAACCATTGAGGAATGACACTAGTGTGAGACCTCAATGTAAAAACATTTTATCTTTGCCTTAGCTCCGCTAATATAACCGGACCAAAGACGTATTATATAATTAGATGCTATACTAAATCTTTGCAGTAGGTAGACATTAAATCTTTGGTCAGTAGCTTGCGCGTATATGACAGTTATTTTACTCTTTGGCTCACATGCTCCTCCGTCCGGCCCTGGGGACCTATTCTCGGAAATGTGATATATGAGTGATATTTTAATATCATATCTTATGTCTATGAAACATATCGATCGCGCGCCAAAATACGTATTCTCGAGAACAATCGAAATTACGGTAATAGATAATGGTCAGGATGTTCATTCAAATGTCTGTCTTCAGACACGTTCCGTTTTTATCGACTGTGTAATTGCACAATCGATAACTAACCTTTTAACTTTTTTCCATAATATAAATATTTATGCTGAATATTCGGGTTATTTCTGTGTTATAACTGTTGTCTTATATTTCTACTGTATAATAATACTGTATATTATGAAAATTAAATACATAAAAAAAAACATAATTTTAACATACGCTTTTTTTTGTGAAACGGAACGAACATCAATGACATTGACATGATCACCCGTTTTTAAAGAAATATTTTGATTTGTTGCAATTTCTTCTTTGTCAGCATTGAGCTAATAGGTACTTAATTATTAGTTCAAGGTCAAGGAGACAAAGTCTAGGTACGGATACCTACAAATAGAAGAATAAATCATAGGGATATATCATCATTGAGGATAGGTTAAAAGTATTTAGTTTTTAACCCCCTTAGGTATACTTAGTTTTATTAATTAGGTCTATCGTTAATGTTTGGACAAGCGGATTTTTTAAATCGGTATCCCTCATTTCCCCTGGATTTATTCTCCTCTCCATTGGGCCCGCTGACGTTGAGTGGCTGCTGCATGTTTTGCCTCCTCAATTACATCAGTCACAAAAGCGTAAATAAACTCGTTGCCAGACATTTCTCTTAGTAACTGAAGCCTGCTGTATTCTTTTGTTAAGTATATTTTTAATAGCCTAGGGTTCAGTGGATTTTTTATAACGTAAATTTCAGTGATCGCTCAAACAAAAACGTACAAGAAGTTTGAAGAGTAAGACATTATAATGACGTTTGCGCTTGTGTCGCATTCGATAAACTCATATCGAGTGCTCCGGACCACTCGATACATATCTGGCGGTTTTCAATCGATTTTTATCTAATGTGACTTCTCGAGAAAACGGAATTATCTAATCAATAAATATTTTGACAGTTCCTACGATATTTATCGAATGTGATATTATATCTACACCTAGAGAATAGGGCCTCTGGCATCAAAGTTACCCCTAAATGCAAAAGTAGGGCGCGTTTCTGGGGTCTATAAAGGGTACATACGCTCCCACCTCACGAATGCGGCCTGAACGAGGTATCCACTATGTTCGGAGGCCCAGCGGAAGCGGTCCAAGTGGTACAGAACGTCGTACGTCGCCCTGCGCATGAGCACGACGCCGCCGACGCCGATAATGATCACTGACCGTGTCTAAATTAGCCTTTAGTGCGTTTTATAATGCTAAAATGCAGAGAGTGGAAAACTGGCAAGGTGATCGTGCTCCCGAAGCCAGGGAAGGACCGCCGATTGCCTGCCAGTTACCGACCAATCACGCTCCTACCGATGCTGTCGAAACTCTTCGAGGGCCTGTTGTTGCGGAGGCTAAGGCCTCACCTGACTCCCAGAGAGGAGCAGTTCGCCTTCCGCACCAGGCACTCCGCGACGCTCCAGCTCACACGGGTGATGCTGGCCGAGGAGATGAACAGGGGCCATCGCACGGTCGGTGTCTTCCTCGATATCGAGAAGGCATTCGACCGTGTGTGACACGAAGGGCTCCTGTGGAAACTCACCCAGACCACGACGCCACCGGCCATCACCAGAATCGTGGCGTCGTTCCTGGAACGGCGAGACTTCTTCGTCGCGGTGGAGGGCCACGCGTCGGCGAAGAGGCCAACCCACGCTGGGGTCCCCCAAGGGAGCTGCCTGTCACCGGCTCTCTACGTCCTCTACACCGATGACATCCCGGTCCTGGAGAGCGAGCACCTCCGGGAGGGGGAACGGGTGTCACACTGGCGGTGTTCGCGGACGACAGCGCATATTTTGCCTCGTCGAGGGAGGCCACCATCGCTGCGAATAGGGTGCAGAGAGTCCTTTTATATCGGTGAATATTTTCACCTGACAGGTGAACTTTTACTCTCTCAATTGGTTTTCTGAACGGCTAAGGGTAAATGTCAAAGTTCACTTGAGTCATTTCTGAACGGCGTTAGGGTAATTATTACATTAACTGGGTGATTTCTGAACGCGGCCATAGTAATGTCACCTTCACCTTATCACTCTTGTCACTTGTCAGTTGTCATAACAACGCAAATGTTTATTTCCTTCCTTCATTCATGTGAATTTAAATTTTAAACAAAGTTGCAGTTTATTCAAGAAAGTAAGTACATATTGTGAAGCGATGTATAAAGTTCACTTAAATGTAATTCAACAGAAACGAACATTTATTTATTTGAACCGTTGAACATAAGAGGTTATGTTTTTTTATAAACAAGTTTATTGTTATTAGCTTTCTGACTTTCCTATTTTTGGTAATTTTTGAACGTATGTTTGTATCAGTATCAGACCGTATCGCATTTTAATGCGTGTTGTCAAAAGCTTACCAGAAATGTATTGTACCACCAAAAATTCCTATTCCCTGCCTTAACGCGTTGACAATGTACCTACCTAATAATAATTAATCTCATAAAAGTTGATTTCACACCAAAAATTTAACATCCTACCAATATTATTGTCAGCGAGATTACTGGGCATGTGAGATTTAATATCTGATGGCTCAGGGTGAAGAGCACTACGCAGTGCTTTTAATGGTATTAAAAGTTGTGGGTCGCACTGCAATTGTTATGGGCCAGCGTAGCGCTTACCATCAGGCGAACGACTTGCCCGCCACATCACTCAGTTCCATAAAAAAAGTCATGAATTTGACAACTTTGAAGTAATTAATCATATCTGGGACAAAATAAATGATGTAGGAATGTATATTATCCGACGTCGATTTGGGAGGAAGAATAAGGGTTTTTAACTTTATAAATTAAATAAATACATACAACAGCAACACTACAAACGACAGTGACTGTCCACCTAAACTCAGTGAAACAAAGCGAGACACTTTAAACCAGAACAAAATTAAAGATTTAGTGAATATTATTACACACCACATAGATACATACAAGTAGGTTTCTATTCCAAACACATGCAAGTTGTTTGCCTACATTATTGTGTAAAAAAATAAATTTTTTTTTATTATTATGACATTATCTTATTTTTAAGACTGTGTGTGTTTGGCTTTGTGATAAATTTATTGTGTTGTATGTTATTAGGATCTTATTTTTGTATTAATTTAATTTATTTAGAGTCAATTTATTTTATTTGGCACTTAGTATTCTAGACTTAAATTTTCATGAGTGTTTAAATTGTATCCATTTTTAATCAGTAAACTGATAAAAAAACTGAAACTGTAAAATGCTGACCTGAGCTCTGTTTTCTACTTAAAGGATTTTTGTATGTTTTATTAATAGTGTTAAATATTATTCATATCCTTGAGCTCAAGGCAGCTTGAGGTTGCTGTGTGGTCGGGGACTGCCAAAGCAGCGAGCGGTGATATCTCACCGCCGATCCATTATCCGCCACCTATGGACCCCGGTAGTGGCCAACAGCTTAGCCCTACCTTATTATGTCCTTACGAGGTCAAGGCAGAACTACCGACGTTAGCGCAGGATGTCGGTTTAGGGCGGCGGCGGAAGAGTACCTAGCGTACCAACGGCGGCGACCCATGAGCTTAGTTAGATAGCTCACTGCACACCCACCAACCCGCATTAGACAAGCGTGGTGGATTATTTGTCTAACCCCCTTCCCTTTAACATGATGAACGAACCTAGAAACAGGCCCCAAGTGCCCGGCAGTGACTCCAGCGGGAACGGTGCCGATGACAGTAGGCAGCTGACCCCTGGACGAGGGGGCGCATACAATCCCCGGGTGGGATCGTACTGTCAAACGAACACGGCTAGTCACACGGAAACACGCAAATCAAACCGCAACCTCAGTGGTGTATGAGATTTGAGCCAACCTACTCAACCACTACACCACAGAGGCTGTCAAATGATGATTAAATCATAAACATTTCTTGCCAGAATATAGGTAGGTAATCTAGGTGTAACAATTATATAATGTGCAATATAATATACCCTATTTTAGGATGTGCAATACAATTCACATAACAATATTTTAATTAATTTACAAAACATAATATTATTATTTTGCATTCTTTAATTCAAATTAATCATTATAAATAATTATTAGTTCTTTAAAATGTCAAAGTTTAATTAATTATTTTCACATGTCTTAGGTATAGGTTAATTCAAATTGTAAATGTCAAATTTATACAATTTATAACTTGTCTATTTTAACTGTAGGTATTCATTTACAGATTGAAAACAATTATTCAATAGCCATTTTTGTAGTTCTAGTTCAAATTAATTTTTACATTTGTTTTGGCAATTTATTTTTATTAAGTGTTTTCATTTCTTTTGGCAGCACTATTATCCAACTATCAGTACTTTTATTATTTTATGTTTAGCTCAAAATTGAAACACCTAACTTTATATTTGAGGAGTAAAAATTCTTAAGTATGATACCTAACCAATTTGATCCATACATGAAGTACATGAAGTGAATACGTCATACGTCGATACATGAAGTGAAGCAAGTAAACGTTATCCATAAATGGGTTGGTTCGGTTTATTCGTAAAACTTGTATTGTTTTTTTGTATTTACTTCTGAGAGAAACTTTGCATAGTAAACATTGTTTGCATTTTTGTTGAAATACTTTGGCACAGTAACTACATATACTTACTTAATTTACTTATACATAATTTCTTTTAAAAGTCTAAAATGGTAGCAATATTTAAAAATACAACATAACATATATTTGCACAGTTACTGTACTACATCTTGTTATCCTTTACTTCAATGAAAGAAAGAAAGAAGAAATAAACGTTTATTTGCAACAACTAATTAACTATAAACATATGACATTAAAAAACAAAGAAGAACATTAAAAGTGTGACAGAATAAATAAAATAGGTAATTGTTGCAAACCGGCCTCAACTCAGCGTTGCGCTGGTCGCTCAATGTTCTAAACTTTTATTAAAATCGTATGTGCCAAAGCTTCTTATTAGATAACATAATGATTTCGTTATACAATGCTATAATTGCCCATTGAAAGCATACAGCGCCTTAGATCCTGAACACAATCGTAATAAGAACGATATGGTGGCTTGAGTGTCTCATCATAAAGTTTGAGTACTTCAACGAACTTCTTTATAGCCTCTCCATAGTTTCCTTCTTCCATGGCAGAGCGGCCGAGGCGGTACATCATTTCTGTGTCCTGGAAAAAAAATACATTTAGTACCAACTAGCGTGTGCTCGCGACTCCGCCCGCGTAGAATTCAGTTTATAGGTATTTCCTTGAAGTCTTCGTTTTGTATAAAAAGTAGACATGTCCTATTACAGGAACTAAAGTACCTACATACCAAATTTCATCAAAACAGTTCAGTCATAATGGAGTTTTTTGGTTACTTGTCTCAAATAAATTACTCTTTGAGATAAACCCTTTGCATCTTCAATCTTTGGTGCATTGAGTTGTTAATCATTGCCAAATCATGATGGACAGAAAAATACATTTTATAAAAAAAAACAACTCCAAATTTTATGTATCTTCGAAGTCTAAGGTCGAATATCAATGAAATTTATATTGGACCATGTTGAAGCTACACTGAACCAAAAATAATTTTCCAAATCAGTTTATAAATGACGGAGTTACGAGGTAACAAACATTATAAAAAACAAAATACAATCAAGTTGACAACCGCATCCCTCCTTTTTTTTGAAGTCATATTTCTTTTTAAGCTTTATAGATCTATGTTTGGCTATTTTGTGGGTTGGCCACTATCTCTCCTGATGTGAAGCGATGATGTGGCCTAAGATGGAGCACACAGATCTAGAGAGAGACGGTAGTTGAGCGGCTGCTCAGACCCGTCTCCCCGATGGTTCACCGAACATCATCCCGAAACACGACTAGGCCGCTTGACGGCATGGCTTTGTTCGGTGGGTGGTATTATACCAGGGCCAGAGCCTACCACTCAAAAGCGCGTAAGCGGGTTTCATCACGATGTTTTCCTTCACCGTTTTAGAGCGAGCGTGCCAAATCTGCACTTAACTATAAGTTATAAGATTCAGGGTGCCGAGTCGGGATTCGAACCCAGGTGCGTCGGATCGAAAGGCGCACGAGTTCCCGCTGAGCCACACTCAAGCTCAAGTTTGGATACAAGCTTGAAAGATACTTTTTAACCGACTTCAAAAAAGGAAAAGGTTCGCTGTTCGATTGTTTTTCCTTTTTTTTTTAATATTTGTAACCTCAGAACTTTGTCATTTATGAACCGATTTAGTAAATTATTTTTGCGTTGGGTTCAGCATAGCTACGAAGTAAATTTCATCGATATTTGACCTTGGACTTCGAAGACACACTGAAGTCGGTTTTTGTTTTTTTCTAAAAATTAATTATTTAATGTTCCAGGTGGTTTTGCAGTTGCTGCGGTGATTGCTGATACCACATCACTATGGCTGATGATGAAGAAGGTAATGTAAGAAATAAATTGTTATGGGCACGCCTGGTGCTTACAATCAAGCGAACGACATGCTCGTCTCAACACTCAGTTCCATAAAAAAAAAAGATTTTGAAACATTTTGTGCCACTCCTTATTCATTTATTTTCCTTGAGGGCTTGAATAGTTATAAATGCTAGAACTTTGAAAGGAAAATGACAATATTTAATGACATTATTAAGACAACGCATTATTATGATTATTATATACTATTATGGTTTGGCAATAAGGGGTAGGCTCAGCATCGTTCTGTGTAAACTCTAGTGAGTTTACACAGTAAAAAGCATTTATTTTCTTTGCAAATTTTATTTAAGAATAATTAAATGCAGTGTTTTTTATGGTATTAAAAGTTCCGGGTGGCACTGCAATTGTTATGGGCAAGCGTGGCGCTCACCATCAAGCGAACGACTAGCTCCGACTCATTTAGGTTAGTACGGAAGAATTGAATAGGCACCTCATGGGCAAACGTACTCCACCTTAGACCGCAACTACGCTTACCATCAGGGCCCTAATTCACTATGACAACTTGGCGATTCCTTGCTTCGAGGAAACGTCGATTCCTTCATTAATAAACGACATCTGCGAAATTTGTATTCTCTATGACGCGTCATATATATGAATGCGTAATAGAGATGTCGTTTATTAATGAAGGAATCGACGTGATTTCGAGGCAAGTAATCGCCTAGTTGTCATAGTGAATTTGGGCCCAGGTGAGTTGTCAAATGTAAGCCCATTTCATCATAAAAAAGAAGTAGGGTAAGTATTAAGTTTTTTCACATTATTTCAAATTATTTCAGTAATAGAAGAGGAGGACGTGCAAACAGTATTGGGCGGCGATAGCGAGCCTGCGCTCACTCCGGTGGAGACAGAGAAAGCGCTAGACCCGCCCAAATATGAAGTACGCCCGGGACTTGGGGAGAAGTATGACATTTTGCTATTGAAATAACGCTAGAAAGTTTTCTTGCTTACTTTTACTTCAGATTATTTAATGGATCGTATTTTACTGTACCTCAATTTATTCCCGTTTTCCCGCCAAATATACTGATTGTGCACCAAAATATGTTCATTAAAATATTTCATAATGAGCAAGTGCTCATTATGAAATATTTTTGGGTATTGTATATATATATATTTATTTATTTATCCGACTGCAAAAAAGGAGAAGGTTCTAGGTAGCTACGAAGTGGTCCCAAATAAATTTGATCGATATTTGACCTTGGACTTCGAAGACATTGAAGTCGGTTTTTTTGTTTGATAAAACGTATACTTGTTAATTTTTATTGTTACTATTTCAGGTTCCAAGCTGCAAACGTTCGAGATATAATCCTCAACAGCATGCACGAGCAGCTGATGGGCCGGCAGTACCGCTCCGACCAGGCGCCGCGCTGGGCCAAGGCCATCGCTAACGGCGTGCGCCAGCGGGTGCAAGAACTAAACATGAAGAGGTTCGTTGGTATGCCACAAAGGCAGGGACCGAAACATCGGTACAAAATTGATATCGATACCACAAAAGAAATGTTAAAAGTATCATAAACTAAAAGTGGTAGGTAACTTGAACTAATAAATATGCTCAAAACCTTGGGCCATTATTGGCCTTTAATGGATTTTTCAAAAAAGTTATGGCTGCCATACAACATTTAAATGCAAATAACTTTTAAACGTCAAATGATAGGATACCTCAATTTAAAAAATAAAACGCAATCGCCGCGCCGCGAAAAACTAGTATTTTTATGTAAGTAACATGTTTAAAGTAGAGAGAAGAGATCGCTGAGAAGAGACTGCCTGGAAGAAATCGCTTTTAATTGTAACACCTTAAATGTTTTTTGTAATGTCTTTATTTTAATGTTTGCAATATAGCGTTCATCTATCTATCTATCTAAAAGTACTTCTAATAGCAATATTTTAACTTTCTGGTTTGTCAATTGAACAATGTTCTGTATGTTAATAGCCGAGTCCACACCGGCCGATCCAAGTTCGGATCCTCGATCCAACTTAATAGTTATATTATACCTCGCGCCAAAATTGATGGCGGCTGACTGGCGTATCACGTGATCTGCGCAGATACAATTTTGTATGCGGTTTTGTTACTGCGCAGGTCACGTGGTGTCTGTCAGCAGCCAATATGTTTGACGCGTATTATATTACGTAACGTCTCTTGCTTTTCTCGTTTGGATCGGGTGAGTCGTGTCCACACCGACCGCGCGTTTGGATTGTGATTCTGCGCCGGAGCGGTCGTCTGAACCGTACTTTTCGTAAACAAAGTCCCTTTTCCTGACATCGCGCAACGTTTCATTATACTCTAATTATATTATGTATTTATTATATGTCACATGTGTTATCCTTTTTAACCAACTTCAAAAATTTGGTTCTCTGTTCGATTGTATTTTAATTTATAATTTTTTTGTTACCTCAGAACTCCGTCATTTATAAACCGATTTGGAAAATTCTTTTTGCGTTGGGTTCAGTATAGCTACGAAGTGGTCCCATATAAATTTCATCGATATTAGACCTTGGACTTCGAAGATACATTAAAGTCGGTTTTTGTTTTTTTTCTAAAAAATAATTATCTGTTATATGTTTAGTATAGTATTATTTGTTATGTGTAGTATGGTATTGTGGTTTAATGTAGTGTTGCGTGTATCTGTCTGGAATAAATGTATTTTCTTTCTTTCTATAGAAACATAACAATGTCAAACTTACTTTCAGGTTTAAAATCATTGTCCAATCAATGATCATCGAGATGAAAGGCGCCGGCGTGAAGTGCGGACAGCGGTGCATGTGGGACCCGGAGACGGATGAATACGCAGATAACTTGTATAGGAACGAAACTATGTTCTGCTACACCATAGTGTATGGGGTTTATATGTATTGAGTTGTCTCGACAAGTTTTTAAACTATCATGGTTACCGAATCTATCGACGCTCTACACCTATAGTCCAGTCATTTGGTAGTCTAGCCTGGAAAGTTTTCCGAGAGTTTTGAAAATTGGTAATTTTATAGATTTGTGCTCTTTCTGAATTTCGACTTTGCCACCTCGTATTTTTGCCGCTCGCGCCGCCATATTAAAAAAATGGCGCCTAAAAGCAGTTTTTTGACAATACCTCCTTTCCGACTTATGTTACGATAAAAAGTTATACACAAAATGAAACTAGAGACAATAACCTACAATTTATGTCCATGCCTTTTTTTCGTAAAGTCAACAGTTTTGGCGTACGAGTGCCGCAAAGTGTACTCCAACGCGCGTGTTGGAGTACACTTTGTTTGTAGGTAGATTCAGAAATTGTAGGTAATTGTTTCTAGTTTCGTTTTGCATATAACTTTTTATCGTAAGCACATCAATATTAGATTGGCCCATTCTATCTCAAGACCGCGAGAAATGGAAGGAAAGTAGGGAGGCATTTGCCCTGCAGTGGGACGATATGGGCTGAATATAATAATAATAAAAAACATCAATATCTATAAAATTACCAATTTTCAAAACTCCCGGAAAACTTTCCAGGTAACCACTTTTTTCGAACCAAATGACTGTACTACTAAGGAATCGTCTAATAATCACGTGAGGTTCGAAAAATTGGGTTCGGAAAAAGTCATGACATATCACAAGTTTGGGTGGAGTGAGATATCACGTGTATTTATTTTTTCGTTGAACGCACAAAATGTAAACCGAAAATCGGCGCGTGGCCTTGACTCACCGTTGCCAGGCAACGGTCAGAAACAACCTGCACCCTTAAACGTCTGGATATTTTTATCTCGATGCTTAATTCAGAATTAATAGATTATACGTGTATTTAAACTCGTGATTTTAGGTAGGGGGGGAGTGTAAAACTTCACCAAGTATCACCAAGGGGGAGAGGGGTCTAGAATGTAGCTAAACACATCACGTGATAAATGGACGACCCCTCCTAAGGAAATTTAAATATATACAAGACTTAAGATTTTAAATAATTAGGAAGAAGAAAAATGGTATTGCTCGGGCAGGGATCAAACCTGCGTCTTCGGAATATCTTCCCGACGCCTTAACCACTAGGCCACCGAGCCAACTGCTCGAGCAACCAAATTTCCTTTATTTCTTTCGATTTTTTATACAAGACTTGTATGCTTTAGACTGTGTGACCCTTAACATACATTTTAGGTATGCAAAATATTTCGCTGCAGCTGAGGTTTGAACTTGGAACCTTTTCCTTCAGTACAGGAAACGCTCTAAACCAACTGGGCTACCACGGCAGGTGCCTCGGTGGTCGAAATACTTGCAAACCTATTCTTTACCGTCTTAGAGTGACGGATTGATAAATTTAAGAAATATTTGTGACGGATAAGGAAATAAGTCGGTACCCACCACGCGGGACATTTGGCGATTTGTGTATAATTGATCTCGAAGTGCACTTATAGTTTAGGACTTGTTATGTTTTATTTTGTTTCACTGTGTAGCACAACCTAGTTTATAATTAATTATAAGCCCCAGTTGTATGTCATATCAAATAGGATTACACGCTGGCCTAGTGCGGGCTGGTGGATGTCACATGTTTTTTTTTTCTTAATTTTCGGACAACTAGACGATCGGCACAACGGCACCCCTACATGGCAGAAGTTCCGCCTGTTCGTAATAAACGTTTTAGTTCATCCTTTTTAGTGCGAACGTCAAAGGAGTGGAATGCCTTGCCGTCGTCTGTTTCCACATATTATACAATTTGGGTGTGTTCAAATCTAGAATGAACAAGTATCTACTCGGTAAGCGTGCTACATCTTCGACCGCATCGTCACTTCCCATCAGGTGAAATTGTGGTCAAACGCAGACCCAGTCTGTTGTAACCAAAAAAAATGCCGTTTTCCTCAAGATGTTAACCTTCACCGTTTTTTAGAGCAAGTGTTTTATCCGCACAGTGGTGCAGGGCGGGATTCGAACTCGGGTGCGTCGGATCCAAAGTCGCACGTGGTGCCACTGAGCCACACTCGCTCTTAGAATAGAATAAAATAGATACTCTCTATTTATACTACACACATAAAAACATTACCTATATAAGAAATAAAACGAATACAGGGTTATCAGTGACAAGCGGTGTTATCGCTTGAAGCAATCTCTTACAGACAACCTTGGGAATATAAATACTGGCCCCTATCTAGAATTAAGTATTTTTTATGATTTTTACGTAATTTGCAGTTTTTTTCTCTGTGTGCCTAGTACTAGATAAGTGTTCTATAATACGGGTTAACGTAATAAATGTATTTATTAAATAATTATTGTTTATTTATTTGTCATTGATAATTTTGAAGCTATAGTAACAAATAGTGTATCCTTGCCTATAATTAAATACCTATTGTGAAACGACAAGTATACGTTTCATCAGACAAAAAAACCTAATTCTATGTATCTTTGAAGTCCAAGGTCAAATGTCAGTATAGCTACGAAGTGGTCCCATATAAATTTCATCGAATTTATATGGGACCACTTCGTAGCTATACTGAACCCAACGCAGAAAGATTTTTTTTAAATCGGCTCATGAATGACGGAGTTCTGAGGTAACAAACATTAAAAAAAACACGAAAAGACAACAAACAAAAGACCAAAAGGCCTTCTCTCATAGAGAGAGCATAGGCCATAATCCACCACGCTGGTCCAGTGCGGGTTGGTGGATGTCACATGTCCTCGAATTTTTTGTGATAAATTCTTGGACATGCCGGTTTCCTCACGATGTTTTCCTTCACCGTTTTTAGAGCGAGAGTTAAATCCGCACATAACGTAAGAAAGTCTGTGTCTGTGGCCAGCGGGATTCGAACTCGGGTGCGTCGGATCGAAAGTCGCACGTTCTCCCACTAAGCCACACTCGCTCATTTCTAGAACACTCGACAAAAATTACGCATTGGAATATTCGTTCAAAACGTGAGTTTGTCCAAACATACTATTTAATTAGAGCATGAGTTCTAAATATATCGCGAAATGATACCTATACATGTAAATATTGTACTTATGTCATTTTGTATGTAAGCGCTTATAGGCAATAAATAAATATTTATTGTCTAATTTTCATAGTGATACTAAACCCAATTTGAACACGGATACTTTGGACTGTTCCTCATGTGCTAATGTTTCGTGTCGTCGTCGCCTGTGGTTTACGGAATATCTTTTGTATAGTTTTCTAGTTAAAACAATGTTGTCAATTTTTTTATAATTGTTTTTCAAATATCCAGTGAAATGCATGCGGTAAACCGCATTGAGACCAAAATGGTAATATCGTCTGTGAACTTCTAAGATCTTCTATCTTCCTGAAGTCAAATTTTACAGGAGATACAAAAATCTATTTTACTTTCTACGTATGGAGAATATTGAAAGAATAAAAAAGTAGGTGACCCAGTTTAAAGCCCTTTCCAGCAAATAAATAGGCGATCACATTTAGGAGATAGTTCCTCGCACGGATTGCAATGAAACAAGCGGATATTCTATCTAGGAGTTTAATGCAATGCATTAGTTCAAACCGTTAGTGACAGATGGCATTACACGATTTTTGCAAAAAAAATTTAGTTTGGAGGTATCAGAAGTACACGTGCGATATATGTTTTTTTAGTTTCTGTTATCGAAATTAGACATGCGCAAAACAGTGCATTGAAAAGTAATGTGATATGGCATCACATTTCGTACCGAGTAATATTTCATTACTTCATCACCCCAAACATCACCTGAGATGGTCGCGTCGGACGCACTATCTATCACTTGTGTGATATTGTAATGGAATGCTCGAATGCAATAGCAAGTGATAGTTATAGCGCATATACATGAGATAGCGAGTTACTTATTTTTTTGTGACTGGAGCGAGTACATCAAATCAAAATAACAATATCGTTTTGAGCGAGAGGTTCAAAACATTCAAATATTACGGGCGGGGGCGGTGCCAAAATAACCTATTGTCGCCTTAATTTTCTAGTAATACGGTTTTAAATGGAAGTTCAATCAAGTGGCAGGCAGGGCGCACGTGCGATGAAGCTCGCTTCCTCTCTCACAGACGCGCGCGCGAATAGTGTCAGTGAGGCATAGCATAGACTCGATAGACATAATGCAACGAACAGAACAGTGCACTGTGTGATGCTATGGTGTGATGTATAATGTTTAATTTAGTCGAGTAATATGTAATGCTACAGTACTCGATCGGGTAATATTACGCGTAATGCATCAATCGCATTACTTACACATGTCTAATCGAAATGTATTTATAGGTAAAAATAAAAATTAAATGCTGTTCGGTAGTAAGTTGCATCATTTGAGAACGGCTGGACCAAGTTCGCATATTTCTTATAAACCTATTCGTTATTTTCTAAATGAAAAAATCGGGAAAACTTGTGCTATTTTTGTTTGGATATGTCAACATCGGGTCGGCTAGTGTAGGTATAATAAACAGAACAAGTTTGGTCTCAATGAACGCATGTAGTTTTTAATGTGGAAAATGAGTAGGTAGACTGCTCGAAGTACCTAACCATCGATAGGCTAGGAAGTCGATGCTCTACTTACGTATGAATTGCGTAGGCACAACACTTAAACACTTGCATCCCACGATCAAACTGCATCGCAGTTTCGTCATACATTTACGAGTTTATTACACCTAACCCCTAACAAATCTAACGTACTAGAAATAGTCATAAATTGTAAACCTGCTTGTGAAGAATAAATACATTATTATTATTATATATGATGGACACGGAGACTATCAAAAATCCTATTTGTTACGCTAAGTTTTTATGTAGTTGTATTGTATGCAAAACTATCATAAGCGTATACCTAGATGCGATGTAGTTAACCTGGCAAGCGCGTTACGCACTTGTATCGGGTGTGCGCTTGTTGCGCGCGAGTGGTTAAAATGTAATTCGCTTTCTTTATGAAACCATATTTCTTCGAACTCGGTGAGGTTCTATGTTTGTAAGTCCTACTATTACCGGAGACCAACGCCATTTCTTTCTGAATTAAGTATGTTTATTAATGGTTGTACATAAAATATGACGTGCTATAGTCAGCTGCAGGAGTTGCGGTTGAACAACTAGGCTGGGGATTTGTTAGCCTAATGCACTTACTTGTAGAGACTTTAATCCCTTGAGGATATTGGTGTACTGCTGGCAAAGACCGCATTGGATCATGAAATCCTTGGAGTCATATGGCACCGCCACCACATTGGTACAAGGCTGGTCTGAGGCGCACCTAAAATTTAGAAATAATAAATAGATTAGTGCAAACAATACAAAGTCGAGATAAACAAAATGAAGAAAACTAGCATAATAGGCATCTAAAGCAAATCGTAACTAGCGAGCAATGCACATCTTGACCTTTGCAGTCAAACGAGTTGCATTAACTTGCGTTTATATGCACAGTACGACTTCTACAATATTCCTCGTGCATCTTATATGAGCGATGTATCTGTGAAATTAACTTTTCCCGGAAACATACCTACACTTAGGTTCCTCTACTAAAAATATGAATACTTCCTTACTGGAATCTCATGTAGTTTTCTGTCATCTGCTCGTATGAAGGCCAGTTGTCTTTGCACGGTGCGCAGTTGCAGTCGAACCAGTACTGGTTTTTCATTTCTGCCTGTCTTTTCTCCTTCGGGACTGTCGTGAAGATGGGGCCGTAGTTCTCGGAGACTTCCTCGCCTTTCTTGATATTCTTGACGGAACGAACGACGATGCTCGAGCCAATGAAATATCTGGAAGTCAAAACGTCATTTGATCAAGCTTAGGTTTCAAACCAAAATATTTGTGTATCGTATTAAATAGAATTGGTATGACGCACTCACCTCACCACAGAAGGATCGCAGCTGTGATTGAAAAGAGCCAGTGTTGGGAACACCGCACCGGCCAAGAACACAGATTTTCCGTCATGTTTCAGAACATTCTTTCCAACCTTCGGCTTAGGACATTGAAGTTCGAAAACTTCATGCGCGTTGAACTGCAGAATTTGCAGATTCCTTAGAATAAGCCCACCAATCAACTCCACGTCGTCTTTATATTTTTCATCAACTGCCATGGATTTCAGTTCATCTATTTCAATTGACTTGGCTCTTGGTTTGCCTTCAAAATATCCGCTGAGCTCTAAAAGTTTTACCAGGAACGCTGTCATTTCAGTTCTATGTACAATATCTTGTTTCGTTCTCTTGTCTTCGTGGGCTACTAAATGGTAAATGTTCCGGTAGTCATGGGTTTTGTATGGGCCGGAGGGCTTGGTGTCCAAGTTTTCCAGTTTCGTGAAATATTCCTTAGGCCGTTGTGTGATCATCCTGAGGGCTATTTGGCAGGTGACTGAACATCCTGACTTCCATAGTAGAGGAAGGATTTGACATTCGTATGCATGGTACGATTTCTGTGCTGCTTCCAAACATTTGTCGTCGCAGAACACAACGTTTGGACATTTTGGACAAGCTAATGGTATGACACACCTGAAAAAGAGAAAGCAACCGTCGTTTTATTTTTGAAATATGTAGGTACCTACTGTAATTCCCAGTAAAAAGCTTGCCTACATAGTAAAGCAATTTTGGCAATGCGTCTTGGAGTATTCTGCCAACAGAACGCCGCTGTGTGGTTTTTCCACCACCAGTACCTCCCCAGCTTGTATATCTCTTGTAGCTACAGCAAACCGGCCTCTGGCTTCGTCTTGGTCTATTTGAATAGCTTCAGAAGCCGCTGGATACTGGGAGTTAGTCTTTCCAGGTAGTTTAGGCTTGGGAGGTTTCTTCTTCAATGGTTCAGGGTCGTTAGGGTTTCCGGCCAGTATTAGACCTTTGTTCAAGATTTCCAGCATGAGTTTCGAGTCTGTACGCAGCTTTTGCCGTTTCTCTTTTTCCAGTTTTGTGGCTTCATCCAGTGCACTAATGGTATCCCTGAAAACATTAAAACAAAAGTGTTAAGAACGCTTAAACTGGTTCTCGTATCGTCTCTTGCTAACTGTAGGTTAAAAACATCTTAAAATAAATTGTTCAACTTTACTTTTTGGATGGCAAAGATTATCTCGCAAGCACTGAAATAACTCATAAAGTTTGTTTATGGAAGTCTTTACAGTAATAAGTATGAAGCTTTCACTTACTGGAAGGCTTTAATAGCTTCTTGGTTTCTCTTCAAGACTAGCAGGCTCCTGGCCTTCCTCTCGTATACTTTGTACTTCAAGTGGCGTGGGTAAGGAAGCGAGAGGCATCTTCTAATATCTGCTAGCGACTCCTCGTATAGCTCCAAGTGGTTAAGAGTTGCCGATCGATTCGCTAGCACGATCGATAACTCTTCAGCTGTGGAGGTATGTTTATATTATGTTTGGAAGTAGTTTAGATACCAGAAAGTAAACATATGTGACCTGTATACACCGAATAAGTCTAAAAGTTGGAAAAGTACGTCGTACATAGAAGCAATAATATTTCGCGTTATAAACTAACAAGGGAGTAAGTACTACATAGCTGAATACGCTTTTTAGTAACCTAAACCCGCATATGAACGATTCCAACTAATTAATTGGTATTTCCACGCGAAGTCCATTTTCAGGGTTCCGTACCCAAAGGGTAAAACGGGACCCTATTACTAAGACTCCGCTGTCCGTCCCTCTGTCTGTCTGTCCGTCTGTCACCAGGCTGTATCTCATGAACCGTGATAGTTAGACAGTTGAAACTTTAACAGTTGATGTATTTATGTTGCCGCTATAACAAAAAATAACTAAAAAACGGAATAAAATAAATATTTAAGGGGGCTTCCATTCAATTCATCCCATTCGCCGTTTTTATAGATAATGGTACGGAACCCTTCGTGCGCGAGTCCGACTTGCACTTTGCCGGTTTTTTTATGAATTTCCAATCCACCGTACCTACTCAGTATATTCAAGAAATTAAAACTACACTATAATAAATACTTAGTTATGGACATTGTGTCACCTACAGGAATTCGTAATTGTTAACATAGTCATTCTTAGTTTTAATTCTATGAATACGGTATGAAATAATTACCTATTACCGGGAATTATAAGAGGAAACAACATATTTTACAGCAACTTTTGCTATTGCTTGTTATTGAATTCATCATTGTTACAATAAATCATCGCAATACCTAGGTACTTGTATAACAATCCTAACCTAAGAGACACCTCACACAGAAGTAACAGCAGCAGTGTGAAAAGTTTAATACGCAAAGTAGACCATTATGTCGATATTTTAGCTGTAGCGACACATTGCATATTTATGTGCTTATAACATTCTGTCGATTATGCAGAATGTAATGCATAACGGAAGTGGGCTGCACCAGTCGTCACCCCGCAGGCACGATACACACGGCACACGGTCTTAAATTAATAAACTTTTGTAGTAGACCTAGTAGGTAGTTGAGAGATAACTGATAACTATTAGGGATATACTTAGTCAAGAATTAGAAACGGAGAAGGTGTACTATCACAGAATACTAAGAGAGAGAAGCATCACTCCGCAAAGAAACTTAAACAAATAACGACTCTTGCTTTGACGCAATAAAATTCAATTCAGCTCGCGTAGCGCTGCATACCTACCAGTCATATTAACCTACAGAGCGCCTCTCTTTCTATCGCATAGCTCTTATCTCTTCTGACGCGGCACGTGTAACGACGCGCGACCCGCCGTCGGTGTCCGGCTATGTACTTGTAGCTTCGTACCTACAGTGCGGAGTGCGCTAGGCCTGGTACTATTTCGATTTGAGTACGGTATTACGGATTTGAATGAGGTACTTAGGTATCGGCCTCAATTTTTTTTTAGTAAAACACCTCGATTGCCACACTAAACTTTAGGTAGGTTCTTAACAGCGGTTACAGTAAAGTATGTACCTACCTACTTACTCACCTTCCTACCAAATTCATCATATTCATAGTCTAATACCTACTTAGTGGTAGGCGGAGGAGGTAGGTATATACTCGGAATTTCCCGTCTAACGTTCAGTAAAGACGTTAATTAATCACTTTGGTTTTGGTCGGCCTATCTAACAGGAAAATGTTTTGCGCGTTATGATTTGCCGCACTAACTACAGTTCTAAGTTCTAAGCTCTATGCAGTAAGCCGCTAGAACATGATACGTTCATTGTACCTAGTTATTTTTTAGCCGACCAAAAAAAGTAGGAAAGTCTCTTTTAAAGGAGGAGGTTCTCAATTCGATTGTTTTTTTTTATGTTTGTTACCTCAGAACTCCATCATTTATAAACCGATTTGGAAAATTCTTGAAAATATTTTCGTTGAGTTTAGTATAGCTAGGTACGAAGTGGACCAATAAAAATTTCATCGATATTCGACCTTGGACTTCGAAGATACATCAGAATTGAAGTTGTTTTTTTTTATAAAATATACTTATAGGTACTTGTTATGTAAAATGCTTTGAAGTCTTTGCACTAAACACAGATACAGACAGCCGCAGAAGACGTAAAAACACTTGGTGAGATACTTAATATCCGTTGAATCTCTATGTGGAATTTGAAATTCTTGTTGTTTATTACATCACAATCAAACATTTTGCGATGATTTGCCGAGAGCATCACTGACATTACTACTAACGATCAGCTGATTGGGGCATCTTACTGTCAAATGCCCAGGTGAACATTGCCAACTCAAAAAAAAAAGGATCAAGAGGAACCATAGACAATTGGAATTAACCGGTAAAACTGCGACATTACTAAACTGCGACATCTAGCGAGGAGTAGCTGAACTTTGATTGACTAATCGAACGTATCAAAAACTTTTGACCACAAATCATAGAGGGCGTAAGGAGTTCTAAAATGGCATCAACATCGAGGTCTAAAATACTCAAAATTACGTGTACTATTTGCAAAACGTACATAAAAAATAAAGATTATTTGAAATGTTCTAAATGTAATGAGCATTATGATCTAGGCTGTGGAAGGGTATCCGATACACGATTTTATAGAATGACTAAGGACCATAAATTAAACTGGAAATGCGTCAAGTGCTTAACAACAAAGAGTAAAATGAACAAAATAGAGTCACCTGTCTCCATCGCCACTACTGAGTGCGACAATATAACTAAGAGGAAAAAAAATTCAAACAAAAATTTGTCATCAGAAGATCTTTCGTTTGACTACGCCGGTGAAGAAATACTTAGCTCTACTTTTAGAGACGAAAGCCCAAGAAGTTTACCGAATATGTCTATAATGGAGAACACACAGGTGGTAGATCTAAAATGCCAGGTAGAGAATTTGACGACGGAATTAGCTAGCGCTCATGGAGAAATAATACATTTAAATGAAGAAAATACTACTTTAAAGAAAAATAACGTGGAACTACAAAAACAACTGAAAATTTACTCTAAGTTATTAGAAGAACGTACACCAAGGAAAAAAACACCAGTTACACAGAGAAAAAAGACGTCTGGTTTTGGTGAACCCAGTCAGATCCGTCAGAATATAATGCCAGCAAAAATGACGGATCGTATGGTTACAATGACGAATACTACATTAGCAGAAACAAAAGATAATTTAATTAATGACAAAGAAGTACACAACGGGCAGTCTGTAGAGAAAAACCAAGAAATAGAACAAAATAATGAAGAACTGAAAATCAGAAACAGCAGTGACACAATAACAGTACACGAGGGTAATAAAGAGGAAGAAGAAGATTATGGAAAAAACCGAAAAAAGAAGATATTTATTTTGGGAGACCAGCAAGCACGAGGCTTGGCTTCAATAATAATAAAAAAGCGAGAAGAGAAATGGAATAACGTATACAGTGCCACATCTCTTATAAAACCAAATGCTTCATGTTCAGATATACTATCTTACTGTGATGTACTAAAAGCAAAATTAGGAAATGACGATAGAGTTGTTCTTCTTGTGGGGTCCAACGACACAAATCCTTATAACGTAATTAAGGAATTGGGTGCTGCCTTGCATAAATTAAAAAACACGAAAGTATATATTTTAGAAGTAATAAATAATCGATTTGTGAGAGAAAACATGCTGAATAATTTGATTTCATCAGTTACTAATACACATGCTAATTGTACGTTTATTAAGCTGCAACAAAAATATATTAGCCCGATGACATTAAATAAAATTGCCCATACGATTAATTTAAAAATTGACATTGAAGATTTAAATCGAAATTTAATCAGAAAAAAATGCACACAAAAGCCATCATTGCCAAAAAAAGGGACCATTCCTTTTCTTTTCCAAAAGCAAACAGTTGAAAAAGTTGAGTGCAATAAGAAAACCGTGACCTATAATATGTCTTGCAAGACCCCTAGTCCCAAAAAAGGAACGATCCCATTCTACTTCAAGGCGGTAGACGTTAACAAAATGAATCGAAGTACGTTTTTTCGTCCCTAAAAGTACAAGCGAAAACAAGCTACATGTACTGCATCAGAACATTGCTGGTTTAGCTAATAAAATTGATTCCCTACAGTTAGCGCTATCTCATTTACAAAAAGAAAAATTAGAAATTGACATTTTATGTTTAAGCGAATCATTTATTAAGCGTGGGATGGAAGCAAGTATCCATCTAAGTAATTATAAGTTAGCAACACATTTCTCAAGGCCAACACAAAAAAGAGGAGGGACATGCATATTTGTAAAACATTACTTAAGGTATAAAAATATAAATAGAATACAAGAATTAGCCGAATTATACAGTTTTGAATGCTGTGGAATAGATTTGATTGATTTTGATATATTAATAATTTGTGTGTATAGAATCCCAAATAGAAATAATTTACCAACTTTTTTGACTAACATGAATGCACTTCTCCACATTTTAACATTAAGGAAGAAGAAAAAAATAATACTGACAGGGGACTGGAACATAGACGTATTAAAAAGTAAAATAAAATCTGTAGTTAAGCCGCTATTTAAAAAGGGAGAAACAGATGACGTGACTAACTATAGGCCAGTCACGTTGATACCTATACTAGCAAAAATTTTTGAAAAGGCTATGTTCAAGCGACTAGACGATTTCTTTAATAAACATAAGATAATAAACCCGGAACAGTTTGGTTTTCGTAAGAAGAGCTCTACGTCTCTCGCCTGCTTTAATTTAGTCAAAGCAGTGTCGGAGAGTATTTCGAATAGGATACCTACAGCATCGATATTTTTGGACATGAGTATGAGCCTTTGATTTTGTGGAACATTCGAATTTATTGGCTAAACTCGAGTCTTATGGCTTACGAGGAAAAGCTTATAGCTGGCTGAGCAGCTACTTAGATGACCGGGAACAATGTACGGAAATTACAAATTTAAATTTTACAAACAGGCATCCAACGAAATTGGCATACAAATCTTCCTATAGAGTTAATACGTGTGGAGTGCCACAAGGAAGTATTTTAGGACCACTTCTATTTTTGACATATATAAATGACATACATAAAGCAACAAATGAACAATGCATCCTATTTGCTGATGACACAACATTGGTAATTAGAGCAAAAAACAAATTAAATTTTGAAAATCAAATAAATAAATCATTAAATGACATAATCACATGGCTGACAAACAATAATTTAACAATAAATATGGACAAGACTAAAATGATTCAATTTTTGACAAATAGAGCACAACCGATGAAATTAAGTATTCAATATGGTAATCAGTATAGAGAGCAAGTAGATTCGACTGTGTTTCTGGGCATAACTGTGGACAAGCATCTGAATTGGAAATGCCATATTGAAAAGGTATGTAATAAAATTGATAGGTTTGTTTACGCGATACGGAGATTAAGGCAAACTGTTTCGCGTGAAGCAGCGCTCACTGCCTATCACGGATACGTTTCGTCTGTACTCGGCTATGGGCTGATACTGTGGGGCAGCTCTGTCGACATACTGAAAGCCTTTGTGGCTCAAAAAAAATGTATAAGGGCCATTTATAATGCGTGGTACACGGACAGCTGTAGACCATTATTTAAAAATTTAAGGATTCTGCCGCTACCATGTTTGTATATTAAAAATATATGCGTATTTGTAAGACAAAATGAGAAATATTTTTTAAGACATTCCGACGTTCAAGAGTCGCATACAAGACACAAAAATAGATTTTACCTGCCTCACGGGAACTTAAATAATATATATAGCAAAAATGTTTATTGTATGGCTATCAAAATATACAATAAACTACCGTCGACATTAAAAAATCTACAATTTAATAAATTTAAAAGAAATTTGAATGAATGGCTTCTTGAACGCTGCTTTTATAGCATAGATGAATACCTACATTTTAGAATTGATAATAATTGACATTGTAATTTTAATATATTGTAATAATAATTGACATTGTAATGACATTTTAATTTTTAAACGATTGTATATGGATTTGATTTTTTTTATGACGTCGAATTTAATTATTTTATTAATTTTTAATTTTATTTGTAATTATTTGCTTATTCAATTTTAATATGTTGATGAAATTAATTTTATGTCTGTGAAAATTTGTACGCCTGCAAAGGCAGAATAAGAGATCTTTTTTTTGACACTAACACCTGTACCATACCTTATTTTATGCAAATAAATGATTATGATTATGATTATGATTATGATATGATTATGAAGTCTAATGCCTAGTTTTAAATACACACAATACTTAATTTAAACAAAAGAATATATAGGTACTGACCTTAAACTAACTACATACATACAGTCAGATAAGCTCCTGCAAAATTGCAATTTTTAGACACAACCAATCATACCTAGTAGGTTACCTACCGAGTAGTACCCACCTAGATACATTATTTACCTATAACCAAGACAATATTTCTGGAAACTTTCGGTCAACCGCATTTCTAAATACCTATTTTTTTTTTAAACTGCAATTTGTTTGAAAATTTCACATTAATCGGTGTTTAGAAGCTAACTGCCAATAACGTACCTACAAAGAGGTAAGGACGCCATTGGAACTACCTAGCCAATTTATAATTATTAAGATTAATCAAGTTTGTCAAACTCGCTATAAGTAATTCCTAGGTAGGTATGTTTGTAGTCAGCGACAAAAGTACCTGAACTTTTGTGAATATTTGATTAACTACACCTTCAATATGTGGCTTATTTCTCTGAATGTTGCATTTAAAAAGTCTGTTAATATCCTGCGAATAAGGAAATTGCAAAACATTGCATGTAATTTGTATATTTTCAGTGTTATTATCAATTGAAAGATTATAAAAGTTCAGCTACTTATGTCGCTGACTGTACCTATGTTTGTTTAAGGTGGTACGTTTTTCATACAAAATTCAACCATTATTAACTTGTTCACTGAATAATAGAAATGCCTAACGCAAAATTAATAAAATGATATAATTTATACCAGGGTGCTGATATAAATTGTAAAATTTTATTAATTGTACCATTTATGGCACAATTTATATTAGAAACCTGATATAAATTATTTATGGTACAATTTATATCAGAAACCTAATATAAATTGTACCATTTTATTAATTTTGAGTAAATAACCACCCGTAAACAGTTCACCACGCATAAATTTAGGCATTTTTACTATGCAGTGAACAAGTTAATAATGGTTGAATTTTGAATGATAAACCTAAACACCTAAAGACATTTGACACCAAAACCGAACTTACTTTCCTTCTCGGGCATGTAAACCATGCTCTGGCTGTAGAAATGCATTGCTTTAGCCCAGTCGCCTTTCTGCACCGCCTTGTTGCCTTCATCCTTCAACAGGCGCGCTTTATCCAAGTTTTTTTTCACTGGGAATTCTCCGCCGGTCTGACATTTCAGCACGTCGTCCGTCAAGTCGTAACTCTTCACAGCCAGCAGACTGCACAAGTATGACACCCGCTTCGAGTTGGTCTCTAAATTGACGAAGTTATTCGTCGTGACGTCGTCTAGCGAAGAGCTTATAGTTTCATGGAACTTTTTGAAGAAGCCGTCGTTTACTTGAGACATTTTAAAGGGCACTGGATTATTAGACTAGTAGTACATTAGATTAGAATCTGAGGTTAGAACTGCACGAGAAAGCGCGACGCGGCTACTGTTCCGCATTTCTATTTTTATAATTGGGACGACGATCTGTACATCACTTCAGGGCACAGATTCTATATTAGCGCTCCGATAATTCCTTTCAAAGTTTACAGATGTCTTTCTCATGATTGGGATAAGCAAAAAAGTGGATAATTACGTACCTACGCACGTATTAATAAACAAAAGCGGCACGTACCTACCTATTATATATATACCTATATTATATATACCTTTTGCCGTATAATATTTAAATGCTTTTAGTAGCTAAATGGTTTTAAAACTAGACGTTTGACTGTGCAAAGCGATTTATCTCCTTGATTAATGCGTTTGTAAGTCAGTGATCTCGTAGAGAAGTCTTTGAGTCGAGTAGTCTGGATAGTTCGAGGCACGATCGAGCGAATGAAATAAAAATGCGAACAAACCGCCTCGCCGGACGTGAGATAATGCCCGTAATCGAGAGTGGCACGCAACATTGTTTTCTAAATTTTTTTTGTTCTAATCTGTTTTAATCTATCTATCAATCTTCTATATAAATAAAAATAAATCGCCGAAATGTATGTACGCGCATAACTTCCAAACGACTGCAACAAATTGGATAATTCTTTTTTTTGTGTTCGTTATTGTACAAGGATTATATAAAAGAAAATTAAAAAAAACGAACGACATATATTTTTAGTTATGGCGGCACGAAGTTCGCTGGGTCAGCTAGTTTAGGATGAATATAAAATGTTCTATCCTACCTAGTATTATTACGTTTACATATATATACGTTTGTGAACGTATTTCTGGAACTATCACACATTCTTTAAACATTATGGTACTTGGTACATCGACAATATTCTTCAACATTCTAAGAACTGCAATTGCCAGAATATGCCCTTCCATTCAGTATTGTATGAGTAGCCGTATTTCCCCAACTTTAAGACCGTACACTAAGGTTCAAAACGAGTTGTGTCAAAGCTCATTTTAGTGTAAGTAGTTAATTTTCCTGTAAACATCCCGAGAACTAGCGGCATCCAGAACTGACTTTGACGAGTTCTTAATACCTACCTACCATCACCATTTTCTGCATCTGTTGCGCTTTGTATTTCAGAATTCTAGCTAATTTAAATAAAGGAGTCCTCCAAACCCATAAATAAAGCTTGTTTGCGCTTGACAGGAAAATAAAGGAACAAACTAGTCATTCAATTAGGTATTTATTTTCCTTGTAAATTATGTACGTTGAGAGGAACGACCGAAATATTAAAATGTAATATATATGTAACGATGTACCTTTCTAACCGTAAGTCCATGTGCCGCCTTCAGGGTAGGTACTATATAGATAGATTCACTGAGGAACCTCGTAAGTGCTAGTGGAGCTCCTCAGTCTGACCACCCGACGGGTGCTCCGTTACTTATATTTCCAAGTGCATTGTGCACTATATCAATTCTTTTGTAGGTACTTATATGCAAGAGAGTATCGGCTCAGAAATAGTAGATAAACAATAATTGTTCTATTCTATGGTAACAAAAGATTTCATTTCAGAGTAATTGCAGCTCATGTTAAAGAATTTGAAATCAAGAAATCTCAGCACAACATAAAAGGTTTCAAAGCCTTTTATGGCGCAGCTTACGTTATAAATTCAAGTCACATATTAAGTCTTATTATTTTAATGGTTTATAAAATAATATGTAGACAACAATAAGGCCTAGACTCCGGTACATTTCCTCAATTCTGGAAAGGCTCAGGCGCAGTTATCTGAGCTGTCAGCTCTGAGAAAAAATATGAATATCTAAGGTTGTTTCCATGCAATGACGTCATTGTAACAATATTGTTGTCAGTTCTCATTTTATGCAATTATTAAGTTGTTAGATGTCCATTTATTCAACTTGACGTGGGTATCATAAACATTATTAAACGTATTATTTATGGATGTAACTAGCAAAAAGAGAGTATCGCGTTGCTTACCAAGAATCGATTTATCGACTAATAGGTAATCAGATTTATGAGTAATCTAATGGAATCAGGCGTGATGTGGCGGAAAATCATCTTAAATCTGAAACGCAATGAAAATATGTAACACAATTAACACAAGCGGAATTACACGAGACGTTTTCATAGCGTTTCAGATTTCTGAGTAGGTAAGTATCTAATCATATATAATTCTCTACGATTACTTATTTATTACATTAAAAATAGTAATTAGAAATATAAAAACAAACAAGAATCAGAAGAGCAATTAACAAAAGCAATAAGATCTTCTGTTGATTTTAGATTTGAGCTTAAAGTTCTTAAAGTCTGCAGGGCGTGCAAATGCCTTTCATCGGATATCGGTAGTTGATCAAGTAAATAGGTACATACCTACTAGCGAAATGTACAAGTAGAATGATATAATCGCCCATGTAGGTTCCTATAGCATTGTTTACTTCATCTTATTATATCCTTCACCTTTTATACTTGCTGCTAAGTAGATGCAAACGTAAGTATCTAAGTTTGTTTACCTCCCTTGAATCTAGGCTATAGGTTTGTTGACACAGTTGAAGGGTATTACGTCGTAACTAGTTCAATAATACCTGTGCAATCGGGAAATGGTCTATCGGTTTATGCATTTGAATCTCTGAATCGTAACTCGGTGTTATATAAAGTACCTACGCACCTTAGAATCCAGACTATACGTACCTACCTACTTACTTTCTAAGGACTACATGTTATGTTGCGCGGTGTGAGGTTAAATGGATAACTGACTTATGACCTCAATAGTTGATCAAATATAAAAAGTGTACCTACTGCTAATTTACTCTAGAACGCATTTTGTTATTCTGAACACAGGCTCAATATCTCGGTTTGCTATCATCATCTGCCTTTCTCTATTTACTATAATACGTTTTACAACTAAATGAACAAGAAAAAGAAATACGAGATGGCACCATGCAATGCCATTTACAAATTGCAATGATTAGATAGTGATGACGTTACAGACTGCTTGTAAATAGATCGTTATTGGAATGCTCAGACTTCACATATGTATTTTACACTTATTCACATATATATTTTATCTGGGTATATTATTTTATTTATTCTTAGATTCACAGCAGTTTTCAGTCATTTATAGCTAGTTACATATAATATATGAATAAGTATCTCCTTGAAAGTGAAGTTGCGGGAGTTGGTTTTGAGGTACTTGTAGGACGCACTGTTGTCACTGCCTAGGGTACGCCTGGTATTTTTAAGAAATCACCGCATTTTTTTATGTATCTGCGAGACGAGCAATCCATTCGTCTGACGGTAAGCGCCACGCTAGCCCATGACAATTGTAGTGCCACCCAGAACTTTAAGTACCATAAAAAGCACTGCGTAGCAATGCATTGCGCTCATCAACCCGAGACATCAGATATTAAGTCTCTTGCCGAGTAATTTCGCTGGCTACATTACTTCCGCGTACAATGATGCTATTTAAATTATCTACATTAGTTGGAAGTAGCATACTGACCCCAGTTTCACTAGATAAACAAAATGTAGATCATCTTTTTGTTCCGCTACTCCGGTTTTATATTAACGTGCCTCGAATACCTAGCCCAAACTTAAAATCAAAATAATAAGTTCTAAGTGCAGCTAAACTGTAACAAACCCGGATGTTTTGATTGTGTTAGGTGAAATATGACTGTTTTTCTTTAGTAGGTAGCCAGTTAGATTTAGTAGGTACTTAGATACTTTTTGTCATTAGCTAGTTCAAGAAAATGAAGAAGCATAGAGCTTGTACCTAGTTGTTATGTATTTTTCGGAGTCACTTAACCCCATGTAAATATGTAACAGTTCCTTAACCCACTGTATACATATCTATCTACCCTGTGACGTCCCCTACAAAATCTGTGGTTAAGTAATAGCATATCCTTTTCCCAAACTACGAGTTATATGCTAATGTTGGATTAATTAGCATTCGCAGTAGAATTAAGCTGCTAAATTTATATTGGCATTATTTATATTATTATTATTTAGAGCGAGTATGGCTCAGCGGGAGCTCGTGCGCCTTTCGATCTGACGCAACTGGGTTCGAATCCCGACTCGGCCCTGCACCAATAACTTATAGTTAAGTGCAGATTTTGCACGCTCGCTCTAAAACGGTGAAGGAAAACATCGTGATGAAACCCGCTTACGCACTTTGGAGTGGTAGGCTTTAGCCGTGGTTGTAATACCACCCACCGAACAAAGCCATGTCGTCAAGCGACCTAGTCATGTTTCGGAATGATGTTCCGTGAACCATCGGGAAGACGGGTCTGAGCAGCTGCTCAACTGCCGTTTCTTTCTAGATCTATGTGCTCCATCTTAGGCCACATCATCGCTTCACTTCAGGTGAGACAGTGACCAAACATAGATCTATTAAGCGTACAAAAAAAAAAACAAATAAATTGTAGTTGCGTAATTCAATGAATGCTAAAATTTATCGCTTAGCCCACCACTTCGCATCGCTTAGCATACTGCACGACTGCGAACTGCGGTGGCCGTCTGCTAATGCTAATGCTGTTGCGATTGCGAATCGTTGGAATGTCCGGTTCCCCCTTGCGCCTAGTCTCCGCGATTTTTAAATTAGTTTTGTTTGATGTTATTTTGTTTGATGTTGTAACTCTTCGAGCTACCTGTTATTTGAGGCCAAACACGAAGGATCTATGACCAATAGTTTATTTCTGTTTTTCAATAATTTCATAATTCACATTATGTCATAATGAAATTTTGCACGAAATCGTGGATTCACAACTTCGAAATTTCATATTAGTAATTAGCATCGCAATAGCACATATCACGCTTACGAACAATATTTCGCATGCTAATGTAATTAATGAAAACTAGCAATAATTTCCATTACTCCTATAAGCTATTATCGTAAGATGCGCATAGGATATTGTCAAGCCATTTATTTATTTATATACTTTAGCATAAAACAGTTTTTACATGGAAGACTTAATGCTAGATAGCATTTTCTACCAGTCATCGGACGTGCAAGAAAAAATAGAAGCGGTGCAGTAAAGTGCGTAAAACAACGTGCGTTAAACAAGCACAAGATTTTAAAAACATGTTCATTTATATATTAAACATGAATTGGCAAGGCAGTCTCTCTGCAATGCATCCCACGTGTGGCTAAGTGAGTGTCGAGTACGCAGCCCGCATGCGCCAACAGACAGGAAGGTATGGTTATGGCAGGAGTACCATGGTCACTGTGGCGCTTCCACCACGTTTTAGGCGACCATAACTTGTCAACAACCGAATTTGCAGATCTTGTTGTTCGCTACTAAGGAAGAATTAGTATGTAAATAGTTAGGTACAATTTTTGAGCTCTGGGGAATGTCGATGTCTATTTAAAGGTACCCTTTAATAAAATAAATAAACATCGCCTTGTTATTTCAAATAAACATAGACTGGTATTCCAAATAAATAAATACACCCAACGATCACATATATAGATCCTGTCCCCTAACTAGAATTCCCTGTATTCTGTATTTGTACTTGTGTGGTTTCTCTTATGTGAGAGGCCGTCTGGGTGAGTACCACCGCTTTCCCAGTTATTCAGCCGCCAAGCAGTAGTGCTCAAGCATTACTGTGTTCTGGTTTGAAGAGCATTGTAGCCAGCGAAATTACTGGGCATTATGAAACTCAACAGCTAATTGTCTCAGGGTGACGAGCGCAGTGCAGTGCCGCGCAGGATTTTGAAAAACAAAGTTCTGGGTGTTGCTGTTATTGTTATGGGCTAGCGTATTGCTTATCATCAGGCAAACGACCAGCTCGTCTCGTCATTCAGTTACATAAAAAATAAAAAGCTTGATGGGAACCAGGAACCAGGAACTATGAGGACCATGGTCCCACAACACCCAGGCACGAAACAAATGTTTTTTCTGTGCACAAAGATTTGTCCCGTCGCGGGAATCGAACTTGCAACCTCGGTGCTACATGAAATTTGAGCCAACTTGCCCAACCACTACACCACAGAGGCTGTCATATCATCTGGATTATAATCATTTGGATTATACAATCATATTCATTCACCAGTTTTGATATAAATCCCTACGGCCCGCGGTTCCACACACGCGAGAAAGCACTTTTAGTTTTTTCCAGATTTCCCAATTTTCGGACAACTTTTCCAATTTTCTTTACATAAAAATCTAATTCGGAAAATTACGAACGATTAAAAACAATTAAGCCAAATCGGCCGTTCTCAAGTGATTCGCTTACCAATATGTATAGATTATTTTAGTAGGTAACTTTAGATAATCACTACAAGATGGATGACTGTTGCATATTCACACTTTGCTATACATACCTACCTTTACATATCCTATTATGATAAACCTCGAAGCACTACTATAACCATATCGCGGGACTCTACGTTGAATATTTTGATTTACAAATTGACTATATAGAATAGATATTCGATGATATAGGGCGAAGACGTAATCAATATATGTATTTTGAATGAATGAATAAATCAGCTTGCGTCATTCCACTGCTGGGCAGAGGCGTTCCTTCCCTCTTCCCATGGCTCTCTGTTAATTGCTATGATGTTTACTCTACCTCACTAAAAATCAATTTATTTCTTTTCATTTTAATTAGGTTAGGTACTCTACAGACTCGCCCGTCGAGAATTGAAAGCGTGCAGAAATATTCCATTTCTAAAGTAATTACAATTGTGCATTCCCATTGGCCCCACCGCCGTCGTCCCACTAGTGTGGCAAAGGAGAATTTAATAAATGGTCACCTACCATTATTAGGAAGGTATTATACAACTGCAGTTTGTTCCTTTACAATTTTCCCTCATTACTTCTCATACATTAGTCCTCTTTTACTTTTTATTTACACCGCCGACATCTCTCAAACCATTAGTTCTTTCCATCCAAAGGTTGACTGGAAGAGATCGCTTTTAGCGATAAGTCCGCCCGTTGTACTATAGTTTATATGAGTATTTCGTGTACCTTGTTAATGTCTTGTTTGGTGTACAATAAAGCATTAACTGTTAATATTATTAATCTTCGTATATTTCGAGGCCGCGACCTGCGACATCGATCAACATTCCGACCGCCTTCCAACACCTCTTCCTATTGGCATCGTCCTCTTTCCTGTAACTAATTATAGGATTTTCCTCCTCACATCCGGTGGATGTCACATTGTTACCCTATTTTATTCGGAGCCTGATGAATATTAGCAGCTGTTATGTGACGAGCGATGAATAGTTAACTAGGCATAGACAGCCAGTTAAATATGTTGATGGCTTGCTAATGTATTCTATGTCAGCATTGTTATTATTATCGTTTCATTCGATCGTGTTATCGTTCGGTAGTTCCTAATACTCGTATAACATTCTAGATATAGTATATACATAGATATAGTTTACCTATTTATATATTATATAAGTAAATAACAATTTATGTTCTGTTTATAATTTATTTTTAAATCACTTAAAACCAAAATTAGCGTATAAGGAAAGTATGTATTTGATATTTTTATTCCGTTGTTGTTTCTAAACGAACCTACTTAGGTACTATTTACGCATTGAAATGGAGATAAGAGTAGCCAGAGCATTGGCATAATTATATTCTACCGTGCGTAGTACATAGGTATATATATCGATGAGGAGTGATCCACTGTAACCCCGCTGTACAGGCTCAACAGAGACCTAGTGCGGGGGGCAGAGTTCCTAAGGGTACACTACGCTGCCTTATTCTTTAGTATAAGTTATACTCACTGTTATCTTAATGATGTGAAATTTAATTCAATAATTTTATTTTATTAAATATTCTCGCTATTAAATTTGAAAATATTATGTTTGCACACCATTGTTATGGTAGGATGTACCGATTCTAATTCCAATTATTACCATCTGCTTTGTACTACATTCTGGCAAATAAATGATGATTATGATTATTATGATTATGATTACCGCAATTATGTTTAGGAACAAATCAATACAAATCTAATGAAAAACATTCTACATTCATATAATGTCGTAGCGTCGATGTGGAATCCAGTCTTCTGATTTTTAATATCTTTTGATTATATAACTGAATGACGAGACGAGCTGGTCGTTTGCCTGATGGTAAGCAATACGCCAGCCTATAACAACAACAGCACCACCCAGAACTTTGTTTTGTAAAATCCTGCGCGCCACTGCACTGCGCTCGCCACCCTGAGACAATTAGCTGTTGAGACTCATAATGCCCAGTAATTTCGCTGGCTACAATGCCCTTCAAACCGGAACACTGTAATGCTTGCGCACTACTGCTTGGCGGCTGAATAACTGGCAAAGCGGTGGTACCCACCCAGACGGCCTCTCGCATACGAGAAACCTACCACCAGTAAATGGTAGAAGAATCTCAGGCAAGGCAAGTATTAGAATATCTTTCGTCTCAGGGTGTTAACCTACGAATAATAATATGAAGGTACATATTATTATTCGTAGGTTTTTTTATTTTATTGTATTAGTTTTGTATTTTTTTTTCATATTATTAGTACGAATTATTAGTTATAATATTATATAGTACACCACCGTCTTTTATCGAATCACAAATCCTCTCCATCTAAAGGTTGTCTGGACTGTCTGGACATCTAAAGATTGTCTGGATCGCTTATTAGCGATAAGACCATTCATTGTACAATTAATTTTTAAGTTCTATTTTTTTGTTATGTTATTAGTATACAATAAAATGTTATCAATCAATCAATCAATTTATAACAATAAGTAGGTATTATTATTATTCTTAGGCTTTAACCCTGACTTTGATTTTAATCAATGTCGCCTATGTTACTCGTGCGTTGAAAATTCTCTATTGAAAAATACTGATTAAAAGAAATTATCCTAAGCATACAATACAAATTCTTAGCATGCTTTACAGATACACGGTAGTGGAAACAATAGCCAGTTAACGAACTTGCACAGTAGGTACGTACCTACCTACGTACCTACCTACAAGAGAAAATAATATATCAATTGTGGTTCGTACTGTATCGACTCTCAGTAATTGGCGTGACAAACAACATAGGTATTGCGAAATATTATATTGTAACTAGCTGACCCGACAAACGTTGTTTTGCCAAATAAATTAAAAAAAAATGTTAAGGGTGATCACTTAGAGGTATGAAAAATAGATAGTAGCCGATTCTCAGACCTACTGAATATGCATATAAAATTTGGTAAAAATCAGTAAAGCCGTTTCGGAGGAGTAAGGTAACTAACATTGTGACACGAGAATTTTATATATATGATGATATGGGTCTATATACCTACGTGGTAATTCGTGGTACACTCGTGGTAGGTCTCTCGTATGCGGGAGGCCGTCTGGATATCGACAGCTTTGCCAGTTATTCTGCCACCAAGCAGTAGTGCGCAAGCATTACTGTTTTCCGGTTTGAAGGGCATTGTAGCCAACGAAATTACTGGGCATATATAGATAGATAGATAGAAAATTCTTTATTGCACAAACAAATTTGTAGGTACATAGGCGAACTTAATGCTAGTGACCATTATATACGAGACTTAATATCTGATGTCTCGGGGTGATGAGCGCAATGCAATTCTACGCAGTGCTTTTTGTGCTATTTAAAGTTCTGGGTGGCACTGCAATTGTTATGGGCCGACGTGGCGCTTACCATCAGGCGAACGACTAGCTCGTCTCATCACTCAGATCCATAAAAAAAACTGGTTTTCGTACCTATATAAGTCAAACCTTTTTTAAGTAGGTATATCAAACTAAACCTTGGCGTGGCACAAGGATTTATTCAGGCTTCCAACCGCTTCACATGCTTTTTTTGGTACTATATAGTCTGCAATAATCTGAATTTACTTTGCCTTTCCACAAACCACTGATCTCTTGGGAGGCAATTCTCGCTTATTAAAGATTATATATGTATCTATTGTAGAGATCATCATCATCATCATCAGCCCTTACGTTCCTACTGCTGGGACACGGGCCTTCCCTCATAAAGAGAGTATGGGCCATAATCTACCACGCGGGCTCAGTGCGGATTGGTGGATTGTAGAGACAAAGAATACTTACGTATTACTTACGTAGTAGAGATATATAAACTCAAATGAAGAAGGTAATCTTACTTGACAGCAAGTAAAATTATTCCTTCTCTTCATCTTCACAAGTCATCCATGATGGTGTTTTTTTACTTGTTAATTGACTTGCGTTTGACCACTATGTCACCTGATGGTAAGCGACGATGCGGTCGACGATCTAGCACGCTTACCAAGATCGTACCCGTTCACTCGAGACTTGAAGATTCCCAGATTGTAGCTAGCTATCGGGAAAGACTGACTCTGGCAGGGAGTTCCACTCGTTAGCAGTACGCATAATAAAAGTGGCAGCGAAGCGCTCAGTACGCGCGGGAGGAATGTCCACCATGAAACGGTGGCGTATTGCCGTACGTCTGACCACAGAATATGGAATGACCTGCGTTACTATACGAACTTATCTACCTACTATGAGTTACTATAAATACTTGGCAGCTCTTTTATATACTAAATGGGGTCACCTATTTTGCTGCATTTATAATAGGAAAATATACACTCTAAACTAATTAACGTTCTCTCTGGTTATAATTACGCAGTTATGGTTCTGTGTAATGATTTTGGAATTGTTTATCTCTTATTATGGCACGCGCGGCATGCCGCATGCCGCGCCGGTGAGCCGTCCTCGCGAGCCGCTCTACTTCCATGCTGTGGGTTGGTGACTCTAGGTAGTCTAGTGAAATCTAGTTTTAGATAAACAAACTATTTTTTTAGAAAAATACAAAAGCCGACTTCAATGTGTCTTCGAAGTCCAAGGTCAAATATACACCATAGCAAAGAATAACAAGTTACAGAAATTGGCTTAAAAGTACAGTACAATGGGCGGACTTATCGCTAAAAGCGATCTCTTCCAGTCAACCTTTGGATGGAAAGAACTAACGGAGTGAGAGAAGTCGGCGGTGCAAATAAATCAAATTAGAAATAGCTAAAAAATAAATAAAAATATTAATCCTAATTATTATATTACATATAACTATTCCTAAGATCACTACATACATGAAATTATATGGGACCACTTCGTAGCTATACTGAATCCAACGAGAAAGACGAAAAAGAATTTTCCAAATCGGTTCATAAATGACGGAGTTCTGAGGTACCAAACATAAAAAAAAATACAATCGAACAGAGAACCTTCTCCTTTTTTAAAGTCGGTTAAAAACTAAGCGAAATCCTTTTTTTCTTTATTGGCTTGCGTTTGACCACTATCTCACCTGATGGTAAGCGACGATGTGGTCGACGATGTAGCACGCTTGCTAAGATAGTACCTGTTCAATCGAGATTTGAAGTTTCCGAGATCGTATATAATTATCGGGAAAGACTAACCCCGGCAGGGAGTTCTAGTCATTAGCGGTGCGCAAAAGTAAAGTACATACCCATTATGCGTCTAAGCATTTCTACCGCAGCTAACAAAAACTGAACCGATTTTGATAGAACATGTCGAAGTACTACCTCTAGAAAACCTGCTTTCAAATAAAAAAAAACCCGCATCCAAATCGGGGCTACGGTGCCACAGACAGATAGTGGTCAAACTTATAACACTCCTCCTTTTTGCGACGGGGGTCAAAAACATAGCAGTTTCAAAATGTTTTACCTAATGGTGATTTGTCACGGTGGGTGTTGTGGAACCATGGTCCTCGTAGTTCCTGTTCCTGAATCCTAGTAGTATACACATAGATATTTATTTATACAACACAATAATTACAAACATATACATATCTACATGCCCAGGAAACCTAGGTCGGTTAATATAAGAGTTATTTCTGCATAACGAAATTATAAAAAAGTTTTTTGCTGTACCTACTTCCTGTACTACTGTACAGGTGACTTCGTCTATTTTACATCTACACCCCTTTTTAATTTAAAGTTTATGCAGGCTTGGCGCACTCCGCACGTACGAAGCCGGACACCGACGGCGGGTCGCGCGTCGTTACACGTGCCGCGTCAGAAGAGATAAGAGCTATGCGATAGAAAGAGAGGCGCTCTGTAGGTTAATATGACTCGTAGGTATGCAGCGCTACGCGAGCTGAATTGAATTTTATTGCGTCATAGCAAGAGTCGCTATTTCTTTGCGGAGTGATGCTTCCGTCCCTTAGTATTCTGTAATATTATCGCATCCGTTACATCTTCCAAATCATGAGAATTTTATCTCATTATTTAATATTAAACCATAGAAACGTAACATTTTACCATAAAATTATGCCATGTCTCTCGAATTTCTCATTTATCTATCAAACAGTGATTATAAATAGGTATCAAAGCATTTGAAACTCTAAAAGTTATGGATTAAGTTTTATAACAGCTGACAAAACGTGGGAAAATTTCAGAAAAGTAAAGTAAAAGGAAAATCAAGACCGTTTTAATTAGGTAAAAGTCAAAGTAACTTAGCTGACGTCGCCTTCTTCTTCAGTTTCGTTCAAGTTTTTGTAGATGAAAGTAAAAAGAGTATAGTGCTATTATTTATTGTGTGTCAGAGGTCCAAAACATAATAATTACCTACTTGCTTGCTACCTTATAGAGATGTACCTACAGTATTATGCGATGTATACTTATATATCATAACTTATATAACACAAAATAAACTACGATTGGCGAATTAGTTTCGATTTCGCCTCCCTGTAGTGCCGGAACAACTATATCCCTATCGCTTCGGGCAAAAATACTTTTTTTTCTTATTGGTTGCGTTTGACCACTATCTCACCTGATGGTGGTCTAAGATGTAACACGCTTACCTAGAAGATACCTGTTCACTCTCGATTTGAAGACTCCCAGGTTGTAGTTGTCAGGAAACACAGACGTTGGCAATGCATTCCACTAATTGGTTGTTCGTAAGATAAACGTAGACACCAAAACGCTTTGTTCGTACAGGAGGGATGTCTACCATATATGGAAGTCGCATAGCCGTGCGTCTGGTTGTCCTATGATGGAATGGAGACGGTGGTATGAGGTCATGTAGTTCCTGAGCACACTCTCCAAAGTACACCCGATGTGTATGTCCACACCATGATGAGGTAGGGGGCATAATTATGTCACATGAAGTACTACTGATAAGGTAACATTAAGTCGAGAATACCTATCATAAAACAACTCATTTCCAGTATCTGTCACACATGTCTAACCACAAGAAATACAAACGATAAAGTCCATCTAAGTTTGAAAAAAAATGGAAGTAGCCAATTATCAACTTTCCAAAGTTTACTCTGAAATTATTAAACCAATTATGGCGAAGTAGCTTCAAGAATCTGCCGTTTACAATGTTTATTTTGGGCAAGTTGTCAGAACTTGACCTTGGTTTATGAGAGCAAATGTTTGCGAACAAACATTGTGATAAAGATCAAGCGGCGCCGTGGAACAACAGTTTTTATCTGGATTGAAGAAAAGCATATATTTTTTACGTCATTGCGATTTTTTATCATAAACACACAAGGCATTGGTTAATACTTTCACTTTATGGATAAGTCAATAAACGCTGATGATTCCTTAAAGTGAGCGAATGTGGCTCAGTGGGAGCACGTGCGACTTTCGATCCGACGCACCCGAGTTCGAATCCCGCTGGCCCTGGACCACTAACTTAAGTTATGTACGGATTTAACACTCGCTCTAAAAACGGTGACGGAAAACATCGTAAGGAAACCGGCATGTCCAATAATAAATCACAAAAATTCAAGAATATTCTTGACATCCACCAACCCGTACTGGGCCAGCGTGGTGGATTATGTCCCATAGTCTATGAGAGAAGGTCCGTGTCTAAGCAGTGGGAACGTAATGGGCTAATGATTAAAAGTAAAGTCTCCTCCTTCTCTCCGTTTCTTTAGTAGGTACCTACGGCTGCCCACGGAAGCAGTGCGAAGCGGAAATGAAAAAGTAAATGAACAAATGAAGCGACAAAAATTAAACTCAAGGGATTTGCTCAAATCCTATGGTTTAAAAACAATAGGAAATCTACGATATTCATACCCTACAGATGGCATCGCATGTAAAGGCCTTATATGTCCTCTCAAGGACATAATAATATAAGGACTTATATGTCCTTGAGAGGACATATAAATTCTAAGAGGCTGAGACTAAGAAAGTGAGTATACAATATTATATATCACAAAAGCTCTGTCTGATCCGTACCAGTATCGATGTTGGGTCCTTAACAACTTTACCTTAATAATAATATTGTTTTGCATTTTTTTGGCATTATAAGTGTAAACAAACCCTTCACGGGTCCGGCAGGGTTTTTGTGACATTCTGTTAATTAGTCTAGCCAATCGAACAGCATTCTTGCAACTGTTGGGTACCCTTTCGACCAAAATAAAGTAAAACCCCAGCACCCAGAAACCCCTGTCAAAATATTATGTTTTGTATTTTCCTGTATCAAACTTTAATCTGCAAATTCATGGTATTTCCCCGTTTTAATGCCTTATTTTAAATATTATGTGGTTTAATGTAAACAACAGGCCTCTCTCGGCGCTTCCGCTGCGCAGATTGCATTATAATCGCGCCCGTCTAGAATACCTAATCTAGATTTTCCGCGGAGATTTCGCAATGGGAGGTACGTGTTCTTCTGTTTTAAGTGTTTTTACTACGTTTCCATTATTTAGTAACTGTGAGAAGTTTCTGTTTATGTTGGAGCTGACATGCCAACAATCACAACATGTCATGCCAACAAAATGTATGTTTACATATTTTTCGCGAAAGAATGTAACGCAATGGTGAATGAGAGTTGTTGCAGATATTGTATCACAAGACCTTACATAAGTATTTATATTTTTACCTTACTCAAAAAAAATTTCGTTGCTGGAATCAATCCACATTATATTAAATTTATTTTTGTCGGAACCAACCCTTTTGCCACGTTATTTTCTGTTTTCTGTATTTTACAAATAACAAATTGCTTTATTGCAAAAATATGTGTTACATGTGGTTGTTGTAACTCTGCCTTTTGTTTTAGTTATTAAAACTGTGTTACAAAAGACTGTGTTTTTGTGTGTATGGAAGTCATGTCTGCGTCGGCAGTTAATATTTACCTACTCAATCTGAGTCGACGGAAATGGGCTGTTTTCAGTCAAAATAATAAAATATTTTGGCATATTTTTACGTCCATCAGCTTGGACACTTTTTCGTTGCTATAGTGACCTTTATCAGACACTTCTCAGAACCAATAACAGGACGTGGAGCAGCATTGACATTTTGACGTGGAGGATGGTGCCGCGCCCGCCGTGTCGCGGCGTGCCTGCGTAGGTACGCCAAAAATGTCTTTTAAGTGCCTTTAATAACCGATTGTTTACATGAGGCCGGGAAGTCACTGTAATAAACATTGTATTTCTGTTTAATTCATCAAAACGAAGGACAATAATCAGGCTCTTTTATATAGTCCATCAGTTACCTATTTTCCGCCAATATTAACGACTTCTGCGTTATTTCAATCGATGTTTATATACCCATTTTTATTAATTATTGTGTTGTATTTCTATAACATTGGTTTTTAAATTAACTGTATTTCCGGAGATGCCACTGTGCGTTCAAGTAACACAAATGATATAATCTAAAGTTAACTTACCTGTTTTAAAACGAATCCCTCGCGGAATCCGCCTTTCCGTCGCTACTGCCCATTCCAAGCCATTAAAGCTGTTATAACACAAAACTCCAAGAGTACCTGGGAACATTTGCTGTTCTTTCCGTATGCTGTTCTCCACGTTAATCAAGACCCGAATCTTCTACAACAATCAACAGAAAATCAGAAAAATCTTATATAATATCTCATAATAAAATCAATAATAATAATAAGGCCAGGGGCGACTTTGTGGCGAGTCGTCGGTGCGTGGCGACACTGAGCCTTACCCCGAGATTCTCCCTGGGGCTAAATGAGACCTCTGACCCCCGGCTTGCCTTAACTGGCCGTCCGGGGGTGGAGATGCAAGAGCTAAGAACTAAGCTCCAAGGGTGGAAGTGTTAAAGGGCATAACGCCGGGAGTAGCGTTTAAGTGAAACTGCAGCACACCTCTCGACACCCTTTAGCCACCCACACTAACGTTGCCCCTCTCGTCGCCAATGAACGGCGGCCCTTATAGGGGGCCCGTATAGTGGGTGGCGAGTCACCACCTGCCAAAATATTTTCTTATGAGACGGAACTGGCAGGTGCCGAGGTCTCATATCATAGACCGGCTCTCATCCATTAAAAATTCACATCAATAGTCCAATCATAAGTAATTTTCATATCATCAATAATAGTCCTCGCACTTATCGGGGGCTGTCTTTGATTGTATCTTCTAATGATGCACTTAGAGACAGTCCCCGATAAGTGTTGCCCATTACATATCTAAATTAAATGCTCTAAAAGGCCTCTACGTGTTGGACTCATGTCCCCGCGGAAGCCTTCCAAAGGACCGGGTGTATAACCCGTGAGAAAGAGCGACATAATAATAAATATAATATAATATCTCATAATATTGTCTTATAGAAATCTTTAACTACAACAGTCAAGGAACTGTAAAGTACAACAGTTCACAGGAAGAACCTTTTTCATTTTTGGATAATAATTTGGTCCCAAATCGAAATTCCAATTTTACTGTGAGACCGGCCTCTGAGTACTTATAGGTACTTATAGGCTCGTTTAAAGCAAACTCAGTGACGGAGACATCAAAGGCGCTGCCCATATTCTGTTTTCTTGTGATACTATTGCGCCCTCTACGCCCGAAACCCTTTTAACTATGGAAGGCAAACATCCACCTCCAGCAGCAGATCTCATTTTCCGTTACCCATTTATTACTTTTACCAGTAGAATTATAATGATACCGTTTGTATGTGATTACATAATGTTATTTATTGTAGAGAGCCTGATTTGAATGAACATTGTGATTCACTTTAAAATTTAGGTGTACTTATTGTAGAATACTAAGTGATAGAAGTGGTCTTCTATAGTGGCCAAGTTACTAGAAACCAAAAATTTCAAAGAAGCGTACCATAAAGTATATATGATATCGGTGTCCCGATGACGAAAGCCCGATGCGTTAACTTCGAAGCGTGGTGCTTGAAAGATTAAAAAAAAAATTATATATATTTTTGTCTACATTCCTTCACTTGTGGGTTGTCTGGAAGAGATCGCTTTGAGCGATAAGACCGCCCATTGTGACAATATTATTATTAATATTTATATTAAGTTAGTTGTTATTTTTAACCGACTTTAAAAAAGGAGGAGGTTCTCTGTTCGATTGTATTTTTTTTTTATGTTTGTTACCTCAGAACTCCGTCATTTATGAACCGATTTGAAAAATTCTTTTTGCGTCGGGTTCAGTATAGCTACGAAGTGGTCCCATATAAATTTCATCGATATGTGACCTTGGACTTCGAAGATACATTGAAGTCGGTTTTTGTTTTTTTCTAAAAATTTATTATAGTTTTTAATTATTTCTGTATTTTGGTGTTATAATAAAGAGTTATTTTATTCTATTCCATTCTATTCTATACATATAATAATGTGACTGATAATTAAGAGATCCTCGATAGACGAGCGAATAGACGAGCCAGGTTCATTTCGGAGAGTGTGCGACGGAATTACATGAACTTATTCCGCCATTCCTGTTCTATCATCAGTGGATCAGACGTACTGCAAGTCGTCATTAATTTATGCTTGACATCCCTCCAGCTTGCACCAAGCACTTTGCTTCGTCCTTCATAATGTGAACGGCCAAGGCGTGAAACTCTCTGCCGGCATCTGTGTTTCCGGATAGCTATATTAATCTGGGTGTCTTTAAGACAAGAATGAGCAGGTTGCTTCTAGGCGAGCGTGCTACATGTTCGACCGCATTGTCACTTAACAACAGGTGAGGTAGCGGTCAAACGCAAGACTATTTTTTTTTTAAGTCTGCAAAACCTACATGGTTGTCCATGTTGACCAGAAGAATAATAAGTCATCTTGTGAGTAACGGTAACATTTTTAATAAATAAATTAGCAATAACTATTTATTTATGAGCCAATTGCGACACATTTTATATGCAAATAAATAGAATAATAGATACGTTAGCCTGCATTATAATATATCAGCTTACTCACCTATAATCATGTGCATATAGAATGAAAATCTATTGCGCCCCAAGATGCTAAGAATAACGTCAGCGAATCGCAAAGCGCCTTTATTTTATGTTAAGCTCTATAATGACTAATAATGAACTGGGTATGGAAACACGTGTGCGGATTGTAAACTAACCGTTTATGGAGATTAGGTGCTGATAGATTAGTTTCACGTATGTACAGGGTGGGTCTAGTTCCCTCTTAAGCTGTGTTTTATTTGGAGCGAATTCCGGGACCTCAAAATCCCTGAGAGTCGCTATGAAGGTTTCCAAGAGCCTACTTTTAGAGTTACCTAAACCAAAACGGATTCTATTATGAAGATTATAAAAACATTTTAGGCTTAGGATTATGCGTAAATATGTTTTAGGTGGTGCTGCAAATTTTATGGGTAGGTGTGTTGCCACAGATTAATAAATGTCTCGCTTATCCATGTGAACGACCATTCGCCATTTAATTACATACCTAACATTTGTGGGACCATGGTCCTCATAGTTCCTGGTTCCCTAGATACAGGAAATCCTAGTTAGGGGTCAGGATCTATGTATGTGATCGTTGGGCGTTATTTATTTATTTAACATTTAATTTATGAAAAATATTATAATACCCGAAAAGCTTTAGAGATTATAAAAAAAATGAAAATCGATCACTACTGACTTCTCCAAGAAATTATGATGGGAAAGATCGAGGCGAAACGCCACGTCTGGAGGAGAAGAAAGTCGTGGCTCAAGTATGTCCAAGAGTGGACCGTAATCGCCAGCGTAGGAGAGCTTTTTCGTCTGGCGAGAAACAGAGAGGAGAATTCGGAGGTGACGGCTAACCTCCAGTAGTAAAGAGGCACCGTAAGAAGAAGATGATGAAAATAATCTGTCTCAGTGTCCAGCCGGTGCCATGCACGCGTATCGCAATGCTTGGTCCCCATTTGAAATAATATTAGAATTTTCCAACATCCTGTAGATTATGTATTTTGCGTCGGCCTTTTTTATTCATGCAGACGTTTAAATTTTTATTTATTTTTTAATATAAATGCCACAGAATCTTTACGCCCGCCATTTGTAAACGTTATCTGAATAATAATGTTAACACAGAAGTCGGCTAGCTTAATAAACTAGAATATGCCCGCGGCATCACCTGTGCATGGGGAACAAAATATGGTACATTGTTTTCAGCTAGAATATTTATGAGCGAGTGTGGCTCAGCGGGAACTCGTGCGCCTTTCGATCCGACGCACCTGTGTTCGAACCGACTCGGCCCTGCACTAATGACTTATGTTAAGTGCAGATTTTGCATGCTCGCTCTAAAACGGTGAAGGAAAAGATCGTGATGAAACCCGCTTACGCGATTTGGAGTGGTAGGCTCTGGCCGTGGTTGTAATACCACCCACCGAACAAAGCCATGCCGTCAAGCGACCTAGTCGTGTTTCGGGATGATGTTCGGTGAACCATCGGGGAGACGCCGTCTCTCTCTAGATCTATGTGCTCCATCTTAGGCCACATCATCGCTTCACATCAGGCGATTCAGGAGATAGTGCCTATACATAGATCTATTAGGTGAAAAAAAGAAATAAAAAAAAAACGAAAAAATGATCGAGAATTAGGTTTCCAAGTCGAGTGCAAAAATTACGAGTACTAACATGCGCCTTTATGTGCGTACCTACTACCACAGAATACCTAATAGTACCAAGATACTACTAACGTACTACTGTGCGTAAGTCTATCATAATATCACACAATCAGTCAGTCAGGGGGACTTCTTTAAAATATATAGATAAGAACGTCGCGCGTGTTTAAGTACGAGTTATAAATAAACTTGCATTGTAATAAATGTTTACAATCTCTATCATCCAAAGATTGATATCAGGTGTCAGTGGCATTTATTAGTGCTGCTTGCTACTCGTAGGTACTGAACATTTTTTTAAGTCTGCTTAATGCCTACATTTGACTTATTCATGAGCTTCCGTGGTGTTGAGTTTCTCTACCTATATACCTTACTAGCGACTCGCCCCGGCTTCGCACGGAAGAGGAAGGTTTATATGCATGTATTATACATATAAACGTTATAATATTGACCACTATATGTGTCTGGCTGTGTGTCTGTGTGTGGTACCGTATATAGCTCTTAAGCGGGTGAACCCATTTGGATGCGGTTTTTTGTAGTTGATAGCTGGTTTTCTAGCGGTGGATCTTAGACATGTCTTATCAAAATCGGTTCAACCGTTTTTTACTTTTTATAGGTTTTTGTGTCGGGGTATTTTAAATTTTAGTTTCCTGAAATTCGTTATATGTAATATAATATTATTATGCACCTAATACTATGTAGAGATAGAGAGGGGGGGTGCACGTTCGTTCCCGCGGAAGAAACTTTTTTGTGTATCAAGCTGTAATCTATCGTACAAGCCTAGACCTAGGCATGTAAGACGATATAAAGCGATTTTTTGTATTATATCTAGTTTATATCTAAAGAAATAGTAAAGTGGCGATCCGATTACTATATTAATTGATTATTTATCTGATCACTCAATCTTGCCGGTATCTGTTCCATAGTAATCGTAATCAAGATAATATGTTGGCAGGCGAATTGGGGAATTTTATCATTGTTATTATTTTGCTTCCTATTCCGAGAGGTATTAAAGAGAAGTGTAGGTGAATGAGTCGAGCACTCAAAAAAAATACGGAACGTTTGTTCAAAATATCTTGTTTGACAATTTAGTTGTTGGGCCCTTAAACGATTTCAGCCTTCTTAGCACAGACATGTGTATAAAACAGGGGACAATTTGTTTTGTCTCCGCTCCGGTCCGCGTTAAGGGGGCAGGTGTCTAGGATGACAAGTGGAGTTATTGTGGACAAGGTATTGGTCAGAACGGTAGTAAGTATTGGCACAGAATACTAGGGGATAGAAGCATCACTCCGCAAAGAAATTTAAACAAATAGCGACTCTTGCTATGACGCAATAAAATTCAATTCAGCTCGCGTAGCGGTGTATACCTACCAGTCATATTAACCTACAGAGCGCCTCTCTTTCTATCGCATAGCTCTTATCTCTTCTGACGCGGCACGTGTAATGACGCGCGACCCGCTGTCGGTGTCCGGCTATGTATTTGTAGCTTCGTACCTACAGTGCGGAGTGCGCTAGGCCTGGTATTAGGTAAACTCTCTTGTCAGTGCTTAATGGTGTTTTTAATACCCCAGAGACACAGGTCGGGGATTTTCCTTACGTACACTTTCATAGCTATGAAAATATTGTGTGAAGAAGCTTGCCCAATGCAATCTCACTAAAATGCCAGTGTGGGAGTATAATGCCGTTACTGAGGATATGAACACATCACTATTATCTACGTAACCTAACGCACCCACTGCGCATAGTGAGGGGACATTATATAAATTGGGTCAAAGTAGGTACCCATGTACGAGTAGGTATACAGGATGTGGCAAAACTTTAAAAAGAGATTTTTTAATTTTCTCAAAAACTTACTATTTGATTTGATGGGTTACTTTAAGGTATAGTTACCTTTTCCCTTACAGTGAAAAAGTTTTGTTCTTAGGAAACACCGGTTAAATTTTTGAGAAAATAAGAACTGCATTTTGGATTTTTGAGAAATTGTACAGGCAAGCTCAAAAATTTTATTTCTCAAAGAGCAATATAGGCTTAATCGATCCTATTTTGCATCAGGAATTAAACAAAAATTTATTAGATTAGATTCCCTTAAAAGACCCAAAATTTTCATACCATGCCACACCCATGGGTAGTTAAGGCTAAGGAATAATAGGTGGGCATAAAAATGTTTGCGAACAAACATTGTGCTAAAGATCAAGCGGCGCCGTGTAACAACAGTGCTTATCTGGATCGAAGAAAAGCATATATTTGTTACGTCATTGCATTTTTTTATCATAATCATACACAAGGCATTGGTTAATACTTTCACTTTATGGATAAGCCAATAGACGCTGATGATTCCTTAAAGTGAGTAAGGCTCAGTGGCATTTGCGACTTTTGATCTGACGTACCCGAGTTCGAATCTGTAGGCCCCGCATCACTTTCTTAAGTTAATGACTTTCTTAAGTTATCTTTCTCTAAAACGGCGAAGGAAAACATCTCGAGGAAACCGGCAAGTCCAAGAATTTATGACAAAAATTCAAAGATAAGCCCGCACTGGGCCATCGTGGTGGTTTATGCCCCCTACTACAGGGGCCTATACTATATCTATAAGGGAAGGCCCGAGTCCCAGCAGTTTTTTTTTTTGATTTTTTTACGCTTAATAGATCTTGATAGAGATGTTTGGCCTCTATCTCGCCTGAAGTGAAGCGATGATGTGGCCTAAGATGGAGCACATAGATCTAGAGAGAGGCGGCAGTTGAGCGGCTGCTCAGACCCGTCTCCCCGATGGTTCACCGAACATCATCCCGAAACACGACTAGGTCATTTGACGGCATGGCTTTGTTCGGTGGGTGGTATTACAACCACGGCCAGAGCCTACCACTCCAAAGCGCGTAAGCGGGTTTCATCACGATGTTTTCCTTCACCGTTTTAGAGCGAGCGTGCAAAATCTGCACTTAACTATAAGTCATTGGTGCAGGGCCCAGTCGGGATTCGAACCCAGGTGCGTCGGATCGAAAAACGCACGAGTGCCCGCTGAGCCACACTCACTCTATCGTTGGAACGTAATGGTGATGATGCCATGGCTGTACGGTAGATAGTAATATACCTGCTTGTAAGGTGATGATTGCTGTTTTGCTACCCATGTTGTTTTGTTAATGAATTTTTATTTGTACCTAATTTATTTTTCGAATTCAAAAAATATGTATGTATTTTCCTTAATCCACGATAAGAGCCACGCCTGCATGCCATTTTTTTATATGAGTCTATAAATAGTAGGCAGATCGTTGATTGCATACTTCTTCGGCTTCTAGTGTATAATTACTACTTCCTTTCTTATTTTGTTATTGTTGCGTCTCATTCGCCGGACAAACGCATTTTTTATCGAGTAAACAGACAAAAAATCTGCAACATAATTCTAGAATGTCGGACCACTACTACGAACGAAACTGGCATGGGTGACTCAATATCAACGTACACACATTTATTTATTATTTTCTCCGACCTTGGTGGCAATTTACAAGGAAAATATAATAAGTATGATTCAGGATCGAGTGGTTTATGTTTTTTTATGGTACTGAGTGATGAGACGAGCAAGTCGTTCACCCGATGGCAAGCGCCACGCCTGCCCATAACAATCGCAGTATCACCAGAACTTTTAATACCATAAAAAGCACTGCGTAGCACTGGATTGCGCTCATCACCTCGAGACATCAGATATTAAGTCTCATATGCCCAGTTATTTCGCTGGCTACAATGCCTTTCAAAGCGGACCAGAGTAATGCTTGCGCACTACTGCTTGGCGGCAGAATAACTGGCAAAGCTGTGGTACCAACCCAGACAGCCTCCCGCATACAAGAGACCTGCTACAAGTAAATTGACGAGTAAATTGTTGATTTTATTCAAGTTACTAAAAAGATTATTATCGCTCTCGAGAATAGTGCAGACAAAATTTCGCAAAATTGCTGCCAGCCCCTCGTTGGTATATAAAAAGTATTAGGTAGGTAGTGTCTTATTGGGACGCGCTCTAAACATTGTACTAGGTAGGTAAATATACATTTTACACAATTGTTATATTTATAGATAAAGGTTTACAAGGTTACAATTTCATTGTTTTAAAGATTGGCATAAGAAACAGATCTCAGTTCCTTATCGTGCGTGATGCATCACAATGAAATGTAGATGAGTTCTAGAATTCGTAGTATCTAGAAGTAACGTCAGAGACTATAGACCCGAGTCGAATTTCTGAACTGAAATTAACCGAATTGGGAAAACCGTACCTTATTTGACGCAAATTAACTCACTTTTTGCGTGTGAGTTAAGTGACTATTATCTGATGACGTTGTCGCAGACAGCAATATTTTTAGCTTCTAGAAACGTTTGTCTGACGTATTAATAAGTACCTAGTTATTAAGGCTTTCGCGCATAAGTTTAGAATAAGGAGTCTTGTTTTAAGATTCAATTCAATTCAAAAGTTTTTTATTTCAATTATGTCGTCACAGACCTATGAACGTCAATTATTACAATGACTCTACCACCGTATCGGAAAAAGAACCACTACTCAGAAGATACGGCAAAAAACTGAGGGGCATATTTTTTAGAACTTTTGTTACAATATTTTATGTTTGTTTTTGACATTATTATTTTTCTTATGTGCCAGTTGGCTACTTGGCAGAAGCGGAATGTTCCATGCAAGACAATGAAGACTTGTCTTCATGAAGATAGGTATAAAGCCGCATAAAGTCTTACTCGTATTGTAACATGCAATGCAACGGACTGCATGCACACTAGGTACGCTTCAACTGCGAATGCTCGCATTTGCATTCGCATTCGAGTTCAACTATCTACCTAACTTTTATATATCAAAATTATTATTAACAAAAAAAAGAAAAGGCATTTTTCATGATGTCCGTATTAAATTTGAGTTCAAGTTCAAAAGTTCTTTATTCAATTTTGTCGTCACAGACGCTCTTATGAACGTCAATTATTACAATGACTCTACCACCGTATCGGAAAAAGACTCAGAAGATACGGCAAGAAACTGGGGGGCAATTTTTTTTCGAACTTTTGTTACATTGTTTTATGTTTGATTTTGACAATATTATTTTTATTATGTGCCAGTCGGCTACTTGGCAGCAGCGGAATGTTCCATGCATCTTTGCCTTCTATGTAATTACTAACTGTATAGTATGCTTTTTTCATTAGAATATTTTTCACACGCAATTTGAATCTACTTTCTGTGAGCTCCGTTATACATTTTGGAATTTTATTGTAAAAACGTATACCTACAATTGGTCATGAAGGACTTATTCGTTTTAGTCAGTCGTAATAGTATATGCGTAGTTCAGTGAAAATTATTATTATTTATTATCTGCAATTTTGTATTATTTTTGGCAATGCGAATTTCTTTCACGAGCCTGTGAAAGATTGTCCTCATACAACTTGGTAAATATTTTCGACACAGTCAAAAGGCGACGAAAAAACACTTCAATGTTTTTACATTATCATTTTCCGTTAGAAAACCTGTTTACCTATATTAATGTTATCAATCGACTTCCTTTATTTGTCCCGGAATGCAGTTAATTTGTATGAAATTGTGAAAACTGCTAGGTACCTACGAAAAATACACGTTTTGTAATGTGTGTATTTGTTCTACACTCGAGAGCAATGAATCCGGGTCACTTAAAGAATCCTAAAAATCTCGGAAACTAAAAATGCTAGGTTAATGCAATAAATTTTATTTAATAGACAATGTAATACTCCTTAAATGAAGGTATTAAAACTTCTTAGTTATTGTAAAGTTATATCATAAAAAAATCAAATTTGAAAAAGGGCCACTTTCGAAGATGGAACTACGAAATTACAGCATTTGGTTTTGCTTTTGTTTGTAATCTGTCATTTATGTGGGTACATAAACCATGTTGATAGTGCTCTATATTCATTATTCAAGCTGAAATTATGTCGCTTACGCCTGAAGAATGCACCAGAATACTTACAATGCTGGAAACCGGCCGGAGTCAGCGCGATACAGCCAGGACTGTCGGTGTGTCGCTGTCAACAGTACAAAGAGTTCTCCGACGTTACGAAGAAACTGGTTCTAACCTACGCAGACCAGGAACGGGCAGAACCAGGTGTACCACAGCACGAGAAGACCGATACTTGGTGAACACCATGCTTCGAAATCGCTTTCTCACAGGAACTGAACTCACCAATCAGTTTCGACGCCTCGGAGGAAGTAACCCAAGTGCATGGACAGTAAGACGTCGGCTTGCTGAATCTAACTTAAAACCCCTTAGACCTGCAAACGGCCCTAAACTGGAGCGTGGGCATCGTATTTCGAGACTAAGATATGCCCAGAGCCACGTAAATTGGAGTATTGAAGATTGGTCAAAAGTTATGTTCTCCGACGAATCAAAATTTATGCTCTACAAGCACGATGGAAGACACAGAGTGTATCGAAGACCAGGGGAAAGATTCAAGCAAGCATGCATCGAAGAAAAAGTAGCCTACGGTGGTGGGTCTGTACTTGTGTGGGCCGGAATTTCTTCTGAAAGTCGCACAGAGCTGGTGATCATAGAAAACGGCTCTTTAACTAGCGTAAGATATGTGGAAGAAATCCTCAATGATCACGTTGGTCCATTTATGGTCAATTTAGGTGAGGATGCTATATTTATGCATGACAATGCCCGACCTCATACAGGTAGGATTGTGAATGACTACCTTCAAGAGATGAACATTACTCGTATGGAGTGGCCAGCGCGCAGCCCGGATATCAACCCGATCGAGCATGCATGGGACGAGCTAGGCAGATGCGTAAAACAACGAAACCCTCCCCCAATCACGCTTCGTGAGCTCAAAATTGCTCTCACAGAGGAATGGGAGAATATTCCCCAAAATCGTATAAGGAACTTGGTGTACAGCATGCCAAACCGCGTAAACGCAGTAATGGAAGCACGAGGAGGCAATACGAAGTATTAAAATTCAAGAAAATCGTAATAAAGTTCAAAAATTTCATGTTTCCTATTTTTGTTTTAAGGAGAGATCAGCAGTTTTTTTCTTTATGTAATTTTGTGTTAATAAAATGTATGGTGACTCATATTTTTTTTACTTTCATTTAAGGAGTATTACATTGTCTATTAAATACAATTTATTGCATTAACCTATCGTTTTTAGTTTCCGAGATTTTTAACATTCTTTAAGTGACCCGGATTCATTGCTCTCGAGTGTATTTTTCTCGCAAAAATAAGTATAAATTAAACATATGGTGCTTTTGTATTACTCATTCATATAGTAGGTATATTATATACTTTGATATTAATACTTAAAAATGAAAAATTACGATACCTACCTAGTTTTTTGACTAGGTAGGTATAGGCATAGCCTCGGCAAAAATGAAATCGTGTGTAGCGTAACCTAAGTAAATATGTAAATAGCATTATATACTAGCTATATTTATACTTCATTTTTAAATAATAGCTGTTGCCTACTAGGAGATTGGCTATGTAAGTCACATGCGAGCACACGCAATCAATAAGGAGATGAATGCAGTCGCCGTGGCCGAAATCGGCCGGGAATACATCATCATCAGCTGTTGCCCGCGACTTCATACACGTAGTAAAGTAATCTAACCTGCAGCGCAAGTACGGTTCTTACCTGTATTAGTATAGATTAGAGCAGGGGTTCCCAAACTTTTTCAGTTAGCGGCGCACTTACAGGTTCAGTATTTTGTCTCGGCGCCCCCTTGCTAGTTGAAATAGGGAACAATGATACTAAGTGCAATATGAAGCTGAATTTTTATATTATATATAAGAAAAATAGGAAATAAAATACAATGACAACTTAGTCAATATGACGTGTGGTTATCACCACACATTTTTTCAAAGGTATAAGGCGTGGAATAAGGCTTGACACCGCTATTTTTATTTGCCTAAGTTTAGATTCCGGAGAATGGTAAACAGGAGCGCCTTACGGCGCCCCTCTTTACTATCTACGGCGCACCAGGGGGCGCCGCGGCGCACACTTTGGGAACCCCTGGATTAGAGGTTGATTGTTGACAGAAGTTTCACACTAACCTCGATTTTATTTTTGCGTCTGATCAATGCCCTCTAGATTGATGGGCGAAGTGGTGTGATGACTGGTGTGTAAGACCTACCTAATTATTTTTTAGCTTTTAGTACATTATCTACATCATCAATCACCTTCTTCTCAATAAAACCCAACTAACATTATTTAACTAAAAACATAAAATTCATTATTATTATTATTTTATCATTTTATTATTTTTTTTAATTTAACTAAAATTCTTTTCAATAAAACCGTTTAATATGTTTTTACCTATTGTATTAAAACTATATTTTTCACGAACAATCTGATTTACAATAGGTATTATGTAACGGCAATTTGACTGCTTATCGCTTGAATTAATATATATTGCATCCAAAGACTAACTGATACCCGCGACTCTGTCCACGTAAAATTCGGTTTTTAGTTTTTTTTTTAACGCTTAATATATCTATGTTTGGCCACTATCTCGCCCGATGTGAAGCGATGATGTGGCCTAAGATGGAGCACATATATCTAGATAGAGGTAGTTGAGCGGCTGCTCAGACCCGTCTCCCCGATGGTACACCGAACATCATCCCGAAACACGACTAGGTCGTTTGACGGCATGGCTTTATTCGGTGGGTGGTATTACAACCACGGCCAGAGCCTACCTCTCCAAAGCGCGTAAGCGGGTTTCATCACGATGTTTTCCTTCACCGTTTTAGAGCTGTAAGTCATTGGTGTAGGGCCGAGTCGGGATTCGAACCCAGGTGCGTTGGATCGAAAGGCGCACGAGTTCCCGCTGTGCCACACTCGCTCTAAAGTTGTTCCCTAAGCAAGTGTTCGTTTTTTCGGGATGAAAGAATCAAGTCCTATTGCAGGAACTAAAATCATTATGAAGTTATGAAGTGGTAATAAATACAACCACACATAGACCATTAGTAGGAAGAATAGGATAGGATTAGCAAGACACCCTCTGTAGTGGGGTCACTGGTGGAGAGTCGGGGGACTCTCTGCCGGCTTGCACGGCCCCCCTCGAATGGGTGCTGGCCTTGGTGAGCAGGGCCACCCCTCGGGCGTAGTGGCCTGGACTACACCCAGGCCAGAGATGGTGAAGGCTAGCGCGACCCCATCTCGCCCCACCACGGCAGAGGACTGCTCACGGGGGGGTTTTTAGTTGGTTCGAGCCCCATACACCCCCTTCTACCACCCCCGTGGCAGTGCAGCGGCATTTTCCCCCCTCAAATAAAATAAAAGGATTAGCAGGATAGCCTCTTTGCTACTCGTAGAACCTAGCTATTCTAAAATATTTTTTTTTTTATACTCATATATGTCATATTTTTACAGAAGGATAAAGAGTTTCGTTGTGACGTTATGGAACTCTCTATAAAATGCATTATAAGAGCAATAATTTATCCTATGCCTCAAATTACCGTTAATAACCTTTAATTCCGATCTGGTAGGTTAAGCAACGCTCCCAGCGGTCACAACTTCGATGGGTGACCGTTTGTATTGTTATATCTGAGCGCTACCGTGCTTCGGAGGGCACGTTAAGCCGTCGGTCCCGGTTGATATCTTAGGATAACAGTCGTTAGGCCATGTCGGTGGCCTTTGGACGGTCTAAAAACTCTGACACCAAGGTAGACCACACACCCACACTAAAGAAGAAGAATTAGAACTTTAATTTTTATATTATCTTCGAGAGAAAATGTGGCTCAGTGGGAGCACGTGCAACTTTCGATCCGACCACACCCACCCGAGTTCGAATCCCACTATGTGCGGATATAAGACCCGCTTTAAAAATGATGAAGGAAAACATCGTGAGGAGACCAGCATGTCCAAGAATTTATCACAAAACTTCAAGAACGTGTCATAAACACCAAACCGCACTGCATGGGCAAGCACCACGCTTGCATATGTACCTATTATGACCCATTCTCTCTCTACTGGAGAAGGCCCGTGTCACGGCAGTGGGAACGTAATGGCAAAGAAAACTATATGTAATAATAATGGGCTGATGGAAATAGTAATGGGCTGATGATGAATAATAAGATAATCATCTTCGAGTATTTATACATTCAGACAATGAACTTTTAAGTGTAAACTCTACCAAAAAATAAAAAGATTGCATGAGGTCAATCCATTGTCAATATTTGAAGTGCATCATGAGATCACCTTTATGATTGGGTCAAACCCTGAGGTTAATAACTTTTCAATATATATTTTTAATCGATAAAAACTAATGCAATAACATTATCCCATAACAACAGCATTAGTATTAAAATACATCTACGTAGGTAGGTACATACGTCTTTTTGAAGTCGCTACTGTAGAATGATTAATTTAATCTAGAATCTCTATCTCTAAATAGTATAGGTAAAATAAAGTCGCATCCTCATTTCTGTTTCTCCGCTTTCTTCTTTGTAACCACGCAACGGAGTTTGATACGGTTTTCACTGTCATTTAGATACTTTTTTACATGCAGGACAACATATAATTAAGATTTTTATAGTATGGGCCTCTGTTAATTTTACTTTGTTGTTACTTTAAAACTGCCTGAAATAAATTAATAGTAGAAACAATTCAAGGTAATCAAGTCGTCAAAAATAACACCAAATTAGTAAATCGCATCCGTGCAAAGCCAAGGCGGGTCGCTAGTTGGAAATAAATGACGATACAAAACTTCATTTGTTTTTCCAGTTTCCTGAAAATAATGATACACTTATCCAAAATATTCCTTTATAAACAGTTACCTACAAGTTGTAGCTACGGTCAACATCATCTTTAATTATATATCCTTCAGTCACATACTTATGGACCCAACTAACAACAAACAACTTCGATTAAATAGTAATTAACAATATTAATTAGCTACTTTTAATTCTGCGGATGATCCCTATGCTCCGTATTGAATACATTTTCCTTAAGACTAATCATTTCCTACTTACTGGCCGTTGCTGGTATCATAATACCTACACGCGCTGTTCGAAGTCATATACAACCTTATTACTGCGTTGAACCTATTACAGAGCATGAACTAACCGTCAGCCTGATCCATCTCTATAAACGACATTGTTTATTCTATAATTTGCCACTTATCGCGACACCCTGCCAGCAAAATTCGCCGGGAACAGTGCCATTGCGAGTCCGAACAACGCGCGGGTAGCACGCGTCCGAAAAATTAAATCGATTATTTTTACAAGAATTCATTTAGTAACTGAATTATCTGAAAATAATAATCGGTGTATAGCCGCGCGAACCTCGTAGCTGTCCACGTAGCAGTTGCCTACGACTTACGACGCCGCGTCCGTGTTTCAGTGGAACGTTCCTAAGATTTTCAGTGTTTTCGAACTTTTTTGAATCGAAGAAAGATGTCGACCAAAGCTGATAACAGTGAGTATCTTTTAACTGCTATCAAACGGTATATTTTTGTATCAGCGCCATATTTTTAACCATTAAGGTTATATATAGTAATATTTCCCTGAGTAAGCATAATATATATATATATAGAGAAAATAAAATATAGTGTATAATAGTGTAAAATAAAATTATACTGGTTTAACAGGGAATCGATAATTTATTGATAAAAACCTGACTGAAATTTGTATTATATTGATGTTACCGTTCTTGCCCGCATTTTAACTCATCGCGAGTGCAAATTCTTTACGATAATGGCGCGGAATCTAATGGGTTAAATCACCACATCTCTATGAAGGTCTTTCAAGTTTAACAATCAAAATTCAGTACTGAACGGGTTATTTAAGGGAAAATATCCCTTTAATATCTAAACCTTAAATCTATTAACAAGTAGATAAAATATAATTGACTAAAAACCAAATAATTTATTTCACCAGAAGTTAATTCAGACACATTACTTCAACGATACCTTTTGGCACCTTTTTATCAACGAACCCATCAATTATATTTTGGCGTAATCTGCCGTGATTATTCCTGAGTATCATGTACTATCGTATCCTCATTACGAGTAAGTATAAAGTAGCAAGCAGCTGATCAAACTAGATAAAAAACGTAGGTACGCGTTGAATTGAGAACCTTATTTAAATGAAGTTGGTTATGAACTAAATACACCCACCGATCATATGCATAGATCCTGGCCCCTTACTAGGATGTATCTAGGGAGCCAGGAATTATAAGGACCATGGTCCCACAACATATGTTCTTTCTCTAGATCTATGTGCTCCATCTTAGGCCACATCATCGCTTCACATCAGGCGAGATAGTGGTCAAACATAGATCTATTAAGTGTAAAAAAAAAAAAAAAAAACACACAGACACGAAACAAATGCTTAGGTATGCTTCTTTTTCTGTGCACAAACAATTGTCCCGTCGCGGGACTTATCCAACTAAAATCGAAGTATTTTCAATGCGCTTGCTGTTTTACCTTAGGTTCGAGGATATATATATATATATATATATATATATATATATAAATATATAGAAAAAATCATACATACTGATGACCGATATTCGATTATTGGTTCACATCTCTAGCGTTGACGGATGACGCATGCGCTCTCGGGTTCGCGCATGCGTGGGAGGCAACTTCGGAACGCAACTGGATGGAGTTTTTGCCGCGTAAGATTAAAAGTTTGTAGTTCTATTGTAAAAATCTCTAACAGATTTATCAGAAGTGACATATAACTCACGCGCTGCTATTCCGTTCATTTAATTGTTTCATCGCGAAACAAAACTGTGAAAATCACATTAAAAACTTCTGCCGGCGAAAGTTTTTCCAAAAAGACGCCATATTTTTGTTGTTGTTACAAGTTCGTGAAAAGACCAAAAAGTTACTCATTTTGTGGCCATAAAAAGTTATTGCGGTGATAAAAGAATTGTGATGATGAACTTACCACGGATTCTGGACACTGGTGAGCGCGTTCCATTGTATTTTACCTGTTCAGGGCAATTACCGCATATCAAAGTTAACGTTGTCAAAACTTTGTGATTTTAACTTACAAATTCCTTTCTACTGTGGTTTTGTGTAAGAACTAAGGACTAGTAACTACGAATTGTCCCTTGAGCGATACCTAGTCTGAATTTGACATTGGATTTGGTGGGAACTTTAGTCAAAATTACCATCAATTGGACTGAAAGACTTTGCACTATGTGTACCACTTTGTACCTACTTGATTTTGTGTAATAATGCAGAACTAATTTAAAGAGACTTATCAACATAGGTTCTACATTTTGTTTACTCACTGTTTAACTCACTGTGGAACATTTTCATTATTTATGTGCATAATTTGGTGTTATTCTTAAAATTATTAAAAAGTGTGATTTAAAACTCTTCTTATGGTGACAAATTATAAACTATATATTGGACTAAGCTATTAAGGTGTACCTGTTTATATTCAGTAATTATTACCAAAGAATTAAGAACTTTAAGTATATAATTTAATGTTGACTATCTCTGTTGTTCAAATTAATTATTTACAAAAAAAAATAACTATAATTGCATAATTGCTTTGCTGTGCTCAGTGATCCTAGAATAATAACGGGGACTGATTAATAATTAGTGTTTGCCAATTTCCTTACTTTAAAAAATGGAGCTGCAAAATAAAAGAGTGCGGTCAGCCAGTTTTTCTTCATCGGAATCTGAAGAGGAACATCTTAATTATAACAAGAAATACAAAAAAGAACTAGAACGAAAAGAATGCAGGATAAAGGCTTTAGAGGGGTTAATTAAAGAATTAAGACAAACACGTGATTACCATAATAATGAGACAACCTCATCGGCAGTGGGAAATGCACCATTTTCAACACCATTATCTGATCGTACCAACAGTAATGTCACCATGGTCCGTTATGTGGGTCGCAATGATGCATTGCCAGAATTTGATCCTCAGACATCTTCTGTCTCAATCGAACACTGGATCCGAAATTGTGAAAGCATTGCAAATATGTATGGATGGGACGAGAGAACATTAATTTGTAACAGTACATCAAAACTTCGAGGATATGCCAAAGGGTGGTATGAGAGGCAGGTTTCTTATGATGTGTCATGGGAAGAATGGAAAATGCGTTTGAAAATAGCATTCCCATTTACGAAAAATAAACTGGCCCAAATTAGGGAGTTGGTGAATAGGGTAAGGGCACCAACCGAGGATCCCATTAAATTTTATTATGACAAGTTGGGTATTGGGATGTCTTGTGGAATGACGGATGATTTGATCACTGAAGCAATTATTGGTACACTGGGTGACAAATTATTGGAGGTTGGTGCAGTATCAGCCGGATGTCTTAATTCAAATACCTTGTTGAAGTATTTAGCAAGTGTTAAAACATCAGCAGCAATCTGTGTAAGTTCTGTTGACACGCACAACCAACAACAGAGACATAAGATCCACAACATACATCAAAATAATGTTAAGTGTTTTACATGCGGAAAGGCAGGACACAAATCTTCAGTGTGTGGAAGGCAACTCACCTTTAAGCATAGAAACCAAAATAAAAAATGTAGATTTTGTGAACGCATGGGACATATTGAAGCTGAGTGTTTTGTGAAAAAGAGTCAAAACAAAGACAAGCAGTGTTCCTTTTGCAAAATTCATGGACATACCGTAGATAATTGTTTTAAAAAGAAAATGCAAACCAAGTCAGTGAATAAAATGCACACTGCCTCCTCTGAATCTTCAGATGGAAAGTACTACAAATCTGTCATCATTAATAATGAGCGAGCAAATGCCTTCATAGACTTTGGTAGTTCCTGCAATACAATGAGAGAAGGATTTTGCAAGAAATTGAGCCTTGTCCCTATAAGTAATGAGTCACTGGTTATCAAGGGGTACGGAAATGCCTTAACTCTTCCTATAGGCGAGACACATGCTCACCTTATAGTTGATGGAGTAGGAAGAGAATGTGACTTTGTTGTAGTACCCGACGCAATACAGACGTTTGACGTGTTAATAGGTCAGCCCTTCACAGAGTCTTCAAACATTGTTGTGGTAAAGACACCTACGGAACTGAATATATATGATAGTGAAGTGGACCCCGACTTACACGAGCTTTGTGCAGCAATCGAAAGAGTTAGACTGTTCCCTCAATCAAATGTGACCTTAGAGCCTGGAGTTAACAAGATTATGACAAGAACAGATCCTATTGTGACTGGTATGTTAAAGGTGAATCAAAGTGAACACCGTCAATTGAGATGTGAGAAAGACATTATGGGTGATGAAATAGAAATAGATGATGGGTCAGCCGTACTCAAGGTTGTGAATATGACTAATGAACCCATTATGATGAAAAATGAAGTATGCATTGCACGTGCTGATATAATAACTCGTGACTCTGACAATTCAATGCTAAAACTTGGAAATAACCTCACCACTATGGAAAAGGAAAGTTTAAGTAACCTTTTAGAAGAGTTTAACCATTGTTTTTCGGGAAATGGAATAGAGCTGGGAAATTGCAGCATCGAAATGAGTATAAAATTGACCGAAGACAAAATAATAAACTATAAGCCTTATAGGATCTCATATCATGAGAGAGAAATAGTACGAGAAAGGGTGAAAGAGTTACTTGAAGTTGGTATAATTGAAGTGTCGAGATCTCCATACGCTAGCCCTGTACTACTAGTCAAGAAAAAGGATGGTGAATACCGCATGTGTGTGGATTACAGAGCTCTAAATAGAATCACAGAGAAGGAGCGTTATCCATTACCGGTAATCCAAGATTTGTTGGATCAATTGGCAACTAAAACAGTATTCTGTTGCCTAGACTTGGCGAATGGATACCACCAGATACGAATTTCAGAGAGCTCTAGGCCGTACACAGCGTTCATCACGCCTGACGGCCACTATCAATATCGAATGATGAGTTTTGGATTATGCAATGCTCCAGCGGTGTTCCAAAGGGCAATGAATGAAATCCTAGCTCCAGTGCTTCACGTATGCGCAGAAGTGTACATTGATGATGTGGTCCTTTGGGGTGACGACGTGCCTCATTGCTTAGAAAACCTGCGAAGTGTCCTCACATTAATTTCAAACGCTGGTGTCAAGTTGAAGAAAAATAAATGTACCTTTTTGACTGATACTGTTGAGTATTTGGGACATTTGATCTCCGGTGGTGAGCTTCGCCCATCTCCCCATAAGTTGACAGCGGTAGAGGAGTTTAAAACACCAGGCAACGTTCACGAACTTCGTCAGTTCTTGGGTCTGGCGAGCTACTTCAGAAAATTTATAAAAGGATTTGCTACCATCGCACGTCCGCTTACTCAATTAACAAAGAAAACTGTAGAATGGAAATGGGGACAGGAACAAGAGGATGCTTTGACACTTTTAAAGTTAGCATTAACGTCAGATCCTGTGCTGGCTATATATAGTCCAGATCGTGAAACTCAAATTCACACAGATGCATCCAAGGTCGGACTGGGCGGTGTGCTACTACAACGTCAACCAGATGGTTTATTAAAGGTCGTGGCGTATGCCAGTAGACAAACGACTTCTACAGAGGAAAAGTATCACAGTTTTGAGTTAGAAGCACTAGCCGTTGTGTTTAGTATTCAAAAATTTAAAGTTTATGTTACGGGCGTGCAATTTACCGTGGTCACTGACTGCTCAGCGCTTCGTTTAGCATGGTCAAAAAGGGACTTGTCCCCTCGTATATCAAGGTGGTGGCTCGATCTACAAGAGTACAATTTTGAGGTAGAACACAGACCGGGCACTTCGATGCAGCATGTAGATGCCCTTAGTCGGAATCCGATAGAGGTGAGACACATTGAAGAGAGTGATCTAATAGACACTTTACAAGAGACCGACGATAGTATTCAAACACTTATCTTGAACCTCAAACTGGAGTTAGAAGCTAACAAGTGTAAGAAAGATGGGTTGAGCAAGAGCTACAAAATCGTAAATGATCGCCTGCACAGGGTGGTTGATGGCGAATTGAAACCCGTTTTGCCAAAATGTGCGAGGTGGCATATAATGAATATTTATCATGACAAAAATGGGCACCTTGGTGGAGAAAAGTGTCTGACGGCTATCGCTGCTAAATATTGGTTTCCGAAGATGAGAAGATTTGTCGAGAAATACGTAAAGAGCTGTATTGGCTGTCAATTCACCAAAAAGCCAACAGGGAAACAACCTGGCGAGTTACATCCAATTCAGAGAGTACCCGTGCCGTTCCACACGCTCCATATAGACCACTTGGGGCCATTTTGCAAAAGTTCAGGTAAGACATACATTTTCGCAATCATTGACGGATTCACGAAGTTCGTTTGGCTCGAGGCGGTAGCTAGTGCAAATGCTAAAGGAGCTATATTAGCGTTGAAACGGCTAGCACAAGTATTCGGTCATCCCGTGAGGATTGTTAGTGACAGAGGAACCGCTTTTACTGGACGTGAATTTAAAGATTATTGCAACGAACTGGGCATCAAGCATATTCAAAATGCCGTCGCTTCACCCAGAGCAAACGGCCAGGTAGAGCGGCTGAACCGAACCATTCTGGCTTCATTGACGGCTCATATGGGAAACGAACAAAAAGGATGGAATGACTATCTTCCAAAGGTGCAATTAGGGATAAATTCTACCATCACTTCTGGAACGGGAAAAACACCACTAGAACTTGTGTGTGGGCTCCGACCGCGGCTTGCGGAAGACATACAAGGTCCTGAATTGACGATGTCTGACATTCATAAGGTAAGGGAGGAAGCTACTGACCAGATCGAGGTGAATGCCAAACAAATGAAAAGACGATTTGATAAGCATCGACGAGTTGTTAGGCCCTTCACTACAGGCACCATGGTAATGGTTGAACGAAGGATCTTGAAACCGGGGTTAGCCAGTGGTAAACTAGTGCCTCGATACTCAGGGCCATATAAAATTACAGCTGTCCTACCCAATGATAGATATGAAGTAACATCGTCCATTAAAGGGAAGCGAGGCTATAAAAATATCATTGCTCGTGACAAAATGAAGAAGTGGTACTCGCGAAGCATGAGTTCGTCGGGTGAGGAGTAGATTTGTCACGAATCTTGGAAATAATATAAAGTTTGATTAATTCCACATTACTTATGATTGGTGTTGTTATTTCGATATTGATTACAATCACTTTAATGTTAATTTAATGTTTCTAATATATATGTTTTTACTGATGAAAATTGTCAATTATAAAAATAATAAAAAGAAAAATGCTTTGATTGGTATACATTTTGTGATTCATATCGGATCACTGATCGTTAGCCTTCGGGGCGTACTTACTTTACTAGCCTTCGGGGCGTGTATTATGAGCCTTCGGGGCGTGTTGACTTTACTAGCCTTCGGGGCGTATTGACTTTACTAGCCTTCGGGGCGTATTGACTTTACTAGCCTTCGGGGCGTGTTGACTTTACTAGCCTTCGGGGCGTATTGACTTTACTAGCCTTCGGGGCGTATTGACTTTACTAGCCTTCGGGGCGTGTTGACTTTACTAGCCTTCGGGGCGTACTTACTTTACTAGACTTCGCGGCGAGTATTACGAGCCTTCGGGGCGGGTTGACTTTACTAGCCTTCGGGGCGTGTTGATGTTACGAGCCTTCGAGGTGTATTGATTATACTAGCCTTTGGGGCGTGTTTTACGAGCCTTCGGGGCGTGTCGACTTCACTAGCCTTCGGGGCGTGTCGAGTTCACTAGCCTTCGGGGCGTGTCAACGGTACTAGCCTTCGGGGCGTGTCGATGTTACCAGCCTTCGGGGCGTGATGGCGTCACTAGCATTCGGGCCCTGACGTCTTCTCTAGGTTTTGTGACGGGAGAAGCGTTACTGCCCGAAGACTACTCCCTTACGTACTGGCCTGCTGAAGACCATCGGGGACGCTGGGAGATCAGGAAGGCCGAACTGATGACCGATATTCGATTATTGGTTCACATCTCTAGCGTTGACGGATGACGCATGCGCTCTCGGGTTCGCGCATGCGTGGGAGGCAACTTCGGAACGCAACTGGATGGAGTTTTTGCCGCGTAAGATTAAAAGTTTGTAGTTCTATTGTAAAAATCTCTAACAATACAGAGAGTTAGTCATACATACAATATACAAATAAGTAGAGACAGGTTGATGACTTACAGAAATTAAATGCATTTTTATCAAAAATATTCAGCGTTACTCAGAAGTTTAAACCGTTCCCGACATAACGTTTACATTTCAATAAACATTATGAACTGAATATTTTATTAATGCAAAATTAATTACAATACAAATATAACTCAGAATATGATCTCACTACCTACTAATATTATTTAATTTTTTTGTTATTTAACTAAAATAATTAAATGTTTACAATGATGTACCAATGAGTGGTCTTATCGCTTAAAGCGATCTCTTCCAGACAACCTTTGGATAGAGAGGAATAACGAAACATAAACGGACGGCGTGATAGAAATTATAATAGAAATACTAAGGGCTTACACATGATACGACATAGTATAATATCTAATTATACATATGACGACAACAATTATTCATCGAACTATATTTGTATCTATACTATTAATAACAATGTGCAAATTCCGATGCAAAATGTATTAATTAAATAATAACAATGTGTATGTTGCGATAGTGATAGCCTTGGACGAATCAACCATGTGACGGCATTATCCAGGGAAGGAAAAATACAACAAGGAAACCCACTTTTAGAATAGGAAATCGTTTTGTGACGTTAACTATAGAGTAAGACCATTGTACACTTAGTTTGGCACATAAATAAATATGAAATATGAAAAATCTATAATAATAGAAACGTAACGGTATGTAGTACTATAATAAGGTGTCCTATAGGTATATATATAAATGAACAAGAATCAAAAATAATTTAAAAACCACTTTTTTATGGATTGAGAATGCATTGTCGTCGAGCTGTGAACTACCCTGAAAGTTTCAGCCGGATAGGTAATCGGGAAGTACTCGAAATTTAAGTTGCAAGGGTAAACAAAGGGTGAAACCGCGGGCGCAGTTAGTAATATATATTTAGTTCACATAATTTAGGTTATTAGAAGTACCTACATTACGAACATGCGGATTATTTATACAATGTGTAAAGCCGTTCGTAGTTTTATTTTTGTGTTATCTGAAAATACTTTGATAAACTGAATTTCAGTTTATAAAACAATATCGAAGTTGAGTTTATTAATCAGTAAAACAGATTAAACATTCATTTCAGTTATTCGAAATATCATGTGAGCACTGTAACTGAATATGTGCATACCTACAATACCTATCTATACGTAAATAATACCTAAATGGGTTGGTATTTCTACATGGTGGGTTGGTGGGTATTTACAGTATTTAGGTAAATAAAAACATAGGTGCATAAAAACGAACAGTTTCCGAGGGAGCCATTATAAACGGAATGCTACGCGGGTATAACCACGCCGCGGAGCTAGTTAAAGATTATTTACACTTAATAGATATGTTTGGACACTATCTCACCTCATGTGAAGCGATGATAATGGCTGGCTTAAGATGGAGCACATAAATCTAGAGAGAGACGGCAGTTGAGCGGCTGCTCAGACCGGTCTCCCCGATGGTTCACCGAACATCATCCTGAAACACGACTAAGTCGCTTGACGGCTTCGTTCGGTAGGTGGTATTACAACCACGGCTAGAACCTACCACTCCAAAGAGCGTAAGCGGGTTTCATAACGACGTTTTCCTATTAATGATGATGATGATAATATTCAGAGTATAGTTTCGAGAATATGTATTGTACCAACAAGGGAAGAAAATTCAATATTTAGCTCAGCTATGTAACTGTGTTATCTTAAACAAAGTGCGCGATAGCTCAAACATACCTTCATCTTAAACATTGTGGTTAAAACTCACCTTAGAGTCTATTAAAATATCTATTCTCCACTTTTTTGTCTTTGTCTTGTTGAGTACGAGCAAGTCGTTCACTTGGTGGTAAGCAACAGTTGCAGCACCACCCAGAACAATGTTATACAAAATCCTGCGCGGCACTGCACTGCACTCGTCACCCTGAGACAACAGCTTTTAAGTTTCATAATGTCCAGTAATTTCGCTGGCTACAATGCTCTTCCAATCGGAACACAGTAATGGTTGCGCACTACTATTTGGTGGCAGGATAACTGGCAAAGCAGTGGTACTAACCCATACAGATGGCCTCTCGCATACGAGAGACCTACCACCAGTCGACCATTGCACCAGTCCATGTTACATACTTCAGTGAATAAAATAGGTACGACTTGTGAGAGATATTCGAGTTTGTTTGCAAACTAGCTATGCCCCGTGGTTTCCTGGAACAAAAGGTAGCGTAATACTAGTAGTAAGAATTAATGCACCGAATTCCGGCATATATACGTCTACGCCGATGACATAAATGCGATTGTTCAATCGTATGATATCGGCGTGTCTGCCACACGTAGTCCAACATTCTAACCTATTCTCCATTTCTCTGGTATAATCTATCTCCATTTCGATTTCACTCAGACCTGTAGCCGTCATTACAGCGTTAAGAAGTAACAAAAACACATACATAAATAAACATATACACGCGACGATCATGTCCCCTAACTAGGATTCCCTGTATCAAGGGAATCAGGAACTTGGTCTCACAACACCCAGACACGAAACAAATGCTTGCACTTTTTCTGTGCACGAACATTTGTCCCGCCGCGGGAATCGAATCCGCAACCTCGGTATTGTATGAGATTTGAGCTAACCTGCCCAACCACTACACCAAAGAGGCTGTCAACAAACATTAACAAACAATCAAAATCTCTTTATTCATTTTTGGCATCACAGACGCACTTTATCACAATGACTATACCACTGTATCACCGTATTTCGATAATGTTATGTTTCTTATGTAGCAGTTGGCTACTTTGCAGAAGTGGAATGTTCCAAGCATCTTTGTTTTTTATATAATTTCGAACAGCATAGAATGCTTTTCTCATTAAACAGTCTTTACGCGTAATTTTTTTTTATAATATTGGTGCTATAATCTAATATATAAAATTCTCGTGTCACAGTTTTCGTTGCCATACTCCTCCGAAACGGCTTGACCGATTTTGATGAAATTTTTTGTGCTTATCCGTTATCTATGAGAATCGGCCAACATCTATTTTTTTTTTATTTTTTTATTTTTATTTATATGGCAAAACAACGTTTGCCGGGTCAGCTAGTTATAGTATACATTTCTAAGCGCATTTTATTCTAAGTGGCGTCCTTTTCCTTCAGTTGGAAAACAATTCGTCGTTTATATTGATACTACGTGCATTCTGTTTACAAACACATGTACTACGAGTTATAGTATTCGTTCTACGTAGATAGTCTTCATGTTTATAAATCTATTAAGAATTGCAGAATGCAGTGTTGTTGTACTGCCAAAACACATATTTCTTTCAAACTACAACCTTGTCGGTCATTTCGAACAACAGTATGTATGGTATTTAAGAAGGGCATCTCATAATAGTCTCGAGTGTGGCTCAGTGGGAGCACGGGCGACTTTCGATCCGACGCACTCGAGTTAGAATCCCGCTGGTCCCGAGCCACTGACTTTTTTAAGTTATATGCGGAATGAACACTCCCTTTAAAAACGGTAAAGGAAAACATCGAGGGGAAACCGGCATGTTTAAGAATTGATCAAAAAATTCAAGGACATATGACATCCACCAACCCGCACTGGGCCAGCGTGGTGGATTATGGCACTTCCTTTAGTTTGACGTATGTCATAACTTCCCATAATTCGATATATATAAGCGACACTATCGTCTGGACCAATAATAAAGGTGTGTTTTTTTTCCAAATTTCAATGTGTTCGATTCCGATTTGAACCGTTAGATTTTTATAAACCGTTAGATTTTATCCTAGCTAGGAAAAAAGGGTTTATAAAAATCTAAACATGCAGATTTCGTTTTCATCAAAATCGGCCCCGAGACTCCTTTGAGCATTTTTCGCTACCTATTGCTTATAGTTTCTTTTTATAGTTTCGGATATAGGTCTTTTTTTACTATTTTTAGTTTAGCGTTTGACCACTATCTCACCTGATGGTAAGCGATGATGTAGTCTAAGATGTAACATGCTCGCCTAGAAGACACCCGTCCTGCCCTTCCCGCCCAATTGACAATTCACCCTGTATACATGTTGAGGTTTTGAACCGTTAGATTTTTCAAACATCTAGAGTTTTCTAAACGTTTAAAAAAATCGAATTTTTAACCAAAAAAATATGGTTTGTTTTCGTATGTATTATATTATAAGCAGGTATTATATTATATGCCAAAAATCAGTTTACCCGATAAAAAATATACCAACTACACACCTATTATTTCTAACATTTTTTTTAAATACACTCGAGAGCAATGAATCCGGGTCACTTAAAGAATGTTAAAAATCTCGGAAACTAAAAATGATAGGTTAATGCAATAAATTGTATTTAATAGACAATGTAATACTCCTTAAATGAAAGTAAAAAAAATATGAGTCACCATACATTTTATTAACACAAAATTACATAAAGAAAAAAACTGCTGATCTCTCCTTAAAACAAAAATAGGAAACATGAAATTTTTGAACTTTATTACGATTTTCTTGAATTTTAATACTTCGTATTGCCTCCTCGTGCTTCCATTACTGTTACGGTTTGGCATGCTGTACACCAAGTTCCTTATACGATTTTGGGGAATATTCTCCCATTCCTCTGTGAGAGCAATTTTGAGCTCACGAAGCGTGATTGGGGGAGGGTTTCGTTGTTTTACGCATCTGCCTAGCTCGTCCCAAGCATGCTCGATCGGGTTGATATCCGGGCTGCGCGCTGGCCACTCCATACGAGTAATGTTCATCTCTTGAAGGTAGTCATTCACAATCCTACCTGTATGAGGTCGGGCATTGTCATGCATAAATATAGCATCCTCACCTAAATTGACCATAAATGGACCAACGTGATCATTGAGGATTTCTTCCACATATCTTACGCTAGTTAAAGAGCCGTTTTCTATGATCACCAGCTCTGTGCGACTTTCAGAAGAAATTCCGGCCCACACAAGTACAGACCCACCACCGTAGGCTACTTTTTCTTCGATGCATGCTTGCTTGAATCTTTCCCCTGGTCTTCGATACACTCTGTGTCTTCCATCGTGCTTGTAGAGCATAAATTTTGATTCGTCGGAGAACATAACTTTTGACCAATCTTCAATACTCCAATTTACGTGGCTCTGGGCATATCTTAGTCTCGAAATACGATGCCCACGCTCCAGTTTAGGGCCGTTTGCAGGTCTAAGGGGTTTTAAGTTAGATTCAGCAAGCCGACGTCTTACTGTCCATGCACTTGGGTTACTTCCTCCGAGGCGTCGAAACTGATTGGTGAGTTCAGTTCCTGTGAGAAAGCGATTTCGAAGCATGGTGTTCACCAAGTATCGGTCTTCTCGTGCTGTGGTACACCTGGTTCTGCCCGTTCCTGGTCTGCGTAGGTTAGAACCAGTTCCTTCGTAACGTCGGAGAACTCTTTGTACTGTTGACAGCGACACACCGACAGTCCTGGCTGTATCGCGCTGACTCCGGCCGGTTTCCAGCATTGTAAGTATTCTGGTGCATTCTTCAGGCGTAAGCGACATAATTTCAGCTTGAATAATGAATATAGAGCACTATCAACATGGTTTATGTACCCACATAAATGACAGATTACAAACAAAAGCAAAACCAAATGCTGTAATTTCGTAGTTCCATCTTCGAAAGTGGCCCTTTTTCAAATTTGATTTTTTTATGATATAACTTTACAATAACTAAGAAGTTTTAATACCTTCATTTAAGGAGTATTACATTGTCTATTAAATAAAATTTATTGCATTAACCTAGCATTTTTAGTTTCCGAGATTTTTAGGATTCTTTAAGTGACCCGGATTCATTGCTCTCGAGTGTATTCCATAAATGGGAATGTAAAACACAAATATTTTATCAGTATCAAGAAATCTTATTTTCTAATAAATTCCAATTTTTTAAGCCTATTATGATGTATGATTACGTATTATCAATATACGTAATAAGTTATCGGATTAAAGTGTATATGAGAATTATATTTCGTTGCGATTGTTGATTCCAAATTGGCCAAAAACTCTACTCTACCTAAGTATATTAGTTATCGGGAAAAAGTCCCGTCGTTGTACTGATTAGATATAAATATAACTGACAAGCTGCGCCGCGCGGTTTACACGTGGTAGGCCTCTCGTATGCGGGAGGCCATCTGGGTAGGTTAGGTACCACCGCTTTGGCAGTTATTCTGCCGCCAAGCAGTGCGCAAGCATTACTGTGTTCCGGTTTGAAGGGCATTGTAGCCAGCGAAATTACTGGGCATATGAGACTTAATATCTGATGTATCGGGTGATGAGCACAATGCAGTGCTACGTAGTGGTCTTTATGGTATTAAAATATACCGAATGAAAGCGACTGAATCTTACAACACAGGAGTTATCCTAATGTGGGATTCAGAGCTCATAGAATCGATTGTACTACACGATTTGTATTTGCAATAAATTGATTGATTGATCAAAAAAGTTCTGGGTGGGACTGCAACTGTTATGGGCAGGCGTGGCGCATACCATCAAGTAAACGACTTGATTCATCACTCAGTTCCAGAAAAAAAAATCAGTATACCTAAACTGAATTCTTCTTACGCCGGTAAAATCGCGCGGCGCAGCGAGTAACCCTATAAAAAAGTAATGCGGGCTTATTTATCGCAACTGCGTATAAACACGCATTTGAGCATATATCTAATGAATATGAAAAAATACTGGATCTATATTTAAAAGTTCTGTGTATAAAATCTTCGGGCGGAAAATTAGCTCATACACCAGTGCTAGCCGGTCGTGATGTCATGTTTCATCACGCGGGGAAATATTATAATGGCAGTGGCTCATTGAATTCTATTTGTTTAAAAACATTTGGGCGTGCGGAGATGTTTTATATAACAGCACTAACTACCGCCAGCGACTTCGCCCGCGTATATATAGGTTTATAGTTGTTCCTTTAGGAACTGTTCGCTTTCCGGGATGATAATTATGTCTTCTTCAGCACCATTAAATTTTCATCAAAATTCGTTCATTCGTTATGGAATTCGGTATGTATTTATATTATTTATCGACTAAATCCACTGATCTTATATCATGTAATAACCGGCATTGATAAATCTCACATCTAATTACAAATTTACTTTTTATAAGCTAGTTCACAGTGTGTCGTAGTAAAGTTAGTGCTACCCGTAAAGAACACAAGAACATAGTGACTTCGCCTTAATAGAGACAATAAGAAAAGTGTTGATGGACATATTCTTAGTTTTACTCTACTTAGCAGTTTAAGTTAAATTCAAATTACTTATTAGCCTTACTAGGCTAGATTGTAATGTTAATGAAGTGTCATATTGTGACACGACATTATTAAAAAAAAATATTTTATAATATTAGTAGTTTTTTGTATTATTTATTCGTACGTCAACATTTTAGCGACAGCGTGTCGATTTAATTATAGTAAAAATACTTTTAAACCTATTTCAATTTTGGATTTTAAATCTTGACTATCAAACCCTAAAAATCACATAAAATCCATTCCAATCTTTCAACGATTTTATCTAATCCATATTAGATACGTAACAAACAGACAGTTAAAAGTCCATAAACTATTATTGTAACCATAAATTATAAGTATCATATAAATTAATAGACATATTGTAATTTCTTTGATGATACAATCTGTTTCTATGAAACAGCTAATAGTATTTAGAAGTATAATAATAGAAACGTCTCTTGAAGTTTATGAGACGTATGCTATGTTAATAGGTTTTGATGAAGTTTAAAGAACGTCATAATATTGAGTTATATATATAATATTGAAATGAAAAAATAATGTTAATAAAATGTTTCTGTCTTACAATATATAGAAAAGGAAAGAGAATACATTTATTTAACGATCACAACATCATATAGCTAACAAAATAAAGAAAACAGATATACAAAAATCAAAAATAAATATATAAACAGCATAGAGAGGCAACAGTTTAAGCTTAAATGCGTAAAAAATATTTAAGTAAATAATATTGTTAATTTTATTTATTTAAAGCGATTAACATTTTTGTAATATGGATGATTATCTGAAATAAATGATTTAATAAATAAAATTTCAACATGACTCATCCTTTTTTATTTCTAATCAAATTTTGTTAGATTACTAGCTACCCGCCCTTGCTTCGCACGGGTGCAACTTATTTAAATTGTGATGTAATTTTTTGACGATTTGATTACAAATCATTGAATCTCTACCCAACAAAAACTTAATTAGACTGTATTGTACATATTCTTCAGTTAAAAAATCTCTAAATGACAGTGAAAACAGTATCAAAATCGGTTGCGTGGTTTAGAAGTAAACGGAGAAACAGAAATGAGGACGCGGATAGCGACTTTGTTTTATACTATTTAGAGAAAATTGTTATAAGTATATAGATAAATTGGCAAAGTATGTCATAGTTTCTGAATCTGATTGTATTTAACATCTCCTTGGTACCTGTATTTTATGCAAATAAATGAATCTTGAATCTTCAATCTTAAATAAAAACATTCAGGTAACTAGAAGCACCACAAAAATAAGATAATGATTACCTACTTCATTTTAACAATCTCGTGTAGTCCGTGATTTTCACGTTCTCGCATTTAAACAGCGACGGTACCTAATTAGTATTATCTCATACTATAAATAAACCTATAGAAAAACATTGTCTTCAAAGAAATCATCCCGCCTCGTCGACACCCGAACAATGCTTGTTTGCTCCACTCGCCGGCACGCTCGCCTGGGTTTCAATGAAATTAGCACTGATAGACTGAGACCAATCGTTTTACTAGAGTTAGCTGATACCTTGTAATAGGTAACTTACCACATATTATCTAGCTATTGTATAATGTATTCAATGTATTGTAAAATAAATTCAAAGTGTTACATAGTCCACATGTGTGACAGATTACAAGATTTTACTACGAGGTTTGCATTATATTGCCAAACGGCCGCCGCAAACAAGATTTTTATTAAAAAAAATGTTCAAGACAAAGCTTTTAACAAACTCGTAATCGTAACCGCGAGCAGATTAAAATGAGCCCAAACACTAGTAGTTTATGATTTTCCGTCGAGGAGTTCCATTGCCCACCTTCCGTCTCCATCATCAGATCAGCTGACTGTCACCATAATATTGCATTGTCATCTGACTTTGACAAGTATGCAAAATTCCAAATCCGTAGGATAAGAGGAGTTGGTTCTGATACAACTTGCAAGATTTGACCCGAACAAATGAACATTGCAAGTTAAATAAAAGCTTGTAATAAAAACATGGACTTCATTTGTACTGGTATCGTTAACGCCTAAATTATGAAGTGAATATATGTACTTAGTTAAAATTTAATTAAAAAATAATCATTGCAATGAGATAGATAGAGTCTGTAGAGAATGTAGACATACTTCTACAAAATATTTTAAAATATTCTGATGCTAAATTTAGCATATAGCATGATATCAAATAATAGGTGCAAACTGAAGCGCGTGAGCAATTTTATCAATCGAACAACTCACACGTACCACATACCCTACTACTTCCTGGTATAAAATCAATTATTTATTTTATATCAATTGAACAAACGGCTTTTGACAATAACCGATGAATTGGGTGGAATTCGTCCGTCATTATTTCTTGATGAAAGATACCCTGAAGGTCATAGTCATTATATTTTATTTAATTTCATTCTGAGATTTGATACCTAGGTAGGTACTAATTTCACTATGTGGGCTAATTGGTTAGAACTACTAACTTCTGGGTGTTTTTTTTAACTAGCCTATATTGTCGCACTGCTGGGCAAAGGCATATCCTTACTAATATTATAAACGCGAAATGGATGTATGGATATACGGATGTTTGTTGATGCTCTTTCACACAAAAACTACCGAACCGATTTTGATTAAATTTGGTAAATAGGTACTTTAGGACTTGGAATAGCACATAAGCTACTTTTTATTCCGGGGAAACCGCAGGTGGAACTGCGGGGTGCAGCAGTTAATAATACAAACCGTAACTAACCGATTATAATATCTTCTCTTGAAGCACATGTGGTCCCTTAACCCTTCTTATGACGACTTTTATTGCAATTCAATTAATTGTTTGACATCCCAAGGTGCAAGAAGGTGTACAGACCAGGAAACATTTAATAGAACTATTAAATCCATTATGATATCAATTAATGGTGTTCAATGACCACCCAATACATTTAGGTGTACTCACCTAGTGGTAGCCTCTTAACAAACAATGGTCTACAAATGAGTACAATGTAGTGATTATTTAGCTTTGTAGGTATACGTGTTCCTAATGACAGGCCTAGCGCACTGCGCACTGTAGGTACGAAGCTACAAGTACATAGCCGGACACCGACGGCGGGTCGCGCGTCGTTACACGTGCCGCGTCAGAAGAGATAAGAGCTATGCGATAGAAAGAGAGGCGCTCTGAAGGTTAATATGACCGTAAGGTATGCAGCGCTATGCGAGCTGAATTGAATTTTATTGCGTCATAGCAAGAGTCGCTATTTGTTTAAATTTCTTTGCGGAGTGATGCTTCTGTCCCTTTAGTATTCTGTGCTAATGATGACACACATACAATGTTCTCAAATGTGTTTTCAAACTGTATATCAATCATATATATAAAAGTTTGAATAATTTCGGCGCCATTCCGACTTTTTGTAGGAATATTTTAATTTAAAAACTGATTAATTACTATTTAAAAATGTTTGTTATCTGTAATAATGTAGTAGGTACCTATATACATAATTGTACAATATAAAGTAGGTAGGTACATAGGTTTCTGTAAATCTATTTATGTGTGGTATTTGTTCATTGTATTTTGACATTGAAAGGGTATCGGAATGGCTAACGAGGTATTATGGAGTTTTTTACGAAATATATTCATGCTTAATACAATTAAAATATGTAGTTTTTTGTACAGTTATTCATTGACTAGCAAAAAACAATTTGGCAACAAAAAAGAATAGGTAACTGAAAATAATTTAAATATAATACGAGTAATGAAATTTAAAATAATTTTAATTTAGTACTATAACCCTATAACCTATATCTTCTTTAAATGATACCGTAAACGTGATGTTGACAAAAAAAAGAATGGTTTCGTCATGTTATATTCATCATCACCAGCCCATTACGTCCCCACTGCTGGGACACGGGCCTGCTCTCATAGAGAATGTATGTGCCACCACGCTGGCCCTGTGCGGGTTCATGGATGTCAAATGTCCTTGAATTTTTGCGAATAATTCTTGGACATGCCGGTTTCCTCACGATGGTTTCCTTCGGAGTTAAAATTTCGCATACTTGTCAAAGCCCGATGACAATGCAATAATATTATGGTGACAGCCAGCTGATCTGATGATGGAGCCGGAAGGTGGGCAATGGAACTCCTTGACGGATAATCGTAAACTACTAATACTTGGGTTTATTTTAATCTGCTTGCGGTTCCAATTACGAATTTTTTAAGTAAGTAAGTCTTGAAAAATATATTTATTACCAAACATCTTTTATTTATACAGACCTTTTTTTGTACATGCTTACCATACTATTTTTGCCTAATTAACAACTGGAAAACCCACTGCTACGGCTGTTAGGTTTATACCGCTCTGGCTGTAATATCTAGTTATTTATACATATTGAATTAATAAGGATAATAAGTATAATAACATACCATTCTGGTATCAGAAAAACGTGGGAAAAAAATAAATATTGTGAAAAACTAAAAGGTAGAGGCACGAGAATGATCTTGAAAATACTTTAAAGAGGTATTTTCTGATTTGATTTTCATAAAACTGGATTCTGGTAATACCCAAAAATAATTTATGGTTATATTTTGATAGTCTTGAAATCATTTAATGACTTTTCAGTTGGTTATAATGTTTACAGCCGCAATTTAATTTATTCTGTAATTTAATTTAATTTTTTTGACATTTTATATTACCGATTTATTATTTTGTATGTACGTAACCAAGAGTATAAAATGTTCCTATGGTCTAAATTAAAAGCATGAGTATGTAATTTTACCCTATTAATAAACAATAAGTTATAAACAATTTAAAAATAATTAGGTACACCATACACATATTATAATGGAAGATGTGATAATAGGTACCTACAATGTAGGACATCTTCATCTTATGAATAACAGATAAGGTTTTATAATAATCATAATTAAATGTTGTTTTATAACAATTATTACCAACACTAAAATAATATAATATACAACAATGTTCTAATTTCATACCTTCATGCGTGCGTGGATTTTAAAGGTACTTACAACATAAATAAATAATAAAATTAAAATAAATATTTATGGCAAACAATAGCGTGCATGCTCCATGGCTCTTGCTCGTGATTCTCATCCATAAAAACGATTACTATTAAATTGTTTTAAAATTTCATGTCATTATGTAAGTGAAAATACATTTTTAAATTCGTCTTAACAATACAATTTTAAAATGTATAACGGCGCTGACAGAAAGTAGATTGAAATTGCGTGTGAAAAATATTCTAACGAAAAAAGCATACCTACTATACAGTTAGTAATTACTAATTACATAGAAGACAAAGATGCATGGAACATTCCGCTTCTGCCAAGTAGCCAACTGGCACATAAGAAACATAATATTGTCAAAAACAAACATAAAATATTGCAACAAAACTTCTAAAAAAATGCCCCCCAGTTTTTTGCCGTATTTTCTGAGTAGTGGTTCTTTTTCCGATACGGTGGTAGAGTCATTGTCATAATTGACTTAATAATTGACGCGTGCGTCAATTATTGTGTCGCGTGTGTCTGTGATGCCAAAATTGAATAAAGAACTTTTGAACTTTGAACTTTCAGGTCCTAGAAAAGGACATAATGCTACTTTTTATCCCGGGAAACCGCGAGTGAAACCGCGGGGCGCATTTAAATATAAACCTACTCGTACTTTCCAGTAATTCGGTTGGACACCGGGAGACCTAAATACTCAGTTGCTCCTATGATTACAGATGTAGAGGCCGGTAGCGTCCCGCAGGAGGCCGACGCGGCCCCGCCGGCGGTGCCGAAGCCCCGCGCCGGTAAGATGCACTGCAGATAAGCCTGCATGGCATGAGGGGCTTTAGCACTCATGTGACGTCTTTTATGTATAAAGTCAAGTTTTGTCTTGTATGGTATTGAAATTAGTACAGAAACCGAACAGTTGACTGTCAATAACTCGTTCTTCTTCTTCTCTCGTGTGTGTGTGTGTGTGGTCAACCCTGATGATGGAGTTTTTAGACCCCCAAAAGCCGTCATGGCCTAATGACTGTTATCCTAAGATAACAACCGGGACCGATGGCTTTACGTGCCCTAAACAGCATGGCACGTGCCGATGTAAATACCACACAAACGGTCACCCATCCAAGTTGTGACCGCTGCGAACGTTGCATCTGTTACCAACGGCTAGTTATAACTCGTTGTTGACACTCAATTGTTAAATTCCATCAAACAATTCATATCATCATAAGGGATATTCGAAACCGTGGGGTTATTGGGAATTTTATTTTTCTATTTGGAACTCATTAACTGTATTTTTCACCTCAATGATGACAAATACCTCGCAAAAGAGGTCGTTCGTCTAAAAACGTCTGCGTTGTGATATAACTGTCACGTGAGCGCTGAAAAACAAATAGATATTTATTAGTTGGCCCTTCGTAGTAGTTTGAATGATTTATTTATAATAATAAATAATATAAATAATTGCACTATTACCTATATACTGCAATCGCTCCCCACAATAAATGACTAATCATCATCATTACGTTCCCACTGCTGGGACACGGGTCTTCTCAGATAATTAACTAGAAAGAGAATCCGCCACACCAGAATCAGTTTAGCCGTATTTAAAAGGCACGCCCAAATTATAACTGGTGTTAGATTCAAAATAAAGAATGTATTATTGTAAATGTAGGTACGTATAGTTTTTTTATAAATTCTCGCGACATTTTGGGCACTTATTCATTGGGGTTATTGGTGTATCTCATTTCATAATTTCACGGGTATCACAGAAGCATGGCATGACATATAAAGAGCACTATTAATATCGATTAAGATTGATATGTTATAAAGTGGTAAACCTTACGTTTGTTACCTACAGCTGAACGTGATGTTGGTGAAGTTTTAAATTATTTGTGTATTTAGTGTCGTCGTTTGACTGCTTAATTTATGTATTTCGCGTCTGGATGTTTTTACGGAACTAAGCAATGAGCCGAGCAAGTCGTTCACCCGAAGGTAAGCGCCACCCTCGCCCTTAAAAATTGCAGTACAGAATTTTTAACGAAATGGAAAGCACTGCATCGCGCTCGACACCCCGAAACATCAAATATCATATTATAAATAACGCCCAACGATCACATACATAGATCCTGACACCTAACTAGGATTTCCTGTATCTAGGGAACTATGAGGACCATGGTCCCACAACATCCAGACACGAAACAAATGCTTGCTCTTTTTTTCCGTGCACAAACATTTGTCCCGTCGCGAGAATCGAACCCGCAACCTCAGTGGTGTATGAGGTTTGAGCCAACATGCCCAACCACTACACCACAGAGGCTGTCAAATTAAGTCCATTGACTTCGCAGGCTTCGATGTTCTTTAAACCGGAACACAGAAGTGCTTGCGCACTACTTCTTTGCGGCAGAATAACTGAAGTAGTCGGACCATGGCCCTTGTAGCTCCTGATTCCGTATATACAGTCAGTAGTGAAATAAATCCATGATCATGAAAAAAGCGTACTATACAGTTAGTAATTACATAGAAGACAAAATATGCATAGAACATTCCGTTTCTGCCAAATATCCAACTGGAACATAAGAAATATATATAATATTGTCAAAAAACAAACTTAAAATATTAGATTAGATTAGATTAGATAACGCTTTATACGTACAACAACAAGAAATCAATTACAAAACAATACTTAAAGCTAAAGTGTTACAATGGGCGGTCTATAATATATATATGGTAATATTGTAACATAAGTTTTTAAAAAATGCCTCTCAGTTCCTTGCCCTATAGTAGTGGTTCTTTTTCCGATACGGTGCCGGTGGTAGAGTCATTGTAATTATTGACTTTCATAAATGCTCTGTGATGCCAAAAAATAATAAAGAACTTCTAAACTTTGAACTTTAATCTAGAGTTATTTATGAACTTGATTGTAGCTTTGTATATTTTTAGATTTTCTGCAGATATACTTAAATTTCGTTGTCAGTTTATGTGGATATTGATTTTAATTGGATTTATGACTTACGGTTTAGCTTTAGATTGAACTCGCCCTTATATAATATCAGATCTCTGCGTGTGATATTTTGCAATATGAATACTTGTTAAATAATAGCTATCAGCGGGACATCAATGGAAACATGCACGCCACTGGAAAAAAACAACATCAGAATACCTACGTATGATGTAATGTATACAATACCTATACACATATAAGTACCTTCATAAGTAATATTTTATACACACATCATAGTTGCTAGATATGTTTGTTGGTTTTTATCAAATTGTTTCAACCGTGACAATTTTTTTTCTTGGTAACCGCCGTATTGCTAAAGTTTTCAAGCAAAATAAAAATCTCATTATACTCAATAATTTATTGCATCATAAATATATAGGATGATGTTCGGTTTACCATCGGGAAGAAGGATCTGAGCAGCCGCTGCCTTTTCTCTCTAGATCTATGTGCTCCATCTTAGGCCACATCATCGCTTCACATCAGGCGAGATAGTGGCCAAATATAGATCTATTAAGCGTAAAAAAAATAAAAAATATATAGATTTCATTTACAACCCTTTTTTATGTACACAAATCAGTAGTAAATATCATATCTTATTCTTACAAATGCTTCATATATAGATTATCTAAAGAGGATAAAATATGTCGTTATTATCACCATTAAAATAGTTTATCTTTGACTATTTACGCTTCTTCCTAAATTAGGTAATAATCTTACAAGTCGATTAAAATTAATCAACTAGATTAAAATATAGGTATGAATAACATAATATACTTAAAACGAATAGCGAAATGTTAAATTTATAAAATAAAATTAATAAATAAACCCCTTTCCACTCGAACTAGAACTGGTAAGCTACAGACATTGCCTTTCTAAATAGTTGGCATCAATTAATTTAGTTACGTTAGTGCCATGGTCCAGTAGTGCGACAAATCGCAGCGACCTGTCGAATGGTGTTACCATCGCATCGTTGCGTGGATGTGACCCAGAGACCTACAATGCTCTGCAGCAATGGAATAGTAAAAATGATCAGATAAAAAACAAGTATACGTTTTATCAAAGAAAAAAACCGACTTCAATGTATCTTCGTAGTCCAGTGTCAAATATCGATGAAATTCATATCTATACTGAACCCAGCAATTTTTATTGTTTTTTAAAACGTATTCTTGTTTTATCAAGTTTTTTTTATGTTTGTTACCTCAGATCTCCGTCATTTATGAACCGATTTGGAAAAATAATTTTGCGTTGGGTTCAGTATAGCTACGAAGTCCCATATAAATTTCATCGATATTTGAACGTGGACTTCGAAGATACATTGAAGTCGGTTTTTGTTTTTTTCTAAAAAAGAATTATTTTGTACTGTTTTATTCTACAGTGATCAACTAGGTATATTATAATTAAACGTGCTTGCGGTGAGTCGCATCAGTCAGCATGGCTCTAAGTCAGGCATTTCACGTCGACCATCGCTCAAATATTGTTTTATTATCTTTATTTTTTTAATTAGCTCTTGATATCGACGTTGCAGTTAAAACCTTAGGTATTAGATAATAGGGCTTATTTCATCAAGTTATTTTTCGTTCAAAGATGCTGGACAGATAGGTGAAAGGATTCGAACGTGAAAGTGTCAGATGCCTTTCCCCATCTTTGTTATTCGGAATTGTATAACAGGTTACATCATTAGGAAGCACTGCTATTGGAAGGGCTTCGGTAGCCTGTCTATTAACCACGTCTGGTTGAGTATATTATTTACTAGCTGTGCCCTGCGGTTTCACTTGCAGTTTCCCGGGATAAAAAGTAATCCAGATAATCCGGGTTATAAGCTATCTCCATTACGCGTTCAGTCCCCCGCACCGCGAAATCCGTTCAACCGTTGCGGAGTAAAGAGGAAACAAACACAATTACAGACAAACATACAAACTTTTGCATTTATAATATTAATGTGATATGATGATGTGATGTGATAACTTCCTATATGTATAGTATTTTCTAAAGATATAGGATATATAGATATAGTTTATCCTATAGATATAGGATATACTCTACATATAGGTACCTAGTTATATACACCTCTGATAAAAGGGAAACAGTACAGTAACTACGCGGTTGCATACGGAGCTTAATGTCAGTAAAGGCCAAGGTTAGTCCTATTCATTATTACTGAATTTTTGCGCCTTTATTTGCACGAGTGTCACATTACGCACTCGGATCGACCGCGCCCTGTGTCAGGATGGAGCTTGGCCTTTATTTGTTCCAAGCTCTTTGCAAAGCACACTAGTTGACTGATGACCGGTGAACTTTACACCGCAAAAATGTCACTGGAAATGAAGCGCTATATTATGTTATCTCTTTACAGTGCCATTGCGCAAAGCACATTGATTTTGCTACCTATTTATTATTCGCATACAAACCAAATTTTCCCGGATCTCAAGAGAAATTTTATATAACACTCACCGCAGTATGGATCAGTACCCCTAGTATGAGTTTACAAATTACGAAAACGGTACTAGTTTTCGTGAACTCGCTAAACTGATAGTTTTAATTGCAATCGGTAGTACGAGTTAAACTTTTCAAACACAGTTTACACGTTGTCGACCATCGTCTAGCTCGATTGAACGAACTTCATGCTATATATATCTATCTTTCTTACACGACCGCAAAAGAAAAGAGACAAAGCATTACGTATGTTTGACGTTTTGAGTTACGTATTTCGCGTCTAAACCTCGCTATAGAGTAGACATGCGCAAAACAGTGCATTGAAAAGTAATGTGATATGGCATCACATTTCGTACCGAGTAATATTTCATTACTTCATCACCCCAAACATCACCTGAGATGGTCGCGTCGGACGCACTATCTATCACTTGTGTGATATTGTAATGGAATGCTCGAATGCAATAGCAAGTGATAGTTATAGCGCATATACATGAGATAGCGAGTTACTTATTTTTTTGTGACTGGAGCGAGTACATCAAATCAAAATAACAATATCGTTTTGAGCGAGAGGTTCAAAACATTCAAATATTACGGGCGGGGGCGGTGCCAAAATAACCTATTGTCGCCTTAATTTTCTAGTAATACGGTTTTAAATGGAAGTTCAATCAAGTGGCAGGCAGGGCGCACGTGCGATGAAGCTCGCTTCCTCTCTCTCAGACGCGCGCGCGAATAGTGTCAGTGAGGCATAGACTCGATAGACATAATGCAATGAACAGAACAGTGCACTGTGTGATGCTATGGTGTGATGTGTAATGTTTAATTTAGTCGAGTAATATGTAATGCTACAGTACTCGATCGGGTAATATTACGCGTAATGCATCAATCGCATTACTTACACATGTCTACTATAGAGTATACTATGTTCCTTGGGTTAAACAAGCGCAGTGAATTTTTGATAACTTATTGATAAGAACAGTGGGTAATATGAGTAGGACTAGCTCATCACAATTTGAAGTAATAGTGGACTTCATGGAGAGGTAACTATTTTCTAAAAAAATGGTTTAAAAGACGTTGCACTTGCTATTTTATAGACGACCAACTCATTCTTATTACTCATTAATTTTTTTAGAAATGGAGACTTAAATAAACCTGGGGAAGGACCCCACGGCAGAATTACTGCCATAAATAAGTGGGAAGAATTAAGCAATGCTCTCAACATGGACACGACAGGCACCGCCAAGCCGGTCGAAAAATGGAAAAAGGTAACCTATAAAATCTTTCACCCAACTTACGAACTAATATCCATTGCATGCTGCGTTTTCTTACAATAAAATATCCTTTTGTGATTGCATCTAAGAGAAACCCACTTACATTTCCTTTAGATCATTCATTAATTCAGTGTGTTTGATTTGCTTTGCATGTACAGGTGTGGAGTGACCTAAAAAACAACACCAAGCGAAAGGCTTCAAAAATTTATCGAGCTGCAGTTGGCACGGGTGGTGGGCCAGCATCTAAGCTAATTTTAACGGACCTAGAGCAGCGAGTTCTAACTATAATTGGACCTCAGGCTGCTACAGGTCTAATTAATGTTGACGAAGTTGGTTTGGAAGTAATTATTACCTTACATTACATTATTACCTTATTTTTAAAAACATTATTTCATACATCTTTCCCATGGAGTGGTGACAGGCAAAACTAACCAACAAACACAGCCTATGATCCTGACTACTGTCTTGTCATACAGACCTTTTCCTTACCTTTTATAGTTATGAACACTATGTATTTTAACTATGAGGTTGTTTTTAATTTTATCTATTTCATCTTTCAGCCAGTTGACCCACCCCAGCCGTCTGCAGCATCGACTGAAAGCCTACCGGAAGCAAGAGAGTCACCCACACCAATCCAACAGGGTGTTCAAGTTGAGAGCAGTGAGTATTATTATTTTGACTGGTATGTGTTTTGATATTATTGAACCTTAATAACATATCCTACTTAACAGCTAAGATTCTAGATTTTGGTCTGATTTTTTTTAAGATTTTTATTAATCTATAAATATTAGGTAAACAGTAATACACAGGACATAGTTGAGCGATCATTGGACATAATTACAGTCCTGACTCAACAGGCTTAACATGCTCTTTTAACAAAATTAAAATTATGTAAATTAAAACATGACTTAAAATCTAAGAGTTAGTGATTGATCTGGATTAAAGTTTATTACCAAATATTTATTTTTATTTTGAAACTTTATATATTATGTCTTTTCAGTTGGGGAAGACTGGAACAGGCCTGGTGGAAGTAGCCTATCCACACCATTTCCGGCAGAAATTGTGGAAGTGACGGCTACTTCCCCCACACTGCACCACGCACTAAGCCCTCCGCGTCACGCACTAAGCTCTCCGCGTCACGCACCGCGGCGTGTGATCCGAGGACGCCGCCGCTTGCACTCTACGCCAGCAACGGAGCCACCACCTCTTCGCACCCGCCGCGTGAGGCAGCATGTCGATGCTGCATCACAAGAATTCTTAAACAGTGATGACCATTGGCGGAATTTGGCAACAGAGTTTGTCACTGAGCATGTGAGACTGCGAGAAGTGGAACTCCAGCAGCAGACTCAGTGGCAAACTTTGTTTGCCAAACTAATAGATGTCTTACAAAATTTTATAAATAAGTAAATATTTATAAAGTATTTCAATTTAATGCTCCTCTTTACTGTATGAACTTATATAATCCCAAATTACTGCTACACTGCTAATCCACAGACAGATTAGAAATGTGATATTGCATTTAGATAAACCTAACCTGACCTGACCTGACGATGACTACCTAAGTGATTACTACTAGTTATTATTTTAGAGATCAAAAATAAAATGAAACCATTTTGTTTGGAAAAACTAAGTATAATACACTAGACACAAAGACAAGCTAAAATTGTAGTTATTAATGATTAAGTCTAGCATGCACCCTACTGGCCACCCGGTCACGCAGTAGGCGCCCCATTGTTAACATGGTAGCGTCTTCATGCTGAACAATCTCACTGCGTTGGAATCCTTGGTTGACTGTAAAAGAACAGAAAAAGACATTTATAATTAAACCAGCAACCACCCACCATTCTTAGCGTCAACATAAAATAAAGCTTATAGCACTCGAGGATAGTGTAGCTTTCTATCAATGACATGATTTCAAAATCAGATCAGTACTTATTGATATTACCTACAACATAATTACAGTTTTACATCATTATAATATTATTATTAGTGTAGTGGAAAGGATACAATTAAAAGTATTACCTAGTGTTAGCTTTGCATATAAATGTGAAGATATTCAGCATTGTTTTTAAACATTTATCTGTAATCAAGATAGCCATAAAATGTTAATTACCTATTATTTGTTCTTGAGGATCTGGCACTCCAAAATCCAGCGCTATGTTGTGCAACACACAGCAGGCTTTAATAATTTGGGCGCATTTCTCTGGTGTGTAGTGTAGAACCCTATCTTTGCACACACATCGCCATCTATTTTTTAGGCGCCCAAATGTATTTTCTATAGTCACACGAGCTTTGCTGTGTGTCTTATTGTATGACTCCTCTGCGGTACCAGGTGAAGGGTTGCTGTATGGTGTCATGAGCCATGGCCTTTGGGGGTATCCAGAGTCACCTGTTGATAATTATTTCATTTCATTAGTCTAATAGTATAGAATGTACAATAATGAATAAATAATAACTTTACTTCAATAACAAAAAAAATAATAAAGTTCAAATTTAAACTCATATACATACCTAGTAACCACACAGATTCACCATTCCGATGCAATGTCTGCATATAAGAATTTAGTTGACTGTTGTCCCACACAAAGGCATCATGACTAGCTCCGCCAAATTTTGCATTTATAGAAAGAATTTTGGTCTTTTCATCAGCAACCTAGAAGAAATAACCATACAACTCTTAATAAAACAACAAAGTTGTGTGCTTTACATTGCAGAAATTTGTAGTAATAAATAATAATGTATATAAAGCAACTAATTTTTAAGTATTACTAATTAAATAGTAAGTTTAGTATAAAAATAGTTTACCATTTGAACATTCAAAGAATGGTAATGTTTTCTACAGTAGTAGAGATGTTCAATGTCCTTGTTTGGCTTGAAAATCCTAAAATGGCAGCCATCTATACATCCTATCACTCCAGGAATTCCATACTGGTTGTAAAAACTATAAAAAAAGGATATTAAGTTGTTTTCAACATAAATTACACAATAATTATATCAATATTGGTACAGTATACTGACTTTTGCTTGATTTGTTCTCTAGCCGCTGTTGTGTTGGGGAACTTAATGAATTTTTTCATAATGTTCGGATGGTTGAGTGCTAAAGTTACTTCATGAATATAGCGGCTAATTGCCTCTTGAGAGAGAGAATTAGCTATTCCAACCACCCTCTGGTAATCTCCATTTGCATAGAAGAGCAATGCACTTAGTACCTATAAATAATAACACATAAAAATAAATTCATATTTATTTTGTTAAAACATTTAGAATTACAATAAAGTCATGAGACAACTGCTTTTGTGATTTATTCATTAAACAGCAAAATAACAGCCTGTATTAGTCCACTGCTGGCCATAGGCGTCTTCCAATGCACGCCACCGAGCCTTCTTCGGTTCTTCACTTAAAATTGCTGTACTCCATCTAGTAGGAGGGCGTCCTACACTATGTTAACCTAAACGTGGTCTCCACTCCACAATGAACGAAGTGGTTATTTACAAAATATTATAGGTGTATATCATAAACAACAAATTTGCGAATAGGTTTAAAAGTATTATCTTACCTTGGTCTCCAGTGAGATTCTTTGAGAACTCCTGAGATTTGTGTTCTCCCTCAGGGTATCGCAGAGATACACAAAACCTTCTTTTGTGAGCCGATACCGCTGTACAAAGTGAGTGGCGGAGATTCGGCTGGGTAAATTTAACCTCCGCCTCTCTACGAGCTCCTGTCGCTCCTCATCACGACGGTCGGCTTCTACAGCCTCCGCGGCTAACCTCCATGCGAAATACCGTCTCGTAATCATGTTTTTTTGCAATAGTTGACACTTTTTACAAGCTCTCACCGATATTTAATTAGCGAGTATCAATACTATGAAAGTTTTCGTATACGTCAAAGTTTACTACCACTAACTTGTCAAAGTAGGGACTCGTACTGCCAAAACGCAAAAAAATACTCGAAAACTTTTTTCGAATTCGTTAACTACGATTCCATCTAGCCCGTACTGCCGATTTTAGTTCCTTCACGTTTCCGCTAGAGGCGTTGCAGGTAAATGTATGGAAGGAAACGAAACTTCATATCGTTTACGAAAACTATCAAAACTCGTACTAGGGGTACAGGTGTGTTAAATTATATTACCAGTAGGTATATCACGTTTTTTCATACATAGATTCTAAGTCAAATATGAATCCCTAATCCAGGAGCTATTGGATTATACAGATATTAAGACTATTATTATAAATAAGACAAATACTTAACGGACGCGTACAAAGATACTGTTACTTAGTTAGTATTCCTTGCTGTTACTATGGAGGATAAATGTTTAATCTTAATAAATCTCAGGGAACGAATGATTTCCAGCAGTTAAAACAAAATACTCCGATTATTACTACTCGGAGACATTTAATAAACATATGGGATCCATATGACAATCGCAATGCCTATGACCTAATCCGATTCAACCCTATAACCCATTGAACAAACAAAACACCGCTGGGTCATAGTTTATAAATAACAGAAGTCAACTATAAACAAAGCGACTGCGACCGGTCGCACGCTAAGTCCATCCTATTCAGTCATGCCCCAGATATGTTCTATTTACTATTCTGTGACACGAGATGAGACAGAATTTAGGTTGACACATCCTTTAGCATGACGACTGTAGTGCAGTCTACTAATTACACGCTTGTTCTGAGAAAGTACGTAGCTCAAGAACGAGATGAGTTAATATTTGGTATAAAGCTCTTGAAGTGTCTAATCCATCTGTTCATACTATTAATGGAATGTCATTTTTTTTAATGTAACTGAATGACGAGACGAGCTGGTCGTTTGCCTGATGGTAAGCAATACGCCAGCCCATAACAATAACAGCACCACCCAGAACTTTGTTTTGCAAAATCCTGCGCGGCGCTGCAATGCGCTCGTCACCCTGAGACAATTAGCTGTTGAGTGTCATAATGCCCAGTAATTACGCTGGCTACAATACCTTTTAAGCCGGAACACAGTAAAGCTTGCGCACTTCTGCTTGGCGGTTGAATAACTGGCAAAGGGGTGGTACCCACCCAGACGGCCTCTCACATACGAGAAACCTACCACCAGTCATAGAAGAATCGGCTACTGTTATGGTATCAATGTTACCCAATCTTGAGTATCACTAAGAGTCAAGATTTTCTTGCCTGAAGAACCACAATTCTATATTGTCAAGTGTCATCAACTCTATATTTAAGAATAGCCCGATGGCCCGATGGCCCGACACAAGTCATAAGTTATTATGATAGTTACGACGTCCCATCAATGTCCATGAGATAAAAAACCTTGCTGGTGTACCGTTAGGCACAATGTATAAATCTCTACTAATAAAATTAATGTTTGTCTTCAAATAAATTGCCCTGCCTTTATTGGCAAAGCTTTTGGGAACTATCGACCTTCAGTTTCAGAACTATGTCGTACCAGGTCAGCAAGGTCGGCGTCTGTTCCATGATGAAGCCTGAATTGCTAATAATGTTTCATTTGCTTTTATGGATAAATGTCATCAAGCATCAATGAACTGACAAATGAAATACCCGTATTTTTGAAGGGCGTTTCCAAGAACACTATTCGGGAAGATATAAAGACTGACGTATAATGTTAGGTCTGGTTCAATCGAATGCTAAAGTTGAATTCATTCGACTCAATCTGTTCCTCATACAGCATGGCTATTTAAAGCCAAATCAATTAGATCCGCTAAATTAACTTTTTCAAACAAGCCGATTAAAATTATCAGTTTTGGCAAGCGCTGCCGAAGTAAACAGCTTGTCCGCTACGAGTGGGGTCGCTCGAGACTTGACGTATAGCAGAGCCACAAAAACTGGGCCAATGCCCGCCGGTGTAACTGCGTAGGAGTGCGCAAAAGTTATTTTAGCGGGTCCTTAAACGTTATTGCTATTGAAAATGTAGGCAAGACGAGTAGGCAGATAATGCTCGAGGGTTTGAATACGGTTTATGGTTTGTTTCAATTTATTACACCTCGTTTAAAGAACGGTTCTCTTGCGCTGATGGTGAAGTCATTGATAATCCACCTTGAGGGATCGGCCGTAAATCAATTACTTAAATGCTGCTAAAAATAAAAACATAGCGACTAACTTATTCGCATAATTGTTTGGATAAATTTGAAATATGTAGGGACTAGGTTAAGCACCAAACCCAAGTAACCTAATGACAATCATCCAATCTAAACTAATTCTTGCATGTTTTTATCGTGTTACTTACCTATTATATTAAAGAGTTATGAGCAACTCCTGATCTCTTGCGTAATTTCCTGTATTGAAATCTTACAAACAATAGATAGGTCCATCCATTTTGATTTTTATAGTAAGTCGTTTGAATACAATAGTGTCTGTTATATAATTTCTAATATTGCACGTCTCGTCTCGCCTACAATACCAGTTTGAATTAATATGTAAAATATTATTTATTTTGAGTGTTGAAATATTATGGCCATGGGCATCTATAATCAGTTTTTATCAAAATAAGTTATTATAAACTGGAGTTAGAATTAACGAATTTTTAAACGTAACACCTTAAATGGTGGCGTGATAAAGAGGAGAGACCCAACAGTGGGATGGTTAGGGTTGAAAGTAATGAATGGTGAGTTGGTGGGTAGTTACTATTACATGAATGTCATGAATATTTTAACTGTTATGATCAACAATGCACCATAATGACAAAAGCAGCTTCTGCCATAATTATTGATAATTAAGTTGACCAATCTGCTTATATATTAAAGCACATATGTTTTTATTATCAATTGAATAATAATTTAATGTAACGGTGAAGCATGTATTCAAATGAACAGGAAAATAATATCGATTATTATCTAGTTCAATAATTTCCCTTAGTATTCTGTGGTTCAACCAAAACATACGTGTGTAGGGTACAAGTGTACCCTATTTAGATTTTTTTTTTTTCCAAAACCTTTTATTTATTTTCATTTCTGTACCTCACAAATTCTTACATGTTAATTTTAAACTATAAATCAGATATAAATAGTAAAAACTAAGTTCTTAATATTCTACTATTGTAAAAACACAGGCTGATCTTGGGAAGACGCTGTCTTTTGTAACACAGTTTTAATAACTAAAACAAAAGGCAGAGTTACAACAACCACATGTAACACATATTTTTGCAATAAAGAAATTTGTATTTGAAATTTGTATTTGTATACATTACAATGGTAAACAAAAGCAACTCAGATATACCTATGTATGTAGTGTATGTATGTTTTACCATATACCGACTGTACCTCGGCGTATGTTTGGCGACTCAAAAACGACTCCAGTAAAGATTGGAATCTCGATATATATAATATTACATTTAACATATATTCCCTTGCATGTCAGGCCGGCAAGCGCGCTAATCAAATAAGCCACCGTATTATACGATAGCTCGTGTTTTGCATTCCTTTACTTTACAAACGTAACATGGCCGTTGACGTAATAATCTCTTTTTCATACGTTAAAAGATAATATTTTTTATAGATCTTTATGTGATATTAAAATAGATCTTATAATTGTATTGTTATAAATTTACAATATGCTTGTGTAATGCATTCGTTGAAAGCTGTTTCCAAATAGATGAAGTCGTGACCAACCAATATAACTCATGCATAGTCTTAAAAGAGAAAGTTGATGTAATGGAAAATCTTCTATACAACATGTGTATTATATAATTATTATTTTCCTGAATATATGAGGAAAGTTTCCAAATGTTTAATTTCACGGAGACATGAGTCAAGTCTTACGAAAGTAAATTCAAATTCACATGTGAGTAGGAAAGTCCGATGTCTTGCCAAAATTTATGTCACGTCCGAATCGCGACCGCGCGTCTGTATATATTGAAAATCTAACAAAAAGAAGAAGAAATATACACCCTTTATTAAAGCTGTTAAAGCTCAAGCAATTATTTTTTAGTTGCGGTTTCAGTTTTGCTTTTATTTTCTTAGAAATTTAACTCTTATTTCAAATACGTCATCCCTTTAGGTTGTTGGGGATTTTCTATGAATAGATTACGAACTATAAAATAAGTTTTAGTTAGAATCTCCCGATGACGTAGTTATCAATTATGACGACGACGCGCTACATTTTTACCACGTTTTATTAATTCACTTTCTTGTTTGTCTTGTTGGAATATTGCAACTCAAACGGGCACATCCCGATTAGCTATCCAACTGAAACTTTCAGGGTAGTTCACACCTTATGATGCATTCTAAATCATTAAGGCGCATCAAAACGTTGTTTTTCGATTAATTTTTTAATCAGCATTAATTTGCTTGTATAAAATTTGCGATTGCTTGTCGTTTGATGTTGAGCGGCAATGGACGGGCACGCGAATAAACTTAATTACAATGGCAACGTTATTTTTGGAAGACGATTTTGCTCAATGAATATCTTTTTTTATACGGGCGAATGCCTTTATTACTCAAAACAAACTACACTCTACTTACTAAAACTAAACTAACTACATACAAGGAGAAGCAATTGGACAACCCATAGACCATTAAAGGCCTATAGGTAGCTCAAATGCTCCAACCCACTACCAGTTGGCAGCGTACCCAAGATGCTGGCAGTATTGCCTCGTTGGATTGCAATACTGATACGTTGAGCCAAATAAGTCCCAGCATTTTGGTCACGCGTCGCATCGATCAGGCGCTCTGACAGACTTTTGAAAATACGATGAGCTCCCGGTCCCCACGGACCCAAAGTCTCCACACCAAACGGCTCAAATATGTAATCGCTACCGAGGTTAGCATATTTCCGCCGCTTGAGCTGCTCGGCCGAATTAGCCGCCGCGCCAGCCCTATTCTGCGTCTCCGGAAGATGCGACGGCGCCATAGTATCGACGCAAGTAGCGTCCCACACTAGAGGCCGCCCCAACTTCCAGGGGATCAGGGTCATACCGTCAGGCCTTTTACCATCGTCACGCATTAGACCATTCGGTTCGAGAATGGCTGCAACGTTAACGCTGGTAAAAGCCCGGCGGATGATATCGTTAAGACTGGCGTGACGCGAAATTCGACCGGCACTTCTGGAACATGAGAGACCGTGGTGACCGAGTTGATCAACTGCAGTACCACACTGGCAACGATGGGCTTCATAACACCTTGCACCCAGACGTAAGCTAATAGCAAGACGGAAAGCAGATGGGTCTAATAAATTGCCAGTATTAAAAGAGGGGATAGCCTGCAACCAAAGCCCTGATTCCCACACAGAGACTGCAAGAAGGCGGGCACGATCTGCGACGCTAGGACACGTATCTAAAAGATGTTTCCGTGCTAGTCCGCAGAGCGGCCCATCCCACAGCCTCTGTGAAGCCAAAACTTTCGGAAATTCGGTATTTGGGCATGCTATCTCCCAGGTATTCTTGGCCTCAGTCAAATAAGCTACATCGAAACTGCCTAAAGAAGGTGCAAGGATCTTTTCTATTAATTTGTACGTACCATGAACGGAGGACAAGAACGCCGGCAGAGCTACACTCGAAATTTTTTGTATCCCTAAGCCCCCTAATCTGATAGGTAAAGAGGCTTGCGACCAGACCCTGTCATCCATGTCAACATTCAGAACTGATACTAGCGTATTTTTTACGACGTTGTCCATGCTTGCAAGAAGCTCACTGTGTTTCCACAGCTGACAACATCGTAAATTATAGGTAAATTTTGGAACGAATAGACAGAATCTAATAATTGTAAACGCCATATGTGCGTTAATTTTGAGCAATTTATCTGATGTGTTCATAAACTTTTGAATTTTTTCTTCTACAAAAGGTGAGAAAGATTCGTCTAATATCGGTGAACCCAGGAGACGAAGTGAACTTTTATCTACCAATTTGATATTAGGGGCCAAACTGTTGAATTTTTCGATAACCGAATCTTTATCCAAATAAGAATCGCAAACGAACAGTTCGCACTTTGAAAAATTTAGTTCCAAGCCAATTAGACGAAACTCGTCTATAAGTATACGTAAATCATTGAAAACAGTATCTACATCGCCTCCCAGGGTTCCGTCATCCAAGTACCAAACATTTAGTTTAGACTGGAGACGTCGAATTATTGGATGGATGGCAAGGCTAAAAACAGCCGGACCAAGAGGATCACCCTGCTGACACCCGACAGAGGATAAGAGGACGTCATTTTTGTAAATTAATTTTGTAGGATTGCCGTAGCATTGCCAAAGGAAATTATAAAGATCAGGAATTTTATCCTTGACTTGTGTCAAAAGGGCGCCCCGATCAACAGAATTGAAGGCATTTTTGACGTCCACCTTCAACAGCACCTCTCCACAATTTTGGTCTTATAGTATCCCTTAGTTTATAAACATGTCATTATTTCTGTTTCGGTAATTATGGGTTTCCAATTAACATGGTGAATTAAGAATAGTCTTAATAGGAATTTAGTGATTAATAAGCATATGAGTAAACCCGCCACCTACCCGTGCCAGCGTACCCTGTTGTTTTTTAAAACTGTTTATATTTTCGCGGTGACCTAACACGATAATAACTCATTTGTTGAACGTAGTATTAAATCAAAAACCAGCAAAAAACAATCATTTTGCGCCTATCACAGGATACAACTAGCAATTTGTCATTGTTTTAGTTTTTTCGATGTTCCTTTGTTCCATAGGCATTCGGTATTCCAGCGGTATGGTAATGGAATGGTAATGAGCGGCTCGATGGATGTTATTCGCGGCTTTTGGCTCATTGTTGTTTTTTGTTGGATCATCTATGTAAAGTCTGTCTGAACTGTAACCTGCGTGGACATTTGAGGTTTTGTATCATTTGATTAAGTTTGTATTTTGCGACAGTCGTCATGTCTGTTTGCAAATATATTGAGACGTTATATTTTTTACTGATATTTATTAGACAAATCTAGGTATGTATATGAATAATGAATAGACAAAAGAGGCGCATTTCGAAATCTACTAATCTACCCAAAACAAATTTAAAGTGGATTATCCCAGTTTTTAATCGACTTCAAAAAAAGAGGAGGTTATCTCAGTTTAACTGTATGTTTTTTTGTATGTTTGTTACGCGATTACTCCGTCATAAACTGATTTGGAATACTCTTTTTGCGTTGGGTTTAGTATAGTCATGGTAGTCCCATATAAATTTTATCGATATTCAACATTTCACTTCGAAGTCCGTTTTTAAATAAAAAAAATGAATTATCTTACTCACAAGAATGTGCTCGCACAATTGAGCGAAATTGTTACGATAAGTGCGATAACAATTAAGGAAACGAATGAGACATGCGTGTAACGAAAACGATTATCTGAAATTGTTATAATTGGTTATAAACAAGCCATCACTGTTTTACAAACCAGCTGTATGTTGGTCACTGTAGGTACCTTTGTTATGCAGCAATTAGGTACCTAATATTTTAACTTTGCGGAAAGTACCTACTTATGTACCTACTAGTTGTTCAGTTACAATTTGTTGCGACTCTAGGCACCAAACTAGATAGATAGATAAACACTTTATTATTCACCTAAAACATAAAAATTAACGACAAGTTAAATGTTTACAATGGTGTAACAATGGGCGGTCTTATCGCTCAAAGCGATCTCTTCCAGACAACCTTGAACTAAACTAGGCGTCCTTAAACTAGGTGTTGACACGCCTGTCTCTTGGCAGTTAGCTTCTTCCTAGTTTTGTTCTGGCTCTTGTACATAGATAAATTAAAAATGTACCTACTTACAATACAATACAATTACCAACACTTTATTGCATACTACAAACATATTTACATGAGAAAAATATAAATCTTAGCTAGGGTAATACAATAAAATTGGTGGTCTTATCGCATAAAGCAATCTCTTACAGACAACCTTACATTTTCTACATTTTTAATTTATATTTACATTTTCATAATTTTACGCATAGTTTTCTATTGAATCCAAATATATTCCATGGCCTTTGTTAATTTAACTTTGTTATACTTTAATATTGCCTGAAACATAAATAGATAAATACATATAATAGTTTAAGATACATACTAATATACTTGATTGATACCATGATATCTACTTACGAATTACACACGTACCTAATATGTATTATATTAGTAATTAACGACGTCATTTTCAATCGCTAATAGGTAGGTATATCTAATTACATTTTGGAAATTCTAAATAATTATCGGTCATCTAACTTACTGATAACATTTTTGCATTCCGGATGGCTCAATACTGTTATCGCTGTGATATTACTTTTGTCATTAATCAATTGTGTATTTTTCTTATCATTGTAACGTAGTGAACGTAAAATCCTGACCTCAAATTATAGGATTCAATATACAATACCCAGACAAAAAACATATAACTGCGCTTTTTTCTGTGTACAACATATTACCTATGTCCTGTCCCGGTAATCGAACACTGTCCGACCACTATACCATAGAGGCTGTCAGGATGCTGCACAAATGCATTTCGCATTTAATTAGATAAAGACATCGAAAATTAAAGAAGGGAGGAAATAAGACTATGATTAGGTAGTTAAAAAAACTCAAGTGTTAGGAAACTGTACTGGTTAGCAATATAACTCTTTAGTCTGACCTCTAATGTCATGGGATAATTTAAACGTCATATTTGACATTTACATTGACACACCGCGATGATTGGTCCGAGCCACCCGCCATGTTTTTTTTCTGTGACAGAACAAAAAAGATGGCGATGCTGGCCAGATTGCGGTAAGTGCGATCAACGGGTTTTCTTTTATAAATTGAGAAACAAATACTATTCAGTGGCACAGTTCCTGCTAGAGCGAACTAAAGTTAGTATCTAACGATACTAAATGATGATACGAATGTAAATTAAATTGATGAGAGGAGTTCTATTATTGTTCTTTGTGAAGACGTGATGAGAGATGAGTTAATAAACCATTATTGTATGTTATCAAGTTATGTTTTCTTTATGTAGTATTTTAAACCCCTACACAAGAAACTCCAGATACCTATTTATTAATAATAATAATAATTGATTGTGACATAATAGATATTTTTACATAGTAGTAGTGAATCCATAGGCTCTCGAACTAGTTTAAACCATGTTGCGAGAGCCAGTGGTTTCTCCCAAAAAAATGTGCTAGTTATAACCTATTATGTAGGTAAAATTATTATGTAGTACAAATATATTTAAATTTATTTGTTTTAAATTAAGCTACATGGCTTATGTAACAGTTACGTGGCTGTTTTCTTATTAAATAACTATCCAAACCGTTTGATTCCATTCGATAATTGTAAAGGTGGAATCGTAGATTACTGGAATCTACGATTACCTTTATTGCTGAACTCGTAGTCTCTTACACCCACCCAATGTTAGCTATATATCTTCAAAATTTTTATGGTTAACCATAATTATGACAGTTATTGTTAATAGGTAAATACCGTTAGATTAAATTAATTGATTGTCAGTTTTTATACAATTAAAATAAACGTTACAATTATTTATACGATTTTAGAATGCACTTTGATTTGTTGATTTGAATCCGTAATTCTAAAACTGATTTTTATTACCCATTTTTGACTCAACTGCTTAGCTGTAAATTAGCCAATCAGCATCGAATTTTACGCAACTCCAAACAATAGCAGAGTAGCCTGCTTGGCTCAGCTCATTTATTTATTTATTCAAAGTTTACAATTGTGAACTTACAGCTACGCCAAAACGCTCACAATGCTATAGGTACTTAAATGAAATATTAAATACTTATATATGCGACTAATAGGGTCAATATGTATGTCAGCATCTTGGACCTTCCAGCTGCTATTTATGACATTGTTATAATTAAAATTCAATATTGCCATTAAGCGGACTCCACAAAAGTCGATTTTCTCCGGCTGATTAGACAAACCGGCAGAAAATTATACAATAATGTAATTTTAAAGCGTATCTCTACTTTTCGTAGCGTAACTTTACGTTGTAATATTATGTGATGGACAGACCACTAAATGGGAAGCTGGTGTAAAATAGAAGTTGAAGCGAGGGAGAAACCGCTCATAGTCGATGGGACGTGTGGTATAAAAAAAACTACTTGCTTAGGTACTGTACCTACTTATAATATTTTCATGCAACTAAGCAACGAAAAAAAGCACGTCGTTCGCCTGATGGTAAACGCCACGCTGGCCTGCCCATAACAATTGACATCCAAAAGTTTTAATGTCATGCTAAAATATTGCGTAGCAGTGTGAGGTTGTGCGATTTTAAGATACGATTATTGGGGTTGAAACGGATCAGCGCATTCCTAAGCACTGAATTGTGCTCGTCGCCCCGAAACATAAGATTCTCATATGCCCAGTAATCTGCACAGACTAGAAAGTTTACTAGCTAACCTGCATCACTGATAATCTGCTCTTAAAAAGATGCTAGATTATTTTAAGAAAGACGTTTATACGTGCTACTAAATTATACCTATAGAAATGTTTAGATTTTGAGATCTTACCTATCAACAAAACGATCTACAAACCAGCTTGACTATAAAGTTTGACCACGAGGAAGAACCCTTATTTTTAACCATTCTAAAACACAAGCAAAAAAAACCTTACATTTCTTGCCAACTTTTTAACGAAGGTTAGGGATATATTCGAAACGTAGGTATATTGAGACATTCGACCGTTAGTAAACTTCGTAACAGATAAGATCCATTCTATGTCGGTATATTGCTATAGATCTAGTAATATAAGATCACAGTCGAGGTTTGTTACACAAATTCCATGTGTGGTATAAATGGTGTCAATCAGCGTTAGAATCACAACAAAATGATATCGCCAAATGTCGTTGTTTACACCTCAGCCAATTCTCAAGGTTTAACAATGTCGTCGGATACGCGTCGCGACGCCTGCCAAGTCTAATCACAATCACCGTGAAGGTTTAGGTTACGGCAGCATTAGCCTGAAAATTTGTTAGCGAGTGAAACTAAAACGAAAACAAAAACGGAACGACTTCCTCCAAAGATTTCAATGGGGTTCTAGGAAGTTTTAAGTTTTTGTATGAAATGCGTAGTATCCAACTACCTACCTACCTACCGACTTTATAGCAATGTTTTCGACCGTGACAATGAACTTCTCACGCGCGGCTGGCTATTCTTGTTATCAAGTGGACGCTAACTATTTAGGTAAAAAGTTTAAATGGATCCTGGTTTAGATGAGATGTAGTTATAAGATATGTTTTATGGTATAAAAAAAAAACATTCGAAGATACTCCACCACTAGAAGCCACCGCACCGTAAGTGCTCAAATGGGAATATACCGCAATGGTGCTGACATGGGAATATTTCTACTTTTCTTACATCTACTTCTAATATGTTATTAGGAAATTTTATTGTATACCTACTTAGGAATTTTACTTACAATACTTATGGGAGTATTATATATTAAATGTTATTAATCTAGGAATATAACCTATTGTTGAATAATGAGTTTTATATAAAAAGTATGGGTTTTATGTGATTCTGCCTACATAAATATTTAAAACGTTCATCAATCATTGAATATCATTTTTCCTACCATCAAACTGATTTATAATTTCCGTCTCCAGTTCGCATTTGTCAATTTGAACTCAAATAAAATTAATTTAACAACATTAGGTCACCACCGTCTAAAAATACCGTCGCTTCCTCAAACTTAACAACTACGTCCAAAATTGTCGTGTCTGTTAAATTGAAGATTTTATCTCTACGATTACAGTTAGTTAGCGACCAAACCGATTTTACAATTAAATGATAAACCTATGCCTATAGTGATGTTGAGTACACCACCGCCTTTGCCTTTTTATTTATACACGATATAATAATACCAAGATTAATTTATAAATACTTATCTACCTAGATATATATTATTTGTACCCCGAAGCCTGGATTCAGACATATGAAACTTAATTGACTTGAGAGCTATTATCAAAGTGACGCGCAGTGTAATGCCGCGCAGGATTTGATTTGCAAAACAAAATTATGAGTGGTGCTGCAACTTTGTGCTTGCTTACCATCAGGTGATAGTTCTACTCGTCTCGTCATTCAACTACATTAAAAAAATACGCGATTTGGTTGCTTTGACTCTGCGCTACATCTCTCATCTCATCATACTCAATGCTGAATCTTTCATCTGAAACGTAATGAAAATATTTAGTAAACTACACTATTTTACTTTATTTTTATTTAATTTTACACTATTTTTACTACGATTCAGATTTGAGAGGAATTTCTGCAACGTCTCGCCTGCTTTCATTACATTTCTGAATCTTTCAGTGCAGCCTACTCATAAGACGTTACTGGAGCAAGGGGTGAAATCGCTCCTTGCTCCAGTAACGTCTTTAGTACATATTATCATTTCAAACAGTTATTGCTAGCCATACCGCTTTTCCAATGCGAGAATATTTACAATCGCGTTTGGCCGGTAACGCTTACATCACTGCGTATCGGTTAACGACTGGGTAACAAAGTGGTAACAATTTTGTTGTGTCACCGTTAATTTAACAATTTAGCACCTTCGTGGTGAGCCGACAACGACGTGCCTCTGTCATTGTCACGGACACGAGTGTATATTAACTTGTTTATTTATCATATTTATTATTCTTTTTTTTTATGTCACTGAATGACGAGACGAGCTGGTCGTTTGCCTGATGGTAAGCAATACGCCAGCCCAAACAATAATCACCACCCAGAACTTTGTTTAAAATCCTGCGCGGCGCTGTACTGCGCTCGTCACTCTGAGACAATTAGCTGTTGAGTCTCATAATGCCCAGTAATTTCGCTGACTACAATGCCCTTCAGGCCGGAACACAGTAATGCTTGCGCACTACGGCTTGGCGGCTGAATAACTGGCGAACTGACTTTTTAGGTTTTATATGAGTTAACATAAACTCGATAACGCCTGAACGAGTTTTGATGAAATTTTGTACCTTAAACGAATGAAAAAGGCGGATGGAATCTCGCTAAGCCACAACTGATGCATAGCAATGGTGGTGGCGTTGTTTGTTTGAGTGGACGAATGTCAAGTCGATGTGACGGCCGATTTGCATAGCATGATGTAAATGTGTGCATGTGGCTCGTGTACGAACGAGCGGACCGGCATAGCTTTAGTGCTTCACTTTTGAATTTGGCGACGGGGCATCTGCCTTATTCTTAACCGACGTAATAAATATATATGCTTTTCTTCGATCCAGATAAAAACTGTTGTTACACGGCGCCGATTGATCTTTATCACAATGTTTGTTCGCAAACATTTGCTCTCATAAACCAAGGTCAAGTTCTGACAATTTGCCCAAAATAAACATAGTAAACGGCAGATTCTTGAAGCTACTTCGCCATAATTGGTATCATAATTTAAGATTAAACTTTGGAAAGTTGATGATTGGCTACTTCCATTGATTTGATATGTCCAATTCGACAATCGAGCACCTGTATTTTTTTTCAAAATTAAATGGACTTTATCGTTTTTCTTTTTTTTACGTCGTTTGTATTTTTTGAGGTAAGATATGTATGACAGATACTGGAATTGAGTTGTTTTATGATAGGTATTCTCGACTTAATTTTACCTTATCAGTAGGTAGTACTTCTAGTGACATAATTATGCCCCCATCACCTCATCACATGCATCACGATGTGGACATACACCTAGGTATTTTTGCCCGAAGGAATATTGTTCCGGCATTACAGGGAGGCGAAATCGAAACTAATTCGCCAATCGTAGTTTACTTTTAACCGACTACAATAAAAGGAAAAGGTTCTCTATTCGATTGTATTTTTTTTATATTTGTTACATCAGAACTCCGTCATTCATGATCCAATTTGGAAAATTCTCTTTGCGTTGGGTTCAGTATAGCTACGAAGTGGTCCCATATAAACTTAATCGATATTTGACCTTGGACTTCGAAGGTACATTGAAGTCGGTTTTTTTTATAAAACGTATACTTGTATTCGTTCAAGATAGGTACTTTAGGTTCTGGAATAGGATATGCGATGCGTTACTTTTTATCAAGAATAGGAACAACTACTTATATAAAAAAAAAAACTTCGCGGGTAGAGTCGCGGGTATCGGCTAGTAGTCACATAAAAAAGGTAACCTACTTTAGCCAATGTCAACTGGAGTAATCTTTATATATCAATTTAAGACTTGGTATATATTTTACATCTAGTGTAATTAATAATTATAAAGTAACTACTAAAGATTAATTTGATAGATGAATGGTAGTTGGTTGTTAAACATAATTAAAAATCAAAAGATATTTATATATACCTAAATGCACTAAATAAAGTTAAAAAATATACCTATCTATACTTACACCTAGCGAGGGAAGCGAGTGCAGCTCAGTGGAAGCATGTATGCATGGAAGCAAAAAATCAAGGACATATGACATCCACCAACCCGCACTGGGCCAGCGCGGTGGATCATGGCCCCTACTCTCTCTATGAGAGAAGGACCGTATTGCATTAGGGGAAACGTGATAAATAATAACCTATACAAATACTAATCTGGCGAGTTACTATTGAGAAGGGTTTATTTTAAAAAATATTGGCCTTCCTGCCCACTCCGCAAAATGAGATGGCATTTTTTTTAGGAAATCCATCTAATTCTACCTACTTATAACAAACCTGCTTATTTATTACCACTGCTTTTGTCTCAAAACCAATTAATACCGCCATCGCATTAGCTTACCACAGTCTTAAATATGGTGCATTACTGACCACACAACATATAATCATAAATAGAAACAATACTGTCCAGTGACAAACATCCGCTGTTATGTTTCATCATTCACTGTCAAGGCTACTAAATGATATACATAATGCGGTTCCTAACGACAATAATTTCTGCGTCGTCATAAACAACACGGTAGCGAGCTAAAGATGCTTCTTAGATTTCACTAATCAAACTAAAGTCTCATTATAAAGTTGATCGATGATTGATCGATGATAAAACTTTCTTCTTTTGCATCGATTTGGATCTCGGTAGGCTGTAAATAAGTCAATTGAGATCATAAGTACCTAACTAGTAGCATATATAAATATAAAATATAGTTAAACATATATGGCAGTAGGTAGGTAACCAGATTTTCATAGTTGTCTATGATAGTTACTACAATTTCAATTGCTTGGCAATCGATTAAGATAATCAACAGTCAGTCAGTTTATTAATTAATAAACTGACTGACTTTTGATTATCTTAGTTTATTAATCACAAAAAAATTCAAGGACATTTAACATCCACTAACCCGCACTGGGCCAGAGTGGCGGATTAATTATGGCCCATATATATACTCTCTGTACATTTTCTCTCTATGAGAGAAGGCCCGTGGCCTTCGTGGAGTCCCACTCCCACTCCCCACTCCCAGCAGTGGGAAGTGTGGGAACGTGATGGGCTGATCATGCACGTATTTCTCAGGGAAATAGCTAACTAATATAAACATGAGAGTAGTAAAACCAGAGCGCTATTTGACCTCTAATTAAAGAAGCTTTTCAAGCTTATTACAAACATACTGCTTATAGTCTATCATTAATACATAATGTAGAACCCATGTGTACCTAAATGCGTTAAGGAGGCTACTGCCTGAAAAGTTAAATAAGATCATGTGTAAATAATAAAAACTATAAACCTACCTACTCTATATATTTTCTGGCAGGTTTTGCAAAAAAGTTGTTCAAAGCTATGTTTCTTGTTGTTTATTGTTTTATATCATAAGGAAGTAATAAAGTATATAACTTTATATCGAGCTCTAAATTCATCATCATTTGTTTGTTAATATTATTTTGAGTGCGATCCGAAGAAGCTCACTGAACACCATAAATATATTTATATTTAAGTATTTGGAATACAGATATTATTATACTGAGAGCATTATTTCAATAACCTTTACAATTTCTAAAGAACATTTCCAAGGAATCATTACCTATATTACTTTTTTTTATGTAACTGAATGACGAGACGAGCTGGTCGTTTGCCTGATGGTAAGCATTACGCTAGCCCATAGGCTGACGTGATGCTTACCATCATTATAATATTGTTATGACAATCCACCCAGAACTTTGTTTTGCAAAATCCTGCACTGCAATCGTTACCCTGAGACAATTAGCTGTTGAGTCTCATAATGCCCAGTAATTTCGCTGGCTGCAATGCCCTTCAAACCAGAACACAGTAATGCTTGCGCACTGGTTGGCGGAATTATGGCAGAAGATAATAAACACGCCTGATTAGTACGTAGAAGAATTATATAGCATTCGTAGCAGCAACTCAATTACCGAAAACCATTGTTCCTTTAAGTATATCCTATATGGTATTCCACTCCACGCCACTCTCAGGGAAATAGGAAGACCACTTGTATTCCACCGTGTAATGCCGTAATCTAATATGTAATTTGTTTAAATTATTCCAGTAACTCACCCATTGTAAACAAGCGAGTCAGTTCTCATGGCATAACAATATTGAATCACCTCAACGATTTAGATCGTGTAGTCCGCACCTTAATTACTAAACATTTTTGGAGCTTCCGCGCTAAAAACGCCAGTCTATAATAGCTTGTAGATACTGACTGCCTCTGTGGTGTAGTGGTTGGGCAGGTTGGCTCAAATCTCATACACCACTGAGGTTGCGGGTTCGATTCCCGCGACGGGACGAATGTTTATGCAAATAAAAAAAAGCGCAAGCATTTGTTTCGTGTCTGGGTGTTGTGGGATCATGGTCCTCATAGTTCCTGGTTCCTTAAATACAGGGAATCCTAGTTAGGGGCCAGGATCTATGTATGTGATCGTTGGGCGTTCATTATTTATTTGTTCTAAGATATTATCAAAGGCACGTATAAAAAAATTCAAATTCAATTTGAATAAAGGAATAAGTAAAGAAAATATTTAATAATTTTAAATATCTAATAATTATGAATTATTTCTATCTATTCTCTATTTATTTATTTTTATCATATAAATTCTATATAATTAATTAACTATTTCTACATACCTAATAATTCTGTCTTTTATTTTGACACATTCCTGTTATTATATTGGATTGGGTCAATTCTGCTTAATGATACAGGTTTTTTAAGCAAAAACAATAAAACTAAAAAACGCATCGCCTTTTTATAAGGTTGGCGATCAAAATGCGAGCTTTCAAAGAACAATAATTAATTATTTTACACTAATAAGCATATATCTTCACATATAAAATAACAACTTAAAATCAATTTGTATTCTACTAATATTATAAATGCGAAAGTTTGTGACGATGGATGTATAGATGGATGTTGTTACTTTATCACGTAAAAACCACTGATCGGATTTTCGTAAAATTTGGTATGTAGGTGCTTTAGATCCTGGAAAAAGACAAAGGTTACTTTTATCCCAGAAAACCGAAGGTGAAACCGCGGGATGCAGCTAGTGTTAGTATAAAACTTGGCTACTGAGCGTTTTAGTGCGTTATCAGCATATCCATAAAACGTTGATAAGTAAAGTACGCCCCAATTCGTTTCCATAATCATTAGCCGAGTTTATGGAGCGGTAAAACCATCACCTGACCTGGCTGCCGTGACAAGAACGTTGGTTTTGTACTATAAAAATGATAAGAGCCTTAAAAAGTCATACATGAAATATAATAAACTAGCTGCGCCCCGCAGTTTCACCCGCGGTTTTTCCGGATAAAAAGTAGCCTAGGTGTTAATACAGAGTAAAAACTTCATTCATCCATCTCCATTTCAAATACTCAAATACGTTCAGTTGCGGCGTGAAGAGGGTACAAACACACTTGCTTACAAGCTTTTGCATATATAGGTAATATTGGTGTGGAGAAAAACTGGGCTCATTTTTTTCGTCACAATATACTAAAGATAAATAAACTAAATAAATTTTTCTTTTTCATCTTCACCTGCATTGTTTTTAGTTCTCTCTCTCTCTCGGGTGGCCGGTATGGTAACGGAATGTTAGACCGAAAGCCTCCGACATGGCCTAATGACTGTTGTTCTAAGACCCAGGGACTAGCGTGCCTTCCAAGGCACGATGGCGCTCAGTCATCTGGGTGACCGTTTGTGTGGAATTTATCCACACAAACGGTCACCCGTCCAAATGATGACAGCAGCGAAAGTTGCTTTAGCAGATCTGTTAAGAACGGCTTAATTAAATTATAACAACAACTTATAAAATTATAGAGTCAGAAACAACGAGAATAGAGATGACTTCTCTTATAACATTTGTTGGAACTATCCAAAGACTTACAATTGTTTAAAAATATTTTTTTATACCTAATGAAACAAATAATTATAATTAATTCCAATAATTAATGTTGCGTTTTGATAACTTTAGATGAGTTTATATAAATTGACTCACTTAATTTTGGACAGTAAAAAATAGCAACGCGGAAACATCATCGATTAAAAGTTAATCATGTGGTTTGATAAATGTAAGTTTTTTACTTAAATATACGAAATTATTATTTGTTGTGGCTCTTGTTGCCAAACATCATAATAATGGCTAGTTTCGTGCTATAAATATCTCTGCAAAATGGTTTCCCTTTTTAATTCTTCCAACAACATTTTAATTAATGTATTTTTACATGTCATTTGTATAAGTTTTAGTTTAAGTTAAATACGTAATAGATTAAAATATTAATCTAAAACCCACGTTCTTATGGATTTAGAATGCATTGTCGTCGAGTTGTGAGCTACCTTGAAAGTTTCAGCTGGATAGGTAAACGAGAAGTGCTCGAAATTTGAGTTGCAAGATTCCACCTGGAACGACATACAGACAGATAAGAAAGTGACTTAATAAAAACGTGGTAAACAAAAAAGTGTACCCTACCGATTGACATGTAGGAAGTTAAATTAAAACAAACCATTTAAGTCTGATTCACCCATTATTGAATATTATCTAATAAATCGATGTGGTACTTAATCATTTAAGAAAAAATATTGCAAAAACATGAACCGACGCAATTCCAAATGATTTCTCACATTATAAATATGTCTATGATCTTTTCTAGCAAAGAACAGCTCTGCGCTTAATGTTAATAAAGGAAAAAGAAACGAATGACGTTGTAAGTTTAGTATTTAAGTAGGTAAATAAGCTGGTTTTTTTAATTGTTTATGAGTCATTGTAAAATGCACTATAAAACCTACTAATATTACGGAAGCATTAAATAGTTTTTGTTCCCCAATGAGTCAGCTCTATCAAAAATACCCACTCAATATACCTATATGTAACGTTCCACACGTTCCACCCCTTTTAATATTTTTATAGTCTATGAGATTGTCTTTGGAATATTCTTTCGGCGTGTGATTATTTTTTCTAATGATGAAAAAATACTGTAACTTTTGTTATTAATCTCATTAACGTGAAATATGGTTCGATTAAAGTGTAAAACAATCAAGTGTTGTTTTGAACATTATACCTATCATCTTGACATAGCTGCCTACAATACTAATCAAACAAATACTTTTACTTTCATACTTATTCACTTTGAAACCTTTACAAGACATTCAAAAGAACCTTTAAAACCTTTAAAAGAATTCTTATAGTTATATAGGTACCTACTTATTTCAAGATCAAGATTTTTTTTTTTTTTTTATAATGATCTGTCTCAAAAAGACATCCCATTAATATTTAGATCATGATGTTATATTTTCTACACACTCAAATAAAATTATATATCAAATGTACTTTATAAAAACTGTGACATGCAAACAGCTCCATGTTTTCTCGGTACGAGGCTAAGACAACATATACTTATCTAAGGCAAACATGGTGTGTTGCCACTGATTTTTATTGCCAGCGATAAGCCCGCTGTGAAATATTTCTGTTACGGCCAATGCAGCTGTAAAACACACCTGTGCTGGCATAAAAGAATTTTATACAAACATAAGTAGGCTATAGAATAAAATAGGTATCGTAAAACGTGTTGTGAAAAAGCTACATAATAATTACTACAAGTATGTAAAACTATCAAGGTCACTGATATTAGAATTTGATTTAGAAACGGGATACTTATTTACCATGAATTTGAGTTCTTGATATTTCGGCACTGTTGCGAGCACCATGATCATAAATACATGTTAAATATCTCGTTTCTGAATCAAATTCTAAAGTATGTAAAACTACTATCTAGTAGGTACAGTCAGCGACATAAGTAGCTGAACATATCTTCATCATCATCAGCCCATCACGCCATCCCAGTGCTGGGACACGGGCCTTCTCTCATAGAGAGAGTATGGACCATAATCCACCACACTGGCCCAGTGCGGGTTGGTGGATGTCACATGTCCTTGAATTTTTGTGATAAATTTCTTGGATATGCCGGTTTCCTCACGATGTTTTCCTTCACCGTTTTTAGAGCTAGTGTTAAATCCGCACATAACTTAAGAAAGTCAGTGGTGCGGGGCCAGCGGGATTCGAACTCGAGTGCGTCGGATCTAAAGTCGCACGTTCTCCCACTGAGCCACACTCGCTCAAAGCTGAACATATACAATCGTTTTATTGACAACAACCGACCCGCCCCGGCTTCGCATGGGTATTTAACAAAAATTTCAATATATAATATAATTTAACAATATTTTGATAAGGATTAAATACTAAGATACAAATAAAGAGCCTTTTCTAGCGGCGGCATTTTAATTAAATTTTTAAATAAAAGAACACCTATTGTGGCATAACTATAATAGTTAGACATATTATGCTGTCACATTTTGTAAAAAATGATGTGTTCTGCAAAAGTCGTAGTACATTATTTTATTCTATCATTATATATTAGTATTAATTATTTATTTTATTATTTTATTTATTTTATTCTATATTAGTTTTCACAGCGCACGCGATGTAAAGAATATTTTAGGTATTTTTTTTATACATTGGGTTACATTATTGCAGTTTTAGTAAGGATCCCTATTTTTTTAAATATAATATAGCCTATGTCACCCGGGAAAAGTGTAGCTTCCCAGAAGTGAAAAAAAAAACAAATCGGTTCAGTAGTTTCGGAGCCTATTCAATGCAAACAAACACTCAAATCTTTCCTCTTTATATTATTATTATATAATAATAATAAATATAATTATTAGTTTAGATAACACTAGAAATATCCAAATTTCATGCAATTTCTTGCAATTTCCATATTAGCACAGGATATGAATATGAACACAACACACACAAAAAAATGCAACATTTGTTGAAAATAGACAATCATTGAAAGTGTAGTCAATCAAAGATCAAACATGTTCAACTATTTATGTCACGACCGTACTATTATTATAGGCTAAACTGCAGACCGCAGGTCATTTTATAGGCATTGTTATTTTCATTAGATGGCACTATAGTAAATCCAATCTGGGTGTGTTCAAATCAAGAGTGAACAAGTACTTACTGGGTAAGCGTGCTACATCTTCGACCACATCGTCGCTTCCCATCAGGTGAGATCGTGGTCAACCAGTGGCTGAACCAGTAAGATGTAAAAAAAATGGCAATCAATAAAGAATAAATCATGGAAACCATTCTGACGGGTAGTCACATAAAATCCACAATTGTAAAAAGTCGCGGTGAGTTAATCCAGTCGATGGATGACCAATATATGCGATGTTTTTGCTCTACATGTCCCACATACCGTCTTCTTGCCAAGCTAGTTTGACAAACATAAAAACTCAAATAATCTTATTATCACGGTCTACTTCACCGGAATCGGTTTTAATTGCAACTGTAAACATATACTTGTAGTGTTGGAATTACTCGTGCAATTTACCAGCCAATTGCTTCTGTAATTTTTTTTTTACGGTTGCTGAATTTCGCAGAATGTTATTTAATTTTTAATCAAATACCTACCACTTAAAATATTAATAACTTGTATGATTTTCGTCATTCTGATTTAAGGTGGCACTGCACTTGTAAAGGTCGATTCAATTCAGGACAATAGGCGCCTATAGGTATTACTGCCATTAAGTACTTCGTTAGACGATACCATCCCAAAAACAGAAAACAAAGTCCTGATTTTGAATCAATCGAATTTGCCTACAAGATTTTCTCAAATTATCGTCTTAGTCTCGACACGTACGGGTACAAATTCGCGTGTAATTTGTAGGCAATGCATCAGCGAAACGAGTTTTGAATTAAAAAGTAAGGTGCACTCTCCAGCGGGCTGTCATCCCCGAGATCTCTGCGAGCACACTCGAGTTCATGCCACCACGTCGCATGGTCGCCACTCGCCACACTACAACCCACTATAACATTGTGCCAGTCGCGCGGGCATCGTAATCGTCTTTGGAATTTTCGGAATTTTTCAATTATATAAATTACACTTTCTAAGTAGTGCTTAGTTCATTTGTCTGACGAAACAGTGCGGTAGCGTTGATATTAAAACTTGAGACATCGGTTTGAGCAGAAAGTGTTCGTAAACTAGCCGAAATGAAAACGGATTACGCTATGGATGAGATGCAGAAGAGTAAGTGCGGTATTTCTATACTATTTTAATGTTTTTAGAAAAGTACACCATAATAATAATATCTTAGTATAGTTAAATTTCTAGGGTTACGTAACAAAAATCTCAAACTGTTTTAAATACATAAAGATACCTACTCTATTAAAGAGTTGTAAACTTGGAATTTTGTACCATGGCTGTAGTTCTCGACTTAAGTCTATAGAGGTATCTAAATCAATTAAATTTCTTAGACTGTCTCTAAAATTTATTAGGGCCTGAAAAACCTGTGATTATGCTCACTAAATGTATTTAACATATAGTTATATATTAAATACATTTAACTACCTCAATAAATTTCTGACAGACTAGCATTAAAAAAAATAGCGTACATTAACAATAACAACAATTAAACCAAGACCAAGACATCGGTTTTTGTAAAAATAGTTTCGAATGTTGACTGATACAAAAGTTTCAATATTTTCAGAAAGATTGTTCTTTGCTAAAGTAATATCTCTACAAAAGTACGGTCAGAAAATATGAAAACATTGGTATTTCTCAATAAGTATAATATATTTATTAAGGGCCCTCAGTTTACTTACTACTGAGTTGCATTACACACATTACGCTTCAGATGTTATCAGAGCGTGCCTATTTGCATTACCAGACTTTACTATCATCATCATCATATATATAAAAAATCTCGTGTCACAATGTTAGTTACCTTACTCCTCCGAAACGGCTTTACTGATTTTTACCAAATTTTATATGCATATTCAGTAGGTCTGAGAATCGGCTACTATTTTTCATACCCCTAAGTGATAAGGGTTGTTCCTTAACTTTTTTTTAAATTTATTTGGCAAAACAACGTTTGCCGGGTCAGCTAGTTATTTGTTTAAATAACTTTATTTACTTTTTAAATCAACGATGTTTTCTGCTTCTATTCAGAGCAATGAATTGCTATTAGAAATACAAAGGCGCTTATGTAAACATATGCGGCTATAAGCACAGAAGACTTAATGGCTATAAGTTTAATTTAGTACGTAATGTTGTATAAGATATACTCTGTTTACTATTAACCGATAAATACTGCTTGTTTAACGACTAATAAAACAAACAGAATATAACAGCTTAGTTTATTGATTGTAAGATATATGTGTACATACATAAAAAAGAAGTAGCTACTTATGTAGCCATACTATACAATACGCACGATCTCGATAAATTGAAACAAAAAATCCAGAAACCACATGAAATCACCATAAAAACTGACCGTATAATTTAAGCAGAGGCTGAGATCTCAAAACTCGAAAGTAGCTAATGTGATAGGATCATTATCGTCAATTTAGAAATCACGTGAATCCGAGAACCCATCTCGTTCCACCAGTTTAAATCACGCGTGTTATTATGTGGTTATATTGTTCAACTTTATAATATATATTTTTAAGCCTAACGATCATTTACATAGATCCTGGCCCCTGACTAGGATTCCCTACATCTAGGAAACCAGGAATGACGAGGTCAATTGTCCCACAACACCCAGACACGAAACAAATGCTTGCGCTTTTTCTGTTCACTAACATTTGTACCGTTACGGGAATCGAACCCGCAACCTCAGCGGTGTATGACAATTGAGCCAACCTGCCCAACCACTTTACCAGAGAGGCTTACATAATATATATAATAACGGCTGACGATCAGATATATTATCCTGACCCCTGCAAGGTAGACCCTGTAGGACCCAAGGAGGTACAAGGACAAGGACCCGCAGTTTTACTGGATACAGATATTGTATAACAAAAAAAGAATTCGTAACCTCGAAGATAAGAGTCGACCTGACCAATCACTACACCACAGAGATTATGTAATATTGCCGACCGACAATATCATTTTATATTTAGAAGTAAACTAGGTACCTATTCATTAGAATCAATAAGAAATAATGTATCCAATGCGTGTCTAATCCTAGAGGAACCATTGTGCTGTCGGGTTTTACTACGTTCTTTTTTTATTGATTCGTTATGGCCTATCTTGAACTCGGAGAAACCATTATTTAATTGTTTATGGTCACTTTTATTTATCTGTTCTGATTTTATTCATCTTGATATTACAAAAAAAGCAGCCAGTTTTTAGTGTGTGTAAAAATATATAGGTAGGTATAAAAAAATATTAGGTATATTTTTTTATGTTTTAGACACCTGTTGACCAACTAGATTTGTTTATTCCGTTTAAATTAATAATTTCCTTATTTATAACTAGTTTTTTTTATTAATATTGAATAATTATGAACATCTTGAATAGTGAGTTTCATTAAGTATTTTTATAAGAACGTCTTGATGTTCCAAAAATAAATCACAATCAGAAAACCTTTTACGAACAGCCCCGCTACCTCGGGGTGTACGAGATTTGAGCCAACCAGCCCAACCACTACACCACAGAGGCTGTCAAAGAAGTGTTAAAAGTCTCAATTGGTCGAAAAAGACGACGGGTGAATAAGTTTTCAATGATTTTTTTCGTCTTCCCCAGGGACTTCGTCCATCATCGGTTTGGCGGAAGTGACCGACAACAAGCTGATCTGGCGCCAGCTGGTGGCCGAGCTGGCAGGGACCTTCCTTCTGGTCTCCATCGGCGTTGCCTCCTGCATCACGATCGAGGCTTCGAACGCGCCCAAGACGACCACCATCGCGCTTACCTTTGGTCTGCTCGTCGCGTCTATTGTGCAGGTTAGTTTGGCTTTTTGTATAGGCATGTATTTAAATGACCATTTTAATTTTGCAATAATAGCAAGCAAATAATCTAAACTGTCAACTTTTTTAATGATTGATCCTCTTTCTCTGAAACATAAAATAAGCCAAATCAGTCGATATTCTCATTTTATTTTCTGGTGCTTCGCGGGCTGCTGCCGCGGCACGCTCGCTTCGCTCGCTCGGCTCGCGCGATGTGTGGTCACTGCTCTAACATAACCTAACCTAGTCTTTGAGGCCGTTTGTGTTGTCGAAGTATTTTCTGTCGAAATAATATTACCCCTTTTTAACCGACTTCAAACAAGGAGGAGGTTCTCTGTTCGATTGTATTTTTTTTTTTATGTTTGTTACCTCAGAACTCCGTCATTTATGAACCGATTTGGAAAATTCTTTTTGCGTTGGGTTCAGTATAGCTACAAAGTGGTCCCATATAAATTTCATCGATATGTGACCTTGGACTTCGAAGATACATTGAAGTCGGTTTTTATTTTTTTTTTCTAAAAATTATAACCGTGCAATATGCACCGTCCCACCTCAACGGTACTTCAAGGGTGGCAGGAGCGGCGGCAGAAGCAGCAGAGAGCCTCAAGCGGAGGAAATATGCATCACTCGGTGAGGGATACATATTTCTTCCGTTTGGGGTTGAAACTATGGCCTTGGGGGGCGAACGCGCGGCTTCTGTTTAAAGAGCTGGCCAGACGCCTCATAGAAACAACTGGTGACCAAAGAGCTGGCGCTTACCTCGGCCAACGAATTAGTCTGGCCATTCAACGAGGTAACGTTGCCAGCTTTTTGGGCACCCTGCCCGCAGACGGTGACTTAAATTCTGTGTTTTATATTTAATTTCATTTTTTAATTTTGTTGTAGGTTAGTTTAGTTTTTATCATTCTATATGTTTGTACATAATTGTTAATTGGTTCTGTAAATAAAAGTAAAGTAGACCTACATGATAAATTAATGTAAAAAAAAAATTATATATATATATGAAAACGTGTCTTTAAAAGTTATATCTACAAGTATACCTAGGTATACGAATATTGGTCAGATAAGGTCAAATAGCCTGTCACATAATAATATGGTGTCACCTATGAGTATATTTTTGTTTTAAATAAACGATCCCATCGCCACGAAACCCGTTTGAAATGTCGCTGATGTCGGTCGAAAATCAAAGTTTCTCTATAATTAACAATATTATTATAACTAAACGATATAATACGGATGTTGCAGAGAAACGGCGGTCATTATTTTGCATAGAGAAAGCCAGGGGATGTGCGACCGGAAATTGTTTATCTACTTAATTAAGACGTAACGACTAGGCGCAAGATGAAGGACATTTCAAGCTAATTGCTAGTGATTATTGAAGTCGCCAGTTAATTAGAACTACACATAGGGCCGTATCTGTTTCTATCTTTAAAGAGACGACTGACATGAATAAAATTCCAGTTTAAATGCGGTTTTATAACAGTTCTTTTTATATTAGATTTTCTGAAATTGCCTTGCTAAAAGATGATTATAAATAAGTACTAAGTTTTGCATGCTGGTCGTGCGACTAAATTAACAGCATTGACAAGAAGTGTAGCAGCTGCAGATAAACATGACTTTACTGTTGGTGGTTAAAATCCTGCTTATTGCAGTGCAATAGTCTAGGTCCTAGACCTATTTATATAGGTATATATCAAATTTCATCAAAATCTGTTCAGTAGTAACTTGATTGTCTAACAAACATCCATCTAAGCTCACAAACTTTCGCATTTATAAAGGATTAGTAGAATAGGATGCCACTAAACTAAATCAATAAGCGAATTTTTCAGTAAAATTAAATTGGGACAGTTGAATAACCTTTGACCAATACAAGATCACAACTAACTTTATATATATTATCTTCATGCTTTATAGCTCACGCGAGATAGAAAGCTTTTCCCCACAATCTAAATCGTTTCCACTATCTCATTAAAGAAATCGATGAGGCGTTTCATTGCCTCTACAAATAAGAACATTATTGTACCTAACACGTCCGTAATCAATCTGTAATCAATGGGACCAGCCGGCCACTTCCGTAGCCAATCGCGCGTTGGACTGGCGAATCGATTGGTTAGACATAAAGCTTGTCGAAGCACTAAGTACAATGCATGCGATGTTTTGCAGGCATTTTGTACTTACAGCAAAATACCGGTAGAGATTTGAACTCGATTTTTTAGGCTTATGTTTAACTAACCACCAGATTTATAGTAAACGTAACGGCAAAAAATATCTTAATATTGCCAAGAATAGGTAGTAAATGATCACCAAAAAAATCACCAAATAAAATAATATTATCACCAGAAAAATAGTAAATGATCACCAAAGTAGGCTCCACCAGAAGTCTCGCTGGTCACCCATTCATGTCGCTTTCCCTACTGGATCTAATTTACCAAATTTGATCTGCCGTTACAATTTTTGGATAGAAGTGTATGGGATCTGAAAGATTATTTTGATGGTAATTATATTTTCCCATTTTTAATGGCTATTTACAAAACCATTCATTTATAAATAGGTTCATGATTAAGATGCAGTAGAAACGATACGTTTGCCATGTGATGTGTGTTTTATTCATAACTGTAAGTTATTATAATATAATCATAAAAATTTAATCATAGAAGTGTGATATTAATAGCTCTTAATTATTATAAGTCATAAATAATAAGGATCTATTATTTAAATGACATTTATTTCCTTTTATAGATAACGTATACCTATGTGCTTCCATAAAACATTATGTACACGATTGCGAGTACATTATGTATAGATGATATACAGGATGAACAGTACCTACTCGAGTTTCCTGAAATACGTTATAAGAAAATTGGCGAGTTCTCTTTCCTTCCTTAGAACTTTGCATTTTTCCCCATACCCGTATTTCCCCGTACCTATTATAATCGTTTTATTTTTAGATTCTGCATTTATTTGATGTGGGATATATACCTAAAGCAGTATAACGCTCTATTTCCTGTCCCACCCGCAACCCAGTCATTACACAAAGCACGACTACGCACAATAACTTTTGTAAAATCAACAAATCGTCAACGATATTGAATCGCACTGTTGAATGTTCAGTCCACCCAGTTAAGGGCCGGCTTACACCGACGCGACAGGGAGATGTGCGGAGATAAGCGTGAAATAGACAACCAATATGTACATAATATGCATGCAGATGAGAACTGAAGTAGATCCTATTTGTTTCATAGGTATTTGATATATATAATATATATTACGTGACAGCCTTTGAGTAACTAAAGTAGATAGCAAATCTATATATTATATATTTAATATAAAATGCTATAATTGCATATTATATTTTTTTACTTTAATAATAAACAATTATTTACCAATATATACAGTGATAAAGACACAGAAAATATTATTATTGTATAATATAATTTTATTATTGTATGATTATTGTAATATTATTATATTATTGCTGTTACTTAAAGGTAATAACGAAATATATATTACTAGCGACCCGCCCCGGCTTCGCACGGGTATTTAACGGTTGTTATTATACATATAAATCTTTCACTTCAATCACTCTATCTATTAAAAAAACCGCATCAAAATCCGTTGCGTAGTTTTAAAGATTTAAGCATACATAGGGATATAGGGACAGAGAAAGCAACTTTGTTTTATACTACGAGTATGTAGTGATATGTAACAGAATACCGCACACATTAGCTTCTGTGGATACTGGCCCTACAGCTAGTTAAATGTAGGTACTACGCACAATAATCAATCGTCAATCCAACAAAATCGTCAATACCAATCACATTTTCAATGTCCGTACTTTCCCACGCGGTCGCAGACCTGCGCTCTGTAATATATAACGTGTAATATATAACATATATTACACTCAATGTCTAAAAGGCCAATATGCAAATACACCAATATTAGCCTTGACATACGGACTGGTTCCGTTATGTGTACTTTCCTACTCGTATATGCTCAAAGCTGCGCTATTAATTCTAAATTATAAGGATCGAGTTAGAAGGCAATGATATGTGTAGTTTATGATTTGATCCCAGTGACCCATATTAGTATTTGATTGAATTTTTAATAACATAATATAAATTGTTTTATCGTTATTTTCATACATTATATTGAAGTTTAATTAAAATATAGGTTATTTATCAAAAAAACTTTTGATATTCGAGTCCCACCCACGTCAGATAATCGGCCACAGATAGTCTTCAAAGCATACGTCCTAAAAAAATTGCGTCAGAAAATAGGTGACAAATGACGGTGAAAAAAAATCAATTAAGCGTCTCGTCCATAAACATTTTATTAAGCAAGTTTACCCTAATGACTAACATTATCTTCAATACTGCTGTTTTGAAAAGTTCAATCCGCTTTTTCTTACCTATACCTAAACCTACATGTGATCCTATCACTTTATAATTATATATATGTATATAAATATATATTGTTATATTATATAATTATATTTATTGTGATGTTGTATATATTTTTCTATTGTTATACAATTTATTATATTTATTTTGATGTCATTTATTTAGTATATCTCAACGTACTTTTGCTCAAAGCGTAGCTGCACACCCACTATATTTCTTTCACGACCTGGAAGACTGGTAGATAATGCTAAATAGCATTAAGTCATTCCTTGTACCATTTTTGTGCAAAACTATTAAATAAATAATTATGAAAGTATTAATTGTGAATAATAACACTCACGAAACTTTTCAAAATCTAATTAAATACAAGATTGAAAAGCAAATCTCGCAGCATCGATAGTATCGACAGCGTTTGTTTTCGCTAATAACAGTTTGGTAATAGCTTTAAGTACTTGTATTGATTGTTATCAAACGTGTTATAATACCCGTGTAAGGTTAAGTTGGATGTAAGGACGTTTGTTTATGTGGGTGGAGCATCCGCCCCACCCACTTTCAAAATCGCTGTTTTTTACAAAGATTTTCATAGATCAAACCAACAAAAATAACCGGCCAAGTGCGAGTCGTACTCGCGCACGAAGGGTTCCGTACCATCATCTATAAAAACGGCAAAAATCCTTGTCTGTTGTATGGGAGACCCCTTAAATATTTATTTTATTCTGTTTTTTAGTGTTTGTTGTTATAGCAGCAACAGAAATACATAATCTGTGAAAATTTCAACTGTCTAACTATCACGGTTCATGAGATACAGCCTGGTGACAGACAGACAGACAGATAGACAGACAGACAGACAGACAGACAGACAGACGGACGGACGGACGGACGGACGGACCGCGGAGTTTAGTAATAGGGTCCCGTTTTACCCTTTGGGCACGGAAGCCTAATAGTGTATTAAGTGTTAGCCGAAAAAGATATCCTGACAGTCTGTGAGCAATTCAAATCGCATATATATATGCAAATATAATGATATAGGTAGGTAAGTGCCAAAGGACACTATAATATGTAGTTCCTGTCTGTTTTATTTAAAGCTATAGCACTTTGTATTTTTTTTTTCAATATAATTATTAATATACATAGTTTATTTGTCGCCATATTCATTAAAAAAAATCTCACCATAAATTTTATTGTCGTCATTAAAAATTTAGGGCAAAATAAAATTATATTGTTTGATACCCTAAGTAAAATATATAGGTACCTACTATATTAAACAGATTTACCACTAAAATACTACCCTCGATTAATTGCGACTTGATAAAAACAATTCGACCGTGTCGGTCATTTCACCGTCTCCATAACCGAAGGTCGGACCAATATGTAAACTAGAATTAAATTATTCCAATCAATCGAACAAAAATGATGAATGAGATACGAACGTCTCATGTTATGGAGATGTCGATAGTGTCTTATTGGTAATGATTAACAGTCATGATTATTATTAATTGGAATACGGTTCAGTTCATATTAAAAAGCTAATAGGTACTAATTCGAGCGAGTGTGGCTCAGTGGGAGCACGTGCGACTTTCGATCAGACGCACCCGAGTTCGAACCCAGCTGGTCCCGCACCACTGACTTTCTTAAGTTATGCGGAATTAACACTCGCTCTAAAACGGCGAAGGAAAACATCGTGAGGAAACCGACATGTTCAAGAATGAATCACAAAAGTTCAAGGACATGTGACATCCACCAATCCGCACTGGGCTAGCGTGGTGGATTATGGCCCATACTCTCTCTACGAGTAAGGCCCGAGTCCCAGCAGTGGGAACGTAATGGGATGATGATGAGGTACTAATTTGACATACACGGGTATATAATACATAACTGTAGTGGACGTGTCCTTGAGTGGACACCGCAATTCAGCAAACATAGTGTAGGACGCCGCCACCGGCAAGATGGGCGACGACCTGCGAAAGGCGGCCGGAAGAAACTGGATTAGAAGAACCGAAGACCGGGCCCAGAGGCATTCATTGGGAGAGCCTATGTCCAGCAGTAGACGAATACAGGATGATGACGATGAATACATAATTGGCCTGTTATAAGCACAGCCTTGGATATTTCCTACTTAAAAAAGTATAATCGAACTATATTAACTTTAAAGTATTCCCAATTTTCCAGAAGAATATATCTTCTTTTTTTCATAATCTTTAGATTAGATTTGATTTGAAATCTTTAGATTTGATTACGTAGGTCTTTGATAAAATATACTGATACTCGATCTTTTACGGCTTAGGACGAACATAAACGTAGAAACTAATTAAGTAGGTGTGTCATTTTAGCAAAATTTCACATACACAAAAATGTGTTTTAACCGACTTCAAGAAAGGAGAAGGTTCTCTATTCGTTTTTTTATGTCTGTTACCTCAGAACTCCGTCATTCATGAACCGATTTGAAAAAATCTTTTTGCCTTGGGTTCAGTATAGCCAAGAAGTGGTCCCATATGAATTTGTCATCGATATTTGACCTTATACTTCGAAGACACATTAAAGTCGGTATTTTTTGTTTGATTAAACGCGTATACCTGTTTTTTATTCATATTTATTGATCTAATTACATGAAATAGTGCTGTCACATAGATTTCGTACAGAGATGTCGATAATGTTTTAATGATAGTGATTAATCGAGACATGGTTTGGCGAACACAGATCGGACTGATACTAATGTGACAAACAGTAGACCGTAATTTTAATTTATTGCCCGTATTTCAGGGTGACAGTTTAGGTTTAGTAATTAAAGTTAGCGACAATGTTTTTGGTGTCACAGTTAATATATAAAATGTGACAATATTGTTTAATTTGACAGCCTCTGTGGTGTAGTGGTTGGGCAGGTTGGCTCAAATCTCATACACTGAGGTTGCGGGTTCGATTCCTATATACAAATGTTTGTGCAAAGAAAAGCGCAATCATTTGTTTCGTGTCTGGGTGTTGTGGGACCATGGTCCTCATAGTTCCTAGTTCCCTAGATAGGTACAGGGAATCTTAGTTAGAGGCCAAGATCCATGTGTGTGATCGGTGGGCGTTATTTAATTATTTTATTTTTGGGTCTTCAAATCACAAAGTAGCTACTAACCTATTTAACATTTAAGAAGTTTAAAATACTTTGACAAAATCTATGAGTACGATTCCCGACTAGGAAAATACCTAGTCTTATAAAAAATCCAACCATGCAGTTTTCGTTTTTATCAAAATCGGTTTCGAGACTCCTTTGAACATTTTTCGCTATTCCTTATAATTTCAGATTTGGCCATCCACGCCTACATGTATAACTGCGATTAACTTTACTCAATCTGTGTCAAATAACACTATTTAAAGCCTTTGTGGTTATAGATAGGTGTTGACATAAGAGTGTCATTAACAATAGTGCTTTTCCTACTTATAGAAGTAAATTTATGCGAATCATGTTGTAAAATCTATAAAACTCAAATGAACATTCTTAACAGGGTTTTATGGCATTGTCTTGAGTAATCTTCGACCGTTTACGATGACATCAAACTTGGTAATATTCTTATTAAAAACATGTTTATTTGTTAAGTGACAGGGTGTGTTTAACACCGCACTTGCGAGCCGTCACTTTTTGAAGGTTATGCGATTTTGCTAATAATAAATGGAATATTAAACTAAAAAATAAAAACTACGTAAGACATGGCGGTATGGTCCTAGAGATTTTCGCCTGCCTTAACGGGCTAAATTAGAAAAAAAAATTGATTTTTTACAATATGCATAGGAAAGTCTAAACTTTTATTATGCAAGTACGAACGAAAAAACTTTAACAGGTTAAAACTATACCTATAGCTCTATTTTTTGGAGTGGTAGGCTCTGATCGTGGTTGTAATACCACCCACCGAATAAAGCCATACCGACAAACGACCTAGTCGTGTTTCGGGATGATGTTCGGTGAACCATCGGGGAGACGGGTCTGAGCAGTCGCTCAACTGCTCTACTCTCTCTAGATCTATGTGCTCCATCTTAGACCACATCATCGCTTCACATTAGGTGAGATAGTGGCCAGACATAGATCTATTAAGCGTAAAAAAAAATTACCATCTCCGCTCGTCCGGTTCCTACAGTTTCGCGAATCCTACGGTTTCGGCGGCGGCGATGAAGCGCAGTAATCATGTCTTTTGGCTATATTACGTGAATTTGAGACGCCAAATTAAATTTAGATTTAAAAAAGATAGTGAACTTTTGTTTCTTTTACATAACCTTCCTAACATACCTACTCATAATTACAAAGCATATAATGTGCCGGTGGTGTGGACGCGTCGTATGTAACAGTGTGTTTTTTTAATGACATGTCGTAAAATAGCAGGATTGTAAATAACGTGATTTTGTGTTTCGAATTTTGACACTTGATTGGCAGTTGTCTCGGTATGGTTATCATTAGAATCCGAAACTAACCAGTCATGGTTTGATTTATACTTAGCTTATTTTATTGTTCAGAAACATGCTACTTCTTTATGTCCACTTTTTTTGTGGAACTGAGAAAAATAAATAAATAAATAACTGAAACAAGCATGTCGTTCGCCTGATGGTAAGCGCCACGCCAGCCCATAACAATTGCAGTGCCACCCAGAACATTTAATACCATAAAAAGCACTGCGTAGGACTGCATTGCGCTTGTCACCCCGAGACATCAGATATTAAGTCTCATATGTATATGCCCAGTAATTTCGCTGGCTATAACTAAATTAATTAAAAAAAATTAAAATTCATTTATTTCAGGCAATTAATAAAAACCCATCAAAATCAATAATTACACACAGTCAGTCAAATTACAAATTTAAATAAAATAAAATCAATCAAATAAATAATAAAGCAAATAATCAACAGTCAAATAAAATCAAAATAATAATACCCTTCAAACTGGAACACAGTCATGCTTACGCACTACTGCTTGGCGACAGTATATCTGGCAAAACTGTGGTACCAACTCGGCCAAACGGCCTCCCGCATGAGAGGCCTACCACTTCAAAATTGATTTAGAAGCCAATTCTTTTAAATAGAGCTTTGTACCTTGTTCCTATCTGTAAAAGTCGCTGTGAGTATGAAAAGCCAAAAGCATCACATTAATGGTCTATGGGTTTCCAATTGCTTCTCCTTGTAAGTAGTTAGTTTACTTTTAGTAAGTAGAGTGTAGTTTGTTTTCAGTAATAAAGGCATTCGCCCGTTTAAAAAAAAACGCATCACATCTGTACATTTTTTTAAAATCTGACATCACAGTTCATCTCATAACCCAAGTAATTACCGGTTTATTCATCTGCTTATGTAAGTAGGTAATAAAATTTAAAAAATCGCCCTCCGTACCTGCAATGTCGCTCAGCACATGACCTTTGTATGCAGTGCTCTGGCCCAATAGCGAACTGGTTCGTATGTTGCACGTTGCGTCAACGCACGATCTTGCGCAATATAATCATCTGTCAATCGGGGATTAGCATCACAATGGGACAATGACATCGAGTGCTCTGGAGACTACCATATGTGAGCATACGCACATAGCTAAATAATACTTGTGGTATCCTGTAATGTAACTTTATTGTAGAGTGTCGGTTAGTTTGTATTACCATCTAAATTGTCTCGCGAAAACGGTGAACTATTTCAATGAAATCATCATCATCATCATCATCATCATCATCATTAGCCTATTACGTTCCCACTGCTGGGACACGGGCCTTCTCTCATAGAGAGAGTATGGGCGATAATCCGCCACGCTAGCCCAGTGCGGGTCGGTGGATGTCACATGTCCATGAATTTTTGTCATTCATTCTTGAACATGCCGGTTTCCTCGCGATGTTTTCCTTCACCGTTTTAGAGCGAGTGTTAATTCCGCATAACTTAAGAAAGTCAGTGGTGATTAGTTATGTTATAGTTATGTCAGTGATGATTTATTCTTAGAGGACATGCCGATTTCCTCACGATGTTTTCCTTCACCATTTTTAGAGTGATTCAGTCAGTGGCCTGGGTATCGGAACTCGGGTGCATTGATCGAAAGTCGCACGTGCTCCCACTGAGCCTACCTACCTACCTAGTTTATATTACGAATCCATAGACGAGAATAACCAAGGGTCATTTAAATTTCTTATAGGCATTAAGAGATATAAAAACTGCGTGTTAAACTACGGGCCTATTCTTTGATATTTTAATTCTGTCACCACAACTATAGCTGCTGTGTAGGCTATTGCGCTCTAGAGAGACATCTGCGAATGCTATTGTAATATAATACGATGCTATACGAGTACGTTCTCTAGACACAAGGAGTAGAGGCTGACATATTAATTGAGGCTGTCGTCTGTCGTGACATCCTGACGGTCTGTGAGCAATTCGAATCGGATGCAAATGGAATGATCGGCGTGCCGAATCAAATAGTTATAGCGACCGGCTTCTTGTCTAATAGTGATGAAATAATGATAGCTGGTCATTGTCATTCTGTACGTTTAGTGATATTTTTAGGTAGGTAATTGCTTTTATGTTTTTAGAAATGGCAAAGTTACTTTTTATGCCTAAATAAGTTTATTAATCTTTATTAGTTGATAATTACACAAATGTTTTATTTAAAATACCAGCAAAGTGTAAACGTAATTAAAACATTAATTTTTTTGAGTGATGTGCTTCGCTTAGCATATCTGAATAATATACCTAGGTACATGTTTCTTTTTACTGTACTTACTTACATATTTTTAATTTATACATAAATCCTTTTTAGCAACTATACATTTATTTAAATTAAAACACCTAACGATTTCAAACATAGATATTGGCCCCTAACTAGGATTCCCTATATCTAGGGAACCAGGAACTACGATTACCATAGTCCCACAACACCCAGACATGAAACAAAATGCTGGCGGTATTTGTTTTTCTGTGCACAAAGATTTGTCTCGTCGCGGGAATGGAACCCGCAACCTCAATGGTGTATATGACTTGAGCCAACCTACGCAACTACTAAACCACAGAGGCTGTCGTACTGCTGATAACATTTGTTTACTTGAGATATGTTTCACGTTCAAAGACCAATGTAAAGCTTTTGAGCTTGTTTGACCATTTAAGTAGCATGCTTAAGTGGTTTATCTCCAAGAGCGTTAACATTTGTCGTAGGTACTTAACAAAGTCAACAACTACGATATGGTTAAGGTAGGTACTGGTTAAATTATTTACTGAACTTGGCATCGCTAATTTATAGCAACACTTGTTAAGTGATTTTGTAGATAGAGTTTATGCTTTAGACTTTAGAGACGAAAATGAAACGATGACATGAAACTTCTAGGTACTATGTTATTATTGCCTGAATTAAATAAATAAATAAAAGTTTAATTTTATATGTATAGGTACCTATATCCTTACCTACTTACATACATATACTAATTGCATAAATGACAAACCAATGAGACAATAAAAAAAAATCTTAAATACATACAATAAAACTAAGATAATAAATATTCATACGCATTTAAATAAATAGAAATACCTACCTACATATGTACATGCGACCTATATGTGACATTATGCAAAATAAATTCCAATTTTTCGGTCTTTATAATGTCAATGTGGCGCAACAATTGTCTCACTATACCTAACTGTATGTCCGGTGAGCGGACTGACTTAAATTTTGTTTAAGAATGACTAAACCCGAGGATCGAGGGTAATGATAATGATTTTCGTCTCATCGTGTCTTCTTATTAAGCAGGTACAAATCAAGGACCCAGATATTTAATTTTGTTTTTATTTTGACTAGTCAATATCGAATATAAAATAAACGTCGTATTTATCATATTAGTTCCCTAGTTCTGGTTTAAAACTGTGTACTTACCTACTTAATTTTTTGGTCTTAGATGTTTCCTCTTCAAACTAATTTGAGCAAACAAATTAGCTATAACTCTAATAATTACTTAATTACTAAGATGGCGCAAGCGACCCAAAGTGAGTCTTGGCCTCCGATAAGAGTCTCAACTTGGATCTATCTTGCGCCACCTCCTTCCATTCCTCGACGTGGAGTTCGCACAAGTCCCTTTCGACCTTATTCTTCCAGCAATACCTAGGACAACTCTAATAATTCATTTTATAACAGAAAAAGAGCCGACTTCAATTCTGATGTATCTTCGAACTCCTAAGTCGAATATCGATGAAATTTATTTTGACCACACTACATTACACATTGTGGCTATACTGAATCCAACGCAAAATGAATTTTTCAAATCGGTTTATAAATGACGGAGTTCTGAGGTAACAAACATAAAAAATACAGTCGAATTCAGAACCTCCTCCTTTTTTAAGTAGGTTAAAATATCTAAATCTTAGGATTTCCACTTTAACGTTTATTTTTAATAGGTATGTATGTTTATACGCATTGGCGTAGCTAGGTAACCAAAGGCCCTGGGGCAAAAACTAAACTAGGGCCCCAACTAAACTAGGTATTTAAAATCGTTTGTTCCTTATTCGTCGTGTCCGAATTCGACGTCCAGACTTGTCATAATCCAGATTCGTTATACTCCAGATTCGGAATGTGGGAGAAATTTTCACTAGTTCAATTTATAGTTTGTTAGTCAGAGTCCGAGGGGCCCCCAAGCTCAGGGGCCCCTCGAACTCTGATTTACGTGAGTTTGGGGGCCCCGGGGCACTGCCCCGTCTAGCCCTCCGGTAGCTACGCCACTGTTTATACGAGCACTTGTATTATTTACCATTTAAATATGTATTCTCATTATCCTTCGCTATTTAACCGTGACACATTTTGCATTTGCTATAAAAAGGTGTACTGTTTATGGGATGTGGTGAGGTAAACACGCTTTTTTACAGTCAGGGTTGAACAACTCAGTTTCTAAGAGCATACGAGTCATCTAAATGGGGATATAGTAATTACTACCGCCTACGATTCAAATTGACCTCACGTACACAAACTAACTGACAGAAGCGAAAACTAAAGTCATTGTTTCGATTTAAGAGGATCTGCAAATTTGAAATTTTATCGTGCTCCGAATAACATTAAAGTTATATTAGTTAAAAGTCAAAGATATTTATTAAATAGGCACAAAAAATAAACATTATACGTCATATACCTACTTTTAAACAAATCAATTAACATACGTAAAAAAATTAACTCAAAATATCATGACTTTGAAAAAAGAAGGTAAGAATGTCTACCCTTTTCTTTCCCATTCTCAAATCCCATACCCATTAAAACCATATACATATAGATATGTTATATAGTGTACTAATTTCCTATAAATAGCCTAGTGTTATATATTTGAACAAGTCTAGCTGAATGATACTTAGCTATCTATAAGTATATGTAGGTCACGCGCTGCAAGTTTGTAAATGACTTGTCCATTAATACAATAAAGTACATGGTAACATGGTGTAAAGGTAACTGGACGACCGCTTGAACTTCGCAGCTTTTTGTTTAAACTTGCAAATGTGAATGACACATCGGTATTTTTGACACATACTTTTTGCTACGATGACATGTCAATATTTTAACCTCAATGAATGATACCGTCAGAAGTACACATGTGAACTCGGTCGGTTAAGTGTTTTTAACGTTGTAGGTAACGAACTGTATTTAGACAAAAAAAAACTAAAATACTTTAATAGACACCAAAAGAGCAAACAAAAGTTTACATATTTAAAAATAATGGTGGTGCAAAGGGCGGCCTCGCTATGTGTAATTTTTTAAGTTTTTTTTACCTATGTTTTCGTCCCTAACGAGGATGTCTGTATCTAGGGTACGAGGAACTATGAGGACAATGGTCCTACAACACTCAGACACGAAACAAATAATATAAATAATTTCCATCTGGCAAGCTTTAGATGAACAGTAATAATAAGAAACACTTGCAGTCAGCGGTAAAAAAAACATATTTTTTAATTTATCCACCTGGCTATTCTAGTTCTTACGAATTAACCTTCTCAAAGTACACAATCAATAAAGAAACTGATTGCAGTTCACCACCTCGCATTTAGCCAATCGCCTCAACCTCTCGCAAGTTTAACTTGTCACGACACGGATTAATTTATTACCTAATACGTTAACTAATTACAATATTTACTTGGAAGTACCGATACTCGATACTACGATAAACTTACGTTGCGAAATGTCCGGTCGGATTTAAATTTGAACGAGAAACCAATGTTAATGGTTGTTCGATCGATTACGCAGCAAGTTTAGTAGATGTAGGCACTAATTGAGCCTTCAATTAACTTTTTTTTTATGTAACTGAATGACGAGACGAGCTGGTTGTTTGCCTGATGGTAAACAATACGCTAGCCCATAACAATAACAGCACCACCCAGAACTTTGTTTCCTGCGCGGCGCTGCACTGCGCTCGTCACCCTGAGACAATTAGCTGTTGAGTCTCATCATCATCATCAGCCCATCACGTTCCCACTGCTGGGACACGGGCCTTCTCTTATAGAGAAAGTATGGGCCATAATTCACCACGCTGGCTCAGTGCGGGTTGGTGGATTGGATATTTATATTGAGTCTCATAATGCCCAGTAATTTCGCTGGCCAGTAATTAGAGCAATCAGGAAGATAATTGTTTGATAGTTCCAATAAATGTTATAAATAATAAGTTTTTCAGCTTGCTAGTTTAGTTGAAATGGAAAAGAGGCTTAGTTTTATTGTAATAGTTTTACATTTTAATTATTACTCAATCACGCAAAAACTACTAAACGGAATTTGATGCAATTTGTTTTTTTTTTCACACTCCACACACGTAACACACACCACGTGTGATACATGTACATTTGTTTCACAAAATAGGTACCTAGGTTTTGAATTACGCAATCAAATTTTTGAACATACTATACAAAGTAAATAATAGCTAACTCCTGTCAATTGCAACATTAAGAGAATGCCTTAAAGTAGTAAATTGAGACAAAATACTCATTATTTACTCGAAGCCAAGTGAAGCAAGCTATCTTACCTAACTGCAGTGAAAGAGCCGGCTCCTCTCACTTATGATTAGGTGGTTTTGAAAATTTTGCAAGCAGCCATCGCGCCATGGAGCTCGCAATAAGGTTATTGACAAATATAATGATTTAATCTTTGTCTATATGAACATTTTGTGTTTTATGTGAATAGTTTTTAACCTTCTATTTATTGATTGTGTGTGATACATCTTGAAGTTTACCTATCCAGTTCGAAGGGTTTAACAATAAAAGGCATAGTTCTGTAGAGTTAAAACATATCCATATCCTAAATTGATAGTAACAAATAATACCTAAATACGCCCAACGATCACATACATAGATCCTGGCCCCTAACTATAGGATTCCCTGTACCTAGACAACCAGGAACTACGAGGATCATGATCCCATACTCAGACACGAAACGAATACACGAAATAGTTCGATCTCGGTTACGAAATCTAACTATTTTGTGTATTCGTTTTCGTGTATTTCATGTATTCGTTTTCGTGTATTTCGTGTATTCGTTTTCGTGTATTCGATTTTGGTTTTTCGTGTATTGAGCTGGTTACACCTCATCAGACCATTGATCGATATTTCGATCGTGGTTTGACTCTCAGCTCGTTGATCGCTCGCTCATTTGCACTCGGTAGTTCATACCTATCCAACTTTTGAACAAGAGTAACACTCGCATAAATTAAAAATTAAGTTGCACTGTGTTCAATCGTAAGATCTACACGCTTAGATCATTGATCGATAGCTCGATACACGCCCGTAGATCGCGCCGCCCTTGACTCTGATTGCAGCTCGTTCGCACTCGTGTCTTGTGCCCAAACCACTATGCCCATTCAGTTTTAAATCAAAACGAGCTTTTACAAGGCGATGACCAATTACAAAGTCAAAATATCAAAGTGTACCTATTATTATATAATATTATATAATATGAATACGAATAAAATGGGTACATTAGGCTATTCCATGAACTTCCGTAAGCTCAATTCCGTAAGTTCAAGGCCCATTTTTTTTACGTAATTAAGTATAGTGACGAGCAAGTCATTCGCCTGATGGTAAGCGCCACGCTTGCCCATAACAATAGCAGTGCCACCCATAACTTTTATATCTATAGAAATCACTGCGTAGCTCTGCATTGTGTTCATCACCCTGAGACAGATATTAAGTCTTATAAGCTCAGTAATTTCGCTGCCAGCAATGCTCTTCAAACCGGAACACTCTAATGCTTGCGCGCTACTGCTTGGCTGAAAATAACTGGCAAAGCGGTGGTACCTACCCAGACGGCCTCCCTAAGAGAGACCTACCAAGACTAATCATAAACTACCCAGTCAAAATCAGTAAATAAAAGCATAGCACTATAGTACGTTTTGTCTAAGTTTTGTCATAAGGTTAGCAAATCGCATATTATATTTTTAAAAATACCATTATTATTTTGTTCTACAATCGCCCTTACAAATAAAGCAATTCGTTCACGCCTCAAAAATGATTTCAATTTATGACCCAATAATATACCACATTGCGTGCAATTTATAGCATAATATCTGAGCATATTTATTACACGAAATGTTTCAATATGCATGATATAAAGTTGTAAGAGAGCAGACAGCCTGGTGCCCGAGCGTTGAGCAATAGCTGGGCCCTACATTGCTCACGTTCATTCGAACAACATTTTCCTGTTAATGTTTTAATTAACGTTTCGTGAACATAACATTTTGATTAATTAACATAACATGTGCCTAGTGATAAACAAAAGAAAAAAAAGAAAAAATAAGTGTGCTAGGAGGCAAAAAGAAAGGTGCATTTTTTAACATAAACAAGTTTCTATGAATATGTTAGATATATTTATATATATTTTATTTTTTGAACGCAATGGAATCAGGCGTGACGTTGTGGAAATTCATCTCAATACAGAAACGCAATGAAAATATGTAGTGTAATCCCGCTGAATTATTTATATATTTTATTTTTTATTTATTTTTATTTTTTGTATAGTCGTATAATTAAGACAATAATCTATTACTTATTCCGGTGTTCGTCACGTCTTCATAGGTAAGCCATTAGAATTGTCGATGATTCCAAGGTCTCTGAAAAATTAGAACCACTCAGCCTCCGAAGAGATATCGGTTCGCTTTGTGTGTTCTACGGAATTTACAATGTGGAATGCTTTGAAAAGTTTTTTGGGCTATTCCGCTTTCCCAATTTTACCATCGCACATTTCGCCACCGTCAAAAAGCTCACTCTCACGTTTTACAAATCTAGAGTTCCCGCACCACTCAATCGCTATTTTCTTCCTCACACTTGTAAGATGTGGAATGACCTGCCTCCGTTGGTCTTTCCCTTGAGCTATAATTGAGTCTTAAGTAATAAACAGTCCTTCAAAAGGGATATTAATATAGTCCTTTGAAAGGGGTACCTATTAATAGAGTCCCTAAGGGTCGGCAACTCATCATCAACGCCTCTGATGTTGCATACTATGCAACACATCTTACAAGTGTGAAGAAAAAAGCGATTAAGTGGTGCAGGAACTCTAGATTTTAAAATGTGAGGGTGAGCTTTTTGACGGTGGCGAGATGTGCGGTGATAAAATTGGGAAAGCGAAATAGGTCAAAAAGATTATTATGTCCATAGGCGACAATCAGGCGGGCTGTAAGCTTGTTTGCCAATACTAACATAAAAAAGTAAGCGAAGACATGGAGAAACACACATCATTGCCCCGAACGTTTTAATAAAAACATATATGTAGGTACACACAAGTTCTTATTATATTAGTGATGAGATTACGTATGACCCTAATAGCAAATGATTTGTTTGGTCTTATTTAAAATTGCTAAAACGAAATGCTAACCAACTTTTATCTCTTGGTTGTTGTAAACATAAATGTTGGTACAAACGATACGAAATTGGCAAAAAGGTGCCAAAATAAGTTATTGCTTTAACATTATCACACTTTTTTTCTGTAATTGACATGATCAAGTAAAATTGCCCTTTTGTACTTGCCGAATCACTTTTATTCTAACCCTGACCTTTTCCATTCATTTCGCAAGTTACTTTTGAGAACTTGCAAAGATTAAAGAAATTGTTGTTCGCCCCGGTTTCACCGTTTTTTGTTTAATTACTGACCCCTTGTCACGACATCAGTATAGGTTTACTGGTAGTAGGTTTCTCGTATGCGAGAGGTCGTATGGGTGGGTACCACCGCTTTGCCAGTCATGCAGCCGCCAAGCAGTAGTGCGCAAGCATTACTTTGTTCCGGTTTGAAAGGCTTTGTAGCCAGTGAAATTACTGGGCATTATGAGACTCAACAGCTAATTGTCTCAGGGTGACAGCACAGTGCAGCGCCGCGCAGGATTTAGCAAAACAAAATTCTGGGTGGTGGTGTTATTGTTATGGGCTGGCGTATTGCTTACCATCAGGCAAACGACCAGCTCGTCTCGTCATTCAGTTACATAATAATGGTATGTCTTTATTAGTTTAATCTTCGTTTAGGTATGATTTTTAAAAATCCAGCTAATATAAATGCTGCCTATAATTATAATCGCGTTTAATTACATTTCATTATCTTAATTTACCATTATGCATTAGGTAAATACAGAAGTGCTTAAATGATTCATGCACGCACTCTTCATAAGTATTTCCGTGTCGTCAGAAATCCTTATAAATGGGGCGCTCACCAGCTTATTCGATTCGTGCACGTTTGGCTTATGTTAAGTTTATTAAGCTCGCGTGGCATAACCATTTACAGACATCCATCCGAAGCTTAGCGCCACTTAAACACTTCATCGTTGCGTGCCGAGAGGATTATATTACAAATCTGTTCATTAACAGATATTTAAGCACTTTAAAAACACAACAAACACTTCCTGGATGCACCTTTCCCTGACGTCTTGCGTTTAAAGTGGTCCAATGAGCAAAACATTTATAGATAGGTAATGTTTTGGTTATTTGACCACTTTGAACCGTGATCAAAACGCATTTCACTTTCTCCAATATAATTTTATTTCGTGTAACATGTAACTATGCTTTTTTGCGACACACATGCTTTTTTTGACCTAGGTATGTTTACGTTATATGTTTACATGAGCGATGATGTGATGAGCGAGTGTGGCTCAGTGGGAGCTCGTGCGACTTTCGATCCGACGCACCCGAGTTCGAATCCCGTTGGCCCCGTACCACTGACTTTCTTAAGTTATGTGCGGATTTAACACTCGCTCTAAAAACGGTGAAGGAAAACATCGTGAGGAAACCGGCATGTCCAAGAATTTTCCACAAAAAGTCAAGGACATGTGACATCCACCAACCCGCACTGGGCCAGCGTGGTGAATTATGGCCCATTCTCTCTCTATGAGAGAAGGCCCGTGTCCCAGCAGTGGGAACGTGATGGGCTGATGATGATGTAGATGATATGTTTACATTTATCTTATTTATATATTTAATTTAAATTTTATAATTGAACTCTTAATGGCAGTAGAAAGCGTATTTATGTGCGTGCTTACCAAGACAAACCTCCTTTGGTTTTGTGGTACTATAAAAATATAAATATTTAATAAAACGGCTAGGACTCACGTAGTTTGTCGAATTAGTCGACCTAGGTTTCGAGCATGTCGTCGCATGCGAGTCCTAGCCGTTTTATTAAATATTTATGATGAATCAAACTCACGAAAACTTTCATACTATAAAAATATCTCTGTATAAATAGTACTTTTTGTTTACTAATAAAAAAAAACGCAGTGCGTAAACAGACCTACATAAAAGTGATAGGAGTGTTCGAGCATTGAACCTGAGACCTCACATATATGTGGCACAATCAATCTTCATCTGCAACGCTTGACCGACATTGTTCAAAGCTGTATCATGATTCATGCTGCTATTGTACAATAGATACAAATAGTCCTCTTTCACTGTAAACGTTCGGGTTTTTCCTTTACACAGAAAAACATCGTCATTTATTCTTATAATGACAAGGCTTTAAAACTACATATTCTTTTCAATTGTCGGCCAAACGTGTGTCAAATAATAACCCTGACTTTCATACAGAGTTCAAGCTGCGCTTTGTATGGATATCAAAATTAAAATTAACGATGTTTCAACCGTGTGAAGATGCTTGACATGTTGTTTAAACGGATATGTTGTTGTTAAGTTAATGATTTGGAAACAGTGTTTAAGATACTAGGCAAGAGGCCTGTTTGTTCCAGTTCTATTTAAAACAAAGTTACCTGACCAAGATGCCTAAGATTTATGATTTTTATGAGAACCTTTGTGTCGTGTTCGTTAGTCAAAACAAGACTTAACGTCACCTCGATTGATAGTGGCGCCGTGACTAAATGTTGTTTATAAAATGATGATGCTCTAAAAAAATGATGATGTTCTTTTTCTGTTTTGATTCGAAATAAGAGTGGCATAATCTTTAAGAAAAAACCTTGTATAAATAAAATAAAGATTAAAAAAACTGCAGGTATATTATCATATGCCTATATTTATATAGGATGTTGTTGTCAAATTGGTCGTCTGGTTGCGCGAATAGTCATGTGGTCGTTGATCAATTGAGTCACTATTAGCCGGCCAAATAAGTTGTGCTCACCCTTTAGTGCGTAAACCTATTGTTATTTATGTACGTTTTCGCGCTTGACTGTTCCTAAGTTTTAAGCCACCGAAACACAAATAAAACACTTGAGTACTTACTACTATTGACATCGACAAATATTAAATCGTGACGTAACGACTTTTGACGATTTATTATATCACACAAAGATAACACTTATCAAAATAAATATACGAATCTAAATTAGGTGAAGGCCCACCTTCACTTTCGGTAACGTACCTGCAAGTACCCGCGTCGAATCATTAGCATTTTGCGGTCATCAAAACATCGATTCTGTTGAACAAATGTTGTTCGTCGTCCGGTTCAATTAAAAATTAATCTGCCTGAAACACTATAGGTACTAACCGTTGTGCCTAGAGATTTTTCAATTCAAAGCATTCACATTGATAAGAAACTTCACAAGCGTAATCATAAAGATAATTTGCAAAAAATTCAAAAAGTATTCTAATTCAACACTACTTTTACTAAGTATTGTAATGTTTAGATAGATAGATAGAAAGATAAACACTTTATTGTTAAAAAACCTTAAATACAGGTACATGAAAAACAAGTAAATTTCATAGTTTTTTTCACAGTTTAGTGTAATAAACAATCTAATAATTGGGAGCTACGTCATCAAATTTAGTGTTACCCTGTTTTTTACTAAAAATCTCACATAAATATTAAAATACGTTGGAAATACGGCAAATAGAAGCGATCTGTGTACTGAAACATACTCTTAATATGTATCATGTGTCTTAATATATGTATATGTACTTCTTATAGTCAGCAAAAACATGTCTTCACGGCAGAGGATTTAAAATGTATCATTGAATATATTATATTGAATCTTATCTAATCGAATTAAAATATATATTTCAAAGCTCGAAGAACGACCTCGGAGCATCGGGAAATCCGCTGCGATGATCTGTACCCCGGTTTCAACCAGCTCTCGGCTCTACATGCGTAAAATTGCACTTAGCTGTTTTTTTTACTGGCTTTGCCGCAGGCTCTAATTGACAATGGATATATTGCGATAGGCACGGCCACAGTATATCAAAGATGCCAATTTGTAATCAAACATGTTCTCGACGTGTTATAAGTTGACCTTCTGTGATAAAGTATTCTACTTATCTTCATTTAGGCAATTTTTCTATGTTTAAATTATTTTATCGCTGTAACAAGTTTTGTTAACGTTGCCAACTAATGGGTATTTTCATAGCCTTGTCATCGTTTAATTGTCAAATTTCTAAAACGACGAAGGTTTAAAAAGTAAGGGCACCGAATGTCACTGTGTATTGATCATATTATATGAACAGAATTCCGAATGCAATCTTCATAGATAATTTACTTAAAGCATGTATTGACAACTAAAATTTTACTTGTACATTCATCAGCATATAAATCATTTTTTTGTGTTACTTTCAAATCGTACTTAGGTGTAAATTTCAGACTCGCAAAAGTAATCTACGACACCCACATCTACCATTGTCAATTTGTTTCCCACCAACACATCCATTCACCAATCAGAACCATGGAATCGTTCATAGTTCATTACTTTAAACGCCACAGAATAAGTGACATGTGTATGGCCAGATGTGCGATATGTGGAAGGTTCTATGAATTAATTATTCTATTTATATTCGAGTGATTAAAGGCTGGTACACATACGCATGCTTAACTTGCGATACGCATCTCACGATTCTGTTTGCAACAACAACTTTGACCCATGTGTCGATCGGCAGCATTTGGTGCAATGCACTAGAGATGCAGGTCGGGTGAGCTGACGTGAGCATAAGTATCTAGAAGCCTGATCGTTTAAACTTTCGATTGACAATTTAGTCATGCCACAAATAAAGGATAGCTGTAGTCGGTCAGTCACACTGATCAGGTACAAGTATCATTTGTAATCATAATAAATACTTCCATCGATCACATACATAGATCCTGGCCCCTAAATAGGTCTTTATTAATATATATTATACTATATATACTGATATATCTTATTCATATATATTTCTCCATACTTTTATATACACATATTTATTTTTATTTGTTTATTTCTTTTTCGTATGCTCTTATTATTTATAGAAGTAACTTGTAACTATTATATTTGTTTATTATGTACACCACCAAACCGCATTAGATCTTATACCTGTTCTATCTATCTAGAGGTTGTCTGAAATAAATCGCTTTAAGCGATAAGACCGACCATTGTACGTCAAAACTACAATGTAATTTGTGCCTTTTTTTCATTATTGTGTCTATGTTATTTGGTGTGCAATAAAGTGTTATTGTATTGTGTTGTATTGTAGGATTCCCTGTATCTAGGTAAGTAGGAACTGGGGTCATTCTCTCACAACACCCTGACACGAAACAAATGCTTGCGTTTTTTTTCCTGTGCACAAACATTTGTCCCGACGCGGGAATCGAACCCGCATCCTTAAAAACTAAATGCAGTGTCAAGTTTGCGTTAGGTCTATCCCTAAATTAACGATACAAATACCCCTCATCATGCTCTTGGCTTAAGGTGCTGTCACACTGACGTAACAGCGGTCGCGAGTCGCAGCGCCGCCGGCTGCCTGCACTTGACCCGGTTGCGACCGGTTGCGGACCTGCTCGCCGGAACTCTTCCTATGTCGACCCTTCACTGCTTTCGATGATGGCTTGTTCGACAAATTGACCTTGCTTGTTAAGCTTAACAAGCAAGTATGTTTACATACTTTCGCTATGCAGTGCTATCTGCAGTTCCAAGATTGTATGTCCTAGCTAGGGTAGTACCCTACCGCTGGCAGGCCTTGTCTGCAAAAGTCCGCTATGGGAAGTGCCATAGGTACCTTGTCAGATATTTAAACCGCCAAGCAGTAGTATGCAAATATTGTTCTGGTTTAGTATAAAGAGCATTGTTTTAAAGAAAATCACACGACTATTGTATAAGGGTGAGGACTGCGGCGTGCAGTGCAGTGCCGAGTAAGATTTTGCAAAACAGTTCTGCGTGTCGCTGCAACTGTTATAGGCTCACCATTTTTAACCGATTTAAAAAAGGAGGAGGTTCTCAATTTGATTGTTTTTTTTTATGTTCGTTACCTTAGAACTCCGTCATTTATAAACCGATTTGAAAAATTTTACGTTGGGTTCAGTATAGCTACAATGTGGTCCAGTATAAATTTCATCAATATTCGACCTTGAACTTCGAAGATACATCATATTTTTTTTAACGGTCGAATGCCTTTATTACTGAAAACAAACTACACTCTACATCATAATTGAAGTCGGTTCTTTTATTATAAAATGTACAACCTAGTCAGATCATCATTCATTATTCTATTCAGTTGTATAAATTGTGTATTTATTTTGCTTAGAGCAGGTTAATAACTTTTTACTAGGAATACCTCTTATAAAAGTAAGTTTGAGTAAAAGTAAGTAGGTAAGTTCTTTGAAACGTATGTATATTCTATTTTCTGTTTTGAAATACCAGTCTCTTCATAGGTAAACTGTACAGATAAGAAAGTGACAAATTACAAAGATATAAATTACTTTTAATGATGAATGATGATTGGCCAAACAGCCAGCACACCAAAATATGCGGAACGAATCCCAACAAATTAAACTAATTCAAAACAAGTTGACTAACGAAAGTTTCTATACAAAAAAGCATGATGCCTTTCAAGCTGGTGAAAGTAAAAGATGTCTGCTATGAATTGTGACACTTTCTCTGATAACAATTGATAAATAAAATCAATCATATTGCAAATATTATAATAAACACTTAGATACACGTCTAAAAATAAGACCGTGCTACCGTAGGTACGTGCAAAATTGTAACACAAGTTTTTATTACTAATAAGTACGTGATGCGACAAGGAAAGTCAAATTACATTTAACTAAATATAATAAAAAAATGCGCCTTGAATTGAGTTCCAATTTATTAAAGTCATTTAAAATGTGTTCCCCATTCCTTTACAATGTTTTTGTACAAAATATCAAGAACCTTTATATTGTACAAGCCTACAGCTACAGCTATATTATGTAACGTCTGAATGCTCTTTCGATAAACAGATAAGTAAGTCACTACACCTTTAAAAATCGTGCCGAAGCCACCTGTTAAGCATCTTATAAAATATGCCTTAAATCAACAACAATATTATGGGCTTATCGAAATCACGGTCCAGTCAAAGTTTAATTACTTAGTTAAAGCATTTAGCAGCTCAGTGTCGGAATGGTCACGAGTAAGTGTATGTTTCTTGTGTGAATCGAATATTCGATACAATCGATCATTAATCGCCTATCGCTTCGCATCTATTGTTCACTGACAAACAAGTCGATCACAATCGAATGCAGTAACTATTGTTGAGTAATCGATTTGGGACTTTATTGCGTAGACAATAAACTAGTTCAGCTAGTAATGTTGTCAATAGGATAGAAGTACGACCGACTCGGTAATGAATATTTATCGACTCTATTGTTTTAGGTGTATACTCAATTTTATCCAGTGATCGATAACACTCATCACTTATTTTGACCGTCAAGTTTAATTGTTTCAAGGACAGCTACACTGAAACCAGAAAGGCCTGAGCTTTAGACATTACAATCTTTCTTAACGGTTCTTAATTTTAGTTCGCGATATTGACAACAATATTGTTCTTTTTCTCTCGTGTGTGAACCCTGGTGACGGAGTTATTAGGCCGCCCGAAGGCCTCCGACATGGCCTAACGACTATTGTCCAAAGACAACAACCGGGAGCGACGACTTAACGTGCCCTCTGAAGCACAGTAGGGCTCAGACGGTAAATACTACTCAACCATTCACCCATCTAAATTGTGACGACTACAAACGTTGCTCAGCTTAGATCTGTTACGAACGGCTTGGCGAACTACGCTACCAGCGCTACCTTTGGCTTAATGCCAATTATGATTCCAGAAGCGAAGTGGAAAACGTAGACAAAACGTCTGCTTACGGAAACAATAAATTGTGAGAAACAAGCAACTTTATGCATGGATATTCAAAAAACCGACCAAGTGTGAGTCAGACTTGTGCGCGAAGGGTTCCGTACCATTATCTATAAAAAACGGCAAAAAAATCACGTTTGTTGTAAGGGAGCCCCCTTAAATTTTTATTTTATTCTGTTTTTTAGTATTTGTTGTTATAGCGGCAATAGAAATATCTCTGTGAAAATTTCAACTGTCTAACTATCACGGTTCATGAGATACAGCCTGGTGACAGACAGACAGACATACGGACGGACAGCGGAGTCTTAGCAATACGTACCCTTTGGGTACGGAACCCTAAAAACACCGCAATGTCCCATGTGACTTCAACCTACCCATAAGTTATATTATATATCCAAACATGATTATTATAACAAATAGCTATAATATATTAATCGTGCGTGATCATAGCTATCCGGCTATGTGCCATTAGGTACTTTTACAATGGTAATTAATAATTAAATAATTAATAACCGTTCGAGGGTATGATCAAGTAATTAGATAATGTATTATTGAATTCAATTGATTAGTTATATCAAAAATGATGAATGTGTAGTTTGATTTTAAGGTAGGTTTGTATACCTGCAGATTTCAGTAGAGTACGTTGAGCTTATTTAGGTAATTAAATAAGTAAATCATTATTATAGTATAATCAAAGGAAATGTATTAATTGAAATCGTAATAAAATATATTTGGAATCTTAGCTACAAAATCATTTTATTTCAATAATATATTCGGATTTATAAGAAAATAACAAGTCACGACTAAATCAACTTAAAAAAAATATTTATAAATAATAGCTACTATTTTTGGCCACACGAGTTTACCTATAACGTACAAACCAATTAAATTCGAATCAAAATATTTCCCCTACACGTTTTTATATAACTTGAGATGCACATAAAAAAACAGCAGAAATACTTGACTCTGGCTCAAAAAACTGGCCTAATCTTTTTGCTGGTAAAATTAACCTATACAATATAAAAGTTATGACTCCGAAATCTGTAAATTTGTCTCGGTCATGCCACATGAGATGTGTCGGTTGAAAAACTCGATAAATGTTCTTACGTAAAGGTACCGGCAGCCTAGTGAACTACTAACGAAATTACATGCAGTTTGCACGCGCTACCTCACGAAAGAGCAGCGCTTCCCGAAGTTGCCTGATGAAAATACAATTCAATTTAACAAGCATTAAGGTTATTTTAACGTGAATTGTGCACATAAAAGCACCCAGCTTTTATGGCTTAATCGTTGAGCAACTGCAGTGGTAGAGACGGGTTCGACGAACCGATTACTTGGGCTTAGTAATAAATATTTTTTGAGAAATACTTTTCTTTTTGAGGCAAATGTAACCATATCGATACCCAGTCTGGCTTATTATTTAGAGCTGGCGCGTACATTGCCCAACAATTAAGTCTTAATACAAAGGGGTAACGCCGCCAGTATTCTGGGAACCCTGCCGCACGGTGGCGATCTACACGGCGTGTTTTATCATATTCTGTTATTTTATTTTTATTTATAAAGCCTTGTACATATTTTTAGAATATTCATTTGGAAACGAAATAAATGTACCTCTGGCTTATTTGACTTAGACGGTTTGAGTTCAGTTTTTCTTGTCTTTCTTCCTTATGAAAATATAAATAACAAAGATTATTAATAATAATACATTTTATAACATAAAAAAACGACTTCAATTTTAATGTATTTTCGAGGTCCGAGGTCGAATATTAATAAAATTTACGTGAGACCATTTTCCAATTCGGTTTATAACAGACGGAGTTCTGTGGTAACAACCAAAAAAAAATACGATCGAAATCAGAACCTCCTTCTTTTTTTCAAGTAAATTAATTAATGGCAATAATGATTTTTGATTTAGTTATTTTGATTTTGTCAAAGGGTTTCTTTTTTTAGGTTTCAATTTAGTTTTGTTTACTTACCAACCACTCACCATTGCATTTTAGGAATGAATAATAACGAAGATGACGAAACGTTGTTGCGCCCGGCCACCGCTGACGCGACAAATATAGTTATTTCTCGGTATAGGTATATCTCAAATGAAAAGATTTCATATTATCATAAATCGTAGACTACATGGCTAAATAAGAAACAAGTTTAAACTATTTAATCAAGTCTGCTCAACACGCACGTAGATTAAATTTATTGGCAGTGCCAACAGTTACCACCAGACCTGTGTACAGAAAACGAGGCTAGCAACGGTAGAAGAACGATTTATATCAGCTACGTGTACAATATTTCTCTTACATCGAAGCACAAAGTGGTTCAATCTTAGTCTATTTTAAAACACCTACTGAACCAGTTGGATAGCTAGCATCTAACTCACTTTTAAAATGTTCAGTATGTATTATAAACACTAGAATTGTCGATACAGGCTTGCCTAGTTATGACACAAAAAGATAATTAGGATAAAAAAGTCTGCAATTTATAATAAATATGTAGGCATGTATACTTTATAGGTAGGGTCACTGGCAAAATATTATGTAGGTACTTTCTGTTTTATAGTTTAACATGTACCTACCTAACCATGTAACCTTTACTGCAGCAATAATAAAAACATTTCTTGGTGATTCCTTGACACCGTGTTACACTGTCTTCCAAATAAAAATGATCATTTATAGCGATGTTAAAAAACAAAAACGAATGTCTAGTTAACCGTAGAGTTACGAACATCGGTATCGTTAAAACAACAAGTTTCATAGAGAATATTTCCATTAAAAAACTGAGGAATATTATTTTTTATTTCCTATATTATATGATATCCATAGGTATTAGTTTAAAACGACTTCTAGATGGCGTCGCTGAATAAACAGCGCGGGGTATTCCAAATTTTAATTAATTTACTCAGTTCACACTTCAATGCAGCGAGTAAAATGCAAATAGGTTAGTTATTTATTGTGATATTCAATGAGAACTATACATTAAAATAATATCGTGGTGCCAAACTATTAGTTCATTACATGGTAGAGATCTGAACTTTAATAATCAGAAGATAATATTGTGTATAACTTATAAGTTCAATTGGGATAACCATACTTAAAATACAATTTAATTAATCAATCATATAGGTAAGGTACCTATTAAAGTCACACATATTATAAATGCGAAAGTTAAGGAAATTAGTGTGTTTGTTACTTCTTCACGCTGTGACGGTTTAACGGAATTGAGTGAAATTCGAAATAGAGATAGACTGAATTAACACGATATTTTTATCCCGGAAACCACAGGGCGCAGATAGGTGGTTAGATATTTATTTAAAGTAGGATCATACATGCTATTAATATAACCCGATGATTTCCACTTAATTAATATATTACTTAGAAATTCGACACTTATGTTGTTGATCTTACCGACCTGCGTTAGCCACAGTCATGACTTTCCTTAAACCTTTAAAATATCCAACCTGAGAAACCGGTAGACGCCCAACCTTTCCTTTATTAATCTGACCCCTGCTAGGTACTACAAAAAAGCCCTTATCATATTTCAAGAGTTAATGTGTAACTTAACAAACCGCTGTAATCTTTATGGCGTTTTTATACATATTTCTAAACTTCATCGGGAATTTAAATGTCGTAAATGTAATTTTATGGAAAGCGTGAGCTATAAATGTGGGAGGAATGCACCGTCTGGTGACATAGAGAGATGCATTATAACGGGGCTCTATCTAGGGGCTCGTTAAATATGCGAGTGGCACGCGTTGATGTCTTTTCTTCGCGGGAATTAATTATTGTAGAACTTTATCTGTTCATGGCGGAATTATGAATTATAACTGTTTGTTTATTTACCCAACTAATGTTGTTGGTCGTTAAAATGCACTAAAAGCTACGCCGAAAAGTAATGTAATGATGAATGCGACCCGCGACACCATTAGCATACCTACATTCCAAATATCATCAAAATTCGGTATATAACTAATCGCAAAAACAGACTTATAGTAACAAACATAAGCACACACACGCACATGCACACTATAGCAATTTTTATAGTTAGCAGGATAGTGTATAGGAAACCAGAAAATCCAATTATAAAAATGAGGTTTGCGCCCACGTAATCTATATAGGCTGAGCCCTTAATAATTATGTTAATTTAGTCGTAGGCTGAGCCCATGAAACACAAAGTACAGTGATAAAATAACAATAAAGTGACAGATTTAAAAAAATATCTAAAATTCACGTTTTTATGCGCTTTTTGAGGTTAAGCTAGCATTGCATGCTAATAAATGAATTTAGAATGCATTATCATCGAGTTGTGAAGCACCCTGAAAGTTTCAGTCGGATAGCTATTAACGGAAAATGATCAAAATTTTAGTTACAAGATTCCACCTGGAACGACAGATAGACAAACATGAGTAAACAAGTGACTTAATAAAAACGTGGTTGTAAAATGAAGTTTGCGCTCACTTTATCTATTGGTTGACCCCCTTAACATAAATATATGTAGTTTGGTCGTAGGTAGAGCCCATGAAACTTAAAGTACAGTGATAAAAAATTAACACCAAAGCAATATACAAATCTGAACGATAGTTAATATATTAACACATTTGAACGGTATTTCTTAATCAGTAAACTGTTGTTGAAATATTTATGTAGTGGCTGTCCAGTCCCTTTACCTTTCCAAGAGTGGCCGACACTCCTGACATCAGTAACGTAGATTGATGCAGCCTCAGATGACCCGTTGCACCTCCATCCATCATTAGAGCTCGGAGATAACATCAGCTGTAGATGTTTTCCTTTTAAATGTAACTGCATGACGCAGGGACGAGCAATTAATTTCATAATTGATGGCTCGGAAGATTCTATCACATAATTGGTGTTGACTTCGTGCAACGATTACTGGTGTTGTTTATGTTCTCAGAGGTTTTTTGTAACATGTTCTTTTTATTTATTTATAAAATTAAGAATAAAGCCTAATTGGGTTAAAACACCTGAAAAATAGTAGGTAGGTAGTAATCGATCCTAACTAAAAATTAGTATAGATCGTAACGAAGAAAGCTCATTTACTAAGATTATCTTTTTACAATCATGTAAACGTTTTAGACAAAGATATATTATCTTTGCAATCTTATTTTTGAATATCAGTGGTTATTATCTGACGACCACTGCTATTTACTTACATTTTTGTCCCTCAGCAGTAGGTAAATTTAATTCAGTGCATGTTCAAGCGAAGCTTTTTATCGGTTCGCGAATACAGTTAAATGCAAAGAGGAGTTGCAATGATGGTGGCTAACGGTTCTTAAATACCTTATCAAGTGGGTTACTACGGACTTGGTCTGCTTGCTAATTTAATGCTGTACTGGGCAGAGGGGAGAGTTTATACGACATATTGCATTAAAATAGTTACTTAATTTACTGGGCATATGAGACTTAATATCTAATGTCTCGGGGTGATGAGCGAAGTGTAGTGCTATGCAGTGCTTTTTATGGTATTAAAAGTTCTGGGTGGCACTGCAATTGTTACGGGCAGGCGTGGCACTTACCATCAGGCCATAAAATAACTACAAGTATACGCTTTATCAAATAAAAAACCGACTTCAATGTATCTTCGAAGTCCAAGGTCAAATATCGATGAAATCTATATTGGACCACTTCGTAGCTATACTGAACCCAACGCAAAAATATTTTTCCCAATCGGTTCATGAATGACGGAGTTCTGAGGTAACAAAGATAAAAAAATACAATTGAATAGAGACCCTTATCCTTTTTTGAAGTAGGTTAAAAAAAACTTAAAATGCGAGATATTGTTTTTAGTTATTATTTAAAATAAGCTCTACAATTCATATGTAATTGTAAGTTGTTCAATTATATTACTTATCCTTTTTTGTACTTATATTATAATTGCGAAAAGTTTGTGAGGATGGATGGATGTTTGTTACTCAATCACGCAAAATCAACTAAACGAATTTTGATGAAATTTTGTAAGTAGTTGGGTACTTTAGATCCTTGAAAATGAAAAACTTACTTTAAATCCCGGACAATAATGAATTATTGTGTATGAAACCGCGTGGTGAAACCGCGGGGCGAAGCTAATAAAAAGAAAACAATACCTAATTAACAAATGCTACTACAACTTACACGAATTTTTTAATGACAAGTAAATAGATATTTTAAATCAATATACTATTAAAATTATTTCTTTTTATGACTATAAAATACCAATGTTTATTTAATGGATCGGTCCGCTCGCTCCTATTACTCCTATTGCCATACCCTGTCAGGGTCATATAAGTTAACTTACCTTTTCATAAGAAATCAAATGTACATACATATATGATTGCAATCAACTATTGAGTATTGAGCTAATTGTTATATATACATTTGTCTGAGTAGGTATTTAATATTTTTAAGTACCAAGCCAACGCACATGCAGGTGGTCGGAAATGAATTATATTCGACCTAAATTTTATACCTAACTTAGTAACCAATAATTCAATATATATAATAAGTGAACTACAGTTTGTAGATTGCGATTTAGTCTTTATTCGTTAATTGGTAGGTACTTTTACTTAAAATTCAAATAATACAAAGACGTGGAGTTATCAATGTACTTAGAAATATACCTAAGTTAATTAAGTGTAGATAAGAATGGGGATAATTGCTTGGCAAGGCGGGATGACAACAGGTGGACCAAGGCAGTCACCGAGTGGTATACGAGGCTTGGGCGAAGACTTCCAGGCAGACCACCGGCCAGATGGAAAGATGACGTTAAGCACGTCGGTTTGCAATGGATGAGGCTGGCACAGGACCGGAAGAGTGACGTGGACGAGAGGAGGCCTATACCCAGCAGTGGGTGAATATGGGCTGATTAGTAGTAGTAGAAGAATGGGCATTATTCATAGCTAAAATTATATACAAATATCTATTGTTATGTTACTTAGTGATGAGACGTCACGTCCTGATGGTAAGGGCCACGCCCGCCAATAACAATTTCAGTGCCACCCAGAACTTTATAACCATAAAAAGCACTGCGTAGCACTGCATTGCGCTCATCACCCGAGACATCAGTAATGTCGCTGGCTATAATGTCCTTCAAACCAGAACACAGTAATGCCTGCGCACTACTGCTTGGCGGCAGAATAACTAGTAAAGCTGTGGTATCTACCCAGGCGGCCTCCTGCACAAGAGAGACCTACCACCTACTTAATGTTTCTATGAACGTACCACATTTACACCGGATGAAAATACTAAGCACTGCTTAGATTAACTTACAAACTACTTACAAATAGAGTATTTAACTTATTCTTCTAATGGACCATAAACATTATTAGATTTTAATGATCGGAAGCTGTGAAGGATCATTACCCGTGTAATCATAAAAATTATTAAAAACACGTAATTTACGTCAACATTGATTTATTATTTCTGTTACAGTAGATTAAAATGTCATATTAATCAAGTTACAAATATAATGAACACATTGGTTTTATGGAGTATAAAGATTTTGGTTGTTACCTGTTGAATTGTGTGGTGCAAGTTAAACAATACTACATGTAAATAAATAAATAATAATAAGTAATATTATTATTTTTTAAATGAATATGATATTTTAACCAACATCAAAAAAGGAGGAAGTTCTCAATTCGATTGTACTTTTTATTTTTATGTTTCTTACCTCAGAACTCCGTCATTTATAAACGTTTTGCGTTGGGTTCAGTATATGTCCCATATAAATTTTATCAATATTCGACCTTGGACTTCGAAGATATATCAGAATTGAAGTCGTTTTTTTTTGTTATAAATAGAATTATTATTTCAGCAAGATTTTGCGTTTACTCCACATTTTAATAAACTATTAAAGAACAGTAATAATATGGATATTTTAAAGCGGCTTTCAAAACAAAGGTACGTAGTCTTAAAAATGCGAGAAGGGTAGGTCATTAAAGAAGTAATTATATATTAAGTAAACCACGTACACTACCTTAATTACACCTAATTACCTTTTAATTTTGTTATTTACTATTTTCGGTATCATTTATTTTCGACCAATTTCCACAATATATTTGTCAGTTTTTGTTAATGACTTGCGCCAGCATTGTGTTAGGGATTGTAGGCGCCCTTGATCGCACGCATGCCCATGTGTCGCACATTACGTGATCTATGGTCAATGCACCGCCTCGCCTCGCCTCGCACTAATCTAGATTAATATTTGAACCTTCTACATATATATTTATGTCTACCATACGTGGCCCGGGCTTGGTATTTCGATCAAGCAAATCGAGCATTTCACATTTTATTCTTACCTTTTTAGGCTCTTTATTTCAACTTAAATGTCATCTTCATTGCCCAAAGTGCCTTCGAAGACAGGTCCATGACATATGACTGTCATTTATTTTGTTACAAGTGCTAAAAACATTGAACTTTTACGCTTACATATATTAAATCAAATGGTGAGCATTGAACTTCTCAAATTGTAAATGTTTAGTTCCTATAACTTCAACAAATTAGAAATAAGTATCTATCTATGTACCTATATTTTTAAATGAACTGCGAATTACTTTGGCTTCTCCTGAAAATAAATGAAAATCTTGCGCATTCAAAATAGTGATGTAAAAAAACAACATTTAATCAACGAGATATTTCCTTTGAATTTATTTAAGCTCTTCCTTAATAAACATTCAAAATAAATATATCGTTCAAGGTCCCGCCTAATGATTCACGACTATGTATTTTGGTACTAGGTTACTCGTAAATTGCTTGTAGCACCCTGATGTAATTTGTTCAATGTCACGGACCAATGTTATAAAATAGAACCGGAATATGACCGCTCTTCTTAATTAGTTCACATATATTCAACACACGCTTTTCCCGCTATTAAAAATACTTTTGACAAGTTCCAATGAAGAGATTTATGTCTTAGCAGATATACCGATTACTCATTAATAACCATTAAGTTGCTATTAATGTTACGTTGATTGGAATGAAGAAAAATTACACTCATTTCCGATATTCATTTTGCAGACGATTAATTTAACTAAATGGACGTACTTTAATTCCGAAGCAGCTATTTGTTTATCTCGATGTACGTATAATTAATGTTGGTATTGGGATCGTGACTCATGGCCCAATTCATAATGCTTTTTTATAATTAAAACTTGCGAATGGCCATGTCCTTAACCCAAAAGCGATGTTAAGCGATATAAATCGGTGTATAAACCCGTTGTTTTTAATAACGAATATCGACACCGACAGGGCATGTGTTGACCTATGACATAACGCTAGCGCAGCGAGTGAGTCAGAGGCCTGCTCACGCGCACTTATCACGAACGCACTACTTAGTTTTTTTTACTATAGGCTTGCGTTTTACCACTATCTCACCTGATGGTAAGCGATAATGTGGTCTAAGGTGTAACACGCTCGCATAGAAGATACCTGTTCACTCTCGATTTGAAGACTACCTAGGTTGTAGTAGTCAGGAAACTCAGACGTTGCAATGCGTTCCACTCCTCGTTACGCTTAGTTTCACACTTGCGATTGATTATAGTGCAACATAAATAACTTAAAAAAGTCATGCATTCAAAAACAAAAAGTAGGTATTGGTTTCGCTAAGCAAACGCGAGTTAAAACATAAGCCTTATATATTTTGCAATGGCACTTAGTCAAAAAATACAACTGAAAGCTCTACTAACTCTAGATATTTTGTTTTTTTTTCAAAGGCAATTTTGTAACTGAATAAGCAGTAAATATTATGATTGTAATGTGTTGAAGGCTTTATTTCCTTCATTATTTGTAAAGTCTAATTATGCACGAGCATTTGTTTGTGGCGTCTAATTGAGATTTATACGTCAACAGATACACATCTTACAAGGCAATTGTAGAGTTCTAGGATTTGTGATTAAACGTAGTGCGATCGGATCTGCGTGTTTCTGTCGATAAGTAACATGTTTATGGCCATGATAGATAGAGTTATTTATGAAAATAAATTAAAACTTAAAATTTGTAAGCAAAATAAGTTAGAAATGTTACATTTCATATTAAATTAGATATGTGGAATTATTTGAGATAAAAGTACTTATCTACACATTGGTAGGTCTCTCGTATGCTGTAGGCCGTCTGGGTACCACAGCTTTGCCCGTTATTCAGCCGCCAAGGAGTGCGCAAGCATTACTGTGTTCCAGTTTGAAGGGCATATCTGACGTCTTGGGGCGATGAGCGCATTGCAGTGCTGTGCAATGCTTTTTATGCTATTAAAGGTTCTGGGTGGCACTGCAATTGTTATGGGAACTCGTGACGCTTACCATCAGGTGAACGACTAGCAAGTTGCATCACATAGTACCATAAAAAAACATTACAATATCACCCCGAGGTCTATTGAATTTCGTAAAATCATTACTAGGTGCCTGTCAAGAATAAAGTTGGCTTGGTCCGTCTTCCATTATGTATAAGGATTCTCTATTACTTCTAAGATCTCATAAGGCTCAACATTTTTCTACAAACTTATAATTGTATTTTTTATTGTCCTCAGGGCATCGGCCACGTTTCTGGTGGTCATATCAACCCCGCTGTGACTTGCGGTCTCTTCGCTGCTGGTGACATCAAGCTGGTCAAGGCTGTCTTCTACATCATCGTGCAGTGCTTGGGTGCCGTGGCTGGAGCCGCCTTCATCAGGGTAAGTAGCTATAGGTAGGCATTATGGCAACATATAATATCAAAAGGCTGCAGACTCAAATGGCCAACGGAGAGTGAAGGATGTTATGAGCATCATACACCGAAGGGCACTAATCGAAGCGCTTTTGAATTTACAAGATTAGTCAAGTTTAAAAGATTAACTAAAAAGGCCCTTTTAAACGTCATATATACATCATACAAATCAATTACAATACGTTAAAAATTGTAACTTTAAATATCATGACATTGAAAAAGGCAAGCAAAGCCATTTCGTTCCCGCACTCAAATTGAAGTCCGGGCCCAGAAAAGAAATGTGAAATCTGACTCTATAGTAGGGGAGCCCAAGCGGGGATTTCGGGATTTACTAAAGCGCGGCAGATTAATATACAGGGAGATACCTTGTACCCGGTTAAGTACCTCCACAAAACATGAGGCCCATATATAAGGCCGCCCGTGAAGAATACAGGATCAGATTAGTAAAAAAAAAATTGACCATCAGAAATTCTCGAGCGCGTCAGATTAAGGTAGGGTGAGTTAATTACATCCTAAAAAGTGTATATTCCACTAATCTGACAATTTGAGAATGACGTAAAAAAAGGGGAGGGCAACAAAGTTGTAAAAAAAAAACGTCATCTCGACATTCTCGAGCGTAGCTAAATTTTTTTTTATTTTGAAGGAAATAATTCAAGAATAATGAAAAATATATAATCTGACGATTTCCGCAAGCTGAAATAACAAAAATTCGTCGATAAAGTTAAATGCGTGCAGCTGCGTAATTTTTTTATAAATACATGTAATCTACTAAAAAAGCATACACTTATTTATTTGCATGCTATTTCCTGAGCTTTTTAATTAATTAAGTTCAATGATTTAAAAAAATAAGAAAAAAAATTTTTTTGAAAGTGGTTTTTTTGGAATAACTTTTAACCGGCTTTATCGATTAACTTCAAAAACTAATCCGCCTTTGAGCTTGAAAAACCACGTCGATCGCCACCAAGCTGGTCAAAATCGGTTGATTCGTTCGAGAGATATCGTGAACGAAAGAAACCCGAAAAAGTGTTTTTTCGGGATTACTCCGAAATTTGTGGTTCGATCAATTAAAATTGCAAAATTACTTATGAGGATGATAAAACTGCGTCGAATGGTGCCAACCGCGTAAAAATTGGTTGATCCATTCAAAAGTTATTGCGGTTTGAAAATTCCAAAAATAGTGTTCTATGAAACTTCTATCAGACTTTCGAGCTGGGAGAGCTCAAATGCATAGAAATATTATTTCTTTGAACTCAGCGAGCTCAAAATATCACATAAATTATATTTTGAGCTCAGAAAATGTCATAAGTACAATTTCAAGCGCCCAGGAATGGAATTAGCGGAAAGTTGCAGGGATGGCCTTTAAAGTGAACCGTTTTTCTAATTTTTTTTTGTCAGATTAGGCGAATCCCTCTAGATAATCGTCAGATTATGAGACAGTACGTTTAGAACATAAAGATGAACCATATATATCTTAATCTGACGCGCTTGAGTATTTCAAAATGGCGATTTTTTTTTGCACATTATGAAAATCACCGCGAGTTTGCGTCCCATTGAAATCGTCAGATTAGTGAATGAGAGCTTTTTTTTGGCGTACTTAACACTCCCTTAGAAAATCTGACGCGCTCGATAAAATTTTTTTTTTTTTCATTTTCAACCCTTATATACAACCACCCGCATCATGCAAACGATCAGATTAACATACGTACATTATTAAAAATACGTAGGGCATTGATGCTATCAATATCTGATGCGCTCGAGGATGTCCATGCAACAGTTTTTTTTTACATATTTAAAAATCTATAGCCGCTTCCCCCACCGATGTAAAGGTATATATCATATAACATTTTTTTCTTCTTATCATCTAAGCTTTGCATCCCAATAGGTCTCTACGACGCTCGAGTAAATCCCCATTTAGCCTCGTGGGCTCCCCTACTACTACCAGTGCTTCGGAAATACACCCGCTATAGAAGATAGCAACAAGAAACTGCGGGGATGTCTTTTTTTTAATCTTTTAAAATGTCTAAAAATATAACAATGAACTAAAACTAAATAATGAGGTATAAATTATTAACATAACCCAATGTCAAACTAGAAGATAGATGACTACGAGTGAGATGTCCCATAGCCATAGTATCAGTAACATGAAAATATTAATAGGTTACGTAGAGAAGCTTACGAAGTCATTCCACATTTACCTTTTTGGTACCTCCCTCGTGCAAAGCAATACTTGTTTAATATTTCTTCACAATTACAGTTATATTGCAATAACACGCACCAACCTACCTAATAGTAGATAATATTACAAGGATGCCAAATATAATAATATTTTAAGGCGAGGGCGCTATTTTAAATTTTGCGAGTAGTGCATTCAATATGCTTAGTAGGTACGACGGAATCGCCGCTGCCGTCGCCCAAGGAAAAGTAATTTTACGAGTCATACTTTACTTTTCATGAGCAAAATAATTAAAAAGACGTAGTTCGCGCATTTTATTTTTTTAGATTTTTGCGTGCCGCCCATCTCTACCTAGCCAGTAATTTTTTCAAAGTATGCACACGCTAGCCGCCAGACCCACCTATGTCGATCTAATTATACTGCTTGCTCTTACTTCGCACTTCGCCTGTAGCGTACACTCAACAAGTCCACACAACACACATCATGCCCACTCGCACACACTCAGCCGTTAATAAAAAGTGTCTCGCTCGCCCTGACACTGATGAGCTTAGAATAAAGGAGCGAGCCCGACCTTCGCCGGTGTGCTTAAGTGCAATAAGCTTTTCAATTTATAAGTTCGGAGAACAGTTACATAAATTATGATGTCGAATCGTTTAGGTCTTCATACACTGTTAGAGTATGAAGTAAATAAAATAGTGTAGTGTTAAAAGCTATACGTACATTTTAGAGATTTTAAATTTCTAATACATATCTAATATTCATTAAAAAAAAGCGCAAGCATTTGTTTCGTGTCTGGGTGTTGTGAGACCATGGTCCTCGTAGTTCCTGGTTCCTTATATACAGGGAATCCTAGTTAGGGGTCAATATCTATGTAGGTGATCGTTGGGCGTATTTATTTATTTATTCTAATTATTTCTTTATTAAAGCCATGCCGTCAAGCGACCAAGTCGTGTTTCGGGATGATGTTCGGTGAACCATCGGGGAGACGGGTCTGAGCAGCCGCTCAACTGCCGTCTCTCTCTAGATCTATGTGCTCTATCTTAGGCCACATCATCGCTTCACACTAGGCTAGATAGTGGCCAAACATAAATCTATAAAGTAATAAAAAAAATCTACCCTTTATGTACAATATATTATAAATTAAATTATTTCCGCCAAAGAGTTAACAATGACAGCACCAAAGAGCATCTAATTAGCGCAGGCACGATGCAGGCAATTTATAATATTCGCGACCTCAAGTTCAGGCGGGCGACATTTTACTTCGCGAGCTAACGAGTGCTCCGTCTGTCTGTCTGAGCTGATAATCAATTTGTTTCGATCACGTTTGGTAAATAGCGAATAATATTTATTGAGGTATCGACTAGGTTTGTTTAACTTGTTAAGTTGGTTGCAAATTTTAACTGTCAACTGCTACAGCTTGGTGTTGACTGGTCACGTGTTTCAAACTGCTGTTTTCAAATATTTTACTTGTATTCTGCCGCCAAGCAGTAGTGCGCAATTATTACTTTAAAGGGCATTGTAGCCAGCGAAATTTCTGAGCATTAGAGACTTAATATCTGTTGTCTCGGGGTGATGAGCGCAATGCATTGCTGCTACGCACTGATTGACTGATTGATTTTATGGAATTAAAAGTTCTGGGTGGCACTGCAATTGTGGCAGGCGTGGCGCTGACAATCAGGCGAACGAATTGCTCGTGTCATCACTCAGAAACAAAAAAAACTAGAAGTTTGTGTGAGTCTTTTAACAGATTATTTTTTTTACAGTTGGCTATTCCCGAACATAGCGTGGGTGGATTCGGTATGACCAAGCCCGGAGTTGGAGTGACTGAACCGCAGGTTAGGCCCTTGTTCTTAAGAAAGCTATGTTTTTTATAGCATAAAGTGGCGCCCGCGTTTACCCGCACATCGCGAGCATACATACAAACAACTTTACCTTTTTACAATAATAATATAGGTAAGTACTGACTATCTTTATCATAGTTCGTGGTTCCCTAGTTACAGGGAATCCTAGTTAGGGGCCGGGATCTATGTATGTCAACGTTGTGCATATTCAAGGTTTGGAAACTATCGTGAGTCGAAATATTCAACTTACTAATATTATAAACGCGAAAGTTTGTAAGAATGTATGGATGTATATTTGTTACTCTTTCACGCCGCAACGCCTAAGCGGATTGGGATGTTTAATCTAATGTTTCCCCTGCAGGCGCTGCTGATCGAGGCTCTCATCACGTTCGTCTTGGTGCTGGTGGTGCATGGCGTGTGCGACGGCCGCCGCTCCGACCTCAAGGGGTCCGCGCCTCTCGCCATCGGCCTCGCCATCACCGCCTGCCACGCTGCCGTCGTAAGTATCAGATTACTTGAGGACACACATTGGACTTCTTTCAATTTTAAAAAGCACTATTATAATTGTGTGGTTAGTGGCATTCCACGTAGGAATCTACCTACCTCTGCAGACAAATATCTACAGGATATACACCACAGAGAGCTTGTGAATAATTAGAAATGTTAAACGACTTTTGTTATTGACTGTCAAGTCAGTCTCTTTATTCATTTTTAGCATCACAGACGCACTTATGAACGTCAAATTATACTACCACCGTATCGAAAAAAGAACCACTACTCGAAACCGAAACTGAGGGGCATTTTTAAAGAGATTTTGTAATAATTTTTTGGGTTTCGACAAAGTTATGTTTCTTATGTACCCACCAGTTGGCTACTTTGCAAAAGTGGAATGTTCCAAGCATCTTTGTCTTCTGTTTATAGTTACTGTATCTATATAGGTAGGTAGGTATCTAAATACCTTAATTTTTTACAATTAATAAGTAATTAAACAATTAGCCCACTAAGGAAAACCCCAAAAACTTAACTATTATTTTATCAAAAGTATCAACATTTTCGTAGATGAATAAATTTATTGAAAATACAATTATATCACAAAGATCTTTACTTAACTTAGGCCCACTTGCACTAACGTGAAATCTGGGTTAAGCCATGGGTTAACTTAATTTTTGGTATATTAGTATATTTTGGTAAAACCTAATCCGTGAGTTAACAGCGGTCACACGTTGGTGCAACTACCCTACAGGATTCATATAGTAAATGTTGTTAATCCTCATCCACAGATTCCTTTCTCCGGCTCCAGCATGAACCCGGCCCGTACCTTCGGACCTGCCCTCGTCATGAATGACTGGACTGCTCAATGGGTAAGCTTTACTTCTATTTTATTTTTGCTATCTGCAAGGTATCAGGCAGAGTTTTAGACTTTGCAGGGACACCGAAAGAAAATGTCGAAAAACACCTTAATTTTGCTTGTGCGATAGTACTTTTTAACTGACATAGTCAGTACCTACCTACTCATATACACTATAGTCAATATTAGAAAGGGGATACTTACCATGAAATTCCTGTTTTGATTTCTCGATATTTAATCCTATAGTAAGTAGGTGTACCTAGGTGAACCTACTTAAAAAAGTTATAAAAGGTAATACTGCTAATGTTATAAATGCGAAAGTTTGTGAAGATGGATTTGATTTTGATGACACTTGGTATGTAGGTACTTTAGGTCCTAGAAAAGGACATATTCTACTTTATATCCCGGGAAACCGCAGGGCGCAGCTAGTCTTATATAATTAATAGTACATTGTACACCGAGGGGAGAAAACGATCTCGAGTTTCCTTTAAGCCCTCCGCTGCGCGTCGGGCTTAAACATACTCTCGAACAGAAATAGAACTTTCTCCCGAGTGATACATAGTGCTTTATACTACACCTACGAGGAAAATAAAATACAATATTTAACGCAACGAAATAAATTGCCGCGCTTTTTTTTTCGTATTGCAGAATAAGGTTGCCATCCTCATTTCATTAAAAATAGAAAACAAAAAAAAACCGCCTGTTTTCTCTAATTATTTGATATAAAACCTTTTTGAGATTTGAGGTTTGTATGTTTCCCACCTCTTTTTTCTAATTATTTCATACAAGACCTTTTTGAGGTTTGACGTTTGTGTTTTTTTTTTATGTTCGCTGCTAAAAAACAAAAGAAAGCTAGCCGGGCAGTAATTGATTTTCATACAACATTCCTGCCCTGCTTCGGAGGGCAGTAATGAAATTCCATATAACTTTTCCCGCCGCACATTTTTAAGGGAGAAATTACGAACTTTGTAACCCGTTTATGAACGAGTAATAAGACACTTTCCGAGTGGGTGTGGTATAAACATTATTATAAGTCTGAGTTGCGCAAACAGAATATTTCAAGACGTTTAATTTGGATGCAAATCTATGCATTCAGAGCATTACATCCGATAACAGTATCGTCTTCTTGTATATAATTAGGTACCTATACCTACCTAACCACTTTCACTCGGTCACGTGACGTCCTGAGTGAATGGCACGTGATCCGACTGGATATGGGACTGTTAAGAGTTCAGATAGGCTAACATAAAATATTACTTGTGGTAGGTTTCTCGTATGCGAGAGGCCGTCTGGGCGGGTACCACCGCTTTGCCAGTTATTCAGCCGCCAAGCAGTAGTGCGCAAGCATTACTGTGTTCCGGTTTGAAGGGCATTGGAGCCAGCGAAATTACTGGGCATTATGAGACTCAACCGCTAATTGTCTCAGGGTGACGAGCGCAGTGCAGCGCCGCGCCGGATTTTGCAAAACAAAGTTCTGGGTGGTGCTGTTATTGTTATGAGCTGGCGTTTTACTTACTATCAGGCAAACGACTAGCTCATCTCGTCATTCAATTACATAAAAAAATGATTATGTATACCTCCTACTAATATTATCCTCCTACTAAATCCGCACATAACTTCAGAAAGTCAGCGGTGTAAGGCCAGCGGGATTCGAACTCAGGTGCGTCGGTTCGAAAGTTGCACATGTTCCCACTGAGCCACAGTCGCTCTTAACGCCACATCATCACATCACATGCGTCCCGCGGTTTCACCCGCGGTTTTCCGGGATAAAAAGTACCAGTTCCCAGGATCTAAAGAACCTACATACCAATTTTCATCAAAATCCGTTCAATCCCTACAATTATCAATTTACATAACATAAAGAACAATTAATGATAAATTGAATACAATTAAATTAAATATTAAAACTAATTTATAATATTAGTAGCATATCAACAGTTTTGCGAGATACATCCGCACCTCACTAAAACTAGAGTTACATTAACTAAACATAACTAATTAACACAATTAGGTAGAACCCGTTGTCATATTAGTTAAGCTATTACGAGCAGTTTGTCGACAAATATAAAATGTTAAATATTATACTAAGGTCAGATCTGTTAGCATCCTGTGGCGTAAAATAGTTTAAGTGGTGCAAATATTTATACCCGACACGGAAACTTGAATGTGTACGACATTATCTAAGCATAATGTATATAATACGTAAAACAATAGAACATTATTATATGTGTAAAAATTAATAAGAAACCTAGGTCAAACAAGTTCTTCGGAAAGAAAATATACGACCACCATCGTCTGGAACTTGAACCCGCATGTCAATCTAAATATGTCAAATAAAAACTCTGAGGGAAAAGCTCTGCTAATCCCTTAGCTTAGTTTTTAGCTTGGCATTCGTTAATGCTTCATAGAAATGTACTTAGTACCTACTGTCTGATATAAATGTAGAGAGAAACCTAGGTACCAACAACTTTAGCAGAATTTCAAGCGTATATTTAAGAAGACCTACTTCTTATTATTGTAATTTACTAACGTATACAAGCTCCTTTCCATAACATAGCACAAGCCTCCTCTCGTTTTTACGAATGATCGTATGCAGGTGTGGCAAAATTACTAATTCTTAAGGGTTTTCCTTTGAAAATGAGACAGTTTTGTTATTAGAAAAAATTTGGAAAATAAAACCTGAATTTTAGATTTTTTTTAAAAGTTCAGTCAACCCTAATCGACCCTATTTCTCATCATTCATAAACTTATTCCAAAAATTTTCTTTTAACTTCCTGCAAAAGAAAAGGTACTAGCTACTACTACCTAACGTGAAGATCCCAAAAAATTTACGCATCCTGTATACGTTTTGTACGGCCTGTAATTTGCAATAAAAAAAGCACGACGTCGAGATGTATAGAAAAGAACTATCAACCTCTGCGTTTCTAAGACTAACTGCCCTCATGACAGTGATAGGCCTATTGTGCCGCCTTCCATATTTGTTTAGCGGAAGAAAGCGTGAACTCCCTTTGTTCTGTACTGCTTTGTTAATGGACATGCTAACAAACTGTTAAAGGTGATTTATGCAACTCATTAATTATGTCTGATGAATGAAAATGGACAGCTATGACAGTAGAAAATAAAGAGCTCTTTAATAAGGCTATATTGTTTCTAATGATCAATACTAACACGTAGGAATGTAGGCAACAATTTAAGTTTTTTAATTGATGTTACGACCTAGTTAGTATTTAATATTTATCATCATTAAAATACGATAAATCTATCCGAGCATTATTTTAAACTTAAACTAAATAGAAGCTATGGAATCATTAACTAGCATAAAACCCAGATAAACTATAAACGAGACATCAGATTAGGACTATCCAACACAAGTGGAATAAACGGCCTCATCGAGAACAACATATTCTGGGTGATGCTGAAACTGTTATGGGCAGGCGTGTTGCTTACCATCAGGCGCACGACATGCTCGTCTCGTCACGCATAAACAAAAAAAATCGCATGCAATTAATCGTGACCTTTCTTTCCAGGTGTACTGGGTGGGCCCAATTATCGGAGGCGTGTGCGCTGGTCTCTTCTACAAGTTCATCTTCCGCATCGGCAAGCAGGGCGAGAGCGGCTCCTACGACTTCTAGGCTGCCACTGAAGTCTGACAACCGAATATCTACACTATAGTGCCTTTCTTTTGCCTCGCGTATTACTAATCACTTTTGGGAGTAGATATTATATTCTCAATCCGTATTTGGCTATGATAAAAAATAATAGTTAAAGATAGTATTTTACGTATATGGAGTTCCTTTCAAAAAACCTTTCGACATTACAAGAGACGCATTTATTGTGCTTTCTCTACTTTGTTGTGGTTAAAACGATATTAGAATGGGAACAGGTATTTTATGATACCTATTCGTCTTTGACCACACTTTCACTTGAGTCTGCGGTCAGAACCTTGTTAATTTAAGCTATAGAACTTTGTAGTGGTCACTTACAAAAAGTCTTATAAAAACGTATTGTGTTAATGCGCGAGGCAATAGCATAAACTCGTTGGTATAAATACCTACAGCTTATAATTAAATCTATAGGTCTAGTGGGAAACAACACAACAATATCAAAGAGTTTATAAAATTATATTGTTAGTTTTTTGCTTGGACTTAAGTACATTCGTGTCCAAAGGTTAAAATATTTGAAGAATCATTATTTTCTCATACAGTTTCTATAAATGTATTATTTAAGATAATGCCTAATTTAACGTAAGATTTTATAATAAGTCTATTTATATTGTGAATAATGTATTTTTAAGTGATGACGGTTAACTTTGGACAGTAACTTGTCCATTGTTTATCCGATCGAGTGCCTGTGCTAGTTGTGAATATTATGTACGAATAATAATTATTAAAGATAAGTCTCGCAAGATATTTTGAAATAGATATTTTAATTACATAATAATCATTGTTTTTTATTTCGTCTTACCTTACTTAATATAAGTACCCACTTAGTCAAAGTTACGAAGCGTTCATGATTCATGCAGTGGCGTGCGTCTTCCATCTTTGGATGCGATAACTATAACAGCTGAATAGGGTTTAGATACAAAATAGATGATCGCGTCATGATTTTCATTGGAGCATGACAAAAGCACAAGGACTCAAATTCCTTGTAGACTTTACCTACGCTGCGTTTCGCAACATCTCGTGACTTCTCGGTGTAATCGCGGGCACATCTCGAGCAATGTGAACCTCAGATGTACTGTAGACTATCTGCAAACTTATAAAGCTTATAAGCGCAGCAAGGCCGTGTCAGCACGACACGTCGCGTCGTCACGCTTCCACAAGAGGGCTCGATGTGACCTACTTGTCTGAGTGGGTAAGTAGGGTATAGTATAGACAAGGTGTTTGTTGATATAAGCTCCTTGGTTTGTGAATTTGCACTGTCAAGTAGCATGACCGGTCAAACTCTGTAAGTGAACTTCTTGACCTTTTGGCGGGTGTTGATGGCTCAACTGTTTTATTGCAACTGAGCAATGAGGCGAGCAAGTTGTTCGGCTGATGGTAAGCGCCAAGTTTGCCCATAACTAATGCAGTGCCACCCAGAACTTTAAATGTTATGCAAAGTACAGCGTAGCGTAATATGTCAATAATTTATAACTATAAATTGAGAATTTTAATACTCCCGACACAAGTCAGATCCAAGAAACACCGCTAAAAAGCCAAAAACCTGCTTACGAATAAAAAAACGGCACCCAAATCGGATCACCCGTTTAAAGCGTATCACACACTACGCAGATACGGTAAGATTTTATCTGCGTATAAAAACTTATCTGAAAGTATCACACACTTCGCAGATACGATAATATACGAAATTATACATTCACGTGGAATCGTTCAAACTGAATACTTGATTTATTGGTGCGGATCGAATATACAGTGTGTTACAATGAGTTCGCGTTTATTGCTTCTGGATTTATTAGACAGTTCCTCAGAAGAAGATTCCGACTTTGAATTTAACGCACGTGTTGCGTTAGAATGCGAAGAATTAAAAGGCGAGGAATTTGGATGGAAAGTCATATAGAACTTCGAGGCGAATTTAATCTCTTCAAGGATCTATCAGATAATAGATTTACTATTTCCGAAAACTAAGGGTGACATTGATGTCGTTTCAAGATTTGATCAAAGAGGATATTAAAAAATAATACTAAAATTCAACAACATGTATAAAGAAATATATATTTGTACAGATACTTGACGAGTTATCTGCTTAGTGTGCGTTGCTTCTTGAGTTTAGTATAGAGAGCGATATTGACAGATACGCGCTCCAGATGCAGATACCTTACCGTATCTGCGTAGTGTGAGAACAACAGAAACAAGTAGTCAGTTTGAAGGATTCCGCGTGAATGTATAATTTCGTATATTATCGTATCTGCGAAGTGTGTGATACTTTCAGATAAGTTAAGTTTTTATACGTAGATAAAATATCACTGTATCTGCGTAGTGTGTGACATGCTTATTATGTACCTATTGACGTGGAAATATTGTTTGACATATAATTGATCTGTATTAATATGATTTATTCTGTATTTTAATTACTTGTTTTCATATCTGTATTGTATTTTAAATGATTAATTAGTGTAACTGGCTGTATAGTCGTTCTAGTTATTAATAATAATAATGCTTAAGAGCTAAGGTGCCACAGACAGACACAGTGGTAAAACTTATAACACCTCTCTTTTTTGCGTCGGGGGTTAAAAACTAGGTCTAGCGTGTACATTTCAATAGGTGCGGGAGGTAAGGCATGACATACGGGACCCAACAGAAGTCGTGCGTTGCGTCAGAAAATGCACCCTAAGGCCATTACGCTTCATAAAACCACTCCCTTCCCGCACCACGTAGTGAACATTGTGTTCCTTATTAAAACTTAGTCTAGAGCTGATTAGATTTAGTTAGGGAATGAGGTCATAAAAAGACATGTATAAAGCAGGAACTATATATTAATCAAACCAAAGAGACATTAAGACGGCAATACATTTTAAGCACCAAACTACATGTGAATTGAGACAAACAAAAATAATTTTAACAATTAAGAATATATTATTATAAATGTGTGACTATTATGTTTAATTTAAATCCATTGAGGCGGTGGCCCAGAGCGGTGAAAGGGTAGGTCGCCGTGCCTATGAATGAATGGCCTCGCTGACATCAAATCGTTGACGAATCGGTTCACATACAAAGCTTATTGTAACGTGGTACCGTACGAGACGATTCACTTGTCTACAGCCTCGGTAACTCCGCATTCGGAAGAAATACGACTCGGAAAGACAATAAGAAATGTAGCACTAACCAGACTAAACAAGCCAGAAATGTTTCGATACTTTTATTGCAGAAACATACTACTGATGGTCAATATCAACTAGATAACATAAACAGTGAAGTTTCTAAGTAAACGAAATATACCAACAATATGCTAATAATAGTTCTTAGGAACTTTTGCTGGTGATCAGTAGTTACTATAAAAACGATAGCTTTTTGGAATTTCCGCTAGACTTGTGTAGTTAGTGTGAACAAAATAGCTCTAATTAGTGTAATGCAGTCGAATTTCTTCCGATAATGTAAGACCACTTCCTGATTAGGTCGACACTACAGCGATACGACGTGCACACGACATTCCAATATTATTTAACAAACGTACGTAAATCGACTTTACTATATGTAAAGATAAAAATTCGCACGCCGCATACAATCGTGTCGCGTACGCGGTACGACATCCACAAGGCAGGCGTCGCGCTTGGTTTGAGCTTGAATACGACGCGTCGTATCACTATCGCAGCGACTCAATCAGGAAGCGGGCTAAACAAAAGTGTTGCTATCAGGGGAATCGTCTAACTTAAATACCCGATCACTTTTAAAGATATCTTCGTGATTGGTATTTGTTTGGGGAAGTCTAACTTTTCTATTCAAAGTCCGCATCCCAATCCCAATCATTCGATATTGCAGTTTGAAGAATGCTAACGCCTTCCAAATTTGAAATTGATAGCGATCGGTGTTCGAGTTGGATGATTCCAGTGGAGATCTCGCGTTTTAACAGCGGAGGTGCCGAAGCTAGCAGGCCACGCACGCGGCGGGCGGCAGGCCGGGCGGGGCTCAGGGCAGGTCAGCGAGCGCGGCCCGCAGGAAGGCGGCGGGCGCGGGCACGTCAGCGAGCCAGCCGGCCGCGTCGCACAGCTCGCCGAGCGACGTGCACGGCAGCAGCTCGTCTGTTAGTGACGTCACGATGCGCTCGGCCGCCTTCGCGTTCGCCTCGTCGTTGTGTCGGATGTACTCCGCCAGCTTCACGGGCCACTGCTCGATAGTCGTCGCCGTCACGTTCTGGAATTGTGGGTACTTTGTTAGCTACATGTGTTTTTTACAAGCTTCTATTTAACTTGCAATGTTTGGGTCTCTTGCAAGCTGAATCAGAACCACTTCCTCTTATCCTACGGAGTTGATATTTTGCATACTTATCAAAGTCCGATGATAATGCAATATTATGGTGACAGTCAGCCGACCTGATGATGGAGATGAAAGGTGGGCAATGGAACGCCTTGACGGATAATTCTAAACTACTAGTATATGGGCTCATTTTAATCTACCTTGAGTGAGAATTAGGCCTACGCAGCTCAGTGCTGAGCCTACCCCTATTGCTGCTGTTTTAGTGCTTATAACTACTCTTAATTCTATGTATACAGTTTGGCAATAAATAATTTGTTTCTCTATCAAAACCACACAAAACAAAAGCGCATCGCCTCACCTTAAACATGACAGTGTAGAGCTGGTCTATAATAGCGACGAACAGCGCATACGGCTTATAGTCCGCCCAGGGCCGCTCGGCCTTCTGCTCGGGCGCGAGCGAGCGCACGGCCGGCCCGCCCGGGACCACGGCGCGCACGTGACCGATGATAAGCAGCCGCTTGAGGGTTTCCAGTTTGACTGCGCGCCATCTGTTGGGAGAAATAAAATCATCATCATCCTTCTTAGGCCACATCATCGCTTCACATCAGGCGGAATAGTGGCCAAACATAGACCTATTAAGCGTAAAAAAATAGGAATTCAATCAAAATGTCTTTATTCATTTTTGGCATCACAGACGCACTTATGAACGTCAAATTCACCATGACTCTACCACCGTATCGGAAAAAGAACCACTACTCAGAAGATACGGCAAGAAACTAAGGGGCATTCATTAGATATTTTGTGCCAATCATTTGGTTTGCTGCTGCTCGAGCAACCAAATTTCTTCTATCCTTCTTATATCATTTTACTGGGACGATTCTACGTCATCTGTCGTCAATGTTCACATTAATCAATTCTTCTTAATTTTTCTTTAATTTTTTTTTATGTAACTGATTGACGACACGAGCTGGTCGTTTGCCTGATGGTAAGCAATACGCCAGCCCATAACAATAATAGCACCACCCAGAACTTTGTTTTGCAAAATCCTGCGCGGCGCTGCACTGCGCTCGTCACCCTGAGACAATTAGCTGTTGAGTCTCATAATGCCCAGTAATTTCGCTTATACGAGAAACCTACCACCAGTAAAATTACTTTAAATCTTATTTTTGATAAATAGCCGTATAATAGTGGGAGAACAGGTACTCACTTGGCGTGCGGGTAGAGCATGAGCGTGAGCGTGGCGAAGTAGAGCGGCCCCTCGGCGTCGTGCGCGGACTCCAGCACGCGCGCCGCCGCCGCGCCCAGCGCCCCCTCCAGCGCGCCGCCCTCCCGCGCCGCCACGCGGCTCCTAGGTACACGCAAAAACTCATTTATTTATAAACGGGAAAAAAATATAATGACCATCGAAAATTTTAGAGATCCCATTTCTATCCAAAAATTGTATCGGCAAATCAAATTTAGTAAATGACCACTAAATCGAATTGCCGCACCTCACTCTTCCGTAGTCCACCTCGCTCTTACCCCTAGAGTGTATATAAAAACCGCGGAGCCAGAAGCTCGCGAAGGAGGAACTGAATGAAGCAAGCCTACGAGGCCGAATGAAGCAAGCCTACGAGGCCGAATGAAGCAAGCCTACGAGGCCGAATGAAGCAAGCCTACGAGGCCGAGTGTAGCGAATGGGGAGGTGGCGAGCAAAGCAAGCCGGCGACTTCCGCAGCGCAGCGAAGGTCAAGCAGGGGAAGCGACATGAAGGGCTGACGAGCGAGGCTTCTGGTGGAGCTTACTTTGGTGATCATTTATTATTTTTGGCAATAAAAAGTGATTTTTTGCCGTTACATTTTACTAGATCTGGTGGTTAGTTAAACATAAGCCTTTATAGACTAGGTTTACAAGTCGAGTATGTCAATTTGAGTGGTAGGTACTTAGTGTATACCAACAGTGTAATTCTATGTATACACACGACACTATAAAATATACATTAATAAATAAATTAACAAAAATTTTAAACACAATACTAATATACAATACAATACAATAACACTATTGCATACCACAAACATAACATACATAAACAAAATAGAAATCTTAACGAGGGTAATACAATTGGCGGTCTTATCGCATAATGCAATCTCTTACAGACAACCTTATACATAAAAAAGGTCAAAAGAAATATAATAAAATTAATATTTACATGTCAAAAATAGAATTAAATTGCAACAATCATTACACACTTCTCGAATTATGTTCGGTTGTCGAAGTATTTTCAGTCGAAACAATGACTTGTCGAACTATATTTTGTTGAAGTGTCGTGTCGAAATAAAGAACTGTCGAAGTTCAGAGGGACACCATAGTATAAACACAGAATACTAAGGGACAGAAACATCACTCCGCAAAGACATTTAAACAAATAGAGACTCTTGCTATGGCACAATAAAATTCAATTCAGCTCGCGTAGCGCTGCATGCCTACCAGTCATATTAACCTACACAGCGCCTCTCTTTCTATCGCATAGCTCTTATCTCTTCTGACGCGGCACGTGTAACGACGCGCGACCCGCCGTCGGTGTCCGGCTATGTACTTGTAGCTTCGTACCTACAGTGCGGAGTGCGCTAGGCCTGGTATAACACACAAAATGTATAGACATGCATGTCACTCTTGTTACTGTATGCGCACACTGTACTCACGTATTGATGACGTATAGCGCCATGTGAAGCAGCGCCGGCACTAGCTGCATGTTGGAGAGCGGCCCGCCGCCGCCGGTGTCGTCGTGGAAGGTGCGGCCGCGCGCGAAACGCAACAACAACAGCTTGAGATCGTGGATGGTGCACGTGTGGCCGATGTCGCGGTGCCCCGTGCATTCCTAGACACGAAACATGTATAGACTATGTGATCTTCTCTTCTCTCGTGTCGGTGTGTGGCCAACCCTTGTGTATATATTTATTTAATTAATTCTTTATTGCATTATTACAAGTAATGTGTCTGGGTGTTGTTCGACCATGGTCCTCATAGTTCCTGGCTCACTAAATACAGGAAATCCTAGTTAGGGGTCAGGATCTATGAATGTGATGGTTGGGCGTTATTTATTTAAATGATTATTTATTTAAAATGATTAATAAATCTAACCTATTATTTGTTTCGCTTTGTAAACTGCTATACCGAATGAAAGAGACTGAATCCTACGACACAGGAGTTATCCTAGTGTGGGATTCAGAGCTCATAGAATTGATTGTACACGATTTGTATTTGCAATAAAATGATTGATTGATTGATTGAATATGAATATTTAAATGTACAAAAGGAGAAATTGATGCTAAAGCATTTTCTATCAGTTATCCAGTGACGGTAAAAGAAAGTTACAAAGCGTGCATCAAAAAGTTAAAATACTAATAGAGAAACAAAATAAATATCGTATTACAGCTTAACGTGCCCTCCGAAGCGTGGTAGCAGCCCCTAGATGTAAATACCACACAAACGGTCAACCATCCAAGTTGTAACTGCTCCAAGAGTAGCTTAACCTAGAACATCTGTTGCGAACGGCGAGGCGACCTACGCTCCGACCGACTTGGTGACTTATTTAACAGAGCCCATAAAATATATATGTAAAAAATAGGCAGGTAACTTTTTAACTGGATTTTTTGCTGGTTAACTCCAGTCTTGCGATTGATCACACATCATGTAGTTTCTTGGACGACAATGCTCTATATTCCATCGATACGTCGCTTAATGTTTGGAGATTCTATGAATACCGAGCGGTAAGCACTTCCAATAATCGATTGATATCGGACAAAGCTGTCCGATATCAATCGATTATTATTATATTCTATGACATACCTGCAGATACGTCGTGTGTCTTGCCAGGCAGCTGGCATATGCGGATTCAGGCACATGCGGTCCCCACAGCGGCAGCAACCCGTTGCAACGTGTCGATGCGTTTTGTAGCGCGGCGCTTTCCCATTCATCTCTGAAATATAAAATTCGGTATGAGTCCATCTCGATTACGGGCTAAAATCTGAAGCAACTTTGTGCAATGGTAAAGGAAAATGTCAAAGAGTGGCGTTGCGATGAGCAAATTGTCGAGAATGACTGTTGCTTCAGTCGCGGCATCATTGACGCGCGCCTATGTCGCTAAAGACACGACAGTGGAGGTCCATACTATTGGGAGGTAACTTCACCGGGTAGCTCGTAGACATCGAGCGAAGGGTCGGTACTCACCTGGCGCGCGCCAGGCGCACGGCGGCCATGTGACACTCGACATGCACGATGTTATAGTGCGAAACGGTGGTGTAGCCGAGAGTCTTGCGCGCGCGCACTTCGTATTCCTCCACCGGGCATCGCTTTGTAAACGTGTAGATACCGAGCACCTACGAAAAAAAACGATAATAATATTAATTTTGAGGCAGTCGGTAGGATAACATATTATTTTACCAAGCATCTACAAAAATAACAATACTATATGAACTTTGGGGCAGGCGGTAGGATAACATTTTACTTTTGACAAGATTTTGTACTGTCATTAGAAGTACTTTTAATACAGTTTGACGGAATAATCTTTATGAAAACCGGCAAAGTGTAAGTCAACATACTAAGTTACTTTTCATGACTAAATGGCTGAACCAATCTTGATAAAATTGGGAGAGATAGCCTGAAGCCCAGAGAAGGAATAGGTTAATTTTCTAACCAATTTAACACATTGTTACCGAGGGATCGAAACCATGAAGAACAGGCGGCGGCTAGTTACCAATAAAGCTATGTTAGTCGTGTACTGACCTTGGTGGGCTGGTACTTGTACCCTTCGCGGCAGATGCAGCAGACGGCACCCGCCTCCTCCGCCAGGTCGGCGACCTGCTGCGTGAGCGAACACTGCGCCGTCACCTGCCCGCGCTCGTTGCTGCGCATGCCCAGCGCGCCCAGCTGCCGCTCACGGACCGCCATCGCGAGGCGCTTCTTTTCCTATCAGAGGGAAATATATATTTAAGCGCAACACACAAATAAGCTGGGGCTAACGTAGACTTGGTCCGCGCCCGCCCCGCCTTCTGTGTGTTCAAATACAACAGAGCCCGCGCCACCCCTCGCCTGAAACGCCACCGGCCCGCATTCTGTGTGCCGTAGGCTTTAACCTAATGATGATTTTTAATGGTCCCGCCCGTCGGTAGATGTTTACGCTGGGGCGTCGATCGTCCCGCTGCGGGAAAAATCACCACACGCCACTTTAAACTTTATTTCTATATTTTTGGGATTATTTTGTTTGAGATTTTATGGGAAGTGAAAGTGCAAAGATGGATGATAAATTTAATACGGAGCAGTTTGTCGTAGATAGATAGATAGATGAACGCTTTATTGCAAACATTAAATTACAGAAATAACATATTATCGCTAAAAGCGATCTCTTCCAGGCAACCTTTGGATGGAGAGGAATTATCTTAAAGACGGGGATGTAAGGTCTACAATAATAATATAAACAGTATATGTATAGTCGTAGTTGCTTATGTAAATGCCAAGTATTATAAACGTACGTCGGTATAGTTTAGATGTCTTTTAAGTTTATGACATAAACTAACACAAACTTCAGTAAATGATAGCAAGCCTAGGAACACCTGGATAGCCTTTGCGTTTTTCATATTTATGACGAGGCAGAATGTTTTTCAGCGGCGTTTTGATTTCGTTTTAAACTTCATACACTTGGCGTTCTACGAACAGTGAGTGGTATAACTAGTTTTACAATGATTTAACCTGTCCCAACTATACTTTTTAACACTGGAGGAAGTCAAATCAATCAATCAATCAATCAATCAATCAATCAATCAATCATTTTATTGCAAATACAAATCGTGTACAATCAATTCTATGAGCTCTGAATCCCACACTAGGATAACTCCTGTGTCGTAGGATTCATGAATACAAAAATGGACACGAGAAAAGTAACAAAATGGGAATTATTCTATTGACTGACCTGTCGAGTAAAATCCCGCACTTGCTGCACTTTAGCGGCGCATTGCGGCTGTGACCGCAATGCTTCCAGAAGGTTCTCTGCGAGCGAACCGACGTGCTCGCCGGACGACACTTGTTCCAGTCGATGCACTATGGGAATCACTTTCTCACAAACTAACATCTAAAGAAACAAAGAGAAAAGACGTTTACGTTGGAAATTGTATCATATTGAACTACCATTATATTGTATTTGAGGAAAGTGATCGACCTCAGATCTAAGATATGTTTCTTTTGTTATTTTGACAGCCGTGTGGTGTAATGGTTAGGCAGGTTGGCTCAAATCTCATCTTACCACTGAGATTGCGGGTTCGATTCCCGCGACGAGACAAATGTTTGTACAAAGAAACAAACGGGCAAGCATTTGTTTCGTGTCTGGGTGTTGCGAGACCATAGTCCTCATATTTTCTGGTTTCCTAGATACAGGAAATCCTAGTTAGGGGCCAGGATCTACACTCTGGTGCAATGAAATCGCACATAGCAACATTTTTTTCAAAATTTCATTTATTTTTTTTTAAATAAAAAAAATATATTTTTTTTAATATGAAATTAAAGGTTATATCAAGACCTATCTAATGATACGTCATGGGAAAGATTATGCGGTAATGTAATCATTAGCGTATCCACTTGGTACATTAGTATTTACCTGCGTCGGTTCGTGGTCGGTAGCGAGTCCGGTGAGGAACCTCAAGATGTATTTCAAAGCGGGCCGGCTGATGAACTCCTTGAGCTCATCAGAATCGGTACAGACGAGAGTTGGTTTCACGCACGGAGCGTGTTTCTGTAAAAGAACATCGTATTGTCAGAGATAGATAGATAAACACTTTATTGTTAAAAACCTCAAAAATAGGTACATGAAAAACAAGTACATTAGTCATACTTTCTTACGGTACTAAATTAAATGTATTTAATGAAAAGTAAAGGTATGAAATGTTCGCCTAACGAACGTGACCATTTAACTATTATAGACTATTACTAAAACCTTAAGGCTCACCACAATATACTCAACTGCGTAGGGACGACTACGACTATTGTTTCAGACGAGAGCGTCTGAAATAATCGTAGTTCCATACGAAACTCTTCATAGTTCAACTGCTTGGAATTCAGCCGATCAAAATTCAAAATCGATTTGAACACAATGTTCAGATCCTTCGACAGTTCCTATCATTATATACCTTACTACAAAAGACATAAGACTCACCACAATATACTCGAGCGCATCTCTGACAACACCCAGCGATATGAGATAATCCTTCAGCGTCCCTCCTATAGAATTCCTCTCGATGTTAGCACAGAGGACGCAGAACAGTTCCATACGGAACTCCTCGTCGTTCCACTGCTCGGAATCCAGCCGGTCGAAGTCGAGGACTGGTTTGAAGTGGTCGACGAGCATGGCCATCTTCAGGTCGTTTCCGTAGACCAGGGCAGCGAGCACGCGGGTCAGATGGCCCAGAGCGAGCGAGTTAGTGCGGATTCCTAGTAATAGAAAGGTAAATAACGAATTTCAGTAAAGTAAAATTAAAAAAAAACCTGAACAACGAACAAAAAAGGGCTGAACCGATTTTGATAAAACATGTCTAAGAACCAGCTCTAGAAAACCTGCTTTCAAATAGAAATACCAGCATCCAAATAGGTTCACCCATTTAAGAGCTACGGTGCTACAAACAGACACACATAGTGGTCAAACTTATAACACCCCTCCTTTTTGCGTCGGGGGTTAATTAAGACATGCTATTTTAATTTTCAACTATTAGAATTTGATAATGTTTATGTTTCGGTGGAAAATGTGGTGACGGATGGGATAGGACGCATAATTAACATAGCTATGCTATACCAACGTAGCTGTACCAAACATTTTAGGGAAAATACAGAAACACAACTGCAAGGTATTTGTCAAAATGTCGAAACTGAAGAATTAAGTATCAGTAACATGATTTACTATCAAAAACATTCGAATAATACGGATTTAGAAGTACTAACAATGCGTACTGCACTGTTAGTACACTGCTATCTATGAAGTATAGTTTACTGGGCATATATGAGACTTAATATCTGGTGTCTCGGAATGATGAGCGCAGTGCTACGCAGTGCTTTTTATGCTATTTAAAGTTCTGCGTGGCACCGCAATTGTTATGGGCAGGCGTGGCGCTTACCATCAGGCGAACGGCTTCCTCGTCTCATCACTCAGATCCATAAAAAAAGTATTCTTAACTAATGTTGCAATATTATATTGTGTACCTGGACAGTCGGTGCAGTTGAGCAGCGCTTGCACATGTTCCGGTCCGCCGAAGGTGAGAGAGAACTGCAGGAACGACTCCAAGCTCTCGCTCGCGGCCACCGATAGGATCCGCTCCATTATCTGGAACAAACAAATCCATTGAACTTTTGCATCTTATTTGTCATATAAGACGGTCTTCTCCTTTGAGAATTACTTTCTATAACATTAGTATTTAGTAGAAACAGGTCATGATATTTCATAATTATTATTCTTAACGGAGCCGACAACAATTTCATTAAACTTTTTGGCACCAACCCAACCTCCCAGTTTCGGCATTCGGCAACATAACACACTAGTACCTCCTCTACACTAATGCTTCCGTTGAATCAAATGTCTAACTATAGGCGATAGTCGACTGCTATCCATCGGAAGGGTTGTGTCGTGTACTGCTTCTTTCCCTACCCCTCATCACTCACTTCAAACATAAAAAGGTACTTATTGACATAATAAGTGGTTCAATTTCTGTTTTGAAGGCTCTAGCCCTTGACGTAGCTTGACGCTGTGTTTCAAGAACCAGTTCCTTCTCACATAAAAACGCCAAAACGTCTGAATAGTTCAAATAAACGAGAACAAAAGAAAGTTACAATAAAGAACATGCAATGTGTGAGCGTGTGGGGGTGAGAGCGTATGTGCGTGTGTGGGTGTGGGAATGGAGTGCATGTGTGTGCGTGTGAGATTGTGTGTATGTGTGATATGTGTATAAGAATGTCTGTGTGGTAGTCGTGAGAATGTCCCCTTTAATTGTTAAATAAACATAAGAACAGCAACCTCAAGCAGCTGGTACTAACCTCGAGCAGCTGGTAGACGAGCGTGACGTCCCTCTCCTCAAGCGTGGCGAGGTGCAGCGCGTGCAGCAGCACGGGCAGCGCGCGCGTGTCGGCGCGCGTCAGCACGCGCACGCAGCGCCGCACGCGCGTGCACAGCCCAAGCAGCCGCAGCAGCGTGGAGCACAGCGCGCGCGCCGCGCCCACGCGCTGGATCGCCGCCAGCCGCTGCAGCATCGCTTCCAGACCGCCTGCGGACCATTGGGAGATTGAAAAAAAAAGAAAGATATTTTTTTTATTTAATGACTTGAGTCAAATAAACACCCGCCGTTAGAATTACAATCTAGCCTAATAAGACTAATAAATAATTTAAATTTGACTTAACTGCCAAGTAGAGTAAAACTATGAATAATTATGTCCATCAACGCTTTTCTTATTGTCTCTTTTAAACAAATTAGACAATTCCATTCGAAAATTAGGATCACGATCATAATCGCTATCCCGTTAAAAGGTATCGCGATAGATGTTAAAGCTAGACAACAAGCACCCTCTCTTCTCGTCACTGAATTACATAAAAAAAAATCTTACCGCAGTCGGCAAGCACGTTAGCCATGCGGTACAGTTGTTCGTCGTCGACGGCCTCGGCGTTGGTCTGGCTCAGCGTCTCCACAAACTCCTCGGTAGCGTCGCCGAGTAAACCGCGCATGCGGTAAACTACGCGCATCGCATCCACGCCCTCGCCTGATGTACACCACACCTGCGACATGATCAGATTTTTTAAATTCCGGCGCAAAAAGTAGGGGTGTTATAAGTTTGACCACTATGTGTGTCTGTCTGTGTATCTGTCTGTGGCACTGTAGCTCTTAAACGGGTGAACCGATTTGGATGCGGTTTTTTTATTTGAAAGCAGGTTTTCTTTTATCAAAATCGGTTCAGCCGTTTTTTACTTTTTATAAGTTTTTTTTACTGAATGTCGCTTATTCTGTATTGTGTTATTACCAAGAGTTCATTCATTTTTTAATTTATCATTCACTAGCGACCCGCCCCGGCTTCGTACGGATGCAATATTGAGTAATTTTACGACTTAAGACATTAAATTTCCTCTACTACACAAAAACTTAATTAGAACGTTTTGTACCTTCCGTAAATGACAGTAAAAACCGTATCAAAATCCGTTGCATCGTTTAGAAGTAAGCGGAGAAACATAAATGAGGACGTGGATAGGACTTTGTTTTATAATACTTAGGTATTTAGAGATGAGAGGTACCTTCTTGTAAACGTCCTTGACGGGCAGGTCGAGCGACATGATCTTGTTGCAGACGAGCAGCTCCATCCCGTTGTCGTCCTCGAGCAGCGCCACCAGCTCGCAGTCCGTGCAGATCTTGTTCTTGACGTCGCGCATCAGCGGGCCCATACCCGGCTCCAGCGACGAGTACGGGTTGCCGAGCATGCGGCCCTGGGACCAGACATTGACATTTGAGATATTGGGACATTTATAATTTTTAAGAACTATTATCACCAAATTCTGACCTGACATATACAAACACAGACATATATAGACATACATATATGTATAGAAGACTTTTCATATGCGAGAGGTCTGGCGGCCTCTTGCATATGAGAAGTATTCTATGCATATAAGCCTAGTATTCCGTCTCACACACACACACCCTCTCACCCTCAATTATAGGTTAGTGCTGTTCTTCTTAATGTGTTTTATGCAAATTAATTAATTTATGTTGGTACCGCATGACACAATATCGACGAACATCTCTCGAATAAAGGGGGTATGCTATAAATCAGCTTGCGTGAGCTGTTAGACTTACGCAGCTCAGTGCTGAGCCTACCCCTATTGCTGCTGTTTTTGGGCTTATAAATATTGTGACTCTGAATTCTGTGTATACATTCTGGCAATAAATCATTTCTTTATCTTTAGTACCCAGCTAATTAATTAATTAAAAATTTTTTTTTCGACGATAATCTCCGTTTCACCCGAGAATAATCTAATGACAACAGTAATGATCGGCTTATTTACCGTAACGAAGTATTTTATTAAAATATATATAGCTCTTCAAAGACTAAGCTCCGATTAGCAAGATATTCTTGAGGAATGAGCATTCTTTACAACCAAAGCTATGGAAAAACATATATCACCCTTGATATTTAAACAAGACTTCTACTGTAAGAAAAGCTCATCTGTACCAAGGACACCAAAAGTTTATGCTTAGCTTACCTGCAAGAAGTCCTCTTGTTGCGGATCCTTCTCCAAAGTAAGGAAGAACTCCCCGACGTCGTTTTCCTCCGGGTAGATAATGGAGCACAGCCGCTCGAATATGAACACAGGCGTTCGATAGTCGTGTAGTGGGTACTTCTGTACTGTCTCTATGCATACTGCCATGAACTCGGCGGTTTCAGCTTCTGTTCCTAGTGTATGAAACATTGTTAGCTGAATTATCGCTTAGTTTGCAAACAATAACCTCATAATATAGCCCATTGCTTCAACGATTGTATTTTTGTCTGTTAGTACTTAACTTTTATTTTTTTTAATATCACCATCGATTTCGGCCACGGTGACAATTTTTGCGATTTAATTGTTTAGTTGCGCTTTGAAATTTTTGTTATGAAGGGGGGAGGGGGGGGGGGGGGGGGGTGTTAAGGCCTGTATTGACATCTCGCTTAACGTGTATGAAACATTTTCTCCGCCGGTATATACCCAAGCCATCTTCAATGTTCTATCAGAGTACCAGCCGGGATATAACACCACGGCGCCGCGTCGTGGAAGATTCCGTTAAATTGATGTTGGCGCCGCGCTATTGTGATGTGCACCAGCTCCCACATTGTGAGGGTAGGTACGTATGTGTGTGTTAGCGGGACCTGAACATCCCATTTTATAAGTGTGACATCATACCTGTACCTACCATATTTCACGCAAATAAAACAAATAAAAACAATAAATAAAACAATTTCATTTCACATTATGCGGGTAAAGTACGTGACAATGTGCGTGTGTGTGTGTAAACTTGTCGTCGACATCCCGCTTCCACTTTATGCGGGTAAGGTGTACACGTGCGTGTTATCGTGTGTGTGTGTGTGTGTGAGCCGGGCTGTACGCACCGGTGGTCATCTCCTCGAGCAGCTCGAGCAGCTTCTCCTGCGTGTCGTCGGTGAGGCGCGTGCGCTGCACCACGAGCCGCCGCAGCGACAGGTACCCGCCGAGCACGGCGCCCACCAGCCGCGTCTTGTACGCGCGCCGCGCGCCGCCCTCCTCCAGGAACATCGACAGCAGCTCCGTCAGACGCTTCAGAGCGTAACCTGGGGAATAACCATAAATTAGGGACAGGTTAATAAATAAATAAAATGCTATGCAATACTGTCGAATATTGAATGCCATTTAATTTATTTCAGGCAGTATTCAAGTACAACAAAGTAAAATTCAGAGGCCCATATAATATATACTTTACAGACAAACATATATACAAAAATATAACACAATAACTTTTTTATTAAGCTACTACACAACACAAAAAGGAATTTTGTTATTGCCTACATTCCCTACTTCCCATATAGTCTAGCGCTATGAGCGCTAGACTAAGACGGTAGCTCGTCTATCCATTCGTAAATGGTCTGATAGTTTACGCAACGTTCGCCACGTTCACCACTTGGAAGGGTGATCGTTTGTGTGGTAACAGAGGTCTTGTTTATAACTCCGACACCAGGGTTGGCCACTTAGAAAAAGCATTTGATAATATCAATAATAATTATGTACAAAAAAGAAAAACCGAATGACCGAATAATTCCTATAGCAACGTTCTAAAATCTAAAGAACTAGCAACCGCCCGCGACTTTATTCGCGTCGATAGTCGATAGTAGCCTATGGTACTCAGGGATAAAGTACCATTCCAATGGTGAAATAATTTATGTAATCGGTCCAGTAGTTTTTGAGTTTATTTGTTACAAACATACAAAAATACAAATATTTTCTCTTTAAAATATTCGTATAGATAAGCGTACCCTGCGCAAGATCAGAAGTGAGTGTCGTCTCTTCCAGGCGATGCAGCTGTTCGATCTCCTTCGTCATCAAGTCGGCTATTTGTTGTAACACCCCGCGCAGTGCCAGGAACTGTTTCCATGGAGCTTCAGAAGCCAGAGCTAAACAAAGACACATACAGAAAATTATACACTGGTCATGTTTAATTTAAATAAGACTACAATGAAAACTAAGAAGATGAACTCACTTTGATAGAGTTGCAGGAACTGCTCGCTCGCTTCTCCCGCGGCGCCAATTTCTGGTAGGAAACTCGTCAGTAGAATTAGCACCTAAGAAAGAAGGGAGATATTACATTAGAGGTTTAGAATACGCAACAGCGTATGCTAAACAACTTTACATAGAAGACGATGCATGGAACATTTCGCTTTTGCCAAGACGCCAACTGGCACATAAAATACATAATATTGTCAAAGACAAACATACTGTAAAAATAGTAAAAAAATGCTCTTCAGTTTCTTGCCGTATGTTCTAGTGGGGTAGTCAGTAATAATTGACGTTCATGAGTGCGTCTGTGATGCCAAAACTAAATAAAGAACTTTTGAGCTTTGAATATTTCTAAATATTATCCTACTGTGTATATTTGTTTATAACAACTATTTACAATAAATCTCTGTGCTAAACAAATTAAAAATACAACTTGCTGTTGCAACGGACATTACTAGACTACAATAATCAGACTAATATTATAAATGGGAAGGTTTGTGTGAAAGTGTGTTTATTCCCTCTTCACGCCGCAACCGCTAAACAGATTTATATCCCAGGTAACCGCGGGTGAATCCGCTGGGTGCAGCTAGTACAAATACAAAGTACGTGTGTTACGAAGCGAATATAGAACACGAGTTTATTTTAATGTTTGTTATCAGTGTTTCAGAACGTACCGCTTTGGTCCGTTCGTAGGAGTCGCAGAGCGAGCGCACCATCTGGCACGCGGTGTCGCGCGCGATGCGCGAGCTCGGGTCGAACATCACCGGCCGCAGCCAGCCGCCCGCCTCCAGGGACAGCGGCCGCATGCCGTGCGAGAGCAGCGTCTGTGGGTAACATAACATGTATCGGCGGGTCGCGCGAGGGCACGAGGCGGCGCCACTGCGCGTGCGCACCGTGCGACCACTACACGCGAGCTACACTACACTGTACGTACCCTCTCGCGCCACTTGGCGAGGTACTTGTGCGCGAGGTGCGCGTCGCGCGGCGGCAGCGCGCCCTCGGCGGGCGGCGGGTCGCGCGAGGGCACGAGGCGGCGCCACTGCGAGTGCGGCACTTTGCCCGCGATCCACGCGGCCAGGTCCACCACCAAGTTCCCAGTGGACGACGAGAGGGCGTTGGTGGCAGGTGTGCCGGATGGCGCGGTCTCCTGACGGACAAAAATACGTTTAGTCAGAACACTATTTATCTCTGTTTAATTTCAATAAACGGGGTCGGAAATGACATAGAAAAGTCGCAGATCTATCTGGCTGTACTGTATGCCCAAATGCCGCATGTAATATGTTAATAGCATTATTTAGTCAGTATTAGTAATCCTTCCAAGCGATTCGGTTGATTTTCATTTAAATTCCTGGTGCACAACTTGATCTAGTTTCCTTTATAAGAACCAAACAAACCTTAGATTCCTTGGACTGTTCAGAATCGGCGGAGGTGGTAGAAGGGGATGCAGAGGGCGGCGCCATGATCTGTTGCATGTAGCGCAAGCAAGGCAGCGCTACTTGTTGCAAAGCGAACTGGTGAGCTGAAAAAAAAGTCACATTCGATAACACTTAAAATAAATGAAAAATGCACACAGAAGAGCCTTGTGGGACAAGAAATTTGTCATAATAACATTGTGTCTACTTACAGTTAGGCGAGGACGTATTGATGCCTGGAATTCCAGCTAAAGCCTCCGCTTTCAGAATAGCATTAGCAGCCGGGGCTATACCGGCCACCTCTGTCAGTTGTGGACAGCACCTGAAAACGACGTCCATGTTAAAAACGCATCTAGGGCGTTCCGAAATTGCATGGTCCGCGGCATCTGCATCGAAATTTAAAGTTCCAATATTAGCCGCGGTCTTTATGGGCGAGCACTATTACGTCATCGATGACGTCATAAATACAGCCCACGCCGCGACCGCGACAACATGCGTGCAGGGAATGGGTTTGCGTGGTCGAGAGCTCCCAAATTCAAACTTTAATTCGGACGTTAACTTTTTGCCTGAAGTTTGCCTCGCGACCATCGAACCGTTCCGTGAGTAATCTTAGACCATCAGAAACGGAACGCGAAATTGAGGCACTGCGGGCGATACTGGTGGGCTTTTTTCAAAACGCACTCCTAGAGGAAAAAAGCTACTTACAGGCTTTTAACTCAGTCAGTTGCTTTATCAGCCAATAAGTAACTAGTCTGCCGTTTGTTAAAGAGTTTCTTCAGCGAATAGAAAAGCGATGAACTTACCAAACCCAAAGCTTGACAGTGCAACGAAGCCTCGCTTCCCAGCATTCCACGGAATCTTGCACTTTGACTAAAGAGCCCAACAGCAATACTAATGGCCGCACCTGGAACAAATAAATAGCACACAATTAAAGTTGTTGTCGATTTATTTTCGGAAGATACGAGTTCCGAAAAGTTAGTTGATGAAATCTATTGCCATCCTTATCTCTTTGTTTGTTACGGACCGAGATAGCCACTTTTAGTCATCAATAACTAATAATCTGTATTAATAATATCAGAGCCGTTAAGTAGGAAAATGCACTAAAAACACGGTTAGAAAGAAAAAATTGGTAGCAATCTAGAATACACCTAGGAAGGAAAGGAACAGAGTTATTCATGTTAATGTAAGTCTCATGTAAATATTTGTAATTAATTAATGTTGGACTGCCTATTTATAATTTTTTTTATTAACTTTTTACCTTATACTATTATTAATTAATACGGAAATATAAATTTACGACATTGTGACATTAATTAAAATAAACTGACAATTTGAATTTATCTAATTATTTTTTTAAATTTATTATATTAATATTGCACACCATTGTTATGGTAGAATGTTAGGAATTATTAGTATTTAATCTAATAGAATTATGTGTGAAGTTGCGGGAATTCATCTCAAATCTGAAACGCAATGAAAATATCTAGTGTAATTCCGCTGAATAAGCAGAATTAAAGCGTTTCAGATAATTAATATTATTTATCATCTTTTTGTACAACATTTCAGCAATAAAGATTTTGAATTTGAATAAAGTTACCGAGTTGTTGTGATCCTGAGAGGCCGCGTGGCCCATCAGCGACAGCGTGATGCGTTGTGACAGTAGGTTGCAGAGCTGCTCAGTAGCTGGCAGGTTGTCGCGCGTCACCAGGCAGATGAGAGAGCGGACCTCCTCCTGGCACTGCGGAATCACAACGCACATATTGTAAACACATATCACAATCACCCGAGCTCTTAGCAACCGCCAGATTTCGTTTGTCAACAGAGTAAAATATAGCCTAACAGCTGCTGCCCGCGTCTGGGTGTGCGTGGGATTTGGTTGTATTTGGATGACATAATTAATCCTTTTTTTTATTTATGCGTGACCGCCATGAGATAGCAACAGATGAGCTGTTGCTAAAGAAGAAAGGCGTCTAATCTTACAAGGTCTTGTGGCGTGCTGCGGCACTAAGAACAAAACGGCAACAAACGACCCTTGTTAAACAGAGAGGCGTCTATTCTTACAAGGTTTACCTGTGGCGTGCCGCGGTACTGGGAACACAAGGGTAGCATAGCATCACACGACACTCGTTAAGATATAAAGGCGACTTACAAATCTTACAAAGGATACCTGTAACCTGTCGGAGTACTGGGGACACAAGAGTAGCATAGCAACACACGACACTCTTTAAGATAAAAATGCATCTAATCTTACAAGGTATACCTGTGGCGTGCCGCGGTACTGAGAACACAAGGGTAGCATAGCAAAACACGACACTCGTTGAGATAGAAAGGCGTCTAATCTTACAAGGTATACCTGTGGCGTGCCGCGGTACTGAGAACACAAGGGTAGCATAGCAACACACGACACTATTTAAGATAGAAATGCGTCTAATCTTAAAAGGTTTACCTGTAACGTGACGGAGTACTGGGAACACAAGGGTAGCATAGCAACACACGACACTCGTTAAAGTAAAAAGGCGTCTAATCTTACAAGGTTTACCTGTGGCGTGCCGCGGTGCAAGTTGTGCTGCACCAGTTCCTGCACGAGACCGAACCGGCAGAGTCGCGCGCGGTGCTCGCCGCGCCACGCGAGCGCGCGCAGCAGCGTCAGGCACTGCTCCGCGCACGCCAGCGAGCAGCCGTAGCACCCGCCGCCGGACTCTGCGAGGTTAACACTTGCTTACTGAACGGCTCATCACTTTTGTTAGCGAGGTATATCACTCTTTCACCTTTATAATCTTTATATATTACCTGCTTTCCCAATAATTTATACTACTTATATTATTAATTTAGATAATGTAGATTGTTTTTGACTTAAGTTCAAATTAAATTCAACTAGCTATAAGTGACTAAATACTAAGCTAATCTATGATACATAAATAAATACAAGTCTTTCTTTGTAAAAGTGTCCTCAAGATCTCAAACGCGCAGTCTGTCCGGTCTGTATACCAAGATTTTGGTTTCTTGACAGTTTACATGGACACAGAATATTACTACTATTCATCCTAGCAGTAAAGAATGTTAACTCTATAGCTCAACATTATGCTGAGCACAGACCTTTTTTGGCTGCACTGTGCACGGCAGCGGTCTCCATACACATGCTGTAATTGTTTGCCTTGGTCTTCTTAATTTGTCTTATTATGTTCTCCTACACTTGTGTATGTACTATTGATTGTTGCGTGCAGTCTTGTCAAAAATAAATAATTTCTTTCTTTTTTCTTTCTATAGGAAGAATGAGGTATCAAAGCAACCAACCTCATTTTGTCATTATTCTTTGGCCTACGACTTTAGAACCCCTCACTCCAAGTACAATTTTGCTACTCAATGCCATCTCGCTCACTTAATATTGTTTGTACCTACTTAATGTTGTATTGCAATGTATCGATCGTTATCATCTTAACAATTTTAACCCAATTAAATATATTTCATAAAAGCACACATACAAATAGATAATGGACATAGAAAAGGTCTTAATTTGGAGTTAAAAGACGCTACTTTACTTACCTTTAGCAAACTCTCCATCATAATTCTGCACCAGCCCAGCGTACACAGGCAAAGTATCGCCTTTCAATTGTTCGCTCTGTGACCTATCGTAGGACACTAGTTCTTTTCTGCAACAAAAAGAAAGAACGTGTTTCGAACGAAATGTAAGGATAAAAAATTGAGCTTCTTCAATTTCTAAATAAAGTCGCTATTCGCATCCTCATTTCTGTTTCTCCGCTTACTTCTAAACACCGCAACCGATTTGATACGGTTTTCACTGTCATTTAAATTTTTTTTTTCGAGCAGTTTTATGTACATTCTAATTATGTTTTTGTACAGTAGAGAAACTTCAATGTTGTAATCAAGTCGTCAAAAAATGACACCACATTAGAAAATTGCATCCGTGCGAAGCCGGGGCGAGGCGCTACTATTTAATAAACTACTTTCTAACTAATACTGTCACAAAAATATGTATCTGTCGACAACAGCACTGACCTGCAAGCGAGCACCTTCTGTATGATCTTGGAGAGGTCCTCGAAATGAGTCTTGCTATCGACGCAGTACTTGTGAGCCAGCGTTTGTATGACGCGGTTGATCTGCGCGCCGCCGAACGCCGCGCCGCCCGCCGCGCCGCCTTCATCGCCCGCGCGAGTCTCCAGCCGGTGCTCGCTTATCTTGTGCAGCAGGGACTGCGGACAAATGACATGGTTAATACATTCAAATTCGCGCAATAAACGTGATCCTAATGAACTTGTGTTAGCGTTGCCGATGAGTTAGGAGGCTCTTTCTTTCGTGCGGCTCTTGTGGGTGTGTGGCCAACTCTGTCGCATAGTTACGACAATTAGAAAATTTTATATATTTTCAGATATTATAAACAAACACGGGAGATGAACAGTTGCTCAACTTCCCACAGACTATGTGCTCGATCTTCGGCCCCGTCATCGCTTAAAATCAAGCGAGAGAGTAGTCAAACAAACATAAAAAAAGGAACTATAGTTTTTATCTTACCTCAAGCACAGGCTTGTTGGCCACCAGCTGCCTATACACGCGGTCGGCTTTATCCAAGAGCGCACCGATAGTCTGCACCATCTTCTTCCTCTCCTCATCATTCTCTATGGTGTCGACGGCGCAGCACGGGCGCGCGGTCAGCGTGTAGTCGAACTTGGCGTACTTGCAGAAACCGCACGCGTGACACAGGAACGGATCCTTCTCGTCGTAGTTGATGGCGCTGAGGGATAGATGGAGTTATTATAAATGTTAGATGTCTCTTGTCCCGTTATGGAGATAGAGATTTTCACTGTCATTTAGAGATATTTAGAGCGATGATACACGCATGATAGTGACTGGAGAAGCAAAGCCGAAGATCGGACTTAGTAACGTGCTGTGAACAAGCAGATTGTTGGTGTAGTCAAGTCAAGGATGGTGATGATTAACATACGTTCGAACGTATGTTAGTGGTAATAGTTGGATGTGGCGGTACAAGTCCGAATTCATACAATACAGTGCTTTGGAAGAGGCCTATCTGTTATGATATCAATTTTTGACCTATTCAGCGAATTTCGTTTAAAAACGGTAAAAATAACATTTTACCGCACATCAAATAAAATAAAACATAATACAAAAACCAGAAAAAAAAATGAGCTAGTTAGTGTAAATTACCGGCACTTGTGGCACTGGAATACGTTTTCGCCGCAGTTGGCGCAGACGCCGGGGTTGGCCGGCACTGACTGGGAGCAGCGCGGGCACTGTAGCGATTCGCCTGCACAAAACAAATCGCGAGTGAGCGAGAATCTTCGACCTCGTGTCAGACTCTATGGCCGCTGACGCGCGCATACGTGACCTGCGCAGTATACGATTTTGTATTGACTTCTGCTACTGCGCAGGTCACGTGATGCACCAGTCAGCGGCCATAAAGTTTGGCGCGAATTATATATCCAATAAACATCAAAACAAGAATAGAAAATCTTCGTCTGTTGTGTCGTTTTTAGGATTCCTTAACCGAAGAGCAAATAGGATCCAAAGAATTTGAGCGTACAGCTAATTGCTCTGCTGTCACGCTTTTATCTGTTTATATGCTAGGCCGGCCTGTCAGGCCTTTAGCGGTCAAGCCATCAAGCAGATCATTTAGAAAATATAACTTTTCACACATGAGCTGTACTTACACGTGAGAGATTAGCCCATAATATGCCAAGACCGCGAGAAACGAAGAAAGATAGAGATGCCTTTGCCTTGAAGTGGGACGAGATGAACTAAATATGCAGTTACAAGTACAAACCAATATATAAATCATTCGGCACCCTGCATGCGCTTACGCACTCACCAGCTTTTTAACATTTTTGTGGAAGGACTGTTGCTGAACGTACTTTTCTAGTGGCACATGTAAACACATTAAATAACATCTTTTGTCCGTACCAGTAGCCTGTTGGTTCTCGTAGAAGTCTGCGTACTCCATCATGAGGTTACAGGCGACGATCGGTAGCGGGAAGTCTACGCGCACTTCCGACTGTCCGGATTGTAGCTGCACGCGCTTCGCTTTGTGCCACATGCCTGCGGATAAATGGTGGGAGTGTGTTATAATAAAACTAGCCCATATATGTAGCGCCGTTTTCACGCCATTACATCGACAATCGTATCGTTCTCTTAACTGATGATTGTTAAATAATTAATTTTTAGAAAACAACAAAAACCGACTTCAATGAATCTTCGAAGTCCAAGGTCACATATCGATGAAATTTATATGGGACCACTTCGTAGCTATACTGAACCCGACGCAAAAAGAATTTTTCAAATCGGTTCATAAATGACGGAGTTCTGAGGTAACAAACATAAAAAAAAAAATACAATCGAACAGAGAACCTCCTCCTTTTTTGAAGTCGGTTAATAAATAAGGTTAATTTTCGCTCACCCGGTCGGTTCTTGAGTTCCTGCACGGCCTGCACGGTGCGGTTGTTGTAGTAGAAGTTGATGGTGCGCACCATCTTGCTGCGTTTGATGTCGCCGATGCGCAGGCTGATGCGGCTTATCATGTGGCTGTTCACCAACTTCACTATTTGCGTCGTGGTCGTGAATTTGGAGTCGATCTGTGGAGATATATTCACACAAATGCATTGAGACTTTTACTACTTTTTTTTCCTAGCCGAACCTATGACTTTGTCACCGTGGCAGTAGAATTATAGCGAGTTTATAAAGAAAGGCTATTTACCGGATATAAAAGTAGTGCACACACAAATTGTAGTCAACCTTTTGTAGTCTGTACCAAATGCCGCCCCTCACACCATCCGCACCCCGAGCAGACCGGTTGTTGGCAACCGCAATTTTTTATGCACGCTCAGTTAAGTTTCTTCGGATTTAATAATTTTAGCCTCAAACTTAATAAATTTTTGGTGGAGGAGCCCATTGTCACGCGTGACTTTGGAATCTACTGTCTGTGCTGTCCTAAAAAACCTCCATAATTTACGTCTAAAGCTACCTTGATGGTAGGCAGCTTGATAGTCGCCATCGGCACTTCAGGGTTGTTACAGACGAGGCACGGCTCGGACTCCAGATAGTATCCGTCCAGTTCCACAAAGGCACCCAGGGCTGCGTACAGCGCCGCGTTCCCGTGAGACGACAGGAGAGAGTTCTGGTTGCGTAGGAGGTCTACGGCGCTGCCGACGTATTTCTGTAAGATGTAGATCACTTTAGATAAGCTCGTCAAGGTATAATTTTTATCGTGTGAATGTATGACAAAAATAGTCCAGTCCTCTCCTCGCTTGCCATCTATTTGTTTTTGACCATGTAATTATGAATCAAAGATAAAGCGTCACTGCGATCTACCGCTGCAGTCTGCATAAGCGGCCGTGCTTGGAATCATACCTTAACTTGCTTGCCAAGAAGTGCTTAGCCGTGTTTCATCTAGTAAAGAGAAAAACAAATAGTTTTTTTTTAAGTAGCGTCACTTACCTCAGAGTCAATATCAGGTGTTTTGAGAGTGAAGTATCCCAGAAGGTCGACGAACTGGGCCGCCTTGCGTCCGTACTGCGGCAGAGTGGGCCAGATGCCCCACAGCAGCGACACTAGAGATGCTTGGTCCGTTGGCGACGAGTTGCTGATTTGGAGAAAAAAAATACAGTAAGTATAGCGTTATCCCATTCTGTTTTAATAATATAGGTAATACTAGTCTATGCGTCGAATCTAGTACTTCTCATGTAGCAACTACAATAAACACACAAATATTGTGCTCAACAAGTACACATTTTATAAAATAACGACTTCAATTCTATTGTATCTTCGAAGTCCAAGGTCAAATATCGATTAAATTCACATGGGACCGCTTCATAGCTATACTGAACCCAACGCAAAAATAATGTTTAAAATCATAATCACATAAAAGTACAATCGAATTGAGAATCTCCTCCTTTTTTTAGTCCGTTGAAAATAGGGAAATGAGTTATATTTTTGGATTTACTTGCGTTTGATGTAGTCAACCGCAGTAGCAACTGTAGCATCGGCTCAGTATCAACTAAGCAAATGCTAAAGTTGACGAAGGCACGCTTGCCAAGATACCTATTCACTCATGTTCCTCATAAACTGTATTACAATATTCCTTCTAGAAACACTTGTATCGGTGCATCTAGAAACACTCACTTGTAGATTGCAAGCAGTAACGCGTGCGCTTGCCAGCGGACAGCTGTCGTGTTAGTTTCTAGAAGGAACGCTTTCACGAACATCTTCAATTCAGCTTCGGATACCTGTTTAACAATATTATATAATTAACTGTATATGACTAGAGTGGCAAAGAAATGTCTGATGGAAAGCTGTCACAGTTGTCTGTGGACGTTTGCAATACGAGAACACATGAACGTTGTATTGCCCAAACTGAAAGTGTGAGAGAGACTATTACATTGTTTCTACGTAGATATTAGACAGATGCCATTTAAACCTGGACTATATTAACACAGTCCAGAGATGAGCGTAAAATAGAGAAGGGTCATGCCTTGCGAACAGAATAGAGCATACTACAAAATCAAATGATTTCGGGAACACACCTGGTTTAGTATCTGTTGAACCAGCACTGGCACCCTTTGTTCCTGGAACTTGGAACAGTCAGACATCGGGAAGTTGTCGTTCTCCGCGCTCTTTTCGCGTTCAGTGAACTCGGATGTTGTCGACTGTGGAACGTGACGATATTATAAGTGTCTCCATAGAAATATGCATTCTTTTTTATAAGATATCTGATCTGTTGTTTTTATGTAAGACGAAGTAAAACCTAGAGGTGTGTCAGTAATCATTAGTAGTTAATAGTTGGTTGTAGAGTGATTATACACTCGTTGAGATCGACATTGCACCTATGAATACAAAACTAGCGTCAACTCATTGTACATCTAGTGGAGGGAAATAATTGGTATTGTGCGGCGAGAGATCAGTCGGGTGCCCGCTTGTATCGAATCCGAATTAAGCAGGTTCCTAATGAGAGGAGTGAGACTTAAACAATTTGAATTTCTCTAAAATTTACTGTTCTGCTGTAATTTTCGTAAATTAACCAAATAATACTCTGGTCGTTTGCTCGCGGCTCCTAAATTCTAGTGTAAGCGACACAGGCTGCAAAATTAAACGTTCTTTTTTGGAGTTATTATTATTTTTATATCTAGTTAGACCTCCTTTTTACTTAAAAAAAAAAATCTTTTCCGTTGTAATTTTCGTAAATTATCCAAATAATACTCGAAGAACTGCTAATCGCGGCTCCTACATTGTATTGTTAAAATGAAATGTTCTTTTTTGGAGTTAGACCTCCGTTTTACTAGAAAATTACAGAACGGTAAAACATTTTTTGGAGACAATCAAAATGTCACATTTTTTCCAAATACTCGAAGGGCTGCTACGCGCGGCTACTACATTCTCCTTGTGAGTGAGCCGCTGGTTGGCACCTCGACGCGTACCTTGCTGTCCTGCTTGGCGGCGGGCGGCGCGCACAGCGCACACTGCAGCAGCTGCAGCACGGTGGGCGCCACGTGCGGGTGCACGCGCCGCGCCACGCTCACCAGCCACGCCAGCGCCTCGCGCCGCTCGTTCGCGCACGTGTGCTGCCAGTTGCCCGTGCGAGCGCTCACGATCTCCGCGCAAGCCTGCACAAACGTAAACACAATAAGTAAAGCGAGCAAGGCGTGCGCTGATTGTTTCGCACGACGTCATTTCTCGCGCGTGTTACAGAGGAGTCATCATCATCAGCCCATTGCGTTCCCACTGCTGGGACACGGGGCTTCTTTTTTTTCTGTAACTGAATGACGAGACGAGCTGGTCGTTTGCCTGATGGTAAGCAATACGCCAGCCTGTAACAATAACAGCACCACCCAGAACTTCTCTCAAAGAGAGTATGGGCTATTTTCCGCCATGTTAGTGGTGCGAGGTAAGCTGGATTTGAACTCGGGTGCGTCAGATCAGACGTGCTCACTACGACGTCGACACTCGCTCTCCACAGAGGAGAATCAGTTAGTATAAACATACCTTCAGATGATCCATGAGCTGTACCAGTTTGTCGTAAGCGAGGTCGGTGGTGAGCAGCGCGCGCGCCGCGTTGAGATGCGTGTCGAGTGCGTGCACGTCGCGCAACTGTCGGTAGCGCTCGCGCGTGCCGCACAGAAGCAGAAGCAGTTTTCGGACTTGTTTCCTGAGAAATACATCGAATATTATGTAAACACATGAACCGCTACGGACGGCGGAACTTTTGTTTTTTAGTTGAACGCACGTTATTTGATGTTTGTTTAAAGTGGCAATGCACGGCCAGAGCACAAGTCCGTTTCATCTTAGAGAAACAGTAGCGAGTCGTAATAGGAGCAAACTTCCCTAGCCTACAACATTATAGGCCTTCACTGTATTTTACTAAAACACTTATTTATTCCCGCAGCTTGGAATTAAAATTAGCCTAAGTATATTTGGTACTCCACTGTTTCTGTGCAAACAATCACATATAATTGTAGCTGTATCTGAACTGATCAGCTCTGTTTTAAAGAAAATAAAAATTCAAAGAAAAAACAAAGACAATGTCTTGCATTTGTAATAACTATTACAATTGCATTTCAAAATTTAAAAAACTCCCATAAATTAACGCCTCTAGTGCCGCCAAGAGATGACCCCCTTATACTGGATTGCGTCTCTAAACGCCTAAGCCTAACATCAACACATAACACAACACTCACCTCAGCGGCGTCTGCTGATTCATCATATACTCGCAGAGGAGCGTGCGCCAACGCGAGTCGAAGTTGGCGGGGTCACAGTGCTTGTGTATCTGGCACGGCAGCCGCAGCGCCATCTCCATCAGGAGTTGAGGGTAGTTGTCGAACACTTCTAGCGCTTGGCCTGTAAGGTGAGACATTTTTTATAGATCTATTTGATTTTTTTATTTATTTGTGAGCGAACTATGCTTATCATTTGCTTTTTTTATTTATTGGTGAACCAACAGCTGTTTACACCAAATATACGTCTATCTATCATATAAATTACAATTCGCTTACGATATAAACAACGTTATATCAAAAGAATATTGAAACACGAATAAATTATCGATAAGACATACTTAATCCGCCCATAGCAAACGTTAGCGTAGCAGAAGCAAGATGAGTACCATATGTATGACTGAACTTACTCTTGACATATTCCTTGACGAAGAACGGTTGCATATCGGGCAACGGCTGAGGAGGCTGTGGCTTCAGTAGCTGCTGAGTGGTCGGTGTCGTGCCCGCATCTGAATTAGAGAATAGAATAGACAATTTAATTTTGTATGTGTTTTTTATTTAATTTCATATTCTGTCTTATGAAAATTAAAACTATATACCATGGGCATCTTGTGTCGGCGACATTTTTCTATATCAATATATTTACGAAATATTTTAACAATAAATCATTAAATAACAGGTTTTAGTTTTAGAGTTAATGACTCTACAGGCGAGTCCAGAAAGTGGTATTTCGACATTTTTGTATGGAAAATGAATAATTAAAATATAATAGATCGCGGCCGCCCCGTACCCCTTTCAAACCTCGCCCAAAATGGGTGGAAAGACCAAAATTAACAAAAACATGTTGCAACAACAAATTTTTAAGACTAACAATGTCAGCTTCCTAAAGCTAGGTCCTATTTTAAAACTCATTGGCCGCATTTACCCGCCAAGCGCCATACGCATATATGGTTGTGCGGAAGGCTATATTTGAAACGTGGTACACATACTTTGTATCCTGTCCTTCCAGTAGGGCAGCAGCGCGGCGAGCACGCGGTAGCAGTGCGCCGGCGCGCCCGCACGGACCAGCGCCGCCGCCGTCAGCCGCGACACGTGCGCTGCGCACGCGCCGCCCGTCACTTCAGAGCGCGCCGGCGCGCCGCCCGACGCGGACGTCTTCCAGCGCGCCATCAGGACGCCTGTACGAGAGTATACAGTTACAAATTGATCGCTATTATCAATAGTCGGGTCCAAACAGATCGACGGCGATCCACGGCCGCTCTAACTCGCGCGACTCATACGTACGGTCGGTGTGGACGCATGTCGCCAGATCCAAACGATAAAAGAACGAGACTTCACGTAGTAAATAAGTAAATAAACTGTGACGAAAAAGCACATTTTCATCGTTGATCTGAACGTGGAACGGCCGGTGTGAAATAAGTTCGATGGCAAAACAATATTACAAATTTAAGAACAACGATCGCTTTTAGATGGAATGCTAAATCGATTCAAACACTTTTTCTTGAGACACTCAAATATTGAATTTAAACCTTGCAAAACCCCTATCTAATCACCATGAGACACTCACTGAGGAACCGCATGATGACCAGCTGCAGCTCGCGCCTGTTGGTCCTCTCGTGCACGGGCGGCGTGGCATCCTCGCCTGCGTCGGCATCGCTCTCCAACTCGGAGACCAGCAGCTCGAGGCGCATGATGGCGAGCTGCAGCTCCTTCCTGTCGGCGTCCTGCTCCGCGGTGGCCCTCTCCTCGGGCTGGATGTCCAGCTCCGATACCAAAAGTTCCAGGAGGCGGTCGAGCACGGCACGGTCGCCTTCCACGCTCGAGTCCAGATCGCCGGCCAGCATTAGGACAACCTGAATGATAATTAAATGACGATCAGATCCTGAGCGCCTACTAAGAGTTACTTTCGAGCGTTCGTTCGTGCGGGCTGAAAGAGACACTCGTTTGCCGGTTGCATAGCGCTGTCGCGCGTGGTGCCGCCTTCGCTGTAGCCCTTTAGAATTCGACTCACTTGTAAGAAACGTATACGTCTGAAGAAAGGTCTATGGCAGCGAGTTTAAACAGCAGATAGCAGCGACAACGCGTGCAGTTTACGCATCTCACTCTCTGCCTCGCGGTACGCGACGTCACCTACTATGGCTAGAATTACCGAATGCTACTTACTTGTAAGAAAGGTATGGCCCTGCCTCCTGGCAGTGTTCTCAATATCGGTAGCGCGTCCAAGGCAGCGGATAGCAGCGACAGTCGCAATGCGTGCAGTTTACGCGTCTCACTCTCTGCCTCGTGCGTGCGCGACGTCGCCGCCGCGGGCTGGGATGATGACGTAGATGGCCCTGCTGGAAAAGATAAACAAACGTTAGTATAGGATTCCTTGGGGTCGTCTGTAAGTCTTTTAGTTGGTAATGGATTTAAGGTTGTTAGAGTAAAACGCAAAACTGTTTACTGTTTGCACGGAAGGGTTTGTTTTTAGTAGCGAAACCTAAAAATCTCCCACTGAAAAGAGGCTATTTGAAAGGCAGCAATGTGAAAGTACAGGAAGAAAATAAAGAGACGAACCAAAAGGGAGTGGTAAATCTGGATTAGCTATTTATCATAATTAGGTAAAACGTCAGAGGTTCCAAATAAATATTACTAAAAAACATGCACACAAAAGTTTATAGTTAAAACAATAATTGATCGACACAGTAAGTAACGAAAGAGGACATCCCATACGCTGTCACAAACCAACCTTACTACTACCGGGCACGAGAACATAATACACAGACCAAATCAGTGCACTATATGATTGTTAAGTTTCGCGCGGAATTCAAAGAGTTACCTTTGAATTCTGCGCCTTAAGCGTTATAGTAAGGAATTTGCACCGATACCCATGTGTTAGAATTAGGCCTCAGAAAGTTAAAACTTGCGAACTGATTGGTGAAATCAAGCATGTCACTACCAATATATGTTTGTGCGTTATAAACTTTACTAGCCTGCTATAGCAATAGGCGCGACGACGACGTTGGACGTCGTCATCGCGCCGCCGGCCGACGGGCCCGACATCTCGCCTAGAACATCACAAACACATCCACATACATATACACACACGAGTGCGATATAGGCATACGTAGGGTATCAACACTACAACTAAAATGCCTCAATATCCAACAAAACCCGAGACTATCAAAACTTACAAACAAGACCCAAATAAGACCCTCTAAATTCCCAAAAAAAATTCTTTAAAAGTCCCAAAAATCAGTTACATTAAAGTCCTACATCATTCCATCATGCGCGGTGTGACTCACCGTACGCACCGCTGGGGCCAAACAATGCCCTTGTGCTCTCAAGTCCTAAGTAAAGGCGCCAAAGTATCCAGCCCAAGTATCCCCAACAATCTAGTTGAAGTCACACATCGTATCGCATCGTATCGTATCGCACATAGAGATCGCTTTATCTTATTTTAGCGATAAAAACGATAAGACCGCCAATTGTTACACTTCTGTTAAGGTGTTTTAATTGTTATAAATTGTATGCGTGTGTGTTCCAATAAAGAGTTATTATTATTTTTTCATTTTTATTATTTAACCAGACGATATACCTAACATTGTACCGCGGGCGCTGCGGTCGCTATTCGGAACTGGCCCATAGACTTACCATACGCACTGCTCCGGCCGGACACGCCCCCTATACTATCAGCGCCGGAGCCGCCGCTTTCCGAGCCGGCCGAGCCCGCCGCGTCCGCTGGCGACGTACGGAGAGTGCTGCCGTCTGTGGCCGCCGTGCTGCCTTCGTCGTCAGAACTAGAAGAACAAGACACATATTACCAATTAACTTAGGTTATGCCCTTGCGCGCAACAAGTTACAGAACTACAGCCTTACGCACAAACGTATGCTTTGACCAAAATAAAATGTTAAAATATCGATTTTTATAGAATTGTATCGACTTTAGCAAAATTTGCCCCATACAATTTTGTGTTCCTTATAAGCAGCAGATTCTATTTTCTACCATCGTCTCTTTCGCAGTGCATTGTACAAGCAGTGTATACGTTACCCAGGCGGCGAGGCGGTGGCGTCACTAAAGCCGGGCGCGGGCGGCGGGGGCGCTGAGGGCGCGGGGGGAGCGCGGCGCGGCTGCTCTTGCAGAGACAGCGCTATGGCGAGCTCTACCATCGTCTCGTCGTCTGCGTCGGGAGGTATGTCTAGGAGAGCCTCTAGACCTGGACAAAAAAAAAGGAAAATAAAAATATTTATAGTAAAATAGTATTACGAAAATAAAATTCATTTCTATTGGTATAAGTAAATAACCTTTATTAGGTTTGGACTAGGACTAGGAGAAAAGTAACTACATATTGACTTAAACTAATTTTGTAGTGTATATTGAGTTTTACTTAGAAAATATACAAATTCAGCAGACGACTTAACAATTCGATAGTTGGTCTTTCAAGATTAATTGACAAAGACTTGGCACTTAGGTCACTAAAACTGAACACTTTTGTCAACCGAATATGTGGAGTTAGCTATCGAACAACGACCCTACATTTTACTGCTGCGCGGACACAGAGCGTTGAATATAGTACTCATACTCAATACTGCGCGAGTGTAACTACGTAAAAGATCATAGACCGCTCACAGTTCGAGATCCTCGCATACTCTTCGCTGTTCGCATTCGTACCTTCTGGCGGCAACATAACCATCGGCTCTAACGGGTCGTCGACGTCCATAAACTCGTTGGCGGGTTGTGAGTCGCGGCGCGCGCTCACGTCGCTTTCGGACGCGGCGGCTTCGGTGATGGAGGCTTGCGCTGTAGCGCCGGATGCCCCTGTTGATTAAAAGTCTTTAGAACTACTACTGTCTTCTCCCTATAAATATAAGCGAAGTCCAATCCCAGACTCATCATAAAATTGCGCAAACTACAAGCCTAGGACTCTGATATTTGACGTGTAAGTTCCTTATGGGATGTAGACGCCCGCTAAGGAAAGATTTTACGAAAGACCCAATCTTATCGGGCCAAATGGGGGCCAATCATTGGAACCATAATTAAAGAGTCCAACCCAATGGTCAAAAGACCTTTATGTGACACTGAAATGTTTTTATAATAGACAATTTAGATTTAAACTTTACTTTCGAAAGACGAACGACTGAATCAAATAAAACATAAGTTAACAATAGGGTTAAACTCAGAATTGTATTACATATACGTAGGTTTATGTAGAAAGAAAAACTACGTCTTTTCGTGCCTGAAGTTTGCATCAGAGATGAAAAACGGAGTTTTAATCAATGGTTTTACATCAATCATACCTGGAGTATTAGGCGGTGAAGGGATGTAAACCCGACGCCTCTTCACACGGGGGCGAAGTACCCTCATCAGAGCTGCTTTAGCACCAAAGCTGATGGTCTGGTCCTCGGCCAGCAAAAGGGACAGGTAGATTTGATTGCCAAATTCGATCTGTAAGAAAACATTCAAAACTAAATAATGAATTAAATGTTTTTTTTTATTACTGTAGCCAAATGACAAATTTATTTGACCGAAGTCTCACCTGATGGAAAGTGACGATGCGATGGATCATTATTTTAAATTCTCTACCTAATGACTTTAGTGACTATTTGGTTAACCATTTGTTACTGTGTGACGCAGTCCGTAGGATAGCACGGCGGGCGGTGCCGGGGGAATGTTACTACTACTTGTATAGTCAACTCACACAGTCCGCGTCTCCGTGCAGCTGGAACGCATGCACTGTGTCCGCTAGGGCATGCAGCGTGTGCTCCGTGTGGCGCAGTCCGTAGGACAGCACGGCGGGTGGGCCACCGGGCGGGCTCTTGCACTTGGCCAGCCGCCACAGCACGCTGCTCAGCAGGGCACAGAGATGCGGCTCCTTTTCTTTCTCCTCTTGCGGCCAGTCCTTCCAGTAGACTGACCAATCGCCTGTGGAATATAATAGTAAGTACTTGAAGCAAACAAAAACTCGATGGCTATTGCGATGAAGATGAAGTCTCCTATAAATCGTTTTATTATGTTAAATAGTTGCAACAAGCAAACTTTCCGCGTAACGGAAACCTATCAACGTTGCTACAACGCCGTGAAGGACTGCTTATGTTGACGAACTTGTAGGTCCCTCACACGTGGTCGGAAAAATGGAGAACGGGCCGGCTTCCGTCCTGAAACACGTAGCATCTGTAGGGCTTGTAAATGAGGAAATCGCAGGCAGGGTCACTGCCTTATTCTAAAATGTTACCATTGTCTGGTCTCGGCGGCGCGGGCGCGGTGTACTTGACAAGGTGGTGCGGGCGCGGCACGGCGACGCTGCGCGCGAGCAGCACGAGCCGGAAGTACGCCTCGGGGTCGATGTTGTGCGCGTCCGACGTGTCGCGCAGCTCGCGCAGCGACAAGCACACGTACTTCAGGATCGCTTGGTCCTGAGAAGAAGAGACATTTTGAAATGAAATGTAATAAAAGAGAGGATTTTTAGTGGTCCTAAATTCGATGCAATGAACCAAAATGATAAGAGTAGCATAAGATGCTAGGTTAAAAATAAAGTTATTCTGTAATTATTTCAGATTTTTTATGATATCCTATTTAGATTTATTTAATATTTTTTGCACAATATTTTATTACGTCGAAAGAAACGCAACACAACTCGTGTTACGTTTCTTTTGACGCAGTAAATGACAAAACCAGCTAATTAAAAACATACATCATATCTTTAATCTGTGATTAAACGTCAGATGCGTTTTCTCGAAAATCTTTGTTGATATTTGATTTACCTACCATAAAACTTATTGTATTGGAAGTATAAATAATAAAAGAATTGCGTGTAAAACCACTGTTTTGTATTACTGAAGCACAATACATGCAGGAATGAGGTGATCAGGCCAGAAATTAAGACAGAGTTGAAGGCAATCATTGAGTGTAACATGTTAAAATGAGGACAGTGCTAGAAGCTTACCAGGAAATTATCTTCCCTTTTTTCAATTTTACTAAAAAAAACTTATAAGTGAAAATGACGGCATGTGAAAGAAGGAATGTTAATGAATACTTCTAACGTGATCTTTCTAGGTATCAGTGCTTAACTAAGGACTGGCAGTGTTGTCTATAAAGAAAGGTTTAAATAAAACAAGCTTTTCTATTTTTCAATGTTTATTTAATTTAATTATCCGTTTCATTTTCTATATCATCACGAATTAGTACTCCATCAAGGCAAGTTGCAGGTGTAATATTTTCCTGATGCCGTGCCCATCCTAGGTACCAGACAATAGTCATCACATGAGCACAGCTTCCAACAGTATGTTTGCCAACTATACAGTTGCAGTAATAGCCACAAATTCTGTCCCGCCAATCATTGACTTGATTATCTAAAAGTATATATGTATAATATATTTTGCTGCTCTGATGGCGGGACTTAATTCTTCCCCTGATTAAAAGTGACTCATGTGATGCTATGCCTGGTACATTTGTTGCAGTTGCGTCAGTACTGATTTCTACAACAAATGTACCATTTGCTCGAATGTTCCCCGTAGTAGGACCTAGCCTGTTTGATTTGGTATATACCTAAACTGAACAGAATTAAATCTGACATAATAATAATAAATAATTCCTTTCAGCACTCCCTTCAGGTAAGGGACGAGAACGTCTCCCAGTCCTTTGTGACAGTGAAATTCCACAGCATATACATACTGCCTGGTGGCCAAATTGTGGTGGACTTCTGCCGTGGCCTTTGTTTGGATTATCATGTTCCCTTATGAAAATGTCAAAGCATGCTTCAAACATAGGATATCACCGTCTGCTGTCTGAAAAATTAATGTTAATTTATTTTCTTTTTATAGATAAAATAAATGCTAAAAGGTTTTCCTTAACCACATTATTTCGTCCCCTTAATGCAAAAACCAACTAAGTGTGCTTTTTGACATTTTAACATTAGTATGTAGTACTTGAAGAGGAGATTCTAATAGTATTCGTAAAATTTTTTTTAAAAAGCGCACTTAGTTGGTTCTTGCATTAAGGGGACATATTTTCAATTATTAAGAATATTAATAAATGACTACATTATTATGTACCTCTCGAGTTGTCCATTCTTCAATGATAGATACAACATCAGGATTCATATTAATTGCCTCATACATCTGCTGGTTAGCATGTATAGCTATGTTGCAGTTAATGCAATGTGGTGATTGGAGAGCCATAATGATTTTATTATAGAAGAATATATCTGAAATAAAGTAAAACATTTCATTAGAGAATACAGTTTTTTGTTGGTATGCTTTTCGCATTATTTACACCACGTGGTATTTTACGCCAGTTATTCTTAAGTGCAAGCCGCTGAAACTGCAAAAATATATGTCATTAGGTACTTACAATCAGAAGGCGTAGGTAAGCAAGTTAATCAGTTGCTTTAGTCCAAATCGCACGTAGTTTCGGAGTCTCCAAGTTAACAAAGCCAGGTCACAGAGTTAGTACAATCAAAAACCGTTAAGAATAGCCGAGTTGTCGAAGGATCCGGGAGAATATTGGAGATTTAAAATTTAAAACAACGAAAAGCAAACGAAACAGCGCAAGTCTGAAGTTTGACTGAGGCGTTACAGAAGAAATATGATCATCATTGAGGTATTCCTCAATGATGATCTTATTATGATGACATCGACGGCCGGCATTGACACTTGACAGCTGTCAGACGCGTGTTATAGATAAAAACATTCAATTTTGCAAAGCCAGTGTTGCCAGCTTATTTACTTTTCTTTCCAATTACATTAATGTTTGATTTAAAAAATAATTAATTTGGATGTGTATATAAATAAAATGTAACTTCCGTAAAAATCCTTAATAATTGATCTTCCATTTTACATCTGATATAAGCTGGTTCAGTGCACTCCGAATAAAAATCCAAGGTCCATACAAAAAAAGACCTCTCTTTTATCTGCAATGTAAACGCTTTGGGTTAGCCTGTAAGTTTACAGTAAGGGATCGGACAGTAATTGAAAAAAACCTGAAATGTAGTTAGAACGTATGTTTGTCGAATTCGAAAGATAATTCAATCAATATGTTTGTAAATGATGATATATATATATATATATATATTTTTAAATCAGAAAAAAACCCTGTCATTTTTTATCTGTCTTTTATCTCAAACGCAACAGGAATCACAGTGCATGACGTCATTTGAAAGTAAATACCATGTTTATTGTGTTTAATTTAAGTTTTTGCATTTTATCGAAATCAAAACGATATGTTTTTTATTCCATGACAACCCTATATATATATATATATATATATATATATATAAATAAGTCCTTAAACTTTGCAAAAACGTATAAATCATTTTGCAAGTTTTCTTTCGTAGAGCTTGTCGTTTCGTTTGCCTTTATATGACGTTTACATGTTCTGAGGTGACCAATGTTGTGTGGCAATATTTTAAACAACATTTAAACATAGTTTTGGGTACTTTTAGGGCTTTATTTAATTTAAATATTATTTTTCATGACTATATGGTTACATTATGATAAATTTTAAACACTTTCTGAAGAGTTCGATTTCCTTATTGTAATTAAATAAATAAATCGCACCCAAAGGTACGATTTACGTACTATTCGTAAGAATTTTGGTTACAGTATTGCAAGGTATAAGATGCTATGACCGTGTAAACTTTTCTAGCTTCTGAAATGCAACGCTTGTTACAGCGCGTTAGAGTTAACTTACCTTGTACTGATGGTAATGCGTATGATGCAGCGCACGCAGCAGACACTGCGCCCGCGCGTGCAGGAAAGCGCTCGCCGGCGCACAGAGCAGCTTCCGCGCGGCCTCGGCGCCGCCCTCCGCGCCGGCCGCCGCGGCGGTCGCGGCGGGAGCGCCCGCGCCTAGTTCCAGCGCTTCAAGAGCCGCGCACGCGAGCCGTTCCAGCGAGCTGGGTTTAGTGGCGCCTCCAGCCGCTTCCGACTCCTAGAGTGAACATTTAGAAGATACTTTGAAGTAGATTGTGGCGTTTTTAAGATTAGCAACTACATTTCTTTTTAATCCCAGACGCAAAAGAGCGTTGTTATTAGTCTGACGCCTATGTGTGTGTCTGTCTGTGGCACCGTACCTTCCAAGCGGATGGATCGATATAAATGCGTTTTTTCTTTGGATGTTTCTTAGCTAATCTGTTCTGTGTTGACATAAGAATAAAATTAGCAGGATATTGCTTTATTGAAATGACCTCCTTTTTACACTTGCATTACACTTGGTTAACTACTACGATAAAAACCATAATATAATACGAAATTAGCTAGTAAAAAAACTTTTTCATCCCATCTATTCGAAAAGGACGACTTGGTTCGCCTTTATGTGCACCCAAAGGTGGTGTTTTCTATAAGAAACTTTTAGCGGGCAGTAATGAGTTTTTAATCCTCTTTATAAGTGCGCCGCAATTATCTTTGCCGCGCACTTTTTGAATTTGGAACATCTTAGTGTTCAGCACCAAAGAAATCGAACGCAAATATTGTTTGAATAAAGACTGGCTGGTACGACGGCCCATAGTCACAAATGTAAATATAAGTTTTTAGTTGTTTTAATAAAGGATACTATTTAATTTCAATTTAGTTGTTACTCTGTTTTATTAAATAATAATATTACAATAAAATATGAGGCGCTTTTATTTTCTCATAGTGGGTGATGAAAAGTAGAGTGTATCACTCGGGCGCAAAATATATTTTTGGCTCGGGCGACGTACTTTGAATTCCTCGCTACGCTCGGGATTCTACTCTAGAATCCCTCACTTCGCTCTGGATTCAAAAAAGCGCCCTCGCCGTAAAAATATTATTTTGCTCCCTTATGATACAATCTACTATTACAGTAGGGATGCACGTGACATGAATAAAACAAATTATTTGTAGCACTTTACTTACTTGAGCTACTTTGCTTGTCGACGGACACGCCGATGGGTCTTCATTTTCTTCTGGCCATCCGAATTGCTCTTTGTTCTTGCCGTACACCTGTAAAAAAATAAACTCAGGTTTATCAAAAATTTGCTTACAACATTAAATCCTTATGTTCACGGAATTCTAATCGAATTAGATAAGATATCATACCTTAAGAGAATCGACCATAGTCACGCCTTCAGGGTCTTGAGAAGGTCCAAAGTTGATGACAAGTTTCTTATCCGATTGCAGAGATTCCTCTCTAGTCATCGGTATGTCAAACCAACGATTACGCGTGACTATCGTTGGAACCGATCTTCCATAAACCTGAAATCATAATAACATTATAGCAATTACTTTATTGTTGATCGAAAATTTGCTATATCACTTTGTTAATAAAGTTGAACTTACTTCGACAAATGACGGCGTTCTAGAGACGTCTTGCGTCCCGAGAAGTATGCGTATGCCACAGATGACCATGTTGGGATCTGAGTTGATGATTTCCATGGTGAAGCCGCTCATCTTCGTCGAGACCACGTATAGACCTGTTTGAGATAGGCATGGTTTTAGTAAATAGATGAAAATAACAAGGTTCTTTTTTAAATGTTTGATATTTTGATATTTTAGTAAAACTTATCGCAATGTAACTAGCTTTTTTTCTAAAATGGGTAGTGTTTCGATGTTTGAAGATACCTTCTCGCTTGCATGTCGCAGAGTTAGATCGTTCGGTAGTAAGTAGTTTATTATAAAGCAAAATAGTACTGACTTTTTAAGTGAACATATTTTGAGAATACACTGGTAGTACTCTGCAAGTTTTAGATCTTTTCTTGTAGAATAAAACTAAACATTTAATTGAACATCAGCAATATAGTATGAGGTAACAATAGATCGCATCTCACCGGCAGTGTTGAGGCGGTGTTTGATCTGCTGAGTGTTGTACACTTGCAGTAGATCGTTCCCACCAAACTCGATGTCTGTCATCGCGACGCAGTGCTCGAAGAAGTCGATCGGGAACTGCGGCGCACCGCTCGCATTGGATTTCGTCACCACCTACCAAATTCAACATTAAGTTTGTATACTTTTCTTTGTAAACATAGCTCAGCGTATTAGCAAGCTGAAGTGGCAGTAGGCTGGTCATATTTGCCGCAGAACCGATAACCGTTGGCGTAGACAACTTCCGGAATGAAGACCTCCGGCAAACATAGTACAGGATGCCCTGCGTCTAGATGGAGTGACGATAGCTGGCAATGACTGGAAGGAGATCCGAAGATCGGGCTCAGTGGCGTGTTTTGGGGAGGGGTAGATTGATGAAGGTTGATGATGATTACTTTTTGCGAACGCCTCCTTTTTACGTTTCGATCAACCAACTTTATCAGTCTAACAAACACTGGCTTGTAAATTTTGCATCAGCTCAAGGGCGTGAGTGCTCAGGCTCTGCTATTCGTACCTGCTGCGACTTTCCCTTGGCGTGGTGCGAGACAGCCCGCGGCTTGCGTCGCGGCGCGTGTATGGGCTGTATGGCGGGAGACAGCCAGTATCCCGTGCACTCCGGACTAGCGGCATACATTCTCAGGCTTCCATCTTCACAAAGCAGTATGAGCGTGCTCTTCTGTTCTCCGCCCGCGCCGCACCAGTGGCGGACCGCGACCATGTCTGTGATCTTCGCTTTGGCTGGGATAACCTACAAGAGAAAAGTTTACCAACATACATATCAGCAAGGCGTCAGAAATGATTCTTTGAGCAAACTTGACCATAACATTAGTTAGTGAATTCGACTTTTCAAAAATAATCGGTGTCTCTCTGAAATTCGACAGTTCTATATTTCGACACGACATTTACTTCGATAAAAATATAGTTCGATAAGTCATTGCTTTGACTGAACATAATTCAACAAGTATTAGTTCGGCAGAAAATACTTCCATACTATCATATAATAACTGTAGATAGATCAATAACAATACATTAAGTTCAGCAATATACAATGGTTACGATTTCTTAGGGCGCTTGCACGCCGTGACCGGTCTCTTTCCCGCCGGGCCGGCAAGATCCATATAAAAGTAACCTTAATTTTATTTTTTACTTTATTAGAGAGTACGAACTCTCTCGTAGCGGCGGTACAGTCGCCGTGTTTCCCCGGTCTCTATCATACGTGTAAGAGATTAAATTTCCGCGCTCACACAGAACTGACCTTGATCTCCTGCACGAAGATGTTGGTGGGGGTGAGCATGAGCACGACGGGGTTGTTGGAGGCCTGCATGACGGCCGACACGAGGCCGGGGTGGCCCGCCACCTCCGCCCACTGGCACAGCGACTGCGCCGCCTGCTTGCCGCGCCCGCCTTCCTTCGCGCCCGCGCCACTTGACAGCGTGATCATTGATGTGCCTGTACACAAAAAAGAAAGTTGACAAGCGAATTTCAGTAAGCTGAAATTTAAAAGCCTCTACAAAAAACTATAAACCGATTTTGATAAAACATGTCTATGAACCACCGCTAGAAAATATGCTTTCGAATAAAAAAAACCGCATCCAAATCGGTTCACCCGTTTAAGAGCTACGATGCCACAGACAGACACACATACTCGCCAAATAACACCGCTCCTTTTACGTCGGGGGTTGTAAGCAGAAGCTTTGCGGCGGTTGAAAGTGATCCCGTCATTGCAGTGCATGCACAGAGTTTTCTTTTTGCATGCTTTCCTTCTTGGCTTAATCTATTAAGAAAGTACCTAATTATATGCCACGGAAAGATTTCTGATTTTCTGATAATTCTTCAAATCTCAAGAAGGCGTTACCAGAAAAGTTATTATTTCCACCAACTTCACTGACTCATTTTTCTTCTAAGACGACTTAGACGACGACAGGCGTATTCAGGGTGACAAGGCTGAGCCATCCTAAATACGCCTTTTTTACCAAACATGAATATTGGTATTACCTTTGACACTTTCTTCGACAGTGTTGAGCGGCGCCAGGAAGCTCTTCCCCTGAGCGTACGAGAAGAACAGCATCTTGAGCGTGTGCGAGTAGTAGATAGACACGCCACCGCCGCCGACCAGACCCGCTACGTCCTACGGAAGATAACGAATAGTTAGCGTTTAGGCTTGACAAAAAGCAATAGCATGCAACGTCCTAAGACGTAAGAGGACTAACAGAGGACTGACAGAGATGAATAGACAATGACGAAAACGCTACGTTCCTTTAAAAGCACCATAGAGGTGGAAGAATTTATTTGCAGAGAGATAGAGATTGACAGAGGGCCAGGGTCGTTTTAAGTTGCTGGAAAGAACCCAGACAACGCGGGCGTGACGATCTTGAGGCTTTCCAAGACGGATGATTAGAACTAGATGACATTAGAAAAAGAGTAGAAAAATTAGTACAATAGCAGAACGGCTAAGGTTGTCAATAAAGTAAATGAAAAAGGTTTAAAAATCAACAAAATATTTGTAGAGCATTGAGAGATAAGCCCCGTGGTTCATCAACCCACCTGTGTTTCCGCATGCAACACTTTTGGTGACAGCATTTTGGTGACGATAACGTCGAAGATTCTTAGTGCAGCGCGTGACTCGTCGTTTATCGGATGCCAGTAGATATATCCAGCAAAACATGGAGATTATGTCTCGAAGGACCAAATAATGAAGGGATATAACAAGACAGCGGTGAATCTACCCACCTGTATCTCCGGATGTAGGACTTCAAGCGTGTTGGTGACGTAGAAAGTTCCTAATGTGGCGCGTGATTCGTCGCTCATCGGCTGCCAGTAGATGTGTCCGGCGGAACTCATGCAGAGCATATGCATTACTCCATCTTGGTTCACGAAGGTTACGTCTCGGAACTGTGGGTAGTTTTAAATTTTTGTAAAGATCCTAGATGCCATTTTAAAGGCTGGAACTAAACCAACCTTCAAAGCAAAATGATTTTACAGCTACAGTTATAAGACACAGTATGCTTAATTAACCCTTCACCATCGGGAGTACAAATCCGTTACTATAAAGCACATGGCGGCGATTTCATTGGGTTAATACACCTGTCATAAAAATTAAACCTAAGATCACGACCTATCACGACTGAAATACCAAAATCATCAGCTTCCCACTCTCACCTTCCCACTCGGCACCAAGAAGTGGTGCACAGGGTTGCTCAGATCCTTGCTCAGGTCGAATATCTTCACAAAGTCAGCCGTGACGAGCGCCAGCTGCGTCTGTGACCCTGGCAGCCATATCGCCTTGATCACGTAGTTGTTAGCCTCCAGACCGGTGCTGAGGACTAGGTGGTCAGCTACTGCGCCTGGAGAAATGTTCCACGATTATATGCAGCATGTGGAAGCCATTGGTTTTAGGAAGACAGGGTCTATGTTCATAGAAAAGAAATGCTAGAGAATGTACCTAAATTTGAAATGATTTTGATGTTCTGAATTCGAGGGTGAGTGAGGAGTACACCATTTTGGAATGTAAATGTAAAAACAATATTTTTTCCCATGCTTTCTATTAGATTTTAGTATTGCAAACTTAACTATTCGCTATGACTTCGCGAATCCAGTCTCTTTTAATAAATATGAAAACAAACTTACGGGATGACAATGGGAACTGGCTTGCCAATCCATAAATGCCAGCTACAGATACAAAGCAAAAAATATATATGGACGGGATTCCCGAAAAAAACTTGTGACTACAAACATTCCATTCACTTCAGTTTGATGTATATTGAAGTTAGCATGCTCCACTGCCCATTGGTCCAAAAGCATTGACATTTATAAAAAAAGGATTAGCTATCTCAAAATGCGGGTGCCATCCGTAGAGCATAAGGTCGATTTCTTTATGGTAGAGAATACTCACCTCCACTGTTGAAAGTGAGTACATGGCACTCCTTTAGTCCACAAACCGCCAGCAGATCTTCGTTCCACGGGTTTCCACTCAGACTGAGCACGGTAAAAGGAATGGGCGCGGATGAGAGGCGCGTCAGAGTGAGCTTGTGCTTTGAAGAGTCAGCCTGCTTGAGTAAGGCTGATAGCTGAAGCACCGTGATTTTTCCTAGGGACATGAACAAAGAATTGCAAGTTTTGTATTGCACAGACGCGTGTGTGATTCGTTCTCACCACACACAATCACATGTGTGACTTCAGTTGGGCGCCGTTGTACGTCCCGAAACATTATTATGAAACTCTTAAACTTCAATTTTATACTTATAGTAATAAGTACCTTTCTCGTGCGACACGGCCAGATGCTGGCGGCGCCCTTGTGGCGAGGCGAGGCAGCACATCGCGACGCGACGCAGTTTATGCGCCGACATCAGCTGACGGATGGTTTGTCCGTTTTCACCGGTGTAGGACATTCGAACGTTCTCGAATGCACCTTCTTGGGAACCTGAGGGATAAAATATTATATATAAATAAAATAAATAAAATATTATAATCTTTATTGCTACATACGCATATAACACATACATTTGTTATAGGAGTTTATGCATAAATGCATAAGATTCACAAAGATCTATATATAAGTATTCCTCACCAAAAATTGTGCTTACATAATGCAACAGCGTTTTAGCAAAAATTTCCGCAATTAGCTTTATTATAATCCTACCGACTGCGCCAAAGTCATGGTTACTTAAACGAGAAACTCGTTCGTTAAATACTCATAAATCAAAATGTAACTCACCCAAAGTGGCCAGCATCAAGTTGTCAGTGTGCGTAAACTTCTTCTCTCCCAGGTGTAGCTGCGCCAAGGCTCGCTGCGCGCGTCCGTGCGCGCCGGTGGGCGCGTTCCGCTCGCATGCGGCGCGCACCGGCGTGCTGAGCGCGTCCAGCAGCCGCCGCACGCGCTCCATGCACTCCGACCACTCGGGGAAAGACGTCAGCCACTGCCGACAGCCTGGGAAGGAAATGTACTCTAGGCATTCCCCAAAGAGAGACAGTCTAGACAAAGGAAGTATTAAACGCGCGGTCGAGGTGGCCTGGGCCGCAATGTGCCTGCGCCTGTCCGTGGGAGGATTTACTTATATACCTAGTGACTGATGGACAAAACAATACTTAGAAAAAACGAGAATTATCTTCCAAATGAAATGTTTAGGGTTTTGATCTCGTTTGGATACTATTCTCGATCGGACTTGCTGAAAACACATCATTGTGAAACCGGTGAGTTTGTTCACAACAAAATAGTTTCTCTTGTATGAGAATGGGAATGGGCTAATAATGATGATGAAGCTAACTCTGAACACTGGCTATACCTTGTATGTTGCTTGCTAGCACAGGGCGGCGCGGCGGCGCCAGTAGCGTCGGAGGCGTGGGGCTGGACGGGCGGCGGCGCAGCGAGGGCGCAGGCGGGGTCTCCTCAGATCCTGTGCCGCGGGCACCGCCCAGCGTCACTGAACGCTTCACTAGCGCCTGGCAGCTGTAATGAGGGGGCTTATTGTACTTCAATAGCAAATCGTATCTCATTTGTCATAGCAGTTTTATTGATCTAATCAAAACAAAAATTTCAAGCAAACAGTATTATAAGTAAACAAAGTGATTCTATATGGGTTCCGTTTTTTTTACTTTTGAGGTATGGACCCCTAAAAAGAGTGTAATTAAAAATCATTATACACGGAAATTAAAGATAAACTAAAATAATACCCCCGACACTAAATACCAATAAAAAGTAATAAAAGGCTGAACCGATTTTGATAAAAATGTCTAACAACCACCGAACTAAAAAACCTGCTTTATTTTTGTTTTATTTATTTTAGCAATCCAAACAGCGTCTTAGCTCATTTATATCAATACAATATTTTTTATTTATAAGGCCAAAATAGGATTACACGACTAATGTACTTAAGTTAATACTAGCATGATTACATAATATAATAGTATGTTTACATATCCTTCATTATGAGTTAAGTATAGAGAATAGATATTTGTATTATTATTTTAAATATAGTTGTAAACAAAAGTTAAGACATATCTCTATAATAATGTACGTATAAATGTATAAAATGCTTTCAAGTATAAAAAACCGCATCCAAATCGGTTCACCCGTTTAAGAGTTACGCGACCTTTGCGTCGGGGGTACACAGAATATTGTCTATTTTTTGTCACTAAAAATACATAAAAATTTGTATATGAATGAAGTTTGCAAATGGCATATGCACCTGCGTAAGAGGTCTAAGAATGTTGCAACAACATTCTTTGTACAAATCTTTGTATGAATCATATGTTTGCACATATGTGAAGGATCGGCTTTATATTTTCTTGCATAGATTTCCTAGTGCAGTAAGTTAAGTGGATATCATTCTCACATGTGGGAGTACAAACCTAGAGTCGGGTTTGGCGCCACAGTCGCAGAAGAAGTTGCCGAACTTGGCGTACGACACGTCATGCCCCCTGTGGCAGACGCGCGCGCACACCGTGCACACGCCGACACCGTCCACCATCTTGCAAGTGTGGCAGTGGTACCAATGCTGGTTCATAAACTCCCGCTGGGTTACTGTGAACGTGCACAGTTTGTATTGGAGCATGGTGTCTTCATCCTGTAACGAAATTATATTTGTTACAAAATGTACCTGTGAATGTTATACACGTACATTATAACTATCTTAAATTTAAAATTTATTTCATCAAGTAACCGGGACTCAATACTAATCACAATAACCACAAAATAAAATTAATTATCTAAATGAGGAAATCGCATTAAAATACAACAAGTACTAGGTTACTTATCGTTAAGTTTTAATTTTAATTTAAGCACTAGCATAGTGGGTAGTAAGTATTATAAATAATGTATAACTACGGTCTATACTAAAAGTATATATGTAATATTTGGCCGTTCACGATTATAAAAATATGTGCATTTGACCATTCGCAATTTAGACCAACGCCTATTTTGACCGTTCGCGATAACAACATTTTGTGCATTTGACCGTTTGCGATTTTGACCGTTTTTCGTTCACTTGACCGAATGCGAATTTGACTGAACGCAACGAAACACTTTAAAAGTACTAAGCAAATGAACAGAGGCGGATAAGCGAATTGGTTTTAATTACATTTTTATTTTATTTTTTTACCTTTCATTTTTTATAAGCGCCAAATGAGTCAAAAATAAGACAAGTTAACGCATTGGTTGTCTAATTTATTAATAAATACTTACGGAATCATCAGCACTGGTATCGTCGTCATCCTGTTGTTCGTCGGTGTATTCAAAGTCGAAGCCGAGATCGGAGGGCGACTCCCAAGTCGGGCTCACAGAGCGCCATGCTAGAAGGAAAAATGGTAATTTCAAATAGTTTTGGGTCTTAAAATAGGGCGAGCGAAAAACTAATACAGGAAAATCACAGGTTAGGTTAATTTTATGCTATTTATGACCGCTCTGAATACCAGCCGTGTCCGATCTCACACAACTACGAGACGCTGCGAGGAAGCGGGCGGACGAGAGGATTCTTATAAATTCCGCTGATGCCTAAAGCATGATTTATGCTAAACCGTGCCGGGCAAGAGCCGTGCCCGAGCCGTGCACGGACCAAGGTGCGGACAGACACGGATTTAAAAATTGACGAACATTTTACATTTATTATTAACTCTTTACTTCAGACAATATTAAAGTACAAAGAAGTCAAATTAGCAGAGGCCGATAGAATATATACCTTACAGACTAACATACATACAAAAATATAAGATATAATTTAATAAACCAAACACTATTTAACAGGGTTCAAAAATTTCGCTACCCCAGTTCTTGCTACACCGTGCAGCGCCCGTGTCACGTCCGTGTTCGCCTCGTAAGTGACAAGGCTCGTGCCCGGCACACTTTAGCTTAAATCATCCTTTAAACTTGCGTTCTGCGCAGCGAAACAAAAAACCAATATTTATGTCCGATACGAAAATTTCGTGTTTGTTTTGATTTGTGTACCATTGTTGCACTCACTGTGCGGCTGGTGCGTGTTGATGGCGTGCAGCGAGTCGGCGAGGTACGAGAGCAGCACGCACGCCGACTCGATGAGCGGCGCCAGGCTGCCCTCCACCGTGCCCTCGTCCAGCTTCTCCAGCACTTCCGGGCTGCTCAGGCTGTCCACACTGTCAACAATTTAACACCATATAATTCATTTTATAACAAACAAGCAACCGCCCGCGACTTCGTTCGCGTCGACATCATAGAATGTAGCCTATGTTACTCAAGGATATAGTAGCATTCTGATAATTTTTGAAATCGGTCCAGTAGTTTTTGAGTTTATTAGTTACAAACATACAACATACAAATCTTTCCTCTTTATAATGTTAGTGTAGATAAACCCACTTTAATTCCGATGTATCTTTTGAAGTCCAAGGTCGAATATTGATGAAATTTACATGGGACCACATTGTACTTTTACTGAACCCAACGCAAAAAGAATTTTCCAAATCGATTTATAAATGATGAAGTTCTGAGGTAACAAACATAAAAAAATAAAAATACAATTGAATTGAGAACTTCCTTGTTTTTTTGAAGTCGTGAAGTAGTGTTAGAGGTTTTGTGTGATAGTGGTAATTAGTTTCAATTGGTTTAATATGTAAATAACAGTAAAAATCATAATTACACTCGTTCTGTTCACGTAAATATTGTTATAGAACCCTGTGGTCAACCATGCTGGTGCACCAACTATATACCTCTGTAATCTTATTTTTTTGGGTACTGTTTGTTGATCTTTAAATAAATTTAAAAAAAAACGGATAAAACTTGACGAGACGAGCAGGTTATTCACCTGATAGCAAACAAAATTTGCAGCACCGCCCACAATTTCGTTGTGAAAAATCCTTCGCAGCACTGCACTGCGCGTCACCCTGAGACAATAACTCATGTCCAGTAATTTTACTGGCTACAATGCCTTCCAAACCGAAACACAGTAATGCTTACAAAATATTGTTTGGTGGCAGAATAATTAGCAAATCGGTCCAACCAAGATGGCCTTTTGCATACGAGAACCCAACACATTCACCTAAAAACGTAGTATTACAGAGCCAGCTCTACATTTGAAACTGCCGCGAGGCGAGCAGCTTCGCTACTGGAGACGATGCCGCGGGTCCGAAGCGTGTGAATTGAAACAAATGAAGCGGCCGCACGGCGATATCAAACAGCTAATGTATACTCGAATGAAGTCACCGGTTGTTTGCCATCTCTTTCATAACGGTTAAGAGTAAGTGAGACGGAACACGTCAGTCAGTTTTGGCTTTGAAGCTTTTACTGATGCTTCCATATAAATGTTGGATGGAAACTTCTTGCATTATACATACCAAACCGATAGCCAGTTGATAGACGCTGGGAACAACTGTTTATGGTCCAGACCGGAGTGCGCGTCGGCCAAGCGACACATCTCGCGGAGAATCAGCGGAGACGGCGGGTTGTCGCCGTAGATACCAATCAGAGTCGAGATCATGCGCTCGCTCACTTCGAACGGACTGCAAAGAAAAATTACATTTTTATGAAAACATAGGGCTCATAACTTGCTCATAAATTACATCGCACTTGTTTGTAGGTGGCACGGTGGACGGATGGTAAGAGATGTGGTAAGAAAGTTTATTTGGAGATCCTAGAAGATATATTACCCAAAATCATAGAAGAGAAAGACACCAAAACATTTTGTGCAAATAACGAAATAACAAACGAATCTGTATAGTGGGTTCCGTAATTGGTTATTTGAAGAAAACTGATAATTGAATGCATTAGCGCATTCTTAGTAAAAATCTAAAATTAAGCTTCAAAGAGCAGACATTTTGCTTCCTTCTTACCAGTGAATGACAATATGCTTGCAAAGCAGATTGAGCAATGCCGCGTGTTCGTTAGAAGACTCAGCGACCGTAGTAGGCGGCTCGGGGATGGCGGCGCTGACTGCACTGCCGGCGGTATCCTCTTTGGGGACTAGGGACCAGCTTAGTTCTGTACAGGGAACAAAATTAATAATTGTATATTTTTATAAAACCTTCCAAATTCATGTTTTATGATATTATCGGGACTTGTCGCGCATAATTTTCAAATCAAAATAGCATTTTGACTAACCTCGACGTTTCGATCAAGTTGCATTGATCGTGGTCACGAGAAGACTGGAGAGTTAATAGATTTTTTCATTTTTTACTTCCAGATAGGAACTGTCAAAAACATGGATTCTTAGTCATAACTGTCTTTGTACGCACCTGAAATGCCAGACTGTTGTCCCGATTCCGATTGTACTCTCGGTGCTGGAGACCTGTAAAAGTATGAGTTAGTTCAAAAACCGATCGAAATCGCAATTTGGCAGCTATATCCCAGCCCTATTATATCCGAATCATTGTAAAATATTGATATTTATATATATATACAAGACTGATGAGCGATTAAAAAGTTTCGAATATGATACGCGCTGGGTAGGATTCAAACTGGCGGCTGTGAGTTTAGCGCAAGTAAATACGCAATAGCATATAATTTATATTTTCCACAAGTTCGTTGTTTGGTCAAACCTGACTGTCAAGCCGCGTTAGCAGCGAATTCACAGCCTCTAATAAGTTCTTACATTCAATCAATCAATCAAATCCATCAAAAACTCTTTATTTTTTGGCATCACAGACGCACTTATGAACGTCAAATTATCACCATGATCTTCACTATCACCACCGTCTGTTTGTTTCGTTATTCCTCACCATCCAAAGGTTGTCTGGAAGAGATCGCTTTGAGCGATAAGACCGCCCGTTGTTACACCATTGTAAACATTTAACTTGTACTTAATTTCTATGATTAAGGTGAATAATAAAGTGTTTATCTCTCTATCTATCATGACTTTACGGCAAGAAACTCAGGGGTATTTTTTTTATAGAGACTTACAATTTTTTGGTTTTCTACAATAGCCGAGCTCCCGAGCTGAAACCACTTACGGTACGTCAAACACTGGCAGATCGGCGTCATGACGCTGCCTGTCCGCTGCCGCAGCGGCCTCCCCCTGCCGCTCCGCTTCTGAGCGGAACACGCTGCGGAGCGCGTTGCGAAGCGCGACCGACGCGGGGTTGCCGCTCAGAGGCTCGGGCGCTGAAGACGTGGGCGTTGGAAGTTCTGTTTCGGTGGGAGACGCGTTGCTCGCGCTGGGTTGTATTGCTGGGAAATAAGGTCGAGTTTAGCAGAGAATAGAGGTAGTTGGTTGGCGCAGAATGGCAAATGATGAGCTGATGGAAACTTAGTACCATTACTTGTGAGACAATATTTTCTTGCCTGTTTTGTTAAGCCAGTTATATGGTAACGGCAGACCAGCAAATACAATAAGAACTGTTGATAAACTTGATATAACAAAATTATTGATACGCTATGAAAATATCAGCGGTTTCTAAAATTTCCTCAAGTCTCTTCTTGCAGATTGTACACTCTTCTTTGAATGAAATACTTTTATCTGACGATGCTATGCTCTGCTATATTATTTACGCTAGTTCAAGATGAAGAAGAGAAGATGAGTAAACTTACCAGGAGGTCCGAAGCATATCTGGTGCATGAGACTGGCCAGCCGGCGTTGGTCCGCGACGCCCATAAACTTGCACACAGAAACGCACAGAGCGCTATTGAGTTGGTCGCCCACCTCGCAGGAAAGAAAGATTTTCACGAACAACCTGTGAAACAAATGGAGGTGGGTTAGATTTTTTTGCACTTCATACGTTTGCAACGCGGGGAACTATCGATAAATGCTTATCTAAGCATAGGTATTGAAAATATAATCAAATCGATTGCAAGAGCTTCAAAAATCGTATAAATACAATAATGATTTAACATTCAGTGTTCTGAATAGTTTTTCATCTCGTATTTTTAGTATAGGTGATCGGACAACTTTTCAAAAAGTGTTTTAAATTAACTATAATGAATATATATATAGCCATGAAAAACACTATTTTAATTAAATAACGCTCTTAGAGTACCTAAAACTATGTAAATATTATATTTCAAATATTGCCGCGCAAAAGGTCACCTCAAAAAAACTTGTGATGTCATATGTAGGTAGAAAACGACAAACTCTTCGAAATAAAACTTGCAAAGAGATTTTAATACGTTTTGTGAAGTTTGGGGACTATATTGTAGTAATAAAACGAAAAAATTAGCAAAAATACATTTTATGAAAAGCAAAAACGTTAAATAAACACAAGCTTGACTCACGGCATTTGCCTACAAATGACGTCATGCGCTGTGATTGTTGTTTCGTTTGAGATAAAGAACAGATTAAAAATGTCAGAATTATTTATTGATTTAAAAATATAAATTCTTATTATATCACAAAAATATTAATTGACTGATCTTTCTGGTTCGACGAACATTCGTTCTAACTACATTTTATATTTTTTCTCGATTACTGTCCGATCCCCTATTGTCCAATATGGTTTGACCGTTAACACCATCAGACAGACACATGAACATATAAGGACCTTTGGAACCATAGGATATGCCTACCCATTTTATTTTTTAACTAAAACAAGTTGTTCGAAAGTGTTGTGAGCTTGTGTTTAAAAGAACTTACTTGATAACTCTCTCCGCATACCCCGGGCGTGCGTTTGTGATGGACAACAGTATCAAGCCGAGCGTGTACTCAGAGTTGTCCGTGAATACGCTCTCGTAAGCCATCTTGCCGGGTGGACGGTCTAGAATCTTCTCCCAGTACTTCACCTGTAGAGGGGATTGAACATCATCTATACTTATAATAAAACTGTAACGAAGCGGTTACTGTACATTGAAGATATTTTTGAAAATCAATTTTTTTAGGAGTATATGGTAGCAACAGAACCCAAAAATACAATTTTTAAAATTTTTGTCTGTCTGTCTGTCTGTCTGTCCGGGATAAACTCAGAAACTAGGGCACGAATTTGAATGCAGTTTTTTGAAATATGTTCTGTGGAGTCCGGCGCTACACATAGGCTTTGTTTCATCAAAATCGGTCCAGTAATATTGAAGTTATGACGGAATTTAGGAAAAAATATAAGTGTCCACTATAAGTTGAACCACGGAACATACCGGACCCTTTGTGCACATGGCTCAGCTTATACTGGATTATTACTTACCTTCAGCGTTTGTAGAACTAAGGTATTGGTTGACATGATGGTATTCTAAAAAATGTTTTGTGGAGTCCTAGGCTACATAACAAACTTTGTTTTATAAATATCGGTTTACGAAAACTGGAGTTATTACGCAATATAAAAACGTTGAGTACCTACCGATTAGCAATTTTAGTATGAAAGTTTTCGTGAGTTTGATTCATTATAATTATAAATATTTAATAAAACGGCTAGGACTCACGTAGTTTGTCAAATTAGTCGACCTAGGTTTCGAGCATGTCCGATGCTCTTCATCAGGGGCGAGTTTACACTGCGAGATCGCGGCGACTATTGGCGGTGTCGGTGACGGTGGCTGGTGGAGTGGTATAACGTTGAGTACCGTTGCAAGGCAAAATTAGCTATTTAAATCGAGCCACCCATAGATAGCACGTCTTATCAAGGGGCGTTTTTCTGACTCGCGGTGACGGGTTTTATGGACATGGCGCTGGACCTGTACCGGAGCTTTTTTTTTGATCAGTTTGCAAAACGCTTTTTTGCTGATGCGATTATGTCGCCTTGGAAAGTAGTAGAGGAATTTTACCTAGCGGTTCCCAATTTTTTTTAGCTATGGAACACTAAATTATGTACCTAATTTTGGCGGAACCCCAACTCATATTTGTAACCGACTTTAAAAAAGAGGTTCTCAATTCGACTGCATGTTTTTTTTCTATGTTTGTTACGCAATTACTCCGCCAATTATAATTTGATTTTGATGATTCTTTTTTTGTTTGGTAGGTCATACTTCAGAGGTGGTCCCATATAAATTTTATCGAAATTGATTCAGCACTTTTGCGCGGGTCAGTATATCGGGTCAGATAAAAATGCTGGCCAGCGTCGGCAATTCTCGGAACCCTAGGGTTCCGTGGAACAACTATTAGTAACTGCTGGTATAGACGAACAAAAAGCATAGCAACACCGTACCGGGCCCGGAACGGCCGCGGCGGCTAGCGTGGCACCGCGGCGCACCGTCACCGTCAGTTTTGCGTACGAATCGTAAAGGGTCCATGGCAGTTCCCCCCGATGGCAATCCCACCCGTGTTATTTCCACCCGGCCTCCGTGGTCCCGTAATATGTTTTTTAAACTGAACGATGACATTTGATACGTATACTCGGTCAAAGAAACTATAACACATTTTTCACCAATTTTTAAACATCCCTAAAAGAACTTGCTAAAATGTATATATCTAAATATAAAAATAATCCACTCCCTCAGACACAGACACACACACACACACATCACACCTCGAAAACCAAAAACCTATGAAGCTGTTTGGTATGTAAGTTCTATAAGGGGATCATTACGAGAGCGGACAAAAGGAATGAGAGTTTATGTTTTTAAAGATAGGGCTATCAACTTTGGTAATTAGGATTGGGAGCGGAACGGCATGATAACGGGATAAGATGGGCATGGAAATGGGATAAGCGCGAGAGTTACAGGATAGGAGCGTAATGGTAACGATATAGGAGCGGGACTGGAGCAGGAGCGGAGCGGTACGGTAACGGGATAGTAGGGAGCGGTAACGGTATAGGAGAAGGACAGGATCAGTCCAGAACGCGGCGGTTACGGAATACAACCAGGACGATAACAGGATACGAGTGGGAAGGTAACAGAATAGAAGTGGTACGGTAATGAGAAAGGAGCAGCTGTAACGGGAGTATTTTGGGACAGAAAATGGTCGGAAGCATGATGAATTACTACTACACTACGCGTACGAAGTCGCGGGCAACAGCTAGTAAGCAATAAATTAACAAGTGTTTGGCGCCGTTCCGAGTTCCTCGATCACTTTATGCGACGCTGATTAGTACTACATATAATCTATTCTGTGGCGACGCTTTGAACTGCAATGAGAACTCCAGAACTCTTGTTGTGGGATCGACCGCTAGCTCTCCGCATCTTATAGATTATGTATAAGAGTGTATCGGACACCTACCACACTAGATATTGCCGACGTGTTGCTGAGCTCTTAAATTGGACAGTGGGAGTCAAATGAAAAGGTTCTTCGTCAAAATTGCATTTTTTCATTGCTTATAAATCGTGTTTGACCAAAATCTTGAAAACGAATTCTTGTTTGATTTTAAGCGACGATATAGCCGAAAATGGAGCACATACATCTATAGCCAGACAGCAGTTTATTAACTGCTAGACCGATCTAAAAATAGTCTTTTATAATTTTATACTTATGTATTACTAAGGATACAGATTTGATAGATATGACTGCCTGTCATGCTTCTCTGCTAAATCATCCTTTCCCTCCCGAACAGCAGCTTCTGTTATTGCATCATTATCAGTCCATCACGTTCCTACTGCTGGGACACGGGCCTTCTCTCATAGAGAGAGTATTGCATGTAGACACAGAACATTTCGACGTGGAGACATACTCACCATGTGTCTGAGCGTCTTCTCAGTGGACGGCTGTAGATTCTCCACTAGTACGGGGTAGGTGGTGCGGAGGATGTGCTCGTGAATGAGCTGCTCGGCGCGGTTCACTTGCGGGACGAGAACGTTGAGCGTGCCGCCGAGTGGTTCGGCGATGAATTCAAGGCGGCCGTCCGTCTGTGAAGGGTAAATAATAATAATAATAAATTCATTTATTTTAGGCAATAATACAGTTAGACCTCGACGGAGATGGCGGGACAACTTGGACTCGTATGTAAAAGACTGGACTACAATGGCGATCAATCGTGAAATGTGGAAAAATGGAAGGGAGGCCTTTGCCCTGCAGTGGGACGAGACAGGCTCCATATAATAATACAGTTAACAAATTAAAAGTACCAGAGGCCCATAAAATATATACCTTACAGACTAGCATATGTACAATTTATAAACACTAAACCTATGATCAGGGAATTAACTTCGGTAAAGATTTTATGATTTGAATAGTTGCGCCCCGCAGTTCCACCCGCAGTTTCCCGGGATAAAAAATAGCCTATGTGCTATTCCAAGTCCTAAAGTACCTACATATCGGTTCGGTAGTTTTTGCGTGAAAGAGTAACAAACATGCATCCATACATTCTTACAAACTTTCGCGTTAATAATATTATTAGGATGATGACACCAACTTTGCAGCAGTGTTATAACGATATTTAATTATAATTACGTTAGCCGACATTTTAAATCGTAAAAAAATATATTTATTATTAACAAAATATTTTATATGCATGCTGTGTTTGCCTTTAACTGATTACGCATTCAGCTAATATGTTAGTAATATGTAATATAGTAATATGTTGGGCAGGTACATATTGTTATCTCCATTGCATTTCTAATGATAAAGTTGTTTAATTTTCTAATTATAACGTTTTTATAAAGCTCGATAAATGTATGTATAAAGATCATTTTTGTTAATATGTATTAACATAAGTAATTACTGGTAATTTATAAATAAAGAAAAATATGTTAAGCTTTTGAATGTAAGCACCGAAATGCAAAGGAAGTTTGGTTTTTCTATGAAAAGTACATATTTAAATATCTAAAAACAGTAAAACAAAACCTTATAAACTGCAAAATTAATATGAAATTTATGTGAACAGAATAAAAGACTTAAAACTGGCAAAATTTTGTTTTATACAATTTCTATATAATTTAATCTGTGGAAATATTGCAGAAGATTATAAAAATATGACCAAAAAACTCACCAAAGCCGGCACGACTAAGTCAATAGTTTTCGCCATGAGTTCCGTATCATCCATCAACCTCGTGGCTCCGATTTCCAGCAGCTTGGATGCTGAATACGCTAACATCATCAGAGACATCCCGATGGAATATTTCTGGTGTTCGCTTATTAGTTCGCAGTGAGACGAGACGAGGTTGAGGACGGCACTCTCTGATGGTATGATGTGGGCCGTGTAGAACGCCTGGGGTGATACAAAACGTTGGTTAATCCTTTGATTAGTTAATGGGACGGCTGGCATAGACTAGATTTCAATAGAACAAGCAAATTTCAATAAACTGAAATTAAAAAAACCCTGACACAAAAAACAATAAAACTTAAAAAACGGCTAAACCGATTTTCATAAAACATGTCTAAGAACCACCGCTAGAAAACCTGCTTTCAAATAAATAATGCCGCATCCAAATCGATTCACCCGTTAAGAGCTACGGTGCCACAGACACACATAGTAGTCAAACTTATAACACCCCTTCTATTTGCGTTGGGGGTTAAAAATAATTTGGAATCAACGAGTTAATAGGTTTTATGCTGATAGATGTGCTAGATGCAGTACTTCTTGTTTGTTTTATTTTGTCTAAAATAAGCCTTATCTCTTACTAGCTGCGCCCCACAGTTTCACCCGCGGTTTCCCGGGATAAAATGTCGCCTGTGTTAATCCAGGGCATAAGCTATTTCAATTTAGAATTTTACTCATGTCCTTTGAGTCGTAGCGAGAAGAATATCAAACACACAATACTTACATACATACATTCGCATATATAATATTAGTGTGATTAGATTACCGGCCTGAGATAGCGGTGTTAGTGAGCCCTGCACCAAATATTTGGAGTAAAACCAGGCCGTTACAGTGCAGAGTGCTCTGCACTGTAGGTACGAAGCTACAAGTACATAGCCGGACACCGACGGCGGGTCGCGCGTCGTTACACGTGCCGCGTCAGAAGAGATAAGAGCTATGCGATAGAACGAGAGCCGCTCTGTAGGTTAATATGACTGGTAGGTATGCAGCGCTACGCGAGCTGAATTGAATTTTATTGCGTCATAGCAAGAGTCGCTATTTGTTTAAATTTCTTTGCGGAGTGATGCTTCTGTCCCTTAGTATTCTGTGGTAGAACCTTGTTTTGAAGTGAATTATGTAGGCTACAGGCAGGAGAATGCAAAGGAAACCAAAATGTTTTGGTTCTATATTTAATTAGTCATAAAAATTACATTTTAAGTTTCTACATGCTAATTATCCTAATGGGTGACAACGGTTTGATGTGAGAACCAGAAGTGACGGTCTGGGGGAAAGCTATACAATGTGAAAAGAGAGAAAGAGAGGGAATGATGTGCTGCTAAAGCGCCTCGTGACTCGCTCCTGCGGGCAGTTGGTATGCACCATGACGTCATACGTAACAAGTGTTTCAAATGGTATGCATTGAATTAATAGTGCTAGATTTGGATGTTGTTTTAGAAATACGTAAGTTTTGTGCGTATACAGAAGAATAATAAACATGTTTTGAAGATGAAATGAGTTATGAGATGAGACTTTTAGGAGCTAAATACTCACTAGGTTCATCTTCATTTAGATAGAAGCGTGAAAACAAAATTAGTGTAGCATCTCCGTTACATATTTAACAGTAGATCATAGGAAGTGTGGTGAATCAAGGTAAAATTAATTAACTTGCTTTATATGCTATTAAAGTCTTGAAAATGATATTCAGTTCTACATGTTTCTTAATTTCTAGAGAAAAAGTGAGACACTACTTCAATTTCAGTCAAAAACATGGTATAAAATGTTGGTGCCCGCATGGCAGTGTGATGGATTACACAAGGTGAGTTTTAGAACAGGGATTCCTGTCAGCTTTCTTTCGGATCTTTTCGGACTTCGTGACGTCATATTTCAACAGTAATATGGAATATGCATGTGTTGTCGCAAAATCTGAAAAGTACTTTTTACGATATATTACTCCTGTAAACATTTAGTAGTGATATAATTATTATTATTAATTGCGTAGTTTATATGTATTTCAATGTTTCTTTTTCTTATTTTTGGAGAAACGGAACGTAATCGCAAAACGCTTGAGTACGTGCAACCACATTTTTACGTCACGCGCCTCGCTGCTTATTGGTAAATTTTTGACATAGAGCCCACCCTATTGGTAAATTATTGACATACACAAACATGTAGCATAGATGGACCAATGAGGAGATCCTAGGTCCCCACATTTTGGCGTCACACGCAAATGGCGCGTTTATGTTGATTTAAATTGATTCAAAATTTCATTTAATTATTTTATTGACGAATGATGCCGGAAAATTTTTACACATTTTTTTTTCAATAATATTATTCAATAATTAATCGATTCATGCATTAAAAAAAGACATGCATATTCCCAATTAATAGTTACCAGGTTGATGCAAGCGAGCGGCGGCGCCGTGGCGAGTCTGTCCAAAGCAGCGGCCACATTGGTCGGCAGATGCGCGCGCAGCCACGCGCCAATCGCGGGCGGCGGCGTACTGCCGACGGCATTGCCGAGCGGCCCGCACGTACTGCACACCCGCATGCGGGCGGACCACACAGCTTGCTCGTTAGGGTTGTCAGGCACTTCCATTAGCGCTTCGAGCTCGTCGCCCGCACATACTCTGCAAGTGTTTAGTTTATTTACTGCCGTCTTTGAAATTTTAATAACACCAACTGAGCTGAGCCAAATTATATGTAAGATTTTGCAGGGCGTTAATTTGATTTAGATATACATAACAAGACCTTGTTTCACTCGCTTTTCTGTATATTTACTTAATATTTTTTTTATCATGTGCATTTATAGTAAGTATAGAAAAGTTTAAAACTTTTTAATTATAGTGTAGCCATATAAGATGCATGGCTATTTGTGGCAGAAACACTGCCCAATAAAGTGTTATTTATTGCATATTCCTGTTACCAATAAAAAAAATATCTGTAAACTAAGGTAATATTACCGGAGTTAATGCTCAAAGCAAACTCTTCCGTTCAACCCTTATTCATACCTATGTTGTATTAAAGACTAGCTGCGCCCTGCGGTTTTACCGGCGGTTTCCCGGGATAAAAAGTAGCCTATGTGTTAATCCAGGGTATAAGCTATCTCCATACCAAAATTCATCAAAATCCATTCAGTAGTTTTTGCGTGAAAGAGTAACAAAGGTACATCCATACATCCATTCTTACAAACTTTCGCGTTTATAATATTAGTAGGAAGTAGGATATACAAAGATCTTCAGACAACTCTTGTTAACGTCAAAGGAGCGACAATCTACATCTTAAAAAACGGTCTACTAGATAGATACGAAATTCGTTACATATGTATACTAACCGACAGCATTCGAGAATAGTCTCCAGCAGATCCAATAGAGCCGGCATGAACTGCTGTGCGTCAGTAGCCGATGCGCTCTCAGAGAGACCCACCCGGAGCCTTACCAGCGCACTGTCACACGAGATCACGTCCAATAGCGACGGAAGACCACTTTCTGTAAATATAAAACAAGATTATGTTGAAAAATATATTTTTCAAGACAAGCTTTTAACAAATTAGGCGTGACGTTTGCCACCAGGCGCTCATGTAATGTTCCTACCACCAGTGCCTGTTTCTACTCGAACACGCACAAATGCATCATATCTAAGGAGTCTAACTTACCGCCAATATTCTCTTTCAAATGCTTGATAGTTTCGGATGCGAGCCACGCCGTGTATTTGATGTTATCACACGACTCGCTCACGCCAGCCAGCAGGTTTTCAGCATACTGTCAAAAATTAACATTAAACATAGTTAATGAGTATTAATAAGTAGAGAATTTAATACATTCGAAAAAGATGTTTTTTTTTTGTTTCATTTCAGTAACTTGCGAGAAAGAGAGGAGATCAAAGCCAACAACTCCGCCTTTGTTGTCACATTCGAGTAAATAGTTGTTTAGCTTGAATTACATTTAGAGCTCAAAACTTTATTCTCAAGCCTCAGAGGCTTTATTCAATTTATCTTTATTTGACGTTTGTGCAAGTATTTTACCTGCGTGTACATTCCCTGCTTGACGAGCGCGTCTTTAAGCCACGGGTTGAACACTTTCTTGTTATCGGCTCTTGGCGCCCACATCACAGCATGCAGGGGGAGCGGTGAGGGGAGGGAGGCGGCGGTGCCGGCGGCTAGCTTGTCCATGTGCGGCGTTGCCGGCGGCATTGACATCACCAGTCTAGGTGAAGAGGGATTCATTAAAATATAACTTAACATTATACAACTTAACATTTTTTCAGCATGGTATCTTACCATGTGAAGTGCACAAACACAAAAGTGTCATGTTACAAACGTCAAATTGATGAATAGAAAGTTATTTAATGCAACGTAGTGAGAAAATCTAACGTTTATTTATATTTTATTTAATTCATTATTGAAATAGTTCAACAAGTAACATACAAAAGGAGCACTTAATGCTAAAGCATTTTCTACCAGTCATCTAGTGACGGTAGACGAAACTTTTCTCTCTAATCTTTATTTTATCTGTGCAATACCTATATTTAAGAAAAGTTTAAAGTCAAAATACAAAGAATAACAATTTAGGAAGCTAGACAACTCGTCTACTGGTTGGGTATTTGACAATTTCACTAAGTGACAATACGTAAATAGCATACCTCCATGCAGTCTGGAAGCAGTAATGGGCAGCAGAAAGTGCAGTCGGCGACGACTGGAACTGCGGGTTATCGCACACGCACGCAGAGTTCAGCAGCGCGAGTAATGCGTCCAAAAGCAGCGGGTACTTAAGCTTGTGAGGTGTGCCTAGCACGAAGTTACACGCAAGCCCGTCGAATTTAGGATTCTCCTGCAAAATGAAGGCGTTTTATATTTGAGTGTATTTTTCACACATGAATAATAAAAATAAACGCCCTAGAACTACGAGGATCATGGTCCCCAAACACCAGACAAGAAACACATGCTTGCGTTTTTTTTCATACAAATGCTATGGGCAAACAAACAATACGCTAATAAGGTCGCCATTGTACCCACTGTTTATTAACTTTGTTAACTATTGTTTTTCCTGTGTGTGTGGTATTCAATAAAGCATTATTGTATTGTACGCTCAACGATTACATCCATAGAATTTTCAGTGCACCACTATTTGTCTCGAATTAGGAATAGAATTGGTTTATTTTGCTTGGAACTTGGTTTATTTTGCCCATAACCCATCAGGCCCACCTGGGTGGGATGGGTTGTGGGGAAAATAAACCAAGATTTCGGTAAGAATAAAAGATCAAACCAAAATACGCAATACCTGACGTAAGGTATAACACCACCAGTGAGGAGAGATCGCCTAACGACATTGATGTGAACTACAATACTTCTTTAACTGTTTGGTTTATGCTTCCTAAGACCACCAACTTTTATGTATGAGATATGTGCTCACTCGTCCAACCATAAAGGCTGTCAAAAATTGTAAATAAAAGTCCTTATTGAATACAATCTTACCTGGTTGTTAATTTCAGCACTGGTCAGAGCGTAGAACTTAGGCCTCATTGAACTCTCGTCGTGCGAGAGACGTCTGTAAGCTTGTTCGATGTAAGGCACTTCGCAGTAAATGCGGGACTTGATTTGGCTCGGGCTGGGCGGCTTGTTGCCGTTCTCGTTCACATCTGGCGGCGGCTGGGCCAGCCCTGGCGCTATTACTAGGTTCCATTCGATCTGTGAGGAAAACAAGGTGACAATTATTTGAAATATGGATAATCAATTTTTAGAAAAAAAAAACAAGAACCCATTTCAAGGCTAAACTTATATTTTTTTTATTTTTGTAAATTTTTTCAAAAGGTGCTGAATCAATTTTGATAAAATGTATATGGACCACCTCTGAAGTATGGCCTACCAAACAAAAAAAGAATCATTAAAATCTTAATTAATTATGATAGTTATTATTAAACTCATGACTACTTCAGATAATCCTTTTTATAGAACTGTATAATGACACGGGCAAGTTGTTCGCCTGATATTAAGCGCCACGCTTGTCCATAACTGATGCTGTGCCACCCAGAACTTTTAATACCATGAAATGTGCTGCGTAAGCACTGCATTGTGCTCATCAAATCCAATGAAATAAATTCGAGATCTAAAAAGGAAATTACCAGGAAAAAAAATTGCACATACATATTGCAAATATGGTAGGTACTTTAGGTCCAGGAAAAGGATACAGGCAACTTTTTATACCGGGAAACTACGGGGAGCAGCTGATAAATGTATAACTACGTAACATTGTGTTACCTGTTGCAACAGAGTTTGCGGTGCGTCGTACAAGTGTCTCATCAGATACTCCAGGAGCAGCATCAGCCTTGTCGTGAGCATCAGCTGGTGAGGGGCGAGGTTCATCGCTCGCTTCCTGTCACTGATAGCCAGGGTTTCCACCACCTGACACAAAAAATAAAACATGGTATCGGCAAATACACAAACTTGTATTTACGTAGCAGTACATGAAATCACAATAAAAATGTCTCGTCTCTGTGGCAGTTAAATATGTGTGTATGTTACCTTTATGATGGCGTTGGAAGTCATCAGCAGTACAGACTTCTTCTGCATGAGAGTCAATGAATGGAAGAGGTAGACCAGTAACTGCGCATGCTCCACATTCAGATCTGTAACAGTACAATTTAACATATGTAAAGTACGTGTAGAACATGTGTAAAGTTGTGTTATGTTATGCGTGTTGTGTTATGTTATGCGTGTTGTGTTATGTTATGCGTGTTGTGTTATGTGTGTTTAACATGTGTAAAGTATGTGTAAGTACGTGTGTGGTTATGGCCTTTTGCACCCGTGTGAAAATATTGATACTAGTACATTGCCACACTTACACGGTGTAACTGGAATGGTGAATGGTACATTATTCTGCCGAGTTAATAATTAAAACGGTAGGTATTAGGGTCCCCCACCCCGTTTCACTGATGACCCTTCCTCCAGTTACACAAAGTACAGTAGTAGTTCATAGTGTAAGTGGACTTTGAAAAACATGATTTAATTAGTCAACAGTCTCCTCCAAGTCTCTCTAGACATGCTTAGGGGAGACCTTTGCCCAGCAGTAGGACATCAGAGGTTAAAAAAAATTGTCTAGTGACTTCACATGACGTTTTGAAGAAATATTGAATGCTAAAACTGATATCAAGTCTTTTTTTCTTTCTTAATAATAATTTTTAGGAACTTTTAGTCGTCACGACCATTCCAGCCCCATTGGTACATGCAAGGTTATTGATTTAAGACAGTGTAGCAGAAACTAAAAAGAGTTTTATTTTATGTAACTGAATGACAAGACGAGCTGGTCGTTTGCCTGATGGTAAGCAACACGCCAGCCCATAACGATAACAGCACCACCTAGAACTTTGTTTTGCAAAATCCCGCGCGGCGCTGCACTGCGCTCGTCACGTCGTCCTGAGACAACCCTGAGACCCTGAGTCTTAGCAATGTCTGACGTAAACACTGCCAACACACTTTGGAATATGCCTACATTTAAATAATGTAATCCCATATCTCTTAGTTTAGATCAAATAGATTTAGAATAATTTTCAAGTCATTTGCTTGTTTGCAATTTTTACCTACATAAATATGATATGTACCTACATTATAAGAATATAATTAAATAACATACCTTCATAATCGTGATCCTGCGAGGGCAGAGCTTGCAAGGCGCATTCCTGCAAAGTGTTGACGATCTTGTGCCACATCGCTAGTATGCTGTTTTCTCGCTCAGCGGCCGCTTTGCTCAGCACCATGCCGCCGATGAGCTTGACCACGCGTGGCCCGACCTGTTGAATGGTTTATTACCAGTCAAGTGAGTTTTCTTTAGCGTCACTGACCAGAAGGAAGACTGCTGTTTTCTGTTCTCGGCTTCACGCTTTAAGATTTAAAGCGCTCGGCGTATCAGAGACAAAATACTATCAGCTTTTTCGCTCCCGACTCTTTAACCATCGTGACACTACCCAACATGCTAGAAACTGATTGATTGCCTTTATGTGGACCATGTGACTAGATAGTTTAGTATGAAATAAAAATAAAGATGCAATTTTTAAAACTCCATACGCTCGGTATTAGTAAAATGCTACCGTAATGTGTACCGGGCTATTAATAGGTACAATGAGACCTCCTCTGTTTGTGACAGAAAAAGATCTGGCCGTCCACGTAGTGTTCGTGCGAAAAAGGTGGTCAAAGCAGTAAGGGAAAGAATTCGAAGAAATCCTTTCCGAAAGCAAAAGATTTTATCTCGGGAGATGAAGATAGCACCTAGAACCATGTCGCGTATTTTAAAAGATGACTTAGGACTTGCGGCCTATAAGAGACGTACTGGTCATTTCTTAACTGATAATTTAAAAATAATACAGTGGTAAAATCGAAACAACTACTGAAGCGGTATGCAAAGGGAGGTCACAGAAAAATTTTGTTTACGGATGAGAAAATTTTTACAATTGAGCATCATTTTAACAAACATAATGACCGTATTTATGCTCAAAGCTCTAAGGAAGCTTCCCAATTAGTCGACAGAGTGCAACGTGGGCACTATCCGACTTCAGTGATGGTTTGGTGGGGTATTAGCTATGAAGCAGTGACTGAGCCATACTTTTGTGAAAAATGTATCAAAACATCGGCACAAGTGTATCAAGATACCATTCTTGAGAAGGTAGTGAAGCCCCTTAACAACACTATGTTCAATAACCAAGAATGGTCCTTCCAGCAAGACTCGGCGCCGGGTCATAAAGCTCGGTCTACGCAGTCTTGGTTGGAAACGAACGTTTCCGACTTCATCAGAGCTGAAGACTGGCCGTCGTCTAGTCCCGATCTTAATCCACTGGATTATGATTTATGGTCAGTTTTAGAGAGTACGGCTTGCTCTAAACGCCATGATAATTTGGAGTCCCTAAAACAATCCGTACGAATGGCAGTGAAGAATTTTCCCATGGAAAGAGTGCATGCTTCTATTGATAACTGGTCTCATCGTTTAAAGGACTGTATTGCAGCCAATAGAGACCACTTCGAATAAGCTTTTTATATTTTAAATTGTTTTGTATTTATGTATTAAACTAACACACTGTAAAAGGAAAAAAAGGTTATTTGCAATAGATTTTTTTTTTCTTTGTTTCAGTTTTTATGGCAAGACTAGGTATATCTTATTTGGATAGAATAATTAGAATATTTATTGATCACTGTAACAATTTACCGGCACTTTCACGTCAGGAAATCTGTAATTTATTCTACTCGGTTAGCTTGCTTTGCGACCTCACTTTTTTCGCACTTTTCTAGCATGGCAACACTTACTTGCAGCGGCGTCTGGTGCGAGCTCGCAGGCGACAGCTGCTGATGCAGCGCGGGCTGTAAGGAGGCGAAGGCTGGCGCGCCGCTCAGGTTGTGTAAGTACCGCACTAGGGCTGCGCTGAACGCCGCGTATAGTGCGCCTAGGCGAGGCCCGAAACAAGACGATATGGTGCCTATTGAATAATATTATTATTAGTAAGACTAAATTGAAGTTATACGCAGTTACGGCTAACGGGACATTTTCATATTAAAATTCACTTAGGGTAAAAAAAAGTTCTACATTTTTATAATTTTTTAAAATCTATAGTAGATGTTGTGGTTCCTTCCAATTATTTTCTCTGCCTGTAACTAATCTAGGTAAACATTTAAATTGTAAAAACGTTTCAAATTGCGACAGCCTCTGTGGTGTAGTGGTTGGGCAGGTTGGCTCAAATCTCATACACCACTGAAGTTGCGGGTTCGATTCCCGCGACAGGACGAATTTTTCTTCATAGAAAAAAAAGTGCAGGCATTTGTTTCGTGTCTGGATGTCGCGGGACCATGGTCCTTATAGTTCTTGGTTTCCTAGATACAGGGAATCCTATTTATGGGCCAGAATCTATGTATGTGATCGTTGGGCGTATTTATTTAAGAAAAATTTCAGATTTCTCCTTATAGAGCCATCTTATTGGATAACCTTGTCCTTGCCCTCTCATTGGATCTACATAGTTGAACACAAGCTTCTTTAATTCAGTCTCAACAAGGCTAGCGCCGCCGGCACCCGCCGTTGAGAAACCTATGAAACTAGACCCAGTACGTAGTTGTGTGTAATTACCGGTGTCAGTTCGCGCGGTCTCCCGGTCCAGGTCCTTGGCGAGCTCGGCCAGGCGCTGCTGATGTGCTTCAGGCAGCTGCAGCGCGGCCGCGCCGAGCCGCGCCGCCTCCTCGCAGATGATCTCCGCATTCAGAAGCGTGAACACCTCCGTCGCCATCGCTATGTACTAAGGGACCACGAACGTGATAAACAAACAATAGTCCGTAACAAATTAAAAAATAACCTAAAAGGAAAGTTAATCAGGAAGTGCTCGAAATTTGAGTTGCAAGATTCCACACGGAACGACAGATAGACAAACAATAAAGTGACTTAATAAAATCGCGGTAAAAATGAAACGCTAGTTACGCTAGTCTAAAGAGTCAAAAACCACGACTTGAAAAACAAAAGCAAATCAAAGATGATACATCCACGCGCGCTGCATACAGCTGCTTGAAACGAACACCAAAATTTATAGCCACTGACCAGTATACCACATGACCTGCGCATTGGACGATTTTGTATCGATTTCTGCTACTACGCACAGCAAGTTGTGCGCTGGTCAGCGGCAATTTATTTATTTTATTTATTTATTATTATTACAATAAGAACGGCACAAGCCAATTACACTTATTATTTTAGATATTACATAAAAACAATTCCAATTAATTAAATTACATAATGTCAGATATTAAATTACAAAATAAATAACAATAAAAAGAAATCAATTATAGGTAATAAAGGCAGCAAGGTCAGCGGCAATAACTGTACTGTATGCACTGTAGTAATAAAGTTCGGCGCGAGTTATACGTTGTCTATGAACGCAACATGCAGAGGCTGATGGTGAATTGCACTGCGCTCTTCAATTGAACAGCACGATCGAACGCGCGCGCAAGATTCTTAAAGCTCGAACAATGCTACAAATGGTCTTCCGTGTGTGCGCTGTAAACAAAGCGCAACACCAAAAATGTTTATGAAGACACCAAACAAAACACTGTTTGTCGGCCACACGCGTCTTTCGGACGCAACGCCATACATAGTCAGTGTTTAACATTATAGTTCACTTGTTAAGTTTTTGAACTAATTATTTTCTATATTGTATTAAGTTGTTGACATTTTATTACTGATTAAATTTTTATTATTGTTTTTTTGTATTAATTTTAAAAAAAATATTTAAAATCTGACTTTATCGCTTTATGTTGTTTTGGAATGTGATGAGTCCTGGTTTTTCAATTTGAATTATCGCTTCCTCCGCGAGCGTCTTCTGCAGTGACGCGACAGATCCCCGTCGTTATTCTGCAGTTGACCGCCGATTAACATTCCCATATCCATAACCAGACTTTCATTCGCAGCGAGTCCACTCACCGAGTAGGGCTCCGCTTTGTCCGGCACGATGGCATGCGGAGCGCGAGCGGCGTCGGCATCGGGGGGGTCGGCGGCGCGCGCCAACAGCGCGCTGTCGGCGCAGTCGGGCGCCACCAGTGTCGACTCGAACCAGTGCCCCAGCAACGGCTCGCTGTCTACTGACGGAAGGACGCGTGTCGCGTTAGCTATACACGTGATGTTAGTAATGCGGTGTGGGGTTAGTGGTGATTCACGTTTTATGTGTTCAATATAAATAATTAATTTTTAGAAAAAAACAAAAACCGACTTCAATGTATCTTCGAAGTCCAAGGTCACATATCGATGAAATTTATATGGGACCACTTCGTAGCTATACTGAACCCGACGCAAAAATAATTTTTCAAATCGGTTTATAAATGACGGAGTTCTGAGTTCTTACTGATGAATGTGATGATGGACAAGATTTATGAAGCCGTTACTGACGATAGACAAGATTGATGAATTTATTACTTATGGTGGGCAAGATTGATGAAGTCGTTACTGATGATGGATATGAATGAAACGTTTTAGAGTAATGAGTCTTTTGGCCGCGTTTGAGTAATGAATGATGAAGCCGCAACTGATGATGGTGCACCCTACCGTCATCAGTCTCCGAGTCCTCGGAGCAGAGTATCATGTCCTGGAAGTAGACAGTGGAGTCGGAGCGGTCGTGCTCGGCGTCGCTCTTCTGCGCTCGCTTCAAGTTCGTCGCCTTGCGATAGCAAACCACGCCTAGAGCGACCAGCAGCTGTGGTGGAAGAACGGTTTGAATTAGTTATTTTTTTGAGATTTGTTGTGACTGAATTATTACCTCAGGGTGACAAGCGCAGTGCAGTGCCGTGAAGGATTTTACATACAAGGTTCAAGAGGCCTACTCCGAGTAGCTTTGGTTCGGTCGTTTGTGCGGACTAAAAAACACTCTTACGAGTATTCCTGTTGCATAACGCTGTCCCTTTCATCCGATGGAATGAAGATTCGTAATTACGAATCAGAGTAAGGTGGTGCTGCAACCTGGGTGGTGCTGCAACTATTATGGGCAGGAGTGTTGCTTAACAGGTGAACGATCTGCTCGTTTCGGCACTCAATAACATTAAAAATTACTTATAAATCGATATAATCGATTTATCCACTATCTCGCCAGATATGTGACGATAATGTAGCACATAGATCTAGCGGATGACGACAGTTGAGCGATTACTCAAACCCGTCACCCTGATGGGTATTTTACAAACTTTTATTTAACTTGCAATGTTTGGGTCAAATCTTGCAAATGGAATCAGAACCACTTCAGCTTATCCTACGGAGTTGAAATTTTGCATACTTGTCAAAGTCCGATGACAATGCAATATTACGGTGTCAGCCAGCTGATCTGATGATGGAGACGGAAGGTGGGCAATGGAACTCCTTGATGGATAATCGTAAACTTCTAGTGTTTAGGCTCATTTTAATCTGCTCGCGGTTCCGATTACGAATTTGTTGTCTTGAAAAATAATTTTCAACAAAAATCTTGTTTTGTTTGGTTCTGTGTACTCACCTGGTGCAGCGGAGCGGCAGAAGCCAAGCGCAGCTCCCGCTGATGTGCGGAATGCTCCGCCAGTATATGCAGCGGCGCGGGCGCGACATCCCCCGTCTCCTCGCAGCTCATCGTCTCGAGCCGCGCGTCCGCCAACAAGGCACCCACCCACGCCAGGCAACGGCCGCCGAGAGCGACCCACACCACGCCTAGACCTTGTTGCCTGTACAAACATTTCAAATTATGCACCGAATTATGTAGGCTACAGGCTGCAAAGGAAACCAAAATGCTACCGCAATTCGTGCTACTCGCTCACGCATTAAATCGACAAAATTCTTCAAAATACTGTCTATATATACTATATGTAAATAGTAATGGAACATCTCACGTGAAGGTATTAAAGCCTACATACTTACATATCCCTATGTCTATGTAAGCTTACATACGGTTTAATAAGTCAAATTATTTGCAAGCTGCATATAATAAAAAAATACTTTAAAAAACCCTCGACACAAAAAACCTATAAATAAAAAGTGGAAAAACGGCTGAACCGATTTTAATAAAACACGTCTAAGAACCACCGCTAGAAAACCTGCTTTCAAATAATAAAAAAACGCATCCAAATCAGTTCACCAGAGCTACGGTGCCACAGACGGACCCACATAGTGGTCTAAACTTATAACACCTGATTTTTGAGTCCGGGGTTAAACATTATTAAGGAATACTCACATTTTCTGCAAGTTGTAAGGTCTCGAAGGCACCTTGGCGGGGCTCTTCCCGGGCGCAGTGGTGGGGCACGGCGCTCCGGCCAGCGCGTGGTGCAGCCCGCACAGCAGCACCCAGCCGCCGATCATCAGGTGGTTCTGGTACACCTGGAGGTCGATACGATTTGGAGTTAGGAAGGCAGTCGCATTGTTCATTTTATTATATTCTCAAAAGGTAACTAACAGTTAGGATCTTAAATAACAGAGTTTATAATAAGAGGTACAAATAGCTAATTATAAATTACCACATATAAGAATGTTTTAAAATGATCACGTAGACGGAGGAACACAACAATATTAATCCTACTAGCGCTCCGGCCCGGCATCGCACGGATGTCATTTACTACATCATCATCATCAGCCCATCACGTTCCCACTGCTGGGACACGGGCCTTCTCTCATAGAGAGAGAATGGGCCATAATCCACTACGCTGGCCCAATGCGGGTTGGTGGATGTCACATGTCCTTGTGTCCTTGTGTGCGAGTGTGGCTCAGTGGGAGCTCGTGCGACTTTCGATCCGACGCAGCCGAGTTCGAATCCCGTGGGCCCCGCATCACTGACTTTCTTAAGTTATGTGCGGATTTAACACTCGCTCTAAAAACGGTGACGGAAAACATCGTGAGGAAACCGGTATGTCCAAGAATTTTTCACAAAAAGTCATTTACTTATTTGGTGTAATTTTTTGATGACTTGATTAAAAAGCATTAAATTTTCTCTACTATATAAACCTAATTAGATTTTTTTTTTATTACCGTGTAGGCAAACATTTGACCGCAGTCTCACCAGGGCCCAATTCACTATGCCAACTTGGCGATTCGCTTCGAAATCACGTCGATTTCTTCATTAATAAACGACATTTCTATGACGCATTAATATATTCATATATATGACGCGTCACAGAGAATACAAATTTCGCAAGTGTCGTTTATTAATGAAGGAATCGACGTTTCCTCGAAGCAAGGAATCGCCAAGTTGTCATAGTGAATTAGGGCCCTGATGGAAAGTGACGACGCGGTCAACGATGGATCATACTTGCCTAGAAGACACCGAAAGTTACCAAAGATTACATATTATAATAACCTTCCGTAAAAAGATCTCTAAATGACAGTGAAAACAGTATCAAAATCCGTTGCGTGGTTTAGAAGAAAGCGGATAAACAGAAATAGCGACTTTGTTTTATATTATTTAGAGATATCAGCTGAAAATCAGCGCCGAGTAGTGTACAACTCTTGGCATTTTATGCTGAGCTGAGCCCATTCGGCACATATATTTATTATTTAAGTTTTATTTATAATTAATTGTTTGTGTGCCGAATAAATGGTTTTTCTTTCTTCTTTCTTTTCTTTTCTAGATAGTCTGTTTCTTTATTGGTACCTAATTAATTTTTATACCGCGGCGAACAAATAATACTTACATAGCCACCGGCGCGAGTGGATTGCTTGAACGTTTCGCCGACAGTGTTGTAAAGGCTGAGAGCGCTTTCTACCAACGTGGCGGTCTGCTGTTCGTATTCTTCGTCCTTTGGGTGCAGAGAAGCCTGGAGGGAAATAGAAAATATACATACAATCACTATCGTCTATAAATTTTAATATTGTCTCTTTATAGCATAAGGTTGTCTGGAAGAGATCGCTGTTTAGCGATAAGGCGCCTATTGTTCTTATCATAAGAAAGTATGTTCAAAATGCAATTCCTTCTTAAGTGCAATAAAGTGTTGTCTATTCTATTCTATACATGTTAGCGCAAAATTTTGAGGCATCAATGATAGTTCTGTTAATTTACTTTTTATGTTTTTTAGTAATGAGAAGAGCAAGTCGTTCGCCTGATGGTAAGCGTCCGCCTGCCCATAACAGTTGCAGTGCCACTCAGAACTTTTAATAACATAAAAAGTACTGCATAGAACTGCATTGTGCTCATCACCCGGAGACATTTGATATTACGACTCATACGCCCAGTAAATGTTGAGTAAATTGTAGAAGTTCTACATAGAAAACTTTATAGTACTATATTTCTTTCACGACCTGGAAGACTGGTAGATAATGCTAAATAGCATTAAGTCATTCCTTGTACCATTTTTGTGCAAAACTATTAAATAAATAAATAAATATAGTCAGCAAGAAAATAGACATTTCTGAAAAACCATCGACTCTATTTCTTAACAGGGATGTTTCCCGTAAAGTAAAACGCAGTTAGTATAATCCCCACGGATTAAGTTTTTATTTTTTAAGAAAATTTATATTTAACATTCATATCTAACTATATTGATTTTACAACTATATGTCAAGTAAGACAAAATTCTAGGAAGGTTTTTAAATTTAGGATGTATGATTGGAAATACATACAACTGTGCAGAAAAAACTTACCTGTGCCGTAGCACACAAGAGCGCAGCGATGCTGACGTCACTTAGCGTCAGGATGCGCTCCGGAGTGAAAGGTTCCAAGCACGGTAGAGACAAAGCCAAGCGGCAGACATGCACTTCGTTCACTAGGAAATGGAGACTGAAACAAGGAACAATAGTTTCAAATTCAATATCCTTTCAATTTAGTCATCACAGACGCATTTATGAACGTTAATTTTACTACTCTCTCTGACACTCGTATCAGAAAACAAACCAACCATAGGAATAGACACTCGTGTTATAATCGATTCTTAGACCATTTCAGGGCCGACAAGTCCGACGACGATGATTTATGACGAGTCCTAGAGAATACAAATTTCACAGATGTCGTTTATTAATGAAGGAAACGACGTGACCTCGAAGCAAGGAATCGCCAAGTTGTCATAGTGTATTAGGGCCCAGGTAGTCCTGGAAGATACAACAAGAAACTAAAGGGGCATTTCTGTAAGGCAAGTTAAGTTTTGGTATGGTCTTCCAAGAAAAAAATCTAAAAAAAACGTCATCGACGGATATCGAGCGTCTATCCTCCGTAAAAAAAGTAGATTAATACGGGAAGACGCTCGCATCGCATATTTTCCTATCAATGGCAACATTGCCTTTACTTGAACCAAAATCGACCGACATAATTAGGACATTTATAAACAGTACCATTGCTTGGAATTTAAAGTACCCACTTCCTAAGTTATGAAGATTACATTGAAAGAAATACTCTATAGACAGTACTCACAGTGAGCTATCCGAATTGAACTGCGGAGCTACGCCGCTCTCCTTAGCCGCCTGCCAGCGGTTGAGGTAGCGTTGCAGACACGGCAGCCGCGAGCACACCTTCAGGACCACGGAGCCGGCTCGCAGCTCCATCAGGAGCGATGAGCAGGTCGATGCCACCCATTTCTGTGAAAATAATATTACTGTTACTGCTTTGTCGACCCCGTTTTGTTGACCCCGTTGTCGACTCCCCAAATGACTTACAGGCTTCGCAGATAACGAGAATAATATATTTAACTAAGAGATTCATTCACTATCTGCCTATTATGTTTCCACTCCTATGACTTGGGCTTCTTCTATGAAATAGAGAGTATGGGCTATAAGGAGGTGTCCATTAATTAAGTGAGGCGCTTAAGGGGGGAGGGGGTCGACACGAATCTCACCCAATCTCACGTGGGGGAGAGGGGGTATCTGCAAAATCAGGTTTTTTTTTCCCGCTTGAGACGGTGTCAAATTGCGAGATAACAGCAGTGGAAAAGTTATGTAAAACATGTTTCTCCTCGTAGTTTATGGCTAAATTCTACAGAACAATGTTTATCGCGGTAATGCGAACGAAACATAATTTAGTAAATTATGATTTTTTTATAAATAAATCCAACGCAATCAAGCACAGATTAACATATTTACACAAAAAATACGCATATTGAACAATATCACGTGAGATTTGGGGGGGGGGGGGAGGAGGTCGAGTCTAATCTCACGAAGTCACGACATCAAGACATCATGTCACATCATCATCACATCACAAACCTCACCAAGGGTGGAGAATTATGTTGTGATGTCGGGAGGGTCGAAAAATCGCCAAAATCACCCCACGTAATTAATGGACGCCGGACAGACTTCGACTTTGTAGAGAATCCTGTTAATCTCGGTACTTTGACGTTTTTTTTATTTCACGTTTCTTACCTTCATATCAACAGCAGCCTGTTGCGAAGCGTTCCCATCCTTACTGGTCTCCAGACTATCCTTACTTCCGGGAGTCGTGACCGCTGCGGGTTGGGCCTGCGATGACGTCACAGAGGCCACAGGGTTCCTCAGTGGAGTGGTCAGCTGTTCGAGCAGTGCGTCGGAGCGCCGCTGCGCGTTCGACGGCGGCTGCTTCTCTGACGTCGCGGTTGTAGACGCGAGAGACGTGATCGGGCTTTGTATCACTGACGATTTCGTTGTTTGAGTATCTGTAACATATTTGGTACAGAACCTTCTAGAATTGAGACTACATTTCATCGCGCATTTTTGCTGATTACCAAAAATGTAACCTTAACAGAACGTGTTTACCACTCACGCGCTTGTTTACGTGAAATCACACTTGTTGCAATGAAATTTGCGTTTTTATGAATGAAAAGGCCGATCTCGACAGAACGGCGAACGGGGCAATTAACTGAGCGGTGGCGCAGCAGTACAAAATACATAACATTGCTTCATTTTGTACTACACGAGCGAAGAACGCGCACTAACCCTTTCGAGGGATTAGGGTACATTTTGCTTTCAGCAATGTACCTTATATATTGATGAGAAAAGAAACATACCTTGAACTGTCACATGTGCAGGTAATTTCGCATTTTTCAGTAGAGATGTCAAGATAACAAGGTCAGATTGGGGATAGCCTCCTCCGTCGATTCCACAGAGACCCACAATGGGCAGCAGTAGCTGAAATTAGATATTAGAACATAAGAACCTGCATAACATATTATATTAATATGCATTGATATTTAAAAACTATGGTACATATTTGTTTATGACAACAGTAGATTTTTTCTAGTTGAATTAATGAATTAATTATTAACTCTTTATTGCTCACCTCAATACAGAAAATGTAACAGCTTAAGACAAACTTAACAATATAAGAATAGAATATATTAGTTAACAATATTATAGTTGCTATTCCCACAGGACGAGAAAAGGCTAAATCAGACATAACAGTTTATTTGTGGTAGAGTTATGTTCCGACTGCTGTTTTTAGTAGATGTGCTATACATTTGGTCTTGCTAAAGTATTGGAGTCCTTTACAAACCTGCTTGACAGAGATATTAGGTGCAGCAGTCGTAGATGAGTCATCGCAGCTCAGTCCAGCTTCCGAGAGCTTTTTCAGTATTTGTCGGATAATTACTCTGAATGCATCTTGAGCTGTGCTCAGCTGGTCATTGGGTACTATAAAAATGATAAGATGATTATTGAGATGGGTATTAGAAAGAGATTGCTAGTTATGTACCAACTTCTACAGGCAGTGGTTTAGAGCGTGAATGGAATGTCATGATTTGCAGACCAAGATCTAATCACAAAAGTTATAAAACATACATTTCAAAGAATCCGCTTGGTAACCAGATTTAAGAGAACAAATCATCTACAAATAGATTAGAAAAGAAAGAAAGAAATGAAAATCCATTTATTCGGCACACAACAAACAATACAAAAAATAAAAACTTAAATAATAAACATATGTGCCGAATGGGCTCAGCTCAGCATAAAATGCCAAGAGTTTTTCACAACTCGGCGCTAATTTTCACCTGATACCCGTGTTGCTATAGGAATAACGTAAAATTGACTGTACTCATCCACAAAAAAAAAAAATCTATACTTATACATTTAAAATAATAATATCCTAGATTAGATGATGAGATGCCGAGTCAAGGGAAATGTTTATTCTTGCACAACATTTATTAACAGCCCAGATGACTCATGGATTTATATCGGATATATGGATTTGTTAATTTCCTTTAACTTTTTGTTTCTTGAATATTTTTTTCTTATAGACTTGTTACGTTTATATACACAAAAAAATTACAAAGATATAATATAATATGAAACTTAAGTATTTCATTTTATTAGGTATCTTAGATATCATGAACCCAAAAGAAAACAAGGAAGGTTTTTTTCTCTGCAGTAGGATTAGTATCCTACTCGGTGACGGTGACTCCTATAGGTTTTAAAGGTGTTTTAAATTATGGCTGAGTATTTTCTTTTCTTTAATAACTTACAGTTGTTTGCGTTCACGCTTAGGAAATGCGCAGAGAGGCATGCGAAGCAAGTGTAGAATAAATCATAGATGTCTTCATGGCTTTGGAATTCACTTTCACTGAAAAATTAAAAGATTTTATTTTTAGGTCTATGAAAATCATAGTGCAGGAGCATCTAATAATGTTGATTTACTACAGTATGTTGTAGTATTCATTCCCAATTAGAATTAATTTTGGACATGCCTATTTTCAATAAACTCAATTTCTGAGGATCTGCTCCTATATCTTAGTACTAAGGAAAATTCTGGAAATATGTGTGACTATATATATATACTTAGTTATATTATACTTAGTTTTAGTGTTATATTTTTTGTATATGTTGGTCTGTAAGGTACATATTCTATGGGCCTCTGTTAATTTTACTTTGTTGTACTTTAATACTGAATAAAAATAAATAAGATATATATCTATGGAGTATAACAATAATCAGAAAACAATGAGTAAATAAACAAAACGGCGTGACCTTCGGATTGGTATTTATTAAAATATATTAAGTTTAGAGTTCTGGGTCAGCTGTACGCGATAAATAAATATATTTGGTGCATTGTTGTTAAAGTTTTATTTGCATACCTTTTGAGAATGGCTTGTATGATCTCCACAGCGTCATTTTTGTCAAAAAAAGGACCGTAGAGAGCTGTTAAAATTGGTTTAACAGTTGTTGACCATTCAATATTTCCTCCAGAAGCGGCCATTTTTCGGGAAGAAATGAGTCGATTTCTTTGACAGCGTTGACTTGACGATTTGAGATTGACAGCAAAATACTGAGTTGCCAAGTTTTTATTAATATAGCCCTGATTAATTGGTTGATATTATCTCAAATAAAAAATTTACATATTCATTGCCATTCCAACGGTGAAATTTATAACGAAACGAGATAATTAAATTCAAATTCACATTATTTATTGAATTATAATCAGGAACCAATTTCACATATTAAACAGCAAAAATTAAAAAAATAATAAGGTAAATATTAATAACAAAATACAATAACTAAGAATGTTGACTACATATTTGTTGCTTAATATTGAAGTCAGAGTCATTAATCAATTTTCGTAATGATTCAACCGATACTTGGAGTACAGTTTCGTTATACCTGCAGCTTTGTTCGTGTATTTTGTTTACCTACGCGTTTGACCATGTCCACACCTTACTCAATAAGTGGTAGAAAAAAATAAAAAGGGTAAAGTTTAGGTATTTTTAAGTTGCCAGCGCTTTTGGCGGATTCAGAAAGGAGCTGGAGGAGACAAACCTCCATAGATGATTTTCAAACGCATATAAATTACCACAAAAATTGGCAATAATGATTGCCAATTTTTGTGGTAATAGGTAAAGTAATGACAACACAATATAAAAAGTAAATTGTCTATGATATCATTAGTTGGTGCACAGCGTCATCTGTTGTCAGGTAGCGGAAAACGAGACTATCTTATCTTAATGGACTCTTCCATTAAAACTGTTCCAGTTCGAATTATTTCTTAACGTTTATAATAGCCTAAACAAAGATAGAGCTTAAATTTTGATCGTTGTAAAAGGGACAACTAATGTCAAGATTTATGTTACATTCTTCACGCGGGCTTGGAACGAAGCATTGTTTAGTTGTCAAAACAAGATTTCGATTTATTTTGTTCTTGTTGAAATAATTCCATATTCCACTGTTCTTAAATAAATATGAGTGAAACTCGATCAGTAAAGCGAAAACTTTCCGAAGAAAATGGGCATGAGTCGTCTGGTAAACATTCTAATTATAACATTATAACCTATGAATAAGTTGTATTGAAATTTTTACATTTATGACGATTTTCTGTTTGTTTTGTAGAACCTGCTACAAAAACCAAGCATATCCAGTGCCCTTACTTGGACACTATCAACAGGCACGTGCTGGACTTCGATTTTGAGAAGCTATGTTCTGTATCGCTGACACGAATCAATGTTTACGCCTGTTTGGTCTGTGGGAAGTACTTCCAGGTATGGTCATATATTTTAACATTTAATTATTTCTAACATAAACATTTTACCCTATAACGCGTCGGCATCGCGAGTACGAATTCCTGGCGTAGGGCGCGGAATACAATAGGTTATTTATTCCCAATAAATAATGACTATCACTGAAAATAAAAATTATATTCATCCTGACGCTCCTTTAATGTTGAAAGTATGAGACTTATTCCTAACTGTAAAGGATCTGTATCTAATACTCTAAAATCAGCATGAGCCCCTTCTTGTTATATCCTGGCTACTGAGTTGATGGTTATATTCACAAACTACAGCCCCTCCTCTAGTGTTATTGTTGAGCAGTTTGACTTTTGACTTGGTGGTAGGCAGGTGATACAAATTTATCTTTTTTCCTGTGTCACATCATGTCTGGCTCTGTATGTACTTATGTGAGGAGGTGATAAGTCCCGCACTGAAATCCCACATGGGGTGACACACACATATTAAGTTCATTTTCCCTACCAGCATCTGCCCAAGCCATCCCAACTCCTTTATATAGAGTTTTCATTGTGTTTCAGTATACATAGAGTTTTCTCTAAATACTTACTTAGCCTTCTAGGTATACTAATATGTATGTAATCAATATATCATCAACTGCATCAATAAAATGCTTATAACAAAACATCTTTTTTCAGGGGCGAGGCAACAACACCCATGCATACACACATTCAGTTGCCGAAGGGCATCATGTATATTTGAACCTTCATACCTTGAAGTTCTATTGCTTGCCTGATAATTATGAAGTCATAGGTAAACTATTCAAGCATTATGATTGTAAAAAAATATGGTAAAAATGAATTTTAGTTCTAAATCACAATATGCCTGTAATCACTTGTGGTCAATAAGTGGACATAAAAATTTAAGAAGGTTCATAATTTTGTTAATTCTTGGTTATCTGTTTGTTATTGTCTGTAAATTTAATTATCCTATCAATGTCATTGATAAATGCTATATTATATTTTTTTGGGTCCTATATGTATATTATGTTCACTGGCCAATACAAGCTCACATTATCATCATTCATCACCTCACAAAATTATCTTTAGTAAACAAACTGAGCCTGTATGCATGTTATACATATATGAATATAAATGTTTTATTTTTTTCAGACTCCTCCTTAAACGACATCAAATATGTTTTGAATCCAATCTTCACATCGGAGCAGATCAAACAGCTTGATACAAACACCAAGATGTCGCGAGCCATAGATGGCACAATGTATATGCCGGGGATTGTGGGACTCAACAACATCAAGGCTAATGATTACTGCAATGTTATTCTGCAGGTAAAATATAGCTGTGACTTTAGTTAACCATCTTCATCCAACGGTTTTGGCGTTTCTGAGGACAGCAAAATGATCGCGCAGTGGTGTCATACTTCGCCTACCAAACGTAACATATTCTACAAGCCTGTGACACTTTCGTGTATTGAATTACTGCCTGATATATAGAAACAAATAAAGAAAACTTTTGATACCTTGGCTTCAGATCACCAGCCCTTTCAAAGTCAAAACTTACCTTTTAATCAATCAATTAAATGATATAATTGTGAGAATAATTATTTAAGATTTTAAAATTAGTTGCAGGAGGTATTCAGATGCAAATATAAAAAATACTACATTATTATAATTATTATTACAAACATTAAACATCATAGCCTATATTATTATAATTTTTATAATATAAAATTACGTTTATTATCTCTTTCTACAATTACAATGAAAACCGCCCGTACTCCAGTGCCTATCTCAAGTAACGCCACTTCGCGACTACTTTCTCCGCGAAGAGAACTACGCCGAAGTGAAGCGACCGCCGGGCGACTCGTCGTTTCTTCTCGTGCAGCGGTTCGGGGAGTTGCTACGCAAGCTGTGGAACCCGCGCGCGTTCAAAGCGCACGTTTCGCCGCACGAGATGCTCCAAGCGGTCGTGCTCTGGTCCAAGAAACGGTTCCAGTTCATTAAGCAGAGTGAGTTATTAAGGACGGACATAGGTCCCTTTGCCGTGAAATAAATGAGTCACTTCGAGAGAAACATTTCTGTTGCGAAATTGAGTTTATTCAACCCAATTTTTTTTTCGATACATGATTTTATAGCTTTTTCTCACAAATCTTATGAGAAATTTAGGTCTTAAAACATTCTAAGACCAGAACTGTCTAACTTTAACGGGTATCCACTCTTGATGTCCCAAATTTTGCGCTACCCTGTATATAAAAGCGCCACTCACTGACTCATCGCGTCATCTCGAAAACTACAAAGCTGAAACTTGGCACATAGACCCTTATGGGGTGTAGTATACTGCAATGTTAGCATGATGCAAGAAGTCGCGGGTATCAAATATATAATAGCTAATATTATATATTGGTCTGTGTTTCAGGCGATCCCATCGACTTTATGTCGTGGTTCCTGAATTCACTGCACATGGCGCTCAACGGCACGAAGAAAGCTAACAGCTCCATCATTTACAAATCATTCCTGGGGCATATGAGGATATACACAAGGTATACACATAACAATACTAATGTTTTTCTTTCTTTACATACTATTATTGATTTTTTTTGAGATCTAGCTAGCTAATTGTGCCCTCTGCGATAGTTATTTTGAGACATAGTTTTTATATCTAATTACCAATAATTATTTGTAGGAAGCTGCCACCTCCAGACGCAGAAGAAGCGGCGAAGGTAGATTTAACCAGCGAGGAGTACAGTGAAATGATTACCGAGTCGCCGTTCCTTTACCTCACCTGTGACCTGCCGCCGACGCCGCTCTTCACTGATGAGTTCAGAGAAAATATCATTCCTCAGGTGCGAACGTCACTGTTTCACAGCAACCAATTTAGAACTCCATATTCAAACCATGCGTGTATATAGACTTCTGATTGGTTGCTGTAAATTACTTAGCCAAGTGTTCCGACAAGTGTAGTTTAAGAATAAGGGTGCATATCTCTGTTAAAAAATAAGAGCTTGTGTATTTTCTAATAGCAAGAAATTACTTTACAATCGTAGTGTACTGACTTTAAATTTTATAAAATTCCAGGTAAACCTCTACCAACTTCTTTCGAAGTTTAACGGACAGGCGTCGAAAGAATACAAAACATACAAAGAGAACTTCCTTAAGAGATTCGAAATCACACAACTGCCACCATACTTGATACTGTACATCAAGAGGTTTACGAAAAACACGTTTTTCGTGGAAAAGAATCCCACTGTTGTCAACTTCCCCGTCAAGTAAATATATAATATCTAAATTTCTGCTTATCAACGCGTTATCTTTTTCAGCTCATCAAATACACCTACCAATAACTTTGCTAACATGTGTTCTCAACAACTTCCAAGTTAGAACCAAGGTACATTTTATGCTTTCTAAAAATGTATCCATAAAACAACCTGATATTTTTTTCCAGAAATGTTGATTTTGGCGATATTCTGACGCCCGAAGTGAAGGCGAAACATAAAAATAAAACGACTTATGAGCTGGTTGGTAACATTGTCCATGATGGGACACCGGAAAAAGGAACTTACAGAGCCCATGTACTCCATAAACCTACCCAACAGTGGTATGTATTAATTATTTTATATTCCAACCCCTATCACGTGCGATTTGCGAACGCTCGTCACATTACACGTTACGGCGCGGGGTACATTCCGCGCTGTACAAACGTTACGCCGTATACGTATCCACCGCGTGTACATTTGCAAGAGAAAACCGTTCACAAATTGCTAGTATGACAAGGCTGTATGACAGAATGATAACTTCTAGAAAATTCAGAAATCCTAGAAATGGAAAATGTTTAGACCGACTGACTAGCTGTGCGAGTTATAAACTAGTGTGTTATTGTTTTAGGTATGAAATGCAAGATCTTCACGTGACCAGTATCCTACCACAAATGATCACCCTCACCGAAGCTTACATTCAAATATATGAGCTAAAGCAGGACTGAGCAATACAATGTAAATAGTTACTAATTAAAATAAAACTTAACATGTACACTGTTTGTTTATTTATTGAATATGTTACACATACAAATTGCTAATTAGAATCCCATTCAACACAGGCCTGTGGAATGACCGTTGCGCTTAATTGTAAAATTATGCGTATTTCATAAATATGTGGTAAATATATTACGAAAATCACATTTCCCCTTTGACACATTGACCGTTGATCATTTACTTGACAGTGTCTTGTATAATTTAAAGTGGTAATGGTTCAGGAACATCTCTCATAGCTCGCTACTTAGCTGAAAATTTTAGATTTGACCTGAACTAGGAAACTTCTCAAAAGATCAATGGCTCTCTCCTTTCTTTCCAGCTACCCTCTTGAACTCTCCCATGTTTGTGGTTGAGATTGGCGAGCCGTAGAAAGCCAGATGGTCAATTTGTGTAACATCACTTCCAGATTGGTTGTCTTTTATGAAAAGTTGGACATTTTGAACATTCTGGAACTTTACAAACTTGAGAGGTGCAGGGTTGCCTTCTAAGTCACTTGGAGTCAAGCTGAAACAAAACCGGAACTTTAGTTTACCACTACTAATGTAATTGTCTATCAAAAAATATGATGTTATTGTGGAACAATATACTTCTGTGTGTTCACTATTTACACAAAAGAATTATAAAAACAGCATCGACACTGAGCGCGCCAAATAAGTTAAGACCAAAAATTGAGGTCTGTAATTTTTTTGCCATCTATTTGAGTATAAAAGAATCATGATTTTAAATATCTCCTATCTGTTACAGACAATGTTGCAACCACATTAATGCAGCTCAATGTCTGAGGAGTAAGTAAAAATACTTACTCCAATTCCTGCACAGCAACATTGCCTGCCGCCTGGTCGAAGTCAAGTGTTCGTGGCTGGTTAATGAACAGCTTGATTGTCTTGGGTCCTTTGTCTGCTGGTCCTTTCACCTTCAATGAATGCAGCTTTACCAACTGGAAGTTTAAATATTCTTTAAGTTTCGTACGGGTGTTTGAGCATGTGTGCAAAGTTTAAACAGTCATTTTTTGCATTTTGATTATATGTAATGATATTAACCTGATTAAATGAAATATTAATAATGAGTTGTTCATCACAGTCACTGGCTAAAAACCCACTCGCTCCAGTAAGGCAATGTGCCATTGGATGCTCATCAGATTCGTTAAGGCATTCACATTCACTCTTCGTAATGAATGTGGTTAGGTCCATCTGCAAAAGGTGAATGGTATTTTACTTTGTGCTTATTTTGTGGTAAGTGAGAAAGTTTATTCACACTATATATTTTTTTTTCGATCTATTTTAAGGGCTTTTTCGCTTGTGCGAATATGCCGCCCTGGTAGGCTTAACTATAATATATAAAAATGTATCGCACTATTGGTTAATTAATTTGTACAACATTCTGGCCGAATCTGATTCAGGCTCGGACAGAATGCTGTTACAACCACCTATTTCAGGCAACTGTATATTACATTGGTTTCGGATACTTTCATTCCGGACACATTCCATTAGGATATGGTATATGTCATCAATTTTATTACATTCTGGACAATTGGGTGATGGGGATTTCCTCATTAAAAACGAAAACTTGTTGCATGGAATGTGTCCGGCACGAAGTCTCAGTGCAGTCACAGTATCTCTTCTGTTGAGTGATGTGTTGTCTATCCATGTGAAATTCATAGGTTGAGGCTGAATCGTTCGATACCAAATGCCCTTTTCACGTGACCTTAAATCAAAATATTCTTTAAGCAGTTCATAACACTGAGTTTTTAAGGTGGAAATATAGTTAGTGAAAAATGGGAAGAAATTTATAGGTATACTGTCACTTGAGGCTTGTCTGGCTAAACTGTCAACTATCTCATTTCCGTCTAGACCGATATGGGAAGGGATCCATTGGAGGATAACTAAGATGTTATTCTGTTGAAATTTAAGAATCAGGTCCAGAATAGTGTAGGCTATCGGTGTTCCTCGAAAGTTCGAGGTACACCGAGCCAGGTGTTGCAACAAACTCCTAGAATCAGTGAGAACTACAACTTTATTTAGATAAGTTGACCGAATGTAAGACAGAGCTTCAGCGATAGCTAAAAGCTCAGCATTTTAAGTTATTCATTTTTTTATTTTTTTTTAATGATCTGTCGTAGAAAGCCATCCCATTAACATTACAATCTAGCCTAATAAGACTAATAAGTAATTTAACTTTGACTTAAATTGCTAAGTATAACTAAGAATGTGTCCATTAACACTTTTCTTACTGTCTCTATTAAGGCGAATACACTTTGTTGTTGTGTTCTTTATGGGTAGCACTAAAGTATGTATAGGTACTACGATACACTGTGATAAGTTGAGTGTGATAAGTTATTCATGTAGCTAAAAATACATAGGTACATAATGCAATAAGAACGCAAATCCTGCTATAAACCTTTCCATATCATTGGATCAAATTCGCTCCGTCTATAGCCGGGACTATTGAAATCTGAGAATCGTTATCACAAAGAATTTGGTCTCTGAGATGGGTTAATGACTACTTACATGTCCTGCAACAGCATTGTCATCGTCTCCCGATTCTTCAGTGCCATAGTACTGTCTTACTTTGCCCTCAAGCGCCGTTGGATCAGCACCTTGTAACCGATCAATCTTGGTCTGAAACAAGCACAATTTTACACGAGTCATGAATCATGAACAATGATGTCACAAGAGGTGACTTGGTGTAAAACAAATAGCCCAACTGATATATCATAGTAAGTTTGTAAAGACTTACTCGGTTTCTGTAAAAAATGAATGTGGGCATTGCACTGACGCCCTGGGCACCAGCCGTCTCAGCGCATCTGTCCACGTCAACCTTTAGAAAAACGGCCCTTGGATACTTCGCAGGCAGCTGTTCGAAAAAGGGGGCAATCCGCTGACATGGTGGACACCTGCAAACACCAGGGAGCTGTTGTAAAAACCTCAACTGTTGCACGATGACTTGAAGTTTTGGCCAGCAGCGGCTTACACTCACCATGTCGCTGTAAAGTCTACGACGACAAGCTTTGTGCCAGCGCTTGCCATTTCCGCTTGAAAATGCGCTTCATTTTCAATAATTGTAGCTAAACCCATTTTTGCAGAGATAAAATCAACTTTTTTGTACAAATGCAATTTGACAACAATCGCGGGATGATACTTCAAAATGGATGATTGACAGAACAAATTGTTGCCATATTTCTAAAACAAATTCTCACGTAATGAAAAGAAAACTACCGGATGTGAATCAATATTTTTATTAACTTTAGAAATTACTTATATTTAATTAGAAGGATAAAAAATACAAGCCCTTCAAATAAAAAAAACCTATTAAAACTTAACATACCTATTAAAACTTAACATACCTATTAAAACTATTTAGGGCAAACCGCGGACGAACACAGAAGCGAACAGCCCCCGTACCTATATGTCCGTCAAACGCCAATCGTATATCGTGTTGAGCTCAGATTAGGGTGTAGATTCACTGCGACAATGTCTTATAATGCTTCATATTGACCCATTAAGTTTATCTCAACTTGTAGTTATCGTAATTTGGTATAAATTAATGAGATTAATTCGATTTCTTAAAAAAATTAAAAAAAAATATTTATTTCATTTCATAATAGTACAAATTACAATTTGTTGAGACTCTAACCACCAAACTAGGTATTGACACACCTGTATCTTGGCAGTTAGCTTCTTCCCAGCTTTGTTCTGGCTCTTGTACATATAGTTTAGTTAAATTTAAATTAAATTAAGTAAATTAAATTTAGTTGATTAACAATAATAATATCAGTATTAATTAATTATAAAAATATTACAGATTAAGAATTAATAAAATTTAGTTAAATTACTAGAGCGAATGTATTTAGATGTATGTTACAGTACGTTATTTTATTAAATTAGCATATAATGTGTATAAATGTCGTAAATTGTAACTAATAGAAAAGGGAATATTTCCAGATTAGGTAATGCATAATTATAATTATTTATTTCAATTAGATTAATTAAATTGCTTCAACTAAACCAATTATATTTCTTGCTTGAATCGACAATAATTAGACCGTATCTTGTTAGTTGTAGTGAAGCTATATCTTAATTTGAGCTCAACACGACATGCGATTGACGCTTGAGGGACATATGGGTAAGGGGGCAGGTTATTCCTGGAACAACACGAGCGCCGCCCGCCGGCGCGGCGCCGCCACGCCGCCCGTACCCGGCCGGCACCGCTTTATTGTGTATTTAGCTATCTTGTTGCCAACTTGGCTCAGTCTCTAATATCTTCAAATGTTATCTTTACTTATTAAAACGAAAAAAATATATATTTAGAGGTTGGTCAGTATAATGTGCCTTTGTCCCAAAATGTGAAAATAAACCGAAAACACGGAAAAGACCAAGAAAATAATCCTATGGCCCAGAAAATATAAATGGAATTACGTACTTACCTATGTGCCATGGCTAACAATTTTAACAGCAATTTAAAAAATTAAAAAAAACATTTCTTTGAGGATACCGAATAATTTTAGAGAATCACATTCTCCGACCCTCTAATAGCACAGAACTTCGTCAACCAGCTGCATTAGTCAATCAAAGGTTAGATCGAACGCAATTTATTTAAAAAGAAGGCTTTTTCTACCTATATTTATATTATTATTATTATTTTCGAGTATCAGCGGAGGATCAGCGCCGAGTAGTATAAACTCTGGGCATTTTATGCTGAGCTGAGCCCATTCGGCACATATATTTATTATTTAAGTTTTATTTTTTATTTCTTGTTTGTGTGCCGAATAAATGTTTTTTTTTCTTGATTTTCTATTTGCTCTCTCTATCTTGCACATGCTGATCGCTATTCGCTATCAGAATTGTTTTCCGTAATTTATGAACATTAAATTGATATAGTGGTGACAAGTAGCGCATACCTCCGACAAGGCCGGCGGGTTTACAGGCGGTCCCGGTGCGGTGGTAAGCTGGCACCGTCGCTTATGGACATCAGACACCACGTGCAGATGCGGTGCGGCGCGGCGTGGACCTTGGATTTAATGCCTTCAAGTTTTTGCAAATTTAACGGCTTAGCTGATTAATAAGAATTGGCCAATGCCATTGGCCAATGAATTTGTCATTTTTTTGGTGGTATTATTAGCAACGTCTACAACGTAGACTAGGGTATAATGTATTTTAAAATAAATATATATTTACACTAGTACCTATTTGTAGACTCACCAATCACTCATCTATCATCTAACACACACACACACACTTAACTCATTCAACAGGTAAAATTTGAGTTATTTGTAAGCTGGAATTAACACTTTTAGAGCTGTTAATCTACCTATTCTTTACCTTGGTACTATTAAGTCTTCTGTGGTTTTAGTTAGGACAATATTAATAGTCTACCTACATCTAAGTTTAGCATTAGGTAAATGGAAGACACTGAAACCCACGATACAAGTCATTTTAGTGAGGGTTTCAGGGATTACCAATATTGCATTGCATTAAAAACTCAACAATTACCTACCTACACATTCATTACATCTCCGATGTATAAAAATTTGTTAATAATTGTTTGCTGGCCCAATAAATTTATATTTGATAGGTAAGCGGTCAATTCTCTGTTATTGCGGGTAGGTACCTACTTCTCCGCAGGCGGGTTTAGCTGTATCGAAAGTGAACAAGGGGTAAAACATCTCGCTCTACTAACTAAAGCGTCGAATTCCAGGAAGTTGTTTCGATATAAGGAAAAACAATTTCGGATAATTATTACTTTATTATTTTTAGGTATACAACACTTCTCCCGCGACTCCGTCCGCGTGGACAACAGAACAAGACTCATACTTGGTCATCTTTTTTCATACGGTCATTTTAGCAAAACCTTGCCAAGTAGGTACCTATATTAGGTAAGAGGACGTACTAAGGAGTTAAGGAGTAACTTACGCCTACTAAGGAGAGGTCAAGCTGTAGAAGTTTCTTTGTTAGGTAGGTACTCGACCTATTTCGATGTCGACCTACCTTATATTTTATGTTGTGTCAAAATCGATCTGTTGTAATCGAGGTCAATAAACTAAGCTAAGTAAATTACTGCAACTAAGCAGTAACCCCGTATTGCATCCGAGGTAATATATAAGCATTTTTGACCTATTTTAGATATAGTCGATTCAAGTTTTTGGTACCTACATAGTCAGCAGTTCAAAAAAGTGCTTTTATTTAAAAGGACCCACGGAGTGCCATCCTAACAGATCGATAATGTAAATACCTATAAAGAAAAGAGTAGGTATACAAACAGTAGGGATCGCTTCATGGAAATCATTAATTGTTGCCTTCTATAAGCAAAGTCACGGCACCACTGCTAAGGTTTTCTTAAGCGGAGAATGATTCCGTGACTTCGCATCTTTATCACGACTAACATTATTAATTTTATCAACTCTGAAATCCTACTGTTGGGTATATTTTCTTTTGTATTAATTGTTTTTAAATGATACATATCCTGATCCCTAACTAGGATTCCCTGTATCTAGGGAACAAGGAACTATGAGAACCATGGTCCCATAACAACCAGACATGGCACAAATGCTTGCGCGCTTTTTTCTGTCCACAAATATTGGTCCCGTCGTCGCGGGAATCGAACCGGCAACCTCAGTGGTGTATCAGGTGTATGAGATTTGAGACAACCCGCCCAACCACTACACCACAGAGGCTGTCTAAATTAACCGCTCAGTTCGACTCAGGTTGCATATTTCCTACTAGCTAAAGACTGGTATCTAAGCCGCGGATGTGCAGGATATTCCAAGGACCCCGGACTCGCCTGTTCGTACATTACTTGCCTTGAGGCAGAATATATTGCTGCAAACGGTTCAAGAAAATGGATATCATTTCCAAAAAAGGTAAAACTAGAAAGCTATGAGTATTATAACACCAAGTTTGACTTTGCTCTAGCTTAACTTAGTAGATAAGTTTAAGAGAAAATACTGTAATATAAATAAATAAAAAAATACGCTCAACGATCACATTCATAGATCCTGGCCCCTAACTAGGATTTCCTGTATCTAGGGAACCAGGAACTATGAGGACCATGGTCCCACGACACCCAGACACGAAACAAATGCTTGCGCTAAGCTATATGTATATATGTAGAAATATCTAGGGACGTGTTACAGATTACAATCACTATACTTTAAGTAAATTTTAACTTAGGTATATAGGTACTTGGTATTTAGGTTCAAGGTACTTTTGTAAAGCATCAAGACATAATACCTACTATGAGTTTAATTAGCTCGAAGAAGCTTTCCTTACAATGTTTTCCTTCACCGTTTTTAAGGCGAGTGTTACATAACTTAAGGAAGTCAGTGGTACGGAGCCATGATTCGAACTTGGGTATGTCGGATCGAAAGTTGCACATTCTCCCACTGAGCCACACTCGCTCATAATTGATTTATCTCCTGTTACACTCATATCGAAAAACCCCAACAAATATAAGGTCCCTTCCTCGACATTAAGGTCCTCCGCCTCAACGAAAGTGACAAACTCGTCGGCCTCGCTACATATACAAATTCTTTAGGTACTTGTCACACTACGGAAGAGTAGCGAGATAGCGATCAGAGTCAGATACAGGTACCTATAGGTATATAGTCAGGTGTGTTAGGTAGGATACTGTCGACCTGCGAGTATGCTTACCACGGAGAATAGCTGAATACCAAAAAGATTATTGGAGAATCTGCGTTCGTGAGCATGTTCATTGTGCAGTTCACTTGTATTATTTATTTATTCAAAATACTATAATATATAACATTACCACTTAGACTAATTCGTTATATCAGTTACTTATATATACACTTAACATCACAGAAAAAATAAAAAATAACAAACATATCAATTGAAAATAAAAATAAAAAACCTTTAACAACATTCTACTTAATATTATTACATATTTATTATTATTAGTGCTTCGCAATACTTTAGACACATTCTTTCGATCAACGTCCATCCATCTGCAAAGACGTCGATGTAAGGAAAAGCTTTGACAAATTCGGTAAGGTGTCGATGTCGCTGTGCTCGAAACACTGGGGAGTGTTGTCGCGCGGCTGTACGCGCCGGAGTCGGTGCTATTATTGGTCTTCACGTGATGACTAATAAGGTGTATTAATACTTAAGTACCTATATATATGCACAGATATCCTGTAGCACATATTATGTGCTACAGGATATCTGTGCGTGTGTGCTACATATTATGTAGCACTCATGCACAGATGACTAAAAAATTACTAAGTAAGCACATGTGCGCCTTAAGATTTCATTGGTATAAAAAACTCTATAGTATAAAACAAATCCACGCAGAATCATAGGTCAATCGTACCTGTGGTACCACTGAAAAGCAAAAAAAAGACGTGTGGCACTCGGAGACTGCCGCGGTAAAGCTATTGCATTCGTAGTGGGGGGTGTTAGGTTATTTTCGTTACGGAATTTCTGGATTCGGTCTCCACGCTCAAGGCCCGTGATAGAAGCTATGCAATAGCTTAAAAACACCTCAATGGAAGTTGGTTTTCTGTCGATTCATCGCCGATAGTGAAACGAGTGCCTGCAGTCAATGTCGCCCGGACACGAGAGCTCTACCTCTACTTCCGGTAGAGCAAGTCTGTGGCTATTCATTATACTTATTACTGTTAGTAGGTATGTAGTTTATACATATAGTATAATAACTAGTGACTCGCCCCGGCTTCGCACGGATGCAATTCACTAATGTGATGTAATTTTTTGACAACTTGCTTATTGAGATTTTTCTCTACTAAGTATAAAATAACTTAATTAAAATATATTGTACATTTGAATGTACCTTCCATAAAGCATAATGACAGTGAAAACCGTATCAAAATCCGTTGCGTGGTTTAGAAGAAGAAAGCGGGGAAATAGAAATGAGGACGCGGATAGCGACTTTGTTTTATAATATTTTAACTATTTATTGGAGATGAATGGTAACAATACCATTCATCTCCAATAGTTGAAATATTGCCACAAGGCAATGGCACTATAATATTATATTTTGCAAAACAAAATTCTGGGTGGTGCTGTTATTGTTATGGGCTAGCGTATTGCTTACCATCAGGCAAACGACCAGCTCGTCTCGGCATTCAGTTACGTAAACAAAAAATATACAGTAAGTTTATTATAATATAATAATAGGTATCTAAACAGGTATCTAACTTATTATAGGATCTGAATTGGTAGGTAAATAGAGGAAGCCAACGACCGAGTGAAAGAGATAAATGTGACTTGATTTATAATTCTACACATGCAGTCCCATAAATTAAGTTCTTATCTTAGTCTGATGATGATAGAAATCAGAATTGTATTAGACCAATTTAGAATATAGGTAACATCATTGTAAAGTGTCACCTCTGTTGTTGTAGACCCATACACATAGATATTATGTTGAACTATTTTGAACCTTGTTTCGAGGATGCAAGTTTCTACAATAAGTCAATAAGACATTGAGATGTGGGCCTGAAAATCTTAAGCAACAACAAAGAAGTACCTATGAAGAGAGATACATTAAACATACCTAGTAGATGATAATTGATAGCCTATAGAACAATGTCGTGACCTAATTATGTACATTGAAATTACTAGGCATATGAGAGGTTTTGCCATGCTGTGGATTGTAACCCTGTGCTAATAATGTTGTCACAAACCTATAGAACAATGTCAATAAGCCGACATAAAAATAATTTGAGAAAATGAGAAGTAAATGTACTGTGACAAGGTTCTATATCTATAACGTTCGGTAAGTGTACATTTGTAATTTGTCTAACAAGCAGCGATCGAAATCTCGTTACGTGACGAACGTAATTCGGCGATCAACAACGTAATCACGCAACGAAATAGTTCGTATGTGTGAACCACGCTCGTTTAGGGTCAATAACATTAAATAAATAAAAAAAAAAGTGTATTTGGAAATTGTAATCACTATATCAATATCTCTACATTACCTATAGTAGACTATGCTACATTTACAGGGCAATTAGCCTATCCTAAATTCCATATACCAAAATTATTTGTTTGCTTAAAATATGGTAGGTACATTAATTTATATTACACATGTTTTAGTCGCTTCACATGTTTTATTGCTCTATCAGCGTGCTAATGTTGAGTGGCAGTCTTTAAATAAGTAGTTATATAGGTACCGTAGAAAGGATTGCAAAACTGTGGTAATATCCTACACCCTTTAACCTAGAAGGGGTTTAGGTTCAAGCCTACACCTTATACCTTATGTATACGCCTTATATTTAGTTGAACATAGCGCACCTTCGGTGCAACAAAGTCACAAATAGCCAAAACTGCAAAATTGATTAAGTATGCCAAATTGTCATGCCTATATCGGGGCAACAAAAACACCCGCGAAAGTATCGCAAAAATCTACTAAATGGCGCGAGTGCCTTTGTGGTTATTGGTGCATTTTTCCCTTCGTTTTGGGCCAACAAAGTTTGATTAGACAGTTGTGCCCCCGCGCCTGCGAGATTATGACGTGCGTTGGAGCTAAAGCGACACAAATGATGTAGACGAGTGCAAAAAGCCTGACTGAAATGCCTAAATAATAAGGCATAATTCATTTAACTAAATAATTCCTGGTGCAACAAAGTCACAATTCAGGACACTTTTTTGTTTTGCGTTTTATTAAAATAATTTTAGTAATTTGAATTAAACTTTTGACATGAAACTATAGAAAATACAATGAAGCATCAATTTTATAAAGATTTTAAACCTACTACAATTAGACATGCAGTAATAAGGTAATAAATGCGAAAAAAATCTTCAAAGTCCTCTCCTGTAAAAATTCAAAACTGAGCTGTTGTGACTTTGTAGCACCCAAGGTGCGATAGATTGATTTGACTTTTTTTATCGGTGGAAGTTCGTTGCTCCTTCCAAACATTTAGGCGTTAGACTATTAATTTTTGCATACATTCCGGTGTTCGCACTGGCTCCAGTAAAATTTAAGAATGGGAAAGTTCTGTGAAATTAATAAAAATAAATAATAAATAAATTATCTCATAAAAGTAATAACCAACTTAGGAACATAATTGACAGCCTCTGTGGTGCAGTGGTTGGGCAGGTTGGCTCAAATCTCATACACCACTGAGGTTGCGGGTTCGATTCCAGCGACGGGAAAATGTTTGTGAACAGAAAAAAAGCGCAAGCATTTGTTTCGTGTCTGGGTGTTGTGGGACTATGGTCCTCATATTTCCTGGTTTCTAGACACAGGGAATCCTAGTTAGGGGCTAGGATCTATGTATGTGATCGTTGGGCGTATTTATTTATTTATTTATAATATATTTTTATTATTGCTATTAATTCCTCTTTCGGACACTGTTGGTACCTATACGTGTTTATGTAGGTACATATATTTTATTTAGGCTGGTGGCAATGGTGTCTGATGCTTGTATTCTTATCTGTTTGATAGTCAGCCGAGCCTATTCCAGTTATTCCATTTGAACAAGGCGGTAATAGAATTTTAATAGGCTGACTAGATTCATAACATAGTTTAGTTAATTTAAAGGCCCATTATTCGAAATAAATTATACTGTCAAACAGACCGTGATATGAATTTGGCAATCATCGATTGACAGAAATACGTGTCGACCGCATATTCATCAGTATACAAAACTCTCCATGTATGGCCTAATTTACTCGACTTCGAATTGAAATTCGGTCCGAGTTCCCTTGGGACCATCCTATACAATTCATTGTCTAACCTAACGGTAGACAGAGCATACGTTCTTGCATTTTAATAATACATTTTACTGTAAATGACACTACGTTCCCAAATTCGGGTATCGAAGAATGAAGACAACCACTCGCTGGCTATGCTTTGATTTGATCCGCCTTAGCAACGATCAGCGCCAGCTAAATCTTCCGTCCTATATAACATCTACCAGCTCATTATTAACAGCGTCAACCGTCAGGTGGACCGAAATACCTGACTGACCTAATTGATGTGATAGCTTTAACAGTTATTCTGTTGCCTTCTGTGCGTATGTCACTAAATTTGCGGCAAGCGGCATGGTGCATACCGAAATGCATTCTTCATAATATTCTGTGTGGCACAAAAAATTCTAACAAGCATGTGAGGCGGAGGAAAATTAGACGATTGCTGATTATAGCTGATTAATCAATACGGAACGAAGAAAAATATTGATTGATTGATTCATAACTTTATTGTACATCAATAACATAACAAAAGAAACTAGAAATAGAACTTAAAAATTTCAATGATATTATGCAATGGGCGGTCTTATCGTTAATAAGCGATCTCTTTCAGACAACCTTTGCATGGAGAGGATTTATGATACGGCAAAAGACGACAGTGTACTTATATAATACTAGCTGCGCCTCGCGGCTCCACCCGCGGTTTTCCGGGATAAAAAGTAGCCTATGTGCTATTCCAAGTCCTAATGTACCTACATACCAAATTTCATCAAAATCAGTTCGGTAGTTTTTGCGTGAAAGACTAACAAACATACATCCATACATTCTTACAAACTTTCGCGTCTATAATATTAATAGGATTAGTAAGATAGTAGGATATCTATTATCTTATTTATCTTTGAGGAAAGTGTTGCCTACACATCCTAGAATTTCGACAGGCACCATTCAGCAGTGATGAGTCACCATCACCTTGAGCATCGGTGCAACTGCTGCATACATTACCGTATCTCAATATTGCAGAAGCTATTGTAGTTGTCGAACAATGAGTTAGGACACCTACGTACGCTTTTTGAGAACTAATGGCGTGAGGGCGGTAATGTTCACTTTGATGATTGTCGAACTGCGAATTGCATCTGCTTTGCTGATAGATAGGTTTTTTTTGCATAGGTTTACCTTCACATATAACCCCAAGTCACTATTAAAATTATGACTTAATTTGTTGAATGCTATAACTGAAATCACAAATAGCTGCAGGCATTTTTGTGTTACTGTATCTACCTACAGGTCCATTTAGATATAATATCGAACTCAGGCTTTTAATGGCTATGACATGAACTGGCACGCAATGCAGTCGGCCTTGGCTGGTGACGTCAGGAGGAAGCCATTTGACCAGCTTGGTCACGCCGTGCCTCAGAATCTAGATTGAAATGCATTTTGGCATTCACCTTGTAGAGCTTCCTTGTGTATGATGCTATTAAAAGACGTTTGTCATCAGATCATCTCATGACTAGACAGGATCTTAGCAAATATTCTGAAAAGTCAAGATAAATAATGACTTTTCACAATATTCACTTTATTTTATTTTTCAACCTACTTCAAAAAGGAGCAGGTTCTCAATTCGATGGTATGTTTTTTTTATGTTTTGCCAATTATAAATTGATTTTGATGATTCTTTTTTGTTTGGTAGATCATACTTCAGAGGTGGTCCCATATAAATTTTATCGAAATAGCACTTTTTGAAGAGAATTACATTACCAATGAATATAAGTTTATTCTTGAAGTCGGTTCTTGTTTTTTCCAAAAATTAATTGTTATTTTATTTATTAAACCAAAAACAAAATAATTATTTTTTATAAAAAAACAAAAACCGACTTTAATGTATCTTCGAACTCCAAGGTCAAATATCGATGAAATTTATATGGGACCACTTCATAGCTATACTTAACCCAACGCAAAAAGGTTTTTCCAAATCGGTTCATAAATGACAGACTCCTGAGGTGAGGTGTAAAAAAAATACAATCGAACAGAGAACCTTCTCCTTTTTTGAAGTCGGTTAATAAATATCTTAATTTTATTGTAAGTGTAAAAATGTCTTAATCGTATCTAACATATAAAAGATACGAGAGCTTTCGTTACACACCTCTGCTACGTTTCTAGTTAGTTTTTTCCTTATTTATATAATTTAAAGTAAAAGCTTTACTAGTTTTGTAATTGTAACGTCCATCTACTTGTATGGATGTTAAGCCAAGTAAGTAGATGCATATTGGTCAGCCCATCACCATCATCATCACTAATGTAAAAATGTAAATTATCGATCAGTAACCAGCTGGACACAGCTCTCTTCCAAAGCGCCCGATCTTTGGCTCTCTTTCTCCATTCCACCCATACAACAAGTAAGAAAAATAACAATTGTTGGAAATAATTGCCTGGTATCAAACATGACGACGACGATGAAATGATGACCATGACGATTGGCTGTTTTGATTTATTGCATTACATCTAAATAGTATAAAACAAAGTCCCTATATATATCCGCGTCCTCATTTCTGTTTCTCGCTTACTTCTTCTAAACCACACAACGGATTTTGATACCTACGGTTTTCATTGTCTTTCGGAGAATTTTTTACGGAAGGTTAATAATAATAATAATAATTAGCCTTTTTATTTACCTTACCAAATATTTACAATTTTTTCCTTAACTTATATGTTGGTACACACATATGTTGGTTAACTATTTTATTTATTATAATTAAACTTAATTTAAATAGGTTAACTTTAATTATTAAATTAGCTTAGTTTATTATAATGTAGCTTAGTTTATTAATTTAGTTTTTAATAGGTTAATTTAGTAGTATTTATGTATTTTCGATCTATATAATTTTCTATTTATTAATCTATCTATCTCTATTCATATCTATCTATCGATCTAATCATCTATTTACTAATCTATCTATCCTTATCTATAAATTTATTGATCTAACTATTGATTTATTTATCTATATATTTATTTATCTATCTATCTTATTAATCTAATGGTATTTTTATGTTTTTCCTTCTTGGTTAGGAATCCCTCTTTGGGTATAGGTCTCCTCCAGTTTACTCCATGCCTCTCTATCTTCCGCTTTGCTCATCCATGATATCCCAGCGGTCTTCACGATGTCGTCAGTCCATCTTTACCAACGGAAGGTTAATATCCTACTAATATTATAAACGCGAAAGTTTGTAAGAATAGATGTATGGATGTATGGATGTACCTTTGTTACTCTTTCACGCAAAAACTACTCAATGGATTTTAATGAAACTTTACAATAATATAGCTTACATATCAGAATAACACATAGGCTACTTTTTATCCCGGGAAACTGCGGGTGAAACCGCAGGGCGCAGCTAGCTATACCTATATTCTGATGAAGTTTTTGTGTGTAGGTATACCTATTAGAGAAAAATCAATGTTTTGTGATCAAGTTGTCAAAAAATGACACCATATTAGTAAATTGCTTGCATCCGTGCAAAGCCGGGGCGGGTCGCTAGTTAGATAATATGCAAATCACGTCAATATTAGACAAGCTAGAGTGAAAAGTTCTCTTGCAATGTTTGAGATCCAACCCACCGTTTCCCAACCTTCGCGGAAGGCGCGACGGCGGCGACGAATTGAATCATAACTTCATTACAAATGTCATGCCGGCCTAAATACCGCGACATCGAATAACAATCTGGTTGCCAACAGAACTTAATCCTTGAAAACTATTTTAGCCACATTTTTCAGAGATGGATATATTTTTGTGTATAATAAATAAGGAAGAGAAGTGATGCAAACTAGACTTTTATAAGTTATGTAATCATTTTTTAATGGTTATATATTGTTTATATTATTATATTGAGTTATAGTATAAAATCTAGATATATTATATTTCCCAAATATATATATTTTCCCTAATGGCATTCTGTTTTAAAGTCACTTGCTAATAAAAATTTGAAAGCACTTACTACACTAATTTTTAAATAATAATTACATATTAGGAATAATAAGGATCTACGCTAGACATTATTATTAATTATAATAATGCCTTCTGATCCTAGTCTTAAATTATTGCACTTTTTTCTGTGCACAAACTAAGTGGAAATCGATTCCGCAACCTATGGGTGTGTGAGTTAATCTGCTCAACCACTACACCACCGAGGCTGTCGGCAAATAATATTCACTGCTAGCTGCGCCCTGCGATTTCACACGTGCGAGAAAGCATTTTCAGATTTTCCCCAAAATTTCTAACTTTTCCAGTATTTCTTTCCATAAAATTTGGATTATTTCGAAGATTTCAAAAAAATCCAGCCGTTCTCAAGTGATGACCCAACCAACGAACAGCATTTAATTATTATTTTATATAGATTACACAGCTCGAGTCCACACGTTCAAAGTCGCTCAGCAAGTTATGGAACGAGCTATGCTCGGAGTTTCTTTAAAGGATCGAACTCGAAATGAAGTGATTCGGCAAAGAACCAGGGTGACCGACCTAGCTCAAAGAATAAGCAAGCTAAAGTGGCAATGGGCCGGCCACATTTGTCGAAGAACCGATAACCGATGGGGTAAACGGGTTTTAGAGTGGAGACCACGTTTAGGCAAACGTAGTGTAGGACGCCCTCCGGCTAGATGGAGCGACGACCTGCGCAAAGTAGCTGGCAGCAATTACATGAGGAGAGCTGAAGATCGAGCTCAGTGGCGTGCATTGGGAGAGGCCTATGTCCAGCAATGGACTAATACGGGCGGTTGATGATGATGATGATAGATTTAGCCTATTATAAAGTATTATGCACATTCAAGCTTGGAAATTCATACAACACCTATCTTTTATGTAAAAAATGTTTGCTGACTACAACATTTTTACACTGAAATCCTCATCGAAGCACGAGACCTTTAGGTATATTTTATGTAAATGTCGCGTCTACATTTTAACTACACTACTTAAAGTAGACAGTAAGGGCACTTCGCAGAAAATGCCAATATATGAAAAAGTTTTGACTGACTAGTCACTTTTCACAATTTAGAGGTACAAACAGTTTTGGTACAAACATTATGTAAGCCGTATTCGTGTCTGTCTGGTATCCCAGTGGCTAGATCAGAAAATATAAGTTTATAATGTGTAGAGCAGATTTATCCATGCTCTTACAATTTTCGTGACAAAAAAAATATCAAATGAACAATATATATAGAACTACCTTTTTTTTTTACGGACGAATGCCTTTATTATTGAAGGAGGAACAAGGTGTAGCAATTGGACAACCCATAGACCATAAAAGGCCTATAGATAGCTCATATGCTCCAACCCACTACCAGGTGGCAGCGTACCCAAGATGCTGGCAGTATTGCCGCCCCGTTTGTAACATAATATATAATATTAATATTATATATATATATATATATATACACATACACACACACATATATATATATATATATATATATATATATATAGACACACACAGACAGTCTTAGTGCCACCGTCATTAAAAGGCGAATACCCCCATACTGTTATATTGTTTAAAGTGACATAAATCCGCGATGCTCCTGCCTCGATGACGCAACGCGGCACAGGCACGCATTGCGTAAAAGCCTTTTTAGCATGCCGTCTGCAGAGCTTTCTCGCCAAACATCGCTTGGCAAAGCACCCGAGGCTTTGTCGCATTCGACGTAGGCAGCCGACGGAGGCCGTGAAATCGACACATCTGCACGTTATTGTCACATCTGGGGTGACGAATCGCAACATGTAACCGAGTTCGGGTACCGTTGTGATTCTTGTGGTAGATGGAACCTAATTTGTTTTGTTTATGCTGCACTTGGTATTCAGTAAATAGACTTGAACGGTTAATCAAAAATTGCTGAAAAAACTTTAAATTTTTTTTAAGTGGATTGTTGCATGACGCTTTCTTTAGAAATAAAGAATATTACAGAAATAATAAAAATACTACACAAAACATAAAATAACATATACTACACAAATAATAATAAAAACTGACTATAATATTTTGTGTAAATTCATAAGACAAGACGTCGTTTTCTGCGTAGGGCCTTGTTGATTTATTTATTTTAATTATTTATTTATTTCAGGCAGTATTAAAGTACAACAAAGTAAAATTATATTTAACAGAGCCTCTTTTAATTTACTTTGATACCTTTTAGACTAACATACATTACAAAATCTAACACAATAATTGCCTACTTTCCCTATAACGGCGGTGGACTACTCCTGTAGGCCAGAAGTTCGGGGTAAGGAACATAGAATAGTAGTTTAATTAATTCCATTTAATTAACATCTTCGCGTATTCCGACGGAACTTATGGATTTATGGATAATTAGACTAATTAGTTACCACAATTAACATATTATTAATATACCTTAAAGATTTAATATCTTGAAGATACATAACTGATGCCACACAATATGTAAAATGAACATTCTAGGTATCTATAGAAAAAACACGTGTGAACATTTCATGTAAGGTATTTTAAATTATTTTGGCCGAATCTACAAATTAGCTTTTATTTAGTATTTATCAGCGGTTGATCAAACGCTGTCAACACTCCTTCGATCGTCTGTAACGTTATATAAAGAAATGTTTGAGCTACAAGCTACAAGGACGTATGTATATAGTATACACAAGGATTTACGCACACAGTTGTGTACATGCATGTCTACATACAAATGCAGAGGTGGTCGTTGACCTCTCGAATTTTCGCGATTTGAAAAGAGTGAATTTGGATTGTAGAATTGGAAAGTTTTGTTAGACTTGTTGAGTGGAGAACAATTTTAATGTTGGTGCCTAATTTATTTATTTTTAACCGACTTCAAAAAAGGAGGAGGTTCTCTGTTCGATTGTATTTTTTATTTTTTATGTTTGTTACCTCAGAACTCCGTCATTTATGAATCGATTTGAAAATATTTTTTTGCGTCGGGTTCAGAATAGCTACGAAGTAGTCCCATATAAATTTCATCGATATGTGACCTTGGACTTCGAAGATACATTGAAGTCGATTTTTGTTTTTTTCTAAAAATTAATTATTATTTAACATACAAAACAAAATTTATTTTTCTAATGCCTAACTGAATTATAAAAAATATATTTTCGTATACCTACTATCACTGGATGATTTCATTAGTTTCAAAACATTAAGACTAATTAATTAAATAATTAAATAAAAACGTTTGAATAAACTAATATATAAAATATAACGTCATTAAATGGACACGAAAGTGATACAAATTACATTTATAAATCAAAGTGCAGTCTTTTTTAATTGCCTTTAAAACAAATATAACTTTAAATTGAATATATCTGTCTCTGTTGGAGAGAAGGATTTCAATGAACGAAGTACTATAGAAACAATTGGCAGACGAGGAAGACTAGAGATAAGGCTATTAGGCAGACATATACGATCAAACATTTTTCGAACGATTTAATGAAAGCTTTACTTCTGATGGCGACTTCCAATAGAACAGACGATGTCATTTCTGTTTGTGTCACTCTCATCTCTGAGCTACGAATTTAATTTTGTAAAATCTCGTACTATTTGACTTGACATTTTGTTAGTAATAATGTCTCGCTTTGGCAACCTCGGCTATCTCATCGTTGCCGCTTGGTTTGCATCACACACTCTACATAATTAGGATGGACTGAGAATCGTAACGTGAGATTGAGTTGCTTTAAACCTAGATTTCGATAGTTTTGATTAATCGCGATGTTTGGTCAACATTGCTTCATTTCCGCTACTAGGTACCTACTTACTATTATGCTGGCTCAGCGACACGAAATAAATCTTAGCTTGCGTTAAATAATCGACATCTCTCCGTATCCAGTGTGATCGCTCTCCCATTATTTCTTGATTTTCAACCATTTAAATATCCTTCATTTGTGTCTCCGTTTGAGCTCTCCGGCACCCTACCCGATGATACATTGTCACTCCGCTATCCTACCGCTTCCTCTTCCTATATATTTTATTCCTTTAAATGATGCGTGGTCTTTCTATTGTATGATGTTGATTTAACTCATAGAGATCCTTCCTTTCACTTAGAGCTAAGTACCTAAATGTTAAAGATTTTTTATCAAAATTAATTTAGAGTAATAAACTTTCATAAATTTCGTATTTTTATTATTAAGAAACTAATAAAACCACAAATTTTGTCTAATAAAACTGCAAATGCATCTGAAAGTTCGCGAAGATGCTCACGCGCAGACGAATCACACCTTTCTCCCGTTGACATTTCGCGCAAAACTCCAAATCTGTGTACTGATCGACGCCCATAGAATGGTAACGAGTTTGTTATTTAAATTTAAGAAACACTAGAAAGTGAATTACATGGACCATGAGGTGTATTACGCAGAAATTGTAATGTAATGTATTGTTGGACTTGTTGGTTACGTTATGTCATAGGCTGAATGCAGAGATTTCGAGAAATATTTGATAAGACGCGGATGGCATAACAAACATGTGTAAAAGTTCATTGATTACTTATACTTTGTAGACACAGGAAATAAATGGTTTATGATAGTTCCAAAAACAATATAGAATTGAAATCGTCTGAGCAATGTCCATGTATCAATTGTTGCAAAGCAACAATTAAGATCAAAGCCATACTGAAATTTATTTTAAACGTATGAGGACGTTATTCCGGGGATTAAACAAAAACACTAGTATATAGAATACTGCTAAACTGTGAATTACCTCACACAATACTGGAGCTTTAGGTGCAGCAAAGTCAGCATTTTGCACGTGAATTGTAATACAAAACGAGATGTTCTGCAACAACTCGACATCAATCTTGTGTCAGTTTGGAATCTCTCCAGATTGTATTGGGTCGTTGGCCAATACCGAGCCAACACCTAAGTGTCAGTACACTGGGGCGCTTAGATAATGAATGATATTACAGAAATTTCGGATAATACTTAATTTTACTAATGTCTAGCACGCCTTTTGTTTTTATTAATAAAATAGTTAAATTATGTTCCCCCTGCTAGGACACAAGCCTTTACTCAAGAAGTAATACCTACTCAAATAATTTCGACGTCTTCTTCGATAGTGTGCGTTCAATTAAACAATGCTTGGCTTCTGAATTCTTTGGTCCTCAAACTTAGATTTACTGCAATTATTATTATTTTTGCGTCTGTTACCGTACCGTGTATACCGTACTGTGTACCTACAGATGCGTTACTGCTCATACGCTCAAAACTCATATATTAATTCTTACTTGTAATTGGCCTAGTTATCCTTAACATAATTTAATTATCATAATATATGTATTGGCTGTAAGTTTTCCTAAAATAAATAAAAAAAGACGTGTGGAACTCGGAGATTGCCGCGGTAAAGCTATTGCATAGCATTCGGATTGGGGGGTGTTAGGTTATTTTCGTTACGGAAATTCTGGATTCGGTCTCCACGCTCAAGGCCCGCGATAGAAGCTATGCAATAGCTTAATAAATACTCATTTGTTAAAACACTTCAAAAAAGGAGGAGGTTCTCTATTCGGATGTATTTTTTTTATGTTTTTTTTTATGTTTGTTACCTCATAACTTCGTCATTTATGAACCGATTTGGAAAATTCTTTTTGCGTTGGGTTCAGTATAGCTACGAAGTGGTCCCATATATATTTCATCGATATGTGACCTTGGACTTCGAAGATACATTGAAGTCGGTTTTTGTTTTTTTCTAAAAATTATTATAATAGGTAGTGTGGGAGAGTACACATGGGTATTAGGCAACAATTTTAAAATATGTCTACCTGAATTCAGTAACATTCATGTATATAAGTCGTTAATAATAATCTACTTGTTTATAATATATTATTATATGATAATAATATCCAAATAGAATTACATTAGAAGATTTTAAGATAATAAAATAATAAATATATCTACAAGTCAATGGGTGTTGTGATAACTCTCATAAAGTAATATTTACTGTAAATAAATACAGAGTTGGAGGGTAGGTACATTTATACAACTTTAAAACTAAACTAAAACTGTAATGTATGTATATCATAGCCGTTTATTTTTATAATGAATATTTCGACTCACGATAGTTTCCAAACTCTATGTATATCATTTTAATAGGGGATCGGACAGTAATCGAGAAAAAATCTAAAATGTAGTTAGAACGAATGTTCGTCGAACCAGAAAGATCATTCAATCAATTTTTTGTGAAATAATAATGATTTATATTTTTAAATCAATAAATAAAATTTAATAATTCTGACATTTTTAATCTGTTCTTCATCTCAAACGAGACAACAATTACAGCGCATGACGTCATTTGTAGGCAAATGCCGTGAGTCAAGCTTGTGTTTCTTTTACGTTTTTGCTTTTCATAAAATGTATTTTTGCTAATTTTTCGTTCCATTACTACAATATCGTCCCCAAACTTCACAAAACGTATTTAAATTTCTTTGCAAGTTTTATTTCGAAGAGATTGTCGTTTTCTACCTACATATGACGTCACAAATTTTGAGGTGACCTTTTGCGCGGCAATATTTGAAACATAATATTCAAACAGTTTTTGGTACTTTTAGAGCGTTATTTAATTTAAATAGAATTTTTCATTGCTATATATATTAATTGTAGTTAATATAAAACACTTTCTGAAAAGTTGTCCGATCCCCTATTATCGTCTATTTTATTTTACCGTCCACGTTTTTTTATTTATTTTTTATGGAATTGAGTGATGAGATGTGGCGCTTACCATCGACGGACTTGCTCGTCCGTCGATGGTAAGCGCCACGCGTGCCCATAACAATTGCAGTGCCACCCAGAACTTTTAATAGTATAAAAAGCACTGCGTAGCACTGCATTGCGCTCATCACCCGAGACATCAGATATTAAGTCTCGTATGCCCAGTAATTTTGGTTTTATATTTTGATATTGCCACGTACACTAAAATCTAGTTCCCCGACTATTATTTGATATAAATAATACAGAAATTATATGAACGTTAATTGCTACATTAGTTCAGATTCCAAATTATTGCAAAATACTTGTAACCGCTAATAAATAATTATAATTATAATCTACGCATTTCTACTAATTGGCTAATCGGGTACAACTGTTCGATAATTTTGACATACAGTGATATGTTGCAATCGGTCCCTGATAATAACTACATCGGATGATGCTAATGATATACCTATAGGTTATTATTACTTGTTTTACTATTTATCAACATTTCAGCTAATCAAACAGTAGTGTGCATACATTATGTTTCGGTTTGAAGTGTCTCTTCCGCAATGCGTTCATTTGCGATATGAACACTGATTTCTGAGGGTATACGTGCGTAATAGACATTATATTTACGTTGACATCGTTCGACATTATGTCGAAAGATGTGTTTTCATTGGATATAATATAAAAAGACAGTGTCTCGTTTGTCAAAAGAAAAGATAATTTTCATAATATTATGTCATAGAAAACCGTATTTTCAATAAAATAGTGATTTATGTATATCGTAGACATAAAGCCTGTCAGGCTTGAAATGGCCGCTGGGGTGCGTTTTTTTGATGAGCGAATTTGCTAGTGGATGTTTAAACATAGTAATTTTTAAACTTTCGCGATTCGAACACATAGTTTATGATATTAAAACGGGACTTAATCGCGCTAAAAACATTAATTTTATTTATTTAACGTCGAGGTAAATAAAATTAATGTTTTTAGCGCGATTAAGTCCCGTTTTAATATCATAAACTAGATGTTTAAACATGTTTCCTGGCCTTCAGGTACCTTTCAAGTATCATTTCCTAATAAAAAGTTCGCATTTGGTTTTATTAATAAAGGTCAGACAGAAAATTGTCATTTCTCAATAAACTACATGTTCTAAATCGACCCTATTTTCCGCCAGGAACGTTTCTCCCTAATTCACCTATAAAATCAAATAATATTTTTTGAAAAAATTAAAAAATTAGTTTTTATACAATACAATACAATAACACTTTATTGCACACCAAATAACATAGACACAATTATGAAAAATAAAATATAAGTCACAAAATACATCGTAGTTGTGACGTACAATGGGCGGTCTTATCTCTTAGAGCGATTTCTTCCAGACAACTGGATGGATAGAACAGGTATAAGATCTAATGCGGTTTGGTGGTGTACATAATAAACAAATATAATAGTCACAAAGAACTTATAATAAACTAGCGACTCGCCCCGGCTTCGCACGGTTATTATACATATAAACCTTCCTCTTCAATCACTCTATCTATTAACAAAAAACCGCATCAAAATCCGTTGCGTAGTTTTAAAGATTTAAGCATACATAGGGATATAGGGACAGAGAAAGTGATTTTGTTTTATACTATGTAGTGATAGTGATATAAATAATGAGTGCATACGAAAAATAAACATACAAATAAAAATAAATACACATATATGTGTATTAATACATACCGCTCAAATAAATACAATCAGCTATTATAAATGTTTTTGTTATTACAGACTGTAGAGTTAAGCATAATTACGCAATTAAAATTCAAGTGCATCAGCAACTGTATACATTCCTTAATATTCCGTTTCGGTGTAGTAACAACCGGCGCGGTCCCAGCGACTTCCTAGAAGCTCATTCAATTCGGTTGACCGCAACCATTTTCATAAACAGAGAGTTACCGTTGCACATGGTCAAGTGCAGGGCTGCCACTTCGATAGTTTTTGGGGCTACGAAAGCTTTACGCAAATTTTATTTTTATGCGTAACGTTTATCAACTTGGAAAATAAGAGTATATTAAATTGACAGCCCGTGGTGTAGTGTGTAGGTTGGTAAATTTCATACACCACCGAGGTTGCATGTTCGATTCCCGTGACGGGACAAATGTTTGTGCACACAAAAAAAGCGCAAGTATTTGTTTCGTATCTAGGTGTTGTGGGACCAGGGTCCTTGTAGTTCTAGGTTCCCTAGATACAAGGAATCCTACTTAGGGCCCAGGATTTACACATGTGACCGATGGGCATTAAAAAAAACTAAAAAACCGAATCATAAAGATGAATTGAATGCGGCCACAGAAATCAAGCTGTTTTGTTTGAATATTTAGATGCGCATAACTAAGCGGCATAATCGCGAAGCAACTAAGCTCATTAAATAAAGAATTAAAAAAAAGATGCGCATCTCATCAATAATTTGCAATTTATTTACAGGTATTAAAAACTGCCCACACGTACTGGGCTTACGACGCCGATTTTGGCCCATATTCGCTCTCTCTCTCTCTCTAGCTCTCTCTCTCTCTCTCTCTCTCTCTCTCTCTCTCTTTCTCTCTCGAAGGCCCGTGTCCCAGCAGTAAGAAAATAATGTGTTGACATAGATTTTTTTTATTTTCAAGGTCAGTAACCTACATCCTTAGGTAACGAGGATAGATATCAACCCTGCAGTCTATACAAACTATATTGTAGGTTACTAGTAGTAGGGCAAAGCGCACATTATTAGGCGCGTCACACCGCACTTCCGTTACACTAGTCTGATATAACTATGACATTTTGCCCATCGGGACCGTTTGTGGCACGCCGTCTGCCGCCGTGACACGGACACGCTGTGTATGGGTAGGGCACAATAGGTGACACATATTCTGAACTGAAGTGAATTTGGTTTTGAGGAGGAAAAATTGGCAAAAAACTGTCATAATGACAGTAATAGCTACTGTCATTATGACAGTTTTTTGCCAATTTGTCAACCGCTCCCTCAGAGTAATGACACTATTATTCTGAGGCGCAGAAGTCTGAGTGGGGGCAGAAACAAATGACGGTGCAGAAGGGCTGCTTTTTGTAAACAGAATCATCTGTTTAAAAAGCCCGTTCATCAATAAACGGGATTTTTCAGAACGGGAGGTCTCATATAGCACATATGCAGCTTACAATGATTGTTATTTTTGTATTTTATTTTTTATCTATTGCATACTGGCAGTTAGATGTTATTACCTGATGTCACGTTGAGTTGCCTAAAGAAAATGATCTTGCTGTAACCATCATAATAAAGTAAATAAAAGTATAAAAGGAATAAAGTACTAACTCTTTATATCGTGTTCATTGGGGACGTATGTCATAAGGACAATCTTCATCTGGTTAAAACGCCGTTTAAAAAAGTTTTATTTGAGTAGTTGATACTCTACTAACTTTATTCAACTAAGGCATCACACACCTAACACAATTCGAAAAAATCACTACCTATTCTAAATGCGGCAAGAAACTGGGGGGGAAGATCTTTTTCTTGCTAGAACTTAGACTCTTTGACCATTAGGTACAGACCTACAGACAAGCTTAGGTATTCGTGGTAAGTCTCTCGTATGTGGGAGGCCGTCTGGGTAGGTACCACAGCTTTGCCAGTTATTCTGCCGCCAAGTAGTAGTGTATAAAAATGACTGTTTTCCGATTTGAAGGGCCAGCAAAATTACTGGCCATATATGAGACTTAATATTTGATGTCTCGGGGTGATGAGCGCAATGCAGTCCTACGCAGTGCGTTTAATAGTATTAAAAGTTCCGGGTGGCACTGCAAATGTTATGGGCAGGCGTGGCGCTTACCATAGGCGAACGAAATGCTCGTCTCATCACTCAGTTTAAAAAGCTCAAATGGAGAACTGGAGCTTAATTTGCAGCCAACTTTTTCAAAACCCTGTATAGATTTCCGCCTAACTGCTATAAATCAAGTTTTTAACGATACCATTTCCAGAACTGAAAACTTAATATTCCTGACACAGCGGAATGCATTCACAGCCTATTGTTGTCATACATTTAACATTTTTAAGGGACCTTGAACAGTCCATAAATATTCAAAATCACGCTCCAGATTTCACACAAGCCGTCACAGATAAAACATTAGTTACTATACGTGCAAGGGTCCAGTAATTTGATTCAGTGTGTGTTGCCGCCTGTCGGTCACCGTTAGCTAATCGGAACATTTGGATGGCATATAATGAGTTACGTTATATTTATGCCTAGTTTTACGAGCAATGTATACCTACCTACGTAAAAAATGTTAATGTGGTCTTAAGGTTTGGGTGGCGAAATTAAGGCGTGAAGATTGCGAACGTCGGGGATTTAGTAAGTTTGTAGTTATTCGAGATAATAATCTTACGACTGTTAGACCAGACAGTACATTACATTAAATTAAATTACATGGGTGAAGTCCCACCTTAGTAATGGAAAAGTGCTGCTGATTCTTCCGGGTCTTTCTTATATATATATATATATATATTTCTTATAGTAAAAACGTAATAATAAATAAAAAAATAAAGTATTAAATCTAAACTCTGAACTGCTATAAATTATATCAAAATTTAAACCTAGGCTATAAACATTGTAACTGTATAGATAGCGAGTAGTTATTTTATTATAGGTTTAAGAAACTTAGTCTTAGTCTTTACCAAAAATATTGTATTTAATTTATAGTAGTATGTATTATTTATTTATTATATAATAAAGTTAAATCTATTCTATTCCCCCTACTTGCAAATGGAATTTTATTATGGCCCAATCTTATTATGGCCATAACTAGGGTATGTCAAATACGACTTCAGACGGGGTTTAGACGTGGCTCTTCTATAGGCCTATAGATAGCGTATTTGCTTACCCTATTTATGGTTTTCGTTAAGCATGCGGTAAGCTTAAAAATAGTTATTATGCCAGTTTTTATGAGCTTCTTAAACATGGATTTTGAAAGATATCGGTTTAAAATAGATTGTCGAAGTCAACATACTCTTACGTGTACTGTATAATAAGTAAGTGCACATCATGAGCACGGGTCTACCTACACAAGTGCACATAGTAAGCATCTACAGCATGTAGAACAACTAAGCATGTCTGCAATTTCCTAAAATATACGCGTGTATTCTTTGGGCTGCATTCAGCAGTTAAACAAAACATTATTAGAACGCAACGGGAGAACCCAAAACTTTAATGTCACGGGAATTAGAGTCAACTAGTAGCCACCTAATGCCAGGTCTTTACTCAAGTATTACTTATTAGTCTGGCGTAGTGGGACCAGTCCTAGAGGGATACCAGATCTACTGGTCAACGTTGAATGACTCCGGATATAAAGACAAGGATATAATGAATTGAAAATATATAAGGCATTTATTCAGTAAGCACACGCATAGGTAAGTGCATATAAAAAATAAGATTTTATAATAATAATTACAGAGTTGTCTTCAAAAAGGATAGAGACTCAGCATTGCTGTTTTTCTGCTCCACCTAAAGTTGTGCCAGTTGCCATCCTGGAACACAATGGTCAGCATCCTACTTATATTATAACTGCGAAAGTTTGTATGAAATGGATAGATGTTTGTTACTCAATCATGCAATAACTACTGAACGGATTTTGATGACATTTGGTATGTATGCAGGTCCTGGAAAAGGACATAGGATACTTTTTATCCCGGGAAACTGCGGGTGAAACCGCAGGGTTCAGTAATCTTATACATATAAGGGTCATCCGTGGACCTACCAGTGGGTCATAAAAAGTGGGAATATCGGTACTCAGCTGCCTAATGACGTTATTATAGATAGAATGTTTATAGTCTTCAAATGCTATGGTAGAGTACAGTGTTTTGTTTTGAATAGCTCTACAATTACGGTCTACGCCGAATTCTAAAGTTGATTGTACTACAGTCCAAAATTGTATGCATACAAACTTTCGCATTTAGGTATAATATTAGCATAGTGTAGTGTAGCTTTCATGCGCAAGAGCTTGCTCATTTCGTTATTTCATTCAGTATCTTGTATTCTCTATCTCTAATCTGTAACTAGTATTAAAACAAGATTTTTGTTGAAAAATATTTTTCAAGACAAGCTTTTAACGAATTCGTAATCGGAACCACGAGCAGATTAAAATAAGCCCAAACACTAGTAGTTTGCGATTATACGTCAAGCAGTTCCATTGCACACCTTCCGTCTCCATAATCAGATCAGCCGGCTGTCACCATAATATTGCATTGCCATCGAACTTTGACAAGTAGCAAAATTTCAACTCCGTAGGATAAGAGGAAGTGGTTCTGATTCAACTTGCAAGATTTGACCCTTTGATAAAAGCTTATAATAAGAAGAAGAAACTCCACCGCGTCTGCCAATGTATTCACTTATGACTTAAATCACTTGATGGTGTTTGATGCGATTTACGTTTAGAGAATTTTAAGAGAAATGTTTATAATACTTTTTTTTTAATTAAGGTCTCTTCGTCTCCTTCCAAACATCTCAGTGTAAGTAAAACGCATCTACTGAGGGTGTTTCTGAGTGATGTGAAGCCGGGCGCGATCGCTTGTACATTTCCTGTATTGAGCTCATGATTTTATCACATCGGCTAAGTTCATTTTACAACTTTATCACTGATTTGCGAAAGTTAAATATTTTTATGACAAAAAAGTGGCAAATCACTTTCTTCCGTCACATGTCTCATAAAAATAGCCCAACAATTAAGATATAAAAAGCTCTCTATTGTTTTACTGTAAGAGTATAAATATAATTATTGCTCAATTAATGTCAGGTTACGTAACTTGGGCCAAGTGAAAGTCTTTAAAGGTTGATAGACTGTGGTTGAAGATGCGTTCTCAAGGCGAGCGTGTTCTTGTATATTTCTTGATTACATAGTCATACGTAGACACCCCACAGACAGCCTCCGTGGTGTGGTGGTTGAACAGGTCAACTCAGAGGGTGAAAGTTCGGTTCCCGATTTGTCCACAAAAAGCAAGAAGTATTAGTCTGGGTGTTGGTGGTCTTCGTAAGTCCCAGTTCGGGAAATACATACTTAATCTTAGCTAACAACTAACATACTTACATTAAATAGGGTGTTCTTTAAATAAATATGATCAATACAAGTAAGAAGTATGATCGATACAAGTAAGAAATATTGTTTAGAAGTAGAACTTTACTTCCAGAACTATGTGCCTACACTAAAACGATAACCACTAAATTAAAGTAGTATATAAACGACTGTGTCGAAAATTTCGTAATTATTGGACTTTGATAGGCGAATTAGCTAATTGGTAGGCACATTCCTTAGAATATGCGAGGTCTTTTTTGTAAAACACGAATAAGTAATACAAACATAAGGTTTATAATTATTATCTTCAATTAACACTACTCAACAGAGAAGTAAAAAAAAGAAAAGTAAAACATAAAGACAATGTTAAATTTAAACTACGTATAATTTGGCATACCAAACGAAAATTAAAATAAACATAGTTTTACTTCCGTGTATGTCTGTCTGTCGCTACAGACTGGACGCTAACGAGTTGTAAAATGGCAATAGTAAATAAATACCTACCCGATAATATTACCCATTACCATGATATTACTTTATACACCACTGACAGCAATATTTCTTTTTATACCTGTAAGGAAGGTTGCCTGTAAGTAATTGAACATAGCGATAAGGCCGCCCAGTGCTACCACTGTTATTAATTATGTAACTGTAAACTTTTGTTTACGGTTTGGTGTAAAATAAAGTATTAATGTACACACACCCACACATCTCTCCCCCCACCTACTCTCACGGACCATACCACACATGTCACATACCCTCTCACTCATACACAAATCAATGTTTTGTCTCTTAAGATAATTTTTTTTTTTATATTTTGTAAACATATACCTATTAGAAACTGACTGTATTTTTGTAATAAAACAATATCAATTAGGAAGGAAGTCCCCAATATACAGGTTAACCTATTTTGGGGACCAATAAACTATGTTTTGTAACCAATACATTTTTCAATAAACGTTATTATTATATGATATAATGGGGTCAGGTTATGAAAAAGTAACATATCTATATCCTTAAATGGTCGTGGTCATTTGTGGTTGGTCATAGTGGTTTATTAAAATATGATATGGCAATAGAAGCAGTCAAAACAAAAAAGGATGAAAATAAAAATAGCGGATACAAAATGGATATCTTTAGAGAAGGCCTTTGTCGAAAGTAAGCTGTTACAGAAAATAACTGTTTATAGATATATATTTATCTTGAGTAAATAGATTAATATTAAGTTTAGAATCATAGTTAAATAATAGATATGTAAAATTATATTAGTGTAATAATTGTCAAACAAACAGCAATAAGGGCTTATTTTATTTTTTATTTTTAACGTATCTATAATGTACATAGAATGAGCACCTTCTAGTTATACGACATTACTTGCATTGTTGAGGTTTATCCTCAAAGCGATTCGATCCCAGTTTCCCCTTAACATTATGGAGTTTTAGAAAGTTCCCGCGGCACATTTCTTCCACATAAAATGCCAAGGGACTGAAGTGACCAATATGTATTAATAATTAAACTCTTTATTGTACGGTCTTATCGCTAAAAGCGGAATTTCTTTTAGGCAGCCTTTGTATTGAGAGGACTTACCTTTATAGTAATAGCCAGCAAAGGACCTGACAAACCGATTTTTAAATATGGGTTGGCATACACGTAACTTTTCTTAAGTTTCATAACTTTTAAATAACAGGCTTTAGTTTGTACAATGGAGGGCTATCAAGACCACCATCAGTATTTTTTATCAATACGCCATAATTTATATGAATATAGTTACAGGTCGCACTGAGGTATGCCTTGACCAAGTTATATCTTTCCAAAAATACGCGAGCAGAGTTTCACTATTACTTATTCTGTGGCAGGGTATCATCAAAATGGCCAATATAAGGTCAGGGTAAAATACCTGACAAATCCATTTTTAAATGATTCTTTTAACATTTATGTTATGTTAATGAACGTACGCAGGTAGGTGATTCCAAATATTTTTGCAGACCGGTAAGATCAGTTCTATATTTGACTGTATATTTTATTCATTTATACTAATCAATATCAATCAGTTCTTTTGTCAATACAAAAGACGACAGACCAGTCCCCTACAGTGCACTTTTAAAAACTCTACCTACATCTAGTCCTTTTGACATGATTGGCAAATAACTGGTGGGCCATGCAGTCACCATGTTCGATAGGGAAGGGCAAAGACGAGGCAGACCACCGATGCCCGATGCTCAAATGGCACTGTGATGTGAGGCACTGAGAGGTCAGAGAGAAATGGATTACCAGGCTTACTATACGTTAGAACTATATCTACCTACATAGTAAATAACCTCTTTGGTTTTCTTCCGAAAATGTTTCCTTATTGGCTAAGTGTCGAATCTATTAAAGTAGTCTAGTATCTTTGGGAATATATACATAGGTGCTTTAATTCCCCACACGTGGTTGTGATGGCTCCAGTACTTCTTGGGGACAATGTAGTCCTCCACGACATTGCGCAGCCGAGACCGCAGTATATTGTTGTCCTTCGCCGACGAAAGCAAGTCGTTGTACGCATTTATCAACACTATAGGGGAAGTTATCCTTGATACATTATACCTTGGAGGCTTCGGAGTCCCGTACCGTTTTATGTTACCCGCTCTGCCTTCATCATAACGCTGAAATTTCTTCGACAGGATCAACTGCCCAAAGTGAGACAAGTCTTTGGTCGATATCCCCGCTAATAAGTGCCCAAAAGCAACAGCCAATGTTTTGGGGCGAATCGTGCCCAGCTTATAACCTGTAGATATAGACAAAATGTTACCACAAATCTTATCTGGGAATATCTGACACAAAAATTCTAATATAAAATGTAAGATTTGGTCTCGGGCGAGGAATTCGTTGTATCCGGCTGCGTCTAAGATTGCAGCTATAGGTTCTGTGCCCTGTGCTACGATGTACGGCAAGGGGCTCTTGAGATCCGAAAGCCAGGCGACTGGAGCTAGCTGAATAGACAATCTTATTTTGTCGTTGTATTCTGGTCTTAAAGAGTTCATTACGAGGAAGTCTGTAGTACCTTGCGAGTGTCCAATGTAGTACAGCCGTGGTCGCTTACTGGCGTTCAAGATATAGTCCACTAAAGCTGGAAGGTCGTAATTTCCATGTTCATCGAAGGAATAGTTCCAGTATTCTTTGTCGGTGTCTGGATTTAAGCTGACATGACTCCTGGAGTATCTATTGCCTCTGTGGTTGGCTGCCCAAACGTCGTAGCAGTTGTTGGCCAAAATATAGCCCAGTCCAGTTTCTGGTCCGGCAACGATCCACAAATCAGAACTATCCATGATACCGTGCACCAGAAGCACTGGATGTTGTCTCATCACTCTCACTTCACTACACTTAGGGAGAATCCTAAACACACTTAGGATGTATCCATCTTCAGTAACCACTGTATGTTGTTCGGAAGCATAACCATATTTCGTGACCAGTTCAGTGAAATTTAAATAGGTGTCCTCATCGAACCCTAATGATTTTTTAAGAGCTCGATAATCGGGAATGGAATAAGGTACTAGTCTTGGCTTAGATTTTGACTTTGCAGTCGCATAGTTCGCATAGAGCACCAAAACGAGAGCGATCACAAGGTTCACGCGCCAAAATAAATTCATGACGTTTATTCTTATATCGCGGAAAGTATATAAAGTTGTGTTTTCATTGTGAACCAGTATTCAGCTTTATAACATTCGATTGACCTTAAGGTAAGGTCTTGGCCCATGGAGTCGAGCAAATTACGAAGCCAGATACCAGGATCTCGTAAATACATACAAAAAATATATCAGATAAGTCTGTGAGTTAATAATTTGGCATAATCGGTATTGTTTGATAATTATAAAGTCTGTGGAATCTGAAGTCAGGCATCACAATAAAATAGTAATTACAGGTTTTCAAATGCTGAGGAAACAGTAATACAGATATTTACACAGGTATTCTGTGTTAATACTGTGATTAGTACTCATGTCACAATTGTCATTTAGGATGAGTGAAACTGCGTTAAACCAATATACGTTTAAAACCTAAAATTCCATTTATACAAGTTTAGAATTGATAAAAAATTCAAATCCGTGTTTGAAATAGGATTTTTATGAACATTATTTAAATAAATATGTTGTGTTATTTGTGGTATTCCACAGTTATCCTGACTACAAATGTTCTGTGGATTAAGTTTAGTTTTTTTTTAATCATATTATAAATGCAAATGTTTGTGAGGATGGATGGATGAATGAATGGATGACTGGATGTTCGTAACTCAATCACGCAAAAACTACTGAATGGATTTTATGTAAGTTTTAAGATCCTGGAAAAGGACGTAGGCTACTTTTTATCCCGGGAAACTGCGGATAAAACCACGGGATAATCCACCCGCTAGTTGCTTATTACGTTTGGCTATCTCGCCTGATGTTCAGCGAGGATGTAGCTGAAGTTGGAGTACATAAATCCAATAGAAGATGGCAATCGAGTGACTGCTCAGGCCACTCCCCTGAAGATACACTGAATATCATCCTGAAAAACGGCTATAATGAAAAGCGTGCATACAACCGTTAATGAAACTATCATTCTAGTTTTATGGGTGCATTTAGAAATGGTTTAATTTGCCTTGTGGTACATATGCATTAATTTTTTCAGTAGGTGGAAGGTTTACGGCATGATTTTTTTTGCATTACAACAATTGAAGCTAATATCTCAGAGTATAATGAAAAGCTACACAAAATCTGAATATCAAAGATTGGGATGGCGCTGGAATTATTTTAAGCAGGCGTAGCGGTCATCCTTAAATGCGGGTTCTCGAAAAACCAAGCCGCAGGATGGAGCGATATTCATTTATTATTAGATACATATAAATTTACTGTAGAAGAGGTAATATGCAAACGTCCATTGCTGATGATCAATACTGCAATGTCTGCTGCCCTTCGTTGCAAAATAAGGGGAAGGTGAACGAGAAACCTTCTTGCCTGAGTATTATATAACCAGTTTCATTCCTTACAATCATATGTCAGTTTGATACCGATTTTAGTCAGACAAGCCTTGTGATTTGTTAAAATATCCAAACTTTGGATAAACTGTATTCAAACAGTTTATACCTTTCAAACAAGAATACGTTTTATCAAACTAAATTCCGACTTCAATGTATCTTCGAAGTCCAAGGTCAAATAGCTATGATACGTAGCTGTATTGAAGCCAACGCAAAAAGAATTTTCCAAATCGGTTCATGAATGATGGAGTTCTGAGGTAACAAACATAAAAAAATACAATCGAATAGAGAACCTTCTCCTTTTTGAAGTCGGTTAATAAATGTATATTTGAGTATGTTTTTGGAGGCCCGCAGATACGATTGCATGAGGTTGCAGTGAATATTAACCTCGTTATGTTTTCGTTGTTTTAGTGGCAGCCAAAACCACTGGCAAATCTCTAGTCAGTAAAAAAGTAGTTTATCAACCGATCGCGGAAATATACATGTATCATACGGAAGACTCGCGATTTATTAAATTTGCCTATGTTACAAATAACGTAGATAAACTTGTTTTCGACCATACCCGAACATGAGTGGAATTTTAAAATAACTATTAATTTCACAAAGTTTCTAAGTTGAACACGTCTTAGGAAGCCATAATGTAACTGGAAACCAGGAAAAAAATAAGGTTTTATATTAAATATAATAAAATAAGGTATTATTTTTAATTAGTTTTTGTTTTCTTTATTTGGTAGTTACATAAACCCTATAAGGGCGTTACTTTTTGTGAGCTAATTACAAACATTTAAAATTATTGCATTAAATCAAATCAAAATTAATCAAAATCAAAATCTCTTTAATCATTTTGGCATCACAGACGCACTTATGAACGTCAAATTATCACAATGACGCTACCCATTACATTTCATCACAATATTAATTAATTATTATCATAGCAGAATTAATTATTAATCATAAAAGTACTCATAAAACGTTCGTGCTGAGGTGCGTCTCCCCATTTATGTGTCATGTGGATTTGGTTGGTACAAGGAGCTGGTTATATCGTCATTTGGTTGGTAGTTGGAACGGACATAAAACCAAACAAAACGGCAACAAGAAAACAACCGGAATGGTGTCCAAGTGCCTAATTCATCTGCACGCGTATCGTTCAACAAAATCACGTTGTTTTTTAAGGATTTATATATTATTATCCTGATCCTTAGAAGTTATCTTATATATTTGGATCAAGGAAGTTAACAGTTTATATGTATACAGACATTAAAAATGTAGGTTTTCCTTTAATATTTTTATATTTATCATACTATTTACCAGGTGTACACCTAGAAGGTAATTTAGGATACCCTAATACCTAATAATATTATAGATAAGTACGAAAGTATGTTTTTTACTCAATCACGTCTGAAGAACAGAAAAAGCAGAGAGGTTTTTTTTTTCGCTTAATACGAGTAGATCCATGTTTGGCCACTATCTCGCCTGATGTGAAGCGATGATGTGGCCTAAGATGAAGCACATAGATCTAGAGAAAGACGGCAGTTTTTACGCTTAATAGATTTATGTTTGGCTACTATCTAGCCTGATGTGAAGCGATGTTGTGGCCTAAGATGGAGCACAAAGATCTAGAGAGAGACGGCAGTTGAGCGACTGCTCAGACCCGTCTCTTATTGTTTGGATTAGCATTTAGGAAACCTAAATTTCATCCCTGACAATCGAATATTTCTGAAATAAGCCTACATCTACGCGGATGAAGTTGCGGGTATTACTAGTATATTATAGGCATCTACATATATAGAATACCTAGACTCATTACTCGTTCTGCTTAGCTTGCTTCTAGGAAATGCGTATAATTACTAACATGTAACTCAACCCGAGTGCAAGGTAAAAAAGTATAATTAGAGTGATCTGTATCGAGGATGCATTGTTTTTCAAATGATATAATGACATCATAGTGATGCGTCAGAAAATTAAAGGTCGGAAAAAAATTAAGTATTTATTTATTTTTCCAAGGAAACAAGTCAATTATAAATGACGTGTCTCTTCTGCGAAGGAGAGAAAGCACACAAGTGCGCCATGGGCGTCTCCTTTGCAGAAGAGAGGAACTACACAAGTATACCAAGTGCGTATATTCTGCGGAAAAGTGGAAGCACACAAATGCGCACAGTGCGTTAAGCTCTTAACTCCTCTCTTTACCTACTCCAGATATAGTGCGGTTACGTAAAAAAATGCTTTAAACTGTCTGCTTTTTGGTTATATACATCTGATTTTATTGGTTGGCACCTGGAATATGAATGTGGTTCTAGCTAAACAAATTGGTGCTATTCGTGAAATACCTCCCAGTGATTGTAAATTCACCCAAACTAATTGTACTACAATGACAACTTTATATTTTTCATTATCGACTAGCTGACCCGATTGACGTTGTACGCTTTTCCCGAACTGCCTAATTTTAGAATTCCAATTTTTCTTTCCATAAAAACCTAAATCGGCTTATTGAAAAAATCTTGCCAATTCGGTCAAGCCGTTCAAACTTCAAAATTCAAAAGTGTTTTATTCAATTTTGGCATCACAGATGGACTTATGAACGTCAAATATTACAGTGACTCTACCACCGTATCGTAACCACTACCCAGAAGATTCGACAAGAAAGTGAGGGTCTTTTTTTCGTTCTCAAATTGAAGTATTACCAACGAACAGCATAAAATTTTAATTTACTTAGATTTGGGCTCTACCAAAATCTTAAAACGCGGGGCCTAATAATGAGCTAATAAAAAATTATATAAGGAAAGTAATTTTCGTATAACTTTTTTTGATTTCAATAAAACTTTCGGCACTTATCTGTTACTATGCAAGCCAAAGGACAAATAACTCTTACATCATATGCCCAATAGTACCTCAAAACCTTTTTCTAACGCGGAACACATCCGGCCATCGAACCGCACTTGTAGGTCACTAACCGAGCCTGCACGATACCAACAACCTTTCGTGAGGAGGCGCATCTTCGCCAAATGTCAGCTGTTGAGTAATTACACACGCCTCGGGTTTCGATAAAAGTGCATTTATGTAACTGCTGACCCCGACGGATATTTAGAACTCATTAGGTATATGAGATGTCTTCTTAGAGATGAAGTCTTGTAGCTCTAATGAAAGGAATTTTATGTCAAGGTTTCTCATGAAAGCTATCCTTACAGGATCTCAAGGTGAATTAAATTAAAAAAACCGACCAAGTGCGAGTCGGACTCGCGCACGAAGGGTACGTATCATTATCTATAAAAACGGCAAAAATATCACGTTTGTTGTATGGGAGCCCCCTTAAATATTTATTTTATTCTGTTTTTTAGTATTTGTTGTAGGGGCGACAGAAATACATCATCTGTGAAAATTTCAACTGTCTAACTTTCACATATATATACAGCCTGGTGACAGACGGACGGACAGACAAACAGACGGTTGGACAGCGGAGTCTTAGTAATAGGGTCCCGTTTTACCCTTTGGGTACGGAACCCTAAAAAGGTTGCCTGGAAGAGATCGCTTTGAGTAATAAGACCGCCCATTGTAACACTTTGGTTTTTAAGTTTATTATTTTTCTTTTTGTTGTTATGTTTTCAGGTGGTGAGACAATAAAGAGTTATTTATCTAATCTAAATCAAAAATTTGAAAAACCTATAAAAAGTAAAAAAGAACAGATTTTGATAAAGCATGTCTAAGAACCACCGCTAGAAAACTTGCTTTCAAATTAAAAAACCGCATCCAAATCGGTACACCCGTTTAGAGCTACGGGGCCACAGACAAACCCACAACAGATAGTGGTGAAACTTATAACAACTATTTTTTGCGTCAGGGTTAAACAATATTTAACTAGCGACCCGCCCCGGTTTTGCATGGATGCAATTAATTTATCATTTATTGACTTGGTTCAAAACATTGAATTTTTCTACTATCATCATCATCATTATCATCAGCCTGTCGCAGTCCACTGCTGGACATAGGCCTATCCAACTGCACGCCATTGAGCACGATCTCTGGCTACTCTCATCCAGCTGCTACCAGCCTCCCTGCGAAGATTGTCCACCACCTAGCTTGAGAGCGTCCTACGCTACGTTTGCCAATTCGTGGTTTCCACTCTAGAACGTACCCCAACGGTTATTCGTTTACGGCTAATATGGCCGGCCCACTGCTACTTCAACTGGCTAGTCCTGTGAGCTACGCTGGTGAATTTTCTCTACTAAACACAAACTTAATTACAATGTATTGTACATATTAACCTTCCGTAAGAAAAAAATTTAAATAACAGTAAAAACTGTATCAAAATCCGTTGCGTGGTTTAAAAGGAGACAAAAATGAGAACGCGGATAGCGACTTTGTTTTATACTACACATTTAGAAATTTAGAGATACATAAATAAATAGAATAACTCTATAATACGTGCAAATACAAAAGAGGAAATTTCATTTTTTTTTTATGTAACTGTATGACGAGACGAGCTGGTCGTTTGTCTGGCGGTAAGCAATAAGCCAGCCCATAACAATAACAGCACCACCCAGAACTTTGTTTTGCAAAATCCTGCGCGGCGCTGCACTAGCTGTTGAGTCTCATAATGCCCAGTAATTTCGCTGGCTACAATGCCCTTCAAACCGGAACACAGTAATGCTTGCGCACTACTGCTTGGCGGTTGAATAACTGGCAAAGCGGTGGTACTCACCCAGACGGCCTCTCGCATACGAGAAACCTACCACCAGTAAAAGGAAATACAAAGCTAATAGAAAAATAAAACCAGTTTCGAAAGTGCTAAAATAAGCCTTATCGCTAAAAGCGATATCGAATCTCTTTCAGGCAACCTCTAGATGAAATAATTGTATTCCAAACATTAAATTGCTTGCCTTTGTATAATATATAGTTTAGAATCACCGATGTAAATAAAGGTGTACAATAAAGAATATAAGAAAGAATATAAGAAATTGACGCTAAAATCACTGAGCAGTCAGTACACGCGCTCAATCTATTCTCAATGCTCATTATGTGTTTAAGTTTGCTATTTGAAATTAGGTAGGCGTTTCATTTATATTTTACACAAACTCACATTTTTGGTAGACACGATATTATGAAATCAGACCGTAAAGACAGCATCATGGAAGTTAGCGCCTTTTTGTTGGTAAAAACTTTTTCTTTGCATGATAATACAGATACTTAATCAATTTCTAATTACGACTACTTTGGTTATAAGAAGATCAGTTTACAATACAATACAATGTATAAATGCTTTATTGTACACCAAATAATTAATAAAAAAAAAACAAAAACCGACTTTAATGTATCTCCGAAGTCCAAGGTCAAATATCGATGAAATTTATATGGGACCACTTCGTAGCTATAGTGAACCCAACGCAAAAATAATTTTCCAAATGGGTTCCTAAATGACGGAGTTCTGAGGTAACAAAAAAAGGAGATTAAAAAAAATGATTAAAAAAATACAATCGAACAGTGAACCTTCTCCTTTTTGAAGTCGGTTAAACAAGAAATTAAAAAGGTATACGAAAGACTTATACACTTTAGTAGATACAACGGGCGGACTTAATGATGATTTAAAATTAATCATCGTAGAAAGGAATAAAAACTATAAATAAAAAAATAACGCCATTCGATCATATATACATAGATCTTAGCCCCTAACTACGGACTAAGCGTTTATTTTTCTGTTTACAAACAATTATCCTGTCGCGAGAATCGAACTCGCAACCTCAGTGGTGTGTATGAAATTTAATATATTTTTAATATTCCATTCATCAATATTCGGCTTTCAAGCAGTAGTGTGCAAGCATTACAGTGGTTTCGGTCTGAAGGGCATTGTAGCCAGCGAAGTTACTGGGCATTATGAGACATAAGAGCTAATTGTCTCAGAATGAGGAGCGCAGTACAGTGTCGCGCAAAATTTTGCAAAACAAAGTAGCTGGCGTATTGTTTACCACCAGGCGAACGACCTGCTCGTCTCATCATTCAGTTACATAAAAAACAATGCTATATCTTGGTGTCATCGTGGTGTAGAAAGTGAGGGACAAGCAAATTTTAGTAAAATAAAATTTAAAACCCCCGACACAAAAAACCTATAAAAAGTAAAAAACAGCCGAAACAATTTTAATAAACATCTAGATCTTAGAACCACTACTAGAAAATCTGCTTTCAAATATAAAAAAACGCATCCAAATCGGTTCACCCGTGTAAGAGCTACGGTGCCACAGACAGACACACAGACAATGGTCAAACTTTTAACTCTCCATTTTGCGACGGGGGTTAAAAATCGAATGAGTCAGCGTATAGTAGGTGTTCTTGTTTCCAGATGTAGGTAGATGTTGATGACACTTGTATTACTTGTAGGTAGATTAACACATCTTAGAAATGCTTGCAATATGATTAGTAGGTATTTAGTGTGATTTATTTACTTGGAGATATTTTAGCAGACGACCTTCTGGTTTTGGCAATACATCTTGGAAGAGATAATTACCTAATGTAATTACGATAAACTACAGCATATAGGTTGATATAGGTAACTTTAAGCTCTCGAGCAGTCTCTGAATATTCAAGGGTAACGGGTCTGCTCGTCTTCATAAATTAATTTGAGGAATTGATAGGTATGTTATGCAATTTTCATGCATTTATGCAAAGAATATACACACATCCACATCCACATTCACCTACTACCTACTAGCTATATGGCATGCTTATAAATAAATAATATAGGTATGTTGAAATATTATAAGAGGACGCATCAAATCTCATTATATCTCCTAATATTCGATACGTGCCGCAACTTTTCAGTATATTTTCATGTTCATTAAGAGCGAGTGTGGCTCATTGAGAGCAAGTGCGACTTTCGATCCGACGCACCCGAGATCGAATCTCGATGGCCTCACACTACTAACTTTCTTATGTTATGTGTGGATTTAATTAACATTCGCTATAAAAACGATGAAGGAAAACATCGCGAGGAAACCGGCATGTCCAAGAATTAATCACAAAAATTCAAGGACAGGTGACAACCACCACGCACTGGACCTGGTGGTGGTTTATGGCCCATACTCTCTATAGAAGAGAAGGCCCGTGTCCCAGCAGTGCGACCTTATGGGCTGATGATGATATTTTTATTAACCACTCTCACTCACACACACATACACATGTTCACACTCTTTCCCTCTCAATCCCACACATTCACAAACACATCACAGAACCACGCAATAATAATAATAAGTTTAAATATATAATTATATAAATATATATATTACATTTACAATAACATTTTATAAATTTATATATGTACATTATTATAGGGATATTTCTCAACTATTGTTTAGAACTATGTTTAAAATAATAACAAAAATATCTATTCTGTATACTTAACTTATAACGAAGGATGTGAATACATACTATTATATTATCATGCTAGTATTTACTTAAATTCTTTAGTTGTGTAATCCTATTTTGGCCTTATAAAAAAGAAATACATAAATTACGATGTTTGGATAGCAAACAAAAAAATACTATTATTGTTATTATAGGTAAATATTACCACTTTTATTAGCCTCATCCAAAATAATAATCTATAACGTTATTATTATTAGAATTGGCGTTTGCATAAATCTTAATCGTTATGAACTTGGAATAGTAATGTCAGTGTCAAATTATTCTAATGTGTCCACTTTCCATCGTGTTTAATTTAACAATTAGCTCGTTAACATAGCTGTGGTTTGCATAATCACGGTTAGGTAAAATTCTATTACCATGACTAACTTATTGTTTATTAAAACATGTTTTACAGTATCTCGGGCGAAATTGCACCGGCACCATGTGATAGACTTTAAAAAAATATTGTAGGTATGTACTGAAAAATTCATGAATCTTGATTTGTGCATGGCTCTTATTATGCATCACTCTTGAGTCATATTTAAATTTAGATTTAATTCAAGTAGGTAAATTTGAAGTACTTACATAATACCTAAATTATTAAAATAAAATATATTATGTATTTATATAGAGGTGCTTTTCTAACTTTAAATATATTATATTTTCATTACACATATATAAACTCAGCCTATATTATATTTAAAGAATATAATATAAGCTGATTTTATTCCAATTCGGTACAACCGTCGTCGGGTGACAGTGTGACAGTGACAGATACGGCAAAACGTCATCGATTTATGGTTGACAAGACTTTTTGGCGGGAAGTAAAAAGTGATACAGTTCGATTTTGTTTTATTTTCCAAACAAGTGTTATTTCGAGTGATCATGTGTAATATCGGTGGAATATTAACCATTATGCGTTCGTTAACGTGCACGAGTGTAGGCAAATGAAACAAAATAAATAACAAAAGAAAACATTACTTTTCATGTTCTCACAAAAAGTCCATGGAAAGCTTGAATAAAGTTCCACCACTTTATTGAAGCACTAGGAGAGGGTCCGGCTTGTTGCTGTTGACCCTCATTCTCAACAAAAGTATAATAAAATGGAATATTAAACTATCAAATAAAAACTACGTAAGACCTGGCGGTATGGTCCTAGAAACTTTAGCCTGCCCTAACGGGCAAATTTGAAAAAAAATAATTATGGTTGACATCCCTCCGGCTTACACCAAGCGCTTTGCTTCGACCTTCATAATGCGAACAGCCAAAGAGTGGAACTCTCTGCCGGCATCTCTTTTTTCGGATAGCTATAATCTGGGTGTTTGTAACAAGAATGAACAGGTTTCTTCTAGACGAGCGTGCTACATACTCGACTGAGATAGAAGTCAAATGCAAGACTAAAAAAAATAGTCATTTGTCCATCGAAATTTTTGTTCATACAACAAACCCCAATTCGGTATAGGGCCTGTACTCTGAAAAAGTAATTACGATCGTCGTTCTGTCGGATGAATGGGACAGCGCTATGCAACAGGCATAAGTCCGCACAAACGAACGAACGAAAGCAACTCGGAATAGGCCCCCAGTAAACATAAGATAAGAAAAACAATTGCATAACCAATGTCCGTTTCATGTTTAGAAATTACTAGCGGTCCACTCCCGCTTAGAACAGTAGCCGGCTTAGCATACTTACACCTAAAACTACTTCAAGAAGTTCTCCAAGTTATGGTGAAAGCCTCATCAAAATCCATCAAGTAGATTAGAAGTTTTTAGCTAATAAATAAGCATAGACAGACGCGAAATAGCGACTTTGTCTTATACGTTACACTACCCATGCTGTGGAGTCTCACCCTAACTTCACGGATCCATACTATGAACTTAATGTTATACACATTTCCCGTGTTAAGTGCCTTTATTACAGCAATATCTACGCCAGAGAAACAATTTGTACAGAATTAATAATTACGTACTAATAAACTTAATATAATGGCCATGAATATATAATTATTATCATATCTGAGCCATTTGAGAGAGAAAATGACATTAAACTACGTCGTGGAGAGGTAGTTTTTCACCCTGTGGCGTTAGTCACAGTTTCATAGTGAGCAAATATGGTAGGTCTCTCGTATGCGGGAGGCTGACTATCCGGGCGCGGCCTCCCGCATACGAGAGACCTACCACGAGTATACGAGTAGACGAGGTACCACAGCTATGCCAGTTATTCTGCCACCAAGTAGAAGTGCGCAAGCATTACTGTGTTCCGGTTTGAAGGGCATTGTAACCAGCGAAATTACTGGGCATATGAGACTTAATATCTGATGTCTCGGGTGATGAGCGCAATCCAGTGCTACGCAGTGCTTTTTATGGTATTAAAAGTTTTGGGTGGCCCTGCAATTGTTATGGGCGGGCGTGGCGTTTACCATCAGGCAAATATTTATTTCATGTTAGAGCGTAGTGGGAGCATGTATTTCGTAGTTCCTTATTTTCTAGATACAGGTGAATTCTAGTTCGGGACCAGGTTCTATGTATGTTATCGTTGGGCTAAATTATATATAAATAAATAATATATATTATTAAGACTATAACTAAAACAAAATAGGCTAAGTTACATGACATGTGGTGTAGTGGTTGTGCAGGTTGGCTCAAATCTCACACACCACTGAGGTTGCGAGTTCGATTCCCGCTACGGGACAAATGTTTGAGACAAAAAAAGCGCAAGCATTTGTTTCGTGTCTGGATGTATGTGGGGTATGGTCCTCATATTTTCTGGTTCCCTCGGAACATCCTATCCAGGGAATCCTATTTAGGGGCCAGGATCTATGTATGTGACCGTTGGGCGTATTTTATTAATTGTTTATACGCCTTTATTCCATTACTGGAAGATATTGCTTATTAGCGATAAGACCGCCCATTATACCATTCAAATATTGAAGTTCTACTTTTATTTCTTTATATTATGTTATTGGTGTATAATAAATCGTGTTTCAACCAATTACTTTATTTGTTAATTGAATCGGCTCTGCATAACATAACAAACATTAATTAAATTAAAAACACATCCAAAACTTACTAGTGAAATTAAATGAAAATGGAATAATTCTTTAGGAAAACATATACAAATAACTAAAAAAACTAACAATGAAAGCATAGTAGTGTAACAATTGGTGGTCTTATCGCTAAAAGCGAGATCTGCCAGACAACCGTGCGGGGAGAGGAGTAACGCAAAAATAAGTGGACGGTGGTTTTCAATATCTTAATACACTTACATAAACCAAGTACATAAAATAAACACTAATAAAATAATAAATAATCTAAATTAAAAAATACAATACTTTTTAACAAGTATACGTTTTATCAAATAAAAAAACCGACTTCAATGTATCTTCGACGTCCAAAGTCAAATATCGATGAAATTTATATGGGACTACTTCGTAGCTATACTGAACCCAACGCAAAAATAATTTTCCATATCGGTTCATGAATGACGGAGTTCTAAGGTAATGCTGTGATAAACAATAATAATAATAATAATTAAAAAAAAATACGAATAAAGAACCTTCTCCTTTTTTGAACTCGGTTAAAAACTCCTTAATCTACTACCCATACGAGTGTCAACTTCCCTAACTATATTTCAATACTATAAAAGCAAACGTCAGTTCTCGCATGCGTCGCCGTAACTCTCGCATCCCAATAAGTTGAAATAAAACGGTATGAAACGGTACTACCGTTTATTATGCATGGGCGCTCTTGCTCGGACGAAATTGCACTCCGGCGCGACGACCTTCCTTACGGAGTAATGGATACCGTGCGGATTCCCCTTGATTTATTGGGGTATTTAAAAACTAAATTGTTCACTGAATCAATGTATATGGAGAAGTATTAAAGAATAGGCAGCTCAATGTGCGCGGTTAATAAAAACAACCTCTGTGGTCAATGCAATCTTTTAGGAACATTCTATGTAGTGGAACCTAACATTTACACGAGTCTGAGTAGTGGCAGGCCTAGCGCACTTCGCACTGTAGGTACGAAGCTACAAGTACATACCCAGACACCGACGGCGGGTCGCGCGTCATTACACGTGCCGCGTCAGAAGAGATAAGAGCTATGCGATAGAAAGAGAGGCGCTCTGTAGTTTAATCTGACTGGTAGGCATGCAGCGCTACGCGAGCTGAATTGAATTTTATTGCGTCATAGCAAGAGTCGCTATTACTTTAAATTTGTTTGCGGAGTGATGCTTCTGTCCCTTAGTGTTCTGTGGTAGTGGTTTTTTATCCGATACGGTGGTCATTGTGATAAGTAACAATTCATAAGTGCGTCTGTGATGCCAAAATTGAATTAAGAACTTTTGAACTTTGAACTTTCAACACTAACACTACTCGACTCGACTAAAACCAACGATATATTTGATATTAATAAGTAAGACACACATATTTTAATTATTTCAACACGGAACTTTTCAGTAGGTAACCGTTAACTATTTATATATAACATTTTACCAGCCGGGATTTTGACCATTTGAAGACATTTCCGTAAACATGAATCACTACATATTTTTAAACTGCACAAATATCAAGGTAAAATATAATTAGGTATGTACGATGCACCGTTGTATTAGCATGCTGATTACAAAACGTTTCGTCACTTGCATCCCGCGCTATTGTCGTGGGGTTAATTCCTATTCAGACACGTTTAGAAACAATGAGTGTATAATTGAAAAATTTGGTAATGAGCCATGGAATTCGCACACTTATTTAACTAAACGAATATTATGAAAAAAGAATGTTTGTGTTTTTTTACCGTAACTGAGTGATGAGACGAGCAGGTCTTTTACCTGATGGGAAGCAACACGCCTGCCCTTAACAGATCCAGCACCACCCAGACAGATCTTCTTTGCAAAATCCTGCCCGGCACTGGATTTCGCTCTTCACTCTGAGACAATACCTCTTAAGTATCTTAATACCCAGTAATATCGTTGAATAAAATGCGTTTCATATCAGAATACAGTAATGCTTGCGCACTACTGCTTGGCGGGAGAATAACTGGCAAAGCGGTTGTACCACACGTCCTCTCGATTACAAGACACCTACCACGTAATTGTTTATATGGGGCATAATTTAGAAAATTATTAGAACGGTTGAGAGTTAGAGAACTAGCGTTGTTTGAGAACTCCAAATTATATGACTGATATAATAACAATTAAGATTTTAGCCGGGCTACCATGCTGCTTTTTATGCTGAGCTGAGCCCATTCGGCACATATTATAGAAAAGCATAGAAATACTCTTTATTGTATACCAATTTAAAGAAATAGACAACATCACAGTCCTTAACTATGGTAGTACAATGGGCTTATCGCTTGAAGTGATCTCTTCCAGACAACCTTTGGATGGACAGTATCGAAAGAAGAAGTAGACGGCGGTGTACAACAAAATATATTATATTTATTATTTAAGTTTTATTTTTTGTTTGTCGTTTTTGTGTGCCGAATAAATGGTTTTTCTTTCTTACTTTCTTTTTTTTCTTTTCTGCGCCGTCGAGGGAACGCGAACAAAGTCGCGCGTGTAATGCTAGTTAATTATGAATGTATTCATGCAAATTTGTCGTATTATCTACCGCATGCTGTGGCCTATGAAGTTGTTTGAAACGGTGACATGTTATGATAATGCGAGTCACTACAGATTTTCGGTATGTTTTTATGTAATGAACAAGACGGTCAAGGTCGTATGCCTGATGGGGAACAGTTGCAATCATCATCATAAACCCAATACGTTCCACTGCTAGGACAAGGGCCTTCTTTCGTAGAGAGAGTATGGACCGTAATCCATCACGCTGGCCCAGTGGTTTATGGATGCCATATGTTCTTGAATTCTTGAATTTCTTGGACATGCCGGTTTCTTCACTATGTTTTCCAACCCAATATTATATGGTAGAAGTTATATAATATTAGGTAGAAACCGTAAATTTTCGTCGAGCGAGGGGGCCCGCTATGCGGAGTCTAGTCTTTCCATCTACTACCTACTTATGATTTAGTAGAATATTATGAAACGGATGGGATGCAATCCCTTCCACACCGACTCCGACTGTACGTCTATAGCCGACAGATGCAATTACCCATTCAAATTGCATATAAGACTATTCTAATGAAAAAAACATACTGTTCGTAAATTGAATAGAAGACCTCAGACTCCTGGAACATTCCAGTTCTGCAAAGTAGGCAACTGGTACTTAAGAAACATAACATAGAAAATTAAAAAATGGATAAAGATAAAAAACAATATCCCTCAATTTCTTGCCGTATATTCTGTAGTGGTTCTTTTCCGATACGGTAGCAGTCATTCAGATAAAAATTGACGTTCATTCTCGAAAGTGCGTCTGTAATGCCTAAAATGAATGAAGAGCTTTTGATTGATTAATTGATTGATTGATTGACTTATAAGCAGGTGGCATTGCTTAACAAAAACAGGAATAATATCAAATTCGTAAGTTAAAATGAGGAAATTATAATGGCATGTTTTAAATGAATCACTTTAGGAATGTCTTCCATAATTATATACATGTTTTTTTTCTATTTGATGTCAATATTGCACAATTTTACAATGAATTTCTTGAACATAAAAAAGCGGACGGAATCTCGCTAAGAAAGAACTAAAGCATAGCAAGGGCGATGGTTTTATGTTTGTTTAAGTGGATGTCAAGTCGATGTGACGACCGATCGGCATAGCATGATGTAAATATGTGCGTGAGGCTTGTGTACGAACGAGTGGAACGGCTTAGCTTGAGTGCGTCACTTTTGAGTTTGCAGACGAGGCGTCCGTCTTTTTTTATTCGTTAAATTATGTTTTTTATTCTACTTCATTTTGGAAGAAATTAAATTGTGTAACAAAATTCTTACACTTGAACATTTCCAAAACTTGATAGCATACAATTACCGTATTATGAGAAGTTGACAAGCTCTTCAGGTATTTATATTACCTATTTACCTCGTTCAACCTCGCTTGCTTCCTTTACGAGGAGTGCGAGTGTAATTCAAGGCTTCGGCGTAAAGGGGTCGTTGTTCACATAACGAATGATTCATCTTGAAACGCTTTCGCTGTTTCTTGGCAGGTGATAACAAGCCGCGCTGCATTGGCGAAAATTATCTTAACAATTTTAACGCCAAATAGTAGATACTAAAAAAATAGTATTGTTTGGGGTCACCGGTGACCTGCGAGGCGCTCAGTGCTAAAAATGATAATAGCGGTCTAGATCCTGGCTCCTTACTCTCTAGGTGCTGGTTTTTAAGCAACATGCTTGCCCATAACAGTTACAGCAACACCCAGAACATTGTTACATAAAATCCTCCGCGACACTGCACTCTGAGACAATAGCCATGAAATCTAATTTCGCTGGCTACGATGCCCTTCAAACTGCCCGGGACGCCGTTACGCCGGCAGTTACGAAGATACAAAATTGGATCTCCTGCAATTTATAAAAAAAAATACATATCGGTATTATAAATAAATACCTGGTCTGGTAGATCCTTATGATGATAGTAGGGTGCAATAACAGTAAAATTCCACGTATCAACCAGGTAATGCGAACAAATTCTTATCCAAAAACGATAAGCCGATATAAGATAGAAGAAATTTGGTTGCTCGAACAGTAGGCTCGGTGGCCCAGTGGTTAAGGCGTCGGGACGGTATTCCGAAGACGCAGGTTTGATCCCTGCCCGAGCAAATATAATTTTTCGTCCTAATTATTTAAAATCTTAAGATTTTCTCCTAGCATCCGCTAATGCATACAATATCAAACAAAATCTGATCCAATTTGTATGTAAGATTATTATTTTTATCTGTTTCGGAATGGATCACAATCTACATTGTATCCGATGATGCTGGCTCTCCGCACAAAATATACAAACGCCACCATTTATAATACTTTGTAAAGTTCGCAAAATAAAAGCATTAAAATCAATTGCGTATCAAGAAATAGTTGCGTTATATCAATGTACAATACAATACAATACAATAATACTTTATTGATCACCAAAACAGGAAACAGAAGTACTAATGTACCTATATATTAAAGCAGCTTTTTAAACAATAATCCGGAAAAACAGATGACTTTACATGATCCATAATGCCTGATGTATTTCTTAACTTCCTAAGCATATACATAATATACAGACAGTACAGACAGTATTGTTTTGGCCACTTATATTATCATTCTTCATTCATGGATGATGATTCTGCCCTTGCATTGTTATTTCACCGAGGTGGTCGGCTATAAGAAAATTAAAAGAAATATGTTTTTATTGCCAATTTCTTCGTATTCATTCATAATGTATTTGTATTATTTAATTAATATAGTTTTAATCCAAAATTAAGAGGTCATTAAACTTTTGTGACTTCTTTTTACCACGATTTATTAAGTCACTATCTTGTTTGTCAATCTGTCGTTCCGAGTGAAATTTTTACCTCGTTTTTATTAAGTCACTTTTTCGTTTCTCTCGCATCTAAATTTTCGAGCACTTCCCGATTAGCTATCCGGCAGAAACTTTCAGGGTAGCTCACAACTCGATGACAATGCATTCTAAATCCATTTATTAGCATGCAATGCCGACCTAACCTCAAAAAGCGCTTAAACGTGTTTTTTTTAGATAATTTTTTTCTGTCACTTTCTTGTTTATCCATGCTCACCCAACTCTAATAAACATATGCTCATCAGTTTATGCCCTAAGTTAAAAATCCGAAGTAAAGTTGAGAAGACAATGAAAACTCTATAAAGCTTTTTTTATCTTCGCCACATTCTAAAATTTTCATTTTATTATGTGTACGCTCGTAAAAATCAGGTATTTCCATTGACTCACAATAATATCTCATAAAAATAGGATGCAAGGGTTTAATGAGAGTTATCCAAGACTCAATGTCAAAAACAACAATATAAAAAAACCCACGATAGCATTGCTAAAATATTTTCATGAATGAACGGAGGTCATCTCTATACACCACTGTTGACGACAACAACGTAAATCTCGCGACCGCGGACGAGGTAACTTCAACAAATCTTCGAGGGTCGAAGAAACACGCATTTCACAAAGTTTTTTTTTTTATATTGTGTTGAAGTGTTTGTTTATGTCGTCACGGGGTGATGGCACGGCGCCGACAGGGTACGCGGCGGCAGCGCGCGCGGCGACGCCGCTTTTCACCGCCGACACTACGCGCACGCCCACCCGATATATAAACCTCAGCCGCCCATTCACCCGCTCGCAGTGTGTGCTAGAACGTTACAGTGTCCACTACTTGTGCAAGGACTTTGTTAAATCATGAATTCACGGTGTTTAATAGTGCTAGCAGCCGCCCTCGGCGTAGGTACGTAGTATTTCAAATATTTAGGGCGCGCCCGCGACCCGCCCAGTGACGATGTGTGGCATGGATCGATAATTGTCATCGTGAAAGTTAGAGTGTGATCGATATCACGGTTTCCACACAGCATTGCGACTGCAGCTGCGCCGGCGCAACAACAGCGGCAGAAATCGCTGATGATAATATGGTGTAATAAAAATCACTTGGTGACATACGGACATTGATACGAATGCAGTTTTGTATTAAACATTTCCGAAGATGAGATGAGTCCTTGAAGTTGAAAGATAACTGCAAAGTGCAAAATGATTCAACAACCGTGTGTTCACATAAGCTTTTTTTACAATCAAATATTGCAGCTTAAATGCATTTATTGTCCTTTAAACTCCAAAGAAGTGCTAAAGCTTTCCAAAAATGTAGACAGTAAATGTAACCTTTATCAATCGGGTCCCTCAATTGTTTCTTTTTTAATTTCAATATCAATATAACTGAGTTTATACAACTACCTATATTTGCAGAGTCAATGACTTTTTTGTGGTTGCTTTCACTTACTACTCTCAATTTTTAATCATAATTACATGAATCCCTTTTTAATTAATAAGTTTTAATATAATCTTCATGATAGAGCATCTTAGTTCATGAAAAGCTCCAATAGAATTGTAATAAAGTTACCTAAGCTTAATTTTATGATTCATTGTCACACTTAGCATCTTGCAAACCGTGCGAACAGCCTCATTATCGTTCTCGAGGGTTGACTCATAAGGAAAACATCTCGTAATTATGTGACTAACTATAATACCAATTAATAACATGAAACTAAAAATAAAAACCTTAAAAAATATAATACTAACATATAATATTAAAAGGAGTCCCTTTAGGCAAGGTTCCGAAGATACTGGCAGCGTTCCCCCTTTGAATAGCTAGACTAACTATTATAATTATACTAACTATTATTATTTGTTACTAACTATTATATTTAGCAAATTATTTTAATTGACTTATCAATCCATCTAGCAAAAACCTTAAGATTTTAAGTTTAGGCGTCGGGACGATATTCCAAAGACGCCTGCCCGAGCAACAAAATTTTCCTCATTCCTGATTATTAAAATCTTAACATCTGAAATAGCTTTCAGTTTTTCTGGCAATAAAACTATTCTAATCTTAATTCCAAACTACCAATATAATTTCACGTTGGTGCACAATATTTGCACCTGCATTTGTTGGTGCACAATTAGTGCACCCGATAATGTTAATATGCAGTAGATTTCTAGTCTAGTCTACAAAACAACTAGAAACCAGACTACACAGACTACAGTGCTGGTGCCGATAAATAGTGCTTAGAAAGTGGATACGCTATTACATGGTTTGAAGCCAACTTGCACTTCGTACTTTCCTGTATTTAGAAACTTACAGCGTTATGCCAATACATAATTTGTTGCTGTCAAATTTACCTACATTTCTTTACTTTGGAATCATGCATCAAAACAAAAGACATTTTTTTATAATAATCTTTATAAAATACTAATAATAATTAATGAACCAATTAACAATTTATTAATATACCAAAATTATAATACCAATTAATAACATGACACTAAAACTAAAAACCTTAAAAAATATAATACTAAAATATATTATTAAAAGAAGTCCCTTTAGGCAAGGTTCATTAATGAATAGAATAGAATATATATGTTTTAGTATCATAAAGTTGCACATTGCTTACTATTGTAAACAAAAAAAATGCCATGAATACTTTACTATATTAACGACCTTTGGGCTCATTTGGAAAATTTTCTTCAATAAGTGTTTTTTCGTTAAAAGGTTTGGGTATCTTTTTACCAATATTCAAAATACAAATCAGATAATAAATTCAGCTTAGATGTTCTTTAATAAATGCAAAATATAGTGCCCATAAATAAGGGCCATCACAGGATGTTCTATTTTCACTGTTAGTTAGTTATGAGCGTTGTGGAATTCACTATTGTTTAGGATTTCTATCACGTATCCAATTCTCACGGACGCCACATATGCCTTGTGCAATACAACATTTTCTATAGTTTCTTCTAGGGGAAAAACTTGGGACCATTCGATTGAAACTCGTAACGTATACATTGTAAGTTTCACTTAATTTGCCATTGTGATGCAAATTATGCAACTCATTACTGGGCATATAAGACTATTTAAAGTTAAGGGTGGCACTGCAATTGTTATGGGCAGGATTGGCGTGACCGACTTGCTCGTCTCGACACTCAGTTCCATAAAAAAACTCAGAATGCAATCAATCAGTAAGAATATTAGTTCCTCTAGTTAGTACTAGTGAGTAACTCTCTTCAAGCTGATTAACAGCAATGCTGAAATATTTTCTGATGATACATCCTTGTTACATCGTTATCCAAACAGTCTTTCGTAAACTATAAGGCCAACACTAATTCGCTGTCTAGTCTTAATAATTTTAAATCACTTTCGAAACTCATATTAACTATTGCTTAAGACAAACGAGTTAATTGAGCATTCCTAAGTATTTAATAGCCCTATTATTGTTATTTTCTTATTTATGATTTAGAACGGTATTTATTCAAGCGATCGTATACTCCGCAAAGTTTTTATAGCAAGCGTGAAGGTATTTAATTAGCTCTTGTGCGTGTATGAATTTCACGAGAGTAATGAAAACCCGGTGAAAATGATGCAGCTGCTTCACTGCGCATCGAGCCGACTTGAGACGATCTTATCGTCGAATGTTGGTTATTATGTCTTGGAGATATGTATCAGTAACATTCATTCATAGTTTTGTTGAACTAATTTCTTAGTATATATAAATGAAACATTAACGAATGCCAAGCGAAAAACTCAAACAAGGGTTTTCGGAAAGAAACAATATAACCCTTAAGACGGTTAAATCATGGAAGAAGAAATTCGACACTCGAGTTGGTGACCACCGTAGCTCAATTGGTAGAGCGTCCCGCACTGAGGAAAGATTAGGTTGCCGGTTCGAGTCCCAGCCGGTGGTCGTATTTTTTCTTTCTGAAAAACCTTGTGCCTTATACGAATTTCTGAAATGGTTAGCAAAATGAACGAACTACAGGCACGTCTCGTAAATATGGTTCCTAATTATTCAATATATAAAGTGAAATTTAGCTCGGTAGATTGCATCTGATTCTGGACGCTAATGAAAATAATAAGTAATTAACTTCGTTTTCATTAAAACAAATTTGATCATGAAATTCCCTCGATGATATAATTTGTTAAACACTCTCGATGATGTGCAGTGACGCGTAACGCGATGCAAATGTACGCAATGTAATTAATTAGATAATTAGGTTACTCTCTAATTCGTGGTAAAATTATAATTAAGTGATTTGTTAAATACCTGCTTAATAATATCATTAAGTATATATGATGTGTCGTTATTTGAAGGTTATTACCAGGTATGGTAATCCTACTATCTTACTAATATTATAAACGCGAAAGTTTGTAAGAATGTATGGACGTAAACATAACGTCCATACATTCTTACAAACTTTCGCGTTAATCTTTCACGCAAAAACTACCGAACCGATTCTGATAAATTTGGTATGTAGGTGCTTTTGGGACTTGGAATAGCACATAGGCAACTTTTTATCCCAGGAAACCGCGGGTGAAACCGCGGGGCGCGGCTAGAATATAATAATGATTATTGTAAAAATGATTACCTTTGAAATGTATCTTCCCTTGAAAGACTTTATACCTAACATTATTATTATCTTATTTTATCGAGATACATTGATCGATGGGTAAGGTAAAGTTAGTTCGTTTACCAAAACTTCCGAAAAAGATTGTAATAAAGCTTCACACCCTTTTCGATGCCAAACACAAGATCAGAAGGTTGACGAAAGATAAAAACAAGTCAACAATGAGAGGTCACCCACTTACCGGAAATATGCTGGTAATTAACGCTCTTCTAAACAACAAAGCACCGGAAGTAGCATTCTTTAAAAATCCTATTAACAATGATATCACACAGTGCTATTTAACAATGAGTGTGGATCCCGTCATTAAATATGATGTATTATGTGACATAGGAGGTACGCAGACTGTCTGCGTCCCGATTTTAAAGCGTAAGCTTGAAGAAGGACATCCTAATTGTCCGAAACGATCGGTATTGTTGTTAAAAAATGAAAAACTAAAAAAAATCGTTTAGTATTTATATTGATGCTGTGCTCTGCGGTGTTGCCCACGGTTGCCCCGGATAAAAAGTAGTCTATATTCTTTCCAGCAATTAAAGCACCTACAATCTATTTAACAAATTTCATCAAAATCCGTTCAGTAGTTTTTGTGTGATTGAGTAACAAACATCGATCCTCACAAACTTCTGCATTTATAATATAAGTAGGACTAGCTACGCCCCACGGTTTCACCCACGGTTTCCCGGTTTAAAAAGTAGTTTAATATTATGTTCTTTTTTAGCACCTGTATCTATATTCATTTCGTTTCTGTACCTACATACCAAAATTCATCAAAATCCGTTAAGTAGTTTTTGCGTGTCTGAGTAACAAACATCCATCCATCCACCCATCCATCCTCACAAACTTTCACATTTATAATATTAGTGGGATACAACTCACGATAGTTTTCAAGCCTTATAAGGTTTATTTCGTGACGCAGGAGCTCGTACAGATAAATTGCTATTGTAAGGAGTCGTGCTTGTTGCTGGTGACATTTTAAGTTCTAAGGCTGAAGATACAAGGTCCTAAACCAACACTTATATGACTATCGTTTATTATTAGTAGGTATATTGAATATTCTTAAGGATAGAAGTTACATAGGAAAGAAACACAACTTAAACTGAGAGTCAAAGTTGAGTATGACCTAATCTAATAAGAAAGTCTTTGTGCATGAAAATATATTACCTACCGCAAATATTTAAAATATGATGAACGAACTGCTTTCCGTGGTTTTCACTGGTTTCCCAGATACAGATAATCCTAGTTAGAGGATCTATGTATGATCGTTGGGTGTATTACGAGTATATTAATGTATTTTGGCGTTATTCCTTTTAGCGATAATGCCGCCAATTTTCACACTTCTGTTAAGTTGCTTTTTTGTTATTCTATTGATTATATTTGTGTGTGTTTCAATGAAGATTTTATTTACATTTCTTTTCAATATTGTGAAAAAGATACCAATATATATATAATGTTGTATAGATATATTTATCATTGACTCTAGAACACACTATAGTTAAGTGCAGATTTTGCACGCTCGCTCTAAAACGGTGAAGGAAAACATCGTGATTAAATTTGCTTACGCGCTTTGGAGTGGTAGGCTCTGGCCGTGGTTGTAATACCACCCACCGAACAAAGCCATGCGGTCAAGCGACCTAGTCGTATTTCGGGATGATGTTCGGTGAACCATCGGGAAGACGGGTCTGAGCAGCCGCTCAACTGCCGCCTCTCTCTAGATCTATGTGCTCCATCTTAGGCCACGTCATCGCTTCACATCAGGCGAGATAGTAGCAAAACATAGATCTATAAAGAGTAAAAATAAAAAAACACTAAAGTCACATACCCTGTGTAGTATGAGTCAAGCCGCAGACGTCGTAGACACTAGCTTGTTCAGTGTGAGTCTAAGTATGGGTGGTCGATCGGCAATGCGGTGATTGTCTGTCCTTCGGCGTGATATAAATAACCTCTCGTTGGCCCTATGCATTGTATAGCTGGTTTTTGTTCCTTTAAGATCCACCGTTTCGTGTCGAGGCTGTTTAAATTGGTTGTTTACAATTGATACATAGGCACTTTATTTTACGTTTTTAGGATTGTAGATATTTGACACAATATAATAAGAGTAGTTTTCACTAAAGTAGATGAAGAAGAAAATAGTAAAGTACACATTATTGGAATATTGGAATATTATTGTTTCATAATATGGGAAGTAAATAATGTAGAGATATGAACACAGAATACACCCCCCTACATAAGCGCAAATAGGACGTAAGCATAATTAAATTAACAATTGCGCAACGATTACGCGCCGCCTGCGCCTGCGCTGCTAACGGTCAATGAGAAGAATTCTTATTGCTGTTTAATCGTTATGTCACGTCTTATGACGATCGACAGTCTGTGACAATCAGTCAATAAACCCTGCGCCTTGCGAAACTATTGGTAGGTTTTGTTTATGCTACTTTGACCTACATGATGCTTGTTTTTTTGGGTCAATATAACGTATCAGTAAACATATAGTCTTTATCTACTTCTAGACTTTGATTAGCCTTAAGTCCTTTCATTTCAAGTTGGATGAGTTGAATACTGCATATTTATTCCAAGTAAAATATTCATTTATAATATATAATCAAAGTTTTGACAATTGTTGTAAACCAATAAGTAATTAAGATTTGTAACATAAGAATATGTCTTCACGAAAGTTAACATTCTTAGTATTAGTCTATCTATCAGTTTAAGCTAAATGTAAATTAGTTATTAACCTAATCAATTGGGTAGATTGTAATAAAAATGCGATCATTATGTTTATGACACCATACTAAGGGGACACACGAAAATTAACTGAGAAACAAGTGAAAACTGATGAAAAAACATAAAGGAAATGACTCTATAACTTCCGTACCTTAAACATTTATAATTATTTCAACAATACCTCTTAACCTCGCCACGCAGCACTACTACAAAAACCATAAATGGTTCGAATGTGGTCATTAAGCTTCAACAATGTATTTACGAACTTTCACCGAGACTAGTTCCGAGAGCAGAGAGCATGTAGAGGTGTTACTTGTAACAATAGCAGTTATCTAATGGTTACGTCAGATTAGACCACTCATGTCAGTGACCGAAATGATTGTTCTCTTAAATTCTAAATTCGTGTCGACTTGAAAGGAGCCAGATGTGGCAAGTTTAACCTAGCATATGTTATGTCCGCCCTGTCCGGGCCTTTGCGCCCGTTTTCAAGTTAAATAAAAAGTTAAATCGGGAAAATTATTTACAGTTTTTCAGGTCTCATTAAAACTTATCAGGCATCAATAAATTCGTAGTTTACACAATATATTTAATTTTATATTTTTCTTTAATTGTTTTTATGTAATGTCTTTATTTTAATGTTTGCAATAAAGCGTTCATCTATCTATCTATATTTAAGTTCAGTACTGAAAGTTCATATTAAAACTAATGAAGTTACGAGTAAAACCAAAATGTATTAATATATAACTATGATTATAGCAAAACAAAAGTTAGGCTTAAACTTATAAGTGATTATCTTGAACTGTTCATCTTCTAATTTCATTATCATAATTTCTTCTTTCTTTCAATTTCTTTCTTTCTTCTTCAGTTATTTTTACAGAGATAGCTAATCGATATAATTCTGACTGTTATTATAATAGTACATTTTTTTTCTTTAATTCCCATACTACTATTTGATGTAATCATAAGTTATTTAATGTTTGCTAATCCGATGTTGCACACTACAAAAACGTGCGTAACGCGTTTCACCTACATTTTAACGGTCGCAGATTTTATGACCAGTCTATTAAGCACTGGTTACATTTTATATATAAATACTAGCGACCCGCCCCGGCTTCGCACGGACTAAGAGGAAAGTTTATATGCATGTACTATACATATAAGCCTTCCTCTGGAATCACTCTGTCTATTGATGAAAACCATATTAAAATTCGTTGCGTAGTTTAAAAGATCTACGCAAACAGACGGCGGAAAGCGACTTTGTTTTATACTATGTAGAGAAAACGATTTGAGTCGTAAATGGTCATATTTGTATAATGATTTTGCAGTGAATGTGTGTATAAAAGAGTTTTAGAAATATGGCATTATTATATACTGCGCAGCGTAATAAGTGCATTAACTACTTAATTTCTTTTTATAAATATGTGTTTGAAAAACATCTTTATTAGCTTTTTAGTGCAAGTCTTTTTGAAGCTAATACTCCGTAACTAAATTAACAAAGAATTTAAAATAGATTCGCATGTCATATTAATGCTGATATACTCAAAAGACTTGATGAATATATTGTGGGGTAATTTATTAGATTCAAATGTGTACCAAATGAGAGGGTCAGTGGTATGAGAGGTTACTCAATGAGGTGCGCGGGCGCTTCGAAATCGAAAGCTCCCACCTACATTGCAGCTAGGGCTGCCATAAGATAAAAATTGATGGAGAAATGGCACATAGAATATTTAGACAATATAATACAAAAATGCTTTATTGTACACCATAACAAAGAATAACAGGGTACAGAGTATAGAGTACTCTTTGAGACAACCTTTGGATGGAAAGAACTAACGGAGTGAGAGAGGTGAATAACAGTTATATTAAAAAGAGTTTAAAATACTGAAGTTATCAAAAAGTTATCATGGTCAATGGGTTGTCCAATGGCTTCTCCTTGAAAGTACTTACTCTAATTTTATTACTAAAATTCCTGATTATAAATTCTACTTACGTAGAGTGTTAAATTGTTTTTAGTAATAAAGGCATTTGCCCGTTAAAAAACTTATCAAGTATGAAAAAGAACAAGTACTAAGTAAAACCCAAAAACGTTCAAATTTGTTTCTATGTGAAGGATATTAGTTACAACATCGAATCATCTGATATTGTTTTCGCATACTCGTTTCATTGATCCCTTAACAACCCTATTGTGGGATTCTGATGGGTCACCGGCTTTCACCGTGTTACTTAATGGCCGCTGACCTTTACATCGTAATACTTTATGTAATATCCATAATCGATGTGTGTATTGTTTGTTTGCCCTGGAAATATAGTTTAGCGTAGACGGCCATTATGTCTGTGTTTAGCGAACAGCTTTGAGTAGGTCAGTTATCTCACGAGTTCATTTAAATGAATTTGTATTTTTGTGTTGTCATTTACTTGTGTTAATTGTCTGGTTTTTAACAAAGTGCATTATTAATCGGGATAATAATGTCCCAGTCCTATCGTTTTTCGCATAAATGGAAGTCAATTATGTTTCAAACCCTTACTAAAAGGTGTTAAAACTCGTGTATCATATTCTTAATAATTCGTTATTTTTTAAGACAGATCTCGCATACGTGCGGTTAGACAATTGCCATACGTTTAGAAAACTATCGAAAGTTCTAGTAAAATCCTACAACCATATTGCATCTCCGCGAGATAACGACAAAAGTACACGAGTCCAGTCAATACAAACACATGTTATATAACGTGTTGTGACACCTGAGCGATTCAATAATTATGTCACCTATGCCCAGGGCTCGGTGTCGCCCAGGCGGTTGTGTAACGACGCGGCTGGGCGCGCAGCCCGCCCTGGTTCACATGGGTGACACTAATTCAGCCTTTAGTCTTGCACACTTGAGAATGGAGGTTCATATAGCTATACATGGCTTATGTATAGTATGTTTTCCTACATACAATATGAGCATCTTTTTTGTAAGATAAGTTTTTTAATTTTTACGACATAGTAAATAAGAATTACCTACGTCATAGTCGCAAATTTCGGTTGATTCAAGACCCTTTTTATTACAGCCATTTCAAGTAGAGTTTCAAGTACTTCAACTAAATGACAAATATGGTTAACAACATGAGAACCATATTATTATTTTTAACGACTGGCCATGAGAAAAGCCGACTGAGGGCTCAGGAAGTCCAAAATTGAAACTGAAAGAGAACTGGTTTTAAACAGGTCACTTCGGAAGGAAGGAAGTGTAGGTACAAGAATAAGTAATTAAATACTGAAGGCCACAGAAGGCTGTTCAATCCACAGCCTAGCCCCTTTACTAAACAGCGCCGTTCAACTAACTTCCTTAATGATATTCAACCATAGCGTCTGTTACAACATTTAAGAAACTGGCTGGCTAATGCTTATTAATATCTTAACCTTAAATTGATTACTACTGTTATGTTAGGTAGTTATTGATTTAATTATAAAATATGCTGTAATCAGGAACAATTATTATTTTTAAATATTTGCGCCTTATAAGTGTTGATATTTATTGATAAACTAAGTTCTAAATTGTTTACCAATTAACCAAATTAACGAGCGTAAAATAATTTAACATCTAACGAGTTTATTGTAGTGAAATTCAGTGGCGATCGACCGCAAATTTCGTATCAACAACTGAAAAATGTGCTGTAATTTACCAATATCATAAATGAAGTATGGAATTCTTCTTTTCCTTTAACTGTCAAATTACCAGATTTGAACTGGAAAGCGTACCTTAATAAACTCATCAAACGTCCTCTAAACAGGAAATGATGGTAAGCTCATTGCAAAACAAATACAAGCTGTATGATAAAGGTCATTAAAGCAACTTCTTCGTTACGAAAATGTGATAGAACGGCTCCGTAGCAAAGACTCTTTGCCCCCCGGCCTCGGCGGGAATGTCAGGCATTCCGCGGTGACTGTAGTTCACCTCGATCACCATTTGATTTTAATAAGAAAGGTTGCCAGCGCTGTTAATGTTTATTCAGATGACCGTAACAAGTTTAGACGACTATCGCTCGGGCCGATATACTCGTCAAGGCTGCACTGATGCGATGTGGAATTTACAAACATAAATGTCTCACAGGAAACGTCATACGAATCCTAAATTGCTCCATCTTCGTAGCATATTTGTAGACAACTAACAATAAGCTATAAAATTATTTCGAAGTAAAATTGCTAAATCTATGTTAATAAATACTAATTAACGTTAAAATGTCCTAATTCTCAAGCTCATTAGCGTATGAAAAAGAAATTAGTGTGCTTAAGTGTTGATTGAACCAAACGCGTGATTTTGCAAGAAACTAGAGCAAGAGAATCGAACCGTTCACGGCGATTACATAAATTGATTAGTGCCTTTTCATCAGAACGTGTGTTTAAAGATTTTGAAATGTGACTCGGTCTTTCGTTTAATGACTATGGTGGTAAATAGTCGGACAGTATTGCACGATAACTATAGGCGCCCCCTGGTTGAAGTGGTTGTATTAAAACTTAAAAGTAACATGAAAATGCTGTACGTAGCTTTTTGGAGCTATTTTAAATAAGGTGCAGATGTTTCCATAAAAAAATAGCATTTGAGCCTTTGCAAAAATTTTAGTTAAATACGTCACATCACAAGTAATGCGTATTGCAAAAGATTACGGATGAGTTGTTTCCTTCTCGATAAATGTCAACAAGTGCCGGCGGCATACACTCGGTGACATAACGTGGCATAACCTGCAAGGAAATGACTATGAGGTCTATCTCTACGCCAGCAGGTAGTAGGCAAACCGGCTAACGGAGGTGCTCATGTTTGTGCTTGATACCGCCGTCAGATAGACTTATTAAATAAAACAAACTTTAGATTATCTATAAATTTAGATAATTTGGCTTTAGATAATCGAATCAAAATTGATCTAAAGGTTTTTATAGACATTCATACTGATTGTCAAAGTTAGTTTATAACGTTTTATCATGCTCTCATTCAAACTGCATCTGCGATTTGTCAGTGACTTCACGGTTCATAAGTGGGCATTTAGTTTTCTAACTTTAATGCATAGTAAAATTCGCTAAGGCAAATTTCACGACTAGTATTTGCTGTTTCAAAAGCATCAAGCCGCAATTTAGATTCAATCTTTCGTAAATTCTTTGCCTTTTATGTTTCCGCATTCTGAAACCTTAATGATTGCATGTTCTAATGTTTACCTTTGTATTAATTGAATTTGCGTCAGAGTCAAACCGCGGTTGAGTTACCTCAGAGTGAAACAATGACTCTTTGAACACGTGCTCTCAGTAATTAAGCAAAACCACAACAAACAATAGACAGCTGCATTTTGCCAACAATCGTGTCAACATTTGTCGCATGGTGTTGGGCAACAGCCGCGCCACATTCCTTGGAGAAAGAGAGGCCCTGTCCCAGACCGGTGCGTTGCAAAACGCGTAACTGCTGTTTGCCAAACCCCCTCGTGGTTTATTTTGTAATTTAAATTAAAATTCAAGACGACTCGTGTTTTGAATACCTACGTCGTTTCCTCATCGTATTGCAATATTGGCAGTTTGTCAAACGTTTTAAATCGTTGCGATAACTTTCGTAATGTGATCTCGTTCGATTGATCTAGAAGCTTATCTAGATCAAAGAGGGCGTTATTGTTTTTATCGATCCATGCCGTGCGTTAAGTGTGTAGCAATATGCAGCAACATAGATAGCAATATAGATTTGAGTTGCAACTTGCTTTAATTATTTATTTTATTTACAGCCGTTGGTCAGGAGTCCTTCAAATGCCCGGATGATTTCGGCTTCTACCCCCACCACGTGTCCTGTGACAAGTACTGGAAGTGCGACAATGGCGTAGCTGAGCTGAAGACCTGCGGCAACGGACTGGCCTTCGACGCGACTGACTCCAAATACCTGACTGAGAACTGCGACTACTTGCACAACGTCGAGTGTGGAGACAGGACACAGCTTGGTAAGTTTTCTTTTGCCATAATTTTTGATGGATTTGAAATGTATTGATATTAAATGTTTATGACAAATGGAGGACACTGCAAGAAAATTAGATCGTTTGGGTAATAGGCTAAAAGCATCTAGAACGGTCACTTAATTCTCAGGAATCGCACATGTTGCTTAATCGCACATGTTGCTTTGCACGTGTCAAATCTAAATGCTATTAAAATAATTTGGTTACCATTTAAAATTCAAATCACTTAAATCTAAAAAAGCACGCAATCATCCGATATTATGCAAATATGCTTAGCTTCGTTTCCAACTGGTCAGTGGTCATCATACGTATTAACAGTAAAGTGACGGTCAAGGTTGAGATTATCATAATTATACACTGTATAATGTAAGGATAATATTATTCGCAATATAACCAGGATGTCGCCAGAAGGTCATTTAGTTAAGCGTGAAATTAGAGACACATTCGCTAAATGAAGACCGATTTTGAATATGATATGTCAGTAGGATATCGTATCGGTTCACCTTGAACTAGAACCACTCTAAAGTTTAGGACTCACTTTTGTCTGAGTTTTTTATAGAGATGATTTATGATGAGGAAGACGTATCTATTATTGAGACTCGTTATGTTCACGATGTTTGATGAGTTTAGTACCTTCGTCTAATTGCTCTGACAGGTTTGTGCTTTTTGTGCCACCACCTGTTGCAAAATCACGTTTTCCCTATTAATATCTACCTATATAACAGTTACAAACATGACAGAACATAATATGATGAACTTCCTGCCAGTTCTATTCTAGTCATGGTCATAAAAAGTTACAATGCCATTCAATGACTGTATCGACGTTACTTTTCATTATCGATTTGTTTTTATGAATTATAGTCTTGCATTTGACCGCTATCTCACCTGTTGTTAAGTGACGATGCGGTCGAAGATGTAGCACGCTGGCCTATTGACTCTTGTCTTAAAGACATCCAGATTATAGCCAATCTGGAAACACCGGTGCCGACGGAGAGTTCCACTCCTTGGCCGTGCGTTGATATGCGTAATAGTTAGATACTTAGTAGCAGTAGTGTGCATTCTCGCATTAGTTCGCATGAAACGCCCAAAGAACGTATCTAGAGAAGCGAGCTTTTTTTCTGTGCACAATCATTTGTCTCGTACTGTAGGCACACCACAGAAACTGCATCTTGTAAGAAAAACGACTAGAGTTCTGACTGTGACTGTTCTCTTCACAGAGCCTCCAATCTCCACTCCTCACTGCCAGAGGTTGTACGGTATCTTCGCCGACGAAGCCAAATGCGACGTGTTCTGGAACTGCTGGAACGGCGAGGCTTCCCGCTACCAGTGCAGCCCCGGACTTGCCTACGACAGGGAGTCTCGCGTGTGCATGTGGGCCGACCAGGTCCCAGAGTGCAAGAACGAAGGTATGTTTCCTAATAAACAGACGTCATTTTAGAATTGAATCATAGAGGCTTGAGTCATATTTGTGGTGCCTGATAAGTAAAATACTTCTTGAAAAGGACGCTTTTCTGAATGATATCCACTCAGCACGAACTGTGTCAAAATATGTTGTTATTTGTTATCCAAAAGTAGAATTGGAATCCTTGAAGTTCGAACACTAAAGTAAATGGCGACTGCGCTTATAGCCAATTAACACTTCTAATCGATTTCGATCGAAGCCAAGTCCTTATTGGATACCGTTACAACAGTATTTTGTAAGACACTTAAGTGTCGATAATGTGCTCTTAATATAATCTGCGCACCTATTTACTGTAAGCAAAACACTTTAAGCACTCTTTTTCAGCCTTTTTCTGACTTCCTACGCAGCTGTGACTGTCAACTCTACGTTTTGGTTTCATCTTCTCTCTTTGCTCACGTAACCTTTTTGGTGTTTCCCAGAAGTAGCGAACGGTTTCGCCTGCCCCGCCCCCGGTGAGGTGTCCAACGCCGGCTCTTTCAGCCGCCACGCTCACCCCGAGGACTGCCGCAAGTACTACATCTGCCTGGAGGGCGTCGCCCGCGAGTACGGCTGCCCCATCGGAACCGTCTTCAAGATCGGAGACGCTGACGGCACCGGCAACTGCGAAGACCCCGAAGATGTTCCCGGATGGTGAGTCCCCATTCAATTTGGTGGACATAACTTCCCGGACGTCCGCACTCGATTATTTAACTAAATAAAGACAGCTTTCTTATAAATGTCGCTGCCCGTATCGAGTTACTGATCGAGTCCGGATATCCTATTCCGTTCAAGTCCAAATATGACGATGCAACTTGAACGCACATCGAATAAGTTTCTTCTAAACTCACTGTCGGGATATCACTGGTTCTGTGCTGATAATCAGCGTCTCATGGTGCGATTAACATCTCTGTACGTATGACTGTGTGTGATGCAACCGCAGTGTGATGCCACGATTATTTTTGGTCTAACAATCCTAATGGCGTCGCATCACAGTACGGTTAACCTAGATCCTGTCCACTTCCACGCAACCATGTCGTCCCTGTGACTAACCATTCTTCTGCACTTCGACACAGATCAGTTGCACGTCTAAGCTGTAGACAGTAGTTGTAGGTAGATAGAAGCTCGCCCACCTCAATTCTCGCGCGCAACTATGCGGTTCGGAGCCTTGCGCGCTTGCGACATATTCAGGCCAGCCTTTGAAATTAACATGACTTAGAGCAAATGTGCTTTACATACGAGCGTCATGCGCGACCGTGGTCAATGCCGCCTGGTACACCGCACTGTGTCTATGGTAATGACCGTTTGTTTCGTGGCACTACCAGAGACCTGCCGGCCATGTGCAGTATTTGTACTCGCAAAGGCTGAATATCAATGTATTGCATTAATAATAGGAAATGGTTTAAACTTAAATGAAAACAATATGACCATGAGTGTAGCAATTCTTTTCCGAGTGCGGTCGACCTGGAAATTGTTGACAGTTCCGTACCAACCAGCCTTTGAAATAATTAAATCAACAGACCACTTTCCTATTTATAAGAATGAATATTAGTGTACACTAATATTCATTCTTCAATGTGTAATGAATATTACTATAGTATATATAACATTTTAATGTGTATATATGTCTGCAATAACTTTGCCAAGTTATCTACATTTAAGATTTAGGTACAGCCCTTCGTTCGTTAGTCAGAAACCTAAAACAAATCGAACGAGATGTACATATCAGATCAAACGAAGGTCACAAAACACGTGTTTTTGCGCAGGTTTCTAACCGCAGCATTTATTTGTTAGCAAGAAAAACAAAAGTTAGATAACTTCTAGTTGGAAAAGCGAACGGATATCATTCTTGTTACGGTTTCAAGGCAGTTCACTTGATTTCGCTAAGAACAAGATTGTATTACACAATACACGCGGGCGGCGCGTGGTTAGTAAAAGTAGCTAGAAATTGAGATAGCCATTTTAAGTCTCTAGTTTTAAGACTCGTAAGTAGGTTCGAGTAGAGTTAAGTCGGTAGATGCGGCAGGAAGTAAGGTGCCCGTCCATTTTCAGCGAGGACTACTATGGCGACCTGGACCTGAAGGCCATCCGCAAGAGCGAGCTCCTCGCTGGGCTCCAGCAAGACGGCCAGACCCGCCAGACAGTGCCCAAGCAGCTCAAACCCCGCCCCCAGAAGGAATAAAGACGCCCTTCCCACCTTAACCTTCTAATACTCAATTAGTAACCAATTCTGCGCACACCACAAGCAATCAATGGCTTTGTCTAAATTCTGGCTGAATACAAAATGCGTTCGTATTTTCTAAAGTTGTTTATGGTGTGCGAAGATCGTGTTCCAGGTTCAAATTTAAATTTCGAATGTTTAGTGAGTGAGCCAAGATTGATTTTTTATTCACTTCTAGTTGCCAAATAGTTTTCTCGTTGTAGCTTTCTTTGAAAACAGTTTCATGAAGCAGATTAGGATATAGTAGAAGACATACAGCGATAGACATATTTATTTTTATAATGTACATTAGTATTTTAATACCAACTTGTTTGTAACATTGAAACCCAATATTTTGCCACGTCAGCTGTATAGTTGTGTAACTAGTAACATAATAGAGCGTTTACAGAGTTGGTTTGCATTTAAGCACAACGTAGATCTGTGTAGCACGATAGTAGAACATGTCTCCATCACTTAACAGATTTTGAACAAAATAATCTTGTAAATATTTTTGTACTGAATTGTTTCGCTGCGACTGAGTGTTGTTGTTTGATAGAAACTGTAATACTTAAGTTTTATTTTTAGTGATAAAATAAACATAAAATTATAAAAAAATATATGTGTCGTATTTATTATGTGTGTAGTTGCACTGATGCACCCTTTACCTAACATATTCTCATTCTGTACACTTTCTTGCAACCACTTACTCATAACAACATGTTTCTTGGTACTTTTAATATAATATTCTTACAAAACATAATAATATCCTTAATATTTCACACATTTCATAACCGACTGGTTCAAGCACTGACCATTTCTGGGACTCTAGGTGTGTTCTTCTCTTTACCTACTGACCTACAAACTTAATTGTGTAATACATTTTAATGAGGCAAAAGTAATACTACTGGTGAGTGACTATTTAAGACAATAAATAATTGCTTTTTATGATTTAACAAAACAGATCTTCATGTTTTAAAACTGGCTACGAAAATAATAAAAAATAAAAAAAAAAGATTGTTGTAGCGACGCTTTTTCAGTTTGGAATTAGAATGCTTTTAATGGTTTTCAGCGAGGACTACTACGGTGATGTCGACCTCAAAGCTTTGAAGAAATTGGGGTTGTGAATGACACGGGGCGGCTCTAAGGACAGGCTGAAACTCAATCCTTTCGACTTACTTTAAAGGCAAAAATTACATTGACCCAGAGAACTTCTAAAACTCCTTGTCACTGAGCTCTGTTGTGGTTTTAATTGCAATCAGCCAGTAACATTTTTCTTTATGTTTTCTGTGAAGATTTTGGTAAAGCGGACCAATGTCATTCTGCCATATGAATATTGCCTCTTCAGTAAAGCTGTGTGTGTGAAGTGAATAAGTCAAATGAGTGCGATTGTGTTTGTGTGTCCTGAAGAGGCGCTCGATGCTGAATACTATCATGGACTTCATTTTTTTATATTTAGTGTTAAATTGATAAAGAAAGCAATTTTGACAAGTTCCGTTGCAAATCTCATCGAGGTTCAATTTTTAAGCCACAGAAAACCGTTACGAAACTTATACAAATTTAATTAAAATTAGAACTTCTGAATATTTCATACATTGCTAAAACCTATGTTCCGTTGCTTTTAATTTGAGTTATATTATTTGAGAGATTCAAAATTAAAAATGATTGCCAAAACGTTTCAAAATGTATTAGTAACCTTGACATGGCACCAACACGCCGTGTGTCGGTGCTGTGTCGAAATAAATGTTGCTTTAGTCATAGAATGTGTGTTAATGTAAGTTATAAGTTAACTTTTTTATAATTATGTAAATAAATTAATACTCTTATAAAATTTGTCTTATTTGCTTTTTGCTGCTTTAGAGAAAAACGTCAGCTCCAAAAAAAAATCTGCATCAGTGAATGAAATCATAATTTTAGATTTAGAAATATCGATGTTTTAAAAACTTTATTTAACATGGTATGATTCCACCGTTACTTTAACGGAACTTTTCACTTTATCGTTTTTAACTGCAGGAAAAAATTCAAGATATAGAAAACAATTGAAATTCACCACAAGCGTGCATCAATTTATTCAATACTGCTTTAAACTATTCAAACACAAGTGTAGGCTTAGGTGAGAGTGTAATCACGTTAAAACTTACGCAATTTTCCGCTTTGTCCTGATAAATGCTATCAACCCTTTATTACATTTTCTGAAACCATGTCTATACATATCTATCTCTTGTCTATATGGTAGCAAGTGACAAGGTGGTCAGCTTGTTTTCAGTCCGTTTAAAATGTATCATGCATAGTTCATTGCAAGAAGTTTAATTATGGTATCGTTTAGCAACGCTACTTGTATGAGTATATAGCTAATATCTATATAGTGTTGGATTTAAGATCCCAACACTAGTTATTGTGACAGTTTGTAAGCAACAGTAGGTTAATTTGCCTTTGTCGTCGACATTCAAGCAATAAACACGTTCCACCAGCTCAACTCTGTAATTTTTCGGTTCCACTTTCTCCAGTCAGTAGCCGTTTGGGGATACAGTCCGTCCACTACCCAGCTTTTCTACGTATAGGAATTAGATATTTTAGATTGACCTGTAAGTATCCTTACGTCGATACAAATAGTAACTTAAATACTACCTCTCGATTGAGTCATCTCGACCATAAATATCATTGAGTCATAAGAACAGAAAAACGTTACACTGAACTTCCAAATAGTTTAGACTATATCAGGAAATAGTGAAATTATACTTTATCAGGAAATGATGAAAGGCAATGCAATAAATATCTATTAGTTAGTAACAGCAAGCTTTGACAAGGCAGCTTGCTGCAGCAGATAGATGGCGTCCTGACGAGACATGGCGATGTTAGCAGGCGAGCAACCTGGAAGTAATTGAACGTGTCTGTAAACAACAAGTATCTAAGTCTTCGAGATGGAAATAAAAAGGATAAGAGATGAATTATTCTTATGAATACTGTATAGGCCTCAAGCATATAAAGTTTTTTTTTTAATTAGTCGACGATGAGACGAGCAAGTCGTTTGGTGGTAAGCGCCACGCCTGCCTATAGCAATTGCAGTACCACCCAGAATTTTGCATTGCATTTCATTGCAACATTGCATTGCGCTCATCACCCCGAGACATCAGATATTAAGTCTCATATGCTCAGTAATTTCGCTGGCTACAATGCCCTTCAAACCAGAACCTAGTAATACTTGCGCTTTACTGCTTGATGGTAGTACGAGAATAGGTTACAATCAGTTTAAGAAATACCTCTACTCAGAGAATTAGCCTTGAGTCAACCAACCTGGTGGATTAAGGAAAATGTTGTCTGGATACGGTGGTTTATCCTCACTAGGCTTTGGAATTCCTTCTGGAAGTGGTGCTGGGAATAGGCCAGCTGGTGGTTGCGGTCTCTGCACAGGCAACACCGGTGCTATGGAAGCAGGAGGGAAGACAGATCCAGGTGGAAGCAATGAAGGTAGAGGAGGTATGGCTGCAGGTGCGGGAGGAATTACAGGTGATAGGGGTGGTGCGATCGGCTGTGCTGGTGGCATTGCAGGTGATGCTGGAGGCATCACAGGTGATGCTGGAGGCATTACAGGCGATTCGGGTGGCATCACAGGTACCACAGGAGGTATCATAGGTGTCTCTTGTGGTGTGGCAGGAGAATCAGCTGATACCGGGGCTGAAGGGGCCGGAGGCAGTGGGGTGGGGTAAGCTGGCTGCGCTGGAGAGGGGCTGCCACTAGATGTACAGTCCACGCGGTCGGCGTAGTCGCATACACCCAAATACTGAAAAAAAAACAAAATGTCATTGATCAGTCTTAAAAGGTTTTTCCTGTTTTAAACGACTTCAAAAAAAGGAGGAGGTTCTCAATTCGATTGTATTTTTTTTTCTTTTTATGTTTGTTATCTCAGAAGTCCGTCATTTGATCGATTTGGAAAATTATTTTCGTTGGGTTCAGTATAGCTACGAAGTTGTCCTATATTAATTTCATCGATATTCGACCTTGGACTTGGAAGATACATCAGAATTGAAGTCGGTTTTTTTGACAAAATGTATACTGGTTATGTAATTGAATGAAGAGACGAAGCATGTCGTTCACCTGATGGTAAGCAACACGCCTGCCCATAACACTTACGCCCTTATACTTCATACATTAAGAAATAGGAACATATACCTAATCTGACGTTTTTTGTTTTCGCCTGCTATATGGCAAAGTATAACCAATCAGTCATAGCAATTATAAACTCGGAGGAACTCTTATGTTTTACGTTCTTCTGTAGCATTTAATACGCTTTCGAAATCTGAGCATTCCAATATCGATCTATTCACAAGCAGTCTGGCTGCGGTGAATACAGCCCTAAAAGCATCCCTACTTAATCGTTGTAATTTGTAGATTGCATTGCATGGTGCCATCTCGCATTTCTTATTTTTATGTTCATTTAATTGTAGAATTCCTTTAAATTTCTATTTTATTGTTATATGCGGAAGTTTTAATTGGCTTTTTTATATTAATTTGTCAAACTAATTCGTAGCAACAGCTGTTAGCCCCACAAACAAAATAAAATAAATAATTATCACGAAGTTCATAATTTTATTTGAGATAAACTTTAAAACATCTAAACGAATAGGTATTAACCCTACTGGTATTGACTGATATAGTACCATTCCTTTGAACAACAAAATAACTTGTAAACTTTATTGTAGGCTCATAGTAATTCAAGCAGACATGTACCATACAGGTATGTACGTAGGCAGGTGACCATTTTAGGAACAAGTAGACATTCAACAAAACCTATAAATGTATGTTTTTGTATACGTGCTAAGTACTTAAATACTTATTTCATTGTAGATATCTATAATGATTTCTTTGAGAAAGGTGTTTGAATTGAATTTCAATCTAAGAGCACATTATACTTCAATAAGTTCTTTTAAGAATCGTTATTAATTACATATTATACCTATATATTATACAAATATGTTATATGTTAGTATGTATAGTATCTGATATTTACTACTTTGTATATATCTAAACTTATTTATATAGTAGACACCCCCGTCTCTTAAGGTTTCTTTAAGTCATCTCCATCCAAAGGTTGTCTGGAAGAGATCGCTTTGAACGATAAGGCTGCTTAATGTAACACTTTAGTTTTAAGTTAATTATTTTTCTTTCGATGTTTTATTATTTCTGATGGTGCAATAATAAAGAGTTATCCAATCGAAGACTCTATATGAGGTTATACTACATGTACATGTAGATAGTAGTAGGAGTAGATATTTGTTTCTCTTGGTTAGACAGGTTCTTGAACCGTTCCTGCGTTCTATAAATAAAGGTATTTTCACAATAACATAAATATTTTACGACTAAGAAGTAATGAGAAATAAGCTATCACAGAATCATAAGGTCTTGCCAAACACGTAGGTAAGTGTAAATATAACCACAGAATACTAAGGGACAGAAGCATCACTCCGCAAAGAAATTTAAACAAATAGCGACTCTTGCTATGACGTAATAAAATTCAATTCAGCTGGCGTAGCGCTGCATACCTACCAGTCATATTAACTTACAGAGCGCCTCTCTTTCCATCGCATAGCTCTTATCTCTTCTGACGCGGCACGTGTAACGACGCGCGACCCGCCGTCGGTTTCCGGCTATGTACTTGTAGCTTCGTACCTACAGTGCGGAGTGCGCTAGGCCTGATATAACTAAGAAATATATTTATGGGCAACTAGTAGATAACTACGGTCGCGAAAAATTTGGATAGTATTTATTCCCTAAAGAACTGTAAGTTTTTCCGGAATAAAAAGTTCCTATCCTAAATTCTATTCCAGGTTCTAAAGTCACACGTTCATCAAAATCCGTTATTGAGTTAAGTGATAATTAACCAACACATACTGTGTGTATGTGTCGCTCACAAGTACATACATACACTCATAAACACACACTTTCGCAGTTATAATAATATCAGTAGGATAGTAGGATAGGATCATCACAAAACAAATTAATTAAGTATAGGATTTCAGAAAAGTTTAATTTGCAATGGTAACTTCCCAAGTAAAGTTCGCTCCTCAGTGAAAGGGAATAATTATAATATGGAGACATGCGGATATCAGGCGAGTTCTTATTTATACATACTTGTCTATAAGCGAGGTCATCCAGCCATACGCTGTTATGTACACGACGCTTGATAATCGGTTATTTGTTCTACAGTGCGAATAGGTATTGGTTTTACTGTGTGACTCAGATTTGGATGAAAACGGTCAATATTCTTCCTCTGCCCATGTCTGTGTGAGGCCAGCCTACAGTGCCGTATGAGATCCGATTTAATGAAATGCCCTTTTTATTAGCCGATTTCAAATAAGGAGGAGGTTTTCAATTTGATTAAATTTATTTTTATATTTGTGACCTTAGAACTTTTTTTTTTTAATTCTTTATAGATCTATGTTTGGCTACTATCTCGCCTGATGTGAAGCGATGATGTGGCCCAAGATGGAGCACATAGATCTAGAGAGAGGCGGCAGTTGAGCGGCTGCTCAGACCCGTCTCCCCGATGATTCACCGAACATCATCCCGAAACACGACTAGGTCGCTTGACGGCATGGCTTTGTTCGGTGGGTGGTATTACAAACACGGCCAGAGCCTACCACTCCAAAGCGCGTAAGCGCGGTTTCATCACGATGTTTTCCTTCACCGTTTTAGAGCGAGCGTACAAACTCCGTCATTTATAATCTGATTTGGAAAACTCTTTTTACGTTGGGTTCAATATAGCTTCAAGGTGGTCCCATATACCATAGATCTTGGACTTCGAAGATACATCAGAATTGAAGTCTCGTCATTCAGTAATATAAAAAAAATGCTTATGCGGTCACCAATTCAAGTGGTGACTGCAGCGGACTTTGCTTAGCAGATCTTGGAACTAACGCTGATATCTTCTAATAGTGACCCTAATGTCAAAGCAGCGCCCCCGATCCATATTCATGTATTTCTTTGGCACTTTACACTGTTAATTTTATAGGTGGTAGGTTCCTCGTATGCGAGAGTTCACCTGGGTTCGTACCACTGCTTTGTCAGAGCGTAAGCTAATGCTGCGTCCGGTTTGAATGGCATTGTAGAGCATAACTGGGCGTTAAGAGACTCTTATTACAGTGACGAGCGCGGAAGAATATATTTTGCATAGCAACGTTGTGGGCAGGCGTATTGCTTATCATCAGGTCAACAATATGCTCGTCTCGTCATTCAAGTCATACAAAAATACAACAGAAAAAAAATCAACGAGTCACTGCTTAGTATTTACCTGACTATACGAGAGGTCGGCCGGGCACTTGAACAGGACAGGCTGCCTGTTCACACAGATGTAGAACTCGTTGCAATTGAGCGGGTTCCTGAAAGCCTCGAAGTCCTTGCTGCAGACAGGCTGCGGCTGGGGTATTTCAGCTGGAAACGAGAAATATGATTTCAAGTATATATTTGAACAACGATCACATACACAGGTCCTGGTCCCTAACTAAGATTCCCTGTATCTAGTGAACCTGATCTCCAAGGACCATCACGGAACACCCAAACACGAAACCAAAGATTTGCATTGTTTTGTGTGATATGACTTGACAAGGCTTTGTCCCGTAGCAGGAATCGAAGCCGCAATATACGTGTGCAAGATCTGAGCTGACCTGCCCTTACCACTACACCACAGAGGCTATTACGAAATAAAAAACAAAACACGGTCATAATACTCGTGTACATTTAAAAAAAGGGTTGGCATCATTTTTAAGTCAACCTCTGGTGTAGTGGTTGGGCAGGTCAAACACCACTGAGGTTGCGGGTTCGATTCCCTCGACAGGACAAATGTTTGTGCACAGAAAAAAAAGCGCATGTGCTTGTGTCGTGTCTGGCTGGTGGTTTCCTGGTTCCCTAGATACATGGAATCCTAGTTAGGGGCCAGGATTTATGTTTTTGATCATTGGGTATATTTATTTATTATTTACTAAAGATAAAAACGCGGTAATAAAAAATAAACTAGAAAAATCAAGTCTGTGCTCGTAAAGGGCAGTAGTGAAACATGATCAATACTCTAAATCTGAGAGAAATGCCGTGATATTGGCAGTTATTTCTTATTGACGAACGCACCCTTAAACTAGAACCGTTCAACATTGGCTAATGCGACTAACACTATTCATAATCGAGGTAACAAAGGTCGGATAGGTGTCAGCTCGTTGAGTAACAAACTAGACTGAGTAAGCTCATATAATTTTATATAACCCACTTGACATTTCCAGTTATCTGTCGACATCTGCAGATAACACATTACGATTTACATAATAACGTGTTCGGAGAAATATAAAAGCCTAGCACAGGAGAGGTTTTGTTCTTCTTTTAACCTAAGCTGCTTTTTTGTTTTTCATAGAAATAATGTCAAGGAAGTTTCTTCAATAAATAAATAAATACGCTCAACGATTCTGGATTTTTTTTTGGAAGATTCTGGCTCCTAACTAGGATTATCTGTATCTAGGGAACTAGGAACTACGAGAACCATGTGATGGCCCCACAACATCCAGACACGAAACAAATGCTTGTGCATTTTTTTCGTTGCACAAACATATGTCCTGTCGCGGGAATCGAACCCACAACCTCAGTGGTGTATGAAATTTGAGCCAACCTGTCCAACCACTACACCACAGAGTCTGACTTCGCCATTAATCTTTCTGAACGAGATACATAACTGCTTTTTTTAAGATGTTTGTTTATTTCCTGTTGAAAAGTTGTTTCTAAGAACAAGATATAAAAATATATATGAAATAATAAACAGGTAGAAACAAGAACTTACCATCAACTTTTCTGCCATGGCAGTCCACATTGTCTGCGTAGTCGCAGTACCCGTTACTGCTGAACAATAACCCATTAGGACACTCCTGCTCGATCGCCCAGCCATCCCAGCAGTTCAAGAAGTTATTACACAGGTTCGGAGCAGGGATCTGGGTCCTCACTCCTTCGCAAATGGGATTGGGTGCCACCACTGGGTCCTTCTTGGGGATGACAACGAGAGTGTTCTGGATGCTGGGATCCCGCTTGATGCTTTCGATGATGGCTTTGGAGACTGGGATAGTATAAGCAACAAGGTTGTTACCTAAATTCTGGAATTAAATATTAATTATTAATATTAACTTGGTAGGTAGATAAGAGTAAAATAAGATTAAGATTATTTAGATGAGTGTTGAGGTCAAAATGGCACAGCATTGAGTTGACTTTGTTAACTAAGACAAAATATTTACTTATAGCGCCATCTAGCCTTTCATCATAAAACAAACATAACAAAAACAAAAGCTGACTTATACGTACCATTATGATTTCTGTGCTCATACCAAAGCTTGTGTTATAAAGGTTTTTATTAAAGTTAGCCAAGCTCAGCTTATCCTAAACTTAGGTATATAGATTTGTACATTTTCTTACTTCCCATATTTTACTTACACGAACGAAATTGAAGAAAGGATTTAAGAATTTTCCATAGTATGGCAAAGTCTGGCCGTTCTCTGACAGCTGGTTCATATAAGGGTTCGGGTAGGTCTTCACTAGAGCACCACCTTCATCGAAGACTGGAAAGTAATCATTTACTAGAAACTTCTTGACAAAACAATTGCTGATCAATTCTGAATATATAATAAACTAGCTGCGCCCTGCGGTTTCACCCGCAATTTCCCGGGATAAAAAGTAGCCTATGTGTTAATCCAGAGTATAAGCTATCTCTATACCAAATTTCATCAAAATCCATTCAGTAGTTTTTGCGTGAAAGGGTTACAAAGGTACATCCATACATCCATTCTTACAAACTTTCGCGTTTATTATATTAGTAGGATAGTAAATGAAACTTCTTACCCCAATACTTTTAAATTCAAAGGTTAATTCATTCCTACTAATAGTATAAATGCGAAAGCTGTGAGTGTTTATTACCACGTAACTCCATAACAGCGGAACGGATTTTGATGAAATTTATGAACGTACTTTAATTCCTGGAACAGGACATAGGCTACTTATCATCCCGATACGAACAGTTCCCGGGGTAGCAACTATAAACCGAATTATATGAATCGCGCGGCGCATCTAGTAATAACATAAATATCTGAGTGTACGAGCTAATAATAAATACTCATACTGATGTCAACCGCATATGCTTGGTACTACCTCTCTGCTACAGACAATCAAACTAAAAGGTACAAATAAATATCGTCATTGTATGGAGCTAAGGTAATTGAATCCACTTCATTACAACTTCTATAAATTTTGGGTAAAGAGTTATCCTTCTTCTTTTTTTTATCTCTTCATATAATATATTTGATTCAATATGACGCCAACTCTAGTATTAAACTTAAATAAATATCAAAGCGTAGCAGTTTGTAAGCCGAACAAAACAAATATTAAATTTTCCTTATTTTGCGATGCAACATATCGTAATATATCATAGTGAGATGCGCTCTGATACCTATTATATAGTACAACAGATACAAGCTATGTTTCTTGTATTATGCGCAAAACTTGCGTTGCTAGTTCATTTATCTACAAGACGTTTATATCTTATATTAGCTGGCCCCGTAGTTATACCTGCGCGAGAAAGAATTTTTAGTTCTTCCCGAATTTCCCAATCTTCCGGGATTTTTTCAAATTTTCCTTTCCATAAAACCTAATTCGGACTACTATGAAGATTTAAATAAAATCAAGTAATCCGCTTACCCACGAACAGCATTTACTTTTTATTTATATAGATAGATGATTCCCTAGGGGATCAATTTTCGCTCAGTAGAGAATAGGTATCTCTAGGAAATAATATATAAATAACATTGTGATTGCCAGATCTTCATTGTAGAGATAATCTCTACACAGCCAGAATTGCTTTCCAAGACCGACATTCCGTGCGTGAAAAACTAGAGTAGCCAATTAGGAAACATCATCTTTCTTTCTTCTTTTGTTAAAACAATTGATTGAATTGATTGTTGTTAGGTATGATTTTACTTTTCTTTTTGTTAATAACTAGCCCATTTCTTTAGGAGAAGCCAGTGACTCTTGAAACACAGTTTATATATGTATGTAGTGCTATTAGGTATTCAGTGGTTTACACTAGTTCAAAAGCATATGGATTCAATAATGCTCTGTTATAATGTCTATTATGTCACATTAAATTACTATTATATCAACTACAAATAAGTACTTGATGAATATCTACAGGTGACGACTCAAGATGCAGCCGGATACAGAATAGTACCACTTATGAGTTATCAGCAAAAATTGTGCTGACTTGTTTTAATAAAAGTCAGAAGCCTAATTGACAGATGCTCTACCAAATAAGAAAGGTTTAACCTTGCCCTTTATAGGTCGTACGCAGGTCTGATCCGTTCGTCTACCTTATAGGTAACCTTTCACAAACAATAAGAATGAGCTTTTTAGGTATGCAAAATATTTCGCCGCAGCCAGGTTTAAGCTCGGGACCTTTTGAAAACTTTGTTTGGTTAACGATAGCCAAGCATACGTGTATAGCTTAGAAAAAAAACTATACAATGAGAATGAGCTTCAAAGAACACAATATTTTTGTCATGCTCACTTTCATTGGTATAAACACAAAAGGCAAAACTCAGTAATGATAGCAATACCTGAGGTAGTATCATTCTTTCTTTTTATAATATCAAAAAATTCTCAAGACAAGTTTTTTTAAATAGAATGATATCACAATACTAGTTGTATAGGACATATAGAATTTAGAAAGAAGAACAACATTTTTGCCTTGATGTTTTTTTTCCAGTTCATTATTGATTTAATTTAATATATCTTACAAAGCTTTAAGACATATTAAATTAAATCAATAAAAACTGACGGATTTTTATGATATTTGGTGTAAGTTCACTTTTGGTCCTGGAAAAGGACATAGGCAAATTTTTATCCCGGGAGACCACGGTTTTATCCGCGGTGCGCATTTAGTTAAAAATAAAAATGAAAACAAATCTCAGGTTTCACTGAGTCACAAGAACCTAGTTAAACCTCCTACATGCACTAGTGATGACTACTGCACAGGGCAATGACTGGTCTCAGCTATTAAATGACGTGCATTTTATAACATGCCATTTACATGTAGGAAAAACGGACCTAGGACTTGATTAAGAGGGCAGAGGCGTGAGGAAAATATATTTTTAAGCTTTAATGAAAAATGATTATCTAAAACATAAATTTCTAGGTCTGATTAAAATAGATAGATGAACGCTTTATTGCAAACAATAAATTAAAGACATTATATAAAAACATTTAAATAAAGTGTTACAATGGATAAAGAGATGCACTCTTAAAATAAGTTGACTATACAACATTACTTTGCTTTTTTGTTAACAGACGGAGGTAAATACAACGTAAGAAATTGTAGAGCGGCTGAAGGGATGTATGTATGTATGTATGATAATGCTTCCCACTCCATAGAAATAAAAGGTTAAATCTTGAATATGTTTTATTTGAAATAGTTTTAAGTAACACACACTAATACATTTTCGACGTTTCAAATTAAACTCTTATACGAGTATTTATAACTACATTAATTTAAGTTAAAGGATCTCAAGTTATAATTATTTGTGTCTATCTTCCTTCCTTATAAAGTATTCGTTATCTAAGCAATAATATATGTTGTGTTACATTTATTTTGTATAGGAGTCATAATTTTCTTTTTGTGATGTTATGCAATTATGTACGTTTGCTTTATTAAATAAAGTCAATGTCCTCATAATTTCTCAAATTATTAGTATATCAGCTAACTCTTAGCAAGAGCGAAGGTTTAACAAAATTAAGAAATATAGAAAAGAAAAAGTTAAACTACTTACATAAAAGCCTCTTTTGTCTGCCAGCTTTGTTGCCCAAATTTTCACTACTACTAGCATCGTCTGCGTACGCGCAAGCCGCCAGCACCAAAACCAACGTCACGATCTTGTTCATCTTTTCCGAAGGCCCTTTACTAGGTCCTCACCGAAGGGTGCCTGGGCGTAGCGGCAGCAGGACTAAAGGACAATGTCAGGGCTTCAACCAGAGCCTGGCTTATATACTCCGACATCGAAAACAAGTACTCAGATGTAGGTACTTACGTAGGTTCTAGTTTTAGTCGGGATCCGACGAAAGATTAAAAGGATATGACGATGACGTTTCGTTAAATGTGACATTTTATTTTTATGAAGCAGTCATTTGTTCGCGTTATAGTGCATTGAGATGTAATAAAAGCAAGTGTAAAAGGCAAGCTCCTTTTGGATAAAGAAAACCTTGAGGAGGTAAAAAAGTTTTTTTAATGATCACAATGTTTCTACTATATATTTTCGTGAATTATTATTTGTATCACCAAATATTTAGAACGGTTTTTATTTACGGCTTCACATCAACACTACAATCTTAGGGTTTCCATTTTTATTAAAGATCGATACCTACACTTGTCGTTTATTACAGAACACGTCATTCTTGTTAAGTTCAAGCAAGTTTTATTTTTATTGTTTACCCCTTTGTTTATCAATTCAAAAAAGATTCTTTCTTTCTTTTCGTATCTGATAATTGAACTGATTTTATAGAGCGTACTTAAAGACTCCTGCATTGACTTATATAAAACTAGCGCTCGGCAGTTTTAACCGCGTTTTCCTGGATTATTTGTTTTTCTTTGGTACTGTGTGATGAGATGAGCTAGTCGTTTGCCTGATGGTAAGCGCCACGCCTGCCCGCAATTGCAGTGCCACCCAAACTTTAAATATCATAAAAGCACTGAGTAGCACTGCATTGCGCTCATCACCCCGAGACATCAGATTATCTCATATGCCCCCCAGTAACTTTGCTGGCTACAATCACAATGGCTACAATAAAAAGTATCCTATGTCTTAATCCAGGGTGTAAGCTATTTCCATTCTAAATTTCATCAAAATCTCTTACACTTAGGTACACACTAACATATACTTTCTCGTTTATAATATTATGTATATTGTGTTATTGCGGTTGCGTCAACACTTTTCTGTCCCCATCTCGGCCTTCCTGACAGGGCATACTTTAATCATAGATGTCCGTAGCAAGACCCTTGTTGTATCCCAGAGAGCATTAATCAAGGCTCGCATCTCGATTCGATTCTTGCATTTCATGTCAGGTTGTATGTTATTTTAAAGGGATCGTATGGCATGCGGAAGGGATGTTCGAATATGCGCTTGTATTGTAATATTGCACATTACGATTAGAAGCTAGGAAAATAGTCTTTGAGCATTGTTAGCTCTTATGCTAAAGTTTATTTAGTTGTGTCTACTAGGGCTTACAATACCGGAATCGTGAGATCCCGCAATACCGGGATCCTGCGCTATTTCAAGAGCATTTTCAAAACGGTATTCAAGAAGCAGTACCGGTATTCCGGTATTAAAGTATGGCATTAAATTTTAATAAAATCATTTTTTTCCTAATAATTTCCATTCACCGTGTGAATTCGTGTAACATGATCATGGGCGATGCGAATGTATGAGAGTACGAACTCAACCGATGTCAACTTGATACGCAAATGTCGGAAAGTACCTGTCCTTTGTACAAGAAACAGGCAATAGAGCATCATCATCTATATGTTAGGTCACGAATCGACAAGAGAAAATAAAAAAATTACAAACGGAGAAACCTAGAAGGACATATATATATATCTTCGCTACTCTTTTTCAATACCAGGATCCCGGTATTCATGGAGACCAACACGGTATCAATACCGGTATTGTAAATTTCTGGTATTTGAAAGGCCTAGTCTCTACGTCGCTACAAAGGGCCGAAATAAATTAGATATCTTGTTTCTCCAGACAATTGAAGCATGACGTTCAATGGTGTTCAGCCATAAATATACGCTTGGATTATTATCTTTACGGTTCAACTTTAAGCTAGTGTACTTGTATAATAATAGAAACGTTTGAATTTTAAATTTTTATACAATAATTTATAAAACGAAATTAATCACTGGACGTAATATTAGTTTTTTATGGTACTGAGTGATGAGACGAGCAAGTCGTTTGCCTGATGGTAAGATTTACGATGTATTTTGTGACTTTTATTTTATTTTTCATTATGTGTCTATGTCTACTATGTATCATGATTGTGTCTGTTATTTGGTGAGTATTAAAGTGTTATTGTATTGTATTGTAAGCTTCGGTTTTCGGTACTCTATCTAGTATAGGTATGTGCTGCAGAATTTAATTAGAAAATGTGTGCTAGAGCAAATGAAGAATAGTAAAAAAATTAACGATAGTCTGTAATAATAGAGTCAGATCCACATAAGACTTTCATCTCCATAATTACTTGTTCCCAAAGACATTAAAAGAGGGTATTTAAGTAAATTTTATGAGGATTCATCAATCTTTCCTTTTTTAATTCCTGGTAAGCCCTATAAATACATTTATGTCCTCAGAGAGTTGCACTCACTTCCATGAGTTAGTGTTGCAAAGAGAATTTATTCAAACATTGTTCATTTGGAGCGAGTGTGGCTCAGTTGGAGCACGTGCGACTTTCGATCAGACGCACCCGAGTTCGAACCTCGCTGGCCCCGCACCACTGACTTTCTTAAGTTATGTGCGGAATTAACACTCGCTCTAAAAACGGTGAAGAAAAACATCGTGAGGAAACCGGCATGTTCAAGAATTAATCACAAAAATTCAAGGACATGTGATATCCAACCCGCACTGGGCCAGCGTGTTGGATTATGGCCCATACTCTCTCTACGAGGGAAGGTCCGAGTCTCAGCAGTGGGAACGTAATGGGCTGATGATGATTGTTCATTTAATAAATATACTTTCAGATGATAGTTTTGGTATTTATAATTATATAAAGCCTCCTTTTCGTTCAAATTCGACATTTTTCTTTTTAATAATTTAATAATAATACAATTAATTAAAAAGTAATGTAGTACATATTACGTTTGATTTACTATTGCTTGGACTTATTTGGTTTAATGTATCAGTATTGGAATCTCATGGCAAGCTACTAACTGGTAGTGGGCATTTGGGCTGTCTATAGGCCTTTAATGGTCAATAGGTTGTCCAATTGCTTCTTGTAAGTAGTAGAGTTAGTTTTAGTAAGTAGTCTGTAGAATTGTTTTTAGCAATAAAGGCACGACACGATTAAAACTATTGTCATCTACATCACAAAAAGAAATCATCGATATTTCTCTGAAGTCTAAGTCTATCTACCACAGCACTATGCGTAGGGTGCTTGCGTGCTCATTTTACTTAGTCAGCTTCATTACGAGATACCAGCCGTCAACGCCTACCTACTGCATACTGTGCAGGATCTAGCGAAGGCGGGATGCTAAACTTCCTTAAAGTTATTTTAAAAAAAAAATTAAAATTTTAATACAAACTAGTTGCGCTCTGCAGTTTTACCCACGAGACATGCGATTTGACACGCGAGAAAGCACTTTCAGTTTTTCCCGAATTTCTTAATATTTCGGGCAACTTTTGATAATTTTCTTTCCATAAAAACTTTAGATAGCTTTTAGAACTTATTCTGACCGTCATGGCGAACAACGGTTATTCAACGAGTTTCGACATTCCGAAGATTTTCTTTCATGAAAAGTTTCCTCAACGAAATGTTAAAAGACAATGACTTGTTCAGACAATCCTACAACAATACTACAGCTGTTTTATATTAGAACTATGACTCTTGCAGCTGGAGACGCAATTATAGCAATCATAAAAAATAATTTTACTTTTAGATCGGAATTTCAACTTCGCTATATCCAACTTTTCACGTAAGTTATTCGCATGCTTGGCCAGAATAGCCCCCTTTCGGGTCTATACATATTGTTACACTTTTTGTATAAAACATACAAGAAACTTAAAAATCTGGACTCGTCATCATTGGCATAGTCTTACATTTTCATTGATACCAATGTCTGTCAGAAAGAACGAGATAAAGAGTGCAAGCTGCAGTTATGAACAACTTAATTATTGTAATCGAAACATATCACTATCCAGCCCCCCTACCCATATATCCCTCAAGCGTGAATCGTATATCGTGTTGAGATCGAATTAATGTATAGCGTCACAGCGACTAATAAGATACGGTCTAATTATTGTCGATTCAGGCGAGAAATCGAATTAATCACATTTTATTTTTACCAAAAGACGATGACTACCAGTTGAGATAAACTTAATGGGACAATATATGGCATCATAAGACATTGTCGCAGTGAATCTACACCTTAATCGGAGCTCAACACGATATACGATTGGCGCTTGAGGGACATATGGGTAGGGGGCTGATAACTTTTACGATAAATGAAATTAATTAATTACAATTCAATACGTAGGTACTCGTTGAAATGCTCGGCTGCGAACGGCTCTTTTATGTTGATGAATTGCTATCGACATTTCGTTCGAATCTTCTTCCTCGTTTAAGAGCGTTTTAATGTCGCCAATTGTTATTGCATGTTTGACATTTAAAAATATTCACATGTACTATGTTTTTAATTAAATTATGAGATCGAACATCTACTTCACCAGAACGAGGTCTTTAAATTAGTCGTTGAGCGGTTAACGGATATAACTCTATACATTCCTCTACTTACCTTTTAAGGTATCCTTTACTATTTACGGCGACAGATTTTAGATCTGTTTTCTGATAATTTTTTTGGTTCTGTAGCTTTATCTCATACGTCGGTAATTTGAGTCTTAGAGCGCAGCGTGGTGTTTTGAACGTGATCCGTTAATTTAACACTTCAAATGCTGCGTTCCATTGCCCTTCGTCGATGACCACGTCTGGGCACCATAGGTCAGACAATCCTCACAAGAAAATGCACATGTCCATGAGGTTCCGCTTTTACCAAATATGTATAATATAGTGAATATAATAACAGATGAATATACTTTAAGAAAAGTTTGCTGCCGTTGGATACCATCATCATTAGCCTGTATTCATCGACTGCTGGACATAGGCCTCTCCCAATGAATGCCATTAAACCCAGCGTTCGGCTCTTCTCATCCAGTTTCTTCCGGTCGCTTTTCGCAGGTCGTAGTCCCATTTTGCCGGCTACATTTTCCAAACACGAATGTTGGACACCATCATGATGTAAAATATATTTCAATGTATCTACGCTTTCAACTATTCAGATGAACAGAATTTATTTTTTATGCAACCGAGTAATGAGAAAAGCATTTGGTTTGCTTGTCTGTTACCTTCCATACTAATGCACATTATTTCAATAAGACAATTACGTAATCTTAGCTCTCAAAGAATCTATTCTACTTCAAATTACAGGTGAAATGTTCATAAAGCTGAAAAAATAAACGACAAAGAGAAACCATTCAGACGCACAGATCACTTTCTCCAATGGACGCTGCGTTGAAAGTGATGCCGGCGAGATGCGCACGAGTAATCTGTTGTCATTTGTGATAGATATCTTCCAAATAGTTGGACTAATTATGATTGTTACTTAAAAATACAGCTATTGTTCGGCTTTATGATCTCACCGGTGATCGTGAAATTAAAATGACAAAGTAATCAGTATAAAATATAATAGTTTTAGTTAACTCATTACTTATCCTATCCCTAGTCTGTTTAAGTAAGTAGGTATTTGTTATTGTAATCTAATTGTACACCGCCATCTACTCCTTCTTTCGATACTATCCATCCAAAGCTTGTCTAGAAAACATTGCTTTAAGCGATAAGACCGCCCATTGTACTACCATTGTAAGGAATTTTGTTACACAAAATTCTTTACAATTATTTTAAGATTATTTATACAATACAGTAATTTATTATTTTGTAACTGGTATGCAATAAAGAGTTGTGATGTAATGTATTGTAACGTATATTACAATTTCTCTATTTAAGTATATGCAGTTGAGAAATTTTCAGGGTCAAAATAATCACTGGTAATTTCGTTACTGAAAGCACTCGTAACAATTGACAATTATAGCAAAGAAAACTAAATATTGATAATAGTAACCAGTTGTAACTGGTTATAACTAGTGACTATTATTTTCAACTGTTTCATTTTTCTTACTAAATAAAATGTTTGGAATCTGATGTTAACTGTCGGCTATTTAGCGTGACCTTAAACCTTAAATCATAGACATTGGAAGTTATAGATCAGTGCGTTCGCGTTCGGTGCGATTCATTTCTATACCTTTTTATTTCATTTGCCACACTTGCAATAACATGTCTCATGACTCATTGAACGAGTACAATCGCGTCAATTTAAATAAATAACAGTCAGCGAAAACGAATCAGTAAAGCACTAGCCGCAAAACATAAAATAAAAAGTAAGCAATCCATTTAAAACGACTGACATTTTGGACAATTTGACATTGTACAATTAATAATGAGCAGGTCCGGGATTCTTTATCACTGTATAAAATGTATTGTAATGACTATTTTACAAGAGTTCGAGCAATAAAATAAAACGCTTTGCTTGCGGTAAAAATAATATTTTGAGAGTAAAAGAAGAGAACAGACGTACTCTTTTAAAATTAAATTCTACAGACAAAGAGTTGCCAAAAGTAATTTAATAGAAGTGACATAGATCTGAAATCATGGTTTTTATATCAACGTTTAGCAAAAAGTATGAAAGTAATGAGAGAAACTGCATTGTAGCTGACATCGATTTCAACTTCAAAGAGGACACAAAATATCTATTATTTTATGATTTTGTAGTAAGTACTCTCGACCAATTATTATCAACCAGGATAACATTAGGAAGGATAGAACCCAGATTTATAAAACACTAGCTGTGCCCCACAGTTTTAAACGCGTGCGATTTACCGGCGTAAAAAATAGGCTACGTCTTTTTTCAGCACTTAAAGACATACCAAATTTATCAGTAGTTTTTGCGTAAATGAGTAACAAACATTTATCCATCCATCCTCTCAACCTTTCGCATTTATAATATTAGCAGGATATGATATAAACACGATCATTATTCCACTTGCAATATCATGAATTTTATCTTATTTATAGTAAAAAAAAGTTAATGTATTTTTTAACCGACTTCAAAAAGGAGGAGGTTTACAATTCGACGGTACGTTTTTTTTTTGTGTGTTTGTTACGCGATTTCTCCGCCAATTATGCATTGATTTCGATGATTCTTTTTTTGATTGGTAGGTAATACTTCAAAGGTGGTCCCATATAAATTTTATCGAAATTCATTCAGTAGTTTTTGAAAAAAATAGCAAAAACAAAAAATATAAGTTTAATCTTCAAGCCGGTTCTTGTTTTTTTCGTAACCAACTTTCTAAAGGTGGAGGTTTGTATTCGACTGCTTCACCTGCTTCACCCAGGGTTGACTTCCGGTGAGGGAACTCCTCAACGGTGAATAGTAGAGACACAACATTTCGTAAATGGATTTAACCATAATAGCCTGTTCTAAATTCCATCATGACATGGCAGATATACCCAGGATTGACTTCCGGCGAGGGAACTCTTCAACAGAGATATAGGACAGACATGAAATTTTTTTGTACATGCCTTTTTTTTGTGATAGCCCGTTTTAAACTTCGTCATGATGTGGCTTCTAGATCATAAAAGCTTGTCTTTAAAAACTTTTTGAATTAATTTAATTAAAACTTGTTTTTCACTAAAAAGGGTAAAATAAATTATTTTTCAAAAAAAACTAAACCGACTTCAAAACCACAAATGGCACTCAAAAGTAAAAAATAAATTAATATAATTATCATAAGCGCTACCCACTTATATATTTGAAGTCGGTGCCAGCCAAGTCTAAAAGGTAGTAGATAGATACTACCTACAAGTAGTACTTACTATATACATATTTATCTGCTACCTATTAGACTTGGCTGGCACCGACTTCAAATATATGAGTGGGTAGCGCTTATGATAATTATATTAATTTATTTTTTACTTTTGAGTGCCATTTGTGGTTTTGAAGTCGGTTTAGTTTTTTTTGAAAAATAATTTATTGTACAAAATATTTATTTTAATTTAGCGTACTCTTTTTCTTCTATTTATAAAACATCATTAACAGCACCCCTTAATATACGTGAAATACTAAAGTTGTCTGCCCCAAAGCTAAGTATATAAATACGTTTACAATATACGTTAATAATATATATTTATATAGTTATAATATATATTTTAGTTTATTTTTATGTAATGCTTTAAAAAAAGATCTAGCCTTATAAGACAAACAAGTCATTTAATTTTGACTTAACCTTTAAACTGCTAAGTAGAGTAAAACTAAAAATATGTCCAAGAATATCCCCTTGTATTCTATATATTTAAATGACACTTTTATTTAATTTTGATGACTTGTACTTTGGATATAAAAGCAAATGTATTTAAAACTCATTAATGTACGAGATTCAAAGACGTTTGTTACTTATTTGAATAAATTATTAATTAAAAAATAATTACCTGCTAATACAGGTTCTATTAATTACACAAATGAAATGGTAATTGAATATAAACCAAACAAAATAATTAAATGAAGTGGGAAACCACCTTAACTAGTCTGTAAACCCACCACGCCGCATTAATAACAGATTAACTGCATTTTGCATCTAGTCCATTAATTCCCTTGCAGAACACGTAGAACAATAACAGGATCTGAACAAACTTGATATTGACGAGTGAGTAGGATGGATATACTTAATTATTCCAAGGTGTAAGCGAGACAGGTATGTAAATGTAACCTTTCGCCGCGTTCGTTCGGCAGCTAAGAACTGATGACAAAACTGTACAGTGCCAGTGCGTTACGACGAGTGGCGCGGGCGTCATTCATCCAAAAAAAGTAAATTAAGTCACTACAAAGTGACTCTAAATTAGGGTAGTGTAATAGTGTTTTTATAACGCAAGATGGCGTTTCGGTCGTGCGTAGGACTCATCTTCCTGGGGTGTTTAGTTGGTGAGTCAACTTTTAGCCAACAGTTAATTTTAAATAGATAAAAATGGCTTATATTTACATTCTATAGCGATTTATGAACTTAAACTACATACCTGTCTGTTTATATAAAGCTTGTTATAAAGAGTTTTAAATATTACTATTATTTCCTCTGTATATTTAAATGCAATCGCCATTCAAAATTATAAACATTTTACTGCGCGTAGCCGCCTAATTAACGGCAATCGTATATCTAGTTTTAAATTAGTTTAAGTAATAAGCTTAGTCCCTGATAAACAGTGTACTTTAGGCTTAAACAATCGCAATCTCAAATCACTTTTGAGAAACAATGTAGAGTATGGTAGAGTCTACATTAATCAGTGACCTATTCCAGCCTAACGTTTAGCAATTACCATTTGATACAGCAATAAACACTCATACGTGATTTGAATAACACGACGACCTTGAGGCTTGTATCCTGTCTAAACTCTACATTCTGTTACCAGCCAATTTTATGAAGTTTAATTGACTTGTTTTAATTAGACAATTATTGGCAAGCAGCCGATACCCACGACTCAGTTTGCGTAGAATTAGGTTTATAGTTGTTCCCTAAGGAATTGTTACGATTCCTGAAATAATAAGTATGCTATTACGGAGCTTAAAGTACTGGTTGAGTTTGATCAAAATCCATTCAGTCGTTATAGAGCTAAGTATTAACAAACAAACTTGCTTTCTCTCTCTCTCTCTCTCACACACATACACACCCTCACATACACTCACTTTTGCATTCACAATATGAATAGAATAGGACAGAATATTGTTGCCATAAATCAAAGCAGTGAAGAAATCGTTCTCGCGGTTGCCCCATACAAAAGACATCAACGCGCTCGTACTTATTTTGTTCGTGAGTACTATCTTATTGACGAATCGTTCGAAGACTGTCCTCGGAAACCTTTTTACTACTACGGTTTTATTAAGTGACTTTCTTGTTTATTATAAATATAATAGGCTACACTCATGTTATGATTGTGTCGGAATAACTCCGACCAGGTTTCGGAGAATTAGGATGTCCTTCTTCCGGGAGTTTACGCTTTGGATTCGCAGCGCAGACTGTCACTTTCTTGTTTGGCTGTCATTTCGGGTGGAATCTTGCAACCCAAATTTCAAGCATTTTCTGATTAGCTATCCAACTGAAACTGTCAGGGTAGCTCACAATTCGATGACAATGCATTCTAAATCTATTAAGGCGTATAAAAACGTGGATAGTAGATTATTTTTTTAATCAACATTAATTTGCTTGTTGGGATTTGGTCCTGTTATATTAATTACTGTTACAACGTCTTCTAAAAGAAGGTCACCAAGTTACTTACATTTTGGATGTCACTTAGTAATTTGTAAAAGTTTTGCTGCTTTTAAACATTGTCTACAACTAAGAGTTCCTTTTTGATAAATAGCGCAGATCGTTAGAATACACGCGTGTGCAGAATATACTAGGCGAGTATTCCACAATAGAACAGAACAGCTAACTTATACTTCCAGCTATGGATTTAAGTAACTTTCCTATTTAGTACACGAAGAGCTTAAATTTTGTTCTTTCACCTATTTTGAACACATTGGTTGTAAAGCTATACCAGTGGAATACATAAGTAGGTAAAAAGTTGAACAACAAAAAGCATGATGTACATTTCAAGCACAACTCTTTGCATTCAAACATATCCACCATCAAACAAAATGAAAGTAATCTGATAATAGTGATTAATGACTTAGGTCAACTTTGAATGAATACGTTTAAAGAACTGCATATCATCATCAGCCCATCACGTTCCTACAGCTGGGGCATGGGTTTTCTCTCATAGAGAGAGTATGGGTCATAATCTGCTTCGCTGGCCTAGTGCGGAATGGCGGATGTCACGTCCTTGAGTTTTTGTGAATAATTCTTGAACATGCCGGTTTCCTTACGATATTTTCTTTCACCGTTTTTAGAGCGATTGTTAAATTCGCACGTAACTTAAGAAAGTCAGTAGTCAGCGGGATTCGAACTCGAGTGCGCCGGATCAAAAGTCGCACGTGCTCCCACAGAGCCCACACTCGCTCTATATCTATATATGTACTGAATATACTTAATATCAATATGACTGACTGACTGTAATATTCAGTTTCGATTTGCAGTCAGAGTCAAAAGCAGTCACGCAACTACATTTTATTACAACTCCAGTCAAGTTTACGATGTTTCGCATTAAAGTAATGGACTCATACGTTGTGAAGTACAACGCAATGTGGAGAAGTAATATTTGAAGTACTAATTAAGTGGCGACCCAGACCGGTGGTCCACAAAAAACGACGCGTTGTTAGGTAATAGAGAAACCAGCGTGAAATGTTGCTCCACCCCGAGTCTGTGTTATCTATTATCTCCAGTTATGCATGTTGATATCTCGATAGATAGTTCAGCATAGAAGTGCTAATAACGTTTGTGCTCATTTTTGGTTTGTATTACTGCATATCTGTATGTTACAGGTAATGTTAGAAAAACACGTACATAACATAGCGTAAGTGCTAATAGCAATTGCGCTATTAGAACAACACGTAAGACAAGGTTTACCGTTTTAGATAAAGTTAACCTAGGATTAACTTAGAAATCTAAGATTTCTTCTACTTATAGCATGACCCGTAACGTAGATAACACAAATTTTTCACCTAGACAACGGGCAAGGCTAATGTAATTTGTGTTGATAAAATATGTATCATCTAAGTAAGAATTTTGTGTAAATTAATTCAAATCAAAATTCTAAGTAATTGATCTCCTTACATATTCATTTGTTTTATAGCAGGCTTATATAACAACATTGTGTTCGAAGCTCAAATTACAAAACCGAGAACTCGCAAAGCTACGAGTATTAGATGTCAGAGTGATCTAGTTTTGAATGAATAATTATATAATAAACTTTACCTTAAAGTTAAATTAATTGGTGTTTAAATAATTAAATGTTCTGTTATTAAGTAATTTAAGTAAATAGTGCGTTGTATCTAAAGTAGGTAATAAAGGCATTTACACTTATTTGTAACAAGCTAATTAAATGTTAAGGTTTTATTAAAGTACGAAATGTTAAAAGTACTTCTACTGGTGGTAGGTTTCTCGTATGCGAGAGGCCGTCTGGGTGGGTACCACTGCTTTGTCAGTTATTCAGCCGCCAAGCGGTAGTGCGCAAGCATTACTGTGTTCCGGCTTGAAGGGCATTGTAGCCAGCAAAATTACTGGGCATTATGAGATTCAACAGCTAATTGTCTCAGAGTGACGAGCGCAGTACAGCGCCGCGCAGGATTTTGCAAAACAAAGTTCTGGGTGGTGCTGTTATTGTTATGGGCTGGCGTATTGCTTACCATCAGGCAAACGACCAGCTCGTCTCGTCATTCAGTTACATAAAAAAAAACAGCTTTACAAAATTTCAAAAGATGAACAAATAAATAATACGCCCAACAATCACATACATAGATCCTGGCTCCCAATTCAGGGATTCTCTGTATCCTGGGAACCAGGAACTACGAGAATCATGATCCCGCAACACCGAGACACGAAACAAATGCTTGTGCTTTTTTCTGTGTTCCAACTACAACACAGGGGATGAATAGATGACCTCTATCAAGATCATAGAGTAAGAGGAAGTAGCTTCTGCACTCAATGTAAACTACTTTTGCAATAACTAGTGAAAGACAGGAAATGTCACCCACATACAAACACGTGTATACGGAATTTAATGAACTTACTTATATAAACTTATTAAGTTCAATATCATGACCTCGCTGTTCAATCGATCTAACTTTGTACAAATATATAATTAAAATGATTCTGTAAATATATGAGTATATATATTATTATATTCTTTACACTCTTAAATGTTAGTCAGAGGTAGAAGTGCGTGACTAAAAAAAGTTACTTATTTAATCTAATTTTTTTAATTTCTCTTAAGAAATTCAAAAATTATACTAAGTTTTTATACATACTCTTTGTCAACCACTTAGAAACGTCAATTAGTTTTAAAAACAGTAGACCGGGTACGACGTGACTTGATTAGATAAAAATAAGAGATCCTACTGATTGTCTCTGTATTTATCATGCTCTGTTATTATTTCAGTCATAGCATCATCAGCACAACAAAACCCCCTAAAAGCCAGAAAGAAGCCCGCCAATCCCCCACAGCGGACCATAGCTGACAGAGAGAAGGAGCTAGAGAGAGACGCAGAGATCACAAACTCCTGCCCTGATGATGGATTCTTCGCTGATGCTGAGCAGTGCGATAAATACTATGAATGCAGGTAAATCAAACATATAGGGAAATATGCGGTATAAGATAAAATGTGCCTCGGGTTTGGCATGTTTCATGTGGCGCAGTTTGGTTTGAAAAAATTATATAAATAAAAATGTCATGTAATCAGGTGTGTAAACACTCCCTTCACAGGTTCAAAAAGATTTTTGTGACAAAATGTATATATACATCTCTAAATAGTATAAAACCAAGTCGCAATCCGCGTCCTTAGAAACAGAAGTTTCTACGCTTACTTCTTCTAAACCACACACGGATTTTGATACGATTTGCATTAAATTTAGATTTTTTTACGGAAGGTTAATAAGAAGATTAATATGTACAATGTATTCGAATTAAGTTTTTGTAAAGTAGAGAAAATTCAAAGCATTGTAATCAATTCATCAAAATATTTACCATATTAGTAAATTGCATCCAAAAACGAGCCGTTTTGTTGCATTGATTGCATTATTTTAGCGCAAAACTATGCAAACTTGGCTTTAATTACTTCGTACTTTGGCTGACGCTCAATCAATGAACTCATTGCCGTGCCTGTTTAGACTATCGTTAATTGCAATCAGAGCCTAATTATCGCGATTTCAATGAAGCAACTTGCAAATATGTAGAGCGACAATGCAGCTTGCACAAGTACATTTAATTTATATATTTATAGCCTTTATTTTGTTTTAACTTAACTTATTACTTTATTTTATTTTAACCGCGATTTAAATAACGATTCAGAAAGAGTAGGTCCAATATAATAATCTTTTATTATTTATTTTTGGAATAACAAGTCATCATGATTTGTTGAGAAACCATTATCTCCTAAAAGGAGAGGTCATGCATCTTACAAAACCAACTCGCATATTTTGGCGGTGCATACTCATCTTTACTGAAGTTGTTTTCCTTGTAAAGTTCGTCGACTCATCCACACTTGGGCAATGTTTGCAGGCAAGGCGAGATCTTCGAGAAGTTGTGTCCCGACGGCATGGTATTCAACGATTACAGCCAAAATGAGGAGAAGTGTGACCTTCCCTTCAACTTAGACTGCTCCGCCAGGCCCAAGCTTCGTAAGTTCCTTCTCATAGAGATCTTTCTATTACGATACAGCTACTAGTATTATGATAGTCACGTCAAATTCAACGAAAACGAAACGACATCCTTTCTTCTCTTTTGGGCAGGTAAGTAAAGTAAATGTATCAGTAGCTGAACATTTGCGAATCTTTGATTGACTACACCCTCAACGTTCGTCGTTTATCACTATTTAAATATTGAATTTTAAAAAGCGCGTTTAAAGTTTTTATCAGGATAGAAATACTCCAAGCTCGCTTTTTAAAATGCTTTTTAAAGTGTTTATATGAAAATTGCATAAAAAATTATGGTATTTTTATATCTTTAACCAAACTTCTAAAACGGAGGAGGGTCTCAATTCAACTTGTAGGTTTATTAATTATTTTACTTTTAATGTACTAAAAATGATATACAAAAATGATTATATAATTATATAATTAAAATATAATTATTATAAAATATAATTATTATATAATTAATTATATAATTATATAATAAAAAAATAATTATATAAAATAATAATCTAATTATATCAAAACAATTGAACCAATTTGTGTGATTATTTTATCGGCTGAAGGAGAAAACCCGCCACGTGGAATTTTTATTCAAAACAATAAATATTAAAATAACCTACTTTAAATTTGAAATCAGTCAATGTTTTTCATTTTTTTATCCATTTATTAGTTTATAAATATAATTAAATTAATTGTATCTTTTGTTAATTATTATTTTCAATTGAACGATTATAAATTATTCAGCTGCTTATGTCGTTGACTGTACCTTCAACTGAAAAAATTAGTGATGAGAAGTCACTTAATTGTACATTGCCACTTAACAAATGCAGTCTAACACACTCTAGAGTCATGTGGAAATTAAAAATAAGTGAATACTTATATAAATATAAGAAAAAACTTCATCGACAAAAGTTACTTAAATACCTATTCCTATTTTAACGCCTGAGGTCTATTAAACAAATGTAATACACGTGAGTAAATCAATTCACGTGTAAGCAATTTCATACTTAATTCAGGGCTGTCTTTGTCAATCAAAGGCAGAACTTAGGAGAGACCAAAAGTTATTTGCTTGAGCAAAATCTTCACCCTTCTTACTTCAGATTATTCTTTATAGATAGATTAAATATTAAAAGAAAATATAAATAAAGGATCATTGAGACAATGCAAGCTAAGATAATATATATACGGGAGGTCGTCTGTGTAGGTACCACAGCTTTGCCAGTGATTCTGCCGCCAAGCAGTAGTGCGCAAGCATTACTGTGTTCCGGCTTGAAGGGCATTGTAGCCAGCAAAATTACTGTATTGTCTCATGACCCAGTACCATAAAAAAGCAAATAACTTAAATGTACCGTCTAAACGACGCTTGCATGACAGTTTCATACCATTATAAATGTATAAATACATATAAATATGCCTTAAAGTAACAAAACCAGAACCCGGTGGAAACACTAGTCTCAGTAGTACAAAAATCTATCCATCAAAATCTTTCAAAAATCGTGCTAATATGAGTTGTAAGGTTTTGACAACCCTGTATAAGAATTAAATGGCGTTGGCGCTGGCGTCTCAGTGGCATCAGCTGAATACAGAACAAGCGGCGGTGACTGCTCGAACAACTTTCCAATCTCAAGGGAATCGCGGCCTTGCGCCTGCGCCGTGGCGGCTGATCTTATTGTAATTCTGATAATACTGTGTTCAGTGTTGCTAGCCGCTGACGACTAGACTAAATTTCTTTTTTATGAAACTGAGTGATAAAACGAGCAAGTCGTTCGCCTGATGTTAAGCGCCACGCCTGCCCATTACAATTGCAGTGCCACCCAGAACTTTTAATACTATAAAAAGTACAGCGTAGCATTGCGCTCATCACCCCAAGCCATCAGATATTCGTGTCATTATGCCCATAGTAATTTCACTGGCTACATGCCCAACCGGAACACAGTATTGCTTGCGCGCTACTGCTTGGCGGCAGAATCGCTGGCAAAACGGTGGTATCTACTGAGATGGCCTCTCGCATACGAGAGACCTACGACAAGTGAATATATATGAATATATATATAAATGAAGAGGGAAATATAAAACTTTAAGATAACAATTACATCATGGCAATAATACATATTTAATAATGCAAGGTGCACTCGCTACCAAAATATCATTCGACTGACTTGGTTTCGATAAAAATGCATTGATCGTGATCCCAAGAAGATATGCCATTTGAGGTAAAGTCAATATTAATAATTGTTCAAACGATCTTAAATGTTAGGAGCCGGTTCGAGAATACCTATTTTAGCGCATACATGGAATAACAAGCCCATAATCGTAAGACAGGCGTGTGACAGAGAGCGGGATGCTGTTTAGTTACAAAACGTATATAAAACGACGTAACGTATTTAAAATAAGACCACATAATATATTATTATTTTATTTACCCCGCCGACCTCTCTCGCTCCACTTTTTAACTCCATCCAAAGGTTGACTGGAAGAGATCGCTTTTAGCGATAAGTCCGCCCATTGTACCTTAGTTTTTAAGTTGTTTTCATGTACTTACTGATTATTTTTGTTTGGTGTACAATGAAGTATTGTGTGTTGTATATAATATTCTATTTTTAGTAGTTAAACTTATCCTACAACCATATTAATATTGTCTTAAGTTTTTTAATAATAAGCAAGAAGAAAAATTAGATTGTTCAGTCAGGGATTTAATCATTTAAAATCAATTATTTAAAATCTTAAGATTTTCGCCAAGCATGCGCTCATGCATTCAATATCAAAATAAGTATTATATACTGACTCCCAGAGATTTCCTAAGAACATGGTTCTTAGGTAAACCCTAATCCGTGATTCTATGTATTTTCCGTGTACGTTTCAATGATATAATAATTTGTATGAGACATTGCAATATAATATCGAGATTCAAAAACAAATATGAAATGGGAAATTCGGACATAAAAATACTACCTATATAAAATACAGTGCTATGCAGTGCTTTTTACGGTATTGAAAGTTCTGGGTGGCTCTGCAAATGTTATAGGCAGGCGTGGCGTTTACCAACTGACGAACCACTTGCTCGTCTCATCACTCGGTAACATAAAAAAAAGAACTTTTTTTTTTACGCTTAATAGATCTATGTTTGGCCACTATCTCGCCTGATGTGAAGCGATGATGTGGTCTAAGATGGAGCACATAGATCTAGAGAGAGACGGCAGTTGAGCGGCTGCTCAGACCCGTCTCCCTTATGGTTCACAGAACATCATCCCGAAACACGACTAGGTCGCTTGACGGCATGGCTTTGTTCGGTGGGTGGTATTACAACCACGGCCAGAGCCTACCACTCCAAAGCGCGAAAGCCGGATTCATCACGATGTTTTCCTTCACCGTTTTAGAGCGAGCGTGCAAAATCTGCACTTAACTATAAGTCATTGGCGCAGGGCCGAGTCGGGATTCGAACCCAGGTGCGTCGGATCGAAAGGCGCATGAGTTACCGCTGAGCCACACTCGCTCAAAATTCAGAACTGTTATAAACTTGCCAATACAAACTACAATTAAATATAATTGTAATTTACCGAACCATTTTTATCACAATCAGACTCAATGAATAGGATTTAATTAGTATAAACTTCCTATTAAGTCTTTAAAACGTATTTAAAACGTATACAATATTATCTACCTCCAACATGTCCTATATTAAGACTATACTTCAAACACCAATATTTACCTACAGAGGAGCCAAAACCGGCTCTCCATTGCCCGCGCCAGAATGGCTACTTCTCCCACGAGGACCCCAAGGAGTGCGGAAAGTTCTACTACTGCGTGGACGGGAAGTTCAACATGATCACCTGCCCCGACGGCCTCGTGTACAATGATAAGACTGGAATTTGCACCTGGCCTGATGAGGCAAAGAAGAAGGGATGCGGCGCTGCAGGTTTGTACTTAAAATTGTGACATCTTAGTCAAGCATTTGTGTTATCTTTTTTCTGTGCCCGACGGGGTCCATATAAGTAAGTCCTTTGTACATTTACCAAATTACACCTTGTACTACATATGGAAGCAATAAATAAATAATCTGAATCTGAAGCATAAAATAAGGAGTTGATGCTAAAAAAGAAATTGTTGGCTTACAAAGCACAGGTTTATGATTGACTACTACCAAGAAAGCTTTTATAATTATAAAATAATTCATAATTCATACATTCATTTATAGACATAATTTGTAATGTAGAAATTTAATTTTGAAGGTCTTCGACGTACCTTGTACCTGTGTTTCAAAGACCAAAGCTTTCCCAGTTTTTATGTAGAAAAACTTAAACTAACTGAAGGAGAATACAGGGTAGGAAAAAACACGGAATGCTATATCTACGCTATTATGCAGGCTTTTGTGTAAATATTTCAAACTTGAGATAATTTAAGTAGATTCATAATTTTCCTTGTATTTTTTACACCGGCAAACGACATTTTTGAAACAACCAACAATTATTAATAACTATATAGTTTATCATACAGATTTTTAACATTTTACCCATGTAATAAAAAAGAGCATCGAGTCAGAGCCTGACACCTAAATGATTTTTTCTGCAATTCCAGAGGTGTTCGCCTTCGACTGCCCTCCCGTCAACGAAACGTTCGGCCTCACCCACCCTCGCTACGCCGACCCCGAAGACTGTCAGTTCTTCTACGTATGCATCAATGGCAACACCCCCCGCCGGTCCGGCTGCAAGCTGGGGCAAGCCTTCGATGACGTCAGCAAGAAGTGCGAGTGGGCCAGGAAGGTGCCTGAATGGTAAGCTATAAGCTAATTTTTATGTAATAATTTCGGTGTTGCTTCTCTAAGCCTCAAACAATCAATATTTTGAATACCACTTATTGTTATGTCTGAAATGACTTTAATAATTAACCTCTGATTGACAATATGATGATAAGCCAACAAAAGTGGAGTTGATCGTTATGCAGCTTTTTTTATTCTTTAATTGGCTTGCGTTTGACCACTATCTCATCTGATGGTAAGCGACGATGAAGCAAGCTTCTCAAGATATATAGAACCTGTTCACTCGTGACTTGAATACTCCTAGATAGTAACTATCGGGAAAGACTGACTCCGGCAGGGCGTTCCACTCGTTAGCGGTGCGCATATAATGAAAGTAGCTACCACTCTCGAAGTCAGCACATTTATAATAGAAACATGGACGGGACGTACCAGCCACAGAAATAATGGACCAGTTAGCTACACTGCGGTTTGCACGATTGATTTTCGCAGGCGCGATATTAACAACGATTTTTTTTTGTAAACTGCAGTAACAGCATAATATGTGGATTTCTAATTGTACCATGTTATCAATAAAATTGGTGCCTATATCTCAATTATATTAAATACGATTTTCCACGTTTTTATTTGGAGCACTTCCTGATTAGCTATCCGACTGAAACTGTATTCGAAATCCATTTATTAGCATGCAGTGACGGCCTAACCTCAAAAGGCGCATATAAATGTTGTTCTTAATTTTTAAGCTATTGCATAGCTTCTATCACGGGCCTTGAGCGTGGAGACCGAATCCAGAAATTCCGTAACGAAAATAACCTAACACCCCCCACTCCGAATGCTATGCAATAGCTTTACCGCGGCAGTCTCCGAGTGCCACACGTCTTTTTTTTTAATCTGTCACTTTCTTGTATACACTTATTTGCTACACATCATATGTTATACTGACATGTTGTTGATTTCAGCGCGGACTGGTACAAGGGCCAGCTAACCGACGAGGAGCTGTATAACCTGGAGAACCCCCCCACCGTCAAGCCCAAGCCCTCCGGCTCCCCTTCCCGCAGGAAGCCGCAGCGCCCACCGAAGGGCAAAGCGGTTGAAATCGACGAGGACTGAAGCATTTAATAACATTAGGTTTAATAAATTTTATTTTTAAGTAAACTGTGGTTTAATTACGAACACGTCCTCGCAGAATGACCTGTCATTCCTACATTCTTGAGTTTATGTTATTATTATCATATTGTGCTCTAATATCTATATCTCATAAATATATTATATATATAATTTTATCTGTAGTAATTTCAACAAAACAACCGGCCTTCCAAATTATGTTAGTCCTTTCTGTTCAAAGGTTGTGTGGGAGAGATCGCTTTAAGCTATAAGACCGCCTATTGTTATGCTGATTTCTGTGAAATGTACTTGTTTTTCATGTAGGTACCTATTTTTAAGGCTTTTAACAATGACGTGTTTATTTATCTATCTATCATTCTTGAGAAATGGTTACTCCATAAGTACTATTTTCACTGATGAGCTAAAAAGCTATGGACCTGAATCAAGGAAAAGCCGAAGCTGTAGAAACTCACTGATGTCATGAACTCTTTGACCACCAAGGTTAGACATAAAAAATGCTGTGAAGTGTATATAGCAATATTTCTAATAATGAATTCACTGGGTACAAAATAAAAATAAGAATCGTTATTACCATTTAGATAATAATGGCCCACTGACGTGCACTCAATTGCAAACACCCCTCAGGGTCAATGTACTAATCTAATATAATAGCATATTTCAAGGCCTCTGCTTTAATTTAATTTAACTTAAATATAATGAATGTACAATGAATGCAATAAATAAATTAAACAAATGCTCTCTGCGCTGAGACATTGACTTTAATCATAAAAGTCAAATTATATTTAGCTGATATATATATTTAGTAATTTAAAATAGAAACCGTATACAATTTATATATTATGTTTAATTTATAGGATGACTAGGCGAAATGTTCTTCTTTCTTTCTCGTGTGGGCCAACCCTGATGTCGGAGTAAGAAGGCAAAATAACGTAAACGAAGACTTTTAAATTAATATTTTTATTCTCACACATATTTTCTTATTTACATTTTCAATTTTCAGTAATATTTACAGATAAATCTTCATGAAAAAATAAACATATTTAGAATTCAACGATATATGTTTTCTATGGTAACTAATATCACGCACGAACTATTGTTTATTTATTTGGCAATAATTGTTTTATACTCGTATGAGTTATTGCCATCACATTATTATTTTATTTCGCAAAATAAATCGGCAAACATTTAATAATAAAATGGCCGCTCTATTTTGCGAAACTAGTGTAGAATTAGTAGAAATAAATAAGTTTCGGTGGAAATGGTATTCCAATGATTGTAAACTGGGTGAAATAAAGGAATTAGTTATATAAGCATCACAAAACAAAAACGTAATTTATGGTTTTCTTTTTTCTAAGCTATAACGCATACTTGGCTATAATTTAACAAAGTTTTTATGTATGAGGTTTGAACTTGGGACTTTTTCATTATATACAGGAACTCGTTTTTATGTACTGAAGGGAAGGGCCCCGAGTTCATACTTCGGCTGCGGCGAAATATTTTGCATACATAAAAAGTTTCTTTAAAACGTAATTGAAATCGGTGCCTTTTAGAAACCATAGTGTTTGCTTGGTAGACATTCCTCTCTAGACATATTATCTAAGAAGTATAGTCGTATTAAAAGGTTTGATGTTTTTCAGTTATCTTATAAAAAATAATCGCCTTCTCTTTTTTGACCTGTCGCTTTTGTTTTGTGATACATTAAACGAAACTTAGGGCCAATTTAGAAAGTTAACGGACATTTTACAACAATTGAGTATTTAAATTAGGAATTTTATTTTTCTTGAATACGTCAGCAGCACCTAAAGCTTAAAGTTATTTACAATGATTTGAGTCCGTTAACTAGACCCTCGTTCACTTCGTTGAGCGATCACGCGTGGCCGCAATGCGGGACTAGCTCGGGGTCCTCACAAGTGAGGTTCTGGTCGTCGAACACCTTGCCTTCTCCGCAGGCGATGAGGCGGGGCTGGCCTTCAACGCAGGTGATGAGGTGGTGGCAGTCGCCGGGCACAGGGAAGCGAGGGAAAGGCCAGAACTTCGCTGACTGCGTGTTGGCGGGCACCTTCGTTGGGCATTTGAAACCGATGACAGCTGTCAAATTAGGTAAATTGTTATTATTATTTAGAGCCAAAAGTGTCCTACTGCAGGGCAAAGGCCTCCCTTTCATTCTTCCACGTTTCACGTTTCAAATTGTTATTGCTGTCAAATAAAGATGTTCCCATTGCATAATTTACATTTAGTTTATTTTGAGATTTCAGCACGTCTTAAATTTTTTCACAGTTTCTTAAGGCTTATAAATTACTTTAAAAATGCGATTGCGTTGGTCTTTTAGGCCAATGGTATTCGTATATTTGTTAATTTTAAACAAAACGTAGGCCAACGAGCAAAATACACTTTCTATTTGTTGAACTGCATTTGCATTGTAATGGCTGGCATGCTTATGCAATTTCTTAGTATTATTGCAATCTGTGAAGCGAGTGTGGCTCAGTGGGAGCACGTGCGACTTTCGATCCGAAGCACCTGAGTTCGTATCCCACTGACCTCGCACCACTGACTTGCTTAAGTTATGTGCGGATTTAACACTCGCTCTAAAAACCGTGAAGGAAAACATCGTGAGGAAACCGGCATGTCCAAGAATTAATCACAAAAATTCAAGGACATGTGACATCCACCAACCCGCACTGGGCCAGCGTGGTGGATTGTGGCCCGTACTCTCTCTATGAGAGAAGGCCCGTATCCCAGCAGTGGGATCGTGATGGGCTGATGATGATGATGATGATGATGATGATGATGATGATTGCACTCTGTTGCGTTGTGCCCACGGCACGAGATAATCATTTCCTATTAGGCGAATAAAGTTCTCACATTGTTTGCTTATTACTATTTGGTCCTGGTATTTCTGCTGATTGCAAATTAAGATTCAGCCTGTTTGGGAAATTACTTTTTCATCGGTAATTTCCATATTCTCGTGGGAGTATCAATAATATATATCACCCGACGGACACTTAAAGTTATTGCAAAGTCATGACGGTCAACCATCAAAGACACGGAGCTGAGCAGTTACTCAACTGGTGCTGCCACATCATCGCTTAACATCAGGCGAGATAGTGGCCAAACATTTTTTTAGAAATAATAAAAAATGTTTTGTAATATATCGTGTTTTTGTTGTCAATAAAGCGAAATTGTATGTTGTACCTTCAGGGTTACAGAAAGGCTGCAGCAGGTCAGGCCAGTTGCAGCTGTGGGTCCTGTCATCATATACCAAGCCGGGCGTGCAGGGCTCCTGGTTAGGGACGCCGTACGCACACTTGATGTAGCTGGTCGAGCACTCGTTGCTGTCGGGGTAGATGCCGAACTGATACTCGCAGCCGGGGCTCGAGAGGGGGATCACTGGAAGTGTGGAAAGACATTGTTAGCAAAAATAAATAAGATATAACTAAAATATCTATATCTCTAGTATACAGAGTCATTGGACAGCCTCTGTGGTGTAGTGGTTGGGCAGGTTGGCTCAAATCTCATTCACCACTGAGGTTGCGGGTTCGATTCCAACGACGGGACAAATGTTTGTCCAGAGAAGAAATAAAAGCGCAAGCATTTGTTTCGTGTCTGGGTGTTGTGGGACCATGATCCTCGTAGTTCCTGGTTCCCTAGATACAGGGAATCCTAGTTAGGGGTCAGGGTCTATGTATGTGATCGTTGGGCGTTATTTATTTTATTTATTTGTATACCAGAAAGCTTTCGGAGCTTTCTTTTACACAAATAAGTCTCTGGTATACAAATGACAAATGGCTCTGAGAGCTTTCTGGAATATACTATAGCTTAATGGTAGCAATAATCAAATCTAACAACTTTAATCCTAAGACTTTTTTAACTGAATATTTTTCGTAGTTAAGGTAATTTTCCCATTTTTAAATATAGCGTTTTTGTTTGTTGCTGTTGTAGTATCGACTGTTCGAAATGAGAGAACGAAGCAGAAGACCGTGACCTTTGGCGAAAGTCTATTGCGGAGGGCATAACTTCGCACGAAGATACTTGGTTTGCGCTCCTTGCAAGCAAACGTGCAAAAAGGCACGACCGGATTAACAACCCCACATCAGCTATGGGATCGCAGCATGTAAACATCTGCACACGGTGTGGTCGGATCTGTTATTCCCGTGTCAGCCTTTTGAGTCATGAGTGAAAGTGCCGTTCAATCATTGTTACTCCGGACGCTGATTAAATCATCTCTTTAGATGGGACAGGCCTATGATGATGTTGTAATATATTAGTATATTGTGTAGTTTGAATCGATAAATCAATAGGTACATTACGTCAACAAAGTAACATAGGTAGAGATTATTACTTAGAGAGTAGAACAAAAAGTTTAAAAAGTGGTAGAAAAGTTGTTAATTTTATTGATTGGAATTATGTTTTGAATTCTGGTATTTTAAAAATTACCTTGTATATTGCTTTTCTATGGTATATATCGAAAGATATGCTAATCATTTTTTTCTTGTTTTGCCCAGATATTGCGCTATTTCGTCCTTCACAGACATTTATCCAAATAACAAATTCTTGGCAAAAGTAACTCTGCTAACAACATTTACAGAAGATAAGGCATGAACCTCTTGATATCCAGGCTGCAGTTACACCTGATACCGTTGTAGCAAATTTGATCTCATGATAGCCGCTAACTGTTAGTGTTATTGTCAGACAGTGAACGGTTGTACAATTGAATGGTTGCAGTGATCCGTGATCCACCCCTGGCGACCGTAGAGTCAACCGTTGTCACAGGTCACATCACTGGTTGATAATGTACTCACGGTCGGCTTTCCTATGCTGGCAGTCGACAGCCCAGTGGTAGTTGCAGTGGTTGTGCACGGCACCTTTGCCGTCGAACAGCAGGCCGTTCTCGCAAGTCTCCACCGTCAGAGTGCCGTTGGTGCAAAGGAAGAACTGGTCGCAGAGCTCCGGATGCGCGTATGCCTGGAAATTGATACAAATAAAATTTAGAATAGAATATATGCACCGCCAACGACTGGAACTCCCTCCCGGTGTCAGTCTTTCCCGATAGATACAATCTAGTAGTTTTTAAGTCACAAGTTAACAGGTACTATCTTGGCAAACGTGCTACATAGTTGACCGCATCGTCGCTTACCATCAGGTGAGTTAGTGGTCAAACTAAAGCTAATAATGAATTAAAAAACTTTTTTTATAGATACATCGAGTGATCAGTCCGATAGGTTTCTAGCACAGTGCTACAATCCTTAGGATTCTCAAGGATTTTACTGTGGTTACAGTACTTTCTTTCTTTTAGCATAAACGAGATGTGACGTGTTTTATGTTTTAATTTTAATTCACATTGTAAAATACTACAATTACAAAGTTACATATTACTAAGTATAGGTATATATTTACATTACTTAGGAAGTATATGCCAGAATAACATATCCACTACATGCAACCAACATCCTTCCTTTACAACACATATTGAAATCAGACAGGAGATATGTAGATAATGGGCGCTTACGGTCGATATGGTTTATAAATTTGTAATCTATCGACACTATTTTTCATAACTAAATAGCATTGTCGTCTGTTAGCTAACGGTCTTCATAGCTTTTGAATTTATAGCTACATCTTTTTAATATGATGTATGGATCGAAATATTACCTGAACTCCATACTGTTCTGGGCAGGCCGGGGCGTGTTCCAAAAGGATGCCTGCGCTGGCTGAAAATAATAAAACAAGCTGTTAAAATATCAATATAATAAATTAGAGATTAGTACGAATGACAAATCAACTAAAACTTTTTGTCGTTATTGGTCTTGCAGGGACTTAAAAATGTATGGCAATAAGCATTTTAATAATACTGGCAATAAGTGTATGCCAGTACTATTGTGGCCTTATAACAAAAGTTGTTGAGCAAGACTTGAAGACAGATCCCAGAATATACAAAAGAACAATCAAGCAAGGCGAAACAAATGACGTCTAGCTAAGTTAGAGCTGACACTGTTACATATTGGTTCTTACTTCTTGCAGTGCAGTACTTAAGTTTTCGCAACCGAATTATGAATTTCCAAAACACTTGTTGTACTTAAATTATATGAACTAAAACAGATTACAAATCTAGAGCACACAAATTGCTACCTTCTAGAGCCGATAATTGACCATTTACAAATTAAGGGTTGCCTACAAACCGGTGCGATTTCATCGCTCGCACTTTCATTGTAATAACACGCGTGTAAGACCTAGTCGGGCGTGACGTTAGGCAACCCTGTGACGTTGACCGGACACCAAGGATAATTGTCTTAGTTATTATAGGGACTTAGTAATAGTTTAATGTAGTCGATTAGTCAGCGGATATCAGTAAGTAGGCATGTTTATGTGGTGTTCTAATCTGCTAAAATTGGTGAAGATCAAAGACCTCTGTCGATTAACGCTAGTCATAGTCATGTTTATAACTTAATTTGATGTATAATTTTAAATTTAATTTTAGATGTTCAGATGTTTAATTAGTGATGAGTTAGTATTTCTAACCGATGTGCAATGCCTATTTAAAATTTACCAATCACTTATCCTAGATATTCTTACTTCCTCAATCGTGACAGGTAGTAATCAATCAAGTGTCATCACGTGTCAGAGAGTCTCTAATATTCATCAACGTCAATTTCGTGTTTTTTTTATTTCGATAGTTCTAGTACTAGTTCAAGTTTCGAAACCTATTAGGTCAGATATGAGATAGTGTAGCCGTAAATGTAGCAACTGTTCGGAATATAGTCTATAAATGGTCTAATAATGGTCTAAGAACGGTCTAAGAATGGTCTAAGAAAGGTCTAAGAATGGTATTAAGAATGGTATAAGAATGATCTAAAAAATATACACATTGATACATTCTAAGATCATCTCAAAATTTAAAAACAAGTGTTTTCATCTGCAAATCTTAGGCCTAATTATAAAATTCTATTTAAAACGTGATTAGTCTAATGTATCATTTCTAAGGGTTTTCATAATGATAACAATCCAATATAGCTGTAAGGATGTTACTCATACAATACACAAAAAACACGTTCTTACTCAATAAAGATCACACAATTCATTGACTCCATCACCTTCTTATCCTGCGAAATTGAAACTTATTCCTCTGACATAGAGTATAAAGGAATAAACCAGAACGTCATGAGTGAGTCGTCACGACATGGATGTCGGGCAGAGTATCAACAACCTCTAGCACTTTTACTTTTGCTGAGACAATAGACGCTTCAGTGATATAATGATATAGTGACATTTTACAGAAATGTGACTCTAATTGAATAAACAGTAAAAATTGTTATGATTGTCATACTCAACATTAAAAACTAGCAGTTTTAAGTGGAAGTTAGTTTATTACTTCTTCAAAAAAATCATACGTTTTGTTGTTTTGTTAATTGGAATGAAATCAAGGTTACATCGGATGATTTGAAATATAAGCATACTGATAAAAATCTACGAATTACGACCATGTGTATACTGTGTCATACAAAATATATTTTTTTTCAAATGCTTTTATTACTGAAAACAACTCTACACTCTACTTACTAAAACTAAACTAACAGCTTATAAGGAGAAGCAATTGGGTAACCCACAGACCATTAAAGGCCTATAGATAGCCCTAATGCTCCAGCCCACTACCAGTTGGCAGCGTACCCAAGATACTGGAAGTATTGCCCCGTTGCGCGTTGGATTGCAATACTGATACGTTGAGCCAAATAATTCCCATCATTTTGGTCACATTAAAAGTGGTAAAATTAAAATAATATAAGAGTCATAATTAATATTAAAATTAGTATATCCGCTTCTCAAAAACATTTGACAAAAGTTCAATGACTAAACTTCCGCAACGGCCAATGCCGTTTTTCAGATTATATTTCGTTTTGTTACACAAGAACACAAATCATAATAGCACCTGGCAGAGTATTACGAAACCTTATTTTATTACGTAAAGCTATAAGCTTTCCAATAAAATGCTTAAAGCATAATAAAAATACAGTAACCTGCCCACTGAGTCTGAGCGTAACACTTTCCGTGACCTTACGCACTCGTACTCCAACTGGACGGTCTTACAAATACGTTTTACTTAGTTACATGATAATTAACCATATAAGCAAGCGAACTGCACATCGGTGCAAACTGGAACAAGTTCCAGTGGGTTTTGTCGATTTTTGAGCGACAGACTGTCGCCGCACTTGACTCGTACATACATACATAGATGTCCTAGGTACGAACATGTATTATACAAACGTATTCTGGGTCCATAAGTAGAAGTATATTGTAAAACGTATAAATGGTGGAATTTTATTCATTGTACCTAATTCTGAGTTTAGAGGTGATATAGTTTATATTTACAGGTGAACCTCAGAAGATAATAAAAAGTAAAATGTGTACTTGTGTGCTTAATTATTTTTTTCATTAGTTGCAAAATAATAATAATAAAAATCTATAATAATATCTAGTAACATAGCATACAATGTCGTGTTTTTTTTAATTAAAATAAATTCAATTAAATTTAAAAAAATCTAATTTTTTTTTTTTAATTTTTACTGTGATTGTCAATTATTGTAATAGACCCTAAATTTTCATAAATAAATAATATTTTTTTTTACTATTATTATTAATTAACAAAGGAAATTCGTACATACTAACATAGAATTATTATAAATAGTGAAACCATATAAGTACCTACTTGGGATAAATGTCGTCCCTTTAATAAATAATCAATCTATAAAAATATACATAATTGCACGGCGAAATCAAGAAAGGCACCTAAGCTATGAACATCGCACGCCAATCAAAATCAATCATATTTATTGTTCTGTTAACCTAAATTGTCTTAATCATAGTTTTAATTTTAGCCAAGTATCATTTTAGCGGCCGCCACAACTAATAAGCGAAAGTATCCACAGGCTGCTAGCCTTGATGCGTAGTCGCACTGTAAAACAACTCTAGATTAGATCCCAGATACATTTGAACGTTGGCTTCTATGGTTTAGATATAATTAAGATATGTCCAGCGAACGTAGTTTAAAGTAACTTGATGAATTAATGTAAAAAAGCTGTGTAGATGTTTAAATTAAAATTAAGATTCAAAACTTACTGATGGTAGGTTTCTCGTATGCGAGAGGCCGTCTGGGTGGGTACCACCGCTTTGCCAGTTATTCAGCCGCCAAGCAGTAGTGCGCAACATTACTGTGTTTCGGCTTGAAGGGCATTGTAGCCAGCGAAATTACTGGGCATTATGAGACTCAACAGCTAATTGTCTCAGGGTGACGAGCGCAGTGCAGCGCCGCGCAGGATTGTGCAAAACAAGTTCTGGTGGTGCTGTTATTGTTATGTGCTGGCGTATTGCTTACCATCAGGCAAACGACCAGCTCGTCTCGTCATTTAGTTACATAAAAAAAAAAACGCAATGTTCAAAACCTTGTTATTGTATAATCTAATCTTTGTAAAATAAATAACTCTTCAGTGACAAAGACAACTAAAAATGACAATGCTCAAAATTTCAACTAAATTACACGCACGTATTCACGCAATAGAGAAAATACAAACAATCAAACAGACAAAAATTCTAAAAACCTTGTTCAGTAGGTACCCTCTAAGTAGTTGATCCCAGTTGGTTGATCAAAAATATCTTCTATGTATGGAATTAGCTCAGTTTCATATATTTTTTGAAATTATGTTTTTGGCATTTAGTATAGACTCGCCACGCTTTGCATAAGTGTAATGAACTAAATAATCGAGGCATATAATGTAGGTAAACTAGTACTTGTAAACGTGTAGTGTAACTGGTAGTTACCCAAGCCGAGCCACCACTTACCGCTATCGTATCATCTAATTTAATTTACTAGTTTGAATTCGTAGTATTTAGTTCGTAATTTAATTCAGTAGTTTCACCCCTCCCTTTTGATATCGATTCTGAGATTTTACTAAGCATGAATGTAAAGATCATAATAATCTGGGAGAAATGTCTCACAGTACCTTTAACTAAACTAACCTTTCAAATTATGTATTTCCTTCCCAAAGAACGTCTGGAAGACGACCTTCGCGACCTTCGGGCTCCTTATTAACTCACCAAACTTAAAAAGAATACTCGATATTAACTGACATTCAAGTTACTGATATAAGGGATAACGTGAATTAAGATTACATGTTTAAGTGCTTAATATCGCAGTCCATCACAATTGGATGGGTGACTACGAAGATAGAGCTTGACCTCTTCGTAGAACGCGCTCTCATATACTGGGGAGGTCTTGCTAAAATGGTTTTGGAAAAATACGACTATGGGCTTTCTCTGTCGTCCACGCGGACGAAGTCATGAGAATAAACTAGTTACTAGTAATTTTAAGGTTGTTAACAAGGAATATCTAGCGAAATCCTTTAGGTTTTAGTCTAGGAAGTTAAAATTATCCACAAACAATACCACAAACTTCATTACAATGTCACCACTAAACAATTTAATGAAACCCTCAGCCATCAGATAATCAAACAAGACGACAAACATTTCCGCGGTTACATAACCAGATGGCACGGACAGGTTTCTCCGCACCTTCCTCGGTTTTGCAACACAATCGACTAGAATAGAAAATCGGCGTATCATGGATTCAGAGCTCGACCCGAGCCATCTCATTTGGTTAATCAGACATGCAAATGTAGAGTTAATGTTAAGTGCCTGCGAGTCACCGGCTCTGCCTTCTGCCCGAACTTGCCTTAGTACTTGCGTCGACGCAAATTCAATGTTGATTCGTGGTTTAATATAAAAATTGACTATTAACCGCGATTTCACGTTAGCCCAAATGGCCCTTAGAAAACGAAGAAAAAAGCCGTACCTTATTGTATTTGACTGACTTTTTTTAAGAAACATTCTAAGGAATATCGGGTATATCCCAAAATATTTGTGTTATCCCACAAATGTTCACGAGAGTCGAGAGTCCATTTAAGAAACCACTCGCAACTTAATGTTGTAAAATGTAAAATACGACACCAACTAACATTACACATTTAAAGCATTTGAGCTATCCAATTGTTCAATTGCTTCTCCTTGTATGTAGTTAGTTTAGTTTCAGTAAGTAAAGTGTAGTTTGTTTTCAGTAATAAAAGCATTCACCCGTTTAAAAAAACTAACATTATAATATATTTGTCATTGAAACGTAACAAGAATCCGTTGCTACAACCTGGTTTCTAGAATAAAAAAATAATCTAGTAACGAGTTTTTATAAATTTAGAATGCATTGTCCTCGAGTTGTAAGCTACCCTGAAAGTTTCAGCCAGATAGCTAATCGGGAAGTGCTTCAAATTTGAGTTGCAAGATTCTACCCGGAACGACATATAGACAGACGGACGTACAACAAGAAAATTACTTAATAACAACGTGGTGAAATCCGTATGTAATTCAATTCAACAAACGGTAATATAAACTATTGTTATTAATATTTTGAAGAATAAAAAAGGAATTTGGGGAAATGCTACCTCGACCTTCCCTCATTAATGTGCGCGCCTCTATTGAAAATTAAACTTCAATTGTTTCAGACCAAACTGTGCCGCTATCGGACGTTGTGTTAGCACGAATTAATTCACTATTTAGTCATTAAAAATCTGCAATTCGTTTTTGTACTTATTTTTATGATGCAGCTAATACAATAAAAGCGTTCGTTATTATATAATCTTGTTATGTTTCAAAATATAATTAATGTTGAACAAATTATAAAAAGTTAATTTAAAATAGTAAATTGTTTAAGCAGCCTAAGAATTACAACATTTTTAATTAAACCTAATTAATAGAATGAGTTATTGTAACAGCTAAGATAAAAATATTTTAGTACATTCTTAAATTTCAAAGACTTAAGATTCAGACATTTCATTCGTAGAGAGGCAAATTCTTATATTTGTCATTCTTATAATAATAAAACCAAATGCCAACACATATTTACTTAGCATAAATTGTGAATGCATATCGCGCGCGTTGATGTCTTTTGTATGGAAAGTATTTTATAATACCAAAAATACAAATTTTAAAAGCTTTCAATCTATCTTCTTCTCTCGTGCGGGACAGTGGGTGTGTAGCCAACCCTGATGTTGGAGTTTTTAAACCGCCCAAAGGTCTCTGACATGGCCTAATGACATAATAAACGATTGATATCAAACTACTGATATCTGAAATCTAATTAAGTCACGATATAGTAGATGGACGCAACTCTTTATTTTCTCGGAAGTCGTTTATAATAACGTCAATTGTAAATATGGTAACACGGTCACTACAGCCGTAATTTGGATTACACTTCGTTGTAAAACAAGAATCCATCTAAATATCTTATCTAAGGACTTAAGTGGGAGACTTACTTGAAGGCAATCTTCTCTCTTCTCTCGTGAGGGTGTGTGACCAACCCTGGTGTCAGAGTTTTCAGACCACCCGAAGGCCTCCGACATGGCCTAGTGATTGTTGTCTTAAGACAACAACCGGAACCGACGGCTTAACGTACCCTCCGAAAGACAATACCGCACAGATGTAAATAGTTAAATACCACACAAACGGTCACCCATCCAAGTTGTGACCGTTGCGAACTTTGCTTAACCTAGAAAATCTGTTACGAACGGCTGGGCGAGGTACGGTACGAGGCGTTACATTTGAAGGCAATTAAAACGCCTATGTCAATTATGTTTACAAGCCGAGCAATAGTTGTGCAAGCCACTTATTCTCACTTCAAGCATAGTTTAGCCTCTGACACTAAGCTGACGCTAATAACTTGTTTCAATGTAATGTTTGACTTTATAATTCTACGTGAGGTGTTATTGTGCCGTATGAAACTAGCACTTACAATTTCACAAGAAATGGTAAATTGTAATTTGGACCTGTAAATGGAGCTTTTTGATCAAAGGCCTAGGCATAGGCCATAAAAAGTAAAATTGGTCACAAAATAGGGTGAAATAAGTTGGTCAATGAGAAAGTACTTTTATCACTAACTTGAGCACACTAAGCAGTTGCTGATGTGGCATAACATAATAATCTGATGATTTTAAAATAATTGTAAAACAAAGGTTCTAGTTATTTTAAAATTTATCGTCTTGCCCTGGAAAGAAATTAGTTCCTGAGAGGTTTTTTATTGGAACTGAGTGATGAGATAAACAAGTCATTCACCTGATAGTAAGCACCATGCCTGCCCATAACAATTACATTGCCACCCAGAACTTTTAACACCATAAAATACTCATCACCCCGAGACATCAGATATTAAGTTAGTCTCATATGCCCAGTTATTTCGCTGGCTATCCCCTTCAAGCCCGAACGCAGTAATGCTTACGTAGCGCGTAAGCTTGGCTGCTTGGTGGCAGAATAGCTGGCAAAGCTGTAATACCTACCCAGACGGCTTCCCGCATACGAAAGACCTACCACGGCTGTTAAAAATACCTATAGGCGAAGAGGCCGTACCCCGCCCGTTTCAAAAAACTTGTTAATCAATGGCCAGGCCATTCATTCGTTTCACAACATAAATCACCGGTCGGACCGGCCCAAATAGAACATATATATGCTTTTTAAATGTCGCTGGTACCGGCTGCCTGTTGCCTTGAGTTTGGTGTGTTTGCTCTCAATTCCGGCTCCCTTTCCAATCGTTGTTGGGCAACTGAGTAACTGCAAACTACCGACAGCGCTGAAGGAAACTATACAACAATTACGCGTAAGGTCGTGTGTTAATTGTATTTCTAATTGATATATTATTCGGTTGTACCCACCTCTGTACAACTAAAGTTATCGATCGCGAAAAATGTGATTTGTTGGCCCACTTTGTAACGAGTTGTGAATAGCTAGTTCAAATATTTGAGTTGAGTAGCTATAGTTGATTTTGTTAAGCGCTATATTTCAGTAAATTGTTTTAAAAATAAACTATCTTCTCATATATTAACCTACACTACATAACAACAACTACAACTTTATAACTACAGTATTTTTTTCTAGTCTATACTATCCCACTACTGGGCAAAGGCCTCCCCCAATTCCTTCCATCTGTCTCTTTCCTGCGCCATTTTATACAAACTACATATTATATAATTTTAAAATACACATATTTTAAATAACCCATTTAACTGGTTTATCCATTTTAATGGTAAATAATCAATCCTTTATATATTAATATATAATTTTAATGTAATATAATCTTAATATAAAAAAATAATTGTTTGGTTGTTCGTCTTCTAAGCGTCCGTGAATCGTTTATCCAATTGAATTGAAACTTTGAGCAGATGTTTGCAAGTGAGTGACGGTTAAAAAAAAGGTTAAAAGAGTCATTGCAACGCCAGCAGGGCATTAGTTTTTTTTTTACTATTTATAGGCTTGCGTTTGACCGCTATCTCACCTGTGGTTAAGTGACGATGCGGTCGAGGATGTAGCACGCTCGCCTAGAAGAAATCTGTTCACTCTTGTCTTAAAGACCCAGGATTTAGCTATCCGGAAACACAGATGCCGGCAGAGAGTTCCACTTCTTGGCCGTTCGCATTATGAAGGTCGAAGCAAAGTGCTTGGTGCGAGCAGGAGGGATGTCAACCATAAATTGATGACGGCTTGCCGTACGTCTGATAGAATGGGGATGGCGGAATAAGTTCATCCAACTCCGTCGCACACTCTCCGAAATGTATCCGGTAAAAGACCGATAGACTGGAAACTTTGCGCTGAATGCTAAAGCTAATATATGAATATATATTATTTTAATATAATAATGTTCAATTACTTAATGATATATTTGTTAACATACCTAGTATGTACGACACAAGTAAATATATAGATAAACGTTTGGTCTATTTTTATAGACTTGAGGTGACCTTCATTTAGAAGTATATAAAATGTAAACCGGACACAAAACACTTCACAGTAATAGAATAGCATTCAATTCAAGTTTTAGAACTGTTACATAACATCCATATCTCACAATGAATAGATTTCGCACGTTACATATACTCTATCCCATACACCGAAATAGTAAATACAATAAAAAATAATTGTTGTGTAATTCAAAACTGCTAGTCGTAATGAACAAACTTTTATGCATTGGAAGTGTCTATTTACTTAAGGTTTTACGTTTTACATACAAAATTCAACCATTATTAACTTGTTCACTAAATAGTAGAAAAGCAGTTTAGTCTATTTAAGAACCTTGGTGTCTGATATAAATTGTACCATTTTATTAATATTGCGTAAATGAACACCCGTAAATAGTTCACCACGCATAAATTTAGGCATTTCTACTATTCAGTGAACAAGTTAATAATGGTTAAATTTTGTATGACAAACGTACCACCTGCTACTTATATAATTTATATTACTATGGAATGATGAATGGTATATCGATCAATGAATCCGAAAGAACCCGAGGTTCTTAAATAGACTAAACTGCTTTATTTTAAATTCGCTTTCCCTCGCGACCACTTTGGGATATACGAGTCAGTATTATATTCAAGGAATACAAAGATTACAAAATTTTTACAAAATCTGTTCAGTAGTGTTTACGTGACTGGGCAACAAACATACATACTGACTGACAGACTCGGCAACAAACTTTCGCATTCAAAATATTAATAGGACCTCACAAAACTTTTCAATTAATGTGTTAAAATATCTTTGAAAAAAAGTTTATTGATTTCTCATCAAGATCAATTCTCGAACCTCCCGAATTTGATCTTCGAAGTCCAAGTTCGAAAATCGATGAAATGTATATGGGACCATATTGAAGCTATACTGAACCCAACACAAAAATAATTTTCTAAATCAGTTTATAAATGACGGAGTACAGAGGTATATAAAAAAATAAAACAAATATATGAAAAAACAATCGAATTGATAACCTCCTCCTATTTTGAAGTCGTTTAAAAATATAAACGCAGCTTTAAATTATTATAGACATAAGTTTCTCTTGACCGACAGCTGTAATTAACGAACGATTTATATACGCAATATGCCGAAACCAGCCCTTGCATCCTGCAGATCATCTTGTTACGTACATAGACGTGATTTCCACGTATGTTATGCAACAAACCAGTCTATCTTGTCTCTATACGCTGGAGTGAATCGCAAAACATTAAAAACTGTCTTTTTATTTTTTAATATAAAACTCGCGTTATTTTGTCGCATTTCACGACCAAGGATTCTGTTTTTATTTGTAGAGATACTGAATTTAGCGCGCGTAGAATAAATTTCGCGTGTCATGTCACTGTAACTTATCCTATCCTACTTATAATAAATGCGAAAGTCCATGTTTGTTACCACATAACTCAATAATGCCTAAACGGATTTTGATAAAATTTATTATGTAGGTACTTTAGGTCTTACAATAGGGAATAGAATATCTTATATTAACATAATTCCTCAGATAAAGTATTTGGCTGTCTACTCGAAGCATAATTCTTATTCCGGAAAAACAAACTCTTTCTTAGGGAACTAATATAATCTGAATCCTATGTTAACGGAGTATCAGCTAGTCCTACTAATATTATAAATGCGAATGTTTGTGAAGGTGGATGGATGGATGGATGTATGGATGGATGTTTGTTACACAACCACGCAGAAAATAATAAACTAATTTTGATAAAATTTGGTATGCAAGTACTTTAGTTAGTAGAAAAAGACATAGGATACACTTTTTACCCGGGAAGCCGCGAGTGAAACAGTGGGACGAAGCTAGTTATGATATAATTTAAAACAATATTGTAATTGCAGTACCTATCACATTCAGATCTAAAATTCTTGTAAAATTTTTAGATACACTCGAGAGCAATGAATCCGGGTCACTTAAAGAATGTTAAAAATCTCGGAAACTAAAAATGATAGGTTAATGCAATAAATTGTATTTAATAGACAATGTAATACTCCTTAAATGAAAGTAAAAAAAATATGAGTCACCATACATTTTATTAACACAAAATTACATAAAGAAAAAAACTGCTGATCTCTCCTTAAAACAAAAATAGGAAACATGAAATTTTTGAACTTTATTACGATTTTCTTGAATTTTAATACTTCGTATTGCCTCCTCGTGCTTCCATTACTGCGTTTACGCGGTTTGGCATGCTGTACACCAAGTTCCATATACGATTTTGGGGAATATTCTCCCATTCCTCTGTGAGAGCAATTTTGAGCTCACGAAGCGTGATTGGGGGAGGGTTTCGTTGTTTTACGCATCTGCCTAGCTCGTCCCAAGCATGCTCGATCGGGTTGATATCCGGGCTGCGCGCTGGCCACTCCATACGAGTAATGTTCATCTCTTGAAGGTAGTCATTCACAATCCTACCTGTATGAGGTCGGGCATTGTCATGCATAAATATAGCATCCTCACCTAAATTGACCATAAATGGACCAACGTGATCATTGAGGATTTCTTCCACATATCTTACGCTAGTTAAAGAGCCGCTTTCTATGATCACCAGCTCTGTGCGACTTTCAGAAGAAATTCCGGCCCACACAAGTACAGACCCACCACCGTAGGCTACTTTTTCTTCGATGCATGCTTGCTTGAATCTTTCCCCTGGTCTTCGATACACTCTGTGTCTTCCATCGTGCTTGTAGAGCATAAATTTTGATTCGTCGGAGAACATAACTTTTGACCAATCTTCAATACTCCAATTTACGTGGCTCTGGGCATATCTTAGTCTCGAAATACGATGCCCACGCTCCAGTTTAGGGCCGTTTGCAGGTCTAAGGGGTTTTAAGTTAGATGCAGCAAGCCGACGTCTTACTGTCCATGCACTTGGGTTACTTCCTCCGAGGCGTCGAAACTGATTGGTGAGTTCAGTTCCTGTGAGAAAGCGATTTCGAAGCATGGTGTTCACCAAGTATCGGTCTTCTCGTGCTGTGGTACACCTGGTTCTGCCCGTTCCTGGTCTGCGTAGGTTAGAACCAGTTTCTTCGTAACGTCGGAGAACTCTTTGTACTGTTGACAGCGACACACCGACAGTCCTGGCTGTATCGCGCTGACTCCGGCCGGTTTACAGCATTGTAAGTATTCTGGTGCATTCTTCAGGCGTAAGCGACATAATTTCAGCTTGAATAATGAATATAGAGCACTATCAACATGGTTTATGTACCCACATAAATGACAGATTACAAACAAAAGCAAAACCAAATGCTGTAATTTCGTAGTTCCATCTTCGAAAGTGGCCCTTTTTCAAATTTGATTTTTTTATGATATAACTTTACAATAACTAAGAAGTTTTAATACCTTCATTTAAGGAGTATTACATTGTCTATTAAATACAATTTATTGCATTAACCTAGCATTTTTAGTTTCCGAGATTTTTAGGATTCTTTAAGTGACCCGGATTCATTGCTCTCGAGTGTATTTGCTTAAATTTACTTAGCTTCCGTAACATAAAATAAGTGGATACTCGTATCAGTAAAATAATAAAAAAATGTTAAGGACAACATATCTACACTCGAGAGCAATGAATCCGGGTCACTTAAAGAATGTTAAAAATCTCGGAAACTAAAAATGATAGGTTAATGCAATAAATTGTATTTAATAGACAATGTAATACTCCTTAAATGAAAGTAAAAAAAATATGAGTCACCATACATTTTATTAACACAAAATTACATAAAGAAAAAAACTGCAAGTACAGACCCACCACCGTAGGCTACTTTTTCTTCGATGCATGCTTGCTTGAATCTTTCCCCTGGTCTTCGATACACTCTGTGTCTTCCATCGTGCTTGTAGAGCATAAATTTTGATTCGTCGGAGAACATAACTAGAAGAAAAAGTAGCCTACGGTGGTGGGTCTGTACTTGTGTGGGCCGGAATTTCTTCTGAAAGTCGCACAGAGCTGGTGATCATAGAAAACGGCTCTTTAACTAGCGTAAGATATGTGGAAGAAATCCTCAATGATCACGTTGGTCCATTTATGGTCAATTTAGGTGAGGATGCTATATTTATGCATGACAATGCCCGACCTCATACAGGTAGGATTGTGAATGACTACCTTCAAGAGATGAACATTACTCGTATGGAGTGGCCAGCGCGCAGCCCGGATATCAACCCGATCGAGCATGCTTGGGACGAGCTAGGCAGATGCGTAAAACAACGAAACCCTCCCCCAATCACGCTTCGTGAGCTCAAAATTGCTCTCACAGAGGAATGGGAGAATATTCCCCAAAATCGTATAAGAAACTTGGTGTACAGCATGCCAAACCGCGTAAACGCAGTAATGGAAGCACGAGGAGGCAATACGAAGTATTAAAATTCAAGAAAATCGTAATAAAGTTCAAAAATTTCATGTTTCCTATTTTTGTTTTAAGGAGAGATCAGCAGTTTTTTTCTTTATGTAATTTTGTGTTAATAAAATGTATGGTGACTCATATTTTTTTTACTTTCATTTAAGGAGTATTACATTGTCTATTAAATACAATTTATTGCATTAACCTATCATTTTTAGTTTCCGAGATTTTTAACATTCTTTAAGTGACCCGGATTCATTGCTCTCGAGTGTAAATCAATTTGTTTAGGGGTCAATCTTGAGTATGATTTATCAATTACAATGGTTTGACCTCATAAAAAATATTACGTGGGCAAGTGACCTTTCAAGAAAGTCTAGAAAATGCATGACAATTAAAAACGTGATTAGTAAACAGCAGCAGTATTTATAGATAAATAACCACCTATGGTTTTCCGGAATTAAAAGTACCGTATGTCCTTTTTAAGGACCTAAAGTATCTACTAACCAAATTTCACCAAAATCCGTTCAGTAGTTTATGCGTGATTAATTAAAAAATATCTATCCATCGATCCTCACAAACTTTCGCTTTTATAATATACGTAGGTTACAAACCTAGGTCCATATACAACATATATATTGCTTTTGTCTTAGTTTAAAAAAATGACAAGCTAACCAATAAACAGTTTTAATAAATTATAAGCTTGCTGAATTCAAATAGCCTATTTGAAAGTTGAAAGATAAAACTAAGGTCATATGCATATACGTACGTAATAATAAACAATGTAATTAGCTGGCCAAGAATCCGTTTGATTACTTGTGTGAATTTAAAACAATAAACTCATTATTGAAACGCTTAAGAAATACTAGCTTAATTAAAACCTATAAAACTATGCGTTTAGAAAAACTACTGTTTTTATTAAAGCACCTAATATGATATATTTGTCAACTAGATTTAGAAACCTGTTATAATTAATTATGTTTTTTTGAGCTTAATGTAGTTTTGTCAATTTGGGTGTGACTTTAATGTAAAAAGATTAATCGGTAATTTTTAAATCTTTATATTTGTCTACGTTTTGTAAATTATCCTGTTTTATGCACTACGATTTAACTTATTGAAAATGACACTTATAAATTTGTTTTATTCAAACATTTTTAGAACAGAACGTTACTGTAGTGGTTTTGTACCTACTTTGACGCTAGTTGTGGTTACTTGACATAGTGACTTGTGACATTAAGAACTCACTTACCCTTACTAAGAACTCCTTAACATTTGTTGTCCAAGGCATGAATAAAGATCAAAAAATGAATATTAGTACCAACCTCCAAAACCACTCCTCCCTTGTCATGTCAGCTTTCCTACCTTCTCAGTTTCCGCTTACAATCATCATCGTCACTTAGCTTTAATTATTGGCATTGTAGATTAAAGTCTTCCCTTTGTTTTACCATAGAATCACAAAGGCATATGACCCATTGAAGATAACACAAATATGTACTTACGATACACGAGACAGGCGGCAAAAATTAAGAGCTAAACTGGCAAATTTCTTGAGTTTGTCTTGTTTGACTACGCTTCTTACGCAGAAGTTTCTCAAAGCCTAACGAAGGATAAGTAAAAAGTTCTTACCATAAGCGAGGCAGGCGGCAAAAATCGCGAGGTGCACACAACTCATGTTTGTCTGTTCTGTCGACGTCTGCGCGACGTTCTCTGGCCGGTAGCACTGGTGCGCGTGCGCAAGCGACGCCGCTCGTCGCGGGAGACAGTGTTCTATGTGTAGGGGGGCTTGATATGAGCCAGAAGAATATCAAGTAAACACTAGACTGATCACCATTAAGATGTGGAAGAAAAATAGCTTGTAGATATCGTTACAAACACTTGCTAGATTTACAACATCAGCCTGTAGTCCACTGCTGTACTATGAACAGCACTCCTAATTAACGCTTTTGAGCCTAGTCTTCGGCTTTTCTTAATCAAGTTTCTTCCAGACGATTTTCGCAGGTCGTCCCTTTATCTAACCGGTAGACGTCCTACACTATACGATTGCCAATTTGCGGTGCGCTTACTAACAAAATTATCTTGAATAAGTCAATCAATCAAAAGTTCTTTATTCAAATTTGACATCACAGACGCACTTATGAACATTAATTATTACAATGACTCTACCACCGTATCGGAAAAAGAACCACTACTCAGAAGAGAAGGCAGAAGGCAAGAAATTGAGGGGATTTTTTTTTAGAAATTTTGTTACAATATTTGTTGTTTGCTTTTGACAATATTATGTTTCTTCTGAATAGGTACATAATCACACGTAAGTACTTTCAAGTTTTATTTACTAGTACATAAATTTACACACGTGGGCCGCCACTGTGTTGCGCTAAACAAAATACAGCGTGATTTTGAGTTTAATTCAATATACAGTAATTTTTAAATACCATCAGAAAGCTCGCAGACCATAATTCTAATCATAATGACCCTTTATATACAAGTATGTGCTAATAAGTGCGGATCTCTCTCATTTTTATGTGATTTTTTCATCATAAAGCCATAGGTATTCTGAGCACGACTATGAATAAGACTGTCACACAAATGTCAGTATCGAGACCAAGTCACCTATTACGAAAACGGCCATATACCTCGCCGGCGCGGCGTGCCCTGTGTGTCAATATATCACCGACATATATCTACTACTGAAATCTATATCTTATATAGACATATATATATATCTATACCTTATCTATATCTTATTAACATATCCGAATACAAGGAATCTTATCTTATTTTTTACTCTTATCTTGTGTTATGTGTGTGTGTGTCTGTGCTTCATAACGGTTCAAAAGATTTTGATGAAATTTCATAGTATATTTGTAAGTATTTTAGGATCTGGAATAGGACGTAGGGTTCATTCCAGAAAATCGAATTGTTTAGGTAACAACTATGTATAATTCTAGGCGGACCGAGTCGCGGGTATTGGCTAGTATAACTTATACAAGGAACTAGGTATTTTGCCATGCCTTAATATGTGGATATAGTTAAATTTTCCTGTTTATTGTATATAGCCTACTTTGTATCTGAATAGCATTTAGGAGAAACATTTTATAATTTTTTTCGTACTAAATCAAGACTACCTATAGCAGAAAATTACTGAGAATCAACTTTTACCTATAATCTCAGATAATAATCTGATGCAAATGAAATCATTGAAATATGCTCATCCAGTTAGTAATAGAGCAACAAACGATGTTCTATGATCTTCGATTTATGCAAATATCGATAGCAGATAGATAAAATTCAGCCTGTCAACGAACTCTTATGTAAACGCAGTCAGTTTTTCGAAATATCAAACGTTAACTATAATTTAATAGCTGGCGTAGTTTTCTTTTAATAATTGATTTCAATAAACGGTGACCTAAATTTCGTGGTTTACAAATTTATTTTATTTTATATTCATTTTGTTTAAGGTTAAATTATTTAGATAATATCAATGAATATACTTGTAAATATTTTCACAAATATTGATTTATCTTTTATTTTGAAGAAATATTTATGTTTATTGTATAGATATACATTGGGAAGGTCTATGTCCAGCAGTGAATAAGATCTGATATTGTGGACGATGGTAAAAAAAAACAACAAGCCCGTGGATCTACAAATACTGCAGTCAAACCTAAACCCCACGAAATAAAATGACGTAGCAAATAATGAATGTTAATGGCATATCATAAGTAAAAAGATTTTTGGGACTTCTCTATCGATTACTGCATAACTTCTAACAAAACATTGTTTTTCAAACAACTTTGTCAAACGAGCTAGCAAAACAGACCACTCGCCGATACAAAAAGTGGGCCACGCCTACTTTATCTAATCAAGAATAACATGTTAGAGGTTAGAAATAACCAAAACATGGACGCAGCAGACACGGCTTTATGTTTAGGGTGGGAGTTAGAAAACAGTTTTATATCAAATATGTATGATTTGATGCTATATTTGTGAAATAATCAATTATTTATCATTAATACAACGAAATAAATAAACCTGCAGGGGAATCGTCTAACTCGGAAACCGATCCCAACAGCTTTCAAATACGTATTGTGATCGGTATTTGTCTGTGGAATTGTCGAACTTTTCTACTCAAAGTCCACGTCCCAATCCCTATCACGATCGCTAAAAATAATCAATATTGCATTTTGTTGCTAACGCCTTCCAAATTTAAAATTGAAAGCGATCGCCGATCCCGATCGATTGTTCAAGTTACACGATTCCCCGGCAGTTTTCCATTTCTCTGAATAAAACCATCATCTTAAACTGAATAGTAAACCATTCAATATCTATTAATTAATGGCAATTTTGTGCAGATCAAATGCATTTAATGTCCTTTAAATTCATAATATCTCTAGAAAGTTGCCTGCACCGCGTTTCCTTTTCGGTGCAACTCATTCAATTTATAAGTACTACTATAAAACTGTAACTAAATCGTGTCTGTACATTGAAGATATTTTTTCAAAACTAGCTAGGTTATTTAAAAGTAATTGAACCCGAAAATATACATTTTGTCATTGCGGTCAATTTGTTACCTTTATACTCAGAAAACTCTGGACGGATTTTGATGCGGGTTGCGTTGGTAGCTTAAGTTACAACTTAATAAAAGGTATTAGCAAAAAAATGACGACTATGCCTTAATTATAAGACATACTACACACAAGTTACTAAAAATAACTGAAATATTTATTATTCAGTAAATATATTGGACAATATTTTGGCCTTTAAAGGTCCGTAAGAGCGTCTACCAAAAACATCACATACATAATTTATTTATTTATTTATTTATTATTAGATGATCAACAGCTTATACAAGAGATTCAGTTACAATCTTAAGTAATCATAATATAGGCTAATGAAAGATCATCCTAATTATTACAACTATTATGTATTTTGCGCTCTCTAGCAGAGGATTCAAGTATGTATAAAGGGTGTATATGTGTGAGTCTATGTGTGTGTGTGAGGGTGTGTGTATGTGAGGGTGCGCGTATGCATGTAAAGTTGACTGTGTATAATTGCTCCATCAAAAACGGATAACAACAAAAATACAGCTTGACCTCATACTCATAAATCGGCACTCTCATTGTACTGGGCAGATGTTTCTAAAAGAATCGGGGGAAAATATGTTATTGGAATTATTCTTTTGTCCACGCGGACAAAGTCTCATAAAACAGCTAATGTTTATAAAGGTAAAACACCTGCACGTTTCGTAAAACTAAAGCCGTGTAACCTGATCTGATTCATTAACTTATTTATGAACGATTTATTATAATAAACTGAATATATGTATAATTTGTATAATAAATACCAGTAGTGACGGAACTTTATTAATGTAAATCACTCAATTTATCACTTTTCTTTGTCAGTTTTGTTGAATTTTATTTTAATTTAGGGTTTGCATTTGAACGTTGTGATTGTATAGAAAGAGAGATTTATGTATAGAGGTTTCCGTGCATGATGATGAGATGAGATGATGATGACGATGAGAGAGTAGTGCCTCTACTAACCTCGACGATTTATTATTGAAGTAAAGATTTTTAAAGTAGATATAGTTATTTATTTGCCACCATCGCACATTGCAAATGTAATTGAGAAACTATTTATTAAAAACTTTTCTTATTACTATATTAAACAACTGCCACGAAAAATATTGTTTAGACCGCCCAACAAACTAACAGGGGAGGACATCGCTTACATCGTCGATAAGTTGCCAGTCAGTCAATATTTTAGAGGATACATCGCGGAGAGAGTGCTCTGGAATTACACGATCTAATTCCTCCATTCCTTTTTTACTATCGGACAAAAACACATACAGAGTCTCTGCATGGTTAATCTCCTATCCGAAAAACGTTTCGTTGCGCTTGACCTTGAGCTAAAGAATGGAACCATTTCCAGCACTCTGCGCGTACGTTCGCATTGCCCCGCTGGAAAAGCATTCGCAAATATGTACAAGTAAATGTTAAGCGCCCTATGTAGGTAAATGTTTTTTTTGTGTAACCGAATGACGAGCTGGTCGTTTGCCTGATGGTAAGCAATACGCCAGCACATAACAATAACAGCACCACCCAGAACATTGTTTTGCAGAATCCTGCAGCGCTGCACTGCGCTCACTCTGCGTCTGCTTCACCCTGAGAAAATTAGCTGTTGAGTCTCATAATGCACAGTTATTTCGCAGGCTACAATGCCCTTCAAGCCGGAACGGTATTGCTTGCGCACTACTGCTTGATGGCTGAATAACTGGCAAAGCGGTGGTATCCATCGAGAGGGCTTCTCGCATATGAGAAACCTAATACCAGTAAATTTATTATACCTAAAATGTCTTAATATTGCTCACTGTACAAACAACAAATAAAATAACAAGACTGCGAATGCTATAACACAAAACGGTCACGTACTCGTACGAATTGCAGCAAAAACTTGACGTTATCTGTTATCTATCAAGTACCTACATTTAATTGTTGTCTCATAGCGTAGCGGTGCGTGGCGGTGTAAAACCACACCGGAACGTAGATTTAGGAATAAATAGAGTTGGTAGATTTATTTATTTCGTTATACTATCACTTACTATACCACCGTCTGTTTATGTTTCGTTATTCCTCTCCATCCAAAGGTTTATCTATCTATATATGTAGATAAATAAACCTATACTAATACTATAAAGAGCTAAGATTGTTAGTATGTTCGAAGGAGAGAATCTCTGAATCTAATGATTCGATATTGAAAATTCTTTCACTGATAGAAAGCTACACCAATTAACTATTACTTGCTACACTAGCCTTGAGTAACAGGCTAAATTTTATTTTGTCGACGCGAACGAAGTCGCGGGCGGTTGATAAAATTTTAGGACTGAAATATGAAATCCCGATAGTTCAATAGCTCAGTTCAAAAATTCAGTTGCGTAAAAAAATTATGTAGGTAAAGTATGTAAAGTACCAACGCTTTGCTAGTTATTCTGCTGTCAAGCAGTAGTGCGCAAGCATTACTGTATTTCGGTTTGAAGGGCATTATGTGAAGTTACTGAGTATAATATGAGACTTAATATCCGGTGTCTCGGTATTAAAGTTTTTTGTGGCACTGCAACTGTTTAGAGCAAGCATGGCTTACCATCAGGCAAATGACTAGCTCGTCTCGTTGCTTACTTCCATCAATATTAATGTAAAATTTAAATAAAATTTTAATGTATAAAATACAGTAACTAACGTAACTAGTGCTCGTTCCAACTATACTTTCGAACAGCCCCCGTATCCATATGTCCCTCAAGCGCCAATCGTATATTGTGTTGAGCTCAGATTAAGGTGAAGATTCACTGCGACAAGGTCTCACGATGCTATATATTGTCTCATTAAGATTATCTCAACTTGTAGTTATCGTATCTTGGTATTGTTTTCTGGCCTAAATCGAGAATAATTAGACCGTATCTCATTATTCTCAGTGCAGCTATACCTTAACTTGAGCTCAACACGATATACGATTGGCGCTTGAGGGACATGTGGGTAGGGGGGCAGGACATACTCTCAAACAAAAGTTTCTACTATATGACGATAGGATTCCTCAAACATAACTGACACTGCGCATTAGTAGCTTTACAAGAGACATTCTCATTGTACTGACAGATGAATGACACATGCCATGTCCGAGCCGCTATTACTTCCGCTCGATCAAGCGTTGTCACTGTGTAATAATTTCGGACGTTGTCTGATAGTTTTTGATACACATTGAATGTACGTATTGATGTAGGTTGGTGCTGGAGATATGTAACCTGCTGATTCAGGTGGCAGCGCCCGCCGCTGCAACTTGTGGTGTAAGTTTGTGGTACTTACTAAGTATTTGCCTTCAAGAAAACGTTAGTCATAGTCAATGACTATTTCCATGCATAAGTTAATACCTTTCCATTTCCAAGAAAGCTATCAATAATAATTGCGTAAGTTAGTTTAAAAACAGTTCTGGCTATGGCTATGGCTATAATTAACTGAGAAAAGTAGAATTTATTTATAACTTCGGTTATAGTTTTTCTTACGATTTACGTTTTGTGATGACTCGCAGACAAAATCATTACTTACTTACTTACTTACTAAGATGGCGCAAGCGACCCAAAGTGAGTCTTGGCCTCCGATAATAAGAGTCTCCATTTGGATCTGTCTTGCGCCACCTCCTTCCATTCCTCGACGTGGAGTTCGCACAAGTCCCTTTCGACAAAATCATTGCTCAATGATTTTATGTGAAATGTTTGAAAAAAAGTACCTAAATCTCAATATGTGTGCTCCTGCTCGCTGTACTAGTATGAACTGTGCAACAAACAAGTATACATTTTAACAAAAAAAAACCGACTTCAATGTAACTTCGAAGTCCAAGGTCAAACATCGATGATTATATGAGACCACTTCGTAGCTATACTGACCCAACGCAAAAATATTTTTCCAAATCGGTTCATAAAAAACGGAGTTCTGAGGTAACAAACATTGAACAGAGAACCTGCTCATCCTTTTGAAGTCGGTTTAAAAGTATTTGGTTGGTACTAAAGTAACAGCTTTTTATAAGTGACTTTTCACTGATGTTTTGACAACAACTGATATACCGTATCTTCTTATAATATACTCGATGCCAATACATGTCCAATACTAGTAATTCCGGCATTCTTACATCAATGGCCACTGCGACTGCGCTTGCGCAATACGCGCTACTAATAATAATTACTATTCTTAATGGCCTGCCAGCCTTCGAGGACTGCAAATTGCATTTTAATTCTATAAGTTAAACCATAAGTAATAAGTTTCAAATATATCAGGTCCTTATTGTAACGCCCGTTGTACTATAGTCTGTAAAAATATTTCGTGTACCTTGTTAATTTCTTGTTTGGTGTACAATAGAGCATTAATTATTATCATTATTGTGTAATGAAATATTGCTATTATTATATTTTTGTGCTATTTACTTTTATTATATCTACTTGTTTGTTTATCGTTAGATTTCGGTTATGTTATAGGCATGAGATCCATTGAAATATGTTTTTTTATAGTCGCAATGCAAGAATTAGATACACAATTTATGAAAATAACTTCCTAGCAATGTGTTGAGACAGTTATCTTTTTACCCCTTATTGAATTCAACTGTTTTTCGCATCATTTTAATTAATTTCTTATATAATTTATAGCTTGAAGGTAAAACCAAACAATATTATTATGACATTTAAGTCTGGACTCGAGGGACTTTCTTTGTTAAAATTATCTAATCTGAAAACTATAATCAGTATTAACAGTGTCTCTAATTTATCATCATCTCCCAGATAAACGTTAGACGAACAGTAGGTAGTAGCATGCGGTGAAAAATAAATTAATAGATACATAAACATACACTTTCTTTATACATATATAGGTAGGTACCTACATATGTAAATGTATGTTATAGCTATATTAATAAGAGAGACTACCAACTCCATTTTTTTTAATGTTACTAAGTGATGAGACGAGCAAGTCATTTACCTGATGGTAAGCGCCACGCCTACCCATAACAATTGCAGTGCAACCCAGAACGTTTGAGACCATAAAAAGTACTGCGTACCACTGCATTGCGCTCATCACCCCGAGACATCAGATATTAAGTCTCATAAGCCCAGTAATTTGGCTGGCTACAATGCCCTTCAAACCGGAACACAGTAATGTTGTGTACATAATACACTATTGAGCTTAATCTTTGGGTGTTTGTATGAATTGGACTTTAATTTATTGTATGAAATAGTCTACAAGTTCTGTCTAATTAAGAAATAACGAGATAGTCCATGTCATACAAGTTTTTTGAATACTAATTGACAAATAAGTTCATTACTCTACAGCTAGTTACTAGAACCGCTGTTTTTTATAGTTTTCCTTATGGATTAGCTCAAATCTTTGGCAGCATACACATAGCTTACTCACCCATCATCATCATCATTCTGCCGCCAAGCAGTAGTGTTTCGGACGATGCAGTGCTACGCAGTAGGTACTTTGAATTTACTAAATTCAGGGTGGCATTGCAGTTGTTATGGGCAAGTGTGGAGCTTACCCCAAAGACATGAGACTTATCTACTCACCTATTATATATCACCTGCCATTTTACGTACTCATCGAACTATTAATTATTCTGTGCCCATGGCTGGGACACAGGCCTTCATAAACAGTGGGGCTCAGTGCGACCTGGCGGATGTCCAGTATCAAGTAAAGGTAAAATAAAAGCTTGGTTAAATTACATTATTTATTAGTTAAATAGATATAAGCGCTACGTATTAACCTAATCTTATGACACTGTTTACGCCTTCTTGGGGAGCTTGTTCTTCTCTAGCGGCTGGCCGTCGTAGAAGTTCTCACTGAAATGCAAACACATATATGTAATGTCTTATTCACACACATTTTTATTACATTAATATTATAAATACGGAAGTTTGTATGTGAGTGCGTTTGTTACTTCTTCACGTTGTAACAGCTCAACGGATTTCAGTAAAATTCGGAATAGAGATAGCATAAACCCTGCCATATATACGCTTCTTTTTATCCCGGGAAACCGCAGATGAAGCTAGTTAGCTAGTAACATAACTAAACAACACATCCGAGAAAAAAAGTAAAGTTCCAGTGTAACGCCTGCTACATAAAGCAGTTTTGAAGAATTATACAAGTACCTCCGAAATGCTAGGCGCTAATATGATATTTGTTAAAACATTCTGTTTTGTATGTTGATATTAAAGTAGAGATGTATGCACTGCACATTGTGCATCATCATAATCGCAAATACAGATTTCATATAAAACCTGAGTTTTAATTCAATAACTTAGTAAGTACGTAAGTAATTAAATTTAATGTGTCATGTTTAATGATCCAAAAATACTTTGATATGCGGAAGAGCGTCTAAATAACAGACAGGGGCTTACTATGCTATTGTAGGTATGATTAGAATTCGTAGTTTCCTATCAATTTTGCTTTAGGTAAGAGGGTATAATACTAAATCCTGTACTATAAAATCATAATAATTGTCTTACCATCCAGGAACCTTCTCAGGGTTGTCGCACATGAAGGTATCCTCGTTGTAGACCTTGCCGGACGGGCAGCTTCCCTTCTGAGGCTGGACTCCATTGCGGCAGATGTAGAACTTCTGGCAGTCCTCGGGGTGGGGAAAAGTGGGGTGGGGAAGGGCACGACCGTTGGGGCCCATGACCTCGCCGTCAGGGCAGGAGAAACCGTCTTCAAGAGTATCTGTAATGGAGTAAGTAGCGAAAATAGTACCAGGCATACTTTCAAATCTCTTACAGACTAACATGCAGTAGTTATCAAAATAATTCATCCAAAAAAATAATACCTAACGACCACATCTAACTAGGTAAGGACTACGAAGAGTCACACAATACTCTTTGTAGCTTTTATAGTTCACTATATCGTTCTTGTTTGAGTCACACAATACTCAAACATGAAGCAAGGACTAACGAACGAAGATATACGAGTATGGTATACATCATATATGTAGGTTTACCTATATAGATTTTCTAACATGTTGTATTCAATGAATCGACAAAACTGCTTCCCGTATCGATTCATTGAATTTGCTATGAATAAGCTTATTTAAATATCAAAACTCAACGCACGGATACGTTTATATTTCTCGATATCGTTTATAAAAGGGCTTTCTGAGAACTTGGCTATAACATACATATCATTTAATATTCCGACTGAAATTTTATGTATTGGTTTGCAACGCAGGCTCTGTCAAATCTCATTATACTCTCTACTACACAGGCGCTCATTTTCTTTCATCTTCATAACCAAATTTCCGTGCACTTAAAAAAAAACAGAAGATCGACTTACCCTTAGTGATCCGATCGCATTTCCTGTTGACGACCTCTTTCCAGTCGCAGTTGGAGGTCTCCTCGTCGAAGTAAAGGCCGGGCGGGCATGGCAGCTCGTTGGGGATGCCGTCGGAGCAGTAGTAGAACTTGTCGCAGGCCTGGAAGAGAGGAACTCGGCTTAGTACGAGTAAAAAAGGAATAGCAGCTTGATGAAACGGTTCATGATATACAACTCCGAACTTCGTGCCTGTCTATCTATATATAGCATTTCATACGGTATTTCCTAGTACTTTTGGTGAACTAATGCAAGTTCTGGTAAAACTTTGATTAACCATTAGATACCTATATACAACGTACTAAAATATGTTTAAGCGTTTTGATTTAAATTATAAATGGCGATGAGATCAAAAGGGTGAGCAAGTTGTAGAAAGAAACAGAATTAGATATAACTCGGTTTTTATTTTTATTTTTTTTCCGTTGTAGAATTATGTATGTATGTGGACTTATACTAGTTATTATTTCAGCTAAGATATTTATTTTACAAACTTCTTTATGGAATGCCATATTTAATATATTTAAAGGCTAATTTCATATAGCCCTCATGACTATTAGAAGCTAATCATGCTTTGGCAAGCATAAAATGTTTGCAAGTGTACGTTATTTTTGAGCAAACTCTATAGTGCTGTAAAATTATGTCTGACACTGTCATAAAAGTACTAATATCATCCTCGTACTAATACACAAAAAATTCTCAGTACAAGTAGGTATCAAACTGATGACGCTCTCTGGCTAAAAAAAGTAAGTATCAAGAATAAATTGTCGACATTCTCTGGCTAAAAAACGGTTAAATAAATTGCATCGTTTCCTCAAGCTATTTCGGGAGGTGTTATCCGAGCCGATCGTTTCGTTCGGGATATTATTTCACATCCAATTCCCAAAACAGGTTTGTTTTGCAACTTACCTGCGGATCAGGATGCCTGAAATATCCGTTCTGGCGCGGGCAGTCTTTGGTGGGTTTCGGTTCCTCTGCAAAAAACGATGCCTACATTAGCACAAGTTATTACTTACGTTTAGGTTACGTCTACTTTAGAGCCCTTTACATAACACTTACCAAAATTAACTGACTTATTGATTAAACAGTCAAGTTTATTTATAGACAATCATAGATCACATTCCAGCTTTTTTGAGCCAGGAACCCTCGCGGGGTGACGCAGGAGAGCCCACCAAATTTTTATCACAAGCGAATCGATGGTTTAGAAACGCATATATTGTTTTTTTTTATTTCCAACGAAGTATGCAATAATAAATAAATTCCCTATATATAGGAAACTAGAAACTATGAAGACCATGGTCCCACAAACCCAGACACACAGCCAATGTATGTACTTACGCAGTTCTTTCCTCTCGCCACAGTCTACGTTCGAAGGGATGTCGCAAAGTTCTTTGTTGGAGTTTTCATCGGAGAACACCAGGCCATCCGGGCACAGTCTTGCTTCTGATTTACCTGCAAACAGACACAAAACATTATTAGGACAGTTAATAATTGCTTCGCACCTTATGTAAAGTTTTGGGTGGCGCTTAAACTGTTTTGCTTGCTATGTGAAAGGCCTGCTTGTATCGTCACGCAGTAAAAAACCTAATTGAAAAATCAAATATCTGAAAGCTTAATTAGAACTCGCTACTTTGATCGAAATAAGTAGTAATTGTATGCTGCACTTACTATAGAAATTGTTGTGTTTAGCAAACGGTTCTGCAACAGTAATAAGGAATATCTGTTTCGTAGGCCTTTGATGGTCAACAGGTTGTCCAATAAGTAGTTAGCTTAGTTTTAGTAAGTAGAGTGTAGAATTGTTTTAAGTTATAAAGGCATTCGACATTATCATCAGCATCATCATCAGCCCATCACGTTCCCACTGCTGGGACACGGGCCTTCTCTCATAGAGAGAGGACATTCGACATTATAACTAATACCTACTTTGATTAGATGATTTTAAGGCAAGTATATTCTCTACCTAAGCAATGCTCGCAGCGGTCACAACTTGGATAGGTAACCGTTTGTGTGGTATTTACATCTGAGCGCTACCGTGCTTCGGAGGGTACGTTAAGCCGTCGGTTCCGGTAGTTGTCTGAGGACAACAGTCGTTAGGCTATGTTGTAGCCTTCGGGCGGTCTAAAAACTCCGACACCAGAGTTGGCCACACACCCACACGAGCTAAGAAGGACCTAAGCAGAGTTTTATCAACTTTTCTATTACGCGTCATGTAACCTTCCCCATTTACTACTTACAAAGGAAACTAATAAATACCTTGCATAACTGTAAATTATGAAACTCTAGTTACTGTGTTAAGGCTAAACTGTTAATAGTATGGTTATCATTATATCCATCTTGATGTTGCATTTTTTTTGTTCTTGATAAATAAATTGGCTAGGGACTGTGACACTAGCTGTATCCGGCACGCGTTGCAATACCACGTAAAAATAATATGATTTCTTTTTTGGCTAGGAACCTTTGCTGGCTGTCGCAGAACAACTCACCGAAGTTTCATCACGATCGGATCAATGGTTTAGGATTGCGCACTCCTCTATGTAAATTCATTTTTATTTATATGGATTAATCAAAGAATGAGCACGTCTTCAAAATAAATACAATACATATTAAATAGCAGTTATCTACATACATAGAGACAAAGATAGTATGTCTAATAACAAATCCTTTTATAATCTGGTTATCTGGAAGGAATCGCTTTAAGCCATAACCGTTCATCTTAACTCGTCTTAATTATTGTTTTCTTTTTACTGTAATGATTTATTTCCTGGGTAAGACAAAACGTTATATGTTTATTTACGTGTATCGTAAGTTGATCACCGTTTGGCAACGTTTAATCCAAGATTACATTTAGACAAAATACCTACTTAGCACTGATTTCATCATTTTTGGCAGCATGAGTTGCCATATGTCAATAAATAAATGAATGTGTTGCCATTTACCAGAACAGTATAGTAAATAAACTGTACCCTCTTACTATTTAGGACAGATGTTTTCTACAATATAAACGCATTTATTCCAAGATTTCATCTATGATTTAACTACTTGTGCAGTCATGTGTTGCCAGTACGCAGAAACCTGTACATAACATTCGGCTACACAGTTTGAAACGCTGGGAATTTTCACAGTCTATTTGCTGCATTAATGGCACAAACACTACGAAATTCTTATGGAGTAACTACTAACACAAGACGACGTTAGTTCCGCTATGCTGACTGGCAAAGTTTATGAAGAAATTGTATATTCATAAATATTTAAATGTTAAACAAAAAGCAGGTCATTTAAAACTAAAGTAGGTATTATTTTGTAATAGAACTGTTATGTATTAGAAAAGGCCTAAGTATGCCAAATTACCTACGCAGAAAATAAGTAAACAACGGAGTATGTGACCAAGTCTATTCATTCTAGAAGCATTTAATGATATGGCAGCCTTCGATAACGAGGCGCATGCCTCCTTGAATGCGAGCGTTGATCTTATTGACAGTATTAAATTACGCTGCTGCATAAAACGCGTCATGTAGACTGTCTATAGCGTATTTGTTAAGATAAATTACTTCTTCCCACACTCAACAAATTGTCACCTTCGAAACAACTAAAAAGGTGCGAAGCTATAAACTCGTGCATTCTCACACATTATCCACATGGAGCTTTTATGATAATTACGTTTTCAGTTGACCTTCATTCGATACTAACCTTTCGTGCATCGGTAATAAAGGTCACACTGGTACGGGTCCGGGTAGTAGCCACTCTTCTCGGGGCAGTCGAATTCTTGGCCTGAAACTGAAAACATCATGTTAGAAGAAAAAATATTTTTAACACAACAAAGCGTAGAAAAGGTTAATAATTGATTTACCACATAGCCTAAGTGCTATTTTACAGTTTCTAATGCTAATTTTGAACATTGCTCTGATTTTTGAAGCAGATTTTGTGAAAGCTATTTTTAAGAATATAAATGGACCTCTGTCTGAAACTGTATCTCGCTAGACTGTGTTCCTATTATCGGCCACGAATAGCCCTATAAAGAAGAAGAATAGAAAAAGATATAAGGATATAACCATAGGATTAAGACCGGTCAGTTATTTAAACTATTTCCAGTTTAACGTAACGACGCTTATCTCATTAAAGATTTAAGAATGGCTGATTTATTTAACGAATACAATACCTAGGTGTAGCAGTAACAAGTTCTACGCGGTACTATAAGTAATGAGCACACGTTGTGGTTTGCCATCACGACGTCTACCTACAAAGCCCATGGTCCTATCTACCTTTATCTGACTGACTGACTCACTCACTAACCACGAAAACTCAAAACTATGAAGATTTTTGAATAGATTTCAACGAGAAATTTATCATGAATGATATTTTTGGCTTCTAATAGGGATGGACTTAAAAGCTCTTGTTAAAAGAGATTCGGTTCGAATTACTCGCTGAACATAATATGTATTATTACCATAGGTATACTTAAGATTTTGAATAATTAGGAAGAACAAAAAAATGTTATTGCTCGGGACGGTATTCCGGAGACGCAGGTTCGATCCCTGCCCGAGCAATATCATTTTTCTTCTTCCTAAATATTTAAAATCTTGAGATTTCCGCCTAGCATGCGCTAATGCATTCAATATCAGAAATAGGTATACTTAGTACACATTTAGGTACTTCTTTTAAATTTCTTAACGTTTTAAATAAATAAAAATAAAATAAAATTCGTTTATTTCAGGCAAAAGACTCATATGAAAATGACAATGAAATTGAATAATAATAAAAAATAAAAATAGTCATACTATTTATAAGACACTCGTATAAAGTGCCTTACAGTCACAGTGTCATAGGTTATACACACCGAGGTGTGTCGTTTTAATGCACGCTACCAATTTTTTTCTTCACTGTCACTGGATAACTAGTAAAAATGCTTTAGCAAGTTCTTCTTATGTACTTCATTTGTAACTGCAATAAAGAGGTAAAGAAAGAAATAAAAGCCATGGGCAAAGCCACGGGGAGAATCCTAATATGTCTAACAATATTGACACCTAAACCTAAAGTATCGGAGTACTTATTACCTAAGTCTCGACCAGCCTAGCCTATTTCTATTACCAATACATACTAAGAAAGTATAACCTGAACCCAAGGTTACAAACCTAGTTTCTGACTAATAAATCAGATTTAATGTTGCCTAGACAGCTATTAGGCAATTTCGAATTAGACACCTACTTAATTACAATACAATTATACAAGTACTTTCAACGATAACATTCTTGAAGGTAGCTAATGAGGGCTTAGCTAACTAGGTGGCATTTAGTCTAACAAAAATTAGCCCGTTAATTCTAGTTACGTAGAAATGAAATACTTTTTTCTGAATTGTGTTTTTTTTTCTGTGCATACTTTTATATTGTGTCTTCGTTAAAACTTATTTTATTTCAGAGGAGATTCTCAATTCGAATCTTTTTTATGTTTGTTATCTCACACTCTGTCATTTAACTGATTAGGAAAATTATTTTTGCGTCGGGCTCAGTATAGCTTCAAGGTGGCCCTATATAAAATTCATCGATATTCTACCTTGGACTTCGAAGATACATCAGAATTGAAGTCGTTTTTTTGTTATCCTTAAAAAAATAAATTATATTGCAAAAAGCTTTTAGTATAACGTAACTACAATGCTACCATGAACCCCTATAATATGCACAGCGACCCAAGTACAAAAAAAGAATGCAGTATCGATGTTATACTATAGTGCCCTAAACCGCTTCGAAATCGCAGCACAGTAATTCTGCTCTTGACCCCCAATTCTACTACCGTATTCACCGCTCGCATTTCAACGTTTCATCACCCAATACTTCAGGCTTACGGTCGACTCTCACGTCATTTTCTATTGCGAAAACTATTCACATTTTCGTGACGGAATTAAATAGGTACTTTGCCCTTGCAACATATGCGTCTCACTGCAAGCCTAGTCCACACGAAGTATAGGTACTATTGTAATTTAAATATATGACTTATCACGAAATAGTGAGCGCATCGTGCGCTTAAACTGGCATTTGTTTTAGAGACAGCCATGATTTGACTGCTGGAATATGCTGCTATACAAATGTGTCTGGTGTGGAACAAGCATTACTGGAGCTAGGTATGATTGACGGGGTGAAAGGAGGACAGCGAATTGACGCATACACGACTCGATGTTGGAACAATAGAAGTAGATAATTCGATCGATATCGTCTTACTGGAATCATGAGTGGGTTACCTTTTTGTTGTAAGAGAAACAATACACGATAATTCAGATACAAGTTCTACGACTCTATCATAATCAACAGTAAAAGCATTACACTTAGATCTTGTGGCTGTCTTGAAATGCAAATTCATCGCGTAATAGAGATAATGTACCTATATATAATTATATAAAGCAAGAAAATATTAACGTTACCTAAGCTGAGGTAAACGTAGTTAACTATTACATATTTGAAATATATTAATTCAACTTAAGTAGGTCTAATCATTTCAGTCACATAGTGGTCAATATACGTGTAGCTGATTTAATTGAATTCATGCTACATATAAGGAAAGTCACGATCAAGATAAGACTACTAATCGAAAGCTTTTTGTATAAAAGAAAAAATAAAACGAAATCCTAATTCCGTGGAAAGAATATATAAGAACCCGGAAACATTGTCACAAAGGCACTCCTTGGATGCAAAATGTGAACCAAAGCAAGTTGACAATATTGAACTAAGCATACCTTAAAATAATCTCGATTTCAATGCAAACATGAGTCACAACTGCAGGCTTTTGCGACAGTTTAACGGGCTCCTATTCAAAAAGACGAAACGTATAATATCATGAATAAATTGTAACTTTTAACATACCCAATCCGCAGACGGCCAGTCCAACGACGAAGAGAAAACTTTTCATTTTTGTATTTTATTAAAATTGACAAAATAATAAACTAACTAGAAGTACGTGCGGTTCCTTCCGAAGGTTGCTACGTATTGCCGAGGCACTGCCTATTGTAGCCGGCGCAAGCGCAGCTTTATTACACTACGTTCGACAAATGTGATTGCCGTCATTAAGCTGATAGTAATTGTGAAAGATACGCATATCGCTGTTTATTGTCTTTAAAAATGTAAAGTAAGTAAAAGAGAAAGCTAAATTGGTATTTTTAGTGAGGCAAATTAAATAATCAATGGGCTTTTGAGTATTTTGAGAAAGTACCTAATAAAACACTTTCTTACGTCAGAGGACATTCGTTGTATTTTTCTGATTAAAGACAATAAAATACTTTATTGCCTAATTTTATTTCCTATTTACATTTTTTGAAACGTCATGAAAGTAACAGGTTTAAATGGCATTAAATAAGGGTAATTCTACTTATTATGTATATGTTTTTGTGTATGGTATTTTAAGAAAGAAAGTGAATAGATTGAACGTGTTGATTGGATTGGTTGAAAATTTAAATTACTTTTTAATATATGTCTCATAATTTTTTGTTGTTTTTTCGGTCTTTTTTCTGCATTTATCGTCGCACTATATTCAACCGATTAAACTGTAACAAGTGAGTGTAAAGTCACTTAGAAAAAGTTCTCGATACATTACCATTACCAACCACATACATACCTACATAGTTAAGTAGGTGCACACATCGAGGTCCAAAGCCCGACAGCCTCGTTTTCCCATGGTCAATTTCATGGCACTCAAAGTCGTTCACTTTAAACTGTCTATTATAGGTATCTATAGAAGTATATAATTATAGCTTTATAGCATATTCCACTCCCAAAATTGGATAACACAGTGACCGGTAATGCTTATAATTATATACTTATATATAAATGCTTAAGTGTGTTTGTTTGTTTGTTTATCCTTCTTTTACTAGATCCTTTGCTTCAGTGCACTTTGGTGCAACCGATCGACGTATTTTTGCACTGAGATATAAAAGTACCTAAAACTATGTCTAAATGTTATATTTCAAATATTGCCGCGCAAAAGGTCACCTCAGAACTTATGACATCATAGGAAGTCAAACGAAACGACAAGCTCTACGAATGCAAACTTGCAAAGTGATTTAGACGATTTTGTGAAATGAAAAACATATCGTTTTGATTAAGATAAAAAGCAAAAATATAAAATAAATACAAACTTCGCACTCATACACACTCATACTACTCACACTCGTATTTACTTTCAGATGACGTCGACGTGTTGGTGTTTCGTTTAAGATATAATTAATTTTTAGAAAAAAACAAAAACCGACTTCAATGTATCTTCGAAGTCCAAGGTCACATATCGATGAAATTTATATGGGACCACTTCGTAGCTATACTGAACCCGACGCAAAAAGAATTTTTCAAATCGGTTTATAAATGACGGAGTTCTGAGGTAACTAATATTAAACAAAAAAACACAATCGAACAGAGAACCTCCTCCTTTTTTGAAGTCGGTTAAAAAAAGATAAAAGATGTCAGAGTTATTAGATTTTATTTATCGATTTAAAAATATAAATGATTATTATTTTACAAAAATATTGAATGAATAATCTTTCAGATTCGACAAACATTCGTAACTACATTTTATTTTTTGTTCGATTACTATCTTATTCCCTATTCCGCGCGGGCGATGCCACGGGCACATTTAGTGGACAGGTGGACATATCATTCGATATGAAGGTCATTCGAATGGCGGCATTCTGGCGTTCTTTTACATTCCCTGTTTTTGTATGAATCCGCATATTCAAAAATGCAGTTTGTGGTTTTCGCTGAGTTTTAATTGACTTAAATTAAGATACATTTAATAAATCTTGATATGCAGATGAATCATCCAACACTAGAATATCTACATTCCTGTTATAATAATCTTTAATCATTTTTATACCATACCTACTCTATAAACTTTTACATATTGCTTGAGTTCCTTTTTACCCACTTAATGAATTGAAGTATTTAGTTGTTATAATTCATATTATCTGCAACTACCTCGACATTTTACCTTACGTTCTCGCAATACTTAAATTATCTAAATAGTTGTATTACATAATGTGAATTATTTTTGAATAAAGTTCAAATTAAATGTGACTAGATAATAAGCTCTGAATCTAAGAAATAAATAAATAAAGATAATAAAATTATATAACTTCGGACTTTAACTTTTTTGTAATGTAAGTTGAATCATCTTAATTATGAATATAGCATAGAATTTTGGTTTTTTGTAATGTTGTTTTGTTTTTTGTAATATCTATGGTATATTAGGCCAATCTAATGAACTGTTTATAAACAAGAGCTATTCAAATTCTTGCAATGAAAGTTCTGATAGAGTCACATTAGGCAACGTGACAATTATATGTTAGGCAACTAAATGCCTATCGCAAACTGGTCTAGGTACAACACTAGACCGGGTCCCGGCGTTGCGTGAGTTCACGATCTCACCTACTTACCGACCAGTAGGCTGAACAAAAATATATAACCGAACTCTTTGCAACTATGTCGCTGTGAAACTTTGACAGTTCTTTACTAAACGAAGCATTATTTTTTATCCAACTGAGTAATGAGACGAGCAAGTCGTTTGTCTTATGGTAAGCGCCAAGCCTACCCATAACGAATTAGTCCCCTGAAAGGTTGTAGCAGCAGAGTAAAATTAGTCCGGACACGGTATACCGTCTCATACTCCATTAAAGTGCAAATCTTATGCGAACAGTTGCAAATAAATATGTAAGTCCTTAGATTTAAATACAGTATGCCCACTTACTTACCTTACTATTGCTTGTGAGATTTCATCCAAGAAACGCAAAGCTCAAGTCAAAAAAGCGCTAAAAAGGACTTAATTATTGTGACAAAGTAACACAATGTTTAATTATCTGAATGTAGTTACTAAATATGGTCATGAACATTACAACATGTAAGTGCCTAATATTGGCCGTGACTCGTGATGCAAGTCCAAAGCTAAAACAATAGAACTTATTGCTAAAATATTATTAGTGCCTTTCAGCACCCTTTGTTCTTTTAATCGGAATGACTATTCGGTTTAACAACACTGAAAACCTAAGATATAATTTTGAGATTAGGTAGATAACACTTTATTGTTATACGTCCTGAAATAATATCACAATGTCGTATGGTTTAAAGCTTTGCTAAAATCATTTAATACTAGCGAATTTAAGTAAACTCAAATTAGAAAGCCCCCAACACAAAATACCTATAAAAAGTAAAAAATGACTAAACTGATTTTGATAAAACTTGTCTAAGAACTTGTCTGTCCGTCTATTCTTTTAACATTTGTCCAATCCATCCAAAGGTTGTCTGTAAGAGATTGCATTACGCGATAAGACCGCCAATTGTATTACCCTAGTTAAGATTTCTATTTTGTTCATGTAATTATGTTTGTGGTATGCAATAAAGTGTTATTGTATTGTATTGTATTGTAAGAACCACCGCTAGAAAACTTGCATTCAAATAAAAAGAAACCGCATCTAAATCGGTTCACCCGTTTAAGAACTATGGTGCCACAGACAATGACACATAGTGGTCAAACTTATAACACCCTTCCTCTTTGCGTTGGGGGTTAAAAAATCTATAACATACGACGTGGCCGAGAAGATATTGTTATTGTTATTGGCCTTTGTTAGACACTATCTCACCAGATGGTAATACCAGGAGTTTTATACCTACATATCTTTCGTCATTAGTAATGATGCAGCAATATGATAATATGTCCCAACTAACATTCTTGGTTAAAAAAAAAACCATGTAAAGTAGTTGAATTACCGAAATATTAGCAAAAAGAGGATATTTTTTTCATAAAAATTTACCGAGCTATAGATTTCGTTATTTGTGAATATAATTATACGAGTTGTAACAAGATCTAATAGGAATTTATAGAGACTTTATAATTGCTGGTAATATCTCAGAAATTTATATTTTCAACTATCGGCCAACTTCGTTTTTTTGCTCCGTAATTCAGGGATTGTCTGGCGGAGGAGCTAACTCTATACTAAACAAAATGACACTCAAGTTCATATTTCGCTTCATTAATTTACTTTAAATATTGCGAGTACGTCATGAAGAAATAGTTCCATCATCCAACATGTAATTAATATTTTAATTATCTATTCATATGCGTAGGTGCATGTTCTCTCAGGTAGGTAGAGACGTCCTTTCTCTTCTGTAGTCGTCAACGCATCAATCATACTTTCGTATATTATTTTACACGTGTTTCTATTATAAAATTAAATGCCTCACTGCTCGTTTGCATTAGTATCTTCGTGTCTTTTTTTTTTACACTTTATAGATCTATGTTTGGCCACTATCTCGCCTGATGTGAAGCGATGATGTGGCCTAAGATGGAGCACATAGATCTAGAGATAGACGGCAGTTGAGCGGCTACTCAGACCCGCGTCTCCCCGATGGTTCACCGAACATCATCCCGAAACACGACTAGGTCGCTTAACGGCATGGCTTTGTTCGGTTGGTGGTATTACAACCACGGCCAGAGCCTACCACTCCAAAGCGCGTAAGCGGGTTTCATCACGATGTTTTCCTTCACCGTTTTAGAGCGATCGTACAAAATCTGCACTTAACTATAAGTCATTGGTGCAGGGCCGACTCGGGAATCGAACCCAGGTGCGTCGGATTGAAAGGCGCACGAGTTCCCGCTGAGCCACACTCGCTCTTAAAATGATACTGAGTCTTAATAGATTTTTGCTTTTAAATAGTCATTATGTTCATGATTATAGAGTAGGTAAACATACATAGTCATGTGGTATCAGTATCAGTTATAATAAGTATTAACATTTTATATCACATTTGTTTTTGGGATATCTTCTATATATTAGGTATATAATATAATAGAATAACTCTTTATTATAACACCAAAATACAAAAACAATTAAAAACTAAAATAACAACTAATTTAATAATAGTGTCACAATGGGAGGTCTTATCGCTCAAAGCGATATCTTCCAGACAACCCACAAGTGGAGGAATGTAGACAAAAACATAAAATATACAGATAAGTAAATCTATATAAAACTTAAATACAAAATAGCATGTGAGAACATAAATACCACATATCGAATACTTAAAAAGTAAGGAAAATTAGCTAGCTCGAGTGACAAGTATTGTTTGTTAAAAATAGTCTAAACACCCATAGACCCTGGGAAATATTTTCAAATAATAATAGTAATTAAAACATACCATGGAGTACTAATATTGAATCCCGCTAAACATCTCTAAGGGTAAATTAAAAACAAAACTATAAGTAAGTACCTAATTAAGACCACAGTCTGACCCTCCAACATGATAACCGCATCACGACCTACAAACTAAAATTTAACCAATTTGTTATAATTTAAAAGGAACTTTAAATAATTCCAAATAATTTTACGAGGTTTTTAAAAATGCATCCGATTGCTATTTAAGATCCAGTTTACACTTTATTAATCAGTATTTTTTTCTCAGAAACCTCATTAATTTTCCTGTTCTCATTCATAACAACCTATTTCCTTCGTTATCAGCTTCGTGTCTGTCTGTCATGCCTTTGTAACGATTTTAACCGCTTTAATTAAGCACTTAAAGAGATAATAGTAATTGAAAGATGATATCTTTATTAACTGTAGCTTGTATAGCTGTACCTATTTGAAATAAGTAAAAGGCAAAAAGTATCAAAATCTTATTAGGCGGGCATTCAAATCCTTTCCCGAAAAAAAGTCAGTTGAGGTCTTCCACTTCGCAAGGTAAGTGCATGACTGAGGTCAAATAAAAACTCGAACAGTGTGCTTAGACTGCAACCGAGGTCTACGACCTTTGAAACTTGATCCAAATTAGACGTAGAATAACTGTTACCTCTAAAATATTCTTATAAGTTTTAATAGGCAAAACCTAAAGCTTTTGATAAATGAATGCATTAGCGCATGCTAGGCGAAAACCATAACATCTTTTTAATAGTTAGAAAAATAATGAAGTTGGGTGGGGATCAAACCTGCGTCTTCGGAATACCGTCCCAACGCCTTAATCACTGGGCCACCGAGCCTATTGCTCGAGCAACCAAAGGGTCGTTAAGGCATTGGGACGGTATTCCGAAGACGCAGGTTCAACTCAGACCGAGCAATTTCCTTTTTCTTCTTTCTAATTATTAAAAAATCTTAAACCTAAAGTAGTTTACGAGCGGAATGAATTCACTGTCTTGCGTAGGCATTATACTATGAAATCGTCGAATATGGTAGATATATAATTTCGATTTATAGTCTGAGTCAATACTTTCGACTACTTAGGGGAAGCCCGGGCAAAGCGGCTGTGTTCAAGTTTGATAAATTAAAACAATAACTTAAAATTGAGATCAGATATCTTGTTTAATCTAATCATTAAATGTATTTAACTTTTACATAAAATAAGAAAAATAAAAAAAAAATATTTCAAATACTTTACAATAGAAAACTTAAATAAGAGAAACCACCCGCTTTGCCCGACATCACCGGGTAAAGCGGTTGCACACTCCGGACAAAGCGATTGGTGTCAAAAATTCACTTTACCCAGGAAATTCACTTTGCCCAGGCTTCCCCTAACTTAACTAAATGGATTTCATATGAAATTATTTTTATTATGACATCAACTGAGAGTTGAGACACAAGTAATGTATTGATAATGTAACAGTTAAGTTATAAATAACCTTGTTATAGCCTAAATACGAGTATACACTTATAGAAAGTAGCTTAGAGATCCTAGACAGAACTATTTTAGAACTTCTTAGTGCAACTAACATTATGATTTTATTCTCAACTCAGTTTTTAAATCACCGCCTGGTTATTAACTAAATTCCTACAGTAATTTGAAACTCAGTACTCAATGCCTTTACCTAGGTTACCACATATTTGCAAGCACGCGGATTGGTTAAGCTCAAGTATCTATATTCCTAAAGGTCAAGTAAATATCATTGGAAAGGAGCATCTTATAACATCCATTTTTGACATTACCTCATGCCTAATTAAACCTCTATACATTCGAATGCCAGCGTGACTCAGTGGGAGCATGTGCGACTTTCGATCCGACACACCCGAGTTTGAATCCCGCTGGCCCCCAACACTGACTTTCGTAAGTTATGTGCGGATTTAATACTCTCTCTAAAAAACGATGAAGGAAAACATCTTGAGAACACCGGTATGGCTAAAGATTTATCACAAAAATTCAAGGACATTTAACATCCACCAACCCGCATTGGGCCAGCGCAGCGTGATGGATTATAGCCCATACTCTCTCTATGAGAGAAGGCCCTTTTGCCAGCAATGGGAACATGGATGGGCTGATGACTATGACATTTGAATAGGTACATATATATTTGGGTAAGTAGATATTTCGTATCAATTAAATCCTCAAAAGTCTTGACTACTTAATTACTTACCATTTTAGAGAGATACAGAGGTTATAACTTCAAGCACTTAGTGATAAATAAACAGGTATGTATGTTACTTCCTAGAAAATATAGTACTAAATACTATCCCAGATAGCACGTAAGCCTGCTGCAAGTTTGTTTCACCTTTGATATTGATTTGATAAGTCAAGTTTGTCGCGGCAATGGAATGTAAGCTTGCTGCAAGTTTGTTTTTCTTTTATATTGATTTGATACGTCAAGTTTGTCGCGACAATGGAAAGTAAGCTTGCTGCAAATTTGTTTTTCTTTTGATATTGTTCGATACGTCAAGTTTGTCGCGGCAATAGAGTGCTAGCTTGCAAGCTTGTCTTTCCTTTGATGTGTCTAACACATGTAGTTCCAAAATCATACCTAGATTTCGTTGGCATTAGTGCGGTGCAAGATTCTCCGCGGATCTCTTAGATGTGAAACAGAATAAAAGCTTGATATGTTCAGGAGATTTAACACTAGTTTTGTTTCCTGGTTCAATATCGCTTTGCATAACGGGTTATTTGTGCTGGATCGTGTTTTAAAGCACAAGCACTTGGTAGTTTTAAAAGGCATTTCCTATTCCTGTTATTGAAATAATTAAAACCACCTCCGTCGAAAAACGTCTGCAAATTGACGCCATTATGACGTAGATTTGCTACTTGGGCATCGTCAATCGTATACCGTGACAGAGTGAAACAATTTTTTTTGCATTGCAGGTTCTTTGTTGTGACAAAATTGTGGTGGTCATTATGCTAGTTTGTTGCGTGGTAACTAAAAAGTTTGCCTTAAACTTGCAGCAAGTTTGCATACTTTCCACGGCAAACTTGATGCAAGTTTGCACGTTTGCTACTTATGAAGTCAGCTTGCTGCAAGTCTGAAACAAGTTTACATTGCTATTTGGGATGTACCTATAGGCATCAACTTAAGTAACTAATACCTATCTTTACCCATGGGCAAATTCAAGGACATGTGACATCCACCAACCCGCACTGGATGGTGGATTATGGCCCATACTCTCTCTATGAGAGAAGGTACGTGTCCCAGAAGTGGGAACGATGGGCTGATGATGATGATGATGAATCAATCGTTTATTTGCTAGAATACATCAATTATTATTGCAATTATTTATATTTATTGTTAATTGTATTCAGCATTTATGATAGTATTAATTATTAACTATTCAAAAATTCAGTCACACTATAAAAGCCAATTATATTATATAGTACTAAGTACCTCGTATGTTGTACTATTATTTATTTATTTATTTTGTATAAATGCTTGTTGTGCTTACAGCAGCACCAAAGCGCACAACGAGCTAAATCTATCTATGATACTTATATTTATATCTATTTATGTAAAAACTGAATACAAGTGTTTAAGAAATATACAGAAACGCATATGAAAAATATCAACGTCTGGTGCCTGAGCAATCGGGGCGTACTAAAGAACTATAAGCGATAAAAAATAATTACAAAAGTTACGTCGTCACGCTGAAACATCACCAGCTTTTTCAGATACCTACACAGAAGTGGGCTGTACTTTTCAAAGGTTATTGTTTTATTATTTAATTGTATTCGACTCTTGTTTGTAGACAGCTTTCTCGTTGATAATTTTTATGACTTGCAGTTACATTGAATAGGCGCTATGACCTACGTATAAAAAAGAAATACGACCCGATAATTAAGTGGCGTTGCTGTGCCCTCTAGTCAGAAAGCGGCTGAAGATAAATATCAATTGCCCCCACTCTATGTTACAAGAGATTGAGTATAAAATCTCGTATCTTATGCCTTTAGGCTTCTAGTCAGTAAATGATTGACGCGATGACAAATGCAGAGCCTATGTCTTTTACAGCCCAGTGAACAGTGTATACAAGTACTTTTGGCAAGTGAAAATTAGGCGGGCCTTTTTGCTCACACTCTGTTGTTAACCGCAATTAATAGTATTCTTCTTTTTCTTTACGCTTAATATATCTATGTTTGGCCACTATCTCGCCTGATGTGAAGCGATGATGTGGCCCGCCTCCCCGATGGTTCACCGAACATCATCCCGAAACACGACTAGGTTGCTTGACGGCATGGATTTGTTCGGTGGGTGGATACAACCACGGCCAGAGCCTACCACTCCAAAGCGCGTAAGCGGGTTTCATCACGATGTTTTCCTTCGCCGTTCTACTTATATTGTCATTTTTTAAAAGATCACATCCTTAAATCCTGGCCCTAACTAGAATTCCCTGTATGTAGGGAACCAGGAAGTACGAGAAGCATGATCGCACACACGATACAAATTCTTGCGCTTAAATTTTGCAATGCTCAAACATTTGGGTCGTCAAGGGAATCGAACCCGCAACCTCGGTGGTGTATAAGATTTAAGCCAACCTGCCCAACTACACCACAGAGGTTGTCAAATTCACACAACAACAATTTTTTGCGTTTTCATTTCCATCGTGACACTAACTGAACGATAAGTAACTAACGGCACTGCCATCTTTGGTTACAGTACTGAAATTAAAAGAACTTACGATTTCTATTGTGTAATTAGGTAGGTAAATAGTTTTTATATTTTTCAACTGTAATTGTAGAGATTATTCGAAGACTAGTTCCGCATGCTAGGGAAAAATCTTAATATACTAAATTATTAGGTATTCCGAAGACGCAGGTTTGATCCCTGCCCGAGCAATATCATGTTTTTTCTCAGTACAGGATAAGTATTGCATAATATGAAGCTCAGTTCAAATTGTAACTACAGTTTTGGTCAACGTTTTATGCGCCCATTTATCATGTCATATAGTGATGGATTTTGAAATAAGCATCACCTTTTACTGTACGTAATAGAGCGTGCTATTAAATTCGTACCCATTTAATGGCAAGCTCAGTAATCAACATTCCATAGATAAATGAACTTTGAAATCGGCATAATAATAATTTTCTTCTACTTCGTGGTAGAGCTTAGTATTTAAGCTTGACTGACTATGTATATATGTACGTCTAGACGATGTCATTACATAATAATAAAAACATAAATACATTTTTAAATAAATAACAGGTTGCGCGTTTGATCCCGTCGCGGGAATCGAACCCGCAACCTCGTTGGTGTATGAGATTTGAGGCAACCTGCCCAACCACTACACCACAGACATTAAGGATATACGTTCATTATTGACTGTTGGACGCAACAATTAATAGACAAGAAGACGATATATATAACTGACTTCAAAAAAGGAGGGAGTTCTCAATTCGACTGCTTTTTATTATGTTTTTTCCTCAGAGCTCCATCTTTTATAAACCTATTTGGAAGATACTTTTTGCGTTGGGTTCAGTATAGCTACGAAGCGGTCCCATATGAATTTCATCGATATTTGACCTTGGACTTCGAAGATACAGATTTTTTTATAAAATGTATACTTGTGTGCATTTTATTTGGTAAAATTAAAACTTGTCAAAATTAATAAAAGTGAAGCTTCATACCTGAGATCAAGAGAGTTAATATTTCGTAAGTATTATAGATATATCTTCTTAAATCGAGGGTTAATGAAAATACACATATTGTATAACTTATAATGTATTTAACTTATTAAGTCTTAATGCTTAACTATAATAACATTATCACTAGAGCTTAAGATCTCGCTTTGGGTCCTGACGTCGCCTCTTCGGAATCCTTGTACCAGTCCTCGCTGAAACAGGAGAAAAAACGCATTTTACTTTAAAGATATCATGAATTAATACGTAAAATTAATCGAGTAAGTATCCTGACTCATAACGTCTTCGTAAAAATATTTTAAATCGAAAAATATTTATTACCTTAAATATTTTAGCTCCAAATTGTTCTACTGTCTTATCAGTCAGCGACTGAACAAGCGGGAAGCAGATTTTAGTTAACTTAATATAAGTACTTGTCATTCATAAGAGCAGTCAGAAAGTCATAACTGTTTCAAATGAGAGTCTACTATATCAGTCAAGATATATTGGGAAGAAAGTTGTTTCTTCCAACTAACACCAAAAAGATATAAGTATCTTACCATCCGCGCACGTTCTCAGGGGCGTCACACTTCTGGGTTTCCTCGTTGTAGACCTCTCCGACCTGGCAGCCGAGGTCCCTGGGCTCGATGCCGTTCAGGCATACGTAGAACCGCTGGCAGTCGGTGGGGTGGGCGAACTTAGGGTGGGCCACGACCTGGCCGGTGGCGTCGACCTGCTGGTCCTTGGGGCACTCGAAGCCGTCCTTGGTCTTCTCTAGAAAGTGTGAAGTTAGACATTAGTTAGGAATCAAGTTGTTTTGGAGCAGTTGTAACAACTCTAGAATTGCTTACATGTCAGAGGCAACTTGTATGTACTTCAAATTTTCAAATGTTAAAGAACGATATACACATATACACATATTTTATATATTATAAAGATTATATATTTTTATTATTTAATGCATGAAAAATATTGTTCGTCACACATGATGCCCCATGCCAATGTTTTCTACATTGACGGTAGATACAAAAAACAACAAGTTTCAAGTAAGTCATAAATAAGAAATCGTCGAATCAAAACCTGAGCTTTAATGTACCTACTGTACCAGTTATCAACTACAGTCAAATTAAATCGATGTATTGAGAAAATACTCGTACATGGCTTATTTATTTTAGGTTCTGTTTGATAAAAGTACTTACTGTCTTGAGTAGCGCAGCCCTGGCGTCCAGCGGTGTCGGGCCACACGCAAGTACCGGAGTACTCATCGAAGTGGAGTCCAGCGGTGCACTTGACCTCGATGACCTCGCCCTCGATGCAGTTCATGAAGATGTTGCACACGGTCGGGTCGGGGTGGGCGAAGAAACCGTTGCGGCGGGGGCACTGCGGGGAGGGCTTAGGGGGCTCTGAGGAAAATAAATATCATATTAAAGTAGTCTATTTCCTGAACATAGTTTTAATAGAATAGGTAAACTTAATAGGTATAGAAAACCAGGCGACCGTAATAAACCTTCCACAAAGTTACTTCCTGTCAGGTGAGATTATGGTCAATCGCTGATCAAGCCTTTTGTAATAAGATTTAGACGTGGTAGGTCTCGTATGCGCGAGATCGTATGGGTAGGTACCGCCAACTTTGCCAGTTATTCTCCCGCATTTAGCCGCCAAACAGTAGTGCGCAAGTATTACTTTGTTCCGGTTTGAAGGGCATTGTAGCTGGCGAAATTACTGGGCATAATATGAGACTTAATATCTGATGTCTTGCGGGTGATGAATGCAGTCCTACGCAGTGCTTTTTATGGTACTATAAGTTCTGGGTGGCACTGCAGGCGTGGCGCTTACCATCAGGCAAACGACAACCTCGTCTAATCACTCAGTTCCATAAAAAATACATGCAGTAGACGCGAAAATAGTAATTTGTAAATGAGGTTTTGGTTTAAGGTTCATAAACTTTTTATAATAACTAGAACTTTTACCATCAACTTATCATGTAATAATTAAATCGCACCTAATTATATTTCAAGGTTAATTACCAACTAGTAACAGTTACTTTTATGCAATAGGCAACGGTTCGAATAATATTAACAGTATTATTTTGCAACTCATAATTATGCAGGCTGCATACAATATGCAATATATTTCAAGGTTAACCTTTTAAAAAAGTAGCATCTTCATAAAGTTCAAGTTATAAAAAGCTTTTGGTGGTAGAAATTCAAAAAGTCAATGTGAACCGCTTATGATAATCGCAAGAGCAGCTTTTAAAGTTGACATACGTCTACGAGCTACAAGAACGGAGAATTTTAGTAACAGGTCTCTCGGCCTTGTATTATAAACTATTTATGATATGATGGTGGCAATCTCTATGATAATGAGACCGATACGGTGGTAGAGTCATTGTGATAATTTGACGTTCATAAGTGCGTCTGTGATGCCAAAATGATTAAAGAGATTTTGATTTTGATTTTGATTTTGAATGAGATGATTATAAATACACTGCTGTAAAAAGTTAAAATAAATTATTTTTCAAAAAAAACTAAACCGACTTCAAAACCACAAATGGCACTCAAGTTTTTTTGAGTGCCATTTGTGGTTTTCAAGTCGGTTTAGTTTTTTTTGAAAAAATAATTTATTTTACCCTTTTTAGTGAAAAACAAGTTTTAATTAAATTAATTCAAAAAGTTTTTAAAGACAAGCTTTTATGATCTAGAAGCCACATCATGACGAAGTTTAAAACGGGCTATCACAATTAAATGCATGTACAAAAAAAATTCATGTCTGTCTTATATCTCTGTTGAAGAGTTCCCTCGCCGGAAGTCAATCCTGGGTGTATCTGCCATGTCATGATGGAATTTAGAACAGGCTATTATGGTTAAATCCATTTACGAAATGTTGTGTCTGTACTATTCACCGTTGAGGAGTTCCCTCACCGGAAGTCAATCCTGGGTGAAGCAGGTGAAGCAGTCGAATACAAACCTCCACCTTTAGAAAGTTGGTTACGAAAAAAACAAGAACCGACTTGAAGATTAAACTTATATTTTTTGTTTTTGCTATTTTTTTCAAAAACTACTGAATGAATTTCGATAAAATTTATTTGGGACCACCTTTGAAGTATTACCTACCAATCAAAAAAAGAATCATCGAAATCAATGCATAATTGGCGGAGAAATCGCGTAACAAACACACAAAAAAAAAACAAAAAAAAAAAACATACCGTCGAATTGTAAACCTCCTCCTTTTTGAAGTCGGTTAACAACTACGGCCTGCTTCAAATACTCTTGATAATGGCGATTGTTTACCAAAAGTTATCTTAGTTGTGTTAGGTATGTCTGGTATTAAAGTTAGTAAGTTTTTTTTTATGCAACTCAGTAATGAGACGTACAAGGCGTTCGCCTGATGGTAAGCGCCACGGCTGCCCATAACAGTTGCCGTGCCACCCAGAACTTTTAATACCATAAAAACACTGCGTAACAAGTATATGTTTAAGTTTTTTAGATTAAGGTTTAAATTTTAGATTAACAGGGGTTTATAATTTATTGGATTTCATATTATTAACCTTGGTCATTACTTGTTTATTATTTTTACTTTTTGGCATTAATTTTTAATTTAATTTTATTTCATTTTATATATATATCTTTTTTAGTGTAATTGATAATTGATTATTCTTTTTTTTGCTCTGTAAATTGATAATTGTATTTATGGGTCGTAAGAAACCCTAAATAAATGCATTTTAATTCAATTTAATTCCTTTTTAATTATTATTTTTTGTGATAAGACTAGCCTTCCTGATAAAGAGTAAATGCAGGATAATATTTAAGAAATGCAACATATCCGCGTTGTCAATAAAAATAGTTAAGTTTGTTTCTAGGTATGTCTATGCGGTAGGAATGTGAAGGTAAACATACAAGTATGAAGAAACAAGACTTAAATATGCAGTTAATTTGTCCTCCAAAATGTCCTTCCTATTAAGTAGAAAATGCCTCTTTTCCAACTTCCAGCAACATAGTTACGCGTGTATTGAGCTTCAAACCCACTCAAAAATCAAGTCACGTATGAACGGTGGACGATGCATTCCGTGGTTACAACAATCTTAGCTTACGCGTTTACATTTATCATGAGTAGGTATCTAATATTTAGTAGGTATTTAATATTAAGATTTTACTTTGCATGTTTTATTGCATGTGGCAAATCATAGAGACATCCTGATGATGCCTTTATAAGTAATTACATTTTCATACTTATAATCTTACAGCATCGCCTTGTACCTATAACTAAGCACAAACATGCGTGCTATAATTTAATGTTTGTATCATTATATTGTGTTTACTGGAAGACAAATCACTGAAGCATAGATCTCTAGCTATATAATTTTCATACAACCGTATGAAAACGCTAAAATACCTATATAACATAAAATATAATACATACCTACGACGTTGAATAGGTACTATAATTAGTTAGATCAATATAATGCGTGCATTTAATAGTTTTTGCACATGATTGTATAATGTATATCTGTTAGTTGACGACCTAGAAAGGTAGCGGTGTGTGTCGACCTGGCCGGTCAAAGGATACCTTCACTGCCTAGGAACTGCGAATGGCCTATTAGTCTTGCACGCTTACTGTCACTTTCAATGCAATAGTCATAAATTATAACCACTTTTCTATTTTATCTAGACTAGTCTAGAAACCTACAGCAAGGTCAGTTATTGCTTCAATAGATACGTTTGCAGACGGAAGTGTACGAAAAATTGTACTCGTCCGTCTCAGGCAGTCTATGACGTCTATAATGATAACAAGATTTTTGTTGAAAAATATATTTTTAAAGACAAGCTTTTAACAAATTCGTAATCGGAACCGCAAGCAGATTAAAATGAGCCCAAACACTAGTAGTTTACGATAATCCATCAAGGAGTTCCAATGCCCACCTTCCGTCTACATCATCAGATCAGCTGCCTGTCACCATAATATTGCATTGTCATCAAACTTTGACAAGTATGCAAAATTTCAATTCCATAGGATAAGAGGAAGTTGTTCTAATTCAACTTGCAAGATTTGAACCAAACAAACAAACATTGCAAGTTAAATAAAAGCTTGTAAATTAAATACTCACGGAGCTCAGTCCTGTCACCGCAGTCTACGTTGAAGGGCTGGTCGCACTTGTTGATCTTCCTGATTGTGGGGTCGAAGACAAGTCCATCGGGACAGAGCTTGGTGGTGGCCTGGCCATCTACGCATTCGTAGAACTTGTCGCACTGTCTTTCATCTTCGTACTGGCCATCCTTGGACGGGCATTTGAATTGTGCACCTGAAGAACGGAAGCAAGTTTAATAAATAATCGATCCTTAGTGACATACCTATAACTGTATGAATTTACTTGTTAACTTTATAGTTACTGTAGAGATGCCTTCACAGCATTTATTCGTATCAAGACATAATATAAACATAATTTAATAAAGTGGGTGAAGCTCCTGAAACACAGTTTCTACTAACTCGGGAGTCTATGGAGTCAATACTAACTTTGTACATACATTATGTGTTTATAAATCTTTATTGTTAAAACTTTTAAATAGTATCCTTAACTTTAACCTTAAACTTTCACACACATACTAAAATAGAAAGCATAATAAGTTTGACGTTAGTTAAATGATTTATGATTATGAAAATACTATTTTTCGAAGTCCAAACATGCATCATGGCAATTTGTTATAGCAATAAAATACTAAATTACCTATATATATATAGATATATGTAATGACTTAGTGGACATTAAAAATATGTGTGTATAATTTAAGCGACTATAATGTGAAATTTATTCATCTTTTATATGCAATTTATATAAAAATAGGAAGTGATAGAGCGTCTAATGCACTTGATGATAGTCATCAGCATACCACTATCTACCAGTCACTATAACGATAAAACATTCCTAGTTCTACTTAATAAAGTGTGTATATTGGTGCGTAAGTGTGTTTGTTTCCTTTTCACGCCGCAACGGCTAACCATATTGAGATGAAATTTGAAACGAAGATAGCTTACACCCTGGATTAAGACATAGGCTATTTTTAATCCCGGGAAACCGCGGGTGAATTCGCAGAGCGTAGCTGGTAACATATAACATCGTATGTGATGACTTCACGAGTCCGCTTCTCTCGTCGACAGAATGGGTACAGATCAGGTTTTTACATAACGTTGATATTACATAAACGGACGGACATAGTGACACATATCGGCATACATAGGTCTCTTTAAACAAACGCAACTGAGCGCTACTAGTTTTTTAAACAAACTAAGTTAATTTATTAATTATTACTTCAGTTCCAATTAATTTTCAAGTTCCATTTATAGTTCCAAAACATTAAAATTTTACTAAGCCTTTTTATATTCCCTATTGACAATGTTATACTTAGCTTCGTTAATATTCATTATTTAAATAAAAACTATACTCTTCACTGAACTAGCAACTTGTAAAGTATACCTACTTGTAAGTCTATAAGGATGTTAGTTGACATTTTAAATTAGCGGTATTTGCAATTCAAATATGCTTAGAATACGAGTCAAGGCCATGAACTTTTATTTTTTCTAATTATGTACTCAATATAAATAACCTTTGACTTGATTTGAAAAGCTGCATGTGTAGGTTTTGAATACAGAACGTTTTTACTATAATTGGCTGTATTAGTGTCACCCTTTAATATTTGTACTATTATCTTGTCATAATGCTGTTGCTCTCTAATATAATCTCGTGTAAATAAATAAATAAATTATAGTTACTATATCTGATTTAAATATGGTATCTGATGAGAAAAGTGAATTATGGTTTCGTACGAGCTAACACCACTAAAAAACTACTTCACTTCATGATCTACAAATATTTTAAATTATCAGTACCGTTATACCTATTACTTAAGTAGATTTTTAATAATACAGTCGAATTAACCAACAATTAGGTATTATAATATAATAATTTACAAATGAGGTATTATATAACAGTTATTTTACTAATTCTTGACGTACCTACTTAGATATATTTTTAGGTTATAACTTGAGTGACTGAGTTAGCGAATAACGTAACTGAGTGTTAAATGCAAGTATTATGTTCGCCTAAGTAAGTCTTTCGTCGACGTTTTAGTTAATAGCTAATAAACAACATTCCAGTAATGAAGAAATTGCTAAAATTTATACACTGTGTCACAATTTTGAACATTAATATTACTTCAATGTCTGTTTGGTGCATAAAGTATAAGTATGTTAGAGCCAAAACCTTTTTCCCGGTCAAAAGTACTTTTGACTACAAAAATCATTTTTGACTAAAGAGGTTCCTTAAAAGTACTTTTGATAAAAAAATGTCGGAATATACTCTTTTACAATATTGCAGTACCCCACTCATTCGTGGTCGGACTTGCTCCAGAGCCAGAAGCTGCGAGACTTTTGATGGAGCCTTGTTCATACCCTGATCAAAAGGTTTTGACCAGGAAAGGGACATACACATGACGACGGGAAAGAGACACGAAAAACATTTCTTTGTATTTGACATAAGTATATGAATGTCAAAGAAAACACTGACTATAGGAAAAGAAGAGAAAATATATGAATGGAAATAACGAATGGTCTCAGGTCAGCCACATATACTCACATATCCTCAGATTCGCGTAGTATCTATGAGCATACGCATATGTAAGTATAACCTAACATTCCCACATATTTGATAGCTGATCAAACACGTGGGATCTAAATAAAGGCAGCAACACATGATCGTCGTAGGCGGCATGATCAGCGTATCGCAACGCCTGACGCAAGAAGTGAAAGTAGGCGGGTTACAACATGGTGCATCGACTGATGCATCAAGGGTCGGAGACTGACCCGGGACTTCGTCAGTTGGCAAATGACGAGATACACTTAGCATGTGAAGTGCTAATGTTTGTGATCGTTGGGCTCATGCAGTCATGCATCAGTGGATAAAAAATTAAAAAATCTGATGAAAAAATTAAAATGTCCGAGTATCAGCAAAAAAAAGGTCATGGCTTATATTACTTATGAGTGTAATACTAAATCAATAGCCTATATTGATATGAGAATAGAATGTGAAGGGTGGCGCAGCAGCTCTCGGAAAAGGACTTCTCAGTTATACTTCTTGATATAATTAATTATCTCACAGTCACAAGGTTATGTATCATCATTGTACAATATGAATATGTTTTTACATAGACACATTTATTGAAGTATATCTTAAAATACCTAACATTTACCGAGAAACGAGACTCGACAAATCACGTTTTTCCTCTCGGGTAGTGACAGGCATACGAAAATAGTTTTGTGGTAAAGCTACTAAGAATTCTTGTTTAACAAGCCTCTTTGTAATAGGTATATACCTACACCTAAAGTTGTCAATCATAACCCACTTTGTGGCAGCAATAGACCACTTATTACTTTGTTTTATTAGGTATAGGTATCTTCGTATGGCTATAACATAAGCCATAAGTAAAATGGAGGTGATATTATTAAGGTGCTGTTTCAATCTAGAACAATCTAGAGCTATTAGCATAGACGTCTTAGAGTCATCGATGCCGTGTCCTATAAGGTTAAACATATCTTATATGCATTGCACGGTGGCATACAATAAAAGGCATAAGTACTTAATTTGATTACATTTACAAACATATAAAGAGTGGTAAAATTATCATAAATTAGGCAAGTATTGTAATATTTTAATTCGTTTTAACTAATCATAAATTCATAACCACGTCAAATAAATTATGTTACAAAAATATTTTAAAACGTGTTTAACCCTAAAATTTTAAAAGTAGTTTATTTAAAAAAGTTCGAATTTTTTGAAATTTGATTTGGATGAAATTAAATATAAAGGTATGGGTAGATATAACCTTACGCGATCTTATAAAGCGTTAAATGTTAAATACAAGAAGAGATACACAGTACAGGCTACTCTTTCCAGATATTTAAAAAAAATTAACTATATATTGTTACCCTGAAGCGTGAAGATTTCATACACATTACTCGTTAACCTTCTCCAATGTTCCTCATGACTCACATCATTAGGCAGTGTATTGAAAACCTATGCAACAAGTCAATGAATTCACACTTTTAATTTTAATGCAAAGGTGACGTTTTATTTTTTTTACGAAGTTGCAAAAGGTTATTTGCGTAAATTTTAATATAGTTCGGTTTCAACACTGAACATGCAATCTTTTATAGAATTTCATATGACTGCATTATAATTTCACGAAAACAAGCATGAATGTCAATGTCGAGTTACGGAAAACTCACTCGAGGGTGAAGCCGGCACAATCGTTGTTTTGTCCTGTTACCCGTGGATACTTTTAGAGTGAAACTGACTTTCTAAAGCTATTGCTTTTATTTGTTCGCTAATGAAAGTTTTACGACTGCAATTGGTGTTTCACTTAATGCTTTTAATTGCATTATTTAAAAGATACATTTCCTTAAATTGATATTTGTTTTAATGTTCACACGGCATTTTATCGTTTTGTTTTACATGTACCTACCTATAAGACTTATTGATGTAGGTATGTACTTATACCCATTTACGAAACTTGAATACACTATTCTCTAAAGAATCCTAGGCTATTTCTGGTTACCTAACCAACCTTAAAAGGGGTTGAATCCGAAACTCGTTCGATAAATTTTAATAAATAAAGTGTGATATTTTGTACACATGCATTACAATTAAGTGCCACGCATTTAACAATATCTTCAAAGTGATTTTGGTTATTATAAAGAAACAAGTTCGTGTTCTGGGAAAAGTCCTAATTCATTGAAAATAGCACAATACTTTACTAATACTTGACCCTGCCTTCACCTATGAAAATACCTACTTGATATATTATCTGTCTGAGGATTTAATGTACTTTCTCAGCCATTATAGGGCTTTTTAGGTTATCACTTCGCTATGGCACTCAGATTGCATAATTTGCATGTTTGTCTCTTGGAAGCTAAGTGCGTGGGACAGAACTTTGTCATGTCACTAATGACCCGGGTCGACTGCTGTAATCAACATTGTATAACTCTTTCGTAATTGTACCACAAGCCACCGCCTTCTTGGGCGATGTTATGTGAAATATTTAATTTCTATCAATTAATGTTTTTTAAGCATGTACCTTTGATAAAAGAACAATATTTGCTCTCGTTTATTTAATGACGTAGTATTAAATTATGCAATATCAGCTTATTACAGTTACGTGTTGCGTACAGCATAGTTTCAAGCGAGAAACGCACGCGTTGATGTCTTTTATATAGCGCACGAGCAAATCCACATTTTCTAAGAATTGACTTGTAAAAGTTATTCTTACATTATTATAATAAGCAATTGTAATTATTTTAAAAGAGAAGTCTAAAACTTAATATTACGTTACAATGATATATAATATTAAATAAGCCATTTGCGTTTGTTGTAAGTGACTATTTGTGACAAGTCGATAAATGTAATGTCGATATTATATTTTCGTTCAATTAACTTATTGTAATGTTACTTAGGAATATACCTCTATAGGATAAACTAATATATGAATGAAATATTTGAAAATTAAATACTTACTCGCAATAGCGGTGACTGCCGTCAAAACGATGAACACTTTCATGGTGACCTTTGATTACAAATTTGTAAAGAAATATTTTTTTTAATGACTAGATAGCGGTCCGAGCCAACCGTCGACCCTGGTGAGACTGACGAGCGAAGCTGTCGCGCGCGCCTTTTCTTCACGATTACCGGCGCAGGCGCAGGCACACAACCGGTAACACTTAGGCGTGATTTAACAAATTCTTCTATTAGTGAAACAATACTAATTTGCTGGCATTACGCGGTTGCATAGCCCTCAATCAGCTGATGATGTCGTTAGAAGGATTTTTAATGTTGGGGCACATTCTTGGACAGATGTTCAGAGAAAACGCGAAAGAGTACCATTTCGAAAGGATTTTGAGTACTTTCGGCTTTAATGAGCAAAAATTAAATAAAATATTGAACTAGGATTTCAATTTTAACTATATTTGTATATAAATATTTTTTCTAGACCTTACATGACAAAGTTATAGTTATAAAGTAAATAGATAATACAAATTCGTATAAGTACATGAATAAAAGAGAATTGTATGACAACCTCTGTAGTTAGGCGGCTTAGTTTTGCTCAAATTTCATATATCGCGGATGCTGCGGGTTCGATCCAGCTACGGGACAAATGTTTGGGAAAAAAAAAAGCGCACGCATTTGTTTCGTATCTGGGTATTGGGAATCTTAGTTAGGGGCCAAGATCTATGTATGTGACTGTTGGGCGTTATATTTATTTAACTGATATAATTTATATAGCTTTTCTTTTTAGTGATTTAAGTAAGTAGGTACTTACTTATTTTATTTTAAAATATTTTCACTTAGTTCTCTTTCAAATTAGGCTTAGCATCACATGATCAAGGAAAAGGGAGGCTCAAAATCTTTAGGCTCTCTAAATATACGAGTAAACCTGTTTTAAGCAGGTAAGCCAAAACCCTAAACTTTTGAAGACATTTTTCAAAACTGACTACAGGATGCACATGCACAGGGTTCCTAACATTTTTCTTAAAAAGGACAAATTGAACAATGTGCATTAGTTATTTACGAGGGAATAAATAAAAATGTCATGAAAATGTATGTAGGTGTGCATATGCTCCGGCCTCCGCCATCCCTAATTTATGTCTCGGACTATACCTAGTGTAAGAAAGACGTTATGCGGTGTGTAAGTGCCACGCATGCAAAATTGTAGAGCCATCTAAAACTTAAATATCAAGGCCTAAGAGTAGCTAATGTGACACACTGTATAGGTACATTGCGTACCTACCAGCAAATTGTAACAAATTGTATTCTCCTATGCATACGATAATTATATAAATGGACAACACAAAACCAGTGCGGTATTCCAGTTCAGTGAACGGTACGTATCCAAATTCACAACATGATGGGTGCTGCCGTTCGCGACTTGCATTTCAATAAGACTTGTGTAGTCCTATAGAAACCAAAAAATGGGTTGACATATTATATACCTAATAGTAAGCATGATCAAAATCACTATGAGATAGAAACAAAAAATTGCAAAATTCATTCTTTCAGAATTTCGCAAGAAAACAATAATAAAGTTCGGAAGATTGGATGGGAGTAAAAGGGAATTGTCTACTATTATGACATGTCTACCGGGATGCAGTTATGAACAAAAACGAAGCGACTAAATTACAACCAACAACCTTGAAATATTTACATTGTACAACGTTAATTAAAAAATACCCACTGACAGTTCTAACGGACGGAAGAGCCTTACTCTGAGTTCCCTAGTCAGATGAACTGGCGTGGTAGGTACCTATGTACAGTAAATCTAACAACTTGTGTCAGGCTGTATTCACAACAGAGATGACACAAACAGCAGCAAAGCGGTGAGTCGCTGCTATATTAATATCAATTAGACCTAATTTTTAATATGAAGTTGTATGAGTAAATACATAGGTATCGCACCGCGTTTACATTTGCCCCTTGTTTTGTAATAATTAAATTCTACTTAGTATATATACGTACGTTATGTGCGGATTTAACACTCGCTCTAAAAACGGTGAAGAAAAATATCGTGAGGAGAAAGAATTAATCACAAAAATTCAAGAACATGTGACATCCACCAACCCGCACTGGGCAGCGTGGTGGATTATGGCACATACTCTCTCTATGAGAGAAAGCCCGTGTCCCAGCACTGGGAACGTGATGAGCTGATGATGATTATACGTTTTTGTGAACTAGGTACATCAAGATGCTAATTGCTACTATTGTTCTTTCCCTTTTTTGCTGACACATTTATCGCAAAACGCAGATTACAAAATTGGCTATTGCAATAAATTCGAAAGCGGAAGTTATAAAAATTATATACCAAACGCCATATCAAACTAAAGGTGTCAGTTGCGTAACACTGGCCAGTAACTACTGGTCAGTAACAAATGTTTTCATTTGCGTACCTCTAGGTAACAGCACCCACAAAGTGAGCAGTTGGCTACTTTGTTTTATTGACCACCAATAAGAATTAGTCACGCTCGTTATATAAAAAAGCTACTATCGGAATAGGGCTCACGTATTTTTCTACGTAGCAGCATTGTTTTTTTATTAAAACTGCTAAATACAAAAATTTTGTAGCCAGCAAAATCACTGGTCTTTGCGCAGTGCAGTGCCGCGCAAGATTTTGCAAAACAAATAATTTCTAAATAGCCAAGTCTAAAAGGTAGTAGATAGATAGTATGTTTGTATTAAGTAGGTAGATACTTGTAGGTAGTATCTATCTACTACCTTTTAGACTTGGCTGGCACCAACTTCAAATATATGAGTGGGTAGCGCTTATAACAATTATATTAATTTATTTTTCACTTTTGAGTGCCTATTTGTGGTTTCGATGTCAGTTTTTTTTTTAAATAATTTTTGACTATTAAAGATAAGAGGCAATACAATTTAGGTATGATATTAAGCCCAACACAACGAGTTTGGGTGCAGGTTAACGACCGAACATATTGTGATTTATACCTTCGTAACCTTTACTTAGGCCGGGTACAATCTCCTTCGACGTTACGATACGGCCTCGAAATTCGACAGTTCGAAGTCTTCCTTGGAGTCCGATCTGTCGCCAAACGGCTCGAACCAGCTTTTATTAAGGTAATAGGAAATCAGCGCAGTGCAGCGCCCAGACACAAAATAATTAATATACCAACCCCGGCTTTTGAAAACTTATATTTCTAACAAATCTTTATTCAGCCGACAGGAATTATTATTAATGGCTCTTTGAAAGTTTAGTAGGACTAAGTATTTACTTACTCTGTGACTCAGCTGTGGTAGATAGTTTCGTTTTCGTTTTATACGTATTGGGGTAGGTAAGAAAGTATAGAATCGTTGCTGGTTTTTTAAAGTCAGTATAGGCACAGTTTTGCAATCCTTATGATAACATCTTAGCATCTTTGATAATATCTTAGGATTGGTAGTAGGTAATTAATTCTAGTCTAGGACAATTAGATAACAGTTAATTTATAATTTAAGTTTAAATTAGTAGGCCTAACCACGACTTGGAGCCAGTGGTTGGTACCAACGCGCCTGTTACCTAATCTGCGTCTGGTTTATCTTAGACAACAATGGATCGCACGTGGCAAAAGCAATGACGCATACTTCCGTTGCTACATTGTGATTATCAATTTATTGTTCAATAATACTATTGGTTCGAAGTGGCTCAAACAATAATACCTAAGTAAGATTAAAACAGAACTCAGTCGATTTACTCAACTAGGCGTAGGTAGCTGGAGACCTTCCTGATCAGAAAGCCAGCTTTGCCAGATATTCTGCCGCCAAGCAGTAGCGCGCCAAGTGTTATTGTGTTCCGGCTTGAAGGGCATTTTCGCCAGCGAAATTACTGGTCATACGAGACTTACCTAATATCTGATGTCTCGGGGTAATAAGCGCAATGCAGTGCTACGCAATACATTTCATGGTATTGAAAGTTTTGGATAGCACTGAAATTGTTACAGGCAAGCGTGGCACTTAACATCAGGTGAACAACAGGCTCGTTTCGTTACTTTTCTATAAAAAAGGCCTAACTTGCTAAACGTCTGTAGAAAGACAAAGAAGCACGTTATAATTGCAGTAAACTTAAGGAATTTTGAACTCAATTTGGATACTTTCTGAAATCCTTAAACGCAAATTACCTACCAACCTATTTCGCTTTTACTTAGACATTCTGTCGAATTCTACTTACGAATAGACATTTTACAAAGCGATGAGCTGACGACGTAGCTATAAATTTAAGCGTATAATGTCTCTACAACGTCGTGTCTACGTCTCGAGCGTTGGGAAATAACGGGTTATGACACGACTGTAACAAAATAAGACATCAAGAAGAACGAAGAAAAGAGAAGAGGCCCAAATAATACATACTTAATGGAAACTAAAAAGAACAGAATACCGTATAAGTACAGACAATGACAACGCACCCAGTAGTAATTAAACTTTAACAAGTATACACAAAAAAACCGACTTCAATGTATCTTCGAAGTCCAAGGTCAAATATCGATGAAATTTATATGGGACCACTTCGTAGCAATCAAAGAATCAAACCTAAATCAAAGAATGACGAAGTTCTGAGGTAACAAACATAAAAAAAAATACTTCGAATAGAGAACCTTCTCCTTTTTTGAAGTCGGTTAAAAACTGTATTGACGGGTTTGATCAGGGCAGGTAAGAAGGTACTTAGTGGATAGCAGAATATAATATTGTACAAGATGGCAATTTCCTATAATAATAGGAAACCAACTACATATATATCATCCTAAAAAATCCTTACAAGATCTATTTTGCCAAAGACAAAAGTTGCATAAGTATCTGCTAATCCAACAGTTAAAACTATACAAACTTTGTCCAACACCCATTCAGCTAAATCATTTCATCAGAGTTCGTCATTTGCATGCCTAAATAAACCGGTTGGTTCGAGTGATAGATCACAATGAGTCTTAGGCAGACAATGCCAACTTTCACCTCTGGCCGGCGCAACCAGTGGAGTTACAGACGTAAGCTGTAATGAATTTCAAAGAGACATAATAAAATCGTTCAAGTATGCATAATACACCCACTGCTAGCGCTTTAGCCACCCATACATGACTAACGTAAATAAAACTCATTCATTATACCAATTGCTTGAGTTATGGATTATGATTATGACCCATACTCTCTAATCTTTCTGAGAGAAGGCTCGAGTGCAAGTGCAATAGGAAAGTTTTAGTCGTTTTCAAACAGCTGGATGTAAGTGGTACCGAAGAAAAATCTTAATCTCTTTTTTCCTTCGGGGTGGTAGAAATGTAAGTATGACCAGGCCTAGCGCACTCCACACTGTAGGTACGAAGCTACAAGTACATAGCCGGACACCGACGGCGGGTCGCGCGTCGTTACACGTGCCGCGTCAGAAGAGATAAGAGCTATGCGATGGAAAGAGAGCCGCTCTGTAGGTTAATATGACTGGTAGGTATGCAGCGCTACGCGAGCTGAATTGAATTTTATTGCGTCATAGCAAGAGTCGCTATTTGTTTAAATTTCTTTGCGGAGTGATGCTTCTGTCCCTTAGTATTCTGTGGTATGACTACAAGGTCATCTATAACGTCGTATACAGATGGTATGTACATGCCAAACTGATAAGATAAACTAGTATGATCACAAGGAATCAGTTAATAACCTTCCGTTACTTATTCTATTCCTAAATAAAATCTATCCTATGTCCTACGTGAAGCTTTTATTTACCTTGCAATATTTGGGTCAATGTACGACTTTCGATCCGACACACCCGAGTTCCAATCCAGCTGGCCCCGCACCACTGACTTTCTTAACTTATGTGAGGATTTAACACCAGCTCTAAGAACGGCGAAGGAAAACATCGTGAGGAAACCGGCATATCCAAGAATTTATCACAAAAATTCAACACTGGGCCAGCGTGATGGGCTGATGATGATGATTTGGGTCAAATCTTGCAAGTTGAATCAGAACTTATTATTCTACGGAGTTGAAATTTTGCATACTTGTCAAATTCCAATGACAATGCAATATTATGGTGACAGCCAGCTGATCTGATGACGGAGACGGAATTAAGTCGGGCAATGGAATTCCTCGACGGATAATTATTAACGACTAGTGTTTGGGTTCATTTTAATCTGCTCGCGGTTCCGTTTACGAATTTCGTATTGATTATAATTTTGTAGCTTGTCTTGAAAAAAATATTTTTCTACCAAAATCTTATTAAGTCTCAAATTTCATTATAAAATTGTCAGAACGTCTTAGTGGGACGAACAGACATCAAAAATAAAAATATTATTTTATTCCGTTCGTCCTACTGACAAGCCCGGTGGGAACAACGTAAATAAATTTTAATATTTTAATTACATTTCCGTTCGTCCCCCTGGTGGTGATACCAACGGGAATGCACGTACGAAATTCTGTACATAGTTAAAGATCTTACCTAAAAGACAGCATAGGATTAAAATGAAGTAAGGTTAAAGGCGCTGACTATGTTTTAAGAATTCAAACATTAAAAGCTGACATTTGATTAATAAAACATAATTTAACAAATACAACAGTTTAATAGCACAAGACCTAATTAATTAGACATTGCTTAATCTGAACCAAATGCTTCGTTAACAAAACTAAACTTCACTCGATACTTTCTCTTGTACTTCAAAGGCTCAAAAATATATTTAAAATATCGCTATACTGGGTAAAATAAACGTCACCTCAACGACAATTGAAAGACAATATTCTTTATCGATAACTTTACCATTTTTCTAATTCTAAATGATTGATATTTAGCGATAAAATGGATTGCACTAATGATTTTCTGTGGTGGTCCATTATTTTTCCACAATAACTCAGTCTGATATCCTAGAAGACCGTTTCAGGGCCAAAAAGGATAAGAAAAAAGGGATTTAATTTCTTTGTTTCTATTTTTACGTAACTTGAAATAAATTCTTTGGAGAAGTTGTAAAGCAAAACCAGTTGAGCTCTCTCGTCATTAAACACGTCGTTTCATTTTGTCGCGGCAACATATACAATCAACTTTTATTTCCTTACTATATAGACTTAGCGAACCTTAACTCTCTTTAATACACTAACAGCTCCATGATAGACGTCGGTAAAATACTAAAAATAGCTAATCTATATTCTTAATTATCTTTAATTATGTTCGTTCATTTTTGCCAATCTCAACGCGACTTCTTCGAGGTATTTGTTTCTCGTGATCAACTCGTCGTTTTCTTTCTTCAAAGATTTAACTCTCTCTTTCAAAATCAGAATGTCCGTTAAATACTGGCCGATTTTGTCTCGCTTCCTTTTTTCCTCGTCGCTCATTTTGTACTTCCCTTTACGCCGTACGTCGGTTAAGTACCAGATTTTAGTGTTGCCCTCTTTTTCTTTTTGTGTTGTTGTCATTTTGAACATGGCTTTCTCGTTGTAGACTCTTGCGAGCATGTGCATGACATCTGTGCGCGTCTTTTTGGCTAATGTGTCGATGTATTTAGGGAAGTGAGGGTTGGCCATGTAATGGTCGATATTGTATCTGTGGATGTACTCGTGTTTGGTGTACGTGTCGCCACATACGTATTCTTGCGTCGCGCTGGTTGTAGATATATCACAGATCGGCTCGGGCGTGCGAGCGGATTGTTGCGATGTGCTGCAAGTTACAAAATAATATAATTGTGTTACATTAAAACTGGTAATTTCATGAATTGTACTTCCCAATTAAATTATAACAATTTTTTATGGAACTGAGTGACGAGACGAGCTTGTCGTTCGCCTGATGGTAAGCACGCCTGCCCATAACAATTGCAGTGCCACCCAGACCTTTTAATACCATAAAAAGTACTGCGTAGCGCTGCATTGCGCTCATCACCCCGATATATCAGATATTAAGTCTCATATGCCCAGTAATTTCGCTGGCTAAAAGACCCTTTAAGCTCCGGAATACAGTAACGCTTGCGCACTATTGCTTGGCGGCGGAATAACTGACAAAGCTGTGGTACCTACCCAGATGGCCTCCCGCACACGAGAGACCTACCACAAATAAAAATATTTATACTAATGTTAACTTTATTCTCAGTAGGCTGCATCGAATCACAAAAAAATGCTAGTTGCGTAACATATTATAAATCGCAACAAATATGGTGGTACCAGTAATAAAAAAGTTTGCAATAAAACAAACATTGTGAAAAAAGGAGAGGATTAAAAGGGGAGCACACAGCAATATTAGTATGTTTATGGGCTACCATCTTATACGTATCGTTTCCACATGAGTTCACAAAAAAAAAGTTCCATAAACTTTTAATTGTTTACTTACTTTGCACCAGTATCTTGCAACTCTTTTGAATCTTTCTCTGCGCTCTGATTTTGCTCCCCCTGTGCCACATTATCGTTCACCACAAAACCTGTGACATTCCCATTTTTCATATAAACATCGAACACCGGCACGAAGGAATGTCCTGGTTTCGGGTTATTACTTGTTTGTACCGCCGCGTCGCATGCAGTCGATCCATCATTGCTATTGTTTTGTTCAACCTGCTCAACTTGTTCGGTTTGCTCGTTTGCTTCTTGGTTCTGTTGGTTAGGATCGGTCATGTATATGATTTGCTCTCCATCGAAGTAGCCAATGGCCCCGTTCTCGCCTTGAACTACGCCATTTTCGTCTTGCTGGAGTATAACTATCTGCTCATCATTCTCGCAGTTTATGATATTACCAAATTCATCTTGTATTACCACCGTTTGGAATTGAGAGAAGTTGTTCTCATCAGTGTTATCAGTTTCGGTGTTTGTAGTCTCTTGAGTAGTTTCTTCTACTGTGTATTCGTCGGTATAGTCTGGATCGACGAATGCGTGGTCAGTATCGTTGAAGTCTTGGGAATCGATCTCTGTTTCCATATGGGTTGGTTCTGTCACGGCGGTCAATGTGGCTACATCCCATTCGGAGGTTGAAGTTCTGAAAAACGTATAAAATAAGGTTGTTGATGAAAAATATATTTTTCAAGTCAAGCTTTTAACAAATTCGTAATCGAAACCGCGAGCATATTAAAATGAGCCCAAACACTAGTATTTTTCGATAATTCGTCAAGCAGTTCCATTGCCCTTCCGTCTCCACCATCAGATTAGCTGGCTGTCAGCATAATTGTCATCGACTTTGACAAGTATGCAAAATTTCAACTCCGTAGGATAAGTGGAAGTGGTTCTGATTCAACTTGCAAGATTTGACCCAAACATTGCAAGTTAAATAAAAGCTTATGTAAAAACTTTATGTAGGTAGACATATTTTTAAGAACACAATTACTTAGCAAAGACACTGCAAGGACATTTATTGGCTCTTATATGTACACCTGTTCACTCACAAAGGCACGCTCCATCACTTTTTTAAGAATGATGTAAACATATGAGTATACATACCTAGGCGTAGCGATGATGACCTACATCACTTATTTTGCATTTGTATAATGTATGATGTGTGTTAAGAGCATAATGTTACATATGTTACACATACATATGTTAAACTGCTAGTCTGTACACGCACATTTACACATCTTGCTAATACGAGGTTTACGCGTACAAGTAGAAATGCACCGATAAATGAATTTGATGTGGAGGGCCGCGCTTGTGTGAGTGAACAGTACCTACTATAGACAGCGTTAAGTACGCCTATGTACCTACAAATTTAGTTTGTGCAATAAATAGTTTCCTATCTATGTATCTACTAAAGACATTGTCAATAAAATTGCTACTATTAAATTATTGTTATTAGGAGCCTGTTTTGTCCCACTGCAGGGCAAAGGCTTCCCTACCCTCCCTCCACCTATCTCTATCCATTGCCACGATAGACCAATTTAAGGTGTGAGTCTAGCTCATCCCGCCATCTACTTCTTGGTCTGCCGCAGAGTCGTTTGCAATCGTGTGGGGTCCACTGGGTAGTGGTTTTGGGACAGACATCATCCGACATGCGGCAGACATGTCCATGTTTTTACTATTAAATAAATAATTAAAATAAAACAACACCCAACGATCACAATCACGATACATAGATCCTGGACCCTAACTAGGATTCTAGTAACCTGTATCTAGGAAACCAGGAACTACGAGGACCGTGGTCCCACAACACCCAGACACGAAACAAATACTTGCGCTTTTTTATTATTTGTAAGTTATAACGGTCCATTTTATCGGTGACTCAGGACCGTTGCGAATCCGACTTGCGATCAAGATACGTCAAAACGAAAGCCCTACGTCATATAGGTTCCGAAGTAAAAAGTAAGAGACAAGAGAAACTGTCTCAGCTTTGTTTTTCTGTGTACACATTTTTGGATTACAATCTAGACTCAAAACTCTATGATATTTAGTTATAGCTCTGTATTGATTGTAGTTTGTTTTGTGTATATAATAAATATAAAATAAAAATAAAAGAAGACATCACTACAACTTTACCTATTAGGTGGTGCGACAGACTGGTCACTCATCCAAGATTTTCCCTGCGTGTCCATACTCATAGACGCTTCTAAATTGTTTGCAGCTGCCATATCTTCATCTTTCTCAAACTTGCAAATAATTCCGCCGTGAGTGGATACTTTTGATACTTTTACGCCTGTAACAGATAAGATAAATTGATTTACATTTCCATAAAACAATATTGTAAACAAACATTCAGAAGTGATTGACACATCTTTTTATTCCTGGTGGGAGGACATTGTTACTCAAACTAAGAGACTTGAGTTTTGGCACACAAATACAGATATTATTGTATTAAATATATTTTAATGTTTCAAATCTACTACGGTAACATGTTCATGCTAAAGCCACTGCGAAACTGAAGTCAGGCTGGTATCGCATGTAACTATTTTATCATATTATCCTATCAATAATAATAATAATATAGCCATTTATTCAGACATTATAGGTACATTTACAATTTTATATTTATCTTTAAATCTTATACTAATTATTTAACTATGTGTTTTCATTTTTGACAACATCATTGTCTGTTTGCCATTTGGCAAAGGCCTCCCCCATCCTCTTCCATTCCTGCCTGTCCAGTGCCTGTCTCGTCCAGTGTTTACCCGCCATCTCAACAATTTCGTCATCCCATCGTTTGTGCTGTCTGCCCCTCTTTCTCTTTGCGCCTCTAGGATGCCATGTAGTAACCATTTTGCACCACTTATCTGGGCCTCTTATCACGTGACCGGTCCAACTCCATGTTAGTTTTTTTATTTTATTTGATATTTCAGTGACATGGGTAGTGTTCCTGATGGATGTGTTTCTAATTTTATCTTTTCTCTTTATGCCCAGCATACTTCTTTCCATTGAGTGTTGACATGTCATAAATTTTCCTAATTGTATTTTTGTAAGTGCCCATGTCTAGCATCCATAAGTCAATATAGGTAAGATACAGGACTCAAATATTTTTGATTTGACTTTGATGAGCAAGTGTTTATCTTTCATAATTTCCTTATCCTATCAATACAATACTTTAAATAAACAATCAGTTAAATTTAATGTTATGCACAGAGTGCTTTGAAATCGGAGTATCGAAATGGGTTTTTTTCTTAAGAGTGCCTGTGGAGTCATGCGCTTGATACTAGTGTATGCATGTTCGTAGTACATAGTAGTGCGCGGTATAAGTGCATATGGAGAGCATACTTACGTTTGCTTTTGAAGGAGTGCGTTTGATCATCAGTGTTATCATCTTCATCACAACTGTACATTTCATCAACAACTGTAAAAACCATAATAATATAGTTAGAAACATACATAAATACTCAACATTTCAGAATTATAAGCTTTTGTTTCAGGGTGACAAGCACAATGCACACGTGAATTTCTAAGCAGCAGTGCAACTTGCTTATATCACTACCATTACTGTTACTGTTAGCCTGTGTCGTCCCAGTTTTGGGCAAAGGCCTCCCCCCATGACTTCCAGGCTTCGCGATCTTGCGCTATTGTAGACGAATAGTCGCTAAAGGCGTCGAGTTCGTCCCGCCATCTCCTGCGCGGTCTCCCGCGACGCCGTCTCGCTGTATCGGGGCGCCACTTGGTGGTGATTTTGGCCCACAGCTCTTCTGGCATGCGACAGACGTGACCAGCCCAGTGCCATTTCAGTTTTGCGGCTTTATCACTACCATAGTATATAAAATCCTAATAATATTATAAATGCGAAAGTTTGTATGGATGGATGGCCGCAATAACTACTGGAGAGAGTAGAAGTAGTAACTACTCTTTAGATCCTGGAAAAAGATATAGGATAATTTTTACCCCGGGAAACAAGGGTGAAACCGCGGGACGCAGCTAGTTTAATATAAATTGTACACCAATCATGTACTTGAACTTATCAATATAAAAAAGGCTCTCAGAGAAGGCATCTTACCACTCATTTTATCCGACAATTCCTTCAGCCTCTTATCGGATATTTGTCTTTCTTCGTTTTTAAGTTTCATTTTCCTATCTATTTCATAGAAGAATGTTAGACTCATTTTGACCCCAGTTTCCATCTCAACAAACTTTCTAATTTTAGCTATTTCGACTTCTAGTGATAATAAGTCCATTATCTGAAACAGAACACATTACTGTTAAGAATATATTATGTTTTTCACTAAGAAAGATGTGATGGGGAAGGGAAGGTAGGCCTTCATATAAAAACATATATAAATTATGTAAAATACCGTAAGAAGCAAGTTATTATAAAATACTGATTGTAGTTAATGCCTAAAATGGGATGTCGACTATTCATGTCAAAATTCCATATCATACCAAATGGTCATGATACATACATGATACATGGGCATTTTTTCACAGCCTGTGGTGTGGTGGTTGGGCAGGTTGGCTCAAATCTTATACACCACTGAAGTTCGATTCTCGGGTTCGATTCCCGCGACGCGACAAATTTTTGTGCACAGAAAAAAAGTGCTATCATTTGTTTCTTATCTGGGTGTTGTGGGACCATGGTCCTCATAGATTCTGGTTCCCTAGATACAGGGAATCCTAGTTAGGGGGTCAGGATCTATGTATGTGATCGTTGGGCGTTATTTTTTTATATACTATTTATTGTTTTGGTATGATGAATGGCATTAACTACATAGCTTTAAACAATAAATACAATTTAATAATTCTTTATTGTTGACCAAATACTTAAAAACATTATTCAAGACAATTCAACAACAGGTGGCACTTACTATCTCTTTGATATACGGAGGCAACTTTTTATTATGCTGTAGCTTATTAAAATCTTCCTTGGACAGATCGTGATCATGATGATTACATACATAGACCACTGTCAACGGTTCGTCAGGTCTACGTCTCAGTTTCACTTTGCATGGACAATCTGTTTTGCAGTTATAGCTGAAAATAAAAGAAATAAGAAATGTGTAAGAGTTAGAGAGCTTCTCCTTTTGTTGATAAATTCAACTTCTTTGAAGCATTGTTTTAGTCCAGCGCACCTTTTTTTATTTAGTCTACCTATGATTCATCATAGTAGTGAAAGACAGTGAGAGAAGTGGTAGCACACTGGACTTTAACCTTTTGAGTGCCACATCATAAAAAAAAGACCGTGCCATCATCATACTAAGCTACAACATGTTTATATGTTTTAGTTGGCTTAAGCTGATCTTGGCATAAAGAACACTTTTTCATTTGTCGTGTATCTTGGTTATCAAAAACTTACAATTTTGTATTTTTATACAATAATATGTTTAATACCTTACACAATTTATGCACATGTTTCATAGATATAAATGAACTCTGGGAATTAAATCGAGGTAAAAGACATGTTACTGGACAAGAATTGTTTTGTAACAGATGTTTCTTTTTGTGTTGTTTAAAAATAGATCATTACCGTTTCTTTGACCCTTTCTTTTTAGTATAATCTCTGTTTCTCAAATACACACAGCAGTATGTATATTCTTCATTTTCTGTATCTGCATTCTGTGCCTCAGTACATTTGTAGTAGTAGCACCATGTCTTAGCATTATCATTCACATATTTGACAAAGTCTTTGTTCGACTGGAAACTATCCCCGACCTTGATAAGCGTTGGATCTTCATATATGTTTAGGTTTGCATGTTCAGCACACTCTCCCGTAAGTACTTGAAAACCTGTGAATTATGACTTAGTTACTATGTATCGAGTGCAGTAACTGAACTGGTAATAATAATAATGTAATCAGGAATTATTTCATAACAAAAAGTATGTTCTGTTCAACAGTTATGATTAACAGATATGATTTACTTATTCATATTTATTTAAAAATGTACCTTTGTGGGAGATGTCATCATTTTCCCCATCAGCATGTACTTTGAGTATTATATCACCTTCCATGATTATATTCTCCAGGTCACTGAAAACCTCGAGGAACTATATTATGTCCTATACTTAATCACATTTTTATGGGGAACAAAAACTGATAACAAATGCAAACTTTACTGAATGCATAATATGACTAAAATGCATGGGAAGTTGTGGAGGTTGGGTTATGAAACAAGGCCCATGTAAACCGCTACTTGTTAGACGTTCTAAAGTAACGAGTGCGCAAAAAATATGTCAGTAAACATCGCAAGTAAACAAAAGATACCTTAGCTCCTGCTTAACCTGAGAGATGTCGCAAGATCCTTGAAAGACTCCATCATCTATGACGACGTTCATCCCAATCTCATTGCTGCGGGTATTTATATCTGAAGTACCAGACTTATTGTGGTAGTCCCTTACAAAACTCATTTTTCCCTCTCATTTAAAGTTTACACAATTATTTTGATATCTCCCTCGCATTTAGTTCCGATTTCACAAAATTTCGTAACCGTCATTTGTCAAAAAATCAAAATGTCTTCAATTTTGTTTCAGTCAAATTCATCAAAAACCAAAATGTCTGCCACTCTTCATTCTGCCAGTGCCATGCATGCTGCCAGTGTGCCAATGCTGCCATAAAATGTTTTAATTAGCATTCGCAATATCAATAATTATAATTGTGAAATTCGATGAATGCTAAAATTCATCGCTTAATACGCGTCGCGTCGCCTGCACGAATGCAAACCGTCGAATCGACGGGGAGTGTCCCGTTTTGCTCACGTGGCTCGTCTGCGAAATTGATAAAATTTTGTGTGATTTTCGTATAATGTCGTAACTCATCGCCTATTTATTTGAAGCCAAACACGAAGAATCTATGACCAATAGCTTATTTCCACTTCTTAGTAATTTTGCACGAAGTTGTGAATTCACAACTGCGAAATTTCATATTAGCAATTATCATCGCAATAGCACATTGCATGCTAATGAAATTAATGAAAAATGAAAAATAGCAATAATTCTATTACTAATGCCGTGCAAGCCAGTGTTGCCATTGCTTATTATCGGTTTATACTTTATATTATAAACTCATTCAATAGCATATTATAAACCATAAACTATACACTGTATGTAGTCTATACTTATAATAAAACTGCAGCTAGGTACTGTACATTGAAGATAATTTAGAAAATCTAACATCATGGGCGTATCTTCAAAGGCCAGAAATTACTGGGCATGACATTAAAAAGGTATCTGAGGTCTCGGGGTGATGAGCGCAATGCAGTTACGCAGTTCCTTTTACAGCATTAAAAGTTATAAGTGACACTGCAATTGTTATGGGCAGGCGTGGCGCCTACTATCAGGCGAACGCCTTGCTGATCTCATTACTGAATACCATAAAAAAATGTTGGGCGTATCTTCAAAGGCTATCGAACGTGCGGCAAGGCAGCCAGCCAACGCCCAATGCCGTTCGTTGGCGTTCATTGCGCCAGTCCGTACGCACTAAGACAATTCTTGACCATTTAATTAAGGGGTAGTAAATAAGAAAAATAATATATAGGTTACTTATATAATAATATACATATTGGACTAGTAGACTTGTAGAGTAGTAGTTGATTGCGTGATAAGAACGCAATGTGAATTTTTAAGATCCTCCTTTTGAAGATCATCTCTTTTTAAGTCACGATTTAAGAAAGGTAACGATCCCTTGCTCACGTGCATATTGTCATTAAATGAGTTTCTTGTTGTGTCTGTTCAATAATCCAACATTTTCTTATATTTTTCAATTTCTTGCTGCATACTCTGAACAACATTGGTCAAATAAAAACATTTATTGGTATAGCTACTACACAATTTCTTATACTTCTGCAAATCATTGACGCCTGTGAATCTTGGGGACGGATCAGGTTGCATAATTGGCGTATAATATAACATTAGCCTTTTTGAAGAATTGCACTTTGTAACTCTTATCACCGCTTGTTCAGTGTAAATGTTTTTGAGAATTTCCATTACAGATATTTTAATTGCTGCAGACAGTTTTTCTATAAATTCTGATACTTGCGATTGAACAATGTATGAATCAATGTTGTGTCTGTTTATAATTTCTTCGTTCTTTGCAGATGAGCAAGCTCGAGAGGTTCTATTTTGCATTTCTTTAATTCGTTTAATCTCCGATTCTAGACGCCTAGCACTGAAAAAAAGACGAATTTAACACGTTGATTGGACCCATTTATGTTTTTTGCATATGAATAGGAAAGGAAATACTGAACCCATTTACTCTGAAATATAAACAGGTCAATCGACTTAAAACTTGGAATATGTTTGTCTGGCTACTTTTTTGTGTGAACAAACACAAAAAAAAAACGCGATGCAGTGAGATAGTTACAAACAGAAATACCGTCAAGCGACCTAGTCGTGTTTCGGGATGATGTTCGGTGAACCATCGGGGAGACGGGTCTGAGCAGCCGCTCAACTGCCGTCTCTCTCTAGATCTATGTGCTCCATCTTAGGCCACATCATCGCTTCACATATGGTGAGATAGTGGCCAAACATAGATCTATTAAGTGTAAAAAAAAAAAAAAAATACAAGATAATATGGGACATATTTTAGTTTTCACCAAAAACTTCAATAAACAAAGTTATCTCACCTTTCCATATCCAACTCCAGCATATCTACTTGTGTGTCCTTGTCAGTATATGTTTTATTACTTACTTCCATAAGTGTGTTATTACAAAACTCTTCAATTTGGTCTCTGATATTTTGCGGGGTATTTGAAACAGCATCATTTCTTCTTTTAATTATAGTATTTAAAGATTTACCAAAATAATTATCAGGAATATAATGCGTGTCGCGTTGATTTTCATTCTTTAAGTCGTGACTATTATTAGCTTGAATTATGTGGACACGTGGATCGTCAGGATCACTTTGAAGAAATGAAGTCAGATTTGTATGTTCTCCTATACGATTCTGGGAGATGTCACTCAATATTCGATAACGACTTGTCTGAACGTTTGTCCCTATTTCGTTTTCCTGATCATTTGTATATTTATTTTGTATGGCATTCTCTGGTAATTTGATATCTGTTTTGTTGTACAAAGCATTGGTTTTACTACTCCGAATGAGATGTTCATTATTGTGAGAATGAAACTCGGTATCTTGATAACCAACTTCGACTTCATGGTTAGTATTTCCTAACACATTTTCATCGTTTATGATGACGTTTTGTTGGTCATAATCCATATCACTGGTATCAATATGCACCTCTTCGTGGTATTGGTTGGTATCTATGTGTGTATCGTAGTTATCCGTAGTGGCATATACTTTGTTGGGATAAGAAAAGTCTTCGGAATTCGGTGTGCCATTCAGCTGACTGTAAAATAAATAATAATAAATAAGGCGCCCACAGTAATAGCACAGTTTTACAATTTATATACTGTGGTAATAAGCCTTCACAAAAGTTGTAAATAGCTGAAGTTTCCGTTCATATTTTAAAATAACATTTAATATAATGATGGTAAATGCAAATCGTAAGCAAAAAGCATGGCGAAGGCATGATGGGGAGGACATAACAATCAGAAAGCTTATGAACTAATTAGTTTCACCTTGTTGCCCAAAGGTTTATGTTTTCAGAGTCCACATCCACAGACTGCTGCAAACCTCTTATCATTTGCAATACTTCCGCGTCATATGCCATTTTATCAAGACTCGTCTCTAGTCTGCTCTTCTTATTACAATCCTCATTTTCCTCTGGAGCCTTTGTACCTAAATTGGAGGAATATTACTTGGGGTTTGGAAGTATTATTTCTTTATAATTTATCGTATCTAACGTTTAATTCAGTCCACTTTTAGGTAACTGCACTATGGCACTATACAATGACGAAACGCCAAGAAGCGGGCAATGATTTTGGGCCTTATAATCAGAAGCGGGCGCCCGACGGAAGTCACGTATCATAGTACCTACTGCACCCCTCGCGCACTGCGAAGCGATACCACAAAACAGATAGGTAGGTAGGTAGGTAGGCCTTGTGTTCAATAATCTAATGAGGAAGATGTATATTAATCGCATTTTTTTTGTCTTCAGAAAACCTTTATCCAAATATAATAATAACTGCAAAAATATTATGTCGATACCTTATAAAGTTTTTTTTTTAAATCAATCAATTTTGGACTCTTCAAAAACTGTATGCGCCGTCAGAGTCGGAGTAACCGTCGCCGTCGTGACGTCACACCGCCGCGCCGCCGGCGCCGGCCGGGTCGCAGGCAGCGGGCGCGCGCATTCAATTTAACAACCCTAGCGCGACCGCCGAGCATAGGTATGAAAAGTGAAGTCCATACATGAGATTGACTTCTGTACCTATCTGTTTTGTAGCCATACCAAAGGAGTGGACTAAATGAGCTGCCCAACCACGTAGTGATTTTTATAGATTCGATAGTCGATGAATTTTTCAGCGACATTTTTCACCGATTTAGTGTCGTCTCAATGCGGAGACGGATGTCATTTTGCCGATGGATATCGAAGGATGTGCACGCCATGGATTCAGCAGTCAGCGAGTAGCCTGCGTTAGCCTGCATACCCTTTCGAACGTTACATTTGCAACTGACAATCGGATAGACGCACCGATTTCTTGTAGGGATTTTTTTTAGACTTTATTCAGTAACTTACGTTTTTTTCTGTTTCTTATTCTCTTAGGTTTCTTCGACTTAATTATTTCTTCATGTTCTGCAAATAACACAGTAGTTGGGAATAAAATCTGATTTGAGCGGATTTGGCACATGTTTGAACACATATCACAGAATACCAAGGGACAGAAGCATCACTCCGCAAAGAAATTTAAACAAATAGCGACTCTTGCTATGACGCAATAAAATTCAATTCAGCTCGCATAGCGCTGCATAGAATATACCTACCAGTCATATTAACTTATAGAGCGCCTCTCTTTCTATCGCATAGCTCTTATCTCTTCTGACACGGTGTACGACACGCGACCCGCCGTCGGTGTCCGGCTATGTACTGTATGTACATGTAGCTTCGTACCTACAGTGCTGAGTGCGCTAGGCCTGCACAGATCGAGATTCTATAATAATTTGTAATTTAGAAAAGATACGTCCGGTTTTTGAACCGCTTATCATGGAACAATTACTGTCCAAACATTATTTAAGGAGATTCAACCGTTCTTTGCCGTAAGTTAGATGGCGCTAATATTTATGACACAAGTTAAATTATTATTATTATTATTATATGGAGCCTGACTCGTCCCTCTGCAAAGCAAAGGCCTCCCTTCCATTTTTCCACATTTCACGATTGATCGCCATTGAAGTCCAGTCTTCTTTATAATATGACAAGACAAAAGTAATTGATTAAAAGTCGTTTACATATTTACAGTAAAATGAAGACTTGCATCGCTACGGCAAAGAACGGCCAAACCAAGCGGATAAGTATTCGTAATTCTTCCATCGACTATCAATGAATCGCCGCTTTGAATAGTGATTAGTGGTCGCCGGGATCTCGCAGCGTAAGCTCGCCCTGAACAAGAGCATCGGATATGCTCGAAACCTAGGTCGACTAATTCGACAAACTACTTTGATACTAAAATTTGAATAATGATTTGACACATTTTCAACTAATAATTCCTTGACAGCACAACGCGTTCTGGGGGGCGTTCACTGGCTACACTCGAGGTTGTTTGGTTGTTTTTTTTTATCTCACTCTGAGGTACGGAACGACATCGGTTGTTTTATAAAATAAAAAAGGATACGAAATATTCATATAACTGACATAATGATACCGTGCTATCATCATTTGTCAACCCCCTTCTCGTTAAGTTACAAGTACTTTTTTTTTATCAAACATTTGTCGAGAAAATTTAAACTTGCCGCCAAATGTCAGTGTTTTATCACGACCGAATTTGATGGTTAAATAGTTGCAACCAATGGAAGCACGGAACGGCCTACATTGGTATTGGCCACAGCTCTGACGTACGGAACGCTTTAGCTGCTGCCAGAGCTTAGGCACTGAACGCGCCCCAGAACCCGTGTATTTCGAAAATGTGAACATTTTTCATACTTACCTCTAGTCTCTTTATTTTCCCCAATTTTCATTAATTCTTCGTATTCCATTGAGGGTGGTACTTCTATGTTAGGCTGTTCTTTCTTAGAACTAACATTTCTTTTGACTTTGCCACCATATTTCTCTTTTATTTCTAAAATATAGTAATTTATTGTCAGACATGTATTTAAATTGATTTAATATTAAGAGCGCAGTGCCCCGAAGGACTACAATGCAACTGGCACTACAACTATTATTTACGGGCAGATGTGGCGTGTAGTGGAAGCGTACCTATAGGGTTGGTAACCTATAATACCTATAGGGTTGAAGACATTAAACTCATAGACAATAATATTTGGTCCTGTATGATTTTTAACATGGTAAATATTTTTGAAAGTGTTAAGTTGTGAATCAAATGGATCAAAGATTCTGATATATATTGTTTTTATGTAATGTCTTTAATAAAGCGTTCATCTATCTATCTATCTATACTTATCTCATTAACTACCGTCATTATCACAACTTGGGTACCTTTTATTTTCTCCAATAATGGTTTTAATTTTTCAGCCGAGAACATTCTCGGGCCCTGTCCGTCTCTTTTCATGGTATTTATACAAGTCTTCACCATGCTCGCTGCCTTGAACCCAATTTTGGCATTCATGTACTTCACAATAGTAAGTCTGTCAACATCTAGCGAATAAAGATCGAGAATCTGCAAATAATATAACATATTGACCATCAACGATGACCAAAATTCTGTGTTTTATATTTCATTTCATTTTTTAATTTTGTTGTAGGTTAGTTTAGTTTTTATCATTCCATATATTTGTACATATAAAATATTATTTTACTTCTCAAATTATGAGCATCAATTGGCAGCCTGTAGTGTAGCGGATAGGCCAGCTCATATCTCAATTTTCATACACCTCGGAGGCGCGGGCTCGATTCCAGCAACGGGATAAAAAACGCAAATATTTATTTCGAGTCTGGATGCTGTAGAACGGTGGTACTCGTAGTTCCTGGTTCTCAAGATAGGGAATCATAGTTATCGGCCAGGATCTACGAGTAAGTATATGATCATCAGGCGTATTTTTTTTATTTACTTATTAATAGTTCCATAAATATTATACTTACCTCATCCCTGTAGTCCTTGCAACGGAAATTAAGCCTGTAACGCGCCGGTAGTTTTGCGAACATTTCAGGCGAGACTTCGTGGTCGTGATGGTAACATACATGCGTTACCGTATAACAAACATCGTCGTTCCTCTTTCTCAACATAACCGCACATGGACAATTCGTTTTATATTTGTTCCTAAAACAACATACAAGATATTTTTAATAATTAACATATTTTCGTGAAATTATTTTTTCTTTATAAATATTGAATAAAACGGCTAGGACTCACGTTCGAATTAGTCGACCTAGGTTTCGAGCATGTCCGATGCTCTTCATCAGGGGCGAGTTTACGCTGCGAGATCGCGGCGACCACCCCTCGCCCCTGATGAAGAGCATCGGACATGCTCGAAACCTAGGTCGACTAATTCGACAAACTACGTGAGTCCTAGCCGTTTTATTAAATATTTATAATGAATCAAACTCACGAAAACTTTCATATTATTTTTTCTTTTTTTAAATTTACTAAACAAAAAGTATTTTACAGACATATTTCTATAGTACCACAAAACCACAGTAGGTTTGTCTTGGTACGCACATTCGCTTTCTACTGCCATTAAGAATTCAACTATAAAATAAGATAAATGTAAACACGTACAACATATTATAACCTATGTTATAACTTAAACATAGGTAAGCATCTGTTTATTTGTGTGTAGGCATTTAAGGGTCGTCTCCGTTACCGGCCGCCGACCGCGCCGGCCGCGGCCGGACAACGCGACTAGGCGAGGGGCAGGCGGCGCGGCGTCGGGCGGCGGGCAGTGCTACGCCTGATTTATTTATTTATTCAATAGCATACAAAACAGAATGCAATCATAATCAGACTTAAATATGTGTTGTACATGGTATTGTTCTAAATTACAATCCAAAAGTATGTACGCCTAATTGCGTCATTATTGTTATTAATAAGGAATACAATACAATCGCTAGAGCTCAACAATAATTTAAATAAATGATCATATCATTATCATTATTAAATTAAATTCAATATGTGCGTAAACAAAAATTAAATATAATATATAGATTGATTCCGAGAATTAGTTAACAACTCACAAAGGCATCAGATACAGGATGTTGTGTTATTTGTTACTTATGTAGGTAACTCTTTTCAAATAAATAAATGGTTGCCTGATGGATTGTCTATTTCATATTTTATACCTTTACAATCAATAAGTATGCTTAATTAGCAAAACAATAAATAATATTTATGTAGTCCTTGAGTGGTAACTTCTTATCTTAAACCTTGAATACCCTTACATATGTATTAATCTGTGAAGTACCTAGGTAGTAAGGTAATTCACACTCACATACACACAACATAATCCTAACTAATCTTTGCACCTCTACAATCGCTGCCTGTCATACTATCAATCTCTTTTCTTAGAATTTATCAGAATTTTTGACAGTCAAGGTTTGTCTGAAATTGGTTCCGATACAGCTTTGGACACACTTTGGCTTAAGTGTTCTGGAGCATTAGTCAAGTAAGTTTTTAATGTGGACAACTCTATATTCGTATACTCAAGTACATGTATACCTTTTTCGTAGTCCTTTCGCTTTGTAACCTTTTTGTGTACTAAATTTACAAAAGCAACATCTAAATGTGAGAGTACAATCCTTCTCCTTGTAATAAGTGTTTGCGGTCAATAAAATGAACATCCATTTTTTTCCTCTTGCATTAGCGTACTCCAGGAAACTATTCTTTGACTGGAATTTGTCACCAGGTTTAGGAAGTTCATCATGTTCGAACAACTCAAGATCTTCATGTATGTCACAGACTGGTTTGCTGTAAGACCTGCCACCACGGTCTAAAAAAACAAATAAAAAAAATACGTTTCAGTAACTAAGGCATAGTTACAGAGGTTAAGGAATAAATAATAATAAGTGAGCGATAAAAGGTGCTGAACATTTGAATTTTTCAGAAATCCCATATTATATAAGACGTTCGCCTGATGGTGAGCCTGCCCATAACAATGATGGTAAGTTTATACAGGAAAATATGTAAATAGTTGAATTTTATAGTTGATGTTTCACATGTTTCATATGTTTATGATTCAGCTCTTTATACCCATGTCATAAATTCACTTTACCTATATTATTAAATAGGTAGTAATTATACTTAGAGCGAATGTGGCTCAGTGGGAGAACGTGCGACTTTCCATCCGACGCAATCGAGTTCGAATCCCGCTGGCCCCGCCACTGACTTTCTTAAGTTATGTGCGGATTTTACACTAGCTCTAAAAACGGTTGAAGGAAAACATCGTGAGGAAACCAGCATATCCACGAATTTATCACAAAATTCAAGGACATGTGACATCCACCAAACCGCACTGGGCCAGTGTGGTAGATTATGAGGATTCGATCCCGGGATCCCGGTCGTATTTCAGTCCCAAAATTTTCGGGATTAATTTTAATAGATCCCGGGATTTTCGGGATTAAAATCAAAATGTGCGCGAAACGCACTTAATTTCATTTGACGTTTTGACGGCCATCTTGTTTACACAGCTGATTTCATTTGTTTTTGCTAACGACCGCTGCCGGGTTATGTGTAAAATTGTGTAAAATATCCGCTTCTCGTCGTGTAAGTATTGATGTTTTTTCGTTAATTGGTGATAATCAATGAATTTATTAAAAACAACAATGCATTAATGTTGCTGAGTAAATATAGATGAAAAACAACGAGTGTTATTTTCTGTAGCTCTAACTAAGAGGTTATATTTATATTGTGCATAGACTAAATGTTTTTTCTTTTTTGTTTAGGTTTAGGAAGTAAACAATGTCACTATCCAAAGAAAGTTTTTATGTCATACATAAAAAAGATGAAGATGTTTCGTCAGTTTTCGTGGAGTCATTTTTGTAGCCGATAAAGCGGGTAGCTCAGCACAATGTAAGCGTTGTTTAACTATTTTAAAGATATTAGGAGGATCAGAAGTGCCCAGTTTGATGTTTATTTTATCAGAAGAAAATATAATTTTGTTTTGTTTTTTGAAGATTTAATTAACGATTTAAAATAAAGAGTTGATTTTGATATGTTTAACTGTCTTTTTGTTACCACTTTCTATTACCAATACAATCCCGGGATCCCGAGATTAACTTAATAATCCCGAAATCCCGGGAATAGAAAAATCGACCGGGATCGAATCCTTTAATCATGACCCATACTCTTTCTATGAGGGAAGGCCCGTGTCCCAGCAGTGGGAATATGATGGGCTGATGATGAATGATGAATTATACTTACAGTATTGTCTCACTGCTTTTTCGTTAGGGTCAAGAACCATAGTCTCCATCATATCATTTTGTGGTAATAGTTCTGTATCTTTGGTAACTTGCTGTTGAACTTCAGGCTCAAAGTCTTCCGACATTGGCAGATAATTTTCTTTTAAGTAGGAATGATCTTTATTAATTGCTTCTGACTGCAGTTGTAATCTAGTAAGAGAAAGGGATAATATGGATGAATACCATGGAATACAGAATTTTTATTTACAAAGTAACAGGCGCAATCTGTCTACCAATCTTTCCCTGTGTAGTAGTTAAGTCTTTGCAATAGCTAGGTTTTAATTTATTAAATTAGCAGCTAATTTTGTGGGTCCACAAAGCTATGGCATACATCCACAAAGCTAAGGCATGTTGATACTGTGTATCATGTATTGTAGATTTGTGAATGTGTTCATCCCAAACCTTAAACATTGTCTGCTCTTCAGATTTTTACTTTTAAGTTTGCTGATTGCACATGCCTTTGAGCTGTAATCCAGATGACTATTATTGTTATTATATGGTATTATTCTGATTGAAATTTGTTTTGTACAATAAATAAATAAAGAAGCAGCAAGGGATTTTGAGAGCAGATAATAAACATGAAGGTACTTATGATTATTGTTAGCATTGATTGTGTATCTAGTCTTAGATATTATATGTATAAAACAACTCACATATCCTTAATGCAGGCAGTTTCTGTTTTATTTGTATGGTTATTATCCAAATTTGAACCCACTAAAGCTATATTTTTCTTTCCCGCAGATGAATCTTTATCTTCGCTAATTGGTATCTTTCTTACTATAATTCTCTTTACTTGGGACATCTTTTGTATGGAGCTAGCATCATGCAATTTATTGCGTTCAAAAGGAGTTATTTTGCAAACTCGTTGCTCCGGTACAATAACTACCATTTTGCCTGTATGTTTATCCAATATTACTTTTGGTTGTGACTTATTATTTTTAGTAATACTGGAATCATTTGCCATAAATTGCACTCTAACACCTTTATTTTTCCCCAAACGCATCTGAAACAAAATAATCAATATTTTATCTTGAATGCATACAAAAGTAGCTTTTTATTCATTCAAGATTTTAGAGTATATTGTGAAATTGGTGGTTTTGAGAATTGCATATCCTCAAATAATATATGAATCTGTAAAAAACTAACTACTCTCTACTGAGAAGTCTGAAATTATTTTATTTCTACTAATCTTGTTCATACGAGACCAACAGATTAAATTCTCTTGGAAATATTGACTCATTTTCCTGTATAAACTTACCATGATTGGTTGAGGAAGGGAATCAAATATGAAAATTATTACTCGAGATGCTTTTGCTTTAGCTGATTTTTAAACCTGGTTCGTGGCAAATTTGTGGAAACTAAGTTTGTAGCTGTTTATAAAACCCATTTTAGGCCTTTCATGCCCATGCCCATCATGTTATGCAGCTAAAATATGTATCTGTATGCACAACATCTCTAGGTAATCTGATTATCTGAGCTAACAGACTAGGTACCAAACCTATTATCCCAGACTAGGAAGTATACTACCTATTATAGTTTTTTTTACAAATAAGTATGTATATATAAATTTACTCTATGTAATTTTGGCTGGGTTAAGTATATTCAAGGTAACATGCAAAGTAGGACGACTAAGACGGTAGGATTGTACACCACTATAATAAGTTTGTTGAAATTTAGGACCAATATAACATTACAGTATTACCACCGCAGTGTATTGTATTAAAATATTTAATTAATTAAATCTATGAAACACAATCACTAATCATAACACTAGGCATTTGGGTATTTTGGGTTGGAAGATTTATGGTCTGTCAAAATTAGTAATTTTTTTTTATGTTTGCCTTTTCGTGCAGGCTAAAGTCTCTAGGACCATACTGCCATGTCTTACGTAGTTTTTATTTGATAGTTTAATATTCCATTTATTATACTTTTGTTGAGAATGAGGGTCAACAGCAACAAGCCAGACCCTCTCCTAGTGCTTCAATAAAGTGGTGGAACTTTATTCAAGCTTTCCATGGACTTTTTGAGAGAACATAGAGAGCAATGTTTTCTCTATTTTGTTTCATTTGCCTACACTCGTGCACGTTTATGAATACATAATGGTTAATATTCCATCGATATTACACATGATCATTCGAAATAACACTTGTTTGGAAAATAAAACAAAATCGAACTGTATCACTTTTCACTTCAAAATGTAACAAAAATATTGCTAAATGTAAAGGAAAATGACAACTGACAACTATTACCTATTAGCTCAAGCGGCGGAAATATGCTATCCTCGGTAGCGGTTACATATTTGAGCCGTTTGGTGTGGAGACTTTGGGTCCGTGGGGACCGGGAGCTCATCGTATTTTCAAAAGTCTGTCAGAGCGCCTGATCGATGCGACGCGTGACCAAAATGCTGGAACTTTTTTGGCTCAACGTATCAGTAGGTATTGCAATCCAACGGGGCAATACCGCCAGCATCTTGGGTACGCTGCCAACTGGTAGTGGGTTGGAGCATTTGAGCTACCTATAGGCCTTTAATGGTCTATGGGTTGTCAAATTGCTTCTCCTTGTATGTAGTTAGTTTAGTTTTAGTAAGTAGAGTGTAGTTTGTTTTGAACGTTGAGGTTCCTCAATGGTTTTGAGTAATAAAGGCATTTACTTGACAGGTGCGAATCGTAACCCACTTTTATATCGGTGAATATTTTCACCCGTCAGGTGAACTTTTACTCTCCCCAATTGGTTTTCTGAACGGCTCAGGGTAAATGTCAAAGTTCACCTGAGTCATTTCTGAACGGCGTTAGGATAATAACATTGAGGAATGTGAGACCTCAATGGGTATCCTCAATAATTACATTAACTGGGTGATTTCTGAACGCGGCCTTATAGGGCCGCGTTCAGAAATGGGTAAATGTTCGCGAGTGAATACTTGTCAGTTAATCTCAGTGATAAAAATTAAATAACGCCTTTCTGAACGGGCATCGAGTAATACAATAAGCCAGCCAATCAAAACCAATCATTTTCAAGACCGAAATTTCCTGCGCTTTTGTTTATCAGATTTAACTGCGTTATTTTGGTTAATATCGGAATTTTACCTTATATTTTGCTTCAAATACACGAATCACTTATTTTATTTGTATGTACTAAAAATCAATGCAAAAATATTGCAAAATGTAAAGGAAAATGACAACTGACAACTATTACCTGACAGGTGAGAATCGTAACCCGCTTTTATATCGGTGAATATTTTCACCTGAACTTTTACTCTCCCCAATTGGTTTTCTGAACGGCTCAGGGTAAATGTCAAAGTTCACCTGAGTCATTTCTGAACGGCGGCGTTAGGGTAATAATTACATTAACTGGGTGATTTCCGAACGCGGCCCTAAACTTGACAGACCATAGAGTTTTTGATTTTGATTTTGGCAGTGTTGCCGGCAGACAAACAAAAAAAGTCAGTAATCGAAACAAAAATTACCCGAAATTATCCAACAATTTCTTTTCTCAAAAACTTACGATTTGATTTGATGGATTACTTTGAGGAAACCAGATCGGAAAGTAGGATTCTCGAATTATTTATTATCTATTTTGTTGTGGCACTTTACTATGAAAAAGGCGGAAAAAATAAAATATATTCAATTTTTTAAACGACTTCAAAAAAGAGAATGTTCTCTGTTCGATTGTACTTTTTTATGTTTATTACCTCAGAACTCCGTCACTTATAAACTAATTTGAAAAAATAATTTTGCGTTGTGTTCAGTATAGCTACGACGTGGTGCCATATAAATTTCATCAATATTCGACCTTGGACTTCGAAGATACATTGAAATCGGTTTTTGTTTTTTTCTAAAATTTAATTATGTAAGGGATGGTTGCAAAATTACCCAAAATTACCCAGCAAACATTGAAAACCCGTTTATGGCCAAAATTACCTGAAATCAGGTAATTTCACCGGCACTGGCAGATCACTGGATTTTTCTCTGTAGTGTTGACGTTTGTTGAAAGGGATGGGGAACGTTTTAACTCGACAAAATGGGCAAAAATATCTTATCGATATCTGTATTGCTAAATTATTTATTGAACGCCTACACAATGATCATTTACTAATATGTATAAATTCATTCAAATGGACTCTAGACCTAATGTCATTTTATTTATAGGCGAAGATTTCATGCAATTATTACACGCAAGCAAGTAAAGAGCACTGTAGAGTCATCATCATCATCAGCCCATCACGTTCCCACTGCTGGGATACGGCTGCCTTCTCTCATAGAGAGAGTATGGGCCATGATCCACCACGCTGGCCCAGTGCGGCTTGGTGAATGTCACAAGTCCTTGAATTTTTGTGATAATTTCTTGGACATGCCGGTTTTCTTACGATGTTTTCCTTTACCGCTTTTTTAGAGCGAGTGTTAAATCCACACATAACTTAAGAAAGTCAGTGGTGCGGGGCCAGCGGGATTCGAACTCGGGTGCGTCGGATCGAAAGTCTCACGTTCTCCCACTGAGCCACACTCGTTCTGTAACTTTGGAATAACGGCTTTCCGTTGTCAGCAACGTTGCGCGATCCAACAGCAGACTTTTTTAAAAGCTTTCGTTGTCAGCTTTTTTTTGTTGTCCGCGGTTTTACTTGCTTACTGCTTATGTTACGTTTTCGTTGTTTTAGACGCTTTCGTTGTTTTACTTTCTGCTTTCGTTGCCACTTATGTTGCCACTTACGTTATATTTTCGTTGTGTTTTTCTTCGTCATAGTCGTTGTTTACTGTTTGTCTGTGAGCATTGACGTTTAATTTTTCGTACCTTATATGAGTATTTCTGCGTAATAAAATGCGTCTTAATTTTGTATTTTACCTAAATGTTTTACGTGAATTTAGTAGCGCGTAGTTAAAGCATAAAAATTAAATATCTAAAAAATAAAAATAATCAGTAAACTTCCCTTCATACTTTAACACAGGTTTTGTTTTATATGATAGTGTTATTTTACAATATATGCACTCTGCGCTTTTATTGGTAGGGTTCTGAGTGAAATAGTTCCACACATCGGTGTTATTGTTACGAGGTATTTTTGCAGATAAGATATTTACAAATTTACACAATTAATTACTTTATGTCCTTAAACATAAGTCATAAAAGTTAATATTTACACAAGGTTACTTATAACTATAACTTCAAAAGCAAATCAAATAGAGATCAATGGTGACGCAGTGACGTGCATTTGAAAAAATAAACAAAACTAAAATCAAAAAGATTTTTTCATTCGTTGTCCAATACGAATAAATTACAAGGACTACTATTTAAAAGGTAACACGACCATATGACAAGTTTTTAATTTAATCGGGTGTCTTCTCGTTTCATTATTTTTAATACGGCCGAATCAAATAAAATATTTTTGAATAAGCCGCTTAGCACTAGCACCAACGTTCTGTACTGTAAATACGAAGAAACTGGCGCCATCTCTGTAACCGTCGCCACTTTACTAAAGTCCATTGTTATAAAATCAATCATCCATTCTATTGTCTTTTGAATAGAGGTGGGTCTTAGCGGCTTTATCGGGCAACGAAACGCAACTATTTATTGAATTTCAATAGCGGTTTTTAAAACTATCTATTTTGATAGCGGTTTTTTACAAGGTGCTATCCTATTCTATCGCTATTTCGCGGTTCGAAGCGACTCTTTCGTAAGCATCCAAATGTTTCTTACGCAAATGGCACTTCCAATTCCCCGTAGATGTTTTATAACTATAATTGTCACCGCACAATGTACAATTAGCCTTCTTATTGTATTAGTCGTCTTTTAAAAAAAAAGTCCCATAGCACACTCGCGTTAATTCGCGACATTACGCACTATGTATAGTTTTATAAATTCACTTAATAGTTTAGTTGATGTACAATGTCCTTATTACTTATATTATTATTTACAGTATATTTACACTCCTTAATCGAATTGTCATTATCTACACTTCATAGTATATTTACATTCTTAAATCTAATTGTTTTTTAACTACACTTCACCAAAACATATATAATCAAAAACTTTTAATTCACTGTTTACAACAACTCTTGGAAATATGTACTTACCCAATTACTATATTAATAAAGTTTTATTACTATAGTAAGTAGGTAGGTACGTCTTTACGCTGTATTATCTTACATTTTTACACATTTGTGAACTCGAAAATCAGCGATAATTATGGTGTCTAAAAACAACACCGCATCAACAGACTAATTGAATTCGAGTGGATCAAGGTCACTTTCTCTTCGATACGATATTCACACTTCAAATTTCTTTTCAATTGAACACAAACAGTATGTTACATCTATAGTTTGTGTCCTTATTTCATACGAGTTAGAGTTGAAAGTTAAATAGCAACGTGTGAATGTGACAAAGCGATTTTATTTTCTGTTTCGTTCGAACCGCGTGTGACTTCCGAATTATGCCGATAGCAGTTTTAGCAAGTAGCGAGAATAACCGAACGTTGTCGTGCGCGTGCCGCGCAGTGCATTCGCGAAATAGATAGTTTCCAAGAAATAGATAGTTTCGTTGGAGTACGATAGCCGCTAACGGCTATTGAGCCGATAGATAGTTGCAATAACTATCTACGTTGCGCAACGCCCACCGCTACTTTTGAATAGGTCAGGTAATGATAGTTTCCTAAAATTCCGCTAGATGGCATTAATAATGTATTTTCAACCGATTTGAATGCGAGTTAATCGACAACGGCAACGAAAAGAGTTTTTTTCTAACAACACGCTTTTGAGCTTTTCTACAAAAGCCTGCTTATTTCTAGAGCTTTTGTTATAACGCCCACCACTACTTACAATACAAGTTATACTCTATGAACAAAACAAAACAAACGAAAACATGTGAGCATCATGGACGGGACTTCGCTGATTTTCTCGATTATTTTCGCTGGGAGATAACTAAGTCCTAAAGTTCTATTTAAATCTCAAGTCCATAACGTGAATCATGATCATCACACTGCAGACCCTCATATTCTTTCGGGAGTCTTTGCTGAACGCTTTAGACCGACTGCTGCGGCCGTACTACAAGAAGTTTTCGCTTGCGTTCAGTAGGAACGGAGAAATTTCGGAAGATGAGGAGTCCGATGAGCAAGTGTTCGCTGAGTTTGATGAGGAGAAAGGTGTGGTTTTCTACCCACCAATGTACTTGCAGCGATATGCCGCTGTCAGCGACTGCCTAATGGATGACAAGTGGCGCGGAAAGTTGGAAAAGGTACTCTTAAAATGTCACATTATAACCAATGTTGTACATTACTATTTGGAATGTTTATGGTACACGATATTTATTTCTATAAAAGAGTACAACAACACTTCAAATACAAATTAACTTAAAATTAGCTTATTTGCGGTACATTGAGCATCAGAAAGATGTAGAAATTCTTTACAACACACATAGTAGCGGAGATCATATTTCGAAACAAATGTAGTTAGGAAGTAAATTGACTTATTAAGTATGGCATTATGGAAGGAAATAGATAGCAACTGCAATTGATGTAAATATGATATAACTAACATACATTATTAGTAATTTAGTAAGGTATTTATTTTTTTATTTTATTTTATATGTAGTTTTAATTTATTAGTAGGAGGCCACATTACTATAATTTTATTATAAAAGAATATATGCTATTTATTAGTATGTGAAAAGTAAATATATGTAGTTAAATATCTTAGTCTCTGTTGAATGTCATGGAAATGTTATGAAAGAGATTGGATAATAATTATGAAAATGGCAATGTAATGTCTCTTTGCAACCTTTGAAACTTATCAATCAATAACAGAATAATTTTGAATCATGATATAGGATAAATCTAAGATGACTTACAAACTCCTAGAAAGCTAATTAGCAATAACTCAAGTCTCTCCTATTACAGGTCGTAGACCTTGGCTACCACGACATTAGCTTTATCAAGTACCTGAAAGAGGTCCAAGGCATCAAGTGCATATTGGGAGTAGACATAGAAAGTATTCCTCTCCGCTGTGCCTCAGACCTTATCAGCTATGATGACTACATCCCTAAAAGGGAGAATCCATTGCAAGTTACTGTGAGTAAAATGTTTACATATATGTTAGTAAAGCATTTTGTATCCTGTGCTGGAAATCAATAGATAAGCTTGCATTTAAAGTACATGTTTGTATGCTTTTTTATTCTTCTCTTCTCTATACTCTTCCTTTTCTCATGTAGGGTGTAGCCGGTAGCCAACTGACTAGTACTTCTTTGTGCTGGTAAAGTGTTGTGGCCTTCGTGCCTACCTCATGGAAACATGCAGCATCTGAGAATGCCATAGGCTTGGCAAGTCATTTAGCAAACATTTTTGCAGCAATTTCCATTCAGTTCTATCATAGATTTTGTCAGCTCCTGCTAATAGCAGGAAATATATATATCCTAATAAATATTTTATTTAAAAAATCTAAATAGATTCCATTTACAAACTTTACATGCATAAACATTTATTCCAGCTGTTCAAAGGCAATGCGGCAGACCCTGACTACAGGCTCATTGGATGTGATGCAGTGATTGGTATAGAGATGATCGAGCACATGTTACCCCATGACCTGGAAAGGCTTGTACACACAGTATTCGGCTTCATCAAACCCCGGATTGCTATATTCACTACCCCCAATGGAGACTTCAATATCCTCTTCAAAGCTTTGGAAAAAAATGGTCTGAGGAGGTTGGATCATTTTTTCGAGTGGAGCCAGGAGCAGTTTCATGATTGGTAAAATGTTTTAGAATTGATTTTCCCTATAGGAAGTAGAATATAATTTATACAAAAACACAATACACCCCAAGCATGACTTTGGTGCATGATATACAACGAAACATACAAAACATTCTAAAAACGGTGAAGGAAAACGTTGTGAGGAAATCGGCATGTCCAAGAATTTATCACAGAAATTCAAGGACATGTGACATCCACCAACCCGCACTGGGCTAGCATGGTGGATTATAGCTCATACTCTCTGCATGAGAGAAGGTTCGTGTCCCAGCAGTGGAAATGTGATGAGCTGATAATGATGATGATACAAAAGAAAATACCTATTATTTTTATTCTGTATCTGATAAAAAATTTGCCTATGTCATTCTCCATGTATACATAAAACTAAGTGATTAAGTTACTTTCCTTACATATAAACAATGTATACTTTCATTAAGATGAATTTTACTACTCAATTCACACATTTTTCACCAGGTGCAGTAACATAATACTCCGATACCCTCAGTACACTGTCACATGCAAAGGTATTGGTCCTGGCCCAAATGGCACTAAGCATTTAGGCTGCTGCAGCCAAATGGCTCTGTTTACAGCCAAAGAGTATAGCAAACAACAAGACCTGAATCTCAACAGTTTGGCATTGGTATCAGGTAAGGTTTACTTAGATATTTCTTTAAAACAATAGTCATCAATAGATGAATTGAAAAAATCACGAAAGCACTACCAGTGTCTATAATTCTAATAAAAGTATTATGCATTAAATGGCACTGTTGCCAAAGATTTCATTGGACATTTACATTTGAGTTTTGAGTAAATTCACAAGTGGTGGTTGGCAGCGCATCGGATAATATATATTGATGGATCATATTGATGGTTGATTAGACTTTCACATCTTAGCTTTTAGACTTTAATTTGTATAGCAACTTTGATGATGTTTACAGAGTCCCCAAGTCCAAATAGCATCAGCAATTTGATCAGCAGCTGGGAAGAGATTCCAAATGCGAGTAACATGATTGAACCACCTAAAAAGTTAGTAATTTAAATTCTCATACAACTATGGGCTTCTAGGAAGCCACCTCTCCTGATATAAATATTCACTGTTTTCATCGTAATTTACCCTTCCGACCTTGTCCACCGATATTGTAGTGCCAGTTAGGCACTACAATATCCTGATATGGGACCTGTCCTATTGACATTTGTCAAAACGGAATCGACTTCAGTCGGACAGGAACTGTCGGAAAAGTCTATTCCGCTGTCAGGTTTAAGTTTAAGATAAAGATTTTAAGGTTAAGTACATAATCTTCACGAACGCTATAAGTGCCCATATGCTATAGAGATATAAGGGTTTCTGTGTACCTTATCCTAGACGAAACTTATCCGTGTCTTTAGTAATGCAACCTTAGCAGTAGCATATTCCTGTAATCCTACCCTTCCTTTCAGCAACGAGTCCTACTCCGAACTTTACTCTTCCAAAGAGTCTTGCATCACGATTGTCCTGACCACTCCCTCATTCTCATCCGACACCATTCTGTGTCAACAAGATAAAAATCTCCAATGCAACTTGGACACTGAAGCTGGGAAGAATTATCTGATGTTCGATTATGAACAGATGTGTTTTGATATGGTAGTCCCGCGGAAAATGATGAATTATAAAGTGTACGATATTGAAGATGTTTGCAGCAGGTTCGTAACTACCGATTTCGGATGATAGGGTCAAGCATCGTTCGTCACTGACTGCTTCGAATAGCAGAGTTCTTCTATTTCAATCAATTTCAATAAGAAACCAGTTTCGATGATGGTTTTGCGATCACGTAGCCCGTTTGTTGCAATCAAATGTCATTAAAGCTCAATAGAAATAAAAATAAGTTTTGACAAACAAAGTTCATATCAATATATAAACCATATACAAGAGCCGTATCACACAGTAAAATTGAATAGATTAAACTTATACATAACGATTCATAGCACATTCTCGTTTTGTAAATTTGTCGGGTAATCGATAGGAGCACATTGAAATCGAGGCATAAAAAGTTACATGATCGCATTTTATCGATCGAAATAAAATTCTATTGCACGTTAGTCCGCAACATGCGATGTTCGCAACAGACTTACGTGATCGCCCTGCTGATGACGTAATACGTGAACTTCGACAGTTCTTTATTTCGACACGACACTTACTTCAAAAAAATAAAAGTAGTTCGACAAGTCATTGTTTCGACTGAATATAATTCGACAAGTATTAGATCGACAGACGTTTGTGTTGTCGAAGTATTTTCTGTAAAAAGAGTAATGAGAGGCGAAATATTTTTATTTTTTACTTGATAATTTACTATCTATTATTATAAATATAGAATAAAGAAATTTTTAGGTATTGGATAGTGCTTCATGAATTCTACAGTTTCAAGTTCTTAGACTTATTTATTAACTACTAGTAGTTTATGGGTTGAGCTATGATTTGAAATCTGTATACTTCACTACATAGTATAAAACAAAGTCGCTTTCTCTGTCCCTATATCCCTTTGTATGCTTAAATATTTAAAACTACGCAACGGATTTTGATGCGGTTTTTTAATAGATAGAGTGATTGAAGAGGAAGGTTTATATGTTTAATAACCGTGCGAAGCCGGGGCGGGTCGCTAGTATTCTATAATTTATTGTATTAATTGTCAGATTGATATTGAAGTACAAATACTTCCGAAAATACTTCAAAATATCTTCTCCTTCCAGATTGAATTGCACAACTTTACACGTGAACAAATTCTCAAAAACCACCCAAAATTTGATGGCGAAGAATAAAGTGGACACTTTAGTACACACCAGGGAGGTAGTAGAAGAAATAAGGCACCTCACAAGGATGCTGAATTTCAATAGGAAGAGTCCATATAACCAATTGGAGAACGGCGCTCATACATGGTCCAATATCAACTGGGGGGACAACGCGCCATACTGGAATCAGTATTATAAAATAGTTAATGAATACAACTATCCATTTGAAGTAAGTGATTTTTTAACCCCCGGCTCAAACAGGAGGGGTGTTATAAGTTTGACGACTATGTGTGTCTGTCTGTGGCACCGTAGCTCTTAAACGGGTGAACCGATTTGGATGCGGTATTTTTATTTGAAAGCAGGTTTTCTAGGGGGGCTTCTTAGACATGTTTTATCAAAATCGGTTCAGCCGTTTTTTACTTATTATAGGTTTCTTGTGACGGTTTTTTAAGTTTTAGGTAATGAAATTCGCTTGTTTTACAACAGACTGGATCAGCGTTTGACCACAATCTTACCTGTTGGGAAGTGGCGATGTGGTCAAAGATGTAGCACGCTTACCCAGTAAATACTTGTTCAATTTTGATTTGAACACACCCATATTGTATTTATGTGGAAGAAAACACAGGCGACGGCAAGGCATTCCTTTAACGTTCGCACAAAAAGGATGACCCGAATTATTAGGAATAGGCGGAATTTCTACCATGAAGGGTTGCCGTTGTGCCGATCGTCTAGATGTCCGATGGTGGAATAGTGAGGGGGGATCTGAAGTGTTTACTTTGACCGCCTCTGTGGTGTAGTGGATGGGCAGGTTGTCTCGAATCTCATACATCACTGAGGTTGCGGGTTCGACTCCCGCGACAGGGCAAATATTTGTGCAATGAAAAAAAAGCGCAAGCATTTGTTTCGTGTCTGGGTGTTGTGGGACCATGGTCCTCATAGTTCCTGATTCCCTAGATACAGGGAATCCTAGTTAGAGGTCAGGATCTTTGTATGTGATCGTTGGGCGTTATTTTTTTTTTATTTATTCAATACAATACAATACAAATACTCTTTATTGTATACCAATAACATAAAAAAAATGATATAAAAAAAATATTTTCTATAAAACCAACTTTTACCAACTTATTTCACAAATGACCACGTGGTCTGCACGATATGGAATGGGCTACTGCCCGACGTTTTCCTGCGGAGCTTTAATATGGAGCACTTTAAAAGAAGGGTGAAAAGGGTCCTTAAAGGTAGGTAACGCACCGGTGTTGCAGGTGTCCATAAGCGACGGTAACCGTTTACCATCCAGGCGGGCCGTCTGCTTGTTTTTCCTATTAATTATATTAAAAAATAATAACACTGGAAAACAAAATCGAATCTTTTTTTTGTTGCATAAAGTTTTTCTACGGTTGTTTACTAATTTGGGTGCGCTCCGATTTTTTATACCACACCCACTCGGAAAGTGTCTTATTACTCGTTTATAAACGGGTTACAAAGTTCGTAATTTATATATATGGATTGTATATATATAAGTTATATGGAATTTCATTACTGCCCTCCGAAGCAGGGCAGGAATGTTGTATGAAAATCCATTACTGCCCGGCTAGCTTTCTTTTGTTTTTTAGCAGCGAACATAAAAAAAAAACACAAACGTCAAACCTCAAAAAGGTCTTGTATGAAATAATTAGAAAAAAGAGGCGGGAAACATACAAACCTCAAATCTCAAAAAGGTTTTATATCAAATAATTAGAGAAAAGAGGCGGTTTTTTTTTTGTTTTCTATTTTTAATGAAATGAGGATGGCAACCTTATTCTGCAATACGAAAAAAAAAGCGCGGCAATTTATTTCGTTGCGTTAAGTTTTGTTTTAACTAAATTGATAATTTAACAGTACCTAGCTTTTAATTTTCTAAATAATTTTATTTTCCTCATAGGTGTAGTATAAAGCACTATGTATCACTCGGGAGAAAGTTCTATTTCTGTTCTCGAGTTTCCTTTAAGCGTTTAAGATCGTTTTCTCCCCTCGGTGTACAATGTACTATTGTAGCAGTTCTAGTTAGTGAGATACAGGTACCGTCTTGAATTCACTTAAGTAGTCGATCATTTCTATCAATGGCAGTGTTACTAAACTACTTTCTGTATAAATTTTATTATGTCTTCCTCAAGAAGGTTGTGTTTGTACAGCCCTGCTTTTGTGGTATTTGTGGAAAATATATGTTCAAAAAATTCCGTTTGATCGTGTCGGAGTTCGTGAAAAAGGCATACTTGGACTACTTTGGGTTTCCATTGCTGACGAACGCCAAGCGCTGGATACCTAGTTTCGTATGTAAAAATTGTGTTGAGGCTTTGCGATTATGGGCAAACAAAAAAAGACCCTCCTTAAAGTACAAAGCTCCTACAATCTGGCGTGAACCATCCAATCATCACGATAACTGTATTTCTGTGTTACGAAAATCATAGGAATAAACCATAAAAATTGCTCGAAGTGCATATATCCCAACTTAAAATCTGCTATAAGACCACTCTTGAATATTAGTGACACACCAGTACCTCATCAGCCATGTAAATCTTCGGAACATCCAGACGAGTGCAGTCGACAAACCGTTAATGACGACAATGATAGAGACAGTGATTTTGATTACTTCGGTTATCCCAGACCACTTAATCGAGATGATTTAAATTACTTGATCAGGGACCTTGGACTGTCTAAGACTGCATACAGAAATTTTAGCTTCCCGATTGAAAGAAAAAAATCTGTTGAAATTTTTGGGAAATAGAAAGTCTGATGGCTACATTCAGCACGTTGAACAGTTGCTGATACACTTTTAGCAACTTGGATGCAGTATAAGTGTTAAGTTTCATTACGTTCACAGTCATCTAGAATATTTTCCTGAAAACCTCGGTCACCTCAGCGAGGAACAAGGGGAGCGTTTTCACCAGAATATTCGCATCATGGAGGGGAGATATCAGGGATATTGGAACGTAAATATGATGGCTGATTGTTGTTGAAGCATTCAAAATAGTAATTCTAACACACCGCACGCGAGAAAATCGTATAAAAGAAACTTTCATTCAGAATAAATATATTTAATACATTTTTATACCTCAAACTAAGTGCATTTTTAGTGAAAAATCCCGTCACTTCATAGCCGCTAAACTAGAGCTGCTAGAAAAAAACGGTATATGTTTTTGAAATCAGCGTGGAAAAACAATTCAGAATCATCAAAAAAATCATGCAACAGACATGCTGTTTTCCTGTGTAATTGATTCAAGATTTTGCATACCGTACTTGGTAACTGATCTGGTCCATCTGTTAACATTCAGTTGTATGACATTGTGATGCATGTGACAAGATTAGACAAAACACAGGACTAGAAAGAGTAGTGCGATTGAGAAATAGCCTTATACCAAGAATAAGCTGTTACTGGCTATATACTGACTAGATGTCTGTCAGGGCACGGTATATCCTACTAATATTATAAACGCGAAAGTTTATAAGAATGTATGGATGTATGTTTGCTACTGGTGGTAGGTTTCTCGTATGCGAGAGGCCGTCTGGGTGGGTACCACCGCTTTGCCAGTTATTCAGCCGCCAAGCAGTAGTGCGCAAGCATTACCGTGTTCCGGTTTGAAGGGCATTGTAGCCAGCGAAATTACTGGGCATTATGAGACTCAACAGCTAATTGTCTCATGGTGACGAGCGCAGTGCAGCACCGCGCAGGATTTTGCGAAACAACGTTCTGGGTGGTGGTGTTGTTATGGGCTGGCGTATTGCTTACCATCAGGCAAACGACCAGCTCGTCTCCTCATTTAGTTAAATTAAAAAAAAAACTCTTACGCAAAAACCACCAATTTAAAAGAAATTTGGTATGTATGTACATTAGGACTTGGAATAGCACATAGGGTACTTTTTATCCCGGGAAACCGCGGGTGCTATCGCGGCGCGCAGCTAGGCTTCAATAATTTAATGCTGTTCGTTGGTAAGCGCATCATTTGAGAACGGCTGGACCGATTTGGCTATTTTTTTTTAAATGTTCATAATAGTCCTAATTAGGATTTTATGGAAAGAAAAAATTGAAATAGTCGGCCGGAAATTTGGAAAGATATGAAAGTGCTTTCTCACGCGAGTATAATCGTGGGGCGCAGCTAGTAATTTATTAAAACTCAAATTAATATGAATAAATATTATATACCAATTATTTTTTATGATAACGATGATTGCCAGGGTCCATAATGAGCTTTATTTATTGACAACAACAATGTAAAATTATCATGAAACGCAATAAATGATTGAAATTCTTTTCAGACTAAATCTGAAGAAAGCCGTATATTAGACCTAATATCTGACGAGATAAATAGACTGATAGACGCGCAGTCTGACAATGTGGCTATTGATTTGAACAAGCTGGAAATCCCTATCGATCATCTGATGAGCGTGGTGGAACATATCACAGATGATGTTGAGAAAGTCAAGTGAGTGTACCTACTTATTAAAAGCTTCATTAACTCATAATTAATTACGTAATAGGGGCTTTATTACATCGGTTTTAGGCTCGTAATCCGAGATATTACGCACGCGTGCTTTTACTTTACCTAATGTCTTTTTTTTAAGGTAAGTACGCATTCACAAATAATTAGCAACTCGCAATAAATTATGTTATAAATTCGAAAATATTCGCTTTATATTTTTTTGTTGTACCGCGGCACGCGAAAGGAAGAGTTAATCTTGGCGCCATTTTCCTCAAGAATTTTTGTTATATATTTTCCTGTGCAGTTGGTTCTTTTGCAAATATGTCAAGTTCAAGTGGAGATGATCAGTGGAGTGTTGTGCGAGTTTTGAACCGGCCGACGGACCATTTTATGAATCCCGCCTTGGCCTCTACACTAATATAATACTATTATAAAGAGGAAAGATTTGTATTTTTGTATGTTTGTAACGAATAAACTCAAAACTACTGACTATATGAAACTATATGATATATGCGTTGAATCTTATGATCTACTAACTATTTGCTAATAGCGACAAAACACATCGCTAGGTAAGCAACATGTTCAAAAATTTAAAAACAAACATAAAACATTGTAACAAAAGTTCTAAAAAAAATGCTCATCATCAGTTTCTTGAAGTATCTTCTGAGTAATAGTTCTTTTTCCGATACAGTGGTAGAGTCATTGTAATAATTGACGTTCATAAGTGCGTCGGTGATGTTAAAACTGTATATATACAGTTTTAGTTTCTTATAAAGAACTTTTCAACTTTGCATTAAAAATGTCTCCCTCATGAGACTACTTATGAGAATATATCTCCTTCCAGAGATCTTCTCGAATGGAACGGCTACGAAATAGTGGATAACATGGTGATACATTCCCGGCTTGTCGTCGACACTACTTCGATCGGAACGGAAGAGGACTTTTCACAGGAAACCGACACATTCTCAGATGTAAAGAAATTTTATTAATTCGTTAATGATTTGTTAAGCGAAAGAACAAATTCTTTTAGCCAGGTTTTGAATTCGTTATCTTTACTTTATCAACCAAAGTACGGAGATCGTACATCGTTTTTTTCCTTTTCTTTCATAACCGTCTTTATGAGATTATTGTATCCACAACTACACAATGTAGAAAATAGTTTAAATGTAAGTATATTTGTGTTAGAAGTAAGACTTGTACCAAATTTTAGCTCGTAAGTGATATGTACTTACTGACTGATAATTCAGACATTTTGTTTATTTTCTGTTGCATTTTCATGACATAATTGTTTAATGAAGATTGCATGTATTATTACTACTGTTGCCATAAGTTTAAGTTTTATTAAAATTTATAATAAAAAAACGTGTGTTTGGCAAATAAACCCTTTTAAATGTTTGGTTGACCAAATTATACTTCAGACGGCGCGGCGCGGCGTTTGACCAGAGCTTAGTGAAGCGGCCGCTTTTCGAATTCCTTTTAAGCACCTTTTGACGGGTCAAAACCCAAAAAATTATCACGTTCGCGAAACGAGCGTGATGTAAACTGATCTTATTAGGAAGAAGCTTTGTCATAGCGTTAATAAAACATTTGTTTTACAGTGGGACTCCACAGATATTCGTTCCACTTCTATGTCTGAAGCAAGTACTATGGTACCGGACTTTTACGGTTTGAACTCTCAATTACTTATCGCATTACAACTTACCGTACTTAGTTCTATTGTTGTAGTTGAGACTGTTCATCAACCCTATCAATATCATGTAGGTACAGAAACTTCTGCACCCGCTTCTCTTTATAAGAAAACACCACTAAAAAGTTTACCCAGGTTTAGACAGTTTTAGGCATGTGATAGATAGATACCTACTGATACAGATAGACAGATAGATAATAGACAGGTAGATACTGAGCTAGATATAGAGCGAAAGCAACAGGGATTCGATTTGGACTCTTTGGGTTCGGAACCCTAAACATACCTTTGAACATAGGACTTCTAAGACAATGGATAGGACATGATAACAATACTGGTGCTCGAGCCGTCTGCAAGATTTACATACAAAACATTTCTTCAGCTCGTTGTCTCCGTCGGGCTCTTGATCAAAAAGTGCGCAAACTGCGTTCGATGCTGACCGCTGATGAAGATATCACCACGGAGCTTGACCGAGTGGTCTGTCGGCTTATGAAGCTCGCTCTTCGTACCAGTAAAGGCAAGCCGTAGTCTTAGAATATCTAGATGTTGTTTACAGATTAGGTGCTGATTGAAAAAATAAACGCGTGCACTCCTAACAAGTGCGAAAGAGTGCCATAGATATTGGCGACACAAAATTAAATGACGTATGCGTGTGACGTGTGGTTGGGGGGTGCTGCCTGACTTAAGGAATATTGACGTGTTTACCGAACATTCCCCGCATTGGCAGTAATAGGGTATTTGACAAAAAAATTAAGTGCTTTCAATGTAATTAAAAATAGACAAAGTAATGGCCAAATGAAAAACGGAATAAAAATGTGTTATTTTTCAACAAATTTTGATTCTGTTACAACCATATAAATTTCAGGTAGTTAAAAACAGAGAGAAGAAAAAAGAGATGGAAGTAGCTTTTGTGACGTCATTGTTTGGGTACTGCTTACAAGATGACACAAGCTACGTACAAAACACGTTTTGCTAAAAAGGGACGCAGCTTTCCACACCACCTTTACCATTGAATATCATTGGTGGTAGTTGAGATATCGAATAACTAATTTCAGATCATTTTTTAGGACGTCATGTGGGTTGATTTAAGCCGCTGTTTCAAGGAAAAAATAGCCTCTATGCACCTACTCCATGTGTCATCCTCAACTCGTATTCATGTTATAGCTACTTCGCCTATGTTTATATTTTAAACGTATTTGTAAGGTCGCAACACTCCGCCCCCTGCCAAATGGATGCAATGCAAGCTGCTGGACTTATTGACTTTGACGGAAAAATCCATAGAACGTAGGAAGAGGCATTTCATCAAAAGCTACCCGCTGAAAGCCATTAACTACGGTTAGTGTCATTTAAACCTTTAAAGTGTTGTGATAAGGTCGACTGTTGAAAAAAATCCTAAAATTATTGTATCACTGCAGAAGAGAAGTCGCAAGACATGATTGCGCTGGAGAGAATTAAAGAAGATGATACTGCGTTAGTACCTACTTGCATTCATCTTTTTCTTTACATTCTGATGTGCTTAAAAAATTATGTTTATTTATTTTTGACTATGATTTCAGATTGAAAATTGTTGACAAATACAAACATTTGATAAATCAAAAAGGCAAGTACAACTATTTACGGAAAATATTTTTGATTTTGGTTCTAAAAATGTCCTTAATCCTATTGTAGATGGCAAGGAGTCACGTGCAGAATATCGATTTTTGGACTTCGGACTAGAGGATGATCTTAGTGTTTCAAGCATGGACTTTGCTACGGGTAAACAAATTTAAAACATTAAAAAAATATTATTTCTTGAGGCGTGGTTGAAATTTGTCTAGAAACTTGATTGGGTTGGAAGGGACCTTTATCCATCGTCGTTAAAAGTGTAACTTATCTTAATTTAATGTTTTTGGAATAGGCCATTAATATTCACGCGTGCGCCACGAAACGTTTGCGTCTAAGTGACGTCAAGTCGGTGAGCGTTCACGCGCGAACTTTGAAATACTTTTTTTTATTTGCATATTTAAGTTTAATATCATTATGCAAGCCATAGCTAAATCTATATAATACACATATTTACGTATCAATTACTAATCTAAAATCTTAACCAAAAATCTACAATGGTTTGGTTGTGTTGTGTGAACTCGTGTGATTGTTTTTTGCAGATTACGAGTACATACAGAAACAAACGCCAAGTATATTCGGGCCAGAACTTGCATTACCCGATGAAACCCGAACACGATTACAATTTGAAAACCCGCCCCAAGCAGAAACTAAATTTGAAAGAACGCAAGCTTGGGTCGAAGAAGATATCGAAGTAGTCCCATACCCTAATCACGATGTCAGTTTCGAGAAAACTTCTCAAATAACAGATCAATGCGCCACTACACTTACCAAATATTATAAAAAGAGGTACAACGGAAAGAAATGTATCGAACTTAATTGTATGATATCCAAAAAAACTCAATCCAACGCGTATAAGCATAATAGGAACGAAGAAAGAAACAAAGCAAATACTAGTAAGACGAAACCGATGAAAAAGGCGTCGCGAAAAAAGTCAAGTCACAGCAGTTTAGGGCGTCACAGTAATAATAAATTTGTGTCGGTCGATTATAAAACTTACCGGGTCAAATCTCGAAGAAAACAACTTAAGAGCCTGTATTCAACAGCATCGAAACCTGTAAGTGAGTCTGTAAGTTATTTCTGTGGAGTTAATGATAGCGCAATACCTATTACTAAAAAGAAATCAACGTTGTGTCTTTACTAGAAAAATATTTTATTTCAGATACCGGTAAGTCTCATAGAATTGTGTCAACCAGAATTTATGGTAGAAAATGATACGGGACCTAATAAAGAGAAGTCGGTCACAGACGTGGATGGTAAAGTTGATCAAAGTATGGTGTTAAACAAACCGAAAGGTGAAGTAGCGGCCACAAAACAAAGTCTGCTAATAGATATCGTAACAGCTAATACTCAAGAAACTATAGCTTTACGGAGAACCATCGGAACAGACGCTGATGTTGATCCTATGGGTTATGAAGATGAGACACTGATTCGAAGCGTCAGCAATACTTTCATGGATGATGACAACGTGTTTGACAAGCAAACTGTTGCCACCGAAAATATTCATTCGCAGACTATATTTTTATATGGTAAGATTTATAGGTAAACTCTTTTGTTTTCTTAGTTGTGGTTTTGATCTAATTAGAGCTGGAATATATTTATTATACATTAGGTATAATTAAAGTAACATCGAATTTATTCTAGATATTGATGAACCTACAACATCAAAAGGTATTCGCCACATTCGTATGGATGTGCAATGCGGCCCTGATGCGTCCATGCCCGCTTACTCAATGTTATCTGCTACTACTTCTTTGACCAGAATGCCTAAGATTTTAGCTGCTGGAATTAAAATTGAAGACTCTATGACGAACACTAAAATGAAAAACGCTGATTGCTGTACAAGCACGAATGAAGCCGACATTACTTATAAAACGATTCTCCCAAGAAAGAGATCTATTGGCATTAAAATTAAAGATTCCGACTCAAATATAATGAATCAAGTAGAATCTACAACCATGCTCGCTTGCTCAACACTTTGTGCCACCACGTCTTTGACCTGGGTGTCAAAAACTATCTCAGGAGAAATTGAAAATGGGTGCTCCACAACTGACACTGAAACGAAGAGCGAACATTGTGGCACATGCACTAATTATAGCCAAAAAAATGTTTTAGCAAGATCTATTAATTTTAAAATGTCCGATTCAAATCTTACAAAGCAAATGGAATGTACATTTGTACCCACTTACATAATGCTCTCAGCCACGACGTCTTTATCCAGAATGTCTAAGGTTTTAACAGCAGGTATTAAAATCGAAAACTTCACTGACATGAAAGTGAAGAACACTGATTGCAAGACATACTCTAATACTTATACAACTGTTTTACTAAAAAAGAGATCAATTGACATTGAAACCAAAGATGGTAACTCACTTCTAACCAAGCAAAAGAAATGTTCAACTGATACTCATGATTCTAGCAAAATAAAAGCATTGTCAACGCCATCTCCAATAAAAGAACCAATGTTACGTAAATCAATACCGATAGACAGGTCTGTTGGTATTAAAATAAAAGATTGTGGGTCACATTTCAGCAAAAAAACGGAATGTTCAACTAATACTCAAATGTCATCTGAAAGGGCAGACACTTCGCGGGGACAGCCTTCCAAAGAAACTGTGTTATTGAAGTCACCTAGTGGATTGGAAATCGAAGAATCTGTATCTGATTTCTGTGCAAACGGAAACTGTGCTGCGAAAAAAGATGATTTACAAATTACATCCTCTGCCAACAAATCTGTTATAGATTCGGGACGACTGTTTTGTAAACAAACTTCGCCAAAGTTGTGCAATGGCGGAATCCAAGTTCATAGTTATACACATAAACAAACTTGTGAAGACATAATGTATCAAGGAGAATGGCAGAGAAATAGGCTAAAAATACTAAGTAGGAGAAAGATTTTTAATCCTGTCATACCCAAAAAAATACTAGAATCAAATATAAAGAAAAAAGTGAATTCCAAAGAGAAGATTCAGAACAAGAATTTAGTAACAAAGAACAATAAACCAGAGTTAAGGAAATCTTTACTACCGCGCAATATTAAACTGATGTCCATGAATCAGGTTTCGAATAAGAATAAAATTAATCAAAATCAAAGACTTCCAGTTACAATAGGCGTAACTAGCGTAAAGAAACCGTTTAGAAACATACTAAAGGTAAACACATTTTTTATATCCTAGGTCTTATTCTGTACTTTTCCATACACACTAATAATTATAATTTTTTAGGTGCCTTCAAAATTCCCAATGAGGTACGTATAAATGTATATTTTTAATTGTATAGATATCACAATCTAGATGGCAACGATTAACGTTTCATTATATTTCAGTTCAGCTTCTTCTGAAAACACGAAATCAGCCTTCGTTATAACAAAAGCTCAGATAGTTCCAAACCTCACTGTGATAAACAATGACAAAACACCAGAAAAAAGTGTTAAAAAAAATTACATTCCCTTGTATTTAAGACAAAAAGCATTGAAATCTACAAATGATGTCAATAAAAACGACTTAAATTTGAGCTTTGATTCTGTTAAATCGAATATCAAGAAGACGAACATAGAAAAAGCACCCAAACATTTAATTAGGTCAAGAACCGAAGAAATAAAGCGCGATTTGCTAAAATTTCAAATAAAAACTCCAAAGCCAAAATATCTTGTGCTTCGCAATGAAATAGAAAAGAAAAAAAGCGGTACCGATGGAAAACTGACGAGACAAAGTTCAGATAGTGAAAGGAAAAAAGATGCTCCTAAAGTTTCAATTAGCCCTAGCTCCCCAAGCTCGACTTGCTCATCTCCATGTAGTGTAGCAACAGTTAGGCAAGCATATAACCGTCCAAAGGCAACAACTCATCGTCGACTTTCGGCATCGTCCTACGTAAGCAACACAGGCAATAGTGAATCCGATAACTCGACGCCCGACAGAAACAAAAAATTCACCAAAAGATCGAAAAGTGCCAAAACAGCAATAGTAAAAGTATGTGATAATAAGGAAAACATTCCTCAAACATCGAAGCAATTCACTGTCAGCAAAAAGAAAAGCGATAAATTAGGTAAAGGTGCTTTTGCGAAACAAAAGAAAGAGGTTTTTGTAGCGCATTTGAGAGAAAACTCGCCATTACAGTCTAATACATTGTCTAAACACAAGACACAAAAGTCCAATGTAAATATACCAGAGTCAGAAAGTGTCAGTATAAAGACGTCATCGCCTAGCCGGCGAAGCCCTTTGCCGTCAAAAAAGGTACCTTTAAAATCTGACGCTCCGTTATCAACAAAAAATAATGAAGTTTCCGAAACTTCGCAAACTTCAAATATGGTTCTGGTAATAGAACCACAAGCTCGTGAACTTCCTGGCCCTACCAACAATCAAAATGCCGAAATTGTTAATATTGTAAATGTCGCTAGCCATCGTTTAGTGACAAATTGGATAGATAGTTCTAACGGAGAAGCTGTTGAAAGTTGCACTGGAAATATAACGTCCGCCATAAGAGAATTAATTGATGAAACACTGGATTTTATAGATGACCCATTTGACAATAGCAGCGCAATAGATTCAGAGACAGTTATATTGAGTCGCAAAAATTCCCCTCCTTTGCGCCAATCCCCAACAAGTTTTAAGACTATCATCACAAATGATGAAAATTATAACGAAATTATTCAAAGTGATATTGAGTATACGTTGAACCGCTCCTTTGACACAACACTCGGCGACGAGTCTGTATTGAGCCTGACCGATACGAGGTTGACGGTAACAGACTTAGATGTGCTCTCGTTTAAATCAATAACATCTACGTCAAAGGTTTCAGAGTACCTATCTGCTGACAATGAGTGCAGCAGCTCAACTAAAGTTATACCTGCGCTTGCGCCGATTACCTCATCTGTACGTGAAATATTTGAAAGGAGAGCGGATCAACCGTTTCAGCCAGTTCAGGCTCAGGTAAAACCTTTTACATAACACATTTAATAATACAATAATTGAATGCATAACAGCTTTCACATATTTTTTGCATTTTATCAGAACAATCCGGGAGCTCTAGCAGTCCAAGCTTTCAGTGGATTTTCTATCAACGGAGAACCAGTTTCCGGCGATCAGCCTGATCCAGTCAACTTGATTGATTCCGAGACTGGAAGCTTAGCAGTGGGCGTTGCACGACAAGCTGTACGTGTTATTATGTAATACAGCGTCCAATATGTACTTGTTTATCATATTTTTCGTACCTAATTTACAATGTTTTTGTAGACGTCAGAAGAACTATTAATATCTGGAAGATCTTCAGAAAGCTTGGAGTCTTGTATGCTGGATGAAGACGCTGTCGTCCCAAATTGGCTCTTTCAGATCATCAGTCAGCAACAATCGGTAAGATAACTTCATTATTTCTAGACTATCATGATCAACTTCCTTATTGTCTTTAGTAATTGTGCCTATTCAGTCCTGAGTCAATCACTAAATTCCATTTTTGGTAAAATTTGGCATTTTTTCTAAATTACATGGCACTTTGTTGCTGTGAGACACGTTTTCATTGTTAAATTGTTTATAAGGGTTGTATTATTACAGGCTATGGACGACATAGACCCACCGGCTCAGTTGATGGGACCATTACCAGTTGGCGAGCCTATGTACGACGATAACGGCAACTTAGTGGAAGGAGCGGGCGTGGGCGCGGGCGCGGGGGACGGTCGTGGCATGCACAGTGACCATTCTCAGGACAGCTCGGGACGGGGCACCTCTGTTAGCTCCAGTGACACTTCGTCGGGGTTGCAGAGCGAGGTGAGATGAGATGCACATTACACTATCAGTAGAAAAGTAACACTCGAGTCTATGCACTTGGACAATGGGAACTAAGTGCAAGGTGCAGGCGTGGGCGCGGGTGCAGGGCACGGTTGCTGCATGCACAGTGACCACCCGCAGGACAGCTCGGGGCACCTCTGTAAGCTCCAGTGACACTTAGTCGGAGCTGCAGAGCAAGGTGAGATGAGACGCCGAAACTTTTACACTATCAGTAAGCGAGTATATGTACTAGAAATATTACAATACCACTGCTATTAAATGAAAACTTCGACTCTAGCAGCTGGAGACGCAATAATATAGCAAACACTGATTTAAGTTAGGGTTGTCGCAAATTTATAAGATAAAAATAATTTTACTCTTGTATGGGAATTTTGATTAAGTTATTATCTAACCTTTGGACACGTCAAGTTATTAAAGTAAATAAATACTTATAATTTGATCTTTTACGTTCTAGGCTATTCTTATCGACCCATCAGCTTTCGTGGCGCAGTTTGAAATGCTGCGAGATGCCGTCGAGAGCTCAGTTGTGGTGCTAGCCAACAACGATGCTGAGAATGTGGACAATGCGACGGCCAGTAGACAAGGTAAGGCGTCTACATTGAATTTATAATAGCGATTTCCAAAAGTTTTTTCACGTACCGGTGTTTAAAGTACTCTACTTACGCGACGTCTTCATTATGCCTATACGTCCCGTAGAAAGACCACGTTTCACAGCTTTGTGTTTCCTATTCAAACAAAAAACAAACCTCCCAGTAACGAATGGAGGGAAGGAATCTAAGGTACATATGATATCTCTTTTGTCACATATGTAGTAGTCATTTAAGCTTAATTATCTCTTTTAACTGTTTATATATTTATTTTGCCTTTTGTAATTATGTTTTATTTATTTTTTTCATATTGTTAGTGTATGACTGTGGTCGTCAAATAAATGTATTATCTTTCTTTCTTTCTTTTCTATATGGTAATGATTAATTACCAATGCGTAGATTCAAATCATTTAGTGACATTATTATTTTGTGATTATTAATCAAATTAGGTGTTGAATGAATGAATGAATATTAATGAATTGACATTTTTAAACTTTTACAAAGAGAGTCACTAACATAGTCTGTAAGCTGATACTAACAAAATGGATTATAATTATCTGAAATTAATAAATAATCAAAATTAATTAAATCTTATATGAAAAAAGAAGACTACACAATAAATGAATATGTAAATGACAAAAATACATGGTTGTATGCCCTAAGCTCCATGATGATAACAATTAACGAACGTAAGTGTTGTGCATCATTATAATAATGTACAGTGCCATGTGAAATGTCTCATGCTTGTTGAAGTCACTCTTTCAATGAAACGTAAAAATTGGTATGAATGTTGGAAGTGACTAGGTTTTTTAGTCATGCTCACTCAAATGTCTTTGCTTGCGGTGGCTCTGTGTTAGGTCCCTTAGTCCTTAGGTCGAATATGGTTGATGGTGATGGCTGGTCCACAAGTCATACTTGTGCTGCTTGTGGGGACTGTGGTCTGGTCTGGTCATTCTAACTGCTACAGTATCTATATACCTATTTATATATTACTCATATTTTCATGTTGCTGATGCTATGTCTATGGGACATCTCACTCGCACTTCTAGTTTGACACTGTGTTATGTTAATTGTAATTTATACCTCATTGTTTATTGGTATATTTTAGACATAACTTTTAGACTATCTCTTAAAAAAGAGATATTCCCGCAGAGTTTCTTGGTGCTATCTTCTCTAGCGGGCGAATTTCCGAAGCACTGGTAGAGTCAGTTTTCGCATTTCTTTTCTAGGCCCAATTCGAGTATGGGAAAGAAATGGGTAGACATGCTTACCTTTTTTTTTGAAATCATGATATTTTAAGTTACTAATTTTAACGTATTTTAATTAGTTTGTATTATGTGTATATGATGTTTAAAAGTGCATATTTGTGCCTATTTAATAAATATCTTTTGACTTTTGACTAATCTCTCTATTTCTCTATCTTCAGGTCCCATCGAGACAGATTCGCGCAGCTTCAGCCGCGGCGAGGCTCGACGGACCCCCCGCACGGGCTCGCGGCCAACCACGGCTAGCGACGTCGACGCCGACGTCAGTTCCCTCGACACTGACGTACTCGACTCATCCGACAACTGACTCCTGCTGGGCGATCACGTAAGTTTGCTGCAAACGGCACATGTTGCGAACCTACATGCAATAGAAATTTAATTCAATCGACAAATTGCGATCACCTAACTTTTCAACAGCAATCCAATTTTACTGTGTAACAAAAGAGCCGTCTTTTGTCTATAGTTTTGATTGAAACACAGAAAACCCGCGATTTGAAGTATATTGTATTTGATTACAATTATTGTTTCTGTCATTTAGATTGAAACCAAATTACATTATCGCAATTTTATAGGAAATGTTCATATCGATCTAAACTTTGATTGTCAAAACTTAAAATTATTTCAATGGAGTTATCGTTTGATTGCAACGAATGGGTTACGTGATCTCAAAACCATCATTGAAACTATTTTCTTATTGGAATGGATTGAAATAAAAGATATATGATCGCCTTGCAGGTCCTGACCGATCCTGACAGGTCCTGATCCGACAACGTCCAAGGTATTTTGTTTGTTTTATATTCGGTTCGAAATCGACAGTGATGCGTTTGAAAGTATGGTATTATTATGTTGTGGCGGTGGCTTTAATAAATTATTTGTAAATTCCGTTTTGATACTTTCAATGCCTTTCCTTCGTAAATTTGAATAGACCCGATAATTTCATAAATACTCGGTAGCGTTATGAGGTAGGTTATTTTAGGTGAAGGTTGGAAATGAACACGTCATATCGAGGAAATTTCTTTTTTTGCATTTATTCGTATTGTACAATCTTATAATGATTCATTCTGCAAAATTTTACAGGCGAGCAAGAATTCATATATAAAACATCAGCTCTTTCATATTGTACATAACCATTTTACCAGTATAGGTGAAAACATGCGTATAGTTTTTTTTTAGTTTTAGGATAATAAATTACTTAAATACTAATTTTAAGTTTGGTTCTTTATTAATACAATATCAATAGGATTGCACTATCCTGTAAAGTTTGGAACATACCAAAAAACATACTATGGTGCTCTCTCGACGCCGATGAACTTTCTATGCTAAATATAGGTACAATAATAACGTTAAATATAAAAACATGAACGTCGTGAAGCGATTATTACATTGATACAAGGCAGGCATGATAATTATTGGATTCAGACTTTCTCATCTCACTTCAAATAGTTTATACTTGACACAGATATAAGTAACGAGCACAAGAACTTATCGTTTGAAACTTTATCACTTAATTAATGAAGTACAAATACCTTAGGCGTAATATTTGTCTGTGGCAACAAAGATACGCGACCGAATGGCTCGTCTACGTCTGGCGACGTCCTAAATAAGGAAGTGAGCTAAGAGAGTAATCGTCATAACTTTATAGATTTTATTAAATATTTTGTTTATAAATAATGCTGCTGATATTTAATTAGTCGTGTTTTTATATCAAAATATGAAAGTCAATAAGAAAGAAATGGATCGAACCATCGTTTCCTATGGTAGTAGTGTAGTGACGTTATTACCGAATGATAAAAAACGTATAAGAATAATTGAAACGCCATTCTTATCTGTAGTAGTTAAGGTAACTATTACATCGATTATCCATCATTATTTTAAGGCAGTGAAACACCCAACTTAAATTCAAGGTCAGTTGGGGACGAGATTACCTAGCTAACATTAACTAGTAACATATCACTAGACATTTTCACAGGCGACCTCTACACGACGGCCGCGTTATAATTTACAATATTTACACATCTTACACGTATGTCAGTGAAACACTGTATCGTTACGAGGGGTCACAAACACTGAAGCGGGACGCTCTATCGCCACTCAGTCATCGAAAGTCCATCGGCTTATTGTATCTTCCTAACACCTCGATTATAAATGACAGAACGGAAATACTCATACTTCTATACAATAACAATATAAATATTTTTTCATGAGTCAATCTCGATAAATAATAAAACTACATAGAAGAAAATCTAACACTCTGAATCGAGGGCAACAAGTTTATATCTGTGAGACACGCATTCCTTTCCGAACACATTAAAAAACAATGTTTTTTTTAATTACGTCTAGTTTAGCATTGTAATTATAACATTAATAATATCAATTATTTCAAAACGACCGATCCACATACAAAGGTTTAGTAAACATAATCATGAAAACCGGCGTAAATATACCAAATCTATAATATGGACAATACTGCACGAAATGACTAATTGCATTTCAGCGCAGTCAATTTTGTACCCGCAAAATTGTATAACAAAGGTAAAATATATAAAGCTATAACCTGATCCTGCCCTTCGCAACGAACAACAACGATCAAAATATTGAAGATTATATTTTATGATATTCGATACTTAAATTATATCTACGGTTAGCTTGCCATGTGTTTGCGAAGGATACTGCGTTCAATAAAATTATTGCTTTGCCAAATAACATTCTACAAGTATCAGGTACTGAGTTATTGCCTAAGGTTCTGACTAGCTTAAAAGGTAACTAAATGATACAATTTGTCTCACAGAATATCGAAATAGGCAGAAATGCGAGTTGCGCAGCATATAAAGTTACAGGATAGACAAAGTTTACGAAGTAGTACAAACAAAGACAACAGGCATGCTTCTTACAACTCTAGTTGACGGCTTTACTTTGTCTATATTAGTTTGTGGCAATTGATATTTTCTACTACCTAGAAAAAACCTACCTACCTAGTAAAAAGTTCCACTTACTTAGGTAGTTTTATTAACTTGAGATTTGATGATTCTTTTGCAGTTAAGAGTTTTGTATTGAATACTGCATTTTCGGATTTTTAAAAAAGATCAAACAGTCAAGCTTATAATTGTAATTTCTCAAAAAGCTACAACATGAGCCTTATCTATTTTTCATCAGGAATGTTACCCCCAAAGTAACACATTAAATGACCGATCCACATTGACGCTTGGCGGTTAGATTTTTTGAAAAGGTACAGTCGGGCTAAAAAATGAAATTACTTGAAAAAAAAACGTGGACCTAATCCACCCTATTTCTCATTAAGAATATTTTCCTGAAAGTACCTCATCGCACCAAAATGTAAGTTTTGTGACGCTTGGCGGTTTTAAAATAATTTGAGATCTCGATACTTAAGTCTTCTGTGATGTTTACAACCAGTCGAGCGCGAGAACGTAAACAACAATCGGTTTACGCACTAACGGGTGTGTATAACACATTTGGCGGCACCAGTTACGAATATACTCTCCAGGCGATTTCAAAATATTGCCTGTTACTTCTATATTATGTAACATTTCTTTTAACTGTAACGTGCAATCGTACATAACTTCTCCATGCTTGTCAGATTTACACTGTACAATGGCGCGGGCCCTCTGAGGGTGCGGTCCAGTTAAAAACACAATTTGGTAGGTAGGTACCTATGTTTTAAACTATCGTGGCTACTTCGTAATTACATGAGACCTCAATATAACTATTACATGTATGTATAATATTACGTAATTTTTGTTTTTTGTTCTATCAGGTAGTAAAAAATATGTAGTTTGTGCCGAGCATAAACTATTGAAATGAAATTTCCTTCCTCAAGTAAACAGATTTCTCGCGTCATTTTGTGCTTGATACAGTATGCTATTGACGTACTCGTATTTATGCATTCGATTGTCAACTTGAGTTGTAATTACAATTTGAAAATTCATAGATATTTTAACACACAAAATCATTAAAACTATATTAATATTAGTAAAATATGCAATTAACAGTTCCTTCCCAAAGACGCGGCGTTTCTAAGACAAATGAACAACTTTCGTTTGCAATCACACAGTTCTAATAATATTCCCATTTTTACTCTTGTTATCACAGAAAATTATGTATTTACAATTTTGTCGTACTAAAGTGACGTACGTAGCCTACATCATGCCATGCAACAAATGTTCTCATGATGCTGAACGATTACAACTCTAAAACGACTATTGTGCTTGCGGGGTTGGAGATTTCGAATTTTTAGCTACTATTAAAACAATCATTAAAAATAATGGACGAGGATATCCTGATGATCCCGTCTCAATATGAAATTTTACATGGATGATAATGACCTGAACATCTACTCTTGTTCTGGTGATCTCTTATGGAAGTTTACAGTGAGTTACTTTTACAAAATGGGACCATAGAAACTTGGCGTTTTATAAAAGCTACATTATACAGACTAACCAGTTGATTTTATTTATATTAGCCTGAGTTCATCGTATAAAAGTAGAGTTCAGATTTGTTGCGTCCGTCTGCTAAGTGGGAGGGTAGTTGCATACAATTTAAGCTCAATAGTCGCATCAGAGAGGACAACTAACAAGTGACTAATAATGACAATGCAATGACAAAATATCCAATGGGACGAGGACGATTAACGGACATAAATATTAAATATAATGTACAGTCGCCAGCAGAATTGGTTTAGTGCGTGTAAAATATGACTATAGCTTAAATTCATAACATTACTGAAGAACTGTTGGCAATTACTCATTATTTATCTATAGTAGTTAACTTGTAAACCAATTCTCTTGTAGACTGTATAATAAATTATTGGATTTTGTGCCTGGTGTCTTTTTAGACTCCATCGTCGACATAACAAGTAGTGAGCCAACGATGCAATAGTTACTTTAATTTTTATTTATTGGCGCCCAACGTGAGGCTAAAAACTATTATTTTAAGTAGTAGATACACAATATTATAGAGATTTTTTACCTAACAAGTTGTGAATTTTAATTTTATTGATTTCATATTTTCTTTTGGTAGATTATATTTTAATTCCTGGCGTAAATTATTATGTCGACGATATTTCGCGCAAGCTGTTAATTTTAAGAGGGAGTATCTTTTTGCATCTACTATCTAATGTTGAGGCTTGACAATTTTTAGCTTCTTTCTTTTAAGGTTTTTAATTTTCAAACGGTTTAAGTACGATACTCTCTCTTACGACATTTTGAAACTATTATAATACATTTTAATTTACCTATTAATATTTGTAAAGTGAACCAGGCGACAAAATCTAAACAATAATATTATTACACGATTAACAACTTGGGTAGTAATTTAATGCAGAAATATATTTCAAAGTTTACATATAATTCATTTTATTTAGTTTAATCGTATTTAAATTTAAAATATAACGTAGGTATAAAGCACTTGGGGGAAGGACAGCAAATTCAATAAAAAATGTTAATTTATTTAGTATATAATATTAACTAAGTAAAAATTATTCACTATGTAAATATTTTATACAATACTAGTATTAATTTGTCCGACGATGAATTCCTAGTGTTCTCTCAACGTCTAAGTGGAATATGAAACGGTGTCGAGTGCGGCGCGGAGGGCGAGCGTCGCGCCGCGTCGGGCGAGGCGCGTCGGGCGCGGCGCGGCGCTGCGGCCGCCCGCCGCCGCCGCCCGCCGCCCGGCAAGAGGCAATATTGTAACGTTATGTAGTGCAAATTTAATATAGAAAGTTTACTTTTACGATACAGACTAATAATTTCATTTATGTAAAAATCCTAGCGCAAACGATTCGCCTGGCACCGTTTCATCATTCGATTACCTTAACCGTAATATAAATCAAAGAGTAAAATTTTAGCGAATTAAAAATTAAATTTTCCAAAACTTTGTATATACTAGAATTTGGATATAGCTCGCGGAGGCCCGGCGGGCGCGCGGGCGCGGACGGGCCCGCTCCGGGAGGGACGTCCAAAATCCTGAGCAACGTTAGTCGTCTATTTACACACGTTCGCCGATTAAAAACGAGATCGTCCTCGCGAGGCGCGGGGCGCGGGGCGCGAGCGTCAGATGGAGTGCGAGGCGGGCGCGGCGGGGGCGGCGGGGGCGGCGGGCGCGCGCACGTCCCGCTGGGAGCGCGCGCGGCGGCGCCGCTAGCACCAGTCGTCCTCGTCGGAGTCGGAGTGGCGCGCGCGCGGCTTGTACCCGTTGGGCAGGCGCGGCGCGGGCGCGGGCGCGGGCGCGGGAGACGGCAGCGCGCGCGCCGCGCCGCCGCGCCCCATCGCCAGCGCCGCCTCGTAGCTCAGCGGCGCCTCGTACCCGCGCGCCGCCCGCTCCGTCTCGTAGCCCCGCCCGCGTCTGCAACCATACCGCGCATTATCGTCCTTCCTATCCCTGTGCGCGTAGTCACTTCGGTCCGGTCTGTGGGTTGAAACAGGAAGTCCGTTTGAGTAACTTCGGAGTTGGTTAGTTTCACTTCGCGACACTTTGAGAGCCGCTAGGAGCAAAGGTATCGGACCGCACTGTTCACATAGTTGAGGCAAATGTTCGTCCTGCGACTGTCTTTATTGCGGAGTCTCAGCTAAAAGGCTGACTTCATCGCTGCATTAAAAACATTCAAAGCACGTTCAATTTTAATATAACAAGCATAGGCTAAACACAAAAAGGGGATAAGAACAAGGTTGGCTCACCTTTCTCTAGATCTATAGTCTCGGTGTATCAGTCTTTCAACTTCTCGGCCGTACTCGTACTCGTCGTGTAGAGGCTCCACGGGTTCACGTAACGTGTGTGTATGCCTCAGTGATAACTGAAATGTTTGAAACGTTAATGTACCTTATTTACGCCCGCTCCCCTCAAAGTTGTTTGAAAACTTTTGGTATGATTCTGATCCGCCATTTGGATTTCCGCCATTTGGTCGGTAGGTCTATTTATCATACAACTTGACATTTCTAACTAAATACTTGAAAGAGCGTATCGATAATTTTATGTAAAAAATATTTGAAATATTTTTAAAGTACTTTGCTAACATTATATCCAGTTATCTCCGTAACGTGACCCTTTTGGACATTATGTTTATTAACATTTTTCGTTTGTCTATAGGTAGGTATATCTATATAGGTATCATTGTGCGAAATAAAATGGCGGATTGGAGACATACTAGCCTCCGTACAGAAATGTTCAAACCCCTTTAAGTAAAGATATAACTTTATGGTCAATCTACCACAAAACTTAGATTAATGTGGATACTCACGTGCGAGGGACTGTGGCTGATTCTGGTGAAGGGCGGTTGCTGCTTTGTACTGTGAACGTGCAGCGTGGACGGCTTGGTGGGCGTAGGTGGTAGCTGGCGGCCGCGGCCGCGCCGCGCGCCTTCGCGTTCCCACGACCGGTCGCGCCACTCGCGCCACTCGCGATCGCGATCGCGTTCGGTCCCGCCACCTGCCGGCACCCACACTACCCGACTGAATCATTTCGAAATTCCATCCCGGACATACGTGCTCAGTTGATGATAGTGCAAAATATTTTATTTTTACAGTAAACACTGAAGCTTCCTCAATATTAGAGACCTGTTCCTCGAGTTACCGTCGGGCTATAATCAACAACGACGACTCAATTCAATTAATAGTATTCGAGTAGAATTTAGACAACAGAATCAGTTTGAAATAGCATGTAATAAGACGGTAATCAAAAAACCTAATCAAATGCATTGTCAGTAGTTGCTACTAGATATTTAGCACTATTATCCTGTAAACCCTAATGTACCTATATGGTGATTTGCGCGATGAATGATAAAAATAAAAGTTGCGTTATAGGCGGACCAGATACATTAATCATACCGAAAAACAGGTGTGCAAACAATTTCATTTAATTTCACAACGTTTTTTGTCTAAGCTTGCGTAACCGTACGACACATAAAGCAAGTTCGCATAGCGTTCAGTCAACATCAATGCTATAGCATTAGCAAAGGGTCATGTGGTTTTAATTTTGTCCGTACTTGGCCTTACACGTCTTTTACAGACAATTAAAGTGAAGTCGACAGAACACATTTGTTAGCGCCAGTTGTTTTAAAAATTTCGTTCATTAACATGCCAATTGTATTGATCAATTCAGACCCTTTGCTTTACAATATGCACTAATTAACGGTAAACATTCAATTTGAAATTTTCATGTCTGAAAGTACAAATTGAGTTTGAGATCACAAACAGTTTGACACCTGACACCAGTTGTTACAAGCTTTTGAAGGTGTTAGGTTCGCTTCACACACGTATTGCTTATAGTAATGAATGTGTAGTGTCAATCAAGAAGCGTTATGGATTTTTATAGAGTTCATCACACTTGGCACCGTCAATTCGCATTTTGCCTTTAAATAACTTAGTACTTACGGAAATACTTACAAGTTTTACCATCGAATCGATGAGAAACGCTGCAGCAATATCCATACCTAGTTTTCTATAGGCGAAATCTGAATTGATACGTGTGATTATGAGGTATCAATACGTATAGTAGTCTCGAAGAGTTCTGCGCTAGTGAGGACCACGTGTATGTGTGCGTCAGTGTGTGGCGAGTGAATCTCACCGTAGGCGTAGGTGTAGCGATGTGGCGGGCTGGGCGACCACGAGGGCTGGCTCGGATGGAAGGGCGTGGGGTAGGGCGTCCTCCACTGCCTCCCGTCCCTCCCTGCTGTCAGGAATACCTTCATATGTACCTTCCTACTCGTGCCTACTCGTGTAGGATCCGCATCTTCCAACACTCGTCAATAAGTTTGTCAGACTATATTAAAAAGAAAACTGTTCTCGCTCAGTGGAGAGTTTAGTATCGTGTCCAAGTTCAACAATTGTATGGAATAAGAAAAATTTTGAATACAATCAATCTGTTTAAATATTTTGGTAAGTGTCAGCTACAACAGTCTAATGCAGAAATCATTACAAGAAACATTTCTAAGCTTTTGCATGCTGCATGATTATGGACATAAGTTGAAGTGCATGCGTTTGAGCAACTCTGTACTGGGAGCCTTTGAATTATTCGAGTTATGTGCAAATGAGAACTTATTTAGATTAGGCACAGATTTAGCATGCAGCAGGCAAAATGAAATTTATATTCTATGGAAGAAAAGTTACATCGTATTTTATACACAGGCCAATTAAATGGTTGTATTTTACAATCAGATTCAGATATTTCTACGATTGGCGGACATTTTTATGCCAATTTATTGATTTGCACATACCTACATCTAAAATGTAAGTCTTATGATTTAGCTAGTACACTTGAACTTAATGCACAGCAGTTCAAAAGTTTGGTCTAAATAGCTACAAATAAGTTACAGAAAACACGCCAAAATTTCTATGTAACTAAATTAACAGTATTGTAGCAAATCTGCTCGCTCATACAATCAATCTTATTTCTACCACTACGAACATGAGTTGTCTACTGCTACTTTTAAGCTAGACGGTTTCAGTGCTTTTCACAAAACCTTAATAGTAACTTCATGAGAAGGAAAATGTTTGCAAAACTGTTTCCAATCGATGAAATCAAAGCTGGATTATTTAAAGGGTAGTTTAATAATGAAAAAGATAACTACAGGAAGAGTAGGTAATGAAATGTAATAGATGCGTATAGCTTGTTGAAATGCTAAAACTTGTGTAACGTTTGGTTAAAACGCAACTTTTTGTTATATTTGCGATAGCATCAAGCCATGAATGCAAATCTGCTGATATACTTACAAATGAACATAAGATTTATTATACTTACTAGAGATCTATAAATTAACAAATGTGAAATATTTATTTCTAAGAAAAACTAACGTAACTCTACCAACATTAGGCTTTCAGAACTTGTCACATCTTGCGTTCCGGTTCAGGCCAATGATCGCAAGACGCTACTATCTTTTGAAGATTAGTAAATTAGGGTCCGCCATAGTCATTTGTCTAAATCGCTACAAGCAAACCGCACCTAGTGCAGCAAATCTTCCAACGTTATCATAACGTTATCATATCAGCAGATTCACAGTTCAAGGAATGTCGAGCTGTATCTTTATCATGAGCTAAGTTGAATAAGAAAGTTTGCGTACCATGTGGGTCTCGGTAGTGATGGGGCGCTCTGTGCGCGCGCCCATGTCCGTGTCTGTGGTGCTCGTGCTTCACTATCTCCACGACATTGCTCACGGTGTCCGAGAAACCGATGTCGTGATGATAGCCGCCGTAGTGACCTCGCCTTCGCGGACTTGGCGTCCGTCTGAAAATATTTGCAGTGTATCGATAATCTTTGTAAATAAGGCGATTTGGGCGCCATTCGAAAGTGCGAGCGGCCAGCGTGGTTTGCGAGTGAGTACACTGCTAGAAAGTCAATTTAATATACAAGTTGAAAGTCTTCGGCCATCTATGAAATGCCGTCTAATACAAATTTCACGACGTGTCTCGCTGTAGTCACAACAAGCGTTAAACAAATTATTTTAAATTTTATTTAATACTTCTAAATAGAATACTCTAATTATTCCATCGTCCTAGGCATTCGAGTCTAATGACACCTTATTTGTTAAATATCTTCCCAGCCGGGGTGCTAAAAGGGAATTTAATATTCCACATAAAATATATAAACGTAACCTTGCCCTGGCTGTCGTGCAGTCTAGTAAAATATATGTTGCAGGATATAAGCTGCAAGTCGAATGGGGTGAGCGCAATAAAATATTTTTTAAAGTATGTCACTTCACGCACTTTAAGGTACGCTTCATCGCATTGTCCGTTAGATGACTCTTCTAGCAGTGCGCTATTACATTTCACGCTTTCCGCCCGGGCCCTCAAATATATGCCCGACACCATCCAACATGCCAGTACAGAGCATGCGACATTCAGGGTACGAAAATATATAGAGGTATCTAGGTGTGTAGAGGTATGATAACATAAGGTTAGCTCTGGAATTATAATAACGTTAGTAGGTTAGGATTATCACGTGCATGGTGAACATACCATTTTTGACTACGATAACTTTGAGATCAATCTCTTCATCGACGACGCTATAAAACAAAGAGGAAATAACAAAAACTAAATAATAAGTGAAAACAAAACGTAAGGACGATATACTTTTATACGTACCTTAGGCTTGAGGATCTGCCTTGGTGATGGCCGTTTTGGTAGGCGGTATGTGGCGGCTGTAACCGTGCTTCGTCCAAAGACTCCATGGAAGCGTGGTGCGATCCTTGGAGCTCCAATACCTAAAATAATCCTTTGTATAAGTAAATGTCTTATCAACCCAAACAAACGGTCAGCGAGTTAAAATGCGGCTTCAAGTTTAAAGGTAGCATTATTGCTGTCCCATATTTACAAAATGTCAATTATACATAATGCACTGCATGCTCTCTGCTGACGTGCTTTTAATTGCGTTCATGCAACAAACCGTGCTGTCTGTGTGCTATGATAAAATGTTAATACTTACCAATGTTCCCAGCACTATATCTAGTCTATCATGCCATATTTGGATACGAGATATCTCATGCATAGGCTAATATGTATCAGGTATTAGGTAGGTATCGGGTAAATTTAAATGTTAATGTATCGGTGTAATGTTAGACCATGAATGTTATGTTAGGTATGTAATGTAGTATTGTTTTGTGGAGTGCCTTGAATGAGACATGAAATAATATTAGCATCCCTACAGTCGTAACATATTACGTAAAACCATTCCCTATTTTATCTCGAGATAAAATTATGGACACAAAATATTCTACAATATTATAAAGAAATAATCAACTATTACGGAATATGTTTACCTAAACATCAACAACCATCTGTAAACTTAAAAACGTTTACCATTAATACTCGAAGAATTATTACAACACATTAATATATGGAACTATTGTATGAGCCTAAGGCCCTAGATTACTCTTCACACCACAACGTCACCTAAAACAATGATAGTTTAATCTAATTTAACAACAATTATATTTAATAAGTTATTATCAGATCTCTTTATCGTGGATGCTCGAATGAATCAGTTCGAAGGGGAATATTATCTAAGAGAAGTATCGAATACTTATACCATATTAATCTAAAACCATAAGAATTATTTTAATCCCAGGATTTGCTTCCCAATTATAGATTTCAGTTCAGTGGCAGTGCGGCAGTTTATTAGTACATTATGGTACTAGTGTGTAATGTTGGTGATTACCGCTGAGGCGCCATTGAGACCCGAGCCGTTAGGTGAGGGTCTTAAGAGAGCTGAGGACGGTAATCATCAATACACACGTGTATCATACGACGTTTTTCAACACACTTGTGAATAAAATAACAATAAAAACTCATTTTCAACAGTGAAAACGAGTTGTGAAAAATGATTCGCTATGGCGGGAAAAATTACTCAGTTTTCCTATGCGCGCGCATTGCGATCAGCCACAGACTAAAGGGATGAGGGTTTTTTTTTTATTTTCCGCGCATAGGGTTTGCGCCTATTCTGCCACGTACAAAATGGGGAATTTAAAGTTTTCTTTTATTACAGAGAAAACAAAATTTATATTTATGTGAAAGTTTTATTTATTAAACACGTACGAGTTAAAATTATCTATTTAAATAAGAAGTTGCATGAAATGAGCAAGCAATAGGAACATTAATTTATTTGTTCTATTAAACACGTTTCTTTTTTTTGAATAAAAACTTTTAAGAACAAAGCACCTCAACCAATTAAATAAAAAAAAAAAACTATAACTCACTAGTGAGTTATAGTAATGAAAAAGTCACAGTTTGATTATGGGTGTCATTCTGTGCCTAATTGCGGTGACCATAGAGCCACTTTATGAGCAAGTGTGTTGAAAAAATATTAATGTACCTGCTAAATGCAAAAATGTTATGAAGCCTAGTTATTTTTAATAGGTTTCTCGTTCCTGATACCCAATTTTGTATAGGTCAAGTATTTTATCTTAACGAACTTCAAGGAGGTAAAATGCACAGTAGTCTTCGTCTGTTTCTCCTCTTTCTGACCATCTTAGTCTAAGATTCATTCGAGTATGTTCGATAACGGGGTCTGACCATCGAAGTTACAAGTCGATAAACACCCAAAAACTCCAACTGTTACAACATCAACTCTATCTATGGTAGATGCATCGATGTGGTCTAATGCTAAGGGGTACACCCATTAGCGGAGACACACAACATCTTACTAAGAACCAACATCACGATATGCTTTCAAAGGTATCCAATTCGTATGATTAAATTCATAAAAAATTCGGATCTAATAATTTTGGTTGTGAATGATATTGGTGGGTACATCGATGGCACTAGACATTAGCTATGGTTTGGTTCGCTGGATTTACGATATTAATGATCTGATTGAACGTTTCAGTCTTGGGGACAAGGTATTCACCTTTTTATTGTTCCTGAAACAAAAGAAAAAAATCATAAAATATAATGTTTGTATTAATTGCTTCAGTGATAATTCTTTTTAATGAAGTGGGAGGAAAAATTTAATATGTTAAAGCCGAAGTACTTTTCAGTTATCTGCTATTTGACATAAATTAGAAAGGTGTAAACATTGAAAAATTTAAGAATGAATGCTTTTGCTTATGTTAGTATAATATGAAACAATTAACTTGATCACTCCAAGAGAAAAATTTCAATTGACTAAAATAAATTTTGGTCTTTTAATTTCCATTATAATTTATTTTCCAAACTTTATCAATGAGTCCATCTGAGTAGTGTACCTGTTAGTAGAAGTATGAAAGCAATCCAACATGGTTAAAGTATACTTACTTGAGTGATTGTCTGGTGTTGCGTTGCCTCGCGAGGTCGGCTAGCGTATGCGGGTCATCTGGGTGTCCGTCGGCGGGCGTAGGCGCGGGCCCCTCGTGGCTCAGCGAGCCAGTGCGCGAGCCCGGGCCCAGCCCCGCCGCCACGTCCAGCAAGCATTTAAAGAACGACGCCTTCTGTGCACCACGCACCCCAGTCACACACCCGCCCCTCACACTTGCGCATGCTCATGTCACACGATCTCTCGATATCTCGAGAACGATCAGGACCTGACACTAACGGCTAAAGCCTACATGAGTTTGCGCAAACATCCCATACATAGCGTCCATGCTGGAGCTCTTTATAGTGTATCAGTTGTGTTTTTTGTCGTGTGTACAAAGAACCCCAAGCGATGGACGCTGTACTGTAAACCTAATTAGTAAATGGATATTTCTCTGTTGTGTTCGTGAAGATGAATGCGGCTACGGGTCTCTGAGAAAGTAACTATTACAATGCAGATTTGACTGGTATTCATTCATGGTTTGTATAATGTCGAGTAATGTCTGCAGAATCGGGGTCACATGAAAAAGGCAAAGGAGAGCTGTAAATAACAAAGCATTTTATGTTGTAAAACATGTGCTAAATATAAAATCATGTGCTATTAGATTGAAGCCAGAGGCATGATGGTTAGTGAAAGATTTCAATTCAATTGTATTGACTTGCAATCAATAACTTTTTCGTTTCTGCAGCATGCGCAGACTTGAGAAACATAATTTTTCATCTCCTTTCAAATGCTATATTACAAAATTAATTAGGAGGCATACAAGAGCATAGTTATAAAGCATAGTTTTTCTCGTTGTCATAGGCTTCTAAAATGATTGAGCCAAAATGTAATTAATATTAATACTCAAAAGCCATAGACAAATAAATTAGTTGACACCATATTGTGAAAAGTTAATCATGCATAACAATCAAAAATTAAGTTAGTAAGGAGTTGATAAAAACAATGCAAAGTGTAAATGTTCAGTACATATTCTAGAAAATAGCAAACGGTACAGAAAACATGGGAAAGACACAATCCGGGTGGACAAACAAATACTATGAGAGGACATAACTAATCTACTAGACAAAGTATCAACAAAAGGTTACATAGACACTCTGCTACTACTTATTTTGCAACTATAGGACAGGTCACTATGTTGTGGTTTACGAAGCCCCGACGGACACTTGAGAAGCAAAGATGTGCCAGACGCGCACAATCTTGCCTAAACTAGTAACAATTCAAGTGCTCCACTATTAACTAATTCTAATTTTTATTCATTTCAATTCACTAAACTACTTTTTTATTCATAAGTGATCAATTTAAGAAACTTTCTTTAATTGACCATTCTGGATACTATGTTTATAGTTATAATTATCGCGCTTTTATTTAACTTATTATTGAAAAGATATCGAAACACGATGCGAAGAAAATTTATGATTAACGAAAATAATCTAGAATAGTGCAAGAAAAAGTATTCAAAGTTTCGTTCCGTAAAATATATTAATACTACCGGCTGAATGGCCGTAGGGCTATTCTCGTTGAATGCCTGAAAAGTAAACCACCAATGTAGTCGACTCGTTAAGAGTCGATTTCCACTAAAGTGACTCTGTATTGTTGTATTTGGATCGGTTTAGAAATCAAGCCAATTTGTCTAATTGTATTTGAAGATAATTTTGTATTTTTGACGTCTGGTATTTCATGATAAGACGTTTCATTCAGGTCATCAATACACACAACAATACATCCACAGGTAGACAACACAATCAACTCTATTGAACTAACTAGAACATTGTAAATAGTAATCTAATGTGGGGATCAATGTAAGGGGCCATCAACATACACTACTAGTAAACGTGTATTTAGGTACCTAACCACGTAACTGTTACATTTGGCTCAAAGATATTATTTACAAACTTTGGCAATAGCCACAAGGACTTACTCTGGCTTCATTTGAATCTACTCCATACATATTTAACCCATTTACATAAATACATGTGTTATATATTTCAAATTAAAATAGTGCATTGGAGTATTTGGAAAAAATCTTACCGGAACGCCCTGTGGTTCAGTCTGGGCAAACCTAGTCGACCTCCAACTCTCTAAGATCAGGAGACCTGCATATATCTTCCCCACGGTCAGTTTCCCTGCATTTAACACGTCGTTTCGAGGCACCAGCAAGTCTAGCATCTTCTTCGCTTGTAGTGGCCATATGTGTGTTATCGTTTCTCTAAGTTCTTCATCTGCTTGGTCCATTTCTTCCGCTGAAAATATTATTATCATTATAATATACTTTATTCTAGGTTTGTATGATTTATAGTACATTCAAATTAATATTCTCATATTCCTTACCAGATCTCATCTTGATGTTTAGATTTTCTCGTATTAAGGCAAATAGTGTTGTTGTAAAATTAACTTTCCCCTCTTCATCTAGCGGCATATTCATTCTAATTAATTTCTTATACGCTAGTCTATTTGGACATTTGTTGCCAAACCCCAACGGCGGATCCATATTCTTCAACATATCATACATTTCTGTATAATGGATCTTCCCCCTGTAAACATAATTTTAGTTTTGCTTACATTTTACTGTTCAACGTATGGCAAGACATTACGAAAATAATAACTTACGTTGCGTTTGGGTCATATTCTGCCCATATCCTAACAAATTCATCAAGATGATGCGCGCCTAAAATGGACGAGTCTCTCGTAAGGTAGTCAAAGTTATCCATAATGACGGCAACGAATAAATTTAACATCTGTAAGGAAACAAAAACATGTAAGATTCTGCTTACAAGCGATTAAATTGATTTGCATGCCGCAAATTCACTAGAAACATGATACTCACGAGAAAGGAACAAAAGAATATGAAAGACACAAAGTAAGCATAGGCAAGGGTGCTTCCGCAATCATTTGGAGGTTTCCCCGCTTCCTTGTCGCATTTCGCCGGCTTGAGACATGCAAGCATGATGTTGGGCCACGACTCGCCTGTCGCGCATCTGAAAGACCACGTTCAAATATTGATTGCGATTGTTCATTAGTGTGCTTTAAGGACCTATTGTAGCCCGAGTTCTTGCATAAAATTAAGACAGGCACACAATTAAATGCTATCAATGACTTAATAATAATAAAACGATAAAGTACTTGTATATCTTACCTGAATAATAGCATGAGCGCTTGGATGAAACTTCGAAAGTTATTGTGTCTGTTCATATCTGATTCATATGATAACTCTATATTGCCAAAAACCTGTAACAAATAAAAATGTAAACTCGTTACCATCTTACACTAAAAGATGGAGTTGAAATGATTACGTCTTTCACTTTTCACAATTTAATTGATGCACATTGGAGGTTAAGTAAACGCTCACCTGCATCCCGATGATGGCATAGATGAAGAATAGCATCGCGATGAGAAGGCACACGTAGGGTAAGGCTTTGAAACTCTGCACGAACGTCCACAACAGTATCCGAATGGTGTAACCCTGTCTGAGTAGCTTGATCAGTCGCGCGGCTCGAAACAGGCGAAGGAAACCGACGTTGAATGTGTTCTCCTACAAATTCATAAAACCATTGCTCAATCATTAGACTAAACTACAATTCCAAGAATAAAGGACTCATACGAAATGTAAAATTTTGAAGAAATACTGTTACTCCACGTTACTGGAAAAAAAACTAAATCTGCAAGACACACTTAATCTAGTAATGAAAAGACAATCTAACAACAATTAATGTAGGTACTCGATTGAACTAGGAGAATAAAGACTAAATTAAATAAATTAAAACAAACTAGAAGAAATCAGATTAGATTGAAATGAGTATAACATTGTTTCTCGAGTCTGCTACATAATACAAATTGAGTAATTTTACTTCAACGTTAATTTTATATTTTATACACACATCTATTATCTAGCACCTTTATAATACAAATCTAGAAATATAAAAATTAAACAATGTCTAAGATTCGTTATAATATCTAAACAATTTAAAGTTTATCCCTAGCCATACATTTGGTCTTTCAAAAGGAACTACAACACTCTAGACATCCTAATTTTTCTAAAAAACTAGCATTACTACTGATGTTAGTCCCAATTGTTATGTACACACTGTCTAGACGAATACCATTAAAACAACCAGTTACAAAAATCTAAGATTCCTAGCTATCAAATTAGTTTATATGTTACCTGCTGACAGGATATGTCAGCACAGTTTTCGGCAAGGTCGGTCTGCAATAAGGATATACCCTTTTATCTTTACTCTCAATAACGTTGAAGAACCAGCAGCAAAGATCACAAGTAGTAAAAGTAGAAAAAGAACAAGTCAGTTTGAGATAAGGGAAACCAAAGAGTGTATAAACGAACATTATAGATATACTTACACCAAATTCCATGATTAAGGCGTCAATTATACTTCCAATGACCGTAATGAAATCAAATGTATTCCAAGGGTCTTTGAAAAAATTCTGCAAGCAGAGGAATATGTTTTATCATCCGTGGATGTTAATGTGAAACCAAATAAATTATCTGATTATAAAATCTCAAATAAAATTTTAAATGAACATTTGTATTAGCAATTCAAAGTAATTATTTTTCAAACATATTAGTTGGCAGTATACAAATGTACACTTTCTATTACAATGACTGTTTACGTAAAGGACAATTTGAATGGGAGAAGGATAGAGGATTCTCTCAGTATTTTTCAAAAAATCTATCAAAATGCTCAAAATTGTTACTTAAAAATCTAAAAATGCTATCAAAACTTTATCTCATGTCAAAAAGCGTTATTGAAACTCTATCGAAATGAGTTCTAATTTTCAATATATTCAAGTCAATATTGAATATTGAATGCAAATCTAATTTATTATTAGTAATAACGAAAGTGTATCATGCATCAGAGGCAAATATTTCAAAAACTGCTACAACATCTTAAAATCTCAAATTTTATTAATTCACACATTTCAGAGCAAACCAAATCCAATACGCGTTAATCTCATTGGGTAAACTGCTGTCCAAAGCAAATCTACTGCATGTCCTCAGACAAACAAACGACAAACTAGTATGTATTGAACAGCATACTAATATTTGCTTCTGCACGCATGACTTCTTAGCTTTGCAAATATATCAAATGAAACTTAAAATCGTTAGTAAAATCAAAAGTTCCTAGAAACTTAATGTTCTAATAAAAATTGTGTGAATTTCTTACCGCACACCCGAAGGCGATCAGCTTCAATACGGTCTCGAGAAAGAAGAAGATCGTAAAGACGAGGTTCATGAATGTTAACGTGTCCATGAGTAGAAGTGGAGCCTCGTGAAACTACCACAAAATATATACCAATAATTTTCAACCGTTACTTAACAAATTCATCAATATTATAAAAGCCAAATGCAAGATAAATTTATTAATAAAGTCATTCAAATAAATTTCATATTGCAAAGTTTTCTCTAGCATTTAACTTTGATTAATCTAAATATAATTTCTAAATAATTATATTATCTAATTGTTAACGTTTTATTTGTCCATTATATTACAAGTGAGTGTATGTGTGTGTTTGTATATCTTAAAATTATCATTTTAGTCGAAATGATTCGATTTCGATTTCGATGACAATGCTTCGTTTTGTGTAGCAAGGTGCACGTGCTTGCATGCTGAATTGAAATTACAATCATGCATAGAGGCCACGCACGCTCACAATCATTCGCTATACATATTTATGCTAAGTTAGTGCAGCAAGTGAAAATGTTTATATTTACCTTAGGACAGCTGATCTCTGCAACATGGTTACTAAATCATGTACTCACCTTGGCCTTGATCAAGAAAGTATTAATAGTGGCAACGGATTACAGACACATCAATATGCGTGTTCAGAATCAGAACGGCTACATGCAGCAGGTACGGAAGCCATGCTCAACAAGTATTTGCAAATAAATATTCATTAGTATAATCATATCAGAGAGAAACGAGTATCAGGTACTTGGGAAGGATCGGTATTTACTCGGCTGCAAAAAATCCCATACAGTCATGTAAAACAAAACAACCAAGTTAACAATAGAAAGAGTACATTTGTACCTATTTGTATCATTTTAAACATTTGTATACCTAAGTGTCAATTTCAAACAGTGTGTTTGTGTACTTACTTTGACACCATAAGCGACGATTTTCAACACGGTTTCCACGGAAAACATTCCAGTAAACCCCATATTCGAATACTTGAGGACATCCGCGTAGATGTCATTTTGATTATAGTACTGCCATTTGTGATGAAGTGCCGGGCGTTACGGATAAACCCATGGCAATAAAAATACATATTTGTTACTTCATACAAACATAATCCGAAACAGGTATTGTGATGTAGATAAAGTTAGATGAAGTAATCTGGATAATTCACATGTTAAGATTCGAGTAATTTGTAAGTTCAAGCTTCATGAGGATTAAAAGGATCGTGATCGATTGTTTGGTGAGGATCTACGCGCCAAAGTAGCTCATTTATAAACGAAACAAATCACGGGGACATAGTGAAATGAAAGTAAGATTAAAATGAAGATGGTATATGTTAATGTTTGCATTAAAAATCAAAATAAATTAAAAAGGGCAAAAACAAAACTTAACATAAACGAATGTGTTTTACCGTATTACTTTTGATATTTTTTTCAGCTTTCATAATTTGAATTTAGATAGATTTCCAATACGAATATAAAGCAGCCAATAGCCACCACATATTACGCCTGGCAGTAGGCCATTCCACCAAGCATGCAAAATTTCCACATAAAGATAATTTAGGAATAGGTCTTAAATAAGTACATGCAACACGAACAACATTGAATGGCTCATGCCACGTCCTATCCGGTTCCAGAGATTTTGTGCATTCACAAGCACGAACGGCCGAATAAAATGTTTGTGTAACTTGTGCCATAAATGTGCTGGAAGGACAGGTATACCGTGCAGTAAACACTGATACATACATAAAAGTAATGAACAGCAAGCGAGGACTCACGGAAGGAGGAACAGAATACAGGATAAATAATAACATAATGGCGATACACTTGACAGGAGAGGCTCAGTAATTGTAAATACGGCGCATTCCGATGCAGTGTATACTGACGCCGAATATAGTGAAATCGTAAAAATGTCGTATGTGTGTTGATGTGTGTGTATGATGTTATTAGTAACCCTTATTCTAGGCAGTACTAAAGACATGACGATTTGTCGATTTACTGGTCGATGGGACAATGAAGACAATATAACAGATCCACATGTGTGACACAATACAAATATACAATACAGCATTTTGGAGTTGTAGGGAAAATCAAAGTGCTAACAAGTAGACGCATATTACAACAGAGGAAATTTCACTTGGGTTTTGCCAAACTAGAGAGCGTCGTTATTATTCTCATTTTTGATTGGCTCTCTAATGTGGTTCTGTGCAGGCTTGAGTGAAGTTCAAGGACTTGACTAAACTAATTTGTCATTTATTTGTGCCTGGTGATATTGACTAATTCTTTCTGCAGCTACCTTAAATATATGTGTCGTATCTACTTTCCACATTTATGGTGCTTGTTTTGTATATTGTGATCACCTTTTCAATTGTGTTTGTTATGACATATGAAATTGGTTTATTAATTATTATAAATGAGTGTAAGTTGTCTTATTCTAACACACAGAAGCGATGTCAATACATACCTTCATCATGAGCAACAATGTGTTGAGGACAATAAGGGTCATGATGAAGTACTCGAAGGGCGTAGAGACGACTATTCTCCACACTTTGTACTTAAAACTCGCCCTTTTACTTGGCATATACCTCTCCAGAGGTCGTGCTTCTATCGTGAAGTCTATACATGATTTCTGGAAACGAAAAGTTCTTGAACTAGAAACATACCTACGCTTTAATACGAATGATGTTTAAAGTTGGTTTTTGACATCGTACCTGATTCTTATCTATTTCACCATCTTGCAACTCTGCTTCACCTTGTTCTTGAAATGTGATAATAATAAGAGCTACGAATATGTTAACAAAGAAGAACGGAAACACGACGAAGTAAACAATATAAAATATAGACATTTCTATTCGAAAATTTTGTATGGGTCCCTTGTCTTCGTAGGTGGCGGCCATTGAATTTTGTAATACTCTGTAAAGAAATATTAGTTATTAATTGTGGCTACGTAGCCCGTGCGGTATTTCAAGATACATTAAAACTAAATACTACGTGCAACAGAGAATGTTTCTTTCCGTTTACTGACGTGTAAACCTTAAAACGTTTCAGAATCAAGAAGTGCTTAATTTTTTTTAAAGTGTCAATTTAATTTAAATTAAATCATCTTCAAATCAATTCTAGATTGTCATACAGGAAGGAATGTCTATTCTAGTGTACTTACTGTGGCCACCCCTCTCCTGTCTGCACAGCGAATAGCGTGAGCATGGCGGTGGCGACGTTGTCATAGTGGAAGCTTTGCGTCTGCCACGTCCGACTCAGTACCTTCGGCATCAGGCTGTTCGCCTCGTAGAGGAAATACGACCCTCTGTGGAGAGGTGTTGGAGTTAGTTTTGTTTGAAAAATCATTTAGTGTAAGGGCATATACATCTTGGGATTATAATTAAGTTCCTGGAGGTATTATAACTCTTTAGGGATTGATATTGGAGTTAGTTTTTCTTGTAGTCATATGTTATTAGCGCACTCTGGACAAAGAGAACTACAAAGTTGATCTCCTTAAGTTCGGCAATTATTTGGCTAGTAAACATAGAGACGGTTTCGTTGATTTAAATTATATAACATGACAAGGAATGAGAACATGTTTAGATAACATAATATTTCTATGACATATTTCTGGACGCGCTAACATTTGATACGCGATCATCTGGACAGGCTCTGTATACTAAAAGATTTAAGAAAAAAATAAAAATGATATACTTACTGGCAGTCTTCAAAAGTATTCTTACTGCTATCGGTGCAGTGAAAAAATTTACCATTAAAAAGTTGAACAGCAATTACAGCGAATATGAATTGAAACAATATGTACACTATGAGAATGTTAATGACGTTTTTCAAAGAGTTCACAACACAGTCAAACACTGCTTTTAACTTTGGAACTCGTTTTATAGTTTTCAATGGTCTGAGCACTCTTAACACTCTTAACGATTTTATCGTGGACAGGTTTTGACCTGCCCCCGTTTTCACGCCCCTGCAACAAAGGAAAACATATCATTAGCCAGAACACTCTACTCTAGTAGCTATTTATTAATACTCTAAAATATCGCTTAGCTCCTGAAAAAACAACTCTCAACTCCTATTTTTGTCATTTATGGACATAGACATCTGCATTAACCCAGGCGTTGCCAGGCCAGCCAAGCTACAAGAAAAAAGAAATGAGGGGCAGAGAAATAATAAAAAATACCTCATAAATGAGGCCCTGCCACCAATTACATTCCTGATACACGGTACTCTGCAACAACACTTGACGTGACACACATGAGTCGCAATATTGACTGCACTGACGTACCCGATCTCGAAGCCGAAGCTGACGAGCGCGCATATGACGACGGCAGCGTCCATGATGTTCCACAGGTCACGCAGGTACGCGCCCGGGTGGAACAAGACGCCGAGGTCGACGATCTTTAACAGCATCTCCACGGTGAACACACCGGTGAACGCGTAGTCGAAGCAGTTCAGGATCAAATTCCTGGAATAGAATCAAATTCTGAAGCTACCGTTGATAGATTTGAAGTTCTTTAGAATGTCGAAGGTATAATGCTGGTATACGATTTTGGTGTTGAAAGAGACGGTTTCACAAACTTTCGCAAGTATCCATCGTCGTAATGTTAGAAAATCTATGCAAGTTGGTGTTACTGTAAAATAGTGATTACTCTCCCAATTTTGAATTGATTTTTAGAGGTGGTCCCATATTAATTTCATCGATATTGATACAGCCCTTTTTTAAAAAAATTACAAAAACAAAAAATATAAGTTTAGTCTTGAAGTCGGTTCTTTTTTTTTCAAAAATTAATTATATAATAGTAAAGATTAGTATTTACTCACCTGTCACTTTCTTCGACTACGGGGTCTTCAGCTGCTAAAGCTGCAGAACTCATACATATAACTATCATGATAAAAAAATCAAAATATTTTAAATTTACAACCCAGTGTGCGCCGCGCCTAATTCTGAAATATAAAAAAAATATGGCAATTACTATTTTGTCTAATTAATTAAGTAAGGCGTGGTACATAATAATATGTTCCCTTATTTCTACTTACGGATTAGTAGGGGACAAAATAAACATGGACGAATATGGCAGCATTGGCTTTGGTCCGTCTGTTATCTCCTCTTCTTCTTTTTTGGCCTCTTCTTTCTTTTTATTCTGCAAAGTAAACATATTTTGTACCAAATTTGACCTTTTCACTTTGTCATCAATCTATGGTGATTCTAGCAATATCAAAACGGTTAGTATAACAAACTTTATTAACGAGCTTTTAAATTATACTTTAATATTCTAAAATGATTCATGAATATAACAGTTTAAAACATAGCTATTTTACTTATGTATAGCAATAATTCATTCTTAAACATGGTGGAAGATATAAATAAGAGTTAGTAAAAATGGCATAATAGGTAAAGATCAAGCTGCTAAATAGCATACAATGGTATATATGGCTAAATAGATTGACATGCAATGTTACAGAATCAGTGTAGTTCATACCACATGAGTGTGAAACTAGAGAGACAAAATGTTAAATGCACGATTTTAATCCCTAGCCAGTATCTGGCATCTATAAATAATTCAAACACTAACAAGTCTAAAGGTAAAAATTAGCCATCTATAGATAAAAACGATGAGAATTTAGTTATAGAACACCTATCATATCATGACACCTGGCCCACAGAAGCGACATTGATCCGTCGAATGATCGGACTTAAAATAGTGTTGACATCAACAAAAAATACAGACACAGAATTGAGATAACAAATGCGTGCAAAACATAAAAGCTTGGAAATTGTTAGAGATGATATCGTTAATATCAACAATATTTCAAGTCCATTGAGATGCACAGGACGAAGCGTAGCTTAGCACCACCGCCGGTTTTACCTTCCTACTCGTCGGCGAAGAGGGACTTATGTCCCCCGGGGCACCGTCCACTGCGTGTAATGCACCCATCTCTTTCTCCAATTCCTAATTTGGCGGAAAATTTTATGAAATATAGGACTCCAATTGAAAGATGCTCGTGGAAAAGTGGAGCATGCTGTGAGTCAAACTGTGATTCTAATACTAAAGCATTAGATGAATGTGGGGGGAATCAATGCTTCTGACTTACTTGCAACTGTTTCTCTTTGTCTTCTTCGACCTGTTCTTCTTCGGCCGCTGTTAGTTCCTGGAATGATAGAAGGCAACATTTACACACCAAGCGGCATTAGATTTACAGGTCAGCGCTGACGGTTGCACACAACAGTTTGTTCCATTTATTTTCTGTACAGTTACATTTGCGTTTGTTGATCCTAGTTTAAGAGTTTCAATAATTATGATAATGTAGGTAATTTATTTGTCCTATATTGTGTATGTGGTTGTATCAACCTTATCACCTCTATTATCAACCACCACCATGAGAATGTTATACTCTTAGTATAGATCATACCTATCATAATCGTCATCACATCCTCATATTGCTTCGGTAGCCCGATAACGTGTTTTATTGCTCGTTTCTTATTTATACTGGCTTTTAAGAAAAAAGGTCAAGAGATTCATAAACTATTCTTAAAATATTTAAGTAACCTTATTTTTCATCCAAATTGTAATAAATACCCTACAAATCATAATTATTGACAAACTCTAAATTAAGACCAACATACGCACAACCACTGGCCACCCACCTGAGCGTTCGCGAGATTGTCGACAGCGATAGCCAAGAAGACGTTCAGCAGCGTGTAGTTGCCGAACAGCACGAGGATGACAAAGTACAGCGAGTACAGCATGCCCTTCTGGATGCCGCCCTGCGACTGGATGCCGTCGTACATCACTTCGTTCCAATCCTCGCCTGTTAGGATCTGAAACGTTTAGAAACACGTTGTTAGTATAACTTAGTATTAGTATGCATTCAGAGTAACCTGATCAGTGAGTACTTGCATTGTATCATTATCTCTATGCACTAGGATGATTTAGGCCCCTAAGAGTTTGAACATTTAGAAAGGTTAAATAAGTACAAGTTAAGTGAGGTAGGTTAAGTGAGTACTTGCATTGTATCATTATCTCTATGCACTAGGATGATTTAGGCCCCTAAGAGTTTGAACATTTAGAAAGGTTAAATTGTCGATACGACAATAAGAAGAAATATTTCATCAAGACCTTACAATAATTAAGTATGACCAATATTGATAATGTACAGGAAAATTACAAATGAGCACAATAATCAGTTTTACAGTAAATAAAAAACATATTTCTTACCTGGAAGACAGTTAGCAACGCAATAGGAAAGGTGTTGAAATTCGTCGGCGGGGTGCCGTCTTCGAAATTGAACTGGCCGCCGAACAGCTGCATCCCGAGAAGTGCGAAGATGAGGATGAACAGGAACAAGAGGAACAACAGAGAGATGATGGATCTCATAGAGTTAAGGAGAGAGATCACCAGGTTGCGCAGCGATGACCAGTATTTTGTGACCTGGAAACAAGGTTGTGGTTTGTTAGGTGGCGACAAAGTGAAAGATAAAAAAAACAGTAGGGAGTTAGAACGTAAGTAACCGGTCTCATGGTGATAATAAGTTAAAGTAACTTTTATGCCTCTAGAGATACTGAGCACCAACAGGTCATTTTGAATTAGATTAGCTTCATTACTACCATGTAGTTAAAAAAACGATTACGAAAATAAACACAATTAGAACGAAATTACAGTATCACGCTCAAGATTTGTCAAAGTTCATTAAAGTTTGCTAATAAGCCTAAGGAACTTCTTTAGAGTTGTGCCAACAAATGTAGTACATATTTCTATATTTTTATCTATGGTTTACTTACTTTGAATATCCTCAACAGTCTCAAAGCTCTGAGCACGGACAGACCGAAGGAACCGCCTTTGACCTCCGACCAGACAACCTCGAAGATGGAGCCGGATATGACCACGCAGTCGAACCGGTTGAACGATGACTCGAAGTATATCCGCGGGCCCAGAGCGTACATCTTCACCCACATCTCCATCATGAACAGACCGAGGAACACGAATTCGGCGAAGTCTGCAAAAGTTGGGTGAATTAGTTATTTCTAACAATTGTTGACTAAATTGTTGCTCTCCATTGTCACTTCTGTAGATGTTAACCTGACAATTTACTCCTAATACTTCTCAGATTATACAAGTGGACTTATTGAGTCAATTTGAGTAATGGAATAGAGAGTGCGCATACTTTATTTATAAGAGCTCATCAGCAAGAACAGAATGGGGTAATAATGATGAGATCAATAGGCAGGAGAGCTCTTGTGCATTTACTCACATATTTGAATATCATAAGACATCAGCAACGTTGTAGTAATGACTTCTGGTAAAGTATTACCTCCACAATGCCTTTCCTATAATCATCGTCCAAGATAAATCTGCTGATACTACCAGAAAGGAAAAGTCACGACAGAAACAACAACTTACACAAAAACGAAGTCAACCATGGTGGCTGTCTATAGTGCTCCACGGCGACGCATATCGTATTGAAGAGCACCAACACTATGACGAACCAGTAAAACCACTGGGTCTTCACAGTGTGCCGGATCCAGAAGCGAAATCTCTTCTCCGCTCTCCAGAAATCCGCGCACTTCCCCACAGTACGAGCTTTGCTCTTCAGAAAACCTACGAACAAAGATCAGCTGTGACTCCTGCTTTAGAAATATCCAAGCGACCACGCAATATCGGACATTGCGGGATCGACGAAACTAAAAGGAACAGGGACCTCATTGCGTAAGTCACTCTATCGAAGAAGTTTCATTAAGGTTTTATAAATTTAGACCAAAGTCATGAAGCAACGCGGCGGTGACGAAAGCTTTCAGCTTGACTTATAAACACTTGTTGCACATAATATGTGTATTTCTATAATACATATTTACAATGCCATAAGACTAAAAGCGTGACTGAAAACCGTCACTACTGCGTTGCAGTATGTGTAAAGACTTTGTGTCAAAATGAAACTTATTCTGATTGCGAGTGAGATTCGACTATTAGCCATTAGGGTGCGGGTCACATCCAGCTATCATATCTAGCGTTTATTACAGCATACGTACTACGTCAGTAGTTTGCTCTCGATCGTTTACACAGTAATTGGACGGCATCGAAATCGGACACCGGTAACCCGAAGCACATAAATCTCTAACCCGCTTTTGGGACGTGTTTATTTCTGGTGAACAAGTCACGTTACAAGGTAACTTTCAAACTAATCTCACGCAAATCAAGCTTCGGGTGTGGGTTCGGGACCTAAAGGTTAAACTGCTGGAGATGGACAGGTTTAAGTTACGTCTGTACGTCTGCAGCCGCATTGTCACCAAATATTCAGAACTATAGGTTCTAAGCAAACATTTGCCCGTATATGAAAACGACAAGAGCCACCTAGAGTAGTTTGACGTGCTCGGTCTATGCTCAGAATATTCCGTGCAAACGCTCGTTCTGAACATTTGGGAACATGGAAGCTTGTGAAAGTATGACGCGTATGAGAGTCACAAATGATTAGAGTTTATTCTGGTTTCTATTACATCATAAACGTACAGGCGCTTAAATTTGTAAGGTAGGATTAGAAGGGGAATGCTAATCCTACATCTATGACTAGACTATTTTGTCTACTTAAAAGATGAATAGGAATATTCTACCAGAATCACGCTTGATCCCATACCTTGCTTTTTCTTTGGAACTGTAAACAACCAACACACAAATAGAGTACGAATACGAAATGGAAATGGATAAGAATGATTAAGTAAAGATTATAGAATCGACATTAATATCATGCAACATTCTTTTGAGAAACCAATAGTTAAACAGATAAGTGCTATCGATAAATAAGTTAAAATAATGAATTTCAACGTAACCTCACATCTAAATTTTAAAGTGTCTGAACTTATTTGGGGAAGTAAACAACCAAAAAAGATAATCATGCTTCTATAATTTTTTGGAGGTTATAATGTTAAGAAATCCACAACACACAAAAATAAATACACAGACATTCAAAAAAAAGTTCTTTAGTATACTGACCGTCGTCTCCGCAGTCTTCGTCCTGTTCTTCTTCTTCTGTGTCTGTGCTTTTACTCTTTCCAAGGTTTTTTAATTTCTTTTTTGCTGCTGCTCTTCTTCGAGCTAGAATAACATCATTACATAAGGTATATCATAATTATTATTAACCACACAGAAGAAGATAGATTTGAAGGATAAGTTTTGAATTTATTTTCGTACCTTCTATTATGTGCATTTTTTCTTCTTCTGTAGTTCTTTCTTCTGCTAATATTACTTCCTCTGCAAAACAATATTCACGTTAAGCTTCGGTTTCGCAATGGTATCCCTTTTACATTTCTTTTAATTGTCTTACCTGCTTTACAAATCCACTCAACATAACCATTGAGTTCTTTCTCTAGCTGCTGCTGTCTTCTTAACTTAAGAAATTCTTGTCTATTTTCTACTTTCTCTCTTTCTTTAGCGAATTCACTGCAAATATAGCGGTAAGATACAGTATGTTCTAGCACGTGATTTATAATGTGAACGATACACTGGCTAGCAGTAATTTAATGGTCAAGGTAGTGGCTAGTAGGTAGTGAATATAAATCACTAGTGAATACTATTAAGTCAATCAAAAGTTAGCTAAAGGATATTCATAATTATGGTTAGTTAGCGTGAATTGCAAGTGTAAATTCATATCTCTTATGGTAAGAGCAATAAAAGTTGATTATTAGTGACACACACTAGCGTTAAATACAATTCAATGCTTTGCCTTTGGAGACAATACGTGTATAAATGTTACAGGGTTAGTTTAAGCCACACGGCCTTAGACCTGCTTCAGTGATCCAGTTGAGATATGCATTGAAATCTTGATTGAACATCTGCGTAGCCCTGTCTTTCACAAATTGTTCTCTTCGTTCTACGCGGCCTCTTTCGTTAGAGAACTCTCTAAATATAAACAAAATAGAACAAAAAGGTAACCTAATGGCCATAAACAGAATAAAAGAAAGAAAGTTGATACAAAATGAAAAACTATCAGTATACACTATAAAATGTTAAGTGGTTGTTGACTTACCCGCTAAGGACACCAAGAACTAAGTTGAGCATGAAGAATGAACCCAATACTATGAGAGGCACAAAGTAGATCCAGTTGAACGCACTACCTAGCGCGTCATTCGTCTGAAACAAGATTTACGTAGAGTCACAGAATAGATAATATGCCATAAAACTGGAACCATCGAAAAACAGAAAAAATAATGTCATAGACCGGATAAGCTTGTAGCGCTTTGCTGTTACAACTTGTGTTTCAAAGGTGAGATAACTATACCTACCTCCTATGGAAAGTCAAAGATTTTTATATAAATGTTTCAAAAATGCTTTTCTACCAAAAAAATCCTTAAAAAAAGGTAGATGGATGGACAATATTTACCCAGATCCATTCTTTCACAACTACAGTCCCTCCCAGGGCTATCATTTAGTATATCATTAGGTATTAACTCGGGGGAGTTCTTTATAATAAAAATGATGCTCATCTGAAACGTAGATTGCTGATGTCTTACCCAATAGAGGATGGCGGTCCAGCCCTCCATGGTAATGCACTGGAAGACGGTGAGCATAGCGAATCCGATGTTATCAAACGATGTGATTCCTCTATTCGGACCTTCCCATTTTTCCAAGCATGTGCTTTTCTCATAGTCGCACACGTTGGCCCCGAATGGCGCGAGCGTCTCGTTATCGGCATTGCAAGGTGTAGCGGCTTCACCGTCAACCGTAAATATTTCACCTGAAGAAATATATTTGATTAATAACGCAACAAGCGAATTTCAGTAATCTAAAATTTAAAAGACCCCTGACATAAATAACCTATAAAAATTTAAAAAAGGCAGAACTAATTTTGATTAAATATGTCTAAGAACCACCGCTAGAAAACCATCCAAATTGGTTCACCCGTTTAAGAGCTACGGTGCCACAGACAGACTCACAAAGTGGTCAAACTTATAACACCCCTTCTTTTTGCGTCGGGGGTTAAAAAACGTAAAGATCAACGCAATAAAAAGGCTTATAAAGGAAAAAGGTCAATGTGGGCTGAAGAAGACTGAATATAATTATATTTTGACGCCACATAAGCCACGTAAAAATGACTGTTGATGCTTTGCGGTTTACGACTCAGATTCTCGAGACAAACTCTTTACTTAACTATATTATTATTACTTGGATGTTAACCTCTCTTTAGGGACGTATAACAATTTGGGTGATAGATATAGTTTTTCCATTATTAAATTCAACTTTAATGTAATACACAACACAGAGGTTTAACAACAAAAAGATAATCTGACAAATAATGAGAACAATTTAGACGTTTCTGACTTAATTTATGTTTTTGATTTATATCTTCTTATTACTCATATCAATATTATTTATCAGTCCACTGCTAGAACTCTCCAAACGTACGCTATTGAGCTCGTTTTTCGGCTTTTTCCTACAAAATATGTCATATGTTATGCCCCCATATTATGTACCTATCCCTTTAAAGTTTTACTTTACATTTGTACATTAATTAAGGAATAACTACTACAACTATAATTAAAGATTGCTTTATAAAAAAAATACCACGATTTACGTTCAAACGTACACGTCGGGGAAGTTAAGTCGTTAATTCACGTAAGTTAATCTAAGCACGCTAAAGGGGTAGTTCCAATACAAGTTTGGCTGCGATTGCATGTAATTATTTCAAAACTTTTAACTGGGTCAGTATTACTGTTTAGTGTAATTCCGAGGAAACTTGCAAACTTATCCATGTTACGATATTATATTTTAGGGTTGGCGCGTGAAGATATTTTTTTGGGTTTGAATGGAATTGTTGCCGTTAGGATGAGACGTTGTTGATGTTGGGACATTTGAAACTTAAAAGCGGGTGATAAAATGTGTTTTTTTATGAGATAAACTCGCGAGAGTAAAAAATAAAAGAAGAGATGCTTTTGTATACCTATTCTATAGAATGGAATGAAACGTGCTGTAGTTGTATTTGCTAATGTTGATGATCGGGGCAGTTGAATGATGAATAATGCTCAGTTTCCACTGAGCATTATTTATTCATTATTATATAGCATTACTAGCTGACCCGGCAAACGTTATTTTGCCATAAAAATTTAAAAAAAATATATAAAAAAAAAAATAGATGTTGGCCGATTCTCATAGACACCGGATAAGCACAAAAAATTTCATCAAAATCGGTCAAGCCGTTTCGGAGGAGTATGGCAACGAAAACTGTGACACGAGAATTTTATATATTAGATTACGTACTCCCGAACGTGCGACTTTCCATCCGACGCACCTGAGTGCAAATCCCGCTGGTCTCGTACCACTGACTTTTTTAAGTTATGTGCGGATTTAACACTCGCTCTAAAAACGGTGAAGGAAAACATCGTGATGAAACCGGCATGTGTAAGAATTAATTACGAAAATTCAAGGATATGTGACATCCACTAACCCGCACATGGCCAGCGTGGTGGATTATGGCCCTTACTCTCTATCTGAATGAAGAATAACAAAGTGCCTATTGCACTTTATGCAGATTGTGTGTACAATATAATAGCACCTATCGAACCGCACCTGCCTAAGTCCTAGATAAATACTCTCTCTTTTTCTTTAAGAAAATGTAGAGAGAAAGAAAGAGATGAAAGAAAAAAAATATTTCACAACCACAGAATCATAAAACTGAACTAGAGAGAAGTTGATACTTGAAAAATTGAAATGTGTCATTAAATGAATACTCACTAATATCTTCTAAACTATAACAAGTCTTATGCAGCGCCCCCGAATAGAACTCGAGGCCGATTATGGCGAAGATGACTATAGCGAAAAGCACCAAGAGGCCGATCTGCAGCAACGGCGCCATTGCCTTGATGATCGACTTCAACACAACTTGTAGACCTACACGGAAAAATAACATTAAACGCACAGACAATTAAGGTTACAATCACTTGGCATATTCTAGTCTCCTTACTTATAAATGCAAAAAGAGTTACTGAGACTCGCCTCTTTAAAAAATACCTACTTTCATGACATTTTGTTAACATTTATAAGTAAAGAATAATAGCCAGTTAAATAAAGATGTCATATTTTAAGGTAGGATGATTTAAAAGATCACAATTTCGAGATACAATTTAAAAGGCTAATTCAAAATATTACATAGCTGTTTAACATTTTGAGAATTATTGGAGCAAAAGGCATCTTTTCCTTACAGCAATGCCAAATGAAAAAATTAAAGTCAACGTTACCTCCTCATTATGTTAGTAGATTTTCGTATGTCAAGAAGGTTTTTTCAAACTAAACGCTAAAATATCGAGACAGAAAAAATTACCTAACAATAAAACACTTTCAAGTTCATGATACATGGTAAACAACAAAATAAAACAAAACCGTGCAGAAAAATATGAAACAGCCATTGCATATTTTTTAAACAAAATCAGCGCGCAAGTTTTGTTAGGCTAGTACGCGTCATGTCGTTTTGCTGTTTTTTTTTCGTACCAGCCAGCGCTGTTTCATGCAAATAGTCTTCATGCTTGTATTTTTTGGAAGACTAATTTTAAATGTGAGGTTTTGTAATGAAAATCGATTTATAGTCAAATTTTAAATATGCAACGGCGAGTTCTAGTGTAACTACATAGTACTAATCTAATAATGTTCTATAACTCACTAGGAACGCCCGAAACTAATTTAAGGGGCCTCAGCACCCTAATGGCACGCAAGGTCCTGAAGTCGACGTCGGGCGCGACCGGCAGCTGCGTGATGATACTGCCAAACACATATCACTCGATACTATAGCTTGAACTAGCAACTAGCTTAGTTAAAACAACTACTGGGGACTGTGCTGTTCGAAATTTAAAGGCTGTGTTATATTACTTGAGCCAAATGGAAAATTTGAATTAAAAAAGTTTGTCTATGATTTTGAGGAACATTTTTGGGATGTTAATTTTGGAATGTCGATAAAGCACAGTCCCGATGATGTTCAAAAATCGATATCTCTACGGGCTAAATATCGTGTATCTAATTAGTCATATAATTGTTAGCTAATCATATTAATCTTTACACTTTTAATCTAAATACACCATATTTATTCACACCTAGAGTCATTTCTTTATCTAATTTCTTACTTATTAGCTTTTCATATTTGAAACACCTACTTATTACACAAAAATGTATATAATAGCAAATGTTTACTATTATGCAACACGTAGCCGTAATACAAAAAAATACATTAAACATTTTCCATAATAAATCACATCAAAAGTCACACATTGTTTTCTTTACAAAAAACTATTCAAAAAACATATCTGAGAATACGATGCTACATTGTTTTTACTAAATGAAAGATTTAAAAATCTATTGTTCCATAGACTAGCGTTATTGTATCTACTGTTTAAAAAAGTTTAAAATTGGAAAACATCTAGCGAGAACGTTCTATTACAAATAAGGTTAGGTATTATGTGAACTTTTCGCCAATTACTGTGAATTACTTGGTATCCGCGAGACGAGCTTCAGCGGTCGGAGCACTCTGAACGAGCGCAGCATCCGCAGGTCAACGTCCACGTTGTATTCGGCGAATATCGTCATCGACCTAGTTTTTGTTAGCGCATATTCAATATGGTACTTCAACCTTTGCTACAACGAATGTCCTAAATACAGGCAGTATCAATCCAATTGTTTGCCTAATTTGTGTTTTTTTTTTGTAAATTTTGGTGTTTTTGTCTTCTGTGAAGGCTGTCTTGTGATGGACGCACGGCAACTGTCGTGACTATATAATTTATTATAAATATACCTTCTAGGTGCAACATAATAATCCAAGTAGTACAATATCAATTGTCAAACAAGACAGCCGTTCGAAATACATTGCTAAAACGATTGTGTTAAAACATAACTTTTTAGAACAATCGTTTATCTATGTCTAAATACAAATGTAATAATGAAAAGCGCTTACCCAGTTACTACAACGAAAAAATCCATGATGTTCCAAACGTTTCTAAGATACGATCCCCTGTGTAAAACAAAACCTAATGCTAAAATTTTTAACGAGGCTTCTACACAAAATATTCCTAAAAAGTATGCCTCGGTCTTTTCCTGTAACAAAGAGAAAACATCATATTAACGAACAGTTAGGGAAGGACTAAATTAAACAACAATAGTAAAAGAACCCAATCATAATGGGGAATTGGATTTAAAACAAAATCGTCAAACATTTTCTTTCTCTTTTTGGATCATCTCATGTGGCAATAAGACTACTCACAAATCCATTCAAATATTAGTATTTTCATATTCTGCTAGACATATAAAATTTAGGTACCTACATTTCATTTTTACTACAACCTACAACACAAGAGTATACCATTAGAGTAAACTTACTCGTGCTATTTCATTTTCTATGCATAGCTCCGTTCAATAAACAGCAAAGTTGTTACTGTCTGTGTAAGGTCAAATCTTAGGATTGCTAGCGAAATGTATATAATCTAATTCTCAAGTACGTATGTAAAAGGTTCTTCTTCTCTCGTGTGGGTTTGTAGCCAACCCTAGTGTCGAAAGGTTTAGAGCGCGCGAAGGCCTAGCGACTGTTGTCCTGTGATAACAACCGGGACCGATGGCTTAACTTGCCTTCCAAAGCATGGTAGCGCTCACATGTAAATACCACACAAACGGTCACCTATCCAAGTTGTGACAGGTATGGCTAGGCGAGCTACGCTACAGACGCTACGAAGTGGAAAAGGTTAACTTACCAGATTCTGTGCTAAGATGGTCTTATCGCCGTTGGGCAAATGCTCCTCGAGCGCCAGCACCACGCAGTTGGCGATGATGGTAAGCAGCACCGCGTACTCGAAGGGCGGCCACTCGATGATGAACTTTGTATATCTGGAATGTAAAAAAAGATTTCGTTAATTTGATGGTGTTAGCCACATCTTTGAAGTGACGCGTAGAGTATTTATTTATTTTTATGCAGAAATGGGCTTACGTTTGACAACAACTCACCTGATGGTAATTGCCCATGAGGTGCCCATTCACTCTCTGCTTAAATAGACCCAGGTTGTGATTGCTAGGAAATAAGGATTCCGATAGAGAATCCCACGCAAATACTATTTATTTTACCTGTATGGCAAGGCAAGCTAACTAATAAACTGAACCTAGTCTACGTGCTTACGTCAGAAAACATCATTTTTAAGGGACTTTTTGGCAGGAAGTGAAAAGTGATACACTTCGATTGTGTTTTATTTTCCAAACAAGTGTTATTTCGAGTGATCATGTGTAATATCGGTGGAATATTAACGATTATGTATTCGTAAACGTGCACGAGTGTAGGCAAATGAAACAAAATGTGAGAAAACATTGCTTTTTATGTTCTCACAAAAAGTCAATGGAAAGCTTGAAAAAGTTCCACCACTTTATAGTGTTCTACTCTCCTAGTGCTTCACACTAGGAGAGGGTCTGGCTTGTTGCTGTTGACCCTCATTCTCAACAAAAGTATAATAAATGAAATATTAAACTATCAAATAAAAACTATTTAAGACATGGCGGTATGGTCCTAGAGACTAGCCTGCCCTAACGGGCGAACTTAAAAAACAATCATCATTTTTATAAGCATAGAAGTGCCGTGAAATTGCATTGAATACTCATTATTCCTCAATTTCCCATCTAGTAGCGTTATGCGCTCGATTATCTTCACTAAACCATCGGGTAGTTAATACACTTATCCTTCTTGTATGTAGGACCTACATAGGCAAACAACGCGTTCATAAGCATAGACTCAAACGCGCTATGTGTGTCAACGAAGCCAATGAATTGCTGTCAACGTACGTAATTCTATCCGTTAGTGTAGCATCGTATAGAGGTATTGGGTACCTAATTATTTTGTTTCGCGTCGCATAAGTAAGTCGCGTTTTACTGTTGATTCTATTTCAATTCATTATAAAATGTCCAATACTCGTATAATAATATTGCATTTTTTTCAGAGAAACATGAGATATCATTTCATCTTTTAGGGTACTTTTGCTTGCGTCCTAACAAGTGTGGTAGCTTACCAGAAACGACTTTCTTAAGTAGTTAACTACTGATTTTTCGTGTTTTATCATAACAGGTAAAAAATTACGTAATAGATATGAGAAGGTATTTAAACGGTATTGACATCCAATAGAATGCTTTAAAACCATCCTTTTTCAAGATCCAAAAGCTTTTTAGGAACAAATAAACAAGCCCGTGGTAGGTCTCTCGTATGCGGGAGGCCGTCTTGGTAGGTACCACCACTTTGCCAGTTATTCTGTCGCCAAGCAGCAAGCATCTGTGTTCTGGTTTGAAGAGCATTGTATCCAACGAAATTAATAATTAATAGGCATATAAGACTTAATATCTGATGTCTCGGGGTGATGAGCGCAATGCAGTGCTAGGCAGTGCTTTTTATGGTATTTAAAGTTCTGGGTGGCACTGCTATTGTTATGGTCAGGTGTGGCGCTCACGATCAGGCGAACGACTTGCTCGTCTCATCACACAGATACATTCAAAAAAGCTGAAATACCTCTTCTATCACAGAAGACTGATACGAAAAGAAAAGAAGTCCAATATGCCGCTATGTATGTCAAGGAAGCCATCTAGTAGGTCCTGCTGTACAGGCGTTTGACCTAATTATTCTGTTTTCCATAGTGGAGCTTGGCACTCGATTATCGTATTATATTTCGATTACGTTGGGTCATACATTATCGCCACTAGATCGCGATAATGCATTTAGTGACGGAGGTAATTCCGTTACGCGTGGATCTCATGCGCTTGCTATTGGAAAACATTTGATGAAATATCTAATTCACATCCTACTAATATTATAAATGCGAAAGTTTGTGAGGATGTATGGATGGATGGATGGATTGATGGATGGATAGATGGATGGATAGATGTTTGTTACTCAATCACGCAAAAACTACTGTTTAAACTTTGATGAAATTTGGTATGTACATAGGTATCTCAGGTCCTGGATAAAGACATAGGCTACTTTTATCCCAAGAAACCGCAGGTGTAACCGCGGGGCGCAGCTATTTTATATGTAAAGACCAGTTAACTTTACACTTTACTATTCAGAGAAAAATTTTGTATATAGTGAAAAAAAAGTCGTCATTCGCATCTTGTCTGTTTATTAGTTTAATAAATAGGTTCTATTAAGTAATTGATGGGTTTTGCTGCGGTTTTCTCCAACATAATTACTTGAGGAAGCCGGGCCGAGTTGCTAGTTTATTAATTTTTCGTGTCTTATTACCTAGAATGCCTGTTTTATTTTAATATTTTTAGTATGTATTCTAGCAAGCTAAGTCTATTAGTGCAATTTAAATAAATAAAAATCCATGAGAACTAACCCAACTCTATTTATTCATCCCAATAGGCGGAAGCTACACGTGTTACTCCTGCCCCGGTCCGAGGGTATACCTACTAAGGCCGAATTCTAAAGGAATCGTAAAGGCGTGGTCCCGTTGTACCCTATTTGCAGTATGTTGCAGATACGCTTTGCAGCGACATTTCTTACACGTTTTCTCGAACTTTCTCAGGTGTTAAAACTTTAACAACTTTACCGTTTTCTTCGGGAAACTGCCAATTTGTTCGTTGCAGAGCATGGGTAAACTTAGCCATACTAAACGGGGGACAGTTAGCTGACTCGAGCGCCATCTTAATGGTGATAATTACATAGTTATGCGCATTGCATGCCCATTCCATTCTAGAGATTAGCCTTAACGACACGCTCAGCACACTTTGTTTTATACCATAAGTAACAATACAGGACCTTAACAGAACTATGATACTGAAAACGTGGACGTTAACAAGTGTTAATAAAAACAAACAGATATTTAGCTATTGATTCGGAGAAGAAAAAGACTTATACACTATGTGTAATAAGTATTAAGCACTTTGGCATTCCAACTGTTAGCCGCGTCTGGATGCTTTAAACTTCTCTTGATAGATTGTGTAAGACCCAGCGCTGTGTGTAACCACAAGCAAGCCGTGTGCTTCTATAGAAACACTTCACATCCACTAAGGCGCTGGTGCAGTCCCACGGTTAATGTTATTCTCCTGACCCGTCCTACATACATAATTTAAACCTTCCATTAGAAATTTATTTCGTGACGACATGAAAATATTTCAATTGCGGTCGCTTCTCAAAATTAAACCCTGACAGTTGTATTCAAAGCTCTGTCGCATAAATTAATTTCGCTAATCGATTTGTTGTGTTTTGTGTTACGAATTTTCGTGGTGATTATTGAAGTTCGTGCAGTTCAACGTTGATATTATGATAAATTAAGTTAATTTTAATAAGATTCAAATTAACCTGTTCCTTATTAGTAAATTGGTTTCGCTTTAATACCTACCAACAAACATACCCGGACATTATAAGAACTTTATTTGTTTATAAGTAATCATTTACATTCATTTTTCTCCCGCTTCCCATTCGTTCGTATAACTTGAATCCATCTTAACTTAATCCGCCTCCGAATTCCTCCATCCAAACGCGCAAGACCAGGTTGGCTCCTTGTTTACAAAATGCATAAGGGGCCAAACAAGGTGCCCGCTTAATATTTATAAGCGGAGGTAATAGTAGGCCTCCCCGGAAAATTAAGGGGAGTATTCCATGTAGGTTTGCGCGTTGCCTTCCATCTTCCCACATGGACCGGTTCCCGGGTTACAGACGGAATGATCGGAGAAGTTTTTTGTTTTTATTGGAGTTTGTTCATTCGATCAATGTTTTTGTGGTTTAGGTGTTTACAGGTCCTACGTATTACTAAAAAAGCAGAACGAATGTAGATATAACTGCGCCACAGTTTCGTTATTTTGTGTTTTTATTACTATATGATAATAACGCGGGATTTAGATGAAATTAAATGACAAATCAACGCGCTCGACGTCTCACACAACACAACTATTATCCAGTATAATTAAATAGGAAAATAAATGAACTTCTCTTGTATTACATTCTATTATTTTTGTTCAAATTGTCATGCGTAAAGAGAACATAAGCCACAGTAGGTCTTGCAATACAAGTCAGTACTCTTTCAGCTTTCTGGAGTATTGAGTATAAACGATACAATTCCCTCTGTCATGGACAGGTACCGAAGCTATAAAAGGATTAAATTAAACAGAAGAGAGATTTTTTATTTGAGTGTTTTATCTGAGTGGATTTGATCAATAACATAATTATCGTTTCCGGGTTATTTACAGTATTTATGTATTATGGTGTCTGGTTTGTGCCCATATCCTCAAACGAAGATATCAGTTGTCGTTGCGATTGACGTTATCATCTTACATAGCCGTGTAAAGTGTTGTTGCTACTACGAATTTATATTGTCCACTAGCTGCGCTCCGCAGTTTCACTCGGAGTTTCGCGGGATAAAAATTAAGCCTATGTATTAATCCAAGGTATACCTAAGCTATCTCCATTTCAATTTCACTCAAATCCTTTCAACATACAAACCAGTACAAACAAACAAACAAACATACAAACTTTCGCATTTATAATATTAGTGTGATTCTGTGTTATTGCTTTATGAATTGTGTAATTTTTATAATTACAAAAAAGAAAGTGATTAAAAGAGAGTGAAGATGCAATAAAAGGAGTCTGCAGTACTATTTACTAGTCCGCAGGGTAATTCTATTGTATTAATTTTCTCACCTTACAAGGTGGAAACTAGATTTTCCATTTTAATGTCTAAGCAGATGTTGTGCCCGGCTTGTACCGTTAAGGTTATCCTACTAGCAAAACGAGAACGAGTAACAGGAATGAAAATACATAGATAATTTATATTTGTATGTGGAAACAGTAAAAGACTAAAACCAACCTTTGCTAATGCCCAGTTCTTCATATTCAGTAATACTTCGCAAATAATGTGCCTACTTAATAAAAAAATCTAGTACTGAAAAAATTACGACAAATTATTTCAATATACATTTTTCCAGATAAAAAGTACCTACACAAACACAAACTGACATTCGCAATTATAATATTAGTATAAGCGAGTGTGGCTCAGTGGGAGCACGTGCGACTTTCAATCCAATGCACCCGAGTTCGAATCCCGTTGGCCCCACACCACTGACTTTCTTGAGTTATGTGCGGATTTAACACTCGCTCTAAAAACGGTGAAGGAAAACATCGTGAGGAAACCGACATGTCCAAGAACTTATTACAAAAATTCAAGGACATGTGATATCCACCAGCCCGCACTGGACCAGCGTGGTGGATTATGGCCCTACTCTCTACATACTCTCTCTATGAGGGAAGGCCCGAGTCCCAACAGTGAGAACGTGATGGGCTGTTGATGATGATGATTTAGGATAAGAATTGGTAAGATACGAACCTCCGAATATAATTTTCGTCGGAAAATATAAAGAGCGAGCTCGGCCCCGGAGTAGCGGGCTGGTGCGCGCCGCCCATGGTATCAGCTGGCGCCGAGCGAGCCTGCGCGCCCGCCGCCTCCTGCGCTGCCGCCAACCTGGAACGCCACAAGATGCTACTTTAGTAATTGGTACATACATAGAACAGACTTTTTCTATGGTACTAAGTGATGAATCGAGCAATTCGTTAACCTGATGGTAAGCGCCACGCCTGCCCATAACAATTGCAGTGCAACCCAGGACTTTTCATAAAATAATAACGTCCCACGATCACACACATGGATCCTGGGTCCTATTCTTGTATCTAGGGAACCAGGTACTACTAGGACCATGGTCCTACCTCACCCAGACACGAAACAAATACTTGATTTCAAATACCATAAAAAGCCCTGCGTAGCACTGCATTGCGGTTATCACCCCGAGACATCAGATATTAAGTCTCATATGCCTAGTATTTAGTAGTAGTGCTTGGCAAGAAATTAAGGAAGGCAGTATTTTGTCACTGGATATTTAGGTAGGTATATTTACAGGGTGGAAAGTTTGAACGCTACATATTGCATACATTTAAAAGATAACACATGTTTTTATACGCCGCGACCAAGACATAATAATCTAAGTGACACAAAAGTTTGGGTTGATTGGGGGCACTGCTATGTCATTTAAATGATGGCAAGATGATAAGCGCAGTGTTGTGTTACGCATGATTTTGCTAAACAACGTTCAACGCTGCATGATTAGGGAACATCCAAGATGATTATGGAAGAGCACCAGGAGGACAGGTCTGGGCAGACCATACCTATGTGCTCCATCTTCGGCCACATCGACGGTTAACATCAGGCAAGATAGTGGCTTCTTCTTCTTCTCTCGAGTAGGTGTGTGGCCAGCCCTGGTGTCGGAGTTTTTTGACCGCCCGAAGGCCTCCGACATGGCCTAATGACTGTTTTCCTAAGACAATAACCGAGACCGACGGATTAACGTGCCCTCCGAAGCTAGGTAGCGCTGAGAAGTAAATACCACACAAACGGTCACCCATCCAAGTTGTGACCGCTACAAACGTTGCTGAACCTATAAGATCTGTTACGAACGGTTAGGTGAGCTCCGTGCGCTACAAACGATTTAAAAAAACTCCATACTTTCTGAATAGAATTTTGGTCGGGTTCAAACAGATCCTTTTGGCGCACACGGAATATAAACCATGACCGGAATAGAAGCCGAAGTTAATTCCTTAATCGTAGCTTTAGTGTTAATAAATTGTATATATGCTAGTCTGTAAGGTATATATTTATAGGCCTCTGGTACTTTTAATTTGTTAACTGTATTCACTTAAATTGTTGATACAGAAAAACCTAATTTTAGAGCACTTGGTAAGTACTTAGTGTTTACAAATAGGGTAGGTGTAATAATTTAGCTGTTTTAGGTCCACTAGTGCCCACACTAGGATTCCCTGTGTCGTTAGACACTAGTCTCTTCCGTTTGTTAGTTATAGGGTAGGTATATTTGTTATCTATATTAAAAGCTAGAAGTGAACTAAAACAATAGGTAGGTGTTTATTATTATTAAACGACTTTACGCGGTACTTTACAACAAAAGCTGCATAAACTGACTTTATTCAAACATCGCTTCCTCACCCAACGCAACGGAATCGAACGCCGGATGCCGCTGCCGTGTCCTAACAGCATTAACCCTGTGCAAGTTGGAGCTTATTCGAATGTCATTGTTAATTAACTTTTAATGTCTTTCCTAAATTCATAGAACAGCGATGGAAGCATATGATTTATGACTTTCATAGAGACAATTTTTGTTGCTGTTGAACGCCACCCGGAACGTTGTTTTGCAAGATCCTTCAATCAAATTAATTATGACCCTGACTCTACCACCGTATCGGAAAAAGAACCACTACTCAAAAGATATGGCAAGAAACTGTGGGGCATATTTTTTTAGAGACTTTCTTATTATTTTTTGGATTTCTACAAAGTTATATTTCTTATGTACTACTTATATATGTTGGCTAATTTCAGAAGTGAAATGTTTCAAGCATCTTCGTCTTCTTAACACTGTATTGCGGTCTTCCCCTGCTTTTAAGTCTAATACCCGGAATACATCAAAGGAATCATCTATACTGCCGGCTATGTCAAAGATCTTGGAAAGGCTAATGAATCGTAGACTAACTAACTTTTTAGAGTCAAACAACCTACTCTCACCTTCACAATACGGGTTTCGGCATGGCATGTCCACCAATGACGCAGTACATGAGCTGGTGAACTCCATCGCAACCAATCTGGATAGTAGGAAAAGATGTGTCACAGTATTCCTTGACTTGGCGAAGGCTTTCGACACAGTTTCTATCCCTCACCTGTTGTCAAAGTTGGAAAGTATAGGAGTCAGAGGACTACCTCTAAAACTTTTCGAAAACTACTTGAAGGAGAGGAAGCAACGAGTAAAGATCGAGCATTGGATGAGTGACGAGCTAACGACGGAGTATGGAATCCCGCAGGGCAGTATTGTCGGCCCGACCCTGTTCTTGGTTTATATAAACGAGCTTTGCCAACTCCAACTCCCCAGTTGCACAATCCTTACCTTTGCTGACGATACAGCTCTTTTCTTTACCGGCGACAGCTGGAATGCGGTCTTTGAAACTGCTCAGTATGGATTCAATGCGGTCAGTAAATGGCTAAGAAATAATGTTTTGACGTTAAACGTTACAAAAACGAATTACGTGGCGTTTACTATGAGGTCTAATTTGCTTCCTTCACCCTTATATTCCATAAGAGCTCATGAATGTGACCACACAGTCTCTAACTGCCTCTGCCCAGCTCTCTAACGGGTCGAAAAGGCCAAATACCTTGGAGTTATACTTGACCAGAATCTTAGTTTCAAACCACACATGGAGATTCTTGTGACGAGACTGCGCAAACTAATCTATATATTTAAAACATTACGACACATAGCCGATCATCGAGTCATAAAGATGGTGTACTACGCTCTCTGCCAGTCGCTAATAGATTATTGTATTACTTCTTGGGGTGGCGCAGCTAAATCTCATCTCATTGAGGTAGAGAGAGCCCAACGTGCAATTCTCAAGGTTGCAGCTGGTCTTCCCTTCCGATATCCCACAGTGGACCTCTATAAGACTTGGGACGTGCTAACGGTAAGCCAAACTTTTATCTTACATACGGTCCTTAGAAAACATTCCGAATTGCACTACGACCCGGACTTAAAGAAAGATAAACGCAGAAAAGGTACTGTCTGCCATAATCAACCCTTCAACACATCCTTCTCACACAAGTTCTTCTGTTTTCTAGGCCAGCACTTATATAATAAGCTAAATTCCGAACTAAATATATTTCCCCTACACTCTTTTAGCTGCAAAAAGGTAATAACCAAATTTCTTAAAAATCTTGACTATCATGAATCTGAAACTATATTGTCAACCTTAAATTAAGCCCGGCGTACAAATATTGCATTGATGTATATACTCCTATTGCTTCACCTACCGCATACTTACTCGTATCAACCATAAACACATTTATCAGCTGTGATTCTTCTCGTACCCGAACTCTATAGTCTGGTGATGCGGAGAGATATCACTTCTAATAAACACACACATATCCCCAAACACACATACCACACTTATCCCCACACACATTTTTGCTTACCATGCCTTTCGACACCTACACATTACCAACACACATTGTCTGCACTGCATTATGACTTATTATGTATCAAGGATATTGTATCACTAGATTTGTTTTTGTTTCAAACAAAGCTGTATAACTATAGTTTTTTTATATAGGACCATAGAGAAATTACGGCGTAATATCGAACCGCGGGAGGGAACTGGTGACCTGTAATACAGGTTCTTTAGAACCTACCTCAGGCACCAGTCTCTCACAACGTTAGGTAGTAAGTCTTAACTTTAGTCTTAAATCCTATAAATCCTATCAATGCTTGCACACCACCGATTGGCGGTCGAATATCGGATCGTTATGAACTAAACAAAATTAACGGATTAATCGCGTATATTTTAATTGTTTTTCTGCGATCACGTACGTTGCACGGTGTAAAATTGCAGCCGTTATAAAAGTGTTTTCATTGTGTCTAACAATATCATTAGGTATTCTATTATTGGTGTTTTCCTGTGTTTTGATAGTTGTGTTGCAGAAACAAGCAGCTGGGTTGTTTTTGAATGCTTTTGTTTGATTTATAGCATAGTCGCAGAGAAGATAAATAAATCTAAATATTTATTCATACCTTTATCTACAGTGCCAGTGTGATAAGTTATAAAAAACATAGTTCCTTTATGTACCTAGATTAACTCTTCAACTAAATACAAAAATAACATATTATAATCAGATACAATATGAGATAGATAGATAGATATGACAACATTCTAAAATACCTAATAATAAAAATATATCAAACGATTTATTATCATCGCGAGTATAAAATAACTATAGAATTTACACTTAATATCTGATGTCTCGGGGCCACGAGCGCAATGCTTTCTACGCAGTACTTTTTACGGTATTAAAATTCTGGGTGGCACTGCAATTGTTATGGCAAGCTGGGCGCTAACCATCAGGCGACCGACTTGACCGACTCATTACTCAGTTCCATAAAAAAAGCTATTAGCCAAACTGTAATAATAACACCGTCATACTTCACACCACACTATTTAATATTTTCGAAGCCCGTGCTCGTCAAAAGCCACTAGCTACTTTAGCTAGTTAGTAAAACGTCACAAAAGTGTGCGCCGCCTGCTAATCATACGCAATCAACAAGATATGTGAAATGTAGGTCAGTGCCTCGTGTCACGTGACTGGCAGCGCAGGCTGAAAGGGTGAACTTGGGACGCAGTCAGGATTATGTGGCAGGGGCTTTTGATCATTGCTTTTGATTCGTTTAGTGAGTTGGTAGACAAAATTGTACTGAGTCGAGTAGTCGTGAAATATGTACAAAAACGTAATAAGACAATGAGGTCACTTTTCTCAAAATACCTATAAATAAATAGGTACAAGAAATTTAATTTAAGAGGCGTTTTACCACGTTTTTATTAAGTCACTTTCCTGTTTGTCTGTCGTTCCGGGTGGAATCTTGCAACTTAAATTTCGAGCACTTCCCGAATAGCTATCGGGCAGAAACTTTCAGTAGCACAACTCGATGACAATACCCATAAAAAACCCACAAGTGTTTTTTAGATTATTTTTTTAATCTATTACGTATGACATATAGGCTGCAGTTACTGTCGTTGCGAGAGTTATTCGATTTCGCGAAAGCTACTGGTTAACGCAACGAAATGCCGACCAGTTGAGCTGACTTTCCATTTTCAACTACAATTAACACGACATTGCTGATGTTTTTGTGTGTAAAGAGCTTATTGATTACATTATTTGCCTATTTGAATTAGGTAGGTACGGGTCTTCGCCTGTAGACGTGTGCAATATTGAGAGTGTAAACTGGGCCCAATTCTATCTTGCATTCTCTAAATTAATTTGCACTAAGTTATTATGAGCTACATGTGTTAAACACAATTTCATATTCTGACGCGCACGCTATCTCTAAACTTCACTTATTTTTAGGGAATACGTTTTCTGCGCGACTATCTAATGTCCATTCGGACGTAACTTTAGGTAAAAATACTTAATGTAAGTGCCGACAAACCTAATTTAAAATAAAGAGAACGCGGGAACTAGAATTCATATACATTAATTTTATTTAATTTTAAGTTAAATTTAGATTTAGAGAATGCAACACAGAATCGACCCACCTACCTATACCTGTAGTCATTTTTACCTATAGTTATTTTATTGTCGGTACCTATAGTCATTTTTAGAGGGTCCTTTTGTCTCTTCTTACCTTGAAGAGACAAAGCGGCCCTGCGGTGTTTGTAAGCTCTAAAATATTTGTCCTACTTCCATCCCTGTGTAAACGTACTAACGGTGCATTAGATTAATTAATGCTGACTTTTCGACTGATAGGAGCGTGTACGTCGTCTCGGGGGCATTATCGCAACGAAACGCTCTAGCAGATGAGTTTTCAGTTCTTTGATAATGGGAGAATTTAATACTTTGCTTATTTTTTTATTACTGCAGCGAAAGTATAATTTTTATAGAACTGAGTAAAAAAACGAACTAGTCTTTAGCCTGATGGTAAGCGCCCGGTCCATAATAATTGCAATGCCATCCAGAACTTTTAAAATTTGCCATAAAAATATATTAAGTCTCATTATGCCCAGTTATTGCAATTGCTTATGTAAGCTCAGTGCAAACTTTGATAAAATTAAATTGATAAATTGATTAGTACTTCAGGTTTCGTGTAGGTACTATGATTACTTTATGAGATAGGTTAATACAGTTTTAAACCAGACCAAAACCCCCAACACAATAAAAAACATGTTTAAGAACCACCGCCATAATACCTGCTTTCAAATAATAAAAAAAAACGCAGTCAAATCGGTTCACTCGTTTAAAAGCTATGGTGTCATAGACAGACACAAAGGCAGACACACATAGTGGTCAAACTTATAACACCCCTCTTTTTTGCGTCGGGGGCTAAAAACTGATCCTAATAAAACCATAAAGACATCAATGTAAACAATACATTTCTAGGAAGGTAATAATGGTAGCACCGCTCCCCATGCTATTGTCCTCCCATCGTTAAAACTAACTGTAGTACACAAGCGATTAATCGATAACCCCGAACATCAAAGGGCCACAAGTCGCAAATCGAATCACTTACAAGTCCGCTAAAACAATCAGTATCAATAGGTGGAAACGGGAGTGTCTCGGTCTCGTGGTCGGCTCGCATGCGGCCTTTATATCTGGGTCATCGGACCACCGCACGCCGGAATAAACTGGCACTTTTAGTTGTGAATCTCAATTACAATCGATTGATTTAGACACGGTGCCATAGAAATTGAATGTTTACCCCCAAGGTGCATTTTAGTCGTACGCAAACGTTTTATAGTAAGTAAATCTTACCATAAAAGTTTTGTAAAAGTTGTGAAATGTAATGGGAAATCTTCGTTTTACCAAACACCCTTGTTTATCTCGATTTCAATCATAAAATGTATTTTGATGAAATATGGAATATGGAATATAAATTTTATAACAAAAAACCCGACTTAAATTCTGAGGTTTTTTCGAACTCCAAAGTAGAATATCGATTTATATGGGTCCTCTTTGAAGCTATACTGAATCCAACGCAAAAAGAATTTTCCAAATCGGTTTATAAAGGACGGAGTTCTGAGGTAACAAAAGGTTAAAAAATTACGCACTATTTAAGCGTGTAACAAATCAATATTGACAAAGTTAAAGTTAAAAAAAATATATTAGGTAGGTACTTGTAATTCATTTTTCAACTGTTTTTTTTCTGCAGCTTAATGTTATCTGAAAAATATCGTAGCTTAGCGGTAAATTATATTGACAGTTATTTTTTCCGATTGACGTTATATATACGTGTCATTGCATTTTATGAGTAGATGGAAAGTGGGAAATGTGGAAAACAAAACTTTAGGAACTCGCTCCCATAAAAATTATAACTGAGCTATGACTCCGTTAACAGTAAGTTTTCTGTAAGTTATGAGATGCAGGTTCAAAGCGTCCTCTAGATATTTTCCAACAATAATGTTTTCGTTCAACGCAAACATACAAAAAGAGTTTAAAGTAAAATGATGCTCCATAAATCAACTCGCGAAAGTTAAACCAAAATAAAACTCAACGTTGCAGTTTTATCACAGTTGCTCCCCCATCAAAGCTTTAGCCATAAAACGTAACAAATTTAGATAAATTACTCCTCCCTCCGTTTCACATGATGTAACGGACCCCTGAACCCTCAGATCTGGGTCATCGGATCACCAGACACCGGGAATAACTTGTCCGTTTTAGTTTGCGGAATCCCAATTGAAATTCTATCTCGGTGTCATTTGCTACGCCCACCTGCTGCAGTCAATAGATGCCTAGTGGAGTGAGGTCTGAAACAAACCCGATTCACTTTTCACACAATTTGGGCCACAAAAAATTCCGGTTGCTATAACATTTAATGGTGAGTCACTAATTTACCGAGAAGCTGATACTCTATCCGCCTTATTTGTAAAAACCAGTTAATTTTTATGGAAATGAGACGACCAAGTCGTTCGCTCGATCGTAAGCGCCCTGCCCATAACAATTGCAGTGCTATAGAACTTTTAATACCATCAAAAGCATAGCATAGTACTGCATTGCGCTCATCACTCCGATGCATCAAATATTAAGTCTCATATTATGCGCAGTAATTTCGCTGGCTACAAGGCCTTTCACACCGGAACACCGTAATAGTTGCGCACTACTGCTTGGCGGCAGTGCTTGGTTTTTACTAAAATTGTCTAACCTATTTATTTCAACGTAATTTTTAACCAGTCTCTCACGGGATCCTCTTGTCCCACCACACCTACGGCACATTTTATTTGTTATTGTATTGAAGATCAGAAGTTTAACTTAATTTAATATATTTTTTTATCTTTATTTCAGGCAACATTAGATAAGTTACAGATGTAATTTACTTATTCTACGGCTCCTATAAATATATACCTTAGAACTAACATACAATTTATATTAAAATATTTATGTGACCCGTTTTGTCGGCGACGTGTGATTGAGTGTTGATTGACGCAACTGCATTAATGGATTTTTATTTTATTGTATAAATAATCAATACTGCGTTCTCCCTCCAGTGGTGTGCTTAATGCTGAGCCTCGTAATGATCCCAACCACGTCTTTAACAATCCTTCGCTATTTGTGACGGTCGCGGTCTCCAGAACATGGAATGACTTCGGACATATTTGTGTCTGAATGTATTGACAAAAAAGCATGCTGTATTTTTATAGTGCAAATTTATTTCCTTTAAAAATAAAATGATGTCTTCATAGTAAAACTTTATATCTTCAATTTTTAAAGTAGGTACTTGCCCTCCTTGTGGAACAGGCGAGGGACACCTTGTATAGTGACACCGTTTTATTGTAATTCATTGATACTGCCGTATAAAAATGTGGAAACACTACTACATGCGGCAAAGAAAAAAATGGAGTTGTAGTTGATATAAACAAGCTGTTCATATTGATGAGTTTCCAATTACTAAATCGATAAGTTATTTGTCGTATCAGATAAAAGTACCTAAGTGTCCGCACACATATCCTTGATTGTTCATACACCTATAAAATAAATGGGGTTATTTTGGTTGATAGCTATAGATTATACATTTTAACTAAAACAAAAAGTCATAACCATTTTTATGGTAGTACCTAAGGATGTACATATGAGCACTGTCACTTGATAATAAACGCCACGTTTGCCCATATAACTAGATGCCCTTACTATATTTAGTATAACCTGTGGTATTACTTAGAATTATGTACGAAGCTCTGTGACATTAGCTTTTGATGATTCATGTCCCTATGCCATAGTAATTTTAATGGCGACAGCGCCCTTCAAATCAAAATCCTGTGATCAAAGTGATAGAAAATAAAACAAAACTTTCATTAAGTTTTCACGAACTTTGAATTCATCACGAACTTCTTACTTATTAGATAAAATGTCTTTTATCAAACGTATTTACTTTATTTTAAAATGCATGTTAGGTAACAAGATAAATTGGACCAATATCGTAGTAAAACTATTTTAGTAAGTGGTATGATTGTATGAATGATTATTTCCAACAATATTATTGTTAATTTATCACAAGCACCCAATCGAGGCAAAAAGCTAAGCCTCTGCAAAGTAAAGCTGGGTCATTAGTCTAATAATTCCGATGAAAGAATAGCCTCCCTAAAATCAGCGCACAAAAGAGCCACGACTGAAGGGCGGGAGATGACGAGGGGGTGGGAGGGCAGGAGGGGTTAGGTCGAGTGATCGGCCGAGGCTAAGGACATCGGCGCATCTTGCCCTTCGTCAGCCTCATTAGCTTAACCACTTGAGCTTAAGCCGAACTCGCTTTTGCGCGCAGTTTCACTTGCAAGATGTAACTTTGTTAATTTGAGAGATTCGAAAGCTGTTTTTTTGGAAAATAAGAGAGAAGTACTAATATTAGATAATTGAACAAACTAATATACCTAGTTATAGTTTATTTGAACAAATTATTGTTATTATAGAAGTCTCTCAAGGTAACAATGGATTGCAGTATTGTGTGGATATCGCCCACATGATGCAAACAGGGTAAAAGAGACGCAATACTAGCGGCGAGACTGATTATATATATTATATGAATTTATATAAGTAGGTGTCTACTTACATATCTAGTAGATAACTATCAAGCAGTACATTGACAATCTGACCTATGCAGAAATGTCTGGTGTTGTTGTTTTCATAACAGAAAAAGTGAAACCTAATCAAGAGCTTGCCCTTTCTTCATTTTTGCTGATGTAACATAATTAAAATTTCCAAGAGGACACTTCCACAACACGACCCTGGAGAAAGTTCGAGAACTGCCAAGATTAATTAATCAATGGGTATGTTTATTAATTGTCATTTAGTATGATATTTTTATATACTGTTCTTTATAGTTTTTTTGTGTTCCTAGTACGTATAGTAGCTGTTCTTTATGGAACTGTGTAATGAGACTAGCAAGTCGATCGCTTGATGGCAAGCGCCACACCTGCCTATAACAATCGCAGTGCCACCCAGAACCTTTAACACCGTCAGAAGTACTGCGTAGCATTGCATTCCACTCATTACTCCGTAACTTCAGATATTAAGTCTCATATGCCCGGTAATTTCGCTGGCTACAATGCCCTTCACACCGGAATACAGTATTGCTTGCGCACTACTGCTCGGCGGCGAAAAACTGGCAAAGCGGTGGTACCTACTCAGACGGCCTCTCGCATACGAGAGGCCTACTTCGACTACGAGAGACCTACGATAAGGAAATTGAATAATTGCTTAATGGGCATGTCTTTCAAAAATGGGAACTTACCGTGATGATGATGGCTCCTACCTAACATAATAACTGTTCTATTCGTATTTTCACTTCACTTCACCAATTAAACTCTATTAATTTGTCACTTTTAAACCCTTATCGATACAATCACTGGTTAATATTAATACATAGAAGTTAACCTATCAATATAAACTTTCTGTTTAAAACAATCAATACAACTTACGTAGTGATTTCCATTCCGCGTTCATTTATTCACTAACTGCTACAAATATAAGGGCACTTGTCAAACTATGTCGTTTATTTGTTTACTCTTGTGATAAGGACGTTTTGTTACAATAACAAGTAGTTAATTTTATTTGACTAGACTTATTTGGACCGCATGTCACCATGTGTCAATATCACAATTCAACACAACGAAGTGTACAATTTGTTTGTGATGTCTACCCTCTAAGTAATAATGTATTTTTTTCTTTGACGATGGTCAGCACAGAATAGATTATACTAAATATAGGTTACATTAACCCATCTTATGTCCTTGTGATAAAGTTTGTTTTGAGTTGTAGAAATTTGACAGCTGTTAGGTAGATATAAAACGGCTAAGACTCACTGTAAATGTCGAAAATTACTCCGACCAGGTTTCGGACATTTTAGAAGTCCTTCTTCTTTTTTTGACATTTTCGACATTTACAGTGAGTCTTAGCCGTTTTATATCAATTATGAATAATAACACTCACGAAACTTTTCAAAATCTAGCTGTTAGGTAACCCGTAAGTATTTTTTAAGTTTTAGTATTTCATAACATACATAACAGTTTATGATCACGACATACTCCAACAAAAGCTGTATGTTAAAATTACATATTAGGTACCTACGTAACATAACCAATTCATGTTATTATTATTATTCAGCCTGGTTTGTCCCACTGCTGGGCAAAGGCCTCCCTACCCTCCTTCCACTCCTCACGTTTCTGGGCTATTGTTTGCCATCCCATCAAATAGGATTCCAGTTCATCCCGCCATCTTTTTCTGGGCCTGCCGCGTCGTCGGGTAGCGTTGCGTGGGGTCAATTCATGTTGATTGAATTTAAAAAATAACTACTTAGTGCATGTGAGATTTATTTGCTTGCAGAAAGTGTACTTTATTTTGTAATAGCTGCTGCCAGTGACTTCGTGCGCGCGGTACTTAGTCATATCGCGCAGAATAAAATTAGTCATACCGCGAGAAATTTAGTCATATCGCGACCCTGGATCCACATATTAAATTGGGATGAAAATTATCCTATGTCCTACAAATTTTCTGTGCCAAATTTTATCAAGAGCAGTTAAGCCGTTTTGTCGTAAAAGGTAACAAACAGACAGTTACTTTCCCATTTATAATATTGTTCCCCGTGGTAACTGGTTTTTTTTTACACTTAATAGGTCTATGTTTGGCCACTATCTCGCCTGATGTGAAGCGATGATGTGGACTAAGATGGAGCACATAGATCTAGAGAGAGACGGCAGTTGAGCGGCTGCTCAGACCCGTCTCCCCGATGGTTCACCGAACATCATCCCGAAACACGACTAGGTCGCTTGACGGCATGGCTTTGTTCGGTGGGTGGTATTACAACCACGGCCAGAGCCTACCACTCCAAAGCGCGTAAGCGGGTTTCATCACGATGTTTTCCTTCACCGTTTTAGAGCGAGCGTACAAAATCTGCACTTAACTATAAGTCATTGGTGCAGGGCCGACTCGGGATTCAAACCCAGGTGCGTCGGATCGAAAGGCGCACGAGTTCCCGCTGAGCCACACTCGCTCTCAAAATTTTCTGAGATTTGATTTTCTGGGAGGAAAAGTAGCCTATATCCTTTTCCAGAACCTAAAGAACCTACACACCAAATTTCATCAAATGAAATGAATCCGTTCAGTAGTTTTTGCGTGATTGAGTAACAAACATCCATCGATCGTCAAAAACTTTCGTATTTATAATATTAGTAGGATACAGCGTGGATAAGTACACTACGTTATTCAGTTGTATGATAAACTGTGATGCGAATAGATAAACGCGTCTAGTCTATAGCCAAGTAGGTATATGCGCGTAGCAAACATCAAGCTTCAATGGATTATTATACAATCTCGTTCACTGTGCAGGTACCAGTTGAAATTCACCAATGAATCATTCAGTTACCGATCGATAGCAATAAGCTGAGCTTATTTTTGGAACAATATGTTATGTTTTCTTTTCAGTTATACCTTAATGAAAGTTAGGCGTTCAGTCCTAACTATAAATATTTCCGTTGGCATTACCGAGGCTAGTAACGGATTACCGTGTTCGATGGCACAGCGATCAATCTTTCAGTTGAATTACACGCCGAGTTCATTGAACTGTTCTAAGCGATACCACTGGACATGACAGTAACAATGTCGCGCGATTTGCTTCATCTACCTACGTGTATGTAGCTGTGTATGAAGTTCTTTACGGCAATGTGTATGCACAACATATAATATGCATCTTGAGGTATGTGATAAGTTTCTTTTTGTTTTTTTTTATTTTTTTTTAGTGTCATGGTAACTAACGTCAAAATTAAAACTAAAACGCAATGTAAATATGTCGTGTAATTCCGCTGAATATATATATGTCGCAGCCAACTAGCTTAACTCGCCATTCAATCAACAGCCTAGCCTCTTCACTAAACAGCGCCGTTCAACTAGCGGCATGAATGATATTCAGCCATTTGATCAAACAGCTAGGCACATGACTTGGATATATATATATAATAATAATAATAATAATAAAACATTTATTTATTTTCTCTCACAAAGGTATTTTCTTATAGGATTTAAGACTAAAGCTAAGACTTACTACCTAACGTTGTGAGAGACTGGTGCCTGAGGTAGGTTCTAAAGAACCTGTATTACAGGTCACCAGTGCCCTCCCGCGGTTCGATATTACGCCGTAATTTCTCTATGGTCCTATATAAAAAACTATAGTTATACAGCTTTGTTTGAAACAAAAACAAATCTAGTGATACAATATCCTTGATACATAATAAGTAATAATGCAGTGCAGATAATGTGTGTTGGTAATGTGTAGGTGTCGAAAGGCATGGTAAGCAAAAATGTGTGTGGGGATAAGTGTGGTATGTGTGTTTGGGGATATGTGTGTGTTTATTAGAAGTGATATCTCTCCGCATCACCAGACTATAGAGTTTGGGATACCAGCCAACGAGCTTAATTTGCCGTTCAATCAACAGCCTAGCCTCTTTACTAAGCAGCGCCGTAATAATATTCAGCATATCAATTACACTACATATTTTCATTGCGTTTCAGTTTTGAGATGAATTTCCGCAACGTCACGCCTGATGCCATTAGATTCGTCAGAATTAAGTTTAGCTAACTTTTACTCGTGGTAGGCGTAGGTACCACAGCTTTGCCAGTTATTTTGCCGCCAACTAGTAGTGCGATAGTATTACTGTGTTCCGGTTTGAAGAGCGTTGTAGCCAGCAAAATTACTGGGCATATATGAGACTTAATATCTGATGTCTCGGGGTGATGAGCGCAACAAAGTCCTACGCAGTGCTTTTTATTATATGAAAAGTTTTGTGTGGCACTGCAATTGTTATGGACTGGCGTGGCGCTTACCATCAAGCGAACGACACTCGTCTTATCACTCAGTTCCATAAAAAAACCTCTTCAGAGAAGAAAAAAATGGGAGAGAAAAGAGAAGAGTTTTCTTCGTGATCATGGCACTTGCAACAGCGCCGAAGTATCGAGTTCTCAAAATAAAACAAAATCATCCCGTTTCTAAATCTTATGTAACGTTGTGGTAAGTATGTAGTTACCGTTTATATATATCTTTATGTGGTAAACGCCGAAGCCTCCCCAAGCGGTTTCTGATACCTATGTCTTAGATCTTGAAAGCACGTTGCGTATCGCAGTTCATTGATAAATTATTCCACATCCAGTGAGATTATTATGGCTTTGAACTTATTTATTTTGGTTCATTACTTCAAGAACCGAAATCTATACATATAGGTATACCCACAAAGTATTTAATAGTCTCAAGTTATCTATAAGACTCCGTGCAAGTGGAGGACAGTTTTCCTTCACAACTCGAAGTTACTATAAGTAAGTATTATTATATTTTTTATACAATTGAGCAATAAGGCAAGTCAGTCATTTGTTTAATGGTTAGTGCTACGAACTTCTCCAAATAATCGCAGTGCTACCCAGAATTTTAATAGTATGCAGGGTACTGTGTTGCACTGCATTCCGCTCGTCACCCCGAGACATCCGATATTTAGTCTCATACTTTAGGTACATGAGTATATTGGAAAGCTTTTATTAGTATGTCATTGGCAAATAACAAAAATAACGAGGTATGGCAAACAATAAAAAATATCCAACATATGTGTAGGTTTCGATAAACGCAAGAAGGGCGCATGTCACTATCGTTTTGAACTTTCAAGCTTTGAGAACATTTAATTTTATCAACTTGAACAATACTTATTACTTTTAAACGTTATTCTACTATTACGCTAACATTAATCACAAAAAGCAGCAAAGACAAAAACGCCACAGCCCCAAAAAATGACCTATCGCGTCACGACGCTGACAAATTATGAGAGTAGATACAGCATAGGGTACTCCCAGTTGATATGCCATTACCATAACAGCCTGTTTGACCTCGATACCTACATCAATAGGCAAAAAATACTCTGGGCGGGCTTCCAAGGCGGAGGCGGTATCTGGGCTGGTGAAGCTGGGCAGACGCGACGGCGCCGCCGCCCGCCCGCCCGGCGCCGGCTGAATTAGGGCGGCTGCTGCGTCTTTGTCTCTGATTGTGACTGCGCTCGGCTCGGCTATTGTGGGACTGTGTAACTCGGGCATTGTGGGACTGTAATTGCAGTTTTGGCTGTGGCTTAGGCTGTGTCGGTGATTAGGCGAGGTTAAGGTTTCTGTCTTTGTTACGAGACGGGTATCTGTATCGGGAAAATGCAATTTACTTTATAATTAAAGAACTGTTTATTTACGAAACATTACATTATATTGAAAAAATTAAAACTGGCAGAACTTCAAAGAGAATTTACGACTGTTTTGAATTAGTCACAAGTTTAAGTCTGACAAGGTTTGATAGCTATGATGATTAATGTTACTATTTTAGTACATACTAAAAGAGTGACATTCATAATAATATTATTATTTCTAAGTATTAAAAATAACTAGCTGCTTTACCAGCGGTTTTACCCGCGTTTTCACCCGCACTTTCCCGGGGTAAATACTACCCATTGTATCTAAGTATAATATTATGTTTCTAAGTATTAACTTAGAAACAAACCACACTGACTTTAACGTCAGAAAGTTAAAGTAAATGCTATCTACTAAGTCAGAGTTCCGTAGAAATCCCAACCAACTTCTTGGAAAATTTTCAAACACCTACTCAAAACCTACGTCATTACCGTTGATCACCAAGTGGAAATATGATACACCATACATGTAAATAATAATAAAATTAATTGCCAGCCCATAAAACTAATGTAACGGTTGCGTCACTTCCATTCCGCTAGAGTTTATGTCCGCGCCGCACCCGTTTAAGGGGAATCTTAGTCAATGACGCTACTCGTATCAAGGCCGTACATAGTTAAGGGGTATTGGGAAAAACCTCTCAATATCTCTAATCTCAGTATCGCTTCTCAAAATGCTATATACACTAAACATTTACTACGTTTTTAGAAAATTTCCGAAGACAAGATTTTGTTAATCAATTATTTCCTCGGGAATCAAACCCACACCCATACGTGTTATAAATTATTACCAAATACTCGGCGTGTGTTACTACGCTAACGAATGTGCCTACTGCATTGTTTTAGTGGTCTAAAACCATTTTCGCATCATTGTATTTCTAATGAAACCGGTTTGGGGCAAGACGGTTGGATGGTTTCTATCGTAAAGTCTATAACGGACATAGGTAGAAACAATTTTTGTGTTTTATATATACAGACTAGTGATTTCGTGGCGGGCGCGAGCAGCTCGCGTGGGGCAGTGTTTTTTTTTATAGAAGCTTCCCATCGATTAGGGTTGTAAAGATTATTGCACCTTTTTTGTTCTGAAAAAAACTTTTGTATGGAGGCCATCTTGAAAAATGGCCGTTTTTTTTTTCATAATCGTAATCTACGACCCCAAAAACCCCTCCGATGCAAAGTTTCAGTCGGATCGGAGCAATTTTCAAAATGGCCGCCATTTTTTTTTTTTTTCAATATTAGTCAGACTGTTCAACAACAACATCATGAAGGTTGTACTACTAAGACATAAAACTGCACAAATTGGCGTGCAGTATATTAATCGTAACGAGTCATTCAATAATAGTAGTAAGAGTAATTATATAAAAAGCTAAGAGCTGTTTGGCAATTTTTTGCAGATGATATATTAACATCTTTAGGTTGTTGTTATGTAGGTAGTTTTTAATAGCTGGGTCTAAACGTATATTTTTAACCGACTTCAAAAAAGGAGAAGGTTCTCTATTCGATTGTATTTTTTTGTTACCTCAGAACTCCGTCATTCATAAACCGAATTGGATTTTTTTTTGCGTTGGGTTCAGTATAGCTACGAAGTCGTCCCATATAAATTTCATCGATATTTGACCTTGGACTTCGAAGATACATTGAAGTCGGTTTTTTGTTTGATAAAACGTATACTTGTGTAGCCCCCTTAAAGTCGAGTCCTCGCTACGTCCACGATCCATTTTCTCAAAATTGCTTAGTGGTCGTGACGTCGTGACGCATAGTAGCCTCGCCGCCCACGTGAGCGGTTCGCGGAATTTATGATTCACTCAAATCTGATGCAAAATCGCGACGCAAACTTTATCCAACAGTTCTTAGTAGGTAAGTAACGCAGATAGCTTATTTGTTTCTATTTTCACGTATCTTAAACGCAACTTAGTGTCGTCTGAATAAACAGTTTTATTGCACGTGGCTAGCCCCATTCAGGATTCTGTTAGGGTTTGATTTTGATTGAACAATACTTGTTTTATTCTGAGTTTAAATGTCAAGATATAAATAACAAATAGGCTACCTACTTACTGCCTACATAGAAGTAAAGTTCGACTACGACTAAAAAAATCTATCTTTTAACTCTTCAAAGGGCGCGAAAAGTTAGCCAATTCAAATAAGTAGGTTTTATCGTCTTCAATTAAGTGACTTCCATAAAATGTATTTATTTATTTTGTTTTATGTATTCCTTAATGCAGGTAGGTACAATAGATGGTCAAGTTGTAGTCAGTTCACTAAGGACCCTGTCGGGCATGCAATATAGAGGAGATTGTTTGTAAGTATAAAAAATATATAGCAAAATTATCAAAGTAATAAGAATAATAATAATAGCCATTATTTAAAAAAACTTTGATTAATTTTATTTTCGTATAGCATTTTTACAATTTGTACATGATCATCAACAAAAGTTTGTTTGTGAAACATTTTAAAGTTATTTTTAAACCAAACGAGTGCACTTTGTTATGATGAAATGGGCTCACGTTTGACAACAACTCACCTGATGGTAAGCGTAGTTGCGGTCTAAGGTGGAGCACGTTTGCCCATGAGGTGCCTACTCACTCTTGTCTTAAAGACTTGCACACTGACTTTGTGTGAACTTTGCACATTTGATGTTACCTACTGTAGTGGAGGTACCATACCGCACTCCTTCATACTTATTCTTGAATGAACTTTCTCGATGAAACTAACTACTCGTCTACCAGATTACGTAACGGGTTTGCAGTCGTGTTGGCTGGATTGTCGCCAGGAGCGCGTCCTTCAGATCCTGGGAGATAACACGGCGACGGCGCGGCGCCATCCAGATACACAAAACACCCATCACAGGATGTTGAGAACAGTAGTCTAGCTCTCTCGACTTTTCTAATGCAAGTAAGGACAAATACTCGACGTTTTTACCCTCGACGGAACGGAGAAGGTATTATGCGTTTGGGGTAAGAGGTAGTTTGTATATTTGTGCACATTTCTATTCTCCCCTCTATTTGAAATGGTTGAACTGATTTCAATGCGGTTGTCGATATAAGTACACAGAACTATATTAGTTCTGCGTATAAGCACCATCATTGACGTCATATGCAACAGATAGCCAATCTAAGCCGAATGCAAAAAATGCCATGTATATTCGTATGACTTTAAAGGAATCCTATCCTTCCTACTAATATTATGAACGCGAAAGTTTGTAAGAATGTATGGATGTATGTTTGTTACTCTCTCACGCTGCAACGGCTAAACGGATTGGGATGAAATAGTAAGGAGATAGCTTATACTCTGGCTTAACACATAGAGTTACAAATACTTTTAACAACTCAAACGCTGTGGAAGACTTATTCACAGCATGACTATTCAATAATACGTCATGTCACTGATTTACATAATACTTAGAGCTTCTGTAACTGAAACACTGTCTACACTGCGTCACCCATAGATTTATATGCTTCTGGAGGTCAACGCGGACTATCACTTGGCCACTGAAGACGCCGCATCGATTTACTTTCCCCGTTAATATTTTCATGACATAGATTGTTGTAATGTTTTTATTCGTAATATAGATCAAGTAAACCATTTTCAGCTGCCAAGTATGTAAGTAGTTCGTAGACTATTTGCTACGGTGCTACGTAATTTGTAGCAGCGTAGCATAGTCTACGAAAAATTTATTACTAAAGCCAGTAGCATGTATTGGGTCATGTAGAAGTGTGAAGCGTTAATGACAGAAATGAATATGTGGTTTTAAAATTTATCATTTGATGTCAATATATACAATAGTATAGTAAGTACTCCGTTTTTATTACGGTAAAGTTATTACCGTATATTTATTAATTATATTTTTAATGAATAAGCGGTCTACGGTATACATAGTTCAAATTATTTATATTTTAAATGCAACATAGCAATAAAAGGAGCAAATAATCGCCCATAACAATTACAGTGTCACTCAGAACTCTTAATACGTTTATGTTCTTTGACACGATATATAGGCAAATACAAAATAAATATTTGTATTTATATTTCAAATAGGGCAAAATATATTTCTAGCGTTTTTATAAAACGTCTGTATTTCCGGATCTGTGTTTCCTGGTAGCTGTAATCGTGCTGTGACCAGCTATAAACAGGTTTCTTCTAGGCGAGTGTGCTATATCTTCGACCGCATCGTCACTTAACAACAGGTGAGATAGCGGTCAAACGCAAGCCCATAATTAATAATAATAAAAAAACGTAAATAATAGTTCAAATTATTATAGTTTATTTGTTTGTCCACACCCTATGCCCTTTAGATAGTTCAGTTGAGCACCTCGGTGACGTTGTTTCTACATCAATGCCATATGCCATTGTGTTTGTATTTCTCATGGTACCTGCGTCACTCTAAAACTGCTTACGTGGTACGGGCCGTTTTGTTGACAAACTGCCGTCAAGTGTAACTGTAAACGCCAAGGAAACCCGGAACTGCAACAGTGCAATGCAGCTTTATTAGGTAAGTATTATATAACGTATTATATTTTATAAATTATTATATAAAAATAATATAAATGTGTAGAAATATATATAAATGTTTAATATGCTATTCATTCGTAACATGTTTTCACTTATCGGATATTATATTAATTCCTATTATGTACACCACCAAACCACATTGTTTCTCATACCTGTTCTATCCATCCAAAGGTAGTCTGGAACAAATCGCTCTAAGCAGTAAGGCCGCCCATTGTACCTCAAATTCATGTATGTTTTTTCTCATTATTATTTCTTTTGTTGTGTGCGTGTGCAATAAAGTGTTATTGTATTGTAAATATAAGAAAAATGTCAGTTAATTTGGCTCTCTTAAAGCTAGCTTTAAGAGAGTGCAACTTTACCTATATCATTAACTTTATCTTGATGGCAGTAATTCAGTTTGCAACTGGGCTCAGCAATATTTGTAACCAAGTTACTACCAGCACTAGGTACTACGTAGTTCCACAAATCATATCAGCGAACTGTAAATTGTTAACTGCGAAACTGTTTACTGAGGATTCGAGTGAAATGTGATTTTATCAGCAATTTATAATTTTGATATTGTTAGTTTTAAGCTTTCAAGATGTATTTCATTTAGATACAAAAGACACTAAACATTTGTTTTTTTATGGAAGTAATTGATGAAACGAGCAAGTCGTTTACCGGATGGTATGCGCCATGCCTGCTCATATCAATTGCAGTGCCACCCAGACTTTAAATACCATAAAAAGCACTGCGTAGCACTGCGTAGCACTGCGTAGCACTGCGTAGCACTGCGTAGCACTGCATTGCGCTCATCACCCGAGACAACAGATATTAACCTAATCGGTGATAAATAGACGCAGTTATGTATTCTATTATTGTTGTGTATTGTTTGTTGATCCTAAAATTAATTTAAAAAAATACCCTACGCCCACAACTTATGTCGATGTATCACACGTGATCTAATAAAGATAATAAAAAACTAAATCTTTAACCGTGCCTATACTTGGTTAACGAAAACATATAAACAAGGACTTAGTTTAAAACTTGAAATGTATAATAAATTACCTCGTGATATAACTAAATTACCTACCCTAGAACTAAAAACGAAAATTAAAGCGTTCATCGAAACACATATCCGTTCTACACAATAAATGAATTTATGGCGAATTGTCATTTTCTAATTTCATATAGTTTAAGTATTCAAAAACTCGTAAATTTGTAATATATAATAATATTATATCCACGCGCACCTCCTTACCTTCGTGAGCGCTTTGATTTTCTTGTACCTCGTGACATCCAGTGCAGGACTTCGAAATCGCTACTTCTCAAAATACCCACCCACACATCCACTCATGGTGGTTCGTTTACTGTACAGACAGTTAAGCTTTGGAATTCTCTCCCCCACACTATTCGCGCCAGTCCCTCATTTGATATATTTCAAACAAGAGTTAAAAACATTATCTTTCCTTATAGCTTCGGTACTTATGTATGTATTACTCCTTATAGTTAGGTATGTATAGTATATCGACAGCCTCTGTGGTGTAGTGGTTGGGCAGGTTGGCTTAAATCTCATACACCACTGAGGTTGCGGGTTCGATTCCCGCGACGGGACAAATGTTTGTGCACAGAAAAAAAAGCGCAAGCATTTGTTTCGTGTCTGGGTGTTGTGGGACCATGGTCCTCATAGTTCCTGGTTCCCTAGATACAGGGAATCCTAGTTAGGGGTCAGGATCTATGTATGTGATCGTTAAAAAAAAAAGTATAGATGTATTTATTTGTGTATTTATTATATTTATATATCTAGTTACTGATATTTATTTTAGATTTTTATGATTATAGTTGCTGATTTTTTCTTGTCAAACGGTAACCGTACACTGAAACCTATTTGCTCATGTGACAGTTCTCTTTCCTCAAGGGTTTGCTGGAAAAAAACTCTTTTTAGGGTTAAGCTCACCTTTGTACATATATTTTATAAATCATCGATGTAAATATTACAATAGTGTACAATAAAGAATATAAGAATATAAGTATAATTAATTAAGTAATTATGTTATTAAATAATTAAGTAAGAATAATGTACGTAATTGATACAATTTGGTCAATAAATGAATTGAATTGAATGAGTATGCCAAGACATAAATTTATAATCTTTGTACACGGTTATAATTATAAGTTTTGCTAGATGGAATATGTCATTTACGTGTCATGGTATTGTCAAAAACAAAGGCCTTTCACTCGTTAGGGTCTTGTGTTATTATTAGCGTGTTAGAAGCACCCTCGTGTCTATAAATAGTTTATAATCAGAATCGACTGACCATAACTTTGCTACACGTCCCACTGGGCACTTCGATTGTGCTTCTAAGTTGGCACACTGAATGAACATTAAACCTATCATCTCATAGTTAAAAACATTTTGCTAAGTGTGGTTCAGTGGGAGCACGTGCCTTTACTTGTGGTAAGTCTCTCGTATGCGGGAGGCCGTCTGAGTGGGTACCACAGCTTTGCCAGTTATTCTGCCTCCGAGCAGTAGTGCGCAAGCTTTACTGTGCTCCGGTTTAAAGGGCATTGTAGCCAGCGAAATTACTGAGCATATGAGACTTAAAATCTGATGTCTCGGGGTGAATAACGCAATGCAGTGCTACGCAGTGCTTTTTTTGGTATTAAACGTGCTGGGTGGCACTCCAATTGTTATCTTTCCAATTGAGTTGCTCGTCTCACCAGTTTCATAAAAAAAAACGTGCGTCTTTCTATACGACGCACCCGAGTTCGAGTCTCACTGGCCCCGTACCACTGACTTTCCTAAGTTATATGCGGATTTAACACTCGCTCTAAAAACGGTGAAGGAAAACATCGTGAGGAAACCGGCATGTCCAAGAATTAATCACAAAAATTCAAGTTCATGTGACACCCAACCCGCGTTGGGCTAACATGGCGGATTATGGCGTATACTCTCTCTATGAGAGAAGGCCCGTGTCCCAACAGTGGGGACATGATGGACTGAAGATGAACCAAATACTGTGTTAGGTCTCGAATGCGGGAGACCGTCTGGGTAGGTACCACCGCTTTGCCAGTTATTCTGTCGCTAAGCAGTAGTGCGCAAGCGTTGCTGTGTACTGGTCATATCAGGCTTTAAATCTGACGTATCGGAGTGATAAGCGCAATACAGTGCTAGGTAGTACATTTCATGGTGTTAAAAGTTCTGGATGGCACTGCAATTGTTATGGGCAAGTATGATAGATAATGGCAAGCATGGCGCTTAACATTAGGCAAATGGTTTGCACGTCATGTTGCTAAGCTTAACAAACATCTTTTGTTTAAACTTTTGCATAGGTATATAATATACCTATGCAAAAGTTTGTGAGGATGGATGGATGGATGTTTGTTACTCAATCACGCAAAAACTATTAAACGGATTTTGAATAACTTGGTATGTAGGTACCTACTTTAATATCTGGAAAACGACATAGGCTACTTTTCATACCGGGAAAACCGCGAGTGAAACCGCGGCGCGTAGCTAGCTTAACATGATTTACCCGCCATACCCAACACACAATTAGTGCATTTATAACGAAATAAATAATAAAATAAAAGTAAAAAATATTTATCTCGGATAAATCCTTAGTTGTGTTATAGGCCGACCGTTTAACTCGCGTATCGTCTGCGCGGTAAGAAGGGAGCGAGGGGAGATGTTAGCGGGTGGGTAAAAGGGTCGCGCGGAGCAGAGAGCTTACGTCAAGTGCGACAGTGCGCTGGCTGTGCTCGCAGCGCGCGGTTGGTATTTTTGTTACGGACGCTTGGACATAAACGCAAAAGGTATACGACTTGCCAAGATAAATCTCAAGATGAATCGCTCTTGCAGTTTTGCGAACAAAATTAACAAGCAAGCTAAACAAAAAGCATACAATGTATATTCCTTTTTTAAAGCCAGAAAACAAGATCATAATTCTACAGAGTATCTTGAAGACGTGAACCTAAACAAACTTGTTGCTAAAGCTACAGGACTCTCGGTGACTACCATATGTAAAATAATAAAAGAAGGAAATGAACTAAAAGATGAACAAAATAATATAAATTTTAAATCACCAAAAAAAAAATAAACAGATCCGAAAGAAAAAAATTGAAGTTGACAGTTTTACAGAGGGCGTTGTTAGAAGAAAAATACCTCAATTTTATACGGTTTATAAGAAGGTTCCTACATTAAAAATTTTGAATGCGAAACTCAGAGAAGAAGGAATTTTAAATTGTGGCCGAGAATATTTGAGAACATTGATTCATAAACTTGGCTTTCGATTTAAGAAATGTCAATCAAAAAGAAAATTACTGATTGAACAACCGAACATCGTATCGTGGCGGTGGCGTTATCTTAATGCGATAAAGAAGCACAGAAGAGATCAAAGAAACATTGTTTACCTCGATGAAACATATGTCAATTCGTCATTAAATGTACCGGCGTGTTGGCAATCCAATGAAGAACGAGGGGTGCTGTCGCATATTGGCAAAGGGCCACGTTTAATTATTGTACATGCTGGTGGACAAGCCGGATTTATCGATGGAGCTCTTTTAATTTTTAAATCCAAAAGCAGAACCGGAGATTATCATAGCGATATGAATTTTGTAAACTTAAGCAAATGGACCAGAGAAAAGCTATTGCCAAATTTACCGCCAAGGTCAGTTATTGTTATGGATAATGCCGCATACCACTCGGTACAAGAGGACAAAAAGCCTACAATGACATCCACGAAAGCCATCATGCAGACCTGGCTGCAAAGACACAATGTTGAATTTGATACGTCTTTAAGAAAATGTGATTTATTGAATTTAATTAAACAACACGCGACAGAAAATATTTACAAAATAGATGAAATTTTAAAGGCGGCAGGTCATGAAGTCTTACGACTGCCTCCATATCACCCAGACTTGAATCCAATCGAATTGGTTTGGGGGGATATCAAAGGACAGCTCTCAAAAATTGAAATTGATTCTAATTTAGACAAAAAGAAAAATACACTGGAACAGTTATTTGCCGAATCCTCTGTAGAAAAATGGGTTAACTGCGATAAACATGTACAAACTATTGAAAATGAATATTGTCTGCAAGATCGTATCGTTGATGAAGAGATGGACCGATTTGTTATTAATTTGCAAGATTCTGACGCCTCAAGCTACACAGACAGTGATGATGATTCAAGCGATATGGATATTGGTGATGAATAGTCCTATACAACTTTTATCTGTGGTTAAATATTTCTTAAACGGAGTTAATTATTGTTTTTATGATTTTGTACCTAAGAAGCTATTAATAAAATATTTGTAAAACTTAAAAATAAATACTTAAAAAAAAGATACCTATTATTTTATTCTTTACCAACAATGTCTATCTCGAGATAAATCTTTGGATTATTGACTCCGTGTGTAGTGTTACCCGGCCACGCTCCCTTCATACCGCGCAGGCGATACGCGAGTTAAACGGTCGGCCTATAGTAACAACTTTTCTTAAAACTATGTTAGTAGAGTGAAAAAATTACAGGAGTACACAATACAGGAATATTTTTTTACAAAATCAACAGGTTTTATCCCGGCAAAAATATAATGTATTTCAAAAACTTAATAATGCAGTTTCATTGTAGACCAAAAACGAAATCATGATTCATTAGATCAGTGTTCTCTATTACTCATAGGCTCAAATATTGCCGTCCCAACTCATCTCAAAATTGATGCAGTATAGCGGTTTAGTTATTGGTCAACCAAGAAATCAATTTAATTGCAAATAGTCATTCTAAAATATCAAAAACGAGACAAAAATTAATGCGGTATAGCGATTGAGTTCGATTTTGAAAAGTTTCGTGAGTGTTATTCATAATTGATGTTAAACGGCTAAGACTCAAGGTAAACGTCAAAATTACTCCGACCAGATTTCGGACATTTTAGAGTCCTTCTTCTAGGAGGTATGAGATCAAGCCGCGATGTACGGCGTGAGCGTTTGAGCTTAACTGGCTGGCGGCGCGTGCGCAGCGCTGCAGACGCGGCGGGCGGCGTGAGTTAAGAAAGAAAGAAAGAAAATACATTTATTCATCAAATGTCAGATTGTGACATTATGTTGCTAGAACGTAGCTATATCAAAGTTTCGATTCTAGCTATACCTATATCAAAGATCGTATTTACATAATTATAAAGCAATGGAGCTGCTAACTTGGTGCCACTGAATTGACAATCGAGCTACTTATTCTAAAGGTACTTTAAAATGAGTTACTTTGTATATTGGGTGAAATATGAATGTAAGTAATAATTAACAAGCGAATTTCAGTAAAAAAATTAAAAAAAAACCGACACAAAAAACCTATAAAAGTAAAAAACGGTTGAACCGATATTGGTTACTCATGCCTAAGAACCACCGCTAGAAAAAATGATTTCAAATGTAAAAACCGCATCCAAATCAGTTCACCCGTTTAAGAGCTACGATGCCACAGACATACTCGCAGTGGTCAAATTTATAACACCCCTCCTTTGCTTCGGGGGTTAAAAATAAAGTGCCCTTTTCTTTTGGTGAATACATTTGCATGCATTTTATTTGTTTATGTTGCCGCGTTGGCGTACATAGGTATCTATAGAAGTTTTAGGCAAACATTGCCACCACATGTTTTGGACTAGCACAACCCATTGTACTAAGAACTGTTATAATATATTAGTATATTACCATTTTACTACCATAGGAAGAAATGTTGTGCTATTAATATTTATTTATTTTGTACATTGGTATGCAATAAAGAATTTTGTATAATTATTATATCATATTTAATGTGTATAAACTCGAATATAATGAAATGCATATAGGGCCCTACTGGCCCTCTAAGTCATGTTATTTATGAAAACATTTAAATTGTAAAAGTCATTGTAAAAAAAAAAAACATTCTCCAAAATTTATTTCTACGCGACGTAGGTCCAACAATACATAGTTTTAAATAAACATTTATTTATGAACGGTTTACAGAATAAAAATAAGCAACGAACTCAAAAAAGGTCAAACTTCGCGACTATAGAAAAGCGATACCACGTTGTACCATACGCAGAAAGTACAAAAATATTTGACAACGTCTACAAAGCTTGTTTTCACTTTGCATTAAAACACCATGAGCATTTTTAAACTCGCATCTATCATGACATCGCTCAGCTGCGCTCCGTGGGGTTTGACCCTTAGTACCAAAGCTGCTTATAGCCCAGTGGCACGCCAGTGCGGGACTTGTAAACATGGCGTGATAAACGTGCGAGAGTGCAACCACTCGCTGAATGATTTTAAACCATAAGCTCTATACTTCAAGATTGATAATTACTCGTTGACATTGTAAAAGTACGGAGATTGCAACTTTACTCTCTTTTTTAACTTTGCATTCGTTACGCACACAACCTTTACGTGAATATAAAGTAACGACTCTAACTATATGATTTATATTAGATATTCCAGACAGTAGACAAATAAAACGCTGAGTTGAGGCCCGTTTGCAACAATTTCCTATTTCGTTTATTCATTCTGTCACACTTTCAATGTTTTCTTGTTTTCTGTTTGTTTGTTTTTTTGAGGAGTGGAAGGAGGGTAGCGAGGCCTTTGTCCTGCAGTGGGACAAACCAGGCTATTAATAATAATAATAATTGTTTTTTGTCATATGTTTATAGTTAATTAGTTGTTGCAAATAAACGTTTCTTTCTTTCTTTCTTTCTTTCTAATATTAAACATTTTTTATGCAACAGAACAATGAGACAAACAAGCCGTTTCCCTGATGACAAGCGCCAAGCTTGCCCAAAACATTTGCAGTGCCAACTTTAATACCATGCAAGCACTGCATTGCGTTCGTTACTCCGAGACATCAGATATTTAGTTTCATATGCCCAGCAAATTCGCTTGCTACAATGCCCTCCTAACCGGAACATAATAAACAACAGAGTCTTCCCGGGGTAACATTAATCCTTGCTATAATTAATGCTTTGCTATAAGAATGCCACTGAAACTGGACTCAATAGGACGGTGCAATGACTTGACAAGAAAGTGACAGAATAAAAAAAATATCTAAAATAATATAAAAACCATGTTTTTATACGACTTTTGAGGTTGGGTCGGCATTGCATGCTAATAAATGGATTTAGAATGCATTTTCATCGAGTTGTGAGCTACCCTGAAAGTTTCAGCCGGATAGCTAATTGGGAAGTGCTTGAAATTTGAGTTGCAAGATTCCACCCGGAACGACAAACAGACAGACATACAAACAAGAAAGAAACTTAATAAAAAAGGGGTAAATAAAATGAGCCTTGGCATCCAAAAGTTAACAAGGACTTTGAAATTGTGTAATGGAACATAAGACGGTAGTTTATTTTGATACGTATGGTGATCTTTTATTTCTTCAGACTAAAATCGTAAAAGATCATTACACCGCAGCTGACAAGTTCACTGACCTGGCGGGAATACAGGAAAAGTACGGGGAAACAGAGCCCCGTACGACATACCTAATATAAAATTATGATGTTGGCAATTATCGGCGAACATCCATGCCTTCATTTCCGACAGCACCCTTCACCAGTAATCAGTTTTTAAACAATTGTTTTGAACGATTGTGAGATTCACCTATATCGCGGTTTAGCGAAAACATTAAGAAAAAAGTTTGACCGATAGACAGTATTATTTATTCTGTCCCGGAAGCTCTACTATAAAATTTTTCACAGAGCAGTCAGATTTTTATTTTTTATTTATTTTTATTTTCTTCCGAAAACATAGAGACAAATAAAAATGAAATGAATGAAAATATCTATAGTCTGCACCGCGAATCCAAAGCGTAAACTCCCGGAAGAAGGACATCCTAATTGTCCGAAAACTGGTCGGAGTTATTCCGACACAATTATAACGTGAGTATAGCCGTTTGTACTGTAGCCGACTCACGATAGTTTCCAAACTTTAAATGAAAATATGTTTATTACTGCATATAAAAAAAAACAATTTTACATCAAGGCATTCCAGTAAGTAAGTAGGTAACTAATTAGATACATATTTATGCAGAGTTAATAATCATAACGATATATCTAATTATCTTCACACTAGGCTAAGCCTGTATCGTGAGGACCTGGATACGATTATACAAATTCGTAATTTGCCTCAGCTGACAAAATAAAAGATAGAGAAAGAGAAGGCTTGTAAAACAAACATCCAAGTTAATTTTTTTTTATCTAAACACCATTTAACAGTTTTCGCATATAGCAAATCTGAATTTACACTTGTTTGCAGGATGTTTAGGATATATGTACCAACGTGATAAATTAGGGTATTTAAAGCAACTATAGATGATTGAACAATCATAGACAATAAGAGATAGAAAGCCTTTCAATCCATCTATCGTTCCAATTACATCGTTCTACGAACACTATATCAATAAAGTATAATTAACGAGGGCTTGACTCTCATACAACATAGTTAAAATGAACGTCGCTGGAAGACCAGTTAAACACAGCAATTTTACCATAAATCAAATCTTGTGCCTTAATAATTAATTTTTACATAACAAAACAAAACCGACTTCAAGACTATACGTATATTTTTGGTTTTATTGACTTTTTCAAAAAGAGCTTAATCCTTTGAAGTATGACCTACTAAACAAAAAAAGAATCATTCATAAATGACGGAGTAATCGCCTAATAAACACACAAAAACATAATATATAGAGTCAAAATGAGAACCTTCTCTTTTTTTGAAGTCGGATAAAAATAGAGTTCAAACGTTCTTGACTCCAACGGCACAGTGATTAGGAAAAAAGCTATACGGTGATTGACGGGCTCATAATAAAATACTTATGCAGAAATATAAAATATCAAATTGCTCGGGCAGGGACCGAACCTGTCTCTCGGAATACCGTCCTGACGCCCTACCAACAATGGGCCATCAAGCTGACACTTTTATAAGTAATTTTTAATCACATTTGGATAGCAAATGGGCAACAATGTTACATTCACTCGTATTTACTGCATGCTACTACTGCCGGCTGACATTATTTTGAAGCGTTTTTCAACCTCCACATTCTTCTTCTGCTCTCGTGTGGCCAAACCTGGTGTCGGATTTTTAGACCGTCCGAAGGCCTCCGACATCGTCTAACGACTGTTGTCCCAAGTCAACAACCGGGACCGATAGCTTAACGCGTCCTCCGAAGCACGGTAGTACCACACGGTCACCCATCCAATTTGTGACCGTTGCGAACGTTGCTTAACCTAGAAGATACGTTACAAACGGCTACGCGAGTTACGCTACGAGCGCTATAACTTCTACCAAAACATTACCACGAAACCGTAAATGAAGTCTCCATTCCACAAACCCCAAATAATTAACTACCACTACGTAACCCATCAAAAATTCGTTACACACGCTTGTAAAAAAACTGCAAACGGAAAATTGAAAAACGGTCGGAAACGTGCAAAAACTTGTAAACGAAACGTCAGCCTGACCCACTACAGTACAAATACAGTTTTGATGGGTAAAAAGTAGCTGATCGGACCGAGGTGTCGCTGTGATCGGATATAGGGCAATTTCCCGACAAAAATGACCGACACCAGTCGCCAGCGATACTGTCAGTTAGAGCTCGTCAAATGGAAGTTTGAATAAGCATTTGAAACGGATTAGCCGAGTGTATGGCTTGTAAAATAAAACAATGTAAACTGAAATAGCACTTTGTTGCAACGTAAATAAGAGCTATTGAACAGTTTTGCCTCCTGTCATGGTTTTCGTAAGCCTGTGATGACTTCACCTGCGGGGAATCGTCTAACTCCAACACCGATCCCGATTGCTTTCAAAGACATCGCGTTAGCGATCACGATCGCGAAATTGGAATTGTCTTTTCTACTCAAAGTCCGCGTCCTAATCCCTATCACAATCATAATCGATTAAAATAATCGATATCATAGTTATAAGGATGAACACCTTCCATATTTGTAATTGAAAGCGATCGGGATTCGGGACCGAGTTAAACGATTCCACATCAGCTTTAGTCATCATTGTAGTAGTATACATATGAGAAATGTTTTTGAAATATATGTTACCACGTGTGTCAGATTTACACAAATAAATTAACTGTACGAGTATAAGCTGTTTTAGTACTTTTGATCGTAATGACGGAAAATACCGGAAGTGATGTGTGTACTGTGTAAATTGCGTGTATGTCATTGATATGATGCAATAGCAACAAGCGAATTTCAGTAAACTAAAATATAAAAATCTCGACACAAAAATCCTAAAAATAAGAAAAAATCGGCTAAACAGATTTTAATAAAACATAGGTATCTAAGAACCACCTCTAGAAAACATTCTTTCAAATAAAAAAAACCGCATCTAAATCGGTCAAACTTATAACACCCCTCCCTTTTGCGTCGGGGGTTAAAAAATGAGTTTCTGCTGCATATATCATTTACCATGTTATTGATGTATAATGTGAGAACGTCATGATGAAGAACAGTTCTGCGTCACATCCCGTTTCAAAACTTAATTCTAATATAAGTATTAATGCCGTCAAGCGACCTAGTCGTGTTTCGGGTTGATGTTCGGTGTACCATCGGGGTGACGGGTCTAAGCAGCCGCTTAACTGTCGTCTCTCTCTAGATCTATGTGCTCCATCTTAGGACACATCATCGCTTCACACCAGGCGAGATAGTGGCCAAACATAGTTCTATTAAGAGTTAAAACAAAAAAAATGTCTAAAATTTGATTTGATAAAAATATCAGCAGGTTGACTGGAAAAGAGCGAATGCGATACGAAGAGCTATAAGTCGGCCCGTTGTACTGTAGTTTGTAAGCCAATTCTTGTACCTTGTTAGTTTTGTTATGGTGTACAATAAAGTTTTTAGTATTGTATTGTGTTGTATTGTATTAGCTGCTGTAATCACAATCAAATCCCTAGATACAGGTACCCAAATTGGCTGACATAGTTGACCAAAATACAGTCAATCGCGTCATATCTATTACGTTTTGTTTACATTATATGTAAAAAGATAAAAATAGATTAATATATCAACTGCTGAAAACTCACACTCCTACATGTCTCATCGTAGCTATAGGCTGCAATGCAATCGGAGCTTATACAGGGTGTCAAGTCAAGTCAAAATCTTTTTATTCATTTTTGGCATCACAGACGCACTTATGAACGTCAAATTATCACAATGACTCTACCACCGTATCGAAAAAAGAACCACTACTCAGAAGATACGGCAAGAAACTGAGGGGCATTTTTTAAGAGATTTTGTTGCATTTTTTTGGGTTTCTACAATGTTATGTTTCTTATGTACGTGTTGGCTACTTTGCAGAAGTGGAATGTTCGAAACATCGTCTTCTATGTAATTACGAACAGTATAGTATGCTTTTCTCATTAGAAAAGTCTTAACGCGTAATTTGAATTAACTTTCTGTGAGTTTCGTTAGGTGTGTCAGCGAACGAGCTATGGATAAAAGTACCTTAAATATTGACGATGGCAAACTCAAAGGTTCTCCTTAGAGTTGGTCTTGGTGCTATTTAAAGTTATAATATTTTTCGTAAAAAGTGATTTCCCCCTATAAATAACAAGCTACGCCCTGCGGTTTTACCTGTGGTTTCCCAAAATTAAAAGTAGCCTATGTAAAAGTATACTTTTCCAGGATATATAGAACCTAGATACCAAATTTCATCAAAATCCGTGCAGTATTTTTTGCGTTTGAGTAACAAACATCTGTCCATCCATCCTCACAAACTTTCGCATAATATTTGTAGGATTAGTGGGAAGTAATGTACGTTCACATGTTTCCAGGTGTGACCTTTTGATCTATACATTATTGAAGTACCAACTGAGTAACTGAGCGCAAAATGGTTTTCGGAATGTCAGAGGCTCTTTACTTCGTAGTTGACATTTCAGTTTCGGAAAATATTACTTAGATGCTATCGATAAATTCGATTGGATTTGATTATGATAAACCGTATGAAAAAAATCTGTCCAAAGGTTGTCTAAAATAAGTCTTTCTAAGCGGTAAAACCGTCCATTGTACTACCCTAGTTATAAGGTTTATCTGTGATAGTCTTTTTCTGTCACGGTATACCCAAAAAGAGTTTTTGTATTTGTTTTTGTCGATTTATTACTAAGATCAAATAATTTATAATTATTTATTAACAATATTGGAAATCTCGGGTTCCCCAACGTCTTTGTGGTCTAAATAAATTTAGCTTGGCTGCCCAGTGGTAGGTTAGTTCATAATGATAGCGAAACAATTTCATTAAAGTAGAAACCGTTTCTAAATACTTGCTAAGTATATATTATGTTTCTTATATTTTTCGCTAGTAAAAGCCTAGAGAACTGAATTCGAACGATAAACTCCATCGTACAGTATTCATAAACTGATAATAATGCATAGCATCATCAATTTTCTTCGGAAAAATGGTTAAGGCCAGTAAGCGTCCCGCGTCGACACCACGTGCTCAGACCCGGGCGGCTGCGTTAAAATAAATATTAGTAGCGTATTTCGGAACGCAGCTTTCTACTGAGGTAGCAGACCTGCGTGCGAGCGAGACAGAGCGCCCATCTGGCCCGTGTAAGAGCGAGATGTGACGAGCTTATCCGATCGATAGCCGCAGCCGCAGAGCCGCTCGTGTGACGTCACGCGCCCGTCTCGTCATCTTTGACTCTGTTCAAGGAATTGTCACTATATTTCTATATAGAACGAACACCATTATCGGTGGCCGGCTACCTGTGTCGAAACGCTTGGCCTTGGGAATAACGAACGCTAAAGCAATAACATTTAAACAATTTTGTAAAATAATATGTGTAAATAGAATATTGCATCGTCGATTTGATCGTAAGTCGAGCATAAAATAAGAAAATGCTTCGCGTCTGCACGTTACGTACGACGATCAAAAAGCTCTTTACATCGATTAAGTTTCTTCATTCAACTACCAGCGTTTGACTTGAAGCGAAAATATCAAAAATGCCGTGTCTGGAAAGTGCACTCAGACACAATTCCGTGTCGATGAACAGAAATAATATATTAGGAGCTACGTTAATCTTTACGCTACGAAAATTCGTAGCGCGCTATGGCTCTACGGGCGAAGTGAGCTACGCGGATTTTCGTGCATTACAGAATTCAATACTTTATTCAAAGTACCTTTTCAGGTATAGAGCGATATTATTACAGTTTACATAACATAGGCAAATAAAAGTGGGAGAGGAAATAAGTTGACGTCGTTGACCTCAATCGCCACTGTTTTACATACCTCCCGCTCGTAATGGAATCGCTGAGAATCATACAACACTGTTTACAATCATGCGAGCCGTAATGCTGTACACACAATGACTGGCGTACGTCATTGTCTTGACCTGGATTCGACCAGGAGCTACTAGTGTTTACCTGTCAATCAATATTAGACCTATTAGACCATTTATATAGACCTATTTGACTTATTTGACATTTATTTATTTTTCATGTGTCTAATTTGTAATTTTAATTTTTAACTAATTGTAATGTTATGGACTTAGTCTGAAATAAATAATTTGAATTTGAATTTGAATTTGAATATTGCAAACACGGAGCGTAAAATGAACAAGTAACTGGGACTCGGGACGGCTGATATTTCCACACTGCCCGCCTGATATACCGTTTCTATACAAGAGATTATATCGTAGGATGAATTTTTAACGCGTCCGGTCCCCGCTTGGGCCGTAAAGGCCTTAAAATGCGATAGAGGGCGCCACCGCGCATTTTAATTGTACCGCGGTAAATATTACACAAAATGTAATTTTGGCTTTGTGTGAGTAGCCGCGGAAGTGTAAATGCGGTGATTGCTTTTTCAAACGGCATACGTAATTATGCTGTTCGTGTCTAACAGAACCGACAGCTGATATGTGGATGTCCTTATTTGCTGGTGACGTGGTGGCTGATATAAATGTGAATTTTATTCATTTTTCTTCTTTTTGGAATAGTGAAAAGATGAGCGAGTCGTTAGACTGTTGGTAAGCGCCGCGCCTGCCCATAACAATTGCAGTGCTGCCCATTACTTTTAATACCATAAAAAGCACTGCGTAGGACAGCATTGCGCTCATCACCGCAAGACATCAGATATTAAGTCTCATATGCCCAGTAATTTCTTGACGTAAGTCCAAATTCTTAGACATATCACACTAATATTACTTAATATATATATTATGTACATGTATATTGGAATTATATAATATGTATATGTTTTATTGTATGTATAGACAATATAGATGTATTTATGTATAAATGTATCTATATATATTTGTATATCTATATGTATATATATACATATATATATCATATTTTAACCATTTTAGTTTAAAAGCATTTTCTACTTATTATCTACTGCACACTATCCTCTTTTATGTGTTGTTTTCCTTACCCTATGGTTGTCTGGAAGAGATCGCTGCTTAGCGATAAGACCGCCTATTGTGCTTATTGATTATGTGTTACCAACTGTAATTCTGTTTTCTTTTTTTTAAGTGCAATAAAGTGTTATTTATCTATCTATCTAATATTACTCATGTAAAGTGTGTAAGTGGTTTATTCTGTCTTCACGCCGCAACAGCTGAAAGTTGGATGAACGTATGCGTTGGACTAACTGTCCATGCGCGTGACGCGGAACTAGTTATACTTCCTGTCCTACTAATATTATAAATGCAAAGGTTTCTGTGGACGGATGGTTGTTGTTAATCAATCACGCTAAAACTATTGATCGGATTTTGATGAAATTTGGTATATAGGTATTTTAGGTATTGGAAAAGGACAAATTTATTTATACCCCGAAAGATCGCGGGTGAAGCCCCGAGTTACAGCTAGTAAGCTTATAAATTAAAAGCAGTTTTTGTGTGATTAAGTAACATACATCTAACCATCCATCCATCCATCCGACCTTACAAACTTTTGCATTTATAACGAGTTGCATTACATGTCTCATTCCGGTTCCAAAAAAGGACAAAAAAAGGACCAAAGTTCACTAACATAAACATAAAACATAGAAATTTATTTATTGACATAGTAAGTGTTACAAATTATGATTGAAGTCTCTAGCCCTCGACGTAGCTTGACGCTGTGTTCCAAGGACTAGCTAAGACTTGCTAGTACCTTAAAAACCCACTAGCATCAAACAGGAGTATAATCTTGCTTCTTTATGTTTGGCCTTACTTTTAGGCCCAAAGCTCCCCATCACAAAATCGTCAATTGTTTTCCAAAAACGGCAAAATCACCTTTTATTTTTTAACAGGAGAGCTGTTTATAAAACTACTTCCTTGTTTATATGAATAAAGCAAGTGGCTCACGCAATCGCATGACGGCGAGCAACTCCGATTTTTGACATTAAAAATATCGAGATAAGAGCTAACTTAAATGTTTTGTGTCAGGTGTAAACCAAACATATTTATATCGCAGTTAATCAAAATAAATGGCTTTTAAATTGGTAGGTACCAAGTACAAAATTAATGAATGAACGTCTCTTTTTAGAGCTACCTCAAACATTTTAAACAAGCTATTTGACACTCATGTCTGTTTGTCTGTATGTCTGTCTGTCGCGACAAATTCATTATGTAACAATATAATATTTTCGTTAATATTTTATGGACCCAAATAATAATGTGGAAGCGTGCACACACATGTGTAACATTTAATATAACTTTATGTATTAACTACCTTCTCTAATAATTGTAGCTTACCTTTTAATTAAATTAAAAATCGTAAGTGGTTTTTGCAACTTAAAGACGTGCTTGAATCTATAAAATTCAAGAGTAGGTGTTTTGTGGGTAAATAATGTTGTTTCTTAGAAAAGTACTGTTTGATATTTTGCTGTGTATAAAAATAGTAACAATTTAAGGTTTCTCCACTCCACTAGCAACAAAATAACAAATATATACAGGATCTAGCAAAATATTGGGGTTTCAAGCGTGGCCTTTTTAAAAAGCAAGTAGTTAGACAGTTCTAGCCCAAGGAATCTTCAGGTAAATTTTGAAAATATTAAATACCTAATTTTTTTAAGTTACAGGCAGCAAAATATACATTTATCAAAAAAATTGACTTCACCTATTCTATTTCACAACATAAATGTTTTCCTCAAAGTGACTTTAAAAATCGTTACCACCGAAATCGACAAAAATAGAATCTTTTAGTACACTCATTCATGATTTGATGCAGCTGAATTATAAGAGCCTTCTCTGTCACTAATAGCCGCAGGCTTTTCATTCAACTTTTTCCCTAATTGTATTTAAAAGCGTCGTTTTATTTATACTACCATCAAAAGCTATTCTACAAACATTGAAATCACATGAAACAGATATTCATTGCATTATTTCATTATGAAAATACAATTTCACTCATTCATAATCGTATTGTATAATTAAAGGTCAGAGAGTTAGCATCTCAAATTCTTAACCATTTTACCACAGATGCAGTTAAAAAGTACAATTTTCCACCACACTAACCACAAACTAGCAGCAAAATTAGAATTTGCTAGCCAGTTAACCACGGTTTAATACGACTGCACGATAAGAGTCATTTCATGACATTTAACGCCGCCGGCTCTTCGTCCTACTTTTTACTCCTAATTGTATCCGTGGGGACCCCGACTAAACTTAGCTGGGTTCCGGTACCTACTGTGAAGGGACTGAGTCGATACTTTTAAAACCGTGGAGCTGGAACATTGTATATTCGGATAAATACCAAGCTAAGCGAATTGTATAATTTATTAAAATAATGTTTGTTTAAATATATTGTTAACGCATCGTCCTAGTTGTGCGAAACTGTTTAGGAGTATTTCTAAAACTGTGAAAAAGACAAAAGGTGTCCGTCGGTCGGTCAGGTCTTGGTTAGGGTCTTGAGGTCACCTTCTTTCACTGTCAGCAGCTGTCTTTTTTTCATATATCTTTCGTCCTTATGTCAAAGTCAAATAGTCAGCCGGCCTGCTCTACCTCTGTAAAGCAGGTCGTCGTCGTCATTCAAGAAGGTCATAACAAAGTGGTTAAAGTAAACTTATAACCCCATTACAGTATTTTATCCTTTCCAAAACTTGTATAAAACTAAAGTAGATATAAATTTTTAATCAAACATTCAGCAATTTCGGCAAATATTTGAAAATTTGCAAAATTTGCAAATTGCATGGCCTCAAAGCCAAAATATTTCAGCTACGTTGTATATTATTGAACTTTTAAAGCTAGATAGATGCTAATAGAAGTTTAGTTTTCTCTACTACTCCGAACTCGTTAACAACTTATAAAAGCCGACCACACGTAACAGTTTAGATTGTACTATCAGTAGACTTTAAATTGATAACAAATGACCAGTTTGAAGTGGCAACAAGTGGCCTTGATACTTCACAATGCGATAACGGCCGCGTCTCGATGATATTAATTGATATACATTGACGCGCAAACATGACGTCGACGCCGGACCCAACGTCAATGGTCGAGCAAAGGAAATTATATATGGTTTACGGGCAATTTGTATAATGTTAAAATAATGGCTTAGAGAAAGTATGTCATACTGACGATTTATCGAGCTGTGGCATCCCACTTTTATGTGGTCTGGTGGCCTTCAGTGTATTATCTGGGTTTATAAAACGTGGTGTCGGAGACTTGCAACACTATTGACTTGCAAGAGTACTGAGCGAACTGGTAGCTAAGAAGATGATGAGTAATTGAACTGCTGATGTCAAAAGTAGAGGCAGTATAACTTAAGGGAAGACGAAGTTACTGTGTTAACGGCCACTCCTAAGCCTGCAAATTCCAGTAATAGGCACATTAATTGGAAAAATAGTTTTTACAATTTATCATCGTCTTGACGTCAAAAGCCCACAAGACATCGCCTATGTCATATATACATACTAGCTGCGTGCCGCGGTGGCACCCGCGGAATAAAAAGTTTTCGAATTTCACTCCAATCCGTTGCAGCGTGAAGGAGTAACAAACACAATAACACACTTACATACAAACTTTCGTATTTATATAACTATTTTTTTTAACGGGCGATTGCTTTTATTACTGAAAATAACTTTAATCTACACTCTACTTACTAAAACTAAACTGACTACTTACAAGGAGAAGCAATTGGATAACCCATAGACCATTAAAAAATCGAATATTACATTGTTATCATTTTAATAATTATTAATATTACATTCAATTTGCTTATCATCTTCATCATTTTATTAGTATAGTGTGATATACATTTAAATATGGTTATATCAATTGTCGTGCTCGCAGCGGGCAATCGATCATTAAATCCCGTCACGTCCTGCCGGTACGGACGGAAGAATTTACCTTCATTTTTGCTGTAATTTAAATTACGTTTTGAGTTGAGTTGGCAGCTCTTTATGGGAACTGAAATGACTGTAGGAAACTCATCCGAACTTGTTAACACTACGAGTGCTTACATTTTTATCACGATGAATTGACCACTACGTATATGAGGTCGAACTTGGCAGGTCTAAATGATAGATGGTATTAGTCAGTAGGTAGCTATTGCAGCAAATAGTTAGGCTAAGCGGTTTAGTTTAGAGAGCTGATAATTGGTCACACTCATTAAATCATATTATACGCCTACACATAAAATAGCTTAGAAATATACTACTAAACACAACATATAATCTAATCAATCTACTACTAAAAACAAATTAAAAATTAAAAAATGACAAACTTTAAAAAAAAGCATCTTATACAATTAATGAATATTTAGATGTAAAATTTATAAAATAAGATACTCATGACTAATCCTACTTCCTACTTAATATTATAAACGCGAAAGTTTGTAAGAATGTATGGATGTATGTTTGCTACTCTTTCACGCTGCTATAGCTAAACGGATTGGGATGAAATTTAGTATGGAGATAGCTTCTACCTGGATTAACACATAGGCTACTTTAAATTTCGAGAAACCGCGGCTGAAACCGCAGGGCGCAGCTGGTATAATAATTGACTAAAGTGACAAATTGATCAATAATTAAATGACAAATTGACATGATTTAATAGTACTATATTGCAAACTATATTACTATTTTCTAATTATATGTTTCTTTTATTTGAGCTATGTAAAACACTATTAAGTATTAAAAAAATGCATTGTTTTCCTCTTGCTGTGCCCAATAGGGTCTATAATGAACTGTTTTAACTGATAATGGATATTGAATACCTAATGTAACATTACAGAACGCAATAAAGAATTGAAGAAGCAGATGCAAATCGCGCTTATCTAAGAATGAATAACTTCTTCCCTTCACTATAATTTTTTTCATTCACATTAATCACATGTGTGTGGCTATTGTTTTGAACAACAAAACAACACAATGCAAGCACACAACAAAAAACAGGGCGATTGACTTGACAGCACTGCATTACAAGAGATATATGAATGTGGGACACTGTATAATCACAGCGTATGTATATGAGAATAATATTTACAGTCTGCGTGTATTTATGTTTTTAAAGCTATTGCAAAGCGTGACAGTGGTAATAACTAGTATGCTACAATCACAAATATAAATTTATATATATTATTAATATAAGTTATATTATAAATATAAAATTAATATAAGTTAAGTTATACTATTAATATAAGTTAAGTTGTATAACTTATTAATGTAAGTTATATTATATTATATAAGTTATATTATGTTGTTATTATTTCGTGTACCTTACACGAAATAATATAACCTTAATAACAATTTCTTGTTTGGTGTACAATAAAGCATTAATTATTATTATTATAAATACGAAAGTTTGTATGTAAGTGTGTTAGTGTTTGTTACTTCTTCACGCTGTCAATGAATTTGATTGAATTTCGGAATGCAGATAGCTTATATCAGGCTATTTTTTATCCCGGGAAAGCGCGGGTGAAATCGCGTGGCGCAGCTAGTGCTACATATACATAACTCTTTCAATAGGGTTTAAATTACTATTTTTCAAATATGAGACTTCGACTCCATTTACACCTCTCCGCTTCTGTAGTGTAGTGGTTGGGCAGATTAACTCCAATCTCATACACTACTGAAGTTGCGGGTTCGATTCCCGTGATGACACAAATGTTTGTGCACAGAAAAAAATGCAAGCATATGTTTCGTGTGGTACCCGCGGGATTTTCTTTGTTCGGTGTGTATAACAGCGCGCTTAAAACCTACCACTTCAAATCGCGTAAATAGGTTTCCATTTGCTTTGACTGAAACTCTTAGAAGAGACTTCCACATTTCTCACATTGTTTTTAGGGTTCCGTACCCAAAGGGTAAAAACGGGACCCTATTACTAAGACTCCGCTGTCCGTCCATCTGTCTGTCTGTCCGTCTGTCACCAGGCTGTATCACTTGAACCGTGATAGTTAGTTGATATTTTCACAGATGATGTATTTCTGTTGCCTCTATAACAACGAATACTAAAAACGGAATAAAAAAATATTTAAATGGGACTCCAATACAACAGACATGAATACAGCCCGCCGTCTGAAATTGCTTGATTGTAATTGCTCCACGTGCGTTTGCAAGTGCAATGTGTAAGTTACGAAGCGTAACCAGCTGGCCTCAAATGTTACAATACGAAATAACGATATATAACCATCACGAAACATAATATTTTTTTAAATTAACAGACTAATAAAATTAAAATTAAATACTGTTAATTGGTAAGTACAAGTTGGTGTTGGTCCTCCCGTGGCCTACATGGAAGTCGCTTAATCGACTCCGGACCCAACTGGGCCGCTGCAGGAGCAACCTAGTCAAATGGGGCTACATTGACCCCGGTGGGTCACGATGTGACTGCTGTGCTCCAGCGCAAACAATGCAGCACTTGCTGTCTTGCCCTCAGTGTCCCAACACCTGCACTTTACAAGACCTGTATGAAGCTTCTCCTCCTGGGGTAGCAATATCCGAGCATTGGGCTCAAATTATTTAAAAATTAAAACATAAGGACCATCGACACGAAGAAGAAGAAGAAGTTGGTAGGGACATGACTTGAGAACGGCTAGACCGATTCGGCATTTTTTTACATGTTCGTAATAGTACGTTTTTATGAGAAAAAAAAATTAAAATTTGTCCGAAAAATTGGGAAATTTGGGAATAACTAAAAGTGCTTTTTCTATTGATTTTTTGTATTAACTGGACAACAATACCCATACTGAAAAACAAAACGAATACATTTAACACATAATTTTGTGATAATTCCTCTATTCTAAAACTTTATCGCAACACCAACATAATAACAAAATTTTGGGTGTTGCAGCAACTGTTTTGGCCAGGTGTGTTGCTTACCATCAGGCTCGTCTCGTCACTCAATTACATAAAAAAAGAATATCAGAGTGCGGACGAGGTCATCACAAGTTTGGACGAAACCGCGCATGCGCGTAACGCAAAATGCTGGTGAATTAAAATTAAGCTTTTCCTTATTCTCTATGCTGATTTCGTTTTTACCCTAAGCTGGTAATAATGTACTTTTAAAGTGTCTGCTTAAACTCATTTACTGATGAAATACACGTGATTTGAATATACTTAGGTACATGCGTAGAGTAGTAGTGATTCATTATTTATACAGAAAAAAGTGACTGCAGATTGTACTTTATTCGTATAATTTCTTTATAGTATAGTAAGTGTTATTTTAATTCATAATTTTATTTACTAACTGTCTACGCCCCGCGGTTTCACCCGCGGTTTCTTCATCTCAAGGTATTAAGTATCTCCATTCCGTTACAGCGTTACAGTACTCGTTACAGCGTGAAGAAGTAACAAACCACTAACACACAAACACAATACAATACAATACAATAATACTTCATTAAACACCAAAACAGGAAACAAAATAGTACAGTTATATATAATAGTGGTAGAACAATGGGCGGCCTTATGTGCAATTTCTTACAGGCACACTGACGCATTTTTAATATTAGTGTGATGTGACTTGGATGTTTGAAATTAACAGTCCCTCAGTTTCTTGCCGTATCTTCTCAGTAGTGGTTCTTTTTCAGATACAGTGGTAGAGTCATTGTAATAATTGACATTCACAAGTGCGTCTGTGATGCCAAAATTGAATAAAGCTCTTTTGAACTTCGATCTTTGAACTTTATGCTATTCTATATACAACACAGGAAAGTTTGAGTCATGTTTATGGTAAATATCTTCCACACACGACAGACTAACACGTCAACGTCAAGTGTAACGCTAGATTAATTACTTTAAAGCAATCAAGATGTTTCCACTGCACGCTACGCGATGCTCCTACGAATCTATTAGCTGATTGAGTTATTTTCACAATCATAGTTGTATTATAAAAGCGACCTTATCAACGAGCGAGCCTGAGAGGATTCCTGCCGATAAGTAAATAAAGGAATAAGGTACTGTCCTTACATTCGCTTTAAAAGATTAAAGTTAAAAGAAATTTATAAAGTAGGCACAAAAATGCACTTCAAAAACTTATATACAAAATCCAAATCAATTAATACTACGTTGAAAATTGTACCTCAAGTTATCAAGACTTTATAAAAGGTAAGCATGTCTACCCATTTCTTTCCCATACTCAAATTGAAGTCCGGGCCTAGAAATGAAATGCGACAAAATTACTCTACCAGTGCTTCGAAAATATACAGCACCAAAAACTTTTCTTATGGGCGGGCGTGATACTCACCATCGGGCAAACGACACGCTCGACTCAGTTTCATAAAAAATAAATTAAAAAAGAATACTTTGCGGGGATGTTTTTCTCACATCTTTGAAAATGTCTAAAAACTTTGTTTTGCTTTAACACCTTAAAGGCCCTGCTTCACCAGCGTCAGCTGTTTGGCTGTGTCCAATTGCGCCATAATGAATGCGTCAAAAAGTAACGCGTTAACTCTATGGCCATACTTTAGGTACCTACACCACTGTCGGTACGGTACCGTGTCGTGTTAAAGCCCTCTGATGTGTCGAAAAATCCGCCACCCGACTTATCGTGTAACGTCTAATGCCATTACAAATGCCGTTATTGAATTAACTCATTAAACTGTTCGCCACGTCTACATAGCGGAATATACTTTCTGTTCAAAAGCTGTCTGGAAGAGATCGCTTTGAGCGATAAGACCGCCTATTGTTATGAAATGAAAAATGAAAATAAAATAACTCTTTATTGAAACACACACATACCAAATTATTAACAATAAAAAACAACTTAACAAAAGTGTAACAATTGGTGTTATTTTGAAAGATTTTAACAATAAAATGTTTATCTATACATTAACGCGTTAAGACACTGGGCGAGCCAAGGCATAAGGTTGCCTTTTTAACAAAAAAGCGCCGAGCGGACCGTAGGAAATAAAATTAAACAAATAGAAATCTTTCGATTCACAAACAAAAGCCAATCTACGATTCTCGTTTTGGTTAAAACTGAGTGGACAGGCTCTTTCCTCGCTTCGATCGACACAGTCAAGGTGGACAAGCAACATATTATTGTTTTGTTGGCCTTAAAAACATCTATCAGCTGATCGAACACAAATTGATTACAGTCGGCTATTTGGTCTGAGCAAGTTGGTAATAACAACATAGGTAAATGGCGCATCGTGATTAATGTAATTTATTATGTACAACGCGAACGTCGTATTTCTTACGATTGGCACACAAAACGTAAGTATAGGTGCGCAATAGATATCTAAGTCATTGAACAGTTGAAAATATAAAGTAATTTAAATAACATTTTATACCAAATTCAATTTTGATGTATCTTCGAAGTCCAAGGTCGGATATCGATGAAATTTATATCGGACCATGTTTCAGTTATACTGAACCCAAAGCAAATTTTTTGCTAAATAATAATTCAAATCAGTTTATAAATGACCGAGTTCTGAGGTAACAAACATAAAAAATTAAACAAAAAATACAATCGAATTGAGAACCTCCTTCTGTTTTGAAGTCGGTTAAAAACATTTAGTGATTGACAATTTTAAGTCTAATTCAGTCACTGATTAAATAATATAGACTAGTTTTGATGATAAGTGACATAGTCAATCATAATTTTTTCACAAAAAGTGAAACATTCAATGAGCTATTTCATATGATATAAGGTGTAAAGTTGGTATTCATATACCTTAAAATTTTATAAAACTTTCTACAATTTAATCTGTACAGTGGTCCTTTACATTAAACATATTTGATGCAGCGTGATCCATCAGAGTTAGGGCCAATTTATTACTAAGCGATTTTTACCTACAGCAGTATTTGAGTTCACTGATCTATTAGATAGTAAACATTGAGGCAGATGGGAGACGGTAACCCAGATCTGCTGCCAATTGTTCGCTGAAATTTGGGACACAACTTCGGGATGTACGAAGCCCCCGGTAACCAAGTTTCAATAGGCATACGAGTTTTGTAGGAGTACGAACTGATGTGCTCACAATGAATTTCAGACTACTGTAACTTGTTTGTGTGCGAATGCGAATCGCAGATTTGTATGATTCAAAGTTTCCCACTGCCATTATTAAAAACTAGCTGCGCCTTACGGTTTTACTCGCGGTTTTCCGGGGTAAATGTATCATATTGTCCTTTTCCAGAACCTCAAGTACATACGTACCTATCAAACATGAAAATCCATTAAGTAGTTTTTGCGTGATTGAGTACCAAACATCCATCCATCCTCACAAACTTTCGCATTTATAATATTAGTAGGAAGTGGGACTTTATCAATTGTATTAGCATAGAGGTTTCACAAGTCGTCAACCTCCAAGGTGAGGCTTGTGCAGTCTGTGGTCAGGCGGACATAAATTTGTTTTTATTTTATTTTATTGAACAATACATCAATCAATAACACTATATAACGCACTATAAGGAAAAAAATAAATAAAGGTTTTTTTTAATTGGTAATTCATATGAAACGTATATGTATCCTAATAATATTATAAATGCGAAAGTTTGTGTGTGTGATGTTTGTTACCACGTATCACCGTAACTACTTAACCGATTTTGATGAAATTTGGAATATATAGGTATAGTTTAAGTACTGAATTCAAACAGGCTATGTTAATTTTAAAAAATCAACCCCCAAGGGGGTGAAAGAGGGTGGTAAAGCTTGTATTATATATGTGGATATTGTTATGTAAGATTTGCGACCAACTTGAGCATTTAACATGCATGATACCACATAATATATAACTGATTTCAGGATCAAAGTGACCAGCGTAGTCATTTGCAATCTTTTACTTGAACGAATAAAAAAGGAGGACGCCACGCCGAGTCGCCAAATTCAAAAGTGAAACACTCACGCTATGCCGGTTCGCTCGTTCGTACACAAGCTACACGCACACATTTCTATCATGATATGCCGATCACCCGTCACATTGACTTGAAATCGGCCCCTCGTTCACTCAAACAAACATAACACTACCTCCATTGCCATGTTGTTGCTAAGCGAGATTCCGTCCGCCTTTTTTTATTCGTTCAATATGATTTAAATAAATTTTTTAACCACGATTATCAACCCTTAAAGAGTAAATCAATCTACCAATCCAATCTACTTCACGGGCCAAAGCAAACGCGGTGGTAGACGGCAGTAGATCTGCAGTATCGGTCGATACTCGGAGATACAGGCGCTCGGCGTGGAGCCGGTTGTATCAAGCCGCTATTGGATTCTATTTGCATAAATTAAGCTTTTCCAGCCTTTTGCATACTCTTTGATTGAACCGTTCATTGACCAATGTTTCCTGCAATATTTTTATGCGCTAATCTCAATATTGAAAGACTGCGTTTGAAATCGATGTCCATATTATGTAAATTAATTTCAATTGCTTATAAATATATTTCTGACATTGTAATTTAAATATAATAATAATTATGTAATTCTGAATAAAATTAACTTATGAAATTTATTAAACTGTTATTTTATCGCTTAGAGATCGCTTTTAGCGATAAGTTCGCCCGTTGTACTATAGTTTGTAAGAATATTTCGTGTACCTTGTTTATTTCTTGTTTGGTGTACAATAAAGCATTAATTATTATTATTATTATTATTTATTTATAAAATATTTGTATGTCACCAATAATTGACTATGTGTTTTGGATACAATTGTATTTTAAATAACATCTTTAATGTATGTATTAACATGTATCGCAAATTAATGATTTCATTTCATTTCATTAATTAAATGTCTAATCAATGAAAATGTTAACGAACATCAAATCATTTTATAATTTCTTAAGACCTTGAACACAAATGGACATTTCTCAAATCAATTTACTATAAGACATGACTACCTACACTAAACCACAGACTAGACATTAGTCTTTTTCTTCTCTCGTGTGGGTATATGGCCAGCCCTGGAGATTGTCGGAGTATTTAGACCGCAAAGACTTCCGACATGGCCTAAACGACTGTTGTCCTATAACAGCAACATCCGGGATCGATCACTTGACGTGCCCTCCAAAGCACGGTAGCGATCGTGTAAATACCCACTCGGTCACCCATCCAAATGGTGACCACAGTAAATGTTGCTTAACCTATCGCATCTGTTACAAATGGTTAGGCGAGCTACGCTACAAGCGCATCACTAAACATTAGTAATGTATAGGTATAGACGTATACTGAATCGGTTTACATTACAAACTAAATTAATTTGCTTATTATACTGCAAGTTATAGCAGCTCTATCGTCGCCGTTATTAGCGTACGCACCTGCGCTCGCTATAGCGGTATGGCAGTTGTCCATAAATTGATAGCATGGCTAATTTTACTATGGTTAGTTGTCTAACTACTGACTAGTGTGTCTATTATTTCCCGAAAGTTTTACTCATTCCGTCCCAGGGTTGATACAGATATAGTTAGTAGGTCATTTTAAATTAAATTTTGAAAATACTGGGCATATATGAGCAGACTAAATGATCGATGTGATGAGCGCAACGCAGTGCTACGTAGTACTTTTTACGTTATAAAAGTTCTGGGTGGCACTGCAATTGTTATGGGCAGGCGTGCACTTAACATAAAGCGAATGAGTTGCTGGTCTATTTACTCAGTTCCATAGAAAAAGGTAAAATTTTGATGGTGCGAAATTGTTTTGTTACTGTATTTTGTTTATTAGGTACATACATTAAATGTTTTTACTATAACAACCCTGTCTATTACTATTACGGTGACAAAAACGAATTTAACAAATTTAATAGGACATGGATCTAGGGTAAATCATCACGTTCAGACTGCTAAGACACGGTATTCAATCTCAGAGAGGGAGAGAGAGGCAAAATCCAACACTGAGCCCAAAGTGGCATAACAATACATATAAATTGTTTATTATGTACACCACCAAACCGCATTAGACCTTATACCTGTTCTATCCATCCAAAGGTTGTCTGGAAGAAATCGCTCTTAGCGATAAGACCGCCCATTGTACGTCAAAACTACGATATATTTTGTGACTTTTATTTTATTTTTCATTATGTGTCTATGTCTACTATGTGTCATAATTGTGTCTATGTTATTTAGTGTGCAATAAAGTATTATTGTATTGTATTGTATTAATAGTCACTACATAAATAATTGCAGATTCGAACTGAGATTCGAATTAGATGCACTGAATCTTATAGTTTACAGATTCTCCTATTATATATTAAGATTTTATTAGAGTACTGATAAAATCAAACATGAAACAAAAAACATTCAATTTTAAAATTCAATTCATATTGACCCTTAATCCACGGATATAAAGTTAAAGATGTGGTCATTCACTCCTTTACCGACTAATACCTGTTCATAGATCGATTGCCAAGTTAATTATGCGCTCAACTGAGCATTTCGCTTTTATCAGCCTCGTCATACTTCATGGATGTAGTAAGGAATACAAGGCTTGGGGCTTAAACCCCTTAGCTCAATTATTTACTAACTGCAACATAACGAATTGGTCGACAAGGGAATGTTTGAACAGCACCAATATATGAACTCATAAGAGAGTAAAGAGATTTTTCCTAATGATAACCTAAAATTCTAGGCGTTCCCCGATCTGTGTCCGAATGAAATGGCTAAATAGTGACACAATAAGAGTCTACATACCCTTGTGTTACTCTGCACACTTATTTACGTCATACCACATCAATGAAGATACAATATTCTGACGTTTTACTGTTGACCCAATTATGTAGTCAGTAATGAGGTCTTCGTTTATAATTGTAGTTTATATCCATGTTTCAGAAAACCTTGCTCAACAGAGGGAGTTTATTAAGCGGTTGATGATTTTAAATACATTTTTAGACCATTCGCACAACACTGCACATACATATAATGCGAATCCCTGCCCACATAGATCTCGTATCAGTCTCGGTATTCAAGATTAATTTCAGTTATCGACTAACCCCCTGAAGCGCAATTCTAGTTACGCCCACTCTATCCCAACTGTCGGTTAAACGATCGAGTCTGCGGGCTCATTGTGCACCGGACTGCATTCCGTTTGAACGGTATCTGGTTTCGAACGGCCACCGGTCAGTTTAGCTTTATTGCGATTTATTTAGCTGCTTTGTGGGGTATTGCACGAATCAGAAACAAGGACTAAAATTGTCACTACACGTTGACCATTTACGCTTACCTAAAATTTAAGTTTTATGGTGACGGAGGAAGCTGCATTTAAAACCTCGAGTACCTAGATGCATTAAGTATTTAAGGATAAGAGATAATGCCATACTCTTTCTTTGCTTGCCTGAGTCTGGAACGCGTTCTAAAGATGATAATATATGTAACAAAGAACCGGTTGATCATTTCCCAAATAATCCAAGATGTTTCTACTTAAATTGGAAAAAAAAGTAAGTACGAAATAAGCGACTAATAAGTTTTATAGTTAGCAGTCCAACCAGTGAATTGAGAAAACAAAACCACAAAAAAAATCCGCCACATTTCCTTTATATAAAAAGCTGTAGTGAACGTCGCAGCTACATTTCATTGACATCCAAGCATCCCGAGATATCACTGCTCTAAATCAACAACCAGCTATCATTACCCAATAAACTATAAACGCGCCGCGACGTGTGAACGATCGCATTAGTTGCCGCTCTACAACGCCTCATGGTCGGTGGATTGCTCCCATCCTGCACTTGCCCCAATTGACCATTGTTTGGCGAAATTGCATCGTGATACTTAAATAAGAACTTGGGTAGGTATGAAGAGGTCACATTTATAGAAGAATATTCACAAACGGTTGAGGTTAAGACGAATAAGTAAAGTACCAGCCTTAGTCTTATACCGGATGTATAGATGGAGGTATTCCATGATCTACATAGAGAAAGCAAAATTGATGCTCATGCAATAGAAATTGTTCCATTGGCTACCTAAATGAAAAACCTTTTAATACACTATTAAAAAGTGCTTTATTATCAGATTACCGTTTTAATCGAGAAAATGTAGCAAAGGGTTACCAGGAAGGTAAACAATGTAAAGTAACACAGCTCACCTTGTCGATGAAACTGTGAGCGCAAAAGAACGCGTATATTGTAAATATTCCACGGAAAATATCAAACGATGCGAAGAGACGCCAAAGAAATGCCTAAATAGCTGAACGCATTTCTCGTCAGTATCACGAACAATATCGCACTTGAGTGACCTAATTTCGAAAGGTTGCATCTTGTCCTAATTCCAAAGTGGCCTAAAATACAATTCAGCCGATTCTAGCGAGCTGTAGGCGGAGAATATCGGTGGACGGTTGGTTTTCGTCGCCAAGAATCTGAATTATGAAGCTTCGTTTGCCGACAGACTGTCTGCATTCATTTTATTAGAGCAAAAAATATAGATGTGGATTTTCGGGAGCTCGTTTGATTCACGTGTGTAGTAGGTTATTGGAAGTGCAGAGCTCTCGAAAGGAATTCGATCTAAAGGCGACAAAGATGTACTAGGTTACAGAATATACAATATGACATACCTATACACAACATGCCAAAGACGACAATCCTTTTAAATGTAATTAATGTATTTGAAAAAACAACAAAATATATTAATCAATAATAATAAATGATATTGATATTGAGCGATGATTTGACAGCCTTTGTGGTATAGTGGTTGGGCAGGTAGGCTCAAATCTCATACATCACTGAGGTTGCGGGTTCGATTCTCGCGACAGGACAAATGCTTGTGCATAGAAAAAAAAGCGCAAACATTTGTTTCCTCTCTGGGTGTTGTGGGACCATGGTCTTCATAGTTCTTGGTTTCTTAGATACAGGAAATCCTAGTTAGGGGCCAGGATCTATGAATGTGAAAGTTGGGCGAAAAAAAAAAACGCAACGTAGCTGGCAGGGTCTGGAGAAGGAGAGACGAAGTTTAGGCTCAGTGGCGTGCTTTGGGAGAGATCTATGACTGATATAGTCATAGGTTCCGACTGAAAATCAGTACTAAGGTATTTATTACCCCAGTTTTATGCTGAGTCGGAACCTTTTCCTGACATCGCGCAACGCTTTATTATACTATAGTTATATTATGTATTTATTACATGTTACATGTGTTATCCTTTTCTGTTATATATTTAGTATAGTATTATTTGTTATGTGTAGTATAGTATTGTGGTTTAATGTAGTGTTGATGACTGATGTAGGTGATGATGATGATTATATTTAGATAAGGCATTGCTATAAATAAGTCGCTTTGTAGTAGTCTCATTTAAATGCTTGTCTGCAAAATAAAGACATTTGTCAGGTGCTGGGGTGACTGAACGGTGGCCAAAAACTGACAAAAGGTCATACGAACTGCGCTGTGGGTTTGATTTAGCGATAGGGGGCGTATGACAGCTAGACTGAATATACGAGTATATGGGGGAGCTGAAAAGCATGGTGTGAGAGTGTTCGAGCATGGTGTGGGAGTGTAAATGATATGTAATGTCTGTGGGGGTGTATTAGTGCCTTTCAAAGTCAAAATGTATGTTAGCAATATGTCTGCTAAGTGGTTACAAGAAATGGAGGACAGAGCTACAGTAGCCCAGTAGCAACATTCTGTGATTACCTTTGCGATTGCTTACATACAATTTCAAATTGTATTAGCACGGCTAGTTAAACATGTCTGAGTGTACATACAGACAGTACAAGTATATTTATCCATGTACGCCGATAGACTGATTAGAACTAATGTATTTTTAACCGACTTCAAAAAGAAGAAGGTTCTCTATTCGATTGTATTTCTTTTTAATGTTTGTTACCTCAGAACTCCATCATTCCTGAACCGATTTGGATTTTTTGCAATTAGAGTCATATTTGGTATATACACACGTTACCATGTCTCAACTCACTCATTAGATATGAATATATAGAAGGTATTCCAATTCCGTACAACGCACTTCTTTTATATGATTCCATTCAAATGGTTGTCTGGAAAAGATCTCACCCATTGTTATTTGTAATTTATTTAACATGTACTTACTTAATTTTATCTTTAAGGTGAATAATAAAATGTTTATGTATCTATACATATTATTATACAAGTGTTTGATGTTTTTTTTATTAGAAACTGGCAATTTATTAGGGCAAAGTTGTCTGATATAAGAGATTTTCTAAACTGTGCAGTTTATCTGTATGATTTCAAGGAAAAGCATAAAGGCACCAGCGACTGAGTAGTGCCAAAAACTAGCAAAAATACATACTAGTACAGTGGGCCTAATTTAGACAGGGGCGTGTGAAATCCCCAGACTGAATATACTCGGGGTCTAACAACCGCAGAGTAGGAGTAGGTAAGTTGTGGAGCGCCTGGAAATAAAAATGTAATTGTCAGTAAGGGTAGAGCATGTTTGGCTCAGTAGGAGCACGTGCGATTTTTGATCTGACGCATCCGACCTCAACTCCCGCCGATAATGCACCACTGATTTTCAGAACGGTGAAGGAAAACATCGCGAGGAAACCGGTACGTCCAAGTATTTTTCACAAAAATTCAAGTACATGACATCCAGCAACACGCACTGGGCCAGCGTGGTTGATTATGGCTCGTACTCTCTCGATGAGAGAAAGCTCGGGTCTCAGCAGTGGGAACGTAATGGCTGATGATGATGACGTTAGTGGGTTTATTGTGTTAACTGGTTTCTGTTTATAGTTATGTAGATGTATTATATTTTTGTTTACCATCGTAAGCATCCTCCCCATCCGAAGTTGGTTGGATGAGATTTCTTATTAATACTTCACTGCTTACACAGGAATATATTACACCTCGGAAGTCCAACAGTACAGGATCTCATGACCAAGTATGTGGACGACCAGCACAGAGAATGTCCAAAATATAGGGTCTCTCGACCAAATATGGGGACGACCATCTCAGAGACAGCCGTTGCAGATCATTGTATAAAGTGCCAAATCAGACCACTTTGATGAACTGGTTTCCGTTGACCATGAGGACTATGGTCCCACAACACCCGGACACGAAACAAATGCTTGCGCTTTTCGTTCTGTGCTCAAACAATTGTCCCGTGGTGGGAATTAAACCCGCAACATCAGTGTTGTATGAGCTTTGAGCCAACCACTACACCCCAGAGGCCATCGAGTATCGAGTTTGTTTTGTTTGATGTATTATTTAAATTCTTTCAATTTGGTGGGTGCATCTAATAGAATGAGGCGTGACGTTGCGGAAATTTATTTCAAATTTGAAACGTAATAAAAATATATTCGGTGGAATTATAAAGACACAAAATATTTTCATTACGTTTCAGGTTGGTGTGTACAGCAAGGTTTATTTATCTCGACCATATTTCAAAAGACTACAACTAAAATGCTTTATACCGATATAATTTATAGAATTAACGTAAAACTTCATGCGCTAAAAATAATAGCAAATTCCACATAGGTGTAACTTAAACATGTATTGATCAATGGACACTCTACTAGGATCCCCGGCTTCGTAGGAATAGTGATAAACGTAACCTGGCAACTTTGGCATAAGAAAGGGGTGAATGATGTAAGAAAGACTCGTCCCGTGTTGCTGACAATATAATTATGTAATTATGTAGTTATATAGGATGGCCTAAGTATGAATATAATTAATTATATATTATTATGACATCGACGCAGCACAAAATTGTGCTAAATGGAAAATGCGGACAAGGAGGGCCGACCCCAAGTTAATGGGAAAAGGTCTAGGAGGAAGAAGAAGATGATATATTATTATGACGGTAGGTACTCTTACTAATAAAATGACCGGGACTATATTGAAAATGTAAGTATACATATAAGACGCGCACGCAATTGCGAATACCCTGACAGGGTCAGTGTACATATAACTACTATACCTACTCTTTAATTTAAATGCAATAAATGTTTAATGAATGCGATAAACTAGTGAATATTATTTTTATCTGTACTATTATAAAATGGAACTGAGCCAATTCTGCAAATTAACGATATTTTTGAAAAACTAACTGGTACCGACTATTTAGATGGCACTGAACACGAATCCATGGTTTTTAGAATTTTTGTCGGTATGTTAGTTATCTATAGACTCGGAAACTGCTGAACGGATTCAGGTTTTGATAGCATTAGTCACAACTTAGATCTTAGGGTAAGTCACATCAAAATGTGGTTACAAAGATACAGCTTGACCTCTCCGTAGTTCACGCTCTTATATAATGAGGAAGTCTTAAGATGATCTTCGAAAAATTCCCTCGAAGCCACGGGAAAAATCTATTATTCTTTATAAGGCTTCCGTGACTGAATTACAGACTGACAAGTGAGTCAACGCGCAGCGTATACCGCTGACCTAGACTGACTGATTTATTGATAACACTTTATTATACGCATCAAACATAAACATAGACACAAATGTATATAAAATAAAACCCAAAAACTGCGGTCTTATCGCTAATAAGCGATCTTTTCCAAACAACCTTTGGGTGGAGAGGATTTGTGTAGCGACAGAAGATGGTGGTACATGTATCTATATACTTGTAATATGTACAAATACCTACTGAAACGTAAATTAATACTTACAGAGACTTGCAATTAGGGGACGGTTTTTTTGAAATCCGCCCCTTAAAGGGTAAAAAGAGTGTATCGAACTTGCATTTTACGCGTACCAAATCGCAGACTACAGCTAGTTACAATAATTTTGTCAATTTTAATTAATATAATTCTATCTGCTGATGAAATGGATCAACTATTCCAATCCGTTATAGAACAACGCTACTATGACGAAATCACTATGTGTACCTTAGCAAAGTAAACTAGATATTACTACGTACTAATAGTATTTAGATACTTCCACTTAAAAGAATATGAACGTAAACATAATTATTATACAAGTATATAAATATAATAATGTAGGTGTGATACGATTCTAAAGGGCATCTTGTACCTTCATAACATAATAGTTTAGGTCCAAACCCATTACTTAGTTTCATCTTAGTTCCTTTACATCGTGGTGTTGGGGATATTACTCCTAGCTAACCTACGAGTAAGTCAGTCATCCAAGTTTGTTAAGGCTTGGATTTCGAAATCAATTTATTCAAAACTGTAACGCACGATTGCGTTACATCGATCTTTAGGGGTCGCGGCGCTTACATAGCTAGCAACTAGCAAGCTATCTATTTGATTAAAATAAACATTATCTCTACAACTATGCATAACATTTATAGTCGAGGTTTCTGAGTTTTTAAGATTTAATCTACTCAAATGAGTTGGCAGAACCTATTATTTAGCGCTTATAGATCTATACAAGCTGCGCCCGCGGTTTCACCCGCGGTATCCCGGAATAAAAAGCAGCTTGTGTTACGTTCACTCAAATCCGTTAAGCAGTTACAGCGTGAAGAAGTAACAGACACATTTACTTTTTCTTTTTAAACTTTCGTATTCAAAATATTAGTAAAGGGTTCGTAGAATTTAACTATTTATCTCGCCTGATTTTTAGAGATATTGTGGCTGAAAATGGAGCACATAGATCTAGAGAAAGACTACAGTAGAGCAACTGCCGAGACGCGTATCCCCCTGATTGTTCATCGAACATAATCCCACCCGACTAGGTCATTTGACGGCATGGCGTTGCTCAGTGGATATTATTACAAACGCGGCCAGAGCCTAATCCTCCAAAAACAATAGAAAGACTCCAATAAAAAGTAAGGAAGGCACTGAAACCTATGACACTGGTTACCCTAGTGTGGGTTCCAGGAATCACCATTGCGTTGCACAAAAAAAATTAAGAGTTAGGTACATATTGTTCTACATATCCGATGTATAAACATTGATAATTATTAGCTAGCCAAATAAAGATATTTGAAATTGATTACTACCTCCTGCCTTTATAACAAGTCCACATACCATTTGGTCTGCCATTCGGTTTTTCAGGGCCGAAAACGTCTGTCTGCAGACCAAAATATACCTCATACAGAAGAATCATCGATAAGAAAAAGAATTGTCGGCAAGACATATTTGACCGAAATTTATTAATTATGCCAAAGGTGACGCGTTCGTAGAACAATAATTTAAATTGTAATGAGATACATAACTAACAACCAGACATTATGCGATACGCCAATAAAAAAATATTTAATTATCTTTGTATGTACCTAATTGACTTTTCTTCTTGGACCTGTGCTTATGTAAGGTTCAAAAACTGATACATAGAATGTGTGAAGTAGTAAGTAGCGGCTCTGTTCAAGAAATTTGGCAAAGGTTGTGTCGAAAAATAAACCGTAGTTAAATATTAGAAATATGTATTTTATTGTTGACTGCATTAATATAAAAAATATGACAATGTAAACTGTTAAACTCACAGTAAGACCTCGTACATAAATGTGATTAGTTAATTATATGTACTTACTTTTCTATAAATAAATAATAATAAATATAACATGTGTTCATCTTTTTACCCTAAAACTTGGGAGTATTTTGATTGCTGAAAACCCTGACAAGGCTGCGCTAAACCGTACATCGTTATAAACGAGTACGAGAAAATGATGACATGATATGTTACATTAAAACTAATTTTATATTCATGATTATGTTTACTCATACATAAATCTGACAAAATAGTTAAATTCGCATGCAAAACTGTAAATATTTATACGTATTCTTGATTTCTATGTATAACGAAAATAACGCAGCAATCAGAGTTATTAGCCCCTGTTTAGAAAATTCAGTTTATTCAAAAAGCCAAGTCAGACGACGGCTGAGCGTCATCATCATTAAACCACGGAGGAGCATCACAAGAATCAAGCATGAAGCTAGAAAACTCCACATATGTCATCGAACATTCAATTCAAGCGATCTTTATTTACATTCCTGACAGCCAGTCATGTGTGGGAAGTTCCAAGTTATTGGCTTAAGTAAAACACCTACGCGGAGTTTCTCGTGAAAATGGCACGCTACGAAGCCTTACAATCTAGCACTCACCAGACTTAGGGGCATGGGCGCGGCGCGGCGCTCCACTACACGCACTCCTTTAACGAAATGATTCCTCGACTATTTACAACGAAGGTTTTCGCCATTTTCTCGGCGTATCCACCGAACATTTAACTAGACTTAGGAGGTAGATAACTTCCGCCGCCGCCGTTGTTGCTAGGTGCAGATCAATCGACAACCCTTGTAGGTTACATGAATGAAACCTACACATTTTCGGTGCGTCACAGCTATCATTTCGTTACGGACCGCAAAATAATTACGATTGGACGTGAATCTATTAAATAATCAGATAATTTTAGGTAAAACTGTTTTAACTAGTTCGATTAATCGTCAAGTTTGGTTTTGCAATAGATTTGGCACGTAAGAGGGGCGGAGGGTTAGTGTAGAATCTGACGTGTCAGAGTGGTGTGTCTCAGTGTACGGTGGCGGTGGCGGAAGGTCGGGGAAGCCGGCTCCAGACCCAGACCCGGGCTCCGCTGACGTCAGCGACGGCTCGGCGCCGCGCGGCGGGCTCACCACCGGCCTGCCAATTATTATTTTATGTACATGAACGGCGCGAAACAAAAGGCGGCGACGGCGACGGCGGGGCGCGCGGGCGGAGAGCGCCCACCGCAGGAACGACACCGGGCGCCATCTAGCGGGCGCGCGGCGACCACTCGCGCCTACTCTCTCGGTCTGCAGACGATCGAATCGGGACGAAACTTCTGCGTTGACCGACCCTCACTGGACGAGCAGACCGTGGAAACACTATCACTGAACGGGAGCGAAGACCGCGGAGGCGGCCGGAGGTCGCGGAAAGGCGACTCCGGGCGCTCTAGCGCGTCAGACGGAAGAGGTTCTCGGTGCGTACCGTCGTCAGAGCGTGGCTGCGTGTGATGGTGGCGGTCGGGAGGGCCATGCTGTCAGGCGGCGCGGGAGAGGCGCGGGCCGGGCATGGCGGGCTCCTGCTCGACACTGCGGTGCGGGCGTCCGCGGCGCGCGCTGCACGCCACTGAGCCGCGCACCGCCCGCGCCCGCCGCCGCCGCTCCCGCTGCGCGCGCACGCCCGCACCGCGCTCGCCCGCACGCCGCACGCCGCGCCGCACGCCGCACGCCGCACCGCGCCTGTGAGGCTTCGCCCTCGGCCTGCACCGCGTGCACCGGCTCCGACCTCACGCACTCACTCAACGAGCACACGCAACAAAATACTCATCGATTAGAAACTTTGACATAAAATTTCCTAAATTCAATTGATATTAACAAGCATCTGTGAAAAGGGAAAGTAACGTACATTAACCCGTAGAGGCCTTGTGGGCAGCAATCGACTTAGAATCATCGCAATGAAACAATTAAATCGGTGACTTCACTACACGAAAATGCTATTAATTTTCTAGTCTGTGTCATAGTTAAGGCCCGTAGGTTTTTAGGTTTTACCTTACACCCCTACACTAAACCATTTCATCTACTAAAATTATTAAAATTCGTGAAAATCTGCAAACATTCCCAATTGACATTAGAATGCAGCAAACGGTAGCAAAGTGTGTAACGAACCACATTTTACAGAGTTGACCCCGAAAGGGTTCAAGCATTTGTTGGCTAGTACATCGCCCTAGCAAACAGACGAAAACAATATGACAATATTATATCAACAGCTCCCCTGTCAATCTCTCTCTCTCTCTCCATAGGTGCAGTATCTATTCCGCATTGTAGGTGAGTGGGGTTGTCAACATTTTACGTGTCTATTATGAAAATGACGTGGCCTAAACACATTTTAATCGTCATTAAATTAGATTATACTATTATGTATTTAACCGACTTCAAAAAGGAGAAGGTTCTCTATTCGACTGTATCTTTTTTAAGTTTGTTACCTAAGAACTCTATCATTTATGAACCGATTTGGAAAATTCTATCTGCGTTGAGTTCAGTATAGCTTCGAAGTGGTCCTATATAAATTTCATCGATATTTGATCTTGGACTTCAAAGATACATTGATCGGTTTTTTTTGATAAAATGTATACTTGTTCAAGTTTTGTATTTACTACATTCTATCTTTTATATTAATTTCTTTTTCACCAACTAACCGCTATGTTTCTTTTCATTTCTGTCCATCTAAAGTTTACCTATAAAAATTGCACTTAGCGATAACGTAACGGTAAACTTTTTTCCTGTTTTGGTGTTCAATAAAGTATTATTGTATTGTTTTGAACCGTTGATTTTACACCATATTGTTAGTTCAATGTTTTGCACTTGTGTTTGCATAAAATTATAAATATCATAAACAGAAAATTAAATATTTATAAGTACCTTCTCTCAAGAATCTTAGCAGCATATTTTTCAGTTCTTTTGTCGTATCAATTTCAATCATTTATGGCGTTTCATAATATTATTAAATAGATGTTGTCAATAAATACATTTCGTTATGGACCGTGCCGGGCATAGCAATTAGAAGAAAGGAAGAAACTAGCCTAGTAGTCATTCCTTGTACCATTTTTGTGCAAAACTATTAAATAAATAAATAAATAAACTAGTGAAAATAATAACTATTGAATTATTATTATTATTCTACTAATAATATAAACGCGAAAGTTTGTAAGAATGTATTGATGTATGTTTGTTACTCCTTCACGCAAGAACTAAAGAACCGATTTTGATGAAATTTGGCATGTAGGTACTTAAGGATTTGGAATAACACATAGGCACATTTGATATGTAAGTTCATAACTTATATGATAACTAGCTGCGCCCCAGTTCCACCCCCGGTTTCCCGGGATAAAAAGTAGCCTATGTGTTATTCCAAGTCCTAAAGTGCCTACATACCAAATTTCATCAAAATCGGTTCGGTAGTTTTAGTGTGAAAGAGTAACAAACATACATCCATACATTCTTACAAAGTTTCGCGTTTATAATATTGTTAGGATGAACTTACATACCAAATGCGATACTTCGTATGACGGGCAAATGGGCTTGTTTGTTGGTAGGTGCACTCTAGAGGGGCTCGGCTGCAATAGCCGCCTTAGCGGATGGAGTCGTCAACATTTTACGACTTTCACCGGCGATGTGTGCTGCCGAACCACATAAACACTTTCGATCTTCATCAAACAACGTATGCATACTTCGTTAACCTTTTTGTTGTTTTGAACGCATATTTGCGTAGGTATGTAATTTAATAAGGTAACTAAAAAATTACAAGTTGTATAACCAAGTTGTTGCAAGCCGTCAAGCAACCTAGTCGTGTTTCGGGATGATGTTCGGTGAACCATCGGGGAGACGGGTCTGAGCAGCCACTCGACTGCCGTCGCTCTCTAGATCTATGTGCTCCATCTTAGGCCACATCATCGCTTCACATCAGACGCGATAGTGGCCAAACATAGATCTATTAGGCGTAAAAAAAAACAACTTCAAGACTTCATCCTCTGTGGTGTAGTGGTTGCAGGTTGCGGGTTCGATTACCGTGACGGGACAAATGTTTGTGCAGAGAGAAAAAAAGCGCAAGTATTTGTTTCGTGTCTGGGTGTTGTGGGACCATGGTCCTCGTAGTTCCTGGTGTCCTAGTTACGGGGAATTCTAGTTAGGGCCCAGGATCTATGTATGTAATCGGTGGGCGTTATTTATTTATTTTATTTATATCTAAATGTACAAACTTATCCTTGTTAATATTCCTTTGAAGTATTTTCTGTCGAACTAATACTTGTCGAATTATGTTGAGTTGAAACAATGACTTGTCGAACTATATTCTTTCGAAGTAAGTGACGTGTCGAAATAAAGAACTGTCGAAGTTCAAAGTGACACCGGTGCGCTCTTCGGGGGCTCTACTGCAATGCCCTTAGCGGATGGAATCGTCACTTTTTACGACTCTCGCTAGCGACGTGTGCTGAACTATATAAACACATTCTATCTTCATCAAACTCAAATCGCTTTGAATCTGACTTTCAAGTTTCAAAAATCATGTATAAATAAAGTTCATTACAGTCTGAACGAATTCTTTGAGTGACTAAAAAACTTAATGTAAAAACTTAATTTTTAACCCCTGACGCAAAAGGAGGGGTGTTATAAGTTTGACCACTACGTGTGTCTGTCTGTGGCACCGTAGCTCTTAAACAGGTAAACCGATTTAGATGCGGTTTTTTATTTGATAGTAGCAGTTTTGTAGCGGTGGTTTTTGACATGTTTTATCATAAATTATTTAAAAAAAAAACTAAACCGACTTCAAAACCACAAATGGCACTCAAAAGTAAAAAATAAATTAATATAATTATCATAAGCGCTACCCACTCATATATTTGAAGTCGGTGCCAGCCAAGTATGTAGCAGATAAATACTATGTATATAGTAAGTACTACTTGTAGGTAGTATCTATCTACTACCTTTTAGACTTGGCTGGCACCGACTTCAAATATATGAGTGGGTAGCGCTTATGATAATTATATTAATTTATTTTTTACTTTTGAGTGCCATTTGTGGTTTTGAAGTCGGTTTAGGTTTTTTTGAAAAATAATTTATTTTACCCTTTTTAGTGAAAAACAAGTTTTAATTAAATTAATTCAAAAAGTTTTTAAAGACAAGCTTTTATGATCTAGAAGCCACATCACGACGAAGTTTAAAACGGGCTATCACAATTAAATGCATGTACAAAAAAAAATCATGTCTGTCCTATTCTCTGTTGAGGAGTTCCCTCGCCGGAAGTCAATCCTGGGTGTATCTGCCATGTCATGATAGAATTTAGAACAGGCTATTATGGTTAAATCCATTTACGAAATGTTGTGTCTGTACTATTCACCGTTGAGGAGTTCCCTCACCGGAAGTCAACCCTGGGTGAAACAGGTGAAGCAGTCGAATACAAACCTCCACCTTTAGAAAGTTGGTTACGAAAAAACAAGAACTGACTTGAAGATTAAACTTATATTTTTTGTTTTTGCTATTTTTTTCAAAAACTACTGAATGAATTTCGATAAAATTTATATGGGACCACCTTTGAAGTATTACCTACCAATCAAAAAAATAATCATCGAAATCAATGCATAATTGGCGGAGTAATCGCGTAACAAACACACAAAAAAAAAAAAACATGCCCTCGAATTGTAAACCTCCTCCTTTTTGAAGTCGGTTAAAAATCGGCTCCGCTATTTTTTAGTTTTGATAGACTTTTTAAGTCGGGGATATTTTAAATTTTAGTTAATTGAAATTCGCTTGTAGTTTATATTTAGTAATGTTTTACACCACCTATTCTACATCCGAAATGGATAGGCTGTTGTGACTTTTTTAAGCCCTTAAATGTACCTACAAAGTTTAGACAATATAGTTTCCTAGCTGTGCCCTGCGGTTTCACCCGCGGTTTCCCGGGATAAAAAGTAGCCTATGTGTTAATCCAGGGTATAAGCTGTCTCCATACCAAATTTCATCAAATCCATTCGGTAGTTTTTGCATGAAAGAGTAACAAAGGTACATCCATTATTAAAAACTTTCGCGTTTATAATATTACTAGCTGCGCCCTGCGGTTTTATCCGCGGTTTCCCGGGATAAAAAGTAGCTTGTGTGTTAATCCAAGGTATAAGCTATCTCTAAAATCCATTCAGTAGTTTTTGCGTGAAAGAGTAACAAAGGTACATCCATACATCCATACATCCATTCTTACAAACTTTCGCGTTTATAATATTAGTAGGATAGGATACAGTAGGATAGGATTCTTTATCATTGAGTTCACTGGCGCAGTAGTTGGTTTTTATTATCATAGTGACTTGTAGAGTATCACGAAATACTCGTGGTAGGCCTCTCGTATGCAGGAGGCCGTCTGGGTAGGTACCATCGTTTGACCACCTATTCTGCCGCCAAATAGTGCGCGAGCATTACTGTGTTCCGGTTTGAAGGGTAGCCGACGCACCTGGGTTCGAATCCCGACTCGGCGCTGCGCCAATGACTTATAGTTAAGTACAGATTTTGCACGCTCGCTCTAAGACAGTAAAGGAAACATCGTGATGAAACTCGCTTACACGCTTTGGTACCACCCACCGAACAAAGCCATGCCGTCAAGCGACCTAGTCGTGTTTCCGGATGATGTTCGGTGAATTATCGGGGGGACGGGTCTGAGCAGCCGCTCAACTGCTGTCTCTCTCTAGATCTATGCGCTCCATCTTAGGCCACATCATCGCTTCACATCAGGCGAGATAGTGGCCAAACATAGCATATGTAAACATAACATATATCTATTAAGCGTAAAAAAAGCCAGCCAAATTACTGGGCATATGAGACTTAATGACTTGGGGTGACGAGCGCAATGCTACGCAGTTCTTTTTTATGGTACTAAAAGTTCTGGGTGACACTATAATTGTTATGGGCGGCAGAATAACTGGCAAAGCTGTGGTACCTACCCAGACGGTCTCCCGCATACGAGAGACCCACCACGAGTAAAATATCTATGTGAACCAGGAACTACCGTGCATTGTATGTACGTACCTATGTACGTGCTGACTACTATATATCAATGTTACCTAAATATTTAGCAAATATCTAGAATTGAATTGGCGATTACATTCAGGAGCGGTGCCGAGTCAGATGCTGGCAATTTACGAGTATTATGCTCCCCTGGCAAATAACTATAGTCGGGAACGACCCAGATATTCCTAGAATGCATTGTGCAGGAATTGAACGGCACGATTTTTGTATTAATGGGAGAAATTAAACCTAAATACAGAATTAAACCTTAATACCTAAAGTATAATAATGCTATCCTTCCTACTTCCAATCCTACTAATGATAAATTTAGTGAAAGTTGGTGAAGATGGATGGATACATAGATGTATGGATGGATGGATGTTTGTTACTCAAGCACGCAAAAACTATTGAACAGTTTTTGATGAAATTTGATATGTAGGGATACTTTAGTCCGGAAAAAGGACATACGCTTCTTTTTATCCCGGGAAACCGCGGGTGAAGCCCCGGGGCGCAGCTTGGGACTAATGCTACCAACCCTGAAAACCGCATTAAAATCTGTTCACCTGATTCTAGTTCATAGATAACAAACACACAAACAAACAGACAATAATTCTAAATACAGTAGTTTTGTGTTTAGTACCCTCGAAATAGTCCCAATTGATTTTTCTAAAATATCTTCAGTGGACAGAATTGGCTCAGTTCCATTTTTATAGTATAATAGGATAGAATAGAAAGAAAGAAAGAAAGAAAGAAAGAAAGAAAGAAAGAAAGAAATACATTTATTCGACAACCACTCAATATAGAACAAACATATAGTAAAGAAAACGAACAAACAAGGAAAATAGTTTCCTAATACATATTATATTAATAAACAATAACAAAATATGGAATAGTGGTGCCAAATGAAGTGCACAGATAGAATACACAGCTCAACAATTCAAAGGTAAAACTTAGCTCTAGCTGATGCGGTACCTTGTAGAGTAAACACACAGCTAGCCTTTTTAATCTTGCGTCTCTACCGGCCGCTGCTCTACTTTACTTCCTTGTGCCGCTTTATTACTGGCGTGTAGGCCTTTTGAGACTACAGGAGTAGTATGTTGATGATTCAGTTGTGATTTCTTTTGAATATGAAAACGAACAATTGAAACAATATACCTATTAAAATTACTGGGCATATAAGACAGTATGCAGTGTTATAGTATAATGATGATGAATGATTTGACAGCCTCTGTGGTGTAGTGGTTGGGCAGGTTGGCTCAAATCTCATACATCACTGAGGTTGCGGGTTCGATTCCCGCGAAAGGACACAGATTGTTTGTGCACAGAAAAAGAAAAGTGCAAGCACTTGTTTCGTGTCTGGGCGATGTGGGACCATGGTCCTAATAGTTACTGGTTTCCTAGATACAGGGAATCCTAGTTAGGGGCCAGGATCTATGTATGTGATCGTTGGGCGTTATTTTTTATTTATTTGTTGTTAATGCAGTGCTACGCAGTGCTTTTTGTAGCACTGCTTTTTATGGTATTAAAAGTTCTGGGTGGCAATGCAATTGTTATGGGCAGGCGTGGCGCTTTCCATGCGAACGACTTGCTTGTCTCATCACTCAGTTAATATATATTTTTGAGTCTGAACAGTAAGGGCAGGTACCTTAACCGTTACAGTTACAGAAAAACGTTCCAAGAAGACCATCCTTCACTTTTTGAGATATTCTGAACTGAATTCAGAGATTTTGGAAAAAAATGTACAGTCAGCGTAAAACATGCTAATGTACTAAAAATATATATATTTTAATCGATCGTAGTGATTTTATCGTAGGGATTACAAGACTCTATGGGATCATTTCAGGTATGAGTACTAGAAATGGCAGAAATCTCCAAAAACTTTCCCCATACATTTAGTGCGGAAAAACGATTAATCAACTCGAGATATTTTTTGTTGCCAATCGATCCTATTTCATACTATGATCAAAAGACTCTTTGAGGCTAACTGAAGTTTAAGTACAGACACTATGTGAAGTCACAAGACCGGGCTTACACGCAGGCACCTTATGCAGCGCAAACATAAATAAACCTAATCACTCATCGAGGTTAAAAAATCGCGAGACTCGATTCCTAAACTATTTTTTTTTAATGTAACCGAATGACGAGCTGGTCGTTTGTCTGATGGTAAGCAATACACCAGCCCATAACAATATCAGCACCACCCAGAACTTTGTTTTGCAAAATTCTGCGTGGCACTGCACTGCGCTCGTCACCCTGAGACAATTAGCTGTTGAGTCTCATAATGCCCAGTAATTTCGCTGGCTACAATGCCCTTCAAACCGGAACACAGTAAAGCTTGCGCACTACTGCTTGGCGGCTGAATAACTGCAAAGCGGTGGTACCCACTCAGACGCCCTCTCGCATACGAGAAACCTACCACCACTAAAAATATTTTTAGTATGTTATTTATAGTATGTACCTACCTACAAATTTGTACGGAACCCTCAGTGGGCGAGTCACATTCGCACTTGTCCGGTTTTTTGTTTTGCAACATGACTTCGCATAAAGTATCAAAACGTATTGTTGGAACGTTGCCGCTGCAAACGCAGTCCAGATTCCGGTTTATATTAACTATACGTGTTGTTTGTACATTTGAGCTTAATATTGAAGCACTGCAGTCGAGATTATCGGAACAAGGTTTAGTATAAATAAATAAATAAAACGACTCACGATAGTTTCTAATACTTTATGTAAATAAAAATTATACTACTAGCTATACACTACACTTCACTACACTACACTTCACTTCACTACACTACACTTCACTACACTACACACTACACTACATTACACCAGCTGCGCCCCGCAGTTTCGCCCGCGATATTCTTGGGCAAAAAGTAGATTATGTATGTTAATCCAGAATATTCCGAATTTTACACAAATTCGTTCAGCAGTTACAGCGCGAAGAAGGAACCAACACACTTAAATACAAACTTTCGCATTTAAAATATTATTTTGATGTGATTTTATAATACGCAACATACGACTCTAAGAAGAGGTCATCGCAACCGCCGGCTAAAACATATTTTGTATTTAAGTCCTTTGTACTTTTTTTTCTCTTTGGTTTATTCAGGGCTCCTTCTTACTTTGTGGACCCCAATAACAAATTGTAAGAAAAAAAAATTATGTAAAATAATTTATACGTTTTTAATTAATTGTATATATTTTATGATACTTATAAATTGAAAATATCACATAGATTGTATGGGCCTCTGGTACTTTTAATTTGTTAACTGTATATTGCTTCAAATAAATGAATTATTTAGATTTTTATTTACGATCTTACATAAAGGTTGTTTAAAATATTTCTATAAAAAAACTAAACCAAGATTATTTTTATTAGCTATAAATAAACTTATAAGGTACCCGTTGAGACCATTCGGAGTTAGAGAGTGTCTTATAGATTTTTGATTTGGGCTGTCACCTCAATTGGATAATGGGTCTTTTTGAGTAATTGTTTGTGACATCGAGTATTTGTATATTTGTAAATTTATTTATTAATTGAATACATGATCTACAGCCTATATACAAAATTATAAAAATTAAGTTTATGTAACAGTGCAATACTATTACACTATTACATAAACTTTTATATTTTTGTAATACAATATACAACAAACTATTGTTTCTTGTGTATTGTATTGCAAAAATATATTTTATTTTTTGTGCAGTCTGTACCTGTTATCAAGCCCAAAACAACAAAATTAAAATACCGTAACCTAATTTAGTTTATTGGTGGGAGCACTTACACAATGAGGATGTATTTTTAGCGGAAATTGTCCGTGTCCAAATAAATGTATGTTACTTATTGTAATATTTATAGCCTCTATGTTACAACTGCAGTCCACTAGTTATATAATATATGTGATGTGGTTGTAATGTAATGCAGCACACACTGCGAAATTTACGTGCAGAAAAATCGAAATAATAACAACAGTTTTATCGGATGCCCGGCGTGTGCTAGTACGCAGAAAAAGAAAAACAATTTTGTTTATTTAGTTGTCTAAAACCATCTTCGCATTATGCCTTTCTAATGAAACTGGTTTGGGGCACATCGAGTGGATTTAAAAAAAAAGTGGTTTCAAAGTCACGGACATAGATAGAAACAATTTTTGTGTTTTATATATGTTACGGCTAATAGCCGAAGTGCGGCTACACCTAGTTTTAGCCGGTTACAACTAGGTGCAGCCGGCCACATGCGTTTAAACTTAGATGTATCCTACGCGAGATTGTAAACTGTCGAAAGATTGTGAACCGTCGCATTATTCTTCTGTAGATTATAATCTACCGAAGAGATAGATTATAATCTACTTTATATTATATCTAATATACATGTTCGCGGTGTCGCATGTTCCCGCCGTACCCTAGCCTAGCGAGGGCTGCCCCTTATACGTTTGATTCGTGTGCAGCTGCACCTAGTTCTAGCCGCTATGATGAAGGCTAAACCTAGTTCTAACCGAAGATAACTAGGATACATCTAAGTTTAACCGCATGTGGCTGGCTGCACCTAGTTGTAGCCGGCTAAAACTAAATGTAGCTGCACTTCGGCTATTAGCCGTAACATATGTATATACAGATTAGCGCATACCCGCAACTTCTTGTTTCCTAAGAGCCGTTATTTTTTCCGGGATAAAAAGTATTACAAGTGTTAATCCAGGATATAAGCTATCTCCAAATTTCATCCAAATCCATTCAGTCGTTGCGACGTAAAGAGGGATTAAATGCACTTACAATCTCTAACATAATATTATATTAGTGTAATTATGAAATACTAGCTGCGCTCCGTGGTTTTACCCAAAATTTGCCGGATTACAAGTGTGTGTATGAATTTTCTGATCCCCTTTCTGAGCTACTTTGCGTTTTAAATTAATTTCCACTGTAACAATAGACAATGGTTGTCTGAGGATCTAAAATTTATTTATTTGATCGGAATTATTGTTTTGTGACTAGATTGGAATTTCTAAAGAAATTGTCATATTAGGTATGTCAAGAACTAACTCACCTTTTGATTCTATATCATTTTAGTATGGTTGCTCTATTAATCTTTGTCAGGACGAGTGAACTGACTTTTTTACTAGAGTTTAACTAAATTTTCGAAATGAATACAAGATAATCTAATAACATTCATGCAGATTGTCATTTGCGACATAGCATAGCATAATTACGTTATGTACCTGTCATAGTACGTAGCTTGCAGAATAGGTGCAGTGTTTGCGTTTCAGAGTAAACTATGGGGAATGGGCGTCGTCAGTCGCGTCCAGAGAAATGGAGAATAGGTTAGAATGGTGATCAGGTCAACACATTTTTGTAGGAAAATCAGTGTCGCCAATCGTACACACGTAAACAAAACATTTACAAAGAAATCAATGCACCTATTTCGTCATCATTTATAACTATTTTCAATAGTTATAAACGCCGTAATGTAAAAAATATACCTTATTTTAAGGCGCAAATAATGTATATTTTTTACATCTATGAACGAATAGATTACTAAATAATTTATGACATAATATGGTTATGTGTGCGTAATTCCGGCGCATATAAGTCTACGCCGTTGACATATATATGATTGTTCAATCGTATGATCGCAGCGCGTCTGCCACGCCTACTCCGTCATTCTAACCCATTCTCCATTTCTCTGGCCGCTTTGGTGTGACTGTACCCACATACGGCTGAAGGTGTACATTTGATGATTAGTTGTGCCTGAACATACAGTTTGTTGGCTTTAAATTATGGTAAGCTGTAAATCTTCTAAAGTTTGTAATAAAACAGGTGCATCATAATAGAATTTTAATACTTTTTCTTATAGTTAAAATGCTAGTAAGCGATGGACAGCCAAACTTTTTACGGTTGTGTTTATTTTATTTATTTCTTCAAATGTAGGAAGAATATCGACTATTTACATCTATAAAGACACTTAATTAAATAATTAAGTCATTTAAAAGTCTCCACTGTAAGTAACAAATAACATAGTAGTTACAATAAGTTGGTACATAAAGTATAATGTTAATTAATTTTGACTCTTTGAATTCAATATAGCTGTATCTGCACTCATACAGATTATCTACACTGGAACGATAGCGAAAATTATGTTCATATGTAAAATCTTTGTATATATTGAAAAAGTTGAAGTTGAAATGTTGAACTGTTGAGTTCCTAATAGAATAGAATAAATAGTAACTTAATATCAGTAGTGACACATTGGGCGGTCTTATCGCTCAAAGCAATCGACAGACAATCCAGAAGTGGAGGAATGTAGACAAAAATATATATGGTCACTAAGATAATTTTGTTCTAATAGTGAAATAAATTTCATGAAATATATACAACAAAGTCACTCATTCCATCTGTATTTGCTAAGTACCTACGCCTAAACTATGATGAATTTTAATAAAGTAATAAAAAAAATGTTATTCAGCCGCCAAGCAAAAGTGCACAAGCATTACTGTGTTCAGGTTTGAAGGGCATTGTAGCCAGCGAAATTACTGGGCATTATGAGACTCAGCAGCTAATTATAGAATGACGAACATTTTTAAAAATAGTAATTGTTTATGATAAGGCTAAATTAAAAATAAATGTGAATTAGTGTAACAAAAAGAAATTGAACATAATGGGAAGAAACTAACTATTAAGGCACAGGCCTTACAGCCTAGTTTATTAGTTAGGGTCTCACAAACAAAGTTGTTACAAAGTGAAATGAATTTTGATTTTTTTTAAATTTTGAATTGTATTAGGGTGACAAGCGCAGTGTAGCGGTTTTACAAAACAAAGTTCTGGGTGGAGCTGTAATTGTTATAGGCTGGCGTGTTGCTACCATCAGGCAAACGACCAGCTCGTCTCGTCATTGAGTTACATAAAAATAAAATACAGAAACAATAAAAATAGGCATATAAACTCAGCAGCGATGCTGTCATCGGGCTACAAACGTTTGTGAATAAATAATCCAAGGCAAGAATACTGTATAATACTTAATCCAAAGTAAGAGAAGCTGTACTATTGTTTCCTGCAGAGGTCATCGACCTGCAGCCCTGAAGACAGCCAGCCATATCCACCAATATTAATCAATAGTAATCCATTAGAAACTCCTCAATCATCCGAGAAACTAGCGTCGCGTCTCCCCTGAGGTTCACAACTAGACTACTGTCACGCTATTGCACATTACTATTAACATTATGTTAATTGTATCCGGTAACTGATATATTGCGTATGGAAATGTAATTAGCACGTTACATTGTGAATCAATCCAACTGTTAATTAGTATTGTTAGTAGACGACGACTTAAATAATTATATACTACTCGCCGATACCCAAATGGTTTGCCAGTTATGCAGCCGCCAAGCAGTAGTGCGCAAGCATTGCTGTGTTCCGGTTTGAAGGGCATTGTAGCCAGTGAAATTACTGGGCATTATGAGACTCAACAGCTAATTGTCTCAGGGTGACGAGCGCAGTGCATCGTCACGCAGGATTTTGCAAAACAAAGTTCTGGGTGGTGCTGTTATTGTTATAGGCTGGCGTATTGCTTACCATCAGGCAAACGACCAGCTCGTCTCGTCATTCAGTTAAATTAAAATTGTTAATTAAAAAAACCCGCTGCTCCGTCGCGTTGAATTCAGTTAAAAATGGGAACAACTATATGCTGAACTATGTAGAAAGAACTGTGTTCTATTTCCGGGATGAATGAATCTTGTGTCATATTTTAGGACCTAGAGTGGTACCTACACAACAAATTTTATTAAAATCCATAAGTGTTAATTTATTTATTTCAGGCAAAATTAAAGTACAACAAAGTAAAATTAACAGAGGCCCATAGAACATATACCTTACAGACTGACATATATACAAAAATATACCTAATTCAGAATTTAATAATCATATACACTAGTAAACATGTTTCGAAAATTTTGCTCCTTCCCTAATAAACACACACACTTTCGCATTTTGTCTGCGTTAAATTGTATATAAAGGCCTGCTACTAGGAATTAACTTCCACTCTCTGCATGTATTATCTATAAGTAATCTTCTTCACCTGGCTGCAAGACATCTGAAAAGTTTTTGGTTCCTTTGCTAGACCCAAAGACACCATCTTGGTTTGTCAAGATTCATCAGGCCACAGTAAATTAATTTATGTTAATTAATTTTTTTTTTTTATTTAATTTAAGTGCAGATTTTGCACGCTCGCTCTAAAACGGTGAAGGAAAACATCGTGATGAAACCCGCTTACGCGTTTTGGAGTGGTAGGCTCTGGCAGTGGTGGTAATACCAACCACCGAATAAAGCCATGCCGTCAAGCGACCTAGTCGTGTTTTGGGATGATGTTCGGTGAACCATCGGGGAGAGGGGTCTGAGCAGCCGCACAACTGCCGTCTCTCTCTAGATCTAGATCTAGACTTTATCTTAGGCCACATCATCGCTTCAGATCAGGCGAGATAGTGCTAGCCAAACATGGATCTATTAAGCGTAAAAAAAAATGCAGGTCAGTTTGTTAACCTTTTCAGTAGACTAGAAAGTGAGTTTTCAGTAAACTAGAATTTGATCCAGTAAGAACCAAACTGTTCTTTACTGACTCAAATTCAATTATTTTTTACTACTTGGTGCCGATAGTATGCAATTTTATTCAGAGAACCCATTATTCACAATGCAATATCAAAGTAACTGTAAAAGTGTGAACTATCTAAACACTGCCATTAAATACCAAGGTTTGATAAAGGCTCCATTTAAGAACCCCATACTGGGTCAGCCTTTTCACCTTTTTTCCCATTACAAAGCCGGTACGCGCCCCATGCAGCAGCAAAGTTCAAGTGTGCAGGGCGGGCGGCGATGCAGGCTGCGGCGGCGACCTACTGACCGGGTCGACGCCCGATGCGCCCGGCCGCCCGGACACGGGAAAACGGGCCGGGCTAGGCTCTGGTACACTTACATCGTCGCATGGATGTCTCGCTGATTATGAAATGAGATTTTTTGGGTATACGAACGTAGATATGTAGTTTTTATTACTTTGGAAGTCTTGAATATTTTAATTATGACCAAGTTTTTATTTTAGAGCTTTCAAACTTAAAACTTTTTAAATAGTTATTAGTTTACAAGATTATAAGCATAGCTATATAATATACAAAGTCACGGGTATACTTTATTGAAGAAAGTCACCTTTATAGAGAATAATTTAATTGGTGTAGAAAGCGTCAGTTTGTGCGGGTAGTAAAAGAATAGAACAAAGTACTTTTGAGCGGAACGATTTGCGAATTTCTTGTGCCAATTTTCTTAAATCCATTTTCGCAAGCTATACTAAACATTGAACAACGCTCCCACAGATTATACTGCTGCATATATGGCGATAGTTTATCAATAACGTCCGGTATATTGATAGGATTATATACTAGGCACGTTCCGGGTTTATCCCGACACGGGAACGCGCCGTGACGACACCGTGACGGTAAATTGACTGACGCGAGTTATGATGACGTGACGACATCGATTTCATAGAGATAAGTTTACGAACGTCGTCTTATCTTCATATCCTACGTAAAAGGAAGCGGTGCTATTCTTATCTATAACATATTAAAAAAACGCTTAATGAAAGCTTGATCAGCTGTCAGCGTTTTTTAAACATTACAAAATATCTCAACAGAGTGCTTGACTTTACGAACTGCCGTGACTTTCTTTTTTGTTTATATAAAACATAACACTACATAACTTTCAAGTAAAACAAGAGACTGGGCTAAAGTAGTCTATAATCCAAGCAAAAACAGTTTTTATTCCAATACCGATATCGTTGTGATATTTATGTTGGGGTACCTACATTGTATCTTTCTGTAAAGGGGCATAAAAATCTGACCCGGCAGTTTTGAGAAAAAAATGATTTTTAAATATCATTTAAGGTGTTGGGATGGCAAGTATTTCGCCTAGCGCAGAAGCAGATTATGAAATAAATAAATAATAAGAAATACTCGTCTATAATGTTTTTTAAACAAAATAATGCAGCAAAATTCCATTTCCAGAAACAATTTTTTTCTCAAAACTGCCATATTACATTTCAATGCCCCTTCGCACTAGAGTGCAGTTGAGGAACCCCAACACAAAAACTACTACAATATCCGTATTGGTTAGACCACTTCCCATACATAATTGCCCAGTCTCTTCAAATTGATATAACATGGTACTAGTATTCTTATTTTTGATGTTGACTGTACGTACGAATTGTCAATAGACCCTTGGGTAGCGATAAACTTTCGTCCTTTGCACAAAGAGCAAACACAATGCATTCATTTGGCCGTGTCTTGACCAGGATTCAAATTATTATCGAGTCCTTTTCCGGGAGATTTTTACTGGAACAAGGATATCCTTACCTTTACGAAACCTGGTCAAAGTTACTCCGTAATCCAAATCACAGTATGAGTGTTAGCGACAAAAAGATTTTTATTTTCGAAACCTTCATATGTTTTAATAATTTTCTTGCAAATCGATATCATATTAACTATCATATAACTGAATTTCATTCATAACTAATTTATTGATTGCACTCATATACATTAATTTGTCATATATAGATAGGTCTTAAATATAGTATGGTAGATAGGTACGAGAGCCTTGTAAGGGCGTTTGTAATTGACTGAGTTTTATACATCCTGTGATTTTTTTTTCCTTCTTATGGTTTCATAGTCACCATGATCCCCATTTTTATTACAATCTAGCCAATTGATTAGGCTAATAAGCAATTTAAATTTAACTTAAACTGATAGACAAACTAATACTAAGAATGTGTCCATTAACACTTTTCTTATTGTCTCTATTAAGGCGAAGACACTTTGTTCTTGTGTTCTGTATGGATAGCACTTGTATTACACTAATTCACTATCACTAGACACTACACTAACTCAAACGGTTTTGTTCTTTTAAGTATTATCACTATATCCGTGTGGTCGAGGAGCTAGATTGCCTCGACTTTCACATGATGATGAAGCCTATGTTCGTGGGCTTCGGCATACGACGAACTCTACTTTAAGATCCCGATGGAGATCGTCGTTTCTAATGTACATCACATTCTGTGATGATTAATATAATTATTTTCATTATGAAAAACAATTGTCATCAATTAATTTAAATTCATATTATAGTTCAATTATTTGCGATTACCATAATATATAGTAAAAACTAATGTGAGTATAAATAATAATATTTAACATCTGTAGTGATTTCATACAGTGTCTTGTATGAAATGACTACAAATCAGCCAGACAAAATCTGACCAAAGTACATTTCTTTGACTTTAGTCCAGACTGTCGGAAACAAATTCCTAGAGGTAAGGAGAGCCAAATCAAAATTTCAGCCGAATCTATCTACTAAATAAGTTATGTAATTCGGAAATGTATTTACTACGTCACCATTGTGTTTAAGTAAGTCGGCTATTGTGCAAGTTGTGTTCGTAACTTGCATAGGGTAAATGTTCAGCTGTGCAGCTTTCTGAACTTCAGAACTCGTCGGGCGTTGTAATAGTTTCTGTATCTTGCTAATATTGTAAATGTGAAAGTGTGTGTGAGATTATGTGTGTATGTATCAAAAGCAAAATGTTATGTAGATTATAATAGGTACAATAATTTTTAAATATTGAAAGAATCTGCTTTTGTGACTTAAATGAATAAATGGCGTTTAAAAACACCTAATTATAAATTAATGTTAATGATGATTTTTATACAATAAAGTTTAATTCTTAACTTTCAGGAGATTGGTTATTGTTATTCATGTATTTATTTTCCTTCTTAGATATAGGTTTTATACAATAGGTACTAATAATTATTAAACGCTTTATTTCAGGCAATATTAAAGTACAACAAAGAAATATTAACAGAGGCCCATAGATTATATACCTTACAGACCAACATACATACAAAAATATAACATAAAATTTAACAAAATTTTAATATAAATAGTATAGATAATATTATTATTAAAACTAGTGTGAGTTTTATTCATAGTATTGTTTACTAACCGGCTACACTCACGAGAATAAGTCGAGACACTCGACCGGTGTTCGAGCGGTACAGACGCTCATCGATATTGGCGCGAACGCGCCAAGCGCTCGCCGCGACCGCACGTACTCCGTGATGATGAGCGTCTGTACCGCTCGAACACCGGTCGAGTGTCTCGACTTATTCTCGTGAGTGTAGCCGGTTAGTAAACAATAGTATAGATAATAATAATGCCCTCTAGACTAAAGCTCAGTAGACAATTATACTTTTCTCTAACTCACGTCCAATCAGACCGCTTGAACTATTACGAACGGTCGACGACAAAAAAATAATATTAGTATAAATGATTACAACATTTTTAAAGACTAAGTTTCTTAAAACCTATGAGAAAAATCTTGTCGCTATTTATATCAAAGACAGGTTAATTTTTTTTTTTTACTATTGCGGCTTGCGTTTCACCGCTATCTCTCTCACCTGTGATTAAGTGACGATGAATTAGACATAATGTAAACAAAAAACCTATTCCTATAACCGTTGTAGCATTACGCATTTGCTCAAAGCATGTACGAGCGCCAAAGGCCATGTAAACCGATACTGCGTCAGCGATCCGTATCGGTTTACACAACTACTGAAACAATTGTCTGAGTGTTTTATACTCGACATTGTTTTAGTAATCTTGAAAAGATAAAGGTCAATGTAGTTTTCATTTCAGACTCGTGGCACACGATCATGACAAAATTGTGATTTTTAGGGTTCCGTACCCAAAGAGTAAAACGGAACCCTATTACTAAGACTAAGCTGTCTGTCTGTCTGTACGTCTGTCACCAGGCTGTATCTCATGAATCGTGATAGTTAGGCAATTGAAATTTTCACAGATGATGTCTTTATGTTGCCGCTATAACAACAAATACTATAAAACAGAATAAAAAAAATATTTAACGGGACTCCCATACAACAATCGTGATTTTGTTGCCATTTTTATAGATAATGGTACGTAACCCTTCGTGCGCAAGTTCGACTCGCACTTGGCCGGTTATTTCATGCTCGTGTGACTATTACTTCATACGTTCAAGGTATGAATTATGATTGGTCTTCATGGAATTATTTGTATAGAGTGTGCGATGGAATTACACGAGTTAATGTCCATCTCCTTTCTACCATCGGACAACAAGACTTACGGTAACTCAGCATCCGTTTATAGTTGACATTCCTCCTGCCAGAACAAAGCGTTTCGCTTTAACTTTCATAATGCGAACAGCTAAAGTATGGAACACCTTACCAGCGGCAGCGTCTCTGTTTCCCGATTCTTATAATTTAGGTGTCTTCAAGTCCCGAGTGAATCGGTATCTTCTAGGCAAGCATGATCCATAGTCGACTGCGTCATCACTTTCCATGAGGTGAGACTGCGGTCTAATGCTTGCCTATAAGGTAAAAAAAAAAAAATTGCTCCCAGAGATTTTACAAACGGTTTTTCGATAAAAGTATCTTTTGTCCTTTTCCAGGACCTCAGGTATCTTCATACTAAATTTCATCAAAATCCGTTCAGTAGTTTTTGCGTTATTCATCCATCCACCTATCAATCAATCCCCAGAAATTTTCGCATTAATTACACTCGAGAGCAATGAATCCGGGTCACTTAAAGAATGTTAAAAATCTCGGAAACTAAAAATGATAGGTTAATGCAATAAATTGTATTTAATAGACAATGTAATACTCCTTAAATGAAAGTAAAAAAAATATGAGTCACCATACATTTTATTAACACAAAATTACATAAAGAAAAAAACTGCTGATCTCTCCTTAAAACAAAAATAGGAAACATGAAATTTTTGAACTTTATTACGATTTTCTTGAATTTTAATACTTCGTATTGCCTCCTCGTGCTTCCATTACTGCGTTTACGCGGTTTGGCATGCTGTACACCAAGTTCCTTATACGATTTTGGGGAATATTCTCCCATTCCTCTGTGAGAGCAATTTTGAGCTCACGAAGCGTGATTGGGGGAGGGTTTCGTTGTTTTACGCATCTGCCTAGCTCGTCCCAAGCATGCTCGATCGGGTTGATATCCGGGCTGCGCGCTGGCCACTCCATACGAGTAATGTTCATCTCTTGAAGGTAGTCATTCACAATCCTACCTGTATGAGGTCGGGCATTGTCATGCATAAATATAGCATCCTCACCTAAATTGACCATAAATGGACCAACGTGATCATTGAGGATTTCTTCCACATATCTTACGCTAGTTAAAGAGCCGTTTTCTATGATCACCAGCTCTGTGCGACTTTCAGAAGAAATTCCGGCCCACACAAGTACAGACCCACCACCGTAGGCTACTTTTTCTTCGATGCATGCTTGCTTGAATCTTTCCCCTGGTCTTCGATACACTCTGTGTCTTCCATCGTGCTTGTAGAGCATAAATTTTGATTAGTCGGAGAACATAACTTTTGACCAATCTTCAATACTCCAATTTACGTGGCTCTGGGCATATCTTAGTCTCGAAATACGATGCCCACGCTCCAGTTTAGGGCCGTTTGCAGGTCTAAGGGGTTTTAAGTTAGATTCAGCAAGCCGACGTCTTACTGTCCATGCACTTGGGTTACTTCCTCCGAGGCGTCGAAACTGATTGGTGAGTTCAGTTCCTGTGAGAAAGCGATTTCGAAGCATGGTGTTCACCAAGTATCGGTCTTCTCGTGCTGTGGTACACCTGGTTCTGCCCGTTCCTGGTCTGCGTAGGTTAGAACCAGTTTCTTCGTAACGTCGGAGAACTCTTTGTACTGTTGACAGCGACACACCGACAGTCCTGGCTGTATCGCGCTGACTCCGGCCGGTTTCCAGCATTGTAAGTATTCTGGTGCATTCTTCAGGCGTAAGCGACATAATTTCAGCTTGAATAATGAATATAGAGCACTATCAACATGGTTTATGTACCCACATAAATGACAGATTACAAACAAAAGCAAAACCAAATGCTGTAATTTCGTAGTTCCATCTTCGAAAGTGGCCCTTTTTCAAATTTGATTTTTTTATGATATAACTTTACAATAACTAAGAAATTTTAATACCTTCATTTAAGGAGTATTACATTGTCTATTAAATACAATTTATTGCATTAACCTAGCATTTTTAGTTTCCGAGATTTTTAGGATTCTTTAAGTGACCCGGATTCATTGCTCTCGAGTGTAGTAGGATTTATGTATGTATTGAAGTGTAGTGTTTCCGAATAGCAAGAATAGATTATAGAATCTAGTTCTGTAAGACACAAGTGAACATGTTTCTTCTATACAAGCGTTGTACATCTTTGACCGCATCATCATTTAACAACAAGTGAGATAGCGGTCAAACGCAAGCCTATAAAGTAAAATAAAAGTTTGACCTCTTGCAATTATTATTAATTATACTGTATTCACACGGGCAAGATTGTGGTAGGACCACCACATCAACCACAGCCACACCGATATGACTGCAGTGTGTTCACGGGCCATTTATAAATTGATCCACACACTAAGTGTGGCCACAAGCAATAAAGAATATTCATAATCCATCTAAAACTCATGTTCTTTCAGGCCACTAATGCGTACTGCTGCTTACCAAACATTATATTTAGACATTAAAGCAATGTTTCCTCAAGATACAGGTTAACCTGATTTGGGGAACAATAAACTATGTTTAGTACCCAAATTAAATAAAAAAAAACTATAAAATTTTTTCAAAAAATTTTTCGGTTAAAATGAAACAATTAATTTATTTATTTTTGAACTACAAATGTTATCATTTCAATAATGTGTTATTTTTTATATTTTTATAATTTCCTACACATTAAGAGGGAACGGCACGCTGAAATTTTCATACAAAAAGAGGAAACGTTTTTCTACCCCTTAAAATTACCCAAATTCGATGAAATTTGGACACGTAAGAGATGTTACCATTATTGAGGTTTGTAGGTTTGATTTTTCGATAATTCCTATAGAATTTGAATAAATGGACCCAAAGAACTCGCTATTTACTCGAAAATTATTTTTGAAGTTTGGAAGCTGTTAACTTTAAAAATAGACATAAACTTAGAAAAAGGAAAACTTACAAACCTAGTTTATTCTCCATTTATGAAATTGAGACCAAAATTACCAAATTTGGTAGAGATTTAGTGTGGTAGAAACGTTTACTCCCGATACGCTAATTTTAACAAAAATCTGAAATTGATAAGAATTTAGTTAAATTATTATTATTATTATTTTTTAGTTAATTTATTTAATTTAATTTACGCATTTTCTGCGAGACCGTAAACCATTATTCAAATACCTAGTGCTCGCTGGCCGCGGCTGTGCCATATCCTCATAAATGAAACACATTAATTATGTTGTTACAATCGATAATAATCGGTCGCTAAATAAGACAACTGTCATTTAGTGGTCATGTCATAACGAACGTAAAGTGTTCGGGACATTAAATAATGTAAAATAATATGCGATTAATGGAGTTTAATTATTCATTATCATATATTTAAGCTAAATTATGTAGCAAGAAAGCTTAAAAAAAGAAGCGACGTAACTCAACTAGACTTGGTGCCGCTTGCAGAAACCGTAGTGAACTTAGTGTTTGTACACTGCGTCTGTGTAACAGAATTGCACATTTACACCCGCCCGCGCTACACAAAGCAAACGCTTGATGGCCTACAAACGAACGCCGCACCATTGTTTCGCGCGTTTTAATTAATTTAAACCCAGTCAACTTTGAATTCAGGAGAACTTCTCGCTCTGGAAGTGAGGTGCTTGAGTAAGTGCAACAATTTACTTAATGCACCGAAATAAATAACAAGCATTATATAAACAATCTTGTATTTCCATTGACGGTGAATGGACACGTGTCGTTTCGACAATGTATTTTAATTTATTGGCTCTTGGAACACTGGTAGAGTCAGTTTTCGCATTTCTTTTCTGGGTGCGGACTTTAATTTGAGTATGCGAAACAAATGGGTAGACGCTTACCTGTGTGCTTTTCAAGATCATGTTAACTTAAGTTACAAATTTTGTATTTGATTTGTATTGTGTTTTTAAGACGTTTAAAAGTGCATTTTTGTGCCCGTTTAATCGTTTTTGACTTTGACTTTGAAATTGTAAGAAGTCTTTCTATCTTATTGATCTATCCAACCATCCGTAGATGGACTTTTTGTTGCTACGCGGCTACGTCTGCAGCTTCGACGTTGCTACGCAGCATCCTCTACGGCGTAGGTCTATGTCAACTCGGCAAAGTCATGTTGCAGATCTTTGTTTTTGTAACATAGACAAATCATAGAAAAGTACTCTGACTCCATTGAAATATCATATAAGTTTGTACAGTGAATGAAGAGTAGTTAAGGAAGGCATACAATTCGTAGCAAATCTTGCGTAGTCTGCGCGAACGTTTCTGTTGTGCTGTATCAACATTGGAAATATCAACGTTGCTATTTCTGTACACAACAGACCACAACAACAATACCCACATTAATTTAACTTGCCTTTTAATAAAGAATACATCTTCAATAACTGACCCACAATAAATCGCATTCTTTAATCCGTTACCGCCGCAGCGCGCGGCCTACACAAATGGAAACGGAGCGCTAATTGGGCCTGTTTAACTTTGATAGATGGTTATTCCATTAGTATTTATTTACCAAGGGTATTAATAAAGAAAATGTGGTAGGATATTTAATATGCATTCGAAAATATATGTATTAAAAATCATGTTTTTTTCACCTTTTGTGTATTACAATCTGAGAGAACTCAATAATGACTTCAATTTACTTGTAGTAAGATATTTTGAGAGAAGTTATACTAAAACGTTACCCTATTACAGATACTGACTGCACATACATACTCATGGTATGTCTCTCGTATGCGGAAGGCCGTCTGCGTAGCACAGCTTTGCCAGTTATTGTGCCGCTAGTACAATGTAAAATGCCGCCAGTACAATGTAAAACCGGAAAACAGTAATGCTCGCGCTTTACTATTTTCCGGTTTCAAGGGCATTGTAGCCAGCGTAATAATTGGGCATATGAGCCTTAATCTCGAGGTGATGAGCGCAATACAGTGCTACGCAGTGCTTTTTATGGTATAAAAAGTCTGGGTGGCTCTGCAATCAGGCAAACGACTTCCTCGTCTCATCACTCAGTAAAAAAAAACACTTTTTTACACTATCCTACTAAAATTATATAAATGCCTATCGCATTTATATAATTTAACAGATACTGACTGCACATACATACTCATGGTATGTCTCTCGTATGCGGAAGGCCGTCTGCGTAGCACAGCTTTGCCAGTTATTGTGCCGCTAGTACAATGTAAAATGCCGCCAGTACAATGTAAAACCGGAAAACAGTAATGCTCGCGCTTTACTGTTTTCCGGTTTCAAGGGCATTTTAGCCAGAGTAATAATTGGGCATATGAGCCTTAATCTCGAGGTGATGAGCGCAATACAGTGCTACGCAGTGCTTTTTATGGTATAAAAAGTCTGGGTGGCTCTGCAATCAGGCAAACGACTTCCTAGTCTCATCACTCAGTAAAAAAAAAACACTTTTTTACACTATCCTACTAAAATTATATAAATGCCTATCGCATTTATATAATTTTGTATGTTAATGTGTTTGTTACCTCTTCACACCGTAACAGCTAAACGGATTTGGATGAAATTAATAATAAAAATAGCATATACGCAGCTTTAACATATAGGCTACTTTTTATCCGATAAACCGTGGGTGAAACCGCAGGGCGCAGCTAGTAATATTATAGATGCGAAGGTTTGTGAGTGTGTTAATTTTTGTTACTTTTTCACTCTGTAACGGGTCAATAGATTTGAGTGAAATTTGGAATGGAGATAGCTTATAACTAAATATCCCAGAAAACTACGGTTGAAACCGCTGGGCGCTATTTTAGTATATAATATATGATGTTCGGTGAACCATCGGGGAGACGGGTCTGAGCAGCCGCTCAACTGCCGTCTCTCTCTAGATCAATGTGTTCCATCTTAGGCCACATCATCGCTTCACATCAGGCGAGATAGTGGCCAAATATAGATCTATTAAGTGTACAAAAATAAAATAAAATAAATAATAACATTGATTTATTTTCTTCAAGAATACCAAGTAATAAATTGACATCCGTTTTATACTCGTAACATAGATGCAGCCCATTTAGGAACACACTATTCAAGTTCTCATATTTTACAATAAAAGCAAAATTAAATTACTACTGTTCGCTCTAGGGAAGTAAGTAAATATGAAAATTGAAATCCTTTTGATCAATTAAATGAAAAGTAGAACATTAAACTAGGATCAACTCAATAATTCACCACTTGGTTTTGTTAACCGAGTGTTCTTTTAATCGTTTTTATCTCTTGGTTCATAATCTATTTTACAATAAGTCTGATAATAAATAACGCCCAACGATCACATACATAGATCTTGACTCCTAACTAGGATTCCCTGTATCTAGGGAACCAGAATCTATGAGGACCATGGTTCCACAACACCCATTGATGTTATTCATTGACTGTTGTTTAATTCATTGATAAAAATATATTAAATGTTCGAACATACAGGAATCTCTTTTTCCAGGTGTTTTATGTAACAAGCGTCCAACGCTTCACCGGTCGCTGCCACAAACAACCACCTCTGTCTAGTAACATCTGAATATCAATTTCCACATCATAAACTACTATCCTTCAAACCAGCGATAGCGTTTAACTACCCAAAACAAAAATACATAATTACTCTATATACGTAAGTATACATAGACTGCTCCACGTCAACGGAACTTTTCACCTAATTACTTAGTCTGTATTAATATAGGGAAAGCGGCATAAAAATAGGTCATATATTGGCGGATGAGAGAGACGGAAAATAGTGCAACAAATTGTGGGTATGGCGTTGTCTCGTTCCCGCGCCGGAAATCAATAATGGAGTAGGCACGTGAAAGAAGTGGAGTGCTCCATTTACTCCGGGCGAATGCCGTGAACGGACGACTATGAGGTGCCATTATTAGATATTTAATTTGGGTGCCTTGGCCCGTGTCTTCAGTGCAGACAGAGGCTGAGATTAATTAATTTCAAACGTTGTTAAATTTCAACAATCAGACAACAACTATGGTATCTCAACTTCAGAGCCTGAAAAGAAGCAGTTACTTAGCCGATCATATAGTATTTATATTATGTATCGAAACAACTTGCGCAAACAACGCTTTGTCATACGTAAATACCGCATTTTCCATTAATTTGAAGGTAAACTTATTTAGCCCATGACTGGAAAGGATACGGACGAACTGAGCAACAATAGACTGACGATAACCTTTCGCAGAAAAAACTATACAATTATTTCAAGCGGTAGAGCTTTTGATACTCATAGCGCCATCTATTGGAGTCTCATTCTAAGCTATGGCATCACCCTGGCATCACCTATCTAACCTATTTGCTGAACATGAACCTCTAGATACCAATCTAAAACTAAACCACTGAGCTTCTCGACGTTGTACTAGATGGCGTTAGTAGTGTGAGAATTGGTAGAATTTCTCAACTTTTCGAATAGTTCTGAGCTTCGCAACAGGTGGCGCGTTGTCAGATGGCTGATTGTGAACGTGTAATAAATGTGCCTTTTAATGTTCGGATCGTTACAGATAGATGGCGCCACCGTAGTTTATCGTTTTGGTTCAGTTTTACCTATCTTGTGTAAAAGTAAGTCATACAACCACACATTGGTTTAGTATTTTCAAATCTGAATAGGCTTTCTGTAGATGGCGCTGTTGATCGTCAAATCAGAGGAGAGTTTGTGAAAAAAATTCGGAGAGCTTTTGTACGGGTTTACTTAGTATTGTCATAGAGGGCGTTAGCTATGCCTTCTAAAACTTGGCAAAGTTTTCTATGAAATTTCACGCACATGCATTTTCTGCACCTTATTTCTAATACTCTAGTCTATCTTAGTAAATATTGTTTAGCTTAGGAGTTTTAATTAAATAAATTTTTACTTTTAATTCATTTTACATGTAGTATCTTTCCCCATAAATATTATTATTCAACAACAACCTACATAATATTCAGCGGAATCACACTAGATATTTTCATTGCGTTTCAGAATTGAAATGAATTTTCACAACGTCACGCCTGATTCCTATAATGAGGCTTGTGACTTTAAGTTAATATTTTGTGCTTCATACATATATGCTTAAGAACGTAATATGTAAGCACTTGTAAGTTATATCAGGCCTGGCGCACTCCGCACTGTAGGTACGAAGCTACAAGTACATAGCCGGACACCGACGGCGGGTCTCGCGTCGTTACACGTGCCGCGTCAGAAGAGATAAGAGCTATTCGATAGAAAGAGAGGCACTCTGTAGGTTAGTATGACTGGTAGGTATGCAGCGCTACGTGAGCATTATTTGCGGAATTTTATTGCGTCATAGCAAGAGTCGCTATTTGTTTAAATTTCTTTGCGGAGTGATGCTTCTGTTCCTTAGTATTCTGTGGTTATATACTAATAAAGTAGGTGATTGTGAATATTAGCAAAAACTAAGAAGTATGCTAGAAAATGAACAATAAAAACAAAATGTGAGCTCTCACCTTGTGCTTGTGGTAAACACAGACCGTCTGCGTGAACGAAGGATAGTTTGTCTATTTACCGTTATCATGCTCTCGCGTCGCCTCATCGTACTCATAAGTTTTACTTGTGGTAGGTATCTCGTATGCGGGAGCACGTCTGAGTAGGTACCACTTTGCCAGTTATTCTGCCGCCAAGCAGTAGTGCGCAAGCATTTCTGCGTTCCAGTTTGAAGGGCATTGTAGCCAGCGAAATTAATGGGCTACGAGACTTAATATCTGATGTCTCGGCGTGATGAGCGCAATGCAGTGCTACGCATTGCTTTTTTGGTATTAAAAGTGACGGGTGGCACTGCAATTGTTATGGGCAGGAGTGGCGCTTGCCATCAGCCGAACGACTTCCTTGTCTCATCACTCAGTTCCATAAAAAAACTCAGATAATATCATAACAGGTAGAATTCACGGTGGAAGTGATTACACTTCGAGGTTTTTTAATAACCTTTTTTATGGCATTGGTTGTTTCAATGAATTCTCTGTGGTAGTTCAACTAATTTAAACACAGAAAGTACTTAATAAAAAAGAGTTAGTAAGATAACAAGGATGGTCGAACGACATTTCAGTCGTGACTTAAAAGGCCAACACGAGATTGGTTGATACGACAGCAATGAGTACAAAGGTTTGAATGCAGCAACCCCCTAGCTGGTAAGGAGTTTTTAGTGAGTTCGTGCCTTTTTGTAAGTTTGTACACATGTAACAAACAGTTTGTTTATTTTATTTTATTTGGAAAACAAGTAGATAGGAAGGATAGTGAACTAGTACGCGTAAATAATGTATTAGATATTGTTTCAAATTGTTTCGCTGCCAACAACTTGTTACTAAACGCGAAAAAGACGAAACGTCTAACATTAGGCAAAGAGAACTTTAAAATTCTCTTTGCCTAATGTTAGACATGCAGAGCCAAACGTAATGATTAATAGCGATAAACTCGACACAGACAAGGCGGCGGTATTCCTAGGTATAGGCATAGACTCTAAGTTGCAGTGGGGTCCTCATATCGATGCTCTATCTGGAAAACTTAGTTCTACTGCATACGCGGTTAGTAAAATGAGGCAATTAATGGATATAGCTACGGCTCGGTTAGTTTACTTTGCATACTTCCACAGCTTAATGTCATATGACATTTTGCTGAGGGGTTCTGCTGCAGATATAGAAGCTATTTTATTTTACAAAAGCAGGTGGTTCGCGATATTTATGAGTTGGGTCCTCGCGAATAATTAAGAGAAGTCTTTAAACAAATTAATGTAGTAACTTTATCTTCTCTGTATATTTATGAAAATATAATGTATGTTCGTAAAAATCTGCACAAATTCAAGGTGAATATTGACCATCACAACATAAACAACAGAAATAAGGGTAAAATTGCAGTACCTAGGTTTAGACTAAGTAAAACAAATAAATCCTTTATGGGCAATTGCGTACTGTTATACGGGGTCCGGAGATTTAGTTTAAAAAAAAAAGAATTAAATTAATTAAATAACTCAAAATTATCAGAAATAGTAAAATAAAACATTTAGTAAAAATGAACCAGCGCGGATGGAGGATTGAAACGGACTGAGGTAAGTAGATGGGATCTATCAAAACAAGGAGAAAGCTGAGTTGCAATTTAGGGATGAAAGGTCAGGGAATTTAGGGGGGCAAACCGGGTATAACAGTACGTTTCAACAATAAAATTCCAAAATGTATATCGAAACTCACAGGAAGTAGATTAAAATTGCGTGTGAAAAATATTCTAATGAAAAAAGCTTACTATACAGTTAGTAATTACATAGAAGACAAAGATGCGAGGAACATTCCGCTTCTGCCAAGTAGCCAACTGGCACATATGAAACAACATAATATTGTCAAAAACAAACATAAAATATTGTAACAAATATTCTAAAAAAATGCCCCTAAGTTTCTTGCCGTATCTTCTGAGTAGTGGTTATTTTTCCGATACGGTGGTAGAGTCATTGTAATAATTGATGTTCATAAATGCGTCTGTGATGCCAAACATGAATAAATAGCTTTTGATTGATTTTGATTGATTGTTTGAAAATTAGTTAAAAAGCATTGTTATTGTAAGTAAATATTTAAGGCTAATTAAAAGTTTTCACTTATAAATAACTAAGTATACACGCATAGTTGACGGGCGCGTACAGAACTAGTGAAAAATTAAAATAAAAAGTTAACAATCTACAAAAAAAACAAATGAGTTTTCTATATACCAATTAATAACATGACACTAAAACTAAAAACCTTAAAAAATATAATACTAAAATATATTATTAAAAGAAGTCCCTTTAGGCAAGGTTCCGAAGATACTGGCAGCGTTCCCCCTTTGAATAGCTAGACTAATTCTTTGTCCGAGGTAGCTGCCAGCTCTTCGGTCTCCTGTGATGTCGACTATTTCTTTAAAAAGCTTTATAGCGCTAGGACCCCACGGACCAAGGGTCTCGACACCGAATGGGACAAAATCATATTCGGAGCCTAGACCCCTGTATTTGTATGCTTTCGCTTTTTCAGCCGCTTCACAAGCCGCACCAGCTTTGTTGTTGGTACCATGTAGATGGGAAGGGGCCAGCGTGTCTGAACAGGTTGCATCCCATACCAGCACCCGGCCCATCTTCCATGGAATCAAACTCATGCCGTCCGGTCTCTTGCCATCGTCTCTTGCAATACCAGTCGGCTCAAGTAGACTTGGCACGTTGACGGTGGCAAGGGACCGGCGTATGATATCGTTAAGTGCGGCATGTCTCGAGAAGCGGCCTGCACTTTTTTGGCATGACAGTCCGTGATGTCCTAGTTTGTCGACATCACTGCCACAGGGACATTTATGAGGAGCGCAGACCGGAACCCCAAGCCGTAGACAGGTTGCGATTCGGAGCGTGTCAGGCTCAAGAAATGTTCCTGTATTTGACGAAGGGTACGCGTGAAGCCAGTAGCCGGCCTCATGCGTACCCACAGCTATGTTTTCTATATTATACAAATTTAGGAATTAAAGAAACGATTGTTTAAAAGTCGCATCGATTTAAGCGCCGAATTATTGAAGAGATAGCACTTACTTAGAGAGCTAGATAGCACTTACATGATATCCCCCAGTTTGAGCCTGGTGTGGACCAGGGCGCAGGTCTTCTGGTCGGAGGCGGCGACGGCGGCGCGGCGGCGGCGCGGCGGGCGCGGCGAGGCGGGCGGCGACTCGCCGACGGCCGCCGCGATGCGCCGCATGCCCGGCGAGCTGCCTCGCCGGCGCACCGACGCGTGCCGCCCTCCCACGCCGCCCAGCATCCTATAACATAAGGAAGAACGAATAAGTTTGCAATTCATCAACTTCTTACATTGGAACAGGTGGGCGAAGAAGTGGCTCAGCATATTTAATATTTTCCTAATTTTCGCTCAGACATTACGAGCATCATCTCTATTACTAACGTGTCTATTTATTAACATCTTAGAAATATTCACGAAAAGTATGCGCGTGCGCATGCTTCTTTAACATTTTAATTTATAATATAGTAAATGTAGTTGATCGTTCAGTCTCCATTTTGATTTTGAAAAAACTTTTTCAACAGTCAATCAATTTTTATTTTTTACCTACATTACAAAGTTTGTTGCGAGTATTGGTAAAGATGATATAAGAGCCGAGTATATTCGCATCAAAAACGCAGGTATTTATCTCTAAAATAAGCAGGTAATTTTATTTGCCACATGAAAACGTATTAAAAGATAATAACGACGACGCAAAAGATATTATGGACATTAAAGAACACGCGGACAGGAACCAACACATAATAAGAAAAGAAGCTTATTTTCCCTAGTTTAGAGTTTCTACGGCTGCGTTCAAAAGAGCGCTGCCAATACATTTTCACATTATTCATGTTCATAAGCAATAAGAAATGTTAATGAAATAAAACTAAAATTTTCATGTCCCTGGTCAATATGAAAACCACAGTGAATAAACCCTACCGAAACTTCCAGGAAGCGTACAGATTTTGCTCAAATAAACCCGTACCAGTCTCTCTTTGCACTGCGGAAAATAAACTAAAACTCCATCGGAATATTGCATGAACGCTCAAAGGGTTCACGTGCAATAGGTATATGCAATAGGCATAGAAATACCGCCAAAAAGTCAACACCACGTCACGAGAACAAAGTGTGAATAAAAAAGCCGAACCACACAAACTCACACAAAAAATAAAAGAACAACAACATTCTAAAGCAATTTTATCGTGCTATTCGTGGAATACCTTAACTTTCTTAATTTAAATTAAACAGCTTGCTGATAAAGATTCCCTGTGTCTATGAAATTAGGAATAAGAAGGACCATGGCACGTCTCCTGGGCAATGTGGATCAAGTTGATCGAACGCCGAGGATTTCGTTATCTTGATATGAAACAGTCAGCGACATAAGTAGCTGAACTTTTCATAATTCATTTATAATATATAATATTTCATTTATTCATTGCATTTATTACATTTATTTGTCATATATAGGTAGATCTTAAAAATATGTAAGGTTGGTACATGAGCCCTGTAAGAGCGTTTGCAATTCAGTGCGAGAAGTACATTTAGTCATTTTAATTTATATTTATTTATGTTTTATTAAAGTCAGTATACTGTAAGTGTCACGGAATTGGGTTTTTTTGCACATGCTTGTCAGTTTTAAATTTATCTACGGAATAATAACATTTTTTAATTAGATAAGACATAAGTTTTCTGCAGAATACGTTGTATCTAGTTTATTTTTTTAGGTATTCAGGGATTTTGTTGTACATTGACACCTACGAATCTAAAATTTGGACTTATCCTAATATTTGTAAATTTGTTGTAGACAACTTTAGTTTGTTTTAGTCTTTCAATTGATAATGACGCTGAAAATATACAATTTACATGCAATCTTGTGCAATTTTCCTATTCGCACGAGATATTAACAGGACTTTTAAACGTACCTAACATTCAGAGAAAAAAGTCAAATATTGAAGGTGTAGCCAATCAAAGATACCCAAATGTTTAGCTCCTTTTGTTGCTGATAGTACCTACGACACCCATTTGAAAATTTTTCAGTGAACATATATTTGTCTTTTTGCGGAAATTGAACCTTCCTAAATATTACTGAACTAAGCCTTCCATTATTATATTATTAGCTTTATATATATATCAGACTTCAAAATTGATAAGCCTCTAGCCGAAACTATAGGTACGAGTTTAGAACGTTTATGTTTGTATTGCCATGCCATTCATGTTGCTTTCATTCGCCAAGAATGTGTTATTACATTAATGAAAGTCGTACTCACCAAATTTAAAAGGAAATCACCCTGAACATTTCGAGTTACATTGTTTGTTATATCTTGGAGCTGCGAGACAGGTTCTAATTAAAATGACCGCGTTAGAAACCCTCGTAATTGGAGCTCAGAGTGATCTGTGACTTAGCTTCATAAATTAAATTTTACTGGCTATCGTGTAATAGGTACCTAATCGTTTAACTTGAACACCGATCCCGATCGCTTTTAATTTTAAACTTGGAAGGCCATCCTTTAAATTGCGATATCGATCATTTTTAGCGATCGTGATTAAATAAACATTTTATCAACAAAAAACGGACTTCAATGTATCTTCGAAGTCCAAGGTCAAATATCGATGAAATGTATGTGGCACTACTTCGTAGCTATACTGAACCCAACGCAAAAATAATTTTATAAATAATTTCTAATTCGGTTGATAAATGACGGAGTTCGGAAATAACAAACATAAAAACATACAATCGAATAGAGAACCTTCTCCTCTTTTGAAGTTCGTTAATAAATAAATACGTCCAACGATCACATATATAGATCCTGGCCCCTAACTAGGATACCCTGTATCTAGGGAACCAGAAACTATGAGGACCATAGTCCCACAACATCCAGACACTTTTTTTTATTGGGATAGGGATTGGAATGCGGATTTTGAGTACAAATGTTAGACAATTTCACAAACAAATGCCGATCACGATCTTGGAAAGCATTTCGTTGATCTATCAACCACTACACCATAGAGTATATAAGTTAATAGATCTTTCATAGATAGTGTTCTCTTTAGATAACACTTCAGATAACCTCTATGGTGTAAAGCTTGCATCTTTGTAAATAAATATATTTTTCATCATTGCAGCACTTACTGCAAACGGGGTTTATGATATTGGAGGATCATCGTTTGATGGCCGGACGTTGAACGATTAATATTTGGAGAGGAAATAGGATCCCCTGTTTACATTAAAACGTGTTTATGGTGTCCTCGCGGTTGCAGTCCTCGCGGTTATCCCTGTCCATTACAATGATTGCGACGCCGCCGGGAGCTTAATATTTGTAATGGTCTATATTGTGATTTCTGTCATTCTGTGTAAGCCTCCTTGATGGCAAATAATCTGCTCCAAATAAATAGCGCGGACTGAATATGCAGCTTTATCGTAAACATAGAAAAAATATGGTTTAAGAGTGACTGGAACAGATCGCTTTTAACGATAAGTCCCCCCGTTCTACTATAGTTTATAGGAGTATTTCCTGTACCTTGTTAATTACTTGTTTTGTGGTATAATAAAGCATTATTGTAATGTATAGTATGGTATTAGTGTACATCCGGTTGTTTTAGAGATTAAAGCAAGGTTCAAGCTAATTGTGATTAGGATACGGTGGGTGTTCTAAATAATATTTCTTATGGTACTTTGATACAACAGAAAACATAATAGTTACTGCAGTTCCTTGTAAAATAATTATTCTTTCTTGGTAAGGCCGCAGAAAATATAATAAAAATTTATAATATTTCTTGATTCCCTCGAAGTTGTCAGAACATTAAAACTGGAATGTTTCCCCGCTAACAGGAATCTAATAAAAGTCGTGAAGCTCCGTTTGTAGACCTTTGAAAGGATTTTCAAACAAGTCTCGATCTTTCGTACATTTTACTTTGAAAAGCAGGTTGTAATGAGGAAAGTTACTGATAGAAATAAAATACATTTATTCATGACAACACACAACGTCACACTGAAATAAACAAGAACGTACTGAAATTTTTAGAAAAAACTAAGAACCGACTTCAAGACTACCTTAACTTATTTTTTAAGCTATTGCATAGCTTCTATCGCGGGCCTTGAACGTTGAGACCGAATCCAGAAATTCCGTAACGAAAATAACCTAACACCCCCCACTCCGAATGCTATGCAATAGCTTTACCGGGGCAGTCTCCGAGTGCCGAACGCCTTTTTTTTGTTTTTTTTTTTCAAAAAGTGGTTAATCAATTTCTATAAACCTCTGAAGCATGACCTACCAAACAAAAATAGAATCACCAAAATCAATTCGTAATTGGCGGAGAAATCACGTAACAAACATAAAAAAAACATAGCGTCGAATTCGACAACTCAAAAATTCTCAATTGAGAACCTCCACCTTTTTTGAAGTTGTTTGAAAATAGAGAGAAGACAAACGTAATAAAAATATATTAGACAGTGAGTTGTTGTGTGATGTCAGGAAAAGGTTCTGACTCGTCATACGCTAGGGTGTGTAGGTGCTGCTTACTGTCACTCCTGATGGTGAGGACAAAGTCAACAGAACATTGTATTATTAAATAGTGACAAAACATGTTAAGCATTGTTTAACTTCATTTACCGTTTATTAATAGGACCCTTTGTGTATATTTTGTTAACTTTTGTTATATACATATTTGTTTATATATTCTACCATATCCGCCCATTGTAATACTTTAGCTTTAAGTATTATTTTGTAATGATTTCATGTTGTTGTGTGACCATAAAGCGTTATCTAATCTAATCTAATCTAATCATATCTAACTGTTTGTGATGCCACAGTCATAGATTCCGACTGCAAATTGGTATTTATTACCTTAGTTTTATCAAAGAAAACTAAATATTACTACGTAGTTTTATGCTGGGAAGAACCTTTTCCTGAAATCGCGCAACATTTCATTATACTATAATTATATTTTGTAGGTATTTATTGTGTGTTACATGTGTTATTTTTTTCCGTTATATAGTAGGTATAGAATTATAGTTTACTGTTATGTTATGTTGTGTGTATGTATGTCTCGAATAAATTTCTTTTCTTGCTTTATTGTCAAGGTTTATGTACATGCAATGGAATCAGGCGTGACGTTGCGGAAATTCATCTCAAAACTGAAATTTTCATTGCGTTTCAGTTCAAACAAACAGAGCTGCGCCCCACGGTTTCACCCGCGCACCGCGATGACAGTTTTGTTGGGATAAAAATAATTTCATATCCTTTTTCAGGATCCCACATACCAAATTTCATCAAAGTCGTGTTACTCGTGGAAGGTCTCTCGTATGCAGAAGGCCGTATGGGTAGATGCACACAGCAAATGAACACAGTAATCTGTGTTCCGGTTTGAAGGGCTTGTAGCCAGCGAAATTACTGGTCATATGAGACTTAATATCTGATGTCTCGGGGTGATGAGCGCAATGCAGTGCTACGCATTGCTTTTTTGGTAAGTTTTGGGCGGCACTGCAATTGTTATGGGCAGGCGTGGGGATTACCATCAGGCGAACAACTTGCTCGTCTCATAACTGTTCCATAAAAATATGCGTTCCAGGCGTACGGCAAGCCGTCATCAATATATGGTTGACATCCCTCCTGCTCGCACCAAGCGCTTTGCTTCGACCTTCATAATGCGAACGGCCAAGGAGTGGAACTCTCTGCCGGCATCTGTGTTTCCGGATAGCTATAATCTGGGTGTCTTTAAGACAAGAGTGAACAAGTTTCTTCTAGGCGAGCGTGCTACATCTTCGACCGCATCGTCACTTAACAACAGGTGAGATAGCGGTCAAACGCAAGCCTATAAATAATTAAAAAAAAAAAAAAAAAAAAAAAAAAAATGACGAAATTGTCGAATCAAACCCACACATTTCATCAAAATCTGTTTAGTCGTCTTGCAGTTAAGTGGTAACAAATACACATACACATATTGCATCGATAGTACAATAATCATTGAGGTAGTGTCATTCCTCAATGACAATAATAGTATTGAAGTTGAAGGATAGGATTGATTAGTTATGGACATGTGACAGTTTCAATTAATTGCTGTCATAAATGCGTAAAAACTCTTTCCTTGCCGTACGTTCGATAAAGCAAGTCAATTAACCCGTATTCATAATGAAACAGCGGGATTTATCCGTCGTCTTACCGAAGGCAACACAGGGCGACGTCATGAATTTAATTAAAATTGTGTCTGGCAACACTGAAATCTGTCACGGCCGCGAACTGAAGTGATTAAATAAAACCTCGCTTAAGGAAGTTTCCTTAAAATATTTATTGTGGCGAGTCATTCGCCTGCCCTAAGGCATTATGTTGTTGTTACAATTACACCCAGTTAAATGTTTTTTTGCTTTACGTCGGTGATCTCTACTCCACTTTGCTCTGCTTTGCTCCGCTTTTCTCCGATTTGCTCCACTTTGCAGCTTGATTGCTTTCCAATTTCTTCGCTCTATACTCGTAAAGCCTTTTTTTTCGCTTAATAGTTCTATGTTTGGCCACTATCTCAACTCAATTCAATTATTTATTGCAATCTATAATGTAATTAGATGGTAGGTAAAATAAAAATAAAGTTCATCATGGACCCTGTTATGCCTGAAGAGAAGCGATGATTTGGCCTAAGATGGAGCACATAGATCTAGAGAGAGACGGCAATTGAGCGGCTGCTCAGACCGTCTTCCCGACGTCTCTGTTAGTCGTAAAATAGTTCAAATTACTTAGCTTATAATGACTTTTTCTGGAACTATGATGAGTAAGAAAAGTACTAGTTTTTTGTTATCATGATGGATGGATGGATAATTAAATCTTGTTTTCATTATAATAGTACCACACAATTTATTGTTATACCACATCTTTCGCGGCACTGTACTGTGCTCATCACCCTGAGACAGAAACTCTTAAGCCTCACAATACCCAGTAATTTCGCAAGCTACAATTCAAATAAAACATAATAATGCTTGCATAGGTACGTCTAATTTGGCAGCAAAATAACTGCCAAGCGGTGGTGTACCAACCCAGACAGCCTCTCGCATACGAGAAGCCTCCCACCTACAACTACACGAGTGACGCTTCGTAAATTCTACATGATGTACTTCATCAACTGATTCAGGAGAGACGTAGATTTTCTTGGAACTATTAATAGATTGGTACAAATAGAACCCGGAAAATAAGTTGTGATATAAAGCTCTCGCATGCAACAGGTTGATCTTACAAGAGCTTCGAGATATATGTAGTAGACTCAATAAAATCTTTTTGTGTTCTTTACACAGAGCTGCAGAAATAAAAGATAAATTCAATTTACTTACTATAAAATAAAACCGAGCTACAACACTAGGGCAGCTATGACGTCATAATAAACTTGAAAGTACTAAAATATTATAATATTGTAGGGACATGTAAGAGTGAATAAGTTTCATGTCAGCGGTTTGTGTGCATGCGGGATGTATGATTGGATGATTCAGTTCAGTTAAGTCAGTTAGTCAATATTTGATTATATATTTGATCAGTCATATGGATGATCAGAATCAGAAGTTTATTGGCCATGTAACAAAGTAAGTCCAAAATTCAATTCAAATCTTATCATTAATAATGTGGTACAGCTTAATAAATAATTTTTAGGAAAAAAAAACCGACTTCAATGTATCTTCGAAGTCCAAGGTCAAATATCGATGAAATTTATATGGTTCCACTTCGTAGCCATACTGAACCCAACGCAAAAAAATAATTCCAAATCGGTTCATAAATGATGGAGTTCTGAGGTAACAAACATAACAAAATAAATTACAAAATAATACAATCGAACAGAGAACCTTCTCCTTTTTTTGAAGTCGGGTAAAAATAAACATACAAACATAAAGAGAAATAAAATAAATCTTATAATACCTATAATACCAAATCATCTAGTTCCTTAGGAAGTAATAACTATCCCAAAAAAATATAAAAAAATTAAAATTAAAATATATTAATTAAAGTCGTAAAGCAGTAATTTCAAGAGAATAATAAAAATACAATATTAGAAATATAGATTGAATCCAGTTTCTCCAATTCATCAATGTGGACATCCCGATGGCAAAGTTATGTCCACAAGGATCCATTAATACATTAATTCCTACTCTTAAATATGTGACTGAAGGAAACCATTAATATATTAATACTCATATATAAGTGACTGAAGGAAATCATTAATACATTAAATACTCATAAATATGTTTTTTTAATGTAATAACGACTCAAGTAGAGACCCGCCATTAAAATTACAATCTAGCCTAATAAGACTTAAGTCATTTAAATTTGACTTAAACTGCTAAGTAGAGTAAAACTAAAACTAAGAATATGTCCATCAACACTTTTTTCATTGTCTCTATTAAGGCGAAGACACTATGTTCTTGTGTTCTTTACAATTAGCACTTACTGTTTATGCATATGTATTATTGGCTTGCGTTTGACCACTATCTCACCAGATGGTAAGCGACGATGCGGTCGACGATGCAGCACGCTTGCCAAGATAGTACCTGTTCACTCGAGGTTTGAAGATTCCAAATTGATTGAGATTTGAGGTTTGGTTAAGATTTTTTGTTGATTGATTTTGAAGATATGTGACTGAAGGAAACCATTAATTCATTAATACTCATGAAAATGTGACAGCATGAGTCATCATGGTGTAAGGACGTAGGAGGAAGGACCCCATAGTAACTTGTCAAGTACTTAATAAAAGCTGTGTTCAACACAGATGTTTACTTCGTCGTTATTAGTAGACGCAGTGTTTGCGTAGGCTCGGCTCGGGGCGATCCAGGCATTTATCTTAATAAATGTGGCTGATTAAGTCACGTTTTTGAAGAGATTACTAAAAAGAATGAAAGAAAAGCGTTAAGAATACATAAAACCTGGATACATACAAACTAAAGCACTTAGGCTTTATATTTATTATTGTTTATGTGATTACCCATACTTTAATAAGAATATTGCAACTTTAGGAGATGGTATTTTCTAGTCACTTTCAAGACCAGGACAAATCTCCGAATGCAAAATTTCACTGTTTCTCTCACTTCAAGTTTTTTGTCTGGTCAAGATATGCTCTCCAATAGAAAACTAATAAATATAAACTCTATACATTTTATAATATATGTATTTGTTATATAGTATGATTTTGGAACCGCGACAAACAAAAAACTCTGTATGTATAAAAGCTCATATTATAGAATTAAAGTTATTTCATCCACGTTATTTATACTGAATTGTATCTACTGATGGAATTATGATGGACCTACGTAATAAGATACATATTCCCAGACGATACGCACTCAGGTTGAATGACAACTAATACCGACCCCACATAATTTCCCACCCTCATGTACATTGCGGGTAGATTGGCGCAATTAATGTCTATTGAAAGCCGCGGTTCAGTTTCCTTTCAACTTACTTGAGAGGTGCATTTAAACATCTGGTTCTACTAGTAGGAGCTAATTAGTAGGAATACTGAACAATCCACAGCGTAGTTTACGGTAGAAGATGCACAGCCTTAATTTATGGTTGGAGTTGGAGTGGACAGTTGGTAAGTCTGTCGTCTGATTAGAAATGGCCCCGAGGTCGCACCCGCGATTTTTCCGCACGCCTCTCTTGAGGATAGGATAGAGTTTTCCAGCTCCACCCCTCCGGGATGGGTTCTTTAGAGGGCCATCGACGCTGGGGTCGCGGAAGAGTGCGCTAGCTCCGGCACAGGGCGCCCAGAGGAACATCGTGGTAATTTTAGTCGGTAAGAGTCAGACATATCCTGTCTGCTGCCACAGCAACAGAGAGGATTTCCCCACGCAAATAAGGCAATTGGTAGCTAAGTCAGAAAAACGAACACTCCAAAGATATAAAAAGATTATCTCAGAGTGAACAGTCTGATTCCGTTTTTAACCGACTGCAAAAAAGGAGAAGGTTCTCTGTTCGATTGTATTTTATTTTTATTTTTTTATCATTTTTTTATGTTTGTTACCTCAGTACTCCGCAATTATGAACCGATGTGGAATTTTTTTTTGCGTTGAATTCAGTATAGCTACAAAGTGGTCTCATGTAAATTTCATCGATATTTGACCTTGGACTTCGAAGATACATTGAAGTCGGCTGTTTTTTATCTAAAAATTAATTATTATTTGGTACTTATAGCCAAGCGAACTTCAGCAAGAGGGCTATCCCAATATCTTCTGTAAATTATCACTTTAGTCTCGTAAGCAAATTGTGACCTATCACAGCGTAGCACAGCAGCTGGGTTCAGACTCGTGCATTGTGCGCTAATGCCGCCTGCCGCCCGACGATTGCCTTTGTACTACGTGTCATAGTCAAATTGGATTTGCTGTTTGAATTAAATTATTCACATTATGATAGAACTAACTGACCATTTCATAAACACTGGTTTATTATCTTTCTAGCGCAAAGTTCCCACTCATTTCTTAATACTTTTGCTTTGTTTGAGGACTTTTGGATTACCCAGTTAATTGTTACGATTAATAACTTATTAGTAGATTGAAAAGCAAAAAGCAGCAGCACTCAAATGGGACTAGGCTGGACATGTTTGCCGCATGTCGGATGATCTCTGGGCAAAAACCACTACCCAGTGGACCCCACACGATTGCAACGACTCCGCGGCAGACCAAAAAGGAGATGGTGGAATGAGCCAGTCTAGCTCACCTTATATTGGTCTATCGTGGCAATGGATAGAGATAAGTGGAGAGAGGGTAGGGAGGCTTTTGCCCTGCAGTGGGACAAAACAGGCTCTTAATAATAATAATAGTAGATTGAAGAAAGACGAGCATATAACTATTTTCTGCCTTCTCAACTTGACATCGCGTCGTTTCCCCAACGGCAACGTTAAGAATTGTTTATCAATTTATCTTCTGAAACGTTAACGTCTAGAGTGCTAAAGATTTGGTCTGACCAGCGTTTCTACCTCTTAAAATTATATTATCCTCAACCTTTCGAAAGTAGTTACCTATAGCAAAGTATGCATATCTGATTGAATGTTCTGGGAATCTTGAATTATTGGATTATCCTTGATCTCCGTTTACCTAGAAATTAATTTGTATTCATAACTTCATAGCAAAGATTTACTTGCGAATATTTACCTAGAATGATAAGGAGATAAAATAAAATAATTCAGCCAAAATTTTTAATCCTTTTGAATCTTTTCATGAATGTAAAATTTCGACGAACTATTGTTGTTTGGAAACAATGTTTCTTTATTCATGTCAATCAACCGATTGTATCGCAAGTACAAATTCCTGACGATGACACGTATACCGCACGGAATAAAAACAAAATTTCAATACAGAAAACCATGTGGTCTGTAGTTTGAACAGGGTAGGGATCCCTGTGACAAACAACATAAACCCATGAAATAATTTGTTTTTTTTTTATGATACTGAGTGGTTAGACGAGCAAATTGTTTACCTGATGGTAAGCACCACGCCTGCCCATAACAATTGCAGTGCCATCCAGAACTTTTAATACCATAAAAAGCACTAAGTGCGTTGCGTTCATCACCCCGAGACATCAGATATTAAGTCTCATATGCCCAGTAATTTCGCTAGCTACAATGCCCTTCAAACCGGAACACAGTAATGCTTGCTTGTAAAAAGATATAATAATATAACTCGAGGTAACTGCACTATATTTTTACGGTTACGGTCCAAGCTTCTTGAGTCGGGAAATAAAACTACGTTCTATCTTGACACGATTCTTACCCAAATACTTACCCACATTAGTTACTCCAGCCGGTTAATAATTCGTATCACACGGGCTCGATACACGGCCTTCTAACGAAAATAAAGATATTCCTCCCTTATGCGTGGGAAGAAAAATGGCTACTTTATAACCCGTGGGAACACTCAGAGGAAAGTTCGGTAGAGTCAGGCAGATTAAACTCTTAACATGTTATGTTATCTTAATTTGTTTAATAAGTTTACTTTGAGTTTAAATACTTCGTTAGGTTAACGACACATCGTAGTTATATATCGTATTTTGCAAAAATAATTGTAAGTACTGATAATCTGTAAAGTTCAGTAATTAATAAATCAACGTCGCATTAATTTAAAAAGTACTGAAATACTCATTTAATTAAAAAAACAACGTCGCATATTTAAAAAAAAATACTGAAATACTTATTTAATGAACAAAATAGCGTCGTGTAATTTTAAAAACTACTGAAATACCCATTTAATTAACAAAGCAATATCGCATAATTTTAAAATGTACAGAAATACTTATTGAATGGACAAAACCACGATGCATAATTAAAAAAATACTGAAATACTCATTGATTTGCAACGCCCGTACGAGTCGCGCATGTGACAAAAGGCGCGCCTATACGCGCCTGCATGCGCTTCCAAAAAAAACTTATACGCGCATTAAAATCGCTGTTCTGAAACCTCTCTTAATAATATAAAATAACTAAAAATATATTGGTATAATATCGCCATAGTGTCGTTTATTTAAACATTTTTGAAGTTTTTTTAGTCACGGTTGCAACGTTATGTTTTTAACCGACTTTAAAAAAGGAGAAGGTTCCCTATTAATTGTTTCTTTTTTAATGTTCTTACCTCAGAACTCCGTAATTTATAAACCGATTTGGAATTTTTGCTTTTTGCGTTGGGTTAGCTACGAAGTGGTCCCATGTAAATTTCATCGATATTTGACCTTGGACTTCGAAGATACATTGGAGTCGGTTATTGTTTTTTTTCTAAAAATTTATATTTAGCTTTGAGCTTACAAATCTAGAATATTGCATGTTAGTATACCGTCCCTAAAGTTTATTCCTATTACGTATATATTTAACTATTTATCCTTGCACATCATTCACGTAGTTAGTATGGAGTCCACGTCGGAACGGGTTCGGGTATTCCGAGTACGTTGGGACATTCCTACCCACAGTGCGATAAATAGCACTTAGCGCCGACGGACAGTACATGTATGTATACAAAGAGTTTACAGACATACCTTACGGGGAGCGAGGAGAGTTTTCTCAACAGTAGGGAACGTCATGTGTTAATTATGAAGAAAATTCAAATAGTGTGACAAACGCTTCATTGATTAAAATAACAGGCCAAGTGCGAGTCGACTCGCGCACGAAGGGTTCCGTACCATTATCTATAAAAACGGCAAAAAAATCACGTTGGTTGTATCGGAGCCCCCTCAAATATTTATTTTATTCTGTTTTTTAGTATTATTTGTTATAGCGGCAACAGAAATGCATCATATGTGAAAATTTCAACTGTCTAACTATCACGGTTCATGAGATACAGCCTGGTGACAGACGGACGGACAGCGGAGTCTTAGTAATAGGGTCCCGTTTTACCCTTTGGTTACGGAACCCTAAAAACGGTGTTAGGTACACATTTCAGTAAAAATAAACACTGTTTTTTTATGGACTGAGTAACGAGAACATGCGTTACTACAGTGCGGAGTGCGCTATGCCTGGTAAGGCATACAAATCTTATAAATAGAAAAAGAGCTCGAATCACTGCCCGCGGGTAAGGTACCCACAAGGCTGGCGGCATTACCTAACTAGCGATGCTGATTCTCTGGATGAGGTATGTACCAGTCCTTTGGTCGTCATAGAGTCAAACATTTTCAAGTTAAAACTAGTAGGTACATAGTGTCAGCTATTTTGCATTTAACATACCATTAGCAGTCCTTAATTACAGCGTTGGCGTATCGATACAGGGTACCCATATACGTACCTAGATCTATATGAGGCTTCATTTGTGTCACCTGCCAGAGCATCCAATAAAATTTAAAAGCCTGCAAAGTGCGTTCACTTTTCGAACGGAAAAAGGTTCGCTCTCAAAATAGGTGAAAAAGTATAGCTTTTATGGGTACGAATAATAAAGAGCAAAGGCATATTTTACGCGGAGATTTTTTTGTAACACGTGATTTAACCCTACAAGGCCGAGTGGCATACCGATATAGCAACACTGTTTTCAACCGACTTCAAAAAAGGAGGAAGTTCTCAATTCAACGGTATGTTAGTTACGCGAATACATCGACAGTTATAAATTCATTTTAATGATTCTTATTTTGTTTGGTAGGTGAGAGATGGTCCCATGTAATTTTATCGAAATTGATTTGGCACTTTTTGAAAGAAACAACAAAAACAAAAAATATAAGTTTAGTCTTGAAGTCGGTTCTTGTTTTTTTCTAAAAATTGATTATCTTCAATTGTTTTTAACCCCCGACGCAAAAATGAGGGGCGTTATAAGTTTGACCACTATGTGTGTCTGTCTGTGGCACCGTAGCTCATAAACTGGTAAACCGATTTGTGTGCGATTTTTTTATTTGAAAGCAGGATTTCTAGCGGTGGTTCTTAGACATGTTTCGGGGAGTCTTTAAAAATACCCAGACGTGGACTTTCTACTCGGACGTAATCGTGGGTAGTACTTAATTAATTTAAAATTCTTATTAAAATAAAATTAAGTATAATCATTAAATATATTTTAATATTTAAATTTAAATTACTGGAAACTTTTAATGGTATAAAAAGTTCTGGGCGGCACTGTAATTGTTATGAGCAGGCGTGGCGCTTACCATCAGGAGAACGAACTGCTCGTCTCAACGTTCAGATCCAAAATAAATTATTTTTCAAAACGACTAAACCGTCTTCAAAACCACAAATAGGCACTCAAAAGTGAAAAATAAATTAATATAATTATCATAAGCGCTACCCACTCATATATTTGAAGTCGGTGCCAGCCAAGTCTTATAGGTAGCAGATAAATACTATGTATATAGTAAGTACTACTTGTAGGTAGTATCTATTTATTACCTCTTAGACATGACTGGCACCGACTTCAAATATATGAGTGGGTAGCGCTTATGATAATTATATTAATTTATTTTTCACTTTTGAGTGCCTATTTGTGGTTTTGAAGTCGGTTTAGTTTTTTTTGAAAAATAATTTATTTTACCCTTTTTAGTGCAAAACAAGTTTTAATTAAATTAACTTAAAAAGTTTTTAAAGACAAGCTTTTATGATCTAGCAGCCACATCATGACGAAGTTTAAAACGGGCTATCACAATTAAATGCATTTACAAAAAAAAAACATGACTATCCTATTCTCTGTTGAGGAGTTCCCTCGCCGGAAGTCAATCCTGGGTGTATCAGCCATGTCATGATGGAATTTAGAACAAGCTATTATGGTTAAATCCATTTACAAAATGTTGTGTCTGTACTATTCACCGTTAAGGAGTTCCCTCGCCGGAAGTCAACCCTGGGTGAAGCAGGTGAAGCAGTCGAATACAAACCTCCACCTTTAGAAAGTTGGTTGCAAAAAAAAACAAGAACCGACTTGAAGATTAACCACCAAAAAACCATTTTACCAATCAAAAAAAGAATCATCGAAATCAATTCATAATTGGCGGAGATATTGCGTAACAAAACACAAAAAAAAACATACCGTCGAATTGTAAACCTCCTCCTTTTTGAAGTCGGTTAAAAAGACAGTTTCGAACAGCAAGCATATTCCTCAGGGCGCACTTATCAGTCACCACCTCACACTTGTCCGTCTCACAAGCTCACAGTAGATGAAGAAAGAAAGAAAGAAATGATTTATTGCCAAACTGTACACATAGAGTTTAGATTAAAACACAATATATTTATCAGCACAAAAATACAAAAAACGGCAGCAATAATAAGTTCAGCACTGACCTGCGTAAGCCCAACATCTCACGCAAGGCTGATTTTCAGCATACCTCTTCATTCGAGAGATGGTCGTCGATATTGAGTCATGCGATGCTAGTATATCGCTTATAACTGAACTAGAGACTCTAATAAAGTCACCTAACTCCAAAGGCGCCCCATAACAAGGATCCCATTGAATATAGCCTTTGTTCTGTACTGAGGCATCATTGGATTGATTACAGTTCGTATTTCTGGTGGACTGCACGTCGTTTGATGTCTCTCAGGTAGGAGTGGAGCCCGAGCGCTCTTTGCTTTGTCTGGGTTATAGGTAAGTCTATTTTAAATGGAAAATATATTAACGGACATGATTTATGTTATATAGGATCGGGCTCAGTGGCGTGCATTGGAAGAGGCCTATGTCCAGCAGTGGACTCGTATAGGCTGATACGTTCCCATAATACATGCCCATGATGGGACTCTAAGCTGCGCCTCGCGTTTTTACCCACGTGGTCAATTTCCGCAAAAATAAGTAGTAACCACACGCCTATTCCGTGACCAAACTTCATTCGTATTTACGAAATTTCATAAGTCTCTTATGTTGTCCTTCAATTATACAGAGTTAGCCTAAATCCTAATGTGCCAACCTTGCGGAAGAAGTCTTGAGTGTCAACTGGTATGTAGACTAAACATAGACATATATATACAAAACAAAGAAATTAATTCTTAAGCATTAACGAATGCCAAGCGAAAAACTCAAACAAGGTTTTTCGGAAAGAAAAAGTACGACCACCGACTGGGACTTGAACCCGCATCCCAATGTTCCCTCAGCAATATTTTTTAGAAAAAGGTTCACTCCAATCTCAATAGATGGCGTACACTTCAACCTTAAGACGGTTAAATAACGGAAGACAAAATTCGACACTCGATTTGGTGACCACCGTAGCTCGATTGGTAGAGCGCTTCCCGCGCTGAGGGAAGATTGGGTTGTGAGTTCAAGTCCCAGCCGATGTGGTCGTATTTTTTCTTTCCGAAAACCCTTGTTTGACATACTAATTAAATGTCATTATTAGGTGAAGAAACCAATTGGAAAAACAATATTACAATTACAAAACACTTTATTGTTTACCAGTTTAGGAAAAAAATAGCACAATATTCCTTACTATGGCAGCACAATGGGCGGTCTTATCGCGTAAAGCGATCTCTTCCAGACAACCTTTGGATGGAAATTATAGAAAAAAAGGAGTAGACGGCGGTGTATAATGCAACTAGATTACAATTATACCTGCATACCTAAATATACATTCCAATACATACCTATATACTAATACATACCATATACCTATACATTATTACGTAAATAAAAGCATTCGACTTCGTGGATCATCCAAAATTATTACATAAGCTTGATGGTTATGGTATTAGGGGTAGAGCACTTGATTGGCTATCTAGCTATTTAAAAAACAGAAAACAGTATACTGAGATAACTAAAGTAATAAACAACAACAAAAATACATTGACAAAACAGAATTTTAGGTCCGAAATAGTTTTAAATAATAAAGGAGTCCCTCAGGGGAGCATTTTAGGCCCTTTACTCTTCTTGATATATATCAATGATCTTCCCGAAGCTACAACTCACAATTGTATTCTTTTTGCGGATGACACAACAGTAATCGTAAAATGTGACAAAACAGGTTCAACTCCGAAAATTGTATATGAAGCCTTATCTGACATAAATAATTGGACAGAATATAATCACCTCAGTATAAATATAAAAAAAACAAAAATAATTCAATTTAATTCATATAATAACAATCCATTACCCCTTGACATTATGTATAAAAATCAAAAGATAGATGAAGTGGAATCGTTTAAATTCTTAGGTATACATTTGGATAGACATTTGAATTGGAAGGTACATGTCAATGCAGTACATCAGAAGCTGAGTCGCTTTGTTTTTGCGCTGAAGAAACTGAGGCAGACGGTTTCCAAGGAAGCTGCATTAGCTGCTTACCACGGATATGTATCATCAGTCCTTAGTTACGGTCTTATAATGTGGGGAAACTCCGTAGAGTCTGGGTCAGTTTTTAAAGTGCAGAAAAGGTGTATCAGGGTGATAAACAAAGCATGGTTCTTGGACAGTTGCAAACCATTATTTAAAAAATGTAAAGTCCTTCCACTTCCATGCATGTATATAAGAGACGTATGCATCTTTGTTAGAACACATTCAAATTATTTTACAAAACGCAATGAAGTTTTAATGAGACAAAAACGAGCAAAGTTTAAAAACTTACTATATCAACCTCCTTGCCGTAAATATATATATGAAAAAAATGTTTTTAATATGTGTATCCTAGTGTATAATAAACTACCCGACAATATAAAATCGTTGCAGGGCAATGCATTCAAAACTGAACTTAATAATTATTTAATGGACAATTGTTTTTATAGCATGATAGAATATTTTAATCGAGAATGTAATTAAATTAAATACAATTATTGTTTTAAATACATTTTATAGTAATTAGAGACTTGACATAATATTTGCACGCTTGCTTGCAGGCTGAATACTGGACTGTTGTAATTAGTTTTAAGACCTTTATTGTATGTATTCTTGCAAATAAACGATTGATTTGATTTGATTTGATTTAATATAATAAGTAGCACGTTAATTGTAGAATATCTACAATATCAATGATAACTACAGTTATATAATACATTTATATTCAACTTCTAGTTGTAACGCATACCTAAAATTATGCAATTTTATAGATGTACTTAAAGACCCAACCTTCTGATTCCAATAATGGCCCTTCAATGATATCCAAAACGACGTCGGATCGATGTTAGATAGCTCACGTGGCTGTTAACAGGTGGGTGTACGTTGGTGATAGGTATATGATAGATATCGGATGTTTTACGATAAAAGTCTATGTTAATTGTACAAATTAATGTGTTGTTATGGTATTTATGAGCATACTAGCTGCGCCTCGCGCTACCCGCACCAGTTCTCGATCATTTTGTTTTTTTATAGGGCTTTGTAGCCAGCTAAATTACTAGGCATATGAGTCTTTAATATCTGATGTCTCGGAGTGATGAGCACAATGCAGTGCTACGAAGTGCTTTTATGTTATTAATAGTTTAAGGTGGCACTGCAATTGTAACGGGCAAGCGTGGCGCTTACCATCAGGCGAACGACGTGCTCGCCTTATCACTCATATTTTTCAATACAAGTTTTTAACAAAATCGTAATAGGAACCCCGAACTGATTAAAATGAGCCCAAACATTAGTAGTTTACGATTATCCGTCAAGGAGTTCCATTGCCCACCTTCCGTCTGCATCATTAGATCAGTTTATTGTCACCATAATATTGCATTGTCATTGGACTTTGACAAATATGCAAAATTTCAACTTCGTAGGACATGAGAAAGTGATCTGATTCAGCTTGCAAGATTCCACGCGAACAAACATAGTAAGGTACATGTATAGAAAACATTGCAAGTTAAATAAAAGCTTGTAAAAATCTATTACTCCGGAAATGGCTTGAAGGATGTTGAGTTGTATGTTGTATATATTTTCAATATCATGTTTGAGTTAGTGTAGTTCTAGTGCTAGTGAATTAGTGTAATGTAGCAATTGTTACCCTGAAAGAACACATGAACAATGTCTTCGCCTTAATATAAATAATAAGAAAAGGCCGAATGCCTTTATTACTGAAAACAAACTACACTCTACTTACTAAAACTAAACTAACTACATACAAGGAGAAGCAATTGGACAACTCATAGACCATTACTCTCTCTTAGACTCAGAGGCCTATAGGTAGCTCAAATGCTCCAACCCACTACCAGTTGGCAGCGTACCGTATAAGAAAAGTGTTAATAGACACATTCTTAGTATTATGCTATGTATCAGTTTTAGTTCAATTTAAATTACTTATTAGCCTAATTATATGACTAGATTGTAATACAAATAGGAAGCATCGTTATGTATGATGCTTTATAGAATAATAGAAAAAACGTTCGCTCCCGCACGAAGCCGGGAAATGGTAGTGTAAAATTTCTATAACATTTACTAACACATTAGTGTAAGAGTTAAGTACAAATTGTATTAAACAATAGTCTAAAAACATCCTTGTATTCAAGTACATACTCTACAAGAGCTGACTCATCGTTTGTAAATAGAATAAAGGTGCCGTCACAAACGCTAACAATTGATTTGACAAGGGTCTAACAGCATGTTCGGATTCTAGGTAAGTTGACTGAAGCAAAGTGGCGATAAGTAAAAAATAACATCAATAATCTAGAATTAAATAGGTATGACGTGATTACAGTTTGAGTTCAATGTGTATTTTTTGTGTATTCTGAAAATATACCTATTAAATATCTTCTCATGTTGTCTCACAGCCATCAAATGTCTTTATAACCGGATGGCGAGCATTGCCCGCAGTTTCAGCTGATGGAAGATTTTTTTTAATGTAACTGAATGACGTAACAAGCTACTTGTTTGCCTGATGGTAAGCAATACTCCATCCCATAACAATGACAGCACCACCCAGAAATTTGCAACATCCTGCGCGGCGCTGCACTGCGCTCGGCACCCTGAGACAATTAGCTGTTGAGTCTCCTAATCCCCAGTAATTTCGCTGGCTAAAAACCGGAACACAAATGCTTGCGCACTACTGCTTGGCGGCTGAATAACTGGCAGAGTGGTGGTACCCACCTAGACGGCCTCTCGCATACGAGAAACCTACCACCAGTAACGACGACCTGAAATTTATTTTCTTCTTGTTCGTTTGTTTCAGTTTTCAGTAGATCACATAATACATTGACATAGAGTCCGCCCTATTGGTAGGATTGTTGACACACACACACACACACGTGTAACATAGACAGACCAATAAGAAGATCCTAGATACCCACATTTTGACGTCACGCTCAAATTTTGACAAATAATGCCGTAAAACTTTAAATTTGTTTTATTTTACATTACACTAATATTGTAAATGCAAAAGTTTGTTTGTTAGTGTGTTTGTTACTTCTCAACGCTGCTGTAACGGCTCAACGGATTTCAGTGAAATTCAGAATGGAGATAGCTTATAACCTGAATTAACAGTAAAGAAAGAAAAAAAGAAAGAAAAACCATTTATTCGGCACACGACAAACAAATAATACAAAAAATAAAAACTTAAATAATAAACATATGTGCCGAATGGGCTCAGCTCAGTATAAAATGCCAAGAGTTTTACACAACAGTAGGTTTCTTTTTATCTAGCGATATTGCTGTTGGAACCGTGAAGTGCAGCTAATAAATAATATAGTGTTGTTGGGACGGTCAGAAAAACCTGGGATGTGAGAAATCTTAACGCAAAAAGGGTGAGAGGAGTACAAACAAATAGAATATATCACCGCAACAGGCGAAAGAGTATAACGTAAACATGTTTCAAAGTTTTTTCAAAGTACCTACATATTGTGAGAAGTTTTTCCCTTTTCACGCAAGTTAGCTACAATGGCTGATAAAATATATCTTTCTTGTTTTGATGCTACTTATGTCTTACGTATTGTATCTTATGGATATTTGATGCGTGAGATGAATTTATGTATACATACGTATTTTATAGTTTTATAAACATTGAGCGGGGATCCTATTCTATCCTGTCCTTCTAATATTATGAAAGCGAGAATTTGAGAGGATGGATGGATATATGGATGTTTGTTACTCAAACGCATAAACTTCTAAATGGATTTTGATGAAATTTGGTATGTAGGTTAGGGTCTGGACATAGGTTACTTTTTACCTCAGGAAACGGCGGATGAAACCGCGGGTGAAACTGAATAAATCTTTAAGGCCCCATTTACCTACAGTAGAATTATTAAAATATATTTCAACTTTCATTTAGATAAACGATTTTACTCATTTAGGTGTTCAGCCATCAGTCCAGTACGGGACGGCGCGGCGCTCGACCGGTTTCCAACCGTTCAGAGGTTCTTCATCATGAGCTATGCGAGTGCTCCGTATGAAAGGTGCTCGCACACTTACGTAAGTAAAATCGGTTCAAATAGTGTCAATAATTTGTCAAACTCACAAAAGTTTTAATCAAATAATTACAGTAGAATTGTTTTAGTTGTAAAGTAGAGAGTTTGATAAGCACCTTAAGGTAAGTATATAGAAAGGTATACTATACTATATGTATGGGTTAGGGGATATCGCCTTTAGGTATTATTCAAACTAATTCATTTCTATAAATAAAGTGATATAAGATTTTAAACTATCATGGTTAAAATTAGGGCATGACATCGATGATGACCATGATAGACCATCTTTGATGGTCTAAAAACTTCGACATCAGGGTTGACCACACTCCCACACGAGAGAAGAAGAAGAACTATAATGGTCACTGACATTAGAATTAGAATTTAAAATTCGATAAAGAGATCGTTTAACCGTCTTCAAAAAAAAGAGGAGGTTCTCAATACGATTGTATTTTTTTTACTCATTTTTGCTTATTATAAATATAAACGGCTACACTCACGTTATGATTGTGTCGAAATAGTTCCGACATTTTTTGTTTGTTGATTTGGAAAAATATTTTTGCGAGGGGTTCAATATAGCTACAAAGTGGTCCCATATAATTTTCATCGATATTCGGCCTTGGACTTCTCAGATACATCAGGGCCCTAATTCACTATGACAACTTAGCGAATCCTTGCTTCAAAGAAACGTCGATTCCTTCATTAATAAACGACATCTGTGAAATTCGTATTCTCTATGACGCGTCATATATATGAATATATGAATGCGTCATAGAGATGTCGTTTATTAATGAAGGAATCGACGTGTATTCGCCAAGTTGTCATAGTGAATTGGGGCCCAGAATTGAAGTCAGTTTTTTTGTTATATAATCAATTATTATAACAACAATACAATAATACCTACTTTATTGAACACCAAAAGAGGAAACAAAATCTTACAGTTACAAATAATAGTGGTAGATCAACAAAATCTAACAAAAACCCCAGACACAAAACAATAAACAAAAAATTGTAGAACCAATCAATGTATCAAAATGTTGCGGAAAGAATATTATAACTGACGATGGGCAATATATCTGTCAGAACTGAAGTTAAATAAGGGCATTTATGAAACGATTTTCTTTAGATAGCCATTATATAAATCACTCTCTTACTTTTTTACGGCTTGTTATTTCATAAGCCAACGTTCCTCTTAGTTCCGTAGGTCATAATGCACTGCCATAGTACTACAGGCTCGCTAAAGGCTTACATCCTCCGTAGACGAAGGAATTCTACTAGACACCGCATATACTACAGTGTCATAGTATTTAGTTATAATTAGAGACTGACCGCGAAATTACCCGCGAATTTTAATATTATCAGGCGCTTGCGCACTCCGCACTGTAGGTACGAAGCTACAAGTACATAGCCGGGAGTGGAGTGAAGATCGAGTTCACAAGTAGAGCGAAGGGATGACGTAACGAAATTTCTGGCGCGAGCCTATTTATTAAAACTGTACGTCGTATCCCTAGGGATTTCGTGAAATCTCTGGTATTCTCATTTCCCTGCGACAGGTATTTGTCAAATCACTAGATGTTGTTTAGGGAAATTATAAAATGTTGTTATATAACATCCTACGTGATTTGGTCACATCACTTAGGGAATTGACCAAACTTCTGTTTTTATCACATCTCTGTGACATATAGGTACATCTATACGAGTTTCTTAGTCTATGTCTGTACTAGAAGCTTTCTACCGGCGTACCTGCATCTCAAAAATGGGGCGCTCCATTCACGATATTTTGCAAAGAACGGCCCGCGACGGGTGACGGGCGACGGGCGCTTGCAACTTTGATGAGTTTGGACTGCGCCCCGCGGCGGGCGAATTGTTTGCAAATAACGTAATCGGATTCCGTGAATAATTCGTTACGCTTCTTATTGGGATACAAACAAACAAACAAAAATCATTTATTGACATAATGTACTGTACAAGGTAAGTATTGAATCCATAGGCTCCCGAACTAGTGGAAACTGTGTTTCAGGAGCCAGTGGCTTCTCCCAGTTTGTTAGGATATATTTACATGGGATGCTTAACATTTTGGATGACAATGAGGTTATTTTGTGTATGTGTGTTTGTGTGTTTTTTATAAGACTCGGAACTTTAGAACTATGAAGATCATAGTATAGTAGCATATAATAGAGATTCTTATACATACGCTAGTAGGAGCACTGTATCATAGGTATTTTTATATTTTAACTATTGAATACACTACTTACGAAGTTAATGAAGGCTTGGCTAAAGAAACCTGCAGGGGAATCGTGTAACTCGAACTTCGATCACGATCGCTTTCAAAGATCGATCAAAGAGCGATCGTGATCGGTATTTAAAGCTGGAATAGTCTAACATTTCTACAAAAAGTCGCATCCCAATCCCTGTCTTAAATGATCATCATCATCCACATCAGCTTATACGAGTCCACTGCTGGACATAGGCCTCTCCCAATGCACGCCACTGAGCCCGATCCTAGGCTCTTCGCATGCAGCTACTACCAGCCACTTTACGTAGGTCGTCGCTCTGTCTGGCCGGAGGGCATCCTATACTACGTTTGCCTAAACGTGTTCTCCACTCTAGAACTCTATCGGTAATCGGTTCTTCAACATTTGTGACCGGCCCATTGCCACTTCAGCTTACTTATTCGGTGAGCCATGTCGGTTACTCTGGTTCTCTGTCGGATCACCTCGTTGTGGATTCGATCCTTCAGGGAAACCCCGAGCATAGCTCATTCCATGGTTTGCTGAGCGATTTTAAACCTATGAACCAGTCTCACAGTCAGTGTCTACGTTTCGGCTCCGTATCTCATTACGGGTAGGATGCACTGATTTAAGACTTTTGTCTTCAGGCATTGTGGGATGGGTGACGACAAGACTTGACGAAGTTTTCCAAATGCTGCCCAGCCCAGCTAAATCCTCCTATCGACTTCCCTCTCAAAGTTGTGCCTTTTGCAGTTTGGAGGATGCCAACACCTTCCTAATTTGAAATTAAAAACGATCGAGATCGGTCTTCGAGTCAGATGCCGCCGCCAAGCAGTAGTGCGCAGGCATAACTGTGTTCTGGTTTGAAGGGCATTGTAGCCAGCGAAATTACTGGGCATTATGAGACTCAACAGCTAATTGTCTCAGGGTGACGAGATAAGTTCAGCGCCGCGTAGGATTTTGTAAAATAAAATTCTGGGTGGTGCTGTTATTGTTATTGGTTGGCGTATTGGATACCACCAGTCAAACGACCAGCTCGTTTCGACATTCAGTTACATAAAAAAAGATGATTCCACTGCAGTTGTTGACTCTCGTCTTTCGAATTTCCAGATACCTACTTTGTGATGCAGAATAAACTTTTTTCTGTGCTCAAATATTAATATGAGACGAGTGAAGCTAAATATAACATTAGCTGTGGAAAAGAGCTTTAAAGCATTTGATTTACTCGTTACTTATTCAAGGCATGTTTTCCCTGCGACCATGATTGCGATTATTTACATTTCAATAACTATAAACCGAAAACGAGTCTACCTACGACTATAAACACACATCAACACGCAAATGTATTATGTGTATATGTGGGATTGGAAGGGGCACGAGCAATTATTAGAAACTGAATGCACGAGTATTTCCGTTTCACGATCACGAGTTTTAGTAGTATTGATTAAACTTAGGGCAGAATGGTCCTTGTCGCTTGTTTCATTACATTTAAATTTATATCTGAAAGAAAGAAAGAAATAAAGAAAATTATTTATTCTCGCAAACCTACACACAACAACAAAATTCAAAAGTTCTTTATTTCAGTTTTGTCGTCACAGACGCACTTATGAACGTCAATTATTACAATGACTCTACCACCGTATCGGAAAAAGAACCACAACACACAAATACCGCGTGTATTTGTGTGTTGTGGTTCATTCAACAAAAAACAATGTATACAATAATTATAATGCGTCCGTGTACGTAGATAGCTGCCGTGCACAGTGTTGCCAGAAAAGGTTTGAGCTCAGCTTAATATTGATGTTGTGATTGTATCACAACGCTGGTTTTCAGCTATGTCTATATATATATTCTTGAATTATCAGCTCATTACGTGCCCGCTGTTGGGACGCGAGCTATCATTACATACAGATTTTCTTACGATGTAATACTTCGCTAACGTAAAAGAGGCCTAACGCGGTAGCAAACTCAGGTGCGTCAGATTCAAAGTCGCACGAGTTCTACTCATTCACGCATAAACGACTGAGTGGATTTTGATAAAATTTGGATAATATAGATACTTCAGGTCCTGGATAAGAACGATGGACTAGACGGTAGACGGCATATATATGTATAGGTATAGACTAGTTACTTCCCGCGGTTTTCCGGGACAAAATGTGTCTACCGTCCTTTTCGTACCGTATATATATACAGTTGGATGTACGATGATGTTGATGGATGATGTATATATATATATATATATATACACACATTTTTACAAAACGTTGCATCTTCTTCTCTCGATTGGGTGTGTGGCCGGAGTTCTTAGAACACCCTAACGCTTCCGACATGGCCTAACGATTGTTGTCCTATAAGACAACAGCCGGGACCGACGGCTGAACGAACTTCAGATCTGCTAGGCTACTGCATTTCTATATAAGAGTGTTTTTATACACTTTTTATCCCAGAGTTCCGTAATACAGAAGTAAAATAAAAAAATTGTTCTGCATATCTAAGATCGCCGATTTTTTTATTATTATTATATAAAAAAGGTAGGTATTACTTTAAACATTTATTTGAAAAAGAAATTTCTTTTATTTCATTCTGCAGCATAACCACAGCAACAAAAAGTAAGGGTATTTATTACATTAAATGATTTGTTCTCTTTGAACCTATATTAACTGGAATACATTTATTAACTTCCAGAATAATTAACATCTGACTGAGCCATAGCGAAGCGTGTCCGGATTTTAGTACAAAAAAAATAGAAGGTGGGCTTGGGCCGATAAATTTCGACCCACACGCTTTTCCCAAACATGATCCCGAAATTCCATCATTTCCGGGCACTACATAACTATATAATATGTCATAACCATAACCGTACCTAGAACTGGGCGAGTATGATGCATTCTTCACATAACTATCAGCCTATCAGGAGTAAGAGGTCAAAGGCAGGTCACGGTCTTATATGTAAAGGACTAGCTGATATAACTGATATAACGTAAGTAATAGTTAGTACTATTATTTGCTAATACCCGCGACTCCGGCTTCTAAGGAGGTGTTCGTTTTTTCGGGATAAAAACACAGACTTAAATTACTTACATACCAAACTTCTTCAAAATCATCAATCCTTTCAGTCATCATAAAGTTATGAAGTAAGAAATATATATATACACACACACACACACACACACACACACACCCCCCCACACTCTAACACCCTCACGCCCTAAAAACTGACTATCGTATATCGAATGCGCAAAACTTTTTCATATGAATGAATTATTCGCGCTGCTTAGTCGTTTTATGGATAAGAACAGTAGAACAAAAACGAGATCAACAAACAAACTTCAAAGGTCTCAAAACTCATTTAGTATTTAAACTCGAACAAACCGCCATATTACTACAATCTCTGAAGTACAAACGAACACACAACTCTCAACTATTTCCTGAATTGTCGGTCTCAAAGACCGCTGCGGCCATGAGAGCAGAGCATTTGAAAAGCTTTGCTATTTCACTGCAAGTAATGGAAGTTTAGGAATATTGTTCCTAAATAAACTTATTACAATAAATACATTTGCCCAACGTTCACATACATAGATCCTGGCCCCTAACTAGGATACCAGAGACTGCGAGGACCACGGTCCCACAACACCCAGACACAAAATGCTTGCGGTTTTTTTTCGGTGAACAGATTTACACTACTAGAATTACAAGTTAAATTGTTAGCCGAAAGTCACCGTCCAACTATTTTAGTTATATTCCTCTCGTTGCATGGTTGTCTGGGAGAGATATTTTTAAGCGATAAGACCGCCTATTGTGACACATTTTTATATTTACATATATAGTTTATAATCTACCTATAATCTTTTAATGTTAGATAGATAGATAGATAATATAATAGCATCTTATTGGCATTTTTTAGCTGTAAGGATGTTATTTATTATGAATAAAATAAAATAAAATAAAATAAAATAAAATAAACACTTTATTATTCACCTTAAAAATAGAGATAAAGTACAATTCAAATGTTTACAGTGGTGTAACAATGGGCGGTCTTATCGCTTAAAGCGATCTCTTCCAGACAACCTTTGGATGGAGAGGAATAACGAAACATACACAGACGGTGGTGATAGAAAATATAATAGACATACTAAGGGCTTACATATGTTCTGTGGTGTTATAATAAAGTTTTCATTCTAATCTAATCTAGTTCATAAAAACAAACAAAATTCCACACTACGGTTCCATAGCTTACAGAATGTAAACCGTTAACTAGATTTATCATGAGAGTGCGACACTCATATTTCGGCATCTAGTTGCCTGTTCTACCGTCCAATTTGTTAGTATAACGGGATTTGAGCGATTTCCAGGGAATTCCGGAATTTGCTGAAACAGGATCTCTCTGAAAATGTTTGACAAGTATATACGGGAATATAGAAACTTTCAGGTACACTTTGATCGTAGTATTGGATTATTTTTGGTAGTGATTATATTCGTTATCTTTGCATACATCAAATGATGAATACTGTCACCCAGTTGCAGGAAACGATCTTTAAATTTTAAAGACGTTTTTAAACACTAATCTGTCCTCAGATGAATAGTGTCGTTCCTCTGAGAATCTGTCATTAAACTATTGTCAAATGTCATTTTTTAACAATCAATCCTCAATGCTCAGAGCCAAATTTTTCTTTGCTCAGAGCTCAGAGTAATGACACTTACTCTAAGAATCAATCAAATTAGCGTTTCTAGAAGAGTACGAAAACTACGAAATTCGTACTTTTTGGGTCATGCTTGTAACTTAGTGCAATTAATCTTATTCTTGTACCTTTTTTAAAGAGAGTTAATTAAGTTTAGAAATGAGATATTTACCATGCTTTAAATGTATTTTGGAACATCGATATTTCGGTACTTTACGTCACGAGGAACTGAGGATGTTGGGGATGGGTATGGGTAGAGTAATAAAACAATCTACCCTCTTCCTTCACGTTTTTTACGTTCGTCACCGGTACTGTAGTGTTGTTTGTCAGTTACAACTCGATTAAGGTGACGACACACACTATATCTGGCAACGCTTCATTAAATTTAATGTGAATTTACGTAAAAAAGCTTAAATGATGAGCTTTCTGCAACTGGTAAGTGTCTATTAAATTTAATAAAATAAATCATTGATAACTGAAACAACTACCATCTCTTCTGTGACAAAGGTTTTACCTAAGTCCTAAAGTAAAACTTATTTAAAAGTGATATTATGTAGAACCCTGGATTTCATAAACCATTTTTCTTACGCAACTTTTGAAACTTCATCCAAGCGCCAGATAAGAGCATTGTGGGGACATTTACAACTTGAAAACAGATGGTTTTGCGCCGCGCCCGCGACAGCGCGATATGATGTGTGCCGAGTACTTGTTGACACAGGAAGTGATGAGACCGTGTGAATGGCGTGAAATAGAAAAATGGTAGATAGAATTTCTGATATCAACAGGTGAAATGGGTGTTGTGTGTGTTAAAAGTTTTATCATTTCACAACACACATTTCACGTTTTAACTTAAAAGGTAAAATATAATGAAGAAGATAGAATGTTAAAGAGAAGATATAATCATATTTCAAACGTCAAATATCAAATATCGTTTGCAAAGATATTCATTAACAGTTGTATGCAAGTATTGAATTTGCACCTCTAATTAATATAAAGTCAATCTTTTAATCTACTTAATAAGTACCTATTTTACATCTCTGGTACTAATGGTACCAAGGTTAACGACATTATACCTACTTACACAAATGTGTATCATTTTCTGTATGAGAACACACATCTGAACATTAAAAAAAATTCAGCTCAGATCTTGGAAATAGGTATCTAGAAAAAGTAAAGATAAGATTAGATTATATCACTCTGTATTATACAAAAACAAAAATACATACAGAACAAATAAAAAATGGAACTTAAAAATATTATAATAAGTATATTGAAATAAATAAAAAATGACTCAGACAAGAACAGTTCTATCTTCAAGGTGATGTATTATGCATCTATATTTCTTTCCGACGACTTGCTTCGGAAGCATTCTTCTTCTTTTGAATAAAATATGCCACGGAATATACGTTCAAGTTTTAACAGAAATATGAATTCCCACTGTGCTTTTTAATCATAAGAATGGTGTAGTTTCTTTGATATACTCATGTTTTCTTGAGTTTGAATATGTAAAACAGCTTTAAGTTTTCAGCTCTTCTGCCAACTTGTTTGACTTTACCTGATTTTAGATTTTGTAGTATTTAATGTAATATTGCTGCAATGCAGTGCCGCGCAGGATTTTGGTGATGTGCAGGCGTATTTCTTACCATCAAGCGAAACACATGCACTTCTCGCCCATCAGTTACATAAAAAACTGCTTTTTGAACTATGTAATTGTTTCTGACATGTATGCAACATTGGCAACAAATATTATCGCACTAATATTGTCACCCGGGCACAAAAAGGGTATAAGCTATTTCTGTTACAAATTTCACTCAAATCCGTTGATCCGTTGTGCGGCGTGAAGAAGTAACAAACACATATTAGTGTGCCTACAGTAAGGGCGTAGCTTGCGTTTTTTGGCATTTAAGGATATGTGTCTGCTCTCAAAATAACATTTTCGCGATCGTAGTATGTACTTAGATTTTATTATTTTTCCAAAACCTGTTAAATTTTTTCATATCTGTACCTCACAAATTCTTACATGTTAATTTTAAATTTTAAATCAGGTATAAATACTAAAAATTAAGTTCTTAATATTCTACTATTGTAAAAACACAGGCTGATCTTAGGAAGACGCTGTCTTTTGTAACACAGTTTTAATAACTAAAACAAAAGGCAGAGTTACAACAACCACATATGACACATATTTTTGCAATAAAGAAATTTGTAATTTGTAGATACAGTCTACTAAACTATGCAATACGAGATTCCTTCGTAATAATGGATTCATCACTAATATGCACCTACTCATGACTTCAAAGGCTAGTCTTGTGATTCACACTATCCTATACCTACACTAACTCACAATCACGGAGGCTGCATGACATATGTGGCATTCGTGTCATAGCCGCGACTGCTGACTGCTATCCGATATCACTCAAGACAAAGGCTTCTGTTTCAATATCGATACGTGGTCAATTTATATGTTACTCGCATTGAAATTCTGACAGGCTTTAACTAGAACTAGAAGTGATATAAGTATGTGTTTGTAATAAAAAAGTTAGATACCACATGGGTATCTAACTTTTTTATTTGGTACTAGCTTTTCCGCGACTTCGTCTTTGTTCCCCATTTGAACCTATATTCGTATATTTTACAAGACCATCTTAGCAAGACAAATAAGACTGTCAAGCTGTATCTTTGTAGTCACTCAACCGGTTTTGATGTAACATACCCTATAATCTAATTAGACTAATGCTACCAAACTCTGAAAACCCTATCAAAATCCGTTTAGCAGTTTCCGAGTCTATAGACAACAAACATATAATATACAAACAGACGAAAATTTTAAAAACCGTTAGTGTTCAGTACCCCCTAAATAGTCGATCCCAATTGGTTTTTCAAAAATATTTTCAATGTACAGAATTGTCTTAATTCGATTTTTATAATAGTAACAAATAGATTCGTTTTTGAAGTAAATTAGGCAACTATTAATTAGCCTATTGTAACCCCGGGTCGGCTAGAGTAAAAAAATACAGTGAACTTTCCATATTATTTCAAACAAAGTGAAAAGTACTTCAGTAAAAGCTGATCGGAAACATTCTCGTAGCACATATCGTAGCTCGTAGCAGTGTCGTAGCACCACCGTAGACATGCCCAGGGCCGTGGCACATCCCTTCGTAGCTCATAAGTTGCAGCACTTTCTAGTTCGTGGTAGGTCTCTCGTATACGGAACCGCTTTGCTAGTTAATCTGCCACCAAGCAGTAATGCGCGAGTATTACTGTGTTCTGGAGTGAGAGTTCTGTGTGTTTGAAGGGCATTATAGCCAGCGAAATTACTGAAGACTTAATATCTGATAATCTCGAGATGAAGAGCGCAATGCAGTGCTACGCAGTACTTTTTATGGTATTAAAAGGTCTGTGTGGCATTGCAATTGTTATGGGCAGGCGTGGCGCATACCATCAGACGAACAACTCATTTCCAAAAAAATATTTTTGTTATGTCCGGCGCTATTTGTAGATATTTCCTTATATTTCCTTTTAAAAACAGCTATGACGCTTTATTGCCCCTAATCCATTTACGATTCCTCGACAGTCGGCGAGATCAATATCAGTATCCAAACCAAATAGAACAAATCACCAAACAGACAGTCGCATGGATTTCAAAAGCGCCCTTTGACTCTCCGCGTGCCTTTGTTCCGGAGTGAAAGGGCCAATAACAGGCCAGTGGCTGCCGAGTATTGCTTCCGGGACAAAGGACACCTGTGGAGTATTTGGTAGTTCATTACTATGCAGTGGATGAACCGAGATACTTTCGTCAATAATTTGTCAGGGACTCCAAAATGGTTGCTTTTCTCCCATTTATGTTATAAATGAAAAAGTATCCATTAAAATCGTTTTTTTTTTATTAATGAAACTACATTCTACAGACCCCAGGGTCCGTACTTTTTCGAATACTTCTTTCTTTAGTACATTTTATTTATTAACTCCAACGCAAAAAGAAGGGGTGTTAAAAGTTTGACCATATGCGATTTGGATGCCGTTTTATTTATTTGAAAGCAAGTTTTCTAGCGGTGGTTCTTAGACATGTTTTATCAAAATGTGTCGGTAGCTTATAAATTTTTTTTTTTTATATTCTGCTTCCGCGGGTATCAGAAATACATTTCCTTATTTAATTTATTTTTCATTTCATTTACCATAATTATAATTACATAATACATTACAAAAAAAAACAGAATGTCATCGTCATCATTATCATTAACATGTCTGTGCTGGGATGCGGGGTTTGTCTAACTTGTCTTAGAGAAATATAGGCCATAATCCAGCAAGCGATCCCAGTGTGATGCTCATCAGTCCAAAATTGTTATTTTAAAGTTTTAGGAAGACTATTGGCTACTTAAATTAATGTCAAATGATAGGCACTTAACTATATTATACGAAAGTCATAAAGCGCTACGACTAGCGTACATTTTCATATGATTTTTAGAAACGCGGGTTTCGTCACTTCATTTTCGTTTAAAACCAATTTAATCAAAGTAATCGACATTATTTCCGAATAACCAATATTGTGTACTTATACATCAATAAAATCAATATCTGTCTAACTTAATCAATATCCTAAGCAAATAGAGCAAGTCGTAGCAGACGCACGAATTAATTTCAAAGGCGTCTTTTGTCTGAACTCCGAACTCCGAACACTTTTGTTACAGTATAGGGAAATAACAAAGGCGAGAGTACTGCTCATAATACAAAGGTCACCTGTAGAGGAAGTGATTTATTGGTTAATTTCATTCAGTTATAACATCGTCATAAGCAAAGATTAGCATACATTTTTATCAAGTTGTAGCAACTTTACAAAAGCATCCGCATACAATTTTTCGTTCCTTATAATGAGCAGAATTAATTTCAACAAAAAATGTTTGGAAATTTATCGACTTTAGGCAGAAAAGTTTTTTTTATATCAAATATTACAGTTTTATTAACTAGATGGATTTCTAACCTCAAGTTATTTTTATTTTACAGGCATTATATGCCTACCTCAGGCACAAGGCTTCGCAAAAAAAAAAAAAAAAGATTTTGACGAAGTCTTGGCATTTTGCGAATTAGGTATTTGTCAAATAAGCGGTTTATTTTTCAATGATGTTATTAAAAAAATCGATATAAAAGGTCGACGTTTCTGCCATAACCACGTAATTGGATTTTCTTCGGTCGTCCATTAGGTAAAAGTGTGTTGAAATACGATAAAATAGTAAAATAAAAGCAAAATAACCGACAGCAGGCGTAAATCGATGAAGTAGATTTCATTCTGCGATCAAGCAAAATTGATTTCAGGGTGTCGAGACAAGAAATACCAGTGTCACGATTTTGCAATTTAAAGTTCTAAGTAGCTTTTCATTGTTTATTTCTTTCTCGTGTGGGTGTGTGGCCAACCCTGGTGTCGGAGTAAGACCACCGTACCGGAGTAAGACCGGAGATAGACCACCCGAAAGCCTTTGACATGGTCTAGCTTTTCCATTAAATAGACAGAGTTTTAAAAGAAGAAGAAGAAAAAAAATATTTATTGCCAAATTGTACACATAGAATTTAAGCAATTAGAACACAATAGAAGGTCACGCTTCGTTAGCTAACTCCGTGAAAACACCTAAAAATTATAACATAAAATCTTTTTTTATATTGTAACGTATGAACGAGTGATGCGCAGCATTATAAAAGGAATCGCATCCTAAACAAGTATTAAAAACAACATTAAACATTTTGCTTCTAGTGCCGTGCTACACCAAGGATTATTAAAATCACATGTAAAGCTACAGAGTAGCATTTATTTGATAGAGATGATAACTTGGTTTTTAGACGTGGTGCGATTGTTATGATAAGTGATTCAACTTTTATATGCCTGGAAGGCATTGCATTGGCACCGTGCGTATTTTCACAAAGACATTTTGCTGTAATCTAATTTGACACAAGGGCCTACATCAGTTAAAGTCTACATGAACATGGTTCGACTTGCATGAGCATGTAAAAATTACTCACTACGACGTTTAAAAGTGAATTTTTGTGTCAGCTTAATATATTTTATTTACTTCAGACTTTGACTTTTTTTCTTTCTTTCTCGTGTGTTTACTGGCTGACCCTGGTGTCTAAATTATAAGCCACCTGAAGGCTTCCGATATTGCATAATGACTGTTATCATAAGCGACAACCGGAACTATAACGTGCGCCCCGAAGTACGGTAGCGCAAAGATTCATACACAAACGATCATCCATCCAAGTCATGTCCGCAGCAAACATTGCTTAACCTTACAGATGCATTACAAACAGCTACGCGAGCAATGCTACGAGCGCTACACTCGCTATGCTACAAAACTTTTGAAATCTACCGTTCTACCTACAACGCTCGCAGGGAAATCCAATTCGCAGGTAAATCGAAGCGTCGCATCCACGGTAGCGAGCGTGACAGAGACCACGCTTGACGTGACCCGCCATAACTATAGCTAGTGTGAACACTTGTACCAACTCCGTGATTAAATTGATTCCTGATCCATCACGTTTTAATATACCCGTCGATCGTTAATTCACTTTATTTTATATCAATGCTTTTTTATGTTCTCAGACACCGAAGATATTAGATATTCATTCAGATATTCCATTATATGTACATATAGGTATTTTTCTAGTTGATCGTTGCTTTTATGGTAAAAAAAGCCCCCATAATGTAGTATACATGGGTGTTTCAAATTTTAGGTCACACATATGTTTGAAAGTAAAGTACATACCCATTATGCGTCTAAGATCCATACCGCAGCTAACAAGAGCTGATGACCTTAAAACCGCTGAACCAATTTTGATAAAAACATCTAAGAACCACCGCTAGAAAACCTGCTTTCAAATAAAAAACCTCATCCAAATCGGTTCACCCGTTTAAGACCTACGGCGGTATGTCTGTGACATACAAAAAAAATTACGATTTACGTAAATTTAAGATTTCAAAAGTATACTTTTTAAAAATTAAATAAGTATTATCTCTGATAGTGAAGTACCACGGTTCACTAAATGCCAGTACATTTGCACATACACACAGTACATGTGCAGCGACACAAAGTGTGCCTTTCTTATATTACCTGTTAGTCAAGCATTAGACCGTAGCCTGACCTGATTGAAAGTGATGACGCGATCGATGATGGATCTTGTTTGCCTAGAAGATACCGATTCAATCTGGATTTGAAGACACCTAGATTATAAGAATCAGGAAACAGAGATGCTGGTAAGGTGTTCCATTCCTTAGCTGTTCGCATTATGAAAGTTGAAGCGAAACTCTTTGTTCTGGTAGGAACTTTTTGGCATCCGATACCACTATACGTACGTATACTATACGAAAAGACGCCACTTCTCTCGATCCAGCGCAAGTTTATGTTCCTGTCCCAGGCATCAGCTTGTAGCTCCTGCAAGTCTTTTGCATAAACCACAGAAATGACAGCTACTTTAATCAAGATAGTTACTGCATCTAAATTGAACTAAGCTCATCAAAGGCGCCAATGTGAACTGAAATTGACACCCACATCAAAGTGCGGTGCCATTTACCGCCTTATAAATACCCTCAAAGGCTGCGAGTCATGCCACGAGTTTATGTCGTAGCTCTATGAAATTAACAAGCTTGTACATGCGCCTCACTTCTTATTATCTTTCAGTGCAGTTATCTTGCCAGATTCGAGTAATACTTTGATAACAAAAGTATGCCTATAGGTCTATGTTTGGCCACTATCGTGCCTGATGTTAAGGGACGATGTGGCCGAAAATGTAAAATGTATTGGTAAAATGAAACACAAAATTCTTGATGGTTCACCGAACATCATACCAAACACTTCAGTCAGCACCGATCAGCCTCTCGATTTAGAACCTCACGATAACTCGTTGTTTCATATCTTACGATATAAAATACTGCACACAAAACCAATTCCGTAAATGCAACATGTAATCGATACCGATATTGTAACTGAAACCGTATTAAATTTTTGGAGTGGTATAGCTCGAAAAGGAACATACAAAACGAGATCGATTATAGTCGAATCGATTCGTATTCGTTATCGTGAGGTTTTGAATCGGGGGGCCGATCGCTTTCAAAGATATCTCATGATCGGTATTTGTCTATGATATTGTTGCAACTTTTACTCAAAATCCGCGTCTCTATCCCAAACACGAACGCTAAAAACTTGAAGGACGCTAACCTGTACCTTTTTCCATTTTTCAAAAATCCAAATATGAAGAATTTGTTTTCTCAAAAATGCACTCGATGTTTCTTCAGAACAAAATTCGTCACTACAAAGGAAATCGTAGGACAGGACCTTCAAAGTCCCTATATTTTTCCACACCCTGTTTATTTTTTTTATATTTTTATTACCTAATAGGCAAACATTTGACCGCTGTCTCACCTGATGGAAAGTGATGACGTGGTCGACGATGGATCATGCGTGCCTAAAAGATAACAATTCATTCTGGACCTGGATACACTTAGATTATAAGTATCGGGAAACAGAGACGCTGGTAAGGTGTTCCATTCCTTAGCTGTTCGCATTACGAAGCGATATTGTATTAGCTATTCATTGTACTATGCTTTGCCAGCCCAAGCAGAATGCTAGCGAAGCGCGACGTGTTAATTACCTTTGAAAGGCTTAGTGATGGCATTATCGAGGAAATTAATGAACCTAAACGAAAGATTATATCTATTTGGCTCAACGGATTATATTATCATTGCAATTTAACGGGACTATCATATAGTTCGATAGACTGCTCGAGTGCTTTTTTGTTAATCGGCCTGTTTTTGTAGAAGAAATACGAGTATACACATATATTTCTTTTCTATTACGATTTAATGATACGTACCCTTTTTTAACCGACTTCAAAAAGGAGGAGGTTTACAATTCGACGGTGTTTTTTTTTTTTTTTTTTTTTTGTTTGTTACGCGATTTCTCCGCCAATTATGCATTGATTTCAATGATTCTTTTTTTGATTGGTAGGTAATACTTCAAAGGTGGTCCCATATAAATTTTATCGAAATTCATTCAGTAGTTTTTGAAAAAAATAGCAAAAACAAAAAATATAAGTTTAATCTTCAAGTCGGTTCTTGTTTTTTTCGTAACCAACTTTCTAAAGGTGGAGGTTTGTATTCGACTGCTTCACCTGCCCAGGGTTGACTTCCGGTGAGGGAATTCCTCAACGGTGAATAGTACAGACACAACATTTCGTAAATGGATTTAACCATAATAGCCTGTTCTAAATTCCATCATGACATGGCAGATACACCCAGGATTGACTTCCGGCGAGGGAACTCCTCAACAGAGAATAGGACAGACATGAAATTTTTTTGTATATGCATTTAATTGTGATAGCCCGGTTTTAACTTCGTCATGATGTGGCTTCTAGATCATAAAAGCTTGTCTTTAAAAACTTTTTGATTTAATTTTATTAAAACTATTTTTCACTAAAAAGGGTTAAAATAAATTATTTTTCAAAAAAAACTAAACCGACTTCAAAACCCAAATGACACTCAAAAGTAAAAAATAAATTAATATAATTATCATAAGCGCTACCCACTCATATATTTGAAGTCGGTGCCAGCCAAAAGGTAAAAGGTAAAAGGTAGTAGATAGATACTACCTACAAGTAGTACTTACTATATATGTACATAGTATTTATCTGCTACCTATTAGACTTGGCTTGGCAGGATTGGCAGGATCTATCTTGGGGTAAGAACCAGGGATGACATCTATTTATACCCAAATAAATTGATTTTATTTAATTTTGATTTAATTAACCGGTTCAAAATGTCATACATTATCGCTTACCATCAGGTGAGATAGTGATCAAATTCAAGCCTATAACCAGAAAAAAAAATGCATTTGTAGTTTGCATTAAGTATTAAGTAGTTTAGTTTTAGTATAGTAAATAGATGTAGTTACCTACCTCTCGAAGATACCACCAGGACTGTGAGTATGCTCACAGTCCTGGTGGTATCTTTTATTTTTATTTATTTTTTGATATTGGTCCATATTTTCCAAAACATTTTAGTGCATTTGGATTTGATTACGCTGTCTCGACCAATGATACATTGTTCCGACACCTCACCACTTTTGCAAGTACATATTGTGTGCAAACGTGTGCAGTTGTGCACTATTTTATTATTGCAGATTGTATGAATAAGTTTGTGCAAGGTATTTCATAAGTGTAAGCCAACTTCTATTTTCGTCAGTATAGATAGCAGGTTTTACCCTCCAGCTTAAGCTGGTTAATTACTGTCTGCTTGCTTTGCTGCACGTTTCGGACGAGGTTTGCATCTTGTACTGCCTGCGCATGATTCTATATTTCCTATGACGATGAACGTTTTCCACTACATAACTTGTAGGTTAAAAATAGTACGTGGCGCGCATGCGCCACGCACATGTGATTGTCTCACGTGTCCAGTATTTAATGTACTTTGTAGTCTCACGTATACTAGGCATGCCTTTTAAGTTCTGTCGTTTCCATATTTCCCGGCAATTTTGAATTTGGAACTGTTCTATATTCGAATGTGTTTAAATTTTGAATCTCAAAATACACTCGAGAGCAATGAATCCGGGTCACTTAAAGAATCCTAAAAATCTCGGAAACTAAAAATGCTAGGTTAATGCAATAAATTGTATTTAATAGACAATGTAATACTCCTTAAATGAAGGTATTAAAACTTCTTAGTTATTGTAAAGTTATATCATAAAAAAATCAAATTTGAAAAAGGGCCACTTTCGAAGATGGAACTACGAAATTACAGCATTTGGTTTTGCTTTTGTTTGTAATCTGTCATTTATGTGGGTACATAAACCATGTTGATAGTGCTCTATATTCATTATTCAAGCTGAAATTATGTCGCTTACGCCTGAAGAATGCACCAGAATACTTACAATGCTGGAAACCGGCCGGAGTCAGCGCGATACAGCCAGGACTGTCGGTGTGTCGCTGTCAACAGTACAAAGAGTTCTCCGACGTTACGAAGAAACTGGTTCTAACCTACGCAGACCAGGAACGGGCAGAACCAGGTGTACCACAGCACGAGAAGACCGATACTTGGTGAACACCATGCTTCGAAATCGCTTTCTCACAGGAACTGAACTCACCAATCAGTTTCGACGCCTCGGAGGAAGTAACCCAAGTGCATGGACAGTAAGACGTCGGCTTGCTGAATCTAACTTAAAACCCCTTAGACCTGCAAACGGCCCTAAACTGGAGCGTGGGCATCGTATTTCGAGACTAAGATATGCCCAGAGCCACGTAAATTGGAGTATTGAAGATTGGTCAAAAGTTATGTTCTCCGACGAATCAAAATTTATGCTCTACAAGCACGATGGAAGACACAGAGTGTATCGAAGACCAGGGGAAAGATTCAAGCAAGCATGCATCGAAGAAAAAGTAGCCTACGGTGGTGGGTCTGTACTTGTGTGGGCCGGAATTTCTTCTGAAAGTCGCACAGAGCTGGTGATCATAGAAAACGGCTCTTTAACTAGCGTAAGATATGTGGAAGAAATCCTCAATGATCACGTTGGTCCATTTATGGTCAATTTAGGTGAGGATGCTATATTTATGCATGACAATGCCCGACCTCATACAGGTAGGATTGTGAATGACTACCTTCAAGAGATGAACATTACTCGTATGGAGTGGCCAGCGCGCAGCCCGGATATCAACCCGATCGAGCATGCTTGGGACGAGCTAGGCAGATGCGTAAAACAACGAAACCCTCCCCCAATCACGCTTCGTGAGCTCAAAATTGCTCTCACAGAGGAATGGGAGAATATTCCCCAAAATCGTATAAGGAACTTGGTGTACAGCATGCCAAACCGCGTAAACGCAGTAATGGAAGCACGAGGAGGCAATACGAAGTATTAAAATTCAAGAAAATCGTAATAAAGTTCAAAAATTTCATGTTTCCTATTTTTGTTTTAAGGAGAGATCAGCAGTTTTTTTCTTTATGTAATTTTGTGTTAATAAAATGTATGGTGACTCATATTTTTTTTACTTTCATTTAAGGAGTATTACATTGTCTATTAAATACAATTTATTGCATTAACCTATCATTTTTAGTTTCCGAGATTTTTAACATTCTTTAAGTGACCCGGATTCATTGCTCTCGAGTGTAGTTGAAAGTATCATATTACAATAGTCACAGCGTCGATTGGAATCTATCAGGTTACGTACGAAAATGAATCTTTCTAAGGAAAACGTTCGTGCAATAATTTTCTACAACTTTAGAAGAGGCCTGATACGGCTTCAGTGTTTTGAAGAGCTATCTGTGTTCAGTGATGATGCCCCATGCCTGCGGACTGCCGAACGCTGTTATTTAGAATTCCAGCGTGGACATACTAGTGTTAGTGACAAATCTCGCGAAGGACGCCCAAAATCCGCCTTCACTGAAGATAACATCATTGCTGTGAGACAACTAATTCTCGAAAATCGTCATGTGACGTATCGAGAGATAGAGGCTCTATTAGGCATCTCAGGGACAATCATTTAGAAGATCTAATCTCAAATCTAACAGGGTCACCAAGATACAGGCCTAGCCTAGTTTGGGGCCCACCGACAATCGAATATCAAATCATGGTATGTGTAAATCATATATTGTCATTTAATTGTACAGTGAATTATTGTAAATTTGGTAAATAAATAAATAAATAAAATAAATAAACGATCTTGCATAAAGCGCTGGGTGTGAGAAATCAAGTTTGCCGTTGGATACCGCATCTGCTTTCCGACGATCACAAGGCGGCCCGCGTCAGATGGTGTAAGAAAACTCTGCAAATGTTCAACCGAGGAGAGTCAAATCATGTCTACGACATCATCAGTGGTGACGAATCTTGGATCTACGCCTACAATCCTGATTTCAAACAACAATCTACAATCTGGGTATTTCAAGACGAGCCAAAGCCGACTAAAGTTGTTCGTTCTCGAAGTACTTCAAAGAAGATGGTTGCCACGTTCGTTGGAAAAACTGGCCATGTTGCGACTATTGCACTTGAAGATCGTAGAATGGTTAACGCATAGTGGTATACCACAGTTTGTTTACCACAAGTCATCGCCGAACTTCGAAAATCTAACTCAAAGCGACGCATCATCCTGCACCACGACAACGCAAGCTCACACAGCGTTCGTCAAACGATTGAGTATTTGAAGCATGAAAAAGTAGAAATTCTTGACCATCCTCCATACAGTCCTGACCTAAGCCCTAACAATTTCTTTACATTTCATAAAATTAAGAAAAGTCCTTGTGGTCAGAGGTTCCAGTCCGGTGAAGAAGTAGCCGACGCTTTCAAGTCAGCCATTTTGAACACCCCCACTTTAGAGTGGAATAAATGTTATAATAACTGGTTTAAGCGAATGGAAAAGTGTATTAAGCTACGTGGTGAATACTTTGAAAAACAATACAAAGTACTATAAGGTTCTAGTTGTGTTTTTTCTTCAAACGAACAAACTTAAAAGGCATCTCCTCGTACCACAGCGTATACTTCCTAGTCTGTGGTCTCACCGCACCTCAGATAAACTCGCACAGATAATGTAGGATAATTGACAGTTTCGTTTCACTTCACTTCTTGTTTTTTGGTTTGGATGCAATGAGGTCTCACTGTTTGGATGCATTGAGGTCTCACTGTTTGGATGGCATTTGAGGAGTTGCCATAGCATACTATTATTTCTTCCTTATAACTGTATATATTTTTCTAGTGTTTAATGGTTATTTTTTATTTAATTTCAATGTTTATTTTTTATCTTCGTCTGATTGTTCGTGATGTCAAGGGAAGGGAAAATCAGTGCTAAAGTACCTACTTAAGATACCTTAGCGTATGCTGAGTCGGAACCTTTTCCTGACATCGCGCAACATTTCACTGTATTGTTTTTATTGTTTTTGTTTTGTCTTTATTTTAGTATGTATATGTTCAGTGTAATGTTGTGTGATGTTCGGAATAAGTGTATTTTCTTTTTTTTCTTTCTTATTTGGAGAAATCAAATGGTGTATTTTTATTGGTGATAACAAAACTATAAATCAGTTGCAATATTATTGTTTAAGCACTACTATTAGGAAGCTTAAACTTTTGAGGAGGCCATCAAAATTATATATGATTTTAATATAACGGAGGAGCTCATTATTAGAATGTTGCCTTAACAACGTACCTTAACTACCTCGACGCTCGGATTAATTTATAATTGAAAATTATACCCTCCTTTTAGCTTTGAAGATGAGTATAGACGATCAATGCTTGCGCTGTCGATTTAATTATTCCAACAAGAACATCAACCTAAAAGACCCATATCAATAGCACCAGAGCTATTCAGAAAGGCGGTAGGGACTAGGTGGTAAGTCTGTCGCCATCTGGGTTGGTACAATACAATACAATTACACTTTATTGCATACCACAAACATAATTACGTGAAAATATATAAACCTTAACTAGGGTAATACAATTGGCGGTCTTATCGCATAAAGACATCTCTTACAGACAACCTTTGGATGGATTGGACAAATGTTAAAAAAATAGACGGTGGTGCAAAGCAAATAATTTATATAAACCATAATAACATAAAACAACCACCGCATTGTGAGTTTTTCGTACCACCAAGTATTAGTGCGCCAGTATTGCTACGTTTTGGTTTGAAGGGCATTGTAGCCAACATTGTACATGGGCATATTATGAGGCTTAATATTTGATGTCTTGGGGTGACGAGAGCATTGCAGTGGGTGGCACTACAAATGTTATAGGCAAGCGTGGAGCTTACCATCAGGCAAATGACTTGCTCGTTTCATTGCTCAGTGGTATATAAAAGACACCTCAATATTTTGTCTTAGCGTTCCTCGTCCGTAATTTGAAAAAAATATAGACGAATTATTATTTCAGACGGTTTATATATATTTTTTTTATCCCATTAAAATAGTGGGAACGTGACCAATGGCAAAGAAGTAATATTAAAACTTACCGTCACGTTCTAGCCGAAGTTTGGCGTAGACAGAGCCATATATAAAATTGCTAGCCAATACTAATGTATACCTTCCTAGTATATACTTATATATGTATTTTGTCTGCAGTCAACAAACTATTATATTCTTTATTGTACATAAGCATTAATTTATTTTAGTATGAAAGTTTTCGTGAGTTTGATATATTATAAATATTTAATAACACGGCTAGGACTCACGTAGTTAGTCGAATTAGTCGACCTAGGTTTCGAGCATATCCGATGCTCTTCTTCAGGGCGAGCTTACGCTGCGAGATCGCGGCGACCACCCAGTGGTCGAAACCTTGGTCCACTTATTCGACTAACTACCTAGTCCTAGCCGTGTTATTAAATATTTATAATTAATTAATTTATTTGATTTTTAAGTACTTAACAACAGTAAACCCTTAAGCAAAGATAGCTGTCAATTGAGCAAGTAGGTTTCACTACGGTCAGTATTAATTTGGTGTTTATTGTACTTAAATGAAGGTACCAACCTTACTTCGGTGCCGCTGAACATGTCATAAAATAGGCATTACGTGTGTCGCAGCACTCGTAAACATCCTGTAAGAGGATACTCCAAAAATGGTATACCAAAACTTGGTAAGGCTGTGCTTGGCAGCATAGGAAAATTTAAAAAGGTATTATCTCTACAATCAGCAGGTATAGATAGATAGATAGATAAACACTTTATTATTCACCTTAATCACAGAAATTAAGTACAAGTTAAATATTCAGGTTGTTCGGGTATGTGTCCATAGAGAAAAAAATTGTATAGAGACCCGTCCCCATCAGGGAAATTTGTCCATATGCCAATACGGTGGAACTGAAGATACTTACTAAACATCTCTTTGTACCTGGTTTCACAAAATCATTGTCATTGACGTTAACAAACCTAAACCGATGTTATATTTCAAGACATTTTAAAAGAGTTGAAAAAAGATATGCCCGTAGAGTTTCTTGGTGCTATCTTCTCTAGCGGGCGTATTTCCGAAGCACTGGTAGGGTCAGTTTTCGCATGTCTTTTCTGCACCACGACTTCAATTTGAGTATTGGAAAGAAATGGGTAAACATACTTACCTTTTTTTCAAAGTAATGTTAACATAAGTTATAATTATTAACATTGATCTAGACTGAAAAACAAAAACGTGAGTGAAACCGTCTCAAATAGTTTCAAATCTTTAACATGTTTTTTTATCATGTGTTTATGACCTTTTAAAGTTCACTTTTGTGCCTATTTAATAAACGATATTTGACTTTTACTTTGACTAATAAACCTTGAACTCAAATCACAGGTTTACAGTTCCACCTTTGGCCATATTCATCAATATCCTTGTAGCACTAAGTTTCGAAGCTTGGTCAAGTATGTCGTCACTATTATGTAGAGTGTAGTGAGCACCGTGAACTTTAACAATGAACCGCGCTGTCTCACGAGACCGAACACGCGTTCGAACGTACCACTGCAGATACTAGTTCGCGATACTGAAGTGTCGGAAAACATTTTTGGTAAGCTAATTACGGATTATGGAACTTCTACTGCAAACAAACTAGTGAAATTAGATACTATTCAAGTACCTATATGTTATATCAAACAAAAAACCAACTTCAATGTATCTTCGAAGTCCAAGGTCAAATATCGATGAAATTTATATGGGACCACTTCGTAGCTATACTAAACCCAACGCAAAAGAATTTTCCAAATCGGTTTATGAATGACGAAATTCTGATTCTGAGGTAACAAAAATACAACCAAATAGAGAAACTTCTCCTTTTTAAAGTCGGTTTAAAATAGATGTCACTATTCTCTTTAAATTTGTGCAAAGTTTTAAGCATAAAATATTTTTGTTGAAAAACAAGCTTTCATGACAAGCAATTTTTCAAGACAAGCTTTTAACAAATTAGTATTCGGAACCGCTAAAAACTAAAAACGCCTAAAATGAGCCCAAACACTAGTAGTTTACGATGATCCGTGAAGGATTTCCATTGCGAACCTTCCACCTCCATAATCAGATCCGCTGGCTGTTACCATAATAATGCATTGTCATCAGACTTTGACACAAAATTTCAACTCCGTAGAATAATAACAAGTGGTTCGGATTCAACTTGCAAGATTTGACCCAAACAAACAAACATTGCAAATTAAATAAAAGCTTGTCAAAACGAATAAGTTGTCGAGTAGTTTGGCAAGGCATTTTATAACAATAGAGGAAGCAAATTTTATTTTAGCAAAGAGTCAGATAATGAAGCAAACAAATTGAGCGAAATCTACTTGTACACCACATCACAAAGATTTTATGCCATTTTGTTGTGGGACTTGATAACGAACTTGTTTCTGATAACCTAAAGGAACCCTATTGGTCAAGGCTATGCATGGAGTCCGGTGAAACATTATAGCGGGGTAATATTATTTATGACCTCATATCATAAGATACGCGGTCGGAATAAAGCCGCGGGTGACTTATTTCTGTACTATTTTTTTATTGAGACCATGACCACAACAGAGTTCCAGCCCGAGTACTGGTTACAAATGCCTTCATCATATTCAGCCCATTATGTCCCCACTGCTGGGCTTTGTCTGTATAGTATAGGCCATAATCCACCACCCTGGCTCGGGTTGGTGAATGTCACAATATCCTTGAATTTTTGTGATTAATTCTTGGACATGCCGGTTAACACGATATTTTCCTTCACCGTTTTAGAGCAAGTGTTAAATCCGCACATAACTTAAGAAAGTCAGTGGTGCGGGACCAGCGGGAACTTGCGTGCATCGGACTGAAAGTCACACGTGCTCCCACTGAGCCACACTTGCTCACAAATGTCAATTATATACGTCTACTGCGGCTTATTTTCTTAGAGAGAGTTAGTGGATAATCACGCGAGCTTCTATTCATGCAGGTTTTATGAAGACGTTTGGCTTCACCGTTTTTAGGAAGTCCGCACAGAAGTACAATTGCTACGCGCTACAATCATGCAAGACCACGCCGGGGTCCGTTCTCCGGTAAGGGATGGAAGGCCAACAACTTTACCGCTTAGTGACATTGGTTTCGTCGACAAATGAACTATTTGTAAAATGACCTGTAGTCGTAAAAGGACCTATTCACGATATGTCTTATTCTGAAAATGCCCTATATGGAATAAATATTTAAAATAAATATTTATTAAATAAATATTTGAAATATTTCACAAATACACACTCGCTCCTAGCAACTATTTATGTAACTAGCGGATACCCGGCGTGTGCTACTACGTGCCTAATGCATTGTTTAGTGGTCTAAAACAATCATCGCTAATTGCCTTTCTAATGAAACCGGTTTGGTACATCGGTTGGATGGTTTCAAAGTCTACGGACATAGGTAGAAACAATTTTTGTGTTTTATATATATAGATTACAAAAACTCCCATAGCCACGTAATTATTCAAGAGCCTGTATAAAATGTGATCGGTTTTCCATCTAAAGATATCCAAACAGCTTTCTCCTTGCCATAAAAAGTAATAAACGTAAATCTGTACTAAGCTCATTCCGCTATCAAATATTTAATTAATAATGACTGCTTTTATACACGGCTTCAGTACCGTATTATACGAAGGCTTTAACGTCTTTTATCTACTTTGGTTAATATCCTGGCCATGACGTAATTTATTAGTGTTTTCTGGATACAGGTAAATCGAGAGAGTAAATATTGCAACCACGAGTCTGAGATAATACATGGGGACAATATTATTTGATCCTCTAAAATCTAATTGATGTATTAAAAATAATGTTTGATTAGTTTGACAGAAAATACTTCGACAACACAAACGGCCTCAAAGACTAGGTTAGGTTATGTTAGAGCATGACCACATTTCGCGCGAGCCGAGTGAGCGAAGCGGGCATGCCGCGCAGCGGTCGGCGAAACGCCAGAAAGTAAATTGAGTATATCGATTGATTTGATTTCTCAGAAAAAGAGGATTATTCATTAAAAAAGTTGACCGTATAGATTTTTTTGCTTGCTGTTTTTGCAACATTAAAACGATCACTTAAATACATGCCATATTCATGATGCATGATGCGTGATGCATTACCGATGAAGGAATGTAAGCTATAAATTCAAAAATGTTTTTTCTAAGGGTATTTTCACAAGACTAAAAATCTTCAGATCTACGCACCTAACTACCTAACTGTAGTTTGTGTCTAGTTATTAGCAGCTGTCCCTACAAAAATGTGAATTGAGTTCCAGAGGGTGCAAGTTCCGTTTCATAATAATTACGAAGAAAAACTCACAGTTAACAATTTCTACGGAAAACAAATTTTTGTTTGGTAATTCGTATACCTGTTGCGTTCTCGCGAGATCAGCTTTAGTCATACCAAAATGAGCCTTGCTCTCTCAAGAATAGGTCATATATCGCCACATCTGTGAATCCAATAAAATCCCGCTTAAATGAAACACTGAGAGAGTACTCAATTTCAGGATACGCCAAACATTATTACCTAGTTTAGGAGCGAATAACTTTCCTTCTGTTGTCTAACTTTCATTTATTGTTTTCATATATCGATGTGTCAATATCAGCGAATCCTATTGCTTATATCATACATAATTAAATTAATAATGTAGGTATACTGACATACATGACTAATATACAAATATTTAAATTTAAATAAATATTAAAACCATCAACTAGGTAATTTTAAAATAAATTCTCAAATATATTTTTCTAACACCATTAATAAATAACACTTAGTAATAAGCCAAATGCGTTGAATTCACTTGTGGTAGCTCTCTTGTATGCGGGAAGCCGTCTGGCTAGGTACCACAGATTTGCCAGTTATTCTGCCGCGAAGCAAGCATTACTGTGTTCCGGTTTGAACGGCATTGTAGGCAGTGAAATTGATGGGTATATGAGACTTAATATCTGATGTCTCAGGGTGATGAGAGCAATGCAGTGCTACGCAGTATTTATGGTATTGAAAGTTCTGGGTAGCACTGCAATATAGGCAGGCGTGGCGCTTACCATCAGGCGAACGACCTGCGCTTCTCATCACTCAGTTCCATAAAAAAATATAGTCTTTCAATAAACCCCAAAAACTTATTTCGTTTAGTGTATACTCTCCCACTCTAAATTTGTTCCCTATACGGAATTTACTCATATAAATACGTGATTTCACGCGTCAAAGATTCCTGCAAAATAATTCCACTCTCATTCGTGTTGGCGTTGACGTGTCAGAGTTCCAATTTAAGGCAATTTATATTGCTTGTCGATACTTGCGGGTACTTTCGACGCAAACAAAACGGCCCGGTAAATTCCACGCCCATGTACACTATGGGCAGACTGGGCATTATTCAGAACAATCTAGAAAAACATAAAACAAAATGGAATAATACTTATTTTAATCACGTGAAATAATTGTAGAAATTGAAACCTTTTTCATAGTCAAAGTCATAGAATGACTTTAGCAATAACTTTGTAAGTGGATGAAGAAGAACAACAACGGTAGAGTCAATTAAATTGGGTTATGCGATGTGCCACAGCTCAAATTGTTCGATATTGGTGGTCGAGACCTGTGAGTACTTCCAACGTAAACAAAATGGTGCGTTTATTTTCACGGTTCGGTGGACAATGTTGCTGACATAGGTAGTCTGAGAGATAGCTTCTACAGTTTAACAGTTAGTTATACGGTTTAATTGCAACATTGATCTTGCTCCTTGAAAAAAAGGTTCACTCCTATCTCAATAGATGGCGTACCAACACGTCACCTTAGGTCACTTGTGCAGAGCTCCTCCCGCAGCGCGGGAAGATTATGATGCGGGTTCAAGTCCCAGCCAGTGGTCGTAAATGTAGGTATTTTTTCTTTCCGAAAATCGTTTTTGTGCTTACAGTACCTGATGTACTTTACCTTTACTATGTTCTTAGAGATCTGATTTTTAAAATTGTTGGAACAAAATAAAAGTCTTTTTAACCGACTTCAACTTTCCTCCTTTTTTTGAGATCGAATAAAAATATGCGTAAAGTCATAAATATACATGGAATATCTGATATTTTACATGTTAGCTATCAAAGTCTACCACAATAAATTTTCCGTAACCTGATGCCTGACTTCCTGTCCTCACTTGCTAAAATTAAAAACCACTGTCTCTCCTACTCCCGTTTGTGTACCCTTTCCATCGTCATGACGACCGGCTGACCGGAAACCGGACCGTTTTACGATCACCATTATATTGTTCTAAGTGTCAAAAGAGCCATACACGTAGTCGTGACAAGTAAAACACATTTGTCAGTAGTTTGTCAGAGCGTTTATGAGCGTGTTAAAGCGTGTTTAGTGAATGTACAATTGTACATGTGGTATATAGTATACAATGTAGTATGAGGAATACACGCTTGTGGTAGGCCTGTTATTCTGCCTCCAAGCAGTAGTGCTCAAGCGTTGATAGATACATACATACCTGCAAAATATGGAATGGGTTTCCGCCCGAGGTTTTCCCGCAGAGCTATTACATGGGGTACTTTAAAAGAAGGGTGAAAAGATTCCTTAAAGGTAGGCAACGCAACAGTAATGCCCCGAGTGTTGCAGGTGTCCATAGGCGACGGTAACCGCTTACCATCCAGGCGAGCCGTCTGCTTGTTTGCCTATTCAACAGTCATACAAAAAAAAATAAATTGGTTCAAGGGTACACGAAGTTTTTTTACATAAAGAGATTTCTTATTTCTTATTTATTTTTCTTATTTCTTATTTAATCATGCAATGGTATTTCAAAAGTGACATCTCGGTCGTTAAACCTCCTTCAGACAATAGTCTGGCTGTCGTGTGGCAGTTACCGCACCTGATGAGTCTTAAACAGACGAAACAGCTATACACTCCCAAAATTAACATGTGCATGGGCGTTGAATCTTTTGGCATTTGAATATCTATTATATTTGCCTATAGCTCGAATTACCTTCGTATTTTGAAGATTTCTTATTTATAAAATGACTGCTATTAAATTATTTTTCAAAAAAAACTAAATCGACTTCAAAACCACAAATGGCACTCAAAAGTAAAAAATAAATTAATATAATTATCATAAGCGCTACCCACTCATATATTTGAAGTCGGTGCCAGCCAAGTGTAATAGGTAGCAGATAAATACTATGTATATAGTAATACTACTTGTAGCTAGTAACTATCTACTACCTTATATTATTAAATACTATGTATATAGTAAGTACTACTTGTAGGTAGTATCTATCTACTACCTTTTAGACTTGGCTGGCTTGGCTTGGCTGGCTGGTGGGTAGCGCTTATGATAATTATATTAATTTATTTTTTACTTTTGAGTGCCATTTGTGGTTTTGAAGTCGGTTTAGTTTTTTTTGAAAAATAATTTATTTTAACCTTTTTAGTGAAAAACAAGTTTTAATTAAATTAATTCAAAAAGCTTTTAAAGACAAGCTTTTATGATCTAGAAGCCACATCATGACGAAGTTTAAAACGGGCTATCACAATTAAATTTATGTACAAAAAAAAATCATGACTCTCCTATTCTCTGTTGAGGAGTTCCCTCGCCGGAAGTCAATCCTGGGTGTATCTGCCATGTCATGATGGAATTTAGAACAGGTTATTATGGTTAAATCCATTTACGAAATGTTATGTCTGTACTATTCACCGTTGAAGAGTTCCCTCACCGGAAGTCAAACCTGGGTGAAGCAGGTGAAGCAGTCGAATACAAACCTCCACCTAAGAAAGTTGGTTACAAAAAAAAACAAGAACCGACTTGAAGATTAAACTTATATTTTTTGTTTTTGCAATTTTTTTCAAAAACTTCTGAATGAATTTCGATAAAATTTATATGGGACCACCTTTGAAGTATTACCTACCAATCAAAAAAAGAATCATCGAAATCAATGCATAATTGGCGGAGTAATCGCGTAACAAACACACAAAAAAAAAAAAAAAAAAACATACCGTCGAATTGTGAACCTTCTCCTTTTTGAAGTCGGTTAAAAAGAATAAACTAACGAAAAATGTGGATATGTTTTTGTGCAGTCGTATCAAAAATATCACCCAACTCTAAAACAATTTCAGAAAAAGCTAAGAAACCGTTGTTTTGTTTTCATCCCTCCGGCGCCTTTAAATAATGCATGCCTTTAAAGACATCCCCCAAATTCGCGAAACAACAGCATTTTCCACTTTCTCGAGACCACTTACGTCTCTCTCCTAACGCGATATAGGCCTTGACTTGACAGTTTTTTTTTATTAAAACAGTTATTACGATCAAAAATGGTTGATATAGATATTTCAAGTAACTGCCTCATTGCTAATAAAAAATCTTTTAATAATATAAGAATGTTAAGAGAGAGCATGAAGCAAGCATCTAGATTTTTTTATTTATTTCTCAGTAATTTTCAAGCAAAAATTCACTCTAATATAAAAATTACAGCAGTAAAGTGTTCTATTCAAAATAATAATCATACCAACGACGCGAGGCTCTATTTAGCATGGCTTATTTCAATATTTATAACATAAAAGGTACTATTTCAACATCACATTCACTTCCGAAAATTATAAAAAAATGTTTCTCCCATTAGTATTAAAATTTTGCTCCGTTTTCTGACTTGATACTGTAACTGACATAAATCTTTTTGCTCCATCTGAAATTCGAAGTGCAATGATTTCTGAATCAACCTGGTGATTCATACCCTACAGCCCAGGGACTAATTAGGGTGCGTTTTAATTGCGCAGATCTAGATCATTCCATTCAATCATTTCAAATAAATAAATAAAAAATAAAAAAATAAATATGGCTTTCTAAATTTGAATTTAGAACGATATACGTATATGTAGCGTAGCTAAAGAGCATGTGCGACTTTCGATCCGTCGCACCGAGTTCGAATGACCACTGACTTTCTTTAGTTATGTGCGGAATTAACACTGGCTCTAAAAACGGTAAAGGAAAACATCGAGAGGAAACCGGCATGTTTAAGAATTTATCACAAAAATTCAAAGGACATGTGACATCCACCGCACTGGGCCAGCGTGGTGGATTATGGCCCATACTCTCTCTACGAGGGAAGGCCCGAGTCCCAGCAGTGGGAACGTAATGGGCTGATGATGATGATACGTAGTGTAGATAACAATAGTTGATTTAACAATAGTTTGTCGCTTATGTTTGTAATGTGTCGTCGCGCTTTAGTTAAATGTGAGCAATTATAATAATAGGTAAATATAAGATGTTTAAAATTAATCAAAGAGAAGAAAAATGTTGTAACTAAAGTTTGTTGACTTTGTTGATACTTTAAAAGAACTTTTAAATCTTAAGATCGCTATTGTAAAAGAATAAACAAACGAAGATAATTATATTTACGTTACGTTATACGTCCTGTCGTGTGGAAGGGCCTTAAACAGCTTCGTCTTTGTTCTAATCGACTTAGCCGTGGGGATTAAAAAACGGAAAAACTTGTTAGATGTAATATGATAAACGAGATCCTACTCAACTTTGAGATGACCTTTATAGTTACGACAAGAGACAAGATCCATTACTGTCTGAGATTACGGCCTATAATTTAATGCGGTCATGTAATAATATGTTCAGCGGATGTCACACATATTTGGATACTAGTTGTGCCCTACAGATTTACTCGCGGTTTCCCGGATTAAAGTAGCCTATGTATTAATCCAGGGTAGAAGCTATGTCCATTCCAAAATTCACTCAAATCCGATGAGCCGTTACAGCGTGAAGAAGTAACAAACACACTTATATACAAACTTACGTTTTTATAATATTAGTGCGATATTGTTTTTTGACTTGCTAGTTCATCATCATCACATCAGCCCACATCAGTCCACTGCTGGACATAGGTCTCTCCCATAGCACGCCACTGAGCCCGATCTTCGGCTTTCCTTCTCCAGTCGCTACCAGCAACCCTACGTGTATCGTCGCTCCATCTAGTCGCAAGGCGTCCTACACTACGTTTGCCGATTCGCGGTCTCCACTCTAGAACACGTCTACCCCAACGGTTATCGGTTCTGCGGCAAATATGACCAGCCCATTGCCACTTCAGCTTGCTAATCCGCTGAGCTATGTCGATAACTTTAGTTCTCTGGCGAATAATTTCGTTTCGGATTCGATTCCTTAGAGAAATACCGAGCATAGCTCTTTCCGTAGCTCGCTGAGCAACTTGCTAGTTACTTCACTGTTTTCAGAACGAGTGTGGGATACTAGAACAAGATGCATCGGATTGAATGTTCAACTGGTTAACTAAGGAGCCAAATTAACTCTCGAAAAATCCTACTAAATTCATAAAGTTATACCTGTCAGAATATACATATTATACCTACAGTTACATAAATATATATGACAAATGTTTATTTTCATTCACCGTAAGTAAATGAAGTACTCGTATCACGATGAATATTCACTCTCGCCGTAGTATTTAGCAAGTCAAATCAAAACGAATAAAATAATGTAAATGCTCCCATTTATTGGTCAACATTTAATCAAAACACCGGGCTTGTGATCACGCGAGAATGCCATTAGCAAGTTTACAAAACTTGATGGAAGTAATTGTCTTCGAGTTTGTACTGAGTAGTTTGAGGAAGCTTGTTTCGGACTGGACATAAGCTGGAGCAGCATTTATGAAGATGATTATTTTCTAAGTTGAAAGTTCAAAAGTTCTTTATTCAATTTTGGCATCACAGACGTACTTATGAACGTCAATTATTATATCTACCACCGTATCAGAAAAAACCACTACCCAGAAAAGATGGCAAGAAACTGAAGGGCATATTTTTAGAGCTTTTTTACAATAAGTTTGTTTTCAACCGACTTCAAAAAAGGAAAAGGTTTTCAATTCAACGGTATGGTATTTTTTTTTTGTTTGTTTGTTACGCGATTACTCTGCCAATTATAAATTTATTTTGATGATTTATTTTTGTTTTGTAGGTCATACTTTAGAGGTGATTCCATATACATTTTATCGAAATTGATTCAGTACTTTTTGAAAAAAAAAAGTTTCAATTTGAAGTCGGTTCTTGTTTTTTTTAAAAATTAAGTATTGATATTATTATGTTTCTTATGTACCAGTTGGATACTTGGCAAAAGCATAATTTTCCATGTATTTTTATCTTCTATATAATTACTAACTGTAAAGTATACTTTTTTCATTAGAATAGGTTTCTAACGTAATTTTAATTGACTTTCAATTCTTTTTTATTGAATTAGGATCTTTCTGAGGAGCTCTATTGAAAATTATTTTTAGGAGCTTAGAATATTTATTGATTTGTGTTTATTATTACAAAGAGGTAAAATTGTATGTATGTTTGTAGGAGGCAATCTCTGGAGCTGATCCGATTTTCAAAATTCTTTCACTGATAGAAAGCTTTACTGTCCCTATAGTAAACTAGGCTATATTTTATTATGTCGACCGGAACAAAGTCGCGGATAGTTGCTAGTTGATTTATAAATAAACCTTTTTGCAGGATCTTTGTCATTCCATAAATTCATTAGAGTATATTTTGTTTAAAATTCTTTTTATAATTACACCTAGATTCATATTAACTAAAAGGAAGAACTAAAAACAATAACAATTATAGAAATTTCACGATATTTCTGCAAGTACGATGTTTCACTTCGAATATCAACAGTATTCAACAAAAAATAGTAATCAGTAGGTATCTATTAGGGACGATTGGTGGACTGTATAATGAAATGAAAACACTTTGGATGGTTACTCGTTAATTTTATAATAGTCGAACTAAAAATCACCTATATTGACAAGACCCAAATCAAAACCAAAAACAAACGTCCATAAAACATTGTCAGTAAAAAATAGCTAAACAAAAAGAGGTTGCACCAGCCAGTCGCCAACATTCCGGACCCCTAGTGGAGCACTAAACTCTGGTGGCAACTGACTGGGTATGTGCAACAAGCGGCAGAAGCTTACGGACTGGTCGGCGCAAGATACCTCCTTTGGTAGCAACGTCTGCGACACGAACCAGTCCGTCAGGTCCTGGAAAGGTTTTGTTTATCCTACCAAGAAGCCAAAGACCCCTTGGTAGTGTATTGTCCGCTATAAGGACCACGTCACCCTCGCATAATCCAGACTCGCTTCTGTTTCGGCCTCGTGGAATCAGAGTAGGCAGGTACTCAGCCAGCCATCTTGCCCAGAAATGTTCAGCCAGCCTAAGAGCGAGCCGCCAATCAGTCGCTCGTAATGAGTCTGCATCCGGAAGTTTGCAGGGCCATGATGTCACTGATGAAGAGCCGAGGATGAAATGAAAAGGCGTTATAGCCTCGGGGGCGTCTGGTGAGTTTGGTACATAAGTCAATGGCCTGCTGTTGACGATCGATTCCGCTTCGATAAGCAACGTGGTAAGAACTTCTTCTCGAGGTGCTCTGTTCTTTAATGTGACTCGTAGAGCTGTCTTCACCGAGCGTACCAGCCTTTCCCACGCTCCACCCATAAACGGCGAGGCAGGTGGAATGAAACGCCAGGAGATCTTGCGGCTGGTCGCGAAGTTTTCTACTTCCTCATCGTAGAGTGATGCAAGCTCACGCTTGGCTCCAACAAAGCAGGTTGCGTTGTCGCAGAAGATTGTAGCTGGAGTCCCTCGCCGGGAAATTAGGCGCCTAAGGCTCATTATTGCAGAGCTAGATGATAATGAAGCGACTACCTCCAGATGTAGAGCTCTTGTAACAAGGCATGTGTAAAGAGCCACCCACCTCTTTTCGCGTCGTCGGCCATTTGCAACTTCTATGGGGCCGAAATAATCTAAACCAACATGCGTAAACGGCCGTGTGTGGTGGTCTAGCCGCTCTCGTGGCAAGTCGCCTGTTGCTGGTGTTACTAAACGACCATTCTGTCTTCTGCATTGTAGACACCCTTTGGCTATGCTTCGGATGGTAGCCCTAGCCCGTAGAATCCAAAATGTCTGCCTTATTTCATTGAGCACAAGCTCATGGTTCCCATGTCCGGCTTCAGCGTGTTTATGCAAAATGATTAAGTGTACAATACGATGACGACCGTCAAGAATGATCGGTGACTTAACACTCTCACTCACCCCAGGAGCGGATTTTATTCGTGAGTATAATCTAATCAGACCATCTTTGTCAAGAACCGGGGCGAGTGCGGCTATGCGACTGGTCTTGGGTACAGGTTGCGAGGCTTTCAAAATCTTCAGTTCTTCGGAAAAGCTGTCTATCTGAATCCTTGAGAAAAGCATCTTCTCTGCTTGAAGAATGTCATCAGCTGAAAGATGCGAGGGGGACGTAGTATCGTGAACAGATTTCGATAGTAAGCGCGGTGAACTGGATTTTGACCAAAACTTTCGTACGGCTTGGAAAACGCGGGCCGTAGATCTTAGTAACCGTAGCCAGCTGCTAAAACGAGCTGCGTCTGGAACCGGCGGAACTAACAATGGATTGTCTACAAGAAGCCCTACGTACTCCGGTTTTAACTCAGAAGTCCGTAAAACTTTGTCAATGACGTGTTCTGGTTCATGTGGCCATTCTGAGGGTGAATCGATGAGAAAAGATGGGCCAGCGAACCATCTATGCGATGATGTAAATTCAAAATGCTTTGGCTTAGTAGCATCGTCTGCGATGTTGAGTTCGCTAGGAAGCCATTTCCAATTGGATGGATTCGTAAATTCTAAAATTTCGCCTAACCTGTGGGCTACAAACGGCTTAAAACACCGCGCGTCGCTGCGAATCCACTTTAAGACCGTGGTGGAGTCAGTCCAGTAGAAAACAGCGGAAGGTTGTGTCCGATGAGCATTCAAAATAGTTTGTGCAAAACGCGTCGCGATCAGAGCAGCCTGCAGTTCAAGACGCGGAATAGAAAGTGGCTTTAAAGGTGCAACACGCGCTTTGCTGCCTATCAACGCTAAACTAACTGAACCATCAACGAACGCATAACGCCAATATGCAACGGAGGCATAAGCCTGTTCCCCCCCATCGGCTATAACGTGAAGTTGAGTGCTGCACTGCTCTGATTTGCCTACGTACCACCGCGGAATACGGAGATTAGCTACAGAATCAATCTGATCAAACCACGACTTGCAGTCGACTTCATACTTGGGTGGGATCGGCGAATCCCAGTCAGTCCCTTCCCTCCATAATTTTTGTATCAAAATTCTACCTTGGATAACTATTGGCATGATCAGTCCTAAAGGATCGTAGACGCTCATAACACTGGAGAGTAAACTTCGTTTAGTTATCGTGCATACGCCACTGCGATTGCCACACGTGCGAAACCCTAAAGTATCGTTCAGAGGATTCCACTTTACGCCTAAAGCACCTACGTCATTATTTAAAGGCAAGTTGACATCAGAATTCGAGTCGCTACAAAGCTCTTTGGGTACTAAAGCAAGTGCCTCGGGCACGTTCGATACCCACGAACGCATTTCAAAACCACATGAGTTGTGAACCGTTACTATATCGGAGGCTAAACGTTTCGCGTCGGGGAGGTTAAACTCACTCCCAATATAATCGTCCATGTAGTGGTCGTGAATGATCGCGTGAGTAGCAGCTGGATATTTGTGCTCAAATTCCTTAGCATTTTTGTTTTTAATTAACATTGCTATAAAAGGGCTAGATACAGCGCCAAAAATTAAAGACGTCATCCTATATTCTTTGACGGTATCCTGAGAGTTCCCGTTGCGCCATAAAAACCGTAGCGCATCACGATCGTTTTCTTTCATTTTGATTTGAAGAAACATCTCCCTTATATCGGCATTAAACGCGATCGGTCCTTCTCTAAAACGAAACAAAATGTTTAAAAGAGACTGCAATAGATCCGGACCTTGCAGTAGCATTTCGTTCAAACTTACACCTCTAGTGACAGCTGCTGCGTCGTACACCACCCTCAACTTACGCTTCTGTGGATGGTACACACCAAAATGTGGTAAGTACCATCTCAAAGAAACGCCAGCCGAGGACTTGTCCCTGAGAAAGTTGTCGTGGAAGGTAGAGGGCGCGCATTCTTCTGCATAACCTTTTTGAACTATGCTTTCAATATATTTTTTGTAAGCTAACGCAAGTGTGCTATCTTTGGCCATCTGTTTTTCGAGAGACTTAAGTCGTGATAAAGCGTGAGGGTAACTATCTGGAACGTCGTTTGTTACCCTTTCCTTCCAAGGCAAGCCTACCTCAAAACGTCCTGTAGCCAGTCGCTGAGCGGAAGACTCTACCAAACTTACCGCACGTGCATCGTCATTGTTTTGTCGGGTGGCAAGCTTCTGGATGCCTAAAGAATCTATTTCATATTGTTTTTTGATTAATGCCTCAAGAGAGTTAATTGTCCTTGACGCGTAATCTACCTCACAAACATTGTTGACAAATTCTACTGGTTTAATCGACGGGGACATAGCGCCGTGTAGAGCCCAGCCCAAAAGCGTTCTTGAGGCAACAGGTTCGTTTTTCTTACCTACTCTCATCTCACGGCTTAAAGACAAATGCCAATCAGCCGCTCCAATGAGCACAGTTGGCGTAGCGTCTTGATATTTCAACATAGCCGACAGATCCAACAAATGGTTGTATTTTGATAAATCATGCATGTCGGTGCTTTGCGGAGTTAGACAAAGAGGGGTAATACTGCGTGCGCCTTGGACTAAGTGGCGTTCAGGCATGTCGCGCCCTCGAATGTAAAAATTGACAAAGCATACCTCAGTGTCGAGGTACATACCGCCTACCCCTGTAACACGTAGTTTCTGACGGTTCGTGGTGTCAGCTCCGATGCGCGCGGCTACGTCACCGTCGATAAGTGTAGCTGTGCTGCCCTCATCAAGAAGCGCAAACGTATCAAACGTGCCGCGTAGACCTTCTAAAGTGACAGGTAGAATCTTGAGCAGTCCCCGCCTAGCAGCTGCAGGTACCCCGATCGTATTAGCCACCACGTTGCCGCCGTCAGCTTGAGGAGGCACGATAGTGTCATTCTTTGGTGAGCTCTGCAGAGAAACAATATCATTAGCGGAGAGGTTACTATTAGATACCGATTTGTCACCGTGAAGGAGGGCGTGGTGGCGCCTGTCGCAGCTACTAACACCGCATCGCTTAGCCTGGCATGTGTTCCATGTATGTGGGCTAGACTTCAGGCATCTATAGCACGTTTTGGTTTCTTTTATCCAGCGCCATCTATCGTCAACCGAAAGCGATGAAAACGCTTTACATGTTTTAACAGAGTGGGGCCCTTGTTTACAGTATGCACACTGTGTCGTTTTGTCATTCGAGGTAGTAGCATGAACATTCAAATCTTTCGTTACGTTTGGCTTATAAAAAGGTGGCTTACTTTGCGACGAGCTCGGCGTTACGTCAACCAAAAAGTTGTAATTGAGTTGTCGTTCAGCTTCGATAACTAAGAACCTAGAAAGCAACTCTAGTTTAGTAATCGTTGGCTCAAAAGGTTTGTGAGTGGCTGCGTAATCCGTAAAACGGTCTCGCGTGTGTTCATTAAGTTTTAAAAGGACCGTACGAAGAAGCTCGAGTGATGATAGGTACTCGTGCTGCTGAAACAATTTTATAATGGCAACGCAGTTCCTCAGCTTGTTGGCCAGAATGTTTAAATGTTCTGCGTTACCTATTTTAATACTGCGTAGACCGGCAATCTCGTGTGCGACCAGCTGCTCTGGACGCGCGTAGTTTTTCTCCAAAGCAGTCATCACCTCCTCGGGATCTTGTGCCTGCCATAAAATTGAAGAAACGGCTGCCCGGGCGGCACCACGAACGGCGGATGTTAAGCGAGCTAAATTATCTGCGGGCGTGAAAAAGGTTTTAGTTCGCTCATACGTACACTTGAAAGCTAACCATTCATCTATATTGCCTGTGAAAGGAATCAGCTCCGGCTTTCTCGGGCGGTCGGGTAAAGATGAAATAGCCTTCGCAAGCTGAACAATCGGATCGCCTTTCGCTCCACAAGTAGTGTTACCTACGGGTGCTTGAACGCGTAATACGCGTGGTTGTGGGTCAAGTGCCATGTTTGGTGCGTTTTGGTTGCCCACCCACGTTGTTACACGTTCTTTGTGCGAACTACGGGAAGAGACGCTACCAGACCTGTCAGAATGTGCTTCCAGGGAAGCAAGCTTTGCGCACAGCTCCAACTCGTCAGCTTTTTGCTGTTGAAGCGCAAGTTCGTGCTCTCGCTCCCGCTCGCGCTGTTCACGTTCGCGCTCGCGCTGTTCACGTTCGCGCTCTCGTTCTGCTAGCTTGCATTCACGCTCTACGCGACGTTGCTGAATTTCGGCCTCTATGGCCAGTTTTTTAGCTAGAATAGAAGAGCTTGAAGAGCGTCTTGTGTATGTTGACTGACCTCTGTTTCCGTGCGGCTGATGTTGAAGACCGGACCTAGCCGGGAGTACAGTCGTTTCTTGCTGTGCAATGTTTGTAGTAGCTCCCGCCGCCAGTTTAGAACCTTCAACGATGTGTGCCGCTTGATGCGATCCGCTCGGCTGCGGCTCGGCGCGCTCGCGGAGAGGGGGCGGAGAAATGTCCTCGCGATGTGCTTCGCCTGGGCCTTGTGTCGTCGGATTCTCATATTGCGATTTAGTTTGACTACGAGTAACTACCATTGTGAAAATGACGTTTGTGAAAAAAATAATAATATGAAAACTAGGATGAAATGGTATAAATTTAGGCTTCGTAAGGACCAAATATTAGGGACGATTGGTGGACTGTATAATGAAATGAAAACACTTTGGATGGTTACTCGTTAATTTTATAATAGTCGAACTAAAAATCACCTATATTGACAAGACCCAAATCAAAACCAAAAACAAACGTCCATAAAACATTGTCAGTAAAAAATAGCTAAACAAAAAGAGGTTGCACCAGCCAGTCGCCAACAGTATCAATAGATCACATTTAATAAAAAAAATATCCCGATCTATTATTTCAAATTTCACACCAACCCACAATAAATCGGTACACAATTAGGTATATATAAGTATATACACACGTCTAATTTCGTCACTGTCATTAACTAGTCGAGCCACGTAGCAATACCTACAGGTATCGCTCGAGCGAAGTGTCGTACCCTTGTACTCTTACCCCATTAGCCCTGGGTCAGCAATCCATCATAGCTTAGCCAACTTTGAATTACTTACAAACATACCCATGGAAGTACGCTGTATCGCTGAACGGGACTAAACCTAAGCTGAAATTAAGCGTTCTTTTAAACATAATCTCTACTTACATACATGGTTGTACGCATGAATGTGCCTTCTATGGATAAATGGGATATAAAGTACTAGCCATAGTTTTTAAACTATCATGGGCACTGATACTAGTATTGTTTATATTAAAGGCCTCCCTACCCTCCTTCCACTCCTCACATTTCTGGGCTATTGTTTGCCATCCCATCAAATAGGAGTCCAGTTCATCCCGCCATCTTTTTCTGGGCCTGCCGCGTCGTTGAGTAGCGTTGCGTGGGGTCCACTCAGTTGTGAGTTTGGCCCATCGCTCGTCTGACATACGGCAAACGTGTCCAGCCCAGTCCCACCCTTAGTGGGTACATACTTATAGCATACCTTGTGATACTATTTTAACACGTGTCTGTAATAATATATGGTATGAGCATGAATACTATAAAAATTAATAAATAAATACATGAATATGAATATAAATAGCAGGGGAATCGTGTAACTCGAACACCGATCCCAATCGCTTTCAATTTAAAATTTGAAAGCCGTTAGCATTCTTCAAACTGCATTATTTATAGTTTTTTGCAATTTAGATTGGGATAGAAATTGGGACACGGACTTTGAGTAGAAAAGTTAGACGATTCCACAGACAAATATCAATAAAGAGATATCTTTGTAAGCGATCGGGATTTGGTTCGAGCTAGACAATTCCCCCGCAGGTTCTAGTAAGTACAGTCTGCTTCTCCAATATTCATATTACTATGAAACTACTAAAAAACATAAGGCGGTCATGTCTAGCGAAGCAGACTTACAATCGCCACGTCTGGACGTCTCTTGTCAGCTTTCAGTCCCCTAAAATGAAAATGGCGTTAATCTACCAACCAATGCCTTCCATAAAGGCCTAGTCTAGGAAGTATGAACATATGGTACTCATTGACTGGTACTGTCTGGTACATTGATAAATTTCCTGCCACAAAACATTCCCAGTTCACCCTTGATTCAAACCCTAGATTATAAGGCAAAATATGAGCCGTCAATGTGATTTATTTTTCATATTTCTTGTGAAGACATTCCGCATTCGGATATTGAATGTCGATGGATGGGTCAAACATTTGTAAAATGTAAAAATACGTATGAAATGACAAACATCCAGAACTCATAGTGGAAAAAGTTAAATCATATTGTTAAATATCATATTGCCGCAATACGTGGAACATCAACTGAAACCATAGAAAGAATATAATGTTATTCCATAAATTAAATTAATTCCTGACGAATACCTATCGCACACTAAGCAGACAATATTGATTAAGTATAATATTACACAGTTCATTGAATGGTGAAATCAAATACCAAATTTTGTAGCTACATAGGTATTGTTTTGTAGCTAATTTGACTAATATGAAACCATTCTAATGATCGCTTCTAAGCTATATGCTAGTTAACATTACAAAACGACAATCAAAGCATTTCTGTGTTCCGGTTAGAACGGCGTTATAGCCAGCGAAATTACTGGGCATATGAGACTTAATATGTGATGTCTCGGGGTAATGAGCGCAATGCAGTGCTAAGCAGTGTTTTTTATGATATTTAAAGTTCTGCATGGCACGCAATTGTTATGGGCAGACGTGGCGCTTACTATCAGGTGAACGATTTGCTCGTCTCATCATTCAGTAACATTAAAAAAAAACAACTCGACGACGTCGTTGGTACCCAGATGTTTATTGAAATAGTACTTTATTAGCATTCCACAATTTAGTTCTTATATTTAAAAGTTGATTAAAACATATCTCGGGGGTCTCAGTGGTAAGAGATTTAGGAGTTCTTTTAGACACTAAGCTTATACTTAAATCTCACATCGAAAATATCACAGGCCGTGCTTATCGTTTGTTAGGTTTTATTCTGAGAGTGGGTAATGAGTTTCACAATGCTAAGACTCTTATTGTTTTATTTAATTCACTAGTACGACCAATCCTTGAATACGCCTCTAGTGTCTGGAACCCTCAATATCAAATTTATGTTAACAGTCTGGAACGGATACTGAATAAGTTTTTGAAACACCTGAAGTTTTTTAATTCCAGGTCAGATAAGCCTTTAGTTTATAACTTTGATACCCTTCAAAGCCGACGCACTATAAAGGACCAAATGTTCTTGTTTAAAATTTTAAGAAATGTTGTTGACTCCCCATACCTTGTCAGTCAGATTGGTTTTAAATGCCCTCGTCTTAATTTACGTCATACTAATAAATTGTTTAGTTTACCTACATATAGAACAAATTATGCATGTAATTCATTCGTACCAAGAGCATGTAAGTCTTACAATGACCGTTTTTCTGAATGCGATATTTTCTTGCTTTCCACAAATAAATTTAAAAGTCAAGTGTCTCTTAAGTGATTTTAATTTTGTTTTTTTTCATTTCTTCTGAATGTAACACATTTTATATTATATTGTATTATATATATATATACATATATATATATATATATATATATATATATATATATATATATATATATATTACATAATCTACATAAGAATTTATAACTAAAACCATATATTATATTACAGATTATTTTATATAACTAAATTATTATTGTATACTCTGTTTAATGTACCGTCTTGTTCTTATCTATATAATGTATTTTATTAGTAGCATCTTGATTGGTTTATGTATTTTTAGTTAAGACAATATCTTTAAGTTGATTGTAAACTGTTTGTGCTTGAGAAAATAAAATAAAATAAAATATCTATTTAAATTTTAACAAAGAAATATCTAAATCTAAACTAAAATTCCTTAAATATATATACAAAATATAATAAAATTATTCTAAAAGGCATATGGTGGAGGGGAAAATGCCCAGAACGCTGGCCACATTGCCAAGCTGAATGGCAATGCGTTAGTACCTATATACCTATTTACAAAATATCACATATAATTAATAAACAGGAACGACGACTTTAACCAAGAAAATACTTGACGAGATTGGTGATTGAACTCGATTATTTAGCATTTCAAACTCCGTCCTTTGTTAACATTCCAAGAATTTGAAGATAGAGATAAAATAGAGATGTGTAGTGTAGGCACCATATAGCCTTACTTACTAAAGTCAACGAAATGTAGGCGATAATAAAATATGCAGGCAACTTAGTGTATAAACCCTTTTCCTAAGCGCTTTTATCAACGGTTAGGCATTCGGCGTAGCTTTATGTCGAACTCAAAATACCTATCTCTTGAGCTAAATAGTCCCACGGGTAACTAATATCTGTAAGACCAGAAAAAAAAAACGAGACCAAGAAAACATCAGTGTGCAAAAAATAGGTTTATTAGTAAAAACCTCACGTCTCACCGCTATCCATCAGCTCTGTAGCATGACACGTCTGAGAGCCAGCGAAAACCGGTGACGTCACTTTATATAAATATAAATACATTTTATTTTATTGAGAATAAAATAAGAAAATAAAAAACATTACAGATAAACCATAATACAAGGATAGTATAAAAGGTCTTATACTTGACTGGAAAAGATCGCTCTACTGTCTACAGTATCGGAACAAAAGGAGAAGACGATGGTGTACAATAATTTATAAATAGATAATACTATAATACCATTAGATACCTATATAAATATAATCTAAAAATAACTTTATATTGACACTTCTTTAGCTATCCTATTGGTAAAGCGACTGCGATGGTCCGAGGTAACTTAGATTAGATTAGATAACTCTTTATTGTTCCACCAGAAAACATAATAACAAAAAGAAAAATACAAAGTTAAAAACTAAAGTGTTACAATGGGCGGTCTTACCGCCATGAGCGTCCACACTAAAGCTGCAAACTTCATATTGCTTGGTATATTGCGGACGTAGATGAAGTAATATTGACTTAAACTCGCTTCCAAGAACGTTATTGAAGAGCAGCATTCAAGGTAAATGGCTAGATATGAATTCGTATTATAGAATTATATCTAGCTGATAAATATACTGTGAGTTCTGGTAAATAAGAGCAATAAATACTTTGCAATCCTGCACATAACATTATAATTGTGAATAATTATCGTGATTTCTAACTGAGCCTTTCCAGCGACATCTCTTTGTTAAAGTAGTAATTCTAGGTATAAGCCTCTGGAACGAGGTCCCCTGTCTGCACTCCAAGCTTGTTATTGCGACTTACGAGGCCATGGAGACCTGATGGAGACCACGCAACTCATGCAACTTTGTTAGTGCACCTATCTTGTTAGTCGTACGCTTTGACATAAAATATGTTTGGTTTTCCAGATAGGATGTATAATATAGAAAATCTGTAATGTCGGGGTACCAGTTCAAAGGGTCCTGCACATCCTTCCTTTCCAAGATTAGTTAATATTTTGTGGGTAGTCTAGATAGAGCTTTTATATTTGGGTTCAGGACCTCATGAAATATCATGGCGGTACTGATTCTACGTACCTATATGTAAGCATATGTTCCTAAATCCCTGAACTGTAATTCAAAAACTGTACTGTAGTTAAAATTTAAAATCCAGCAGACTGCTCTATTAAGTACTGATAACCTTTATTCAAGATCAGTCTATACTGTTCTAATATATACTATATAATATTATAAAAAGGTAAAATTGTATATATGTATGTTTGTTGGAGTAATCTCTGGAACCACTGACCCGATTTTGAAAATTATTTTACTGGTAAAGAACTACACTATCCCTAAGTAACATAAGTTGCTTATTATTATTTCGACACGAACCAAGTCGCGGGCGGTTACTTGTTATTAAATAAAATACTACAATAGTCTTGTTACAAGGTATACGAAGGTATCTAGTGAAGTCTCTGTCTACATCGGCTTGTTACTGCCAATTACGAGTCTGATAGGCCACGTACGAGTATCTAACAATATAAAGATAGTGCATTCGCGTACGGTTAGTGAGTTACTCATGTTTAGTTATATAGTTAAGATGTTCTTAGAACCGTTAACTATGTGATTCATGCCGATGCACTACAGCTACACTATGATTTAAGTTTACAACTATGTAGGTTTAGGATTGAACTTTTTAAATGGGTTATAGAGCAAAACTTATACGTTATCAAAATTTTTTTAGTATATAGACTGTTATATACATTATTCTGTATTATTCTATAGTTATATGTCTATAATATTTGATTCTATAATATACGCATGCCAATAGGTTAAGATATGCTGATCATATTATTTCTTATAAGACCCTTTAATAACCGTGTCTGAAGCGAATAAATTAATTTTAATATTGAATTTGTTTTGTTTTTTACATGTATGTTTATGAAGTCTCTTTGAACGTGTGACGATCAAACTACGATACTATAACAATTATCTATTTCAAACACATAGTTTATGAACGATCAAAAGGATGGTTATTCCAGTCAGAGTTTAGAAATGTTTGAAAATTGTTGGAATGTTTGAAATCAGAGAATAACGGTGCGTTTCTTAATACTAATAACGATCTTTAAAACAAAAATGTCAAACATCTCTAAGTATTGACATATTTTGCAATATTCACAATTAGTTTATACAATACAATACAATTACACTTTATTGCATACCACAAACATAATTACATGAGAAAAATATAAGTCTTAATTATTGTCAATTGGCGGTCTTATCGCATAAAGCAATCTCTTACAGACAACCTTTAGATGGATTGGACAAATGTTAAAAGAATAGACGGTGGTGCACAGCAAATAATTAATATAAACAATAATAAAATACAACATAAAACAATCATACATAACTAAAGTAAAGAGCACATAAGTTTATTTGAGTATACTAAAGGTACCGTATGTAGGTATATGGTTCGAGAAATATCAGTTCTTTTTTCGATTTGCTTCATCTCTCCTGATGGATATCGAGGATGTGGCCTAAGGTGGAGCACGCTTACCCATTAGATGCCTATTCACAGAAACATAAGTTTTAACAGTCCGCATAGTTCAAGTCTTGAGTGAATAGGAAATTTCTGGGAAGCGTGCTAGATCGCTTCGTTCGACCGCATCATCACTCGTCATCAGGTGACGTAGTAGTCAAACGCAAGCCAATCCTACTAATATTATAAACGCGAAAGTATGTAAGAATGGATGTATGGATGTACCTTTGTTACTCTCTCGCGCAAACACTACTGAATGGATTTTGATGAAATTTGGTATAGAGATAGCTTAACTATACCCTGGATTAACACATAGGCTACTTTTTATCCCGGGTAACCGCGGGTAATACCGCAGTGCGCAGCTAAATAACAATAAAAATAAATAAAAAGAATCTGCGAAATGCTCTATACGGATCGGTGGGACATTAGTGGCTACTAGGTTTTTTTTTTATCTATTTTATTTTCGGGGCTTTTATACATTGGTTGGTACATGTCAGCCCTAGGCTTCTAGGTTCAAGTTAACGACGTACAGGTGATCTACAATCTTCCCTACGTCTATACATACAAAGAGTATAAATAAAAATGCATGGATTAACGTGAAATAGGTCTTTATTCTTATTTTATAAATTTATATTCACAGAGCACTACCGTCGGTATAGAATGTTGCAGAAAGAAGAAGGAGATGTTGCCATAGCACAAAAATAATCTCTACATTAAAAAGTGTTGCTAGTACTTAAAGTTAAATTTACTGAAATTATATCTTTTAAAAAAATGAACATATACAGTTACGGTCTGAACATAAAGATTTTCCGACCCAATTTAACACTAATAGGTTTCCAATAACAAAAGTTGGAAACCTTCTTCAAACCAATGAATATTGTATCGTCCAGTAATAAGTCCTAAGCTGCGCTGCGACAACTCGGAAGTTCTAGTTCACTAAACTCACTTAAAACTGCAGACAACAAAATCAGGAAAGTTAAGGGGGTATATTTGATACATACATAATGCAGACAGGATGGTGAAACTTTCCTGTTATGGAAGAATGCCCTCATTCACGCCTTGAAAATATGTATAAGGAAAAATCTTTCTTAGAAAGGGGGAAAGTTTGTAGCAGAGTTGGTAGAAGATTGACAGAGGATGATTACGAGATTCTCTATTAAATTCTTAGATTGTCGCCAAGCATGCCAATCGCAATCACGACCTAACCGAACTCTGATACAATTCTATACACCGACAATAATTTGAGCTGACATAATGTAACTAACTTATTTAGAATACGTTTTACTCAGATAAGTGTAGAGAAAGGCAAATTAAATCAGTGCAACATGATATAATTAATTAATTTCTTAATTTTTAATTTTATATGAATTTATACTGACTTAGTGTAACTAACTTAATTAGAATACATTCTTCTTCGATAAGTCTAGAGTAGAGAAGATGAGTTTAGAGAAAGGCAAATTAAATTATCAATCCGACATTATATTGCAGTAGTGCGCAAGCATTACTGTGTTCCGGTTTGAAGGGCATTGTAGCGAGCGAAATTACTGGGCATTATGAGACTCAACAGCTAATTGTCTCAGGGTGACGAGCGCAGTGCAGTGCCGCGCAGGATTTTGCAAAACAAAATTCTGGGTGGTGCTGTTATTGTTATTGGCTGCCGCATTGCTTACCATCAGGCAAACGACCAGCTCGTCTCGTCATTCAGTTCTACAAAAAAAAAATATTATAAATATATTAATTTATGAAAGTTAAATTTATAAATAAGGAAAGGAATGATGATAATGATTATTCATTTTATTTTGTACTCAGTTAATTCACAGGTAAAAATATTGCTATATTAATAAAGTTAATTGTCCCTGTTATGTGTTAGTATCTATGTTATAATAATGTTATTATTTGTTTAAATACATTTGTCTTATATTTACATTGCGCATTGGTAAACCAATGTGCAAAAAAGACAGACAGTATTTTGGTACTTCAGTGTCGAATTGCATCATTGCATTACATTTTTTAACACACAAATGTTTAGACGCATGTTATCACTTCTTTACTTTTTTCATATTCTTTGGGTGAAAAATATATTTTGAATATTAGCAGAATACCTATTTTTCTTCAATTCACAATTAATTTCGATTCGGTCAACCCCTTTGAATTAAGCGGAATTGGCCTCCTAAAATCTAAGCTTAGGTGGACAAGTTCCACTAAACTTGACTCACTTAAAGCAGCGGCTGAGCTAATAACATCAGTGTTGCGGCGGTGATGGAATATCGGATACACGATGCAGCCAGGCGGTGTAACCTCCTTATTATGTAGGATAATGAAGTTTATTGGCAAAGTGTTGACTAAAAGACTATTGACGTATTGGACTAAATAAGTATAGAATATAATATGCTTAACAACAAAAGAAAAAACAAGTGCAGGTACATTTTATCCAATAATTAATTTTTAGAAAAAAACAAAAACCGACTTCAATGTATCTTCGAAGTCCAAAGTCACATATCGATGAAATTTATATGAGACCACTTCGTAGCTATACTGAACCCAACGCAAAAAGAATTTTCCAAATCGGTTCACAAATGACGGAGTTCTGAGGTAACAAACATAAAAAAAAATACAACCGAACAGAGAACCTCCTCCTTTTTTTGAAATCGGTTAAAAAAAACGATTTCAATGTATCTTCGAAGTCCTAGGTCAAATATTGATGAAAATACGGGGCCACAATGCAATATTCACAATTAGTTTATACAATACAATACAATACAATCACACTTTATTGCATACCACAAACATAATTACATGAGAAAAATATAAATCTTAACTATTTTCAATTGGCGGTCTTGGAAAATACGGGGCCACAAAGTAGCTATACTGAACCCAAGATTTTTTAAATCGGCTTATAAATGTCGGAGTTCTGAGGTAACAAAAAAAAAACAATCGAATTGAAAACCTCGTCCTTTTTTAAGTCGGTTAAAAACGTGGTAAAACCTGAATATTAATTACAATCGCTATAATTTAGAAGGGAAAGAGAATAATGCCCGATTTTTCCATTATTGCTTTCAATTTCTGAGCCATATAAAAGTTCTTCTAATGGCACTTCTACCATTTAAGAGCAAATTTGGATTTCATTGTCTCCGTTTCGAACAATGAAAGAAATTCTAATTTCTTGCGGGCGTTCACAATTGTCAACGAAATAATTAAATTACATACAACTGTGAGCGTTTACAGCCTTGTAAACATTTTATTCAGCTAATGAGAACAAATTGCGATATTTCTAGACGCCGAAGTAAAAGTTTTTTTTTTGCAAGTATTGACATTTAATAAGAAATATATACTAGAACAATGAAACTAAAACTAAAAACCTTAAAAAATATAATATAATAACTAAAATATATTATTAAAAGGAGTCCCTTTAGGCAAGGTTGTTACATCTAATTATTGTGATTAATTTTTTTGCTTACCTGTTTTTTAGGTGTAGGGCCTTTATTAATAAACTGTAAATAAGAGTTAAATAATGTTTAACATGTTTTGTCACTGTTCAAAATACCTACGTTGAAACGAATAAAGTCAAATATAATTTAATAAATAGGCAAATAATGCACTTTTAAACGTCATAGAGACATAATATAAATCAAATTAATAATATGTTATAAAATAATAATTTATATTAAGACTAGCTGATGCCCGCGACTTCGTCCGCGTAGTGGAGTATTCATCCTGCATCCGAACATTTTTCGTCGCATCATATTCACATTTCAGTTCCCGTCTCGCTCCTATCTCGTTCCCGTACCTTACCGCTTCTGTTCTGTTACCTTCCCACTCCCACCCCGTTATCTTTCCACTCCTATAGCGTTACCGTAATGCTCTGGTCCTGATTCCGTCCCGCTCCTATATCATTATCGTCCTACTCTGCTACCAATCATATTCCGATCCTAACCCTTTATCGTCCTCCCTAGCGAACCTCCTACCGCGTTATAGTTCCCCTCCTATACCGTTATCATCCCCTTTTTGTCCCTTTGTAATCACACTCCGGTCCCGATATAATTACCAAAATTTTCGGCCCTAACTTCATTTGTGAGTCATGTGTTTATAGTTTTTTGTCCAAGTATCAAACGTACAAAACGCTAGCGTAGTAGTTTGAAACATATTACAGACTATAGAAACCGGGTGGAAATGAAACGTCGGGGGGGAACCGCCACGGACCCTTTACGATTCGTAATACCAGTAATACGTACAAACGGACGGACGGTGCGGCGCGCGTGGTCTCGGTCCGGGTTTGTAATCATTTACATGAGTTTGCGGTGCGGCGGCAGCGCCGGTCAGGCGCCATGTACATACATGAAGCCTGAGTTACAGAAATCTTTGAAACCTAAGTCTCCTATTTACATAAACATAGCTGTTGCCCGCGACTTTTTACGCTTAATAAAATCATTCATTTTGCTCCTGGCTATTTCCGGCTGCTCTCGCTTCTATGCCGATTTTGTCCTGCTTCTATCCCAATCCTAACCGGAATTCATCTCGTTTCTATTCCGATCTCTTTCAGCTCTTATCTCGTTTTAAATAGACAGAATACTTACATTATAAACATATATTTTCTTTACAAATTTTACCATCCGTTTAAATCTATCAGGGGATGGTATTCAAAACAATCGTAATAATACATGTGTCAATAGTTTTTTTCACGATTAAGTATATGTAAGTATTTTGGCCAAAAGTCAATCGTCGTAGCTCCAGAAAAAATAATGTATGTCGCAGGGAAATGAGGATACCAGGGATTTCTCGAAATCTCTAGGGATACGACGTACAGTTTTAATAAATAGGCTCTCGCCAGAACTCTCGCTTCGTCATCCCTTCGCTTCACTCGCGCAATCGACCATCACTCCACTCGGGAGGTCGCCGGCTCGCTACGCTCGCCACCTCTCCCCCTCGCTTCGTTCTGGCCTTGCGCACTCGTTCTGCTCAGAAACTCCTTGCGAGCTCCTGGCTCCGCGCTTTTTATATACACTCTAGGGGTAAATGCTATTCGGACCGCAGAGAAGTGTTCCTTACCATACATGATTATACCATGATTTTGTCGTATCCCTAGGAATATCGCGAAATCCCAGATATCCTCATTTCCCTGCGACACGTACGGTCAATGACAAAAGTTGCTGAATATTTGTAAATCTTCGATTGACTACACCTTTAGTATTTCTTATTTTTCTGAATGTTGCATTTTAAAAGTCTATTAAAATCCTGTACGAATAAGGAAATTGCAAAAAATTGCATAACGTTAGAAATCATTTATTTTGCCTAGTCTATAATACAAAGTTTAGCTTTCACCTTACAAACAAAGGTTTTCCACACAAATATTTGCCATCCCGTTTAGACCTTTTAAGATGTTTAAAAAGTAGTGAAACATGTGCGTATAGTATCTTCGATTAGTATATACGTACCGAATTTCAAAATCATTGGTTTAGAAAAAAAAATATTATCCACCTTGTTTAACGTTTTTAGATGTTAATTAATATAGCGAGTTTCGTTTTAATTTATTGCTTTTGTTTGGTCTGTATACGAAATTTCATTGCTACAACTTCATAAACAAAAATTCTCCACACAAACTTTACCACTCTGTATAACCCTATTAAGGGATGATTTCAAGACATGGTGAAATAAGTGTTTATAATTTTATTGGCTGAGTACTTATAGTAAATTTCAACATTGTAGCATTAAAAAAAATTTGATACTTTCCACCCTGTTTAACCTTGTTAGAGGGTGAATTTCAAAAAATGGCGAATTACGTTTAAATTTATTTCTTGTGCTTACTCTGCGTACTAAATTTAATTGCCATAACTTTATGAACAAAGATTCTTCATTTAAACTTAACCACCTCGTTTGAACTGGTTTGGGGATGATTTCAGCAAAATGGTGAAAGACGTGCTTAAAATTTATCTGTCTGAGTAAATGAACCGAACTTCATCGTCGTAGCTTTAAAAAAACATAATTACATTTCACCCTTATTTTACCTAATTAGGGGTAGATTTTTTAAAAATTGTGCTTCACATTTTAATTATCTTTTTTTTTCTTAGTTTATGTCCCAAGTTTCATCAAAACCACAAACTTCATAAATAAAAAAGATTTTCTATACAAACTTTACCACCCCGCTTAGGCATGTCGGGGGATGATTAAAAAAAATGTGAAATACATATCTATAATTTCAATGGCTAAGCACGTATACCACATTTCATCGTTGTAGCTTAAAAATAATAATCTTCACTTTCCACTCTGTTGAACCCTGTTAAGGGATGATTTTCAAAAATAGTTAATCACGTTTTAATTATCTTCTTTTACCAAGTTTTATCATAGCCACGAAACTTCATAAACAAAGATTTTCTATACAAACTTTACCACCCCGCTTAGGCTTGTTAGGGGATGATTTTCAAAAAATGGTGAAATTCACATCTATAATTTCATTAGCTAACCACGTACACCAAATTTCATCGTTATAGCTTAAAAATAATAATTTTCACTTTCCACCCTGTTTAAATCTTTTAAGGGATGATTTTCCAAAATTGTAAATCACCTTTTAATAATATTTGTTAGGTGTGTGTACCAAGTTTCATCGCTATAAACAAAGATTTCTTATGTAAACTTTACCACCACGTTTAACCCTGTTGGGGGTTGATTTTTGAAAAACGCTGAAAACCAATTTTTAAGCTTGATCAAACTTAGTTGATTTACCCTATTTCTTTACTGTAGCTACAGTGTCCCACTAATAAAAACTCCTACTCCATACAAACTTTGCGGCCCTATTTAATGACCTTAAGGGTTGATTTTTTAAAAGTTACTGAAAATATATTTTTAAATTTTTATGTTTAGTCAATTTACTAAGTTTCATAACTTTACTAAAAAAACATACACCATGGAAAATTTGCGACCCCAATAAATGACCTTAGGGGTCGAATTTCGAAAAATGCCGAAAATAAGTTCCTAGTATTTAGATGCTTAATGCTCCCGCAAAATTTGATAACTATTGGTCAAGAAACAATCACCGTAGCATACATTATAGTTTCCGCATTCCAATCTAAAAAACCACACTAAACCCCCCTTATGGGTTGATTTTCAAAAAACTGTGATATACGTGCTCTTTTATTTCTTTTGCATAGTATACTGCCAAAGTTTCGTGACCGTGCGACAAAAGAATTTTTTTTCCCCATACATCCTTTATGACCCCATTTGACCCACTTAAAGGTCAAATTTCGAAAAATCCGTTCTTAAATGACGCCTTCATTACTTGTAGAATACGTGGTCCAAATTTCAGGTTTCTATGTTAAGCGGTTTCGGCTGTGCGATGATTGTAGAAAAAAACCCTGTTCTTTTATTATATAGATGACTTTGAAAAGAAGGTAAGTATGTCTACCAATTTTTTTCCCATACTTAAATTGAAGTCCGGGTCCAGAAATGCGAAAACTGACTTACCAGTGCTTGCGAAATACACCTTGATACTCTAGAGAAGATAGCTCCAAGAAACTATGCGGGGATAAATATGTTAGAAAAGGTTTTGAACAGGGTGTCTTAATAAGAGCCTAGATCTGATTGATAGCCACGATGATCATATCATAGGCAGCTAGTCTAGATGATGTCCAATCACGACAAAAAAATAATCGGAATATTTACAACTATCGCTACTTTCAAAACTACTACTACAAGCCTGGAATAGATCGCTCTTAGCGATAAGTCCGTCCTTTGTACTTTAGTTTGTAAGTAATTTCCATGTACCTATTTATTTTTTATTTGGTGTACAATAAAGCATTTTTGTATTGTATTGTATTGTACTAGTATATACGAGTATCTACATACCTCATATTACTTGATTTATATCCAAATATATGATGAAAATTCCAGCCATACTTTGATTGGCTCACTATAAACCGAAATTCAAACTAATAACTGAAACTAAAAATAACATTTATTATTATTATTTGTATTCTTGTTGTATTACCTAACATGTAATTGACCCATTACATCGCTTTGGTTGTAGTACTGTAAGAGTAGCGGGCACCTGAATTGGTATTAATAAATAAAATAAAATAAATAAAAATAAACTGTATTTATTTATTTATTCACAACACATGTAACTTACAGACTAAGTCCAACACATTACATGGCGAAACTAAGGTAAGCCAAAAGTTCACTTCTGAACCTGCCTGCCTTATCATGGAAGATATCTATATCTGGTTGTCGAGCGAGCATGTCGTTGAATAATCTTATGACCCGGGCAGTGGGGGCGTTGTGTGCGCGAACCGAGTGGATGCGCGCGGGCGGCGCGAACAGGCGCGGGCGGCGGCGCGGGCCGTGCTCGGCGTCAGCGCCGCGCATGTGGGGCGCCGTTACGATCAGTCGCAGCGCTTCTAGCGCTAAGGGCTTGTCAACCCTATTGTGAAGGAGTTGATAGTAATGTAAGATGATAAGCATCTTACGTCGCAGCTCAAGGGTATTCAGTCCTACCATTCCTGTCACAAAAAGCGACGGGAACATGTATGGGTCGTACCCGTATATTTTTACCTGTACCTGTACCTGTGTGTGTGTACCTGTGTTTTTTAACTGTATCTATGTTGTTCTAAGTTACATATATTACCTATGTATGTAATGGTACCTCCATCAACTTTGTCACTCAAGAAACGTTCTCCATACCGTTTTTATTTGCACTGCAAGTTAAAAACACTAGCATAACACTACGAACACTACAAATGCTTAGAGATGAAAACGTGCATATTTTCCTAGACTCCCCTACTAAAGCCACGCAATCTGCGAACTCGCCTAAGAGACCATTTCTATTTTCTATACAGAAATAGCGGGCTAGTATAAGATCTGGTGACATGTTTTCTTATTCCATTAGCATTATATTGACGTAATAAAAACTACTCACACTGACCTGACTTTCATGAGAATATATGCCATTGGTTCAATTGGTGCCATTGTATCTTCGAAGTTCAAGGTCAAATATCTATGAAATTTATGTGGCACCACTTCGTAGCTATACTTAACCCAACGCAAAAATAATTTTCCAAATCGGTTCATGAATAATGGACTTCTGAGGTAAAAAACATAAAAAAAATCCCTTTCCTTCTCCCTTTTTGAAGTCAGTTAAAAATGTGACTGTTTGTGATTTAAGAATAAACCTATGACTTCTCGTAATTAAAAACATGTACATGCATCAAGGCGTTTCGGCGTCACGTCGGTTAAAAACATTCTATTACCTGCCTTTATTAATGTACCTTATATTTATATGACACCAGGTCATAAGCAAAAAAAGGTACTTCACTATTTCTGCTTAGGTTTTTCAGCATTTTTACTTGTCTATAAATAATTTACAATAAAGCACCTATAGGCATTTTGCTGCCGGATCTCATACTAGGTTGAACCACGCCGGGTCGCGTCGAGTGTTTCGTTGATTCATACGGATTCTGTAAGGGTCTATAGATTGTGAAGTTTCGGCGGAGCTACGTACGAGCATCATAACATTCATGCATTCTGTAATTGCTTTTATATCCTTTCCGTTTATGTTGAACGTTGTACCTTTATAGTATCATTAAAAACATAAATCTGAACGTATTTTCTTCATAATGTATACATTGACAAGGGGCTCATAAAGTGTTTTATTCGATATTATTTTTGGTAGCTGACAGGAAATTGTGGGACGAGCATAAAGATTCAACGACTACCCCACAAAGACACAAACAGGCGCGTGTTAGTCATGGGAGAAACTGATGATTTGCAACAATAAATAAATTAAATAAAAAACCTTTGGTAAAAAAAGCCTTTATTTCTACTATCATTAACATTAACAAATTAAAATTTATTTTTAAACTTATAACTTAATCTAATTTAATATATTTACTATAATTTTTTTTTATTTTTTTTTGTCTTGTTGCGTTTTACTCGCCTCAAAAGCGTAGGATTACTCTAGAGTCCTAGCACAGTTCCCTTTCCCTCGCATGTGTCAACCAATCCGGTCCACATCTCTGAGTAAATTGGCCAACAATGGGTCAGTTGCAATTGTTATTATTATGACTACTTTACAATGAGTCGCGGCGCAATCCTCTATATAAATGTTATTCCACAAAGTACACGAAACAAAATATAAAAAAAAAATTTAATTAAATAACTCTTTATTGAAACACTCGAAGATAATTAATAAACTGACAATAAGAATGTATCAATAGTGTAACAATTGGAGGTCTTATCGCTAAAAGAGATCACTCCCAGACAACCGTATTGATTGTGTTCTTTATTGTGTTCTCGTTGGTGCTATTCAGTTTTTTTTCTGGTACTGAGTGATGAGACGAGCAATTTATTCGCCTCGTAGTAAGCGCCACGCCTGCAATTAACAATTTCAGTGCCACAGAACTTTTAACACCATAAAAACCACTGCGTAGCACTGGATTGCGCTTATCACCCAATTGGTGAATCTGTGAAAAATCTAGTAAAAATACTACACCCTCGTTACAAAAGTTTAATTTATTTCTCGACATGTCCGGCTGGGGGCTGGTGGTCGGAGGTCGGGGCTGGCGGTCTAAGTATCGGCAACTATTGTCGGTGTCAGGACCCGCGTTGCCGCTGGGGTCTGCGGATGTCGACAAGTGGTTCCGGTTTAGTTAACTTTCCGTTTCCCTTTTCAAAGTTGAAAATGCATGTTGATTAGGTTTACTATTTATTTGGTATTACTGTGTTCCGGTTTGAAGGGAGTTGTAGCCAGCGAAATTACTGGGCATATGAGACTTAATATCTGATGTGTCGGGGTTTTTTACACTTAATAGATCTATGTTTGGCCACTGTCTCACCTGATGTGAAGCGATGATGGGGCCTAAGATGGAGCACATAGCTCTAGAGAGAGACGGTAATTGAGCGGCTGCTCAGAACCGTCTCCCCGATGGTTCACCGAACATCATCCCGAAACATGACTAGGTCGCTTGACGGCATAGCTTTGTTGATGAGCGCAATGCAGTGCTTTTAATGCAATTAAAAGTTCTGGGTGGCACTGCAATTTGTTATGGACAGGCATGGGCCTTACCATCCGGTGAACGACTTGCTCGTCTCAGTACTGTTCTATAAAAATATGAAATGAAACTAGTGAAAATGGAAGTACAAATAATTATCCTCATCAACTTGCTACATACTTCTGCTTGGGATCGGGCTGTGACAGAGAAGGTATCGGCCGTAAAAATAAACGTCGAGGACCTGTTGCGGCTTGGTAAATAAATAAAAACGCCCAACGATCACATACATAGATCCTGACCCCAAACTAGGATTCCCTGTATCAAGGGAATCAGGAACTATGAGGACCATGGACACGAAACACGCTTTGTTTTCTGCACACAAACATTTGTACCTTCGCGGGAATCGAACCCGCAACCAAATCAAACCTGCCCAACCACTACACCACACAGGCTGTCACATATCAATGTCATATTTTTATTCACTCTGTAAGTTTAATTCAATTTAATTACAAGAAATATGGTACAATAATACTTAATATAATATAACAAAAGGCTTAATAATTTAAAAACTAAATAAAACTAAACTAAAAGATATTATATACTATGTACATGCCGGGTATTGGTTGAGCCAACTGAATGGCCTACAGATAATTCAACCGATACCCATCTCTGTAAGTGAATCCTGTCAATAATGAAAAATTATCGATTGATTTTCATTATTGACTATCGATTTAACGTATATAGTTACGGAGTTCATACGCTGACTCTGGTTAACACACGAATAAATACGCACTATCCTTCAGCAGGATAGGATTATAGGAGATCGCTTTTTCCTGTAAAGCCGCTCATTGTCACGTTGTAAAAGTATTTATGTATTTTTTAAATAATGTCTTGTTATTTGGTAAGAGTGTAAATTCTATCTATTTTTAACCGCCGACGCAAAAAGGAGGGGTGTTATAAGTTTGACCACTATGTGTTTATGTCTACGTGACTACGTGTTAAAAGGGTGAACCAATTTGGATGTCGTTTTATGAAAGCAGGATTTTTAGCAGTGGTTTTTAGACATGTTTTAACAAAATCGGGTCAGCCATTTTTTTACTTATTATAGGTTTTTTGTGTCGGGGGTGTTTAAATTTTAGTTTCTTGAAATTGGCTTTTTTAATAATGTTGTGTTATTTGGTAAGAGTGTACATTCTATCTATCTATCTATTTTGCATAGAATCACAGGACTTAGAACAAATGAAATTCATGACATCTCTGAAATAACTAATCAAACTAATCCTATTTTAAAGATATTCTGGTCAGACGTTATTTTGAAAAGCCTACGTGAATCACCAACCGTCCTCGCTTTATATTTTGATAGGCCTCCACGCCAGTATTTGTTGTTTCGGCTTAGAAGGGCGGTGGCGGCAACAGGTAGGCTGCTGTCATCCTTCATAAAAGGAATGTTGTCACATTGATTAGCGCTAGTCCTACATAAATACTTATACGAGTATAAACAACTACACTACAATGTTTCAGATACACTGTTTCTGAAGCATCAGTTAGATGTTTCAGAAACATTGCTTCAGCTTACGTCGTACATCGCACTGCTAAGGAGTGGAATTCTCTACCTGAATCCTTATCTTCTTCCAATTACAACCTGGGTCTTTTTAAGACAAGAGTGAATAGGCACCTCATGGGCAAACGCGCTCCACCTTAGACCGCAACTACGCTTACCATCCACCTGATGGAAGTTTTTGTCAAACGTAAGCATATTTCATCATAAAAGAAAAACATGGTGTGGACGGTCTGAGAAACAATGTTTTAGAATGCATAGAAACAATGGTTCAGATAAAATGTTTACAAATGCATTTACTAAGAAAAAATTAAGAACAATTTTTATTTTCTCCATTTTGTTTCATATGATTCTATTGATTTAAAAACCGTATCATCGTTCCACATCATTGCTATGGTTATAAACAAACACGCGTCCACACTCGTCTGTATCTGTTGCGAAACTAAATTGTTTCGCTTGCTCCCCACCTCACGGGGAGCATATAGAAACATGCCTCAAACAGCTCTGTTTACCGCAACAGGTTCAAACTAAATTCTCTTTCAGAAACCGCGATTATAGACAAATTGTTTGTACAATATGTACGTAGGCTTGTACGCTGGATATACTACTTTTTAGGGTTCCGTACCCATAGGGTAAAACGGGACGGTGTTTGTCTGTCTGTCTGTCCGTCTGTCACCAGGCTGTATCTCATGAACCGTGACAGTTAGACAGTTGACATTTTCACAGATTTATTATTTAAGTTTTATTTATAATTTCTTGTTTGTGTGCCGAATAAATGGTTTTTCTTTCTTTCTTTCTTTCTAGATGATGTAGGTATTTCTGCTGCCGCCATAACAACAAACAATTAAAAAAACAGAATAAAATAAATATTTAAGGGGCTCCCATACAACAAACGTGATTTTTGCCGTTTTTATAGATAATGGTACGGAACCCTAGCTGCATGTGCGAGTTTAGTTTTAGAATATATACCTAAGGCTCTAAATATTTACTAGAACAATTTAGATAACTTATTCTTAAAAAGGTAGGCACTATTTTATGATTAAATAACTCGAAATCTTTGGTCATAATAAATTGAAGAGTCTCTTTTTACAGGAAGTATTCATGGATAGTACAAAATTAAATACGCCTACTAATCGTAGTAGCAACCGGGCGTAACCTTTAGCCTTCGCTGACGTAGAGTGGATTAGGAACTCACTTATATTTTGAAACGTGTGGTTGATGAAGGAACATCGTTGAAAATTACGTATGATTGGGTTACTGAATTCTTCATAGCACGTGTTACGGGCGCGTTGTTGGCGTTCACTTGAGACGTAGCTGACATGTGTTCATTTTGTTGTTGTATTAGTTTTTTAGTTTACAATCACACTAACATAAAAAATGCAAAAGTTTGAATAGTGTGTAAGTGTGTTTGTTAGTTCTTCACGCTGTACCGGCTGAATTTGAGTGAAATTTGGAATGGAGATAGCTTATACCCTGGAATAACACATAGGATACTTTTTATTCTAGGAAACTACTGGTAAAACAGCAGGGTCCAGCTAGTATTTTTATAGAAGTGAGCTTTTTATGCACTGCTACCCTCAATAGCTAGTTTTTTTTGCCCTAACCGTCAGAGACAGAAAAGTTTGTTTTTCATAATTCATCTAGTGTTCCAAACTTACTTATATATGTACATTACCTATACATGTATATATATAAGATATATATAGGTAAGTTTGGAACACTAGATGTAGATGTATATATACATATATGCATTTTTACTATCAAAGGTAAATGTAGTCTGAGTGTATGAGAATTCTGGCCAATATCAATATCAATGGCTATAAATAATCGAAGTGACAAAACACGTTCAAAATATTAGGTATTCGTATATACGTATACACAAAAGCTGTTTACAAACATCAATAGGCAAGCTATAATTAATTTAAATCGAGACAGAGAGCACTCATAGGAAATCAGAGTTGAAGAGGTTTACGCGATACCCGCTTTGTTAGGAAGATTAAATTGGTTTCGGATTGCAGGGGTGCAAAGATAGATATTACAATAAATAATCAATTCCAAGTGTTAACATAAAAGATTAAAGAACAACAAACCAAATCATCTGAAGCCCGATTAAGTGTTTCTATAATGCCACTTGGGGACAGTTGATTTTTAAATATATAGAATAAAGGAATAGAATTGAAAAGGTAGTTCGGACCTGCCGCTTGGGTTACCCCAACTCGTACATAAAATGAAGGAATACGAGTAACACGAGTCATCATCATCATCATCAGCCCATCACGTTCCCACTGCATTCGAACTCGGGTGCGTCGGGTCGATAGTCGTACGAGCTCCCATTGAGCCACACTCGCTCTGATTGTAACACGAGTACTTTGTCCTAAATGAAATGAAATGAAACGAAACGAAACGAAACGAAACTAAATTAAATTAAATTAAATTAAATGATATTTATTTGTAGGAAACACGGTCATAATAAAGTTTACAAAAGTTTTTAGAGTTCTGCGTGTCTCACCATTTCTGGCATACAAATTTTCATAATATTACATTATTTAAATTGATTGAAATAAAATAAATAATACAGCAATGTAAATAATAGTACGATAAAACATATTATTGTTGGGTTTAATCTTGTTTAGTTTGAAATAGGTGATGTTTAAAATTAAAAATGATGTCAAAATGTAACTTTTAACTTTTGTTCTGTTCAGAAATCATACATATTCTACGAGAGGTTTTTTTCCAGTTATTTTTACTTCAAACTAGAGTTTATCTAATCTTTCAAATTGCGTTAATAAATAGATAAATTATTTATGTCTTCTAAATACAAGATACAACAAAAAATAAATAAATATAAAATTACATTAATTCAAAATTATATTATTTCGATATTTTTTCGGCCTCTTATCGTATAAATCCCGGACCCCCTAACCCCATTATATACGTCCATGCCTAAATGCCTAGACCTCATTGCTAACAAATGCTGTGCCTGCGCGTGAAACAGTTTTCGCTTTTCAATATCAGTTTACAAAGTTTCTTAACCATTCCTATTTTCATGGAGCTCACAATATTTTCACAAAAGTTGTTGACACAATATTGAAAGGCACAAAATATGAGAGTACATAAAGCTTTCAACGGCTTTTGCTTTTTCGATACAAAAAATGTAAACTTTTTAGCTCCATAATTTTAAAACCCTTTGAAATATCGTCAATCATATAAATTCTATATGTTTCGGGGTGATGAACGCAATCCAGTGCTACACAGTGCTTTTTGATGGTATTATAAGTTCTGGGTGTGGGTGGCACTGCAATTGTTATGGACAGGCGTGGCGCTTACCATCAGGTGACCGACGTGCTCATCTCACCACTCAGTACAATAAAAAAAACATGACTTATGGTGTACTGGTTGGGCAGATCAGCTTAAATCTCTTACCACGGACGGAGGTTGCGGGTTCGATTCCCGCTACGGGACAAATGATTGTGCACAGAAAAGAAACACAAGCATTTGGGTGTTCTGAGACAGGATCCTCGTTTTCTAAATACAGGAAATCCCAGTTAGGGGCCCAGATATGCGTGTGATCGTTGGGCGATACTACCATTATTTTTACTTTTGCTGCGGAGATGTCTCTTATTTAAGATTAATAAAAGAGATCTCCATAGTTCTTGTTGCTATCTTCTCTAGCGGGCGTATTTCCAAAGCACTGGTATAGAGTCAGTTTTCGCATTTCTTTTCTGGGCCCGGACTTTAATTTGTGTATGGAAAAGAGATGAGTAAACATGGTTACCTTCTTTTCGTTTATTTTCCTTTTTTCAGTCTTGATATTTTCAGTTACAATTTTTAACTTATATTAATTAGTTTTATTTATGCGTATATGACGCTTAAAACTTTTTGTGCCTATTTAAAAAATACTTATTGACTTTTGACATTTAGAACACGTATGAAACGCCCTCTCAAGAAAGATTTGGTGGAGTATAAGTCTCACTGTATCACGAATCGATTAAGAACGCCGCCTACTAAAGTAATTGAGCGTAAGTCCCGGAACGTAGGTACCTTTACAACCAAGCTTTGTACGTCTTCAAACAGTTTAGTACCTTGTCACAATAAATACAATTTGAACGTTTATAAGACCTCTTTAAAATACATGTTTGTTTAAGCAAGGTGAAAGTAAACACAGCTTATAATGGAGCTCATTAACATTTGTATCTCTCCTGACTTCTACATGCTTCTACCGTCAAGAAATACTAAGTATACACCTACAATACCTACATATTTATAAGTATTACTCACGTGCAAAATTTGCAAGCGCTTCACATACATATACACTTTATAATCACTAGGTACGTTAGTAAAAGGTAGTTAGGTATAAGGTATTCTGTGGTAAAAGTGTGTTAAAATTATTTCTGAATAATTGTTATGAAACTATTATTTATAATTATCAAGCTTTTTGACTTACCGAACGTGTTTTATTAATGAATTTAATTATTTATTAACCGCTCGTATGCCCCTGTCATGGCGCCCGCGGCGTCCAGAGTGCCCGCGACTCGCGAGCGAGACCGTCTAGATTGCCCCGGCACAAATACCGACCACCCGTAAAGTGCCCCACTGTTTTTTGCGTTATCGACGCGCGCGCCGTGTTCCACTTAATCGGTTCTTGTGACTAAAGTTTGTATTGAAAGGGTGTCAAGTGTTATATTTATTTAGTTGCCTATGAAATTAGCTAAACAATGTTATCTTTCTATTTACAGATTACGGCTCTGGTGTTGAGTTACACTGTGTTGAAATTGAGATAACGTCTTTTTAAGCTCGTGTTGCACTTCGAAGCTCATAGTTCAAAAATGAAAGCGATGACCTATGGTTTTTAATGTTTAATTATGTTGTTTAGATAGTAGTTAATATGTTATGAAATAAAACCATATACTCTCCCATACATATTTATTTATTTACAGGCCTCTAAATCCTTACCATTATCGGCCGCCACGCGGCATAATTTATGTAAGACTTAACAAGGCATATCGTACACAAATATCATTGTTAGGAATATAAATAAGGTATAACTATATAAGTAGTCTTATATTCTTTTATTACAATCAAAAACAATAGGAATAACATACACCACTTTTGAATAATATGAACATTTCTGAAACAGTTCCCATGCTCTCAGTAACATAACTTAGTTTTCCAGATGTTTTTTTCTCACATCTCACATCTCTCCAAAAAACCAATGTTTCATGCTAAAATGTTTTTATCTACAAGATAGTTATTTACATACCTATTAAAACTTTAAATTTCACCAACACACAAAATAATATCACAAAGAAATTCCAACACAGTCACTGCACGGAACGATTCGAAGACTGATGAAATGACAGAAGTTTTATGACGTATAATTCTTTTTTTTACTAGTGTTTGCATGCTCGACTGAGATTAATACCATAGATAATATATCTGACTATAGAAAAAATATTACTAAAGAGCATTATGTCAATACAATTACTGTCAAATACTAATTAATCTGTGGCAGGAGCCATGTAGACTACCGGTCTACACGGGCACTTTACGGTTTTATTTTTGTAGACTACTAGTCTACACGGGCACTTTCCGTTTTTATTTTTGTAGACTGCTAGTCTACACGGGCACTTTAGGATTTCGTTTTTGTAGACCACTAGTCTACATGGGCATACTAGCGGTTAATAAGATCAAGACACCGCGTAAACATGCCCGAAGTTCTTCACACTATTGTCAGAAACAATCTACATCTACCCGCCGAACAAGAGTTAAACTGTATGACGGCAAGGCAGTGTTTCTCGTCCCGCAATGTGCGCTGTGTTCATTACGCATGACGTATCAAAATCAGTCAAATCCAAATCTCTTTATTCAGTTTTGGCATCACAGACTCATTTATGAACGTCAAGTTATCACCATGACTCTACCACCTTATCGAAAAAAGAACCACTACTCAGAAGATACGGTAAGAAACTGAGGGGCATTTTTTTTTAAGAGATTTTGTTACAATTTTTTGGTTTTCTATAAAGTTATGTTTTTTATGTACCAGTTGGTTAGTTTGCAGAAGTGGAATATTCTAAGCATCTTTGTCATCTATCCTAGTATATGTAAGATATAATAATTTTTTTTAAATTTTTTTTAAATTTTTACGTTATCATTAATCAATGCTGTTATAAACTTAACATACGTATAGTTCAACTATTTGCTATTAGCTACTTAAATCTAAAGCAAAACAAATCAAAGTGACGCTACATAAGCTAGAGGACATAAATCAAAAAGTGTGATAGACTCACTGTGACATGGTTCTTAAGCATGTGCGCATAAATAGATGTCTGCGTCGTCACGGTGATCCCATACACAAAGGCACAGTCCTTTTGAGACAGGGACGATACGTTTCCGGTATGAGTCCGGGCTTAGGTTTGTGGGACAAGATGAATTCATTAAAATGGAGCAGGTTCAGTTTACCTGTCTCTGTCACTGTGATATGTTTACTAAAATGGAATGCCGATATTCTGTAGTTACGATGAACTTTTCTGCTTTTGTTAAACAATATAAAATAATATATTGCCTGCTAAATTACTAGGCATATTAGATTTAATATCTGATGTCTCGTGGTGACGAGCGCGCAATGCAGTACTACGCATTACTTCTTATGGTAATAAAGGTTCTGGGTGGCACTGCAATCGTTATGGGCAAGCGTGGCACTTAGCATCAGGCGAATGACTTGCTCGTCTCATCACTCAGTTCCATAAAAAGAAAACAAAGAAACAATTAAAATAATATATACGGAAGAAATACTCAATATTTCACACTTTACTGTTTTTTTATTCAATATTTTTGCAGATGCAATATTAAGATCATAGGTAATTCTTCTTCCTCTTCTTTTTCAGCCCTTATTACCCCACTGTTGAATATGAGCCTCCTCGCCATCACGCCACCCCTTCCGGTTTTGTGCCTTTCTTATCCTCGTCTTCCCAACAACCTTTCCCATAGATATTACAACTTGAATGTATTAGCCTTGTTCTTTATAAACCTACATGTCACAATTATATGAATGTAGGCAAATAACGCACTCTATATGCCCGACCACAGAGGATTTATTCTCAACTACGCAAATATTGCATAGCTTCGTAAATATTTCATTCAGTTTGTTCAAACATTGCAAATACTTACGGTCAGTTCACTGGAAAATGTTACTTTATTAACTATCACTGGCTTAGGTAAATGAAATAAGCTCCAGTATGCGAAAGTACAAAATTATACCAATTCTGCGGGTATGTAAAATGCGGGTTGGTGGATGTCACATGTCCTTGAATGTTTGTGATAAATTCTTGGACATGCCGGTTTCCTCACGATGTTTTCCTTCACCGTTTTTAGAGCGAGTGTTAAATCCGCACATATCTTAAAGAAAATCAGTGGTGAAAATCGGGTGCGTCGGACCGAAAGTCGCACGTGCTCCCACTGAGCCACACTCGCTCTGGCTTAGGTAAATGAAATAAGCTCCAGTATGCGAAAGTACAAAATAATCATTTCTATCTTTGTCGTATTGTTCTCTTGAAATTTTTTTATGCTCAAAACATTTGTTGAAATCGAACATGCAACTTCCGAGTATGAGATGTGAGCTGCCTCGTCCAATTACTATACCTACGACCAATTACTATACCTCGGGTGCACTTTGGAGAGTGACCTAATACCACCGTCTCCATTCCAACATAACCCTATATAGGACAACCAGACGCACGGCACGGCGATATCCATACATGGTACACATTCCTCCTGTACGAACAAAACGTTTTGCTTCCACGTTCATCTTACAAAGAGCCAAGGAACGTATTGGCAGCGTCTGTGTTTCCTGACAACTACAACCTAGGACTTCAAATCTAGAGTGATCAGGCAGGTATCTTCTAGGCGAGCGCGGTACACCTTAGACCACATCATCGCTTACCATCTGGTGAGATAGTGCTCAAACGCAAGCCTATACGAGTAAATAGTAAAAAAAACACCTCAGGGATTACCTTAAAACTTCCTCTTAGATTTAATAAGTACAATATTATACAAAAAATGACAGATTAAAAAAAATATCTTCAAACCATGTTTTTATGCGCCTTTTGAGGTTAGGTCGGCATTGCATGCTAATACATGGATTTTAGAATGCATTGTCGTAGAGTTGTGAGCTACCCTCAAAGTTTCAGCCGGATAGCTAATCGGGAAGTGTTCGAAATTTGAGTAGGTAGCAAGATTCCTCCTGGAACGGCAGACAGACAGCCAAACAAGAAAGTGACTTAATAAAAACGTGGTAATAAAAATTGCACTAAAACTAGTTTCAACTAAATATTTGCGGTCATTCCCTTGCAAAATGTAGCTCCATCAGCCACCACCGGACAAGTTAAATGAGATAAACTGCAATCAGCGAGACCGATGCTTGAGACCGACTTTAATCCAGTTTCTTGGTAACAGCTTTAAAGTCAATATGATGTTTCCCGACCGCTCTAGGATCAAGCTCGGGCACGCTGATTAGATGTAACCAAAGCAGATGTTTCGCTTTCTAGTTTGTATTTTACTTCTCTTTTATCTTCTCTATAGTATAAAACTAACACGTGATAGATCTCTCGTATGCGGGAGGCCGTCTCGGTAGGTCAAGGCTTTGCCAGTTATTCTGCCGCCAAGCAGAAGTGCGCTAGCATTACTTTGTACTGGTTTGAAGGGCACTGAAGCCAGGCAAATTACTGGGCATTTGAGACTAATATGGGTGATGGGCGCAATGCAATGCAACACAGTGCTTATTATGGTATAAACAGTTCTGTGTAGCACTGTATTTTTTATGGGCGCTTACCTTCAGGCGAACGGCTTATACGTCTCATCATTAAGTCCAATAAAAATAACAAAGTCGTTAGCCGCATCCTTATATATGTTTCTCCGCTTACTTCTTCTAAACCGCGCAACGCATTTACGGATACGGTTTTCACTGTCATTTAATTTTTTTCGGAAGGTTACAATCCGAAATCCGAATCCAAAATTTGGAAGGTTTATGTTTAATACATTCTAATTAAGTTTTTGTATAGGAGAGAACATTGAATGTTTTGTAATCAATCAAGAAATTCAGTTTACATTATCATTTTTTACAAAGTACTCATTTCCAAGTTAAACGCCCAACACAACAAGTGTTAGACCTCGTCTGCAAGATTCGGCCCTGGGAAGTACACACCTTTTTCAGATATTTAACCGCCAAGCAGCAGTGTGCAAGCATTACTGTGATTCGGTTCGAAGGACACTGTTTCAAGCGAAGTTACTGGGCATTATTTATTAGGCTTAAAAGCTATTGTCTCGGGTGACGATTGCAGTGCAAATGTTAGGCCATGCGTGTTTCTTACCATCACGTGAACAACCTCTTCTTGGCATATGGTTCTAACAAACATTTAAAATGGATGTCTCATTTACAAAACGACAGATCATTATTTACTTACCACTTAACTTTATTCAAACATAGCGAATTCTCTGGTCACCTTGCCAGGTATTGGTTCGCGCTCATTCCAACATTCTACACCTAACCATCCGGGCATCCCAGTAGTTGAAACTTACAAAGCTTAAGCTCCATATTAGTCTCCGCTTTCAAACGACACTAACATCTCGGGGGAGGTGTCCCCTTGTTACAGCTCAGATTGAAGCGGGGAGCCCCAGGCAACAGGTGCCCGGAGCGTTATCAGGCATCCTCCGCACTATATCAAAAAGACAAGGCGACAACTCACGACTTGGCATAACCATCGATCCGTGCACAGACGCTGCTGTCTTTTGTTTGCGGCCGATGCGCGATGTATATCATCGATTTGCGATCCGCCCGTGAGTGTATTATAGCTTGACGTAATCATTGCTTTGTGAATACTTGTTATTGTGTTTGTTCATACACACCCCGCGATGGATAGCGTCTAATTTTATTGTCACGTATATTTCCCCTTATTTTTACGACTTCACAAACTCCATTACTGTAATGAAAATCGACGCTAATGAGCTGTAAATTAACAAATAACTTACTGCAATGTTTGGTTTGTTTAATTTGAACATCAAGTTTGTTATTAAACGGTAATGGACTGATCTATGTGTTTTTAATTGAGTTAAAGCTTTCATCAAACAGCAAACTTTGTTAATTAGTAGAGTTTAGGGACCTAGCTACTTGAAGCTATTTATTTTATTCAAACGAAGAGTATGTATTGAATTGTTAGTAGGTAATTGGTACAAACGTTATTGGAGATAAATCTTACGTAGGTATTTGAAAAATAACTTAAACCCTTTATTGAAGAGCAAATCGGAGAACAATTCAGAAAGAAATGAGTCTTTCATATTTTTCATAAAAAAGCTTCAAAGGCCCAGTTTAAATAATATGTGCGGACCTAATATATTTGTCAAAAGAATTTTGTATTAGCAGGCCTAGCGAACTCCGCACTGTAGGTACGAAGCTACAAGTACATAGCCGGACACCGACGGCGGGTCACGCGTCGTTACACGTGCCGCGTCAGAAGAGATAAGAGCTATGCGGTAGAAAGAGAGGCGCTCTGTATGTTATATGACTGGTAGGTATGCAGCGCTACGCGAGCGAATTGAATTTTATTGCATCATAGCAAGTCGCTATATGTTTAAATTTCTTTGCGGAGTGATGCATCTGTCCCTTAGTATTCTGTGGTATTAGGTTCAATCTAGAGCCATATAAAAATGTAAAACCATTCTCATGTCAAACTGAAACTTTCAGTTAATTTCATGGAGTTCGCTACTTTTACTAATAAAATCATAATCACATGTAGGTAATGATTATTATTGATTTGATTGATATAGCTACAATGCGTATAGTATACAACGCAAAACACCTGTATAATCAGACAGCCGGCCAACGCTCTATACTCAAATATTTAGCAAAATACGTGTCACACGGCCCGGTTTTCTTGATTATATTGTAGTAGTTGTTTAGTAACTTTTATCTGTTAAATCCTACTTTCTACTACTTTCCTTCTTAACATTTTAAATAAACAAAAACACATCTACACACACAAATTATGTAGGCTACAGGCAGGAGGATGCAAAAGAAACCAAAATGCATTGGTTCTACATTTAGTTAGGTATTAAAATTACATTAAAAGTTCCTACATGCTAATTAACATAAGTGGTGACAACGCAGCGGTTCGATGTGAGAACCAGAAGTGACGGTCTGGGGGAAACGATACATTATGAAAAGAGAGAAAGAGAGGGCATGATGTGCTGCGTCAGCGCCTCGTGACTCGCTTCTGCGGGCAGTTGGGATGCACCACGACGTCATACGTAACACACAGATAAACATTCGCATTCATAATATCAATATAAAGTAGGATAACCAAAATAAAGCAGCATTAATCGTGCACCAATATCAATAGGTACGAGTACCTGTACCTACCTAATTACTTTATTATTTCTTTGTAAAATGTACAACATTTCAAACTTCAAGAAGGATTGTGTAAGATCTATAAGCACAAAGGCACTCCGTCGCTGTCACTGTCGACTATCCGGGACACAAGGAAGCCTGTCATTTAGTTTCATGTACGACATCACTTGATTAGGGCTGGCAACACAAGAAGGGACAAAATCGTGAAACGAAAAAGATTTTTGTGAGAGTAAAATAACCACGAGACGACGGCGACGTGTGCGAAATATTGTTTTGTTTCTGACGTGTGTGTCTGTACGACGATGGTTAATGTCTGTATTCTATTCATACCTGAGACATGATACACCCTTGATAATGATTGAGTGTCTTATATATTAAATGTATTCTTCTACTGCGGCTGGTTAACCCGTGTACTCGGTCGTAACCTCCGGAAATAAATTTCCGCGTCATACGCGTTATCGTCAGGAATTTGCACTTGCGATGCGAATCGTTTAAAACTACAGCCTGTTTCCAGTGAGTTATAAGAAACAAAATAACTTAAAGAAAAATCAGTTTTTTTAATGTGTGGTTATGTACACCTTCAACTTCAACTTCTTATTATATTTATTATGGCTTCTTCTTTCCACAATTTCGCCAATATCGCCTGGATAGAACGGGGAATAAACGATGGAGATTGATCGGTATTTTTGCAATAATTGGTTATCTTCAACTTCCCAAATCTGTGAAATTTTATTGCTGCTTTGCAGACGGCCCTTTACAGTCATTTGACAACAGTCGAGCGTACAATGATAATAATAAGGATAATAAACACAGTCAAAATTGGAAGTAACGCTTTCATCACCTTGCAATATAATATCCCCAATTAGTGAATGAGTGTCCCTAATGTGTGCTTAATGTCAGAGAAGTCAGTGCCCCCACTCCGTGTTCAATCTATCACATCGCTATATAAGCAGCCCCCGTACTTACTGGCGTTGTTCATTGCGACAATATCTTGTGTTGGCATATATTGTCCCATGAAAGTTTATTCTTAACTTGTAGTTATCGGATTTTGGTGTAAATTAATGTGATAAATTATTTTTTTTGCCTGAATTGACAAGAATTAGACCGCATCTCATCAGACGCAGTGAAGCTATACCGTAATTTAAGCTCAACACGATATACGATTGGCGCTTGAGAGACCCGAAATACGGGGGCAGAGTGGCTTACAACCTGCTGTAACCTACCGCCCCCTGGGTTGTTGATACGAATACCAAAAATGTTCATCATCATCGTCAGCCGGAAGATGTCCACTGCTGACCATAGGCCTCTCGCATAGATCGCCACAACGAGCAACCGCTCGTTGTGGCGATCTATGCGGTCTATTTCTACAGCGAGCAACCGCTCGCTGTATTAAAAACCCTAAAAACCCCAAATACCGAAATAGGAACGAAACAGGTACCGAAAGTCAACTCAACATCACCTCATATAATTACATACACATTATATTAATATAACGGATTGTGGCTTATTTAAAGAATCCCGATACCCGCTCTGTCAGGATCTGGTGAGTGACTGGACAGATACCGAAAGTCAACTCACCATCACCCCCTATAGATACATAAACATAATATTAATATAACGGATTGTGGCTTATTTAAAGAGTCTCGATAGATATATATTCGTCCAGCGGCTCCGCGCGACTCTCACCAGGTCGTTGATTCACCTTGTAGGGCCCTTCTATGCTCCGCCTTCCAGTCCGGAAAATGTTCATACCTAAAGTTTAATATTTCTACACTGTTCTAAGTTTGATTTCAACTACGGCAGCCCTGTCACTGATCCCTCATTGCATTACCCGCGGGTAAGTGAGCGCCCGAGTGCATTATAATCCGACTCTGCGAGCATCATCCGTCGCAAATTGCCACTGAATACCTACCTACATCGTGTATACATCTATTAAAAAAGTTAATATCGTCATAAAGATTTAATCTGTGAAAGTTGTTATGCAATGTAGTCGTTGTATGGCAGTTTTGCTCATAGAATTACTATAAATTCGTGAACTTTAATATATCGCAGGGGTCATACAATTGAATTTATGTATTTTTCGAAGTAATTACTGACCTTATCGTGGACTGCAAGACAGACAAACGGTCTTACAACGCAAGTATTTCTCCAAGAGTTGTACAATAATTTGATTCCCATTATACGAGCAAGTGCATTAAATTACACTTAATAACGTTTATTTTTCCATTTGTTATTATGACTTGTTATGGATATAGAAATGTATGTCTAACAGGGTACTTCATTTTCATGATTAACCCATCAGCATCGAGAGCGTGAGATCCGATAGATACAGTAACGCCTGTAGCGCGGAATTCAATTGGTTGATTGAGCGTTGCGGTTGCACTGGTGCGTAGTGCTTTTAATAGCGCTGTGTGTAGGAAGACCCGAACCCTAATACCCTTATGGTATGGTATAAGAGGTTATGGGTTAGATTTCCCCTAAGCTTCGACCAAAATAAGGTAAATTTATTTTTGTCGAAGCCAACGAGGCGGACACTAGTATACATTTTATAAAAAAACCACCGACTTCAATGTATCTTTGAAGTCCAAGGTCAAATATCGATGAAATTTATATGGGACTACTTCGTAGCTATACTGAACCCAACGCAAAAAGAATTTTCCAAATCGGTTCATAAATGACGGAGTTCTGAGGTAGCAAACATTAAACCATAAAATCGAATAGAGAACCTCCTCCTTTTTTTTAATCGGTTATATATGAAAAAGCTCAAGCATTTGTTTTTTATCTGTGTGTTGTGTGTTGTGATAATAGTGCCCGATTATGCCTGATGCATTGTTGTAGCGCGTCGTGCATGTTAGCAGATGCAAGGGTTCCTGACTTCTTTGCCGTCATCAGATCTAGGATAGCTTCCTTCTGAGATGGGTTGAGAATTTCGAGGAATGGCATACTGAATAGCTTAAGTGGCTACCTCGGCAGCCCAATTTATAGGGCGTGGTTGACGTTGCACCAGAGTGCGAATCGAAAATGACTTGTGATACTTATTCACAAAATCTATGTAAGTTTTTATTTTAACTACGAGGGGCGTTCAATGTATTCTCGGTATGAGTATGTTAGAATAATAATAAAACCTTGAAAAAAAATTATTTTTCAATATAGTCTCCCATGATATCAATACACTTGTTTGATCGCGAAAGAAGTTTTTCTATTCCCTTAAAAAAAAAAAATCTTGGTCCGAAAAATGCTCATTTACAGCCGACTTGAGCTCATTATCGTCAGCAAATCGCTTTCCCCGGAGGTTTTTTTTTTAAATTGGGGAATAAAAAGTAGTCACTGGGGGCCAGGCCTGGGCTGTAGGGTGGGTAGTTAATTTCCTCGAACCAGCACTCTCGTACAGCAGCCTTGGAGAGCCGCGCAGTGTGAACCGGTGCGTTGTCGTGAAGAAACAACACTTTCTTTGTCAGCGTTCCTCTTTTTTTTTCTTTTATTGCTTCTCGACGTAAAGTGATTGAGTATTTTTCTGCGATGATAGTTTCACCTTTTTTTGTGTACTCGATCAATAGTATTCCTTTAGAATCCCAGAAAACTGTGGCCATGATTTTGCCAGCCGACGGAGTGACTTTGAACTTCTTCGGAGGGTCTGATCCCTTTTTATGCCACTGCATAGACTCCTGTTTACTCTCAGGGTCATAGTGATGAACCCACGTTTCATCACCTGTAACTATCCTTTCGAAAACACTTGCTGGATCGTCGCCACACAGCTCTAAAAACTCCTTACAAGTGTCAACCCGCGCCTGCTTTTGAAGCGCAGTGAGCATGCGCGGCACCCATCTTGCACTGACTTTTGTAAGGTTGAGATAATCATGTAGTATAATGTATATAGTACCAACGGATAGCTTAGTTATTTCTGCCAACATCTTGATTTTTATACGTGAATCTTCTAATACAAGTTTTTCGATAATTTTCACATTTTCATCGGTAGCCGCCATGATTGGCCCACCTGGGCGGGGGTCATCTTCGATACTTTCCCTGCCTCTTTTGAATTCACTTGGCCACTTCTGTACGGTCGATAATGAAGGAGCAGAGTCTTAATAAACGGCTACCATTTCTTCATGAATAATTTTTTGAGATTTTCCTTGTTTAGTCAGGAATTTAATCACCGCACGATGCTCGATTTTTAACCGACTTCATCTTCAACATTATCGCGTCAGTCATTTTCGTCGTCTTTGACTGGAGGTCGCAAACAAACTAGTGAAGTTATCAACATGAAATTTTGTATAAATACCCTCAGATAATGTCGTTAGCTAATGATATATTTTAATTACCCACAATAATATCAAATCACTCCGATACCGAGAATACATTGAACGCCCCTCGTATATTTGTTTTTACAAGCTTTCGAATCAGAGTCAAGTTTTAGAATTAAAACCACTTCCTCTTATCCCACGGAGTTGAAATTTTGCATACTTGTCAAAGTCCAATGATAATGCAATATTATGGTGAAAGCTAGCTGATCTGATGATGGAGACGGAAGGTAGGCAATGGAACTCCTTGACGGATAATCGTAAACTACTAGTGTTTGGACTTAATTTAATCTGCTCGCGGTTCTGATTACGAATTTGTTAAAAGCTTGTCTTGACAAAAATATTATTAAAAAAAAATCTTATGTACTGAAACGCGATGAAAATATGTAGTGTAATTCCGCTGAATATATTCATTTAGTTTCAGTTTTGGGATGAATTTCCGCAACGTCACGCCTGATTCCATTAGAATCTTATGTACTTTTTACATTCGAGTATGTATTTTTTATTTCGTATGAGTATTTTACGCCTGAAATAATAACATTTATTATTATTTACTATAAAAATTTACATTACAAAAAAATATATTTAAATTTACATTGTTTACTAAAAATTTCCTATAGTCCTTGTAGTAAATCTAACACACGATAAACGTGAACACACGTACCCAAGTAGCACCCAAGGTCCGGTAAGCCTTTCTATCCAAGTATTTTTTGCAGCGCCGCAAACATTTTAAACATTTTGCAGTGTCAAAATTAGGAGCAAGCATAAACAAGTTTTTCAGAAAATTCTGAGCTTTTTACTTGTAAGTACGTCTCAAGAAGTTCTCGATGGTACGATGAACTTAGACGCTTAGAAAACGATACTCTTCAGAAATAGGGAGGCCGTCGTTATTTGAGAAAGTTGGTCAAAAAACGTTGACTGGTTATAGCTCCTTGATTTCTTTGAAGCCGTCGCACACTATAACGACTCAACGCCAAGTCAGCTCAAAGACATGAAATATGAACGGCTTTATATGTTTGACCCTAGAAATAAACGACATTTTCGCAAGCGCTGAAATATTCTGGGCGAAAATGTTAATATTTTAAATAATTAGAAGAAAGATAGGAGAAATTTGGTTGCTCGAGCAGATGGTTCGGTGGCCCAGTGGTTAAGGCGTCGGGACGGTATTCATAAACGCAAGTACGATCCCTGCCCGAGCAATATCATTTTTCTTCCTAATTAATTAAAATTTTAAGACGATTAAGATGTTGTTAAAGTTTAAAATAAAAAATTATAATTTAATGGCATTATTTATATTACTTTATGCATTGGAAATATATTTATTTTACTAGAACGAAACGTTAGATATGTCAATGTCATAATTTGTTAACGTCAATGTAGGTAACATTAAAAATCAAAGATAAAATACTTTGTCTTTGTTAAAATAATTGAAAACAAATGAAAATTCACTGTGTCTAGGTTATAAAAATTAATGTTACTACAGAGAACGTAGTCATTGATAATAATTTATCTATGTTGCTATATTAATGATTGACTGGGAATCGAAGTTTCAATTTATATGTAATAAAGTTTTTTATTGTTTTACGCCTTCTACCAGGTGAGCTCCTGAAAAAGCTCACACTGCCACTACAAAATATATTTTTTTTGGTATTAAAGTATATTTGCGGTACATTTAAACAATAGTTGGTAACATAACATACAACAACATAAATTATTTTTCAAAAAAAACTAAACCGACTTCAAAACCACAAATGGCACTCAAAAGTAAAAAATAAATTAATATAATTATCATAAGCGCTACCCACTCATATATTTGAAGTCGGTGCCAGCCAAGTCTAATAGGTAGTAGATAAATACTATGTATGTATATAGTAAGTACTACTTGTAGGTAGTATTTATCTACTACCTTTTAGACTTGGCTGGCACCGACTTCAAATATATGAGTGGGTAGCGCTTATGATAATTATATTAATTTATTTTTTACTTTTGAGTGCCATTTGTGGTTTTGAAGTCGGTTTAGTTTTTTTGAAAAATAATTTATTTTAACCTTTTTAGTGAAAAACAAGTTTTAATTAAATTAATTCAAAAAGATTTTAAAGACAAGCTTTTATGATCTAGAAGCCACATCATGACGAAGTTTAGAACGGGCTATCACAATTAAATGCATGTGCAAAAAAATTTCATGTCTGTCCTATTCTCTGTTGAGGAGTTCCCTCGCCGGAAGTCAATCCTGGGTGTATGTGCCATGTCATGATGGAATTTAGAACAGGCTATTATGGTTAAATCCATTTACGAAATGTTGTGTCTGTACTATTCACCGTTGAGGAGTTCCCTCACCGGAAGTCAACCCTGGGTGAAGCAGGTGAAGCAGTCGAATACAAACCTCCACCTTTAGAAAGTTGGTTACGAAAAAAACAAGAACCGACTTGAAGATTAAACTTATATTTTTTTGTTTTTGCTATTTTTTTCAAAAACTACTGAATGAATTTCGATAAAATTTATATGGGACCACCTTTGAAGTATTACCTACCAATCAAAAAAAGAATCATCGAAATCAATGCATAATTGGCGGAGTAATCGCGTAACAAACACACAAAAAAAAAATAAAAAAAAAATAAAAAAAAAAAACATACCGTCGAATTGTAAACCTCCTCCTTTTTGAAGTCGGTTAAAAATATAGAACATACTTATAAAGTTAATAAGAATAGCAAATAATATTCACGAAGGCAACCATTGAAACAAAGGAATTACGTTTCAATAGCAAACATATAAAGACAAAGGTTGACCACAATATGACAATATTAACTTGAACATATCATTTATATTATCTGCTGGAAGACACAAATGGAACAATCGACACAAATGGAACAAGTATGAGATTCAACGTTATTCGATTGTATATGTTAATTCATTTGTTTTACGCTTAATAGGTCTATGTTAAGCGATGATGTGGCCTAAGATGGAGCACATAGATCTAGAGAGAGACGGCAGTTGAGCGGCTCCCCGATGCTTCACCGAACATCATCCCGAAACACGACTAGGTATATGTTAGGGTGCCCATTAAATTTTTGAGTTCCTAATTTAATTATCTTCATGCAAATTAACCCTCATCGTTATACAAATTATTGTTATGGGGTAAACTTTTATGCCTAAGAAGTTATGTCTAGTATCGTTTGGCATATTGATGGGTGGGGCAAACAACGGTATGCCACTTTAAATTAGGACTTCAATTTTTATTCGAGACAATTGTTATTGTTCTATAGAAATAAACTGATGGTTATTGTCAAACAGACTTAACTGTAGCGTTTTGTATGATTAAAAATCCTACACACAGGTAACTTAAAAAATAAAATATCGTCACTAAAACGCAACATTATCAGTCACGTTTGACCCTGCTCACATTTCTTCCCTTTGGGGAAACTATGCGAAATATTGTTTTGTTTCTGAGCATGAAAAAACTTACCTAGTTGGTTTCATAAATATAATATGTGCTGAGCGCGAAGTATTACAATAAATCATATCGGGTCGTAGTTTGACAAAGTGGGTTTTGTACGCCCTCGGCGCCCGCCGCTTGTTTTATGAGCAGTATCTAAAGTTGTGCATTTTATTTAAATATATTATTTATTTATTATTATTTAAGAGCGAGTGTGGCTCAAAAGCGAGTGTGGCTCAAAGAGCGAGTGTAGCTCAAGAGCGAGTATGGCTCAGTGGGAGCGTGACTTTTGATCCGACGCACCCGAGTTTTGATACTTCCTTGTGTTATGTGCTGATTTAACACTCGCTCTAAAAACGGTGACGGAAAAAGTCGTGAGGAAACCGGCATGGCCAAAAATTTATCACTATAAAAAATCACGGACATGTGACATACACCAACCCGCACTGGGCCAGCATGGTGGATTATGGTCCATACTCCTGAACTCAGATACTCGGAAGGCCTGAGTCCCAGCGGTGGGAACTTGATGGGCTGACGATGATGATTATTATTTATATTTATTTTTTATTTCATTGTATTTATTTTATTTCATGGTTTTAATCTATGAATACCACATGTTCGATGTTCTATTGCTGTGAGAGGTGTCGTTTACAAGAAAAGGTAATATAGATAAATTATATCGTTTGCAGGAAGTAGAAGGGATACAATCATATCAGACTTTAAATCTGCATTTAATTATTAAAATTTGAGTGTATCTTTAGATCGTCGGTCTCTTTTGTAAGTTTTATTTATATGACAAATGAGTCACAAACTGAATTCCAAGAGACTGTTACTAGACAACACGCTAGCACAACTTTGCAGAATTTTATGTCAGTCTAAATTTAATACCCAAACACCAGCGGTATGACGTAGGCTCCACCAGAAGTCTCGCTCATTTTCCCTTCATTTCACTTCACCTACTCGAACCTCGCTCCTTTCGAACATGTAGGCTCCCTTAATTCACGCCCGTGCTTTATATACAATACAATAATGCTTTACTGTACACCAAACAAGAAATTAACAAGGTACACGAAAGACTCTTATAAACTATAGTACAACGGGCGAATTTACCGCTAAAAGCGATCTCTTCCAGTCAACCTTTGGATGGAAAGAACTAATGGAGTGAGAGGTCGACGGTGTAAACATCTACGTATATTTACCTACGCTCTAGGAGTAAAAGCCGAGTCAGACTACGGAGAAGGGTGAGACAATTCATCGACATAAGCTACTGTCAGAGTTGAATATATTAATAGCATAATGTCTTATAGTTTTAAGTCATGGACAGAAAAAATATCGCAGTAGAGTAATATCGGAGTTTCATTAGGTCGTAATAGGGTTTTTTCTACTAACAGTATGTCTGAGTTTAGTTTTCGACTGATGGCCAGTATTTTTTTTGTTTAAGCTTAATATGTCTTTGTTTGGCCACTATCTCGCCTGATGTGAAGCGATGATGTGGCCTAAGATGGAGCACATAGATCTAGAGAGAGACGGTAGTTGAGCGGCTGCTCAGACCCATCTCCCCGATTGTTCACCAAACATCATCCCAAAACACGACTAGATCGCTTGACGGCATGGGTTTGTTCGGTAGTTGGTATTACAACAACGGCCAAAGCTTACCGCTCCAAAGCGCGTAAGCGGTTTTCATCACGATATTTTCCTTCACCGTATTTAGAGCGAGCGTGCAAAATCTGCACTTAACTATTAAGTCATTGGTGCAGGGCCTAGTCGGGATTCGAACCCAGTTGCGTCGGATCGAAAGGCGCACGAGTTCCCGCTTAGCCAAACTCGCTCTTAAAAGCAAAGTGAAAGTGAAAATAAATTAAAGTGAAGGAAAATGTTTTTATAAATTTAGTCAAATCTGCTTTTAGCTGCACAACCCTCACGACTGCGCGAGGTTGCTCGGCGCGCATAATTGCGCACCTTTATGTCATATCGTAGCGTGTGCATGAAGCTGTAATACTGTTTATTTTTGGTTTCACGGGCTTGAACCCTTCTGATTTCGCATGTGCCACTAGTCATTTATAGAGTTGTTGAAAAACCCGTCGGATTATGCGAGAAAAGTTAGGGAAGGAGTTGGGAGTTTCTCCTAGTTTTTTTCCGGCAGACAGGTACAAGTTTGTACATAAAGTTAGTCAAAAAAGAAGTACCTTGAACGCGGACTTTTTTTCTGAATTTGAGACCTAGTAACCTTAATTAATTACCTACTTGTTCTGATTGTAATTACGAGTAAGATATCATGTTAGATTTTTGAAATACAGTTTTGTTGCTCTAGATTAAATGTAAAAAATTACCGACATAGTTACCAAATAAATGTTAACTTTCCCAAATACATAATAGGCTCTTATTAACTTCACTCTTTTTTATTATTTATTTATTTTTTTATTTAATTCTTTATTGCACTATTACAAGTAATGTACAAAAGGAGAACTTAATGCTAAAGCATTTTCTACCAGTTATCCAGTGATGGTAAAAGAGCCCTACAAAGCGTGCATCAAAAATGAAAAAGAAAAAAAAAACTAACAGTAAAACAAAATAAATATCATAATACATATTATCGTAAAATATATAACAGTAAAACACACTACATATATAATCCAAAACTAAAATACATAGAAATGAATACTTATATAAATAAATACTTATTACTTTTTTTTATTACTTTTTTGACTTCAAGAAAGGAGAAGGTTCTCTATTCGATTGTTTTTTTTTATTATTATGTTTGTTACCTCAGAACTCCGTCATTCATGAACCGATTTGGAAAATTATTTTTGCGTTGGGTTTAGTATAGCTACGAAGTGGTCCCAATTTTCGTCGATATTTGACCTTGAAATTCGAAGGTACAAAAAAGTCTGTTTTTTGTTTGATAAAACGTATACCTGTTATTATTTAATACCAACAACAATCATTATGATTCTGTCTGACATTGACGTGTTCGTGATGGAACAAATACCTTATCCATCATCCCAGAAATGATAACATGGTCCGTTTTTCATATCTTATTTTCTATTCTTATAGTTCTTATATTTCTCTTGAGTCTATCTGTCTACATTATAAAGTAGACAAACAATTTCAATAGAAATTGTTTTTGTCTTTCTCTGCATTACCTACCAATTTTATAAAACATACATCCAAACAAATATGTTTTATATTGTGATAAGAATAAGGTACAAAATGTAATTAACTTGTGCAAAAAAACATTAATAGACTGAATGCACGTGCGAAGATTCACGAACACGAGTAAAACTTTTGCCTGAAGCAAAAACTCGCTGCAGAGTGAAATCAGAAAACGCCCGCTTCTGCAAACTTTCGTGGAAAAAAGGTAACTTATAGGTATCTGATTTAAATAAAAAAATAACGTTCAAGGATCACATACTTAGTAATAGTCCGGTTCATGAAATTGAAGATCACTACTTCGACAGTCGGGTTTGATATCAAAAACGTCACAACTACGGGTAATTGTATCGAAAGGTCGTCAAACTGATGTTGCCGAAAATATCGAAAGTACTGCAATTCAACTGTACTTCAAATCGATGGTATGCTACATTGAATGAATATCCTGTATAGCCATTAGATTCCCGCTGCATATGGAACCTACAACAAAAATAATTAATTTGGTCAAAGTCAGCGTCATAAGTAGTTTACAATCTTTCAATTGTCAATAACACCGAAAATATACAAAAACATGCATTTTTTTGCAAATTATTCCTCATCACACAGGTTTTTTTTAAATGCAACATTAAGAGAAATATTTTTTTTTTTTATGTTACTGGATGACGTGACGAGCTGGTCGTTTGCCTGATGGTAAACAATACGCCAGCCCATAACAATAACAGCACCATCCACAACTTTGTTTTGCGAAATCGCGCGGCGCTGCACTGCGCTCGTCACCCTGAGACAATTAGCTGTTGAGTCTCATAATGCTTAGTAATTTCGCTGGCTACAATGCCCTTCAAACCGGAACACAGTAATGCTTGCGCACTACTGCTTGGCGGCTGAATAACTAGGAAAGCGGTGGTACCCACCCAGACGGCCTCTCGCAAACGAGAAACCTACCACCAGTAGATAAATAGATATTTGATACTAAATATTGAGACATATATTGATATATTGAGTGTAGTCAATCAAAGATTCTCAAATAATAATCAGCTACTTTTATCGCTGACCGTACTAGGAAATACGAGAACCATAGTTCTATAACTCAGATACAAAACAAATGCTTGGGTTTATTTTTTACTGTGTACTTGACAATATTTTGTTCCCGTAGGGGAAATTAAACCTGTCGAAAATTGATTTTGTGAAAGAAAAATAAATAAAATGGCAAGTCTATGGAACGACTCGGAATTCGGAGCTATGAATGTCAAAGAGAGTTCTGAAAATAATTCATCAATTGACAAAGAGAAATGGATAATGCAATACTACAATACAATACTACGTAAGATCAATTGATTGAAAATATACATGAACCTGTAACTTATTGGAGAACTTCTGAAATTCGTTTCAGAGAAAATATATTCATATGTAAATTATATTTTCTATACTAAACGAATTATACAAGACGAAAAGAAGAATAATAATAAAATATTGCGAAGTGTCCATTACGTTTCACTTACATGACATAGGGACATAGCAAGCAAGTTTTTTCGGCAGTAAATCACCAGCGCTCATTGTTTTGCAGATGTCTATTGTCAACGATGACCGCTTTAGTGGTTCCTCTCAGGGTCACAAATTGATAGCTGCTTTAGCTAAAAAATAACGAATAAAGGAGGAGCCGTACTTCTAAACAATAAAGTGACAGGTTAAAAATTAATCCAAAAACCACGGCTTATGCGGTTGAGGTTATGTCGGCATTGCATGCTGATAAATGGATTTAGAATGCATTGTCATCGAGTCGTGAGTCGCCCTAAAAGTTTCAGCCGAATAGCTAATCCGGAAGTGTTTGAAATTTGAGTTGCCAGATTCTACCTGAACGGAACGACAGACAGACGGACAGACAAACAAGAAAGTGACTTAATAAATACGTGGTAATAACAAGTTTACATTTTAATGTATTTTCGAAGTCCAAGGTCAAATATCGATGAAATTTATACTATGTGACCACTTCGTAGCTATATTGAATCCAACGCAAAAATTTTCCAAATCAGTGTAAATGACGGAGTTCTGTGGTAACAAACATAAAAAAATACAATCGAATTGAGAACCGCTTTCTTTTTTACAGTTGGTTAAAAATATAATATTCCATACTTCATGCTTATAAATATAAAGGCGCCAGACTCTGCAAACAAAGGGAGAACACATAATCGTCTTCCAAAGAATAAACACGTATATTGTGAATGCACGTGTCGTGTCTAACTTTTCAAACCAAGTCCTACGCACACAGCCACAAGTGCTTTAATGTAACACACACACAGACACTTTCATCAAAAAGTTTCTTGACTTGTGAAATCGGTCGCAACTTGCGTTTTCAGGAACTCCGCGTTCCTGTGTCAAATTCCTCATTCGAAATCATTTAGGGTATGGCATACTCAACGCGGATGAAATTTTCATGACATACATACACATACATATAGTAATACCACAGAATACTAAGGGACAGAAGCATCACTCCGCAAAGAAGTTTAAACAAATAGCGACTCTTGCTATGACGCAATAACATTCAATTTAGCTCGCGTAGCGCTGCATACCTACCAGTCATATTAACCTACAGAGCGCCTCTCTTTCTATCGCATATCTCTTCCAACGCGGCACGTGTAACGACGCGCGACCCGCCGTCGGTGTCCTGCTATGTACTTGTAGCGTCGTACCTACAGTGCGGAGTGCGCTAGGCCTGGTAATACGCATAAATTAAAATATGCTCGTGGCATGATACCAATGGAACAGAGCAAGTAACATTGAACTGTTTGGCTTCTACTATGCCGGTGCCTGTGCAGCACACTTCAAATGTTATCCTATTCTATTTTATCCTTTTTTGTGTGGGGAATATTTTTTATTTAGAAGACCAACAGCCTTATGATAAAATAATAGTACTAATATTAAAGGGTTACACTAATTCAGCCAATTATAGGTCTCCTTATATAAATACAAAAGTTATTTCCTACATACAACTTTGTTAACATAGCCAATAAGTAAGTATAGTGAGACAAAATGGGACAATATACGGTTTTACGGGTAGGTATAGTGTTTATGTATGTATGTATGTATGTGAGTGAATGAATGTGTGTGAGTGTAGGGACTGGAATGTGGAGTATGGATGACTGTGTGTGTAGGTGTATTTGTGATGATGGCATGCTACGCTATAAATAATTAATGTTATCATATCTATTCAGTTATTCTATGATGCCGTCGCACTGCCCTTCTACCACGGGGGTAGCATCCTTTCCTATCCTATCCATTCTTATACTATCCATTCTTATCCTATCCATTCCTATCCTATCCATTCTTATCCTATCCATTCCTATCCTATCCATTCCTATCCTATCCATTCCTCTCCTATCCAATCCTTTCCTATCCATTCCTATCCCATCCATTCCTATCCTATCCATTCCTATCCTATCCATTTCTATCCTATCCATTCCTATCCATTCCTATCCATTCCTATCCATTCCTATCCATTCCTATCCATTCCTATCCTATCCATTCCTATCCTATCCATTCCTATCCTATCCATTCCTATCCTATCCATTCCTATCCTATCCATTCCTATCCTATCCATTCCTATCCTATCCATTCCCATCCTATCCATTCCTATCCTATCCGTTCCTATCCGTTCCTATCCTATCCATTACTATCCTATCCTTTCCTATCCTGTCCTATCCCATCCTATTTATAAATGTGAAAAGTGAGGATGTATGTAAAGAAGTTTGTTACTCAGTCACGCAAAAATCATTGAACGGACTTTAATGACTTTTTGTAAGTAGGTACTAGGTACTAATAGATTCTAGAATAGGACACAGGATACTTTTATCCCGTAAATATGTCCATGCGGGCGAATCCGCGGGGTACAACTAGTGCTAATCTTGCTGCAGATAGTAAACAACCACTCTTTAGTGTGACCCGCTTTCAGTACAACAAAACCTTTACTTTTACAAAATTGGATTTCAAAATATTCGTCGCTAGGGAAGTTAAAGCGGATTCGTTATTTGTATAAAAATACACTTTTAATATAACGTAAGTACCTACTTTGAGTCGAGTTTGAAGTTGTTGACGTGAAAATTCAATCTTTATATGAAAAGTGTTTAATGAAACTCCGGGCGTGGTATACCTTTGTTTGCCGTAGGTACCATAGTACCGTTTCACAGTGGATCATTTTAAGCGTGTTGTAAGACTCCCGTTTAAACGTAATGTAACCTTACCAGCAGAGGGTGACCTAACTTATCTGTTTTTATCTTTAAATTTACTTTTTAATTTTGTTTTAGGTTAGTTTAGTCTTTATCAAATAAAAATAATTACAGTTGATAGTTGAAAAATGAGAATTTAAATATCTTAAGTGATTTTTTGCTTTTAAATAATTTTTTGTCTCATCATTCAGTTCCATAAGAAAAACTAAGCTGTCCCCTTTTGTAAAAAATTTTGAAACTTAGATTATACTTACTTACTAAAATGGCGCGGTGACCCCAAAGTGGGTCTTGGCCTCCAACAACAAAAGGCGCCACTGGTCTCGGCGTTGCGCGGTCTCTTCCCAGTCAAACAGCTGCAGTTCGCGAAGATCCTTCTCGACCTCGCCTAGCCAGCGGTATCGAGGCCGTCCGGCCGGGTGACGACCCGTGGGTCGACCCAGGAACGCCATCTTAGCAGCCCGATCATTATCCGTGCGCATGACGTGGCCGAGCCATCGAAGTCTGTGTGCCTTGACCTCGCCCATGATGTTGGGTTCAGCAAACAGCTCCTCCACCTCTGTTCTTTCTAACTCACCAACTGCCGTCGTCTTTACGCTCTAGTCCGAACATTTTCCGGAGTACCTTTATCTCGGTGACCAAAAGTTGTCTCTCTTCCTTCTAGGTTAGATTATGGTAGAACTTTAATACCATGCAAAGTGCTGTGTAGCATGGCATTGGGCTCGTCTCATAATTACGCCCAATCGTTTCGCTGACTACATAACAAACTAGGGTGGCGCAGTGACCCAAAGTGAGTCTTGGCCTCCGACAATAGAAGACGCCACTTTAGTCTGTCTTGCGCCAACTCCTGCCATTCTTCGACCTGGAGCTCACGCAAGTCCTTCTCCACTTCGTCTTTCCAGCGGTACTTGAGACGGCCAACCGGTCGTCGGCCAATCGGCCGACTACATAACTCTTCTTATTTATAAACCAACATCAGTAAAGTTCGACAATTAATTTGCTGTTACCAGACTTTAATCCTGTTACATGTTTTCAAATGTGCTGCCAAATACGTAGTGTTAATACATTAATTTATTTAATGAAGACTGATTAATGTTATCAATTAGCGTGTGTTGGTAACATCAACAGCTGTGTTCTGTACAGCATGAGTTATCTGTCGAGCTTGCAGTAATGGAATTAAAGAATTAATATAATTATTATGAGTTCTAACTAGTCATAACTGGTTAAGACCACAGAATACTAAGGGACAGAAGCATCACTCCGCAAAGAAATTTAAACAAATAGCGACACTTGCTATGACGCAATAAAATTCAATTTAGCTCGCGTAGCGCTGCTTACCTACCAGTCATAATAACCTACAGAGCGCCTCTCTTTCTATCGCATAGCTCTTATCTCTTCTGACGCGGCACGTGTAACGACGCGCGACCCGCCGTCGGTGTCCGGCTATGTACTTGTAGCTTCGTACCTACAGTGCGGAGTGCGCTAGGCCTGTTAAGACATGGTTTTTTAATATTTTATTAATTATTACAAAAGCTTTTTGTAAACGCTGCTCTGAAAACGGTATTTATTAACGGTATTTATTTCATGTTACGAAATTTAAATATCTGAAGTATTACATTACCGACGACCTTAGGGACGATGTGGCCATTGAGAGGGAACGTGGGGCTTCAGCGGTCAGAAGTAACATGCTGACCCGCAGATTTTCCCGTTGTAATAAAGAAGTCAAAGTCACGCTTTTTAAAGCATACTGTCAGAACTTTTACACGGGAAATCTGTGGGTCAGTCACACAAAATGGTCACTGGACGTCCTACGCGTCAAATACAATAACATCTTTAGGATGATGTTGGGGCTGCTCTGTTTCTGTAGTGTGTAAGGGATGTTGAAGTGTCTAGTTTGGCGAGGTTTACCTATACTTGCTATCAAGGTGTAATCAATTATTATTTTTTATTTGTGTTTTTCATTTTTCATTTCTAACTATGGATGTGTTAATGTACTTCATTTTTTATTTAATTATTTTATGAATATTTTGTTCTATTTTTTGTTAAACTCTGTTTACCGAAGAGTTCTTATTTTTTTCCTTTTCATTAGAATTATTAATATATTATTTTGTCCGTTATAGGTATACTGTACATTTAGTTACATAAGTATTTGTCCATTACCAAATTGTATTTTTATTAAGCTGCGATTATTTATTAAAAACACTTTTTCTATAAAGTTGGAAATAATAAAGTTTAAATATTAAATTCTCAATAACCCCTATTTAATAACAGCGTACCTATAATCCGGAGCTTAGAATCAACCCGACGTAATATATAATAACGATAGAATAAATTAGACGTTCGAATACATTTTAAATTAAACCCTAAAGTTACACTACCCCTTTAGACGTTTTCAGATGAAAAATATAATCAGTTAAATCTAAAGATAAATTATTCGTACTAAAATACACGTCAAAAATAATTTCAATAATAGGTAAGTACATAACTAGTATGAGCAAAGAAAACTAAATATTACTACGTAAAGAAGCGACACTCCCACCCCCCCACTAATTTGTCGTCACCCGCAACAAACCGATGAAAAAATGGGCAATGCCGTGCTTGCGTCACTCGGTTGTCACCGCTCGCTACGAATGACTAATGAGTGAGATCCAAATGTTTATTTTATATGTGCGATCAATTGATGTTATTTGAGGTTGTTATGACTTTTTTGGATGACGACGACGACCTGCTTTACAGAGGTAGAGCAGGCCGGCTGACTATTTGACTGAAGACGGTGACGCCGACCAGGACCTAACCTGACTGACGGAGGTCTGCCTATCTCTTTTAAAATGATTCGTTATTGTTCTGTGTATGGATGCAAATAAACCACTTACACAAATAAGAATCGAAGATTTTTTGGTCTCCCAGCCAAGCGATTGTGGGTGTGAAAGAGAAACACTTAGGTTGCTTACGTATAGCGTTGTCCTTGTCGCGCTCGATTCGTATTTGCTCATCCCTACAATAATTACGCACACACACAAAATGTGTGCGGACAGGCCGGTGCGCCAGTAGTAGTACTAGACAGTTAGCCCGGCGAATTTGTATGGAGTGTTGGGGGTCTGGTATGAGTGTCACTATTAACAAAAACATGATAATCATAATCATATATTCATTGCAAATATGGGTACAATTGGTCTTGTTGTCAAAATATTTGTAGCAGTGCTCCATATCTAGCCATATTACGGCGGGAAATTAAACAGAGGAAATATTAATACAATATAATAAAATTAGTAATACATAGGCACAATGTCAAATAATATGTTGTTATTATAATTATAAAATAGAGTCAAATAGTCATAATAATAAGTGATAATAAGTATTAATTATAATCGAAAAAACATAATATATTGTTTACTAGTTGCGCCCCTCAATTTCACCCGCGGTTTACCGGGACAAAAAGTATTGTGTTAATCCAGGGTATAAGCTATCTGCATTCCGAATTTCACCAAATCCGTTGATCCCATATAGTGTTTTTTTTTATGTAACTGAATGACGAGACGAGCTGGTCGTTTGCCTGATGGTAAGCAATACGCCAGCCCACAACAATAACCACCAGCACCACCCAGAACTTTGTTTGCAAAAACCTGCGCGGCACTACACTGCGCTGTCACCCTGAGACAATTAGCTATTGAGTCTCATAATGCCCAGTAATTTCGCTGGCTACAATGCCCTTCAAACCGGAACACAGTAATGCTTGCGCACTACTGCTTGGTGGTTGAATAACTGGCAAAGCATTGGTACCCACCCAGACGGCCTCTCGCATACGAGAAACTTACCATCGGTAGTGTGAAGAAGTAACAAGCACACTAACGTACAAACACACTTACATACAAACCTTCGCATTTATAATATTTGTGTGATTAAGTAGGTGTTTTAATATTATTTTCCGTTTCATACATAAGCATGTATTTACCGAACCACGCGATTGATAGACATTAGTATGACAAAAATGATACCCAAAGCGAATACCAAATTAACCTTAATACACGCTAAAATTGTCTTCATATAATATTCTCATTCATAATTCGCACGTAATCTTCGTAAATCTGTCCACGGACAATGCTGTGCTTGTGGCGGAGTACTGGTCCAAAAAGTATAAAAAGCCGAAGGATCGACTCGCTAAGTAGAAAAAGAAGAATTGGTCACCAAGTCGAGTGTTAAATTTTTTAACCGACTTCAAAAAGGAGGAGGTTCTCTGTTCGATTATATCTATTTTTTTTTTTATGTTTGTTACCTCAGAACTCCGTCATTTATGAACCGATATGAAACATTCTTTTTGCGTCGGGTTCAGTATAGCTACGAAGTGGTCCCATATAAATTTCATCGATATGTGACCTTGGACTTCGAAGATACATTGAAGTCGGTTTTTGTTTTTTTCTAAAAATTAATTATTCTTCCGTTATTTAACCGTCTTGTGGTGGTCGTATATTTTCATTCCGAAAAACCTCGCTTGAGTCTTCGCTTGGCATTCATTAATGCTTCATAAAAATATAATAAGAATTGAAATTCAAAATTCATGTTTTTGCATAAACATAGGTTGGAATCAGAATCAGAATAATCTTTATTGTAACAACATCTTTATAACTATGTAAGTACATAAAATTAGATCTTAAATATTTACAAGTGTTTCAACAGTTTATCAATTATGAACGTACAATATAATTTTGAAGCTAAATCTTGAAATTCTGGAGCCCAAATTCGACGACGCCAACTGCCTCATAATAAAATTAGGTACCGAATTAAGTGTCATAGCAATATATCGATCTCCTTCTATACGAGACACAACACAATTCTTTAGATCCCTAGAAAATACTATTTCTACCTTATCGAGTGATACCTGTATCATAACTGGTGACCTGAACATAGACATTAAGCCAAATACAACTGACCCCAAGTCCACTGACTACCTTGAGCTGACTGCGCACCATGGATTTATTCCGGGGCACGTTTTGCCAACACGTGGTCCGAATTGTTTAGACCACGCTCTAATTAGAACAAAAAGAGTAGCACGTGTTGTTGTGTGTGATTCTGACATCTCGGACCATGATATTGTGTTGATTGGAATTGACAACTATTCTGAACAAAGTTCTCCCAGGCCCAAGTTAATAACCAAAATAAATTATGCCAGTACCATTACCTGCCTGGAGAGCCTAGATTGGGAAAAGCTATATTTTGAAACCGACGTTACTCTAGCTACTCAATACCTTATCAATGAAATAGGTCTCGCTATTACGAACAACACAACACAAAAACAGCTACGTAGTTCTGAAGTTATAACTAAGCCTTGGATGACAACTGGGTTGGTTAATTGCACGAGGCGGAGGGATTCTTTACACTTACAGGCTAAAAAGTACCCTGATAATTTGATCCTTAAAGAAAAATACAAAAAATACCGAAACAACTGTCATCTGCTACTACATAGTCAAAAAAACAAACACGACTCTGATCAAATAGCTGCCAATAAAAATAATAGCAAAAAGCTTTGGAGCACTGTGAAGGACATTTGTAATATAAAAACATCTAAAACTGACTCTAGTGATTTACTCAAAGCCAAACCTACTATCACAGAGTCTCTGAATTCAGTTAATAGTTTCTTCTCATCAATTGGCAGTGATCTAGCAAATAACATTCTAAACCAAAGCCATAAGACAGAGAAACAGTTGGCTAACTCTATTGAAGTCCATAACTCTCCAGTAGGTTCCCTCTTTCTAACACCCACCGATACTCCTGAAATTTGTAAAATTATTTCTGGCCTTAAATCCGTATCTGCACCTGGTTGTGATCAAATCAGCAATGACATTTTGAAGAAAGCTAGCCATGTTTTAGCATCTCCAATCGCACATATATGCAATCTGAGTATGCTTCAAGCGGAAGTCCCTTGCTGCCTCAAAATTGCTGACATCTGTCCTGTCTTCAAATCTGGCAGCACTTCAATAATATCAAACTATCGCCCAATTTCGTTACTTCCCTCTTTATCCAAGATTTTAGAAAAGGTAGTAAATAAGCGGCTCCTGAGCTTCTTAGAAAATAATAACCTACTGTCCTCGAACCAGTATGGATTCAGAGCGAACAAATCTACTGAAGATGCTGTTGTCTCCCTCGTAGACCAGGTAGCTGAAAAACTTGACAAGGGCCGGAAATGCATTGGAGTGTTTCTTGACCTGGCCAAAGCTTTCGATACAGTTTCCTGGCCAATTCTGCTTAGAAAGCTTGAGCTTCACGGAGTGCGAGGAAAATCATTGGACTGGTTTCGTTCATACTTATGCGATAGGAAACAAAGAGTTCGTATTACCAACCAGTACAGCGAATATGCATCCGTTTCTTTTGGTGTCCCGCAAGGAAGTGTACTCGGGCCTACGCTCTTCCTGATCTATATCAACGACCTCTGCCAACTACACATTAATCAAGCAAATGTGTTTACATTTGCAGATGACACTGCTCTTATTTTTAACGGAGATAACTGGAAAGAGGTCGTTGATGTGGCTCAGCAGGGGCTATCACTAGTAGCAGACTGGCTGCAAAACAATTTGCTTACACTGAACGCCACCAAGACCAAATATTTGGCCTTCCGTATCTCCAAACGAACACAACCCTCTTCCATCAACTTAAAACTTCATTCATGTTCTTCTCCTCTTAACACTGCATGCGGTTGTCCAGAACTAGAGTGCGTTGACAACATTAAGTACCTAGGCGTCAAAATTGATCACAGGCTAACGTGGGAAAACCAAATAATTACCCTTAGTGGTCGCATCCGTAAGATGACACACATCTTTAAAAGATTGGGTTCCGTGGCTGATCCTAAGACGCTAAAAATAGTGTACCAAGCTCTATGCCAATCCCTGCTTAACTATTGCATCGTATGTTGGGGATCGGCCACTAAAACGCTGTTCCTTAAAATTGAAAGAGCCCAAAGAGCTCTCCTAAAAGTCGCCTACAAAAAGCCTTTTCGTTACCCTACAGATCGACTATATCAAGACACTAAATATCTGAGAGTCCGGCAGCTGTACATACTGGCAGTAGCCCTACGTTTCCATAAAACAGCCCTAAGTACTGCCTCCCTAACCAAACGTTCGTCGCGTCGCAATTCCTGGGTAGCTCCCAAAACGAAGACCCTTCTAGCACAACGGGCATACTCATATAAAGGTCCAAGCCTGTACCAGCGACTTGACAAAAATGTAAATGTACTAAAAGCATCGCGGTATGTCTGTAAAAGGAAGCTTGTGTCTTGGCTATCCACGCTGGGTTACAATGAGACTGAAGACATTATTAGAACAAACATATGACATTAGGGGGCCTGTTCCGTGACCAGTCGATGGTCTAACAGACAGCGCTAAGCTTGACTACGACCATAATTAATCTTGTTACCAATCTTCTGCCTTCTTAGGGCTTGTCTGAAATTCTATCGACGGGTACAGGCCCAGGCCCCTTATCAAACAATTGTCTCACGTGGAAAAGTTTCGCACCTACCCAAATCTAATAACTTGTTCTGCATAACATCCTGTTAAAACTTCCCTTAATCCTGAGCACCTGATAAATTATTACACTTTTTCAACCAGCATATGCACTCACACCACACACACGCAACATTTATCTTTTGTCCACAACACATGACACAGTCACTATACGCTCGCACACCCACACATTCATAACACATACATACCTCGTAATCACACACGTAGCTTAAAACCTGAGATACTTCTTTAACCTTATTTATCCACCTGTTATTATTATATTAGACTTATTTTAGACTTATTATATTATATTAGACCCTAAAACGGAAGAGACTGAACCCCACGACACAGGTCACCCTAGTGTGGGGTTCAGGGTTCTCTAATGATACCACCAGACAAGTGCTAATTTTCAATTGATATTCTTTTGTAAATACTAGGTGTAAGTATCATACTGTTACAATGTATTTTAAGATTCAATAAACGTTATTATTATTATTATTATTATTATTAAGAAAAAATAAAATAAACTAAAGCGGTTTTTTTTAATTACTCGAAAATTACTTATACCTAAATTAAAATAAACCCATACTTAAATACCACCTATTATTCTATAGGCCGACCGTTTAACTCGCGTATCGTCTGCGCGGTAAGAAGGGAGCGAGTGGAGATGTTAGCGGGTGGGTGAAAGGGGTGCGCGGAGCAGAGAGCTAGCTCTCTGCTCCGCGCTCTCTGCTCTGCTCTGCTACGCGAGTTAAACGGTCGGCCTATATCGATTACTATTTACCTACAATATTTACTACATCAACATATTCTTAACGTTAAAAATACAAATTTATTAAATTTTTAATTAACATTATAGATCGCTATGTTATATCAGCCGCAACAATTAGTATACCTTTAACAACCATGTCATATTAACTAGTTTTACATTTGCTTCATTTAAAACACCTTGTTCGTGAAACCGTTACTTAGACAGGGTGCAAAATGTACAAAACTTTAAACAGAACAATGTGTGTAATAAGCCGTGAGCAAATTTGTGTAGAACAAAAGCGGTTTATTGAACAGACTATCTACGTTTTAGTTTTGGCCTAAAATTGGGTATTCTAATCGGCTTTAGATAAATAATAAGCTAAAACAAATTTGGTCAAAAATTATATTTCACAGCTTTGGTGCTATTCGGATTGGGGGTATTGATTTAATAACGTCCAATGTTTGTGGAATTATTTTTTTTTACCTGACTTTAAAAAAAAGCAGGATATTCCCAATATGATTGCCGTTTTTATTTATTTTTTGTTTGTTACTTCAGAACTCTGTTATTTATAAGCCGATTTGAAAAAAAATGGGTTCAGTATAGCTAAAATGTGTTCCCATATAAATTTCATCGATATTCGACCCTGAACTTCAAAGATAAATCGAAATTGTAGTCGGTTTCTTTTGGTATAAAATGAAATATGTTGTCCCTACTGTTTGTAATTTCGTATTACTACCTATTTTTTTAATAACTAAAAAAATAGGAAGGCATTTTTAAAATAACTTTCCTTTCCTTGTCTTGTAATAGCGACACGCCCCAACTTGGCATGTGTGCATATATAAATGTGTTGTAGGCTTAAATTTCCTAACCACGTTCTAAATGATGGTTAAAGTCGCATCAAAATCGATTAAGTAGTTTGGAAGTACTGAACGAACAAACAGACTTGTACGGTGAATCTTTGTGCTATTAAGAGATAAGTAGGATCTAAACACATAAAATTTTACTTTTTTGCTAAATATAACAAAACAAAGTTCCACCAAGGTGCTCTGGCTGCACACAAGATACTCGTTCTCAAGTATGTCCGATTTTACGATATGATGTATTATAGGGTCATCTCGTATTAGCAGCGTGTATACCGCTACTTTAAGTATTCTGTGCCGCTACGCTGATTTATAAACAAGCAGTGAAACTGGCAGATAAAGTAATAAAATGTAAAACGCTGCATATGTGCATCTCACTTGCACAATTAGGAATAAAACATTTGACTCTCTCATTTGTTCCAAGATTGAAAAAATTAATCGCACTTCATTGAAACATTACCTTGTCGTTAACTTGCCTAGAATCTGTAAGATCATAATGAAACATAGTTTTCGTAGACACTTGCTACGAATTTGCTACGGTGCCGTAGCTGGTCTACGCCATGTTTGACAAATTTTATAAAGGCCTTTCTTTCAGAACGGTAACTTTAATGCACTATGAAAGTTTTAACAAACCGCAGTGAAGTCAGTAGGCAGTTGCAAGCTTGCAGACAGGAGCTTAGGGTCTCCATCCATTACCTTTTAAAGGGAAGACATAATATTTTAATTAAATTATAATAATTCAATTTTCCGTCATTAGCCTAGTACTTCTCTATAAATGAAATAATTAACATAACAAACCCGTGAATATAATATAGCCCATATTTTATTTATGTAATAGTTATTAAGATTGTAACAGATATTTTAATTTAATGTAATAGTTAATAAAAAACGTTTTATGTTGCAAGCCAAAAGCCGACTGCGGACAGATTATATTTACTGAGCACCCTTAGGTTTTTACAATAATAGGTATTACTATTTTTAAGATAAGACACTAGATGGCAGTGGAAGTACCTATATGGTTATTTGAAGTACTTAATTTCTAACAATAGTTTTAAAAGTTGTAACAAATTAATTTTAAATATTGTTAATCAAAAAAATTAAAAATAAATAAACAGATTTAGACATGTATAAATATTTCAAAGCTTACTGTCAGAGCTTGTACACGGGCAGTCTGTGGGTCGGCTATACCAAAAAATCGCTGGATGCCCTACGTGTCCAATACAATAACGTTTTTAGGATGATGTTGGGACTGCCTCGTTTCTGAAGTGCATCGGAGATGTTTGTACAGACTCAAACTGATGGGTTTCACGCCGTCATCCGCAAAAAACGGCATCAATGATGAACAGAGTACGAGACAGTAACAACATCATTCTGAAAACGGTGGCGGAGAGATTAACATCTCCCATATGGAGGCACTGGGTCCGGACGGTGATCTCTTCAAATGGTCAATGTTCCTCTCGGGGTCATCGTCCGCACCTGCGTGCTGAATAGTGTAGACGTTTATTTATTTATTGTTTTTCTTTTTCCGTTACTAACACTAATTTTAAGTAATGCCTACAAAGACATAACTGTGATCCATATTTTGTTAGTACAAACTAACACAATATGGATCACAGTTATCTGATAATAAATGATTTGATTTTGATTTTGATTTATAAAGTTAATGTTAACGTTGTATTAAACTTTCCTCCTTTGATTATTTGAGATACATAAGTTACTTTAAAAGCTAGTGTCTATGTTTGTAGATACATTAATAACTGCACTTACGTATATTTCTTAATTTTTAGGGTTCCGTGCCCAAAGGGTAAAACGGGACCCTAACTAGTCTTAGTAACTAAGACGCCGCTGACCGTCCGTCTGTCTGTCCGTCTGTCACCAGGCTGTATCTCATGAATCGTGATAGTTAGACAGTGCAAATTTTCACATATGATGTATTTCTGTTGCCGCTATAACAATGAATAAAAACAGAATAAAATAAATATTTAACGGGGCTCCCACCCAACAAACGTAATTTATTTTGCCGTTTTTATAGAAAATGGCACGGAGCCCTTCGTGCGCGAGTCCTACTCGCACTTAGCCGGTTTTTTGTGATTATTACACATTGAAAATTATGTGAAGTCTTATTTCGGATACATTAAAACGTTTGCTATTTAGGCTAGGTGGGTTGTAACCCACAAGTTTAAGTAAGTTAGCGCAAAGGCAGATGCAAGTTGTCAAGGAAAGCTTTAAATCGGCTTTGTATACCTCAGAGCTCAAGAAGGCGCGATGCCGATCTCATGACGTATTTCAGCGTTCAACTTTGAATATTTCATCTCACCAGCCCACCTCCACTTTACCATTGATATTCACTGGTATTTTATATTTTACTATAAAGTGGTATAGTGGGTATTTTAATGTAATTTATTATGGAACACAATTCAATTTATTTATATTTTGACATTTTATAATGTTCTTAGATATGTCATAATGTAAATATTTAATTATATTTAATAATATTTGATTAAAAAATAATGATTAGTCGGCAAAAGCCTCGCCAAAACAGTAAAAGCTTTTATTAATAAGATGTTTATTTATGTAAGGCATACATACATTCGTTATTACTCATGTTTCTTGTTTCCAAGACAGCAATGACGATGCAAGACACGATACAGGCGAAAAAAATACAATCGAGCAAATCTTTATCATGATGGTAAGCGCACGTCTGCTCATGTCACATACACCTATTACATTGAACACATATAACATTGAAGTATCTAATATAGTTTGATGAAGTATATAATCATAAATCGATGAACTAGTTGCTCCCCGCTGTTTCACTCGCAATTTTCTGTGAAATAAAGTAACTTATGTCCCTTTTAGAACATGAGGTATCTACATACCAAATTTCATCAAAATCCGTTGAGTAGTTTAGGCGTGATTGAGTAATAAACATCCATCCATCCTCACAAACTTTCACATTTGTAATATTAAAAAAGAAAACTGTTTATATGTAAATGACGGAGCTCTGAGGTAACAAACATAAAAAAATCATTAGAATTGAGAACCTCTTAGTAGGTGAAAAACTAGTAAAATATCTCAAATGAACCGCATTCTACTGAAGAATACGTGTTACTGAACTATTCCCTAGGGAACAGCAATAAATCAAGACTTAAGACTTTATTGCCAATCGTAAACTTGAAGAGCTTTCGTCTTATTGTTTTGTATTTATGTAGTATCACCGCAAGTGCCGAGTGATAATAGAAAACCATCAGTGTGTAGCATCGTAGCATATGCTACGAATTCCGTAGCAAATCCGTTATCCACAGCAAATCAGATATCAATACCATACCAAAGAAAATTAAATATGACCATACCATGCCATAATAATAATTAGGTATATACATTGACCCAGGTTCAAAGTATGTACTTACAAAGTCATACCTGCTGTTGAATCTTGCAATCCATGTATCGGAATATCTTGTAAATTTTATTTTATTTGGTTTATGGGATCAGTTTTATAAAGAAATTTGAAAAACAAAACTTGTTAGTCTTGTCACAATTTTCTACTTTACCGAATGTTTTACCTGCCAAACAATACAGAGATCTAAAAGCCGTATCATTGGATATCTTCGGAAGCCGTTGGGTACGGCTATCACACAGCTATTCAGTTCAGCAGGCAATATTAAGGCAAGGCAAAAGTCACCTGAACATTATTCTGACCTCCATAAGTAAACAATTATTAAATAAAGAAAAATTATTGATTCTCGCAAAACTGCACACAACAACACACAAATACACGGGTCCTTCAACGAAAAACAATGTATACAATCATTATAATGCGTCCTTGTACGTAGATAGCTGCCGTGCACAGTGTTGCCAGGAAAGGTTTGAGCTCAGCTTAATGTTGTAATTGTATCACAACGCTGGTATTAAGCAGTCTAACCTGAGTCCTGAGTGGTCGCGCGGCGTGAGAAGCGGCCGGCCGCCGCCGTCAACTCAGCGGCATGGCTGCGGCTGCGGCCGGCGGTCGACCCTCCCCAACTCACTGCGGCTCACTGCACTGCACTGCACTCACACGCACATATTGGGACACTGAATTTTTTCATCTATGACCACTGCACTAATAACACCTGTAACAAAGAAATCTAAGGTTAAAAATCAAGCTTGCAATTAAAACTTGCTCTGCCACGAAACGTTTAAAAGCCAAAGCTAAGTATCTTAGTAATAAATACTTTTTAGAAAAATAAACAAAATCCGACTTCAAGACTATAGGACTTTACATGTACCAACTTAAACTAAAAAGTAGGAAATTAATATTGTACTTTTCTTTTCACAAAGCGCTTTATCAATTTCGGTAAAATTTAAATAGGACCACCTCTGAAGTATGACCTACCAAAAAAAAAAATATCATCAAAATTAATTCATAATTGACGAGGTAATCGTGTAACAAACATACAAAAAATAAATATACAGTCGAATTAAGAAGCTCCTCCTTTGAACATTTCCCTCATTTTTAGCCGACTTCAAGGCTAAAAATGAGGGAAGTGTTCATCCGTATGTCAAGAAAATCACATATCATATCAAATCAATCAATTTCATTTCCTCGAGTAAAACCAAGATAATGTTGTATTGCATGTCTAATAATAAACCAAAACGATTTTCCACAAAAACGTTCCATTCACGTAGAACACTTTATTCGATCAAAAAGCAACGTGGTTATTTGACATAATGAAATCGAATTACAATATAATAAAGACCGCAGTTTGCGAGCGTACGTGCCCCATAAAAATACATTTGGCGGAAAACGTAACTCACAACATGATGTGGACGCACTAAGATAACTAACAACTTGTAAAGAAAAATGTACACAAACCTGGCTCCTAGTTAGGGAGCTTTGGTTTCATTCCGTAGGGGTAAAAAGGTTCTCAAGTAGCGACCACGGACCGGAAGGTGGAGCGTAGGACGGCCCTCCACAAGGTGGACCGACGACCTGGTAAGAGTCGCGGGGAGCCGCTGGATGCATAAAGCGAGCAACCGCTCGTTGTGGCGATCTATGGGGGAGGCCTATGTTCAGCAGTGGACGTCTTCCGGCTGATGATGGTTTCGTTCATTTTTAGTGTTCCGTACCTCAAAAGGAAAAAATGGAACCCTTATAGGATCATTTTGTTGTCCGTCTGTCTGTCTGTCCATCTGTCTGTCTGTCTGTCTGTCTGTCAAAACTCTAACTCGGGAACGCGTGGAGGTATCGAGTTGAAATTAAAACCATATACTCAGATCTACAGCCCCTTCAAGCTGTGAAAAATTAAACTTCTAAGTTAACGTAAAAAAAGATACAGCCATTTATGCCGCAAATAACGTATATTTCGACATTCTCAAGGGAATCAAAATTTATAAAGTATTTTCCGTTGACCTAGAACTATGAAATTTGGCAAGTAATATTGTCTTATACTACAAGTAGGTACAGGGAAAAATCTGAAAACTATACATTTGTAATTAATCATAAAAAATATAGTATTTACCTATTTAAAGTACGTAATCAACCATCGAGGTAAAAAAACTGCGAGACACGATTCCTCAACTATTTATAGTATGGCCCTACAAATTTGTACGGAACCCTCGGTTGGCGAGTCCGACTCGCACTTGCGGTTTTTTTCTCTTCAGCGATCTACACGAGAAGATTTCCCAAAATCCCATCCCTGAGTACGTTCGCGACGAGAGTCGTAAATGCTTCGTAATCATAAAACTCCCGTAACTGGCCGCATGAAGATGCGACGGTTCATGACTCCGCCAAGTGCTTGGATCATATAAAGTAATTGTAACGCCTCGCCATGTACTGCGTCATGCCAGCCAAGCCAGCGATGCCAGCCATGCCAGCCAAGCCAGCCAAGCCAGCCAAGCCAGCCAAGCCAGCCCAGCCAGTCCCGGCAGCCTTACAAGCCGAGCCCGCCGAGCGAACATTTAAATTCCCGCCACATCAAACGCTAACCTATCACAGCCGAGCTCGCCGTTGATTGGTTGCGACGACTTGTAACGTCACAACCGACTTGTTTACCTTACCACCACTGATGAAACTGGGTGGGGGAAATCATTTATAAAGGCCGGGAGCTCATTTTTAGGATTGATTTCGATACAGTGAACTAGAATAAGTAGAAACTCTGTCCAATTTATGATTGAAACTAAAATAAATTATTAAGTGTTATTTACAAAGTTAGTGTTTTTATTGCATGCCGTTTCACTCAGAAGCGGGATGAAGCGTAATCGTCCTGAGGAATTTGGACAAGGAGTCCGTCCACCTGGATGGAGTTCTTCAAATCAACAGCTGGAACAAATAGAAGATGTCGAAGATAGTGATTTTTCGCCTCCGCCTACTAGGAAATTGCTTAAATCTTTGCTGGAAAATGAAGTTGACAGGGCGATACGCGACCTCAACCAAGAAACGACATCGTTCGGCCGTGCTAAAAATCACCGCGCTGCATCGCTTATCCCAGAGTTTGACCCAGACGGAGAAGACTGCACGGTTACAGCGTGGTTGAAGAAAATTGATCAGCTCGGAGACATACATGATTGGGACGACAAAATAAAAGCATTCCACCTGCAAGATAAATTACGCGGTCAAGCCCGTAAGTGGTACAACAGACTTGAAGAATACAACTATTCCTGGAACGAGTGGAAGCAAATGTTGCTACGTGCTTTTCCTAAACACCGCGATTATAGCACACTGTTGGACGAAATGATGCAGAGAAGGAAGCTGCCTAACGAGACAATGACGAAGTATTATCAGGACAAGGTCTCAATGTGCTTCCGCTGTAAACTAACGGACAGCGCCAGTGTCTCCTGCATTATCCGAGGCTTGCCTACTTCTCTACAACCAAATGCACGGGCATTTCAATGTGAGCGACCGGATGAACTCTACGAGGCCTTTCTCTGTGCTCTCGACGACTATCGAGGTCCGACACCAGAAGTACGTGCACCCTTTAAGGATACGAGACAATCAACGCACGTACCAGAGAAGAAGATCAATCCGGATACTGACCCTTGTCCGCGCTGTAAAAAGACGGGACACATGTTGCGCAACTGTACGCTTCCTGACCAACGTGTTTGTTTTAAATGTGGTGTACAAGGCCACATAGCTACCCGATGTCAGAGCCCCACGACACGACAAATATCGGGAGAAGCAAGCAGCAACATCAAAGGCATCAAGCTACTGCAGAATTATAATGATATTTACAAAAAAGTGGCCAAGGTCAACGGAGTTTTCGTGAAGGCTTACATTGATACGGGAAGTCAAGTGAATGTTATGAACAACCAAATTTCCAAACTATTATCACTAAGAGTTATACCTACAAGCACTGTACTAAAAGGATTTTCCGGTGGATTGATTACAAGCCGTGGAGAAGTTAAATTTGATCTGGAAATCGATAACATTCAAGTTCAATGTAAGGCTCATCTGACCGATATTGACATGGAAGGTATTAATTTGCTGATTGGCCAACCCGTCATAAATGACAATAACATGTCACTGACTGTGAGCAACGGAACTGCTACGCTAAAGAGAGACCCAGATTTTACAGCAGATTTTAATGTAGTCGAAGATTCGCAAAAATTTAAGGTGGTCACATCAAGCCAAGAAACTTTACTACCTGGAACCTCAATCATCAAAGTCAACATCCTGGGAAACCACAAGGAAAATGACGTCTGCACTGCCCCGCGCCACTTCGAGTTCCAAGGAGTTGCCTACTCTTTGCCAGCTACGGTGCTTCGAGGCGCCGAAGGATACATCAAAGCCGTCAACACTGGAGAAAAGAACGTCGTGTGGGAAGCTGGCCAGCTCCTAACCCGAGCAGAGAGCTGTGAGGAGCTAGCCATAACGAGCCAGGTCAGTTACAAAGCCATGCCATTATTATCTAGCTTGCCTGATTTGCCAAATATGCCAAACTCACTTCAATTTAATAAGGTGCCTAATTCGTCTGACGCTTCTAATTCATATGGGTCTGATTCGCATACTACTATCTTAGCCATGAGTTATAGCCCAAGCACCGTTATAGGTGGCGTTCCGGTAACAGAAATCAAAATAGGAAAATTGAATAAAAACGAGCATAATACGTTAGTTAATTTGTTATTGCAATACAAAGACAGTTTTGCCTGTAATACAAAAGATCTTGGTTGTACAAATTTAGTACAAATGAAGATTAAACTTACCACAGATCAGCCCATTTACCGCCAGCCCTACAGGTTATCACATTCTGAACAGAAAATAGTTAAATCCAAAGTCACAGAGTTATTAGATGCTGGGATCATTAAGGAATCTGAATCTAACTATGCGTCACCTGTAATTCTTGTAAAAAAAAAGAACGGTGACAGTAGGTTATGCGTGGACTATCGTGCGCTTAACGCAGTAACTATAAAAGACAGATATCCTTTGCCCAATATTGAGGATCACATTTCTAAGTTAGCCGGCAAAAAATTCTTCAGTTGTCTCGATATGGCTCAAGGCTACCATCAATTGCCATTACTACCTGAAGACACACACAAAAGTGCTTTTATATGTCAACAGGGTCAATTTGAATACGTTCGCGTTCCATTTGGTTTAGCCAATTCACCATCTGTTTTTATGCGTTTGATAAACAAAATCGTCGACTCAATTCAGAATACAAATACGGATAGTGACAGTCCTGTAAATGAAGTTCTTGCGTTTTTAGATGATCTGTTACTACCCTCAGTTGATATTAATTCTGGACTAAAGATTTTAGAAACAGTTTTGCAAAAATTTCAATTAGAAAATCTGAAACTAAACATGAAAAAGTGTTCGTTTTTGCAAGATAAAGTCACTTATTTGGGACACGAAATTTCTCACAAAGGTGTACAACCTGCAGACTCAAAGTTGACTGCAGTTTCACAATTTCCAGTACCCAAAAATGTACATGAGATACGACAGTTTATAGGTCTTTGCAGTTATTTTTGTAAATTCATTTACAAATTCGCAGAAATTGCTCGTCCGCTTACAGATCTCACAAAGAAAAATGTATCGTGGGTCTGGGACAGTAAACAGATCGCTAGTTTTAATGAATTAAAGCAGAGCTTGTGCTCCAAGCCGGTGTTAGCTCTATACGATCCCGAATTACAAATAGAAATACATACGGATGCATGCAAAACTGGTATAGCGGGTATACTACTACAACTACAGACTGATGGAACTTTGCGGCCTGTCATGTATTTCAGCCGCGTAACTTCTAAAGAAGAAAGCGTATATCATAGTTACGAACTCGAAACGCTAGCGGTTGTAGAATCTTTGCGTAAATTTCGTATCTACATAGTAGGTAAACACGTTAAGATTGTTACTGATTGTACAGCCGTACGCGCCACTTTAACGAAACGTGATATGATTCCGCGCATTGCTAGGTGGTGGCTACTAATTCAAGACTTCGACATAAGTGTTGAATATAGACCAGGTGAGCGTATGAGACATGTTGACGCGTTGAGTAGGAATCCGATTGACGCAGTAAACGTAAATCGTCTTGAGATAACTGATTGGTTTTATACGGTCCAGTCTCAGGATGATAAACTGAAAAATATAATAGAGCAGTTAAAAAATGGCTCAGCGGAACGGGAAATAACTAACAATTTTGTGATACTAGACAATAGGTTATACCGGAAAACGCTAAACGGAAATCGTCTCGTAGTCCCCGGACCGGCTCGATGGAAAATTTTGCAGATGCATCATGACGAAATAGGACACGTAGGATTAAAGCGTAGCATGGACCTGATTAAAAACGATTTTTGGTTCCCTAAAATGACGCGGTTCATTCGAAAGTATGTAACGGCCTGTTTACATTGTGCTTATGGAAAAGGCGAACATGGAAAAAAGGAAGGCAAATTGCATCCGATTCCTAAGCCCAATGAACCTTTTCGAATGATCCACGTCGATCATTTAGGTCCATTTTGTAGGACAAAAAAGGGTCATGTGTATATGTTAGTTATAACTGACGCTTTTTCAAAATTTGTGATTGCGGAACCAACTCGAACAGTAAACTCAGTTGAAACGATTAGAACCCTAAAACGAATTTTTGGGTTGTTTGGATATCCTGATAGAGTAGTAACTGATCATGGGAAGGCATTCACTAGTAGGTATTTCAAGAAATTCGGCACTGATAAACAGTTCAAACATACATTGACTGCTATTGCGTGCCCACGGGCAAACGGTCAAGTGGAACGCACCAATCGAACCATTCTCAATGCCTTACGTGCTACTGACCCGAGTGAAGCTGCTAATAACTGGTCTAATTGTCTCCCTGATGTTATCTGGGGTATAAATAATACCGTTAATGACACTACTGGTTTTAAACCTTATGATTTAATGTTTGCCCGTAGTGGTAGGTCAGTGTGCGATGTTTCGATTCCAGAGCGAGTCGCTGAGCCAACTCAGTCAAAACGTGCGAAGGCCAGTGAACGTATAGAAAAAGCTAGTGCTAAAATGAAACGCAATTTTGGCAAACGCCGTAAAAACTGTCAAATTTATAAGAAAGGCGATTTAGTTCTTTGGAAACAAGCACCTACTAGTAGCGCTTCTAGGGTAAACACCAAATTAGATGATATCTATTCAGGTCCTTACATTGTAACCAAAGTCGTCGGCAATGACAGATACAGGATCCGGAGCATCAAAGGTTTGAGGGGTTACAAAAGCTTCATGGGGCTGGTTTCCGCTGACTCTTTACGACCATATAAAAGTACAGCTCCTATATCTGACAGTGCCAGCAGCTCTGATGAGCAGTTGGAGACTGATGACCTACTTGATCTACTTGAGAGTTAACTGTTGTTGTCTGTTCCCATTGCGGGAGCAATTGTTGCAGGATGGCCGATTGTAACGCCTCGCCATGTACTGCGTCATGCCAGCCAAGCCAGCGATGCCAGCCATGCCAGCCAAGCCAGCCAAGCCAGCCAAGCCAGCCAAGCCAGCCCAGCCAGTCCCGGCAGCCTTACAAGCCGAGCCCGCCGAGCGAACATTTAAATTCCCGCCACATCAAACGCTAACCTATCACAGCCGAGCTCGCCGTTGATTGGTTGCGACGACTTGTAACGTCACAACAGACTTGTTTACCTTACCACCACTGATGAAACTGGGTGGGGGAAATCATTTATAAAGGCCGGGAGCTCATTTTTAGGATTGATTTCGATACAGTGAACTAGAATAAGTAGAAACTCTGTCCAATTTATGATTGAAACTAAAATAAATTATTAAGTGTTATTTACAAAGTTAGTGTTTTTATTGCATGCCGTTTCAAATTATAGGACTACCTAAACTCGGTTATGAGCTAAGCTTTTATTATAAGAACCTTAGATGTTATATGAAACGAAGTAAAAATACCTATTGTAATTCCGCTGAATAATATATAGGTTGTTGTTAAATAATATGACGTAAGGCGGTAAATGTAAAATTAATTAAAACTATCTAAAATTCCTTCAGCTATTTATTTTTTCAATTTATGTAGGGAGGTTTACATAATATTCAGCGGAACTACACGAGATATTTTCATTCAGATTTGAGATGAATTTTCGCTACGTCACGCTTGATCCATTAGATTCCTTAGATATTGGTTGCGGGTTTCGATTCCCGCGACGGGACAAATGTTCTTGCACAGAAAAAAAACGCAAGCATTTTTTTTATTTTTTATTTATCATTTCAAAATAACATTACAATAGTAAGTTGCATGACATTCGTAAACCACTGAGGTTTGTGTTCAATACCATAATTAATCTACATCGATATTAGGTACACAATCATCTAATAAAAGAAAGAAAGAAAGAAAGAAACGTTTATTTGCAACAACTTATAAACTATGAACATGTGACATGAAAAACAAACAGAAAATAAAAAAAGCATTAAGTCTGACAGAGTAAATAAATAAAATAGGTAATTGTTGCAAACCGGCCTCAACTCAGCGTTGTGCTGGTCGTGCGACCAGCGCTGGTCTGCCGTTGAGGCCGTTTGAGTTACTGACATTTAAACTAAAAACAAATCGCCAACAAAAACATTTAATAATAGTGACTATTTTTTAGTCGCGAGGACGTGTGAGGGTTTGTAACTCTTTTTCGTGTTTGTTTCGTGTCTGGGTGTTGTGGGACCGTGGTCCTCATAGTTCCTGGTTCCTAGATACGGGGAATCCTAGTTAGGGGCCAGGATCTATGTATGTGATCGTTGGGCGTTATTTATTTATTTATTTATATTACATTAAGATCAGACTGCAGTTTCAATCATATTTGTAAAGCAAGATAACTAACTCTTCTATATTTAATACAACCCTAACCCATATGTTGCGTACGAGTGCAATCCGTGCAATGTACTAACGTAGTACTACGTAGTAGTTATCTCACCCGCCGGCTGCAGCCGGGAGGCCAGTCACGGGTTGAAATCTTCTCCGGAGTTGTGTTTTGAATATATAATTTATAGTTTTGCTAAGCAAAGTATTATCAAATATCACATACATAGATCCTGGCCCCTAACTAGGATTCCCTATATCTAGGGTACCAGGAATTACAAGGATGATGATGATTATGGTCCCAAGACCCAGACACGAAACAAATGCTCGCGCTTTTTTTTCCGTGCAAACACATTTGTCCCGTCGAGGGAATCGAACCCGCAACCTCAGTGGTGTATGGGATTTGAGCCAACCTGCCAAACCACTACACCACAAAGGCTGTATGCTTTAGCATGGTCTTTGCGCTGGTTCCTATTTACTACAGCTTAAATTAATTAACTTGGTTTCGTGGTTTCATACGTTCCATTTTACTATCAATTAGCTTTCACCGTCCACATGACCACTTCACTTTGTGTGTATATTTTAAATGTATTTTGGTTAAAAATAAACAATACATAATTACACTTTAAATATTCTGAATGTGAATTTTGTACTATCCTACTGATATTATAAATGCGAAAGTTTGTGAGGATGGACGGATGTGTTACTCAATCACGCACAAGACTACTGAACGGATTTTGATGAAATTTGGTATGATACCTGAGGAACACAGTAATGCGTGCTACTGCTTGGCGGCAGAATAACTGGCAAATAAAAATTGTGATTTTCGCGAAAACTATTTTAATTAATTTGGTTAAATAAAGTCGTTTTATTTTAGTTACTGGGCATATGAGACTTAATATCTGATGTCTCGGGGTGATCAGCGCAGTGCAAAGCTACGCTGAGCTATATATGGTATTAAAAGTTTTGGGTTGTACTGTTATTGTTAAGAGCAGGCGTGGCGCTTACCATCAGGCGAAAGACTTGCTCGTCTCATCACTCAGTACCATAAAAAAGTTAAAACTGTATTACGCTTCACAGATTGTCTGTAATATATATTCACTCATATTTCGTTCTATATAAGAGAGCACTCAGGCCACCACATCATTATGGCAATGGATATACTCAACTCGAGTTTCCCGAGATAGTCCCTAATTAAATGGATACGCTCTAGCTATTTCATAAAGCTAATGAAACACATAAAGGATACTATAAGAAAAAAGATAATATATACGCTTCACACATTGCAACAGAGTCGCAGTGCTTTTTACCAAGTTTTTATTAAGTCACTTTCTTGTTTGGCTGTCTGTCGTTCCGGGTTGAATCTTTCAACTCAAATTTCGAACACTTCCCGATTAGCTATCCAACTGAAACTTTCAGGATAGCTCACGACTAGATTAAAACAAGATTAAAACATGGTTTTTAGATTATTTTTTGTATTTGTCACTTTCTACTTTTTACTACGTTTTTACTCGACTTCAAAAAGGAGGAGGTTTACAATTCGACGGTATGTTTTTTTTTTATTTTTTTTTGTGTGTTTGTTACGCGATTTCTCCGCCAATTATGATTATGATTTCAATGATTCTTTTTTTGATTGGTAGGTAATACTTCAAAGGTGGTCCCATATAAATTTTATCGAAATTCATTCAGTAGTTTTTGAAAAAAATAGCAAAAACAAAAAATATAAGTTTAATCTTCAAGTCGGTTCTTGCTTTTTTCGTAACCAACTTTCTAAAGGTGGAGGTTTGTATTCGACTGCTTCACCTGCTTCACCCAGGGTTGACTTCCGGTGAGGGAACTCCTCAACGGTGAATAGTACAGACACAACATTTCGTAAATGGATTTAACCATAATAGCCTGTTCTAAATTCCATCATGACATGGCAGATACACCCAGGATTGACTTCCGGCGAGGGAACTCTTCAACAGAGATATAGGACAGACATGAAATTTTTTTGTACATGCATTTAATTGTGATAGCCCGTTTTAAACTTCGTCATGATGTGGCTTCTAGATCATAAAAGCTTGTCTTTAAAAACTTTTTGAATTAATTTAATTAAAACTTGTTTTTCACTAAAAAGGGTCTACTTAGCAGTTTAAGTTAAATTCAAATTACTTATTAGGCTAGATTGTAATGTTAATGAAGTGTCATTTTGTGACACGACATTATAAAAAAAAAAAAAAAAACTAAAAAGGGTAAAATAAATTATTTTTCAAAAAAAACTAAACCGACTTCAAAACCACAAATGGCACTCAAAAGTAAAAAATAAATTAATATAATTATCATAAGCGCTACCCACTCATATATTTGAAGTCGGTGCCAGCCAAGTCTAAAAGTTAGTAGATAGATACTACCTACAAGTAGTACTTACTATATACATATTTATCTGCTACCTATTAGACTTGGCTGGCACCGACTTCAAATATATGAGTGGGTAGCGCTTATGATAATTATATTAATTTATTTTTTACTTTTGAGTGCCATTTGTGGTTTTGAAGTCGGTTTAGTTTTTTTTGAAAAATAATTTATTATTAAGTCACTTTCTTGTTTGTCTGTCTGTCTGTCGTTCCGGGTGGAATCTTGCAACTCAAATTTCGAGAACTTCCTCATTAGCTATCCGGCTGAAATTTTTAGGGAGCTCAAAACTCGATGACAATGCATTCTAAATCCATTTATTACCATGCAATGCCGACCTGAGGCGCATAAAACATGGTTATTAAATATATATTTTGAATGTATCACTTTCTTTTTTCTGTTTTCTGTCCGTTGAGAGAAATACCATCCCCCTTTTAATTATACGTGCATCGAGCAGAAAAGCTTATCTGACCCGGTGGCCAAAACTGGAACCAACGAGAAAATGACCAGAAAGTGTCAGAAATTATAGAATTTTATAGACAGCAGAGACGCCTATTAATGTAATAAAGTATACTGAGGAGACGCTGTCTAAAGGCCAGACGGCCTTCAGGTATACATATATTTTGATAATGTTATGAAAACTCGCTTTTGCGTATAATACCTTCGCCGTTACATATAACAAGATCAAAATCTGTGAATATAAAGTTTTATTATGCCCGTAGACACAAAAATACACCTTTATAGGCAAATATGATGGTGCTATAACAATGATATAAATATACTTATCGCGTTTATTCGTGGTATATGCAATCCTTACAACTCAGGCACTTAGAACTTAGTCAGTTGCATAGATAGAAAGATAGAAAACACACACTGCTTAGATAAATGTCATTACAGTTGGTAATACATAATTTCTTATAAGTACAATAGGCGGTCTTATCGCTTAGCAGCGATCTCTTCCAGACAACCATAGGATAAGGAAAACATTACTAAAATGTTTTCCTTATCCTATGGTTGTATGTTGTTGTATAATATACATTATATATGTATATATCTATATATACGTAATGTATATTATATATAAAAACATCTATTTTGCCCTATATATAATATATTTGCTGACCCGGCGAACTTCGTACCGCCATTTTTAAATAATGATTTTTCATAAAAACGTTCTCCTAACAATAAAGAACACATAAAAGAAAGATTTATCCAATTTGGTGCTGTCGTTTGGAAGTTATGCGCGTACAAACATTTCGGTGATTCATTTTTATTTATTAGATAATACATACACATTTCGGCATATTGTCAAATTATGTAGACTCCATAATATACTTTTGCCATCGCGGCTTCGCGCGTGATTTTCCCTTGACACAAATACTTTACTAAGTACACGGTAATCAATCTCAAATGTAATTGAAACAATGGTGTATCGAGCTAAGATTACAAAAGATTCATCCAAAATATATCAGAGCGAAATAGCTCTAAGTGGACCGTCCATCATGCCTCGCAGAATATCATATTTCCTACGAAGAGAAGAGAAATATCAGTAACATAGGAATAAAAAGAGATAAAATACCTCCACCGTTCCATGCAGAGGGTTTATGTTTTTAAACTTTTATACTAGCCAGTACGGTAATTGGCAACCGTAAACCAATAACTATCAGCGAGAACTTTATGGCGGGAAAAGAAAAGTGATGCGAGTTCAATTTTGGTACACTTTTCAAAACAAGCATGTCTGCGAGTAATCATATGTAATATTGAAGGTTTTATAAATCAATAGCTGTACTCGGCATATATTGCAATGCCAGATTTTTTGGGCCAAGAACCCTCGCGAGCTTTCACAGAAGAACCCAAAAAATATTCGTCACAATCGGATCAACGGTTTAGGAACGCTTAGAGGACAAACGTACAAACATTAATTTTTATTTATATAGATTATGTGTTCGTAAACATGCACGACTTTAGGCAAATGAAACAAAATAGTGTAACATTGTATGTAACATTGTAATGTAACATCCCAAGAATTTCATAAGAAACTTTTTACAAAATTCCACCACTTTTCTTGATGAAGGAGCGTACTTGGTCTATGTTTGTTTTTATTTAACTCAAAACTATTGGATAAAGGCCTCTGCACACAGTGGGCGTGACATGACCGCAGCGCGACGTTCGCGTTTTGTTTTCGTAATGTATAGTTATTAAAAATTCTGGGTGACACTACAATTGTTATAGGCAGGTGTGGTGCTTAGCATCAGGCGAACGACTTGCTTGACTCACCAATCAGTACCATTAAAAAATATTACTGAACTGCGTCGGTGTGGCGTAGCACAACAACATTAGGTTCAACGACACTTCATCATTCTTGCGCTCACCTTTACTTAAAGTAAAAGCTTTGCTATTCAGAATACTAACCTTTATTAATGAAAGAAACTGTAGCGGTAAGAACGCGTTTGCCTTTTAACCTGGACTTTAGCCTCAGATTACTAAATAGCTTTAGCCAAGGTTTTTGTATTCATAGGTGTTGTTTTTTTTTCTTTATAGCTTAGTCGTAATTTTCCGTAGGTAGCCTGCTTTACTATCTAAACTAAGTAGATAAGTGAACATGTAATAAACCCTCAACTATCTTCTAATAATAAGCACCAAGGTTTGCTTTGAGAGTTGGTGTAATTTTGTCACAGTTTTCTTTTTCTCTAGCCAATTTAATATCAATTCTCGTTCGCCTTACGTTACTTACGTACGTCATATAAAGTCTAAAAATACTTAAATATACCTAAATGTTTGTCGTTTTATGATTTGTGTCGTCAAAAAGATGCGTTTCTCCACCTAACGAAAAGCAGTGTAAGTAGTCGTGACTTGTATTTTGTTTTTTCATTAACTAAAATATTGTTGAAAATGAGATACATCTATATGACACGTTAACGACAAATTGACTATACTGCGTACTATTATTTATTTTGTGATATTGTGTACTTTCTTCTCAACCGTACGAGTTTTTACTAAAAGAAGCACTTTTACTTAGTTTGTTTGCAAAACAAATCGTTGGCCTCCAGCGTCAAGTTCCCCCATCACAAATCACTACACGGCACGCACTTCGCTGATAAGCGTTATCAGCGTACAACATTAAGTCAGACCGCGAGTACATAGTGTTCAACAAGGGCGCATTATATTTGTACCAGTAGGAACAGTACGTATAGTGTTTACGCAGTAACTCAAGTTCACCCACGCCAACTTTTATGATTGGACTCTAACGTTTTTTGTTTTAATTTACTTTGATTTTTATTTGCAAAACAAAATGTATACACAACCGACAAATTATATCGTCATCATCATCATCATCGTCAGCCCGTTACGTTCCCACTGCTGGGACTCGGGCTGTCCCTCGTAGAGAGAGTATGGGCCATAATCCACCACGCTGGCCCAGTGCGGGTTGGTGGATGTCACATGTCCTTGATTTTTTGTGATAAATTCTTGGACATGCCGGTTTCCTCACGATGTTTTCCTTCACCATTTTTAGAGCGAGTGTTAAATCCGCACATAACTTAAGAAAGTCAGTGGTGCGGGGCCAGCGGGATTCGAACTCAGGAGCGTCGGATCGAAAGTCGCACGTGCTCCCACACACAAATTATATATCTATTCACAAAAAGCCAGTTGGTCCTAAATTCACATAATAATCATAATCATTTATTCCCAAAGATAATAAAGTAGGTACAATAGGGGATCGGACAACTTTTCAGAAAGTGTTTTAAATTAACTACAATGAATATATATAGCCATGGAAAATACTATTTTAATTAAATAACGCTCTTAAAGTCCTAAAATTATGTTTAAATATTATGTTTCAAGTATTGCTGCGCAAAAGATCACCTCAAAATTTGTGATGTCATATTATGTAGGTAGAAAACGACAAAGTCTTCGAAATAAAACTTGCAAAGAGATTCTAATACGTTTTTTGAAGTTCAGGGTCTATATTGTAGTAATGGAACGAAACAATTAGCAAAAATACATTTTATGAAAGCAAAAACGTAAAATAAACACAAGCTTGACTCACGGCATTTGCCTACAAATGACGTCATGCGCTGTGATTGTTGTTTCGTTTGAGATGAAGAACAGATTAAAAATGTCAGAATTGTTTTTTATTGATTTAAAAATATAAATCAATATTATTTCACAAAAATATTGATTGGCTGATCTTTCTGACTTGGCTGGCACCGACTTCAAATATATGAGTGGGTAGCGCTTATGATAATTATATTAATTTATTTTTTACTTTTGAGTGCCATTTGTGGTTTTGAAGTCGGTTTAGTTTTTTTTGAAAAATAATTTATTATTAAGTCACTTTCTTGTTTGTCTGTCTGTCTGTCGTTCCGGGTGGAATCTTGCAACTCAAATTTCGAGAACTTCCTCATTAGCTATCCGGCTGAAATTTTTAGGGAGCTCAAAACTCGATGACAATGCATTCTAAATCCATTTATTACCATGCAATGCCGACCTGAGGCGCATAAAACATGGTTATTAAATATATATTTTGAATGTATCACTTTCTTTTTTCTGTTTTCTGTCCGTTGAGAGAAATACCATCCCCCTTTTAATTATACGTGCATCGAGCAGAAAAGCTTATCTGACCCGGTGGCCAAAACTGGAACCAACGAGAAAATGACCAGAAAGTGTCAGAAATTATAGAATTTTATAGACAGCAGAGACGCCTATTAATGTAATAAAGTATACTGAGGAGACGCTGTCTAAAGGCCAGACGGCCTTCAGGTATACATATATTTTGATAATGTTATGAAAACTCGCTTTTGCGTATAATACCTTCGCCGTTACATATAACAAGATCAAAATCTGTGAATATAAAGTTTTATTATGCCCGTAGACACAAAAATACACCTTTATAGGCAAATATGATGGTGCTATAACAATGATATAAATATACTTATCGCGTTTATTCGTGGTATATGCAATCCTTACAACTCAGGCACTTAGAACTTAGTCAGTTGCATAGATAGAAAGATAGAAAACACACACTGCTTAGATAAATGTCATTACAGTTGGTAATACATAATTTCTTATAAGTACAATAGGCGGTCTTATCGCTTAGCAGCGATCTCTTCCAGACAACCATAGGATAAGGAAAACATTACTAAAATGTTTTCCTTATCCTATGGTTGTATGTTGTTGTATAATATACATTATATATGTATATATCTATATATACGTAATGTATATTATATATAAAAACATCTATTTTGCCCTATATATAATATATTTGCTGACCCGGCGAACTTCGTACCGCCATTTTTAAATAATGATTTTTCATAAAAACGTTCTCCTAACAATAAAGAACACATAAAAGAAAGATTTATCCAATTTGGTGCTGTCGTTTGGAAGTTATGCGCGTACAAACATTTCGGTGATTCATTTTTATTTATTAGATAATACATACACATTTCGGCATATTGTCAAATTATGTAGACTCCATAATATACTTTTGCCATCGCGGCTTCGCGCGTGATTTTCCCTTGACACAAATACTTTACTAAGTACACGGTAATCAATCTCAAATGTAATTGAAACAATGGTGTATCGAGCTAAGATTACAAAAGATTCATCCAAAATATATCAGAGCGAAATAGCTCTAAGTGGACCGTCCATCATGCCTCGCAGAATATCATATTTCCTACGAAGAGAAGAGAAATATCAGTAACATAGGAATAAAAAGAGATAAAATACCTCCACCGTTCCATGCAGAGGGTTTATGTTTTTAAACTTTTATACTAGCCAGTACGGTAATTGGCAACCGTAAACCAATAACTATCAGCGAGAACTTTATGGCGGGAAAAGAAAAGTGATGCGAGTTCAATTTTGGTACACTTTTCAAAACAAGCATGTCTGCGAGTAATCATATGTAATATTGAAGGTTTTATAAATCAATAGCTGTACTCGGCATATATTGCAATGCCAGATTTTTTGGGCCAAGAACCCTCGCGAGCTTTCACAGAAGAACCCAAAAAATATTCGTCACAATCGGATCAACGGTTTAGGAACGCTTAGAGGACAAACGTACAAACATTAATTTTTATTTATATAGATTATGTGTTCGTAAACATGCACGACTTTAGGCAAATGAAACAAAATAGTGTAACATTGTATGTAACATTGTAATGTAACATCCCAAGAATTTCATAAGAAACTTTTTACAAAATTCCACCACTTTTCTTGATGAAGGAGCGTACTTGGTCTATGTTTGTTTTTATTTAACTCAAAACTATTGGATAAAGGCCTCTGCACACAGTGGGCGTGACATGACCGCAGCGCGACGTTCGCGTTTTGTTTTCGTAATGTATAGTTATTAAAAATTCTGGGTGACACTACAATTGTTATAGGCAGGTGTGGTGCTTAGCATCAGGCGAACGACTTGCTTGACTCACCAATCAGTACCATTAAAAAATATTACTGAACTGCGTCGGTGTGGCGTAGCACAACAACATTAGGTTCAACGACACTTCATCATTCTTGCGCTCACCTTTACTTAAAGTAAAAGCTTTGCTATTCAGAATACTAACCTTTATTAATGAAAGAAACTGTAGCGGTAAGAACGCGTTTGCCTTTTAACCTGGACTTTAGCCTCAGATTACTAAATAGCTTTAGCCAAGGTTTTTGTATTCATAGGTGTTGTTTTTTTTTCTTTATAGCTTAGTCGTAATTTTCCGTAGGTAGCCTGCTTTACTATCTAAACTAAGTAGATAAGTGAACATGTAATAAACCCTCAACTATCTTCTAATAATAAGCACCAAGGTTTGCTTTGAGAGTTGGTGTAATTTTGTCACAGTTTTCTTTTTCTCTAGCCAATTTAATATCAATTCTCGTTCGCCTTACGTTACTTACGTACGTCATATAAAGTCTAAAAATACTTAAATATACCTAAATGTTTGTCGTTTTATGATTTGTGTCGTCAAAAAGATGCGTTTCTCCACCTAACGAAAAGCAGTGTAAGTAGTCGTGACTTGTATTTTGTTTTTTCATTAACTAAAATATTGTTGAAAATGAGATACATCTATATGACACGTTAACGACAAATTGACTATACTGCGTACTATTATTTATTTTGTGATATTGTGTACTTTCTTCTCAACCGTACGAGTTTTTACTAAAAGAAGCACTTTTACTTAGTTTGTTTGCAAAACAAATCGTTGGCCTCCAGCGTCAAGTTCCCCCATCACAAATCACTACACGGCACGCACTTCGCTGATAAGCGTTATCAGCGTACAACATTAAGTCAGACCGCGAGTACATAGTGTTCAACAAGGGCGCATTATATTTGTACCAGTAGGAACAGTACGTATAGTGTTTACGCAGTAACTCAAGTTCACCCACGCCAACTTTTATGATTGGACTCTAACGTTTTTTGTTTTAATTTACTTTGATTTTTATTTGCAAAACAAAATGTATACACAACCGACAAATTATATCGTCATCATCATCATCATCGTCAGCCCGTTACGTTCCCACTGCTGGGACTCGGGCTGTCCCTCGTAGAGAGAGTATGGGCCATAATCCACCACGCTGGCCCAGTGCGGGTTGGTGGATGTCACATGTCCTTGATTTTTTGTGATAAATTCTTGGACATGCCGGTTTCCTCACGATGTTTTCCTTCACCATTTTTAGAGCGAGTGTTAAATCCGCACATAACTTAAGAAAGTCAGTGGTGCGGGGCCAGCGGGATTCGAACTCAGGAGCGTCGGATCGAAAGTCGCACGTGCTCCCACACACAAATTATATATCTATTCACAAAAAGCCAGTTGGTCCTAAATTCACATAATAATCATAATCATTTATTCCCAAAGATAATAAAGTAGGTACAATAGGGGATCGGACAACTTTTCAGAAAGTGTTTTAAATTAACTACAATGAATATATATAGCCATGGAAAATACTATTTTAATTAAATAACGCTCTTAAAGTCCTAAAATTATGTTTAAATATTATGTTTCAAGTATTGCTGCGCAAAAGATCACCTCAAAATTTGTGATGTCATATTATGTAGGTAGAAAACGACAAAGTCTTCGAAATAAAACTTGCAAAGAGATTCTAATACGTTTTTTGAAGTTCAGGGTCTATATTGTAGTAATGGAACGAAACAATTAGCAAAAATACATTTTATGAAAGCAAAAACGTAAAATAAACACAAGCTTGACTCACGGCATTTGCCTACAAATGACGTCATGCGCTGTGATTGTTGTTTCGTTTGAGATGAAGAACAGATTAAAAATGTCAGAATTGTTTTTTATTGATTTAAAAATATAAATCAATATTATTTCACAAAAATATTGATTGGCTGATCTTTCTGGTTCGTCAAACATTCGTTCTAACTACATTTTAGATTTTTTCTTGATTACTGTCCGATCCCCTATTGTTAGAAGTTAGTCATATTTAGACATAAACAAAATCGTGTGATATATATATAGTACACTTAGAAGTGTCCTTAGTAGCTGTACTAGGATACCCTGTGTTATGGCTACTACGACTCCTTCCTCTGGACTACAGGAAAAATATTTAATGTAAAAGAAACGAAACATTTTTTTTTACAGTTCGGGTACATGCAAAAAGTTTTTGTTCTCAGTCTTATTTAGATGGCGTAGGCTAGCATAGGTAGTGACTATCTCATCCAATTCGGTATTCTGTCATTAACAGTATCACAAGTTTAACGCATATAGTTTTGATACCTATATATGATTAGGTAGTATAGTTGAAGAATTATATAAAAAAAAATTGCCCACGTCTTATCGACGGCGCAGGTGACAAGAGGGATGGCTAATTTTTGGCTCAAAGATAAGCGTACCATTCATCGCAGGAATGCAGCCAGCGTTGCTGGCACCTTGCCTCATGGACACCACTTGTAGATATATAATTGTTTTGGTGTTTAGCTTAGTATCTTTTTAATAGTTTCTTTTTTTGTTAGAATTGTAAATAGTTCTTAAGTAAATTCTTTGATTTACAAACTTTGAAAAGATTAGTCTATTAACTGACGTGATTAACCCATCGTAATCGCAAGTGCGAATTTCTTACGATAATACCTATGGCACGGAATTCAATGGGTTGACATTGTTTTTTTAACACATACCCTACTGATCTACAATATAAACTGGGGCTACTGGCGTGCGTCACTGTAACTGATTTTTGCGGCCACTATAGATAAGAAGTCAATTATGCAGCATTATCTGTAAAGGCAAAATCTCCAAATCGGTGTTACACTGATAAAGCTTAATCTGGTGATAAACCTTCAGGTCAATTCACTCACACGTTTTGATTATCTCTAAATAGTATAAAACGCTAGGTTACGACCAGTTTGGCTCAAAACACATACACCATTAAGGTTGCGGGTTCGATTCCCGCGACGGGACAAATGTTGTGAACAAAAAAGAAATAAGCGCAAGCATTTGTTTTTGTCTGGGTGTTGTGAGACCATGGTCCTCATAGTTCCTGGTTCCCTAGATACAGGGAATCCTAGTTAGGGGCCAGGATCTATGTTTGTGATCGGTGGGCGTATTTATTTATTTACGTACCTACGTAAAGTCAGATACATCTACAATATAACCAAACAAGTAAAGAGTAGATATACAACCCTGCAACTTAATCAATGATATCAAAATGACTTTTTTAATTTAAAATATTTATGCTTCAGTAAAACAAAATGAAAAAAACAGATAACGTCGATTGGATGCAAACACTGTTACTGAAATAGTTAAAAGCTTTTAGTAAAAAATACGTTGGTACACAAACTGGTGGGGTAGGTTTGTTTTTAATAGGCTGTTACATTTATGTTTCATTCATTCTTAATGAGTTCTTAGTAAAAATAACGTTTTTTTACAACATGCTTTTATAAAAATGTATTGCCTAATCACCTACTCTATTCTTTTGGCCACCTTTTGGCCCTATCATCAAAACCGTACCACCGTCCTAAACCAAAGTACTCGTCGAGATAAGTAACATATATTCATTGTAGGGTTTCTGCGACCAGAGGCCACCCGGGTCCCATTTTCAGATCGGGTCAGTACCTTCACGTTGTGTTTTCATTAGCCGCCAAGCAGTAGTGCGCAAGCATTACCGTGTTCCGATTTGAAGGGCATTGTAGCCAGCGAAATTACTGGGCATTATGAGACTCAACAGCTAATTGTCTCAGGGTGACGAGCGCAGTGCAGCGCCGTGCAGGATTTTGCAAAACAAAGTTCTGGATGGTGCTGTTATTGTTATGGGTTGGCTTATTGCTTACCATCAGGCAAACGACCAGCTCGTCTCGTCATCCAGTTACATAAAAAAAATTAGAATAAACAACATGGTGGACGTAGAAGCGCAAAAGCGCACATGCGGGGCGCTAAAATGGCTACTTTCCGTATGTTCTCGTATATGAGCAATGTACGTTTTGCACTAGTGATGCGTAAAAGCATTAATTTAATCTACGCTCAAGCTTCGCAAAATAAAATGCGATTTATTTTGCTCAGCTCTGCATAGCGCTCATCACTCCGAGACATCAGATATCTCATATGTCCAGTAATTTGGGCGAAATTACTGGGCATTATGAGACTCAACAGCTAATTGTCTCAGGGTGACGAGCGCAGTGCACCGCCGCGCAAGAATTTGCAATACAAAGTCCGGGGTGGTGCTGGTTATTGTTATGGGCTGGCGTATTGCTTACCATCAGGCAAACGACCAGCTCGCTCGTCATACAATTATGTACATAAAAAACACAGTACTGCTTGCGCACTACTACTTAGCGGCAGAATAACTAGCAAAGTCATGGTACCTACCCGGACAGCCTTCCCCATCCAATCTTATCTGAATGACGTCTGATTTAATGACGTCACCATATTAACATAACAACATTATCAACAGGCATATGAATAATGTAAGCACACTATCAACTAATGACGTCATGCATGATTATTGATGTTGTTGTTTGCGAAAAGCCGCTTTCATAATCTTAATCCACGTGCTGACAAATCGAGTACCTACTAAGTTCCGATGGGGTTCTCCGAGGACGATAAAGCGTTGCGTAAAACGTATACCTAAAGGCGAGCTTAGACCATTGATAACAAAAAAAAAAGAAGTGTGGCACTCGGAGACTGCCGCGGTAAAGCTATTGCATAACATTCGGAGTGGGGGGTGTTAGGTTATTTTCGTTACGGAATTTCTGGATTCGGTCTCCACGCTCAAGGCCCGCGATAGAAGCTATGCAATAGCTTAATAACATTATTTACCAAATTTATAATACACAGAAAAACAATCTTCAACATAATAAAGGGGGAACAATATAAAACAAACTCATGTGTAAGCTGTCTCTAAAACGCATGTGTGAGGGTGTGTCAGGGTGTGTGAGGGTGTGTCAGGGCGTGTGTGGGTGTATTTGAAGGGGTGTGTATATCTCTAAAAATGATTGTCATGCGATTGGTGTGAAGTTCGGTGTTGTCGTAGGTTAACTTTACTGTAGAAGCTAAATTCTTACATTCTTTTTAGATTCATATTTCGTAAGATCATAAATATCAATATTTTTTATCGCAACATTATATATATATATATAGAGAATATAAATATATATAACATTATATAAATATTATATAAATATATATATAGAGGCGTGATATATAATACCTTCTCTACGTTTAATCTACGGATGGAATACAAATACGCTTAGCTTAGCGGTTTTCCATATCTCACAGCTTCCACAGGTGCTTGCACCGCCGTGCACATCAGACGGTCCACTTCTTGTTGATTTCTTTTTGCCTCTTAAATAGCAGCGAAACGTATTATCACGTAGGAGTTAAATTCACTTGAGTGAATTCTTCTTTGTCGTGTCAGTGTACGGTTAGCCTAACAGCAGTGAATGAAACATCAAACTTTTTAAGCTCTTAGGGTTCTTTACCTAAAAGGAGAACTGTCTGTGGTAGTCAATAATTTTACGGATTTTATTGTCACTGATTCAATTGACCCAATTTATATGCTTTATGTTTTTTTACCAATCAGGGCGTTTAATTAATACCAAGCTTGTAAATGGACAATGCATCCTACGCAAGTCAAACGTCAGCGCTTCAACTTTAACGCATTACCATAAACGTGGGTTGTTAGACAATTTAACTAAATTTTTAAGAATGAAGTCTCTTTTCCATAGAATCTCTTAGTAAAGCCCACGCTTTAAACTTTCCCGAGACATGAACATCATGTGAAGAGCGAGTGTGGCTCAGTGGGAGCTCGTGCGACTTTCGATCCGACGCACCCGAGTTCGAATCCCGCTGACCCCACACCACTGACTTTCTAAAGTTATGTGCGGATTTAACTCTCGCTCTAAAAACGGTGAAGGAAAACATCGTGAGGAAACCGTTCAAGAATTTTTCACAAAAAGTCAAGAGAGATGTGACATCCACCAACCCACACTGGGCCAGCGTGGTGGATTATGGCCCATTCTCTCTCTATGAGAGAAGGCCCGTGTCCCAGCAGTGGGAACGTGATGATGGGCTGATGATGATGAACATTATGTACATCGCCGATTTTGTTGTAACAGTTTCACAAAACTAAACAAAATCCACAATGTACATCATATTCACCATACACTTTTACTGTGTTGTCAGTTTCTAATAGACTGAATATTTAATGCTAGCACCTTTTCAAAATGCATAAATAGACAACGCTGCTGAGGTCAACCTAGAAAAAGATGAAGAAATCATCTAGCCGCGTACGTACCAAAAAGATTGACATGAAACCTGTGGAAGGAATTGAGGGAGGCCTTTGCGCAGTAGGACAAGAGAGTGGAAAACACAAGGGCAGAAAGGCTAGTAAAAAAAGATGTCAATGTTGTCCCCAATGGAGGTTCAATTACCGTTTCGTTTAAAGTTTTATCTAGATATGTCCGTTTGTCATGTGACCAAGTTTCTCGTTATTTGTGACTCCCTAGAGATGGACAGGTAATCCTAGTTAGAGGTGGAAGTAATGTTACTGATATCTTTTTCCTGGTACAAGTATCTATTTACAGAATAGAACTAAAACAAAACTATAATTGTTTTCTACAAATATTTGTGAAAAACAACGCACGCATAGTGAAAATTGTGCTTGAAAGTTTGAAAGAACATATTGAATGTTAATCGCTGATTAACATAGATATGAAGGTTTGAAGGGCATTGCTTTTTATTTTTCTTTATTCTAGAAAGCATCATACATAACGCTGCTTCCCCTATTTTTATTACAATCTAGTCATATAATTAGACTAATAAATAATTCAAATTGAACTTAAACTGATACATAGCATAATATTAAGAATGTGTCTATTAAAACTTATCTTATTGTCTCTATTGTGGCAATGTAGCCATAGAAATTACTGGGCAATAAAACTTGGGCATTGTGAATTGTCTCAGGGTGACGAGCGCAGTGTAGTGCGTGCAGGATTTTGCAAAACTAAGTTTTGGGTTGTACTGCAACTGTTATGAGCAAGATTATTGCTTATCATGAGGTGAATGAACAGCACGTCTCGTCATACAATGCCATAAAAACCTAGGTGCTTCTAATAGCTGTAGTTCTTGCTCAAATTCGAGCTTCTTTCGCCTTCAACTTAGATTGGTGTAGTGACATGGTCACAATATGTGCCAAAACCTCGTCCAAAACAATAAAGATTAAAAAACATATATATACCTTGGTATTATACTTCAAATTTTATAACCAGCAATTTCGGTTGATTCAATATTTTTTCTAGTTAATACTGTCTAACTGTAATTTGATCCTCAAATAGAAATAATATAAAAGAAGCAATTTCATTATAACTTTATGATATTTTGAAAGAGAATAATATCAGAACATAGATGTTTCATTTTCATTCTGAGCTAAAACGTAATATGATTGCACTCCACTCCATCCACTCCACGATTTCCGTAACGTTATTATTATAATTCACCTGAGGACCCACAGTACACCCAAATACAGTAAGAGTTTATATGCAACCTGGCCTGAAGCTGTATGTAAATATACAGGCCACCCTAATGGAATGTAAAATCGCATAATTTATTCAATCAATCCATTTACGTATCACATATTAGCTTCTTGAAAATGCAAACGCCACACCTCCACTTGTGGTTACTACGAATCAATTTGCTATAGTCGATTTAGTCGTGATTCATCTCGTATCGGTTTGCAATAGTAGTTTTTAAACTTCGCGAATTATGCATATATTTTATGATATCGGGTCTTATTCTCTATCAATGAACGTGATCGAACCGTCGAGGTTAGTCAAAATGTTATATTGATTTAAAAATTGTGCGCGAAAAGTCCTGATAGTATCATAAAAAGTGATTCATCTCAGAGTAATGATTTTTAATCCCTAGTGCCAGAAGACGTAGCTAAGTTTGTTAATAGGTACTTAGTTTCTTTTAACATAAATCTTGGCCCCCAACTACGAGGATCAGGGTCCCACAACACCCAGACAAATACTCGTACTTGCGCTTATTATTTCTGTGCGCAAACATTTGTCCCGTCACGGGAATGGAACTCGTAACCTCAATGGTGTATGTAATTTTAGCAAACCTGTCCAACCATTACAACACAGGGGCTGTGTGGTGTGTGTGTGTGTTAGGTAAGATTGTTTAACTTATTGTTAAATCATAGAGAGAAGACATACTGTTTATTTAATTAACTTAGCTTGACAGAGCTAACAAACCGCAGATCGAGAGAAGCAACACGTCTAATTCCCCAATTATTTCAAAATGGAATCCTTAGCCCGCTCGGAGCCCTGCCGTGAATTAGAAATGACGGAATTCAGCATAATTAATTATAAAGGATTAAATTTCTCTACACAGCAAAATCAGTCACGTAGAGATACGCCTTTATCTCAATATACGAGTATAACAGGTATACAGGTATATTGTTAGACTATAACATACCTATGTACTTATTTCTGCACACTATTGTCTATAAAATAATTTCTCTCATTGTATTGTAGTGTTGTATGCTATAGCATACGGTGGTCTGGAAGACATCGATAAGACCGCCTACCATAAAAAGCACTGCGTAGCACCGAATTGCGCTCATAACCCCGAGACATGAGATTAAGTCTCAAATACCCAGTAATTTCGCTGGCTACAATGCCCTTCAAACCGGAACACAGTAATGCTTGCGCACTACTGCTTGGCGGCAGAATAACTGGCAAAGCTGGGGAGGTACCTTAAATATCCACATCAATGAAACCCACAAACTTCAAAATTCGCACGTATTTTACCTTGGCTTTTAAGTGTTAGCGAGCAAAAAAAGAGCTTTTTTCTAAATTCGGCAATCCCACAGCCAAAGAAAGATCAGAAAAAATCGCTCTCAATGCCTTTAAAATTATACCTAATTGAAACTGACTTCCTGATCATACCTAGTAAAAATTAAAATAGGGATTAAGGTACTGTATGAATATAATCATGGCAGCGTATTTTAATCCCAATCAACCTGCACGAGAATCTTAAAGCATTTTTAATGAATTCCAGAATTTTGTTATTTTATGAAGGTGACTAATTTAGCAGTACAATTTTTAAACTTTAAGCCATTGAGGGCAATCGAGTCTCTCTCCTGGCATTCCAATTTCCATTGAACCTCATTAAGGTAAAGGTTACCCAAAAGTTTACGCATAATTTAGTGAGCGAAGCTATGTTTATATTTCTAAAACAAATAACAGATAGGCTGCTTTCAAAGGCCACATTAAAAAGCGTTCGCAGTCAATATTAGTTATAGAACGCATTCGTGATAAATCCCGTGGCTGAATCAATTGTATGTGCACCATAAACATTGCTTCACCATATATTATTATTATGTCGTCACCCAATAACCTATTGTTTCCAAACGTAAGTGGTCCGTAAACTCGGTAGCTATAAATTTTATTCCAAAATCGATATAAACCTATTGTGAACTTATAGTAGGCTTTTAACAAAAATAGGTAAGCCGTTGAAATTCCGTTATTATATAGAAATAATTTATTTTAATTAATACGTACCATATACGAACTCTTTCCTCAAATCCGACTTAACTCAAACTTCACTGGCCACTAACAAAAAGGAGCGTTATTTTCGAATCCTACTGTGCGTTCTTTATACGAATGTCCCGCTATTGAGAAATTGAGCAAGGAGGTTGCAGAGCGGTTGCCGACCTCCCGTCAACAGGTCGCATCCCGCACTGGCTGCTGTTCGCCCGGCGGCGGCGGGTCGTCCCGATCGCGCTCGCGCCAAAAATAATACTCTGAGAAGGACATTGTAGGTTTTCAATGACCCTGTTGCTATTGGAAAATGGCTTTCTCTGATACTCCATTGTTCCTTGGCAGGTTGGTGGAAGCTGTTGATTTATTAGGTGCTTGTTCTCGTATGTAGGTAGGTAGGCGTAAAGTTTTTTTAAGGAGCCGAGTGGTCGAGATATTAAAATTCGCACAATAAATAGATACTTTTATTTGATGAGTAGTTTCTGAGTTTTCTTGCTCATCCTCAAAAATTTCAGTTTAATATTTTCTGATAAATTAGGTACAAAATAATAATAAAGTTCTTTAGAGTTATGCAGGAACTTATTCTTCTACTTACGGTGACATTTTCCGAAAAGCAAAATGGCCAAGCAGACATTAAAGGTTCAAAATTAAAGCCTTCTCTAATGGAAAATCAATAGTAATCTAGTGTCCATGCAGTCCAGACTAATGAAACGCGCTGGTTGCAGGCCTGAGATGGGATTAACAAACTGCGCAAGTTATTTGGTGGAATCTGACTTCATTAGTCGTGTGTGTCAATAAGATTTATTTTTAATTTTAAACAATTTTCCTGCATTAAGTTTTATATATAAAGAGAATTATTACGCACTTTAGTTTTAATAGAACCACGGGTAAACGAAGTTGGCCTTACTATCGATACGAAACTACGGGTAGTTTGATTTGCCCGAGGTCCGATTGATAGGACCATAGACAAAAACAATACCGATGGATCGGCCAGTAGAACTCCGCGATAGGCCAACGGGCAATAAATGGTGTTTACATTTGTCTGTTTACAGTATTAGAGCATGTAAAACAAATTTTTTCAAACAAATTTGAAAATGTTTGATCTGTTTACATACGAGCACGATTATGTTTGATAAATTGATACATAAAATAAATCAGAAACTAAAATAAACAAAGCATTAATCAAAATTAATGTGAAATGAGTCATTTTACCACGTTTCTCAAGTCACTTGTTTGTTTTTCTGTCTGTCTGTCTGTCTGTCGTTCCGGGTAAAATTTTACAACTCCTATTTCGAGCATTTCCCGATTAGCTATCCGGCTGAAACTTTCAGGGTAGCTCACAACTCCATGACAATGCATTTATTAGCATGCAATGCCGACCTAACATAAAATGAATCATAAAAACGTGACTTTTAGATGATTTTTTTATCTATCACTTTCTTGTTATTTTATTCAAGAGTACGACAGAACGGAGAAAGCATTTGGGGTAACAGGTAGCTTGTATGGTTGTATGTGCGGTACTAGGTAGTTTAAGAATGTTTCAGAAATGATTCTTAGACATTTTAAAATATTTGAAAAAAAGGACATCACTGCATAGTTTCTTGGCGCTATATTTAGCGGGTGTATTTCCGAAGCACTGGTAGAGCCAGTTTTCGCATACGCATTCAAATAACTCACCGATATCAGCACATCCATAGTTTGTTTGGAAAAAATCGTTTTAGCGATAAGACCGCCCACTGTACCTAGATATCTAGAGTTTAGTTTAGAAAAGGGATATTTACCATAAATTTGTTTTGTATTGGGATTTCGATATTTCGGCACTGTAGCAAGCACCATGATCAAAAAGATACTGAAAGATAGTAGTCGTATTGTACGTCTTAGACCGTAGTTTTTTCGTTTATTCCTAAGTCATTTCGAATCCTTTTCGAATTAGAATCCTTTCTTGGCAAGCACTTACATCCCAGGAGTAACATATTACGTGATTTATCCAAAACATAGCATGTTTAATATCTACTTTTATCGAGGTGGCTTAGATCCAAAATAAGATCAAACTCTTTTTATAGGAGCGGGCTGAGTGCGGGAGGCAGGACTCTAAAATATTTCATGTGAGCATTTACTTCAATCTTTATACGATTTTGTCTGCAGGGAAAATGGTAAGTTCTGTGGTGATATCTTTATCGGCAATGCTCTGACCAGTAAAGCAGTACAGGCTTTGCTAAAAACAAAAGTAAATAGTTTGCAGACTCTCCGTGTACCTTTCTTGCAAACTATCTAGACGAGAACCTTAAATTCTCTCTAGTGTTTTGTGTAAACTATGAGATGTGGCGATGAAATTGCGAGAGTTTTGCCGGTCAAAACTGAATAAAACCAGCCCTCGTACCCATATGTCCCTCAAGCGCCAATCGTATATCGTGTTGAGCTCAGATTAAGGTGTAGATTCACAGCGACAATTTTTTATGATGCCATATATTATCCCATGAAAGTGTATGTCTACTTATCGTATTTTGGTGTAAATGAAGGAGATTAATTCGATTTCTTTACTGAATTGAAAATAATTAAGACAGCACTGGTGACTCCCATTACGCAGGCCGCACAAATTTCTCTCGATCTGAAGTGGAGGAGAGCAGAAAAGGACTTGTGTCTGACATAGAGTGCTCCTTAGAACAAGTGTCGGAGTGGGGACGACTTAATCTAGTCCAATTCAACCCTACTAAGACACAAGTCTGCGCATTTACCACCAAAAAAACCCCTTTTTCCATAGCTCCCCAGTTCCAAGGCGTTCCCCTTACCATCTCAGAGAGTCTCGGGATCCTTGGCGTCGATATTTCTAGTGAGGTCCAGTTTAGGGGTCATTTGGAGAGTAAAGCTGGTCTCGCTTCTAAGAAATTGGGCGTACTTAACAGAGCGAAGCGATACTTTACATCGGGCCAACGCCTAACGCTTTATAAAGCGCAGGTTCGGCCCCATATGGAGTACTGCTCCCATCTTTGGAACGGTGCACCAAAGTACCAGCTTCAGCCACTTGACTCCTTACAAAGGCGAGCCATTAGACTTGTCGGCGATCCCGAGCTCACAAAAGATTTGGAACCACTGAGTCAACGTCGAGACATCGGTGCACTCAGTGTGTTTTATAAAATCTATAATGGGGAATGTTCTGAGGAACTATTTGATCTCATTCCTCCATCACGGTTTTATTACCGCACTGCCCGACATCGTGCGAAAGCCCATCCACATACCATAGATCTATGGAAATCGCATACTGTCCGATTCTCCAGATCTTTCTTGCCGCACACCTGCAAAATATGGAATGGGCTACCGCCCGAGGTTTTTTCGCAGAGCTATAACATGGGGTACTTTAAAAGAAGGGTGAAAAGGGTCCTTAAAGGTAGGCAACGCACCAGTAATGCCCCGAGTGTTGCAGGTGTCCATAGGCGACGGTAACCGCTTACCATCCAGGCGGGCCGTCTGCTTGTTTGACTACCTAGTCATATAAAAAAAAAAATAAAGAAAAATTAGACCCTATCTCATTAGTTGCAGTGAAACTATACCTTAATTTGAGCTTAACATGATATACGATTGGCGCTTGAGGGACATATGGGTAGGGGGGCAGTTCAAGACTACAGTAAAATTATTTAGAGTCACGTGCTTAATGAAAGGAAACGGTCTAAAAGCAATATTATGTTTTGCTTCTGTTGATAATTGTATGTTTTAAATATGTTTTAAAAAGACTTAGCATTTAAATTGTGTTGCCATTCAATGCTCAACATCTTGCCAGTCTAGAGTTACCAAAATAAAAAGCAAAATAAAATAATTACGCTAAGTTGGTACTGGGCAACATTTTTAAATCTCTCATCAGCCGTAAAGTCCCTTCGGTCTTAATTAATTTCTCCTTCTACAAAGCACGAAATGTTTTTAATTACCAAAAACAAGAAAATAAAGTAATTACAAAACTCTTATATTCTTAAAAGGAAATTGATATAAACTTTTTGGCAGCGAGTAAATCAAGAACGCGAGTAATTAGATAACTTAAGTAATGGATGCTGAGAAAAAAACAATATTTGCCGAGAGGTTTAGGTCAGTACCTATATTTACAAGGAATTAAAAGAAAGGAGTAAGTAGTATGTATCGTCAAATAGAAATGAAACAAGAGGAAGTTCGATAAAATCAAGAAATGCATTAGGTGCCACGGAGCAAATGGAATAGGAATGGGCAGAACACCTGGCAAAGTAGAGTGATGGCCACTTACCTACTGACATTTTTAGCTTTGAGAATCTTTTTATTAAAGTCAATAACGACAGGGCAGATATCTGCCAGTAAGCTAAAAATGTCAGTAGGTAAGTAGCCAGCTTATATATCGTTATATAATTTAATGTTTTATTATTTATTAGTGTTGTATTCCATTTACTTCAAAAGATCCCATGGCAATATTTAAAAAATTTCGTTTATAGTCATTGTATTGTTTTTGAGGTTGTATATTTCTTTCTTCTGATACTTCATACTCGTACAAATCTTATAAATACGTATAAATCTTATTATTAATGACTTCTAAGTATTTACAAAAATACAAAAGATATAAAGTTGACGAATGCAATAACATAGAAACAGACAATAGGGGATCGGACAGTAATCGAGAAAAAATCTAAAATGTAGTTAGAACGAATGCTCGTCGCACCAGAAAGATCATTCAATCAATATTTTTATGAAATAATATTTTTTTATATATCTGATATTTTTAATCTGTTCTTCATCTCAAACGAAACAACAATCACAGCGCATGACGTCATTTGTAGGCAAATGCCGTGAGTCAAGCTTGTGTTTATTTTACGTTTTTGCTTTTCATAAAATGTATTTTGCTAATTTTTTCGTTCCATTACTACGAGTACAATATCGTCCCCAAACTTCACAAATCGTATTTAAATCTCTTTAAAAGTTTTATTTCGAAGAGTTTGTTGGCAATATTTGAAACATAATATTTATACATAGTTTTAGGTACTTTTAGAGCGTTATTTAATTAAAATAGTATTTTTCATGGCTATATATATTAACTGTAGTTAATATAAAACACTTTCTGAAAAGTTGTCCGATCCCTTATTGTTATTGTCTATGGCAATCATCATCATCATCATCAACCCATCACGTTTCCACTGCTGGGACACGGGCCTTTCCTCCTAGAAAGAGTATGAACCATAATCCATCACGCTGGCCCAGTGCAGGTGGGGGAGGTCACATATCCTTGAATTTGTGTGATAAATTCTTGGACATGTCGGTTTCCCCACGATGTTTTCCTTCACCGTTTTTAGAGCATGTGTTAAAATCCGCACGTTACTTTAGAAATTCTATGGCAATACATAGTCTTTATATTAACAGTAAGACCGTCCGACTTAAAAATAACTTTCAAGTTATCCAGTATATTTTAATCTAATCTATAAAATTGTTAGTTCTGTAGAAAAATTATAAAATGTATTTTTAGTTACTAAGTTAGGCATAAAGGACTTTGTAACCAGTTGCTAATAAATAAAATAAAAACGATTACGTTCGCGGGTCAAGTTGGCAAATGAATAAGTGTTTAATTAATAAGTGATTTGGAGTTCCAAGGGATGAGTTGGCGACTACCCCGTAAATAAGACTATAAAAATAGTCAACATTTTTCTGATAAAATCAATCATTATGACATACAATTTTGTCCTCTAAATACGTTAATGTAATTATCAGTAATTACATAATTGATGAGATGTTACTTTTTACCGCATATTGATTACTAGGTAACTACCTCAATAATTAAATAATAACAATTAATTTTGTAAGTACCTAATAATTTTATAGACACTTATTGCGAGGCCAAGACTGTTTTCTTTAATTATGACGAGGCTACTCAACGAGGGTTGAACAGCGTTGATTAATAATATTAATTATTCATAACGCTGGACTAAATCAAAACTCTATTATTGATTGTGAAACAGAAACGGGGTGGTAGAGGAATTTTATATTATCGAAATTTAGGAATCGCTTGATTTGACTTTCATGGAGCTTTGAAGTAACAAACATAAGAAAAACTACATGTGAACCTTTGAGAACCCTACCTTTTTTTAAGTCTGTTAAAAACTGAAATAATATCGTAACGAGCGCGTAGTGGTCCATAGATTTTTATTAAATCTCTAATCAAACGTAGGGTGCCAATTTCAACCAATGGTGCACATGCATAGCGCTAACCATCCAGTAAACGACCTCCTCATTCACAAGTACCTAAGAGAAAATACGGTAAAGGGAGTGGCTAATACAAGATCTATTTCTACGTCGCTTTAAGTCTGCTACAGACTATCATGTTCAAAAATACAGGAGGGGAGAGCGAAGAGGTGCCATTTCCCGTGGAAAGGTGGTTGATTGATTACCTCTCCGCACGTCAGCGTAGACCGTAGCCTCTCTGTGTTTAAGCTTTTATGAAATTCTGCGACTTTTGTAAGAATTTAATTGATTTTTTTTTCTTTGTTTCCATAACGTGAAAAGTTACTATGAACGAGGTTTTGTATCATTAAGTTTGTGTATAGACTTCTTTTGTAAGAGAAGTGACGGCGACTAGTGTACATGATGACCGCTCATTGGTAAAATTGTATACGCTCCACGATCACAAACATAGGTCCTGGCTCTCTGGCAGAATCCCTTGTAACTAACGAGGAACTATGAGGACCATGGTCCATACGCACACGAAACAAAAGCTTGCGCTTATTTTTTTCTGTGCACACAAACATTTGCCTCGTTGCGGGATCGAACGCACAACCTCAATGGTATATGTGATTTGAGCCAACCTACCCAACCACTACACTACAGAGACTGTAAAAATGTAATTTGTCAAAATGTAGAATCATTAACTACAATGTCACTTAACTCTATCCTAACTATCTCAGTCTCCAAAAAAGGAAGATTGTGGTTAAAGCTACTGTCCGAAAGGTCTGAAAGCGGGGCATAAAACATTACTACGAGTAACTTAAATGTTAGGAAAATACGAGACCAAAAATAGAGGCTTTACTGTCAAGGCTCAAAACAAAAATCTCTGTAGTATAAAACAATTATAAACCAGCCTCATTTTGTAACAAAGCTCGATGTTCTGCACTTGTGAAGACTTGAACTACATTGTTCAAAAGAGAAACAGTAAGGAATGTAGAGTCAAATAACTTTCGAAGATTCCCGTCTTAAACAAAAGTCACATACTCGTACCTACGTATGTGAGGTGTGTCGGTAGCACTTCTTGACCTTTTCTTGTTTGTAGTGGGAAGATTTCCACCGTGGAATAAAGTAGCCACCATTTGTTAAAATATAAACCGTCCGTCTATGGACACTTCTCGGACCTTCGTACATGACAAGGGTGGGTGTAAATCGAAGTGGACTTGCGGGTATATGGAAGAGATGACTTGTGGGTTAACTTTTGGTTTGGAGATACGAGATTGCACTCACCTGTGTTTTATTGAGGTGTTAAAATCTAGAAACAAGTTTAGCTAGTTTACCTACTGAGTAACAACATTTCTCTACACTATTTGTGTTGGCATAGTGACAAAGGAGATAGCAGACACTTGACGCGCATGAAATAAATATTTTAAAAATACTGCCGACGTTTCGTCACTTCGTCCCAGCAAATAGAATTTTACGTTTTTTACATAGTTATTGTATCTATGTTTCAGTTCTACCAATACTCTAAAAGGGAAATAGTGCAACTGTCGGGTGCCGATTGAGCATACTTTTTCAAACTACTCGCACTCGGAACGTTAATAATTTAGAACTAAATAATTATATTTTTATCTCATGCAAAATTTTAATTTTGAATTACTTTTAGTAATTAGAATACTTCCATTCCACAGTGCGGATTCTTGGCCATGTCGGTTTCCACTCGATGTTTTCCTTCATCGTTTTTAGAGCAATCCACACATAACTTAAGAAACTCAGTGGTGCGGGGCCTGCGGGATTCAAATTCTAGTGCGTTGGATCGAAAGTCGCACGTGCTCTCGCTGAGTCACACTCGCTCTAATACCTGCATGACTTGAATTATCTTTTCAGACTAGGTGGAAGTGGTGATCTCTTTATTAATCTATTGACAAAATTATGTAGTCTGTTACAATATTACCGTCTGACTCTATTATTAGCAAAAGGAATTGCTTATGATAAAGGTTTAAGCCTAAAGTAAGAGAACACAACAGAAAATGTCAAATTATTTTGGTATCCATCTTTATTACCACCTAGAGCTTAATGGGCCATCGCGATCAAATTACTTCTTATTGAATTGTTTGTTTGAACCAAAGATAATATAATAACGCCCAACTCTACAAGAAACAAACATAAAACAAATGCATGCGCTTTGTTTGAATTCTGCGCACAAACAGTTATACCATAGCAAGAATTTCACCAACTCTCATTACACCAACTGTAAATAAATAAATAAATAAATAAATAAATAAATAAATAAATAAATAAATAAATAAACTCTGTGCTTGTCCAATAAATATACACCTCAAGAAATAACAAATAGGTAGTGTAACAAGATCAACCGACTTCAATGTATCTTCGAAGTCCAAGGTCAAATAACGATGAAATTAAATGGGACCACTTTGTATACTGAACCCAACACAAAAAGAATTTTCCAAATCGGTTCATAAATGACAGAGTTCTGAGGTAACAAACATTAAAAAAATACAATCAAATAGAGCACCTTCTCCTTTTTGGAGTCGGTTAATAATTAGTTAAGAAAAAGGCAGATTGCAAAGTTTGCTTTTAGCGATAAGACCGCCAATTGTTACTCTATAAATAAGCTTTTATTGTTACTTTTTTAATTATCTGTGTGTGTTTCAATAGAGAGTTATTACATTTCATTTCAAATTGGTAACTTGAACTAGTGTTAATGCTCTCTTTTATGTGCTGAAACAAGCGAGTCGTTCACCTGCCCATCGCAGTTGCAGCATCACCCTGAACTTTGTTTTGCATAATCTTGCGCGGCGCTGCGCTCGTAACAATGAAACAGTCTCATAATAGCCAGTAATTACCTGCCACTTTCAATGCAGGTTCTCACTATATGTACTTATTATTATTATAAACTCTTTACCTTTTGACACGTTACCCTTTGAGAATAAAAATAAAATAAAAATAATTAGTGTGTGTTGCCAATGATGACTTACGGCACTGAAACGTAGTCGTTGACTACTGGCCTGATTCATAAGCTCAAAGTCACTTAAAGAGCTGTGGAGAGAGCTATGCTTTGCGAAATAAGATCCGGAATGTGGAAATCCGCAAAAGAACGAAGGTAACCTACATATGTAGCTCTCAAAATTAGCAAATTAAAGTGGCCATATAGCTCGTAGAACCGATAACCGTTGGGGTAAAAAGGTTATCGAGCGGTGACCACGGACCGGAAGGCAGAGTGTAGGACGGCCCCCCACAAGGTGGACCGACGACCTGGTAAGAGTCTCAGGGACCCGCTGGATGCATACAGCGAGCAACCGCTCATTGTGGTGGTCTTCGGAGGAGGTCTATATTCAGCAGTGAACGTCTTCCGGCTGATGACGATGATGAAAATAAAAATTAGGTTTTCCGCCCAAGTCAGAGAATCGGTCATATCGATTTTTGTCGGTGAAAATAAAACATACGGAGTTTAATATTGCAATGCACACGTCCCACAAAAAGTCCGTCACAACATAGGTGACAAAAGACGGTGAAAAAAATCAGACCGAGTATCAGGCCTTCAAAATGTCTGACGACGGCGGAGCCACTAAAGCATAAGCTCACCTAAAGTCCATTGAAAAACTAATAAAACTAAACCTCACCGTCCAAATCGCCTCAAAAAGCTTACCATTAAAAAGTTACATTTTCGTCTCCAGGCTCCAAGGTATTTTATTTACGATCGATGAGTACAATCTCCACATCCATTCGCCGCTACCCTTATAGCGGATTTAAAAATGCCCTTCCAGAATAATAAATGAGGGTTGATCATTTTCAGAGACGCATGAAAAAAAAAGCAATTTGTCGTGTTTCCACACAAATAGAGGGACACCGCATTTTTTCTTTACAAACGTGGGTTATTTAATAATGTTATAAATTAGAGATGCAAATACTTTGTGTGCGCCTTCAAATATATGAATTTTAATACGGTTTTCACCTTAAGTTAGAAAAACTTGATATTTCTTAACATTTAATTTTAAATCTCACCTGTGCGATGCTTGATATTTCTTAACATTTAATTTTAAATCTCACCCGTGCGAAGCCGGAGTCGCTAGTTCGAAGTATGCTGCTAGTTATGCTGTTATGCTGTTAGTTTGAAGTATACTGCTGGCTGAATGCACATAACGTGCGATGCCACACCAAAAAAATAACTATGGGCAAAACAAAACATAACGCATTATATGGCAAGTAATAAATCAAGGAAAAAGTTCCTAATTCACTTTCCTTATCCTTAGTTTTCCAACAAATTGGTGCCAGCCGGACTTCATTAGGGTCCGTTCACGCGACCGCAATTTCACGCTTCAGAAAAATAATAAAAGTTTTAATAAAAGCACTGTTACATTTGCTCGCTATGTCCGTGTTAGTCTGGTCAAAAATTTGACAACCGAACACATCATAGATCGACGAAGCGCTTATCGAAGAGACGCTTAGAATACCGGTAAAAATTAGAAACGTCAAAGTGCATTGCCAAACTATTTTTATTATTAACTAGCTGTGCTTCGCACGCCCACGGTTTATCGGGATAAAAAGTATCCGGGGTAAAACCTATATCCATTCCAAATTTCACACAAATTCGTTGAGCCGTTACCACGCGTCTTCAAGAAGTAACAAACACACTTACACATGCACTTACATTTATACAAACTTTTGCATTTAGGTATAACTGGGTGCGCCCCGCGGTTACACCCGTGGTTTCCCGGGATATAAAGTAGCTTATGTGTTAAACCAGAGTATAAACTATCTCCATTCCGAATTTCACTCAAATCTGTTGAGGCGTTACCACGCGTCTTCAAGAAGTAACAAACACACTTACATACGAATTTTCACATTTATAATATTATTGTGACTTTCGCGTTTAGGTATAATATTAGTGTGAATTTTTTTTTTCTTCTCCCCTTTGTGGGGTTTGGCTTTGCACGTCTTGTGCATCTGCCAGAGTCAAGTTTCGTTCGATGGAGTTCAGTATGACGTTGAGGTTTATTAGGGTGCTTACGTAGTATAAAGGTAGGGAAACATTTATGCGAGTAATTAGAGTAATAATTTAGAAAATTTGTAAAAAGGATCAGGTAGAGATAATTAAATAACAATAATTAAATTATAAATAAATAAATGTATAATTAAATTATAGAATATTATGCAAGGTTAAGTATGTATATCTATTTACAATTTAATCTTATTAATACAAATAAACTCTGATATGCTGTTATAAATAAAAGGATTCACAGTGAGAAGAAGAGATTTTATGTTTGTGGGAAAAGGGACACGGCAGGATATCAAACAATTATAAAATGAGACACGCTCATAATTAGGACACGAGAAAAATATGTGGTCCAAGTCCCCGTAGTCATGCCCACATATTAGTGTGACTAATAACGAAAGATATTAGACTAAAATTTAACACGCGAAAGTGCGAATAGTAGATATTTCTCTATGTAGAGCCGGATTTACTCGTGGTAGGTCTCTCGATTGCGGCAAAGAAAACTAAATATTACTACGTAATTGCGGGGAGGTCGTCGAGGTACCACAGCTTTGCAAGTTATTCTGCCGCCAAGCAGAAGTGCGCAAGCATTACTGTGTTCCGGTTTGAAGGGCATTGTAGCCAGCGAAATTACTGTGCATATGAGACTTAATATCTGATTTCTGGGGATGATGAGTGCATTGCAGTGGTACGCAGTGCTTGTTATGGTTTTAAAAGTTTTGGGTGGCACTGCAATTGTTACAGGCAGGCGTGGGGCTTACCATCAGCGAACGACTTGTTCGTCTCATCACTCAGTTCCATAAACAAAAAAAATAATTTCGGAACCTGTGACGGAACTCCATGTGAAGCATGTGTCCTATTTAAGCAAATGCGAGTTTCATTGTCCTCAAAACTTTATTTATCGCATTAGCTTTCCACAAACATAGTTCTGTTACTTTCACAACGCAATTCTAATATTAATAATTATTATAATAAAACATAGGGTAGTTATCAAACAAAAAGATCTACTACTTATATATGCTTATTAATTTCGGCTTTGATATGAGTAACCGAGATATGTATCAAGCTTACGAAATATTATTACTTCCTAAGAGCGAGTGTGGCTCAGTGGGAGAACGTGCTACTTTCGATCCGACGTACCCGAGTTCGAATCCCGCTGGCCCCGCACCACTGACTTTCTTAAGTTATGTGCGGATTTAACACTCGCTCTAAAAACGGTAAAGGAAAACATCGTGAGGAAACAGGCATGTCCAAGAATTTATCACAAAAATTCAAGGTCATGTGACATCCACCAACCCGCACTGGGCCAGCGTGGTGGATTATGGCCCATACTCTCTCTATGAGAGAAGGCCCGTGTCCCAGCAGTGGGAACGTGACGGGCTGATGATGATGATGATGATGAAAAGCGGGTGAAATCGGGTTGAACTACTAGTTTATCGATATTAACAAGGTAATTTATTTACGTGTATTTATAGAAGTAAAAACCATATGAATATAGGAATAAAGTCACTTACTCGTATGTATATACATATTATTTATATTATATTAAATTAGATAACGCTTTATTGTCACACAACAACAAAAAACAATTACAAAACTATACTTAAAGCTAAAGAGTTACAATGGGCGATATTATCGCTTATAGCGATCTCTTCCAGACGATCTTTGGATGCAGAGAACTCAAAGAAACTGTAAGGGACTTACAGTGATTTAGTTGCCTTTTGTTTAGTTTTTGATGTATTTAGCTTCCAGTGTGTTTTTATGATAACGTTTTTGCTTTGAATAAATGACAACCAATTAGATTAAATTTGTAATGATGTAAATAAATTATTTTTCAAAAAAAACTAAACCGACTTCAAAACCACAAATGGCACTCAAAAGTAAAAAATAAATTAATATAATTATCATAAGCGCTACCCACTCATATATTTGAAGTCGGTGCCAGCCAAGTCGAGAGGTAGTAGATAAATACTATGTATATAGTAAGTACTACTTCTAGGTAGTATTTATCTACTACCTTTTAGACTTGGCTGGCACCGACTTCAAATATATGAGTGGGTAGCGCTTATGATAATTATATTAATTTATTTTTTACTTTTGAGTGCCATTTGTGGTTTTGAAGTCGGTTTAGTTTTTTTTGAAAAATAATTTATTTTAACCTTTTTAGTGAAAAACAAGTTTTAATTAAATTAATTCAAAAAGTTTAAAAGACAAGCTTTTATGATCTAGAAGCCACATCATGGCGAAGTTTAAAACGGGCTATCACAATTAAATGCATGTGCAAAAAAATTTCATGTCTGTCCTATTCTCTGTTGAGGAGTTCCCTCGCCGGAAGTCAATCCTGGGTGTATCTGCCATGTCTTGATGGAATTTAGAACAGGCTATTATGGTTAAATCCATTTACGAAATGTTGTGTCTGTACTATTCACCGTTGAGGAGTTCCCTCACCGGAAGTCAACCCTGGGTGAAGCAGGTGAAGCAGTCGAATACAGACCTCCACCTTTAGAAAGTTGGTTACGAAAAAAACAAGAACCGACTTGAAGATTAAACTTATATTTTTTTGTTTTTGCTATTTTTTTCAAAAACTACTGAATGAATTTCGATAAAATTTATATGGGACCACCTTTGAAGTATTACCTACCAATCAAAAAAAGAATCATCGAAATCAATGCATAATTGGCGGAGAAATCGCGTAACAAACACACAAAAAAAAAAAAAAAAAAAAAAAAACATACCGTCGAATTGTAAACCTCCTCCTTTTTGAAGTCGGTTAAAAATGAAATTATAGTGACGTGTTTACTACGAGTAGATTACTTCACTACTCATAGATTTGTTATTATTTTGCAAAAGTGTAATTATGTTTTTTTAACCGTATGAATATAAGAATTATAAGTGATATAAAATGTATTACTACAAGGTAGGGATAACAGTAGATTACTTTACTATTTTATAGATTCGTTTTTTTGCGAGCAATGCGAATGCAAGGGATTCATTCATGACGCAGTTTAATTTAAGTACTTAGTTTTTTAATATAAATTGTTAACCGACTTCAAAAGGAGGAGCTTCTCTATTCGATTGTATTTTTTTTAATTTATTTTTATGTTTGTTACCTCAGAACTCCGTCATTTATGAACCGATTTGAAAAAATCTTTTTGCGTTGGGTTCAGTATAGCAACGAAGTGGTCCCATTTAATTTCATCGTTATTTGACCTTGGACTTCGAAGATACATTGAAGTCGGTTTTTGTTTTTTTCTAAAAATTAATTATTCTTTTCATTTTTAATTTTGTGTTTGTAAGCATACACGAGTGTAGAAAAACTTAAATATGCAATAACTCCTCATAACATAATAAAGCTTAAATAAACATTTATCATTAAATACCTACACAGAGACCACGTGAAGCTATAAATTTTGAAATGAAAGGAAATTTAATAAAAACAACTTCTCATATTTCCTATTGTACCTTACTTGTAAAACTTCGAAGTGCATTTATCAGCTATTGACTAGACTTTATGGACCATCTACGAAAGTACCTATTCCGAATGGACAGAACGAGCAGAGAATGAACAGAGCTAACACGAAGCCTTCGTGTTAATACCTCTAGTAACTCTGTATATTTTCTTGACGAAGGGAACCCCTTCCTATTAGAACTTGTTTCAAAATATGCGTAACAAAATCCATCGAAGCATGCTGTGTGGTCTGGTAAGGTGTTCACTATCAGTGGGCGCTAATGTCGGCTGCGGCACGCAACGGGCAGATTACATCGGCCCCTTTCTTGGGCGCAATTTCCGCACGATAGTGTCGATAGGCGGCTCACAACTTACCGACGCGACGCGACGCTATTCTGGAGGTTTTATGCCACTGCGACTTTTCTTTAGGAATGTGCTGCGGCTTTTAACGTTTGAACAAAAAGTAGAGGTTTAGACTGAGTAAAACGAATAACTCCTTCATGGGCAATTGCGTACGTTATTACAATAAAATTCCAAAATGTATAACGGAGCTCACAGAAAGTAGATTTAAATTGCGTGTGAAAAATATTCTAATAAAAAAAGCATACTATACAGTTAGTAATTACATAGAAGACAAAGATGCATGGAAGATTCAGTTTCTACCAATTAGCCAACTGGCACATAAGAAACATAATATTGTCAAAAACAAACATAAAATATTGTAACAAGTGTTCTAAAAAAATGCCCCTCAGTTTCTTGCCGTATCTTCTGAGTAGTGGTTCTTTTTACGATACGGTGGTAGAGTCATTGTAATAATTGACGTTCATAAGTGCGTCTGTGACGACAAAATTGAATAAAGAACTTTTGAACTTGAAAAGTATATTTCGGTGTGAGAAGTTAAATGAACTGTAGGTTTTGAACAAAAATTAATATTGTTCAAGATTTTGAACAATATTATTTTTTTTAACACATTTAAATTTCTATTTATCAGGACTCTTCGCACAGTTTAACAATGTTATGTAATTTTTTAAGGTTTCGTCAGCTTAACTACAATGTATTGTTGTCCTTCTGTCATTCCGCCACTTAGCATTTATTACAGAAAATACTATATCTGTATAAATACTAATGCTGAGGTGGCAGGAACAGAAAGTAGATATGACACAATTTGTGTGATATTTTTAAATTTTTGTGAGGTGCTCGTTGCGGCGTGAAGAGGTAACTAACACACAAACATACAAACTTTCGCATTTATATATATTAGTGTGATTTTTAAACTAATATCTAATGTAGTTCTTCTATTAGTTCCGTAAGTTCCACTATATCCTACTCATACTTGCACAGAATACGTAATACCTAGTAGTGATACTAGTCCCAGCGAGAAAAAAAATAATAATACATACCTAATACCTACATAAAAAATGTGCTAATCCCTTTTTGGGCTAGTGCAGCAAAGTGCGGCAATGGCTACGCCCATCTTGCTGCGATGAAAATTATTGAATTCTGCTATAAAGGTCTGTGAATCGATTTGGTGAAATTTCCTTTTCAGTGAGGTCTTGGCGTTCCAGACAACGTTGCGCACAAGATTAGGACGAGGCTTACTAGCATTAGGGCCCAGGTTATGACAAGCTGAACTATCAGCCACACTGATATCAGACAATTTTAATTACTAGAATTTGATTTATAAACGGGATATTTACCATGTATTTGTTTTGTTAACTATAAATAAAATAAATAAATAACGCCCAACTAAACATAGAACATAGATACATAGATCCTGACCCCTAACTAGGATTCCCTGTATCTAGGGAACCAGGAACTATGAGGACCATGGTCCCACGACACCCAGACCCGAAACAAATGCTTGCGCTTTTTTTTCTGTGCACAAACATTTGTCCCGTCACGGGAATCGAACCCGCAACCTCAGTGATGTATGAGATTTGAGCCAACCTGCCCATCCACTACACCATAGAGGCTGTCCTATAGATTGTAGTGATCCTGTAGTGATAAACTAAAATTTGTGGCCAACACTTAGTATAAGAAGGCTGTCTATTTAGAATCCGTAGCCACGGCATGTGTGAATGTTTAAAGGCAAGACCGTAATCTATTACGCATCATAGGTTTATAAGTTCGTCTGGTCCGAATGCCAGACACGATACAGACTCGAAGTTAGTTCGCGGACAGTACAGTGACAATTTAATTATTTATTTTATTTATTTATTCTTTATTGCAGACACAAAGATCATGCAGAAGAAGATAAAAAATAAAATGTAAATTTAAAAACTAATTAAAAACTATAATAAAATACAGTGTAAAATTCTTATACGAATTCAGGTGGCAATAGCCACCCGTCGTCTATACGATGCCGTCAATATGACTCGGTTTATCAGACTTAAATGGCCTCGTACATTTGAAGATAGTGCAGTGAGCAAGTCATTGAGAACTGTCAACTGAACTATGCCGTGAACTGGCCTCATGTTCGGAAGGCAGATATTTAAAACTACCAAACTGACAAAACATAAAAAAAGTTGATATCCCTTCGAACATTTTGAAAACAAACTCTGAGAGAAAGTTATAAAAGAACTAAGTAGGTACGCACGACCACAAAAACAAAATGACAGAACAAACAGCGTCTCCGAGAAATTTCACCTTCTAATCTACTATTGAAATAAAGATTTTTCTCAGAAACTCACGCAAAAACAATTTCAGAACATTGTCAAGGTGTGAAAAAAGTTCTCTGCTTTTTAACTTTTTCTTTACAAAAAAAATAAAAATGTATCTACTATCGTAAAACCGGCGAAGGAAATCTACTTACTTAAGGAATTTAACATCGTTTCGGGCTCGTAACATCCTCCAAACCGCATTTACTACATACACAGATGGACCACATCAGTAGTCGATCTAACTCTCTCTAAACCTAGTTCGCTCTTTATCTGCTTCTCTATCTCTTTTTTTATCTCTCACTATCTCTCGCTCTATTCTTTTCTCTATCTATTAAGGGATCATCTCTATCATAGATCTATTAAGGGTAAAAGAGAAAAAAAATTGTCGCTCTATATCTTTATCTATCTCTTGCTTGATCCCTCTATCTATCTATCTATCTCTCAGAATCAGAATCAGATAAAAATATTGATTAGCTGAACAATAATAATATGTGCTAGGTCTTCATGCAATTTGAAGTTACATCAGTTTACCCTCTCTCGCTCTATCCCTCTCTCTATATATATCTCTACCTCTCTACAAAACTAAGTCCTATTAATAACGAAATGTATTTAATTTCTACTGCTTCGCATTATAAGCCTAGTGACTTTCGATCCTCACGACCATGTATGAAATTTAAGTAACGTATATTAGTTACGCCCCGTGTTATTCAACTAATCTTTAATAAAGCAAGTTTAATCTTTCGTTATACTTAACTGAAAATTAGCTAGAAGCAACGTTATTAATTTCGAATATACTTAGTTGTGTAACTTGAACTGCGATTGTGATATTGATAAAAGACTGATTCAAGTAAATTAGCATTTTTACTTTACGACACACTACTAATTGGCAGCTGAATAACTGACAAAGTGGTGGTACCCACCCAGACGGCCTCTCGCATAAGAGAAACCTACCATCAGTCTGGGAATGTGTTCTTTTAACTAGGATGCTGCGCTGTAGCAATTACCAGATTAATAACATGTCGACATGTTATTAATCTATCACAAAGTGATTGTAACATACCTACTATAACTTGCTATACAACTCTATAACTTGATGAGCTCGATTCTCTATTGTCGGACATCTCCATTTGTTTCAAAGTGTCTTTGTAATATTAGCACTATGATTGATTGGAGATCAATCAAAGCTTTGGATATCAATCAATCAAAGCCATTGAGATAAACAATCAAAGCCTTGATATTGGAGATGTTAATTCAGGCATATTAAGCAATATTATAAATGCGAGTCTCTCTGTGTGTTTGTTTATTACCACATAACTCATAAACGACTCAACGGATTTTGATAAAATTTTGTATGTAGGTACTTTATGTCCTGGAATATGATACTTTTTATCACGGAAAATGAACAAATCCCGAGAAAGCACTTTATAACGACAATAATAAAAAAAATATAAGTAATTATAACAAACAAAGACATTATAAAAATGAACCGGTCTGCTTCTATTATAATTAATAATGTTTTAAATTTATATATACCCACCAGGTATGTAATCTCACCAAAAATAAAATAAAAAAACCTAGGTGTACATCATTATATGTTTTCGATAAAGCTTTGAGTATTGAGCAACTAGAAACCAAATACCCGCCCGCGAAACCGCGCGGCGCAGCTGCTTACCATAAAAACCACCGCCATATAATATTTTGCCTACATTTTTAAAGTATGAGAGCGTTAATACTAAACCGTTTTTGAATGTTTTTTTACTTAAACAGGAGATATTTTTCCTGTACACAGCCCTCTTAACCACATTTCCCTCAAGCGCCAATCGTATATCGTGTTAAGCTCAGATTAAGGTGTACTGCGACAATGTCTTATGATGCCATATATTGTACCATGTAAGTTTATCTCAATTTTTAGTTATCGTATTTTGGTTTTAAATGAATGAGATTAATTCAATGTCTTGCCTGAATTGACGATATAATTAGAGGGTATATCATTAGTTGCAGTGAAGCTATACCTTAATTTGAGATCAATACGATATACAATTGGTGCTTCAGGGACATATGGATAAGAGGGCAGAACCTATTTTAACAAAGACAAATCATTTAACATACATTCCGCGACAAAAATCAACCTATTTCCTTCGTTTTAGAGCCGCCGCACTAAGCTGCGGAGCTTTATGCATCTTTAATAAGAACCACTTTATTCTTCAGACCCTGGAACACGTCACTGACGTCGCCACAAACAAGGCATCCCTCTTCCAAAATTGCGATTCAAGTCCCTTCACCAATTTTTCTTTGTCCCTTGGGAGTCTCTACCTTAATCCTTTTTCGCAGAGTTAGGTAAGGTAAAATCGATTGAGCTGAATTTAACAGCACACAGAATTTACCAACAATTTAATCAACAATTATAAGAAGGCGTTAATATGTTTGGCTTTTCAAACAAACGAATATTGAATATTTTTAATTGCATCGAACTTAATTGCAACATTGATCTTGCTTGTTGAGAAAAAGGTTCATTCCTATCTCAATAGATGGCGTATAAGTCAACCTTGCGACGCTTACACTACGGAAGAAAAAAATCGACTTTCGAGTTTGTGACCACCGTAGCTCAATTGGGCACTTCCAGCGCTGAGGGAAGATTGAGATGTGGTCAAGTTCTTTCCGAAAAACATTCTTTAAGTTCTTTGCTTGTCATTCGTTAATGCTTCATATAAATATAATCCGAATTAACGAGTAGTAACTACCATAATAGTAACACCTCATATCATAAATCTGAATACTTCCTTCCTCTCGCTATCCAACATTCGCGGCTTAACTACAAAAAAAAATTGGAATGAAATAACAGGACATGTGACAATATGTCAAGTCCCACTAGGCCAGAGTGGTGGGATATGTTATAGCCCATACTCTCACCCTTACTGTGATCTTGTGTCCCAGAACTTAATAGATTCATTAGACCAAACTTAAATGCAAAACTAATGCATTAAAAAAAGCAAAGCTTAGCCACGACTATTTTCCGCCGTTGACGAAGAATACACTCGCGTTTAGTCTTTCGCTTCAAAAAACCAGTTAACTCTATGGAACGCGCCACTGCCTCCAAATAAAACCTCATATCTGAGCAAACAATAATAGGGGTAGTGTTATATTGTGTGACCACATCGCACGTGCGCCAGATTTGCCCAGTGGCGCGGAAAACCCGTTATTCGGTAATAATTTTCCGTAGACAACTTTCGTTACAATTACGTGGATAAATGTACGTTTTCTCTTGTAAGAGTAGCATGTTGGTGTAAAACTGACTATAGCATGTTGATTGACTGTATAAAGTTAGGCGTCTTTCTGTTTTCATGGTTTTATAATAAAATTGCATAATGTATAACGGAACTCACAGAAAGTAAATCAAATTACGCGTAAAGACTCTGCTGAGAAAAACATACTATACCGTTTGTAATTATATATAATTAATCACTTTTCACCTCAAAGTGAGAGATGAAAATAAAAAGAAAATAGAGTGCTATTTTCTTTTTATTTTCATCTCTCACTTTCGTCTTCTTAGAAGATGTAAGTGCTTGGAACATTCCAGTCCTGCAAAGTAGCCAACTGGTTCATAAGAAACATAACATTATAGAAAACCAAAAAATTTTAACAAAATCTAAAAAAAAATGCCTCTTAGTTTCTTGCCGTCTCTTCTGAGTAGTACTTAGTTCTTTTTCGATACGGTGGTAGAGTCATTGTGATAATTTGCTAAAGCTATTACATGGCTTAAACCACTGGTAGCTTCCCTCTGTGGGATTTGAATTCAGTTAGATATTTTATGTGTACTTTTTTGTTCACTTTATACTTTTAGCAGTGGTTCTATTTACATTTTCCCTTTGTAAGAGCTCTTTTGCTGACTTCTGGCAGACTTCTAGCAGAGTGGTTGTGAGTATAGTACATTCAGACTGCGTACCCACAATCGTTGTTTGGCGTTCTATGTATAACATAATAATATTGGGTGGCCATTGAACTAAACCATTTATGCACATATTTGCATAGCCGCTTGCGTCATTGCTTGCTATAATATTGTTCATTCTCTTGTAAAAAGTGTTGCTTTCTGATCAGTAAATGTTATGACACTCGTAGAATTTACAAATTAACATAAGACAATTTGTTGAAAATTTTTACTTTAATTTTGACATCGATGCATGACTATTTTGGATTATTATTTATTTTGCTTTGCATCAGCTCTGTTCCCATATTTTGTAGCTAGCAACCGGTTGCTAACCTTATCTATCGATTTTTCTTGGCTTATGTCTCTGCTTGCTTTGTGAATCCTGCTAAAATAATATTACAGTGTTTAGAAAAACATATTCAGGCGGATTCGATCAGATATTTAAAGGATTTTGTGTATAACTCTCTAGAACTCAGCCTTATTCAAAAGCCCCTTGTTAAAACTCTCGGAAAACCGTTCGAAAGTTCGAGTAGGTAACTGAAACAATAAGCTTTATCTCTAAACCGAAACTAGAATGTAGAGCATTTGCAAAATATATTTTAATGAGTTGGTATCTCCTTTCAATAGAAGTTTTGTAGCTGAATTTCGGTTTGATCCAGAATTTTCCGGAATCACTTTTGGCTTTTAACTGTTACGGACAGGGAAATTTAGGTACGGTAATTCACTGAAATCATGTTTAGTTAGCTTCTGTAAACCATGTTCATTTACTGCATACTAGTAAACTAAATTTCTTAGGAGAGAGCCGCTGCAAAATGTTAGTGTTAGTTTTGTAGTGATGTTAGTTTAGCTCTTTTTCACCCAGCTGCAGAAAAGAACTTCAAATTTTAAAGATGACTTTAAGCACTAATCTGTCATGTAAATGAGCTTTGTGCACCTGAGTGCGAACAATAGTGTGACCAGGATCGTTATGAACGTGAATTTAGGTGAAGGCGCCACCATCGAGATCGTAGTGATTAATTTATCTATGGAGACGTCTCGAATTGTTGACCAATGACATTGATAGATCTTTATAACACTTAAAAATCAATATAGTAAGTACTTGCCTTTATATAATAAGTACAATAGGCAGTCTTATTCTTCTTATAAACAATTTGTTCTTTTTTAGCCATCTATGGACATTTTATAGATAGATTTAGTATTATTCGCTGTCGATGTTGGAGTCAACAAGGATGATGAGTTTCAAGTTCTTCGTGCTCCGGCTTCCAGCGAAGTATAAAGAGATGTTCCTGGCTCCTGAGTTTTGGCCCGAAGGCATTGTGTTCCGGCGCTCCAGGGAAGCGAAGCCGAAATTAATTCCCTAATGGTAGTTTTAGTGTTTATAAATTATATATATGCTAGTCTGTAAGTTATATATTTTATGGGCCTCTGGTACTTTTAATTTGTTAACTGTGGTATTGCCTGAAATAAATAAATCTATTAATATAATTAAAACTCCGTACCTCGTCAATTTTATTTATCATATCATTATACATAAAATTTAATGTCCGTTTTATCTACCGTGATATAAAATTAAAGCCCTCAATCATTGTAATGAACTATCCAGTAACTTGATGATGGATAACTACTCCAATTATTTACCTCTCATCGATGGTATCTCTCATGCTCAAATGATTGGACGTTATGATGTCGTTCATTATCGTAGGTATTTTATATATTTAATTATTTATTATTAGTTTTCAAAATATTGTGTTGTTTTAAATAAGTACCTATCGTATTTGATAGTTATATCGAGTTTTGTTTCTCACGAACCGCTGTAGGTACGGAAAAACAAACAACGAAATTGCTTAAAAAAATTAAAATTGTTTTATATTATACTTCTTTGGTATCCGAATTCGAATCCGAATAGTCCCGTCAGAAAGATTTCAAATGTTACATTTCTAAAAGTTAACACTCCTAAAAAGTAGGTCCACATTATTTTCCACTTGACGTCTAATGTTAACAATGTTCACATGATCTCAGACAGACACATAAACCGTAATATTGTAATAAAGTTCGTCTACTTATCGACCATCGCTTGCAGCTAATAACGCTAATGGTGATTGACGGAGGAAACTCGGTGTCAACTCGGGCATTCCGATTAAGGACGGTGGAGCCACGAACACACGTGAGCGTTCAGTGCGACTGCGAAGGAAAAGAGCGCGTGTGCTGTGCGCCTTTAAATCACATCAATCAATTGGTGGAAACAAACCCGATATTGATAGGCTAATAAATCTGTGTCCCATTTAGACAGGTTCTTCTTATTATGCCATTACGCCATTCTCTGCGTATGGCAGTTTACATTAAAACAGTAATAATTAAAAAACATCATTTTTTCACGACAAATAAGATAAATTCGTTCGTGTATGAGTCCATCTACTCATCTACAAATATATCAAGCAGGGTATGGGATACACTGAGCCTATGAAGATGGCGTTATGCGTGGCAGACGGGGGAAAACTGGTGTGCCCCATTGCGCGCTGATTTCATTACGAACAGCGGGGAATCGCCCGCTTCAGAATCTCGCATGTTGCTCCGGAAAACAGAGCCTGCTGGCCTCGTGCAGAAGTTGACTATCTAGCCTACCACGCAGTATGCGTATATAGTTGTTCATTCAACATACAAGTATTCAACATGTTTATTCCCAGGGTCCCTCTAAACTCGCAGTTCCGCGGTATGCTGCCGTCATTGTAATAAATAAACAAGGAATATCTGTCATGTGTTAGATACACTAGAGAGATGCACTGGTTGCTCAGGCGTGTCCGAAGGTTTAAGGACGGTAATAAATGGTGAATGGCCGTCGCCACACCTCGTCACCACTAGGTCGCGGCATAACTGTGGAAGAAAGGGTGAACGGTCGCATTTAGACGGTATTATCGTTTAAGGGGAATAAAAATATGTGGAGCATACCTCTAATATAATCGAGGTCAGTGACCTATCTAGTGTGCTAGAGCTTGTTCTGGTATGTATTACCAACGTAAGATCAAGAACGTAACGTAAGAGTAAGATTGTCTGCATCAAAAATGTATTTAGCCCATTGAATTCCGCGCCATCGTAAGAATTGGCACTCGGGATGCTGATGGATTAAACAGGTCATATTTTACAGCAATATTGCCCGGCCATAAATAGCGTAATGTTGTTCCACTTTGTGCGGTTTACGTCGTCTCTTGTGATTATAGGCAAAATATGCTACAAAAATTTGGATATTAGTCGATGACTAGTGGAACAATTTGCACGAGTAGAGGTTCGTATTTTATATCTAATACTTCCGTCAATGTAAGAGCTCTAGCTACAAAATAAATTCCATTAACGAGTTCTGCTACCGCACTGAGCAGAGACTTTAACAAAGTGTCTTTCAAAACCAAAACAATAGTTAGTAGGAAAATAGAGCTGGGAGGCGGAACCAAATAGTGCGCTCTTTTTTTTTGGCCTAGCTAGTGAGCGGGTAAGAAAAATCGTCAAGCCGCCATTTAAATTAGATATATGACACATGTGTCACAAACTTTAACCGACAAAAATGTTGAAAGAAAGGTAGGTTTTTGATATTAATTGCATTAGCATGCTTGGTGAAAATCTCACCTTCCTTGTAACCTTCTTAAATCGTCTTAAGATTTGGTTGATCGAGCAGTTGGCTTGGTGGCACAGTGGTTAAGGCGTCCGTACGGTATTCCGAAGACGCAAATTCGATCCCTGTCTGAGTAAATCATTTATTCCTTACTAATTATTTAACATTTTAAGATAGACATGTGCTATATTAAAATGTGAATACAAAGTAATCCATGCGCCCTTCTCTACAATTCGATTGTAGAGAAGGGCGCATCGATTACTTTGTACAAAAAGCTTTTTAATAACCTCCTATTAAAAACAAAACAAACGAAAATATGATCAAGCTTCATTTTCAAATGGAGGTTTTATTGAGCCATCCGAATTCATTGAATGATAACATTGAAAACGTTATAAATCTACCGAATTGGCAAATGGCGTCCATAAAGACGGAAAGTTAATTGTTTATTATTCATTTGGTTGATTCAAACTTTTTATCTGAGTCATGAATTACAAAGTCAATGAATAAGGCAATGTATCTTTGCTATAGGTTCTTTGCTATTTTGTGAGTTCAAGTTTATTAAACTTTTGGTCTCACACAAAGGTCATGATAACGTTTAATGATATATGAAGAACAACCTGATACCCGGGACTTCGTACGAGTGCAATAATTAGGTTCATAGTTAGGAGGAATTGATAGTTTTAATGGAATGAAAAGTGTCCTGTTGTAAGTAATAATAATTTGCCCTGTCCCAAACATCCAAAAGGGAACGAAATAAATAAATGCTCCCCCTCCCTACTTTTTCTTTCATCTCACAACTTTTTATTTTACACAGCTTCCCAATTTTGAAAATTGAATACCTTTCCTTCAAGTTCCCATGTTTTTATATATACCTACTTTCATTTGTATGTACATACTAGCTACGCCCTGCGGTTGCACCCGCAGATTTCCGGGATAAAAAGTAGCTTATATGTTAATCTAGCCATCTCTATTCCGAATGTCAGTCAGATCTGTTGAGCCATTAAATTGAATTTGAATTTGAATTTGAATTTCGCATTTAAAAAATTAATAGTGTGATGACAATTATTTAAGAGCTTGTTTTAAGTACCAAAACGTTAAACAAGGTTTTTCGGAAAGAAAAAATACGACCACTGGCTGGGACTTGAACCAGCATCTCAATCTCTTCCCTCAATCGCGGGAAGCGCTCTACCAATTGAGTTACGGTGGTCACCAACTAGAGTGTCGAAACTTTTCTTTATTTAATCGTATATGAAATTATTTAACCTTCATATAAAATATCTTGTTTGAGTTTTTCACTTGGCATTCGTTAATGCTTCACATAAATAAAAGAAGAAATACCAAAACGTTGTTAAAATAAAATGCCCGTTCTGCGCCACGTGGACTGACGCCAGCCTACAATATTGTTTAATAAAAAAACACATCAAAGGCCCGCCCGACCAGAAATTTCCTAGCAAATCCCCGAAAACGCAAAGTTCCCTCCAAACGCCACAATTAAAGAAAAAGAAAGCGGCCGTCGCGCTGACATAGCAATTATCATAAACCATAACGCGCAGTTCTTTACGCTACTTACGTTCTTTACGTTCTCACGCTTTAGTTTTTTATATTGAAATTTTCTTTGATCTAATTTTATTTCATAATAGACTTTGGAGATGCTTAACGCTAACGCTTTTATGATTAAATGCTTTGCTGGCGGTGAGCCATTTACGTTTAATAAAATTTTATTAAACTACAACACCTGCAGATGCCTTTATTTATCACGAATTAAGATTGTTAAAGCTAATTACAAAACATAAACGTGGCAACAAAAATATTACATGACAGGTTCTAAATACAAACTACACTAACAACAGCAAAATATTATGAAAAGTACATCAGTACATCACTTCATCATCAGATTCACTGTTAACGTTGCTGCTTGAGCATAGGCCTTCTATCAGAGAATTAATTATTGAGTCATAATCTACGACGCAGGCCCAATACGGTTTGAGAGATGTAACATGTCCTCTAATATTATTGGCCTTGGACACACGTGTTTCGTTCACCATTTTTCGAGTTAATATATTATTATCGTGATGTCGCCATCTCCAGACCTATCACTATAAAAGCGAGCGCGCCCTTGCGCCGCCCTCACTTTGCTCCGGGACTTCACGCCGTTCGCATCGCTCCTCGATTTATTTTGTGTCGTAAAATTAATTCTTGATGTAACTATTTTCAATTATTTAGTGAAATTGCTTAAATCAATGAAAATGAAAGTCATGTTGTTTGTTTCGTATTTTTTTTAATAATTCTGTTTTTAGTTTATAACTATATATATAAAAAATCGTGCATCCATTGTGTTAAAACTCCTAGATGGGGCTCGACATACTTTGTATCAGATCGAAAGTTGCACCAATAACTACTAATCTTATACACATGCTGCCACACGAAACTTATTTTGAGGAAAAGAAAACGGCCTACGCCCTGACGTAGCAATTATGATAATGTGCCGTTATTTACGCGTTATATTGAGGCTTCCCCGATATAATTTTATTTCCGAACTTAATAGATTTTCAAAATACCACGCTAAAGTTTTAATAATATTATTGATTGGTGGCGAGAGCTCTTAAGACAATATTCAAAATTAATGCCGTTCTACTAAGCAAGGGCTGTCAAATGTCAGACCGAGAAATGGAGGTGTCTTAGTGGGTGTCGTCTATATTTCTATTTATTTTGCTATATAATTTAAACTGACTTCATTAATATGTTTCTACGGTTGAGAAACAGACCTTCATCAGATGAAAATTACCTATTGGGATTATATGAGTTAAAATTTTCGGTATTATACGAGTTCGAGATTCGATTCGTACAATATGAGCCGAAGATGAAAACAAGACTTCAGTTGAGCGAATGCCTAGAGCCGTCTCCTGATCATCATTCCGAAACACAACTTACAACCACGACCAAAGCCTACCACTCCAAATCGCGTAAGCGCGTTACCTCACAATATTTTCCGATAGATTTGACCTTTTTTTTTGACCTTATGAGCGATGTACGTTTTAACCTTGCCTTTCCATTCGCGTTCAAAATGCTTCACCGCACAGCTTGATCTATCAGATACGATATTTTTTCAACATTTTCCGGTTTTCAATTCGAGACTGATAATAAATTCAGTTTTTGTATTACTGGTCACGACGGAGCTATTTGCCGACCCCTGCCGCGCAAGCTTTCATGTCCTAGATTTAGGTCCGCTGAAGACTAGATTCATGGATATTAATTAAAGAAGTTTACAGACGTAATAAAAACTTTTTGCACAACAGATTATAGCAGGTTTAAGTTAAAAATAGTACTACAAGGGTCAGTATGAACATAAATTTGCTACGAGATATATTTCATTTTTGTTTTCTTCCTTTTTTTCTTAGTTTAACTACTTTATTTCTTAGTTGCATAAAAATCATGCATAAGCACGTCGTTCCCATGATGGTAAGCAACCCTCTTACCCACAAACGTAGTGCCACCCAGAACTGCGCACAGTGCTTGGCGGCAAAATAATTAGCAAAGGGATGGTACCACCCCAAACGGCCCATACAAGAAACCTACCACCTAGTATCATATTACGGTTATCATAACAAGATTATATTTCTATTGATGGCTGTGTTCATCCAGATCTTTGTCACACTAAATAATGCCTTAACAAAACTAAGGTACCCAAGCACATAAAGAATATGTTCTGAAAAATCATGACAGTCATGTAGAACGTAAAACGACGTCTTGAATTATATAATTGTGTTTATCATTTTCATGACAGCCTCCGATGTAGTGTATGGGCCGGGTTCGATTCCCGCGATGGGATAAATATTTGTGCATAAGAAAAGCGCTAATATAAGTGTAGCGGGACTATGGTCCACATAGTTCTCTCGATACAAATAACCCTAGATAGACGCCTGGATCTAGAAAAGAAAAGAAAGGAAAACCACACAAAAACGACAAACAAAAAATAAAACTTAAATAATAAATATATGTGCCGAATGGGCTCAGCTCAGCTTGAAATGCCGAGAGTTTTACACAAATCGGCGCTGATTTCAATTGATACCCGTTTTGCTATGGGAACAGTGAAAAATTTACTGTACTTATCCACCATAAAAATATATTCTTATACATTTACAATAATAATATCCCACAAATAATGATACACTACATATAATGAACATATATACATGTATACTCTATGTATGTATGATCTACGTGATCGTTTGACGTTGTTATTATTATTTACTGAGGCGATAATCGATATCACGGAGCTACATGTTTGTGATATTGATTACTGGTATTGTGATGGCTTCTGTAAAACAATACAACACATAATAAGTGTAAACTCTTCCATACAACCAGTTTCCCCATTCTCAGAATCCATTACACCAAGACATTGTATGAGTACAAAAACAGCGGGACGACAAAACAAAGAGCTGATAATACCGCGCTAATGGATTCCTTCGAACCCCATGTAAGCGGGGGATAAGCCGAGAAAGCCTTAGTAATTGCAATACATTGTACTCTCAGCTCTGTGAAGGTACCTGTTGCACAAGACAGCTTTGTTCAAGGTGGGGCTTCATACGTGATTTCATTCTTAGTATTGGTTTGGAAGATATTGTTACCTTAAATATTGTGCAAAATGAAATAGATAAATGACGACAGACACTTTATTATTCACCTTAAACATAGAAATTAAGTACAAGTTAAATGTGTACAATGGTGTCTGTAAGAGATTGCTTTATGCGATAAGACCGCCAACTGTATTACCCTGGTTAAGATTTATATTTTTCTCATGTAATTATGTTTGTGGTATGCAATAAAGTGTAATTTTATTGTATTGTATTGTAACAATAAGGAAATACTAGATAAATCAGTTTTCTTGCTACCTACATTTTTTCGTTTTTTAATTATCCGTAGTGAACAATCCCTACCGTCTTTCCGTTTACTCTTTATGTTTACTCATGGTTCGCAGCCAATTCGGAATACCAGTGTCAATTTCAACTAAACATGACGACACGTCATGACCCGAAAATGAATATGATTTTTGTTACTAGCTACAATGTACGGCACAAAATAGCGTTTAAGCGGTGTCCAACGAAATTTGGCTGAAAGGCATAATTGGGTTACATTTATGAAAATGTAACCCAATTATGCAGAAGCACCTACATTTTGACAAATTTATTGGATTTTTTAATTATTCCCAAATTTGAATGGGAGCTTTATAAACTTCTATGTAATATCAATTATAAGAGACAACCCTATACATTTACAATAAAAATAGAGATGACGAGATGACATTGTATGTAGAGGGTATATCAATGTTCATCATCAATGTCACGCAATAATAATAATAAATTTAAATACATAATTGTTAAATATATATATTACTTTTACAATTACATTTTATACATTTATTAATTCATTATTATAGAGATATGTCTCAACTTTTGTTTACAACTATTTTTAAAATAATAATGAAAATATCTATTCTGTATACCTACTTAACTTATAACGGAGGATATGTAAACATACTATTATATTATGTAATCATGCTAGTATTAACTTAATTACATTAGTTGTGTAATCCTATTTTGGCCTTATAAGCAAGAAATATTGTATTTATATAAATTAGCGAAGACGCTGTTTGGATTGCTAAAATAAATAAATTAAAATAAAACAAATAAAAATATCCAATGGAGGCATAGGTACAAAATCAAAAAAAATAAATTATACTAACTACTCGTTCAGATAAGACAAGATCCATAACTTATTTGGATAAACGGAACCCATATGGTCTCCAGTCTATCCATCCATCAAGAACTCTACATAAAAAATAAATATCAGTCATAATCATCAGCCCATCACGTTCCTATTGCTAGGAAACGGGCCTTCTCTCATAGAGAGAGTATGGACCATAATCCACCACGCTGGCCCAGTGCGGGTTGGTGGATGTCATATGTCCTTGAATGTTTGTGATTAACGATGTTTTCCTTCACCGTTTTTAGAGCGAGTGCTAAATCCGCACATAACTTAAAAAGCCATTGGTGCAGGGCCAGCGGGATTTGGACTCGGGTGCATAGGATCGAAAGTCATCAAGAAAGACCCACACTCGCTCATTATATCAGTGATAGAAAATAATAAATACCATTAATTGAAAATGATTTCACTAAAAATTAGAGTTGGTAAAGGTAATGCCTTTACCGTGCTCTAACGACATGTGTTATAACGAAACCTACATACTTACGAAATAATATAAATAAAATGTAAACACGATGTGACTTTTATTCCATATTTTGAATTCGAATCGAATTTTTTTCTTGCTACAGCACCTATAAATTTAGTTGACTCCCTAAAAACAACAAAGAAAAATACATCGCAAAGTTAGAAAACATCTATTGCCCTGGCTTTACTCTGCATCTGCCAAATGTCCGAGAAAAAAAATTCTTTTTTTACCTAAGTGTTTTTTGTGGGTAGATTCGGAAACCTTGACAACTGTCCGTTATTTTTAATTCTTTATCGAATTTCCTCCAACTCTGGGTACTCTATTGAAAAAACTCTTATATCCATCAGTCGATTGACAGATATGAGAGCAAAAAACATCATCAAAGACATGTTTATTTAAATAGAAATAAATTAAAATGAAACAATCAATATTAAATTAACATAATTATATTTTATTATTAATCTTACCTGCACATGAAAACCAATAGATATCAAATATCACTTCAAAAATAAGTATCAATTACTCACAATTTACACACACGTCTGGAAACAAATTAATATCTGAACTCATCACTCCTTTAAAACTGTCATGTCACTGCTTCCTTTTATTTTTAAATTTCGCGGCTTAGGTGGTGATTTATTCGGCCGCACGTGACGCAGGCGTCTAGACCGAGATAAATCGCGACGCTCACTGCCGCGCGCCCGGTCCCCTAGCCGCTACAAGAGCCTCGGACCTACCTACGCTCTACCTACGGCCATCGGGAAAGCCTTCCAAGCAACCGGGCCGCATCTGTTGCTTTGCTTTGACGCTCAGATTAAAACTGCAGTTTCTTTGTGAATATCGCTCAGGGATATGGGTGGCTCAACCGATTCAAAAAGATTGTGATCTGACGCACTATATGTTGGTGTTAGTTTCCTGTAAATAACCTTTGCTTTGCACGTAAATTGACCCAGTTACACAAATTGCACCCTGTTATACTTGCATACCATAAAAACGTACGTGTTGTTCGTAAAATAGTAAAATGGTAAAGTAATCAGTTTTTTAATGGGAACTTCAAGCTTGCTCGACTAGTGAAATAAAATAGCGAGTGTTAATTCTTTAAATTTTTAGCTGGTTCGATTCCCGGTTTAGTTAACTTGTCGAGAAATCAGGGAATACGGCTTTGTATCTTTTTAAAAATGAAGAAATGTTTCGTTTAAGTAAAATAATCTATCTTAAGGATTTCAAGTAGTTTCCCTTTAGGGCCCCTTGATTTTTTCCACCCTGTATATATCTCTAAGTGCGCCAACACAGTATAAGTGTGTGTGTGTGTATCTACTCTGCCAAAATATACAGCATAATTGTCATAAAGTCGCCTCAGGTGTGCCGCAGCGGCTATCAAATTCTACGTACTCCACTTGGATTAAGTTATGATTAATGATACGCCTAAAAGAATTACTGGACCGGTCCAATGAATCACGGCCAGCCGATTTACATAAACGCGGCCTTGTTTCAGGTTCCGATACGCTCTAGTGATAAATAAGGCGTATTTTGTGAAAGAAAATTGGGTAGAAAGCCTTGGGATTCAGCGTAAATGAAATGTGAAAGAGGTAAAGTTATTCATGAACCCAAATATAAATAAATAGCGAAGATTACACAGTAGGTACATAATACGTGAGACTGTGAGTTACAACGACCGCGACGCCCTGCATTAATATCCTTCATCAAAAGCCTGCAACATGTATGAAAGATGAATTAAGCCGCGTGATACAATAACATATTTGTTATTGTGTTTTTTTGTTCCGAGAGAAAAATATATTATAGTCCTTCATTTCTTTTATTGTCTTTCGGTTTTTTTTCCCTACCATCGCCATATGGGCTTGATCGGTGCTACTTTTGCTACATTTCTAATTATTTTTACATTTACATTTTTCGACATATTTTATCTTATGGTGATTTTACTCATTCTTTTATCTTTGTTTTTTCTTTTGTCTTTAAATTTTTACGAATATGAAACATGAATAAACTCGCGCAGGTACTGAGAAATTAACTTAATTCATTTATAAAAAAGCATACACTTGTATTGAGAACGTCCTCTACTTCAAGGGTTTTTTTACCCACAGCCGGCCAATAGTCTCCCCCGTGTCTCTCCAGACGTGCCAGTTTAGAACCACTTCAAAAAAAAGAGACATCTCGCAGAGTTTCTTGGTGCTATCAAAGAAAACTAAATATTAGGTGCTATCTTCTCTAGCGGACGTATTTCCTAAGCACTGGTAGAGTCAGTTTTCGCATTTCTTTTCTGGGCCCGAACTTAAATTTGAGTATGGAAAAGAAATGGGTAGACATACTTACTCTTTTTTTTTCAATGTACCTATTTTTTATTTAACTGAATGACTAGACGAGCTGGTCTGGTTGCCTGATGGTAAGCAATACGCCAGCCCAAAACAATAACAGCGCCACCTCTGGGTTTACTTTGTTTTGCAAAATCCTGCGCGGCGCTGCACTGCGCTCGTCACCCCGAGACAATTAGCTGTTGAGTCTCATAATGCCCAGTAATTTCGCTGGCTACAATGCCCTTCAAACCGGAACACAGTATGTACATATATGTATATAATTCAGTGTAAATATTTTGTTACAATTTTAACGTATTTTAATTGATTTGTATTATGTGTTTTTTTTTATTTATTTAATGTGTCGGCAAACAAGCCGACGGCCCGCCTGATGGTAAGCGGTTACCGTCGCCTATAGACATCTGCAGCACCAGAGGCATTGCTGATGCGTTGCCGACCCTTAAGGACTCTATTAATTCCACTTTTAAAGGACTCCATGTTGTAGCTCAAAGGAAATACCGACGAAGGTAGGTCGTTCCACATCTTACAAGTGCGAGGAAGGAAATTGCGAGTGAAGCGTGTGGTGTGGGAAGTCCAGTTTTGTAAGATGTGGGGGTGAGCTTTTTGACGATGGCGAGATGTGCGGTGGAAAAATTGGGAAGGCGGAAGCAGATCAAAAAGCTCTTCAGAACATTCCCCATTATAAAGGCGGTAGAACACACAAAGCGAACCGATATCTCTTCGGAGGCTAAGTGGCTCTAAGTTTTCAGACACCTTGGGATCATCGACAATCCTAATGGCTCTTCGCTGTAGGGAGTCAAGAGGCTGAAGCAAATACTTGGGTGCGCCGTTCCACAAGTGAGAGCAATACTCCACGTGGGGCCTGACTTGAGCTTTGTAAAGCAGAAGCCGTTGCCCTGGCGTGAAATATCGCCTCGCCTTGTTCAGCACACCCAGCTTTTTTGAAGCAAGTTTCGCTTTAGCCTCCAAGTGACTCCGAAACTGGACCTCACTAATGTATATGTAATAATAATTATAAATAATAAATACGCCCAACATTCACTATATAAGGATTCCCTGTATCTGGGAAACCAGGACCTATGAGGACCATGTGCAAACAACAACCAGACACGAAATAAATGCTTGCGCTTTGTTTTCTGTGCATAAACATTTGTCCCGACGCGGGAATCGAACCCGCAACCTCAGTGGTGTAAGATATCTGACCCAACCTGCAACCTGTAAAAAGATATATTGTGAACCCAACGGATTTGAAAAAATATGTCATCCAATATTCTACCGTTTCCAAAGTATGTTAAGAAATAAAACAGACAGATTTAACATTGAACATCAAAGAAATAAATGTATCCAGCAAACAAGTGTAGGTAGAAAAGGATTTTTATTTATGAAGTGTACGAATTGACCCAAATCTCTTTTTCGAGATTGATATTCATGAACTTTCATGAGTCGAGTAGGTACTTTATCATATTTATTTTCATTATTTAGGTATACCTACTAGCAACCCGCCTCAGCTTCGGACGAATGCAAAATAGCTACTAATGTGGTATAATTTTAACAAAACATTAAATTTCCCTACTATACTAAAATTTAAATTAATAAAATATTTAAATTAATAAAAAAAATTACATATTAACCTTCCGTAAAAAATCTCTAAATGTCAGTGAAAACCTTATCAAAATCAGTTGCGTGGTTTAGAAAAATTAAGCGGAGAAACAGAAATTTGGATGCGGATAGCGACTTCATTTTATACTATTTAGAGAAGAAATATGTATAATTAAAGTATATATTTATTTATTGAGGCAATCAACAGCGTTACAAAAATATCATCAAAAATACATGTACACGTTATACAAATAAGGCAAATTATAGATTACTATAATTAAAACATAACTTAATTAGACGTAAATGATGTTATACATACATAAGTGCACCAATACCTTAATGCTAATATGAGCATAATGACTACAACCATTATAGTTATATTGTTTTAAGTTAAAAAATTAATTAAGCTGAGATATTAAGTAAGATATTCCAAAGCACATCATTGAAGATGAATTAAATTGAAAATTAAATGACAATCAAATTGAGGGAAATATAAAAGTACTATATTGTAGGTATCTACGTAGCTATAATCAGTGGTAGAGTCCCAAAAGATAATTGAATGCAAGGGTCTGGGGGCTTTTTCAGATATAGATACCTAATTATTAAATTACCATAATTTTTGGTCACGTTCCCACTGCTGGGACAAGGGCCTTCTCTCATAGAGAGAGTATGGGCCATGATCGACCACGCTGGCACAGTGCGGGTTGGTGGATGTCACATGTCCTTGAATTTTTGTGATTAATTCTTGGACAAGCCGGTTTCCTCACGATGTTTTCCTTCACCGTTTTTAGAGCGAATGTTGAATCCGCACATTACTTAAGAAACGGGGCCGGGCCAGTGGGATTCGAACTCGGGTGCGTCGGATCGAAAGTCGCACATGCTCCCATTGAGCCACACTCGATCTCTTGCTCGCCTCTGGATGTATATATGTACCTATGTATAATGGGTATCAATTAGTGATCGAGTCCCAAAATAGCATTGACTGCAAAGGTGTGAGACTCTGGGCCGGTGAGTGTCACTAGACTAGCCTATTATTCTGATTTATATTCCATCAGGAACTCTATTTCGTCTTGACAATGGCGATATCTTATTGCAATAACTTGAGTCCCTTGAGTTTATGTCACGAAGTTTCTGGCAGGTTTCAGATTATTCTGTTACATTACAATGACATGTAGGTAAACAAGAACGAAGTTTGTGAAATGTTATTCATGTGTATTGAACTATTATTGTAACAAGTATACATTATATAACAAAATAAACGACTTAAATTTGGATGTATCTTCGAAGTCCAAGGTCGAATATAGATGAAATTTATATGGGACTATCTTCAATTTTCCTAATCGGTTTATAAATAACGGAGTTCTGAGGTGACAAACATTAAAAAAACAATCGAATTGAGAACCTCCTCCTCAACCATGGAGCTGCGGTGATCTAATCTGGATCTCAATAAGTAAATAAATAATTACTTTAAATCATAAATTATAAACATTTATTGCTAGAATATAGGTAGGTAATCTAGGCGTTACAGTAATAATTATAATGTTCCATATAATCTACCCTATTTAAGGGGGTGCAATACAATTCACATAAAAATAATTTAATGAATTACAAGATATAATTTTATTATTTGTCATTCTTGGATTCGAATTAATCATTAGAAATAATTATTAGTTATATTAAATGTCAAAGTTTAATTAATTATTTTCATGTCTTAGGTAGTTATAGGTTATTACAAATTTTAAATGTCAAATTTATACAATTTATGTCTATTTTAACTGTAACTTGTCTTTTTACAAAATAACCCTCGTAAAGCTGCGAGGGAAATGTTTTAAAACATTCGGTATTCTGTTTATGAATACTGCCTAAACGACTACTTAATTATTCTATAAAAAATTAATCATTACCATAATTAATTGGAAATTGTTTACGGTCACGACTGAATAAGTTTCAAGAGAGAGTAAAACAAGGTAAAACCAAAAATAATAATAAATCTGAAATCAATTGAAACAATAGAGTTATACTGTAAGCACCACTTGCGCTAACTTGAAACAGAAGTCCTTGATTTCCAGGGTTAACTTGATTTTTAACCGACTTCAAATAGGAGGAGGTTCTCTATTCAATTCTATGTTTTCTTTTTTATGTTTCTTACCTCAGAACTCCGTCATTTATGAACCGATTTGGAAAATTTTCGACCTTCATCGATATTAGACCTTGGACTTCGAAGATATATTGAAGTCGTTTTTTTTTATAAAATGTACCTATATACTTGTTTGTTTGAAAAATAACACATAGAATGGATATGATAATGGATAGATGACACCTACAACCAGCATGCCTATGATTCTGGCAGCATAGCTCCATTGTATTATTTTAAATTAGATATTCAATTTTATTATTAGATCTTTACTGCTAAGATTATCTGTATCCAACAAGGAGCTACGTAAGAGGGCTATCTTCCCACAGCTCCCACCAATTTTTTTTTTTAATCTTTATTGATATTTATGGAGGGTTTGATCAGACATGATCATGCCACCCTCAGGCTCACTTCATCTTAATCTCTACGCTTATATCTTTACAATTTTGTATAGCATTCTGGCCTCCTCCGATTGAGGATAAGCCAGAATGCTATTACATTTGCCCACTTCCTTTAAATCAATCCCTGTCCCACACCTTAACATTGTCCTTTCAACTTCGTTCCGCACACACTCCACCAGCATATGGTTCACGTCTTCCACAACGCTGCACTCGGTACAATTTGGTGACCTCGACTTGCTCATCAGGAATGCAAAACTGTTTAGTGGAATGTGCCCGGACCGAAGTCTCAAGGCAGTCATAATATCATTTCGACCCAACGTAGCACCAACAAACCACGGCGAACGTGTGAGACAGGGTTGAATTGTCCTATACCATATGCCCCACCAATAATGTCGGTCTTTCCCTTGAGCTACAATAAGGAGTCCTTAAAAAGGGGTACCAGCGTGGTGTTCTGGTGTTGTAGATATCTATAGGCGACGATGACCGCTAAACCATCAGGCCAGCATTATGCTTGTTTGCCAATCCTATCCTACCTACTAATATTATTTTTATTTTTTATTTAATCTTTTATTTCAGGCAACATTAAAATAAGTTACATTGCGTTATTATAAATGCGAAAGTGTATGTGTATGTGTGTGTGAGGGTGTGTGTGTGTGTCTTTGTTATCACATAACTTTATAACAGCTGAACGGAGCTGAAGAAATTTAAGTCCTGGAATATAAAATAAGGTGTATTCCAGCCTGCCTGGAATATATCCCGGAAAAAGTATTTCCCTTAGGAAACAACTATAAACCAAATCCTTAGCGGACAGAGCCGCGGGTACAAGTTATTATTTATATAAAAAAGTGTATCCTAAATCTTTTTAGGTTTAATCAATCCAGTTGCCGTCGTACACATTACTTTAGACATCATGGAGGTGTATATAGGTTCTGCTCGCACCTCTTTGCTTTTTCATATTATTTTTCTAGATTTTCTTGAGCAGCAAGAACACCGTTTGAATTAAAATAAGAATGCCGATGCTATGGTTCCGTAGAACGTCGTGATTAATACATCTGTGGTTCCGTGCGTTACTGCACTCCTGTTGAAATGGTAAAAATAGAGTATGATAATTTATTAATAATAATTTTACTTCATATTTTATCTTCACGAAGCTGCGGCGGGGAACGATAGGGTTTTTATACGACAGTTTTGGGTTATCATTTAAGTAACTTTCTCGCCACTTACCTGTACAGCTCTAACCAACGTTTTGGATAGCACTGCAGTTGTTTTGCAGGCGCAGTCGTAGGGTTTATCATCAGCTGAACGATCTTGTTCGTATTCTATACTTTAACAACAAGTCTTTGAACAGTTTTTTTATTTGTAGAACAAGTTTCCTAGTAAGTATTTGTGCACAATAATGCATATTCCTTCGGATCACGGCCCACCAAAGCTGTGCGGAGCAAAGAAGACGTAAGCGAGCAAAATTTAAATGATTGCTCAACATCCTTCAAGCTATAAACAAAAGTGAATCAACGATAGTTGTAGTCAATGACAATGTACTATTTGGTACTATTATCTATTCTGTAGTATTGCTCAAAACTTCCTTGCTTCCGCCCGCACAAGCCAAACTATTCATAGATCTTAGTATGAAAGCTTTCATGAGTTTAATTCATTAAAAAAATTAATAAAACGGCTAAGACTCACGTAGTTTGTCGAATTAGTCAACCTAGGTTTCAAAGCATGTCCGATGCTCTTCATCAGGGGTGAGTTTACGCTGCGAGATCGCGGCGACCACGACGGCACCACGGCTATGTGAGTCTTCGCCGTTTTATTAAATATTTCTTCATAGATCGTTGCTCAAATACGACATTTAGGTGATTGTAAACAACTAACGTACCTACAGAAATATTCAGGTATAGTAAACCCACCACCATCAAAACACGAATAGACATCTATTATACGTAGGTATATGTGTTTTAAAGGCCTCATAATTTATAGTAATAAACATCAAGATTCAGCTGTAACTTCTACCTGCAGAGAAAATTCTCCGCTATTCACGGAATTCTAATAAAAACGAAGCAATTGAGAGTGCATTTCTCGAACGGTAGGTACTCGGCATCAAGGCTGCTTGTTAAAGCTGGTCTACGGAGTTTATTATTTATATTCTATAAATACATCTAGCGGTGCAGTAATAGAGATGTTCTAGAAAAAAGCTTTATTACCTTTTATAAATTTGCGTTTGAACTACGAGGACCTTGATAACATTGGGTAAACAAACACATATTCACTAAATAGGAATAACAAATGGGATAAATGAGATTTCATAGCTGGTGCGTACGTTGCCCAAAAGTTAAGCCTTTTGATACAAAGGAGTAACGCTGCCAGTATTCTGGGAACCCTGCCGCACGGTGGCGATCTGCACGGCCTGTTTGCCTTATAGTTTTGTTTTTTTTATTCATAAAGCCATGTATATAATTGTACCTAAATAGATAAATATATTTATATTTGCAGATATTTACAGAGTTGTAACTGAAGTGCGAATACCTAATTGCATCGTGAAATAATACCTAATAGCTAATTGTGCCGTAAAACACGACCGTGAACGTTCCGCACTCTCCTAGAAAAAGGGCGAATGCGTTCGAAAATAAAATTAGAACTATCTTGCTACGTGAGTCATTCCTGTTTTTACTACTTTTTTATTAAGTCACTTTCTTGTTTGTCTGTCTGTCTGTCTGACGTTCTGGGTGGAATCTTGCAACATAAATTTCGAGCACTTCCCGATTAGCTAGGCTGAAACTTTTAGGGTAACTAGCAAATCGATGACAATGCATTCTGAATCCATAAAAACGTGGTTTTTAGATTAATTTTTTACGTTTTTTTTTTATACAACGTCGAAAAACACATGGTAAATATCCCGTTTCTTAACCAGTTATGTACCTACCACCTATAACGTCTGTTTATTTCACTAGGTAAATAATAGTTACCATCAACTGAACGAAAGTAAAGTTGGTAGGTATAGGTAGTTGAAAGATCGAAGCAACTCAATAGAGCTGAGTTGAAACAGATAGTTCACGTTCAGTATAGTTACCAGCAACATTAAGTATACATTTTAGTAGGTACCATGTCGTAATAATTTTATTTATTTATTTCAGTCAATATAAAATCAAAGTAAAATTACACAGAGGCCCATAGAATATATTCCTTACAGACCAACACCAAAATATAATTCAAAATTTTTAAACCATACACACTTCTTAACAGGTTTCGAAAATTCCGCTACCTCCCTGTATCTGTGGTATACTACCCCTACAGGCCAGAAGTCAGACGTCAGGAACAGTTCCTTATGCACCGCCGGAACTTGGAGCCTATAGGTTTTTTTTTATGGTATTGAGTTGAGACGAGCTGGTCGTTCGCCTGATGTTAAGCGCCAACCTGCCCATAACAATTGCAGTGCCACCCAGAACTTTTAATATCATAAAAATTACTGCATAAAAATTACTTGAAGACAGTTGTCCTAGTCGACTTCAGCCTCGACAGTTGCTTGGCTCTGCCTCTGTCTGTAATAATGATCTTAACAAGGTATTTGAGAAAAGCAAACGTTAAACTATAATAATTACGACATGGTAATAATATTTTAACTTGATTATTATGCTGACTGTACATCAGCGAGGGCAAATAAAGCCGGATTCACACTGTGTGACGCATCAGTAGGTTATTTTTTTATTATCTTTACTTTATTTAAAATCAGAAGCCTAAATTAAGTAACATAAGTAAATAAAGTAACATTTAAATTATTTTAAAGCTACATCAGCTAATTAATAACCACATATTTATGTTTAAAAAAACTGTTCATTAGGATCTTTAGGGCTAGGCTTAAAATTTAAAAAAACATATGAATCCGACAAGTTTCTGATGAACCTACTGATACATCCCGACACGACACGTGTTTATAGTGTGAATTTGGCTTAACGATTCCTTCCACTCAAAGGATACTAACAGATATTAAAAATTTATAGTTATACGCGCACGGGTTCTTCACGACAGTCAATTGTAAAGTTCTGGATGCGACGGAGAGAACTTAGTTATTGTCTGTTGTGTATTGAACGGATATATAAAGGGCGTGGTCCTGGTGCAGTAGATGAAAGAGCCGCTTTTATTCTATGCATAGGGGATCGGAGACCAAAAAAAAATGTTTTGTAAAATAATAATGATTTATATTTTTAAATCAATAAATAAAACCTAATAACTCTGGCATTTTTATCTGTTCTTTATTTCAAACAAAACAGCAACACAGTGCATGACGTCATTTGAAACTAAATACCGTGTACGAAGAACGACTTGCTCATCTCATTACGTACTTAGTAACATATAAAAAATATATCTGCGTATCTAGGCACATGTAGATATTATTCTGTAGTGTAAATTCATAAATGTAGATAGGTACTTACCTATCTACATTGTGTACCTACATATCGACACAAAAAAATATTTTGTGATATTGATACGAGTAAACTTCTCACACCTAACAAAAATGATTAGATGAGGGTTAAAATAAAAAGGTGCCGCACTCGGATTGAGCACCCGTTCTAAAGTAACATTGTAGTAGAATGTTTTTCTTTAGCGCTTACATGTTTCTGAATGTCAAAGAGTCAGAAAATGTTAGGACAATGAAACATCCGCTAAATAGTACGACGTCCACGTATAGAAGTTAGGCCCATACTCTCTCTGTTTTTCTCGGAAAAGGCCTGTATCCTAATAGTGGATCATAACATATTGATGAAGTTTATTATCCCTGTTATTGATTCACGAGCATCTACCCGACGTAGACTGATGTGCTTACCTACTCTATATGTACCTACTGCCTACACGGATCTTGTGAGCGGAGGTATTGGCATTTCCTTTGCATGCCAACATGTGATCGTATGCCGAGATTCAGTCTAAGTAGCTGAGTGTCTGTATATACGTAGGCGAGATCTACACGTTCTAAAAGCGTAGGTGCTACGCTAAGTACGTACCTTGCTACGCCGTAGTACAGGCTTACCTAGTTAGTATTCTTTGGTACAGGTATGTACCTACTACGCTTTTAGAACCCTAGATCTCGCTTTGCCTATATGTACCTTAATTACATATTATATTACGCAATTTGTTGCTTTAGTAAACGGGTTGATATATAGGTACTAACGAAGAAGAGATCAAAAGAAAATATAGGTACGTAGCTAAAAGCTACAGCTATATGCCTATATTATACTCGTAGCGACGTAGACGTAATAGTAGTGAAGTTGACCCAACTGACTGAGTTATCTACTCTTTTTTCCGTGTATCGCCACAACAGTCTTTAAAGGATGACCGCTTCGGGTGATTTTAATACAGACAACTAGAAGTTCAGGGAACCTACCTGGTTTAGACAGAAATAAAAGGAACACCTACACGTGCACGTGCACCTACGCGTCCAAAGTGCAGCGCACCTGACCCGGGCTCTGGGAATGAGAGTCCGGGCAATATGTAGATTGTAGACCCTAGGCAATATGGCACGAATTATATAAATACTAGGTGCGTCCCGCAGTTTCACCCGCAATAGTTAAGTGTCTACACTTAACTTTTGCACGCTCGCTCTATAACGGTGAAGGAAAACATCGCGATGAAACCCGCTTACGCGCTTTGGAGTGGTAGGCTCTGGCCGTGGTTGTAATACCACCCACTGAACAAAGCCATGCCGTCAAGCGACGATGTTCGCGGGTCTGAGCAGCCGCTCAACTGCCGTCTGTCTCTAGATCTATGTGCTCTATCTTAGGCCACATCATCGCTTCACATCAGGCGAGATAGTGGCCAAACATAGATCTATTAGGCGTAAAAAAAAAAAAACACGTATGTATTTTTTGCGGTTCATAACACTTAAAAATTTCGACGAGCACGCGAGAGAGGAGACGATCTAGTATACGATATAGAGATGACTAATAGATATCTATAGACAGTTAAAAATTGTCTATATTCTTGTTCCTACTAATATTACAAACACAAATGTTTGTGGAGATGGATGTTTCTTACTCAATCACGCTAAAACTACTAAAAGGATTTTAATGTTTTGTACGAGTACTCATATGTACCAATGCAGTTGTCAAAAGTCAAAAGATATTTATTAAATAGGCACAAAAAATGGACTTTTTATCGTAATATACACATAATACAAATCAATTAAAATACGTTAAATACTTATAATATCTTGATTTTGAAAAAAAGAAAAGGTAAGCACGTCTACTCATTTCTTTAATCAGATTGAAGTCCGGGCCCAGAAAAGAAATCCGACTCACTGACTGCTTCGGTAATTCGCCCGCTAGAGAAGATAGCACCAAAAAAGTCTGCTTTTTTCAAGTCTTTTAAAATGTCTCAAAATATTAAAATAACAACAATGTAGTATAAATTAAAATTAACAAAATGTCAAACAAGAAGTGCGAGTGAGATGTCTCATATACATAGTATCAGTAACAGAAAAATAAAAATAATATATGAATAGGTATGACAGAAGCAGTTAGTGACCAGACCAAACCAGTCGCCGCAAGCAGTTGAGGTCCTGAAACAGAATATAGGACACTTTTTATCGGTGAACCGCAGAGAGCAACTAGTATTATTATACAGACGATTCGAGCCTTGTAAAGAAAACACAAAAGAAGCAAAAGTATTTTTTTTTTCATGGCCCTGAAACGCCGGTCAATGAAACGTTTAAAGCGAGGAAAACAAGCGTGCAACCAACACTTAACGCCACCCTAGCGTAGGTTACAACTTTTCTCATTTATCTACTAATCCGCTTAAAGCGCTGCCGGTGGTGGCGATCGCTGCCAGTACAGTGGAAGTCAGCGTTTTAGCTTGGAACCAACTGCATCTCATAATGGGCACGTCGCTTCCTCGATGCGGACTACTTATCTATAGCTACAGGCTGTGGAAAAACATTGGAACCTGCCTGCCAACAGCCAACAGAGTACGTACCTTTTCCTTTTCAGGAAGTTTTATTGTAAAAAAACATCGGGTGCAATTTTAGAAAATAAAAAATGCATATTTGGATTTTTTTAAAAGGTACAGTCAAGCAGAAAATTACATTTCTCAAAATAACAATATCGTCTTTGAAGCGGCCTTTTATATTTCCGCTGCGGGATGCGTTATGTGCCCTAAGGCTTATGGCGTCAATTAAATATATATTTATTTTAGTGGACTGTATTTGAAAATCGTTAGATACACTAGTTACCTACATGGTATTTCGGCAGATCTGCTTAGGTATAGAAATTGGAAACCACGCACCTTTTTCTCCTCTGTGTCGCTCTCGCAGGAAGTCCGTTGATTGCAGTCCTGAGCCTGAAGTCCTGAATTTTGCCTCCAGGCAGAGATCGCGGTAGGCACTCACGTTACGCACTCGCGGCAGTGCAGACGGCGGCTCACTTGCACTTCACGGTTGCGGTAATCAGTGTAATTGCACTTTGGAAGATTTGTCTAACTTCCAGATTTATATGACTGGTCGCGGATAAGATATTTTTGCTACTGCGTGGCAGATGCGTGGCGGGATATAGATAGGTGAGGGACAAGGAAAGCAAATCACCTAATTACCATGTAAGAAAGGGAAAGCCTATCATATTGAAGTTGCATCAATGCAAACATGGCGGTAACAGTCTTAATCGACCCTATTTCTCGCCAAAAATTTATCATCATGTTTTTATTTTCTCAAAAATTCACAGAATAGTAAGAAGCTAAGTTTCCTTAGAACAACATTTCGTCACTGCAAAGGAATCTACCCTGAAGGTTCAAAAGTTTTGTCACACCCTGTATATAGCACCTTACTATAGCGCTTTCATGTCGTGCCTACCTTACCGCTTGGGATCTAGGCTACAGTTACTATCGTTTCGAATTCGATCTCAGGATACCGACCGGCCAATGTGGGTCGCACACTGCAGCAGCATAACGCTTGAAAGCGGAATATTTAACTATTATGATTTTAATAGCGACCCCATCTACGTGTTTTGATTTGCAGTAATTCCAAGTAATCGCCGAAAATCTAAAAAATCGCCGCATTGAAACCGTTTCAAAAATAAAGAGAAAAATAGAATTGTGGAATCTTAAATACTGTATTCAAGTATCGTGTACCTACCGCTGATAAGATTAAGCTTTAAATTGCTGTAGACTCGCCGAAGCCTTTAGGTAGGTACCAATATTTTTGTAGAGGGAATCTTTTGTAAGGAGGATTGGTACAGTGAGTGTGAAAAGTCAGTAAATATGCCTAATTCTTCAATAAGCATGGTCCGTGACTTTTGACTCAGATTATACCTAGGTACCTACTTTCTAATCTGCTGAATTGCAAATCTCGTTAACTAATCTAGCAGATTTAAACATGTCAGTCATGTAAGTTTATTTAAGATCTGTTTACAATTGTAACAAAATAGAGAAACTCTATTAAGTATAAAGATACTAAACTACATACAACTAAACTTTTTTAGTGGTGTCCATGAGGCAAGGTGCCAAGAACGCTGGCTCCATTCCCGCGTTGAATGGCTAACGCCAATCTTTGAGCCAGGAATGAGCCAGCCCCTCTGTCACCTGAGGCTTCGACAAGACGTGGGCAAACTTGTTCTTGGTACCCGGTGTCATGTAAGTAACCTACCTATTATCTAATTTTTTATCATTTAACTGATGAGCCCGGCATTATAAATAAATAAAAATAAAAAGCCTTTAGTTTTTCATATCCCTATTTACACAGATATTGTTAGTAGGTATATGTTAGTTGATTTATTTACTGACTAGTTGTTAGTATGGTTAGTTATATATTCATTTGGGATATGGACCCCTCTTTGGGTGTAGGCCTCCCTCATTTACTTCCATGCCTCTCTGTGTCTGCCTAGGGTCAACCAGTCTTTCCCTGCTCTGTCTATTATGTCATCAGCCCACCGTCTTTTTAGTCTGCCTACCTTTCTTTTTCCTGCTGGTCCCTTCCATCGTGTGGTTCGTATAGTCCACCGGCAGTCTGTATAACGTGATAAACGAGTACCGTAAGCAAATAACCTGCAAGAAACTCAATACTTAGGTACCTACTAAGGTATATAACTAGTTAGTAGCTCCGTACTCGTAGAGCAATAGCTTTGAAGAAGTTCCACGTAAGTAATAATTCTCGACTGCAGCTTACAAAGTAATAAGCTCTTTGAAGAGGGCACTTTAATATTACTAAACACATCTCATTTCAGGATTGAAAGCTGAAGTCTCAGTGAGCGCAGTGAGCAAAGCGACACGCGTCTCTGTCAAACACTTCAAAAATATATAATCCGTCTCGTTACCTTACTTTTTTTATGTTACTGAGTGATGACACGAGCAATTCATTTGCCTGATAGTAAACGCTAAGTCTGCCCATAACAATGGCAGTGCCACCCAGAACTTTTAATACCATAAAAGCACTGCATTGCGCTCATCACCCCGAGACATCAGATATTAAGTGTCATATGCCCAGTAATTTCGCTGGCTACAATGCCCTTCAAACCGGAACTCAGTAATGCCTGCGCACTACTGCTTGGTGGCAGAATAACTGGCAAAGTTGTAGTACCTACCCAGACGGCCTCCCGCATACGAGAGACCACGAGTAAAATATACTTATATTTTAGTATGAAAGTTTTCATGAGTTTGATTCATTACAAATATTTAATAAAACGACTAGGACTCACATAGTTTGTCGAATTAGTCGACCTAGGTTTCGAGCATATCCGATGCTAGATGTCGACCTAGGTCGACTAATTCGACAAACTACGCGAGTCCTAGCCGTTTTTATTAAATATTTACTTATATTACCAAAAAAGAGTAGACAATAAAGTCTACTCTTTCTGAACGGATTATATAATAGGTAGTTATTTAACATCTGACAGCCTCTTTCAGTGCTTGGGCAAGTTGGCGCAAACCTCATACACCACCAAGTATGCGAGTTCGATCCCCGCGACAGGACAAATATTTCTGTTCTGTAAGCACAAAAAAAAGCGAAAGTATTTTATGTCTGGGTATTGGGACCACAAGTGTTTGAGTATTGTGGGACCATGGTCCTCGTAACGCCTGGTTCCCTAAATAAAGGGAGGGAATTTTAGTTAGGGGCTATGTATATATATGACCGTTGGACGAAAAAATACCTAATGTTTTACTAGGTATGGTGTACTTACATGGATACTTACCTATTTATTTATTTTTTCCTCTATCTCATTTAGACAAGCTTTTTCAAGTTGTCTTGTTTGTATGTTCAGGTTAAATCTATTGACCCGCTTCCACTTGACCGTCGCTGTAGAGGGGTGGTCGACTTTCGAGTTAGTCCGAGACTGTCCGATAGTTAAACTTTTTGTCCTACCGCCTCGATAGGATATTATTACATGAGCGACATACTTTTCTACTTGAAGTCTGAAGTCTTGAGACTTGAAGTCTTGAAGTCACTGTGTCAACCGAAATTAAAAATTACCAGTGAATGGAAATGTAAAGTACTGATCATAATGAGACTTAAGACCTATTGTCTCAGAGTGACGAGCGCAATGCTGAGCTGCGCAGGCATTAGAAAAATGTTTCTGGTTCCGGGCATAGTTTTTTAGTAAAACTATGTTCTGGGGGGCTAGGGCAGTTGTTGCTTACCGCGCAACGTTAAAAATTGGGTAATGGGTGGTCTTATCGCTACAATGCGATTTCTTTCAGACAACTTTTGGCTGGAGAGGATGTCTGATTTTCTGAACATTTATTACTTTTACAATTTAAAATATAAAAAGCTTATTCGAAGTGGTCCCCATTGGCTGCAATACAGTCCTTTAAACGTTAAGGCCAGTTATCAATAGAAGCACGCAATCTTTCCATGGGAAAATTCTTCACTGCCAATCTGCCAATGCAAATTATCATGGCGTTTAGAGCAAGCCGTACTCTCTAAAACTGATCATAAATCATAATCCAGCGGATTAAAATCGAGACTAGACGACGGCCAGTCTTCAGCTCTGATGAAGTCCGAAACGTTCGTTTCCAGCCAAGACTGCGTAGACCGAGGTTTATGACCCGGCGCCGAGTCTCGCTGGAAGGATAATTCTTGGTTATTGAACATGGTGTTGTTAAGGGGCTTCACTACCTTCTCAAGAATGGTATCTTGATACACTTGTCATACACTTGTCATACACTTGTATCAAATTTTCTACCATGAAATCCGTTTTCTACCATTACAAAGCTTTCTTCGTAAACATTTCCGTGGCGGAATTTTCCGACGTATGAGTCGAATGAATTAGAATAACAATGCTGGTGGCCTATCCCACAGCCTCTGTGAAGCCAAAACTTTCGGGAATTCGGTATTTGGGCATGCTATCTCCCAGGAATTCTGGCCTCAGTCAAATAAGCTACATCGAAACTACCTAAAGAAGGTGCAATTATCTTTTCTATTAATTTCTATTAATTTGTACCATGAACGGAGGACAAGAATGCCGGCAGAGTTACACTCAAAATTTTTCGTATCCCTAAGCCCCCTAATCTGATGGGTAAAGAGGCTTGCAACCTGACCCTGTCATCCATGTCAACATTAAAAACTGATACTAGTGTATTTTTTACGACGTTATATTGTATTGTTTTTTCATTTGTATTGTATATATATATATATGTTTCTAAGGTATTTATAATATGAGCCTCTAATAATTTTACTTAGACGTACCTTTATTATTGCCTGAAATAAAAATATATTATTATTATTATATACTCTATGGGTGAGGTGCAAGTGAGGCGAGTACCGATCGAATGATCGTGCGGTGCGTGTCATGTTCAACATATAAAGGCACAGATGACAGAAAACGAGTAGAAATACAACGTTGGCTCATTTGTATATAAAAATACAGCATTGTTTAATTCGAGTGAACGAGGAGAGGCGTTCGACCGTTCGAGGTTCCACTCACTCGAACACCACTCCCTTTAAATGAGGGGCGCCTCGTTAGGACCTCACGAGGTAAAACAAGGTCCTCCCTCGTCCAGCTCGTCCTCGTTTGAAATCGATGAGTTACCCATTACTACAATATAGTCACATTTTATTTCGTGACGCCAAAAACTATAAGTTCTTTTTACGATAGGAATTGGATTATGAGATTCCATCCGCATAATTAAAGTTTCATTTTTGGCGGGAAACATCGTACAGCGTCACGAATGAAACGCCACCGCGAGCTAACTCGACGCCAACGCCATCTAGTAGTGACATAAAAAATATAAATAATATCAAAGTATGTACCTACACAATGTAATTCCTTCTTAAGTGCAATAAAGTGTTTTCTATTCTATTCTATCAATGAAAATAAATAAAATTACACAATAAAATACGGACAGACATTTAGAGCGATAATATCGCCCTATATACTACAGTAATTATGTTTTTTTATTGTATTTTGTTAGCTGGCTTGCAAAAATGTTTCGAATTTAATTGCATTGTTTCTACATAATTCTAAATTAAGTACCTATGTAGTACTATTAGGTATTCTATGTTTTATCTAACGCCAAATATCGTATTTATTTTGCGTCAGCCCAGTATCACGATAGCTTAAATCCCGTGAGTCCTCTGACCTGATTCACTGTACCAGATAGCTAATAGGCAATCGGTGAGTTATCAACCGCAGGACATAGATAATAAATAATAACATAAATCTGACTAGAGGTAGTTTATGTGAAGATAAGATAATAGTTTATAAAGGAGGAACAAGAAATAGACGTTATGTGAGCATTCTTCTTATTTATTTATACCACACCCACTCGGAAAGTGTCTTATTACTCGTTCATAAACGGGTTACAAAGTTCGTAATTTCTCCCTTAAAAATGTGCGGCGGGAAAAGTTATATGGAATTTCATTACTGCCCTCCGAAGCAGGGCAGGAATGTTGTATGAAAATCCATTACTGCCCGGCTAGCTTTCTTTTGTTTTTTAGCAGCGAACATAAAAAAAAACACAAACGTCAAACCTCAAAAAGGTCTTGTATGAAATAATTAGAAAAAAGAGGCGGGAAACATACAAACCTCAAATCTCAAAAAGGTTTTCTATCAAATAATTAGAGAAAAGAGGCGGTTTTTTTTTTGTTTTCTATTTTTAATGAAATGAGGATGGCAACCTTATTCTGCAATACGAAAAAAAAGCGCGGCAATTTATTTCGTTGCGTTAAATTTTGTTTATTTTCCTCGTAGGTGTAGTATAAAGCACTATGTATCACTCGGGAGAAAGTTCTATTTCTGTTCGAGAGTATGTTTAAGCCCGACGCGCAGCGGAGGGCTTAAAGGAAACTCGAGAACAGAAATAGAACTTTCTCCCGAGTGATACAATCGTTTTCTCCCCTCGGTGTACAATGTACTATTTCTGTTCCGTTTATATAGGTTTCTACAAAGAAAAAATATTTTTATCTTTGGGTTTCTTAGCATTTGAATTAAGAAAGCCGATTCAGGAACGAGCACTGTTCATCATTTTATTTACTGACCAAATTATAACAATGTACGTTATATTAGGCCTGTCATTACTATTCAAGATTACTTAATTAATTGTAATCTACTTAAAATAAGAATTTTTGAATATGAGATTAGAAAATGCACATTTCTGCCTTCCAGCATTTCGTAATGCAATTCGTTTATTGTGTAGAAAGAATGTGTTTCGAAGAACGCTTAAATTTTTGTTTTGAATTATAAGGCAGGTAATTTAGTTGATGCTAATAATTGTGCCATACAAGAGTTTGCAATGGTACTGCAACTATTTTTGGCAAGCGTGGCGCATACAAACAGGCGCACAACCTTGTTGTTACCTCATTTCATAAAAATAAATTATTTTTGGGTCGCCAATCGTAACTTTTTACAATCGCTACGACACTAATATACGTGACTGAGCCTATAGTTGTGAATTCGGACTCGCGATACCGATGATATCACTTTTACTTGATACGCACCCTCCTCAGTCATAAATCAGACCAACCCGTTTTATGGAAATAGCTCGTTCCAAGTCCCAGGAGGCGCCTGACCTGATTCGCAGCACCAGATAGCTAATAGGTTATCTACGCAGTTATCGGTTCCCACTGTGGGACACTGCTAGTAGTGTGATGCAATGAGTTTTCGACATTATTATACCGTTTAGATTTGTGAACCTAAATATTATGTACCAAATTCTCACGAAAAAGTAGTTATATAATAACTCCAGACTGGTTTGACAAGAATATGAGCAATAGGGGTTTGGACAACTTTTCAGAGTGTTTTAAATTAACTACAATGAATATATATAGCTATGAAAAGTACTACCTATTTTAATTAAATAACGCTCTAAAAGTACCTAAAACTATGTTTAAATATTATGGTTTCAAATATTACCGCGCAGTCACCACAAAACTTGTGACATCATATGAAGGTAGAAAATGACAAACTCTTCGAAATAAAACTTAGAGATTTAAATACGTTTTGTGAAGTTTGGGGACTATATTGTAGTAATGGAACGAAAAAAATAGCATAAATACATTTTATGAAAAGCAAAAAAGTAAAATTAACACATCCTTGACTCACAGCATTTGCCTTCAAATGACGTCATGCGCTGTGATTGTTGTTTCGTTTGAGATGAAGAACAGATTAAAAATGTCAGAATTATTAGATTTTATTTATTGATTTAAAACTATAAATCATTATTATTTCACAAAAATATTGATTGAATGATCTTTCTGGTTCGACGAATATTCGTTCTAACTACATTTTAGATTTTTTCTCGATTACTGTCCGATCCCCTATTCTCATGTTTTTTTTTTATACACATGCGTTAAACAACGCACAGACATCCCTAGCAGAAACCAGACGAAAACTTACGTCAAATAAAAGTGCGTAGGTGCGAGTCGCCAGTGATTTCATATCTTACGTCAGAATTAATTTTCCATCCACTCTCATGGCGCGACCGTCACTAACTAACCATTAAAGTTAATGTATTTTTTATATCAGGGCATAAATTGTACAATAAAACACACACATCGTAAACTACTAAATTTTTAATTGCATCCAACAAGTTATTCTTAAGCGGAATTCTTAACTCAATCTTAACTAAAACATAATGGCTAAAACATTTCATATCTCTCGTTTCATGTCAGATACAAAAATATGTATATCTTATAAACAACCGAAAATGCACACATCTGTGATATACTAAATGAAAAAAAGTAACGCACTCATTTACACTCTGCATCAAAGTCCAAGTACCAAAATGCTGGTATCCTCGTTTAAAAATATTCACAAGCCAGTGGCACTTCGGCTCACAATATGAAGCCGCAATATACAGATCTCCATCTGTTTGGGAGTCTGAAACAAATGAAAAACAAAGTCAGACATGGTGTTAACTCAGTACTAATAACATATACATCTTAGTGGCAGTACCATGTCGAAATAATGATTTCATTAAGAAGGTATTCAGAAAAGCAAAATTATCTTACATTACTTAAATTACTTTATTGATGCTATAAACACAGAAGTATGATATAAAAAATGTTTTATTGATTTATTTCTAGAATGTTAGTGACATCAAGCAAACCTAGCTGGTTATTGTTATTCTTTTGAGTGGGCTTACTTTTTCTACAGCACTGATGTCTACAAATTCTAGAATATAAATCTACAATAATCTTAGCACTGATGACTGCCACGAATATTGCAATTTTGGGGCATTAAGGCCATAGATTTATTAATCACCTAAGGCTTTTTCAATCACTTAACGACATACCCATGCCATGGATTTTCTGATATATAATCTCAAAAGAAACCTATAAGGGGAATTATTCTTTATCGTATTGTGCACGAAATGGCAGTTTCCAAGCAATTAACAAAATGCTGGGACTTATTTGGCTCAACATATCAGTATTACAATCCATCGGGGCAATACTGCCCGCATCTTGGGTATGCTGCCAACTGGTAGTGGGTTGGAGCATTTGAGCTATCTATAGGCCTTTAATGGTCTATGGGTTGTCCAATTGCTTCTCCTTGTAAGTAGTTAGATTAGTTTCAGTAAGTAGGGTGTGGAGTTGTTTTAAGTAATAAAGGCTTTTGCCTGTTGAAAAAATTAACAATATTAACATCAACAACATTAAATTACATCAATTATAATTTGTTGCTGAATTAAAAACGCGTAACTTGTGACAATTTTCAAGAAATGTTTATGTCATCTTCACTTTCTATAAGAAATTGCTGTTTCTAGCAAATTATAGAAAACAGTATTTTGTTTGCATTCAGGAGTTTATAGAAGACAAATTAAATACTAGTTTAATTAAATACTAGTAAGTATTTGCCGCGTCTTCTATAGTACTATAGATCTTTACATGATTACTGGAAATTCCCTCCCTGCTTTTGCAGATATCCATAGGTAACACTTAATAAACACTTTCCATCAGAAGGGAGATTCTCACCTTTAACAATGAAATATAGATTTTTAAAGAACATACCAAAACCAATCTTAAGTATCGCTCTTCCAGAGCTTAATAGTCTTGTCCATCTCGAGCGCTGCCGATGCGATGATGTTTTCGGTGGGATGGCAGGCGGTGCACAGAACCGTGTCAGTGTGGCCAGAGAGTCGCTGGACTATCTCCTTCGATTGCAGGTTCCAAATGTACACGAGGTTGTCTTCTGAGCCTGAGACAATCCACTGTGGATAGGAAATAAATGGAGGATTAATAATTAATTTTTAGAAAAAAAAAACCGACTACAATGTCTAATCTTCGAAGTCCAAGGTCAAATATCGATGAAATTTATATGGGACCACTTCGTAGCTATACTGATCCCAATGCACAAAAAGATTTTTCCAAATCGGTTCATAAATGACGGAGTTCTGAGGTAACAAACATTAAAAAAAATACAACTGAACAGAGAACCTTCTCCTTTTTTGAAGTCGGTTAAAAATTATATGCCATTTACTGATAACTACTATAAGTTGAGTAGTTTTCTTTTTAATTGCTTGTAGATCTATGTTTGTCTACTTTCTGTGACACTGCATGGCTTTGTTCAGTGGGTGTTTATTACAACTGCAATTGGAGCCTACCACTTGTCAGATAAAAAAAAATTGCCATTCATGGTCGACTTCTAAGGATACATTTTACAACTAACAACGCATCGGAAGACTCTAGGCTTCACTATATTAAAATTACGATAAAACCAGTTCCTTACACGCCATATGACTCACTCCACCTGCCAGGACAGATGGTAATATACAACTAAAACTTTATTAACTCTTTGTCTTGCATACATAAACTCTCAGTTTCACTCATATGGCTGTCTTATAAATCACTAGCAGCGCGCCTCGGTTTCACGCGCGGTTTCCCGGAATAAATAACAAATAAATACGCCCAACCATCACAAACATACACTCGAGAGCAATGAATCCGGGTCACTTAAAGAATCCTAAAAATCTCGGAAACTAAAAATGCTAGGTTAATGCAATAAATTGTATTTAATAGACAATGTAATACTCCTTAAATGAAGGTATTAAAACTTCTTAGTTATTGTAAAGTTATATCATAAAAAAATCAAATTTGAAAAAGGGCCACTTTCGAAGATGGAACTACGAAATTACAGCATTTGGTTTTGCTTTTGTTTGTAATCTGTCATTTATGTGGGTACATAAACCATGTTGATAGTGCTCTATATTCATTATTCAAGCTGAAATTATGTCGCTTACGCCTGAAGAATGCACCAGAATACTTACAATGCTGGAAACCGGCCGGAGTCAGCGCGATACAGCCAGGACTGTCGGTGTGTCGCTGTCAACAGTACAAAGAGTTCTCCGACGTTACGAAGAAACTGGTTCTAACCTACGCAGACCAGGAACGGGCAGAACCAGGTGTACCACAGCACGAGAAGACCGATACTTGGTGAACACCATGCTTCGAAATCGCTTTCTCACAGGAACTGAACTCACCAATCAGTTTCGACGCCTCGGAGGAAGTAACCCAAGTGCATGGACAGTAAGACGTCGGCTTGCTGAATCTAACTTAAAACCCCTTAGACCTGCAAACGGCCCTAAACTGGAGCGTGGGCATCGTATTTCGAGACTAAGATATGCCCAGAGCCACGTAAATTGGAGTATTGAAGATTGGTCAAAAGTTATGTTCTCCGACGAATCAAAATTTATGCTCTACAAGCACGATGGAAGACACAGAGTGTATCGAAGACCAGGGGAAAGATTCAAGCAAGCATGCATCGAAGAAAAAGTAGCCTACGGTGGTGGGTCTGTACTTGTGTGGGCCGGAATTTCTTCTGAAAGTCGCACAGAGCTGGTGATCATAGAAAACGGCTCTTTAACTAGCGTAAGATATGTGGAAGAAATCCTCAATGATCACGTTGGTCCATTTATGGTCAATTTAGGTGAGGATGCTATATTTATGCATGACAATGCCCGACCTCATACAGGTAGGATTGTGAATGACTACCTTCAAGAGATGAACATTACTCGTATGGAGTGGCCAGCGCGCAGCCCGGATATCAACCCGATCGAGCATGCTTGGGACGAGCTAGGCAGATGCGTAAAACAACGAAACCCTCCCCCAATCACGCTTCGTGAGCTCAAAATTGCTCTCACAGAGGAATGGGAGAATATTCCCCAAAATCGTATAAGGAACTTGGTGTACAGCATGCCAAACCGCGTAAACGCAGTAATGGAAGCACGAGGAGGCAATACGAAGTATTAAAATTCAAGAAAATCGTAATAAAGTTCAAAAATTTCATGTTTCCTATTTTTGTTTTAAGGAGAGATCAGCAGTTTTTTTCTTTATGTAATTTTGTGTTAATAAAATGTATGGTGACTCATATTTTTTTTACTTTCATTTAAGGAGTATTACATTGTCTATTAAATACAATTTATTGCATTAACCTATCATTTTTAGTTTCCGAGATTTTTAACATTCTTTAAGTGACCCGGATTCATTGCTCTCGAGTGTAGATCCTGGCCCCTAACTATGACTCCCAGTATCTAGGGAACCAGTAGCTACGAGGAATGTGGTCCCACAATACCAAGATACGAAATAAATGCTTGCGCTTTTTTTGTACAAAATATGTCCCGTCGCGGGAATCGAACCCACAACCTCAACCTGCCCAACCACTACACCACAGATGCTGTCAGAGGAATAAAAAGTATCATAAAAAGTATCCTATGTCCTTTTCCAGGACCTAAAGTATGTACATACCAAATTTCATTAATTTTTTTAGTGATTGAGTAACAAACATCCATCCATCCATCCATCCACCCTCACAAACTTTCGCATTTATAATAAGGAAGTAGGATAGAATTTATTATTATTAAATGCACATACCTTCCCACCAGTGACACTGAAGTTGGCGAAAATGCAATACTTCTCGTTCTTATGCCCGGTGTATGTCTTGAGGCACTTGCCTCTACTGTAGTCCCACAGCTTCAGTGTGTTGTCTAATGTCGCTGCGAGAATATATTTGCCGTTTGGTGAGAACTTCACGAAGGAAACAGGCGGGTTGTCGTCGTCTATTAGCGTTTTTAGGCATTGACCTGATGCCGTGTCCCAGATTCGACTGTAAATTAAAAGAAAGATAAATTAATCTCTTCTCTATTAACTAAGTATTATCAGGCCTAGCGCACTCCGCACTGTAGGTACGAAGCTACAAGTACATAGCCGGACACCGACGGCGGGTCGCGCGTCGGTCCACGTGCCGCGTCAGAAGAGATAAGAGCTATGCGATAGAAAGAGAGGCGCTCTGTAGGTTAATATGACTGGTAGGTATGCAGCGCTACGCGAGCTGAATTGAATTTTATTGCGTCATAGCAAGAGTCGCTATTTGTTTAAATTTCTTTGCGGAGTGATGCTTCTGTCCCTTAGTATTCTGTGGTATTATAATACAAACTCGCTCTTCCGCGACTGTCTGTGTATTTGCTTAGTACTTCTGAACTACGCAATTGAGTGACGAGCGAGCAGATCTTTCTCCTGATGTTTTTGTTTTGTTTTTATGGTATTCAGTAATGAGTCATTCGCCTGGTGCTAAGCGCCACGCCTGCCCATAACAATTGCAATGCCACCTAGAACTTTAATCGTAAAAATAACTGTACACTGCATTGCGCTCATCACCCCAAGACATCAGATGCCCTTCAAACCGGAACACAGTAATGCTTGCGCACTACTGCTTGGCGGCAGAATAACTGGCAAAGCGGTGGTACCTACCCAAACGGCTAACTGCATACGAGAGACCTACCACGAGTATGATGGTAAGAAATAACAGACAACAGTTTGATTGACGCTGGTTGAGTTGACGATGTTTGATGGAGTTTGAAGCGGTTTTTAGCTTTTTTTAGAGTTTCTTGAGATACAATATGTCCCGGATTCCCTTCCACTATTGTGCAAGTTTTTTCAACACACATGGCATATAAGTATGGCAAGCAGTCTTGCCAAACTTCTACGTCTTGAGGCGAATGCAGGCCGAACGCCAACACTATCTTATCCAGGGCTTCCCTAACTGTGCGTCGCGACGCCCTCGGGCGTCGCGGCGTCAAGGGCGTCGAGAGGCAATCCACATGGATTGGCTTCATTTATGGATATGTTTTTTCTTATTTTCTAATAAAAAAAATATAAGAGTTATTTGGAGTTTTTCTAATAACTTGTTACTAGGCTAGAACTACGACTGGTATGGTAGGTAGTTTTTGATCAGAGGGTTGTCGTAAAAAAATGACAAATGCCCAAGGCCGTCACAGTAAAAAAAAGTTTGGGAAGCCCTGCAAATTGCAATGATTAGATTCTAATTGTAATTTGTACATTGTAAATGGCATTGCGTGGTGCCATCTCGCATTTCTTTTTTTGTTCATCAATTGTAAAAATCCCTAATTTTCTAGTTAACTGATATTTGTGAAGGCATATAATTGGCTTTTTTATATTGTCAAATTGTTTTGTAATAATAGCTGGGCCAACAGCTACAACAGCCCAAACAAAATAAAATAAATAACATGTTTTTAATATCAAATCATGCCCAGTTTTTGCGCCAAACCAAGCCTGTTTCAGTTTCATAAATAACATTATACACGTGACGTAAGGCGGTTCGAAACGTGACGGCGACACGCACTACGCAGTTTGACATCGTTGTCACGTACTTTGTGCTCTGCTGTAATCAAAGAATGTAGAGTCGGCATATGTTCTACTTCTTTATCAATACCTAAATATCTTTTTTGACTTGATTTCTGCAGTTTTTATATCCAACTAGCTGCGCCCCACGGTTTCTCCCGCGGTCTCCCGGGATATAAAGTAGCCTTTGTGTCCTGTTTTTCATGTCCTTTTTCGGGACCTAAAGTACCTACATACTAAATTTCATCAAAATCCGTCGAGTTGTTTTTGCGTGATTGAGTAACAAACATCCATACAAACATCCTTCCATTCATCCTCAAAAACTTTTGCATTTATAATATCAGTAGGAAGATCATTATAATTACCATAGTCCATCATAACTAGACGATACAATGAGGCTTCCGTCTCTGTTAAAATGTACAGCTGAGACTGGATCCGAGTGCGCCGGTAATGTCTTCAAACATTTGCCTGTAATACAAATAAATTACATCATACATCATATTAAATCATACATAAAACACGTTTCTTAGTAGAAACTATAAATATAAATTCGGTAATAACTTTGCCCTAAAAATTATAACCACCACCCTATGGCGAAATGACAAACGTGCAAGGATGCGAGGGGTGACGGTATACCAAACGCCATTGAACGGACGCCCGACTGAAGTACTATTGTGAAACTTATAGACATCTCGCTAAATACATCCAACAATCACATACATAGGCGCGGCCCTAAACTAGGATTCCCTGCATCTAGATAACTAACCAGAAACTAGGAGGACCATGGCACACAGACACGAAACAAATACTTGTGCTTTTGTTTTCGTTCACGAATATTCGTCCCGCGTTGAAAGAAAAAAAGAAAGAAACAAATAGGTTTATTGTGGCAAAAAACAAAAAAACAAAAATATTAATAAATACACTAAAATTACAAATTTCTACTATAAATATACGCTTAATTATAAAATTATTAAAATAAGAAAATACTTTTAGGTACGTCTTGCCACAATACGGCCTCCACTCAGCAAAATGCTGGTTGCGAGAATCGTCGAATCGGCAACATCTTACGTGTATACGAAATATGAGCTGACTCGCTCAAATAAGTACTACGCCACAGCTACACAACATAATAATAACTTTTGAAATAACTGTAGACGGGTCGAGCTGTAAGTATCTTATGAGAATTCGAGGAGGTACAATGAGGGCAAGCTGTATCCTAGTAGTCAACCTCGAAGACTGATTTTGATGTAACATACCCTATAATCGAAATTAGAACTCATAGTACTAAACTCTGAAACCCGCATTAAAATCCGTGTTGTTGTTTTCGACTCTATAGATAACAAACATTCAAAGTTACAATTTTATAAGAGTAAAAAAAACAATTATCACATACTAAGTAGCAGGAAAGTAAAAAATATTCTAAACAGGCTATATTTAAAGCCACCAGTTTGTTATGTAAACTAACTTGAATTGTACACAGCATAGCAACAGCATGTTAAAATGTTTACATATGATTGACCCACTTGCTTACTTTCCTTCATTATCAAGTAGGCGTGAGATACGCGACGGGCAAATAGAAAACTACCATATTAGTCTAATAGCAGGTCTAGCGCACTCCGCACTGTAGGTACGAAGCTACAAGTTACATAGCCGGACACCGACGGCGGGTCGCGCGTCGTTACACGTGCCGCGTCAGAAGAGATAAGAGCTATGCGATAGAAAGAGAGGTGCTCTGTAGGTTATTATGACTGGTAGGTATGCAGCGCTACGCGATCTGAATTGAATTTTATTGCGTCAAAGCAAAAGTCGCTATTTGTTTAAATTTCTTTGTGGAGTTATGCTTCTGTCTCTTAGTATTTTGTGCTAATAGTCTTACAAGTTAGGTATTTTTTTATTTTGTACAATAATCATGGCCCTTTAAACTATAACCAAAAATATTGATGTGTTCTTTCTGCAGTTTCAGCAATTCAATGTGGAATGTGTTTGGAAACAGCTAAAGGAAGTTGATGAATTGTAATACATATATTATTTAGGAGGCGCCCCGCGGTTACACTCGCAGGTTCCCGGGATAAAAAGCAGCCTATGTCCTTTCCCTAAACCTAAAGTGCAAATGTATATTTCACCAAAATCAGTTCAGTACTTTTTACGTGATTGAGTTTTTTTATTTATTTAATATATCGGCAAACCAGCAGACGGCCCGCCTGATAAGTGGTTACCGTCGCCTATGGACATCAGCATGCAGCACCAGACGCATTGCTGATGCATTGCCACCCTTAAGGAAAAGTAAGGTGAGTAACAAACATGCATCCAAAGTGAGATATTAGTGATTTTTTCTAAAAGTAAGATCATCAATGGATGTGAAGGACCTTGGCAAGTCTTTTCAGGCTTAAAGGTGATCCAAAAATAATATCACTCCTTCACTCTTCAAGCTTTTTTATGTGAAGAGAAAAATATATAAGTCGTAAAATTTACCTGTTCTTACATCCCATATCCGTACACTCTCGTCAAAACTGCCAGATACGATAAGATTGCTTTGTGGGTTGAAATTACAGCAAAACACGTAATTGCTGTGTCCTTTTAACGTCTTCAAACATTTTCCCGAGCTGAGTTCCCATACCTGAAATGTATGAGAAATATCATTAATTAAGAGAGAAAGTTGAAGTTGCATGTCAGCCACCACACTAATTTTGAAGTCAGTACTGCCACTGCATATGGAGTGGAGTGGCTCATTAATGGGGTTTTTCGTTGGTGGCTTTTCAATTAATTAAGGATTGTATTTAACTGTACCTCAATTTATTCCCGTTTTCCGCCAAATATACTGATTGTGCACCAAAATATGTTCATTAAAATATTTCATAATGAGCACCTATTTTATGAATATTACATGTGGCCTTGGGCCACCCCCGCCGCACCGTAACCTACCGAGGGCTGCCCCTTATACCGTTGGGGTGGCCCTTCGGCCACCTTGGGTCCTTGGGCCTATACGTTTGAGTGCTAAAAACAGACCAAATTTGGTGCACAATCAGTATTTTGGGTGAACGGTTAAAAATTATCCATTAATTAATAATAAATAAAGCTAAAGTTCAGACTTCAATTTTTTGGATGGGCAAAGAGAATGGAATGGAGCAATGTTTTTCTGTTGCAGCTTATTATTCATAATTACGCTTATTATGTACCTTATGTATCTTCAAATTCATCAATCTTTAACATTGTCAAAAAAATCTTTAAATCACAGTAATTTTTAGTGTAAGAAGGTTGCTTATCTTAAGCCATAAGATAAGGACTGCAAGCGTGGGAACATTGTTTACTGATACAGATTCCTCCAGAAAAATAAACAGTGATAAGCTAAGTTCAACTAAAAGTTCAATATGTTAGACATTTAGCAAAAATTACAAGACATGTAGGTGTGGTTCAAGTTGCTTTGAACTAACTTTGATGGTAAGCCTTGGCCTCCGACAGCGACATAAAAAAAGAATATTAAGTAATATTATATCAATATTATATTTTTATATGTCACTGTTTGTGTGTGTGTTTGTTTAATACTATTTAAAGTAATATTATCTCTAAATAGTATTAAACAAAGTCACTATCCGCATGCTCATTTCTGTTTCTCAGCTTACTTCTTCTAAACCACTCAACAGATTTTGATACAGTATTCACTGTCATGTAGATTTTTTTGTAGAAAGTTAATATGAACATTTCAATTAAGTTTTTATTTAATAGGGAATATTTAATGTTTTGTAATCAAGTTGGGTTGCTAGATAATTGTAAAACTGGGTTACCTTTAAAGTTTTGTCATCACTAGCACTAACAATCAGCCTACTGTCCGAGGACCATGCAACATCGCTGATTCCCATCTTGTGTCCTGATATAGTCTTCTCAAATTTGCCATCATAAGCACCCCACACCTTAATAAGTTTGTCAGCGGCTGTAAGTAAATTAAGATATTAAATTATAAGAAAATGAACAGAATACCTATGAAGTCTTCAGAAAGAAAGAGAGAGTAGTCCCTCACACATTCCATTTCATAAGACAAAATAAATATCAGTAGTTTAAAATATAATCTATATAGCCACGACATGCGTTATCTATCCAATAGGCTGAAATATTTGTACAGTAAGTAACAATAACCCTGTCAGGTATGCAAATTAAAGAGATTAATAAACAAAGTTTAAACTCATTTGCATTTCAACATATCTAAGAAAATTGTGCAATTTGACCTAATTTACAACATAATATAAACTTGAATGAAATATAAACTTTTGTTGACATTAACCATGAAATGTTACAAACAAATAAAGGTAACGAAAGTTAAAACATTATTTAAACTTTCAATCGGAGATGTACGTTCTTGACTGGCAGACAAGGAAATAAAAATAGAATAACTGACGGATGGAAGCAAGAGAGAATTATAATTGGAACGCACATACAACATACCAACCTACTTCTTTAGGAATCAACTCATAGGTACTATTTGATTGTACATACATATGTATTTTAATAAGTCATAAAACTAGCTATGAATGTACCTGTTGCTAAGCAAGCTTAACTACTATGTACTACAAATGAATTAATTGAGGCCAAATCTTTGTTACAAAAACTGTATGAATAAGCTTATGACCTTGAACAATACTAAAGCATCATAAATGTATGATTGTGTAATAATCTTATCTATTCTGAGAGAACATACATTCAACTTTGTTTCTCATGCATTCTTTGGATGTAAAATTTTTGATACAAAATTGTAAGACAATGTATTAAACTTTGAAACAAAATGTTCTAGCTCAAGAGTATAGAAAAAAAAAATATAACAACAAAATCTCAAAACAAAAAGAAAAAAGACTAAAAGGCTTGTTATGCAGACATAAAACTTATTTCTATGAAAGTTCATTGATGTAGATTAGATTGATTAGTATTTTAATTTGATCAATAAGTGTGTTAAGTCTTGTTGCTGGGTGTACTTATTGACTATCTAATAAAGCTATAACAAATATGAAGTCATGCCATAAAAATTGTAAATAATTTGGGTGTTGAGAATTAATTACCGATAGATGAATTGGAGTTCAAGCAAAATTTAGAGCTAAAATGTTACCTCATAATCTTTGTTATAATCACTATGACATACTAAAGTACATATTTAGTAATATGCATAGTTTAAGAAGGGATATTTAAAAAACTGGGTCACAAATAAATAGATAAAGGACACATTTAAGCTACATTCACCCCTTACCGGTGAAGATCTAAGGCTCAATTTACAATGCATAGTTGACAAGCACTACTCTAACTTGAGCCCCAGCCAAATTACATTTTATTTCCTGGCTATATTCTAGTGGCATAGCCATGTGGAAATTAGCATATACATATATGGAATAGTTATAGTCAAAGTCGATTCTTTATAGGAAATTTAAAAATTAGACTGTAAAAACAAAAATGAGCAAAGCTAATATAATTCACTTGGACTAGTATACTCACAGGAGCTAGCCAGCCATTCTCCATTTGGACTGAACTTTACCGAGGACACAGCCTTCGTGTGTCCAGCGAGGGTGAATTTGAGGGTGTAGTTCGGCTTCTGCAAACCGATTGCAAAATTAGCGCCAAATCGCACGTGCTCGAACAAAGTTGAAGTTACATAAACATGTGCCGCCCGCCAGACTGACGCAAACCAGTGAAATACCATGAAGGCGTTGAACTTACCGCCGCTGAAGACTTGTTTGATTGTGGAGTTGTTTGTGAGAGCGAATTTGGGCCTGATAGAGTGGTGGAAGGACCACCGTGGGTTTGGTGTGCTGCAGTATGGCCTGGGCCGGGACCTAGCGGCACCATGTTTCAACTTTCGACGCACTACACGATATCCTTTGTTCGTCACCCAACACAGTCACTAATTGATACAGAATAACAATGTAAATCACACTTAGGAACCGGTAATTCACGTAACTTTGCAACCACTCGCGGTTTTTCATAAATTTCAACGTAGATATTGAAGGAACATTCCAAATCCGGGCGTCTCAATGCGTGCATTTCGCGAAGAGCTGACAGTACTGCCAACATAATAACAAAAATTCCCACCCACGGCCGCGTTCCTCCAATCTACTTTTGTCGCTGGTTTGTATCTGTAGTCTATGATTTGTACTGTCAGCGAAATAAATTCTAATTATACAATGACAAAACCTTTTTATAAGTTTTTTTTTATATATTTGTATTCAATTCAAAAATTCAATTCAATTTTTGAATTGAATACAAATATATTCTTTATTTCAATTTTGTCGTCACAGATGCACTTATAAACGTCAATTATTACAATGACTCTACCACCGTATCGGAAAAAGAACCACTACTCAGAAGATACGGCAAGAAATTGAGGGGCATATTTTTTTGAACTTTTGTTACAATATTTTATGTTTGTTTTTGACAATATTATTCTTCTTATGTGCCAGTTGGCTACATTTATAATACTATAAAACATTCATATTCATAATACTATAAAAAGAGCAGCCCATCTGGCAAATTTTAATAGGTAATTTTCATAGCTTTTTATATAGTTTATGAGTTTTATGTTATTTATATTTAGTATAAAAATTATAAATATATTTTTTGTATACGTAATTTGCCGAACCCTAGCAGGGTTTCTAAATTTAACATCTTAACTTTGTTCTTATTTTTTTTACGAAGTCTTATGAATGTCTAAGTAGTGCAAAATAAATAATTAATGATTCCAGCAGTAGAAAAATGATTCGCAAATGGCAGCACATTCTGTAAATTCGTTTGAAAATCGTTTGACCTCTTTGACATCCCCAAGGTCGCAATTGTCATTTAATTTGGTGATCTTGGCCGGTGTATTACAATTTTTACTAAAATTAGTTTATTTTCTTAACCAAAATGGCTTTAAACAAACTCAGTATTGACGCGCTGAACTTGTCAGGCAAGCGTGTGTTAATGAGGTCAGTTATTCCGCCACTATAGCGCTTACCAACAAATGTTATGTCAGATAATTTTACTAATTTTTAACTGTCCTATATTTTAGAGTAGACTTCAACGTTCCACTAAAAGATGGAGTTATCACCAACAATCAACGCATCGTGGCTGCATTGGACTCTGTCAAATATGCCCTTGAAAAGGGTGCCAAGTCGGTGGTTCTTATGTCTCATTTGGGCAGGCCCGATGGCCAGGCCAACCTCAAGTACACCCTGAAGCCGGTCGCTGAAGAGCTGAAGAAGCTACTTAACAGGTAAACCTATTATTTTTAACTGTCCTTCTATATTTCAGACCGTTTATATTTTAAACTGGAGTGTCTTCAAAACTTATGCATTTGATCTATTTTCGGTTTGCGTAAGTTTGATCACATTTTCGAGTACAGATCCCAACTTAAATGGTTCCCCACACGCAAGCGTCACGATTCTCATGTTTCATACTTTTTTTATCCACGCGCACCTCCTTACCTTCGTGAGCGCTTGGACTTCCTTGTACCTCGTGACACTCAGTGCAGAACTTCAAAATCGCTACTTCTCAAAATACCCACCCATACATCCACTCCATCAGGTAAGCTTTGGAATTCTCTCCCCCACACTATATGCACCAGTCCTTCATTTGATAGCTTTAAAGCAAAAGTTAAAAAACATTATCTTTCCTTATAGCTTCGTTTTATAAGTACTTATGTATGTATTGCTCCTTATAGTTATGTATGGTATAGATGTATTTATTATAATTATATATTTAGTTATTGATATTTATTTTAGAGATATATGATTATAGTTGCTGATTTTTTATTCAAACCGTAACGGTACACTGAAACCTATTTGCTCATGTTCACATGCACAGTTCTCTTTCCTCAGGGGTTTTCTGGAAGAAAACTCTTTTTAGGGTTAAGCTCGCCTTTGTACATGTAGTTTATAATCCACGATAAATATTATAACAGTGTACAATAATGAATATAAGAGTAATATATAAGAATTATTTTTGTTTTGCAAAATCTTCTGCACCACCCAGAACTTTGTTCTGCAAAATTCTCCACTGCACTGCACTGTATTCTTCACCCTGAGACAACAGCTCTTTTTTTTATTCTCCACTTTCTCCATCATCATTGAATTTTTATGAACATCAATCTTTTTATAGAGACATCACATTCCTCGCAGACTGCGTTGGAGCAGAAGTAGAAGGTGCTTGTGCTGACCCACCAGTAGGCTCAGTCATCTTATTGGAGAACCTTCGATTCCATGTTGAAGAGGAAGGCAAGGGTCTTGATGCCAGTGGAGCAAAGGTTAAAGCTGACCCTGAGAAGGTCAAGGCATTCAGAGCCAGCTTGAGGAAGCTTGGTGATGTTTACATCAATGATGCATTTGGTAAGACTTCCAATGATAATAATGGAATGAAAGTTAATGATGGAATATATTTAAAAAAGCAATTTAAAATTTTAATGAAAATTTGTACTAATTTAAAATATTCTGCAATACAGGTACAGCACACAGAGCTCATAGCTCAATGATGGGAGAAGGCTTTGAACAGAGAGCCAGTGGTTTTCTGCTTAAAAAAGAACTGCAATACTTTGCCAAAGCTCTGCATGAGCCAGAAAGGTAAGATCTTACATTAGGTACTGAAATAACTGCCATGCATGTTATCATAAGGAATTTTGTGTTAGCGATGTCGATGGGCTAGTAAAATCTATATAGAAAAAAATCGTAATTAAAAAAACATGGTTTTCTATAGTTTAAGATAAAAAATAAAAGGACCTCAAAAGGTAAAGAACTCTTTTATTATATTGGTCATATTTTTCTATCTGTCTCAGTATTTTTTATTGTCTCCTTAACTAGCAATTTGTGCCTAGGCCGTTCCTTGCCATCCTTGGTGGAGCTAAAGTTGCTGACAAAATCCAGCTGATTGAGAATCTCTTGGACAAGGTGAACGAGATGATCATTGGTGGAGGCATGGCTTACACTTTCTTAAAGGAAACTCAGGGAATGAGTGTAAGTTACATAATGGATTAAATCCTCATAAGTTATAAGCAATGAAAAACTCAATCTCAGCTCAACGCATTTACAGTCAACAACAAGATTTTAACAAATAGCAGAGTTACTTTATGAAATATTTTGCTACTTCGCAGCAATTGTCGTGAATCCCACAACCACCATTAAAGTTGGATCCTACCTAACACTATGAAATTGCCTCAAAATTCGCAATCATTCACAATTCCAGATCGGTGGCTCCCTGTATGATGCTGAAGGCGCCAAGATTGTTGCCAAACTCTTGGAGAAGGCAGCCAAGAACAATGTGAAGGTTCACCTCCCTGTAGACTTCATCACCGCTGACAAATTCGCAGAGGATGCCCAGGTAAGAAAAATGCATATTTGGCAAAAGTAGAAAGAGAATGTGCGTACCAAGACAAACCTTTGGTTTTTACGGTACTATAAAAAAAAATTTGTATAATATTTTTTGTTTAATAATAAAAAATATATTAATTATTTGAAAAACAACAACCGACTTTCAAGACTGTTATATTTTTTGTCAAGACAATCTTGATATATGGAGATATTCTTGCTACAGATGAAATATACTGCTAATGTTGTTTATTGATGTCTAGCAATAAGGCTTGAAGATTTACCAGACTTGTTTCATCTTCATTTCAGGTGGAAGATACTTTGCAAATGCATCTTGATTATTAAATAATTTGTCTTTTTTAGGTTGGCACCGCTGATGTAGCTTCTGGAATCCCTGATGGCTGGCTGGGTCTTGATGTTGGACCTAAGTCCAGGGAAATCTTTGCGGATCCTATTGCTAGGGCTAAAGTCATTGTATGGAATGGGTATGTATCTCATGCTTCTATATTTATTGACGTCGTCTCTGTGTTATACAATACAATACAATACAAAAATGCTTTATTGTACATCACAAAGAATAACAAGTTACAGAAATAGACTTAAAAACTACAATACTATGGGCTTAAATAACGGACTTATCGCTATCGACTTATAGCGATAAGTCAGTTATATAATAAAAAAAAAAAACAGAATAAAATAAATATTTAAGGGGGCTCCCATACAACAAATGTGATTTTTTTGCCGTTTTTATAGATAATGGTACGGAACCATTCGCACTTGGCCGGTTTTTTATTTTTATTTTACTGGACATTGCATGTGAAGAGTTATAGTGCAGTGCCACTCATGACTGCTGTTTAAAATAGTGGTACGCGTTCATGATACGATTTTGAAGCAGGCCTCTTCTGCAAGTGTCCGCGTTGGCAACATTGATTTTTGAGCTAATCGTCTCAGTGTGACGCGCGCAGTGCAGCGCCGCGCAAGAATTAGCAAAACAAAGTTTTGTGTGGTGCTGCAACTTATCGGCAGGCGTGTTGCTTACCATTACGTGAACAGCCTGCTCGTCTCGTCACTTAGTTTTAACAATAAAATCATCACAATACTCAGAGTTCAAGAGTTCAAAATTTCTTTATTCAATTTTGGCATCACAGACGCACTTATGAACGTCAATTATTACAATGACTCTACCACCGAATCGGAAAAAGAACCACTACTCAAAAGATACGGCAAGAAACTGAGGGGCACTTTTTTAGATCCTCTATAACAATATATATACATGTTTGTTTTTGACAATACTATGTTTCTTAGTAGCCAACTGGCTACTGTTTTAGCAAGTTATGTTTAACAAGATATGACAAAAAATTTAAAAGACACCGACTCAATAAAACATGTCTAAGAACCACCGTTAGAAACCCTGCTTTCAGATAAAAAAAACAGCATCCAAATCGGTTCACCCGGTAAGAGCTACGGTGCCACAGACAGACACACATAGTGATCAAACTTATAACACCCCTTATACTGGTCGTAGGTTTCTCGTATGCGAGAGGCCGTCTTGTTGGGTACCACCGTTTTGCCAGTTATTCAGCCGCCAAGCAGTAGTGCATTACTGTGTTCCGGTTTAAAGGGCATTGTAGCCAGCGAAATTACTGGGCATTATGAGACTCAGCAGCGTATTGTCTCAGGGTTTCGAGCGCAGTGCAGCGCCGCGCCGGATTTTGCAAAACAAAGTTCTGGGTGGTGCTGTTATTGTTATGGGCTGGCGTATTGCTTACCATCAGGCAAACGACCAGCTCGTCTCATCATTCAGTTATAAAAAAGGTCATTTGTTAACCGTCTTAAAAAAAGGAGAAGGTTCTCTTTTCGATTGTATCTTTTTATTTATTTTTTTATGTTTGTTACCTCTGAACTCCGTCGTTCATGAACCGATTTGGAAAATTATTTTTGTGTTGGGTTCAGTATAGCTACAAAGTGGTCCCATTAAAATTTCATCGATATTGGACCTCGGTTTTTTTGGTTTTTAAAACGTATACGTTGTAATATTACAGACCGGCCGGAGTGTTCGAATTCGAAAAGTTTGCTGGCGGCACCAGGGCACTTATGGACGGCGTTGTCAAGGCCACTGCCAATGGCACCATCACTATTATTGGTAAGATAAACTATCTCCACCGTCTGTGTATGTTTCGTTATTCCTCTCCATCCAAAGGTTGTCTGGAAGAGGTCGCTTTAAGCGATAAGACCGCCCATTGTTACACCACTGTAAACATTTGAATTGTACTTTATCTCTATTTTTAAGGTGAATAATAAAGTGTTTAAATATCTATCTATCTATCTATCTCGACGCTTGTTTTCCTAACAAGTCTCAACAGATTACCACACGTCATCATCAGCCCATCACACTGCGGAGACACGGGCCTTCTCTCATAGAGAGAGTATGGGCCATAATCCAACATGTGGCCCAGTGCGGGTAGGTGGATGTCACATGTCCTTGAATTTTTGTGATTAGTTCTCGAACATGCCGGTTTCCTGCACCGTTTTTAGAGCGAGTGTTAAATCCGCACATAACTGAAGAAAGTCACTGGTTCAGCGGGATTCGAACACGGCTGCGTTGGATCGAAAGTCGCACATGCTTCCAGTTAACCTCGGTATACTGGGTGTTTTATAAGGTAGAGCAATAATTAAACAAGTATTTCGTTGAAAAACATATTTTTCAAAACAATCTTTTAACACATTTGTAATCAGAACCGTCAGCAGATTAAAATGAGCCCAAACACAAGTACTTTACGATTATTCTTCAAAGAGTTCCATTGCCCACCTTCCGGCTCCATTATCAAATCAGCTGGCTGTCACCATAATATTGCATTGTCATCGGACTTTGACAAGTATGCAAAATTTCAACCGTGTAGTATAAGAGGAAGGTTGACGCCAAACTTGCAAGGTTGACGCAAAACAAACAAACATTGCAAGTTAAATAAAAGCTTGTAAAAACAACACTTACATGTTCTTTTATAGGTGGTGGTGACACGGCGACGTGCTGCGCTAAATGGGGCACCGAGGACAAGGTCTCTCACGTTTCCACCGGCGGCGGTGCCTCTCTCGAACTCCTTGAGGGTAAGTCTAGAATACAATACAGATCTCTTTGACAGCAACAAATCTGAAGGAAGGAAAATAGCTGAAGGGCGGATACTCATACGCTATTTTATAATCCCGGGAAAGCAAACAGCGCCTTTATAGAATCGCTATAAAGCGCTTTTTCGTGTACAGAGTCGCGGGTATAGGCTAGTTCTTTCGTAAAAAGACGTAAATATCTTTTGGTTTAGCATTTTTTAGTGGGGCTAGACAGTAACGCAAAGTAAGGAGGATATCAGATCGCTTTGCCTATTTCGGTGCCCCTATTTCTCTCAACGTCCCCATGTCAATCATATTTTATACTTCATTGTTATATTTTTAGACATTTTAAAAGATTACACAAAATCAGTTTTCCTCGCAGAGTTTCTTGGTGCTATCTTTTCTGGCAGTCGTATTTCCGAAGCACTGGGAGAGTCAGTTTTCGCATTTCTTTTCTGGGTCCGGACTTCAATTTGAGTACGGGAAAGAAATGGGTAGACATGCTTAGGTAACTTTTTCAAAGTCATGTTAACTTTAATTACAATTTTTATCATTTAATTTTATTTGTTTTCTATTAATATATTATTTATGGAACTGAGTGACGAGACGAGCTGGTCGTTTATTATGTTTATGACGTTTAAAGGTGCATTTTTGTGCCTATTTAATAAATGATATTTGACTTTGAACCTTCGTTTCGTCGGATGAAAGGGACAACGGTATGCAAAACATAAGAGTGTCTCTTTTAGTCTGCACGTCTGAACGGACGAACGAAAGCAACTTAACGTAGGCCCCCAGTGCCGGCATCGTCATATCGTCAGGGATTATAATATTTAGAATGTAATTCTGCATAAATTTACTGAAGAGTGAAGACATCAAAATAAAATAACACATATAACAAAATCAAACCGACTTCAATTCTGTTGTATTCTCGAAACCCAAGTTTGAATATCGATAAAATTTGTATGAAACCACCTTGATGGGCTATACTGAACCCAATGCAAAAATAATTTTCCAAATCAGGTCATACATGACGGACTTATAAGGTAACAAACATAAAAAAATTTATTGAGAACCTCCTCCTTTTGTGAAGTCGGTTAAAAAACTAAATTCCACAAAACGCAAAAATAGATTGAAAATCTTCCAAGGATCTTTAAAACCAAACCAAACCCAAAACTGTCTCAGAAGATATTTTTAATATTTGAGCACACTAAGTACCTTATTTCCTATTTACTATTGTGTAGATAGCGCTCACGTCTCTGTAGCTCTAATACCTCCTACTCTTAGTTCTCCAATGAGTTTTGTAGACTGTTGTAGATGAATCTGTTAGTTCTAGAAATGTTTTCTTTTCTTTTTACCTTTTTTAAATATTGGGGTAAAAAACTCTAACTTTTTTTATCATAGTTTGGTCTAAACCACAGGTCTAAACTGAGTAAATTGTTAGTTTAATTTATATGTTAAAATTTTCTTTCTTTTTTTTTCAGGTAAAGTGTTGCCCGGTGTTGCCGCCCTGTCTGACGCATAAACTAGTTTTTATAGACAATAATAAAGTTTAATATAATAATATGATAAATCCATATTAAGAAGTAAGAACAACTACATATTATAATTATAATATATTATAGCTTCCTATGTTGTAAGCATAATCATGAGATCGAGACAAGAATTATGTTTAAAGTGAGATGAGATAGCTCTAGAAATGTTCACGTGTGTCGAATATTAAGCGTACATTGAAATAAATGTTGATGTTATACAATTTTGCTATTTTTATTATAAACTGCGCCCGCGGTTTCCCGTGATAAAAAAACCTATGTCCTTTCCATGACCTAAAGAACCTACATTCCAAATTTCATCAAAATCCGTTTAGTTTTTGCGTGATTGAGTAACAAACATTCATCCATCCATCCTCACAATTTTTCGCATTTCGCATATTAGTAGGAACAGAATTATTAACTTCCTCCTAAAATGAACAGAAAAGCTACAGCCTCCATCGTGTGAGGAAAATCTGTTGACTGGGTAATGTAGGCTACATTACCAACATATTATATTACATACTTAACATAACATATTACATTAGCTACATAAATGTAGCTATAGCGCTCGTAGCTTTTAGTTTACTACATACAAGGAATCCCAGCTAAAGGTCAAAGTCTAGGTATGTAAATATGTTTTTTCGTCATCATCAACAGCCTGTATTAGTCCATTGCTGGACATAGGCCTCTCTCAATACACGCCACTGAGCCCGATCTTCGGCTCTTTTGATGTAGTGTTTGTCTTGCTCAAGTCGTCGTTCCATCTGGCCGAAGGGCGTCCTACACTATATATCTACGTTTGCCTAAACGTGGTCTCCACTCCAGAACTCGTTTACTCGTTCGGTTATCTGTTCGTCAACAGATGTGACCGGCCCATTGCCACTTCATTTTGCTAATTCGATGAGCTATATCGGTTACTTTAATTCTCTGTACTTCGTTACGAATTCGATTTTTTAGAGAGACCCCGAACATAACTCGTTACACTTGCAAACTACACTTGTAAGCCTACATGCTATTTGGGATAGCTCGCTGAGCGACTTTCAACTTGTGAATCAGTCTCACAGTCAGTGTCGCCACGTCTCGGCTCCGTCATTAGTCATTACGGATAGGACTTACTGGTTGAAGACGACTAGTTGATGCTCAATGGTCTTCAAGCATTGTGGGATGGGCGACATATGGTTTTTGAGCATTGTTTATTTTAATTTTGAATCAAAGTACAAGATCATCGAACAAAACTACACCCAATTCCGTCTAGAACCTTTGTTCCTCACGAAGAAAAAGACAGAACAATCAAAAAACAATCTTTTGTTAGTCTTAGTGCCTTTTGCGCCGACGTAAAATTGAAGCTAATTCTTGGGTCAAATTTTTTGTATGAAAATTGACACCAACCGTTTTTTAACCGCGAATTCAAGTAGGCCTTATTAAGACAAGTTATCTTTGTACTGTATACCTAAATAGGCTAAAATCACCCCAACGTTTCCAAGGCTCAGGTTTATTACTACACCGATTTGCATTGAAATGGTCACAAAGCGAGCCCTTTCATTCCAGTCCATTACCTCAGCCCTTTTAACCTTTAGAAATTATGAGTATTGTTCAAAATATTGTAACCTTAGGACGGTCACCTTTGTCTCCAGACTTGCTTCTCTGGGATTACTTATAAAAATATTCCATCTTGATTCGTAGAATCAGATATACCAAAAGGAAAAGGTTGAAAAGGCTGTAATAAAAGATACGAAAAATAAAAACCCTTATTTTTACGGCATACAAATTATATTTACGTGGCCCTAAAACAAAACCTTGGATACCGCCGCTATCAAAATTCGGGGACCAAATTGTTTCGACTTCTTTGCAAAGGAAAACAATAACAGACTGAAAACAATACCAATATTGTTTTAAGGAAACAAATATACAATACAATGCCAATATATTCTTAAGAAAGCAAATATCATCTACAGCCAAAAGCAATCGACGAAGTGTTTGCTCGAAATCCCGAATTTATAGGCAGACCTGCCCATTGACCCATAATAATGTGAACAGGGGGAAACGCTCACTCCCTTTTGATTTGTAAATATCAGCCGGCTGTGTGAAATGGCAAAACCAATCTGAACTTTATTGACATTATATCTCGAGGTACGAATAAATAATTTGGTTTACGCTGTCTTCAATGAACTTCCACGCTCATTATTATCATTAGGAATATTTCAGTACCTATATTATATTCCCTATTTGTATTGGAGTAAGTGTTCATTCTCTAAATCAAATGATGTGTCTGGACCTACACCCTACACCTGTAGAAAAATTAGGTGTAGTATCGATCGCCGGTTCGCGCAAGCGTCAATGACTTGTTTCCCCAAAATGTAATAGCTGCTACTTGATCATCTAAAATTTTTCTCAAGCATAAAATTGCGGGAGATATTAGTTGAAGCACGTCAAAATCATCTGTTACAGTGTGATAAGTATCGTTCTCAATAAGTGACTTTACTGAACGGTGCATGAACTTTGATCTAATTGGCGAGGCTCCGCGCATGCCCAATGAGGCTTCCAACGCCAGACATAAGAAAAACAATAATTCCTTAACCCCCAGTGATGTAAAGGACTTCATCGCTGCCGGTAACCCGGCAGGCGTTGCCATGTTTAGAAAAACTGAATAGTCTTAACACTATACGAATAGTTAGGTTGATGTTTATATGTCTATTGTTTTAGTGCATAATATAATCGATTTTACGTAGATGAATCTTGTTGTTTTAGAGATATCAGAACTTGTTAGAAGGTAAGTGGTTGATGTTGCTTGATATCTGTTTGCTTTTGTTTTTATTACGGTTCCTAACAAGATGAACTCTCCTAGTCGTACGTTACACCATCATGTTATTGGTCTCGTTAGTGCATGTTTTGATCGAACTGAAGTAAGTGCAATACTATCTATTTTAGTTCACCCATTTTATTTTATATATCGCCTTTGTACCTACTTTTTTATTATACCATTGTCTCTATTCTGTATCGTAGTCTGAGCTACTTTTAATGTTCCCGGATTACCTATTAAATATCATAGCAATTATATTTTTCATTAATCAAATCGATATCTTTATGAAATGCAGTATATGTTATTACAGTTGCAGCAGTTAGGAAGCTAAAGGTCATTTGAAATTCAATTCTGCAACGTAACCTGCAGGTAACTCCATTATTGCATGACCGCACACTTAGAAGGACAAAATGAAAACGCTGTTCAGTTGCGAGTACTCGAATATTTCGAATATTACTGTTACAATTTATATAAAGTTATAAAAGCTATATACCTACGTTCATTACTTAATCTGAATAATCAAATAGAATTTAATTAGGATACGTGATTTGATAACTTAGTTTAATCAGGTTTTCTAAAAGCTATTTGAGCTCCAAATTCATAACCAACTGATCCCAGTTCACGTAATTAAATTTAATAAGCCTATACAATACATATAACCTAAACATGATAAGTTGATAACACTATCTGGCATTTGGGTTACAATGTTTATTTATTTAGCAATCCAACTAGTAAAGGATTTATGCAAATTGGGGCAAGATAAACTTAATATGCCACTAGGTGCCGTATCTCCTATCCGGGGACTCAGTTTTGCACGATGCGGTGTGAAACTACGTTCTACGATGCCGCAAGTGAACCTTTGTTGTAAATTATGCACATTACGTCTAAAAATGTGTTAGGATGCAAACAATCAGTTGATGAAGGGTTTAAATAAATAATATTAAAGCCCAACGACCACATACAAAGATATCCTGGTCCATAACTAGGATTCCCTATATCTATGGACCCAGGAGCCTTAAGTTGCTTTCGTTCGTTCGTTGGTGCGGCTTAAAAGAGACACGCCATACCTTGCATTAATTATATGCCTGTTGCATAGCGTACTTAAGTAAGGTCCAAGAAACAATGAGGACCATGGTCTCTCAACACCAGACACAAAACAGTATTCCCGTACCGGGAATCGAAACTGCATGCACTCTTTGTGGCAAATAAAATATGAACTGTCATGCTAAACGTCTACTCCACAAAGAATGATAACCCTTAATCATGTTTAGTTCGGATCTGATTTTAAGGAGATAACCAAAAGACGATATTGCATGTATACTAAATTATAAATATAAACGGCCAAACTCCAACCAGGTACCTGGTCTCCGGTCCAGGACGCAGACTCATTAAATGAGTCTGCGCTGCGAAACCCCGCCTTCTGCATGACATGTTTCATGGAAATCAAGCCAAAGCGGCCCCTGGCCCGCTTTCTGTGTGGCTTGGGCATTATATAACTTCTATCTTAAGAAATGCATCATGGACTCTTTCCTTGAAACACGACTCGTCTCTGGGTTGATGGTTGTTCTGGGTTCTTCAAACAGTTTAATAGCATTTGGGTCAGACAGTGCATTACAGCGTAGACCCGACCGGGGCCCGGCCGGGCCCTGGCTTATGTGTATTTTGCGCTTAATGTCAATATGAAAAGAAAGAAATTAGTCATAATCAATACTCTTAGTTTCGATCAGTGTGGCGTGTCACTGAACTTTCTCGGAAAATTAATAGATTCAAGCGCTAGATAGGTACTTAGCGGAAATCCGTCGTGAATAAAACATGAGAAAAAAAATGTCCAGCCTTATTCTGCTATGAAGTCGTTTCATTATTTTGTTGACGATATTTCTACGATATTAGTAAAGTTGAGTTAATGTAGCAATTGCTTTCCAGAAAGAACATATGAACAAAGTGTGTTCGCCATAACAGAGACAATAAGAAAAGTGTTAATGGACACGTTCTTATTAGTATTATTATATGTATCAGCTTAAGTTAAATTTAAATTACTCATTAGCCTAGACTGTAATAAAAATAGGAAGCAGCGTTATGTATGATTCTTCCTAGAATAAGGAAAAAAAATGGAAGTTGTATTATATTCTCAAATTGTTATTGAAAATTTCTTTCACATAGAATAAAATATTATATATACATATATATATATATATATCTCACCATTATTAGCAGATCACGTTCCCACTCCTGGGACACGGACCTTCTCTCATAGAGAGAGTATCTAAATCTATCTGAATTCATCTCAATTAAAAGTATGTTGAAACTATCAGACCGAAAACCGTACTCGTATCTCTACAAAAATAGTCTGAAATATTTACCGAACTTGTTGACAAGAACGTTGGAAATTTGAATTTCCAATAAAGTCTAATTCCGTAATATTCAGAACTTTCAGAAGAACCTATAAACAGGAAAAAATATTTATGATTTGAAAATATTGTACCTACATCGCATTTTCAGTTTATTTACCTATATCGGCGTTATACAGAAAAGTAAAAATATTACTTGCTGCCTCGCAACTCAGCTTAGGTACGCTATTTCCATTTTCCCGCGAGAATATTGCTTTTTCCGGGATTATAGCTTCAAATCGACCCTATACCTACACATCCTTTATGATAATCCAAAAAAAGCTTCTAAGTATGTATAGTATAGATGCCTCATTCCATGCACAGATATAAATCCTAGATTTTTCTTTCAAAATTCCATCCATTTTTACATCGATTTAATCATTCTGTTTAATATTAGTTTAGTAGTTCGATATTGATATTTAAATACAAATGAGGACTTTCGGATTAATATTATTAGATAAGAACAAAAGTCATAATGTAGTTTTATGTAACGTAATACAATATATGAATCAGATATACCTACATCTGTAGATAGATATAATAATAAAACTCAAAGAATAGGCACAATAATCTAGAACTCTTATTGAACTTACCTAACTCTAGCTAAAGTTTGGTAAGAAACTTAATTTATTACAATTCGCGATAGAGGTCAAACAGTCTTACCAAAGGATCGATAGGGGGCAATTATTAAGAGATGGTTTCAGACCTTTGGAGGATTTAAACTTAATTAAGGACGAAGAACCAAGTACCTTAGTAACTCCAGTAACAAAGGTGAATTTTTAGTCGAGATTATTTGATGTTTAATTAAGAGGTCCTTCAAAAGGTACCTACGATTTTAAAGGACCTGAATTATTCAGACAAAATCTTCAGGTACTTTATCTTCTAAATACTTAAATGGGCTCAGACGGCTAGCAATTTAGGATGATATCTTACGATCTACGAAATTTATAGAGGTTCGCTAAACTATATTTTTTGTGGGGCTCTTTTAGATTTGTTTAATGTCCGTCTTTAAATCAGGGCCAGGTTTTAAAATACTCTTATTGAGGCCTTAATTATAAATTTAGTTGCAAAAAGAAAGTTGGGTAAAAAATATTAAGTTAAACATATTGTGAAATGAAATAGCTTTAATTTGTCAGACGGTTTCCAGTTCATAAACATAAAATTATACCCTGTTCATATATGTAGTTCTAAAGATCAGAATCATAGCTCAACATAATAATCATTTTCCGACCTAAGTCAGAAAAAAAGTAAACGGTGCCTACGCCCGTTTATTACTAGGGGCCTCCCCGAATTTCAGGTACCTTATCCTAAATAAATACTGCCAAATCTTCTTCTTTCTTTCTCTCAGAAATAAAACTGTGGCAAGTAAAAGCAAACAAGAATAAATTCCGAGGAATATTATAAAGTTTTTCTAAAAAAATATCCCATCTTATAAATAAGGAAAAGCCTTCGAAAACGTATAATCTTTAGCAGCATCTATGTGTAATAACTTTCGGATAGAAAAGGTTACATTATAATAAGTAGAAAAATATCTGTGTCTCCATCACCCTTTCTAAGTTGAGAAATTGATATATTCCCCTGTTTGTATAGATATGTACATATATTTATATAGGTGTGTTGGAGTGTTCGTATTCGACGTCCTGCGGGAGGTGGCTGCATTACTCTAAGTAATAACTTAGACATTCGCAAATATATCTACTATAAACTCAGTGCTGGGAAAAACCGTTTTTGCATTGCTATAACGATATTGGTACTTCGTTTTATGAGATGAAATGAACTCTATACGCCTGATTGTATAGGTACATGCCTCGCTTGCCAATGACAGTTGAAGTGCCACCCAGAAGTTCGAATTTTGAAGTCTGTCCGGCACTGAACTGCCCTCGTCAACCTGGAGAAGACATCTATTCAAATCAAATATAGAACTAAATCAAAACTATAACCGACGTAACAAACATAAATTAGTTCTACCGACAACGAGTTAGACAACAGTTGGTAATAGTCCATACTGCAAAGTGATTACGATATTTCATAAAATTCCGAAAGGTATAAAATTAGAAACTAAAAACCATATATTCAAAAAAAAACTAAATAGGTACGTATCTGGTACATTATATGTAAGCATGATTAAATGAATATGAATATGAAAACGATCTTTCAAGTCTCAAATTGATTTCAATTAAAATTATGTAGGTACCTATTGGAGTTCGCCATTGTTCTATATACTTATTAAATAAATAATCAAAAATATTGTTAAGTCATAAAACTAGGAATAATCTTATCGTGTTCATAATGTTTACAGAAGAAAATAATTTTAATTGTTGCAAAATAATTCAATTTGGTGTAAACATAAGATAACAATATTTTTGCATCAAAATTTAACAAATATTGTAATGACGAAATGAAATAAATCAATATCCATTTTACCATCGCTACGCTTACGCTACACATCAGGCGAGATAGTGGCCAAACATAGATCTATTAAGTGTAAAAAAAAAAAAACCATATGTTCGAAACCCAGTATACTTTCCAACTTAGTAGATACTCAATATATTTGATTACGGCACAACAATCTGAAACAGCTGGGGTGATACTTTCAAATAGAAAAGCACCTGCAAAAAAAATTGTTATAACACTAATAACTTCCAATAATGAGACAGCATAATGTTTTTACCTACTTGCCATTATGTGTATGAAGAAAGTCAACTTAGAAAGAAAAACAAAGCTTTTGGAAGCTCAGAAAAGATTGTATAACCTTGAAATCATTGAAATTCTGAGACTTTAATATAAGATTGATAGTTTTTCTGACTTTACTTTAAGATTTTCATGATTGCAGGATTGGATCGAACTTGCGTCTTTGGGATGCAGTTGCTATCATGCTCTACAACTTTTTTTTAATGATAGCCATTTTTATGATAACGGTTTTACATTTAATGGAGATTAATATCATTCAGTTATGTAGGTGTAAACATCTCTTTATTCTTCTGCAAGCTTTTTCCCGCGACTTCGTCTGCGCAGACGACTGAGAAAACCCGTAGTCGTTATTCTTCCAAGACCATTTTTGCAACACCTCCCCATTATACTATTATCTAAATTAAGCCTTATGGTATCAATCCCTGAAAACCAAATTTAAATCCGTTTAGCAGTTTTCGAGTCTATAGGTTACAAACATTCAAAGTTACATTTTTATAATAGTAACTAGCTTTCCCACGACTTCGTTCGCGTATATAATAGAAGCCCAAAGTCGTCTTTTTATCAAAAACATTTAAGCAGGACCTCTCCTGTATGGAGGGATGGGAGCGCGTACTATGAAGAGGTTATGCTGTATCTTCATATTAGTTACCCAATCGATTTATAATGTAACATACCCTATAATCTAAGTTAAGACTAATGCTACCAACCCCCGAAAACCGCATTAAATCCATTCAGCACTAGAGCCTATATACAAGTCTGTTCCGAATCTATATTCAAACAAACAAACAAACAGACAAAAAATTTAAAAACTATGGATTCATTTTCAGTCTTTAAATAGTCGGCCCCAGAAGATTTTTACAAATATCTTCAATATACAAAATTGGCTCAGTTCGATTTTTATAATATGGAAGAAAAATTAAAGCTAACTTCAAACTCTGTTTAAATGAAATAATGTTTAGCTTCTACCAAAAATACACACACAGTCCTCGCAAAACCACGTTAACCTTCCAAAATTACTTTACAGAACTGGCAATTGTGTCCAACAATAGCGACATGTTTCGAAGAACGTAACATGCATTGTGCATTTTTACAAGCAATCAAATACACGCGGAACGTGGCTACCATTTATAGACAGTATGGCATTCACAGTCAGAATAACTTCGTGATAAATTCATCTGTCATGCATGTCCAAAGAGGATGGAGCAGTGACAAAAAGTGATGAAGTCATCATGTGATCATGTCCATGATAACGTATACTAATTCCTTGATGATAACACAGTTACTGTGGGGTACCAATAGAACTATTTGCTACAAATATACCTATAGAAAACGCAAATCTACATTTGATTATATAAGTCTTTTCTCTTGAAAACCGGTCAAATAATCATGCGCTTCATTACCTGGGTCTGCCTTTTACCTATGCGAAATTGCGAACATGGCTGAAATGCGCAACTTACTCGAATAATAACAAACATGAATTATCCTTTGTTTTAACAAAAGAAGAAAGTATGTTTTAGAAAGCGCTTAACATTCACTACTGTTATACATATATTATAATTTGAATCGTGAATTCGTGCAGGGTCAGTGTATAATAGTTCGTGCAAGTCACGGCCGTGCAATAGGGGAGATAGTGGCAGGGTCAACCCCTACATAATCTAAATTATCATGTAACCTTGAATATACATTTTCACGGCATTTCTATTTTATGGCTCATAATGAGATTCACTAGAGAAATTGCTGGTAATTTGACTTCTTTAATTAAGTTCTACCTCAACGGTTACGGGCAGACGTAGACAATCAAGCACACCGCCTTGCCAGTTTTAAGTAAATTAAAATTTAGTTTTCCAAAAATACTCAAATCCGATATACTTAATATTGATTTACTTTACACCTACACTGATTTAATGTTAGATTGTCGGTGGGCCCCAAACCAGGCTAGGCCTGTATCTTGGCGACCCATTTCGATAGCGTTTGCTTGTGTTTAGCAGTAACAGATAGAATTGAAAACAATTTTATGTAACAGATTTATTTGAAACATTACATTCAAAAAGTTGTACGCCTCGTCTTTCTATTCTCATTTAGGTACCTACTTCACTTAGGTACTCTATCCAAAGCGAAAATTTTCTGCCAAACTGACAGCAGTTGCTTTGACCCACATCAGAATAACGGACACCTGATAAATATTTCACGTTGTTTCTTAGAAATAAATCTGGGAACTCAGGAGGTTCACTCTAAAACTGCTTATTTATTTACACAACATCAGAGACGGGTGCTATTGGAAAATCACAATTAAAAAGGACTAATCGATTTTCCTCTATAGGTACTCCTAACTCTCGCTAACAATAAAATTAACATCTTGTTTGCGCTTTTAAGACCCAAAGTTCTTAAGCTTAAAAGTTTCAGTCTCTTAGAGATTTATACGAGCCCGTTCAAAAATCCAAAGATAAATCATAAATCACTATATTTTAAACAAAATGTCCATCTCAACTTTCACTTCCGTCATATTATGAAAGTTTTCACGTTTTAATAAACTGCTATTTATGTATTATATTAGATTAGCTGTCTGGTAACTATAACTATAGTTTCTGAAACACTGTGCAATGTTGTTTAAAAGAGGCATCAGCTATGTAGCTAGTAGTAGCGACTTTTTGCATGTTTAGTTTAGCTTCGCTTTGATCATTTAATTTTGCTTGTTCACACTACCACAAAAGAACTTTAAACACTACATCAAGGAGTTAGTAGGTAAGTTCGTTTTTTGGGGGTTGGACCAAGGGCCTATAATATTTTCCGAATGACACGTCGCATAATGTGCGGTCACCGATCGTAGAGAACAAGAAGTCTTAAAATAAACAGAAGGTCACCAAGATACAGGCTCTGCCTAGTTAGGGACTGGGAAATGTTTCAATGTACCTATGATTTTGTGATTACTTCATATGTGCGATGTATTATTGAATTTTACCTTAATTTTAATATTGTCTCTTTATAGCATACGGTTGTCTGGAAGAGATCGCTGTTTAGCGATAAGACCGCCTATTGTACTTATCATAAGAAAGTATGTTCAAAATGTTCATTCTTAAGTGTAATAAAGTGTTTTCTATTCTATTCTATTATATTCTGCCTGTATCTAATTGGAAATAAAATATTCTTATTCTTATAAACTCATCAGTTCATATTATCAGTAAGTGCACCGACCCTCAATTTAAAGGTAAACCACGGACTTTAACCTACCAACACACTTAGCGTAGCTTGTTGTGCATAGCATGAGAGCAACGCATGCGACTAATCCACGAGACTTCTGCTATGGTGCTGCTGCTTTCAAGTCTTAATCCATTCAATCGTCAGACATGTGTAAAGAAATTAAATAGGAAAAAACAAAAATATTATAAAAACAAAGTTGCTATCCGCGTCCTCATTTCTGTTTCTCGGCTGTCTTTTAAACCACGCAACGGATTTTGATACGGTTTTCAATGTCATTTAAAGATTATTTTACGTAAGATTAATATGTACATTCTAATTAAGTTTTTGTATAGTTGAAAAAATTAAATGTTTTGTAATCAAGTCGTCAAAAAATGACACCACATTCATAAATTGCATCCGTGCGAAACCGAGGCGGGTCGCTAGTGTTTACGGTTCCGTACCCAAAGGGTAAAACGGGACCCTATTACTAAGACTCCGCTGTCCGTCCGTCTATCTGTCCGTCTGTCACCAGGCTGTATCTCATGAACCGTGATAGAAAGACAGTTGAAATTTTCACAGATGATGTATTTCTGTTGCCACTATAACAACAAATACTAAAAAATAGAATAAAAGAAATATTTAAGGGGGCTCCCATACAAGAGACATGATTTTTTGGCCGTTTTTATAGATAATGGTATGAAACCCTTCGTGTGCGAGTCCGACTCGCACTTGGCCGGTTTTTTAATATAGTTATTTGCTTCTAGTTAAACTTAAGAAGCAAAAATGCCCGACTGGCCCTGGCTGCTGTTAGCCGCGTTGCTCGGGGCGGCCACCGCGTTGGCTATACCGCTGTCGCTGCTCTACTACTACTGGAGGACCTTCGAGAAGCCGACGATAGAGAACAACTTCAGTATGCCGGTCACTTTACCACCGGTAAGTTCTCATATTTTAAATACAAATGTGATTAGATAAAGACATATTAACCAAGGATCACAAACGTAGTATGTATTTGTAACTAAGGAACCATGGTCTCCCCACGGCTTCCAGAGAAACAAAAACTAGCTTGTTCTGTGTAGATGCTTTCGTGCCGAATAGAACTCGCCACCTCCATGTTAGGTAGGTATAAGAGATATAAGCTGCCACTACACTACATGGGGCGTCAAAAGATGAGTTGGACTGCACACATCATCATCATCGTTACGTTCCCACTGCTGGCACATATGCCTTCTCTCACAGAGGGATCACTGGTAGTCTAGATCACTGGAACTCTACCACAGAGATCTAGACTACCAGTGCGGGCTGGAAGATATCAGACTATCCTTAATGACGTGCCAGGAGTCTACAGTATACCGTGCGACTGTGGCAAGTGTTACATAGGCGAAACGCGACGCAATATTGCAACTAGACTTACCGAACACATAAGGAGCATTAAGAATGTGGACACAACAAAATCGGCTCTGGCAGAGCATGCACATCTCGCAGACGTCAAACATTACATCAGGTTTGACAAAGCCTCCGTACTGTCCAGAGAGAAGTTCTTCGTACCTCGAAAAGTGCGTGAGGCTATAGAGATCTCTCGATGTCCTAACTTCAACCGGGACCGTGGATGGTTGTTGTCTGCAGCGTGGAAACCACTTCTTAATGCTACCTCGACACAGAATGTGGTAGGTAGTCTAGAGTGTGACACAGTCAGCACAGTGTGTGACGGAACTTTCGGCGACGACGCTGTCAGCGATGATGAAGAACTCGTGCCGACATTAGTGCGGTCGTCGTCGGCAACACGACAGCGCGCGAGAGGCGCGTGGCGCTCCCCGCAGGCGCCGCCGACGCCACCTCCCCCCTCGCGTCGTGCGGAGCGGGCGGCCGCCCGCGGATCTCGCCTCGACACCGCCAGTGATCGCCGCGATCTCGCAGCGTAAACTCGCCCCTGATGAAGAGCATCGGACATGCTCGAAACCTAGGTCGACTAATCCGACAAACTACGTGAGTCCTAGCCGTTTTATTAAATATTTATAATGAATCAAACTCACGAAAACTTTCATACTAAAATATTCTTAATGAATTGTGTTATTCTTAGAAATGACGGTTTCCTTACTATGTTTTCGATCACCGTCTTTAGAGCGGTATCTATCCGGATATAAAATAAGAATGTCATTGATGCGAGGCCACCCGCCAATGGGATTCGAACTCCAGTGTGTCAGATCGAAAGTCGCACAAGATCCCGCCAAGCCATACTCGTTCGACCCCCTTGATGGTAAAACCAAAAATACTTCCATCAAAAATTGCAGCCACCTAAAACTTAAAATTGCCAAGTCCTCCGCGGCACCGCACTGCGCTATTAATTCTCAAATACCCATAAATTTCACGAGCAACGATGCAATTCGAGCGTACTAACACTCGGGTGATACTTTCAGCGAGACAAGCTCCTACAAAAGAGCTCTCTTGTTTTTATACACTTTGCTATTCAATGTCGTTATCGTGCTAAAGGAAACTTACCAATGGCCTACTGGCCACACTGGTTATCAGCTCTATTGGGTACGATTAGTTAATTGCCATCAAGTAATTTTACAAGTCCACACAGAGGTTTAATAACCTTGTGGTGACACCCTCTGTAGTGTAGTGGTTGGGCGGGTCGGCTCTTATCTTACGGAAATTGCGAGTTCGATTCCCGTGTAGGACAAAATTAGTGTTGTACTAATGTTGTATTGTTGCATATCGGAAAAAATATGTGCAGGCATTTGTTTCATATCTAAGTGTTTAGTACCGTCGTCCTCGAAGTTTCTGGCATCCTAAAGTCAAAAGTCAAAATACGAGTATATTGCGTAAATAATAAATTATAATTTAATAAATAGGCATAAAAATGCACTTTTAATGCACCTATACTGGAAATCTTAGTTGGGATCCAGGATCTATTATCATGTACAAATTATTGTGTAGTTCTCAATTTGGATTCCTTTATCACTAAACTTCCTATATGCTTATTCACTAATTGATACTTGCTAAATGTTCTACTCCATATTGTAAAGTAAAAACAGCCTCGTCAGAGGAAGCCACAAGTGGCCGACTAATGGCGTAGGTCGAGAAGGCCAGTACAGTTCACATTCTTCTACATTATATAGTAGTAACTAGTGAAAATAGTTATTTGTTGTGTGTTAAGTATTTACTTGTTAGTGTTTTGATTTAGTTTCAGCGCAGCACTTTACACGCATTACCTAATAGTTATAACTAATTAATTGCCGTTTTACTGTGTGTTTTTTAATTATTTTCTAATGGCCTAACTTTATATTTGACTAAGTAGCGAACTAAATTATATTATTCGTAGATTTCATGAATTTAAAGTGCCTTCGATATTTTTGAAAGTGTCCTAAATATACTGTAATCTTTAAACATACGGAATCGGCGATTACGTAAGTAATTATTATGTTTTTCTCCGTCTTGCGCCTTTCTCTACCGCAACTTACCAAAAACCTTGCCAACGTTGTCAACCCATCTTGGTGGTGATAGCTTACCCATACATCAGGTATACCTTCTTAATAGCCACCACACGGCGAATGCCTTGGGCCATTTCCGACATCCGGCTTAGCCACGTGTCCCGCCCATCTCCATTTTATCAAACGTCCTCGACTTTAGTCGTGCGATGAATTTTGATATTCGGCACGCGACGCGTCACCATATTATTGTGATCAAGAATGGCACCCACGATATCTCTAAATAGTATAAAACACAACAAAGTCGTTATCCGTGTCCTCATTTCTGTTTCTCCGCTTACTTCTTTTAAACTACGCAACGGATATGGTTTTCACTGTCATGAAGATATTTTTACGGAAGGTACTACTAGGTAATATGTGCAATACATTCTAATTAAGTTTTTGTATAATAGAGAAAATTAAATGTTTTGTAATCAAGTCGTCAAAAATTATACCACATTTAGTAAGTTGCACCTGTACGAAGCCGGGGCGGGTCGCTCCTCGTGTCGCGGGTCGCTCCTCGGTACTAGTAGAATGTAGGTATATAGTTTAATATCTACACCTAAAGGTTGAAACTATAAATTTCATACAGCGATAAGTCTCTATTCCGGACATTTTATAATTCCCTATTGGAACGTAAACCTTATGGGGTCTGTCTAAGAATAGCCACATTCGACGTGAAATAACTCATGGAATATCATATTTTACGATCTTAGAAAAATAACTATTTTATGGAGACGTAGACCAATAAAAATAAATGGGGTGTACGATGGTACCTTGGATGGTACGTATCATTTGTTGCATTATAATTTGCTCAAACAACTCTAGAGTATAGTAAAAGAGTCTCAACGAGTGAATTCTTTATGGCAAATTTAATGGGCGCACTGTGCAACGAGCAGTGATGTTACTGTAAATACAGTAGGGTAGTACTAGGTACGTAACGCGTAGATACACTAGGGTACAGTTAGAGAATAAATATATAGTAAGGAGGCCGCATTGGAAAGTCAGCTCCGAAACGTGGCAAATGAGAAAATATGTCATTTTAAATTGGGCCCGATGTTTCAGCCGCTGAAACAATTTCCGCGACAAAAAGTATTTTATGTCCTATTCTAGGAGCACCTCATCAAAACGCTTATAGTACTTTTTGCGTGATTGAGAAACATGCATACATTATAAGAACTGAGATGAGTTAATTACTAGTTCAATTATTTAAAGCATGGACTAATATTGGGTCCATGCTTAAAGGTATTCTGCGGTTGTTATAATAAAGGCAGTGTTTTTCGCGCGGGTCATATTATGCTGGTTGGTCCACTTTATGAAAAAAAACATCGTAGGTAAAGTAAAGTATCGTAAAGTCCACAGACTAAAGATAAAGATAAAGATAAATTTATTTAAATTTCAACAAACTTATATATTATATATCATATACATTCAGAAGTGATTGTAACAAGTTTTTATTCCTGGTTGGAGAACATTGGTACCCAAACTAGGAGACCTGTGTTTTGGCATACCAATACCCCCCGCCCGACATATTTAAAAAAAAGATCAGATAAAAATTTACAAAAGAGTTTGCATTTAGTAATAATATGTAGTTATGATACATGCAGTTTTAAGTAGATATTAGTTATATGTATGAATGTGTGGGTGTGAATGTTTGTGTGTGAAAGTGTCATTTACGTACTTTTGATTAGTTCTTGACTTAATAAACAGGTTCTTCTAAGTATTCTGCTGCTTATTAGACGGACTCTGTGGTCGAGTACAACTTTTCCAAGACAGCGAAGTATATTAATTTTTTTCTGTTATCATGGATATGAAAAGAGATGGCAAAGTTCTCGAACAAGCTCAATGTTTGAAGGTTCGATCCCCGGATATTAATATCAGGAAATTATTGCTGGCACATGAAACTTTCCATCCTGATATTGTTTGATGAACTGAAGCGTTGACGTGCAGATGAAGTTTCAATTAAAGTGTCATTCCTTCTATCAAAAAAAGCTTTATCCTGCCATGCTGCTTTAGCCTGTCATGGTTTTAATTAATTTAAAGTCTAACATGATAAGCGATAAATCTATTATACCTATAGGTACCTACTCGGGGGATGATGGCCGTCGAGCAAAGCCTATAAAATACACAAATGTGCGTGTTAAACATAAATGCCCTCCCTATATAATACCCCCACCAATATAACTCGTTCACAGTGTTCACACTGAACGTGTTAAGCTACATAATTTGTATCCATTTTGAAAGCAATAATAATAAAATACCTTCATCCATCCTGTCGCCACATTTTACGGTCGACGTGCGACGGCAAACTAATTAATTCGCTGCCCAATCGACTATTGAGACTTGCTTACATTTTGCCAACTCCCCGTCCGTCATTAGTAGTGACGGCCCGCCCTAAACCTGGCACGTTAATTACATCGACACAGAGCCCCCTACAAATAAAGTTAAGATACTATCAAAGGATATTCTTTTGATGGCGAACGATTACCTTTCAAAAGAAAAGTTGTTGGGATAAGGTCAGAAAAGGCAAAAAACCATTTATATATCTATTAATCTTCTTTTTTCGAGTGGTTGTGTCGCCAAGACAAGGCCTCCAACATGGCTTAACTACTGTTATCAACAACCGGGACCATTCCTTCCGAAGTACGGTAGCGCTCAGATGTAAATAACACAAAAAGTCACCCATCCAAATGTTGACCCCTGCGAACGTAGATTAACCTGCCAGATCAGTTGAACAGCTAGGGGCGAGCTACGCTACGAGCGCTACTGCTGCGTCTGCTATTTTTTTATATTATGGTTAGGAGACAGGCAAGATCTTGTGCCTAATTGTAAGGATAAGGAGCATGACTGCCTATAACAGTTGCATTACCATTCAGAACATGCCATTCATATTCCACTCGTCACCATAACGTTTAGTTTTTTGTAGTTTCTACCAAAGCTCTATCTTCTTAGATGTGTGAAATGAATGTAGCGAGGTTGTTACTCACGCCTAGTTGAACATTCTATTGATCTTGGTCGAAGGATCGTCCATTTGAGTGAGGTCATATTGATTGGACCGCTAAATGGGATTGAAATTCTCGCAGAGTGCGGGAGTTCCGTGGGTCAATGACATTATAAAGCTTTAAAGTGTAAACAATCACGATTTATCTGCTTCTTTTTAACCCACAACGCAGAAAGAGGGTGTCTTATAAGTTAGATGATTGCTTAAAAATGATTTTCGTCTCCAATGAACTAGTAATAAATCCATCATATATACCAATTAAACCTGCCCTAAACGTGGCCCTATAATTACATCGACCTGTTTCTGTAACAAATTAAATTAATATCCTTTGATGTCATTGATATCATTAACCGGTATTAACCAGTTTTGGGGAATCGGTAAGTGAGTTGTAAACATCAGTCAAAATGTGCGCTTTCTCAAGAGTAGATTTAGCAGAAATATAAAGAAGCTGATTAGATTCACGCCTGACCGGACATCATCCAATAGTTGTCCGCGTCATCCATCATTCAGTAGGTCGGTCAGCTCACGTCCGTTTGAGCTACTTCAGCATAATGAAGACCGTATCTATACGTAAACGTGTACTTATATATAGTACGTATGCGTATTATGTATAGCCACTGTGTCAGCACAAGTCAGTAACATAACGTCAATCGATACTCGTACTTAAACGAATTCAAACTGTTAGTAAATTGGAACTGACATATATCTATCAAACTGGAACTGAATATAATTACGTCGACTCTCCAATTTCGGTACAAAAAATTGAATACTACATCGATATTAATCATTTGGGGTTGGTGAGTATCGAAATTAGAGCTTCGGGATGAATCTAGAAATTTGATTTTGACCATGTCTAGTCAGACACCGTTCTAATAATTAATTAAGGTAATTTGATTAAGTTCCAGCAAAATCTTAAGCTAGCTTCGTATGTAGGTCTCTTCTTCGTATGACATAAATATAAGTGCTCTGATCTCTTGATGTCACGTAAAAGACTTCTGAAGTGTGACCATATCGTAACGGTCTAAGGTTGTCTTTTCAATATGGAACGGACACTTGCTTAAATATTTACATTTAGCCTACATCCGTCATTACGAGTGACGGATCCATGGAACCCTTATTAAAAACAGAGCTAAAATAAATGAACTTTAGAATGGTAGATACCCTTCAGTAAACACGAATTTGGATACGTTGTCACATGCGAAGGAATTTAACCCCGCTTTCTCTATAATGCTTAATCTATTACCATGACAGCAGGTAATTAAGAGAAAAAAAACAAAGAACCCATGATACAAAGGCAACAAAAAAGAATATCTTTAAGAAATTCTTAATCATTGCTGAACACTCAATACCTGTCGGTGTAATAATCTATCATTCGGCGAGATTACGTCCTTTGTAGACCCTACAAAACCTAACAATGTAATATCAAATACTCTAACCAAATACAGAGGGAAATCTCCTTTGATGGCGTAGTATTTGACATTGTATATGGGTGGATGGAAAACTTCTGTCGAATTCGACAATTAAAATGAATCTAGAAAGGTGAGGCAAAAAGGCGCAGAGTAATGACACTATTACTCTGAGCAAAAAAGGCTTCGTTTACGCTTGGTTCGGTTACAAATAAAATGAAATACGGAGTTTAATTAAAATTTCATTAAGGCAAAACGTACCTACGCGTTTCTACTGTTTCAGGAATTATCGCGCAAATGAGAAAACAGCAATTGAAATTACTTTGGTAGGTTTCGAATGGGTCTAGAAAGGCTGGTTTTTTCACGCCTCGTTGGACATCGTTTAACCATTGATCGACACAGGATGGATGTCCGTTTGACTGAGTTCAGCGGAATGATGTAGAAACGAGATATGGTAATCAATAATATGGTATATAATAATAATGGTAATTTCTCGTATCGTTTGTAAGCTTATTAAAACAGCTGGGGTATCTGTATGACCTGATAAAATAAAAATATAGCAGAACCTTAAAAAAAATGTTTTCGTTCAAACTAATTTATTTGCAAAAGTTTTCAGTTACTTCCTTCCTTATTTCATTCCTACCTTTCTTCGAATATAAAAAAATAGCTTGTCCTTTTCCAGGTTAAGATCGGTCGAATACGATAAAAACGTAGCGCGTGTTTTTCACTGAACCTTCTCTTTCGCCCTACCCATATTTAACTTTTCTGTACCAGGAAATACTAAAGGAAATAGTGAAGATATGCGGCAGCACACCAGAAGGCGCCCTCAACGCGATGCTGCAGTTCATATTCCAGCAGAGCACTGCAGACACGCGCTGGCTTAGGAGACGAATGGCCACAGAACTAGCGGAACTGCTTGCAAAGTCTTCTTCTGGGAAGATATTTGAGTCTCTGACGGTGAGTAATATCTTCTATTATACTGTGATATTTTAAACTAGGAACTTATTTTTGTAATTTTATTGTTTTCACAAAATCTTATACGATATTTTTGTAGGTAGAGTTTAGGGGGAATTGTCATTGCCTTAACATTTTCAGAGGTTTTGTTAATATTACCTACAATCCTAGTCTATGGTAGCCTAGGATCAGCAACTTTTACTTTAGCATATAGGCATACCAATTTCAAAAAAGTTTTCTTTGTTAAGGAAAGTTAAGACTAACAAAGCGTAAGACGTAATTATAATTAATTATTCATCCGCCGCATATAAACTTTCATATTAAGAAGGCACATACCGTATTAATAACGTGAACTTTCTTTAACTAAGCCCAACAGACCCTAATACTCCGTAATGATAACTGACGTAGGTTATAGCGTTATCCAAGTCCAAATCACATAGTCACTGAATCGCTTTGAATTTTGGACCAATCATGGTTCGTAATCACAACCAATAATAGTTTACCTAATGTCTCGGCATCTAACTATACGTTTCGTAGCCATTGGTCGAACTCAATCAGTCCGTACAAACATACAGTGCGACGAGTTATATGTATAACTACTGCTGTACGGCTATGTTAGTTTAAAGAACTGACTGAAATTGTATTCAAATGTTACAGAATGTGTAGCAGTATGAGCGTATGCAACACACAGCTGAACCTTATACATTTGTTGTAGAAACCTATGTAGATACCTACTCTTAAATTCGCAATTGGCTTTTTGAGTTCTCTGAACCATACCTAATCACGCCTAACGAAGTACGTCTCTGGATCGTGATTATAGAATTTCGTATGTAAGGTCCTCTTCTGATCAGATTGTAAGCGGTTACGTAATTTCGTGAAAACAGAATTAGAAAATATTTTTACAGACTCTCGAGGGTCGATGTCGCGTAAAATATGATTATCTTTGGAGCATATTTTCTTATAATCTGGAGATAAATTGTATCCCGTGTTTCAGCTCATCTTGCTCAGGATAGAGAGTGTTTTTTAAGCTCTTTATACGATTGCTTTTAGAAATTTTGGGTACGTTATTATATTATGTTATCTGTCCCTCCTAAAATTGTTTTGTAGCGATCCCTTTAAAAGTGTAAAGCTCTGAAATAACCTTTTAATAACAAATATATTTCTATACAATACCTCTCAATTATTTTTCTTTGTGTTGTTCGCGAATATAGTTGAATCACTGTTGCATCACTGTTGCTTTTAACAAACATTTAAGAGTCAAAAAACCCCGCTTAATCTAAACTAATAATAAATAACTCAATAGCTAGTTTCATTACAATAGGAGCATGACAATAATAACCACACCGCAAGGTAACTTAATCATCAGCCACTGCTGCGACACGGGCCTTCTCTCATGGAGAGTGTATGGGCCATAATCCGCCACGCTGGCCCAATGCGGGTTGGTGGATGTCACATGGCCTTTGATTATTTTTTTTGTGATTAGATCTTGGACATGCCGGTTCCCTCCCGATGTTTTCTTTCACCGTTTTTAGAGCGAGTGTTAAATCCGCAGATAACTTAAGAAAGTAAGTAGTGCGGGGCCAGCGGGATTCGAATTCGGGTGCATCAGAATGAAAGGTGCACGTGCTCCTACTAAGCCACACTTGCTCTTAAGATAACTTGTATAGGGGATAGGCTGTTCTTCTCTAGAGACAAACTTTACAAACAAAACTCCTATGGATATCTAAGGTGTCTTTCTCTTCAGCTCCGTTCACTAGAAGTGGGTACAGAGTTCCCCAGCCTCACGAACCTTCGACTGCTAAGCGGGGAACTGGAGGAAGACAACGCAAGACTGAGGTCCCTCGACTTGAAGTTCGACCTGGCCTACGACGGCAGCTTCAGGATAGATGTGGACGCCGTGATGTTGCTGGGGAAGATTGCTAATATATCAATCACAGGTGAGAACGAAAATTAGACAATTTAGTTTTGTCCTGATCACAATTTGATCCAAATAGCCAAGCGGGATACTTTTTAGTAAATTTAAATGTAATGATAATATAAAATGTAATGAATGAAAATGTAAAATGTAAATTTTACCATGGAATTATTTTGTTTTGACTTTAATCCACTCGCTATTTCATCACCCCCCTCTATTTCGTCGGTGCCGACATAAAGAAACACCGTTTAAAAACTTATGTTGATCTGAATATTGTCATAGGTTTTTTTCCTTCGAAAGGGATGATTTAATCAGTAGGTATCTGAGATAGGAATGGTCTTACAGTCTTGCCGCGTTTGTAATCGTGTTCAAAATGATACAAATGTAAATAGCCGGGTCCACACCAGCCGATCCACGTTCCGATCTACGATCGAACATCGTGCAACATTTCACTGTGTTTTATGTTCAATGTAATGTTGTCATCCAGAATAAATGTATTTTCTTCCTTCTTTCTTTACTTCCGGTGGTTCCTCGTCACAGACTATTCACCTATTTCTTTTATCGTTTGGATTGGGCTAGACCGAGGCAGTATGAGGTCGTCATACAACCGCGCGATGAAGCGGACGTGGAACGTCCGATGTGGACCCAACAAATAACAAAAGCATAAGTACACGAGTGTAAACATCAGTAGGTAAGGTCCTTACCTAATAAACTACTTACTACTCAAGGGTAAAAGTCTCTGGTTAATGCCTCACTTTATAATATTATATTTTCGTGAAGTGTATGGGATAAATAAATAATTAGTCCTTACATTTATTCAAATCTTACCATACCATACGCAATCATTCTCATCATTTCATCATACCATACGCAACTCTGGTCAAAGCAATTTCAGCATAATAAAAAGCGTTCAGGGCAATAGTGATTCTATTCAGAAGTAGTTTCACGTGGGTGCGTGCAAACGACGTCCTTATCACGTTTATCTTTCTAATACCAGACAGGCAAAATTGGACTCTATGCCATTGTTTTACATATCTTAGAAAGTTCTTTATAAAGAACCTACATTTAATAAAGTAAAGTAGCTACCTACCTACATTAAACGTAACGTTTTCTACAAGTTTGTAAGCTATGTTCTTGCGTAATTTCAAAGAAACACTTACACGTTTACACACAATATGTTAAGTTTTCCTCGTTGTTGGATTCGGCAAGTGTAACATCTCGCGGGAAGGAATTCCAGATTGTTTAATTAAACATCAGCGTCGGGAGAGCTACTGAATGATTGATGAGTTTGCTCGCACTTGCGTATATAAATACGCAAACACACGAACAGCAAACACTAAACGTAAAAGGTTCTATAGCTCAGGCTTCGTAGGCAGCTTGTGGACAAAGCATTACTGAAATCTATTAGGCGTTTACACATCAACAATGATATCAATATATAATTTTGTTTGTGGTAAGCTAACTTGCTTATCACAAGTACAGAAAATCTAATAGTACTCCACAAGGCCCGGGCCCGCCAGACAGAAAACGATATCACTGACTGAAAAAATATGCCTACCTACTTGCTTTACCTTCCCTGCTTATGACAACCAGTAACTGCATTTGTTATAGGGCCTATAGGACCTAGACGCGTGACTTGTGGACGTGTTACAACCTAGGTATCTTCAAGGCCAGAGTGAATGGAATCTTTTAGATCTATGTACGTGCTCCATCTTCGGCTCTCGCTGCTTAAGATCAGGCGTGATGGTGGTCAATAGTAGATCTATCGTATCACATCACACTAATATAATAAATGCGAAAGTTAGTATATCAGTGTGTTAGTGTTGTTAGTTACCTCTTGTTTGTTACCTATTCACGCCGCAACGGATTTGAATGAATGTATACGCTGGATTAACATATAAGATACATTAACATATAGGATACTTTCGTTCACTGGATCATTGGTTTGTTGGTTCCTTTCTTTCTCGGGAACTGTTCGTTTTTCGGGATTTATCACAGAAAAACCAACAGTTCCTGAGGCTGCAACTATAAACCGAATTCTACGCGGGAAAACCACGCGGTATAGAAAAAGTCAATCGATACTACTTTTCCTTCTCGCTTCTACCAAGATGTCTTACATTCTACAGAAGCTGTCAGCATGGCCTACAATCTACCTGTTCCTAACGTACCTAGTGATTATACATATTATATTTGCCCCTAACTGCTAATCCTGGCTTCGTGCCTGATGTCATCGCATGTCAGAGGCTTAACCCTTTACATACTGAGCTCACATAATTCCCTCTCAAATGTTACTTTGAAATAAAGTAGCGTCTAAAATTCTCTAAAAGAAAATGTCGTGCCTTTGTACTTTGAAGGGTTTCATTATTAGAATAGCTCAGAGGTACCTGAGTGCCTAGGCGAGCGAGATAAATTGAATTTATTTATTTATTTATATTTTTATTGTAAATGCTTGCCTGAGAGACACCCCCACCTACATCGTATGTACCTACTAAATAAGGCAACGTTGTTAATAAAATACTGCTTTTTGAAATAATAATGATACAATACAATACAATAATGCTTTATTGAATACCAAACACACAGGAAAAACAATAGTTAACAAAGTGGAAAGAAGTTAGCTGTCAATTATAATCTGTTAGAACAGAGTTATAGTAGGTACCCAAAAGTAGGAATATTAAAATGCGCTACGGTAGCTAATAGCTAATAATTTTTCATAAAGTAACGTATGATTCGAGCATGACTGAAGACCACAACAACACTATTGAATTTTATGTATTGTTTACCATCGGACAACAAGACTTACCGAAAAGAGGCATTCGTTTACATTCCTCCTAATTGATTAATATAAAACGGCTAAGACTCACGGTTAAAAGTCAAAATTGCTCCGACCAGGGTTCTGACATTTGATTTTAGAAGTCATCAGGTGAGTCTGCGTGCTAGCCTATCATAAAAAAATCCGAAGACGGCGGCACTGTTAGCACTTTACACGTTATTTTATCCTACCGGCTGCGCTATGTATTATTAAAACAACGTTTTATAATTTTCCATTTTAGTTTTCTTCCAGACTTAAACCGTCAAAACTTTCTCGCTCTAACCACAGACTAAACAAGCCCCATTATCTTATGTAACCATTAGAGGTTAACAATTGTATCTCTATCGGAGTGTTTTTTTCTCCCAGTGGAAAGCATAAGCGGCAATGTTCGAGTGATGTTCCGTCGGAACCCCTACACGCACTGGGCCATCGCCTTTGAAGCACCACCGAAGCTAGAGCTCCGAGTCCGAGGAAGGTTCCAAGGAAGGCAGCTCAAACCTAGACTGGCTTCACTTGTCGCCGCACATATCAGAAGGGCCGTGGCTCAGAAGCATACCCTGCCTAACTATAAGATTCGGTAAGCTAAACTTTAACATACAGGGTGTGGCAAAATTATTGGACCTCCAGGGTACCTTTTTCCTTGCATTGAGGAACATCGGTTGAATATTGGAGAACATAAAAACTGCATTTTTGGATTGCACCTGCTCCTGGAAGTCCAAAAATATTGCCACACTCTGTATAGAGTCACCAGTCAAGTTACAGCTATAATCGATAAAAAGTTCCAAGGGAAGCAGCTTAGGCCTAAATTGGTCATTGTTCTTTCGTGTTCGGTGCGAATACCTTACTACAAGAAATGGTAATCGTGGCCGTGAGAAATAGGTACTCTAACTTATAATAAGTTACGATGTTTTATGCATGAATGGACTGGTATGCCACTAACTGTGGCCTAACTAAAAGATTTAAGAAAAAGTTTAAAGTGAATGTACTTGAGGAAGACAGCATTGGCATTGTCTTCGCTAGCTTTCAAGTCCTACAACGAGTATGTTTCTTCTCTATAAATAGTGTAAAACAGTAAAGTCGCTATCCGCGTCCTCATTTCTATTTCTCCGGCACTTCTTCTAAATGTCATTTAGAGATTTCTTCACAAAACATTCTAATTAAGAATTTGTACCTATAGAAGAAAAAAATAAATGCTTTGTAATCAAGACGTCAAAAAATGACACCTCATTAGTAAATTGGATCCTTGCGAAGCCGGGGCGGGTCGCTAGTTTACTATATACTAAGCTGCATTTTGTAATGATTGAAATATCGCTATGGAAAAGTCAAAACCTGACTTTTCCAGTGACATTACACAGTTCGCCCTACTTATTAATGTTCTTGAATACCGCTGTTAATTTACGTAATTACCTACCCCAAGAGCTTACACTTTCCAAGTTTCAAGCCTCGGAATTATAAAGTACCTTCAAAGTACCAGCTCTCATAATAAACGATAATTGGTTGTCCAAGAAATTATTTTTGTATTAACGTTGATATTGATACGAAAAATGGTCAATCTTGTTTGGTGTGATGTCGTGCGGATGATTCCAAATAATTATTTCCGAATGTATTTCAGTGACTGAGTCTAAAAGAATCGTATCATTTAGTTGAATTCCCTGACATCGATACGATAATATCCATAAATATTGCGGACCCAAAAACAACCTATAACTAAAGTCTTAAGCCTCAAGGCCTTTGTTATAGGTAGTTTCTGGATTCCTTAAGGCTTAAGAAATATTGTAGGTAGGTAAGTTGAAATTATTATAAGTCTTGTTTTAATACGCGCTCACATTTCGTTAATATCGTCACAAGGAGAATTGAGCATACCGCAGGAAGCTTTGGTATGCCGCGGCAAGCTTCGGCGAGCCACTGAATTCATCAGCATCCCGAAAAATCTCTGAGGTTCCCTCGCCATTTTAATGAATATATTTTAACCACTACTTCCTCTCAGTTATAAGCCTTTCTTCCCCAAATCGGAGCCGGGGAGTGTGGAGGGTGAAGACGGGCCGACCCCCCACGGGAAACTGACGGTGAGACTGGTGGAAGTGACGCGGCTGCAGTGGTCCGGGGGCAGTGGCAACGTCCGGGCCGCGCTAGCTGTGGACTCCCATGGATGGGTAAGTACTAAATTAACAGACAGACTTTTCTCCTTTTCCTAATCGTCGAGAATACAATACAAATACTCTTTATTGTATACCAATAACATAAAAAAATGATTACAGATAAACCTTATAAGTAGGGTAGTACAACGGGCGGTCATATCGCTTAGAGCGATCTCTTCCAGACAACCTTTGGATGGACAGTATCGGAAGAAAAGAAGTAGACGGTGGTGTACAATAATTCATATATAAATAATACTATTAAACCATTAGATACTTATATAAATATAAATCCTAATAAATAAATATTAATATAACTATAAACTAATATAATATTCAAAATAAGCATAAACACAGTTTTATGATAGCATTAGGAAGCAGTGTTATTGTGGGAAAGGTAGTGATTTTTGACCATGTTTTTGAAAATTGATAAAGATTTAGCACGTCTGATAACTAGTGGCAAAGAATTCCATAGCCGAACGGCTTGGATAGTGAACGATTTGTCATAGTATTGGGAAGTATGGGAGGGTGTTTATAGACCTACTATAATACTACCTACTAAACTGCGTTTGATACATCTAACTCAAACTTAATGCACATTTGGTTTAGTGCAGCATTAAAATAAGGGCCACTAGAACAGTAAAAGTACCTAACTATTACCAGTTCCACTCAAAGTAAGATATGCGAGGTTATGAAGATATGATTCAGTTGTGATTTTACTCATTTAATTAGAAAACGTTTATACTTATACCAAAGTTTGAGAGACCTTCATAACTACTTAAGAAAAGATGGAAGGAATGCTCAGAAGAATATGCGCTCTGTCTGACACATTTTCTCGATATCTAAGAGCCCGGAGTGAAGCAAAATAGGAGAAAATCGTGAAGCAGGCATTTGTGGGTCATACAAAATGTTTTACCGTTTTAGGAAAAGTAAAATAACTAATTATTTTTTTTAAATCCGACTTCAATTCTGATGTATCTTCGAAATCCAAGGTTGAATATCAATGAAATTTGGGACCGCATTATAGCTATACTGAATCAAACATAAAAATCGAAATCGGTTTATAAATGACGGAGCTCTGAGGTAACAAACATAAAAATACAATCGAATTGAGAACTTCTCCTTCTTTTCCAGTCTGTTAAAAAAAGACGTTTCACTATCGGCTCTTAACTGATGTCTCCCTTTCATTCCAGGTGTCACTTCGTCGTGGAGCCCTGGTTCTAGACATTGTGCTGCCAGCAGTCTCCGGACAACTAGGCCTCGTCTGCTGCCAGGGCGTCGGTGCAGTCCTAATAGACACAGTGGTGCCGATGTCTCCCGCGTACCGAGCCGACTTGCGAAGGGACGATGTGGTGCTGGCCATAGACAACAAGCCAGTCGGCAATGTAGCTCAGGTGAGTAGGACTGAAAATGTTGTGGTTGTGACAGCATAGACACAGTGGTGCCGATGTCTCCCGCTTATTGAGCTGACTTGCGGAGGGACAATGTGGTGCTGGCCATAGACAACAAGCCAGTCGGCAACGTGGCTCAGGTGAGTGGAGCTGTGCGGGATTGAGAATATTTTGGTTGTTAGAGCATAGACACAGTGGTGCCGATGTCTTCAGAGTACCGACCCGACTTGCGGAGTGACAATGATGTGGTGCTGGCCATAGACAACAAGCCAGTCGGCAACATGGCTCAGGTGAGTGGGACTGAGAATTTTGTGGTTCCGAGAGCATAGATGCAGTGGTGCCGATGTCTCCCGCGTACCGAGCCGACTTGTGACGGGACGATGTGGTGCTGGCCATAGACACAAGCCAGTCGCCCACGTGGCTCAGATGATTGGGAATGATTAGAATGTTTGACAGTGTGACACCCATGAGTGAAACTATTTGGTGCGTTGTTGATTTTTGTCCAGTTGGTCCAGTATTCGTTATTTTCTTGAGTAAATCTAAAAAGGCAGGCATCCAGACCATAACACCAAAAAAGTAGGTAAAAAAATTACAATTTATAGAACAATAAACAGAAAACAAGCCTTTTCTTATTCTTCAGGTGGGCAAACTTCTTCGCCTGGTAGAACGGCGCGCGGTGACCGTCCGCGTCCGCCGCGGCGGCAGCGAAGGCGCCGCCCGCCGGGAGGAGCCTCCCAACGAGCCGAAGAGAATGAAGACCAACTTCTCATTCAGGAGGGTGTCGGAGGTTATGGAGGGAGTCAGGCTGCAGAGCATGAGAGCAGCGGCTTCTAGGAGTAATGCATCGGTGAGATAAAGATATCAAATTTCCGTAAAGCCCTTTTAAACTGGCTAACCGGCTTTACGGAAATTCGATATAAAAATTAGCGTGCAATATGTGTAAAGGATATTGTAGACAACTTTCATCCAGGTTATCTTTTACCTTAATATTTTTATCAGCCTTCCAATTTGTTACTTATCAAACGTAATGCTGGATCTTTAAAGGTTGTCTCTTTTGTCTAGGATCAATCAGATTCACCAGCCAAATCAGCGCCAGAGTCTCAAAATGAGACCGAAACGCCAACCAAACAGAAAGTCGAACTTTCCCGACCGCACTCCAAAAACAGCGATAGCTCGCCATCGACAAACTTGGGGCTGCGCAAGCGCCGGTGCTCCGTAGAGAACAAGTCTTCCGATAGCTCAGCCGGCAGTACGCCGCCAGCCTCCGGCGCGAGCACACCTCTCCGACAGACCACCACTATCAGCAAATCAGTGAAACACCCAGACATACCAATCATAAGAACCGACTCCTCAGAGTGCAAAGAAAAATGTGACTCTTTACTAGACGAAGAGGAACAAATATTCGAGACTGGAGGTCCGCGGCAAACGGAACATGTAGAAATATGCCAGATGTATTGGACGAAAAGCATTCAGTTGAAGCCAATAATTCCATTCGACGAAGAAACCGAGTTCAAGCTTAATGAAAACCACAAGTATTTAAATATAAACGTTTGGGCGACGGTTCCGGGGGAGAAAGACGAGGTGTTGTTAGGATACTTGAATATTCCGCTGGCGGCTTTACTGGCGGAGTGTCAGGACTCGACGGTGCCGCATCATATGAAGAGGTACCAGTTCCTGCCGCCAGATGTCGATATCAAGTTTAGGTGAGCTCTTATTGGATAATCTGGCTATTAGTTACTATTGCCGTTGCCGAGCGTTCTTTCCGGGTTTCGGCACCAAATTTCGCTAAATCCCGTAATACGTTTCCAAAAAAAAATCATATACATGACACATTTCATATAAATATATATATCCACAAATTATAAATTATATATATATATATATTTATAATTTGTGGCTAGGCGTTAGCATAATTATTATATTTCCAGTAAAAAACCGAAAAAGTATCTTTAAAATTGTGGTTTGATAAAAATTACTTGCTTATTTACAGTAAAAGCCACAAACTATCATCTCACGCTGGCTTCGAACCATGTCTCTGTTTTGGGGACGCGCTCGTCTGGTGGGAATGGGAAGGGGTGGGCGGAACCCGCTCCCCCCCTCGCACTGCGGCCAACGTACCCACGCCGCCGAAGCCGCCTAAACCTTCCAAACTTACGCACGACTTCGTTAGAACACACTTCCATAGGTCTACCCAGTGCGACTTCTGTAGCAAAAAGGTGAGTATTCGTGTTTGTTTGTGAGAACATAAAATATATGTAATGACTATTATTGATAGTGCCTAATTAATAAATGATATTTGACTTTACATGTCCCGTGAATGTTTTAACCCCCGACGCAAAAAGGAGGGGTGTTATAAGTTAGACCACTATGTGTATTATCTGTCTGTGGCATCGAAGCTCTTAAACGGGTGAACCGATTTGACTGCGGTTTTTTTTATTTGATTTAGGTCTTCTACCGGTGGTTCTTAGACATTTTTTATCTAAATGTGCTTGCGTTTTTTTTTTTTAATTTTGTGACGAGACGAGCATGTCGTTCGCCTTTTGGTAAGTGACACGCCTGCGTAAATTTACAGCACCACCCAGAACTTAGCGCGCACTACTTTTCTGGTCACCCTAAGACAATGGCTCATAAGTCACATCTTGGTCACTCTTAAGAAACGAAGGAAATATGAGAGTCTAGTTATCGATACAAAAATAAAATAAAATAAGTAATTCCTAGATCTGGCTGAAAGATGCGATGCAATGCGCAAGCTGTGGGTTGTGCTGCCACAAGAAATGCGTTGCCAAGTGCCAGGAGTCGTCAGTGTGTGCGGCGAGCAGGGATCCAGGTAAGATCATCATTGTCTACTTTTAGGATACTTATCGACTCACGAGTCCTATCCTACTAATATTATAAATTGTTTGTGAGGATAGGTGGATGGATGAATGGATGAATATTTGTTACTTAATCACGCAAAAACTACTAACCGGATTATGAAAATTGGTATGTGGGTACAAGGTACTTTAGGTCTTGGAAAAGGACATAGGCCACTTTTTATCTCGGGAAACCGTGCGTGATACCATGTGGCGCAGCTGTCCTATAATTGTCCTATAATTTTCTAAAGGCTAAAGGCCTCCCTCACAACTTCCCAGCATCTGAGTGATGCCTTAGCACGGTAAGTGCGTTACGCACAGCGGGTGCGTAATAATTATTGTTGTTTTAACTTGTCGTCCACGAGTAGAGAATAGAAGTAGAGAAATGACCATAGCAACATAGTTTGTTATTCTAGACAAAAAGTGCGTTACGCACAGCGGGTGCGTAATAATTATTGTTGTTTTAACTTGTCGTCCACGAGTAGAGAATAGAAGTAGAGAAATGACCATAGCAACATAGTTTGTTATTCTAGACAAAAAGTGCGTTACGCACAGCGGGTGCGTAATAATTATTGTTGTTTTAACTTGTCGTCCACGAGTATAGAGAATAGAATAATTTATTGACCATAATAACAAAGTTTGCTATTTACAATTATTTTCAACATAAGGAATATAGAATAAAGACATTGAAATCTAAAATATCTTGTCTATGGTGAAGTATTATAACATGTATTTCGTTTAAAATCTTTTGTTTGTAGTGGTTTAACGTCTATAAACGAACGCCTGCGTAAATCTGTATCACAATACACTGTCGAGAGAAAGAATTAAGCGATCGAATTCAAGCACTTTATTTCATACATAGTTATATAAAAAATTACCGTTTAGTCAAACTAGTGAAATAGCAAAATCAAAGACAAATAAAAAGATAAGGAAATCTTATCTTTATTCCTATCATTTATTACTAATTTATGTTGTAATATATTTTTTGAATCTTCATGTATATAAACTTTTTCTACAAATAAATAGCCATATATACAATCATCAGATGTTTTTATTTATGGAACTGAACTGAGAAGCGAGTGTGATGAGACGAGCTAGTCGTTCGCCTGATGGTAAGCGCCACGCCTGCCCATAACAATTGCAGTGCCACCTAGAACATTTAATCCCGAAAAAATCACTGCGTAGCACTGCATTGCGCTCATCACCCCGAGACATCAGACATTAAGTCTCATTTGCCCAGTAATTTAGCTGGCTATAATGCCCTTCAAACCGGAACACAGTAATTCTTGTGCACTACTGCTTGGCGGCAGAATATCTGGCAAAGCGGTGGTACCTATCCAGACGGTCTCCCACATACGAGAGACCTACCACGAGTGATGTAGATAGCCGTTTCGCCAAGTCATGACTAAATTGTCTTTATAGCTTTCTCAAGCAATTTTGTCTCCATAAACTAAGGTCTTATATAAAAACTAGCTGACCCGGCAAACGTTGTTTTGCCATATAAATTAAAAAAAAATTTTAAGGGTGAACAACCTTTATCACTTAGGGGTATGAAAAATAGATAGTAGCTGATTCTCAGACCTACTGAATATGCATATAAAATTTGGTAAAAATCAGTAAAGCCGTTTTGGAGGAGTAAGGTAACTAACATTGTGACACGAGAATTTTATATATGTATATTATGAAGTACATAGGTATTTATATCATATTTTATAGTAACCACAGAATACCAGTAACCACTAGGGAAAGACGGAACTAATAACTAAAAATGAAATAATAAAACAATTTTCTACGAGGACACAGTAGTTTAGACTGCCAATATAAATTATCAATTATAATTGAACTAACTACCTATACTACTACTATATATATATAATACTATATAACTACCTATTGGTTTTAGCTTTGATGATTATCAAAGCTAAAACTAATAGGTAGTTATAGTACTAAATCATCCCATCCGGACTGGAGTCCGAACACGGCTGATGATGCAAATGAAGTCACTAGTGGCCACAAAAATATTTTTACGTTTGGCTGGGATGAAAATTATGTCTTATTTCAGGACCTAAAGTTTCTAAATACCATATTTCATCAAGACCCGTTCAGCCGTTATGTAGATAAGTGGTAACAAACACAGACTTATGCCTTTATTATATTAGTAGGACGCTTTGCATAAACCGAACTCGTGCCAGTTCTAACACTTTTGTAAAATTAAAAATAATTTTGGTTTTGTTTAAACACCAATGCCAATGTCAATGTTCTTAAGAAAGAAAGGAAAGCCGGCGCAATAGGGGATCGGACAGTAATCGAGAAAAAATCTTAAATGTAGTTAGAACGAATGTTCGTCGAACCAGAAAGATCAGACAATCAATATTTTTGTGAAATAATAATGATTTATATTTTTAAATCAATAAATAATTCTGACATTTTTAATCTGTTCTTCATCTCAAACAAAACAACAATCACAGCACATGACGTCATTTGTAGGCAAATGCCGTGAGTCAAGCTTGTGTTTATTTTACGTTTTTGATTTTCATTAAATCTAAAATATCTTGTCTATGGTGAAGTATTATAACATGTATTTCGTTTAAAATCTTTTGTTTGTAGTGGTTTAACGTCTATAAACTAACGCCTGCGTGAATCTGTATCACAATACACTGTCGAGAGAAAGAATTAAGCGATCGAATTCAAGCACTTTATTTCATACATAGTTATATAAAAAATTACCGTTTAGTCAAACTAGTGAAATAGCAAAATCAAAGACAAATAAAAAGATAAGGAAATCTTATCTTTATTCCTATCATTTATTACTAATTTATGTTGTAATATATTTTTTGAATCTTCATGTATATAAACTTTTTCTACAAATAAATAGCCATATATACAATCATCAGATGTTTTTATTTATGGAACTGAACTGAGAAGCGAGTGTGATGAGACGAGCTAGTCGTTCGCCTGATGGTAAGCGCCACGCCTGCCCATAACAATTGCAGTGCCACCTAGAACATTTAATCCCGAAAAAATCACTGCGTAGCACTGCATTGCGCTCATCACCCCGAGACATCAGACATTAAGTCTCATTTGCCCAGTAATTTAGCTGGCTATAATGCCCTTCAAACCGGAACACAGTAATTCTTGTGCACTACTGCTTGGCGGCAGAATATCTGGCAAAGCGGTGGTACCTATCCAGACGGTCTCCCACATACGAGAGACCTACCACGAGTGATGTAGATAGCCGTTTCGCCAAGTCATGACTAAATTGTCTTTATAGCTTTCTCAAGCAATTTTGTCTCCATAAACTAAGGTCTTATATAAAAACTAGCTGACCCGGCAAACGTTGTTTTGCCATATAAATTAAAAAAAAATTTTAAGGGTGAACAACCTTTATCACTTAGGGGTATGAAAAATAGATAGTAGCTGATTCTCAGACCTACTGAATATGCATATAAAATTTGGTAAAAATCAGTAAAGCCGTTTTGGAGGAGTAAGGTAACTAACATTGTGACACGAGAATTTTATATATGTATATTATGAAGTACATAGGTATTTATATCATATTTTATAGTAACCACAGAATACCAGTAACCACTAGGGAAAGACGGAACTAATAACTAAAAATGAAATAATAAAACAATTTTCTACGAGGACACAGTAGTTTAGACTGCCAATATAAATTATCAATTATAATTGAACTAACTACCTATACTACTACTATATATATATAATACTATATAACTACCTATTGGTTTTAGCTTTGATGATTATCAAAGCTAAAACTAATAGGTAGTTATAGTACTAAATCATCCCATCCGGACTGGAGTCCGAACACGGCTGATGATGCAAATGAAGTCACTAGTGGCCACAAAAATATTTTTACGTTTGGCTGGGATGAAAATTATGTCTTATTTCAGGACCTAAAGTTTCTAAATACCATATTTCATCAAGACCCGTTCAGCCGTTATGTAGATAAGTGGTAACAAACACAGACTTATGCCTTTATTATATTAGTAGGACGCTTTGCATAAACCGAACTCGTGCCAGTTCTAACACTTTTGTAAAATTAAAAATAATTTTGGTTTTGTTTAAACACCAATGCCAATGTCAATGTTCTTAAGAAAGAAAGGAAAGCCGGCGCAATAGGGGATCGGACAGTAATCGAGAAAAAATCTTAAATGTAGTTAGAACGAATGTTCGTCGAACCAGAAAGATCAGACAATCAATATTTTTGTGAAATAATAATGATTTATATTTTTAAATCAATAAATAATTCTGACATTTTTAATCTGTTCTTCATCTCAAACGAAACAACAATCACAGCACATGACGTCATTTGTAGGCAAATGCCGTGAGTCAAGCTTGTGTTTATTTTACGTTTTTGATTTTCATTAAATGTATTTTTGCTAGTTTTTTCGTTCCATTACTACAATATAGTCCCCAAACTTCACAAAACGTATTAGAATCTCTTTGCAAGTTTTATTACGAAGAGTGTCGTTTTCTACCTACATATGAAATCACAAGTTTTGAGGTGCCTTTTGCGCGGCAATATTTGAAACATAATATTTAAACATAGTTTTAGGTACTTTAAGAGCGTTATTTAATTAAAATAGTATTTTTCGTAGCTATATATATTCAATGTAGTTAATTTAAAACACTTTCTGAAAAGTTGTCCGATCCCCTATTGCTTTTATATAGCACTACCTGTAAATGAACAACAGTTGCTTCTTCTCAGAAAGGTAGGTACTTGAACGTACTCTGAAAAACAAAGCGATGAATTTATCGACGCGTAAGAAAATAAAACCGGCCAAGTGCGAGTCGGACTCGCGCACGAAGGGTTCCGTACCGTTATCTATAAAAACGGCCAAAAATCACGTCTGTTGTATGGGAGCCCCTTAAATATTATTTTTATTCTGTATTTTAGTATTTGTTGTTATAGCGGCAATAGAAATACATCATCTGTGAAAATTTTAACTGTCGTAACTATCACGGTTCATGAGATACAGCCTGGTGACAGACGGACAGACAGACAGACGGACGGACAGCGGAGTCTTAGTAATAGGTCCCATTTTTAACCGACTTCAAAAAGGAGAACGTTCTCTGTTCGATTGTTTTTTTATGCTTGTTACCTCAGAACTCCGTTATTGATGAACCGATTTAGAAAATTATTTCATCGATATTTGACCTTGGACTTCGAAGATACATTGAAGTTGGTTTTTTTTTCTAAAAATTAATTGTACCCTTTGGGTACGGAACCCTAAAAACAGTTTATCTCAAAGTCATATATTTTTAAACGCCCCAAATTCCCCTCTTCGCCGATGTATGCTTTTAAATACACTCTTTACACTTTTTAAATACGTTTAATGCTTAAAAAGGAGTTATATTTACTTTTGTTAGTACTTTTGAAATCGCGCCAAATGTTCTTGAAGCAAATGTGTTAACGTCCAACGGTCGGCGACCTTCGCAGAAATAATATTTTGTGATTGAAATGTTGCTCTTGCAAAAGTGTATTTAGCTTTAAATTAACTCTTTAGATTCTTAGTCTTTGTGTTCATATCATAAGATTAATGAAGATGATAAAATTACCTTTGCAAAAAACAAAATTAAAACTTCGAAGCATGTATTTTCTGCTATCTTAGCTGTGCCCCGAGGTTTCACCCGCAGTTTTCCGAGATAAAAAGTAGCCTATTAGATGTGTTAATCCAGAGAATAAGCTATCTCCATTCTGAATTTCGTTGAAATCCGATAAGCTGTAACAAACACACTTATATACAAGCTTTTGCATTTATATTATTACCTAGTGTGATTTTATAATATTTTGGATACACAAAATTGTTTCAAACTTTAATATACATCAGTCTAATTAGATTTTACACGAAGACCTTACTCCAAAGACTTTATTTGTTTTGTTACCTAATGAATATGTTTGCCTTCTAAATATACAATTACCTTGCAAACTCTACACATTACACTTTCCCTGAATTCGCTAAAACTTGACGCATATTCTGTATTCCCTTGTTGTTCTTCAAAATAGTTGTAAAGGTCTACATTGGTACAAGCCAACGGCAACGTTTCCAACATTATGTTTGTATAAAATATTTTATTTATGAACTTAAAGTGGGGCCAGAGGGGTCCTATTCTCGTTACGAACTATTCTACAAGTAAAAAATAGGTATCATCAAGAAGGTCTAGTACATATCTACCAATACTATAGTAGAATGTCTTCTTGATGTAATCTTGATGTGCAGAGTTAGTGGGCACGGTGGTGGAGAGAAATAACACACGGACAGTTCGGTATTAGATAGCACTATATTATTCACAATATAAGACCCTAATACATAGTCAATTTGTAAGGATTACTACGGATAAAAATATCTAATACAAAATAAGCCGGCATCAGCATAGAGAGAGAGAGAGCGGAAGTAAGTAAGTGACAACGGACACAGACAGACACAGAGTTGCCAGTTTTATATTTTGATGTATGTCAAAATCGTTCGTTCAAATATTTAAGGTTGCATTCACATGTAATACTATATTATCAAAAACAGCAGGACGATCATGTATCTTTTATTTCAACCAATTTCAATAAGAAACCAGTTACGATGATGGTTTTGCGATCACATAACCCGTTTGTTGCAATCAAACGTCAACGAAAGCTCAATTAAAATTAAAATAAGTTTTGACAAACAAAGTTTATATCGATATATAAACCATAGGCAAGAGCCGTATTACACAGTAAAATTGAATAGATTGGGCGTATACATAACGATTCATAGCACAATCTCGCTTTAAAAATTTGTCGGGTAATCGATAGGAGCACATTGAAATCGAGATATAAAAAGTTACATGATCTTATTTTATCGATTAAAATAAATTTCTATATATCGTCTTAAATTCTATTGCGTCGTCTATAATTTCTATTGCACGTTAGTCCGCAATATGCGATGTTCGCAACAGACTTACGCGATCGCCTTGCTGAATGGAGAGTTGAATGTAACTTTGCAGTCATTAGCTGTCCTTCAATGACGACAAAACATGAATTAGATACGATTAAACAATAGGTCTCGCATCCTCATTCACTGTCAAGTCTAGTAGTAAATGCAATAACACAATCGTTTCGTACCTTTTTCGCAATTACAAACAAACAACTAATGCACACTAGGTAACATTTTTATGATCAGCTAACGTAATGAATACCCAGCGTACGTAATAAATAATAATGAAACCCGCCTATTACACACACATAAGGAGAACTCCGACATTTCTAACAATACGGCATAGCTGCCGTACCTTATACACACTAACCCGAACTAATATTATGAATGCGAAAGTGACTTTGTCTGTTTGTTAGGTTTTCACGAATAAATAGCTGTAACGATCTTGATTAAATTTAGCACAGATCTCTGTACGGGCTATCTAGCCCGTAGCCCGGAGAAGGACATAGGACGCCTATTTATCATTTTTTTTTATCGCTTTAGCATTAAGTTCTCCTTTTGTACATTACTTGTTACAGTGCAATAAAGAATTAAATACTTAAATAAATACTTATCGAAATATTATATACGCGTGGTTCCCAAGGGATATAATATAATCTTAATCTAATTAAATTTCCCCCGTGGTAGGTCTTATGCGGGAGGCGGTTTGGGCGATTGCTTTGCCAGTAATAGTGCGCAAACATTACTGTATTCCGGTTTGAAGGGCATTGTAGGCAGCCAAATTACTGGGCATATGAGACTTAATATCTGATTTCCTGCGGTGATGAACGCAATGCAGTGCTACGCAGAGCTTTTTATGGCATTAAAAATTCTGGATGGCACTGCAATTGTTATGGGCAGGCGTGATGGTTACCATCAGGCGAACGACTTGCTCGTCTCATAACTCGGTTAAATATAAAAGAAAATAACAGGCGCACGAAGTCGCGGACTGCAACTAGTACAACATATAGCGTAAAATTTTAGAGGTTGCGTTACCGTAACGAATGCAAGTCGACGCGGAAGGACCGAACGCTCCACTTTTGTATGAAACTATGCAGCTGGTTGCTTATTCGCTTCAACATAAAGAATTACTGACTAGTGACATTATTTCAATGAGTCCTGGGCCCCAATTCACTATGACAACTTGGCGAAATCACGTCGATTCCTCATTTCGAAATCATGTCGATTCCTTAATTAATAAACGACATCTCTATGACGCATTCATATATTCATATATATGACGTGTCATAGAGAATACAAATTTCGCAGATGTCGTTTATAAATGAAGGAATCGACGTTTTCTCGAAGCAAGGAATCGCCAAGTTGTCATAGTGAATTAGGGCCCTGTAGGAACATTTAGGGAAATTTAAGGATTTCTTTTCGAAATGTATTTTCTGAACTCATAAGTGCACTTGACCAATGAAATAATTAAACAACAGACCTCCTTCCGACAACTCAGCTGGCAAAATACAAATCTACACTCGAGAGCAATGAATCCGGGTCACTTAAAGAATGTTAAAAATCTCGGAAACTAAAAATGATAGGTTAATGCAATAAATTGTATTTAATAGACAATGTAATACTCCTTAAATGAAAGTAAAAAAAATATGAGTCACCATACATTTTATTAACACAAAATTACATAAAGAAAAAAACTGCTGATCTCTCCTTAAAACAAAAATAGGAAACATGAAATTTTTGAACTTTATTACGATTTTCTTGAATTTTAATACTTCGTATTGCCTCCTCGTGCTTCCATTACTGCGTTTACGCGGTTTGGCATGCTGTACACCAAGTTCCTTATACGATTTTGGGGAATATTCTCCCATTCCTCTGTGAGAGCAATTTTGAGCTCACGAAGCGTGATTGGGGGAGGGTTTCGTTGTTTTACGCATCTGCCTAGCTCGTCCCAAGCATGCTCGATCGGGTTGATATCCGGGCTGCGCGCTGGCCACTCCATACGAGTAATGTTCATATCTTGAAGGTAGTCATTCACAATCCTACCTGTATGAGGTCGGGCATTGTCATGCATAAATATAGCATCCTCACCTAAATTGACCATAAATGGACCAACGTGATCATTGAGGATTTCTTCCACATATCTTACGCTAGTTAAAATACTTTCACTACTTCTGAAAATACTTTCTTCCTTTATGACTTGCTTATCCTTTCACCACTTAGCGCCACCATTCGGTCCTCAAGACCGAAATGGCCCTATTAAGAAACCAGATAAGCTGCGTTATCGATATCAAAGGAATATCAATAATAGAGATCTGCATTGTGTCTGAATGACACAGATCGTTATTCGATCTGTGTAATGTGTATCTTATTATGTAATGTAATGGCGCTACCATAATCAAATATTTGGAACAGCTGAATTACGCTCGGTTTTATTTCATTTTGTAGTGATACTACGATTTGCAAACACATAATTAAATACAATTGCAGTCGTGGATAGATAGACAGTAGTCGTAAAGATAACGAAATGTTTCGTTACTTGCATATCTAAGAGTAACTGCTATAATTGGAACGGTTGCTTACTCGATCTTTTCAAAATTAGTGTTGATGCACATCCCGGAAATTCTTTAATCTTGAGGTAGTAGGTATATTTTTTTAATGACATATATACTCGTAGACAAACAAGCAGACGGCCCACCTGTATGGTAAGCGGTAAACGTCGCCTATGGGCACCTGCAACAATCGGGGCACCACTGCAACACTGGTGCGTTACCTACCTTAAAGGACCCTTTTCACCCTTCTTTTAAAATACCCCAATGTTATAGCTCCGCTGGAAAACTTTGAGAGGTAGCCCATTCCATATCTTGCAGGTGAACGCCAGGAAAGATCTGGAGAATCCGACAGTATGCGATTTCCATAGATATGTGGATGGGCTTACATATTGATAACCTTGGACTATAAACAGCATTATAGAATGTTGTCTTGATTTTTGGGAATCACAGATGCATTTATACCTATCTAAACGTCAACTTATCACAAAGACTCTACCACCGCATTGCAAAAAGAACTGCTACCACAGCTGCTACTCAGAAAATACGGCAATGAACTGAGAAACTTTTTTGACAAACATTGTACAATTATGTCTTGATTTTTTGGGCATCACTGACGCATCTATTTATACCTAAACGTCAAGTCATCGCAAAGACTATCACCGCATTGCAAAAAGAACTGCTACTAAGAAAATACGGCAATGAACTGAGAAGCTTTTTGACAAACATTATACAATTATGTCGTGATTTTTTGGGCATCACTGACGCATATATTTATACCTAAACGTCAAGTCATCGCATAGACTATCACCGCATTGCAAAAAGAACTGCTACTAAGAAAATACGGCAATGAACTGAGAAGTTTTTTTGACAAACATTATACAATTATGTCTCGATTTTTAGGGCATCACCGACGCATCTATTTATACCTAAACGTCAAGTCATCGCATAGGTTATCACCGTATTACAAAAAGAACTGCGACTCAGAAAATACGTCATATAACTGAGAAATGTTTTTTTACTTCTCTGTACAATTAGAAGAATAAGCAATCAACTCATCCACTAAATAATAAATATATCCTAGTTCTGAGGCCAACAAATTGTAGGCACAACTATAAAATAATAATGTGAATGGTAATAGAAATCATTCTAATAAAATTGATAATTATGTAATTCAATTTTATAATTTTATTCCATGTACTTATATTAATAATGACATGAAAATATTGTAATTAAGACTTGCCTAAAATATCAAACTTTGTGAGTATAATGAATAAATAATACTTTTCTACAAGTATTCTTTTCCAAATTTGACCTACTTTTCGAATCGAAACTAAATTGATAAACTGTTAGATCAAAGTGCCAAACAAATGTATGAATACACCTGCTGACCTATATTTACGTTAAATCTAACACAATTCTTGAAAATAAATCCAAGCAGAAAACGCAATTTAAACGTGTCAGCTAGTAAACATTGTTGAAAATAAATAGTTTTGGTTGCTTTTGCGTAGTAAGAAATTGGGAAAATTTGTCTTCAAGACCTAAAAAAAAATGGAAGCCGTTCTAATACGATCTATGATTATTAGCGGTGCCAATTTTACCCAACAATTTTTATCTAACGCGCAGTTAAACAGTACTTTGAAATTATAGCGGGTAAACGAGCTGTAAACATGTTTTGATCAACGAATTAAGGACGAGTCGTAGTTTTCCAAAAATAATTGCTTCTAATCTCATGCTGTTGTTTACGTCTATGTGATCTGGACAGTACTTAACTGTAACGGAATATTCCCAAGGGCATTGGATCATTATCTTTATGAGCCTACTAGCTACGCCCCGCGGTTTTACCCGCCGTTTCCCGGGATAAAAAGTAGCCTATGTCCTTTTCCAAGACCTAAAAAACCTACATACCAAATATCATGAAAATCCGTTTAGTGATTTTTAGGTAATTGAGTAACAAACAAACATCCATCTTGACAAACTTTCGCATTTATAATATTAGTAGAATTAGTAACATCTAGAAGAGATACTGTTGTAGCTGCACCATTTTTTCAAACTTTTATTTAACTTGCAATGATTGGGTCAAATTTTGCAAGTTGAATAAGAACCATTTCCTTTTGCATAGGTACCTACTTGTCAAAGTCCGATGATAATGCAATATTATGGTGACAGCCAGCTGATCTGATGATGGAGACGGAAGGTGGGCAATGGAACTTCTTAACGGATAATCGTAAACTGCTAGTGTTTGGGCTCATTTTAGTCTGCTCGCGGTTCTGATTACGAATTTGTTGAAAGCTTGTCTTGAAAAATATATTTTTCAACAAAAATCTCGTTTTATGTTACTAACTGGGGCGAGACGAGCAGGTCTTTTACCTGATGGTAACCATAACAGTTGCAGCACCACCCAGAATTTAGTTTTGCAAAAACGTGCACGGCACTGCACTGCATTGGCCAGGTTGAGCCTCTCAGAATGTCCTGTATTTTCCGCTTAAACTTTTTATTCTATTCTTACCGGAATACACTACTGAGTAATGTTTGCTTCCTGAGTTCATATCTGTATTCGTTATATCTCTGGTTACTCACATACCTATCCTAAAAAAATGTAATTAAATAACATGAACGATCGCCAATGAAAAGTTACCTGAAAAAATGTACTGAATTTTCACCTATTTTCACAGAAAACCCTAACAGACTGAACTGCTCTCCTCCAGAGGTAATCATGACGGAAGCAGACGCCATGGACCCAGATTCTGATGATGAAGCGGGAGGCGAGAGGAAGGACTCGCTCGACGTACAGGAAGAAGGTAAGAATAACCTTTATGCACAACACGACGGTAAAAAGCTGTGATTTTCTTCAGCGGTTTAAGAGTGTAACAGATTGACAACTCTACAAAATTATATATTCATCAAATATCCGCATTTGCTCATATAATAGTGAAGGGAAACATCGTGAGAAAACTCACATGTCATAAAACCATTGGAAGACTTCAACAACTCGTACTGGGCTCGCGTGGTGAGGTTTCGCCTTCGTTCTCTCTGTCTGAGAGAAATCCTGTGTCCCAGCTGTGGGATACTGGGAACGACGGAATGTGTAGACATCCTTGGGATACCTATATGGTTTAACAAACATAATGTATCTAGGTATTCTTTTCACTATATATGTATAGGTATATTTTTGTTAATGAAGACTTGAAGAGTAATGTGAATGTACACATATTATTTTCTTTGTGTACAGACGAATTGTACGAATGCTGACGAAAGGGGCGGTTCACATTCATAACTCACCCGGACTTTCCCGACTTACCAACACATACACACAGGTTTTACAACGTTTATATATATGTGTTCTCAGTGTGAAACTGTTGGGACCTTTGTCCTGTTTCCTTGTTTGTCGGTGTCGTCCTTTCAGTCTGATACCTTCGTAGATGCTCGTTTTGCCAGATATACCTTGATGACTTGTGTTAACTTCTCTTTAATAAATCTATACCTACCTATTTTTAAAAATTCATTGTAACCTTTCCGACATTACCACAGTTCTTCTGAATGTTTTCGGTATAGAGATCGGTACAAATACAACATTTTAGTAATAAGTGATGTATATATGTATTCTTGATATATTGGAGGCCAAATATTTTAATACTGCAATTTTTTATATTTTTAATGTGTTTTTGTATTTAACGTAAGTACCTACTTATTGTGATCTATGTCGTAGTATAGTCTAATAATATGTAAGTTTGTTTAGAGGCTAATTAAAGTGAATTAGGCAAAGCTACAATGTGTAAAAATCAAGTATCGCAGACAAATAATTTCTAAACCAGCCCCCGTAGGCCCGTCCCCATATGTCCCTCAAACGCCAATCGTATATCGTGTTGAGCTCAAATTAAGATAAGATATAGAACATGCCATTGCTTATTGACACAGATGCTTCTTAACACCGAAATGTTATTCATTGTTGATCTGATCACTTATTTTGCAAATATATAATTAATATTTAATCGCTACAACATTATCTAACTTTCACAACATTGTAAAATTTCATTAATATGAAGCATCTTCTCTATTCCTTCCATATTTTGCAAGAGCTTGTCCTTTAACGCTCTGGTTGGTCCCAAGGATTGCGCCCGCGCAGCCCGCACTAGATGGCCCGCCGTTTCGTCATCGCAATGCGCTTAATAGAACTATTAACTACCTAATTAATTAGCAAAGTTTTAGAGCGTGTGATGAAAATGTGAAATATTTTTGCAACTATGTGAAAGATTGAAATTGGGTTCTTGTTTGAAGGGGAGCGCATAATTCAAAAACTAAAAACCTACTCTAAAAAGCGTAACCGCAACCGTGCAAAAATTGTAATCGAAATTGCTCAAATCACTTATGATACTAAAATTAACTGCTGAAACCTGAACATATTTTCAGCTCTTGATAATTATAATTTCTAAGACGACTTTTTATGCATCCGTAACATCTCATTTTGTGTCTCTCGTCGACGAGTCCTTATGTTTTTCCTCTATACCTACTCGTAATACCAAACGGCAACCCATCCTTTCATATCATCTCTACTGGCTCCCTTCCTGTTCAACAAATCTATGATTGTTGGCTAAGAGCCCTTTTCCTTTGTGAGGTGGAGGCCCAATGAGCGCGCTGGTGGCTGGACTTCGGCGCGCCGGTTCAGCTCATTCCTTATCTGCCCCAAAATCGAGCTCGTCTTCGAGATCCTTGCCGCCTTCGCCTAGTCACACACCCAGGTACGTACCTTGGTAGATAAATAACACCTAACAAACATAAGTAGGCTGACCTTTATCCAGAAATTTGCAATGTTTGATTGTTTTTTCTATTCACATTGAGGTAGCGAAATATATCTCAGCTAGTCAATCGGGACCGATCCTCGGTTTCTTTTGCATTTTTGTTGGATGCGATTGGGATAAAAGCGTAGATCGATAAAACTTAAGCTGTTTCATGAATGTCGATAGATTTTTAAACCGTTACAATCTAATAATTTTGGAATTCACTCCAAAACAAATAGAAAACATCACAAAATGTCACATCAACCATTCTAAATACTTAGCTACCACAGTACATTTATTTCAGGCACTATGTTTTAGGTATTGTGGTTTTAGCCTATAGTTACTTGATATATAATAGTAGGTATAGATGAATAGTAATCGATTACTTTTAATGGACTTATTGTAAGGGCAGTTCTTTACAAATTGCTTCCTCTACTGACGACCCCGAACCATGACGTTTATGGGGATACTGCACTCTAACCTTGCGTCAGGCAACAAGTAATAGTTTCTAGGTCGCTATCGTCGATCAAGCGGATAGATTTATTAGTTCTTAGCTACATGTCTAGTACATCATCCACAATAGATTAATAATATCATACTGATTATCGTTCTTTGTTACCTATATTTTTAAAGCTAAGCAGGTTTTCCTCTTCCGTGGCCATCATCAATTAAATGTATCCGTGTTCGGAATCAGCTTCATCAGGATATAAAATAATAAAAAAAGAAACGTAGTTGCAGTGTATGGTCTGAAAGCAAGAAGTATAGCGCAATTGAATCTCCCAACACACATCCTCATAAAATATGTGTCATATTTTGTCATCTATTGGGATAGAACATGCCATAACACATTTCACGATCAGCTTATCTACCGTAAAGGAAACAGTCTCTGGAGCCGGCGGGGAACCCGTTCGGCGCGTGCGGCGCGACGTGGGTGTCGCGGGGCGGCGTGGGCGCCATGCTGCAGCCGGCGCTGCGCAGCGCGCTGCCGCCGGACGCGCTGCTGGCGGCCGCGCGGGACGCAGCGCCTGAGCTCGCCGCGCGCCTCTCGCCCGCACAGATACACGAGATGGTAAGTGTGCACAGTGCAGTGTCGCATGCTGCAGCCTCGTTATGAGGACCAAATGCAGCGGTCTGACTTGAAATTCGCATCATTTTAGAAGGCACCCGATATGACAAAGACCCAAAAAACCCTTTCTTCGTTTGTAGACATATTAAATGTTGCGAAAATCGCAATTTTCTTTGCGGGTCATCGTGGGTCTTACTGTCTAGGATCTCCTAAGGTTTATCCGCCTTTTTAATCTCATCATCTATAATTCCCTCCAATATGGTCAGCAACATTTCTGGTGTTTCCGATATCTTAAAGCGTCAGAGAGCGCTCCAACAGGCTAGCCGTCCGCCTAACACTCTTTTGGAAAAACTGCTCCAACGGCATACAGATCGAATAATACGAGTGACTTGTCAATTCAAATGAGTGTCCAACGGTGACGACTTGTCTCCGTCCCCAGCTGCAAGCGGTTCGCGAGGAGCTGTCGGCGGAAGACGCGAACTGTTCGGACGGCGGCGGGGAGGGGCGCGCGTACGCGCTCACCGCGCTCATGCTGCACTGCTGCGCCGCGGCACAGCTCGCGCAGCAGCGGGCCGACGCCGGCGCCGCGCCGCCCACCTGATCGCATTAAACTGTTATTCAATGTAGCTGTTGCTGTTTTATTTACCACCCTCATTAAAGACGTCTTGAACTAGATAGGAAGGCATATTTTTATTGCCTATAAATATACATATGATACATAATAAATACGTCCAACTATCACAAACATAGATCCTGGCCCCTAACTAGGATTTCCTGTACTTAAGGACCAGGAACTAAGAGGACCATGGTCCTACAACACCGAGACACGAAACAAATGCTTGCGCTTATTTATTTATTTTTCTGTGCTACTGTGTACATTTGTCCCGTCGCGAAATCAAACCCGCAAGCTCGGATCTATTTTTTTCTTTTTTTTTTGGTCTGAGAGCAGTCTTATTTTATTTTCTTCGGAAAAGTCGTTAATTTTCCGAAGAAAATAAAATAAGACTGCTTTCAGACCAGTCTCCTTGATGGTTCATCGAACATCATCTGAAATGACTAGACGACAGTGGCTTTGTTCGGTGTGATACTATTAAGGCTGGCAACGTCTAATGTCTGTGTAGCTTTCGAAATAGTCGAGTCTTATAGCATCCAGTTTTAAAGAGTCTAGTGTCCTGAAAGGTCCAGGGTCTATGTCATCAGTGTTCATTTAGATTTTTGTCGTAGCTTGCTTGACACTTCATGGTTCAAAGGTCGTCCATATTGTACCGGATGTTTCCAAGATCTGTCAGAAAATAGCTTACAAAGGCCGCCCTTCCGTTCTAAAATATGTTTAGTCATTTTCTAGATTAGGTATCTATTAAGAGGTTGGAAATCAAATTGATAACAAGTCGACTTTAAATAGCTCAAGTGCAAACTATAATAAGCGTCCTTCATCCCACATGCCAACAGAAAATGCTTAACATTGAAATTACGCACAAACCAGTTCACGAAAAACATGTGCGGCACATCCAGTGGCATTCTTCCCATCTAGATTTTGTCTACAAACAAAGAAAATTGTGTACGCAGATTCTGAAACAGCCGTATCATAAAAATTGCAACATGAAAGTGGAATCTATTGCGAAGAGCTTAGGTTGTTTTTTGAGTGAAAAACTTTGGAGATCAAAAACCTTACGCGTGCTAAACTGCGTCGAAGTTCGACCGGAGAGGAAACTGGCTTGTGTCCAGGTTTTCCTGAAATAGCACAAAGGATCGACCTCAACTTTCGCGGCGGAACTTCTGCGAAATGTCAGTGGTCGCGGGTTGGAAAATTTGGTGCGTCACCGGCGCGTGCGCATCCCTCCGCGCATGCGTTCGTGCGTGCATCAAGTTCAACATGACTGACGAAGTTTTCTTCACGTTTGTTTCAGTATGATGAAATATTGCATTCCCATTGCATTTTCCTTATGAGGTGTATTGTAAACTTTCCTATGTAGTATTATTTGTATTCCCTTATCTCACTATAGGAATAGAGGCGATATGTTTTGTTGTATCTACCTACAAATATGTATATTTTACATAGGTTCAGACTCAAATTATTTGAAACCAATTAGTCAGGTATTTTTTGCAGGTTGAGATTTCATCACATTTAAATGTTCAATTCACTTTATGAAGTCCTGTTCATTAATAACGCGTGATAAAATTTCTTTTCAAAGCTCTAAAAGCTTTGTTTCACCAAATGAATCAGTGCATGAGTAAATTCCGAAATCTAAAAATGTTACTCATTTCATCGCTTTTGTAAAGTGATGAGCACATGCACGCTTATACTGAACTAAAAGTAGGTGAGCAAGATTTTCCGTAACTACGGTGAGTCGGTGTAATGAATTTCCCAATAAATAAACTCTGATGTTCCGAAAACCGGGTCAAGAGAGAAGGAAATCGTTCTCGAGGTCAGCATATTAAAATTAGATTAGATATCAAACGATAGTAAATTCAGTATTTATAAACGAATTCAGAAGTTTTAAGGAAAATTAAAACAAGACAAAACAAAAAAAAATCGCTTGAATTGGATCCAAAAAAACAGTTCCGAAAGTGTAGGCTGAGATGGCATGGCACTGACCTACAAAATTGCACCAGATGTAGACAGAGTGCGAATGTAAACATTGTGTGGATAATGGAATCAACAAAAACGTTTGGTAAATTGGATGAATAGGTAAAAACAAAATGTTTGGTATACTCCTAGGTACCACAGCTTTGCCAGTTCCCGTTTGAAGGGCATTGTAGCCAGCGAAATTACTGGGCATATAAGACTTAATATCTGATGTCTCAGGGTAATGAGCGCAATGCAGTGCAACGCAGTGCTTTTTATGGTATTAAAAGTTCTGGGTGGCACTGCAATTGTTATGGTCGCTAACCATAAGGCGAACGACTTAAAAAAAATAGCTCTATAGGCAGAAGTTTTGGTTCGTTAAGTGATTATGTTTACAAAGAATAAATTGATGCATTCTGGACTCCAGATTTAGTAATATATTCGATACCTCTACTTACTTAAAAATATACATTTGTGTGTGGTTGTATCTCAGCTTCAGCTCACAGTATAGACTTCTGAAGTTCAATTCTATTTAAATTTAGGTAGAGTCAATAACAACTCGATGTAGAGTGTAGAGAAAACATGCTTACGTCTCACCAGGATAAGTTCTCTGTTTATTTCGTTAAAATAAATAGACTGCTTCTGCTTGGTGCAAATTTATACAAGTTTACCTAGTAAGTAAGTACCTACCTATGAAGCGGAACACGGGAGTTAGGAATATATAGTTTTGGCAACGATTCAAGGTTGGCATGGACGAAAATCTGCGTCTCTCTTTGGCCAACGTACAGGTAATGTGCTTTCTGCGTTCTCTGACAATACTGAGGACATCAAGTCATATGATTGCGCAAGCACCCTCCATAATATGACGATGAGACTGGTACCTAGGTATTACATCTATGTAGATAAGGTAGAAACGCTTCGCTATTAATCTTCATTTATTACGTAGGTGTATAAATGCATAAGTATCTAATCTAGTGAAGTACCTACAAAGCTATTGCAAATATCTTTGGACAAGGTTTTGCTAATTAATTTCAGATTAATAACACTTTTCTGAGTGGGCTGTCGATTTCTGTCACGAACTATAGCGCCACTAATGCGTGGACAAGGCCGTTCGTCGACACGATCACTGATCCCGTATCGAGTCGATACTATGGATTGATCTAGATATACCTTTGAAAAAGTGGTTTACGTACCCACAGAAAGGAAGTCATTTATTATGCACACATGTTAACTATGATATGTCTAACAAAGACATGCTTTATTTCATCGTAATGAAGTTTTCGCATCAAATGCGTCCGCAATAAATTGCAACACGCGGCCGCGCTGATGGATGGCACATTGTGAATTAGGCTGGAAAATCACGTTCGGCTCAGCCTTTCACATCGATCAGCAAACGGGCATTCAAACGCGGGCTATTCAGCCGCGAACAAAGCCTATCTAATAACGGAATCCAGACATCAGACACACAATGCACTCATTGAAAACATGACAATGCATCCTGAAAACTAAATCGCAGGATTGTTTATCCAAGCGAGAAACAGCCATCTCTTTGTGTTGAACCGTGACGACGATTGAACCCTCATTTATTTTCCGCGTGCTTCCGCCTGAATCTGCGTCAACTGCGCAGCAGACAGTGCGAGCGAGTCGGACGTTTGTTATTGTTGCTTTCTCGCTCGCGCACCACGCTTCTTTGTTTTGGCAACGATATAAAGGCAGGGTGCAGACGCGGTGAACGAATTTTTGCAGAGTGCTGCCGCGGACCCAGACGCAACGGCGTTTCGGAGCGGCCGTAGATGACACGCGATTCTTTCAGCTGGTGAAAGACTTACTTCGTGATAGTGATTTACCTTTTTGGTACTGTTTGGAGTTTTGTGCAGTGACTGTTGATCAAGTGCAGTGATGAGGCCCCCTGCGGATTGCGATGGAGGAGCGAGGCTGCCGGCGGAGGCGGAGGAAGGCGACCCTCGGGCGCCGGCGATGATGATCTGCGCGCGGCTTGCGGGTCGCGCCATCATCAGGGTTGTGGGACGGTGTGAAGACGCCCAGGAGAACAGCCAGCTTGGTGCGTATTTTGAGCTGATAATTCAGTACCTATATAATTACCTATAAAATAAAGTTAAATTAATAACAGATTGCGCTCATAAAAAACGTTTTGCGAATTTTAATTACCTAATAACTAACAGCCTAACTAAGTACTTAAGTAGGAACTTAGAGATACTTAAACAAAGGAAATCACGTCCTCAATAGAAATCTAAATTGAAGTACACCTACTTACCTACATCCTTCTTCTATTTAATTAAATATTTAACAACTTTTTTATTATTATTGGCATGATTTGTTTTGTTCGTTTTGTTTTTGTCTTTATCTTATCAGGACCTATCACAGTAATTGCGATGTTGAATGATTACTAACATTGTTGAGACAGCAGTGACATGAGATATAAAATTTGGGACGCCTTACCGATATCATTTTAAAGGAATTAGGAGCATTAGACGAACTCTACCTACTAACACACATAATATCTTCCTTCTATTATCTTCCGTAATATTTCAGATAATATTGATTAATAATCGCGATGGGACAAATGTTTGTGAACAGAAAAAAAAGCGCAAGCATTTGTTTCGTGTCTGGGTGTAGTGGGACCATAGTTCCTGGTTCCCGAGATACAGAAAATCCTAGTTAGGGGCCAGGATCTATGTAGGTATTTCATCCTATAGCGTATTGGGCGTAAAATCGCTGCGTAGGTATGATATTACCCGACTACGGCAACGCCAAAAAGAAGGGTAATGTATTAACAGTATGTTTGTGTTTACGTATGTTCCACCGTAGCGCCTAAACTACTCATCCGATTTTGATGAACGAGGTTTCAATCGATTCTTTGTTATGGTCCGGGTGACAGACTATATTTTTGCTATCGTAGTAGATAAACTTTTTGGTAACATTTACGTCGTAGTCGGGTTTACTGAAAACTCACAAGTCACACTACAACGAATAATTAGTATTCATTGCTGCAAATATCTTAAATGCCATATTTGTATGCCAAGTTTAAGCCGGTTTTGAAATAGAGCTCTAGAGCTCGCTCTTTGGCCTATTCTATCATAAAAATATCATATAATAATTATCATCTCTCAAATGGTAATCATTAAATTATGCGTTACTAAATAAATGCCACTATCAAGAAAGAAATACAACTTTGAGATGCGAAGACTCTACAAAAAAATTTGACAAAACACTTATTATGTAGAACTAGAGACCATGAACTAATTGAGTGACCGTGACCAATACATGAGTTCATAGTTAATTAAAAAAATATAAACAGCAGTAACTTTAGTATTAAGTAATATCTACCTAATATTTACATGTATTATAACTCGTTTAATTTGAGACAAGTTAAGACTAAAACAGCGCATCATCCATTCTACATCTAAACTTACTTTCGTTGTTGCCTCCCCTTTTTTCATATAAACACTGTTTAATTTTAAAAAACTTTGTACCCATAGCAAGTGTTTTAGTAACAGTGGAACACAAAAAAGTGCCGATTTAAGTTTTTATCACACTTTTTCGCCATCTAAAAAGTCTGAAAGCAGCTCTACCATTTTTTGAGCAAAAGCCAATGGTTTTTAGAGATTGGTCATTAAGGCTGTAAAAGTGCAAATATACCAACTACGTACATAGGTACGTACCTACTTTGTTACGCAAATTACAACCATCATTAGGCTCATTTCCACTCCACCAATCCCCCTTGAATAAGTAGTGACGCAATAGTGGACCTAACGACTTTCCACTGCCATTAAACTTTTTTATTTAGCTGTTACGTCTCACTTTAGCAAGATATATTTTTATTGCTTTCTCAACACTTACAACTAAACTCAATTACAATAGGATGGATGACAAGGTCTTTTTATATTTTTTACCTTACTTCTACTCTGCTGGGGTATACATACCGCTGCCCCCCTACCCATATGTCCCTCAAGCGCCAATCGTATATCGTGTTGAGCTCGGATGAAGTTGTAGATTTGCATTTGCTTCTTCAATATTAGTTTGCCTTGAGACAGTTTACTGACTTTTCTTGAGAAGGGTTCTTCTAATGCATGTTGTTGAAATTTTGTACCTCATGGTTATGAGGTAGAAAATTTCAACAACATGCATTAGATCGAAACGTAGGTAGGTACGGTATTACATTACAAATGTTTTGCTCATATCATATCATAATAGACAATGTAAGTTCCTAAACAAAATTGTCGACAGCATCGGCGCGAAAAAAATAAAAACATCAACCGACCAAACGAGTTTATGCAAATTCAACTCTTAACTATTCAGCACAACGCATAAAATAAACGACATCTCGAATTTAATAACGCGAATATGTCTAGTTTTGCAACAACGCTACAACTCTTCTAACTAGGTGGGTCTTGAATGAGTGTTAGTTATGTACATTTAGGTACCTACATTCTACTTTCGCAAACGAAGATATCGCGTATATCGTGTAAAATTGTGAAACTGACCGAGGCCAATCCGCAGTCTGTCTTGGTGGCCTTTGTTACGCGGATTTATTTCACTATGTGTGTTTAATTACTATACGTTGCACACACAATCGCTATTTGCAAATAGAGGATCAGATAAACCTCTTTTTACGTAGAAATGTAATATAATAGTACCTATATACCTTTATATACCTATATCCTATATACCTATATATAGGAGATACCTACCCACTCAATTTTAGACATATTGTTTAAAAGGTATTAGGTACGAGACTAAGAAAGTAGGTACTTGCATCAATGTAAAGACCTAAAATATGTAGTAGGTACTATTAGGTCTTTAACCTAGAGTTTTAGATTTCAGTATTCTGTGATTAAAATGTGCATGCAGAGAAGGGATAACGATTCAATTTTCGAATTCGAATTTTGATTCAAAAGTTATGTTTAAAAAAAGGCAAGAAGTAATAAGAAATCAAAAGTATTGCAACCTTATTGCAAGCGTCTTGCAATGACATAAAAGTCAAGGCGGGTAAAATAAACCACAATTTCCGGTAAATAAATATACCAACTGGAAACTTTCCAATTCTTAAAGAACACGTATTTTCTTTTTTTAAACTTAAATATTTATCTGAGGAAGTGTTTTGTCCGAGAGACGCTATACGTACTTATTCAATGTAGGTCTCTTCTACACTATTAGGTATTCTGTGCTTCTGTGATTATTATAATATGTGGCCATAGAGCATAGTACCTACGTAGGTACTCTAAGCGCTATGGCCTCATAATTAAATATTTTGTGTCTTTTTTAAAAATATAATTGTTCTTACTATTAGTAGACCAAAAAAAAAACATAATGCTTTATAATATTTTGTTGAATTATACATTTTATTGTTACCTGACGTTCAAAAGTGTACAGATGTACCAAATTGAAATAAATTATTTGAATTGAATTGAATAATAAATGCGACGTTCGAAGCATTTATAAATTGTGCGCTATTTTGGAGAAACTTTTGTGCAGTTGAACACGTTCCCATCATCTCGTGTTATACTACGTTTGACACGATGGAATCATTATTTGTGTATCCAAAAACTTCGCTACTCATTCCTATTGTTAGTTACAGTTACCCATTTCTCCCGTTTCAAAAAAAAAACTCAAAACTCAGAATAGAATAGAATAATTTATTCACCATAATAACTCAGTTTGTTATTCTAGGCAAGTCTTAATTACAATATTTAATCAAAATCTCTTTATTCATGTTTGGCATCACAGACGCACTTATGAACGTCAAATTATCACAAGACTCTACCACCGTATCGGAAAAAGAACCACTACTCAGAAGATACGGCAAGAAACTGACGGGCATTTTTTTTAGAGATTTTGTTACATATTTTTGTATTTCTACAATGTTATTTTTCTTATGTACCAGTTGGCTGCTTTGCAGAAGTGGAATGTTCCAAGCATCTTAGTCGTCTATATAATTACGAACAGTATAGTATGCTTTTCTCATTAGAACAGTCTTAACGCGTAATTTGAATTTACTTTCTGTGACCACCGTTATACATTTTGGAATTTTATTATAAAAACGTATACAGTTGCCCATAAAGGTTTTGTTCGTTTTAGTCAGTCTGTACCTAGGTGCAACAATCCTATTCTTATTTCTAGTGTTTATGTTATGATGGTCACTATTTAATTTGAATATGTGGAAGTTTTTACGAACGTGCATTATATTTTCATAAATATATAAAGATGGTAAAGTTAATATATTAATTTGCTTAAAAATCCCTCAATGAGTCGCGGGGACCACGTTGTCGAGATAAATAACTTAAATAACTCATGCATGATAATCTGGTAACTATAGTTAGTAGGTAAGTACTTAGTTTATACAGTTCCACTGCGTCATCCGAGGCCGAGTTAGGTTCTCTACCCATAGCACACATCCATGGCTGGAGCTAATGGTACTTACCTACCTATCTATTGTAGAATTGCGCAGTTTATTATGATTATAACAGTTATAACTCTGCCGGCTTTAAACCATCTTCTTCTTAATCGTTTCACTCCTGTCAGAGAGGTCGTGGTCATCAATTGGAGTCCTTATTTGATGTTGTGACAAGCTTCACAACGCGTCGCCATTCTTCTCTGACGGCTGTCTTTCTCTTTCGTGCAAGGAATGTTCAATGGCCTTCCTGATCTGTCGATTTCATGGGCGATCTCTCCCGCGGCCGCGCTCGAGTACCCTCGATTGCCCTGAACCTCTAACGGTTATATGGACACGCTCCCACGTCGGGATAATATACATGCCCAAAGAAATATACCAACTATAAACCATACCAACCTCGTATAGGTATATGTAATACAAAGATCTTGAGGTTAGATAAGTTACAATACAGTTTTTACGTCCAACTAAACCATATATCGGCTCCCGGAAGGCACAACCGTACAATGTGTGCGTTAACACGCGGAAGCCGCACGCACATGGCTCTATTCCGCGCTATAATTGTGCCACTACAAAACTATGCTTTAATCGTTTTGTAGCACATTCTCTAACTCAGTTGATGTGTTGTTCAGACGTATAAGAAAATAAAGTAGACAAACTGAAACGGTTCAGAACAGTCTAGGTATTATATCGGTATCTATGTATACCGAATAGATAATCTCTATTCAGCTAGGTACTTAGTAGTACTTACCTAACCAATTGTTTTATATATTTAGTATTACTATTATATATAATTATCAATTGCGGAGCGAGTGTGGCTCAGTGAAAGCAAGTGCTACTTTCGATCCGACGCACCCGAGTTCGAATCCCTCTGGCCCCGCACCGCTGACTTTCTTAAGTTATGTGCAGATTTAACATTCGCTCTAAAAACGGTGAAGGAAAACATCGTGAGGAAATTGGCATATCCAAGAATTAATTACAAAAATTCAAGGGTGTGTGACATCCACCAACCCGCACTGGGCCAGTGTAATGGATTATGGCCCATACTTGCTATGAGAGAAGGCCTGTGTCCCAGCAGTGGGAACGTGATGGGCTGATGATGATGATTAATTATATATACCTATTAGTAGGGAGGTTCCTAATGAATTCTGAATAGTGGGTAAAATTCCACGTTTTCCTACAAGCATATGCAATGTTAATATTTTGTTTTGCAATAACATCTCATTTATCTTTAACCTTAACATAATCCGACTCTCATGGCTGTACGTAATACCTACACAGGTAGGTACAGAATGTTAACCTTATCGAGATAATTATTCCATAAAAGAACTTCTTAGTAGACGGGTCGCTGACTCGCAGTACGATATTACACTTCCTTGTAAAACATGATATTATAATTCCTAATGATTCATCAGGTCTTTAGGTATAATGTATCAGATAAGTATGATGGTAAAATTATTAAAAAAAGAATAAACACCCTACTTAGAGCCGGTAAAAATGAAAAAATTGTTAAAAAAATAGATAAATCAAGGAGTTTATATGTAACTTTTCTTTCGTCATTGGCATAAAATCCAAGTATTAAAAGTGCGTTTATTAATCATAGTAAGTTTATAGAGAATTGGTCTGCAGATTTTAGGAGCATTCAGACCATTATCGTTACGCAAGTGGTTTGTTTGCCCCAGTTTACAAGATTTTAGAACGAATTTGCGTAAAATTTGAGACAGACATTGACATTGACACATTAAAAGAAAAAAATAAAATGTCAAATGCAAACGTCAAGAGGACATCGAAAATAGAAAATAGTAAAAATAATTTAGATTGTAATTAATAGGCGTAACATAATAAATGTGTTTGGTGTGTTATAAATAATAACTTCATGTTAGCGTTTATCTTTAGAATGACTAGCAAATTTTATCTACATGACTCAACAATAGCTTATCACAAAATCTACGACAGTTTCCTACAACAACAGTAGGACGTCGATATCAATAATTGTGTTCAGTTCCGTGTCTGAAAGTAGCTCACTGCTCATTTGCTGAGTTTATAAATAACCATTCGCGAGCACATGCTGAAAGGCTGAAACTACGCAGTTGTTAACCGAGCGCGGTGCTCAGTGCGTCAATAGTGCAGTAACCATGGCTCTGGCGGTTACGCGAGTGATTTTAAGATGCGAAGACGCTCAAGAGACGCAAGTACTAGGTAGCTAGATACCTTATTCTCTCTTTGTTTTGCTAATTATCAGCACTGGCACACATTCGAGGGTGACGTAATAGTAAAGCCGGGTTGTATAGCTGATATAGGTTCAGAAATGTTTCTGCACTAATAAACTCGACACTCATGCAGTGCAATGTGTCCTAAAATAATTGTTTCAGTTCGCAATAACTTTACTTTCGATGTCAAGATAAAGGCTAATGAGCTAGCAGGTAATAGACCATGCTGTCACAAACAAAGCGCAAACAGAGCAAAAATACTGCTAAAAGAAAAATTAACTGCCACAATTCAAATCTCAATTTTAATCTAAATAAATATGAAATGAAATGAAATGAACTCTAGTTAGTTCAGTGATAAAAACCTAGACTGTAATTCATGTACTTTATTTCCTCTTTTCAGACCTGTCAGAATGTCAGCTGATGCAAGTGCCCGATGCAGTTTACCACCTAATGCGACACACGGAGCTGAAGAGCTGTGACCTCAGTGGGAATGTCATCACCAAGATACCTCCAAAGTTTGCCGTCAAGTTTAGTTTAATTACAGGTGAGTCATAAACTACTAATCGTTTTGCAAGATTCTTAATTAATTACATTGTAGAGTAACATAAAACACAATGCAATATTGTGTAAGTTAGCAACAGTAATAATTTCTATGCTTCCACACTTAAAATAGCATATTACAATGAAAAAAATGCGATGTATATAAACTAATTATAAAGTGAAAGTCGGCTCAGTCAGTAGAACATCATGATACAAATACAGAAATGACATAAATGATTGCATGTTAATTATTTGGCAACATTTATAAATGTTACAAATAAGCGGCCAACACTCACTTCAGGTTGCTAAGCCATTGGCATGAGGTGTGATATTATCAGCCTAATAATATGTCAGTTGTAATGTAGTTAAGAATACTATCATTCAAACTTCATATCTCTTATTTCTGATTTCCAGATTTAAACCTTGCAAATAACCAAATGGGCAAGCTGCCAGACGAACTGTGCACGCTAGCCTGCCTCGAGCGACTGGACATCTCGCACAACACCTTCGTGGCCCTCCCTCACATAACGTTCCAGTGCCCGAGCCTCCACACCCTTCTAGCACACCACAATCAGATTATTGGTATGTAATTTTGTTTATTTTTGGCTAAGGTTATTTATTCAACATAAAACAGGATTCATGCAATGTTTGATGACATTCGTAAGTGTTATATAACATTGATTTACATTTAGTTTGAGTTTAAGCAGAAGAAATGTAAATTGGTTGCTTAAGAATTGAGATATTAAAAACTACTGACATAATATTCATAGTAATGGCACATTCAAGCAATCATAAATGATGAGGATAATAATAAAATAAACAAATAACGCCCAATGATCACATACATAGATCCTGACCCCTAACTAGGATGATAAATAGGTACTTACAGATAAGGAAGGAAATAACTACAATTCTAGTTTTCATGACATGATAATATTTATAAATTGCATGAGTAAATTAGATAAAGGAATAATTTTAATTTGTATCATATCATCTTTACAGAAGTGGATGTCGACCGATTATCCAGATCTCGAGCGCTCGAGTATGTAGATCTTAGTGACAATCCCATCCCCCCACGGACTCATGATGAGCTGAAACAACTCTCACGGCCTTCCGTCTCCATCTCCGAGAGACAGAAAGAAGACTGGGAGGAAGATCTCTTCTAAATACACAAATATTAAAGACTTAATAGGACAGAAGGTTGGCAAGAGTAAGGCCTTATAGTATTTCCTAGGGTTCGGTGCAATATGCAAAGCTGCTGGTCCTAACTAAGCTGTGATCTATCTCTGTGAAAAGAGGACAATATCTATGTGTTATGTGTATTGTGTATGTGATTGTTAATGTGTGACAGTAGCCCCAGTTCATAACCTGTAATTAAGTTAAGATAGGAAACCAAGGTAGAGTAAGCCGACTTTATAATTGTCTACAATTTAGAAATGATGTTTTTTACAAGCCATTTGTTGCTTTCATAACATAAGTAATGGTGAAACCAGGGCTAATCGTCATAGCTTTATTTGCAAGAGATTAAGTATTCTCAGTCTTTTGATGTGCTCAAAAGAATATTTTTGTATATTAATTAGGATATAATCAAAATATGAACTAACAAAATTATAAAGCTAACGTTTTATTACGACTTTCGTATGTTTTTTATAAATAAAATGCTTGGATGGTATAATTATGTTGATGTATCATGTTGTATTGAATACTAGTCCATCATTACAATATTTTGAACGAGATTTACTCCATAAGGAATTGATAGTATTGGTACCTATCTACTTAATAATTTAAGTGACACTATTACGTAGATACTACTAGCCCTATACTAGATAGGTAGTCAATTTTTTATACTTAATTGTAATTTTAAACATTGGCTAAATGAAATAAAAAAACACTTGGCAATCCACAATGTCGAGGTATTGTGAAGAAAATGGTGCTATTACAAGTCATAATAATGGTACTTTTTAAATGACTTTCTTGTCATTGATAATTAGAGAAAATATATTATATATTATATCTTACGTTTGGCTTGATGTCGTAACAAACTGATAGGCTACTAAAGCCGTCGCAGTTGTAGAATTTGTAGAGCAAAAAAATTAAAATAATATATCTAACTGTTGCTGCTGATCTATCATATTAGTAGAAATATATTAATCTGCTTTTGCGCCAGCAACTTTAAAGTTCGTATTTTACATCAAGCAGTAATTATTGTGGTTTATTAACAATTCACTTTTAGTCCAAAGACATCCAAGTGACTGATACAGAAAATATATAGTATATATTTATATATACTTAATAATTGATGCAATGTAGCTAATATATTATGTAAAATTGAGATTAAGGAGCAGATTTTGTATTTTATAGTAAATAAGATCCTTGTGATTTGTTATAAGAAAATGATTTAAGTAAAATAATTCTTATAAAAGTGAAGCTGTATGGTTTTATTTCTTTTTAACCGACTTCAAAAAGGAGGAGGTTTACAAGTCGACGGTATGTTTTTTTTTTTTTTAATTTTTTTTTTGTGTGTTTGTTACGCGATTTCTCCGCCAATTATGCATTGATTTCGATGATTCTTTTTTTGATTGGTAGGTAATACTTCAAAGGTGGTCCCATATAAATTTTATCGAAATTCATTTAGTAGTTTTTGAAAAAAATAGCAAAAACAAAAAATATAAGTTTAATCTTCAAGTCGGTTCTTGTTTTTTTCGTAACCAACTTTCTAAAGGTGGAGGTTTGTATTCGACTGCTTCACCTGCTTCACCCAGGGTTGACTTCCGGTGAGGGAACTCCTCAACGGTGAATAGTACAGACACAACATTTCGTAAATGGATTTAACCATAATAGCCTGTTCTAAATTCCATCATGACATGGCAGATACACCCAGGATTGACTTCCGGCGAGGGAACTCCTCAACAGAGAATAGGACAGACATGAAATTTTTTTGCACATGCATTTAATTGTGATAGCCCGTTTTAAACTTCGTCATGATGTGGCTTCTAGATCATAAAAGCTTGTCTTTAAAAACTTTTTGAATTAATTTAATTAAAACTTGTTTTTCACTAAAAAGGGTAAAATAAATTATTTTTCAAAAAAAACTAAACCGACTTCAAAACCACAAATGGCACTCAAAAGTAAAAAATAAATTAATATAATTATCATAAGCGCTACCCACTCATATATTTGAAGTCGGTGCCAGCCAAGTCTAAAAGGTAGTAGATAAATACTACCTACAAGTAGTACTTACTATATACATAGTATTTATCTGCTACCTATTACACTTGGCTGGCACCGACTTAAAATATATGAGTGGGTAGCGCTTATGATAATTATATTAATTTATTTTTTACTTTTGAGTGCCATTTGTGGTTTTGAAGTCGGTTTAGTTTTTTTTGAAAAATAATTTATTTTTTCAAAAGATGTTTGGTAAGTATGTATCTAAATCAGTACATCTACTATAACGTATGTACTACATAGATTCATGTTTAAGAGCATGCTCAAATGACGGACTTTTTCGTCATATTGTCCGCGTGAAATTGTAAGAGAACATAAAAAGTCCTCGGTGGCGGACTATAAGCACGCACTCGACGCTTAATTATTGTCTGCGGAACTTTATAAAAACGCATGCTATAAAACAAAGAGCAAAAAGTAACGGGGAAAATAAAAAGTATGCCATAAAAGCTTCGACGGACATACGCGGTTTTTTGTACCACATCTGCTATTTTTAACCGACTTCTAAAAAGAGGAGGTTCTCTGTTCGATTTTTTTTTTAATTATTTTTTTCTATGTTTGTTACCTCAGAACTCCGTCATTTATGAACCGATTTGAAATAATTATTTTTCGTTGGGTTCAGTATAGCTACGAAGTGGTCCCATATAAATTTCATCGATATGTGACCTTGGACTTCAAAGATACATTGAAGTCGGTTTTTGTATTTTTCTAAAAATTAATTATTACGGATAAAAAGTACGCGGTATCCTTTTAAGGTCGTATCGTAGCGTAGGCCTTACACACATTGTAGCACAGCAATGGGAAAACAGCATTATGCCGTAACCTTTTTTAGCCGTAACTCATTTCTCTCGTTTACAGAACGAGAGAAATGAGTTTCACTCAAAATTCCAATCTATTCATACTTTTGCTCTCTATGAATTTGCCATTTGTTTGTGAATCTGTCATGTTTTAGATTAATTTATACGAAATTGTTAATTACAAATAAAAACCAGTCATTACATTATAATGGCTGGTCATGGAGTCGATGATGACCCAAGTCTGAAAGGCATAAGCCGATATTTTAACAGCCAAACAAATAGGGGTCGAGCTAACGTAAGTTTTAATTTGGAAGACAGATTTCAATAGTAGCCCTTGAACGAATAAAGTTAGCTAATTCAAAAATAATAATAATAATATAATAATCGACGCCTAGGAAGGCCCAGAAAGCGTTGGCGGGACGATTTGGACGCTTTCCGTAGTGACTGGCCTGAGATCGCAATGGAGAAGGATCCATGGAGGGAGATGGGGGAGAACTTTGCCCAGCAGTGGGATCAAATAAAATAATTAAAAAAAATCAAAAATAAAGCACTCCAGCTATGCCAATCCGCTCGTTCGTACAAAGCCTCATGCACACATTTACATCATGTTACGCCGGTCGGCCCTGCGTCCACTCAAACATACAACGCTACCGCCATTGCTATACTTCAGTCGTTGCTTATCGAGATTCCGTCCGCCTTTTTTATTCGTTCAAGCAGTAGCGCTGTTATTATAGGTACCTCCCATAGAATAGTAGGTACCTAATTATCTCAACCCTTGTAGATACTATTAATATTCTGTGTTAACGCAGCAAAAAGCTGGACACCGAAAAATACGTTAGGTATGTAACATTACGGGAATCGAACCCACACCGAGAAGAATTACCTAATCACCTTAACTTTTATCCAACGCCGACGCTATATGACTGTCTGCTGGAGCTCGTTAGTCCGAGGATGATATATGTTAGACCGTGCTGGGTGCGAGCCGTGCCCGAGCCTTGCCCTGTACGAGGCGCGGACGAGAAACGGATTTAAAACTTTACGAACATTATATTTGAAGCAGTTCATGATACATCATCGTGCGGTGCCCGTTTCACATCCGTGTCGTTACACTTCTTACGGGGCACGGCACGGCTCGCGCCCGGTACGGTCTAGCATAAATAAATGTCTTGCGTTTCGTTTCTTCCAGACAACCAAAGTAACGATGGGCTTATGTGCACTTTATTACGTCTATCATAAATTATTCAAGAAGAATGTTCCCCCTCAACCTCCTAAACCTAAAGCTAAAAAGAAAAAGAAGTTGTGTTGAGTTGGTGCTGGTAAGAAATTCAGGATTATTGAATAATAATTAATAACAACTCTATTGTAGATTAATTATTCAGTGATTGTAGTTATACATAATACCTATATAGCGACACGGCTTCACACGCTTTGGATTCATATTAAGTAGGTAGGTAGGCACTTAAGAATGTAAGTAGGTGATATATATGCAAGTACATACCCACACATTTCCATTTTGTATAACCTATATTTAAGTAAGTTGGTAGGTAGTACACTGAAAGCGAGGGTGGCTCAACGGGAGAACTTGCGACTATCGATTCGACGCACCCGAGTTTGAATCCCGCTGGCCCCGCACCACTGACTTTCTTATGTTATGTGCATTGAGCTATTATTACTAAATAGCTCAATGTGTTATGTACGGATCTAACACTAAAAAACGGTGAAGAAAAACATTTACAAAAATTCAAGGACATGTGACATTCACCAACCCGCACTGGACCAGCGTGGCGGATTATGGTCCTGTGTGTGTCCCAGCAGTTGGAACGTAATGGGATGATAATGATGAGGTAGCAAAATTTACTATGATGAAAATATATTAAAATCTATCAAGTAGTTTAATTTAAAAGGATTAAGCGAATTAAACAGCCAGAATAGACGCGGTATCAGCGACTTTGTTTTTTATTAAGTACACTAGCTGTTGCCCGCGACTTCATACGCTTAGTGAAGTAATTCATCCTGCTCCCAACCAATTTCCTCCCACCATATTCCCGTTTCAGCTCCCTTCCCGCTCGTATCTCGTTACCGTACCACTTTTATTCCGTTTCTTTCCCACTCCTATTCTGTTATCGTCCGCTTCAAACCTGCTTCTCATATCCCGTCACCGCCCTAATTCTATCCCGTTAACGTTCCACTCCTCTCCCGTTACTGTCCCGCTCCTATCCTGTTACCGTTCCACTCTTATTCCATTACCGTCCCACTCCAGTCCCGATCCCATTCTGATCCCGTTCCCCTTGTATATCGTCGCCGTCCTCCTGCTACGCCCTAAGTGATTCTAAATCTTTGATGAACTCGTGATCGCCGACAAGTCCAATAGCTCGTCCTGTAAGGCGTCAAGAGGCTGAAACTGGCATTTCGGTGCATAAGCGGAGAACACGAACAGGCTTCTCTCCTGCCTCCTCTCCTAATAATATTAATAATTCATAATAAATAATATTAGTAAAAACGAAACGTCTTCCCATTCCATTCCAATAATAGATTTCGAACATAAAATATATTAACTTCTTTATCTTATTAGCACCGCTGGTATCGTGCTATCCTGTTGTCATAAAGTGTCCACATGCTAACATAAATCTAGGTTCCGCATTCCGCAACCAGCCATCTGAAACTGACTGACAGATTAACTGACAGTTATCTACTTGCTTTTAATTACGTAAGGCTAAAATAATAAAATTTCAGGTAATGTTACTTCTAATTCTTTGTAATACATATATGTTATACATACATAGCTTGTTATAAAGTTATTCCCTATTTCTACGTTTCATACAGTAGTGTAGCTTATTGATTTTATCGTCAATTTTGTTCCGTTCAGAATGGCCGGAGGTGACTCTGTAGATGAATCCCAGCTCAAGGGACTGTCCAAATACTTCAACAGCCAAACCAACAGAGGCAGAGCTAACGTAAGTTTTTCTTACCATAAGTTCTAAATAAAACTAGAAAAATATACTAAGGTAGGTGTATTTTAAGGTTAAGTGCTTAGGAGAGGAGTAATCTCTGATGTTTGAATCTTGGGGTACCTACTTAACCCTGTTAGTTGTCTATGTGTGTTATAGGTAACACAAATAAACGATTATAATTAAGGCTGCAATCTGTGCTAGCTAGGTATGTACTTTTTGTAGTACTTACTTTAATTTATAGAAGTGTATCCCCTTTAAAAACACCAAATAACATTAGTTGATTTACCTACTATTTTTCCATTTATTTAAGAAATAAAATGAACTCGACTATTTTACAAAGTGAACGGCAAATCCTATTGATTTTAAATTTTTATTTATATTTTCAGACGGCCAAGGCAACCTACGCAGTCATGGGAGCATTAATTTTATACTTCACCCTTAAACCTAAAGCAAAGAAGTAATCTTGTGATTTGTTTATTTTAGCTCCACTGTAAACTTTATTTTCCATAAGGGCAATGTTTAAGTTATTTAGTGCGTATTAAATCATGTGAACTCCAATATAATTTTTTATTTGACCTTTTTACTAGCTAATGATTGTTGACAACATAAATACTAATCACACCAGCCACATAGTTTATAGCATAGGAAACAGTAAAACTACCTATATTTTGCAGTAATTCACTGATCATTATCATTTACTATTGTTGGCACTGGTAGCATGCTTGGGTGTTTGGATGAAGTACTTATTTGTAGTAAACTTTGAGGTTGTAAATTTTTTATCTTTATTGTTCAAACTTATAATTACGTAGTAGCCTTAACCCTTAAATGTGCAGTAGGAAAATTATTCCCACATCTTTATATGTGTTCTCAAAGGGTCAGGAAGAAATAGTTTCCCACAATCTGTCAAAATAATAAAACTACGTAAAATTGTCTATGATAAAAAAAATAGCTTGAATTGGAACGCACCACTTTACGAAAGAAAAAAAACAAAAACCCCGACGTCTCCTGTCAAAACATCAGCTGAATGCTAATTCTATGCGTGTTTGTGAGTTTTTTGGTCGAAAATGTCGAAAAAAAATACCGTAAGTATAATTTTCTTACAGATTTGTTATAATTATGATATTTGCTGTACATTTTATGTAAAAGTTACCTAAATAGTTATTTGGTTCGACTTTTATGGGCTTCCAAAATATGTGGGAACTATTTTCCTACTGATCATTACGGAACTACATCTTTGTTTTTTCTTACAGGTGAGAGAGTTGAAAGATGCACAGATTGAATCGGAATTAAGTAGATTGATGTCCTCCGATGACGAGGAAGATGAGGACGATGAAGAACTTACCTTCGTGAGTGAAAGGCCCAACTTATTTAATAATTTAGATGCAAAGATGAATAAGATTCAATCTTATAGCTACAAAGAACTCTTAGACATTCTTGATGACTGTAATCAGCCAGCACAATCACTCTCCCCAGCGCAACCATCCTCCCCAGTGCAAGCACCCTCCCCAGTGCAGGAATTTACCATACGTTCTTCACCAGAGAGAAATGTTTCTGAGAAGGATGCAGTTGATGAGCCCATGTCATCTTTTTCACTTGAGAGTAATGTTCCTGTGGAGGCTGCAGTTAATGAGCCCATGTTACCTTCTGCTCTTGAGGAAGAAGTTCGTTCAGAGCCTGTGGCTGAAGAGCCCAGACCGCCTCCTATACCTACACCTGCCTATCAACGTAGAGGACCTTCCGATCAACAAAGATTTAGATCCAGTTCAAATTATTTTGATTTATTGAAGAAATCGCGAGAGTGGTCCAATGATTTGTCTAGATTCTCACTCCCCCCAAATTTTGAAAGGCCTTTGACTGTAAACAAGCAATATAATAACCGATCTACTCCATTGTCCTTATTTCGGGATATGTTTCCAGAAGAGTTGGTAAATTTGATTGTGAGAAACACAAATATCTATGCAGCTAATAAATGCTCAAGACATTGGAAAGATACAACATATGAAGAAATGAATGCATATTTTGGGCTTATGGTGTTGATATCAATAAACCCAATACCTGATATAAAGATGTACTGGTCTACTGACGAATTTTATAGAAATTCTGTAATTAGTGAAGTCATGCCTTTCAAACGGTTTCAGAAAATCACAGAAAATTTTCACATTGATAACATATTAGAAGAAGCTCAACGCGATGACCCGAGCTATGACAAACTGTGTAAAGTACGACCAATAGTGGACGCTCTGAACGAAACCTTTCAACAAAACTGCTCCTCATCTCAAAATCAATCCATTGATGAGAGTATGATAAAATTTAAAGGCAAATCATCTATGAAACAATACATGCCCAAAAAACCGATTAAACGAGGTTATAAATGCTGGTGTCGTTGCGATTCTAAAACTGGGTACCTCTATGAGTTCCAAATTTATACAGGCAAAACAGATAATACAGCTGAAGAGGGATTAGGGTGTAGAGTTGTTTTGGATTTATGTCAAAATGTGCCAGAAGATACTTTCATAGTTTTTGATAAATTTTTTACGAGCCTGCCGTTGCTGGAGATTTTGTATTCAGAGAAGATATATGCTGTAGGAACCATTCGAGCGAACAGGAAGGGATTGCCACCAGAAATTGGCAAGCAAAACAAAGATCTAAAACTGAGTCCTGGTGAGTTCATCTTCAAATATTCCAATCCTATTGCATGCATTAAATGGATGGATACAAAAGATGTATTAGTAAGTACTACAGCGCATGATCCAAGGTCTGTTGAAGTAATACAAAGGACACAGAAGAACGGCTCAAAAAAAGCAATGTTTTGTCCAGTTGCTATAAAGAAATACACAGAACACATGGGAGGAGTCGATCTATTTGATCATTATAGATCATCCTATCCTCTGAGTCGCAAGTCAAGAAAATACTGGCACCGTTTGTTTTGGTTTCTTTTCGAGGCGGCTGTGGTGAACTCATATATTGTTTACCATCAAAACAGTCTTATGACACACAGAGATTTTCGTCTCCGACTTGGCCGTCTACTCATAAACAACTTCAGTGCCAAAAAAGTGACTGTTCCCCTTTTTAAGAACAAAAAAGGTGGAGTATACGGTGTTCCTGATGAAATCAGACTGCTGAATGTGGGACTACATCTACCTCAAGATAATTTGAAATTCCGCAGATGCCGCTTTTGTTCTACTCGCGTAAAAGAGAAACGCTCCAGATTCATATGCAAAACTTGCAAAGTATCTATTTGCCCTGAATGTTTTGACAACTTTCATAAATAAATATGGTGATATGTAATGAAATGTCTATCATTCTTCCCTACCCAGATGTGGGAATAATATTCATGTTGTATCTCAAAAACATATATTTTTATATGGACAACAGGAAAATAGTTCCCACGTGGTAAAACTCATTAGAGCAATAAATGATAAATATCAAACTCAGAAAATATTATTCTAGACCTCATAATAAGTATATTTTCCAAAATTCATAACTTTATGATGGTTAGATCACTCACAACCCATTAAGGGTTAACTTTAACATTAAAGGTTCTTTTATCACTTGAAAATTAAACATATAACTGGAATAAATACATTTATTGATACTTAAATGCATGTACAAAATAAATAATGCTGCATTGGACAGATCATAATAAAATAGCTTCACTTTTCAGATCTTAAAACCAAAGATCTTATATTAACTCTTTGGTGTTGAAATTAATATTTGGGTTTAAAATGTTAACTTTAAGAAGACAGTATTTCTATTAAAATATTTCAGATGATTATTACATTAGCTGAAAAAACTTAAAGCCCAATGTTTTATCCTAATCAGAAGCATAACCAGGCACATACAAACTCGAGACCGAATAGGTACCATGTTTTATTCAACAATTACCTAATATTCACAAACTCTTAACAAATATCTCAGAGGAACTAATACAATGTTGAATGTGCCTGCTTGTATATTTTTATTTATTTTGTGCACACTAATATTGTTGGTACAAAAATGTTATACTATCGTGAAGCACTAGCACCAAATGGCAATATTCTAGTAATACTAGCAAAGCGACTATTGAGTAATTTAGATAATAATTATGTTTATATAGATACCTTGAATTAACAACCTTCCCAATAAATATTTAGCTCATAATTCCCGTACAGAATCATCTTATTTCTATTGCAATATCAATGACTAGCCTTATAGTTTGTTCCATTAAATTGCACCACACACTCCGATTCAACCTTCTTCGTAACATTACAACAAGTAGCAATATCTCTTCTTTTTCCATGAAGTCCTCATCCAACATCTAGATGGTTGTAATACTAGGTATGTAATGCTCCCCTTTGGAAAAAGATAACATGCTCTGGATGTAAACACCCATACATTCTAACATTAAATGTTTCCCTCTTGCAAACTACTCCGTGCAAAAACTATCAATACTATGGCAGTGAAGCCCTCTCGTTGTATACGACTTACATAAACACGGACATTCACAGATACTTATGATACAATTGTTGGAGTGAAGCGCTAGCACTATGGATGGAATGCTCGAAGACAAGACGAGCAGAGCATGCCAAGCAACCTTGGTACGTAACTGACACAACTGGACCCGGTATCAAAAAAACAGGCGGATCAACATCTATTGCTTTTAAAACCTTAAATCTGAAGTACTCCATCATATTGTGTAGTTAAAAGTTATCAAGTTACATGCTTTTCAGATGTTGGGACTGATTAAAAGACTTTCACATTTACTGCAAATACCTTATTGTTTTGACTTAGCTCCTAGACAGAATTCTTATCATCTCATTCAGTAAATTCGGGCGTGTCAGTTACATAACGACCAATAGACAAGTTGCGTCTCTAATAAACCTTAACTTATGTTGGTTACAACAATACAAGGAAGAATACTTAATTTTAAGATACAGTGAACGAGAATATAAAAATATTGTGTATAATTATTCGAATTATCATCATAATAATGAGTACTAAATTTTTTTAGAGTATCCAAAGTATATTTTAGTGAAATAACAGCTATCGCAACCTTTTTAACAAACTTAATAGATTCTTGAAAAATGTCTTACAATTTGGAGTAATGTTAGTTAAAATCGAATTCTTAGTACTATTTTAGAATGTGATTGCTGATCGATAAAATATAAACAAATGGCACGAATACAACCTATTTCTTACTTATTGTGATCCCAATCTCAAAATGTTTGACAACTTAACTGTTCCCAATGATTTTACTTATCTTACAACGGTACGAGTACATCAAAAGCTCCGTGCTTGCCTAGTTTCGACTCAAAGCAACGCTATATTATTAACAATAATAGCATACATATCAGTTCTATAAAATAGTCAGCCATATTCAATAGATCAATTATATGAGAACAAAAAACTTCAACTGTCTTCACAGTTAAATGAGTAAATAGAGAGGAATGTTTAAAATTTATTTTTGAGTAATATTACTCAGTTGTCCAGAGTATTGTTACAGTTACGAGATTACTTCACCGCCTATTTCTACGCATATGAACATTTCACCAGTTCGAGCGCGAATACAAAAAACAAATGAAAAACGACTAATTGAACTCAGTCACGTTTCAAAACAAAACACAATCCAAATTCCAATTTCCACCACGGGCGCATAACCTCACTTTAAAATTTTCATATAGCTTATATCTCCAAATACTGTCTCGATGGCTAAGCTGCTCTACGTCAACGACGAACTTGAGGCTCTAGCTCTAGTCAAAGCCTGAAATTTCTTATTTACATTGTCACACGTGTTTCATTGGGCACATAACCTCACACCTTAATTATAGCGTATATTTCCCGTCTAGACTGACGTCGACTTATTTATTGTCGGTGAGCGATTTCAGGCTCTATTTTTAAAGCCATAAGTTCGCTAAACCTGTCACAGCCACGTCGGCGCCCTAGTGAGCGAGTAAAGGGCTGGTGGCGGCGCGGCGGGCGCCGGTGCGGCCTCTGCATCCGAGTCACTTTCCTCAGACGACACGCGTTCAGCTGCGCTCAATGCTACGCGAGCGTACTCGTCCGTGTCTATGCTTTTGCAGAAATGAATCGCGTACCTGGAGATGAGAAATTTAATTTGAAATAATTAAGCTATAAATGGAAAGCAACAACATTGTACAGTTCAAATAACTCTATTTTTTAACTTATTAGATCCTATTGCTGAGGGATTCCGGGTCCGAATTCCAGACACTTTAGCTGTAATGCGAATCGAACTTAAATTACTATTTTGTAAACTACCCTCATACTCACTCCAGTCAACAAACAAGACGGTACCATAACCTCAAAAGGCAAGCCGATAGAACTTTTGAATTACATTTGCATTTCATTGCAGTGTTATGCAATGACTGTCTTTATCTTGTATAAGAAGATACAAAGTATTGTGAGTTATAATTACCTCAGTTTTTCTCTCAACACGGACTTGCATGAGTATCTTGGCATCTTGAGAAGGAAGAAACATGTGTAGCTCTCTGGCAAAAAGTGGTCAGGCGGCTGGTACTTGTCTAACACCTAGAAATAAAAACAATGTGGAAATACCAATATTTCAGAATGTTTATAATAATATTAACGTCACATAATACACACACCACTATTAAGCGATAATTCTACAGAATAAAACTCGTATCAACCAACAACGGAAACAGTAGACGACTGTGCTACAGTACCTATTTTTAATCCCCGACGCAAAAAGGAGGTGTGTTGTTTGACCACTATGTGTGTCTGTCTGTGGCACCGTAGCTTTTAAACGGGCGAACCGATTTGGATGTGGTTTTATTTTATTTGATAGCAGGTTTTCTAGCGATAGTTCTTAGATATATTTTATCAAAGGAGGTTCTTAGACATGTTTTTTCGGTTCAGCCTTTTTTACTTTTTATAGGTTGTTTTTTGTCAGAGAGTTTTTAAATTTCAGTTTGCTGAAATTCGCTTGTTAGTATATATATATATTTTTAAATACTTGATAATGGTTGGTGCTCAGAGATTTTTATCATTGTAAAGTGGTCCTTATTACCTGCAGCACAAAGTCTCTCTGCCTCGGATCCTGCGGCGCGCGCGGCAGCCGCGTTCGTCCCCAGACAAAGCGCAGGAACAGCGCACGTTCGCTTCCGGAGAGTTCCTCCATCACCTCCCAGAACCATTGCACTAGAGGTGCATTTGGTTCTACACCTGGGAAGGAAACATAATGATTAGAAAAGGCCCAATAAAACACTTGTGACGTCACAAGGTAGCACAAGTTTGGTAACAATCTCTCACAGTTCAAAATCTTCTAACAACTGTTTATGGCTCTGACCTCCCAAATGGAGAGAAGTGGAGTAGGTCGAACAAAGTAGGGAAAGTGACAGGTAGCGTAAGTGGTTGTGTCCACTTGGTTGGCTGTCAGAAATCGCTTCGAAGTAAAAAGACCGCCTATTGGGACACTTATTTCGAAATTGTTGTTTTTCTTTTCATAATTTACTATACTGCATATAATTTAATCTAATTTGTGCGGACAGAAGTAAATAAATTTTGACCAATATGAGAACCGTAGATTTGCTTTTGTTTTTATATCAAACTCTTTTGAGCAAGTCTATTCAAAGTCAAAATCTCTTTGTTCATGTTTGGCATCACAGACGCACTTATGAACGTCAAATTATCACAAGACTCTACCACCGTATCGGAAAAAGAACCACTACTCAGAAGATACGGCAAGAAACTGAGGTTTAATTTTCTTCGCTACGGTCCGCTCTGCTCCACAGTTTCGGCGAAAGTCTTCGTAAAAACTCTCAGCTGTATCGACCTAGATGCACCTTGTTTCTTTCGTTCACTCAATGTTTCTTACCTTTATAAGTAGCGGAAGCCCTCAGGGCCTGCACAGGGATATCCGGCGAGCCGCAGACCAAAGTCTCCAGTTCGGCCGCCGTAAATAGCGCTAACATCGGCGCGGGAACTACGCGCGACATGCCGTCGCGGACCGCGCGGACTTGCTCGTCAAACTCGTGCAACCTGGGAGAGATTGGGAGTTGGGAGAGACCTACCACTCGTGGTAGGTGTCTCGTATGCAGGAGGCCGTCTAGTTAGGTACCACAGCTTTGCCAGTTATTCTGCCGCCAAGCTGTAGAGCGCGAGCATTACTGTGTTCCGGTTTTAAGGGCATTGTAGCCAGCGAAATTACTGGGCATATGAGACTTAATATCTGAAGTCTTGAGGTGATGAGCGCTACGCAGTACTTTTTACGGTATTCAAAAGTTCTGGGTGGCACTGCATTTGTTATGGGCAGGCGTGGCGCTTACCATCAGGCGAACGACTTGCTCATCTCATTTCTGTTCCATAATAAAAAACACCATAGCTCAGTGGTTAAAGCGTCGCGTCGGCGCGGTATTCCGAAGAGGCAGGTTCAATCCCTGTCCGAGCAATATATTTTTATCTATTTAAAAATCTGTTACGCTAATAATAGGCTAGAATTCCACACTAATACGGCGCTAATAGACTAGAATTCCACATGTCACCCCTAAGACTTTAGACTGCAGTTTTGCAGATCTTTGTTATAAGATATTGCATATACACTTTACCTGTAGTGTAACGCCAGTTGAACATATTCTACTTTGTTCTCCGGCGTCACCCGTTTATGGCGCGTCGACAGCGGCACCTCGTGGCCGGCCGCGGACGGTATTGAGAACGGAAGCTCAAGGTTTTGCAGTTCCTGTAAACATCCATTGTTTTGTAACTTTTTTTTACGTTCACGTACTTAGATCCTGGCCCTAACTAGGATTCCCTGTATCTAGGAAACCAGGAACTATGAGGACCATGGTCCCACAACACCCTGACACGAAACAAATGTCTGCGCTTTTTTTTCTGTGCACAAACATTTGTCCCGTCGCGGGAATTGCCCGCAACGACACGACAATTTCATCACAGAAGTGTAAATACAGTTCCGTGTTAAAATTTGACTTGCTGCTAAAGGCCTAAGACAGTGAATACTGTGAAGAAAAATGAGCTACGGCAATAGAGCTTTTGTGTATCTGTAAACCCTAATTACACAGAAAAAAAAAGCGCAAGCATTTGTTTCGTGTCTGGGTGTTGTGGGAGCATAGCATGGTCCTCGTAGTTCCTGGTGCCCTAGATACAGGGAATCCTAGTTAGGGGCCTAGATCTATGTATGTAATCGTTGGGCGTATTTATTTATTTATACCACACCCACTCGGAAAGTGTCTTATTACTCGTTCATAAACGGGTTACAAAGTTCGTAATTTCTCCCTTAAAAATGTGCGGCGGGAAAAGTTATATGGAATTTCATTACTGCCCTCCGAAGCAGGGCAGGAATGTTGTATGAAAATCCATTACTGCCCGGCTAGCTTTCTTTTGTTTTTTACCAGCGAACATAAAAAAAAAAACATAAACGTCAAACCTCAAAAAGGTCTTGTATGAAATAATTAGAAAAAAGAGGCGGGAAACATACAAACCTCAAATCTCAAAAAGGTTTTATCAAATAATTAGAGAAAAGAGGCGGTTTTTTTTTTGTTTTCTATTTTTAATGAAATGAGGATGGCAACCTTATTCTGCAATACGAAAAAAAAAGCGCGGCAATTTATTTCGTTGCGTTAAATTTTGTTTTAACTTATTTTCCTCGTAGGTGTAGTATAAAGCACTATGAAATAGAACTTTCTCCCGAGTAATACATAGTGCTTTTTACTACACCTACGTTTACGGTACGTTACCTATCGTTTTCTCCCCTCGGTGTACAATGTACTATTATTATTTACTAGCCAGTGGGCCCCACACGATTGCAAACGACTTCACGGCAGACTAAAAAGATGGCGGGATGAGCTAGACTCACACCTTAAAGATGGCTCTATCGTGGCAATGGATAGAGATAAATGGACAGAGGGTAGGGAGGCCTTTGCCCTGCAGTGGGACAAAACAGGCTCCTAATAATAATAATATAGGTGTTGCCCATTACATATCTAAATTAAATGCTCTAAGAGGCCTCTACGTGTTGGACGCATGTCCCCGCGCAAGCCTTCCAAAGGACCGGGTGTGTAACCCGTGAGAATGAGCGACATAATAGTAATAAAATTACCTTGTTGTGGTGAGTCATGTCTCGGATACACAGCAATGCTGGAAGGAAGTCCTTATCGACTTCGGCAAGGTCTTGCGGCCGCAGTGTCTGTCCCGCGAGCTGCCGCCACACGCCCTCCGCTAGAGATAGTGAGAGAGGGGACCCCGTACGGATCGCTATGCCCATGAGGACGCCTGTTGAAAAATAATTTATTTTTAAAATAAAATCCAACTTCAATTCTGATGTATTTTCGAAGTTTAAGGTCGAATGACTTCGCAAATCTCAGCGATGCTCTCACTGTATATATAACCACCTAGTAGAGACCTACCTATCATTACTTACCAAGGAATCTGAAACAGTTTCGGTCGGGTTCAATAAAAAGGCATCTCTCGAGGCACCCGCGTCGCCGCGTCCGATTGGCGTCGCCATCAATAGCGGCAGCGAATCGTTTTGAAGATCTTAAAAATCTCACTGTACGTATGACCTAGTAGGGAACTACCCATATGACTTACCAAGGAATCTGAAACAGTTGAGATGCAGCGGGGTTGCAGCGGTCGGGTTCAGTAAGAAGGCATCTCTCGAGGCGCCCGCGTCGCCGCGTCCGTTTGGCGTCGCCATCAATAGCGGCAGCGAACCGTTTTGAAGCTCTTCGCACATCTCAGCGATACTCTCACTGTAGCCACCGCCGCAGTCGTCCACGCTTTCACCTGATCATGTACATATTGTAATTGTTGCAACATAAAAAAAAAACATTTCGTTTTTTGGCCATGGGGTCCACTTTCATTCATATACAAAATATCTTTATTGCACAATATATGAAGTTGAAAACCCTGCCCGCTGCTTTAGTTTATCACTGTGTTGCAGCAGCGAAATTACTGGGCATATGGGACTTAATATCTGATGTCTCGGGGTGATGAGCGCAATGCAGTGCTACGGTACGGTAAGTACGTTACTCAGTTCAATAAAAAATACCCCGCTGTACAACCTTGTGGTCAACCTGCGGGGGACAGAATTCTTAATGAAACACTATGCTGATTTATTCTTTAGTAAAAGTTATACTAACCGTGGTCTTAATGTACCGCAACTATGTTTAGGAACACATAAATAAATCTATATAATATAATTTTTTGAAGAATTTATTTTTTAAGCCTTTAACAAATTTGTAATCGGAACCGCGAGCAGATTAAAATGAGCCCAGCCACTAGTAGTTTACGATCTTTCCTCAAGGAGTTCCATTGCCCACCTTCCGTCTCCATCAACAGATCAGCTGATTATTATATTGCATTGTTATTGGACTTTGATAAGTATGCTGAATTTCATCTCCGTAGGATAAGAGAAAGTGGTTCTAATTCAGCTTGCAAGATTCCACCCGGACAAACATACATACATTGCAAGTTAAATAAAAGCATGTAAAATAGCTGCGCTCGGGGCAGCTCGAATTTAATCATAATAATTGTTTTTATACCACACCCACTCGGAAAGTGTCTTATTACTCGTTCATAAACGGGTTACAAAATTCGTAATTTCTCCCTTAAAAATATGCGGCGGGAAAAGTTATATGGAATTTCATTACTGCCCTCCGAAGCAGGGCAGGAATGTTGTATGAAAATCCATTACTGCCCGGCTAGCTTTCTTTTGTTTTTTAGCAGCGAACATAAAAAAAAACACAAACGTCAAACCTCAAAAAGGTCTTGTATGAAATAATTAGAAAAAAGAGGCGGGAAACATACAAATCTCAAAAAGGTTTTATATCAAATAATTAAAGAGGCGGTTTTTTTTTTGTTTTCTATTTTTAATGAAATGAGGATGGCAACCTTATTCTGCAATACGAAAAAAAAAGCGCGGCAATTTATTTCGTTGCGTTAAATTTTGTTTTAACTAAATTGATAATTTAACAGTACCTAGCTTTTAATTTTCTAAATAATTTTCCAAAATGTCATCTGATAGTGAAAGCGACGATTTTTTTTCCTCGTAGGTGTAGTATAAAGCACTATGTATCACTCGGGAGAAAGTTCAAAGGTTAAAGGAAAGCTTAAAGGAAACTCGAGAACAGAAATAGATCGTTTTCTCCCCTCGGTGTACAATGTACTATTCCGTCCTTATCACTCTTAGGAGTGACAAAAAACAGCGGACAAAAACAAAAAAACAGAACGGGAAAACAGTTGCGTTTAGCGCTTAAAGACCACTCACCTACAAACTTGACCTTCCACACGCGATGCGGCAACGCGAGCGCGTCTTGCGTCAGCACCGGCAGCCGCGCCACCATCTGTCCGAACACGGAGCGCATGCCGGCGGGCCCCGCGAGCCCCGACCCGCCCTTTCTAGCGCGACGCGCGCCCACGCGGGACAGCTCCACCACCGGCCCGTGTTGTCTTTCGCGGACCATCGTGCCCATTATTGCCTTGAATAAAAACAGCAGATAAGGGAGCGTTCATTAATCACGTGAGGCTCGAAACCCAACTTGACCTTCCACAAGGTAATCACACTAGGTTCCACAAGGTTTTCAAGGGGTTCGTAAACATTTACGAAATATCACAAGAGGGAGAGGGCTTAACCTTCCAGGCAACGTTCAGAAACAACAATACAATAACACTTTATTGAGCACCAAAACAGGAAACAAAAGTTTACATTTAAATAGTGGTAGAACAATGGGCGGCCTTATCGCTAAGTGCAATTTCTTACAGGCCACCTTTGGATGGACAGGAAATAAAGATGCAAAAAATTGCGGTCAGTCGGTGTGCAAGATAAGTAATTAATATAATAGATATAATGTAGAAATACAAAACTTTAAAAACAACAACCACAACCGGCAACCTTAAATATCTGTCTGGATATTTCAGGGTGCTTAATCTAGAAATAAATTAGATTATACCTGTATATTTGAAGAAAATATTCAGATATTTTTAAATACGTTTTACCAAAAAAACACGTGATTTTGGGTATTTAGGGGAGGGGGTAGTCCAAAACCTCACCACGTATAACCAGGGGGGAGGGAAGGTTAAAAAGTTGCTAAAAACATCACGTGATTAACGTATGAACCCTAACAAAAACTATAATTGCAATAAATAAATTTATTACTAGCCGATGCCCGACGACTCCGTCCGCGTAGTACATTTTACAGTTATTCCAGAGATTAGAGAAATTTCTTTTTTCCGGGATGAAAGTATTTCAGGAGCAAAAGTGTTAACAAACACACACTTCCCTTTTCACATTTATAATATTATAGTAAGTTATATTTTTATTTTTTATTTATGGTCTACCGCCAGCCGAAACATTGGGAAAGTATTTCTCCAATAGAATTAGGGTGTTGACAAACAGGGACAAATGACCTTGGAGCAGGCAGCTCATTTAGCTCCAGTGAATACTCCATAGAATTTACCTTTCTAAACGCAGCCTCTTTGACGCTGTAGAATAGTAATGTTCTCAGCTGATCCAACGGCCCGTCCAGGATCAACAACGGCAGGTTGGGACACACCAGCTCGGAGAATTGATGGAGCAGCACCTGGGAATAGCGAATTATAATTAGTAACAGTCGAAAACTATGTTACGATAGTGCAAACGGCAGATCTTCTTGATCATTGTGCTCCCTGGTAAGAGGTCATTGCGCTGGCATACTTTGGTAATCACTATTGGTGGTTGACAAGTTGACAACATTTTTTAATATTTTTACCCCCTCCTATTGTTTATTTCGCAAGTACCTAAGGGTCACATAAATTAATTTTAAATTTGATTAAATCAGCTGTTTCCGAGTCAGGCAAAATAAAGTATCTTAGGGAACCATAAATAAACCAGCCAAGTGCGAGTCGGCTCGCGCACGATTGGTTCCGTACTATTATCTATAAAATTATCTGGAAAAAATCATGTCTTGTATGGGAGCCCCCTTAAATATTTATTTTATTCAGTTTTTTATTATTTGTTGTTACAGCGGCAACAGAAATACATCATCTGTAAAAATTTCAACTAACAGCAAAGTCTTAGTAATAGGGTCCCGTTTTACCCTTTGGGGACGAAACCCTAAAACATTGCTATTCTAAATTTTTCTTGATTTTTTATTATTTATATTAGAGCATCCATATGTTTTTACTCTATGGCCCAGAGTAGCGAGCTGATTGGTATAAAAAACAATCAACTGTTGGTGTTTTTTTTATTAAGTTACTTATTAAGTTGTCTTCAGTTGTCACGGACTTTTGAGGACGGAATCCTTATAAAACATTCTAGATACTTTACCAGGCGGTTACAAATGAGCTGCGTGGTGAGATCTCGCAACAGATGGCACTCGAGCGGCGGCGCGGGCGGCGGGCGCGGCGCGCGCGGCGCTTCCACGCACAACGCTACTGTGTGCGCGCTGCCGCACGCTACTTTTGTAACGCGTTTACCCTACAACAAAAGAAGTAGTTTTTCCACTTTAGTGATGCTTCTGAGGGGTAGGACAGGTAGGTAAAAAAAAACTCATTATTGCACATTAAAAAAGTATTACTTCAGGTAATATGCATACGTTTTTGTAAATACAATAGGCGAGATTATAAAAGGTGTGGCTAAATTTTGAGGTCTTATGGGTACCTCTTCCTTTTGCAGAGAGGAAGTTTTAATCTTAGGAATTGTAGCATTGGGTGGTCTTTAGAGACTTGAAAACTGTATTTTATGACAAAGGTGTTTAGTCAGTTCGAAAAACGTAAGTTTTTGAGAATTAACTGATCATTTTCAACTGATGCAGCTATCTTTTTGCCAGTCAGACATTTTGTGTCATACCTGCAAAGCCATCAGCAGCCTCGGTCGCTGCGCCGCAAGCGTGGTGCCATCCCCCAGCTGCCCCTCGTCATTGTCCCCCCACGTGTAAACCTCGCCCGTGTCCGTACAAGCCACGCAGTGGAGACTCCCTATTCATAATAAGAACAATAACATTGTATACTGATATCTATTTTTTCAATTGGCTTGCATTTAACCACGTGATTGTAAGGCTTAGGGGACGATAAGGTATTTGATGAGTATAAAAAGTAAAGTGCTTTTAATGTCATTAAAAATAAACATAGACAAACTAATGGTTAATTTAAACACTAAATCAAAAAATATATAGTTGCAGCCATTCCGTAGTTAGAAAGAAATGGCAATAGCATAAATGTGATGTCACAGTTGATCATATGGGTTGATTGAAGTAAAAAGAATGTTTGACACAGTAGCATAGCGAAAGACTTTATCGGTCGTTGGTTTTAACTGGCACTTGTAAACAGCGCGGCAGCTATTATGGACTAAGTTAGAATTTACCAAAAGAAAGAAATAAGCATAAACAAATAAAATATTTGACAGTTTCGTTATATAGTTTAAAAGAGGATTTACAAATGTCTAAGCACAAACTCGGCAAAACTGAGCTTATAAAATAAACAAGCGATTATAAAATGATCTTACCTGTGGCAATAGAAACAATCATCTTTCCCTGCATGCCAGTAACGCGCATCGGCCTTCTGACGTGCTCGTAACTTCCATGACCTAATCTGTGGTAGTCTCCCTTGCCCCTAAAACATATAGTAATTAAATGGACCGAAGGAATTGATACCTCGCGAGGATGTAAATATTATGCCACAACGAGTGCGAGATCGATAATGATGAGTTTAGTATACATATATACCTCAGATTGGTCAAATCAGAAACCATAAGAAATACAGAGAAAAGGAAATTAAATTGTATATAAAATAATGCCTTCTCTCTCTAGATCTATGTGCTCTATCTTAGGCCACATCATCGCTTAACATCAGGCGAGATAGTGGCCAAACATAGATCTATTAATCGTAAAAAAAAAATTTTAATTGTAAATATTTTTATAGTATTTCAACAGGCTTTGGTTTTTGGATGGACCTGCAGTTGGGCGATGTTTACACTGGGGCCTCAAGCCTCGATCACGCAGTGGGACAATTCTACTCAGGCTACTTTAGACTTTATTTCTACATGTTTGTGTTTACATTTGTTTGAGATCTTGGATTAACTGAATATTAACGGGAGGATACTGTTGCAAAGAAAAACCATAAAGGTTAAAGATTGAGTTCTATACTTACCAAGTATAAACGCTACCACATTGGCACAGGGCCACTGAGAACTGTGAGCCGCATTCCACTTTGACGACACGAAGACCTTTGAGACAGTCTATCCTCATCGGCAACTTACAACCTTCTGAACCGCCTCGCCCTGAAAATTTTACAATATGTACTAACTCATTGCTTTCCGTTTCTAACGCGTTATCTTAAGAAATTCGCAATGGCCGATGCCGAATGAGGCCGATGGGTTAAGTAAGAATAAGTCTGTAACTATTTTTCTCTATGAACAAATAATCAGGTATATCAGAATAATATGAATAGTATAGAACTGTACTAAAAATTGAACTCGTATCTTCAACATCAGTATGAACTCAGCCAGAATTGGGTTACTAAAAGACTGGACATCACCGCAAGGTTAAAAATATTTTCAGAAATATACATAGACGGTTGGCCCTGTTCTGTGGCAATATATCTGGATGATAGCTTATTAGACGTTATTTTAAGAAAATTCCTTCTACAGCCTGGTAGACCCCAAAAACCTTCACACTTAGCCGAGGCACAACATCTTAGTAATACCAGGCCTAGCGCACTCCGCACTGTAGGTACGAAGCTACAAGTACATAGCCGGACACCGACGGCGGGTCGCGCGTCGTTACACGTGCCGCGTCAGAAGAGATAAGCTATGCGTAGAAAGAGAGCCGCTCTGTAGGTTAATATGACTGGTAGGTATGCAGCGCTACGCGAACTGAATTGAATTTTATTGCATCATAGCAAGAGTCGCTTTTTGGTTAAATTTCTTTGCGGAGTGATGCTTCTGTCCCATAGTATTCTGTGGTAATACCAAAAACACAACTTTAAGATAACATACGCCCGTATAATTTGACGCACCTAGTTTCCCGTAGTCGCCGTCTCCCCACGACCACACGTTGTCGTCGTCAGTGATGCAGAGTGTTTGCGCGTCGCCGGAGCCACACGCCACGTCTATTACTCGATACATGGCTAATGCTTCCACCTGTAACAACAATAGTAAATTGTTTCACCAGGGGCGTAAAATCCATCTCTTCGTTCAATTTCGTTTTCGTTTATTCGAATTCATGCATAGAGTTAACGCTATTGTTCATTATTCTGCCGCGACATTGAACATATTGTTATGGGTAAATTTTTTCTTTTCACTTTTGTTTTTACCACGTTTTTATTAAATCACTTTCTTGTTTGTCTGTCAGTCGGTCCGGGTGGAATCTTGCAACTCATATTTCGAGCACTTCCCGATTTGCTATCCGGCTGAAACTTTCAGGGTAGCTTACAACTTGATGACAATGCATTCTAAATCCATTTGATAGCATGCAATGCCGACATAACCTCAAAAGGCGCCTAAAAGGGTGGTATTTAGACATTTTTATTTTCTTGTTTATTAATGAGGGTAAATGCAATTTTGCTAGTTTAAAAAAGTAAAGCACTTTACTATGTATCGTATTTGATAATGTTTTGCATTTCTCATGCTCGTAAAGTGAGTCGTAATATATGCTGCGTACAAGCAGACCAAAGTAGCACTTTTATGTTCCAGGGACTCAATTTAATTTCTCACTATATTAAGAAAACAAAAGTAAGGTCACTACTTCGCGACCGGTCAAAGCTGTAACTAGATCTGTTTTAGCTGATGACGTGTAAAAACAAAAGACGTCTTACCAGCTTAGGCACGAGTTGGTCCTCAGAATCCCCGTGCCCCAATCTCCCGTAACGTCCTTTCCCCCACGTGTAGATGCGTCCGCGAGCAGTCAAACACGCTGAATGTGCTCCGCCGCACGCGATGGCTACCACTTCGAGACCGGTTAGTGCTGAGACGAGTTTCGGTCGGTCGTAGCTCCTGTGGGCCAAAACAAAGACAAATATAATGAGAAGTCTACCACCACATCATCTATACCAATACATACCCCACAAGTAATTGGGAGTAGAAAAATGTCTGGAATTTTCGAACCGAGCAAAGATTCGTTAATTGTAGTATCATAAAAATATCCTGAGTTTAATATTAAGGTGAGGGTACCCTCAAAGTTTGCTGATGACATCTGTGAAATATGTTTATGTTGTGTCAGTTTATGTTTGACCCCAATATAAATGGAGCAAAATCTAAATGAAAGTAGGTTCTGAGACACGTTATACTTTTATTACTACTTATAACTAAACTCACACTCTGTTCCCATGTCCAAGTTTGCCGTCTTCCCCTTCACCCCAGCTGTACACATCACCATCAGAAGACAGCGCTAGACAATGCTTTCCGCCAGAGTTGCAGGCCACCTGAAAAATGAAGACGTTTAAAGACAATCATAGCTAAACTTATGTTTCTTCTCTAAAAGAGTTGAAAGTTCAAGTGAAAGAAAATAGTTTTATTTACCTTGGTAATGAAGACGTGTTGTATTGACGACAATAATGTTGGTTGTGACACAGAATCTATGCCTCCAATTCCTAAACGACCACCGGCGCCATAACCTACAAATATACAAAACAAATCATTTGAAATAACCTAGTAGGCTAGTTGACTATTAAGCATCTTACACCATCAACACGAAGCAAGGCGGTTTAAGCGCCTTCTGTCTTTTGAGTCAACTGCGAGGGTTACCATGTCCTAATTACAGAGTCGAGGGGTTAGGAGGTTATATACCTGTAGCATACACCTTGATCAAGGCTTTGCGGTCGCGCGCGTACTTTGGCGCCTTTACACTGTCGCCTGTGACTTACCTGGCATACACTTTGCCGTCAGGTGTAACGGCGAATAGCGTCTGCCCTCCGCCTACCAACTGCCAATTTGACAGCCTCTGTGGTGTAGTGTTTGGGCAGGTTGGCTAAATCTCATACACCACTGAGGTTGCGGGTTAGATTTCCGCGACGGGACAAATGTTTATGCGCAGAAAAAAAAGCGCAAGCATTTCTTTTCTGTCTGGGTGTTGTGGGATCATGGTCCTCATAGTTCCGGGAACAGGGAATCCTATTTAGGGGCCAAGATCCATGTATGGGATCCTCTCCGCCCACCAAGTGCACTGGGTTCAGAGCTGCCAGGCGCGAGGCAAGGCGTCAGCGCGCGTACTTTAAAGCCGTCTACACCTGACTTACCTGTAGCATACACTTTGCCGTCAGGTGTAACGGCGAACAGCGTTTGTTCTCCGCCCACCAACTGCACTGGATTCAGCGCCGCCAACGCAAGGCAAGGCGTCGGCGCGCGTACTTTAGCGCCTTCTACGCCGCCGAGTTGTCCGCGATGGTTGTGCCCCCAGCCGTACACAACGCAGCCGCGAGAGCCGCCGCCCCACCAACCGCTCCAGTCTTCTGGCCGCCTGGTAACGAGATTTCAAAATGTCATGTGTAAGTTGGATTTTCTTAAGGTGGCACGTTTTTCATACAAAATTCAAGCATTATTAACTTGTTCACTGAATAGTCTTAAAAATGCCTAAATTTATTCGTGGTGAACTATTTACGGGTGGTTATTTACGCAAAATTAATAAGATGTAAATGTTTATTAAACAATTAATAAAATGGTACAATTTATATTTTTCTGATATAAATTGTTCCAAAATGATTCTAATATACATTTTTGTATGATAAACGTATTTACTTACTACCTTAAGAGAGTGTAAAAAAACAGTCGGCCTGCCTGAAGGTAAGAAGTTAGCCATCTATGGACATCAGCATCACCAATACTCTTTAAGATGCGACCTCCTTTTTCTCAACTCTGCTAAGAAAGACGTGGGAAAAAGACAGAATATAAAACAACGACTCACTTGTTAACCCAATGCAGTAACTGCTCGTCGTGTTGCTTCGTAAACCTGTTGTTATCTTCCCAAGGGTACTGGTTATCGCTTGATGTCGCTTCATCTGCATTGTACACCCCAAGATCCGACAGCCTTTTCCTCACTTCGGCTAGAAACGGTGTGGGTAGAGGTAAGCGTCGTATGAGCGAGTCGGCGGTTCGCATGCAGAGGCAGTAGCGTTTAAACCACGCCCAGCGGGCAGATTCGGGGCCAGTGCAAACTCGCGTGTCGATGCGAAGGCCGCACGCTAGCCACGCTAGCTCCTGAAAGACAAAGCTAGGGGTTATTACCCTAGTTGTATTACTAGATCTCTAGACCGAAGCGATGTTGGCTTAATGTCGTAAGAGGTGACATGATGAGAGCCAATGGAGTCATGGAACTCAGAGTGTGTCATGTACTTCGCAAGATTCTATGACAAATAAAAATATAGTAGAAAAACAGAACCTTGCACAAGCAGGAATTAACGCTAGAGACAGAACTTTCGGTAACTATTTTGGGGAAAGTAATTTTTTTTTATGGATTGAAACTCCAATCAGACTAAACTAACTCCAATCAGGCTTTGTGATTTAAAGTTCTATTTAGCTGCTGCCAAAGGCGACATTATAAGTGCTCGTTTCACATACTTACGAAATTCAATTCTAAAGCACTAGCTATAAAGGTTACATTAGCTTGTCTTACCTTCAAATAATGCGTATGCGATAGATGCGTGCCAGTCCTCAACGCGGGTTCTTCGTGCTCGTATTGAGCGTGTAATAACCGCGGCAGGATTTGTAACGCGGGGGGCGTGCCGGCGCGTTCGCCCGCGCACACCACGCCGCGCAGACGCCGCACGCACCACACGCGGCCCTTCCACGCTGCGGGGGAAACTTGTGTGAGTGACTGTACTTAGCTCATTACTTACAACCAAACCATTTTCCCGTAAGTCTATCCCTTTCTTTCGTTCAAAAATAATCTTCATTAGAGCGAGAAAGATTGCAAGCGCCCGCTCTCATCGGCTTTCGCGAGCCGATTTGCTTTCTCGCTCTAGTGAAGGATGTTTTTGAGCGACAGAAACTGTGGGAGGAGGGAAATACGAATCCACGTGAATAGGTTTACTCATGCCCCTATCTAACGCAACCGACGTTCGAGTTTGCGTATATAGCACACAGTGTTTCTATTATTACTTGGCTGTACATGTCAAGACGTTTAACTGACAGTATCCAACGTGGCGTAGTGTTAAAAAAAAGATGCGACTCAAATTTCATTGCGGTTAAAAAAACATATTTTTTTGATAAATTCTAATATACTCACACAAAGTAGGCATTTGAGCGCATATTGCCAACGCCTGAGCCAATCGCGGCGCGAGTTGATGGTCGTTGGATATAGACGTCAATAGTGGACCGTCCAGCAATCGCCACGCTAGCTCCACTGACGGGCATGATAGCACGTATCGGTCTGAACCACTATCCTGAAAGCACAAAGACATGGACCGTATTGCCATGCACATTAGAAATACACGATAAACATAGGTACGGGGACAGAAAGAGAGAGAAATATACTTTAAAAAGAGTAAATTATGATGTGAGAGGGGAGTGACCGAGATAGAGATAACTGCTTACCACGACTGATTGAGACGGCAGGATAGGCTGGACAGTGAATCTCCATCCCCAACCGTTAACAGAACCATCGCTTGTGAACCTCCAGCGCAGTTCATCACCTATAACACCATAAAAATCGAATAATGTAGGCATAGATTAAATAACTAAGTTCTAAATAAAGAAATTGTTGTCTAGTGACACCCATAGTCCATCCAGAAGGGTAGAGATTAAATAAATTGGAATAAACAAAACATTTTCAGGCAAAACTACGTATACTTTTGTGAGAGTCACGAACCATACGCATGCGTTCATTGGGTTACTAATTAACTTGTTACCATTGACAATGATCTCCTGCGACCAATCAGAGGGCTCTCTCCCGGACCTCGTTGCTAGAACCCTCCCGGTGCCATCTGAGATGGTGAGCGGATCATTTCGTCGCTCTGTGGAGCAACCCTGCTCGAATGATACTCGGAGAGATGACGCTCCGGGGATTTTCACTACACCTGTGTCGGGAAAATATTTGTTAAGAGATTTTTTCTAATCAAATCAAATCAAATCTCCTATTTTTTAAAGAGTTTCTACAATGAGGTCCATATGATCTCATTTTAGAATATTATGAAAGTGAATGATCAGACGCTTATGCTTGCAGGCACGGACCCCGGTACGTACGACCGGGTACATAATCATACTTCAAATACGCACTTTATTTTAAAATTGTGAAAAGGATTGCATCATTAGCTTTAAGAATACCCGATATATCAGTATCTTCAGCGTAAGGATGCGCGCTGTCAATGTTGAGGCCCGCTTCTTCTAAATCAGACACTCACACAAACTCACACTCACTTCCAGCACCATGTCTGCTACAGGCGTCTAACTGCATAGAGATATATAGGATAGCGTAGTTACCTGATATATCGGTGTCGTCGGCGTAAGAATGCAGGCTGTCAATGTTGAGGCCCGCTTCTTCTAAATCACACACTCACACAAACTCACACTCACTTCCAGCACCATGCCCGCTACAGGCGTCTAACTGCGTAGAGATCTATAGGATAGCGTAGTTACCTGATATATCGGTGTCGTCGGCGTAACAATGCAGGCTGTCAATGTTGAGGCCCGCTTCTTCTAAATCACACACTCACACAAACTCACACTCACTTCCAGCACCATGTCTGCTACAGGCGTCTAACTGCGTAGAGATATATAGAATAGCGTAGTTACCTGATATATCGGTGTCGTCGGCGTAACAATGCAGGCTGTCAATGTTGAGGCCCGCTTCTTCTAAATCACACACTCACACAAACTCACACTCACTTCCAGCATCATGCCCGCTACAGGCGTCTAACTGCGTAGAGATCTATAGGATAGCGTAGTTACCTGATATATCGGTGTCGTCGGCGTAACAATGCAGGCTGTCAATGTTGAGGCCCGCTTCTTCTAAATCACACACTCACACAAACTCACACTCACTTCCAGCATCATGCCCGCTACAGGCGTCTAACTGCGTAGAGATCTATAGGATAGCGTCGTTACCTGATATATCGGTGTCGTCGGCGTAACAATGCAGGCTGTCAATGTTAAGGCCCGCTTCTTCTAACTCACACACACAATCTCACACTCACTTCCAGCACCATGCCCGCTACAGCCGTCTAACTGCGTAGAGATCTATAGGATAGCGTAGTTACCTGATATATCGGTGTCGTCCGCGTAGGGATGCGGGCTGTCGACGGTGATGGGCTGCGGCGGCGCGCGCCCGCCGCCCGCGGCCGCCTCTTCCAATTCACAAACGCAAACTTCTACCACCATGTCCGCTACGGCTGGTTTACTGGCGCAGAGAGCTGTAAAGAATAATTGGTCAGTGACTCAAAGCTTAGTTGCCAAATATGCATGTATGATTTCTGAAAAACACATAACGTAGCAAGAATATGATAATAATAAATTTATAAATAATATACGCCCTACGATCACACAGAAATAACTCTTTATTATAACACCGCATGGTTGCTTACCATCAGGTGACATATAAGGCAAACGCAAGCAAATTACATGTGAAAAAAAAATACACCACAATACAGAAATAATTAATAAACAAAATAACAACTAACTTAATATTAGTGTCACAATGGGCGGTCTACGGACATACATAGATCCTGGACCCTAACTAGGATTCTCTGTATCTAGGGAACCAGGAATTATGAGGACCACGGTCCCACTACACCCAGACACGAAATTAATGCTTGCGCTTTTTTTCTGTGCACATTTGTCCCGTTGCGGAAATCAAACCCGCAACCTGAGTGTTGTATAAGATTTGAGCCAACCTGCCCAACCACTGCACCACAGAGGCTCATATATGATGATGCTATGTCGCTCTTTGGTACGCTACAAATATAATTTATCGTGTTATCAAAACGTGAAACGTTCCCAGTTATACTATACAGAGCTCCTTTTATACACAAAACACGTTTCTGCATCCTGATTCCTGTTATCTGATATTAACGTCTATTTAAACGCTGTGGTTAAAGTCTTCAGGTTTATAAAGATAACATTGATAATTGTATGTACCTCTTTAAAAGGTCTTACCCATAAGAACTTCAGTGATAATCTTGACAGCGTTATTAGCATCAGGAATCCTGCCCGCTGCCGCTAGCTTCAGCAAGTCAACTAGCGCCCTTGCGTCCGATTCGCCTAAGTTTGATGTAAAGTCATCAAGCTCCATCTAGAAAAGATAATGAGGATATTTCAAAATGATTTCATTAACATTTTGATACAATACGCGATATAATGACATTGCAAATCTTTGTTACAGCACAGACAATTTAATAGTACCAAGGTATAGAAGCATTACTCCGCAAAGAAATTTAAACAAATAGCGACTCTTGCTACGACGCAATAAAGTTCAATTCAGGGAGCCTACTCCGAGTTGCTTTCGTTCGTTCGTTCGTGCGGACTAAAAGAGACACTCTTATGCCTGTTGCATAGCGCTGTCCCTTTCATCCGACAGAACTAAGATCGTAATTACTTTTTCAGTGTAAGGCCCCAGCTCGCACAGCGCTGCGTACCTATCAGTTATATTAACCCAGAAGGTGCCTCTCTTTCTATCGCATAGCTCTTATCTCTTCTGACGCGGCATGTGTAACATTAGAGTTTATTGTGTTGTGGTGAATAAGCAATCTGAATAGGTATTTACATACAGTTGATTTCAAATTATTATAACAGCGATATAATATTGGATTATGAACTGTTAAAGTAAAGTCTAGTGGAACAACGGTGTTGCTTTGTTCTCCCATAACGTCGAAACTTGACTCAATCTCCATCACTGTAGCAGAATGGCGAGTTCAACGTTTTTTCTTTACCTTGGGCGCTTCAGCTTGTTGCACCGTCATGGTGGCCGCGGCAACGGAGACGGCACTTGAAGACATGACGGCGGAGTGACGCGAAGATATCGAACCGCTGAGGGGACTGCTTGCACCACTCTATTTAAAGGACAAGATTGATTAGTGTTATTATTGTAATGAAGACAACTTTTTGAGAGGTAGGTTAAAACCTTGCCCATCTGGAAAACATGGGCCGTACCATACATTATAATCACACACGGGTTTTTAATTTTACAGCGTGAGTAAACGTGACAGACACATCGGCAATGATTCTGGTGAAGCACATATTTTTATGGAATTTGGTGATTAGATGAGCAAGTCGTTCGCCTGATGGTAAGCGCTACACCTGCCCATAACAACTGCAGTGCCGCCCAGAACTTTTATCATAAATACGCAACGACTACGCTTCGACTATCAAGCTAAATACTTGGGAAATCGCATTCCAGAAGCCTTCTATCAAGGTAAGTGCTTGGGAAGTCGATATTTCTATTACATTTTAGAAGCCTTATTAATAATAATTTACGGGTGAAACTCAAGTTTTACTTGGTGTAGTCCAACCATGTCCAAACTGCGTTAAATACCACGTTTATTAAGTGACTTAGTTTGTTTGTCTGTCTGTCGATCCGGGTGGAATCTTGCAACTCAAATTTCAAGCATTTCCCGATTAGCTATCCGGCTGAAACTTTCAGGGTAGCTCACAACTCGATGACAATGCATTCTAAGTCCATAAAAACGAGGTTTTAGATTCATGTTTTAATCTATTAAGGATTCTTGTTTTCATAATAAAATTCTAGAAGACTGTCAACAGTTTTACTTGTGATAGGTTTCTCGTATGCGAGAGGCCGTCTGGGTGGGTATGCTAGTTATTCAGCCACCAAGCAGTAGTGTGCAAGCTTTACTGTGTTCCGGTTTGAAGGGCATTGTAGCCAGCAAAATTACTGGGCTCAACAGCTAATTGTCTCAGGGTGACGAGCGCAGTGCAGCACCGCGCAGGATTTTGCAAAACGAAGTTCTGGGTGGCGCTGTTATTGTTATGGGCTGGCGTATTGCTTACCATCAGGCAAACGACCAGATCGTCTCGTCATTCAGTTACATTAAAAAAAAAGTTTTGTTTCACATATCTTACCGGTAAAGTGGCTCTATCCGCGGGCGCCTCGCCGCCTCCCGTCCTCGCGTCGGTGTCCGCGTCTTCATCTTCAGTGTCGATGGTCACGTGTACCGGCACGGTAGCGAAACAAGCCTCGTGGGCGCGGAGAGCCTCGACTAGTAGGCTGCGAGCCTGGAATGTTACAATGACGTCAATATATGTGACAACAAGACTATTTCTATTCATCATCATCATCATCATCATCAGCCCATCACGTTCCCACTGCTGGGACACGGGCCTTCTCTCATAGAGAGAGAATGGGCCATAATCCACCACGCTGGCCCAGTGCGGGTTGGTGGATGTCACATGTCCTTGACTATTTCTATTGGCGAAGATATTGTAGTACCCACGAACAACTATATGAATAACCATTCGACATCATATGACATGTGTAATATCGCGACATCTTATATTATATTCAATATAGTCGTAACATACTTAGTTTTATGCTTTTTCCAACAGTTTCACTAGACGATAGATTAAAAAACTTACTATTCGCACGTTGTTGGGCTAACCCCTCCTGGCCGTTGACAGTAAAAACCCTGTCTTGCAGGATACAGTTTATTAACTGGTTTGAAAGATAGAGGTCCAATTAAAACTAGCCTTTGTAAAATATGCTTAAAATCAGGGAAATATCAAATATTAACATAAAAACTATAAATAGCACTTAAGATTCTTATCCTCAGTCCACTGCTGGACATATAGTATATGTAGCTCTCTCCTAAAGCACTCCACGGAGCCTCATTTTCGGCTATCATCCTCCGGTCACTACCAAGTACCAGCTGAGTATATCGTCACTCCCATTGCAATAATTATTGGTCAAGTAAGCATAAGTACCTGTGTGATATGTAAGGCCAACAGTATTAGCGATAACGCATGTTGCACGGCGGCCGGCGGTTCCAGAGACAATGCGGCGGCGGCTAGGGACGGTCGCGGTCCTTGCGGCTCTTCTACTGTCGTCTCTTCGGAGTACAGACCTGAAAGAACCGTTGTTAGTTAAATATTAGAAAGAATAAGTTTGTTAGACAAATAAATGAAAAAAAAATAATGCTTTTGTAGTACCAAATAGGATTTCTGGATCTCATTAAAATTCGGGTTGCCTTTCAATTAATTTTAAATTATTTTGCATGGATGCTATGGAATCGAGTGTTGTTATGCTGCCTAATAAATGACTGAACTAATGACGTCTTTAGTTAAACAGCTAATCAATATATATATATATATATATATATATACACAAATTTTGAACGAATTAAAATGGCGAGCTGCGTTAGAGACACACATGTGTCTCTTGGACATTTCTCAGGTTTAATTAAAACACATTTTTCATTTGTTTTGAGAGTTCTTTCGGTTACATCAAGGCATCCTAATTTATTAACAAAATAGATATGACAGCTTTCAAAGACTTTGCGCCCCGATCGAGAATGCGAACTGTAAAGACTGTCCAGGTCTTATAGCCTACGCGGTTGAGTGCGGTAACACCGCAGCGGCTCTGTGCACCAGGACTGTACTAGACATGAGTTACCTAGACTCTGAGCGCCCAGCGGGTCTTTCAACACTGGGAAGGGTAGCGGCGTGAGGTGCGGCTCGGCTGGAGAGGGCGCTCTCGCCGCCCGCAGCGCCCACGCGGCCGAATGCGATGACCCAGCAGCCGCTCTGTGTACGCCCTCAACCCCAGCCACAAGTGCAGGTCTACGGTTCACGCAGGTAGTGCCGTTGCCTTGCTGACCGTGGTCGTTGTCGCCCCACGCCCACACCTGCAAACAGGATGGGTGAGTAAAAAACGTAAATGAAATAATAAATACCTGTGAATCCTTTGTTGCTGTCTAAGCAGTTTCTCTTAAAATTTAAATTTATCGAAGTTGTTACATGTATAGTGGCATTATTTAACTTTTTTTTATATCTGACTTCATAGACCTATGTTTGACCACTATCTCACGACAGATGAGTAGTGACATTATGGTAATTATTAACTATTTTTATTTTTAAGTTTTTATGCTGACTGAACTTACCTGAAGGTCGCTAGTAACAGCGAGGCAATGCAGCGCTCCAACAGCCACGTGAATGACGCGACGCCCACGTAACGCTTCCACTAGCGTGGGCCGTCGCACGTGGGCGTCACAACCGTGCCCTAATCGGAAGTAGTCGCCTTTGCCCCACGTCCAAACCTGTAGCAAAGGAATTAGAAATTATTTTTAGAAATTATTTTATTACCAAAAACAGTACACATACATATATAACATAGTTTTCCTCTATCTTTAGTAAGCTGTGCTTGTAGTGTGTAACATTAATTGGTGCGCAGAACCTACACTAAGCATAAACTTGTGCCGTAGGTATCTGCTAGCTCTTCCATTGCACAGTATCACACAGCCGTGGATTTTATAATGGTAAGTGTTGAAGTATAATTTATTAGTATTAGTCTTAAAATTAATTTAAGTTTAAGCTTATATACATAACAGCTATATAGATTTAAGTGTTTAGTGTGTAGTAAGTGTATTAGGATGAATGGTGTGTGTGTGTGAGTGAGGGTGTGTGTGTGTGTGTGCGTGTGCGTGTTAAGGTGAGTGTGTGAGTGCTGTGTGGATGAGTCCTAACCGTGTATTATGTTACCTTATATCGTCTTCATGAAGTTTTCGGAATCACTTGCGTTGAGATTTTTCAACCAAGTGACAAGTGTAAGTTTAAGTTCTCTATTGGTTTTTGTGAACAACTCTGGGTACATTTTGTTTATTTTATTATAGATGTGAGGTCCTAGAAAACATGAGTGTCGGTGTGCCAGTTTAGTATTGCATAATGGTTTATTTGAATTGAGATTAAACATCTGAAGATCAAGATTTTATGCAGAATTTAATGACCAGTTTTTATCATGTATGCATCAATACAATACAATACAAATGCCTTATTGTACACCAAACAAAACGAATCAGTAGGTACATGAAAACAACTTACAAACTAAAGTACAATGGGCGGACTTATCGCTAACAGCGATCTTTTTCAATCAACCTTTATTCATGTATGTACCAATCTATTTTTGACCACCACTTGTGACCGTGGATGAAGACAAAACAAGAAGACACCTATTCACTCAAATCTTGAAGAGATCCAAGTTGTTATCAGGATAAGGAAGACGATAAAGCCATTATTTAGTAATGCGAACAATAAAGATGTTTTATAACCTCTCTACAGACTGCAATATATTGCAGTCAAAACTTAGACTATCTTTCAAGTTGACTCTTTTCACTGGTACTTACTTCACCGTCTCTTGTCAGCGCTAAACTGAATTGAGCTCCACATTCGACCTGAATCACTCCCAGTGTGTTTAACCTCTCGATATTCATAGGCACAGCGCAACCGTCAGATCCACCGCGACCTAAAACAAAACACAATCCGGTTTTAAACGTCAAACGCCTATTAGGTACTTATATTCGAGAACGAAACGTATCGTCTGAGCTACTAAAAGTAATATTAAAAAAATATATAATAAAGGAACAATCATCGTACAGAGCCTAACTTTAGTAGCAAGAAGTAACACCTGAAAAATCAACATTTGAAAAAGCGTATTCATTATGTACTATACGCTATATGGATAGTGCTACACAGGAGTTTCTCTGTTATGCCACCAACGACTTACCACTCTAAACAAACATGTGCCACTAATTTCAGTAGACATTAAGACTTAACAAGCATAATAAGCATGAAAAACAATAGTCATGGTGATGATGAAAGATAATTACCCAATTTACCGAAATCGCCGTCGCCCCACGAGAAGACCTTGCCGCAAGCGGTGAGCGCGAGCGTTTGAGCGTCGCGCGAGCCGCACGCCACTTGTATCACACGGAAGCTTGCAATAGTTTCCACCTAAAAAAAGGACAAACATTTTTTTCTATGGCTTCGCGCGGTTTGTACATTCAGCCAGTACCAAGTTAAGAAATAGTAGCAGAAACATACGGTTCTTAGTAGTGAATATGGCTTCAGACCTCAACGAAAGTCACGCTCTTCGCTGCTATATGCACACGGTTAATAAATTAATTGAAAGTTATTGTCGGACCATGGACATAGTTCTCCTAGTTGTGCGTTTTCACGTTGCCTGATCGCGGTGACGCATGCGCTGTGCCCTGGGTTTTTATAAGAGCGAGAGGGATAGAGAGAGGTAGATAGCTTTCTATACAAAACTTACCATATTAGCTGCGTCGTATTGTCTCTATGTTCAAAGCGACCGTACTCCCCCATCTCCACATGTAGAGATGACACTGCGCAGTGAAGCATGCGCTTTGCGCCGGGCCACTACACCCTAGAAGGTTTCTCTAAGAGAGAAAGAGAAAGAAATACTTACATCTTAGGCTGCAGCTGCGTCGTATCGTCTCCATGTCCGAGGCGCCACACTACCCACTACATTTCACACTAGATTTGTTTAAGAAAGAAAGAGATAGAAAGACTTACCATCTTAGGTTGCAGCTGCGTCGTATCGTCTCCATGTCCGAGACGACCGTACTCCCCCATACCCCACGTGTAGAGATGTCCCCGCGCAGTCACGCACGCGCTGTGCGCCGAACCACATGCGATGCCGACGACTCTTTCGCCGGAGAGCGTCTCTATGAGGCGTGGAGTTTCGAGCGTGAGCCGGTTGCCGTGACCGAGCTTCCCGTCTTCGCCTTCGCCCCAGGAGTAAACCTGAAATATGTAAATGTATTAGTTTTGTACGCAAAAAAAGCATAATCATTAATTGCACCGCAATAAACATGAGGCTACACGAAATGGTATACTCAAGGAGCCTTCTTGAGCGGGTTTATCTGGCTACTTTTTACCTTAGCATACCCAGACAGTCAGTACTTTCATCAGCTGATCTACAACCACCATCTTATTAAGAGCTCCACATTTGCACATCAACCCATTTCGTTCCCACTGCTGGGACACGGGCCTTCTCTCATAGAGAGAATGAGACATAATCCACCAAGCTCGCTCAGTGTGGGTGGATGTGACATGTCCTTGAATTTTTGCGATAAATTCTAAGACATGCTGGTTTCCTCACGATATTTTCCTTCACCGTTTTTAGAGCGAGTGTTAAATCCACAAATAACTCAAGAAAGTCAGTGGTGCGGCGCCAGCGGGATTCAAACTCGGGTGCGTCGGAACGAAAGTGGCACGTTCTTCTCCTACTGAGCCACACTCGCTGACTCACATTTGCACGCATGCGTTTAATGGGGAGTTCTCATTGGTTGTTGTACCTGTAAATGTGTGTCAGTGTGCCAGTATTGGTCATAAATTCGGAATTGGTGAAATGGTTTCAATGTAGTAAGTTACCTTGCCATCAGCTGTGAGTGCTAACGCGTGTTTCCCTCCGGAGTGCACGGCGACTTTCCGTACCAGAACGTGGCTGAGGTAGGGATTAGCGCGCGGCGTCGACACGTTGTTACTATGCCCGAGACCGAGCCGACCGTTGGTACCTTCGCCACAAGCGAACAGCTGAAAACAATTCACGTTAAAGTCATAAGAAATTAACTTAGTACTTGAATGACATGGTAGATTTGTAATAGATAAGTATACAGGCCTCCCTAGATGGTCAAAACTGCTTGTCAATCACGTAAATTTTTCATGCTTGACAGGCACTTTTGACGGTTTAGAACTAAAGTTGATGTGCTTGACAAGCAAACTTCGTGCGGGACTGCGCTTGATGAAAATTTATGTTTTTTCAATACTTGTCAAGCACGCTTGCCCGTCGAGATATGATTGATTGAATACAGCATTGTATCTGTTTCAGCGTAAGCTCTTTAGCCATGTCAAGCTGTAGACCAATTACTCGTTATGAGTCGAGGCCTGCCAAATACTTGCAAGTCTAAAATAATAATGTATAAAACTTACCTTGCCATCGTGTGAAACAATAAACAGTGTCTTAGATCCACCAGCTATACAAACTGGGCGTAGTGCACTAAGGACAGGCGAAAAAACTGGCACTTTTACTTTGGACCCTTTGACGCCACCTAATTGATCTTTATCGTTCAATCCCCATACATAAACCTGCAAAAGAACGTCAACTTTAACTTCCTGTAAAGTTCAAAGAAATATGAACTGTGTTGCATTGGATATGTAGATCAAAATAAAATGACCACAGAACTTACTTTAGGACAGTCGCTTGGTAAAGTCGGCGGGTTATTATCGACTGACACAGCACCGCTTGGGGTATCTTTCTCCATCCAATCTTCGGCGATAAAGTTCATGCTCTGAAACAAAACATTTACTGAAAATTGGACCTTAAACCTATTGATTTAAGACTGTTAATAGAATTCTTACCATCAAAACATCAGTGTAAAGCGGGTTGGGTCTGAAACCAGTGATGTAGAGACCGTGAACGCGAACGTCCGCGTTTACGTTTCGGTTTTGTTTTATGCCGATCTCTATGCATGGGTAATACTGTAACAAACCAAACAAACGTTTGAAAAATCTTAATAAAAGAAATATTAACAGAACACTTTATTTCATAGAGCTCCACTTTTCATAAATCAATCAATCGGTTGTGTGCGTTCAATTAAACATTGCTTGGCTTCAGAATTCTTTGGTTAAATTTGGTTGTTTCAATTACTGCAATTGTTATTTTTTTAAGTCTGTTACTTACCAGTTTATGCGTTACTGCTCATACATACAAAACTAAAAAAAAATACTTATAAATGAAAATTGTAATTGGCCTAGTTATCTTAAACATAATCTTATTATCATATGCATGTATTGACATTTTTTTTATTAAATAAATAAAAAAATATTATTAGTCACTAGACAAATAAGACCATAAAAACAAAACGCGCTTATAAGTCTGAGAAAGGAGGATAAGGCCTTATACGAACTGGGAACGCAGAGTCTGAAGGACATTGTATCTATATATATCTCTCTCTCTCTGTTTCTCACTCTACTTTTTTATATGATATATATCTTCTTAGCTAGAACGATGTATTTATTTCATTAAACCTTATATATTGGCATACCTGTTTACAATCCGACAAGAGCTGTATTTGCGTCAGATGCGCCAGAGGGTTGTTCTTTGTAGGCGGCGCGTGCACACAAGGCACTGCCGCTATCGACGCTAGCGCCGCCTCTTCGAAACTAGTGCCGCCTCGCACGGTCAGTGTTCCCGGACCGAAGAGGCCGCTGGGAACGCCAAGCCCGAGCCGACGGATACGCACGTTGTTACGCATCTCTATTCGGATCCAGTGCTGGAAATGTGAGTGTGGATTAATAAAAAATATTGTGTAATTGACCTTTTTTTATATGGTTCACAAATGGGATGCAACATTTTAGCATAATTAACTTAAAAGCTACTTAACAATCAGCGTTCATCCCTAAAAACAGTAAGCACAGCATGCTATGATTATTCAGTTATAACTTCGTTGCGTTCGCTGTTTCGAAATATATTCAGCAGTAAAGATAGTGCAACTGGAAAATTATTTGGAGAACGAAGTGAAATCAGTCTGTCGATTACGATTGGTTACGAGCAATTGGATGCCGCTCAGCTGCTGCTAATCGTTTAGGATTTGTCCGCCATCTTGATTCCGATTATAATTTTACCAAGAAATGCTCGGTTTTAATCTGAGCAAGTACTATAGTGTTAGTACCTGTCCATTCCCGCTAGAGCTCTGCCAGTAGGTATGCGGCTGCGCATCGAGCAGGCGGCGCGCGCCGACGCCGGCGCGGCACGACGACACGCGCACAGCACGCAGCGACCCGCGCCACCCCACCACTACGCCACCGGCGCTTTCACCCCATTCAGCTATTTATAGAACAATTACATATGTGTGTGTTACTTGTTAGTTTCTCATGACGAATAGAAATATTGAGGTAACGAGACCGGTAAATTAGTGCACTTAAGGCCCTCTTGCCTTGGGGCGCGCAATATGTTATGCCAACGGGATGACCAGCGTCGTTTACCGCTCGGTTGCCGTCGAGGCAGCGCCCTAGAAAGTTGGGTTGTACTGCGCTTATCATTTCTCATAATGAGACGTCAGTTGTAAAATGAATCGGGTAGTTTAAATCAAAACACAATATAATGTTTGCACAGTGAGTTGACGGCAGAACTCTCTATAGTTTCAGTCAAAGGAGCTCTTGCAAAATAGCTTTCTTTTTTAAGCCAAATAAAAAATATACGCGTAGACATTATAGATCGCAACAAAATTTATGGCCGCTGAACGGCGCACCACGTGACCTGTGCCATAAAATTTAGTGACACCACCAGATTAAAAAATCAAACAAAAAGAAGATTTGAAGGAACTTACACTGATCAGTGACTAGTTCCATTTCGCTGACTTGTCCGGTCCATCCGGGTTGTTGTGGGAAATCTACTGTCAGATCACGCCCATTGCCGGATACTCCTGTAGCAAACAACACAAGATTTAGTTTGTTTTATGTTTAATGCTGCATAAGTGCGTCAAGATTGCCTGTTTCAGATTGAAGTTAGCGACACTAAATACGGTAAGTTACGGTAAAAATTCCCCACCACTTCACATGGCCTAATTGTTGTCGACAACAACCGGTATCGACGGCCTAACATGCCCTCTGGGGTACAGAAGCACTCAGATGTAAATACCACACGGTCACCCATCCAAGTGGTGACCGCGACGAAGTATGTTAACCTAGCAGAAGGCTAGGCGAGCTACCCTACGAGCGATACAAGAAAAGATGCCGATCTTACCAGTAACAGTGCCCACGCTGCTATGGTCTATACATCCCCACTTATATCTCGGTTGCGTGACTGCGGCGCGAACTCGCACTTTATCTCCGACACAGAACGGCGGCGTGCCAGATACCACTTCCGCGTGGACCGCGCGTACTCCCGACACACGGCCGAGGCCACGCCATTCCACCTGGCAACAGAAACATGGTATAGCTATATAGCTATAGCGGTGCGATGTGTAGCTATACCTAGATAGCTATTCAGCTATAACTAGATAGAGAAAACAATTTACATAATAATTTAATTTACGAAAACAAACATTTAATGAAGACTTTCTCCTAACATCAAAGAGAGAGACTAGAATAAGTAAAAACACAAATCACGTCAAAATAAAATACTTACGTGCAAAAATACATTCGGTTTGACGTCTCGCTCCACTTTCTGAACTTGACCAACGTCACCCAAAGCGACCTGCAAAAAGTTATCAAACCGGTAAGTAAGCTAAATATACATTGTATAGGACAAGCTAAATACAACCTTAGATTTAAAGAGATAAAGCTGTAAACTGGCCACCGCAGAGTCCGACGATTATCTTCGTACACATCTTCAAAAAACATTAGCCCTTATAGTCTATAAAATTACTTACGCCTTCAAAAGCCTTGCAGCACCGTACAGTCATCCCCGGAGTGATAACATCCGACAAGTACTGGGCATACTCTTCTTCAGAGGCGAAACAACTGCGCCAACGGTACGGAGTTTTGTTCTTCTCTTGTTTTAGCGGAGGCTTCACTTCGAACACCGTATCGTCCATACCTTGTTGAGGCAGCTCTAATAAGTAAGCTACTAGGGACTCGACTGACGGTAGACTGTTACCACCTAAAAAAGGAGAAAAACCAAATAAAATATATCGTCGTTTTATAGACAAATACTGGGTGTGTTCAAATCAAGAGTGAACAAGTACTTACTGGGTAAGCGTGCTACATCTTAGACCACATCGTCGCTTCTCATCAGGCGAGATCGTGAAACCTCACAGTCAGATGTAAAAAAATAAATACGAAACCAGCTTTTGTAAATGGTTGTGACCTTTAGTTGCCCCACAACGGCGATGATATAAGTGAATAAATAGGTATATCGGTATAGGTAATAGTGTGGAAATGCATCCATTAGGGGCCAATTTTTATGAATTACTCAGACATGAAAATTAGTTGCTACATCCAAGGCATAAAGCTTACCTATGGCTTGTATCGCGGCATAGACTGCAGTCCGCGAAAATCCCATTTCTATAACTTGCTGCACTTGTGAAGAGTTGGCCCAAGTATTGAGGTCTTTGCGAGCTGAAAAAACCATTCATTTAAAACTAGATACAGATATACCAATATGTTAAGATTTATGTGCATATTGTAATGTCACTCTTATTCTTAAAGCGTAGGGTTTATTTAAGTAACTTACACAATGATGCGGTGCTAGTTGAAGTTCCAGTTGATATTTGCATGACGTTGCTTTTGTCTACCAGCGGCATTTCAGGTGGAATCTCGTTATCTTTCTCTTCTGTCCAAAAAATAATGCTTTCATTTACTACAAAAAGTTAGTATCCAATGCAAGTGGAGGTTTTAGGAGCAGTTTCAATGCCAGTTTCATTACTTGACCACTCCGAGATGGAAACACCACACTAAGTAGTCATTTAGTCAGAATGTATCTTCACGCGCCAATTTCCCAGCAAAAGTTCCGAGTTCTGGAATTCTCGTGGCAGTTCAAGGCGCCCGTTGGCACAGAATAGACTATATGTAGTTCTAGCTAGCGACGCATAGATTACATCAGTGACCGCGGAACTAAAAACTCTTGCTGTGGAATCGGCGCCTTTAGGCGATATTTATACTCTATTTTTATTTGTACTTTTTACTACTTTACTAAATTTTTTTGTAATTAAATGACGTGTCGCGCTAATCTTTCACCTGATAGTAAGCGCCTACCCATAACAGTTACAGCACCCGGAACTTTATATTGCAAAATCCTCTGCGGGACTGCATGCGCACACATGTGCTCGTCATCCTGAGACAAAAGCTCTTATGCTCATAATGCCTAGTAATTTCAAGTATTTATCTTCTTACCATTGTACACATGAGACGCGAGTTGTTGCACTATAGATAGCGCGGCGGCGGCTAGCTCGCGCGTAGTATGCGAGGCTGCCAGCGGGCTTGGCCGAGTCGCCAGCGCTAGTAAGCGTCGCAGTAAGGTGCCTTCTGTACTCTGTGTTGTGCCTCTTTCGATCGTACCTGGAACATTAACAGACCTTTAATACCTTTGGCGTTATAATTTATTACTAGCTTTTATTTAACTTGTGAGTTTAGGTCAAATGTTGCAAATTGAACGAGAAACACTTCCTCTTATCCTGCGGAGTTGAAATTTTGCATACTTGTCAAAGTCCGATGACAATGCAATATTACGGTGACAACCAGCTGATCTGATGATGGATATGGAAGGTGGGCAATGGAACTCTTTGACGGATGATCGTAATCTACTAGTGTTTGGGCTCATTTTAATCGCGCGGTTCCGATTACTAATTTGTTCAGAAGCTTGCCTTGAAAAATATATTTATCAACAAAAATCTTGTTTTCAATATCCAAATACAATTATAGAGGGAATTCCCACTAACTGAAACAAATCCGTCCATTGCCACGCGACCACAATGATGCACGAGTAGAGAGTAAAGGTTATTTGTGTTATTTTTCACGCGCCGGAAATTTACAATGTATTCCAGAACAAAGCCTATCAAGATTTGGCGGTCGGGAAAAGTATGGCCAAGTCAAATGGCGGTGTATACGGGCCATCGCGAATGCTTGTCGTTCTGTTGCTTTTCATCTGCTTCAGTTAAGAATTCGACGTCGCTATGCCGATGGGTTAATGTAAACAAGAACTTCGGATGACCGAACACAATTTTTTTTCGAGATAACCCGACACAAATGTTCGTCTGTTTGGGCCCAGGATGAACAGATTTCATTAGTCTTGAAGACTAGTTTGCAACAATGATACTTACATGTTTTGTCCGGTGGTTGCATTAAAACTTTTCTTAGTCTCGTCCTTGTAGTCAAAAGACCGCGCACGGCACACAACGTTAGTAGCTCCATCTGCTGTTTTCTAAGGCCACAGACGTCTAATTCAGCTAAAACAAATATTTCATCAAAATAATCCTCCATCAATCACCATCAGCAAAAAAAGATAGATTTACCAATTAAAATAACGATATGAGGAAAATAAAGAATACCCGTAGGAGGGTTAAATAATGGAAGAAAAAATTCGACACTCGACTTGGTGACTATGGTCACCGTACGGTGCACCGTAGCTCAATCGGGCAGAGCCCTTCCCGCGCTGAGGGAAGATCGTGATGCGTGTTCAAGTCCCAGCCGGTGGTCATATATTTTTCGTTCCAAAAAGCCTTGGTGGTTAGATAAAACGGGCAACTGAAATCTGAACTAGTCTTAAAACAGACTCAAAAGATTCACAAAATGTTATATGAATACATAGCAATAGTAAGTAATCAAAGAAGTCTTACCAGGTAGATGGTGCGGATGCATCGGCGAGGCTTGCGGGCCCGCTCCGAGTAAAGACGCACAAACTCGGAGCGCGCTCTCACCGCCACCTAGCGGCTGGATGAGGCGGTCGGCTTCGCCGCTCTGTATACCACTTAATTCGCTCTGTAATCACAATAAAAATCAAAGAAATTCAGTAAAGTAAAATTTTAAAAACCCACGAACTGATTTTGATAAAACATTTCTAAGAACCACCGCTAGAAAACCGGCTTTCAAATAAAAAATCCGCATCCAAATCGGTTCACCCGTTTAAGAGCTACGGTGCCACAGACAGACACACAGAGTCATACTTATAACACATTGCGTCAGGGGTTCAAAATCAAAAACTGAATTAAGACAAGAAGGTACGTACTCTTTATATAGAAATACTAACTAAAGTGCTTCCTCATTCAAATAAGGACCATTGATAAACTTGCATATAAATAAAGAACGCAGACACTCTAACAATCTTTGACTTATTATCACGTTTGCCTCACATTATAATAAGCAATAAGAGTGCACTGCGTCCTACTTCGGGTGTATTGAGCATTACCTCGCTCTAGAAGATTCTAGATTTAGGAAGACCCCAAGACATTTCAACTCCTCTAATTTGAGAAGTTCAGCTTTCCTATTAATCTCACTAATGGTGCAGAAAAGTTCAAGATAACAACTTCCTTTTAATATGTTACAGAACATAACAAAGTCCTGACCTTGATTGTAGCTTCGCCTGTCGCTGCAGTAACAGAACCTATAGATATATACCTTGTCTGTCAATCTTTTATAGGATACATTTCGGTGAATGTGGACAGGAGCTTCACGACCTAATTCCACCCTCCCCCTTCCATCACAGGACGTGTAGAAGGTCGGCCAAATATCACCCTTATTTAGTAGACATTCCGTTAATTCGTACAAAGCGTTTTGGTTCCACGTTTATAGTGCGTACCGCTAAGGAATAGAACTCATTGCCGTCTTCTCTGTTTCCTGATAACTTCAATCTGGATATCTTCAAGGCCAGAGTGTATAGGTATCTTCTAGATCTACGTGCTCCATCTTCGGCCACATCGTCGCTTAACATCAGGCGAGATGGTGTTCAAACGTAGATCTATCTTTTGTAAAAAAAACCTACCTACTAACCTATTGACTTACCTTTGTAAGAGTGTTGTCGTCGTATATCAAAGTGACTTTAGCTCTCGGCGACAACTGCGTGACTATTGCGTTCCGCGGCGGCGATCCTGACGTCACTTTTTGACCGAGTCGAATCCGCCACTCGACGCCGCCTACTACGCCCAGCGCACCAGCTATAAGGGATTTTATCTTTATACTGTATAGGTTTAAGGGATAGTTTCGTGTGACATCGCCATTACTTATTGTCTTATGCTTGTATTTTGAGGTGTAGCTAGGAAAAAGATACAGTTAAAGGCCATCGGAATAATATGGTATATAATATAATATATAATACTCTCGTTCGAAGACTTATTTATTTAGGGAAAACTTACAGTCAATCATACAGATAATGAAATTATGTTTAGGATAACAAGACCAGTGACAAGTTTTTACCTATTTCCTATTTTTGTACGTAAGAGCAGTAACGCATTAGTAACAGAATTAAAGAAAAAAATACTGTAACTTAAACAAGTCTAAGTTTGAGGATCAAAGAGTCTTGATACTTTTAACTACTGGTGTAAAAATATTAAATACTTACCGATAAGGCAAGTTTCGAGAGAAGGTGGTACAGGTTTAATGGTTTGCGTCATATCTTGGCTGGTATTTGGCCACCAATGCCAGTCATTTGTTACCTGAAATCGGGAAGCATCATTTATAAATTAGATAGTAAATTCTAGTTTCTCTGAACCCTCGCAGCTGATTGGAGCTTTAAAGTGGGTTGTTTCTTACCATTTGAGCAGCCAGTTGCAGCTTGTCCAAAAGCAAGGCTGTGATTGGTGAATGCCAGTGCGAGGCAGAATGCAACTGTCTCACTAGTAGCACTAGTGCTGCACAGCTCGCGCCCGTGTAACTGGCCGTAGCGGGTGCGCGCCATCTGTTGTCTAAAACAAGTAAACATTTATAACTTCAATTCGGATAGATTTTCGAAGTCCAAGGTCAAATATTGATGTAATTTATATGGGACCACCTTGAAGCAATACTGAACCCAACGCAAATATAATTTCCCAAATCGGGTTATAAATGACGGAGTCCTGAGTAACAAACATAAAAAAATGGAATTGAGAACCTCCTCCTTTTTTTGGAATCGGTTAATGAGGAACTAAAATTAATGGTATGATCAATTATCAGCCTCTGAGGTCTAGACCTCTAATTGGCAAACAACTACTGGTTAGGCAATTCAGCTCATATTATCTCATACACGTTGGAGGTTGCGGGTTCGTTTCCCGGTACGGGACAAATGCTTGTGCATATAAAAATGAAGAAAACAGACACGGGGTCTTTTACAAGGGGTATTAAGGGTCAGCAACGCATCAGTAAAGCTTCTTTTGTTGCAGATGTCTATTTTTAGGTGGCCGTAAACGCTCATCATCAGGCGGACTCTCTGCTTCTTTGTCGACATTGTCGTTTTACACATAAAAAGTGATGGTTCTTTTAACCAAATTAGCTCTCTAAGTTACTCCAATAAAAGACAATATTTTTATTTGTACTCACCAACTTCTTCATCGTCAACAGCCGGCGCGAGCATGTTATAGTTGAGCCTTAGTACAGGGTCCATCGCGTGAGTTTCCAGCCACAGGCGACCAATAAGAGCTAAGAGTTGTGCGCCGACCGTCTGCCGCCATTCTAGCGCTCCAGTGTGTTCCACTAAAACGCGTCGAAGAAGCCATAGCGCTTGGATCTGGAAGAAATAAGATAGATAGATAGATAACACTTTATCACATTTAAAAATAGGACAACAGCATTACAGTTGGTAATACCAGGCCTAGCGCACTCTGCACTGTAGGTACGAAGCTACAAGTACATAGCCGGACATCGACGGCGGGTCGCGCGTCGTTACACGTGCCGCGTCAGAAGAGATAAGAGCTATGCGATAGAAAGAGAGGCGCTCTGTAGGTTAATATGACTGGTAGATTTGCAGCGCTACGCGAGCTGAATTGAATTTTCAAGAGTCGCTATTTGTTTAAATTTCTTTGCGGAGTGATGCTTCTGTCCCTTATTATTCCGTGGTAATACTAAATTAATTCTTAATAAGATGTTTTTATGGAACTGAGCAACGAGACGAGCAAGTCGTTCGCCTGAAGCTAAGCGCCATGGTCGCCCATAACAATCCCAGTTTTTTTCGGAGTCAAAGTGGATGAATTTGGCCTTACTTGTAAATAAATGAGATCCTGTGTGATCGGTTTTTCGGTTGCCGAAATAATACTGTAGCAGAGTTCGAACCACGAGTCCGTGCATAGCGCTACTCGCATCTCAGGGCCTTGAGCACTTGCTGAAATACAAAAAAACAAGGGAAAATTAGTTTTATTACTACACGGTAACGATGGGGCTGGCATACCGAGATAGGGTAAAAGCCCCAAAATAAAATAAGAATTAAAAAAAAAAAAAAAAAAATACTACACGGTACACATGGGGTATATTGAAAAACATTTGTTTGGATTAAAAAGTTTGGAGACAGAAAGTAACTCATCGTAGACGTAGCATGAGCTGCTACGTTTCTACGAACCGTAGTACCTGCTACGCCACATAACTGAACTTAACTTACACAACAGCAGCAACAGCGTAAGGTCTGTATGATAAGGCGCTGTAAAAGCCGTAGGCGGCGGCGTAGCGTCCGCGTGGGAATGTGTCACTGACCGCCTCTGTAGCGCAGATAAGTTTCTACGAGCTACTGGCCTTGTATGCCACATAACTCCTTCATTAGATAATTGAACTTACCTCTCAACAGTGCGAGGGCCGTATGATAAGCCGCTGCGAAAGCCGTAGGCGGCGGCGTAGCGTGCGCATGCGCAAGCGTCATCAGCCGCCTCTGTAGCGCGGCTACGTTTCTACGAGCCGTAGTGCCTGCTACGCCGCGGACGGCTGCTACGCCAGCACACAATGCTCGAATAGCGCACGTAACGGCCATTCGAACTTCGCTCACCGGCCACCATTCCACTGCGTTTTCGGTTACTAAAAAGAAAATAAGGTGCCGTCAATAAAGGAAATTATCATTAGGCGATTACGTAACCACTGCTGTAAAACTGGAAATCGGGGTGATCTACTGGGCCCGCATGTCCTCGAGCCTTGAATACGCAGTTGACCATTTAAGAGCGATTGATTTTGCTTATTATACATACGTAACATTTTTGAACCTACGTAAGAACTATCCCAGATAAATTTCAAAGCTACTAACTACCGAAAACCAAATAGAAATCGGTTTAGCCATTTCGAAGACAAATGGGAACATATAAATATGCACAGAAATACAAACAACATAATACCGCTAACACATACACATTCCCTGTTCCGTCGTGAATCGTGGGTAAAAAGAATGATAATTTGATGTTCTTTTGTTTTTAACCCCCAGTTTGACCACTATGTGTCTGTCTGTGGCAACGTAGGGATGAACCAGTTATTGAATGCGGTTATTTTTATTGGAAAGCAGGTTTTCTAGCGGTGGTTCTTAGATATGTTTTATCAAAAGGTTTTTATGTCAGGGGTGTTTTAAATTTTGATGTAATTTGTTACTCACCAGTGCCGTGCACAGTCTCATCGACGGAGGGCGGCGGCGAGGGCGAGCGCGCCAGCTTGAGATCGTATTTCCCCTCCTTGCCCATCCTGTACGAGTTGGTCCCCCCCGCGTCCCACGCCACGCGGACCCACCCATCTTCTCCTAGCTCGCCGATTACACGACCTTCGCCGCCGGGCACTCCGTCCTGAAAATAATAACAAGCGAATTTCATTAAACTAAAATTTATATAAATAAATTTCAAATCTAGACTAAATAATAACTATAATGTTATTCTAAAGATGAAATCACGTGAATTATAAACGATTTGCATATTCTGACACAAAAAAAAATTACTTTGCAAGACTAAAATACCCGACAAACTTAAAAAAAAAAAACAATTAAAGGCAAGATGAAGAAGAAGAAGCTGAAGCCACTTTTGATCTCAACAAATAAGGCAACAAAAAAACTTAAACTTTTAAAGTAACAATGATGGAGCATAAGTTTACCTGATCTCCCCATTTCCAATCCTTGCCTCGAACAACTCTAGTGCCTATTTTCATTAGAGAAGCGAGTTCCGGCCCCGATAGAGACGCGCCGCGTGCGCGCGCTCCAAGCCTTTCATCCTCGTATATGACTAGACAATCCGCTGAAACAAACAAATTGATGTCAATATGTAATATAAAACAAATAACTTTATAAAAAAAAGTTAAATTTAAGCTTGTAAAAACCCCCGACATGTAGTATACCTGGTTGTTTCAAAATTTTAGGTCACACATATGTTTAAAAGTAAAGTACATACCTATTATGCATCTAAGATCCCTACTGCAGCTAACAAAAGAGCTGATAACCTTGAAACGGCTGAACCGATTTTGATAAAACATGCCTAAGAACTACCGCTAGAAAACCTGCTTTCAAGTAAAAAAAGCGCATCCTAATTGGTTCACCCGTTTAAGAGCTACAGTGCCACAGACAGACACACAGACAGCCACACATCATAGTAGTCAAACTTATAACACCCCTCCTCCTTGCGTCGGGGTTAAAAACCCAGAGGTGGAGAAATAAATTACAAAAAAAAAACAAAAACCGATTTTGATGTATCTTCGAAGTCCAAGGTCAAAATCGATAAAATTTATATGGGACAGTTATACTGAACCCAACGCAAAAATAATTTTCCAAATCGGTTCATAAATGACGGAGTTCTAAAGTAACAAACATTGAAAAAATAACAATCGAACAGGAACCTTCTCCTTTTTGAAGTCTGTTAAAAATACATGACTTCATTGTAAAAAGACTTCCCACTTACTTTTGCATTTAATGCCGCTGCAAATAAGCGACGCATTCTGAACCGTTTCACCTCCAATTTGTTTCAATAGCGTTAGGCATGAACTTAGCGCCCCTCCATTTATTAGCTGCTCTAACTCCGGCCCATGACATCCTTCAGTTAGAAGGGATAACAAATTTATCAAGAATCTGAAAAGGTAAATGACAATGAATAATGTGTCTTGTTTATAGTTCAAAACAGTTCAATTTTGATTGTTTTACCTCGCTCGAGACGGTCGGTTCAACAACGCGTGTGCTCCACAATTCGCGCTCATTTTCAACGGCATAGTCTGCGTGTGCTCCCCTTCTAACACTCTTGCCTTTAATTCTATCATAACAAATTCTAACAGCTTGGCCCTTTCTAACAGTACCATGTATTTCGAGTACGGTATCACAGATTCGATGCCTTTTAACGGCGGGGTTAGTGGAATTGTAGGTTTCATAGATACGTAAGGAACGGAGTCCGCCATGTTAGCGCCAATAAGGCCCGATAGTACCGCGTATTTGACGCTTTCGGACATTGTTTGAGATGAGTGTAGAATACTGTTTATAATATTGTAACCAGTCTTTCTTATATCCGCTCTTTGCACCTGAAATTGTACCTTATTAGTATATCAGGAAGATTAAAAGCACAAAACTGATATACGGTTTGAAGTCTACATACCTGACAGTACAAAGCTCTTCGTAAAATATCAATATCACAGGGTTCTTCAGTTATCACAAAGTCAATTATAGCTACGGTCAAACTTTGTTGCTCGGGCGTCACTTGTTCTAACAACCAATATAAGTCTGTAACAAACTCACCATTAGGTATTCTTTACATGGTAAAATAGACTTATTTACTAAAGCAATAAGGTACAGTTTTGTAACATACCTTTTTCATCACACGCAAGTTTGGACACCCAGGCGTTAACAAACTTATTCCTTTCAGAATTATCATCGTCCTTCTCCTCATCAGCCATTATCAGATCAGTCTTCAGATCGTCAGCGAGAATCATCACTTGTTTCTCGCTCTCCATAGATTCTTTTAGCACAGAGGCTTCAGTCATGTCGTTTAAGGAACTATATGAGATCTCGTTTGTTGGGGTTTTGTCGTCTAACAAGTCTTCTCTTTCTCTGTCTGGCTTTTCACATCGCACGTCGTGTCTTGTGCTGCCACTGTTTGACGCATTCTTTCTGTCTTTCTCTAACTGCTCGATCTTTGAAGACCGCGTCTCTTTCTCACGCGGCTTTAATGTGTTTTTCGTCTCTTTTTCTCGCGGATGCGATGCGTTTTGCTTTTTGTCTTTCTCTAGAGGTCGTTCCCGAACTTTTATTCGGATTTTCGTTGTGGGTATGAGTATTTCTCTGCAGTGGTCACCTGAATCAGCCGGAGGCTCTTTTGTCTTTTCAATGACAATGCTAGGAGGTTCTTCCGGCGTTTTACTTGAAGCGTTCGCTATGGTAGATTTGATAACCAGTGCGTCACCTTGCAACAAGCTGCCTGTAGCTTTGAGCATACTTTTGCTGAGACTGTTCTGTCTGTTTCTCAGTTCCTTGGTAGTTTCAAAGCATTTGTTGAAAGTAGGGGCTTTAGCGGCGCACGCGACTTTTTTGAATATTCTCTTTGCTGTGCACGGCCGGCGGAACGGAGGCCGTTTTTGCAGAGCTGTGACTGCCGGCGACATCGCTGCGCGTATCTCGTGGAGAAGAAACCTAGCTCGTTCTAAGGGCGCTGCGCATACCTAAACATGAAAATCAATCTAGTACAACCGTCATTACAAGTTATAGTTAGAAAGAGTATCTCTATTCTTGGATCTGTTTTAGTTGTCCCATACAAATATATCAAGAAAGATTTGGCTTACCTCTTTATATCCCCTCGAAAGTTGCTGTCTGGTCCTCATTAGAGTCCACTTGCACTGTTGTACAGTTTTCACGATTTCCGACATTGCAGGGGAAAGCTTCACTTCACCTTTTTGCATTTCTACCAACAAAAACGAATATTACAAGGCCTCATGAAAAAGTTTTCAAGATGAGAAACAAGAATGGATCACTTTTTTATTGTCATACTCACTTACACTCACGCACGCGCATTCGCACTTACGCACGCACGCACGCACGCATAATACGTATAGTAGCACTTACCAGCAGTAGCCGTAGCTAAGGCATGCTCCTTCAAGCCAGCGTGATAAAGAAGGGCGGCTAACAACGCCCTCCTCAATTCTTCCAAGGGATGTTCTGGCGGGAAATGCGGCGCGCAACCCTCTCGCCGTTCGCACGCCCACCACAGGTGTAATGCTAAGGGATCCTGGAAGAAACTGTATGTTGTTACTATCCAGAAAGATACAAAATGAATAATAAGCTCAAGTTAGATTGGTGTTTCAATAGTATGTTATAATGAAGATTTCAATTAGCATAAAATAAAATTTTTGGTGACAAATTTTGCTTTATTCATGCTGTTTCACTGCACAATAGCAATGAGATAAATGGGACCCTTACTCTGCTGTAGATACGATATGGCTGCATATATAGCGCTTTAAATTGATACCACATCTCTGTGAAAGAATAACTTCTATACTTAAAGCTCAACAAAGAGTTGCTCTATCGAACTGTTTTAAAAAAATTTAAACTGTCATCCGTTTTACGTAGGTGTACATAGCAAACGGCAGATTGGAAGTATATCAAAGTCGATTTTCTAGAATAGATTCTTTAGAGTTTAGACCTTGAAACTAAAGTTTCACTGCTTTATAACCTACTGATATATTATAACCTTGAAAACAAGGACTTACATGTAATTTAGGTTCAGCTAGCGCGAACAACAACGCATCAGCACGTGCCGTCGAGGATGCCTTGAGGTTCACTTTGGGCGGTGGTTTCGACGCTCGTGACGTCATAGGCGCTTCGCTGGCCGGGCTGTTGCCGCCTGTTGAAGATCCGCTACGCGCTTCGGCTTTCTCTTCTTCGAAAGGGTTTGTTAGTTGAGAGACCTAAATAGAAAATTACAAAGTGAGTTTCTAGCATGATTTTATACATAGATACTGCGAAGGAATCTTTCGAACCATCTTTCGAGCTTGTCCGAGCAGAGCGTACTAAACGCGCGCCGTTTGAATATGAGTAATTCCTAGCGCTAGGATAGATAGCGTGTTTAGATAGTGTTCTCACCTGCAAGCCTCCCCTCAGAAAGACCGCCGAAGCGTAAGGCGTGGCGTCGCACTCCGCCTGTTGTACCGGGAGCGAGCGCGCTAGTCGCGCGCCGCACTGAGTCATCCCTAGCGCTAGGTGGAACGCGCTAGACGATAAGATGTGGTACGCGCGAAGACTAGATGCACTTTCCTGAAAAGGAAGTAACTTTTGTCATCAAAACTTCTAAGTTTCCATTACTTGTTGAAGTGAAAATAAAGAGCAAGCAACCTTTTGTTGAAAGAAAACATGAATATATTATCTTACACAAGACTGAAATTCTTCTTATGATCTTTGTAAAGAAACTTTAATAAACAAGACTTTGTAAATGATTATCTCAATAAAGAATTTTTATTGTCTATGTTCGGTAATGTGACTATTTTATATTTTCACGCACACAAACGGTAGGGTATTTTATATTTTCACTTCGATCGCCGAACACAAGAACATAGTGTCTTCGCCTTAATAGAGACAATAAGAAAAGTGTTGATGGACATATTCTTAGTTTTACTCTACTTAGCAGTTTAAGTCAAATTTAAATTAATTATTAGTCTTATAAGGCTAGATTGTAATTTTAATGGCGGGTCTCTACATGAGCCGTCATTACATAAAAAAAAAAAAAAAAAAACTTCGATCGCCAATTCCTACAACTAACAGTGACTCGACCAATAACCGCGCGTTACTCTCTTATATGAAACCCGCGTTTCCTATACTATATAAACCACACAGCCAAAGTTTTCTAATTATATATTTCATTTGATTTGTATATATACATTTTATACAACTTTAGTTTAAGTATTTTCTTAGAATACATACCTACGTTCTTATGTCTGCACACTATCGTCTATAAATTTTAATATTGTCTCTTTATACCATACTGTTGTCTGGAAGAGATCGCTGTTTAGCGATAAGACCGCCTATTGTACTTATCATAAGAACGTATGTTCAAAATGTAATTCCTTCTTAAGTGCAATAAAGTGTTTTCTATTCTATTCTATTCTATTTATTTATTTATTCAACAAAATCCACAGCTCTTTGAAACAAACATTTAACGCTTATGGTAAAACTTACAGCCAATAACGGATTAACATTTTATGGATGTATCCTGCATATAAAACGACTATCACTAAATGTATACTTATATAAAATAAACTAATATTTATAACAACTTAAACATCATCATGTATAAATATTAATATTACCCTAATTCTAGTGTGTTGTGTGAAGTCTCACCTACGTACTTTGTGTTTGTATGTGAATGTGTTTGTGTGTGAGTATAGTAGCAGTGGTATATATATATGTAGAGTCATCACTCATACTCACATTACAGCTATGGTTATGTATCTGATCGGCATACATCCCGACACACTTCTCCGTAATCCTCGACAGGAAAGCTGCATGTGGTTCCACGCTGAGGGCCGCGGTGGCATCGCATCCTCGCATCTGTCGCACCACTTCCACAGTACTCGCGCTGTCGCAGTTGAATCCGTTCACGTCGAAAACGTAACCGGAGATTACTATCCACGAACCGCCTTCTTTTGTGTGGTTTGCTAGGTCACATCTGAGAACAATGACCGTAAATATTTGATTCAAAACTGCGACTACTTGATATAGTCAGATAAAAGGTTCAATTAAAATAAAAATGATGTCATACATTTGATACCATAGACAAATTTGCTAACTTTTTAGACAATCATATTAGCACTGAGCCTGAAATTAGCACTAGGCTTGTTTATTAGACGCCTGTATATTGGTTTCACACAATACGACATAGCAGTGGTATTTCCGTGAAGTTTAAACTCTGGATTACGTTAACCTCTTGACTCTTGATTTGGACACAAGCCTCTTTTGACTTTATCCCTACAATTTTAAGTTTGAATTCACCGAATGTTCACGGAAAGATTTTTGCTAGCACCCAGAACAACATCGTAGAGTGTATATATACAACGTACTTCCGTATAAGCGTGTTATTAGGCTGATTTCTCTTCGACACCAGACCGGGCCAGCCCAACACATCCGCGTCCATCTTGGTAGCAGCCGGCAGCAGCCTGGCCGAGTCATCACACGCGCGCATTATCTTAACAAGCGAGGAGGCGCAATCAGTGAGCGCGTTCGGCGACCGAGATGCGCACGCGCCGATCCAAGCGCTTAGCTCGGTTATCACACGACCTGGGAAATATAATAATAGTGAGGATTACTTTTTCCCGTGACTTCGTCTGCGTGAACGACAGAGGAAGCCAATATCCGTATTTTTTTCCAAGACCATCTTAGTAAGACCTCCCCAGTATATGAAAGCGCGTACTATGAAGAGGTCAAGCTGTATCTTCGTAGTCACACAACCTATTTTGATGTAACATACTCTATAATGTAAGTTGGGACGAATGCTACCAAACCCTGAAAACTTTCCAAGCAGTTTCCAAGTCTATAAATAACAAACATACATACAAACAAATAAACAGAGAAAAAAATCTAAGAACCTTTTCAGTACCCTCTAAATAGACGATCACAGTTGGTTTTTAAAAATATCTTCAATGTACAGAATTGGCTCAGTCCCATTTTTATAATAGTTAAATAATCGCAGATTGTTTTGGCGTTCTGGTAAAGGTTTTTTTATGATGAAATGGGACCTTAGGGAGACGTTAAGGGGTGAACGGACGGTAAGATGGTCGGACCGACTTACTACAAGGTTTACGCTGCACTGCGATAACGTGGTCTTGCAGTAGGTCGGGTTGACTAGGTATTTAAGTCCTTGGTCCGATCATAATGCCGCGTGTCATCCCGGCTGGCGGCGTTTGACAGTTCGATTACCGCAAAAAATGTGATCGTTATAAACAAATAAAATTGTTTGTAAGGTGACTTTTATGAATGAAAACGAAAATTGTTTATTAGGTTAAAGAGGCAAAGGTACAAATTAAAGAGTATGGTGCTCCATACCCTTGAGCATAGGAGCCAGGGGGCCTACTCCGAGTTGCTTTCGTTCGTTCGTTTGTGCGGACTAAAAGAGACACTCTTATGCCTGTTGCATAGCGCTGTCCCTTTCATCCGACAGAACGAAGATCGTAATTACTTTTTCAGAGTAAGGCCCCTGGACTCTTCCGTCGAAAGTACAGCAAGTATAATGCCTTTAAATGAATGTTTTAGGTATGCGGGCTACTACTTACCTACGATATCCTGCGCGATGAGATCGCACAGAGTGACCAGCTGCGCACTCTCCGCCAGCCTCACAGCTCGCCGGAACAACGCCAGTGTGGACTGCACATGCTCCGCTAGCAATGAAGTGTACTCCGTGAGTAGAGCGCGCACTCCGCCGCGGGTGCTGCGCCCGCCTCGCGACCACATCGTCTCGCAGAAAAGTAGTCTGTGTATGTAACGCATGGTATTAGCAATTTAATTTTCGTAAATAATTGACATTCCTTGTACCTCGCGACACTCAGTGCAGTTCAAAATCTCTACTTCTCAACAAGTTAAATAACATTATAATTGTCTTATAACTTTGTTTTATAAGTACTTATGTATTATTTTTCATAGTTATATAAAAATAATATAAAATATAAAATAATAAAAATAGAAATAGAAAAAAAAAATTATTACCAAACTGTACACATACAACTTATAGTTTTATTTGATCTTCATTAAGCTGGGCTTGTAGTGTATGACATTAATTGGTGCGCAGAACCTACACTAAGAATAAACTTGTATCGTAGGTATCAGCTAGCTCTTCCATTTATTACCAATAAGATTACCAATAATAGATTACCTTTGAAATCGAATGAGTAGATCGCAGCTCGGACTCGCAGCGTCGTCTACCTTAGGATCGTCAGTTTTGCTCGTATCACCGTTGATAATCGCATTCATGTGCATTTGTGTTTGACAACTCGTGTTTTTTATCAAATGTTTAACCTGAAAATTAACCAAATATTAGTCACCGGCGCCATAGACGGTGACCGATCCCCCGCATATTCTATTGGCGCAACTAGTACAAAAAAAAACTCCCAGAACCAAATAGACCTTGTGGCATCAGATAAATTGTAGAGCCTTACCAAATGCATAAGTGGTACCGAAGCCCCCTTTTCAGCTGAAGAGACGGTATTTAATTGATATTCTTCTTTGCATCCTAAAACATCATAAAATAAATAAAGAATACGTTTTATTAGGGAAGGGGGGGATTATTTGCAATAATATACCTGTAGGTTGTGAGTCTTCCCCTGACGAAGTAGATTGAGTTCCACGCTGCCCTGTCACTATATCGATTTGATCGTAGTCCCTAAAAATAAATAATTTCTTTCAGAACGAGGTAATAATCAAGTTTTTGATATGTAGAATTGTAGATATGAAAAATCTGTTATTCCAAATAATAGATAGGTACAATATAGAAACTCTTTATTGCATTTAAGTGAGTCGAAATATTAATTAAAAATATAAACGGCTACACCTACTATCTTTTCGCCGCAAATCCAAAGCGTAAACACCCGGAAGAAGGACATCCTAATTGTCCGAAACCTGGTCGGAGTTATCCGACACAATCATAACGTGAGTATAGCCGTTCATATTTATAATGGACATAGATAACATGTAACATTTTTATTTTTACAAGATCCTGTTTAATACTGTTACAAGCGATGGCGTTAGTATTATCGCCAACGATGTCTTCCAGACGATCACAAGCTAAGAGACATGAACTCCAAATACACCAAAGTTTTTTATTTAATGGGCGAATGCTTTTATTACTGAAAACAACACTACACTCTACTTACTAAAACTAAACTAACTACTTGCAAGGAGAAGCAATTGGACAACCCATAGACCATTTAAGGCCTATAGATATCTCAAATGCTCCAACCCACTACCAGTTGGCAGCGTACCCAAGATGCTGGCAGTATTGCCCCTTTGGATTGAAATACTGAAGTTTAATTTTACTTACACATCTAGTTGTAAATGACTGTGGGTGTCGCCAGAGTGCGCTTGTAGCGCAGTTCTGAGTGCGTCCCGTAACCCACCGCCGCCGAGTAGAGACCAAACAAGCAATTCTGTCATGAACCGAGCGCCGGTGCTCGATGGAACCGACCCTTGACAAACAGACAAATATCTGTTATAGTATCTCGCGTAACAAGTGTCTTAAATTTTTTAACCCCCGATGCAAAAAGGAGGGGTGTTATGAGTTTGACTACTATGATGTGTTGCTGTCTATGTGTCTGTCTGTGGCACTGTAGCTCTTAAATGGGCGAACCGATTTGGATGCGGTTTTTTTTTATTTGAAAGCGGGTTTTCTAGCGGTGGTTCCTAGACATGTTTTTTTTACAAAATCGGTTCAGCCGTATTTTATGTCGAGGGTTTTGTAAATTTAAGTTTGTTTATTTTGTTTTCTGGTCTGTGTTGGAGTGTTTCGAGATAGTCTTCTTCTCCTCTCTTACTTTCCGATTATTAAATAGGACTAGCTTTTAATTTCAGATTCCTAGAATTAGGATGTGTACGTTGTCGTGGGGCAATACAAAAACCAAAAACCACTCCTGCAAAATAAAGGGTCTGCCCTTATGAGGAGTTTTTGGACTTTGTGACCTTTTTTAATTAAGGCCTTAGTCATTCATAAAAGTTCGAACCTTGTGGCAGGAGCGTGATGAGATGATGCGCGCGTATCTGTGGCGTCGGTAGAAGCAACGGCCAAGCGGCGGCTAAAGCGCGCCGCGCCGCGCTCGCCGCCGCCGCGCCCGCTCTGCCCTCCACTAGGGAAACTAATGCTGAGTGGACGCCACTGCACCACGATCGACCCTCTAAGTCGCTCTCGTCTACGTCTGTGCCGCGAGAGCATTGCCATGCGTGAACCTAAGATGAGACCCGCGTTTTAGGGATAAGTTATCTGAAGATATTGAAATTATATCAATGTTATTTGATATTTTCGGCTGCGAGTAACTGTCGTATGCGTAAAATATAGGTAATTCTCTAAGAAAAATATAGTTTTTAGTCTTTTTTATGTAACTGAATGACGCGACGAGCTGGTTGTTTGCCTGATGGTAAGCAATAGCCAGCCCATAACAATAACAGCACCACCCAGAACTTTTTTTGCAAAATCCTGCGCGGCGCAGTAATGCGCTCGTCTCCTTGAGACATTTAGCTGTTCAGTCTCATAATGCCCAGTAATTTCGCTGGCTACAATACCCTTCATGCCGGAACACAGTAATGCTTGCGCATTACTGGTTGACGGCTGAATAACTGGCAAAGCGGTGGTACCCACCCAGACGGCCTCTCGCATACGAGAAACCTACCACCAGTAGAAATAGAAGTCAATTCTTCAAAGTAATACAGAATATAGTCAACTGCAGTAAAAAATCGAATCCCAATCTGTCTAGTAGTTTAGATGTGAAGAACTGTCCATTTTGCGTTCATATGAATTGAATAAGGTTAACTAAGGAATTAAAAAAAATGCTTCAAAAGTCATACTCACTTGTAGCCGTAAGAGATTCAAACATGCGATTGCTATGCATTCGTTTTCCTTTATTGGAGTGGTACCACATTGTTCCACAACTAGCCTTAGCAACCTCTCTAGGAACCTGCAAATTGAAAACAATAGTAATTTTACTATCTTTCTCAGAAATGTAACAAGAATAAAAAAAATCAGAAGTTCTTACTTGAAAGTACTATCAGAGAGATCAATCACGAATGGCATGGAAGATGGCAAGTCTCTTGGACTCTCCTCACTCCACACTATAATTTGGGTGGCACCACTTGTGACTCCTACAAAATATTATTATATTAATTTATTGCATTTAATTATTATGAAATTTAATTTTTATTTTATTTTATTAGATGATCGACAGCTTATACACAGAAATATAAATTACAGGCTTAAATTATTATAAGATAGGCCAATGACAGATCTGTCTAATTATTACAATTTTGTCCTTAGTGCTCTCTAGCGAAGGATTCAAGTATGTATAAAGGGTGTGAGGGTGTATGTTTGTGTGTGTGTGTGTGTGTGTGTGTATGTGTGTGTATGTGTGTGCATGTAAAGGTGACTGTATGTATTTAGGCCACTTTGCCTTAAGTTTTGTCTTCTTTGCTGAGCATTAGATGGCCTATGGTGACTCGTAATTACAATCTTCATTCCATCGGATGAAAGGGACAGCACTATGCAACATGCATAGAAGTGCATGAACGAACGAACGGAACCAAGTCGTGGTATGGTCCCAGAACCGATTTCACATTCATATCATTAATCCATAAGGCAGATTTTAAAGTACAATACACTAAATAGTACTAACCATTAGCTTTAAACGAAGGTCCAAGCACTTGTAACAACTGAGGCACCGGTCTCGTTATCTGCGCACGTTCGTGTGTACCCCACGCGTAAAGTGCGCCTTCAGATGTTAGAGCGATTCCGTGTGACGCTCCAAGAGATAGATCTATTACTTTTATACCTGGAAAAAGAAAAATTGGCCTTAGGACTAGCGAAATAAAGCTTAATTTTCAATGTATGCAAGCCCATTTTTGAGAAAAGTGTAGGTCTGTGATGTGTGAAGGGAGAAAATGGCCAAACTCAGTCAATAAAATGGTGGATTTACCTTGAAGTCCTTCGAGTATCTTTGGTATCTTAACATTTTCTATGTTGCCATGGCCGAGGCGATAGCCGTCACCTTTACCCCACGTGTATACTTGACCACTGAAAACACACAAAGATTATAAGATAGGTTAGTATGACAACTTGAATTTGTCATTAGAGATAGAAGCAGCCCAAAAATGTTTCCTTATTATAGAGAAAAATATGCTTTAACACCATGCAATAAGGTTCATACTAACTTGTCAGTAAGCGCAGCGTGCCAGTGCTCTCCAGTATAAACTCTTGTTATCCTCAATACTGACAAAGATGAAAGGGTCCGCGGCGCACCCGCTTCGCTGTCGCCTAAAACTTGGACCGCGCCTTCCCATGTGCAACATAACGTTTGGCTTTCACCCCAACCTATAAAGTTGAACGATCTTATAATACGTTTTTTAAGAGGTTCCAGTAATAGCAATGATAAAAAACGAAGGTAAATTATAAAAACATATATAAAAAGAAGAATTAAAGGGCATGTAAAATTTTACTATGTAAGTTGGCCTGTCTGAAGCTTGCCATATTGAAAAATCCTCAATATAGCAGCCACTAATTAAATTTTAATAACTCGGTAGCAAATTAAATACATACAAAAGATGTGCAAAAAGAAGTATCCTAAGTTGTTGCGAAATTAGAGACCTGGGTTCCATGTAACCATGACGAATATTTACTGAAAATGTTTCAAAGTCACTAATCAAATCTTAATAAATCGATAGAATACATCAATACGTCTAAATATTGTGAATTAAAAAGTTATCATACACTGTCCCGTTTCCGAGATATTGAAGGTCAACTGACAACTGAAAGAATAAAAATTTCATCACTAAATAATTTTTTATACTCACCTAGCGCAATATCTATAACTCGTTCGATGTTGTGTGCATTGAACGAAACAGGCTGTGGAGTGAGACAGTTTTCTATAGTGCCGTGACCGAGACGTCCGTGCAAACCTCGCCCCCAAGTGTAGAGGGCGCCTCGAGCTGTTATTACCGCACTGAAAAAAAAGACGCAGAAATAGGATTACAAATAAGAATTAAGTTTTGTGCACGCACGTTCCGCAGTTCTAGATAAGAGTGTCACATATCCTAAGATATATCCTCCGTGCGGCAGTTTCAAAAAGGACCGCAACACGCAAATATAAATCAAATATAAATCAACATGCGCACGCACTTTGCACGCAAAAAATGCGGGCGAGCCCGCTAATATACGCTCCAATCACGAGTACACGCAAATAATAAGAACGTTCCTTTCTTACCACATTACTTCAAGATTTAGGTCATTTTGACATTCAATAGAGATTTTATACAAGCTTTTATTTAACTTGCAATGTTTGTTTGTTTGGGTCAAATCTTGCAAGTTCAATCAGAACCACTTCCTCTTATCCTACTGATTTGAAAATTTTGCATTCCTGACAATGCAATATTGGTGACAGCCAGCTAAACTAATGATGGAGCCGAAAGGTGGGCAATGGAACTCTTTGACGGATAATCGTTAATAAGTGTTTGGGCTCATTTTTTCTGCTCGCGGTTCCAATTAAGAATTTGTTAAAAGCTTGTCTTCAAAAATATATTTTTCACAACAATTTTGTTCACTACTGGATTTGTCGAGTTCGTGCACGTGTTCTCACCTGCATGCGACTCCGGCTGAGACTTTGATGACCTCGTGGTGGTGCAGATGGTGTATCGCGGACGGCGCGTCCCTCGGCGCCGTGTCTCCGTGGCCTAGCCGCCCGTCCTCCCCCGCGCCCCACGACCACACCCCCCCGCACGACGAGCAGCACAGGAAGTGTTTACCCGCCGCATGGCACGCTACTTGGATGATTGTCTTGTTTTCTAGACCTAGGTATAAAAATAGAAGAGTTTATTTCGAGCGCGCTTCGCACTACTTTTTGATACTAGCGACCCGCCCCGGCTTCGCACGCATGCAATTTACTACTATGTGGTTTATTTTTTTGACGACTTGACTACAAAACATTGTATTTTCTCAACTATACCTACAAAATCTTACTTAGAATGTATTGTACATATTATTATTGTGTTATATACACTCGAGAGCAATGAATCCGGGTCACTTAAAGAATCCTAAAAATCTCGGAAACTAAAAATGCTAGGTTAATGCAATAAATTGTATTTAATAGACAATGTAATACTCCTTAAATGAAGGTATTAAAACTTCTTAGTTATTGTAAAGTTATATCATAAAAAAATCAAATTTGAAAAAGGGCCACTTTCGAAGATGGAACTACGAAATTACAGCATTTGGTTTTGCTTTTGTTTGTAATCTGTCATTTATGTGGGTACATAAACCATGTTGATAGTGCTCTATATTCATTATTCAAGCTGAAATTATGTCGCTTACGCCTGAAGAATGCACCAGAATACTTACAATGCTGGAAACCGGCCGGAGTCAGCGCGATACAGCCAGGACTGTCGGTGTGTCGCTGTCAACAGTACAAAGAGTTCTCCGACGTTACGAAGAAACTGGTTCTAACCTACGCAGACCAGGAACGGGCAGAACCAGGTGTACCACAGCACGAGAAGACCGATACTTGGTGAACACCATGCTTCGAAATCGCTTTCTCACAGGAACTGAACTCACCAATCAGTTTCGACGCCTCGGAGGAAGTAACCCAAGTGCATGGACAGTAAGACGTCGGCTTGCTGAATCTAACTTAAAACCCCTTAGACCTGCAAACGGCCCTAAACTGGAGCGTGGGCATCGTATTTCGAGACTAAGATATGCCCAGAGCCACGTAAATTGGAGTATTGAAGATTGGTCAAAAGTTATGTTCTCCGACGAATCAAAATTTATGCTCTACAAGCACGATGGAAGACACAGAGTGTATCGAAAACCAGGGGAAAGATTCAAGCAAGCATGCATCGAAGAAAAAGTAGCCTACGGTGGTGGGTCTGTACTTGTGTGGGCCGGAATTTCTTCTGAAAGTCGCACAGAGCTGGTGATCATAGAAAACGGCTCTTTAACTAGCGTAAGATATGTGGAAGAAATCCTCAATGATCACGTTGGTCCATTTATGGTCAATTTAGGTGAGGATGCTATATTTATGCATGACAATGCCCGACCTCATACAGGTAGGATTGTGAATGACTACCTTCAAGAGATGAACATTACTCGTATGGAGTGGCCAGCGCGCAGCCCGGATATCAACCCGATCGAGCATGCTTGGGACGAGCTAGGCAGATGCGTAAAACAACGAAACCCTCCCCCAATCACGCTTCGTGAGCTCAAAATTGCTCTCACAGAGGAATGGGAGAATATTCCCCAAAATCGTATAAGGAACTTGGTGTACAGCATGCCAAACCGCGTAAACGCAGTAATGGAAGCACGAGGAGGCAATACGAAGTATTAAAATTCAAGAAAATCGTAATAAAGTTCAAAAATTTCATGTTTCCTATTTTTGTTTTAAGGAGAGATCAGCAGTTTTTTTCTTTATGTAATTTTGTGTTAATAAAATGTATGGTGACTCATATTTTTTTTACTTTCACTTAAGGAGTATTACATTGTCTATTAAATACAATTTATTGCATTAACCTATCATTTTTAGTTTCCGAGATTTTTAACATTCTTTAAGTGACCCGGATTCATTGCTCTCGAGTGTATTTGTACTAGCTGACCCGGCAAACGTTGTTTTGCCATATAAATAAATAAAAAATTTAGGGGTGGACTACCCCTAACATTTAGGGGGATGAAAAATAGATGTTGGCCGATTCTCATAGATACCGGATAAGCACAAAAAATTTCATCAAAATCGGTCAAGCCGTTTCGGAGGAGTATGGCAACGAAAACTGTGACACGAGAATTTTATATATTAGAAAAATATATGTTAGTCTGTAACGTAAATATCCTATGGTCCTCTGTTAATTTTACTTTATTGTACTTTTATACTGCCTGAAATAAATAAATAAAAATATTAACTTCTGTAAAAAAAATCGCTAAACAGTGACAGTGAAAGCCGTATCAAGAAAGCAGAGAAACAGACATGAGGACGCGGATGATGATATGTAATGATAAAGTAAAGATGACCTGTCGTACCCAGGTGGCACCATATGGTGACACCGCCGTCCTCCTTTTGTTCTTGATTAACAGCATAATTTTTAAGTTGTTTTTTGAATGCACAACCCTTTCTCACGTAAATTCCTTTATTAATTTGCTAAATTATATTGCCATCGATATAATATAGTAGTAACTCGATGCTGGGCACAACCAGAAGAGATTGCATGAAACTTTTGACTCCTGGTAAGTCAGAAGGTAGGATCGAGACGACGAAGAGTTCTAAATTTGTAAAAAATGTATGATGGTTTTATAAATTTTTAGCTTGCCTATCATACACTTTGATATTGAGCGCAGAATAAAATACCTCGCTTCCAAAGTCAATCTAAACGAAAAGTCGTTCACAGTCGGCACTAAAACTGGTGCAATAGACCCGATATTTCAATCTCACGTAGCAAAGATCGGTAAAGTGCTCAAAAGTTTATCGAGCTCGAACTAAGAAGAGCGGAATTGGATTTTTACCCCAGGCGCCAATGACCTTTAGCTATAACACCGCATCAGGACTGTAAAGTCTAGACGGCTAGACAGTACGACGTGGGGTAACACCCTGACGCGACGTCCCCATATTATTACTGCTATTGGTTACTACAGTACGGTAGTATTGGATTCTCTTTGGCGCTGACCTTTTATTGCTTTGTCGTCTACAACTTTGCTGACTTTGACAAAGTGCATCACCCGAATTAACTGCAGTGTAAATGTGAAGAATGGTTTACGTAAAAGATTTATGGATTTCAATAAAAATGTTATTTATTTGATACATTTTGCCTTTTTCTTACAATGCACAGTATTTTATTTTGCCTCTGGGTCGGACATTTCCATCTGACCCTGTGGACGAATATTTTTGCACAGAAAGAAAACCGTAAACGTTTGTTTCGTGACTGGGTGTTGTGGGAGCATACTCCTTACATACTCCGCATCTCCTCAGCATACTCCATAACTAGGTTCCCTAGTTACAGGGAATCTCAATTAGTGACAAAGATTTTCGTGAGTAATCAAAAAAGCCCTGATGAACTAATTTATATGCACACTTCTGAGATTATTCTACTTTTTAAACTTACCAGGCACTAGTTGCGGTGTCAATGTGTCGTAGGGCAAAGTATAAATAGCTCCGTCGTGCGTCAGTAGAAGTGCCACTTTCTCTGCGCAAGCAATCTGCTGTATCCTCAGCGTGCCCAGTGATATTGGGCCTGAGCCCACTGATACTACTTCTTGTGCAGATTCTGTACACTATAACAAGAAAAAAATGTATAGCAAAACAAATTGTGGTACTGAGTCATTTAAGTATAAATTACAGAAGTGTTATAAGATTTTTTTCGCTTTTTGTATTCGTAACGCAAAACTTACGAGAAAACCCTCTAAAAATCTAAGTTTTTAAGTTTGCAATGAAGACGAAGGTCTACGCCAGGTTTACTATTTTCAGTATAAAAAAAAAACAATTTATTTCAATAAAAGGAGACAACAATTCTCAGTGAGTCTTTTAGTCAAATACACAATTAAAAAGACCTTGTTGTGGCAAACCTATTATCACTTAAATAACTTACGGTTACAAATCCTTTGAGAGGAGGCAGCAGGGGTGTGCCAAGACGATCTAAATGGCATAGTAAAGCGATGCCAGCTTTTCTAACACTCATCAAGCCATCTCCGCTTGGTATATTCAGATCTCTGAAAGTAAAAGAATGAAAGATTATAATTACGATTATATACGTAGAAGGTTTCTTATATAGTACAATCTTATAAACTTTCCATAGTTAAAGATATTAAAATGGAACTTAATAGTGTAATTCTTATACACAAAATGATACCCTACTCTATACACTTCCGGACATCATTGGCTACTCCTCTATCAAATGCACTTGGTTTCTGTCGTCGTTTAGTCACAGAGGAACAAAAAAATATTCAGAATTAAACATCTGTATGATGGGTCCAATAAATCAAGGACTTACTTCAGGTATAACTCCGCAGGGTTGCTTTCGATAGTAGGTTCGTTATTTATAATCGGTTTGGGTGTCGGCACTTTTGCCATGCGCCTTAAAAACGGCCCTAGCGGTGCTGTGCATTCTTCTAATGTTATCCTGTAATAGAAAAATATATTATACACCACATTTAAATTAATCTCAAAATTTTTTTTTGGTTATAAACTAATATAGGTTTGAAATTATAATGATCATGACTCAATGACTTTTCCCGTTGAGCAATTTTATTATCATATTTTTTTTATGGAACTTAGTGATAAGGCGAGCTGGTCGTCCACCTGATGGTAAGCGCCACAACAGCGGTAAATTCTAATTTATATGCCAACTTCTTTCCGACTGCTAGGGACAGGTATAAATGAATAAGGGCCAAAATCCATCACGCGGATCCAGTGCGGCATGTGAACGATCACGAAACTAGATTGGAAAACCAGCAGTCTGTGGGTAACTTACCTATTGTCTGGTTGTCGCTTTTGCTTCGGAGGTAGTGTGACGAGTACGTCTGCAGCCTTCAATATAGCGGGAAGCTCTGCCCTGCGCGCACACAGCTCCACCCACACGCACAGTGACGTGCGCCAGTCGCCGAGGGGGACGTTGCAGCCTAAATCACTGGAACAGGATGAAAAAGGACGTTGAAAACATTATATCATCCAAAGTGTATTATATCATCAATGATTCATCATCATCATCCAAAGGTTGCCTGGAAGAGATCGCTTTTACCGATAAGGCCGCTTATTGTAACACTTTCTTTAATTGATTTTATGTAACGCCGTGTTCGTCGCAACGCCACGCTCACTAGCGATAGGGCGAGGCGGAGGGCGGCGCGAGCGCCTACTCTTGCTAAGCCTAAAGAACTAAAAAAGAAGAAATTCGTGTCTCTAATTTTATGTTTGCAATAAAGCGTTCGTCTATCTACATATCTACTTATCATTATCAGCCCATTACGTTCCCACTGCTGGGACCCGAGCCTTCTCTCATAGAGAGAGTATAGGCCATAATCTGCCACGCTGGCCCAGTGCGGGTTGGTGGATGTCACATGTCCTTGAATTTTTTGATTAATTCTTTGACAAGCCGGTTTCCTCACGATGTTTTCATTCACCGTTTTTAGAGCGAGTGTTAAATCCGCACATAACTTAAGAATATCAGTGGTGCGGGGCCAGCGGGATTCAAACTCGGATGCGTCGGATCGAAAGTCGCACGTACTCTCAATGAGCCACTATCGCGCCTAAGTGATATGATACCAAACTTTTGTTGGAAGTTGTGAAGAAAAATAGGCTCTTAGAAAATAAGGAGGTAAATGAAAGAAATTATCAGTGTTGGACAAAAGCTACTGCGTGAAATAAATTGAAATAGAACAACTTACCCTTCAACCACTTGGTTTAAAAACTTAGCAGCGCTGTCGACAACTTCAGCCCATATCTTCTGCGACCTCGGCGCAGGGCTTGCACCGGCTCCAGCGTACAACGCTGCATCGGGCAAGGCTCTGACTGCATCTAACGCGTCTTGTAGTAAAGCGGAGCAAACGTCAGCGTCCTCTCCGCAACGCCATGCGCGTCTCACTAGGGATAGGGCGAGGCGGAGGGCGGCGCGAGCGCCTACTCTTGCTAAGCCTAGAGAACTGATAAATAAGAAGAAATTCGTCACTCACGTATTATACAGGCATATCTCATATGATAAAACATTTTATAATTAAAAAAAACCGACTTCTGATTATCATTCGAAGTCCAAGGTTGAATATACATAGTTTATAAAGGAGCGTATTATTATAAATGACGGAGTTCTGAAGTAACAAACATGAAAAATAAAACAATCGAATGAAGAGTCTCCTCCTTTTTTAGAGTCGGTTAATAAATCTTAAAAATTTGTTAAATGCACCAAGATGTTCATTTTTTTATTATTTATGTTAGCAAAAAGATGTTAAAATACTCATGAAAATTACAGGTTTAAATTGATACAGGTAATTTTAGTGTGGATGTTATAACTTATACACTTGCCTTTCAATATCATCAGAAGTCTGTTCTTCTCCATCTTCGTGGCCTTCGGTGCTCAGTTCAACAGGTTTATTTAAGCTGCTAACTACATTACTGAGTGCTCTATTGCTAACAGCATGAGACGGCTTCTTTTCAACCTTATGCTTTTTAACGTCTTTGCTATGGCTCTGATCTCTAAAAATAATAGTTCATTATTGGATATGAAATATAAATACAATTTCATGTTATCTCTGTAATACAGACTTAAAATTCCCCACATTCAATCATGCCAAACTGGATAAAATTTGTCAGAAAGAATTTTATTTCAATGGTATAAAGACAATAATGCCTTGGCATGAATCAGGGTATGTTGCCCAGTTAAGCTGATGTGAACTGAGGTGTTTTCAATCTTCTGCTTATTCCTTTCACACTCTTAACATAGATAGGAACAACTATTACTACAATTAAATATAATTACTATTATAAAATGTCTAAGAAATATGAAATACCTAATAACAGCAACTAGATGTCTATTGCAGAGCACTATCAAGCGGCGTATTTGCGATATAAATGGACAAGTGATCGCCACGGTGATGGCACGTGTTCGCTGCTCCCAGATTAGCGATTCCATAAGACTTTGCAGGCAATCGGGACCTAGTAAAACAACACTACATTAGGAATATTGTATCTAGTAGATGAGTATGATAGACCATAACACTACTTGAAGATTGATGAAAAAAGAAAAATTACATCACATCTTCAAGGCAGGTATGCCGCATCACTCATAGCTTGCCATCAAAATTGGTAAAGCTCATATGAATTATATAAAAGCAAATGAAAATCATTTTTTTACAAAACAAAGGATACAAAAAGTATTGTTATCATAAAATCTTGAGTGTGAGAAATGGGTTTCTCAGTACAAATAATGTAAAAAATTACCATATAATAATTTCATAATTCATGCTAATTACTAATCTGGCCTTGACTTCATTATTGCAATTTTTAAACTATGTAACCATATATTATAATAAAAAGACGAGATGAAGGGTGGTAACTAAGGGACCTGTGAAATGTTTGTTTTGTTGGTAAAAATTGTTCATGCAGAAATCAAACTTCAGCTGGCCATCAATAAAAGGGAAAATTAACTTACCAGGATCTAGTTTCCACTTTAGATCATCAATCACCTGTGAGGAGGGTGATGGTGTTACCAGCTTATTCTGTATGGATATGCGCAAGTCCTCCTCAGCAGACAGGGCTGTACAAGGAGGGCATGCACACCCTGAATGCGGTCCACAGAGGCCATCACAACAGGTACATGTTAGGATCTAAAAGGAGATTCAATGGTCTATAAGTTAGAACATCTAATATATTCACAAAGAATAGGACATTTTTTATTTGCATTATTTACTTCAAGTAATAGATATAGTAGTAAGCATGAAATATCTCTATAGGTAAGTGAATTAAAACCACTTCCATGAATCAGTAGGTATATATAATCAATTTTCTTTTAGTTTTATACATTGCACCAGTGTGGTGGTCCTTAGTTTTTTGAGTATCACAAAAGTTAGGAATTGAAATTTCCGAAAATATTACTGAAATATAAAACAAACCCTTAAACCACAATAGTATTTTCCGCTGTCGCCAAGTTTAGCAGTAATTCCAGCTGCATTTACGAGCCCGTTCGCAGCGTCGTAATATAATTCTCTGTCTTGCAACAGAGTGTTGAAATGGGCACAAAGGGCTTCCGGACTGTGAAGAGCTTCTTGTAAGTCAGGATTCAACCATTTAGCATCCAAATGCTGTTGCGGACGAAATATGAAATCGTCCTGCTCGTCAGGGACAGACATTTTCGCAACCGGCGCGCCTTCTTCACTTTCATTTACACATTCTGATTAGAAACTAAACAAACACATATTATTTATTATAGAATACTGAGGGATACAAATAAATATACATTTTAATGCAACAAATATCGAAATTAAATTCGTAAACTTGATGAAACAATTCGAACTCGCAACAAATCAATGCAATGGGGACACAAATTGCAAATTGACAATTGACTTGATTTGACACAAATATTTTTGTCAAAATATGTTGCCAGAAGGAATATTTAATTGGGACGAATACTGTAACATCATCCCGCTAGGGGCGCTACTAATAGGAATGTTTGACAAGTTGTTATTTTCGTTGTACAATAAACTTGAAACAACACATTGCTTTATAAACACTAGGGCCAAGTAGCTGAACAACTGTGTTCCTTGTTTTGACAAAATAGTCCTTTCTCGTTATTCTGCCACCTAAGCTTAATGTATATCCAGCAATATCTTGTTTATTCTATTAAATAACTAATAATTAATTTTATTAAATAACAACAGCAGTCTTCTTCCCTATTTAGAACTTTCTTCTTTTAGTTTAAAACAGTTTTGACATTTGTATCTATACTTCTTATGGTATTAGCGAAATGTACACTAAACTTTGCATAACCTTTGCTAGAATCGACTTTTGTTCCTTGTTTGAGGTATTTTAAAATACTATTTGTAAAATACCTCTTGATTAAGATCAAAGTTCAGATAAAATATCCAATATATGGTATATATTGGCTGTCAACTCGAAGGTTAGGAGGTACAACGTTGTACGAAATATGTAAAAAATTCTTGGTAACTTGGTACATTGTAAATACCTACCTGGCAATACTGCATTGACATTGACATCATGTCGTGTGTGACACTGACAGTGATATCTATCGATCTATCCATGGAAGTACCTACTCTACTTCTTCTTACATTTATCTCACCGCTAACGGCACTGCAATGTCTGTAATATTCAAGTTACATCTGTGATTATTAGTGATAAGATTCAGAACTTCAGAACTGTGTTACAAAGAAAATGTTACCACTACATTTACTGTGTAATCCAACATGCTCGCCGTTATCTCCACCAGTGAAATAGACGCACATTATATGGTGACTCACAGAGAAAATAATCAATATAAGCGTTGCGCTAGACAGCAAAGTGTGGTGCCTTGACAGAAACTTATTTTAATATGAATTCAACATCTTAAGGTTATATTTTTAACCGTCACCTTAGAATTGAAACGATAGTGTGGATGTTACGTCGCCAGAGGCGCCGAGAACCACCTGTTAATGACATTTATTTTAAATTGAAATCATCAAGTAGTGTTAGAATTTACTTTTGTTTTTATTGTAATTATAAGTCAAATTAGTTCTTTTAAAACATTCCACAAAAATAAAAATAAAAAGAAAGATTTGATGTTCCCATATATAAATATATCGATAAATCGAACAGAAAAAATATTTGTCAAAACATCGAATCAAACCGGTATATCGTATGGCAAACATCGAGTAAATTCGATGTATCGATGTTAAGTGAATATCCCTACTTTCAATTTATTAAAACTTACTTACTACTCCTAATTTACTAGTCTGTGATATTAAAATGCCGCCAACGGCTTAGAGTCTGTGCTGTATGGTGATTATTATTATTAATTAATGCCGTGTCGTGTGTTTCACACATTGTGCGTGTAAAAAACAAATGATCTTTACATTATTTTAATTGAGTGGAAGATAGGTTTAAATGGGGATAGAAAACTAGCTCCAATGGATGCGGATATTTTGATTGAGAACAAGGACTGTTTTTACGGTAAGTTCGTTACTTCCACGGACCACGAAAGTTTTCTCTCTCAAGCCGACAATAACAATGTGCTTAGTAATTGGGTGGGTAAATGTTGTTGACCTACATGAGTTGTTTACACGTGCCCTTGTGTACACTTTCTGTTTTAATAAAGCTTCATCAAAGCAGAAACTAATTGGATTGTTACACGTCACTTTTAAACGCATTTTTGTAGACATTGTCTTATGGTTCTATTGTTTATCTTTGTTGCTGTAAGTCAATATTATTGAGGCGTATTGTCCCCTGATCGTAGGATGAACTTTTTTTATTGGAGTCTGTTTTGGATGGCTTTGGAGCAAATGAGTCATAAAATGTGTTGTGAATCGGATAAATACCCGTATGTAATGGTCCTCTCCAATAGAACACAGATAGCATATTATGTGTGCTATTGTGGTGGTGACTGAAATTGAATTAAAAAAATCTTATTTTTATCTTTAGGGTATGACTTTCTTGATCAGCTGCTGGCTAAAGAGTGTCAGTGGTCGTCATTGCTAGATGCAGCTGATGCTTCACCCAGTGAGATACTAGCAGACGCTGTGCCAGTGCTGGTGCCTCCAATATCACCAGTCTTGAGTGTCAAGTCGTCACCTAGCAGTAGCCTCTCCGATTCAGGCAGTGAAGATGATTCCAAGAAGTATGTATCAATATCAATGGATCTTTTAGTCATTGCTTGATTTAAAATGATTTTAAACTTTGGCATCAAATTAAACAAAAATCAACACAATAAGATTTTTTTTAATCTTGTAATATTATAATTTCATCGACTAATGCTAGTGCATTAAATATCAAAGTCATAAAAAATAACTTAAAAGACCTAAAATTTTACCTTTTTCTTACAGTAGTTCAAGTGAAACTTCAGCAAGGCAGTCATCCCAGTCACCATTTGATTGGATGTCTAGTTTCGAAGATGAGCCTACAAGCAACTTAAATCTTCAAGATGTTGAACTATTTTTACAGAAATCGGGTAAGTTTGGTATATCCATAAGCAGTGCCAAAATAGCTTTTATACTTATAGGTTTGACAAAGAATGATTCTAATCTAATAAATACTGTTACAGCACCTTTGATAAGGCATGACTCCCCACAACAAGTTAATGAAAAAAGAGGGCCTGTGGTGTCAATTGAAAATGGTGTCATTAAGGTATATTCATGACTAGGTTATTACTAGATATCTTAAAAAACTTAGATAGTACTCCTCTATCATTTGTAGCAAGTCTAAACTCACATCCTTATACATATATTTAACCTATCTTTTTTCAGGGAATTAAATTAGTCACAAAAAACAATGATAAGTCTACAAATCCATCACAAATACATAGAGGTATTTAATTTCTCAGCATGACTACTAAAAAATAATGTCCATATTTTTTATCCATCTCATTGTAATGATTAATACAATTTTCAGGAAATGGATACACACAAAACTACTTTAAAGTAGTAAATGAGCATTCTCTATCTAATGGGACTACAAAGGAAGAGAAGCAAGTCTTAAACGGAAACATAAAACTGGTTGTTGAACAAAAAAAAGTTCCTTGTATACTGAAAAGGCCAACCAATATCGGCAGTCCGCCAAGTCTTGTGATACAGGCAGATAGTACAAATGGAGGAAGGATAGCCATAGTGCCAGTGCCTCGGAATAAGTCTCCTGAAACCCCTACAGATATAAAAGTGGCACCAATTAAAGTATGATATTTTTTTGACTAACTCAAGTTAATGGCTTTTCTTTTTTTAAGTGGGCATATGCCTATATAACTAAAAAAAATTTTACACACTAATTACTAAAAGTTACTTACTAGTGGAAGCAATTATTGGCCATTAAAGGCCTAAATATAGCCCAAATGCTCCAGCACAAATTACTTATATTTTTTCTATACCAATATCTATGCTTTCTTATATAAGACTTGTTATTTGCTGCACACTTGCACCTTGCTTAGTTAATGTTGTTTTCATATTTGTTTAATCTTCCTGACTTCATGCTTTTCATTTACAGGTAACTTCACCACGAACCAGCACAGACCTAAACACAAACTGTATACCTGGAGTGCCTACTGGCCCAATAGTACAAAATGGTGTGATACCTACAACAGATGTAGAATTACCAGCTGCAGAACTCTCTAACTTCAGCGATGCCGAGTTAAGAGCCATAAAAAAGCATCAGAGGATGATAAAAAACCGGTAAGACTTAATAGCGAAGTTAGAGACACAAATCCAATCACTAATGTTAATCATAAACCCATTTGTTATGATGCTTTGTAATCAGTTATTTTAGCTTATTTTACCTTTTGCCAAATACAGGAATAGCCAGTTAAGGAAAACCAAATAAATGTCAGTGCTTTATCAATTCACGTCTTATCACCATTTTTATACCAGGCTAATCAAATGTAACTCAATCCATTGTAAGAGATACCTATGCAAATGAAACATTTGAGCAAACACGATTACCATATTGTCTGCCTGAAACTGGGCATGAAACTAATTAATACTACAGAAATTATTAGATATTATGTTAAATAAATTATATGAATACGGACTTTATTACCATAGGTGTTTTTATACCTTTACCAAGGTTGTTTTTATACCTATCATTACCTAGTTAATACTATGACTTGTAATAAACGCAAACTTATAGGTTGAACTAATTTTACAATTTCAGTTCAGCAGGGTTTTACATCCAGTTTTACATCCGATATAATATGTCCCGTCTGGAGTCGTTTTTCTGCATACCATAAGATCAAATATAGTAAATAAATACAAGAGTTTGTGTTATCAACATGGCCTCGGCTAATTGCAAAATGAAACTTGTCGGTAAACATTCGGACTTGCGTGGTTATCCAGTGGCGCAGTGGTCGTCGAACCTACTGGCTATATGTAGAAGTTCGTTCAAATGTCTTCCTATCATGTGGGTGTGTGACCAACACTTTCGTAGCTATAAACTGCCCATACCCTCTGACATGGCTTTACGACTGTCGTCCTAAGACAACAACCGGGACCATCGACTTAACGTGCCCTCTGAAATTTAAAAACTATAGCACGGTTTCACTCACGTTTTTGTACCCGCGCAGCTCTTGATGAAGGATAGCTAAATGGTCCGAAACCGGTCGAGCGCCGTCGCGATCTCGACTGTTTCAACAAAAACGTGAGTGAAACCGTGTCAAATAGTTTTTAAATTATGTGTCAAACTCACGAAAGTTTTAATCAAATAAGTGCCCTCCGAAGCATGGTAAATCACGTCCGGAGAGTTATTTCCATACTTTAAAATTTCTTCTAGGGAGTCTGCATGCCAGTCCCGGCAGAAAAAGAAAGAATACGTTTCAGCATTAGAACAGCAACTTTTAGAAGCACAGCAAGAGATTGCGAGGTTACGGCTTGAGAACAAACTGCTACGCGACCAGTTCAACAACGGTGGAAGGGGGCGAAAGGTATGATGATGAATGCATGACGATGTGACCTAAGGAGGAGATTTCTTAAATATATATGTCATACATCTACTTTTGCTCAAAACGTAACTGCACGCCCACTATATTTCTTTCACGACCTGGAAGACTGGTATATATTGCTAAATAGCATTAAGTCATTCCTTGCACCTTTCGTTGTTGTTGTGCAAAGCTATTAAATAAATAAATAATAATCTATGGAAATCAGACTGTTTGATTCTCCAGATCATTCTTGCCGCACACTTGCAAGATGAGGAATGAATTACCGCCAGAGGTCTTTCCGCAGGGCTATAGTATGGAGCACTTTAAAATAAGGGTGAAAGAGGTCGTTAAAGGTAGGTTCCTAGGCGATATGCATGGTATTAAAAGTTATGGGTGGCACTTACGAACAGGCGAACTATATACTTGCTAATCTAATGAGATTATTTAAAAAATGTTTACTACATCCTAAGTCACCTAAGATAATCTTGATGCAAATTAATTCAACTTGAATAGTCCTTGTCTAGACTTTTGAATAACATTTTACTTAATACACAATGTTGAGCTAAGAATATATATAGCTAGGTAGATAGGTACTATACTATTAATTATTCTGTTAATCTTTTCTGAATACTAAAAGACAAAGTCACTCATCCGCGTCTGTCTGTATGTTTGCTCGTATTTCTAAACTTTATTGATTTTGATGAATTTTCACTATCATTTAGTTCTTGTTAAAATTATGCACATGCATAGTTCATTAATATTTAATACACGTAAATAGTGCTTGTGCGAAGCCGCGTTGGTCACTAGTGGACGTGTCATAAGGGAAAAGGGAAACATGATGAAACCCAGCATGATTTTTGTCTCCGGTCCGTGCTAAGGGGGCGGGTACTATTATTTGTTTTTTGATAAACGCCGCACTGTCCTCAACGACGTACAATCAGCAATCGATTATTCTATTTACAGATACCGAGACTGGATACGTCGCTTTTTATTCCCAAGAAGAACATTGCTGTATTATTTGCGATGGTGTTTATGGTCTCACTCAACTTTAATGTTTTAGGGTGAGTTCACAAACTAAGCGGCTGAAACTTCATTGTGGGGAAACTACAAACATTTCGACAGTGCGTCACGTAAACGTATCGAAATTACAAAAAACGATAATCATGACATCCTATCCTACTTCCTCCCTACTTAATATTATAAACGCGAAAGTTTGTAAGAATGTATGTTTGTTACTCTTTCACGCAAAAACTACCGAACCGATTTTGATGAAATTTGGTATGTAGGTACTTCAGGACTTGGAATAGCACACAGGCTACTTTTTATCCCGGGAAACAAAAGGGCGCAGCTAGTTTAAGATATTATGGGACTTACTGATAACAAAGGATTGATACCGTTGCATAAAACTAGTGATTGTTTATTAATTTAACTATCTTTGAAAATTGTTCTTTCTAATGACCTTCTCTTTAATAATGACGATTTAGGCATTTATAGGACACTTATACAAATAAATACTGAATTTAACTTTTTATAAATTCAGATGGAATTCGAAACCTTTCGTTGGACCTTCCGCGCCTCATACGAGCACAAGGCATCTCCTTTGGACTGAAGATAATGCCTTAGATTTAGCAACAGGTAAGCATATTTTTTCTACTATTTTTCTGTAATCGAAAATGTTTCGCGTGAGCTTATGATCCAAGCAATTTATTTGGTATCTGACGGATAAGAAACTGTGGGATGAGAGAAAGAAAGTGTTTTTAAGACATGAGGTGTGCGTTTGTTTTTTCTTTATGCACTATTTAATTACACAAGTTCAAGTATAATTCGCGTCATGGCCGCTGACAGGCGCACCACGTGATATGTACATTGTGCATGCAGTATCCTTCCTTTCCTGATGGTTACAAAAAGTAGAAGTATTCAAGTCTCGAGCACTATCTTAGCAAGCGTGCTACATTGTCGACCGCATCGTCGCTTGCTTCAGGTGACGTCGCAAGCCAATTAACAATAAAAAAAAACAAATCAAGAGTACGGAATCGTATACTGCGTAGGTCACGTGACACCGGTCAGCGACTATACATTTTGCCGCGAGGTATATGTAATACCTACTCACTAGGCCACTAGCTAAACCTGCAGTGAATGCTGGCCTCATACAAAAGCATGCTACATACGCCAATTGTCATATCATTCATCGCTTCCAACAGATCCCGACCAAATCACAAACGACACGTACGGATCCGATTGCCGGAACTCGACCAAGGGTGACGTAGCCATTAACCAAACCGAGAGCATTCGTATAGCCGGCGAGCTGAACCGCTGGATCGGCGGCGGGAAAACGCTGAACTGGACGTATGACGCGCCGCGGAGAAAACGCAGCGTTTATTTGAACGACGACAAGATTGATAGTGAGTATTTACTATCTAGAGTTAGGGCATTTCGACGAAATGGAGGTAGGATTGTAAAACCTGTAATTTTTGTGTTTGTAATATTTTGGTTAAATTGTTTCTAATTTACATTCAAAATGTAGTTATCACATAGAAATTAAAAAAATATATATGTGATTTGTCGTTGGTTAGAGTCGCTACTGGCCTCGTATAAAATAGATTACAGGTTCGAATACACTTCAGTCAATCGTAGTCTCACTTTAAAGATAGTTAATATAGAATCAGAACATGTTATATTTATTGTAGACTCAAGTAACAATTTAACCAATCACAAACATTAAATTTTCCAGGCGGTCTACTAGAATCGTACAAGTTATTCAAGCAGCTGAACCTCGACCCAAACCTCATAGACATACCGACTGCAAAGAACCGCAACGTTCGAGACAAGTCGCGCCTCCGCAGACTGCGACGAAAAGAAATCGACTTCCCTGAAAATGTTATTAACTACAACTTGTACCGGAAACCTTTGAAGAAATCCATTGAAGACTTCGATATCGATGACCTGAGTGAATGGAACGCGTTACTCCAAGCGTTGCAGAGGAGAGATGACACGTTCTACGTGGTAGGGGTTGGAAAAGGAGAGCATTTGTTGCTGCCAGCGGTTTCGCATAATGTGACTCGGCCTCCGAAGATGGCGCTTATTCTGCCTGCGGCATTTGGCAATGGTAAGTTTACTTATATATTTGAAACTCCTCACATATATTGTCGACAACGGCACTGAACTACAAAGTCTTAAATTATACAAGTCCCGAATGCCCGTTTATTTGACAATTCATTGGCGGCAGTGCCAAATAAAAACAAAGATATGTAGGTACTTCACGGCAGATAACTTAAACTTTCAGCTATAGCAAAAGTATCCTACCGGCTGCGCCATGTATTATTAAAACAAAGTTTTATAATTTTCATTTTATATTTCTTCAAGATATAAACCGTCAAAACTCTCTCCCTAACCAAAGACTAAACAAGCCCCATTATCTTGTGTAACCTCTATGTTAATACAATAACTATACTAGCAAACCGCCCGCGACTTCGTTCGCGTCGACACAATAAAATATAGCCTATGTCGCTTCTTAAGATCGGATCAATACTTCCATTCCAGAGATTACAACAACTTTACCTCTTTATAATATTCGTATAGTTCGATTCCATAATTAAAAAAAAAAAATTTTAATTAAAATGTACTCAACATGTTGTATAATTTGTTCTAGATTCGCTTATGAATGATCACGTGACACTAATGCAGATCGAGTGCTCCGTCGTTAACACAACCCTAGTCCAACTGAAATCCGACGCGCTACCCGAAAGTTTGAGAAAGACTAAACTCAACGAAGAAACTAAACCACTACTTAACGAGATCCCCAAACCAGATGGCAACGTCACAAGGCCACCTTTATACGAGATACCGAAACTAAAAGAGGACAAAACTAAGCCACGTCTGAATACCCCCAAACTAGAAAATAAGAATATTAAAAGAACAAATAAAGACTCCATCGATGCTAGTCTCTCTACGTTACAAAACTCTAACGCAAATGCTTCGAGTAACGCGAAAAACGTTGATGTCGGGAAGGATGGCGCTTTTGCGAGTTACCTATTTTCAAAGTATGAGGGAACAAAGAATGATTCGGGGAAGGATAAAAAGAACGAAACAGTTGAAGGTGTGAACGATACAAGGAGTCCTTAGGTAGCAGTTTGTTTAACCATTAGATTGACTTGTAAAAGAAGTGCCAGTATACATTATGTAATGTAAAGGTTATTATTATTGGAATTATATTGGAATTAGAATTATATGGTTGTTAAGTGAAATTTTTGTTACGAAAATATTTGTTTAAATACTACAAATTAACAGCGCACCTTGGTAATTGGTAAATCAATTCTTGTATCTTTGTCATTCTTATAGCAATTTTAGTAATCCTTCCGCAACAATGCTTTATCCCTTTTTGAATTGGATACATTTGTATATGGAGAAAGAAGTCTTAAAGATTTGTCTAAATCAAATTAAGAAGGATTACATACAATATGTAGCACACATTGACAATAGATATCTCTGGGCATTATTCTAGAGGTATAAAGCGATATGCGAACCATTCTTTCACAGGTTTGAATGTTCTATTTGACTGAATGAGTTGCGTGATGTAGGCAGTTTCCGCATTAGGTCTTTTATTCCAAGGCTTTGCGAGGGCTTTATTAGTCTTTGTGTAGGCGTTATTAGACTGCTAGAATTTTGTGATTTCAAATATGAGGAATTATGTGAACGAGCGCGTTATTACTAGGCCGAATGTGAACCCTGCAGAGTTGGACAATCCGGCATTAGTCCGCCAACAATACGCCCTAGTATGCGCACGTCTTTAGTGCATTCAATTTAGGATTGCGACAAAAATACTTATTAATTTTATTTATACTGAATGCACTTTACTTTTTTTAATTCTAAGTGTGCATAATATTTATTGAATTCCAACATTCTTTATGGGAATGTCTCAAATAGCCTATTATTGTTTAGAAAATTATTATAATGTATGTATATGCATATGGATCTCATAACTACTGTAACACTGTTTATACATCAGTGAGTCCAAGTGTAAAAGTACTGCAACATTTCGCCTTGCTAAGGATTGTTTTAGCTGTAATATGTTATTCTTCTATCTGTTAATTTCCTATGTTTTAACCTGAGGTGCCTAGTTCATAAGCTTATGCATAGAAGTGCCGACCCTTCAAAATGTTTGCGATTACGAATACGAAGCAAAATGTTCGGCACATCTCTACTTATAAAATACAATGTACCTACGCCGGATGGCTGTGTTATTCCTATATAGTATATATAATGTTGTACAGCAATGAATATTATGGATAGGTATTTTGTATTCTCACAAGCAATATACAAATGTAGATTTTTTATAATACTATATAAATATGGTGAGTAGCAAATGTAAGGTTAGATATTAATTTTCATTTTAATAACCTATTGGCAATTGGGATTGCCACAAGTTATTTTGTGTTTACTGTTTTTATTTTATTTCAGTCAAAGATTTATTTCAGAGTTATATAACACTTCAGTCTTTTATTAATTTAACTGCACTGAATTTAAATTAAATTATTTTCTCTTCATGATATTATTTTGTTAATCCGTATTAATCTTATCGGGAAATAAATTTTAAACACAACTGAAAATGTTTTATTTTACAGAATACCCAGTTTTAGTTGTAGGAAAAAATTATTTCAAATCAAGAAATTACATGCCTAATAATCTGTATTGGTAGGCCTTTTCTGGAAGACCACATTGGGAATTTGGTAGTACCACAGACAGCTTTGCCAGATAATCAATCGCCAAGCAGTACCCTTGAACTTAGAAGCCACTAGGTTTAAGCCAGAGTGTGTGAATATGTAGAGTTCCTGTTTGAAAAGCACTGTTTCAAATGAAATTAGGAAATACTAGACATCATGAGAAACCCAGAGAGAGATAGAATCAGGGTGTCGATATAGACTGTATTGTATTTTCCAGTTTTTACAAAGTTCTGGGTGGCGTCGTCTTTACGGGCAGGCGTGTTGCTTATCATCAGGGTGAACGATCAGACAATAAAAAAACAAACTACATCACATACAAAAATAAGGATATTTCGGCAACTGAGGAGGCTAGATATAGTATAATCACTAGCCCAACTTTGGAACTTTGGAACATTGTCCATGTCCATGATATACTCGTATATGACCTTGAATGCGGTCAAGGTCATACACGAGTAGAATAAGAGAGACAACAAGACAAGGACAAGGAAAGCGAGTGTGGCTCAGCGGGGGCAAGTGTGACTTTCGATCCAACGCACCCGAGTTCGAATCCCGCTGGCCCCGCACCACTGACTTTCTTAAGTTATGTGCGGATTTAACACTCGCTCTAGAAACGGGGCCAGCGCAGCGCAAACTGACGCCGATAGAGAAGAGAGAGAGAAAAAATGTAACCACTACGCTTAACCCTATACTAAATCTTAGGCTTAACCCAACTAAGTTACTTAAATATTTTCTTTCGTCATTGGTTTAACCGCCGGCCGCCGCCGCCGCCACCGCCGTCGCGCGGCACCCACCTGGCTGGGCGGTGCATATTATTATGATATTTTATGTTAGTGTGTAATTTCTGAACGGAACGTGATAATCAACTGTCAGTCAAATTAAATGTCAATGCCAAAATCAATCAGCTGTTTTTATACTCTGAGATAACCTGTTTTTATTTTTATTACGGAAAACGAGTAAAATGAGTTATTAAACGGTTTATCACTTACACAAATCCAGCAGAATGAACTGTATCAGATTGCTGAAACAAGCCGAAAGGCAGACTGCAAATATATTCAAAGTAACTTCAGCTCAATGTATTTCTCATCATCGCATGAAATACATGGAGACACAAGATAGATGGAGAGACCGGGATGGTTTGTCTAAAGAGTGGGAGTTGATCTACAAAGGGCCGATGGATAAGGTCCTCAAATTTGTGTCGACTTACTTAACAATATCGACTAGCGCTGTTGGTGCCGCCGGCCTATACTATGGGCTTTTTGTCTTTGATAAAGCAGACTTAAACACTCCTGTATTGCTCGGCGACGACGTTGTCATAGCCAATGGCGCGGCAGAATGCCTCGTCTACATCGGAGCATTTCTGGCCTTTCACATCGCTATCAAAGTATTACTCTCTAAGTTTGTCGTCAGACTTTATCAAAACGGTGACGACTACTTGGCGGTCTTCAGAGGACACATGTACAATTCAATAAAGACGCACAAATTTAACTTGAAAGAGTTTAAGAAACTGAGTCCAACATTAGTGGTCACATGGGGAGATGCAAGATTTGGTCTTGGGAAGAAGCATGCAATATTACTAGAAAACTATTTCAAAACTCCAGAATATTTTAACTATTTACTGAAAGGCAGTGGTGAGAGACCAAGCCAAGAAGATTGAGAAATTTCAATTGTCACTGATGGGATGCAGGTCTTCTGAGTTAATAAGAAAATGTTAGAAATAAACCTAGTCATAGAAGTACAATAATACATGTTGTTTTTATTATTTTCATACATTTTTGAGCACTGTAATAAGTGTCTACCTATCAGCACAGAATAATAATAATAATACAAGTGTAGTATATGCACAAAACACACTTCAATCAACCATTTGGTGTTAAGATTTTTTTTTCATGAGCTCAAATTTTTATTCTTGCTGTTTAGGCTTGTAGTGGTTTTGTTATTTATAGGCAATGGTAAATTAAAATGCTAATAATCTGCATAAATTAAGGAGTTGCATTGAGTTCAAAACAATAAATCTACATATATGACTAACTCTTGTAAAAAGTTCCTTAATGTAGTATTTCTGGTTCCAGGTAAAATAAAATGATACTATTAATTTATCTTAAAACAATATTATTATTCTAATAATCTACATAAAAATTACAACATTTAAAAGCCACCACTGAATGCATTGTTCCATTTATGTCTGGAATCCCTCTTTATAGTAGTAGAGTCCATTTTCTTTGTATCACTGTCAAATTCCTCTAAGGCCTTGATTTGCTGTGGTGCTGGTTCCAATTTTTTAACAACTAAGCATTCCCCATTTTCTTTTAGCACAGTGTAGTTGATGTCATCTTTACTGGGCTCTCCATATGGAAACACTATGGGTGTCACTTTAATCAAATGTTTGACTTTCCACAGTTTTGCATTCACTTCTGGAATATTTTTAACGATTGCAACTCGATTCTGAAAATAAAATGTTAAAAGTTAGAAATTACTTCATCTATCTAAAAGTGCTGTTTGATCAGTAATTGGTTGATGTTCATGCATTATAGAATAGAATAGAATAGAAAACACTTTATTGCACTTAAGAAGGAATTACATTTTGAACATACTTTCTTATGATAAGTACAATAGGCGGTCTTATCGCTAAACAGCGATCTCTTCCAGACAACCATATGCTATAAAGAGACAATATTAAAATTATTATTTGTCTAGTATAATTTTATTCTGGATTAGTTGATGGTGATTTGCAAACTTATTTAAAAAATATGGACAGAAAAGACAATGGTAGTATTACTTTATTACTTGCTTCGATTTAATAATACATACCTCTTCATGAATTTTCAGTTCCTCTAAAATATGCTTTTGCCAGTATGGGTGATGCTTTGTAGATTTGATTCTTTCTACTCTGAAGAGTTTAGCAGGAGTAATTTCAGGGTCTTTGTGATCTTCTGACCTAAAAATGGATGTTCATGAATAAACTGTATGACTGCTAGCACATTATATTATAGGTGATCATAGTAAATGTAATAAATATAATAATTCAAAATCCAATATGGACTATACACAGTACATTTTCTTACCTTGGATAGTACACTATTCCACCCGGGTAGCGAATGCCACCGGGGTGTTTATAGCCCTTTGACCGAGTTACTGATAGAAAAGGGCTGACTATTTTAAGCAGTTGTCTATTCATTTTTGTGAGTAATTTAATTCACTGTTTACACAAACTGCTCTCCCATTTGGCATTTACATAACCTCAAATAATTCCGTACAAAATTGTCATATTGTCATATTGTGTATTTTTGTAATTTTTGACAGTGGAAGCCATTGGCCATGACTTTTTTTTTTACTTCGCCCCTTAGTTCAGGCTAAAGTCTCTAAGACATGTCTTATGTAGTTTTTATTTGATACTTTAATATTCCATTTACTATACTTTTGTTGAGAAAGAGGGTCAACAGTAACAAGCCGGAACGTCTACTCAATACTCAATAAAGTACTCAATAAAACTACTCAACTCAATAAAGTGGTACGTCGTACTTCAATAAAGTGGTGGAACTTTATTCAAGCTTTCCATGGACTTTTTGGGAGAACATAAAAAGTAATGTTTTCTCTATTGTGTTTCATTTGCCTACACTCGTGCCAGTTTACGAACACATAATGGTTAATATTCCACCGATATTACACATGATCACTCGAAATAACACTTGTTTGGAAAATAAAACGAAATCGAACTCTATCACTTTTCACTTCCTGTTGATCCTTATTCTAAACAAAAGTATAATAAATGAAATATTAAACTACCAAATAAAAACGACGTAAGACATGGCGGTATGAACCTAGAGACTTTAGCTTGCCCTAAAGGGCGGCCCTTAAAAAAAATAAAAATTCTGGCAGCTCTATTAATGACTGTCAAGTTCTGACATTATGTCATTGTCAGTGCCGTTATCGCATTGTTTTGATTTCTGTTGGTTGGCGCGTTTTTGAAAGTTTAATTTTTATCAGTTTCCGCTAAGTTCCATAGTTGATTTATTTTTAAATAAATAAGGTTCAGTAATTCATTTTATTATATCTCAATATAAAAATGTATTTTGTAATGCCTTGTGTAATGTGATGCCGTTTACTCTATACATAATATTTTGTGCAACAGTTTATTATCGTTTAATTTTGAAAATAACGTACTTCATGAAGAAAGTAAGGTTTGTTACTGCTGAAAACTCGCCGATTTTTATAATGAATGACTCGGAGTGCCACTCTCCTCGTCCGTTTCTTGAGCGACAGCTGCGAACAAGCGCTCCTTTTTCACACGATCTACCTCACGACTACCCCAGAGTACTGCCTTACAACAGTGACCCGATACAAAGGTATGAAAACAGCAATAGCAGTCCATATCCCACGATAAATAGAACGTGCATACCTAGCTTCCCAGACAAAGAACCTTGTTGGAAGCCATCTGATGACTTGAACTTGAGTTTGCTTGATGCTTCAAGCCATGAACCGCGAAAACCAGCTTTTGGCAGGTCTATACTTAAGGAGACTCAAGAAAACCACCTGCATGGTATACATCAAGTCGAGAATGTATCTCAAGGTATGAAAAACCCTGCAGTGTTATCTTCTATTGATAATATAAGAGTAACTGACCCTCCTAATATCTTAGTGAAAGATAACAGCTTTTTCATAAAGCGAGACAATTTGGATAAGTTCCATTTTAACATGAATCCACTACATAGTCAGTTAAATAGACTGACTCTTGGTAAAGAGAATGATCCTTTAGCGAAGAAAGCTGAAATAATGATGACTGGTACTGATACTTTCAATGTGCTACCTAGTAATTCTAATTACATGAAACCTGTAACTGCTAGTTCTAATATAAGTGATGAGTGCAGGTGTCACCATTGCATTAAACCTATACCTAATTATCAACCTCCAGCAAATAAAGAAAGACAAGTGCATAATCATCCATCAAGAGAAAATTTTGGCCATAATTGTGTATGTTCAACTCCAAGGAATCAAATCTGTTTAAACTGTGAACATGCTTCAGCATTACAACATGTATACAAAACTTGTAGCTGCCAAAACTCACAGACTCAAAGTCCAAGACCTCAAAATGCAGTTGATCGAAAAACTAGGGCTATAGAAAAGTATGAGCAGAGCAAACACCCTGAGTCTATGCAAATTGAGAAACAAACAAATGTTTCAAAAGAAAAACGAGAGCCCACAGTTGCCGATTTATTCAAAATTATAAAGCTTCAAAATGAGCAGCTGCAATTGCTTCAAGAGAAAGTTGATAAGTTTATTTCATCAAGTAAACAGAACACACAGCCTACGATAACATGCTCAACTGAACATCTAGCTGTGAACACTGTTGAAAATGACCAACATAAAATGTCCATTGGGGTCATGACTAGTTTTGAAATGATTAGGACCTCAACTGTTATAAACAAAGAGATTGTTAAACAGTCCACTGATAATGCTCAAATTCAATGTAACCGATCACAAATTAGCATCAAAGAAGTAGTATCTAAACCTGTTAATATGAATTTTCTCGATGGAATAATACCTAAAAATGTATTACAAACCAAAAGTCAGTCACAAGAAAATAATGTAAATAATGGACAACAAAATGGGAATGTTTGTGAAGAAAAAACTCTTAATGAACTAAGCTTGTACAATGTACAAGTAGATAATGCTACTACCCCTCTGATGTCTCCGGAGCAAACCCTGTATTTGGATGTAAGAGACTATAGCGAGTAAGTATTAAAACAATAACTACTACTACTAATCAGCCCGTATCCACCCACTGCTGGGTAAAGGCCTCCTCTCGCTCACGCCACTCTTTCTGGTCCTGTGCCAGCCTCATCCATTGCAATCCAACATGCTTAACAATGTCATCTTTCCATCTGGCCGGTGGTCTGGAAGTCTTTGCCCAAGCCTCGGATACCACTCGGTGACTGTCTTTGTCCACCTGTTGTCATCCTGCCTTGCCAAGTGTCCTACCCATCTCCACTTAAGCCTCACAATACGTGTGCCTACGTCTTCGACTTTCGTGCGACGTCGAATTTCGACGTTTGGTACACGATCCACCAGGCGTATGCCTAACATGGCATGTTCCATTGCCCTTTGCGCCACTCTGATTTTATAGATGTGCTCTTTTGTCAACGGCCATGTTTCGTCACCGTAAGTGAGTATGGGCAGCACACATTGGTTAAATACCTTGCTGTTCAGGCATTGCGGGATTTTTGACTTGAAAACATCCTGTAGTTTCCTGAAGGCAGCCCACCCGAGCTGAACTCGCCTACCAATCTCCTTCAGCCTCGATCGAAGGATAAACAATGTCCAAGATATATGTAATTATCAACTACCTCTATGAGCAAGCTATCTACAATGACTTCTGGTTGTCGTGGTATGTTGATCATAAAAATAATAACATAACTGTAACACACACAGATACTAAGTATTTCTATAATATATGTAATTTGTTTCAGTTCTGAAGCAAGCAGCAATGACCACTCCAATGTTGGATGGACATATTACAATAAAGTTATGGTAAGGATGTTACAGTAAGAGTCAATTACACAAACCTTGATCATAAAGACCCCTATGTAGAGTATGTAGGTACACATACCTGATAATAATAATTATTATCGTTGGAACCTCTATGTAGGCACATTCAGGAAATCAATAAAAATAATTTGGCTTGTTTAGTTTCAAATAGTTAAATTACACAAGTAAAAATAACGTAAATTCTTGTAAGTAGAGGTACAGATAGATTTGTACACTCGTCTAGAGTCTGAGTTAGATAAAATAGCACACATACAGATTCTGAAAAATATCATGATGGTTTTTCACAATTGATATTTGATATTATACAAACGACTAAGACTTACAGGACAAACGTCGACCAGATTTTTTTCCTGCGAGTCTTAGCGGTTTGTAAAATATCAACCGCACATACCTACACTTAACAAACCTAAAATCTATATATATAAAACGCAAGAATTGTTTCTACCTATGTCCATAATAGACTTTGAAACCATCCAACCATAGGAAGATGGTTTTAGACCACTAAAACAATAGATTTGGCGCATTCGGTCCATTCATATTTTTAGCGTAGTAGCACACGCCGGGTATCCGCTAATTCATAATGTTGTTATTCCAGACCCATGTGAACGGTATGCTGCAAGAGGATATGCCCTCATCAGCGAGCGCTATGTACAGGAATATGCGCCAGCAGTGCGTGCAGATGCAGATAGACAAGACCAATGTCAGCGTCACTAAGAGGTATGCCACATTTACTGCGGAAGTCGCAAGATACCAGTACGCCGCTCGCCCACACTACATATGTAATAATAAAAATAATAATAAATACGTCCAACGATCACATTCAGAGATCTTGGCCCTTACTAAGATTCCCTGTATCTAGGAAACCAGAAACGAGGACCTTGGTCGCACAACACCCAGACAAGAAACATTTTTTTTTCTGTGCACAAGCATTTGTTCCGTCGCGGGAATCGAACCCGCAACCTCAGTGGTGTATGACATTTCAGCCAACCTGCCCAACAGAGAGGCTGACTACACCACAGAGGCTGAATATGTGGCCGAAGATGGAGCACATTGATCCATCTATAAATTGATATAAAAATGGCTAAGACTCACGGTTAAACGGTCAGTTACGTGCGAACGCTCGCGACTTACATCGTGATCTCATAATTCCCAGTAGAAAGACTTCTAAAATTTCCGAAACCTGGTAATTTCGTTTAACCGTGAGTCTTAGCCATTTTTATATCAATTATGAATAACACACATAGATCTAGCGCAATTTATGTTACTTTTTGTATAGTAACATCCCAAAGAGTCCCCAACTTCCCGAAGAGTAATGAAACGATGAAGTATTATTTCAGAGTAAAATTCGGGGACGACCCTCTCGGTCTGCACCAGCCGCATATCTACGCGACCCCCGCTACGGACACAAGTCTGAAGATGAATCAGCTTGCAGCCAAGTATCTGAAAAACATGCCGCCACAAATAGCTCAACGGCCTATGGCAAATCCGACGACTGCTCCTATCGACATGTCGTTTGCAACTAGGAATTATATGGAGAAGCATAGGTTGTTACAAGGTTTGTGTCTTTACTACTCTACCTGAAGTACCTGAAGTGCTAAAAATTTTGAGGTTCACATAGCTGGGGATCAAACCTTTACAAGTGTCAATGCAGCGAGGCCGAGGCAAATGATAATATGAGAGATTTATTTCTTTATCCCTAGCAGTGTGTTTTAGAAAGTTGTGAATGATGATGCATGTAAATTCCTGCAAAGAATTAGTTATCATCATCACCCACAGCCTTTCTCATCCCACTGCGGGGTATAAGCCTCTCTATTTGCCTCGGCTTTATGCCATTCGTGGCCAGGTTCGACCCGCGAATTTTGCTATATCATCGACCCATCTTACTACCGCATTAAATTAACACAAGAATTTAAATTTATTAACAGCGCATTTTAGTAGGCACTATTATATGAAAATATATTCCTTGTTTGTTTCAGGTTTGCCAGGGCCTTCTAAGTCACCACAGCCAGCTGATATTCCAAGGTTTTTAGATATAACTGCATTGAAACAACAACCCAAGTTTTTGTAAACTTTAGATTACACAAACGCCTTTTCTAGAAAATAGACAAAAGAGCCCGTCTGGAATCTACGAAATTACCAAAAATAAGGTAATCTATTTTTTTAAGAAGTGACATAGACAAAACTACATAAATGGTTTGTATTTTATTAGTATTCTTCTTAAACCTTAATTTATACGTTATGATTTATGATTAATGTAGTATATTAGATTTCGCTAAGAATATTATTGTTGTAATTATAATTATATTATGTTTTAAAGTATGATTTAAGAAATAAAATACAAATTTCGAACAGACATTTATTTTAAACTTTAGAGAAAATAACAGTAAATTCCTAATTTTATAAGTAGGTGTTACACATAATAATTCAATGTTCTTGGAACATTTTAATCTGACTACACATTTAAGGTCGCTTCCCATTGGGTTGGTACGACAGCGGTACGACGCGCCTACGACATCGCAATGCGACATTATTTTTGTATCACATCGACATTTTGTTGTACAATATCTTACAAATGTATGAAAATCGAATTTTCTGTTTTTGGTAATAATTCACATACGTCACCCCAAGTCGTGTCGACAAATGAAGAAGTGTACGCGATACGACATCGGTAAGACATCGACAAGACAGGCGACGTCGTGTCGCCGACGCGACAGCGATACGACAGCGACGGTCGCTGTCGTATCGCTGTAGTACCGACCCTATAAGGAAGCGCGCTAACTCTGCAAACATTCATGCGTATATTTCTTCATTTCATGAGAGGTACATTTCTACTTCAAAACATATAACTTTCGATATTTCATAGGCTTACTTATCAATCACATTTTCTGAACTAAAAGGAATGCCAGGCCTACTCACAAAAAATAATGTCTCTTTTATTTCATAAATATATTATTACTCTTTTAATATAACATCATATTATACTTTTTCAAAGAGGTATTTAGGACTCTCTCACATTAACTTGTACTTCTTTAATTTTGGTGTCAGTAACATCTTATCCTAAAAATCGAACAAACACTTCCGCACTGTACCTTTCCGATTTGTTGAAACGGTTTCGTGTCTGTGGCACTAAATACGAGTTCTACAGTTCAAACATGTTCTTAATCATAATTCTGTTAATAATTACAATTTAATTTTATAACTCTCGTAAGTCTCCCTAAAGTATTTTATATTTTACTGTCACATGCAATAAAACTTTGGGTGAGATGACACATTACAAATAATATGTTCATTTCATCAATACTTAAGTTTGCTATATTCAATTAGCTTTTTGCGGTTCCTTAAAATTATCGCCTTATCAACTATCAGTTTGGTACATTTCCTTTGGTTTTTAAGTTGAAACCACAATAGAGAAGTTTCCAGTTATGTGCAGATGTCGGGTTGGTATCAAAGGCAAACCGCAGCTAGCCTTACACTTGAAACCAAGTCATTTCTGAATATTTTCAAAAGTACTAGATAAAAGGAACCTTTTTAAAAATGTTGTGTTTATTGGAAACTTCTCATTCAAATACTTAATTGAATAAACTTAAATACGTGCATATGCACGTATTATTTATGTTTACACATCCTTCATAATACTAGTTATAACTTATGTACAGTGAAGATAGACTGTATTAACACTTAAATAAGATTTCAATTCTCTTGCATCGCAAATTATTATAGTTTTACACTATTACACTAGAAAGACATTTAAATAATTGGATGGCACTTCTTTTCTGGTGTCGCTATAGAATAGACATTGAAGAGTAAGTTTCGTACACAGTAAACATACAGTAGGGGCAATCCTTAGATGTTTTAATTTGCATCGTGTATTCAAATCGCCTTATATTTGCGGCTCGAGTCTGTTAGAAATTCTAGGTTAATTAATTATTAATTCAAACAAATAAAGACACTTTTATCCAATAATGTTAATTTATTTTACAAAATGCAACCAACACCGCGCGCGATGCTAACCTGTAGCATAGCCTGTTATCAATGTGTGCAAGGCTCGCAAAGCGAGTAATTCAACTTAGCTCTACCTATCTATCTACATTACGAGCAGTATGAAAGAGGCCGCAGCTATGTTAGCTAAGTTAGCTTCGCTCTTGGTGTGGCGTGCGCTTAAGAAACTGCTTTTCGAGAACTCAAATAGTATTAATGAGGTCAATCCAGACTGTAGATAAGACTCGCACTTGCCCGGTTTTTTTTAAATGGTTTCGCTATGCTCATACAAAATATTTCAATCCCCTTTGCGAAGAGAAGACTCTCAAGATCCAATAATCAGGCAGTTCTGCGGAACGTCCCCACTGTTTTTATACTGTGGCATAATTAAGATTTAAAATTGTTTTTCTTCATTGTTATTATTCAACAAGTTATCTTAAACGTAGAACTATGTTACATCACTTTCTTGTCTTATGCATCGCACTTACTCGTAGTCACGTGACTAGAATAGATATTATTATATATATTATTAAAATTAGTAAATGAGATTCAGTTATATTTCAACTTTCGAATATCTAACTACACATACACAAACATTTTAAACATTGTAAACTTTATTTAAATTCATAAAATATCCCACTGTCTCATTCAAACATATCAACAATAATCTACTGTTTTAAACTGGGTTTTTTATTACTCTACAATAATTGTTTACTAACGATTTTATCTAATCAATTTTGTTTTATCAATGTTGAGCATAATTTTGTGCACAACTATTTACTATTCAATACTATCAATAAACACATTTAAATTAAATAAATATCTTTCAATTTAAACTGTCGCGTTTCGAACACAGCTTGTACGCACAACTTGTAAGCTTGAACACAGCATGTATATTTTATAAAAAAAAACAGAACAATCCTGATGTATCTTCGAAATCCAAGGTCTAATATCGACGACATTTATATGGGACCATGTTGAAGCTATACTGAACACAATAATTTTTCAAAACAGTTTATAAATCTTCTAAGATCTTGTAAGAGTTCTGAGGTAACAAATATATAAACAAAATATACTGTATTACCCATAATCCATTACGCGATAGTCATATAATATAAGCTAAATTTAATTACAACAAACATTCTACAAGGGTCAACTCAATAATTTTGTAACTTCTTATAAAATCCATAGTCAATACGTATTATACATAATAATTCTTTATGTACTCATATATTTTAAATTTGACACGTATATTTGTCTGATTAACAACGTATATTTTCAATGTCTATTTTGAACTACCCTCAATTTGATTTAAAACGTCTACAAATAGCTATTGAAATTAAATACCTATTAGCTATATTTTCTCTTACACTTACAGCTTTAAACATCAATATTTTCATACAGACATCCAATACAAACTAAATGTATATTAATATTTTAAAATTGTGCATCTTCGATTTCAATATAACTTCAGATAAATCCCCGAATTTAAATATATTGTTACCTTAGGCAAGTAAGGCACAATATACAAGCAGTATGGATAACTTGAACTATTTATTTGAAACATCTCTATGAAAAAAAATCGCTCTATAATTGTGTGAAAATTTTTACTCTACTCGTATGTCGAGTTATTGTTCTCGTACGTTTTTATTCAGAATCCAAGTCCGGACAAATTTATTTGTCTTCCAAGTTTTCAATTTCATTGCAGTATATATTATCCAATTGTTTGTGGTGTCGCATCGATCGAGGGAGATATATTTATAAATTGCGCCTGTGTCCATACTGTTTGTTTACTGTGGTCGAAGTACTAACACGAAAGGTACCTCACCGAGTTTTTTCTGATCACTTTTTAAGCCTTGACAGCGGCGCATCTCGGACAGTGAGTAAAATCCTTCCTACCGACCAATTATTTGATCCCGATGACTCAGCAAGTCAGCATATCACGCTAGTCGGTTCTTTCTTTCGTTACAGACTAGGTACGTATCTACAGGTTTTCGTCGTCGCCTCCGCCCCTCGATTTGCTGTCGAGTCTCAACTCAGCTAGCCTTTGCCTCATACTGTTTGGCCTGAAATAGCAACACAGACTTTGGAGTAATTGATAATAACATTGAAAGTTAGCGATATATGTTCCAACTTGTTCCCATATATTTGACTAAGAGGATACAAGTCTTTTCTAAGTAGATTATCAAAATTTCAAAAGCTTTCAACTCCTAAGACTGTCAGACAAATACATACTTCAACGGGATGTTATTATATGAAACAGTCAGAAATGTTTATAGATATCTGAGTACTTCAGATTTCTATGGAAAAATTACATACAGTAGAGATTAATGCCCTTGTTAAAGCTTTTAAGTGAGGGTAGTTCAAGACTCTTTTTATTAAAATCTTCAAGTAGAGGTCCTTGCCTAACGAAAATTTCCTTGCTCCTCTCGATTGATTTCCTTCCCTTCGAATCGTAGATAGAAGCGTTTATTAGAAGGAATCTTCGTAAGGCAGGAAAGGAGGAAAAGTGATCCAAAGGTAAATTGAAAGGGGCATATGATAGTAAAGTATTGTAAAGTACATTTACCTGACATACCTGGTCAGCCGGTCCGGGAAGTAGGAGGTGACGACCTGGTCGGCCGACACAGACTGCCGCTGGTACGCGCCGGCGCTCAGATTGCTCTGCGGGATCTTGTAAATACGCACGCAGCGCCCACTGTTCTCAGGTAACACTGGAAAACATAGGTTTGAATTTAATTAATTAATCAATCATCATCAGCGTTCCCACTGCTGGGACTCGGACCTTCCCTCGTAGAGAGAGTATTTTTTTTATGTAACTGGATGACGAGACGAGCTGGTCGTTTGCCTGATGGCAAACAATACGCCAGCCCATAACGATAACAGCACCATCCAGAACTTTGTTTTGCAAAATCGCGCGGTTATTTATTCTATAAACTAGTATGGGCCATAAACCACCACACTGGCCCAGTGCGGGATGGTGGATGTTACATGTCCTTGAATTTTTGTGATAATTTCTTGGGCATGCCGGTTTCCTCACGATGTTTACCTTCACTGTTTAGAGCAAGTGTTAAATCCGCACATAACTTAAGAAAGTCAGTGGTGCGGGGCCAGCGGGATTCGAACTCTGGTTGAGTCGGATCGAAAGTCGCAAGTGCTCCCACTGAGCCACACTCGCTCCCAGCCACACTCGCTTCTCGTTTTGAAATTGTATAGCTGTTAATAATTAAAGAATAAAGAAAAAGAGGATGTGTGACTTCTTTGGTGGAATCTACAATGTGGACCCGCCTTATGGAGAAAGGCCCGTGTCAGGCGGTGTTCCAGCAGTTGGGAAGCATGGGATTCAACGTAATGTTAATGAGCAAACACGTGTCTGATTGAACCAATATTTCATTTTGTAACAAAAAACCGACATCAATGTATCTTCGAAGTCCAAGGTCGAATATTGATAAAATTTATATGGGACCATTGCAGCTGACCAAACAAACATACCAATAAACAAACCATACTGATTAAGAATTTAAAAAATCGGTTTATAAATGACGGAGTTCTAAGGTAACAAATTAAAAAAAAACAATTGAATAGAGAACCTCCTCCTTTTTTAAGTCGGTTAAAAATAGTTTTTATATGTTTGGAAAACTCAAGATGGATTTCTAACACATTGTTCTATCTCCAATGTTTAAGATAGTTGCCATAGGGATCCCTGCTCAAAAACGCATATATGTATAAAAGTTATATCAGCGAGCTACAGTAATTTAGATAACGAGAAAGTTATGCGGCAATAATAGCCCCTATAAAGATTACTAAGTGAACCGCTGGCTTCGAATTAACGACCATTAAAGACTGACGGACAAAAAAGGTACTCATATATGTTAACAAAGAAGAAAGAGGAATTTCAGTATAAATCTTTAGAGTCCCAAAATTGCAGAAGATGAACATCTGTTGATAATACAATATTTTGCTAAATAATACCTTGTGGAGAAGTGGGAGGAGACACCGGCGCCATCCTTTGCAGTGGAGGTCTGATGTTCTCCTGGTCGGAAGATATGGAACTGCTTCTGCTTGACGCCGAATTGGTTTCTGATGTTCGGTTTACTGCGTTGCAATGTTCGCCTCTGAAAACACAATATTAAAGTCGATATTGAGAATAATCTCTATCTGGTTCTGATAAAGATAGCTTGGTTCTGAATCCATTTAGGTTAAAGGGTCAATCTTGTGGTACATAGACATTATTAAATAGACCTTGTGTTGGAAGGTTTGGTTACAATAGTGGTAGCACATTGGATGCTTAAGTTTTAAAGAAATTACGAGGTTTCTTATCCATGGTACCCCAACATGAAAACATGAAGATCAATTTCAACAAAGTAATTTTGGGATGATGTGTTTATAATTATATTAGTGGAAAAGACCACAACAAACCTTTGGATGTAGTACTATTAGGTATTCTGTATCCAGTCTACACTTGGCCTACACAACCCCTATATCTCAATACCCCAAAGTTTTTGTACATTGACTTCACGAAATGTTTGATTAATGGCCCTTACCGATATCTCCGTAAATTTTGCAATTACAGCCAGCAACAATCCAAGTATTTCCAAAATATCACTTGTTAGGAAATACTCACTTGTTCTCATTATTTTCGTCTTCATCGACTGAGTAAGGTCCGCCTTGCTTGCTCATCTGCCTCACGAGTTCGTAGTCGTGCAAGCTGAGGCACGGGTCGAGCTCTCTGCTCAGAGGAACGTACTCTGGAGCGCACGCCACGTAGAAAATGTCCTGGGGAAATATAAGTTAATGAACTATCACAAGAATCCGTAATAGATTAAAAAAAATCTAAACACTTCGTTTATATGGATTTAGAATGCATTGTCATCGAGTTGTGAGCTACCCTGAGAGTTTCAGTCGGATAGCTAATCGGGAAGTCCTCGAAATTTAAGTTGCAAGATTCCACCCGGAACAACAGGCAGACAGACAAACAAGAAAGTGACTTGATAAAAACGTGGTAAAATTGTTCAACTTTCTGGTTGATGGTGTACCATCATCGTTATCATTGTACCGTGCATGATAGGTAGTACGTATTACCGTGTTAAGGATTGTAAGTATTATAACACTGGTATTACTGTAAATTGTGGTAATTATTGGTGTGTTTGATAGGTGAAAGCTGATGTTTCAGTATATCGACGAGTACAAAGTAGTGCTGCGCAGGACTTTGCAAATTCAAGTTCTGGGTGACATTGCTATTTAAAATAAAGTAAATAAAATATATATAAGAATAATAATATTTCTTACTCTTCTGCCACAAAGTAGCTTCAGTCCGGGTATGCAAGCTGCGTGAACCAAAGATCCATTGGCGACCAAACGTATTTCTAAAAGGTCTTCAGCGAACGCCATGATGTACGGAAACGCACACACTAAAACAGTACAATATCGACATGACAAAAATGTTGAAGAAAAACCGCATTTTTAAGAATTATAAAATTTGAGGACGTCTTTGTGCGGGACAAAAGACCAAACGACGAAGGACCAATACCGGAAAAGTTTCGGGGGAAATATCCCAGTTGCCGACACCAGCACTGGAATGAATGCTTAATCAGATGTGCCGCTCTACGATCCCAAGACATCAAAAGCACGGGACTCTCACATGATCATCAATTATTTTATCATAATAAATTAAATAGAGTGAAAATACTTTTCGTGTGCGACATTTAGAAGAAATAACTTACCAACGGCAGCTGGTACAGTTGTCCAATGAAAATCGTATTCACCATCACTCTCCAACCCTTTGCTCGTTAATCTTTCAAAATGACACGTATCTGAAAATAAGTGCATGATAATATACCCAGTAAATGCATGAGTCTATGAGTATAGGATATGCTAAAAAGAGACAAGTTCCTAGATTTTTTCAAGTACTGTTTTTCCGTACACATCAGATCTACCTGTAGTAAGTGCTGCATGGCTTCAATAATAAGTGATAGAAGATGACTGTAGGTACAATCTTCATCCATACAAAAGGTGTCAGGAGCTTTTGTATAGCATTGATTAATGATAAAAGAAAATTCTTACGATTATAACATAGAACAATCTGGCCGTCCCTCTCGTCTCCAATCCGTAAAGCGTTGACCAAAGTCCCGCGCCTAACGCCAGAGTCCTCTGAAGTCTCAGCCCTCTTCACAGTCTGTCCAGTACTTGACTCTAACACTTCCCAATGGTGTTTGTAACCGACCACCATTATTCCTACTTCTCCATCCATTAGTTTAATCAGTACAGGCGTTTCACTTAGCTGAATGTCCTGAAAAAGAAGAGCAGATTTAGAAAACTTAGACTAAGGCATGAAATACTTTGAGGTAGTAGATTTTATGTTCTCACCTTGATATGTGTATATTCAAATCCCATTTCGCTATCAGTCTTTGTTTCCTCTATGAGCAGCATTACTCTTCTGCCTATTGCTACTGCCAGAGTCATTTTTCCACCTTCTCCTGAAATACATAAATAAAAACCATGAGCAACAGAGTAGGTATCTTGTTTAGGGTGGTTTAAGATGTCGTCTAGACCTTAAAAACATCTTTATCATTCTGTGGAATATGTCCATCATGTTAACATTAACATGACCTGAAAGGCTCGGTCAGATCTTCTCTTGTTCATCAAACCACGTCAGCACGAGGTTCGTCACAATTAACTCTCTCGTGAAACCTTGCCTATCTCTTACCTTATCCGTAACCACATGCCTATTCCGTATCCACATATAAAATAAACCCCAATTAGTACGGCTCTTCAGAATCTAAGTTAAGTTCTGCACAGCCGCACGAAATAAGAATAAGAAGACTTAGGTCGCTACTACTATTTATGCTGTACAGTGTTACATTTTTACAAAATAAAAAAATAGCACTACGTTGGATTTTCTGCTTCTTACCAGTTTCAAGTATATCAAAGCAGTGCGCGGTTTTCGTTCTTGGCAGCCGTGCGTGCTTACAGTCTTGTAACGGTCTCATCGCCCACGCGCCCGCGCACAGTTCTTGTATAGGAAGAGCATACAGCCCTGCCCCTCCCGCTCCCCCTGTCGTAGACCCTCCGCCGATAGTCACCCTGGCTCCCACCCTGAATAGTCCTGCACGTTCGGTGACCCTGGCTGCGCGTACGCAACCTTCCCACCTCAACACCACCCGGGTTGTTCCACTATCTGGAACATTGTGGACATCTATTTCACTTTTTTGAACATTCTTGTAGAACACGAGACGGCTGTTAAGAAAGTTAAGTATGGGATTACTATTTAATATACATTTGACGGGAGATATGAAACTAAGAAAACTCTTAAGTATATCTGCATTGCTTCACCAGCTACCACCATATATAATAAAATACCTACAGTAATGTAAAATCACTAAGTTTGTGCAGGGATTTGTCAAATTTAGGTACCTACTGTAAGTACTCATTATAAATATGTGCGGAAATGATATATATCCTCAATTAATAAATAGCTTACCTTCTAAAATGTAAGTGTTGGAAGTAGTGGAAAGAAGAAGCCTTCCTTCCGTCATCTGCTCGGCGCAGACCGGCGAGGCGGGGAGAGGAGCGGAGCGCCACACGCGACCTTCCCACGGAGCTCGCCGAGACCCGCCACATCCTGAACAGTTATGGTACATTATGCAAAAATTATGTAATAATTTACGAAATGTCTAAGATTAATCAAGTTATTCCCGAAATGTGTAAGATATTTCTATCTAGTGCGAGGATGATTCCAGGAACCAAAGCGGTTTGTTTCAGTAAACGTAAAGTAAACAGGAAAGTAATTCCGCGATATTTATCTCTCTTTTTTATCTCAATATTTTTCTACCAATACCACCTTTCTCACTGAAATCCTCTACTATTCTTATACTGAACTTTTTTGGATCAGATAGAGCAGTCTAATTAAAGATACGAAAAGAAAAAAAACGTCTAAGCACATTCTTCGGTCTGAGAACATTTTTCCTTACCCTATCAAGACAATAATCATCATCATCAGCCCATCAGGTTCCCACTGCTGGGTACGGGCCTTCGCTCATAGACAGAGTAGGCAAATACAATAATGCGTATACATAATGAGTTGTCATTCCGAAAGACTTACCCATAGATACCAAACTGGTTGGAGCGTCTCCTCGCAAAACTGCATCAAGCTTTAGCGCCTGTCCCACGTGTAGGAACCTCTCAGTACGCGCCGCGCCGGCGCCGCCTGCGCCTGCGCCACCCGACCACACGTCTGATAGCGCTCGCCGGGATAGCATTGGCTGGAAAGAAAATTCTCTCTGAATTCAAAATACCTAAGGAAGAATTTTTGGTTGAGGCAAACTACGAGTAAAGCATCATAAATAGGGATTTGAACCGAATTTCTGTGAAGGTTTCTAATTTTTCTCACCCTTTATCATTTAATACAATGCACTCACATTTCCCAGCTATAGTTCTGTTGGCTCTTCCTACATATTTCCTTATCGAAGATACGGAAAATAATACCTACAAAATAAATAAGTTAGCTGTTATCTTCTAACTTTTCCTTCCGAAAGTTTACAGTATCTACATAGAACATTGTTCTAAGTTTCCTAGAACAAAACTGAAACTGCATGCTCGGAGCAATATCTGTGCCTACATTACTCTAGAAATAGACTCATAGGTACTTGAAGGTGCAAAAGTCAATAGTCGACGTTGCTTTGGCTACACTTGCAATATTGACAGAGCCGTGCCAGCTTCGAGATGAAGAAAGTTTGGCATTCACTTTGGCATTGCCCTTCTTCACCTGGAAGTTATCTGGATTCTACCTGTGCTATACAGTAATACGCTCCAGAAAAAATATACACCATAAAAATGGTCACCTTTTCCCCAGGAGGGGCACGATGAGCTATGAGACAGAGCCACCGATGAAGCACTCCGACCATAGGAAAAGCTCACGGGGGCCTGCCAGTTCTCCGGGGGTAGATGCCCCCGCGTGTTTCCGCCTGAGCAATGCGATCCACCCCGAGGCCCACCCATACCACCCCCGGAGAGGTGGAAGAAAGACTAACTGACTGACTGGTCATCTATTATCGCGCTGAAAGCTCAGGATTGTGTTCTGATCTGTGAGGACTTTTGAGCATACTGGGTATCATTTCATAATGCACAGATGCGGCTGATTGGCACCTACAGCATGTATATATATATATATATATATATGTAAACTTCTGCAACAATTTCCATCACCTGCAAATGTATCGACGGTTTTGACTCTAGAATTAAGTATGTACACTCGAGAGCAATGAATCCGGGTCACTTAAAGAATGTTAAAAATCTCGGAAACTAAAAATGATAGGTTAATGCAATAAATTGTATTTAATAGACAATGTAATACTCCTTAAATGAAAGTAAAAAAAATATGAGTCACCATACATTTTATTAACACAAAATTACATAAAGAAAAAACTGCTGATCTCTCCTTAAAACAAAAATAGGAAACATGAAATTTTTGAACTTTATTACGATTTTCTTGAATTTTAATACTTCGTATTGCCTCCTCGTGCTTCCATTACTGCGTTTACGCGGTTTGGCATGCTGTACACCAAGTTCCTTATACGATTTTGGGGAATATTCTCCCATTCCTCTGTGAGAGCAATTTTGAGCTCACGAAGCGTGATTGGGGGAGGGTTTCGTTGTTTTACGCATCTGCCTAGCTCGTCCCAAGCATGCTCGATCGGGTTGATATCCGGGCTGCGCGCTGGCCACTCCATACGAGTAATGTTCATCTCTTGAAGGTAGTCATTCACAATCCTACCTGTATGAGGTCGGGCATTGTCATGCATAAATATAGCATCCTCACCTAAATTGACCATAAATGGACCAACGTGATCATTGAGGATTTCTTCCACATATCTTACGCTAGTTAAAGAGCCGTTTTCTATGATCACCAGCTCTGTGCGACTTTCAGAAGAAATTCCGGCCCACACAAGTACAGACCCACCACCGTAGGCTACTTTTTCTTCGATGCATGCTTGCTTGAATCTTTCCCCTGGTCTTCGATACACTCTGTGTCTTCCATCGTGCTTGTAGAGCATAAATTTTGATTCGTCGGAGAACATAACTTTTGACCAATCTTCAATACTCCAATTTACGTGGCTCTGGGCATATCTTAGTCTCGAAATACGATGCCCACGCTCCAGTTTAGGGCCGTTTGCAGGTCTAAGGGGTTTTAAGTTAGATTCAGCAAGCCGACGTCTTACTGTCCATGCACTTGGGTTACTTCCTCCGAGGCGTCGAAACTGATTGGTGAGTTCAGTTCCTGTGAGAAAGCGATTTCGAAGCATGGTGTTCACCAAGTATCGGTCTTCTCGTGCTGTGGTACACCTGGTTCTGCCCGTTCCTGGTCTGCGTAGGTTAGAACCAGTTTCTTCGTAACGTCGGAGAACTCTTTGTACTGTTGACAGCGACACACCGACAGTCCTGGCTGTATCGCGCTGACTCCGGCCGGTTTCCAGCATTGTAAGTATTCTGGTGCATTCTTCAGGCGTAAGCGACATAATTTCAGCTTGAATAATGAATATAGAGCACTATCAACATGGTTTATGTACCCACATAAATGACAGATTACAAACAAAAGCAAAACCAAATGCTGTAATTTCGTAGTTCCATCTTCGAAAGTGGCCCTTTTTCAAATTTGATTTTTTTATGATATAACTTTACAATAACTAAGAAGTTTTAATACCTTCATTTAAGGAGTATTACATTGTCTATTAAATACAATTTATTGCATTAACCTAGCATTTTTAGTTTCCGAGATTTTTAGGATTCTTTAAGTGACCCGGATTCATTGCTCTCGAGTGTATATCATGCTGTCGAATTGTCCATACTGTTTCGCATGACATTTCTTTTCTGTGTTGTAGAAATGAAATTGTGAAACTAACGCAATATGCAGTTCGCTACTATCTAATTAGCGTTGCAAGATCCAACTTTCGAAGCACGAATTCCAGTTTTAATTACTTTGAGTTTAAAACGTCACGAAGTATAGGTAACTACCTCCTAAACTAAAATACGTTTGTTACATACTGTTAGGTAGTTACTAGGAATAACATCGGCTACATGTAAGTGTTCTGTGAAAGTGTGAAGGGTCTCACCACTTACCACTTTGTGATCGGAACAGTGCTCCGCGTATATATCCCGTATGAGCGTGTCGAGAGTCCTTTGGCGTTTGAGCGCGAATGTTGGGGTCTGGAATGCAGCTTTCTCTCCATTCATTAGTTTTACCTGGAAAACGTGGGGACTTGTATTTACTGTGGAATAGGACGTGATTCCTCAAAATATTAAAGTTTCAGTACCTACGGAAATAGAGTCAAATTAATATGATTTATTGATAAAACATCCCAAAAACTTAGAGGAAAAGTTTATTTTTTGGTAAATACAAAGAATCTCGTATCGTGGCCATACACATGCAATAAACAAGTGACCTAAGGGCATCAAATGATCAAAGGGGATTTTTTGACATCAGTAAAAATTAGGTATTGATGTTTATCTCTATTGTGGTTAGAAGACGAGGGCTGATAACAATATAAAAAACATTTATATATATATATATAAATATTGATTTTAGCCCTCGCCTTCTAATTGAATTAACAAAGACAGTGAACTTACCAATAGAAACTCCCTAAAGAGCTGTGGGTCGTTAAAGATAGGCGGGCAAGGGAGCGAAGGACCAAAAGGCGGCACCGTATCGTCGCTATACACGCTCAGCCGGTAGCCCTCGCCTTCTACTTCGGACACCACAGCGAATATGTCTGATGCGAACTTGAGGAAATTAAAAAAGTATCCGTGTCACTGCTAGACTAAAGCCGTAATATATCCTGCCCCCGCACCCATATGTCCCTCAAGCGCCAATCGTATATCGTGTTGAGCTCAAATTAAGGTATAGCTTTACTGCGACTAATGAGATACGGTCTAATTATTATCTATTCAGGCAAGAAATATAATTAATCTCATTCATTAATACCAAAATACGATAACCACAAGTTGAGATAAACCTAATGGGACAAAATATATAGCATTATAAGACAATGTCGCAATGAATCTACAGCTTAATCTGACCTCAACACGATATACGATTGGCGCTTGAGGGATATATGGCTACGGGGGATGTTCGTAAAATGTCGTTGCACTGCATCGACGTATTACGGTAAGTACTTACTATGGCTATTTTCAACAGCAGGGAAGCATGCTTTTAAAAAAATTAAAAATACAAAACATACATTCGTTACCTGTGGTCTCAAAATATGTTGATTGATCCTATTCTGCATATCGTTAGATGATAAAAATGAAATTCCAAAAAGAAATATGTCTTTTTTAATTTATGTCGGAACTTGAAATAGGTTAGGTATAGGTTCTTGCTAATTGACAATATTATGATAAGATTTCTACAGAAAGATATGTAGATTTTTCCGGGAAACTCATTATTAATTCCAGTATAATATTATTATTGGCTTGCTGAAATTTATACTCAGAATAAAATTAATATTCTTCAGTTTATTAATTTTATTCACGGATCTATGAGATCCAGTAATTTTAAGCATTTACAAAATAATAACACAACGAAAAACAACAACTTCAGACAAAAACCAAATTAACTACAGTAATTAGGTAGGTACCTATATAAATTGTGCAAAACAAACCACTATACCTATAACCGCAATTTATTTCTACTGGCACCTCTACAAATAAAAGGATACGCGTGAAGTGGCTTTTGACGCACTGTGGATTAAACGTATTGTGTACAGAGTCGTCTGTGAACACGATGTTTACGATATCGTTACCGATGTGTCTCTTCCTCTCGAGCTGTGGACAAAATCATGAAGTCAGACACAAAAACAAAGCGTCCATTCAATACCAGCAGAGATAAAGAAGTCGAACATTTCACAGACAAAAAACAACGAAGATTCTAGTGCTGAAGTCGGCAATGGTTGGAAGGGGAATAGTAGACATTAGATACGGGATATTTACTTTGAATAGGTATGTTTTGCTTCTTTCCGGTGTTGTGGCGCTGTTGAAAGGCTATGAGTAAGGATAGTGTCAACAATAGGAGAAACTTACAACAAATTCAGCTAGGAATTCATGGTTAGTGTTTTTGCAAGAATTTACTTTTAGGGGTAACTTATTAAGACAAAATGACAGACATCTCAAACTCATATTAGCCACACAATAATATAATTTCAATTGTATTTTTATAATTAATTTAGTTTTGAAAGGGTTTTACAACAACGTTGATAGGTATGTTTCTTCAATTTCACACACAAAACGGCTAGGAAAGTCGTCACCCATAATATTTTCAATGCTAAAAATCTTGGGAAATTCTCGTGCGAATCCGCAGACATATGGAATCTTCAGTAAAAATAAAGTAAAATATCTTGTCCCGTATAATTCGACAAAAAGAAAAGCACTTAATGCTGAAACTCTGGGATCGATAAACCATTCCCGTACAACGACGCGACCGTACGTTGAAAAAATAAAGTTATTTACGACGAATTCCTCGTAACCGGTCCCTAAATTTAATGGAGTAACTTTTATCATTTCTAGTTTGCGAAATACGAGCGGAATAATCGACTTGCCATTAAATTTAATGATGTTATCGAGATTTAACTCACCTGTTGCTTATTGTCTTTGGAAAATGGCAGCATTGTGGAGACGTGGAACATTATTTCGTGCCCTTGGTGCATCGTATAAATGGAATGGCTGCCAGTCATGTCACCTGGTGGATACGAGTGCAATTTAGATCGGGGGGGATAGGACGCCATTCTAAAGCTACATATATTACTTTTGTTTACCTTTATGAAATATCGAGTTTCCTTAAAACGTTTATATAAATGGATGTTACCTTTGACGTCGAGGCCCCCTCTGAAGCGGTTCCAGCCTCGTAATCGAATTTTATCTCCCAGAAGTGAAATAAATCGGTCCCATTTCTCGTCGCCCTTCTCTGAAAGATTTTCGGTACATTTAAATGATCTGCGTAAAAAAACTACATTTTATACCAACAAGAACAATATCGCTGGAGAGGCTGATAGGAACTAAATGTCAAGTAAAGTTAAGTAAACATTAAAGTCAGTCCATTTTTTTACATATCTATAAATTTGAATCAGAACCTTAACAGAATTTTATCCAGATCGACACGGCAGCCTTAAATTATATAGTTCATTTTTACACCAGTAGTTTAATATTTCTCACCGTTAGAAAGCATTTCGTCGTCAGTCTTCTGTCCAGGGTTCATTAACATAACTCCTATTTTGAAGTTAACGGAGCCTTCTTGCTCCTCTAGTAGCAGAACGTCCTTTTGTAATTCGGCACACGTGATCTAAACGACAGAATTATCATAGAAACCGATATTAAATGGATATTAGTTCGCCAGCCATCGTTAAAGCCGAGTAAAGTTACGCATATCATAGCAGAATGCTCTTTCAGACGCTACTATGTAGTTTTCATGATCTCGTGAACATTGTATGGTTATTGGATGGTTAAAATATTCATACTGGCAATTTGACAATGTTGCAAGTTTTGCTTACCTCTCTAGGCATTTTATCGACTCTATCTATTGTTGAGAACTGTGTGAGTATCTGCTTGACGGTAGGTCTCGTCGTCGTTTGTCCCCCGCTGACTAAGCTGTTCCAAGCGCTCGGCGGCAAATATATTTTGTGAGCACCCTAAAACGTTTAAATATTATTCATTCCTGCTATTAAATACTATATACATTACGCTCGGCTGCACTTGTTATTCGCAAAGAGCCTGTGAACGCTACAATAAACAACCGTGGCTTACGAATTTGTAAAGCTTTGAAATCGAAACCTCGGAAAATCTGTGAACATTTTGAGATATATTTCCCAACAACTAAAGCGATACCTACCGCTGAAAATGAAAAGATAACGTTCTTGAAACTTGAACATAAAAACATTTTGCGTAAAATAATGTTTGCTTGTTATAATCCAAAAGTATCTTACAAAGTGCTGTGATTTAAATTTTGATTCCATAAGCAGTGGGGACACGAAACGAAATGAAAGTTGGAGGCAATTTATTTTCCAATTAGTTGCAGATGCGCTCACCATTTTGTTGAAGAGTATTGCGCGGAGCAAGCTAGCGCCGCCCTCTTGCACGACACTCAAAAGATAAGGCTCTCTTGAACCGTCTACTCCTATGTAATTTTGGTGCACTGAAACAAAATAAGTAAAGTTAGTAGATTTGTTTTAATTCCTATTTCAATGAAGGATGTATTAAATATTCAAACACTGATTAACACTGAATTTAAATTGTTTTATTCTTTAACCAGTTTTAACACAAAATCCAAAATTACAACAGAACCGTTTTACATAGACAAACCCATAGACTGGGAAGTAAAGAGTGGGAATAGAGTTGAGTTGAGTACACAATATACCTACTACAGAAAAGAGGCAACGGACAGAATAAAATTAAACTTCCAACATCTTTATCAGTAAGCAAAGAATACCACTCCTCAGATAGAATTAGAATTCCGTAAGTCTTGTAGAAGTTGGAACACCTAAACTTAAAACAGCAAAAGTTACATAACGCGGTAGTCAAGGCCACCGCAACGTACTTTATAAGACTATCAATTTAGGACCGCTTGATTTAACAGACGCCCGAACGCCCGATATACGGCTGAATTCTATCACCAGAACAAACTTTACCTAGGATTGGGTAAACAATTTAGTAGAGTGGTGTGCCTTACGCACCACTAATACTCGTAAGCCCGTTACATCAAGCTCTCTTCGCCTTGTTTGGTCCGAACAAACAATTTATGATTCAATTTAACCAAACGCACAGATCTATTATAATAACACATAACACTATTTTAGGTCTTAGGAAATTAGGTACCTAAATCATAATCTAAATGTTCATACAATGTTATACGGCGTAACGAACGAAGCATTGATATTATTTATATAACCTTACCACTATCAAACGTACCTTCATAGGTATACTTAGCAAAGCTTGTTTGTATGAGGTGCCAATAACTTAGCACAGATGCGCATTAACATCATTATTTGTAGGATATTATTATTTTAAATGTATATTTTTTTGTGTGGACTCGTTGGCGCCGTCCCATCTTCCGGAGACGTCTCTAGGGGTGGGTGGCGCCGCTACAGCGGCAGAATCCCTCAAACGGCGCAAATATTCAGGTCTCGATAGGGGTTACCTGTTTGTGCCGTTTGGGGTAGAGACGTTGGGCCCGTGGGGACCAGGAGCACTAGAGATTTATAAGGATTTGGCGGGGCGGCTGGTGGAATCCACACGTGACCAAAATGCTGGCGTGTATTTTGGCCAAAGAATCAGCCTCGCAATTCAGCGAGGCAACGCCGCCAGCATTTTGGGCACGTTGCCGGGCGACGGGTATCGGTTGAATTATCTGTAGGCCATTCAGTTGGCTCAACCGATACCCGGCATGTACATAGTATTTAATATCTTTTAGTTTAGTTTTATTTAGTTTTTAAATTATTAAGCCTTTTGTTATATTATATTAAGTATTATTGTACCATATTTCTTGTAAATAAAAAATTCTGCATCACTAAATAGTATAAAAAGAAATTATGATAATTTTATGGATAAGTACAGTCAATTTTTCACTGTTCCTATAGCAAAACGGGTATCAGCTGAAAATCAGCGCCGAGTAGTGTAAAATTCTCGGCATTTTATGCTGAGCTGAGCCCATTCGGCACATATATTTATTATTTAAATTTATTTTATTTATTTTTTGTTTGTCGTGTGTGTGTGCCGAATAAATGGTTTTTATTTCTTTTCTTTCTTTCATTCTGTATTACGTGATTTTGTCTAGTCCCAATAAACATATGTTTTAAATACCTACCTATTGTTGAAATAAATATGTTGGCTCAACTTATGGGCTTTTTATTTAATTGCTTTTTGATTTTCTTTTCCATTGGCGATGAATCTCTACAAGTCTTAAGCGTATCTAAAACCTTTTTATTTTCATACTAGCTGCGGCCCGCGGTTTCACCAGAAATATCCCGCGACCTAAAGTAGCCTATGTGTTAATCCCGGGTATAAATAAGCAAAGAATACTAACTATTGGGTTTAAGCTATATCCATTTTGAATTTTATTCAAATCCGTTAAGTCGTTACAGCGTGAGAAAGTACCAAACACACACATTAACATACCAACTTTCGCATTTATAATATTAGTAGCATAGTGGACAAGTAGCATATCATATTTTTGTTAAGCATAAGATTTGCAATGACGCCAAGAAACAATTCTGTTATAGAACTTTCGGTATATCTCCCTGGTTAAGGTAAGCCGACCCATTCTCATTGTACTAATGAGTAGAAGTTATTTATTTTAGGAAAAAATACAGGCCAATTAAAAGTTTTCACTTTCATAGATATAAGGAAAATAATGAGTTGGTTTTGTGCGTATATAGCTGCGATACATTCTCTTGTGCATTCTTCTGTAGAAATCTTAGCAAGAATAACATTGTCAAGCCTTAAATACCCTTTTTGGTATCCAAATTCAACAAGGTGGGTAGATAAAGCAAAGTGCTTAAAACTTTAAAAGCTTGAGCTGCGGTGATTACAGATTTAATTAAAAGTAGATTGTACTTAAGAAATTCTAAATCTTTTTGAGGTTGCCGAAATTTGAGTTATATTACAAAGCCGAGGGTTGTCGTAACCTTTTCAGCTCTAAGACGACGTACAACTTTCGATCCTTTTTCTGAAGCGTTAGCCAATTTATCGAACACTTCGACGTCAAATAAGCAAGTTAATAGGACGAAAATGACTACGTAGTGAGTACTCAGGAAATTGAAATTTGTGCCACTTTTCCTAGCTTTAGCTGAGTTTAAGGGTTTTACTGGTTAGCCGGTTTTTTAGATGTACGATGGGCAAGATCGTCGCAACGCGGTCTAAGTTATGGTACCTCCAGAACCTTGTATATTTCAAGTATTCTGTCCTATAATTTGGATTTGCATAGGCCTGCGCGGCACTGCTACTGCGTTAATCACCCTGAGGCAACCCCTGACACCCTGACATCAGCTTTTAAGTCTGAAACGGCCAGTAATGCTGGCAAGGGTGTCATTTTAAACACAGAAGATAATGTATGCTCATTGTACAATTCTATATGATGGCAGAATAACTGGCCTTGGGGTGAGGGGTGATACTTGAAGCCAAACGAGCTCTTAGAAAATATCATGTATGCAGTTCGAGGTAGTTGTCTAGTCTAGGCGGTTCAAAGTCATGTGCCTAGGTTTGCCTTTTCCCTAAATAGGTTAATTATTTAATCCGGCTCGCCCATCCAGCATTTTACGACTGCAGCCTTGCAAAGTTACGACGCAAATAAAATGAATAGGATGTAGAGGTAAAATCGAGTGTAAAGCCTATTGCGCTGTCATTGGTTTTGTTGGACGGTAACATAAGTTTATACATAGGTACCTAAAGGCAAACTTACTTAGTTCAACCAAAACCATTCACGTGTCACTGTAGCCGATAGATGGACAGACAATAGTTAATTCTATTTTGTCTGTAAATGACGCAAAGCACTTTATTTGAAAGGAGCAGAATGGTAAGTACCTACCTATATTATTATTAACATTATTCAATTTGAAAGGTAAAAGTAAGTCTGTACATGACGCCTATAAACCAAGATAAACACAATTCGAACTAAGTACGCTTGCTATACATTCGTATAAAACTGTCACAGAGTCAAATATAACAGTCCTGCCTATCGGTACAGACAGTTGCAATGTAAGGGAAAACGTCGCCGAATAAGAATTTGGGAGATGAAAATAAAAAAAATATCGAAATATCAATTTCTATTATAGTCTTGTTATACTTATTTTTCCTACTTGAGTTTCCTCATTGATTTGAATAGTCCTATTACCATTTATGTATGTTCCTAACTGTCCAACTACGATGTCATGCGCTGCGGGACGCAACATTGTTTAGGCTTCGACCGACAGCTGTCCCGGACTGGGTCAATAGCAAACACTGTCACGGTTACCTCACTGTATTCAGTTGGACAAGGATCGGGGAAACCCTAAACAAGTAAATAAACATTTTTATATTGTACTCGCGCACTCGAGTGGCTTCTGGGTAGATCAATTGGCAAACAAATTGCTTTCAGAATGCCTACAATAGAGTGGAATAGAAAATAATAAAAATGTATTGAGGTCATTTTTTTGAAATTCTAAGCTTAAGTAACAGTTTGTTCTGATATTGTCCATATTTTTTGGATTTTATTTTAATAATTCACGAGTCACGTAAATAAACACCTGGAAGATGTGAATAGCTCTGTCCTAAGTCACTAAGTTACGAAGTCTATTTATAAGATATTTTATATGAGTAGGTATTACTTTTTTGACCCAGAAGGAAGCTATTAATCTGAAAATGTTCAGTTATTATTTTATTTGAGTGACTAAAGCAGGGGTTCCCAAAGTGTGCACCGCGGCGCCCTGGTGCACCGTAGAGAGTAAAGAGGGGCGCCGTGGGGCGCTCCTGTATACCATTTTCCGGAAACTAAACTTAGGCAAATGAAAATAGCGGTGGCAAGCCTTATACCACGCCTTATACCTTTGAAAAAATGTGTGGTGATCACCAAACTCACACGTCATATTGACTAAGTTGCCATTTTATTTTATTTCCTATTTTTATTAAATAATAAAAGTTTTTCCTGTATATAATTATAAAAACTCAGCTTCATATAGTGGATGTTTTAATTTTTTGTGCCTATCTACTTAGTACCATCGTAACCTATTTCAATTAGGTAGCTAGGGGGCACCGAGACAAAATACTAAACCTGTAAGTGCGCCGCTAACTGAAAAAGTTTGGGAACCCCTGGACTAAAGTATTCTTCTCTCGTATGGGTGTGTGGCCAAACCTGGTGTCGGAGTTTAAACCGAACCTTGATTAAACCGATTAAGTACCGTAGTAAGTGGTGAGCTAACGTATTTATTACTTCAGTATTACGTAAGTAATAGTTCGTATTCTTTGATATTATGCTGAGTCGGAACCTTTTCCTGACATCGCGCCATGTTTTATTGTGCTATAGTTATAATATTATGTATTTATTGTGTGTTACAAAGTGATATATATATATATATATATATAAATAGCATTTTCTAGAACTTAGCTTAGCGTGGACTTAGTCGCCCCGTATGTTGCGTTAGGTTCCTACCTACATCAAGATTAGGTAAATAGGTGGAGTCCGTGGACTACAAAGCAGAAGTTATGTTGCCAGAGACCCGGTGCGGCGACCTCGATTCAACCTGACACGGACTTACAATGAATTGAAATAAAGCAAAACCTCGGCTTTGCTGCGTACAGGGTGGAGGGAGAGCCTCTCTTCCCCCTCTGAACCTATGTGGCTATACAACGTAATGCATTGTCTCAGTTTCTTAACTTTGTGAGATAGCCTCCCATAATTGTTTTTGAAATGAATAGTTGAACACTCGCTGGCATAATTCACCCTATTTATATAATGTATGAGTGAGTGTATTGTATAATGTTACATTGGTTTTATTTCTCTAGTTATATTTTGGGTCCATGTTATAGAGCCGAATGTATCCCTCACGTCAAAAAATCCAATGTAAGATCCTTCTTTATTGATGGAATTTTGTACTGTCGACTTAGATTTTCTATTTTACTTGTAAGAATATTTTGATGTTTATGTTTCATCACCGGGTTCAATTGAAATCGTGACTGTTTTTGACAATTTCTCCTAAACAGATATTTTGTCCTACGGATTTTCCTAGAGATATAATAGTTTAAGCTTTACGACCGCGGTCCCATTTCAACTTGCCACCCTATAAGTTATTTACAGAGGGGTGGTATTTGTGATGACCTCAATATTTGCGGTGGTCTTTACGTGTTTTGTGAACCCTTCGATACGAGATACTTGGTCGAGATAATAAAGTCATAAAGGCGGCACGAGTTGTGCACGAAGCTTGATTACGTCACGCACGGACTATAAAGGTGGCTCGTATCGGATTCTTAGACAATGTTCTTACGTCTTAGAATGTCTGAACAGAACTATCTCCTAGATCGTTCAGTAAACCGCGTGCAAAGGGCTTGGGCACTACCTTTTAAAATTAGATCTGTATCTGTTTCTGGAAGGTTTTGATGGAGGTACACCTGTACCTACTTACAGCTAGGAGCTGCCACTCACGTTGGTACTCGTACGTTGGTATAAGAATCCAACAATTTTTTTTAACAAATTCGACTTTCGGTTAGCAAATTCGACACAGCTTTATTTTTTACGGAACACAGAAATTGGATTTTCCGTAACTTCCGAAACTTATTCAATTTAGGTAGATAAACGTTCAGTAATCAATGTTCAGAGTACATACTTAGGATATCAAAGTTGCATGTGCCGTCCGATCAGATAGCGGGAACCGTTCTACGAACGGCATGGCTCGATCAATGTCCGAGTAAGTAGGAAGCTACTATCAATTCAATCAAAAACCGATTAAGTATCATTTATTTTGTAAGCCCCCTCGCCTACTACTAGCTTTGGTATAAAATTATCTGATAGCATGAACTGTTGACCTTCAGTAGTGCAAAGGCACAAAAAGAAGAAAAACAAAACCGGGACATGAAGTCTTTAGTGAAAAATGGTAAGCTTTGAAAGTAATTGAATGTAGCAGTAGCTCTCCGATAAAGGCACCGGCGGCGGCGATATACCCGGCAATTCCAATCGTTACAAGCTAAGTAGGTAGAAGTCACAAACTTTGTCCAACTGTAAACCGGCAATCCCCTTACTGTTGGGCATATAAACGTTTATTTGAGGCGTTTCGCACATGTACATGTAAGAATTATTTAGATTTCTGTGCCTCTAACATATTTATGTTCTACCGATCCTATAAAGACAGCAGGTTAGCTCGTGAACCGGTCCTACCAGAAAGTGTGCCAGGAGCCTAAATCAATTAGGTATACGACTAGAACTCCTATATAACAGTCAACTCAAACTTTTAGAATAGAAAGTATAATTTATAGACCGTAATAACAAAATGTTCTATTCTAGGCAAGTCTTAACTATAATATGTTCATACGTTATTATTAATATACACATGGAATAGCCTCTTATAAGTTTGAACTACATAATTGTCAATTTGATTAGAATTTTAAGTCCATTTCTGGCAATGATTCGATTATATTTGGTATTAGTGCTTCCTGTTGGGTAATATTTTTGCTATAATATCATGATTATTATATGCTGTGACACAAGGGGCGAGTAGGGTTGACATGGCGGAGTCACAAGCACAATCTAGCTTAATAACTGAACGGTCTGCAATAAATGGATCTATTTTATATTAATTAGGTAGGTAGGTATATAAAAGTATTTATGTAGTCATATGTATACGTAATTAGATATTAATGTTTATACCTATCAAATGTAAGCCCTATCTATTATAATAGCTATCACCGCCGTCCGTTTATGTATTGTTATTCCTCCCATACAAAGGTTGTCTGCAGGAGATCGATTTAAGCGATAAGACCGCCCACCATTGTTACACCATTGTAAAGATTTAACTTGTACTTAATTTCTAAGTTTAAGGTAAATAATAAAGTGCTTATCTATCTATCTACGACTTAACTGAAACAAAACAATTTCGTCAAAGTTTTCAAAGCGCTGCGCATTCTTTATCTCTATAAAATTTCGTAGGTAAACTACAAAGAAAACCCAATACCGATAGCTAACACCTATTAACAAGACAAAGTACAAACACTTTCTTTTACTTTTTAAGCTGCTTAAATATGCGGTATCTCAGAGGTTTCATTGTTAAACATGATATTGTCCTCTGGACCGTGTTTTTGCTTGAAGTTTCAAAAGCCTCAGAATTTTGACGCGACTTATATTTAAGAATAGAGGTTCTTCTTTATTCGCATTCTTTCTTCGCAATTTTGTAGCTAAGCTTTTATGCCTTACTTATGTAAGTTTAGATTGCTGTTAACAACGATACCTACAAAATAGTCTCTAGGTTGGAAAATTAAGAAATTTTAGCTAACGAGGTAGGTATTGATTAATGATTCTACTTTAGCTTATGCGATACGGGTGACGATTGACTATCTGAGCAGAAATATTGAAATCTTAGCCATAGTCATTTATTTAGCAAATATAGTCAAAGACCTCACTTCTACCACAGCATTATTAATAATAGGAGGTATACCAGATTTACACATAAACAAATCTTAAACCAAAAATTAAAATTAAGTTCAATAACAACTCGTGGTCGAACTGAGCTTGAAAACCACAACATATATGTAACTTTTACTATAACCTATTAAGTCTTCTGTGCTATAACCCCATTCGTTAATGGTTTTACGGTTATAGGACCTTGCTGAACGTTTATGTATAGAGAACGTTTTTTATAAGTATAAGCTGTACCTAGTCAGAATGCAAATTGAATGAATCTCTTCGTTCTTGTACGGTACGAGAAAGCCTAGTCAGATCGCTAAGTTTTAGTTTAGATTTCATTGTCTCTAAAACCCCAACCCGCACACGCATAATTCGTGACGAGACTTAGAGCCCTGCCTCAGCACTATACCAAACTAGTTAACTTATGCAGATTGACCGACGTAACTTCACAATATTACTAAAGTTGACGTTCGTCGTGTACCTACAATAAAGTAATGCGAATTTAGATGACAGAGGTGCATGCTAGCTAACTACAATGTTTTGTTATGGCTCCGAGCTTTGTTTCACTGGTTGGTTACACGTGACGCTACCGAATAACATAACTGCAGATGAGTAGGTAATTATGTAGATAATAAACAAGTCTTAAATTGCTACCAATCAAACAACCTACTGAATCAAACAAGCGGCTTACGTACCTTTACCTACTACACAAGTGGTGAAGCAATGAAGGTAATTACACCAGTACTTATTCCGCTAGGATACATTTATATTTTATTCGATAAATGTATTAGTTAATACATTAGCCTAGCTTGTACCTAGTTAGGTATAAGCATGATACCAATACCAGGCCTAGCGCACTCCGCACTGTAGGTACGAAGCTACAAGTACATGGCCGGACACCGCCGGCGGGTCGCGTGTCGTTACACGTGCCGCGTCAGAAGAGATAAGAGCTATGCGATAGAAAGAGAGGCGCTCTGTAGGTTAATATGACTGATAGGTATGCAGCGCTACGCGAGCTGAATTGAATTTCATTGCGTCATAGCAAGAGTCGCTATTTGTTTAAATTTCTTTGCGGAGTGATGCTTCTGTCCTTTAGTATTCCAATACGTAAATTATAATAAGAGCACTGAACTACTTTAATGTATAAAAACATAGAAGAGAAGACATTTCTTCTTAACTTTACCAGCGCTCATTTCTCGTAAGTTATAATCATTCATATATCTTTTAGTTTCAGGTAGGTAAGTTATTAGTTGTTTATGAGAACATAAGAAAACTAACCTAAAACTAAAAGATAAACGTATAGGTACGATAGGTTTTTTTTGTGTATGACAATAACACGGGATTTAATCGCGCTAAAACATTTGTTTTAGTAACGTCGACGTTAAGTCCTTTTTTATTATTATAAACTATGTGTTCGAATCGAAAAGCCTACCAAATGCGAGTCGGACTCGCGGACGAAGGGTTCCGTACCATTATCTATAAAAACGGCAAAATAATCATGTCTGTTGTATGGGAGCCCCCTTAAATATTTCTTTTATTCTGTTTTTTAGTATTTGTTGTTGTGGCGGCAACAGAAATACATCATCTGTGAAAATTTCAACTGTCTAACTATCATGGTTCACGAGATACAGCCTGGTGACAGTCCGTCTTACACACAGCGGCAGCGGCGGCAGCGGTTTTGACAGCGGAGTCTTAGTAATAGGGTCCCGTTTTACTCTTTGGGTACGGAACCTTAAAAATGAGTGATCACTAAAATAAAAAAGGCACGAAACTTTACTAAATTATAGAAAACTCGGAGCTCTTATTTAAAACTATAATAACTACGCAAATACTCGTTAGTTTTTACCAGTCTGTGCTGACGGGGCGGAAATGAGAATTTTATTGTACTTCGTCTTTATTCGTCCTCTTGTGTGAATGGAACGAAGTGGTCGTAACGACTCTATGGTTATAGTGCCTTTCAAAATCAAAATCTCTTTAATCATTTTGATATCACAGACGCACTTATGAACGTTATCATAATGACTCTACCACCGTATCGGAAAAAGAACCACTACTCATGCAGAAGATACGGCAAGAAACTGAGGGGCAGCTTTATATTTTATTACTAGCGCGCCCTGCGGTTTCAACTCGCGGTTCCCCGGGATAAAAAGTAGCCTATGTGTTAAGCCAGGGTATAAGCTATCTCCATACTAAATTTCACCCCAATCCGTTAAGCCGTTGCAGCGTGAAAGAGTAACAAACATACATCCATACATTTTTACAAACTTTAGTGTTTATAATATTACTAGCTGCGCCCCGCGGTTTCACCCGCGGTTTCCCGGGATAAAAAGTAGTCTATGTGCTATTCCAAGTCCTAAAGTACCTACATACCAAATTTCATCAAAATCCATTTGGTAGTTTTTGCGTGAAAGAGTAAAAAAGGTACATCCATTCTTACAAACTCGCGTTTATATTATTAGTAGGATAAGTAGGACAGTATGACTAGTACGATGATAAACGTAGAAGAAAAATGTAATATGGTCAAGATAGGCAACAAAATAAAACTAACGACATATATGCTACAAATAATTCTTCATAAAAAAATACTTAAATCTTTTTTTATAAGAAAAATTTTATCTTTCTAGAAACAAGTTAACAGTTAACAAATTCATAATTAGAATTTAACACTCGCTCTAAAAACGGTGAAGGAAAACATCGTGAGGAAACCGGCATGTCCAAGAATTTTTCACAAAAAGTCAAGGACATGTGACATCCACCAACCCGCACTGGGCCAGCGTGGTGGATTATGGCCCATTCTCTCTATGAGAGAAGGCCCGTGTCCCAGCAGTGGGAACGTGATGGGCTGATGATGATGATGATGATAATTAGAATCCTGAGCAGACACTAATAGTTTACAATTATCCGTCAAGGAGTTTCATTGCCCACCTTTCGGCTCCATCATCAGATCAGCTGGCTGTCACCATAATATTGCATTGTCATCGGACTTTGACGAGTATGCAAAACTTCAACTCCGTAGGACAAGAGGAAGTGGTTCTGATTCAGCTTACAATTTTGACCCAAACAAACAAACATTGCAAGTTAAATAAAAGCTTGTAAAAACTAACTAACGAACTAGCATTGAAATTCGTTGAAAATACGAAACAGGAGAGTAAATATTTCTACCGATATAGAACTTGGTAATTGGTATGAACTTCCTCGTAGTACATGTTTATTCTAGCGCTTGCGGGCGATTGGGGATTTTTTCCTGCAGAAGAATATGTCATCTGAATCTCTGTATTATTTGTAGTTCCTTTTGCCGTTGGCCACAATTTCCCGTTCTTTTGTTTCCCACGACTCTCTCGAAGTGGCGGAAAATTCATCATAAAAGGCGAAAAACGTAAGAACAAGCTGAAAATATTATGTAGGTTGATACTCACTTTTGCCGAGAAAGTATTTGAAGTACCATCTCGTCTGGAATTCAGGGTTCTCGAGAACGGGCGCACTCGGCGGTCCGAACAACTGTGAAAATGAAAGAATGCTACAATAAAAATATTTAAACAGAAAGTAGGCGGTTTGTGAGTTTGTAAATGAATGCTTGAGGTTATAAAGTCTGTACGACGGGCCCGGAGGGCGGAGACATCTTATACTTCTCAAGGTCACTGGTGAGGGTAGGATATTGCTTAGAGGAGAAACATTTAAAATAGATTTTTTGGCAAAAAGTAAACCTCCATTGTAGGTATTGATATAGTAGGTAGTGATGTATATTTTATTAAAAAAATTAACATGGTTTGGACACATTATCAATAATAATTTACTGGTGACACTCACGTTTAAGTTGGAGTATTCCAACTATAGTTTCAACCACATCCGGTGGTCTTCTTCACCGGGTGCGAGGCGCGACGCGTTCGAGAGCGTTCTGCACTCGCCTTAAAAATACCACCGGATGAAACTATAGTTGGCCTATTCCAACTTAAACGTGAGTGTCACCCGTATTTTTTTATTGATAGTATGTATATTGATGTAGTATACTATAAATATAAATATATATTAATAGCTGCACCCCGTGGTTTCACCCGCAGATAGCAGATAGTAGTATAGTAGTTGAACTGCTATTTTCGGAGTTGTATAATATGCCTGTTACATAATTTTAGTTTTAATGGAACATTTTAACATTTCTCTTTTTTAATTAAAAATAGCATTTGGAATCTTGACATTTCTATTCGATTACTTTTAATCATTGCAAGTGACTATAAAAAGTGCGGATGTCGCGTAAAGTAACAAAACGATAACGTCGCCATTACTTTTAAATTAAATTGATGCTTTCGTTAGGCTTTTACGTACAAACTTATATTTTTGGTCTGGAAATCTAGGAGTTATAGTCAATTTGGAGAGCTTTATCTTATACAGATACCTTTTTTATTTTTTATATTGTATTGTATTGAGATGAGCAGGTCGATCGCCTGATGGTAAGCGCCACGCCTGCCCATAACAATTGCTGTGCCACCCAGAACTTTTAATACCATAAAAAGCACTGCGTAGCATTGGATTACGCTCATCACCCCGAGACATTAGATATTAAGTCTCATATGCCCAGTAATTGCGAACGCAGTAATGCTTGCGCACTACTGCTTGGCGGCAGAATAATGGCAATACCTACTTATACTCAGAATAGAATAGAAGTCAGCATAGAAGTTACATTTTAGAACAGCTTTTACTTATTGGGTCCAAGGAAGTCATCATCATCATCATCATCATCAGCCCATCACGTTCCCACTGCTGGGACACGGGCCTTCTCTTATAGAGAGAGAATGGGCCATAATCCACCACGCTGGCCCAGTGCGGGTTGGTGAATGTCACATGTCCTTGACTTTTTGTGAAAAATTCTTGGACATGCCGGTTTCCTCACGATGTTTGCCTTCACCGTTTTAGAGCGAGTGTTAAATCCGCACATAGCTTAAGAAAGTCAGTGGTGCGGGGTCAGCGGGATTCGAACTCGGGTGCGTCGGATCGAAAGTCGCACGAGCTCCCACTGAGCCACACTCGCTCTTGTTGTCCAAGGAAGTAACACACCTGAATTGCAAAAAACAATTCTATAGGTATTAAGACACTCGATTACACCTACCTTAAACTTTGTAAAGGGTAAGGTATAGCTATAGGTCCTAGCTAACATATACGTGCTAGCAGCTAGAGCTCCACAGCGGGCCGGAGAACCGCGGTCTCTATTATATTTTTTGAATTTGTATGAAACATATACAGAAGGCGGGCCGGCCTCGTCAGACAGCGCATATAGCGCAGGCCCGGCTTATGTGAACTAAACGGATCGTATGAAATAAGAAAGAAGATATTCCTACCTCATCTTTCTCTCCCAAAGAATTGCCGTTTTCGAGACGGTACCTCCGCGCCACCGCGTCCACCGCTCCTCCTGGTTCGCCACTGGCCGATAACTGAAACAAAATAAATAAATATTCATAAAGTCTCTTAAAAAGTACTCAGTCAGATGTGCTCAACTCTATATCTATACCTATAAACAAACATTATACTGACAAAGAAATAAAAATTGTCTCCATTCTGCAATTTTAACAGTTTCTATGTGTTGGGCTCAATAGGTAGCATATTGCTATGCTACGCTAGCTGTCAATATTGACTTTTTTTGGAACTGAGTCATGAGCCGAGCAAGTCGTTCGCCTCATGGTATGTGCCACGCCTGCCCATAACAATTGCAGTGCCACCCAGAACTTTTAATATACTTCTATTCTAACCCATTTAATAAAGTTTTTTTGATCTTGATTCAAACAAGTTTTCAACTGTAATTATATCACGGCTTCGAATAACTTTTCTCGGTTTGTTCTGAACTGTTTTCCACGAATCTTTTATAACTTAATCAACGTTAAGAAACTGCCCCCGTACCCATATCTCCCTCAAGCGCCAATCGTATATCGTGTTGAGATCAGATTAAGGTGTAGACTCTCTACGACAATATCTTATGATGCCATATATTGTCCCATTAAGTTTGTCTCAACTTGTAGTTATCGTATTTTGGTTTAAATGAATGAGATTAATTCGATTTCTTGCTTGAATCGACAATAATTAGAACGTATCTCATTAGTCGCAGTGAAGCTATACCTTAATTTGAACTCAACACGATACACGATTGGCGCTTGAGGGACATATGGGTTGGGGGGCTGACATGTAAAGATTTCCCAATTATTTTCGTTCAAACGATGTTTTATTAATAGATAGTAGGTAAGTAAGTACTTTATTGTTCTCAAGGGGCATGAGTAACGAAAGGTAGGACCTGTTTTAGTGTTAATATGACATAGGATAGTAAGGAATTTGTGTGGGTGGACGTTTTATAAGAGGTGCCTAAAGCACAGAATAATTAATAGTACCTACAAGTCACTAAAGGTGATAGCTTAGAGGTACCCAATATAGGCATATTACCTTATACCCAAACCTTCATCATTATTCTTGTACTTGTTGTCTTGTGTTGTTGTTGTAGGTTTTCTGGACATACAGGGTGGAAAATTGAAATGGGTCATGGAGTAGGGCAGCTACATGAACCCTTGTAGTTACTGGAGAGCGGTCTTAGGAGACTATCCAATATTATTAACAGACTACAAAAAAAGGAGGACGTTCTCAATTCGATTGTATTTTTTTAATGTTTGTTACCCCAGAACTCCGTCATTTATAAATAAGCCGATTTTGAAAATTCATTTTGCGATTCAGTATAGCGACGAAGTGGTCCTATACAAATTTCATCGATATTCGGCCTTGGAAGACACATCAGTTGAAGTCTTTTTAGTACTTTATACTACATATACAATATTCACAGATTTTGAAAAAAAAATACGGTCAGCAAGTAAAACGGAAATTCTGAAATTTACTTTCTATGATGCCTATCGATCCGCGGTTTCTGATTAAGGTCAAGTCTAATCTAAGAGCGTTTTCCTGTAGCTGCATGAAACTGTAATGCTCAGATGTAAATACCACACAAACGGTCACCCAAACAAGTGCACCCACAGCGAAAGTTGCGTAAACTAGATCTTAGAAACGGCTAGGCAAGCTACGCTTTGAACGCTATAGAATCTATATTTATATAGAGCGTCCTATTTTCTATTCTTTTATTTTTTTGGGTTTTCACTTTTACATCTAATTTCTGAGATTCTACTTTCTGAGAAGTTAATTATAGCACAGCTTGATAACGACCAAATATAAAAATGTTAGAGGTAGGTAGAGGGAGACCTACGACATGCTACGACTGAAATGTGAACTCGTAAAACCTAAGCATTTATTGAACCATACAGACCGTGAGCAAATTAAATTAAGCAAAGGACGACAACCTTTTAAGTAGGCCGGAGAAATTTCAAATTAGTTTTGACGTTCCGATGCCAATTTAAAATTGGTAAATTGAAAGTAAGAGCAAGAACACTGAGATTGATATATTATTTTAGTACATTTTAATTACGTTAAAGTTTGTTTATTGTGTAATGAGCTACACCATGGAGTCCTAAAGGGTATTTTTAGAGTCCTTAAGGGTCCTTAAGAGTCCTACGCTTCAGCAATGCCTCTGGTGCTGCAGATGTCTATACGCGACGGTAACCGCTTACCATCAGGCGGGCCGTATGCTTGTTTGCCGAAATTTTTAATAAAAAACAAATAAAAACAATAATAATGCCGGCAGCCCACTATATAGCATATCTAGTAGGTAGCTTCGTAGAGGTAGATTATAGGTACGATATCCTACTAATTACTATATTACTAATAATTATATAATGATCAAACGAACTTCCCAAGAGAAGTTCGATCGATATTATATGAGTCGCTTCATTCGAAGATATAAGAATATTCACAACGTAGTCCCTTCAACCTACAAGGTAGCTCGCACGATTTTTAAAGTAGTATCGATTTTAATCATCTTGTTGCAACACTACGGTGGTGCTGCTGTCGTCTCAAGTCTACTTCATCATTCTATTTAGAGATATTGTACATATTATTATTATTAATTCACAAAACTTTCCTATGGGTTCCTTGGGAGGGTGGGTTCTTATATCTTCGAATGAAGCGACTCATATAATATCGATCGAACTTCTCTTGGGAAGTTCGTTTGATCATTATATTATATTTCGTCACTTCATTCTCGATATAAGAATATTCACAACGTAGATGTTTAGAGCAGGAAGTTTTGGAATAATAATCAAATTTCGCATTTTCGTAACAAAATAATTATCACTTTATTACATAAGAAAATAATAAGCACATAAATTACATTCATTATTAATCAATAATCATATTAACCTTATTCAATTAGGTATATAATCATCATCATTCGTCGTACTTTAATCACGTGTCGATGAAAAGAAAACGGATTTGGCAAATTCATTATCATTTACTATGGGCCGATTATAAAATCTCGCAAAAGTAAATGAGGAGCTGGACCATCCAGCCGTCTTCCGGATTGTGTTAATGCAGACGCCGGCCGTGCTCGCTGCGGATGTCGAAGCGTGGCGGGTGCTGTGTGCCCTGAACTGGGCTGTGTTCACACCGCTCTCTTCCAATACTCCTTTAGTCCATTTACTAATGGTTTGGGCCGTAGCATTTTTATAAGGTCGTTTACAAGTCAGAAGCAGATTACTGTTCTGGATTCTAACCTCTTTGGTCCTGAGCAAATAATCTTCCAGGGCTGTTGCAGGGCAAATGTTAAGGTTGTCCCTAAAGTACGGAAGAAAAAGTACTGGTTGTTCACGCCCAGGACCTGACGTCTTAATTATATTCGTAATGACAATTTTAATTCCATTAGGGTAAACATTAATTTGATCTGATTTGATTAATGATAGGGTTTGAACCCTATGGGCCGTACATAGGGCTAGCAACATGACTAACTTCTTAGTTAATTTAGTTATCGTTATGTCTTTATGAGGCATCCATTCTGAAATGTTATTGAGAACTAATTGCGGATCCCATGTTGAGCTGTATCTAGGCGCTGACGGTTTTAATTTATAAGCGCCTTTTAATATGCGTTTTATGCGATCATCAGCTCCTATATTACTATTCAGTAATAGTGATATGGCAGAGCGGTGGTTATTTAACGTACCGTAGCTAGCCCCGTTGTTAAACTGTTCGGCAATAAATGACATGACAGATTCATTTGGACCTTTAAGAGGATCAACATTATTGGATAAACAAAAATGCCACCATAGCTTCAACGACGTGCCATACTGCCTGATGGTGTTGTCGGAAAGAGATGCAATCATCAACTTCAATGCTATTTCTGGGGCCCCTCGCTGGATGAATGCCGCCCGCAGAGCTTCGCGGCACCCCGGGTATGCTGGTAGTAGAGAGGGTGATGTTCTCTGCAAGGAGAATAACAATAACTGTTTACTAGGACCAAAATACACCAGATATCAGAAGCTAACAATATATTACGCATGTGACAACATGTTTGCCACGGCCAATACGAGAACTCTAGAATTCCGTATGCTTCATCTATATGTCTATTATCCTACGTATCGTATCGTATATTATCTTGTGTAAACATTTTAATAATAATGTAAACGGAGAAACTTAAAAATAATGTTGACTCCAGTTTAATGTAAACAACATTTAAATCATCGAAATCTTGTTTCATGATACTAAGAAATCGCTTGGCATTAGTACGAGAGGTATATTATAAAATATGATCTATTGCAGCTGATAAGTATTTCCCAAACTTCTCATTAGTACGTATTCCATTACTACGAGTATACGCTTCACCGCCTATTAAAGGAAGTCGTTGAAAGTTTCTCATTGGATTAGAACACTTTCTCCCTTTCTGTATTTGTGGTTAGCACAGCCAGTACAGCCGGCCTTATTTTGACTGCTGGACATGCTGCTACCAAACCCCCAACGATTTAAGCGAACTCTCGAATAGTGTAACGGGGGAGAGGTTTAAAGTGCCTAATTGAACCATACATCATAATAATAGTTTATTAAAAACTGAAACGCAATAGTTTATTATGGTTTATTATGAAATCCACACAATTTAAGAGACTCAAAGTTTCATTTACATTTATTAAACTTTCGAATAATAATTAGGTATGAAAAAGTGCCTTTTAAAAAGAGGAAGCCCATCTTGTGTAGCTTTTTAGCGGTTCTAATAATGGATTATAAGGGAAACGGCACCTAAATCTTGTGACGTTGCGTGTTCATTAGATGGAATACTTAGACCATCACCAATCCACTTCCAAACTAATGAGTTTTTAGTCACCCCATGCCAATAACTAAAGCAAAGTTACCATACTAGGCTAATATGGTGTACCTGTATTATAGCGGATGCTGCGTTTGAGCACGAGTCTGCGGCTTGGTAGACTGCTTTGCCTGCGCAGGCGGGGCTACCGCCGGCTTGCGGTTGCTCGTTGGTCCCCTGAGCCCTCCCCGTCCGCCGCGGTTGGGCATCGATGGATAGCGGAGAGGGGCTTCCCAGTTTCCCGGGGACTGTGTTGGTCGGGGAGCGGTAGATGTCGATGGTACAGCAGAATTCACGAAAGTCTTTTTGATTTGGAGACCTTGTTTCTCGATAGCTTTTGATGCCTTTATCTTTTCTGATAACTTATTGCCAAAGAGAGTTTCATCTCTGCAAGTATCTTGAATAATATTTATGAATTTCTTGTCTAGACTAGGTGTAATCAGTTTTATCCTCGCTTGAGTCTCTGTGTGGTGCAAATCGCTGAGTATGCGACAGGCATCGCTCAAATGTTTAATCACCTTTATTTTGTCGAACTCCTTAGTAAGGAGCAGATCCATACCTCTGTTAATGGCTGTGATACCGACACCCAGTTGTTTCTGAGAACTAACGAGTTTCTTGTCCCGGTTTCGGCTGTTATCCGTGATTGCTGCCGAAATCTCAGGATTTAACTTAGGAGCTTGCAGCAAAGGGCAATTTAGTGGAACAAGATGATCCTTGAGAATTTTGTTCTTCTCCTCTCTGGGCAAGCCCTTTTTCAGTAATGGGGCCCAAAGGTTAGCTAGATTCTCATGAATTTTAGCTCCGTATTCTGGGCCGTCATTTGTTTCCGAGCCTAGCGCTATTAATATATCAGCGTCTAGCTCCTCTACTGGTGCTTCATCTAAAAGTTTGGCTGTGTCCACAGTTTCCAGTAAAGTGTTGACATGACCTTCTGTAAATTCTTCTACAAGTGGTTCGTTTGCCGATAACTGTGTCGCAGTGACGTAAGTTACTTCACCGTCTAAAAAAAAGATGCAATAATATAATAATTGCATAACAACACTACCATTACCCCGCCCGAGTATATTCCCCCACAGTGTAAAGTTATTTTATGTCATTAAATAAAACAATAAAATAAAATACAATGTAGGTAGAAAAAAATGTTCTGCGCTTATTTTAAATGAACGCAAATCTGAGGGTTTTTGGTTAAATTAAACCAATTTTGCCGCTTGTGTTGATTCTCAACCAACCTCTGAGCATAATATATATGATTCATGACCATTTTTTCGGCCTACAACATAATATTAATCCTTTGTGTTGATTTTCGATCAACCCCCGGATATTAATATATTTTGTTCGTGATCGAACATTAAACTGGTTTCACATCATAATGTGGTTAAAACCCTTCGTGTTGATTCTCGACCAACCCCCAGGTATGATAATTATTTGAAACAAATAATTCAGGCTAATTTTAGTAAGTTAGGTTCCTTCGCGTTGATTCTCGACCAACGCCCAGGTATAAAACATATTTTGATGAAATACTTCTGGCTAAGTTCCTTCGTGTTGATTCTCGACCAACCCCCAGGTATAATAATTACTTTCAACAAATAATTCAGGCTAATTTAAGCCGTTTAGGTACCTTCGTGTTGATTCTCGACCAACCCCTAGGTATAAGTTACTCGTTAACACAAAGCTTAAATATGTAATGCAGAAATACACTTACTGTTGTAACTCTCGTCGTCCGAGGAGTCTGACGTCGAAACTATCTGCCGTATGCGTCGATATCCTTCGGTATCTTGCAACTTTCGTATTTTTTCTTTATAATGATTTATTTTACTTTCCGCACTTCGCTTATGCATTTTTTCAAAGCTGAGGGTAGATATATGCTATGCTATGCTGAGTTAATACGTGTGCACGCTACCTCGCACGAAAAAGGAATGATGAAGTAGACTTGAGACGACAGCAGCACCACCGTAGTGTTGCAACAAGATGATTAAAATCGATACTACTTTAAAAATCGTGCGAGCTACCTTGTAGGTTGAAGGGACTACGTTGTGAATATTCTTATATCGAGAATGAAGCGACGAAATATAATTATAAATACGTAACTTTTGGATTGATTGATGGATGGATTTGTTTTTAATTTTAATGTCAGTCGCTCAAATGGCCTCAACGGAAGACCGGTCTCTTTCTTCTTCTTTCTTTCTTTCTTTCTTTCTTTCTTCTTTCTTTCTTCTTTCTTCTTTCTTTCTTTCTTTCTTTCTTTCTTTCTTTCTTTCTTTCTTCTTTCTTTCTTTCTTTCTTTCTTCTTTCTTTCTTTCTTTCTTTCTTTCTTTCTTTCTTTCTTTCTTTCTTTCTTTCTTTCTTTCTTTCTTTCTTTCTTTCTTTCTTTCTTTTCTTCTTTCTTTTCTTTCTTTCTTTCTTTCTTTCTTTCTTTCTTTCTTTCTTTCTTTCTTTCTTTCTTTCTTTCTTTCTTTCTTTCTTTCTTTCTTTCTTTCTTTCTTTTCTTTCTTTCTTTCTTTCTTTCTTTCTTTCTTTCTTTCTTTTCTTCTTCTTTCTTTCTTTCTTTCTTTCTTTCTTTCTTTCTTTCTTTCTTTCTTTCTTTCTTTCTTTCTTTCTTTCTTTCTTTCTTTCTTTCTTTCTTTCTTTCTTTCTTTCTTTCTTTCTTTCTTTCTTCTTTCTTTCTTTCTTTCTTTCTTTCTTTCTTTCTTTCTTTCTTTCTTTCTTTCTTCTTTCTTTCTTTCTTCTTTCTTCTTCTTTCTTTCTTTCTTTCTTTCTTTCTTTCTTTCTTTCTTTCTTTCTTTCTTTCTTTCTTCTCTTCTTCTTTCTCTCTCTCTCTCTCTCTCTCGTACTCTCTCTCTCTCGTACTCTCGGACGGACGGACGGACAGACGGACGGACGGATGGATGGATGGATGTTTGTTCCTCAATCACGCAAAAGCTACAGAACGGATTTAATGAAATTTTGTATTTAGGTAGTTGTAAAAGGCTCTGGAAAAGGATTCTTTCCAGGACCTATAGTCATTATAGATTCAAATATTTTTAGGGCACGTAGAGTTGGCTGAACTTAATGAAAATGTATGAGAGTGAATATAATGTTATTTTATACCACACCCACTCGGAAAGTGTCTTATTACTCGTTCATAAACGGGTTACAAAGTTCGTAATTTCTCCCTTAAAAATGTGCGGCGGGAAAAGTTATATGGAATTTCATTACTGCCCTCCGAAGCAGGGCAGGAATGTTGTATGAAAATCCATTACTGCCCGGCTAGCTTTCTTTTGTTTTTTACCAGCGAACATAAAAAAAAAACACAAACGTCTTGTATTTTCTCCTCAAAAAGGTCTTGTATGAAATAATTAGAAAAAAGAGGCGGGAAACATACAAACCTCAAATCTCAAAAAGGTTTTATATCAAATAATTAGAGAAAAGAGGCGGTTTTTTTTTTGTTTTCTATTTTTAATGAAATGAGGATGGCAACCTTATTCTGCAATACGAAAAAAAAAGCGCGGCAATTTATTTCGTTGCGTTAAATTTTGTTTTAACTAAATTGATAATTTAACAGTACCTAGCTTTTAATTTTCTAAATAATTTTCCAAAATGTCATCTGATAGTGAAAGCGACGATTTTGTAATGATGACGCCACCAGAAATAAAAAATACAGCCCAAGAAGTCATAAATAACTTACTTCCTGAGAAGTCTCGAGCCAAATACGACAAAATTTATAATGATTATTTTATTTTCCTCGTAGGTGTAGTATAAAGCACTATGTATCACTCGGGAGAAAGTTCTATTTCTGTTCGAGAGTATGTTTAAGCCCGACGCGCAGCGGAGGGCTTAAAGGAAACTCGAGAATCGTTTTCTCCCCTCGGTGTACAATGTACTATTGTAGCTATCAGCCAATATTTAGCAATAATAATAGTATCCAGAAAAAACTCGAGTCGATCTACCTATACAAAATAAACCATTTCTGAGTCCCCTGTTTTGATCCAGCATCAAAACAGGATTACATTTTGAGCCATTTCCATGGTTCCCCGTGAACAACTTATTTTTTAACGTATCACAGATATTTTACGTACGATTTAGTGACACGCGACATACGAACATAGAGACCATTAGTGCCATCTGGTAACTTCTCTCATAAATATATACGAGTTTTTAGCCCTAGCTATTTTATCAATGTTTATAGCTGGGCAATTAATTTCGTTTCCTCGTTGGTAAAGTCACAAAATACTTAATGTAAAGTATTTTTTTTACTTTAAGAGGGTAATTTGTAAACAAGGCTATATTGTAGATTAAACAATTAATCTAAAAACAACGTTTTTATGAAAGTTTCAGTTGGATACCTAATCGGGAAGTGCTCGAAATTTAAGTTGCTAGATTCCACCTGGAACGACAGACAGACAGTGAAAATAAACAAGAAAGTGACGTGTTTGCTCGCAGAATAAACGTTATCGCAGCCTGATCAGGTTATCATTCCAAGAAGGAAGGTACAATTTTACGGCAGACCTTTTTATACCTGTGGTATCGTTTTAACCAGTGGACTCTGACTGGTGAAAAATAGTGTTGGCTTACGGCGATTTTACGAAGGCATGCATGAGCACATGGTCATCTCAACAAATCGATAAGTAGGAATTAGGAATACAACAGTACACTATCTATCACTGATATCGTGAGTTAGTGAAGTTACAAACTTGATTTTACATTAAAAAACCGGACCAGTGCGAGTCAGACTCACCCACCGAGGGTTCCGTACAAATTTGTGGGAACATATTATAAATAGATCAGGAATCGAGTCTCGCAGTTTTTTAACCTCGATGATTGATTACGTACCTTAAACTATGAGAACTATTAAACTATATATTTTTATCATTTAATTACAAATATATAGTCAGATTTTTCCCTGTACGAGTGTAGACGATATTACTTGCCAAATTTCATAGTTTAGGGTCAACGGAAAGTACCCTATAAATGTTGATTCCCTTGAGTGTCGAAATATACGTTTTTTGCGGCATAAACGGTCGTAACTTTTTTTACGTTAACTTAGAAGTTTGATTTTTTCACAGCTTTAAGGGACTGTAGACCTGAGTAGGATTCTAATTTCAACTCGCTACCTCCACGCGTTTCCGAGATAAAGGGTCTTGACAGGCAGACATACGGACAAAGAAGTGATCCTATAAGGGTTCCGTTTTTTCCTTTTTGATATACGGAACCCTAAAAATCAATGAAACGTGACCTAAGGGACGCTATCAGGTCTTCGCTGCTAAAAATGGTCTAACTTTCTGGGTACTTTCAGCAGAGATTACCTATTCCATCATTCTCAAAAGCCAATTAGCTCTCTATGGCGTAACTGTAATGGATGAAGATTACGTAAAACTAATGTTCCCGTAAATATATTCTTGGCGTGTGAAATACCCTTATTTAACACGTGTTTTACACTTACACGTGTTTCTGTCGTCTTATGCTAATTACGTTTATACTGACTAATTATTACATTCCGTTTTGACCAAAGTGATCGTGAAAACGTATCTAAATGGCCTTTTACGTTAAGGATACGAAACTATATACATGGTATAATTTTGTATTTATTTAACCAAAGAAAATAAGTGTGGGTATGTATAAATATAAGGTGTTTTTTAAATCTGATGCCTGCTCATTTTGATTAAGTTTTTACTTCAAGATATTATTGTTATTAATTCACGAATACCATTTAAAATTGCTGTTGTTTGTCGAAAAATTATAGTGTTATTGTCGTTGGTGCTTTTTCGATTAATGCTCTTTTGAGATATATATTAAATATACCTTAGAAGTTTCTAACGAAATCGGAACAGCGCCAGCGTGTAGGTACTACATGCAAGCGAAGCTTTCCGGATTTCACGAGGTTTCCGAACTGATATTTCCCCTGTCGGATTAAAAAGTAGGCCGGCCCGAATGCGGGGTCAGTTGTGTGCTGATTCACGCGGGTTAGTTAGCAGGGGTCGAGGGGCGACTGGACTCTACCCTCTAACTGGGTACAGTGACATAATATAAACTGTATGTATTATTTATGTTTTAAGACAGTTAAGTTGTGTTTGGATGTCGATAGGCCTGCTCGTTTCTACATTATATACTAATATACAAGGTATATGCTAACATAGCCCTTTCACAATAATATTTTCCCTTGTTATTGGTAAGTTATAAATATGTTAATAATCGAGAAACAAAGGCGTCGTCGCCGATAGAGAGTTTATTATTACTTCTCTCTTCACTGTTGGGATAATTAAGGATGACTTAATTCTAAATCCCCATGGAACTGATTCAGTACCTATCCTGTTCTGTCAGCATTTAATTACTGCACAGAATAACAAAGATTTTCTTAGACCGATCTGCCAAAAGGGTATTGGAACCTTTGTTATTAATGCCTTTTGAGAGCACGTGACTATATGTGGAACAGATAATGTATAATCTATGTAGAGGTGTATAATCCATGTAGAGTAAGCATTATCTTTCCCCCACTGTGTATCTCCATTACGTACGACAATAGACCTCTGCATATATGTGATGACCGACATGGTATAGTGGGACATTACTTACAAGTTGTCAGGTTGGTACAGGTATAGTGCAAATCTATTTTAGTAACAGGGTTCAAGCTACCGGACGCTTGTGTCTGTATACAGTGTAGTTTCTTGTTGGCGTGTCGAAATTTATAACTCTGGCCTTAAAAACAGTCTAGTATGACATTTAATAGCTATGTCATTTGAGCAGAAGGTTCAAAATTATGTTTTTGGAATTTTTACTTACAATAGGTGTTTATTTATAATTAATTTTGGCATTTTCGGAAGCTAAACTGTATTTTATAAAATAGTATAAAGTAAAATAGCTACTATACCTGATCGGACATCTCACTCGCACTCCTAATCTGACATTTTGTTCATTATACCTAGTTTAATTTATACTTCATTGTTCATTGTTATAGACATTTTAAAAGATTTGAAAAATGGCCATCCCCGCATTGTTTTATTGGCACTATCTGCTATCTTCTTTTGCGGGTGTATTTCCGTAGCACTTTTAGAGTCAGTTTTTGCATTTCGTTTCTGAGCCTGGACTTCAATTAAGTATGGGAAAAAAATGGGTAGACACATACTTAGTTTTTATCAGACATGTTATTTAACGATAGTTTATATTGATTTATAATGTGTTCATAAACACATATTAACATTTAAAAGTTTAAAAGTACATTTTTGTGCCTATTTAATAAATATTTTTTGACTTTGATTTACTTACCAAACTTAGAATACCTCGAGACAATGCGATTGAAACAATTGTCATTGTCAGACATCCAAAAGTATTTTCTTAGAAAAATGATCGTATTTATATCACTGGTAGACGGAAAAGGAAAACTGTTTTCGTAAAACTTCTCCATATCTTTATTGTTATTGAGCTGTTGTTTCACTGAGGGAGTTCCAGATTATTGTTAGTGGAAACGAACGAGAATGCCGTTAGTAATACAAAGCCTATTTAAAAATACGACATAACTATTGTAAAGATACTAAATAAAACAACTCCTTCAGTTGCAAAAGCAAGAGCGAATGATGAAAGTTGGTACACATAATATTAGATTTGATATACCTACAGAAAGAATCTGTGGTGAGAAAGGTACAAGTAAAACACATTGTGATTAAACATAAATAAAATAGTTGAACGAGTTCAACTAACAAGAAAGTTTGATAATTTACTATTCACACCAATGTTCGTTCGTTAAAAAATGCTGGTATCGATTAGTTTGCTCCGAAAAATGTGAAGAGGTGATTCAGTACAAAAGATAATTAAAAACGAAGCGACGAGCTCAGGTATGTACCTACCGTCGGTAAATGGCAAAGGGATTACCCTCGCTAATAGCCAATTCTGGCGATGTACCGTCGATATAACCAATAAAATTTTCTCAATCATACACTCCATATACTCCGAAGAATGACAATCTGGCAGTAAGTACCGTAACAAAATATTAATAAATCGACGGGCTGCAGTCGTAAAAAGTCTATATAAAATGTTATTAAGAAGCTTAGAGAGCTCCTTCTGTTTACCTGTGCGGCGTAGAGGAGAAATTAATAAAGGTTTTGTGTTTTGCAATATATATTTCCCGAAATGTGTACTTTGCTTTCTTCTTTGATATAAGATTCAAGGGAAGATCTAATAAGCAGGCCCAGTGATGAACACTTTTCTGTGTCTATAAAATTATGTGTAAAAGTGTATCTGTCTCATATCACAATTGAAGATTTTTTTATCCTACTAGCAACGCAGCCGCGCGCCGTCGCGCCTCCGAGCTCCGCGCCGCCGCGCCCCGTCGCTAGCATTTTGGGCACATGAGTATCGGTTGAATTATGTATAGGCCATTCAGTTGGCTCAACTGATACCCGTATGTACATAAATTTTATTAATTTTTAATTAGATTCGTTTCCATTAGTTTAGTTTTTAATATATTTAGGTAACTGTAAGTGTTTTTATAAATAGTTTTCGTTCTAAATTTAAATAGTTAATATAAATAAAAAATCTTACTAATACTTGCTAATACTAATATTATAAATGCGAAAGATCATGAAGGAGGATGGATGGATGTTTGTTACTCAATCACGCAAAAAACAACTGAACGGATTTTTATGAAATTTGATATGTAATTACTTTAGTTCCTGGAACTAGACTACTTTACTGGACATAAATAGTTTTTATCCGATAAAACCGCGGGTGAAACCGCGGGACGCAGCTAGTAATTTGTAATTAAACTTATATTGATCTTGTGAACTTTTTCTAATCGCTCTAAATCTGCTCTGGCCACGAAACTCTATCAAGAAAGTCTATGAATACGTAGCGGTGGTTGGCGGCGGCTTCCATAATTTAGCACATTGTTTTGTGTGTTCTAACTTACCGAACTAAAACTAATCCTAGCTTATCTAGTTCAACGAAGTTGTGAGGATCAATGAATAACAACCTAAAGGCCATAAACTATAGGCGAGTTGACGAACCGCACCGTCCATAGAAACTATAAAGTATTTATAGTATATATGCTGTACGCTGCAGTTATCTAACCAAGTATTTAACTCCGAGGTGTCCACATATTCAAGTCTTATTATCTTCATATTTAACTAAGTTATAACGCAATATGTGGCCTACGAGATACGGAACACGAGTTTATATTCTGAAGAGTTCCTTAATTAGTTTTCTTTTATGCTGAAACCGACAAAGGGATTTTTTCGCATTTTAGCTACGAAGTGCCTTCAGTGAGCCGTCCTTCTTTGTACTCGCATCGTCAAAATATTGGATAATTTTACGCTTGTGTGATAAAAGAACCTAATCATGGTTGGCCTCAGTTACTCATATCATGAGCCAAGGATTGTTAGGTGGGCGTATCCTACTTCCTACTACCTACATTTATTTTAAATGCAAAAGTTTTTGAGGATGAATTTGGGTGTGGATGATCCTGGAAAAAAGACATAGGATACTTTTGTATCCCGGGTAACCGCGGATGACATCTCGGGGAGCATTTTTTTTATTACTTGATTCCACTGCTTGGCAAAGATCTCCCCCATCGAATCACTCCGGAAAGCGTCCAGCCTACTTTGCCTCTGCCTTCCTCGGCGTCGACACCCGTCTTCAGCAAATAGTCCTATATAATTTAGTCATGAAGATAATCAACCTCGTACATAGAATACGGTTACCTACCTATAAACATACCGTCGTATATCAGTTTAGGTCGGGTTACCAGGGTCTTCTAAGACTTTAATCATATCCTACAAGCCCTTTGAATCTAATATAATTGTTTAGGTATATAGTGAACGATTTAAGCTGTGATTTACCAAACTTTAAATGTATGTAGGTATAAGTACGAGTATAAAGTTTAATACTTTAATCGAACAAGATTTCACAATATTATCTTTATTCACATAAAGTTACAGTACTTTCTATCATTAGGAAACATTAACCGCTTGCCGAGAGAGAAAGTCCACAGCTAATCTAGAGAAAATCCCTTAGACTACAAAAAAATTATTAAAAAGGGTTCCAGACGTTACATAATTAAGTATATTTTATGCTTTTGGTACTAACATTTTCAACATTAGATATTTCACATATCTACATCTTCTATCTTGAAAACTAATTTCTTGTTCCTCTTCGTGTCGATGGTCCATAATATGTTTTAATTTTTAAATAATTTTAGCCCAATGCTCGGCTATTGCTACCCCAGGAGGAGTAGCTTCATACAGGTCTTGTAAAGTGCAAGTGTTGGGGTACTGAGGGCAAGACAGCAAGTGTTGCATTGTTTGCGCTGGAGCACCGCAGTCACATTGAAAACTAATGAAAATAGAAGATGGTGTCCTGTGATAATGTTTTATATTAATAAAATAAAAAGTTAAACCGAAGAAGCTTTTTCTCGCTCTTTTTATTATAAGCTATTACAGCAGAGTTTAATGAAGGTGTTGCCGGATTAGCGAGTTTTATTACCCCTACTGGCAGATTAAAACTTTAACTCAAAGGCTAAAACAGAGATAAACTTTTCTGCAAATTTTATCTTCTTTTCCGCTAATGAAGGACATAGGGATTTTTCACTTTTGCTTCTGTTCCTTCTGTTAGGTACTTCCTTGATGCAACATCAAAGTCCTGCTAATATTAAAAATACACAAGTGTGTGTGTGTGTGAGTGTGTATTTATTGTGTGTGTATTTCCTTAATTTGATAAGTAACAACTATACCTAAATCTAATTTTACGCGTACGGAGTGGCGGTATTTTTTGTGTATACGCTTTAAGAAGACCTTATCCAAATAAAAACGTTTCGTTGTCTTTTTCTGTCTGTTAGTTTGTTCTTGCCGGACTACCTGACGGATTTTACTGGTGGTTTTGAAATCGGTCGGCTGGTCCAACTTAGATAATAGGCTATAATTTAAAGCTCTACAGTCTTTGTACTATGGCTCTACCACGCTCTACGATGTCTAAGAAATAAAAGTTACGAAAGTAATTTTGTTTATTCATTTCATACATAATATGTAGGTATTCTATGAGAACTTCATGACAACGATATCACGCGCATAATGTTCGAGATTTAAATTACGTTTTGACATTTGCATTTCGCTTGGACTTCCTGGCACTGTGTTCCCTATGAGGAGTGTAGATACATAAAAAAAATATATTAATTTAGTTTTAAATGCCTTTTTCTTAAATCTCCATTATTACTTGTCTTCTAAAAAATAAATACAAATACGAAACCCAAAATGGTAAAAAATAATAATAAGTAGGTACTTATATACGTGTACAGTATACATATTAAAACAAACACAACCTCTACGCGAGTGACACCGCATATACAGCTTGTGTCACATAAAGTTTCGAAATTCCATCCTAAGCACAAGAACACCTAGTAACACGGTTGGCCTTGTGAGGCCAACCCCTTCTAACTTAACCTACTTATTCATATTCGTAATGAGGTTATAATCAACCCCTACAAACAAAGGCACGGAAAGGTAGTTCGCGAAAACGGCTGATGCCCTTTCCCCTTTACAATTAGCACTTCTGAATTCCAGTAAAAGTAAATAATTGTGAATGAGAAATCCTCGATATTTTGTATTCAGCAAACGTATTTGTTTTAGAACAAGAATGTAGTATTTGGAACGCAAGTAACCAACGTAAACACAAAATTTCACTTGTGGCACATTGCTTGATCGCAACATAGACTAAAAAAAAATACAAAAAAGATTTCCCCGAGACATTTTGCAAGAATCATACCAATTCGAAAGCAGTCGTTCGAAAATTTGAAATAGAGTGTCGGGGAAGCGTAAAACCTTCATTCTAAGAAAATAATCTCATTATAAGAAAAATATCAAAGGACTGCTGTTGAATCTGTAGGAGGTGGTTTCATAATCTATCTATAGAACTTTGAAAATAACTTTAACAATCCATTGCTTTAGGAAAAAAAAGTAACAGAAACAACCCATGTGAAAAGAAATTATTTTTATAAAACTGAGGTTGTAACATAAGATTAAGCAGAAACAATCATTTGATTAAGTACATATTATGTGCTTGCTTTAGTTCCCGTCCTGTCGCCTTAGCACGGACCGGAGACAAAACAATTTATCCCCTGTTTTATCCACTTTCGTCAAACAAATAGTGGATATAAACAGGGGATAAATATGTTGTCTCCGGTCCATGCTAAGGGTACTGGTAAGAAAGAAAGAAAGAAAGAAACAATTTTTTTTGACAAAACTGCACACAACAAACAATGCACATACACATGTGCAGCAGGACAGAAAAAAAACAAACAGTCACAGCGAGCGGTAACTATAATAGATACCTGTATTTTGCTCGGGTCTCGTAGGTAAGGCATAATATATTGGATTTATTACTTGTTTGTCCACGTGTTGTTCGGCTCAATCTAGATCTATCGATATATAATCGATGTCGTAACGATGCGCGATTTGAGATAACAATACGCCACGATTCCTTTACTCTTATCTATTTTTCTAATTGTTCTCTAGATGCAAACGAAGATAATCAATACAAGACATTTTAGGTACAACAGAGTGGGGCGCTCCATCAGCTTCTTTGTTCTCAAACAGCTACAACTTGGGTCTCTTTGAGTCTAGAGTAAAAATACATCTCATGGGTAAGCGTGCTCCACCTCAGACCACATCTTCGCTTTCCATCAGGCGAGATGTTGTCAATCGCAAAACGAATGCCCATTTACCAATAATAAAAAAACTGCTGTTTTCTTTCTGTACCGAACGAGGGCAGATTTCTAGCAGTAGACAAAAAAATATTGATTATTTCAAGCAGTGGGTTTTGTTCGTAGAGAAAAAGCTGTTCAGTTGACGGATCATAAATATAACTTGTACCAACTGCATTTCAAGAGAATATCGAAGGTTTGTCCTTCGCCTGCTAATAGGTATACTCGTGACTATATTACGAGTAAATCAATCTATTGTATTCCAAAATACAATAGCTGTCAATTACCGTCAGTTCCGGCATTTGAGTGTCAATTAGGTATTGCATTTGCGTCATTGGCGTGCACCCTGTAGATACTAATAACATACCTTTCGGCGCAACTGCGCAGCGCATTAATTACGCGTACGTTGATCCGGACTAGTTCGATCTGTGATGTATGTGATCCGTAAGGCTATCTGATTAAAATCGTGTCGGAGTGTGAGGACATTTCTGGCATTGGAACGCCTAAATGAATAACGGCCATAGTCATAATTAGGTATAAATACACACACTATCTGCAAAGAATGCTAAATATTACTTACGTACTATCTGTTTAGTTGTGCCAAAATGTTGTTACTGTGTATTAGAGGTAAGTTATTGCATGCGAATGCAATGATTGACCTGGACAGTTATAACTAGAAATATACCTAAATATATACATAAAATTATGTTCTGTGGTTCTTGATCCGGACTAGTTCGATCTGTGATGTATGTGATCCGTAAGGCTACCTGATTAAAATCGTGTCGGAGTGTGAGGACATTTCTGGCATTGGAACGCCTAAATGAATAACGGCCATAGTCATAATTAGGTATAAATACACACACTATCTGCAAAGAATGCTAAATATTACTTACGTACTATCTGTTTAGTTGTGCCAAAATGTTGTTACTGTGTATTAGAGGTAAGTTATTGCATGCGAATGCAATGATTGACCTGGACAGTTATAACTAGAAATATACCTAAATATATACATAAAATTATGTTCTGTGGTTCTTTTTCCGAACGGCGGCGCGGCACGGTAGAGCAAAGAATTCATAAGCAAAAAATGCAATGTCTGACTTAAAATACTTTCGGAACACTGCTGGAATTTTGAAAATTCTTCTCTCAGGTTATCCACGTGCGAAATCAGCTTATTCTTGATATCATTAGGAGTACCTTTACCAAATGAAGCAGTGTTATCATCTATCAAGCGATTCATTATTCGCACCTACTAGGACAGGACAAGTGCCACTAGAGGTACAATATGGCGCGATGCTAAACAATGTGTTCATTGTCTACACCCTATTGTTCTTGACAAAGGGTAGTTTGGATAAATTGATGCAGCTTTGCTTAGTCACTGAACATCTGAGCACGTGAGCGTGATGAAACAAGTGAATTAGTCTCACTGTTGATGCAGTATAGTACTTTTTTAAGTATTTTAAGAGCTATGAATAATGACGGTTCTCGGATTCGCACTCTAACTCGTAGTCACTATACGTGACTACGAGTTAGAGTGCGAGTTTACAAAATGTTAAGTTTAACATGAAAATAAATCTATACCAATTATAGTAAAACTGTAAGTATTGTAAATGAGGCCCATGTCTGTAGGTACATTGTAGATATTTTTACAAAATAAAGTGGGATGAATTGTTTAGTCATCGATCCCGAAAACATAGTTTTTAGATTTTGTCTATTTCACCTGTAGGTAAATTCAAAAACTACTGGACGAATTTTGACGGCATTTCCGGAGTTATGACATATACAATGTGGGGAGGACAATATGATCATAAATGAAACTTCGTATAAGTCATGATATTCCCAACCGTCACACAAAAAATCAAATGAATATATCCAGGACATTATTTTTCATTTTAAGTATTTTCTACATGATGTATTGTAAACAAGAGAGCACGCGACAGGTTAACGACACACGTTGCTAGGTCGCTACTTTAAAAACCTACGCCTTTTCTTTCAAATTTATTTTCTCGATGCAAATTATACTTTATGTCCGAGCCCATAAGAGTCATAAAGCGTGTCATCACAGCTAGATAAGAAAAAAATGCATGCGTACGCACTCATGTCTATCGCAAAATATGTATGTGCTAAAGAGATAGGTAAGTTTGCTAGTTTCTACTTTGCTTACTTGTCGACGTGTCTAGGTTACGCGGTCAGTGTGTCACCGGACGTCCTTCCTACCTGTGACGCGTTTTGTTTTTCTCTGGAATTTCGGATGCGCCCGCGTTCTTTTGAAGTCGCCGCGCGAGTGTTCTCGTATCTTTGTTGTTGTGTTGTGTTGTGGGTGAATGATGCCCGACTATTTGGTTAATATTCTGTGATTTGATTTGTGTAATTGAGCATTAATAATAATAAGAATAATAGCGCCAAACATTACGTCGCTGCGTCGGCCACAGCTTTATCATGAATGAAACCAAGCTACGTTGCCATTCTTATCGCAGGTCAGTGTACCAATTTTATAAATGATGTTTTATTTAGTTTGCAGTTTTAAGCTATTTAGTTTGTTAGAAAAAAATGTTTTGTTAATTTCGATGTTCGGATTTATTTGATAGTTTACAAATGTTTCTATAAACCAGTATTGCCAGTGTTTTCATTTAAAGTCATATTGTAATCTCTACATTGTATATCGTCTAAAAATATTTATACGAACAATTTTGAAGAGACGTTCGTTAACCATGTAACTTGAACGTGCTTGAACCTAAAAGTGGCTTCTAGGTTCAAACCTTGTAAATTTAGGCGTTAAAAGCGTATTGGAGTTCCTCCACTGACGAAGACCTTAAATATACTGACGTGACCTTACCCTTGACAGTTCTAGTAGTAGGATATACATTTGAATAAATACCATCATGAAAGTTTGAGATGTCCTTTATAAGATATGATAAATGTTTCAGAAAACGTACGTGTCGAAACGTGCCGTCACCGTTGGTGCTTGCTACTTAAGACGACGGCACCTTTATGGGTGAACTACTTCCGTTGAAACGTTGGGAAATCGCGGGAAAATCTTTGCGAGATTTCATTTGCTACGATTACAGAATTTTTATTTCATGAATAAATCTAGTCTCAATTTTTTCAATTCGTTACTCACTAGGGAGGTTTCAGATCCCAAACACACGAAATTATTACATTTATTTTTCATGCCACACTTCAAGAACGGGAAATACCTGCTTTAGAATGTAAGTATTAGAATGAATGTAAGTACAGAAACCATGGACAACCTAATTATTTGATAACGTGATAATAGGGTCTTCAGGCACACTACTGACAGAAGGACAACGAAGTGATTCCCTAGTTACTCTATCAGCTAATACGTTATAATTTTTCGCTGTACGTGAGTGAAGAGGTGGACCAGTTCCCACTGATTTCGGTCGCGTATCGCGTGTAACGATTTTAGGAAAATTCGCTTGCTATTTATTTTTCTCAATCCGTGGGTGAAAAACATGATAAGGATTATTCCGGAGTCAGCAAACGGGCTTTGCAAAGTAATATGATTATGTCGACACCCACGGCCTCCGTAAACAATACCGCGCTACGACAAAACGTCGAGGCTCATTATGGAAAATATTTTGCGTAGGTACTTAACTTTTGCTGACGGCTGTCGTTGGAGGTTTTAGGATAGCCTATAAAGCAGAGATTGATAGGATTTGACAGTGCAATCTGAACTTATTATATGGATCGGATCACCTTATTAGCAGCAGGATACATTTCCGCTGAAAAAGCTTTTTGGATTTGTTAGGCAGAAAATCGATTTAAAATATTCTAGATGGATTTGTAATTACAAATTATTCTATCTTAGACTGGTAGGGTAGTTGCCATAGGGATCCATGTTAAAAAACACACCTTTATATTAAATCAGTTTTTTTATATCTTACCTGTTCAACCGATCCATATTGACGGCGCGAGAAGACCCCTCGTCTTGATATTAACTCGCTTGCTGACGAACTGAAACAAGAAAAATACGATTAAACTCATACAACCTCACCAACTATATTATGTAATAAAATTGTACCTGATGTCTGTGAAACATCAACTTTTATTGACCTTCGTTGGGCACAGATAACTAAGAAACCTGAAAGGTCAAATTTTGCGGTTCTAGTAATTTATAAATGCCTACCTACCTACTTCGTACTAATTATTATCAGTTAAGTATGGTACTAAAATAAAATAAATGAAATGTTTGAAATATTCATTATTTTTAAGCTATTGCATAGCTTCTATCGCGGGCCTTGAGCGTGGAGACCGAATCCAGAAATTCCGTAACGAAAATAACCTAACACCCCCACTCCGAATGCAATGCAATAGCTTTACCGCGGCAGTCTCCAAGTGCCACACGTCTTTTTTTTATGTAAGTAAGTAGATTTTAAATATCATTATTCACTTCATCCTTGTATTATGTAGGTACCTATTTACTTCTCATGTTACAAATTTCATGCTTTTGGAATGTGAGGATTTTCCTTGCGGTTTTGTTTACATTATTTGCGTTTAATATTAAAGGAACGGGCTAGATTTGGTTGCACGTTACCGACCTGCAAATAGATGCAATCTCACGGGATTGGCCACGAATTCCTACTAATTAATCCTAACTGCTTCAGCGAAAGGTCAACCACCTAACCTACATTTCTCTTCTAATCAAATTATTTTCATGCTGATGAAAGGGTACGGTACGCGTACGAGACTCACTGACAAATAGTATCGAATCGTGAAACTTTTTGCAATGGCAGTAACAAGCGGTTGGCAGCATAAAAACTACTCATTTTCGCGCCATTTGACTTTTGGATTCCGCCTGTTTGCTGTCATGATTATTCGTTTTTTTTTGCTTTTTATTGAATTTCGAAAGAAGGTTTCGTTGGAAGAAAAATAGACTAAAAATAGCTGGAAAATTAAAAATGATGGTGTTCGATTTTGTTTTATTTTCCAAAACGAATGCTTCTTTGAGTGATAATGTGTAATGTTGGTCGAATATTAAAAATTATGACATGTGTACATAAACGTGCACGATTGTAGGCAAATGAACACTGCTTTACATAGTCTCCCAAGAAGTCCATAGAAAGCCTTATATAAAATCCCACCACTTTACTGAAGCACTAGAAGAGGGGGCTGTAAAGGGTCTGGCATGCAGCCGATGACCCTCAACACTTGAAGCATATTTGAATTTTGCAATTATCATACTTGACATCGCCATCGGCTAAATGCACAGACCGTGCGTAGCCATAATACATAACAAAAAAAAGCGGTGCTAGCGCGGCAAAAACTATACGGCGCGGCGACAACTATGACTTCGATAACTACACTGTTGCGGACTACGACGTTAATGCACAAAATGACTAAGAATGAAAATGATGTCCTTATGTATGAAACGAAGTTAATTTCATTGAATTTTGGTAGGGTTTGTATCACCATACTGCATCAGCACTGGCACCGAATAAAAATGAATATACCTACCAAAATTAAAAAAAATATTCTACTATAGACTACATAGACATAGGTACTTAATAATTTTTTAGTTTGAACTCGAATCACATTAGTCAGCATACGTGGGGTACACTGAAAGTTTTGTGTAACTCATAAATAAAACCATTTATGTTTAAAGTAATATGTTTATTGCATTTTAAGGTATTCTCTATTACATTTTAATTACTTTTTTATTCGTTCAAACCATTTTTGAAAATATAAGGACCATTGATCTGAGGGCATGTTTTTCACGTGCTGGTTGAAAACTGTCACGGCCGCTTCTGGCCCTGTAAATGTCAAACATCTCATGAAATCGTTGATTTTTGGGAAAATAAAGAAATCGCATGGTGCGAAGTCTGTAAAGTGTGCGAGATAATTGACGAGCTCCACCTTTTAAGAAGCCAAAAATGACTTTGACTTGTCCGCGGTGTGCGCCGGAGCATTGTCACGGTGCAACAGGATGCGACTTCTTGGTTGATTTTCCCTAACTTATTTTCAAAACACTGGGCAAATAACTGGTAGTGTACTACGCAGCATGAACTGCCTTTTATTTTTTAAGTGGAATTGTGCAGCCATGATCCGTCTGGGAAAAAAAACCGCAATATCTTTTTTGCCCACGGTTTTCACCTGCCTCAATTTTGTTGGTTTGCTGTCGCCTTCGAACACCCCAAAAGAAAACTGTTCAACTCGAGCCTGGTTTTGTTCAGGGGTGAGTTTATGAGGAATCCAGCGGTAACAAAGTTTTCTAACATTTAAATGGTAATGTATTTTTTTATGAATTTGGTTCATAGCAATCCCCAATTATCGAATCTCCTCATAGGTGATACGCCGGTTTTCTTTAATTAGTCGCCTGACAGTAGCCACTTTTTCCTGAGCGATCGCAGTTGAGCGCCGACCTTCACGAATTTAATCATGGAGAGAAACACGGCCACCATCAAAATCTGCGTAGCAACGTTTTGCGGTGCTCAAATATGGTACTTCCCTTCCAAAAGCATTTTTAAGACGAGCAGTGTAATCTTGCGGAGAGAGTGAACTTTTAAAATCATAAAAAATCATCGCGTCATAATCTTTTCGCGTTAATTATTTTTTTTACCACAGACGATGAACTTCAACTTGTGATAAAAAACAATTGACACACGACTTTCCTTCAAAAACTATGAAATGAAATGAAATGAAATAAATTTATTTGTCAGAATTTCAGTTACATAGCAAGGTGCGTAGTAATAGTTTTCCCAACGAAATTCGGCCTTCGTAGGCATACAAATATTTAACAGTTTTATTAAAACATACTTTTGTCTTTTATTTCATATAAAATTTTAAAACTTTATTAAATAAATTAAGTCATAGTAGGAAAAAATAATAATTAATTTTTAGAAAAAAACAAAAACCGACTTCAATGTATCTTCGAAGTCCAAGGTCACATATCGATGAAATTTATATGGGACCACTTCGTAGCTATACTGAACCCGACGCAAAAAGATTTTTTCAAATCGGTTCATAAATGACGGAGTTCTGAGGTAACAAACATAAAAACAAAAAAAAAAATACAATCGAACAGAGAACCTTCTCCTTTTTTGAAGTCGGTTAAAATGTTATACAAATTCAAAAACTATTATAATCAAATGAATGATTTCTTATGTTTAAAAAAATATAACATTCAATATTCAAACATATAAGAGCGACCAGGAATGCAGAACTTTCAGTGTGCCCGTGTGTGTAGTTTAACCTTAGTATATTTTAAACAAAAAATGTTTATATATTGCATTTGGTAAACGTGTCGAAGAAGGACCGTGGGCGGAAAGCCCCGTAAACGTGACAAACTAATTACTATTTTTGGACATCTCGATCCTACGATTAACTAAATGTGTCCTTTCCTAATCTGACTGATGGAGGTATAACGTTGCAGGGAACGCTCTCAATTGAACTGATGGCTACGTGACGCGCCGTCACGTGACCGACCCTGAATACGTGTACTTGAATGGGAAAGGGATTCGGTCCTACCAAAGAAAACTAACTTACGTAGTCCTACTTTCCTTTTTATAAGGACCAGCGACAATAGTAGGTTTACATTTTAGTAGTTACCATTTCGTAATCACTACAGTGATATAATTTAAGCTAAAGTTAAAGCGTTCGCTTATTGATCAAACCTTTTCCAGCTATGCAGAATTCATAAATATTAAGCAATTATGACACATTTTAAATTCACGACATAATATTAACAATTAACAATTATGTACAAATATATAGAATGATAAAAACTAAACTAACCTACAACAAAATTAAAAAATGAAATTAAATATAAAACACAGAATGTAGGTCACCGTCCGCGGGCAAGGTGTCCAAAAAGCTGGTAACGTTACCTCGTTGAATGGCCAGACTAATTCGTTGGCCAAGGTAAGCGCCAGCTCTTTGGTCACCTGTTGTTTCTATGAGGCGTCTGGCCAGCTCTTTATACAGACGCCGCGCGTTCGCCCCCCAAGGTCCCATAGTTTCAACCCCAAACGGAAGAAATATGTATCCCTCGCCGAGTGATGCATATTTCCTCCGCTTGAGGCCATTAACAATTGAATGTGACATTTTATTATAATCATATTAATAATAGTTAATATTTACAATTTACAATTTTATGTTTAATGAGGTTTTTCATGTTATTATTTTTATTTTTTGACCGTTGACTTGTATTCGAAAATATCAATAAGTGATAATAATGACTTTTATGATTCACTCTGTTTTGAAATCATTGTTTACTACGACATGGTGCTCATACAGATACAATTCTTGATGAAGGAATATAGGAAATAATTCCAATATTGATAAGGATCAATATGAAGATGGTTTTTGGATTGGCATAGGATTGATATCGGTGTTTTCAGACCTAAATAATGCAGACCAGCTGCTCTATTTATAAAGATGTCAAGAAGTGCGGAAAATTATTGTAAATTTAAAGACTAGGTACAATACGTTCATATATTTCCAGACTTTCCGCCCGCGGCTTCGTGCTTGGTTTTTTGACCGATTTCAAAAAAGGAGGAGTTCTAAATTCGATTGTATTTTTTTATGTTGTACTCACAACTCCGTCACTTATAAACTTTTTTTCGTTGGGTTCAGTACATCTACAATCTGGTCCCATATAAATTTCATCGATATTCGACCTTGGTCTTCAAAGGCACATCAGAATTGCAGTCGGTTTTTTTTTTGTTATAAAATGATTCGTTCTCTAATGGGAATATTGGTTTTGAGCACAGATATTGAAACAGATCTCTATGGTTTTGAGTTTACCTGCATAAAGTTTTTCGTGGCGTGAATAATCAATGGCTCAACAAATAAGTATATAGTATTATGCCTTTATACATATATTACGAAAAAGATAAAAGGTACCTTATAAAATTAAAGGTACCTTGGTATACCTACATACTGACAAAAACACATTGCTAATACAATACATTTTCTTCGTAATCGAAATCCAGTATACTTCTAATATATTCCACAGAACCGCATTCCTGGTAACTAAGTGTCTTTTCCATGTCCACTAAGAAAGTTTCTTTGAATAAAATTAAAGAGCCGTTAACTACCACCTGAAACAGCAGGCGAGTTTACGACCCAAACGACCAACAATATTGTTTAAACAGAAGTTTGTAATATCACTGTTGACCTTTTGACATTCAGCTTCCATCACCTTTTAAAAAGTAAAAAATAAATTAATATAATTATCATAAGCGCCACCCACTCATATATTTGAAGTCGGTGCCAGCCAAGTCTAAAAGGTAGTAGATAGATACTACTTACAAGTAGTACCTTCTGTATACATAGTATTTATCTGCTACCTAATAGACTTGGCTGGCACCGACTTCAAATATATGAGTAGGTAGCGCTTATGATAATTATATTAATTTATTTTTTACTTTTGAGTGCCTATTTGTGGTTTTGAAGTCGGTTTAGTTTTCTTTGAAAAATAATTTATTTTAGTATTTGTTGTTATAGCGGCAACAGAAATACAGCATCTATGACAATTTCAACTGTCTAACTATCACAGTTCATAAGAAACAGCCTGGTGACAGATGGACAGACGGACAGACGGACAGACAGCGGAGTCCATTAATAGGGTTCCGTTTTACCCATTGGGTACGGAACCCTAGAAACTAACTACTTAGGTAAGTAAAGTAAATAAAAATAAATAGATATGTTAAAGTGAGTGCATCCAATTAGTGCGTCTATAGATCTGAGTGATGCGACGTGCGACGGCCACAGGCCGTATATTTATTTATTCATTCTAGGCGAGTTATCATTACTTCTTCATTCTCTTCAATACCAGAATAGAATGGCCATTACGCTTGTGTGTTCGGATGGGGATGGTCTCTGTTTGTTAGGTATTACTGCTCTTGTTTAGTCATGCTGTGTATACATGGTTAGGGGTAGGTACTGTCTAGTTCGCAACTTCGTGTTTAAATCCTATTCTAATGTATATTTTTCGACTGTATCCTGTTTTGTGTTCGTAAATAAATAAATTTTAGTTATAATATGTATATCTTCTGTGCCCTAGTTTGAATCCCAGCGTCCGGTTAGCTATAGGTAGGTATATAGTATACGGATACGGATATAATAATAGTATACGGATGGGAGATCTGGAACTCCTTTATATGTAGTTCTGAATCATGTTTCCGCGACCAATAATGTTTTTAAAAGTTTCAATACTTTCTACATCATTGGTCGCGACGTAATTCGTGAGATCGTAAGGCACCGGCATGTCCAAAAATCACAAATTTCCAACTCCTAACATAACTCTAATGATACCCGAAATTGGCAATATAGGTAATAAAATGGAAAAGGGGATGTGACCTTGTGCAGGGGATGTGACTCGAGATCGTACGGCAATATGTAATTACATACAGCCTAATGCTTCAGCTATACGTACAACAAAACGAATCGCGGTTAGATTTTGTGAATGTGAAAATAAACAAGAACCAAGTTAGTTCCCTCTGATTCCTAATCTAAATAATAAGGATTATGGGCAGGTACTCCATTGTCATTAAAGGAGAGCAATCCCGCTATTGAATTCCTGCTTACGTGACGAGCCGTGAAGTCAGCCCTTGACGGTGACTGTATACATCTATAGGTACGGCAGTGTACCTAGGTTTGTATATTGAGGAATGGAGTTTTGATTTGAACTGCTGCGCTTCTATTTTTTGGGGCAGCGAGATTGGAAAAAAAATTTGGACGTTACAAACCTATACGTACGTTAGTTTTCTCTGGGGCAAATCTGTTTTGGGTGAGACAGGTCAGGAGACAATTCTCGTGACACTGCAGTTATGTGATCAATAATTCATTTACTGACATTTGTATGCCTGTTAAACAAGGTAAATGTTTTGTAAAATTGTTAAAATTTAAAAATATATTGACTTACATTTTACAAAAGATTTAAAACTTTTCAGTTGAAGCTTTCGATGGTAACATAATTTTTCATTAAAAATTCCTTAAAAGTTTTTACGGGATTACTCTCAAAATTTCAATATGAATGCGGTCCTGCGGAAATCTTCGGTAGGAAGTCCATGTTATGCAAATTTATTTACAGTTAAATATCATTTTAGGTACCTACATAAACGTGGTGAAGGTTGTAAAACCCCAAAAAATTTTAACAAAATCTCTAAAAAAAAATGCCCCTCGGTTTCTTGCCGTATCTTCTGAGTAGTGGTTCTTTTTCCGATACTGTGGTAGAGTCATTGTGATAATTTGACGTTCATAAGTGCGTCTGTGATGCCAAAATGATTAAAGAGATTTTGATTTTGTTGCAAACTGCCTGATCTGAGATATTTAATAGTCTTATTATATGAACAAGTTCTATTTGTTCAAACACAATGCTTCAAATACATGCGGCCATATTTTATTTCCGCTGTTTTATATACACTCGTATTGACCTATTATAATGGTGTGAAATGACAGCACTGCACAAAACATAATTAGGAAAACAAGCGAAATTCGTTGCTGTGCATTTTATTTGAGATAAATAAATACCTTCACCAAGGCCCTTAAGTCTTAATAAACGCTGTTTTAAACCCTATTTGTCTATTCTATAGACGTGTTTGATATTTTGTCTGTTTCTAACATGTTCGTTTCGACGTTACTGCGACGTTACAGCGAAATTACTGGGCAACAGCTAATTGTCTCAGAGTGACGAGCGCAGTACAGCGCCGCGCAGGATTTTGCAAAACAAAGTTCTGGGTGGTGCTGTTATTGTTATGGGCTGGCGTATTGCTTACCATCTGGCAAACGACCAGCTCGTCTCGTCATACAGTTACATAAAAAAAAACGTAAGTTTAACGGTGACTAAACATGTTAAACACTGTTTAACTTTGTTTTACTTTGTTTACCGTTTATTAATAAGGGACCTAGCCTATCCTGTAGCAGTGTACCTGTGTGTGTTTTTTACACTGAACTTAATATACGAAGGTAAGATCTTTTTACTATGACGGAACTATAAAAGGTTTTTTATCTAGGTTTACTTTTTTATTTAAGTGCGAAATTGTACATGAATAGTTCATTTATTTTAAAATGTATCTCCTACTTTGACTAGACAAGCTTAGTATAAAATTGTTTATCAATAAATGCTTTTTAACATTTTTTAAAATTAGTTCTAAACTTTATTTTGTCATTGCCATGAACTTAAAATATTAATAAGTATTGAAGTTGGTTATATATAAAGTGAAAAGGTAGCTACTTAAATTGAACGAAAAGCGAAATCTGTCTTCAAATATTTAAATATAATTTTACGAGTTTATATTTTAATAAAGTTCAAAGGGGTGCCCGTTTATAAGCCGTTCATAATAAGCTTTGGGATTCATGGGGGCTTTATACTTATTAATATTATGCTTTACGACAGTATTATGAGATAAATGTTTTAATATAAGGAAGATTTATAGGATAGTTCTCGTTCCTACAAAATTGTTTTATCGCTTATATATCTAGGTTTGGCCACTGTCTCGCTGTCTATTTTATGTATTTTTGTTCATCTTCGGACACATGGTCGTAGCGTTCTTTAGCGAGCAAAAAATTTGATATGTATTATATAGAAAGGTAGTAGGTAAAAGTGTTAAGTATATAAGTAATAAGTATATAGTAAGCAGAGCGAGTGTGGCTCTGTGGGAGCAAGTGCAACTTTCGATACGACGCACCCGAGTTCGAATCCCACTGGCCCACACCACTTACTTTCTTAAGTTATGTACGGATTTGACACTCGTGAAGGAAAACATCGTGAGGAAACCGGTATGTCCAAGAATTTATCACAAAAATTCAAAAACATGTGACATCCACCAACCCGCACTGGGCCAGCGGTGGATTATGGCCCATACTCTCTCTACGAGGGAAGGCCTGAGTCCCAGCAGTGGGAACGTAATGGGCTGATGATGATGATGATGATATAAGTATAGCTCTATGTAGGTACTTGTCACAGTAATATATATTTATTTACAGAACCAATTAACAATTATGTACAAATATATAGAATGATAAAAACTAAACTAACCTACAACAAAATTAAAAAATGAAATTAAATATAAAACACAGATTTGTAGGTAATTGTATAAATGTACTCGTTATGTGCGCCCATAATACCTACAAACCTAACGTTCCTTTAAAAAGTTTATTATTAATTTGAAGGGAGTTGAGACTGAGAAATAATATTCTCAATCATAATCCTAAATCACTCGTGTCAATATTGATCCCCGAGTTCAGGAACTCCGTTGTAATAGTTAATCCATCTGATGTTGACAATGCAAACACTGACATTGTTTACTTATTACTGTCTGACGGAAATTGAACCGCCGTGGAAATTGGGGGTGCTGAAACAGTTTTAGAACGCAAGTCTCCAGCAAGTGAACTGAATTCAGGCCTAATAAGGCCACGTGGGCCAAATCCTGATTTCGTGCTCTACTAGCGACTCGCCCTGGCTTCGCATGATTGTAAATAATAACGTCACAATAAAACATCCCCTCTGCCCTATATGAGGACAGGGTAGAAGCGTTAAGTGTTTACCTACAGGCGATTTTTTTAGAACTACAGAAGATAGATAAAAATAAAAACAGACGTGTATACTAAATTGAACACATGATGCGGTACTATATGTATATTTTTAACCGACTATCTTCTCTAGCGGGCGTATTTCCGAAGCACTGGTACGAGGTCAGTTTTGGCATTTCTTTTCAGCACTCAGACTTCAGTTTGAGTATAGGAAAGAAATGGGTAAACATACTTACCTTTTTTTCAAAGTCATGTTAACATAAGTTACAATTTTTAACATATTTTATTTGTATCATGTGTTTATGACCTTTAAAAGTGCACTTTTGTGCCTATTTAATAAATGATATTTGACTTTGACTTTGACTGAAGAAGGAGGAGGTTCTCAATTCGATTGTTTTTTTTTTATGTTTGTTACCTTAGAAACTTATTGGAAAGTTATTTTTGCTTTTCGTTCAGTATAGCTACAAGGTGGTCCCATATAAATTTCATCGATATTCGACCTTGGACTTCGAAGATACATCAGAATTGAAGTCGTTGTTTTTGTATATAAATAGAATTATTTTGGTGTCACAAAGTGAAACAGGAAATATTTTTTTGGCCTGTTACAATATTATTTATTTTGTGATTGAAGTCATACAATAACGCTAAGTTATTGTATTACTTTCGTAGATTGTCGTTTTGTTTGTTGTACCAATTAATTTTATTCCTTCACTGGAAATGTTGTTAAACCAAGCACTGTACTATACATTTTCTTCAGGACATATTCATTAAACCATAAACTTATTTCACCCGCAGTTTTCAAAGCATTTAAAGCTACAGCAATTTTGTTAAAAGAGCAATAGGAGAGCTCCTGTCTCAGCTGCCGTGTGAAATTTCCAATAATTTGGAGTGCCGCCGATCCGCTGTGAGGCTGCGACCCCTAGGGGGAAGCAGGAGGGCTTCATTGAAATATAGCTTACTTCGCTCCCTTACTTTGCTCTCAGATGCTCTCGACGCTACCTTGTCGAAGGGCCACTTCTCACCACACTTGTAGGTCTAATAACAGTATATCGAGGGCCTAACCTTGATTAAAAGCTTTTGTGTCATTTTTGCTTTGTAGGTTAAGATTGAAATTGGAGTTCTCGTGATTGTAGGGATTCTGATTCAAAATTGTTTACTATTAATCTGTTATCATGGAGGTTGTAAATATATATTTTAATTAAAAGTCACTACATTAACTTGCTTACTTAAACTACAGCTTTACAAAATTTCGTAAAAGGTGAAGCATTTTGATAACCTATTGGCCAACAAAGACCTATGCCTATAGAATGCCCAAATGCTCCAACCCACTACTAGGTACTAGCATTACCTCGTTGGATAGCAATACGTGGCAATACGTAGAGAGCCAAATAGGTCCGGACACTTAGGTCGCACGTGGCATCGACAAGACGCTCAAGACTTTGAAAATATGATAAATAATTAATTTTTAGAAAAAAACAAAAGCCGACTTCTATGTATCTTCGAAGTCTAAGGTCAAATATCGATGAAATTTATACTGAACCCAACGCAAAAAGAATTTTCCAAATCGGTTCATAAATGACGGAGGCCTGAGGTAACAAACATAAAAAAAATACAATCGAATAGAGAACCTCCTTCTTTTTAGAAGTCGGTTAAAATACTAACAAGAATACATTTTATAAAAAAAAACGACTTCAACTCTGATGTATCTTCAAAATTCAAGGTCGAGTGTCGATGATATTATATGGGACCACTTCGTAGCTATACTGAACTTAACGCAAAAAGAATTTTCCTTATCGGTTTATAATTTTTTTTTTTTTTTTTACTCTTAATAGATCTATGTTTGGCCATTATCTGGCCTGATGTGAAGCGATGATGTGGCCTAAGATGGAGCACGTAGATCTAGAGAGAGACGGCAGTTGAGCGGCTGTTCAGACCCGTCTCCCCGATGGTTCACGGAACATCATCCCGAAACACGACTAGGTCGTTTGACGGCTTTGTTCGGTGGGTGGTATTACAACCACGGCCAGAGCCTACCACTCCAAAAAAATAAATAAATGACGGAGTTCTGAGGTAACAAACATAAAAAATACAATCGAATTGAGAACCTCCTCCTGTTTTTGAAGTGAGTTCAAAGTATGATTAGCTCCCGGTTAAAAGAAGATGGGTCGACAAACTTGTGAAATATATACTATAAAGTATTTCTACTTAGAGGTACCTTTTATAATTCAAAGGCAAATAACGTCAGAAAAATATGATGATTACCTATATAAGTACCTAAAGGAGCTCTGAGTTGTCTGAAGCAGACAGTTTGTATACCTACTGTACCTTAGATAACCAGCATAAAATGTGTTAAGGTACGTACCGGTACTATTATATATTCTGTGGTTAAGATTTAAATAATCGAAAAGTTTTTTTTATATGTATCTGGATGACGAGACGAGCTTGTCGTTTGCCAGATGGTAAGCAATATACGCCAGCCCATAACAATAACGGCACCACCCAGAACTTTGTTTTGCAAAATCCTGCGCGGTACTGCACTGCGCTCGTCACCCTGAGACAATTAGCTGTTGAGTCTCATAATGCCCAGTAATTTCGCTGGCTACAATGCCCTTCAAACCGGAACGCAGTAATGCTCGCGCACTACTGTTTGGCGGCTGAATAACTGGCGGCTGGTTATTTAAGTATATATTTTTTGTAAAGAATACTTGACCGGTAGACCCAGGCGAAGAAATTGGCGCATGGCGAGATGGGCTCGAAACAGTCATATGTGTAGGTATCTATGACAAGGCTTGGACCCAGATGGCATGGATCGAGATAAGTGGAAAGAGGAAAGAGAGGCGTTTGTCCACCAGTGGGTAATAATAATTATTAAGTGTATTTTAAGATTACGACATCAAAATAAAACTTCTTAATGTTCATTATAACTGATGATACCTACATATATATAGTATGCCTACTAAGAAAAATAATGTTTTCTTAGTAAACCATATTTTATGATAGAAGTTGATAATTTAACACTAATTAATAATAACCTAACAATAATCGCTTAGAGATAGGTAGGTGATGTTTAATATAATAGAAGATAGATACATAGACTATAATAGAAGAAATTGGGAAGTGTTAAAGTAATCAATAATTAATTTTAAGAAAAAAAATCCGACTTTAATGTATCTTCGAAGTCCAAGGTTAAATATCGATGAAATTTATATGGGACCACTTCGTAGCTATACTGAACCGAACGCAAAAAGAATTTTCCAAATCGGAACGGGCGGAGTCCGGTAACAAACATTAAAAAAAACAGACACAACAGAACAGACAACCTTGTCGTTTTTTGAAGTCGGTTAAAAATGGCTGATTAAAAATGACGGATGATGACATAGTTGCTACAATTCAAATGAGGATGTATGTATGTATATTTTGTTGTAGGTTAGTTTAGTCTTTATCCCTGTATATATTTGTAAATAATTGTTCCTACTTTATATACTTTGTTCATGAATAAATAAAATGAGGATGTTGATGCAATACAAATATGAGCCAGGGTGGATAACTTAAATTAATAATAGTACATTATGGTACTAGTGTGTAATGTTGGTGATTACCGCTGAGGCGCCATTGAGACCCGAGCCGTTATTCTTAAGAGAGCCGAGGACGGTAATCATCAATACACACGTGTATCATACGACGTTTTTCAACACACTTGTGAATAAAATAACAATATAAACTCATTTTCAACAGTGAAAACGAGTTGCGAAAAATGATTCGCTATGGCGGGAAAAATTAATCAGTTTTCCTATGCGCGCGCATTGCTATCACAGACTAAAGGGATGAGGTTTTTTATTTTCCGCGCATAGGGTTTGCGCCTATTCTGCCACGTACAAAATGGGGAATTTAAAGTTTTCTTTTATTAGAGAGAAAACAAAATTTATATTTGAGTTAAAGTTTTGTTTATTAAACACGTACGAGTTAAAATTATCTATTTAAATAAGAAGTTGCATGAAATGAGCAAGCAATAGGACTCACTAGTGAGTTATAGCAATGAAAAAGTCACAGTTTGACTATGGGTGTAATTCTGTGCCTAATTGCGGTGACCATAGAGCCACTTTATGAGCAAATGTGTTGAAAAAAAAATAAACACAAAACCACCCTACTGCAAAAAGCGCACGCCACGTGACACAAAACAAGTTTATGTTATAAAAAAATAATTTAACGTAAATTAAAAATAATATTAGTGACAGACCTTATGGGTCCCTACTAAAGTCAGTCTAACACCTGAATTCATATTATACATAGGTTAAATATACAATGATTAGACAGTGGCTACCCCAAACCACTGTCTAATCAGTGTATAGTTAACAATTAAAAGTACAAGCAGTGGAATCGTCGAACTAGAATCCCGATCGCGTTAACGTTAAAATTTGGAAGGCGGATCCTTTGAATTGTGATATCGATCATTTTTAGCGATCGTGATTAGGATAAGGATTGGGACGCGGACTCTGAGTAGAAAAGTTAGATAACTTCACAGACAAGTATCGATCACGACATTTGAAAGCGATCGGGATCTGTGTTGAAGCTAGACGATTCCCCTGCTGATCTTCTTTTTCAGTTGAATCCATTTGTAAAATAGCACAAAATAAATTCAACAAGAGCGAGTGTGGCTCAGTGAGAGCACGTGCTACTTTCGATCCGACGCACCCGAGTTCGCTGAAAGAATCCCGCTGGCCCTGCACCCCTGACTTTCTTAAGTTATGTGCGGATTTAATACTCGCTCTAAAACGGTGAAGGAATACATCGGGAGGAAACCGGCATGCCCAAGAATTAATCACAAAAGTTAAAGGACATGAGACATCCACCAACCCGTACTGGGCCAGCGTGGTGGATTATGGCCCATACTCTCTATGAGAGAAGCCCCGTGTCCCAGCAGTGGCGCGTGATGATGATGATGAAATTTAACAATTCTTCACCTCGAAGCGTAGAATTGTTATAGACCTTTCCTATCAATCACAAATTATGAAATCGTAGACAAGGCCGTTTTATAAAGGAATGGAAACCTGAAGCCGCACCTAAAAGCTACAGTCAGCTATTAAGTACAAATCATACCAACAATTTAGTCCCTTGTCGCTGTAACAAAACTAGGCGTGTTTATCAGATCGAGCAGAGATTAGAACAAAAAGTTGCTATGACGAAGTTCTAAAGAAGCGTGGTATCTACCTGTGCCATTATATTTACGAGGGTCGGATTCATTTGAAGGGATAACAGGCAGATTTGCGGGAAATATTGAAGTATACTCGATAAATTGTTTGCTATTCCTGTAGGCTTTTTTATAGTAGAGGCTTTCTGTTTATTGGATTGAAATAGGACCGTAATAAAAATCACAAAGTTTATTCACCACTTTATATTTTTTGCTCGTTAAAATCTGTTTGTTATACAATTCTAAATATAAAACGTTTTAATTATTTACCTCTTTGTAGTAGGTATATGCATTTGAGTTAAAAATACAAATTAGTACTTGGACTATAGGAATAGATGTCATTGACTATTCCTGCGCTTATACCCAGAATAGGTAAACAAAGATTGGAATGATTTACGTATAGGTAGCTATAGGTACTAGTAGCTTTCTTTCACAAAGTTGGCAACAAATCCACAGAATAATAAATATAGTAAAAACTGTTCACTTCATACATAAATTTTACTTACACTCGTATTTTTGGCTCACCATCAGAATAGTCCCTAGATAAATGCCTGACCTACCCTTACGTTCATAGGCTTTTGCCAAGTACATGAAGTCAATGCCCTGTAAGAAATATTTTGCCAAATGTAGATACTTATTGAGTATGTAGCTGGCTACAGTATAATAAAGTAAGTAGTGTACCTACCTTTACCAACCAAACATATCCCAACCAAAATCGTATGACAACCGAATATTTCGGAGTTACGAGCACATTCGTATAATGGGTGCCCTAGACAAATATTTGATCTTGAATAAAAGTAAACCTACTGACTTACACAGCTCCAAATAATAAAAGGCTTAATATTCTTAATTGCATCTCAATTGCATTTATAAATAAATTATTTTTCAAAAAAAACTAAACCGACTTTAAATGGCACTCAAAAGTAAAAAATAAATTAATATAATTATCATAAGCGCTACCCACTCATATATTTGAAGTCGGTGCCAGCCAAGTCTAATAGGTAGCAGATAAATACTATGTATATAGTAAGTACTACTTGTAGGTAGTATCTATCTACTACCTTTTATATGGGACCACCTTTGAAGTATTACCTACCAATCAAAAAAAGAATCATCGAAATCAATGCATAATTGGCGGAGTAATCGCGTAAAAACACACAAAAAAAAAACATACCGTCGAATTGTAAACCTCCTCCTTTTTGAAGTCGGTTAAAAAGTAGTCATCTATCCTGTCCTAATATTATAAATGCGAAAGTTTGTGAGGATGGATGGATGAATAGATGTTTGTTACTCAATCACGAAAAGACTATGGAACGCATTTTAATGATTTTGGTAGTTTTTTGACCCTGAAAGAGGACATAGGATACTTTTATCTCGGAAAATCGCGACTTGCAGCGAGTATGAAATAATATTTAATTTAACCGTACATGTGTCTTGACTTGATTGGCCACCAGCAATAACGATGACTTTCTTCTTACGACGGTGGTCATCGTCCAATCCAAGAGAAATTGTTTATTCATATGATTATTCTCATGAATCTCATGATTATTATTATCAACTAGGTATTAATTAAATGATTTAGCTATTATTTCGCACTTTTGTTGTATGTATGTTGTATGTTTATATTTTATCTATTTCAACGAAATACTTGCCATGTCCCTGAATAGGCCTACGTAGTGCCCAATACATAAATTAATGTCAAATACGCCTACAGTCCCCGTACCCATATGTCCGTCAAACGCCAATCGTATATCGTGTTGAGCTCAGATTAGGGTGTAGATTCACTGCGACAATGTCTTATAATGCTGAAGCATTGTCCCATTAAGTTTATCTCAACTTGTAGTTATAGTATTTTGGTATAAATTAATGAGATTAATACGATATCTTGCCTGAATCGACAATAATTAGACCGTATCTTATTAGTTGTAGTGAAGCTATATCTTACACACGTCAACACGATATGCGATTGACGCATGAGGGACATATGGGTAAGGGGGCAGATAGCCTACTCACTTGACATTCTTCGCTTGACCTACGTAGCCATGTCAAACTGACCTACCCCTACGTTATTTCATTCCCTGCCAACGGACATAAACCCTTTCGTTAGTCACTATGTTATTTATGGTGTAATCCTAATATAAAACTTTCTTCCTGCAATATAAACGCCATAAATATGTTATGAAGTGGGAGTAACATCGGAGTTAAATGGCGTTTCCACGCTTTCCCGAGCGTGACACGGTTCAGACGACAACGTTATTTAATAGATTTTTTCTGTTTCCACTTGAAGCATGTTCAACCTGCACTACCACCCTGACTGCGAAAAGGAGAGATTGCGCATAAACGTTATTCTATAATATTTCTTATTCTACTCGTAGATAGGATTTACACATCAAACCTCCACAAGGTCAACCTTATGGCTTACGAGTCGCACCACGCGGTTACATCCGCAGTTTTCTGGAATAAATGTATCCTGTGTTATTTTCCACGGCCTCAAGTTTTTTTAATTTATTTTTTATTTTTTAATTTATCATTTAAAATTAACATTACAATAGTAAGTTGCATGGCATTCGTAAACCACTGAGGTTTCAAATTCAAATTCAAATTCAAATTGTTTATTGCTAGAATGTTGTATATACAAAGATGACAAATTAAAATAATTCCTAACATTCTACCATGACAATGGTGTGCAATATTAACATAATTTCAAATAACATAATCAAATTAAATTCAAATTGTTAGATTATTATAGGTTGATTTTAATTAATGTCAAAATGTCGTCAATAAAAATGTCAGTATTCAAAATTTTATGAAAAATGTAATAAAAATTAGATGTATATAAATTAAATAGTTATATTAATATTTCAACATTAATTAATTACAAAATTTATTCAATTAATTAATAATAATGCAGTACAATGAGTAATAATAATCAATTAATTAATAATTTGTCGTCGAAAAATTCTTGAAGGCTGTAATAACATTTAGAGATTAGGAAGTTCTTTAATTTTTTTATAAAAGTTGTTTCCATACTTTCCTTTTTTATTATATCAGGTATTTTATTATAAATTTTAACGGCCATTGCGTTTGGACCAGAACTGTGTATTTTTAGTTTTGAGCTGGGTATAACCATTTTGTGTACATATCTTGTGGCAAAACGTCGCGGTTGGTCTACAGTTTTATTGAAGTATTGGGGGTACTTTTTTACAAATTTTGAAATTTCTAATATATATATGGATACTACGGTTAATAATTTGTATTTAATAAAATATGGTTTACAGCTTTCGGTGTTTTTAATGTTGGCAAGAATACGTATACATTTTTTTTGGGAAATAAAAAGGTCTTGCGCATTGACACTGTTTCCCCACAGTATGATGCCATAGCTGAGCCACGAAAAAGCATATGCATAGTAAGCCGATATTGAAGTTTCGAGGTCGGTTGCTCGCCGTAGTTCTCTAAGCGCGTACGTAAAACTTGATAGTTTGCCCTTTATCTTTATAATATGGTTTTTCCAGTTTACATTTATATCGATTTCTAAGCCTAATAATGTTGCCGCGTCTACACATTCTAATTGGTTATTATTATAAGAAAAATTAATGTCAAGAGGTGTTTTTTGATGGGGTCTGAATTGCATTATTTTTGTCTTTGAGAAATTTAAGTCAAGATTGTGGTCAGTCATCCAAGTAATTATATTATTAAATAAGTCCGTAAGTTTTACATCCAAATTGAAATTATTTCTGTTCAAGTACGTGGGTACGTTCAAAATTTCATCAACATTCGTTCATCTTTTTGCATTTTGAGTAACAAACATCCATGCTCACAAACTTTTTGCATTTATAATATTAAAATATATGATAAGATTAGTGTATTAGCCGTAGAACCGATAACCGTTGGGGTAGACGTAGTGGGCTTGAGTGGACCACGGATTGGCAAACGTAGTGTAGGACGCCTTGAGGTTAGGTGGAGCGATCTATGCAGGGTGGCTGGTAGCAGCTCGATGAGAGTAGCCGGGGATCGTGCTGAATGGCGTGCAGTTGGAGAGGCCTATGTCCAGCAGTGGACTGAGACAGGCTGATGATGGTGATGATGAAGATTAGTAGTATTTTCGTTAGACGCAAGATCCGAGTTGATATACTCTTACCCTGGATAACGTGCATTGAACCTACAAGAATAATTCATGGGCAGTCCCTTGACTTCAATCTTAAACCTTGCAGATCTTACTTTTAAAATCAAAGCAGTGTGTTAAATTGCGGAGAAAACATTTTAAGCCCTTACGAACAATGAATAGCAACTTGGTATTTCACAGTTTATTTACCTAGTATAAATATAATTTTCAATTGTGGGAAAGTTGCCGTCAAGCGACCTAGTCGTGTTTCGGGATGATGTTCGGTGAAACATCGGGGAGACGGGTCTGAGCAGCCGCTCAACTGCCGCCTCTCTCTAGATCTATGTGCTCAATCTTAGGCCACATCATCGCTTCACATCAGGCGAAATAATAGCCAAACATAGATCTATAAAGTGTAAAAGAAAAAGTTCCTTGTAGTTTTTGGGAAACATCAATTTGATATTGCTCTTGGAGCTGAGGTCTCAGGACCGTTACAGACAGTGGAAGAATTTTCAAGATTCAAAGTTTTAGCCGAAAATACACGTTTCATTAACCTCGAAAAACTTGATAAATGTTCGTGACGGGCATAAAAAAACTCGAACATAAACCAATTTTATTGTCAAAATAAAGGAAATTACTAATTCTAGTTTACGATTTGACCCCGTTGCCTCCATTTTCCGTCACTAGGCACAAAGTTCCATGGCTACATTGAACGCAACCGTAAACTTTTGACACCCGACAAATACAACGCCCGACTTGAGAATGAGTTTATTTGTAAATTCCAGGATCGGATTCCAGCTCTAGGGCAGTTCAACTATATAGCGTACCTATATATAGCGCATAATTGTTTTGTTGCTTTAAGGTCCCGCCTCTATTTGAGAACAATGAAGTGCTCCGTGATTACGCATTTGTTTGATTTTCTGTTAATTAATATTGAAAGCGCGGGTTTCAGGGTATAAATAATTTATTCCAGGAATGTTATTCGTGCGGGTTATCCAGGCGGGCAGTGTTTCGCACTACATTTAGCATGCATGAAACATGCTCGCATTCTGGTCAACATTAACATTGCCGGGCTGTACGACATGCAAATATATTGCTAGACTCCCACCAGCTTCAAGATTTCCAACAATTCAAGTGCCTGGAACGTAAGAATTCCACCCGTAGATAAACTGCAACGGTGCACGAGAAATGGTTCTTTTAAACTTAGATTTCTTTGAAACTGAAATGCATCTTACTTTCTATTTACACTAATAGATTTCCAATACAGTTGCACAACAAGGTTTCTAATAAAGATAGACGAGTACTTTAACGTTGGCCGCGAAGTAGATTGTGCGGAAAAGGCGTAAATGGAGGAGATGATGGCGTAATCAGCGGAGGTTAAATTGGGAGATCTCGTAATAAGCGTCATTTGCCTGAGACGGTACTAAGCAATGAATGGGATTGAGGGGAGTTCAAACAGTTGAAAATCTTTGATCTCCTTTGTGATGACCTTTTACCCAATTTTGTATGTAGGTATTATGTAGAAGAATATGTAAGGGTAACTGGGTTAGAAGTCAGTTTGATTTCAAAATTAAAATCTACAACAAAAAGCATTATCAGCGAGGTCAGCGAGATTTAAACTCCGATGCGGTGCGCTGGGCCAGCGTAGTGGGTTATGATTTATACTTTCTCCGTGAGAGAGGGCCTTTCTCCCAGCACTGCGGCAATGTAATAGTCTGATAATGATGATGATGATGAAAGCTTATATACGAAGATTTTTGATGAGCAGTCTAGCTTATATACACGAACCAAGTGGCTAATTCCGCTCGCGTTGTCATGCAAATATAATTCCAAAAGCTATTCCAGCAGAAAACATTTTCGACTAATCTCTTTATCTACCAACCTCATGCATGTACATGAGACCTACCAGAGCCAAGTAGGTATGCCTAGTTCCGAACTCTGTCGCAGTAATCATTTTAAGGATTTCTTTTGTAGCCAAGGAGACGTCACAGTTTCTTATTGCGTAAAGGTGCTTTAAAACTTTGCAGTAGAACTTTCAGAGCTTGTGATGAAATATGTTTCAGGGATATTATCATAATGTTTGCACGCGGTATTTCTGTTGTGCAAATGCAAACAAGTTTATTCAGCCGGTAGATAGTCGCTGGCCCTAAGACTAAATAGCGTAGGCATTTACATATGATACGGGTTTGCCTTTTTACTTTGGTATCTACTAGGCATATATAAAGATAGACGATAAGTACCTATGTATAAAAGTACCTATCTCAATTGTTTTTTTTTATTTTATTATTTCATTTCACACACGGCACGGTCGGCACAATATGTTCAAATGTTAATTATTTTGTTGATGCCTTGCTAAGACTTAAATTATAGGTACTACAACTAATGTGCAGTGATGCTACATTTTTATTGGCTAATTACACTTCCGTTGTCAGTAAATATAATCCCAGAAGGTATATAAATAATTAGTAGGTACTGCGTAAACTAATTAAAGATATTGCCACGATCCACGTCGCCCGCTGTTTTTCAATTTAATTTTCATTCCCCAAATATGTTAAACCATTCCGGATTCCTTTCCCACGGTATTGCGGTTCGGCAAAAATATGAAACAATATAAATTGCGAAGAATTTTTGATATCGTTGGTAGAAAAATATTAAAACGAGTTGACGGAACAATATTTTTCATTTTCAACAAGTATAATGATTGTTAAAGGTCTCAATATATGTCGTTTGTGCGATGTTATATAATTACATTGTTTTTTATTTGTACACTATAATTGCTCATGTATATATTTTTTTGTGGAACAATATTGGACGGATACCGCAGTTGAACCAATAATTAAAGTTGATATTGCTATGTAATTTGGAGCTAGGGACATATATGTCCAAGAGTTTATATAAGCACAGAGACAATATTAAATTGATGTGTTAATTTAATTTATCCATAATTTGTCTGTAAAAGATTGCTTCAAGCGATAAGACCGCCAATTGTATAACCCTTGATAAGTTTTATTTCTTAATGTTATTATGTATGTGCTATACAATAAAGAGTATTTCTATTTTATTCTATACCTACGTATTATTGCTGTATATGCCCTTGTGGTCTCACATGTGGTGAAAACGAAAACAAAAAGTAATTGTAAAATATTTGGCACAGGTGTTTCTAACAGGGAAAATCACATTGTTCTATCTCGAATTCATTACAAGCGAATCCCACGTGTAATGATGAAACTTTATATCCAGTCACGCCTTTTCCCTTATGAATTATGGTATAAGGTGTGTAGCTAAGTAGCTATAGGTCCTAAACCCGTATGTAGTTTGTCCTAGTTATTTTCTAGCTAATTATACATATGCTGAAACGCGCTGGAAGTGCTATCAAAGTAAAATTATAATGAGACACAAACTGTTGTTTACCTAGCATTGCTGCTAATCTCTAAGCTTTAACATAAAGATTGAACTTTGTCATAATAATGATATGTTAGCACCTAACGTTTTCCTAATCAGATAATTGTGCCATTTTCGAACTTATTGATTTTCACATTAAGTTCTAGTTTGTTTGTAGTCACGGTTCGTCCTTTCGGGTAATTCAGTTATTTGAAGAGGACGTTGATTTTAAGCCTCCACTGAAAAAATGCTTTTCATAGCCTACCAAACAAGTTTTTTTAATAAAATTTCTTATGATATGATGATAATCTTATTCCCTAATTCAGAAAATTTAATCTTCTCTCTAAGCCAAAAAAGAGCGATGCAAAACGCCTACCGTATTTAATTAAATGAAATATATAACCTACCTCTACGCATTTATGGAACAGAAAAAGACAGATAAAGTAATAAACATTATCATATGTCCGATTCTCCAGATCTTTCTTGCCGCACACTTGCAAAATATGGAATGGGCTACCGCCCGAATTTTTCCGCAGAGCTATAACATGGGGTACTTTAAAAGAAGGGTGAAAAGGGTCCTTAAAGGTAGGCAACGCACCAGTAATGCCCCGAGTGTTGCAGGTGTCCATATGCGACGGTAACCGCTTACCATCCCGGCGGGCCGTCTGCTTGTTTGCCTATTAGTCATATAAAAAAAAACATCATGGTCAGCCCATTACGTTCCCACTGCTGGGACTCGAGGCTTCCTTCGTAGAGAGAGTAGGTATATCCACCACGCTGGCCCAGTGCGGGTTGGTGGATGTCACATGTCCTTGAATTTTTGTTATAAATTCTTGGACATACCAGTTTCCTCACGATGTTTTCCGTCACCATTTTTAGAGCGAGTGTTAAATCCGCACATAACTTGAGAAAGTCAGTGGTGCGCGAGCCACCGGCGGGATTCGAACTCGGGTGCGTCGGATCGAAAGTCGCACGTGCTCCCACTAAGGTACACTCGCTCTTTAGCGAATAATGTACATAATTTAAGGAATACGATCGAACTAATTTAAGAGTCCCTGTAAAACACTGACACACTTAAAAGCATTATCGATTATATAGGACAACGACTTCAAAAGGTCACTGCGAAGATTCTTTAGGAATTTAACGAGCAAAAGTTTGTAGAGTTCGTTACCATTTATTTTCTTGTTAACTGTGCCAATTACAATAGTTTTAAAGCGTCTAGGTTTTCAAGTATTATTACCAACGCGTACATGACGAAATGCGTGTGTGACATGTTCAAGTTCAAGTTCAAAAGTTCTTTATTAAATGTTGTCGTCACAGACGCACTATGAACGTCAATTATTACAATGACTCTACCACCGTATCGGAAAAAGAACCACTACTCGGAAGATACGGCAAGAAACTGAGGGGCATTTTTTTTAGAACATTTTTTACAATATTTTATGTTTGTTTTTGACAATATTATTTTTCTTTTGTGCCAGTTGGCTACATGGCAGAAGCGGAATGTTCCATGCATCTTTGTCTTCTATGTAATTACTAACTGTATAGTATGCTTTTTTCATTAGAATATTTTTCACACGCAATTTGAATCTACTTTCTGTGAGCTCCGATATACATTTTGGAATTTTATTGTAAAAACGTACACAATTGCCCATCGTTTTACTCAGTCTAAACTTAGGTACTGCAATTCTATCCTTATTTCTAGTGTTTATGTTGTGATGGTTACGGTTCACCTTGAATTTGTGCATGGAGAGTATGATCCATATAATAAATGTGATAGTTTGTGAGGATGGATTTATGCATGGATGTTTGTTACTCAATCACACATAAAGTACGAATGGATTTAAATGAAGTATGTATGTACTTTAACCCTTAATCGGGCACAGGGAACTATTTTCCCACCTTGTCAATGTAGTCATCTTGTCAATATTTCATTTGCACACTATCCCTCCACTTCACTTCTATCTATATAAATCTGTACACATTTATTTGAGGATCAAGGTACATAAATTCAAAAGTAAAGTCAAAGTAAGTTACTAGTCTATTAAAATTTATAGACGTGATCGGACAAAGGCAAATAATTTCCCACCCGAAAAAAACCTTATATTTTCAGTTTCAGTAATTTTTATTTTATTTTATGTACACTACTATCTCACATGATACAAGAACTTACACTTAAACCACGAAAAGCGTTCTTTTTGTTCTGCCCGATTAAGGGTTAAGTCCTGGAAAAGGACATAAGCTACTTTTTATCCCGGTAAACCGCGTGAAACCGCAGGATGCAGTTGGTAAATGCAAAAGTTTTTGTGTTTGTAAGTCTATGTGTACTTCACGCCGCAACGGACATTGATGAAATTTTGTATAGACACTCTAGAAATAACACAAGATAGTTTTCATCCGCGAGTAAATCCGCGGGACGCCGCCAGTTTATTATTCAATCCACAATCACAGCAGATCTTAATCATAATAATTGACAAGATCTAAAGTTCTATCCCTTAGTATTTTGTGGTTCTACTAAGTAAGGACTGACATCTTGAATAAGTCTGCGAGTAATTAAAAGGGCTGTAACTAAACGTTGGTTTTCTTAATTAGTAGTTACCTACGACTGTTCCTGTCGGAACGATCACTGATCGAAGTTCCTGCGATAGCTTAGCTGAATAATGAGATAAACTTTGTGCGGTAATGCGGTTCCTATTCCATCCCATTTGAAGTTGAGGAATATAATACAGGAAAAGAGCTTTTGAGTCTTGAGGTTATATCTTCTTGCCTTGTGTAGAAAATCCTGATGTCGGAGTTTTTAGACCACCCGAAGGTCTCCGGCATGGCTTAACGAGTGTTGTCCTAAAACAACAACCGGACCAACGGCTTGAAGCACGGTAGCGCTCAGATGTATAAATACAACACAAACGGTCACCCATCCAAGTTGTGACCGCTGCAAACCTAGAAGATTTGTTACGAACGGCTAGGTGAAGTACGCTATAAGCGCTATAGAATTTTTATTTATATAGAGGGTCCCATTTTCTACACTTTTATGTTTCTAGGATTTAACTTTTTATATCTAGGATTCTACTTTCTGAGAAATTAATTATAGTAAAGCTTGAGCAAAACGACCAAACTGAAAAAGTAAGAGGTTGGTAGAGACATTATACCTACGACTGAAGTGTGAACTCAGCATCGAGGTCATTGTAAAATACAATAAAATTATTCGTGCATTTACTGAAATGGAGGTGATTTTAATACTGACATGAGTCTGTCCGTGAAACGAGTAATTTTTTGTGAAATGAGCAAATAAAACATTGCATTCACAATATCTGTCTCCGTCGAGCGGCGAATATGCAGATAAAATTAATGAATATGAGTTTTTACCATCAAAAGTAATAAATGTAGTTTTTATTACTCGTTCATATTCATATAGACCTTTTGAGTTAATTTAGGGCAGTGACAGTGCGTCATAGTAAAGTTAGTACTAGAACATAGTGTCTTCGCCTTAATAGAGACAATAAGAAAAGTGTTGATGGACATATTCTTAGTTTTATTCTAGCAGTTTAAGTTAAATTCAAGTTACTTATTAGTCTTATGAGGCTAGATTGTAATGTTAATGAAGTGTCATTTTGTGATACGTCACAATATAAAAAAAGTGAAACATATTCATATAGACGTACTTGCTGCGCCGCGCGGTTTCACTCGCGTAGAATTTGGTTTATAGTTGCTCCCTCGGGAACTGTTCGTTTTTTCAGGTTAAAAAGTATTATTTGCGTATTAGTATCTTTATGCAGCGTATAAGCTATTCCATTCCAAATTTCATCCAAATCCGTTTAACTGTTGTGGCTTGAAGAGATAACAAACACACAACCTTTCGCATTTATAATATTACTAGCTGCGCCTCGCAGTTTTACCCGCAGTTTTCCAGGAATAAAAGTAGCCAGGTTATAAGCTATCTCCTTTTCGAATTTCATCAAATCCGATGAGACGTTGCAACGCGCAGCGTGAAGAAGTAGTAAACACACAAACACACTTACAAACTTTCGCATTTATAATATTAGTGTGATAGTGTGATTGCAGTGACCTCATATCGCATCACTTAATTTAAGGATTTAAAATGTGGAAACAATACAACATGTTGTGGGGGAGTCCGTGTCTACACAGAGAGACGGTGACTGGGGGTTAGAGTCGTTCTATTTCTACCCCTATCGTTGAAGCAATGGGCTATATTATGAGGTTAAATATGCAATTGTGGATATTATGTGGCGGCGAAATGCTGCGATTTGACGGTACCGGATTATGGAATGGCTTGAATGCCAATTGGTATACGCCCTTCGGGACAAAACAGTTCAGAGGTTCAATGCGCCTCTGACGTGAAAGAGAAAAGTCGAAAATATCATTTTGAAATGGTAATGAATAAATTAATGCTTACGAAGAAAGTTACTTATTAAAAGTCCGAAATCCCGGAATACTTATGTTACATGCCCAAACCTGTATAAAACATTGTTTTTTTTACGTCAGACTAGGCCAACGTTTGATAACGATCTCGCCTGATGGGAAGTGGTCTAAGATAAAGCGCGCTTGCCTAGTAAGTATCTATTCACTCTTGATTTGAACACACCCAGGTTGTGTTTCATAGGAAACACAGATGATGGCAGGGCGTTCCACTCCTTAGCTGTACGTATTAAGAAGGATGAGCCAAAACACTTCGTACGGATAGGCGGGACTTTACTTTGCCTTACTTCTACCAAGTAGGGTTGGCGTTGTGCCGATGGTGAAATGGTGATGAGGGGATTAAATTGTGCAGTTCCTGAGCACACTCTCCATAGTGTATTCGGTAGAAAACCGACAGGCTGGCAACTACCCGACGATGATATAATATTGATAGTGAACATCATTCAATACCTAGACGATAGACGATGTCAGTCCCATATAATATACATGCCACTACTGGAACCTATTATATGGGCTGCAGGGTCTGTGGTTTGGCAGGTTGGCTCAAATCTCATACATCACGGAGGTTGCAGCTTCGATTCCCACGGCGGGACAAATGTTTGTGAGTAAAAAATAAGCGCAAACATTTGTTTCGTGACTGGATGTTGGGGGTCCATTGTCCTCGTATTTCCTAGTTCCCTAGATACACGGAATCCTAGTTAGGGGCCAGGATCTGTGTATGGGTTCGCCGAAAAAAAATAGATGATGTTTTCATCATCACTGTCAGCCCGTATCATCCAACCACTGCTGAACCACCTTTCTCATAGGATTTCCAGCAATTACCATTAATTATTATTCTTAGATGGATTTAATCTCAAATTTCTCAAAGACGCAATTCTCGCTATTCCCAAATTCACAGCAAACCAATAACATAACATTATTCAATTAATACAAAACATTACTCAATACATAACGTTGTTACGTTTCATTGTTTAGGTTCAAAAGGTGAAAGAACGCTTAGACTAAAAGGCAATTAGGGCTGACCTGACGTTTGCCTGACGTCGAATAAAAATATTTATTTTCTGTGTAAGTGGCTTTGCGCGCCTTTCAAAGAGTGTAAATGGCGTGACTGGGGATACTCTGAATTCTAATTCTCCAACAAAAATATACGTCTACTCGGTATGACATTGCTTTGTGTCTAGTATAAAATATTTATGTGGGAATTGGATGTAGCGTACTATTTGTCTGGGTGTGTAGGATCACAGACCTTGTTATTTCTGTCACAGTTATATCGCAGGTGTCTCTATGTCAGAATATATATACTAGAATATGAAGAGCGTATTATTACGAGTAGTTTGACAAAGCCCGTTGATGTAGCCGAAGTAGGCCGTGAATCTTGGAGCGGTCATTGGACCTGTTAGCCAGGCCCAGCACTTGGAGAATGCTTATTACTTATTACAGACTGGTTGACGTTTTGGATTGGATATTTCCGACAAGGAAGGAAAGCGGATTGTTTATTCAAGGAGTTTTATTTATGAGATTTCTATATCTTTTCCTTCCTACTATCCTAATCTACTAATATGATAAATACGACGGTTTGTGACAATAGATGTTTGTTACTCTAAAATTGATTCAATTTTGATTTCATCAGTTTTAGAGTTGTGATGAAATTTTGTAATTACAGGTTGAACTATAGAATCTTGAATAGCTGGGATAGGACTTATATACTTTTTATCTCGAAAAATTATCCATGTAGCGTGCAGTGTACTATAAAGTAAGTTCTAAACTTTCGTTTCTCAGTTTTTACAGGGCCAATATTAAATCTCTTCTCGTAAAATAGTAGCACTCCTCATAAACTAGGTATTCTATTGCTTTGCTCAGAGATGTGTATTGTACCTTTCTGTCAATCACCAAGGTTTGCGCACGACGGCATTGCAATTAACAAAAATATACAGCAATTTTTTGAAACGAAAACTAAACTTGACTTTTAATTTGCCTGTCTGTGGAATTCGCGATACCGGCAGCAAGAGTTAAATTAACTATTTGACTTGTTACGTACGTTTCATTTCAAACCCGGACGTACCGTTTAGTGAGAGACTTTATATGTGAAGCGCGGGTGGACATACCGAGCAAGGAGTTTTAACTTTTGACTCGATGTGGTGTAGTCGTGTATCGTAGCGGGTCTTTGCGGTTGTAGCGACATGACTTTTTTATATAAACTTTATAGGTTTGGTGTCCGCTGTGGCTGTAGAAACTGTAGAAAAGCATGCCACTTTTAGCAATTTGAAAAACTTTCTCGTATATAAGGCAAAAATAGCAGTAAATCGTAGTAGCAAAGACTTAGGCTGATAAGCCCGCGGTGCCGACGTACGGAGCCAAGTCGTAAGTCCAGTCATGAGTGATATCACACTGGGGATTGCGAGCGTTTTTACGCAGGTAACTCGTGGCGTGTGCTCTGCGAACGACGCTGCGTGACGAGTTCGCCTCGTTCCTTCAATATTGTACACTCGCGCTCAACTTCCATTAGTGAGGCCTGACATTCTGTTTTTATGGATAAATCATTCCGTATGCTGCTAGTGACTGTCCAAAAGACGCCGGGAGAACGCTGCTAATTCGTGCTAATTCGCCGCGAGTGCGCGACGTGTTCGCCGCGAGTGCGGGGCGTGTTCGCTGCGAGTGCGCAGCGTGTTCCGCGTAAACGCGCGTAGAGTGTCTGTGGTTCCTGTTAAAATCGAATTCGTAATCAGATAATGGATAAAGACAGATGAAGAGAAGCATAATAGGCAAAGAAGTGATTGTCGGGAATAACATACATAACGAGATAAAGGCTTTTGATGACCATCAACGTGGTAAGATAGCATTTAAACTATACTCAAACACCTAATTTATAATGACCAGGAACTCTCCTTCTATCACGTCCTGTAAGTAGGTCGCGGGGGGAGGATGAATTATTTCCTAACGCCGCGTCTTCTGGCAGCCAAGGGTAGGACTGGGTCGCGGATTACGGATGTGTTATTTCAAACGGAAGGGCAGGGCAGTGTGTTGTGTGATATATAAATCTTTTAAATTATGAATTACTATGTAAGTATGTACGCACTTTACTCGAATGAAGCTTAAATAAAAATATGAAATTGCACATAGTGATAAGGCCGCCCATTGTTCTACCACAATTATATGTAACTAAACATTTGTTTTCTTTTTTGGTGTTCAATAAAATATTATTGTATTGTATAGTATTAATTATTCTGTGGTTGTAGTAAACATTTTTGGGTTTTAGTTGTCGAGCAAAGACGTCAATTTTATTTTGAAGTAGTTCCTTGCCTCCAGGGTTTCTATTGAAAATGTAATCAATTTATAGCTTATAAAGAAAGTCTTCAATAAATAATATATTTATGTGTAAGAATGTAAAATTTATGTGTAAGAATGAAAGGTTCAAAATTCGACATTTGTATATGACGAAGTTATTCAGTTACGCCTACCACCCGCGTAAAGGGATTTTACGACATGTTAAAACTTTTATAGAGCATAAACAGAGCTCAAGATAGGTACCAGAAACGTTTATGACATGTTTTCGAATGTGCACAAATAGTGTAAATGGAGACCGAATAGGTTCAACATAACACCACGCTCATTATGGGTGCTCATAAGCTTTCACTAATAGCACAGAGTAAATAATAGTACTAGAAGCACAAGCGTTCGATGCTGGGTCTCAAACTAAAAGACAGAGTCCGAAACGTCAACATCAGACAGAAGACTAAGGTTACAGCCGCAGTAACGATGCTCTGTAGGCTCAAATGGAAGTGGGCAGGGCACTTTGCTAAAGAAACTGACGGTCGATGGAGCGAGCGCATTGTTCACTGGCAACCCAGACACGGAGCGCGGAATTTGAGTGCCCAAATAAAAAAGTTTAAAGAGAAAAGTAAATTAGTGATATTTAGGTTAATAAAAGGCTATTTTATTTAAAGCATATGATATGTAAAAATACGTTAGGTGGATTACTAAAGCACGACAAAGCATATACATATTTTTGTCGATAGATTTCCGCGATTCCATAGTAGGTACATGTGTAGGTACTTTTATTATTATGCGACCGGTGTTTCTGACTGCATAAGCCCACTTGACCATTATATTATTGAACCATTAACGCAAAAAAACAGTGAAGTCTCTATAGCAACGTACAAGAAAGCGTTCTGCCATTGCAATAACTAATGATATCTATCAAGAGATACACGAATAGCTCTGACACAAAATCTGAGATAGTAAAGAGGCGACCTAAGGCAGCTCCTTCGTATTTTTATTTATAGAAATAATGTATAGCTAATAACATTTGTATTGGCAGTCTACGCCCAACTCGGTCATCGACCCGATTATTCAATAACTGAAGGCATTATTTCATTTGTTTACGAGGGCGGCATGCGGCTCAAAAATATTTTGAAGGATTTTGTTTTGATTGTTGAACCATAACCATACGTCAACCATAATTTATGGTTGACGTATTGTTGTAGGGCTGTTTTTATTTTGGGCTGGTGAACTTTGTGGGTGACCTTTTTGGACTTCTGAAACTTATTTTGATACGACAACAAAAAAAAAGAACTGAAAAATGAGATTGAAATACCCATAAGGTATAATTTCGATTGTAAGTATGTTATTTAAGTTTATAGTTAATTTTGATCGATTTATGGAAAGTAGAAACTAGAGATTTGGGTACTAGGTTTGACAGTCTCTGTGGTGTAGTGGTTGAGCAGGTTGGCTCAAATTTTATACACCACTGAGGTTGCGAGTTCGATTCCCGCAACGGGACAAATGCGTGTGAAAAAAAAAACCGTAAGCATTTGTTTCGTGTCTGGGTGTGGGACCATAGTTCCTGGTTCCCTAGATACAGGGAATCCTAGTTAGGGACCATGATCTATGTATGTGATCGTTGGGCGTATTTATATTATTTTATATTTAAGTAGGTAACTAGGTGAGATTAGGTAGGTAGGTATCTATAACTGTTCAATAGGCACTGATCATATTAAGCAGTAGCAACAGCATAATCCATGCCCTTACATCGACTTAAATGTTTTATGTTTGCACGTTGTCATTTCATTACACTGTCTAGCCTTATTCATTGTACATATAAATGCATAACATGTTTACATAAGTACCTACTACCACCGCCAATATTGCTAAAGAATAAAATAAATGTTTCTACTCACAAAAACAGGCCACCAAATTCAATTTTACTCTATCAACCAGATTTCACCATTTCAGCAGCCTGAAGGTGAAAGCATTTATTTCTCCAGTTTCTTGACATAAGCGAAACCAGACGAAATTCCGTAAAGTATTATGTCACATGAAAATTGGAAGTCATACTACCATTTATTTTTATACTATAACACAATCTTGTTTTCATTGTTTTGTTCTGTGGCTTGCTGTCGTATAGACTGGATTATAGGTAGGATATATATTAGGTATATATTATTATTATATGTTTTGTATTTTGTTCTATATGCCTACAGATTTGAGTTAAGTTACGTGTCCGTGATTGATAGATCCATTCAGTACTTATCGCAGTCAAAAGAACTTTTTCTTTTGTATCAATCAGCCCTGTAAACCTGTAATACTGGAAATGGTTGTATACACTTAGACTAAATTCAGATGGCGCGCGTTTGTCCCGTGTTGGCGCGTGTTTTCTATTCTATTCTAAGCGCCGCGCCTGCCCATAACAATTGCAGTGCCCCCCAAAACTTTAACCTTTTAACTTCAAACATTTTTTGTTTTATGAAAACGCGTGGCAAGTGCGCGTCATCTGTACATAGCTTTGTTACAGTGTTAACCTACCTACTATTGCATTTTCGACTTTCGAAGAACATCAACGCTAGACAAGCGCTACAAGCGCACATAAATTTTGAGTTCATTTACTGACTTCCGTTTTCCGGTTGCTTTGAGTGACCTTTGAGTGAGGGGATCATCCAAATTATTTTAGAGGTTATTTGATAAGTTCCTGTGCTACTTTATCAAAATCCATTACCGTGAAAAGTTTATCTTTGAGTTACCAGTCTTGACTTGAAATGAACTGTGGGTGAATTAATTTGCTGTCATTAATATTCTGGGCAATTTATAAAAAGCTGAACTTAATTAAAAGTTTGCTGGTGGCATTTCTTATAAATTTACGTTGATTACTAGATGCTTTTTTTATGGAGTTGGTAAAGTAGGTATTCTTTTTGGGGAAACATATCTAATCCTTTAGATTCTTAAATATTATTCGAGATTATTTCCAAGAATATGTTTTTAATATCGTGGAACACGTAATCAGGTTCAATGCAGAAAAATAAAATGTAAAATGAATATAAAACTTATTTGTATTTCCAATATTGATTTCAACTCGACTCGGGAATGTGTGGCTTCGAAAGAATCCTTTGCAGTAAGAAAACTTTTAATCAAAATACCATTGCTTATAACTTGGGTATTTTAAAAGGGTTACACACGAGATCAAAACTTTTCTTCAAACATACAATTCAATTATTTATGGGGAGCCAAAATAGTTAACGTCAGTAGAATCCTTCAGCAATTTCTATACCCTTTTTCATGACATTGTCATCGTAGCAGCGAAAGCGAAGACCACAACCATAGATAAATTGATCATCACATTCACCGCAATCATGACAAAACAAGTAAGAAGAAACCAAGTAATGAAAGTCGCCTTACCAAACTGGTTTCATTGAATTACTGATAGAGCGCAGGCTTGCATATCTAGCCTCTAGAAACGAAGCACGGTCAAATATCACAAGCATTTTTATCGTTTTAGTTTTCATTTGATATTGTGTGGTTATTGCATAGAGAGAATGCTGGTTTACAATCGGCTGATAACCAATGGCCATAGCACGAGCTAAATTTGACAGACGACTGGCTAAAATTTTGGCATATTACTTTGGCGAGGTCTCCCATACTATATGACAGGAATAGAAACAAATTAGGATCTGCCTGTCTTGATGGGACACTTCCTCTGGAATCAATGGAAATCATTCTTAAACGAGCCAGAAATTGCGCTGGACGTGCCAATTGTTTGCTGTTCGTCGTACGTTTTGCATATATCTGACTGAGCAGAAACTTAAAAATATTTAATATCACTTATAACATTTATTTATTTAATTATAATAACGTGAAAATGAAATATCCTTTAATAAAACTATTAAGTGCTAAACCTGAGATACACGAAACAGCTACTGGTCAAAAAAGTAAAAAAAATCGAGGCACTTTTTCCCTAGCAGCAGGTTTGTCCCCGCAGTTGAGTCCACATTCTGCGGCCTACATCCACGTCAACACAAACAACCTGCCCGCATGAAGAACGTGCCGCACATACAGATCGCTCTGATCTCTAACTATGGATGAAATATCGGCCTGAATCGAGGTCACGCCGTATGTTTTATATTTCCCAGGATTTATGTACTCACATCTAGTTTATTCAGATGTCTACATAAAAAATACGATTTGGATATCAGAAGCCCAAAGATCTCAAAAAGTCCTGACCTCAACAGAATATATTACTATAGCAGTTTTTACACCATTCTGTGCCCTAAGTGGGTTTCCCTGTAACTAGGGCGTCGTAAACTACGGTCCCAGAATATTATATCCACGGAAAAAATACTTTTACATAATAGTAACACTTGAATGCCGCGGCGAGAATCTATCCCGCACCCTTCAGTGTTTTATGTCCCGGAAGAAAGCTTACGAAAGATAACCCTTTACGCGTCCATAACTGGACAACAATTATCGGACCACCGGCAATGTAAAGGTTATGGAATACAAAACACAAAACAATATGTAGATTTCTTTCACAATCGGTACGATTGTATAAAGCTCCAGTTTAAAGAACTGCTATATTCTTAAGTAGTTACTTAAAATAGCAATATTTCTGTAAAATGTAAAAATGTTCCGGCTTTTTATTAGATCGCGTCTTGGTATATATTATGAGATCTGTGCTAGGTCTTGACAAATTCCAAATTATCAGATCTATATAGTTATTATGTATACATATGTAACCGCAGACTATAAGCTTGTAAGGATTTTTATGTCATTAAATAAAATGTGAAAATAAGATTGTGACTCGTTAAAAGTTGTGCCTGATGACAGAAGTCGATCAGAGGAACCAAACAACAGCCTCAGAGGCGTACTTTGAGAGAGGCCATGTTCGGCAGTGAAATGACCGATTATTATGATGAAGTAGCATAAAATATCTCGACCAAAAATAGCCAGTAATTTTTTTTACTGGTTTTTTTGGCTTGCGTTTGACCACTATCTCACCTGATGGTAAGCGATGATGTGGTCTCAGATGAAACACGCTTACCTAGAAGATACCTGTTCATTCTCGAAGTTTAACTACAGGTCTTCTTGCAAATTCAAATATTTCTTAGGATTGGGGTGGGGCTCTTAAAATGCTACAAGATAAGACTTATTTGCGTAAAATACAGGTACCAAGATGTTAATTACAACATAACGATACAACATTACAACACAACATATATATATATATATATTTCAATATTTATTGACAGGGTTTGAGATCTGCCGCACCGCAACCGGTTAGGGCTAGCGATTCTCGTGCATTTGCTTTAAATTCGCACGATCGTACGAAACGTGGCATTAACGTAGCGCGCATGTTATTTCCGATGATATTCCATCTTAGGTTTTTTAGCTCCTGCTGTCTTCCTTTAAATCTACGTACTCCATGTTTGGTCACATTGAGGCCGAACAATAGATCTTGAAGCGTTTTTAAAGATTTTTGATTACTCTATAGAGTCAATATTTGTAGTTGAGTTTGATGACTTGAAGAAACACAAATTATGTTATCAAGTATTTTGCTCATTTTAAATTTACGATCATGTAGTTCCTGGCTAGGCATACCTATTATAATTATTGTAATTAGCATATCTATAAGCATTTTGGGTTCAGAAGAGCAGAATAGTGGATAGAATGTAATTTAATAAATTTATACACATCCGCAAAATCACCCTGAGGCAAAGAATAAGCAACAGTACCTACCTACCTAATATTTTTTTAGGATCGCATTTGTTTCACATGAATATAATTACTATAAGTATTTATTATACCTGTTATCTACTGTGTGTTTTACGTGCTATTTTAGAAGGAAACAAGAATGTTAACATTTACATAAAATAAGAAATGTTTGATGTAATAAAGCATTTTGTTTTTGCATTTGTAACTTCCCATACATTTCAATGTAACTCTATTATGGAGATATTCTTAGAACGTAGGGAACTGGGATTTTGTAACAGACATTACCGGACCAGATAGGACTATCTGCTTGACCCATCAGGGTAAGGTTTACTGCTTTGTAAACATGGACATTATGCTTCACAGTCAAATTTATCAGTAGGTATCTTGTAAACTGCAAACTTTACTTGAGTATCTAAGGAATAATAGAATCGTTTTCAAATAACTGGCCCAATCTATCTAAGCAAACTTTCAAACTATCTATCTACTTCAGATTTACATAAAAATAAATTCGATAATAAAGATAGCATACACAATTTCACAAAACAACAAAATAGAAGGAAATAGAAACATACAAAATCACTGAGATAATACAGAGATAAGCAACGCAATACGTCGTTAAAGGTGCCTATAGTCGTAAACAAGCTCTTCGTTGTCTAAGTTATTTCCTCGACTTGTTTCGCTTTCGGTAAGTTAAGCAACAAACGGTTACTTCGATTCGATATTCCTTACATCCTTTTGTTTACCGACGTCTTCGTTTAATACGCCAATTGACCCCAGCCGTATACAAGTCGTTTGTAATCAAATCAAACGAGCGGCAGCTCTATTTCAACTCCCACGGCAGCGTTTATCACACCGTGCGTGACGAAACACTGTAAACCATGTTAGTATTCAGCGAAATGTCCAATTACTCACTTGTGCTGTGTTTTACGTGATCTCACAGCAATTAGGTCAATTACAGAATTTTATGCACACGATATCTTTGTTACAAATCCCGGATGGGCATCGTTCTCCTCGTTAGGGGCCGCTTTAGACGGGTCTCTCTATCTACTCGTATTTCGTGTGGTTGCATCGCTTTCTGCGTCACTGGGTGGCCGAGGCCGGGAACTGGGTCGGTGATATTTGTCATTTTGGCAGCGAACGGCGTCAAATTGCCGCCGCCAGGGGGCGGAGTCACCGCAAATGATAGCGACACCCTTTTATATGGTAAACATTGTAGCTTGTAGCTCACACACACATCATAACTTCGGAGATAAACAAGCAGTAAATCACTCGTCATTGATGCTGTGACGCGCGAGCTTGCGGATTCAACACATAAATTACACATTGTGTGCAATCAGCTGTTCTCATACTGATATGCTCTCTCCGCCGGTAATAAAAATCGCAGCGAAATATGTACCTATATTACCTATTAATTCTGACGCAAAACTAATCCAGTTGCTTGAAAAATATAGCTTTTCCAGCCTTTTTTAAATTATTCTCTAGGTTTGCATAAAATAATAAAATGCCGTTTAAGATATTAAAAACTTTAACAAAGCAATGGCTCTTTTAACTCATTAAATCATAACATTTTTCATTTTACAAAAAGCTATGTGGCAATCTTTATAACTAAAACATTCAAGTTCTTTCTTCATAGCATTATTAAGCGCGACAAATCTATATGCAAATATTTCGTGGTACCTAGCTACGCTAGTGCGACCGTATCACCCCAAGGTGTAGAAATTATTCAAGGTTGAAGGCACGAGGTCGGACTTGTAACGTCGTAACGAATGGCGGTCATCAATCTTTGTTGGAACTTTAAAACCCCATCAAGTATATGCCGATCCCATAGTCTATACCTAGCTCTAACTCACAGTAGATCTACTTACTTAGACCTATCTAGAAATACTTGTTCATACCTAGATCACTTTCTCGTCTGGTTTTAAGAACTTTCTACAGTCCATTTAAATAGGTCCTTTATAAAAACGGGGTCTATATATATATATCTATATATATATATATATATATATATAGACTCGAGATAAGATATAGATCGAGATAGATTGAAGCCCGCGATATATATATATATATATATATATGTATGTATATCTGCCGCAACTTGGTTTGGAACATTCTCACTGATATTGAGGCATGTTTTACGGACACCTTTCATTCAAGGATGAGTTTTAAAAATAGCAACTACAAACGTGCCAGCTAACAACTGAATAAATCTCATCTTACAGATCGTCCTTCAGACAGTCACGTTGAAAGTGATTGAGACCGTGATCCAAACGACAATTTAGCGTTCTACCTGACAACTGGACAATTTGTCCCACCGCCCACCTGGTAACAGGACGAATTGTCTCGCAGTGCAAAAATTGTATCACTTGTTAAATCAATCGAAGGGACTCAGCCGTGACTGAGACCTCAATCGTAAGTCACAAGAATAAACAAGTGATTTTCCTGTACATATTGTTAAAGGAACCGTTTTTGATAGGTGCGGGAAAATCAATCTCTAGCCTTCATATTTCTTTTATACAATTTTAAGTGCTGTGTTGTATAATGTATACTATTTATATTTTTTTCCAAATGATATTTTATAGTAGGTTTTTCATTTATATTACTGTTCTTACTCTTGCTTAATACCATACATAATTGAAATTGAAAACGTTCAATTGATACTTAGGCAATATCAATAACCGTCGAGTGCGGTGGACTTTGTTAAACGACGATTGATTACCTGCTGTTATCTTATTGATATGGTAATTTAATTTAATATGCCTGAGTCATTGGGCATTTGTACGCTTTTTGATAAATTTCGAACGCAAACTCCCTTGACCTTTATAAGAACATTAACTTGAAGAATTGAAGAAAAAGCATTCGTTATAATAATTAGTAGGTACCCACCACAATAAGCAAAAGTCGTAGAACCTTGTCGCAGTTTCATTACGGCAGAATTTACTTCGATGTTCGTTCAAATATCGAATAATTTATCACGACAAGGTTCCTTTCCTACTCGAAGGGTCATTGTAGCGCATTCATTTTCGTGTTGGCACAATCAATCATTGTCTAGCTGGTTGGAATTGGCAATGACTAACTTGTACCGGCCATTTATTGGTTCTTTTTATTCATACATTTTAACGACACCACTGTAAAAGCTAATTCATATTCCAGTGGCTTGGGTGCTGTAACTCTGGATCTGTCAATGTCAATCGCATTGGTCGTGTGCCAAATAGCTTTAATTGCCATACCAGCTTGGTTATCAATACATTTTAATGTGAGATGTTCAACATACTAAATTAACGCCTTGCGGGTTTACTCATGGATTTTCCTTTTCTCCGTGAGAATTTTAGCAATCACCTATAGAAGGGGGTACGTGACAAAACTAAAGTTTGCATGCCTTATAGTTCAGGAGAATGCGTAATGAATATGTCAGTCAGTTAGAAATACTCAGTACTAAATACTCACGGTTTGACGAAGTTTTACCCGTAATTTTAACAGGGGACGACCTGTCTCTTCGCCTTGTTTCACAAGCCTAAAATACTTTTTATTATTTTTATCTGCGGAGCCTTTTCCTCAGTATATTTTCCATGACACTGGCCATTGACTGGTGAAGTGGTGAATGGACGTCTAAAGTATTGAAGCAGAAGCAGAAGCCTACGTATTTTATAAATTTACTACATCATGATTAAAATCTATATACTGTTATAAAACTGTAACTATTTCAATTCTGTACATAGTAAATATTTTTGAAAAACTAAGTGTGATCGTCTATTTAGAGGGTGCTAAACATAAATCCACGGTTTTTAGAATTTTGGCCTGTCTGTTTGTTTGTATGTTTGTTACTTATAGACTCGAAAACTGATGAACGGATTTAAAATCCGTTTAAATGTCGTTTCCATGGTTTGATAGCATAAGTTACAACTTGAATTATAGGGTATGTAAAAGTTACAGCTTGCTCTCTTTGTAATAGGCGCTCCCATATAATGGGAGGTCTTGCTAAAATAGTTTTGGAAAAATGACGACTATGGGCTTCTATTGTCAACGCGGACGAAGTCGCGGAAGATACCTAGTCAATCTATAAATTTAACCAAAGGTCATGCCTTTCAAGAATGGATTATTTCGGTGTTGGTAGGTCGATTTTATTATTATCCCTCGTGTAACTCGTATTATAAATACCAACTGTCGCCCGTCATCTAAAGTTTTGAGAAGGGATGGCCCTTTAACGCATTGGTGGGTCTAAATGGGTTCTTCATGGTTCATGGGACACTTCCTGGTAATCTGTATAAAATTAAATATCAAACAGTTTAAATCACTTTAAAGAAATTTATAAAAATAATGCTTATAATATGTGTATTTATTTATATTTAGGCTATCAAAGGACATTCAATTATTAAAAGGATATAAATTTAAGAAATGTTTAAGTGACTGGCTCTTGTCTCATTGTTTTTATGACATTAAAGAATTTATAAATAAGTGTAGTGACATAAATAAATAAATATTTGCACGTCTGCATGCAGACTGATTACAACGACTATTGTACTCTGTAACACCATTTCTAGGAATAATATGTACCTACCAACATGTAATGTAATCTAGGTAAATAAATAATTCTTATTCTTTTTCTTATTAACGAATAATTCGTTGATAAGAAAAATAATAAGAATTATTATATATATAATCCTATCCTACTAATATTTTAGATTTGGAAGTTTGTGAGAAGGATGTTTGTTATTGTGTCACGCAAACACTACTGAACCGATTTTGATCAAAAGGTAAATGGGTAACTAGATCCTGATATTAGACATAGAATACTTTGTATACCGTAAATTTGTGTACACAGGTGAAACCGCGGGGCGCAGCTAGTTATATATCAAACAATCGTAAAGATTTAGGAAACTATTTATATGCAATTTCTATAAAACTTGTCAAGAAATTGTATGCTTCCCAAGTTTATGTTCGCTAATAAAATAAAATTGTGAAGAAAGAGGTTGCAGCAGTGAACCAGTTCTAGTAATTAGATTGGCCTACAATCTGCTAATGTATTTTGTTTATACTCCAGTACTACAGCTCTAGCATTAAATGTTACACAACAACCACCAACACCAATAAATCGGCGCAAAAGTTGTTTGTGCAGAGCATTGCTCGTTTTATTGATCCTGTTACGACCTATTCCTTGTAAATTTTTCCCATTTGGTAGTATTTTTCTGAGGTGAAATGTGTGCTGGAGAATTGTGAGGAAACCTTATGGACTGTTAATTTGTTTCAGAGAATGTTTATGAGGAAAGTGCTTACACAACAGTTGACAATTCAGGAAATCGAGATAGACAGCTTTCATAATAACTATTTATTTTTATATATATTGTTATATGTGCTATCGACTTTGATTCTAAAATAAATCTCTTCAGGTCATTATTTCAATTGTTCTTTCAATTTTCAGCAGAATTTTAGTCAGAAGAAATTTTAATCAAATTTCTTTTAATTGGTTTATCATATACAGCGTCAACTTTTGCCAACTTTTGATTTAAAAACTGTTTAATTAAATTAACCTGTATGGCTTAACAATATATAAAAATATTAATTAAATTTTACAATCGTTGGAAACCTGAAGGTGGTAGATACATTTTTATACAAAATTAGACCATTATTAACTTGTTCACTGAACACTAGAAATGCCTAATAAAATGCTACAATTAATATCAGAAACCTGCTATAAATTGTAACTTTTTGTTAATTTTGGATAAATAACAACCCGTAAATAGTTCACCTCGCATAAATTTAGGCATTCCTATACTATTCAGTGAACAGGCAAAACAAGAAATGGTTGAATTTTGTATGAAAAACGTACCACCTTAAGTGGATATAATTAAAGGGCTCTGTGAACTTTAATACACAAGAGCTACTTAAGCAAACCGAGGGACTGTTTCTAGCTATATAGGCTCCAAAAAGCCCAAAAATATTGCAGGATAGTTTGTTCGGGAAACGTGTGAAATAGAATTGTTTGAAATCTGAGCACGTACAAAGTAGATGCCTGTAGACGCTTGCGGCCGTGCTGATTGATACGTCACATGGGACGAAGCTGCTTGTCTCTGACTCGAGGGTTCTCCGAACAATTCTTGTAAGGGTGATGATAAAAGCGTGATGATGCTGACAACTCCGGATGGGAAACTATTTAATTGTTTAGATGGGGAGTTGAGACGTTCTAAGGCGTTGACATTCGAAAATGTTTTCAAGTTGTGATTGAAGTAAAAGTGCATGAGATCAATAGGTGGAATAACGGAATCCATGAAGAACGTGCACAGCCTAGTATGCCTAATTTTTCTTTGAAACACACATCTTTGCGGGCCGGGGCCAGAAGAAAGGAAAATGTTTTTAATTGGTAAAGTGCATGTACTACGCTTACAGTAGTACTTCACTACTTGCAACAAACTACGGCAAATGCGATGATTTAGTAAGTGTAAGGGCCCTATATGCGCAGTCAAGTGGTGGAATATTAAAGGTCCAGGCTCCGACATCAGTGCTAAGATACTTAAAAAACACAGCCCCAAGCTGGGTCGGGACCTTTTCCTGACATCGCGCAACATTTCACTGTATTGTATTTCTTTCTGTTTATTTTGTTTCTTTTTTAGTTTGTTTATGTAATTCAGCGTAACGTTGTATATTGTATGCAATTAAAGTATTTTTAATCGATTGTTTCGTTGCTTATGATATTAAAAAATGCTTAAGTTTTAGAAGTGCCGGCATTTACATTTAAAATTTAATAAGTCAAAAAATCGTTTTGCATTGCTACGACATTACTACAAACGTCTAGAGAGGTCTTCTATCGATTTTCCATTCTTCAGAAAGTCTTCACATATATCATTCGACTTACTAATGGCACCTAAGCTAGAATTCCATACATTTACATTAAGTTAATAAAGTGGAGGGAATTACTTTGCGTAAAGTGAAGCTTGAGCTATCATTGAACTTTTACAGAAGCAAACGGTTACGATTACGTAAAAGGCTTTTCAAATTAGCCAACCAGAACATTTATTTGCATGTAAACATATTATGAAAAAAGCATACTATACAGTACGTAATTACATAGAAGACAAAGTTGCATGGAACATTCCGCTTCTGCCAAGTAGCCAAATGGCACATAAGAAACATAATATTGTCAATAACGCACATAAAATATTGTAACAAAAGTTCTAAAAAATGCCCCTAAGTTTCTTACCGTATCTTCTGAGAAGTGGTTCTTTTTCCAATACGGTGGTAGTCATTGTAATAATTGACGTTCATAAATGTGTCTGTGATGCCAAATTTGAATAAAGAACTTTTGTTGTTTATTCCTCTTAACTCAGTATGCAAACAAACATTAAGATTCAAAATGCGAAATCGTTTAAATAGTGTCTAGATGTATTTTAACTTTGGTAATTTAGAAATATGTATATGTATGTGTAGATAATAATTGTAATTGGCAGTATGTACCAATTACAATTAGTCAAGTTTACAAGTTTTCCGAATATAACAAGTCAAACGAAAAAAACCGACTTCAATGTATCTTCGAAGTCCAAGGTCGAATATCGATGAAATTTATATCGGACCACTTCATAGCTATACTGAACCCAAAGCAAAAATAATTTTCAAATCGGTTCATGAATGACGGAGTTCTGAGGTAACAAACATAAAAAAAAAATACAATCGAATAGAGAACCTTCTCCTTTTTTAAAGTCGGTTAAAATTAAATAAAATATTAACTTGGCAGTAGGTCTCTTGTATGCGAGAGGCCGTCTGCCGACCTGCAATACCGGCATCGTCTATGTATTGCTGATTCTGTAAAAGTCTTTCGATACCCGGCGTATTTTTTCCTTATCCCACGGTCATCGGTAAAATCAGTAAATAGTAATCAGTAAATGCTGCCTATTTTTATTACATTCTAGCCAGATAAGACTAATAACAACTACTGTTCACTATAAATATTTAATAACACGGCATGGACTCACTTAGATTGTCGAATTTGTCGACCTAAGCACAAAATATAGACTAGTACAGAAGGCAATCTCATGTATGTACTTCACTTTTCATACCTACGCTCGGCAGTTGCGCTAGGGTTGTCCACTTTGGCTTATGCACATAAAACTATCGCAGTAGTGGCACTCGTATCTAGTTGTTTGATTTATTGTTGAGAAGGAAGAACGGAAATATAAAACAATAATAACTTAAATATTTCAATTTAATTGTTATCGTTATATTACAAATTTGTCACAGAAAATATCTTGCGACGATTTCGACATTGGCGAAATGCACGATTATTATATTTTAAAGTGTAATAAATTCGCATTCTTATGTACAATTGTTTACAGTAAGCTAGTGGAAAACACTTGCAAGGCATTGAGAAGTAAGAGTCTATACCTCATTTAAGGGACTTTTTAGGATTTCACAGTTCAAGTAGTTCCTCTTGAAAAAGTTTCAGAATAAATATCTAATAAAGAACAATAAATATCTTATATAATTTGTTAAAATATGACAAGGTCACAAAATCATGTCCGCTTGATCAACGCGGGGCCGAGGGCCGGGGCGCATACCTACCTACCTACCTGTACTGTGTTACGTGAAAACGAACCATCGAAATACAAGCAAATACCTACTTACCTCTCTGAAACAACTGGTAGCCTAAAAAATTACAATTCCCCGTTTAATGTTGAATTTAAACAACCGTCCACTGAGCAGTTATAGTAACTTTTGCTTTGTTGCTCCATTTTTGCACAAAAAAACTTCACAGTCGCGTGTCTCAAGCGGATGGCACTCGCGCTCGCACTGGTCTTAACTGGTTCGAGATATCGTGTCCGTGAGCGATGTCTATGTGTGCGTTGCTCGAGCGCACTTACTATGTTGATTGATATCTGTACTAGTCTATATTTTGTGACCTAAGTTTCGAGCATATCCGATGCTCTTCTTCATGGCAAGCTTACGCTGCGAGATCGCGACGACCACTGGCGGTGTCCCAAAACAAACATTCAAAAAACAAAATCAAAAAAACAAACGAAAAAAAAACAAACTCACAAAAAATTTCATACTAATACTGTTCACTAGTTCATAAGACCGATAGTATTGAAAGTAATAAATATAAAATCAATGGCTTCAACAATAAACGTTGCTGCCGACATAAACAGCTCGCATACGCGCCAACATTGTAATTCCATTGCTCGTAAACATAATGCCTATTATAGTTCTAGCTGCTATATAGATGAAAATAACATAAGTATCGTTATGTTTCGTCGTATGCTATGTAGACATAAGTTTTTGAAAATAACTGCTATACCAAAGAAATTTCCTAGAGATGAAATCGTATATCTCATTTTTTAATCGCTTATCCCTTTTTGACAGCTCTTCCAATAACCACGCAGTATTTACTGACAAAATGTTTTTTTTTAAATTTCCTCGCGCAGTTGTCAAATGTAGGTATAGTAAAAATAAATAACAGAATTTTTATTTCAGTCGTCGTAGTGCTGATGCTGCCTTTAAAATTGAACTTGATTATTCCTAGACTCTTATCGTATAAAAATACGACGCCGACGTCGTTTTCCTAAATCGGATTTTTGCCGTTATCTTCATTGGCCATACTTGGAATACATTCAAAGCTCTGAAATTTAATATGAAAACTAAAAACCTTTACTTATTTAAAAAAAAACCTCTGTACTTTCACAGTTTCTTAATACAGCATAAAGTTATTTCATAAACAAAATTTCTCTACATTTATTCAAGCGCGGCGTTATACATATATGCTACACTCCTAAGCTTATCTGCTAAGTTAGCTCATAATATCGAAACTTATGCTTTGCACTTTGCTACAGGAAGTTTAAAATTAAAGTACATATTTAATGTCCCTGAAAGTCTACTCTGGGGTTAAGCTAACTTAGAGGAAGTACCTATATTTAAAGCAGCTTAGGTATCTCTCGTTTTTTAAGACTCTAAGATTATTAGACATTCATGAGTCGGACCACGTTGCTACATTGTTTACGGTTTACGTTGCTAAATCACTGGCTGAAAAAAACAAGAAGAAAAGAAATATGCTGTCGCAGCCAGAACTCTGTCAAGAAAATACCAAGAGACGCATAACTTTAGATAAATGGCAGCGAATATCAAAACTTTACGCAGTTTAGTCAAATGTAAGATCAGCTCAATGAATCCTTCGATTAGTTGAACCTTTCGCCTTTACAATAAGGGTGGCATAAAAACTTTGCAGTTAAAGGAGCAAATCCGAGAGATTACACTTGATTTACGGGCCGCGTCACTGACAAAATGCTATACATTTACCCTAAAATAAAGAAGAATCTTTGGACCTTTTTACCCGAAGTATACTTACTTTATATGTAATAACACCGAAGCAAGTTAGATACGTGTCTCACAACGTTTATTTTCTTTTAGTGTAAAGTAGTTTCACAATAAATAAATTAATTATACCTATCATAATTGATATGAGTAAGACTTTTGTTTTGTAGCCCTCGTTTGTAGAAACAACATACCTAACTCATTATCAGTGCGACCTATTGTCATAAATATTAAATAAAGTGTTCATAAATCACGGCTGCTTGTGTCACGGTACCTACCGCACCTAATTGTGAACACCAATTAATTTAAACTTATTTTACTGGCATCTTGTTGATTTGTATTTACTAGCAGGTAAGCAACGTAACACATACAGAATGGCTGCGAAAGTTAATTGGGGCGATTTTAAAATTGCAAATTTAGAGATATTTTAGAGATAAAGCAGAGCAAAATTAGGGCATTGTACAAAGAGTCAATGAGATGCAACGAGCTCTCAAACTTCCTGGCAAAAAACAAACTTTCTTTATTTATGTCTAACACAAGTGCTTAAAATTAATTTTAACGTTGTGTACAATAAATGCAAAAGAAACTGTAAAGCATAAAACCGCGAAATGAAAATTAATTTTGAACTAGTTTTGAAAGGTGTGACAAGTTTTTTAATTAAGTTTCGTCTCAGCTTTAATTACTGTACCAGCCAATTAGCCGTCTCGAACTGGGGAACGGTTTGCATTCTGAGACAGACAAACCACATGCACCTACATAAATTATCATCATCATCATCAGCCCATCACGTTCCCACTGAGAGAGAGTATGGGCCATAATCCACCACGCTGGCCCAGTTTGGGTTAGTGGATGTCACATATCCTTAAAATCTGGGCATGCCGGTTTCCTCACGATGTTTTCCTTCACCGTTTTTATCCGCACATAACTTAAGATAGTCAGTGGTGCCAACAGGATTTGAACTCGGGTGCGTCAGATTGAAAGTCGCACATGCTCCCACTGAGCCACACTCGCTCTACATAAATAAATAAAGATAATAGAACACATCGACGTGCCTACAACATTTGTTTTTGTCAAACATGAGCTAATTAAGCGGTTAGCTTAGAAATAAATATAATTATTTCTCAAATTAATTAGAAGCTTGTTTGTTTTGTATTTCAAGGATAAGAGGGTGATGACCTGTTTAAATCATGTTTGCGGTTTTTGTATTTTCCTTGTACGAGTATAAAATTTGAAAATACCTGAATTCTATTCTTATTCATAAATAGTCGATATAAGTATGATATACCTAAGTAGGTACGAGTATATTCTGTTACCTACCTTTGATGTCGGTTAGTGTGAATGGTGACTAAGTTCATGCTCATTCTACAAATACTGACAAATAGTTTGGGCTCTAAATCAACCGGTTCTAAATCCTATCTGTTTCTATCCAAATCCTTCCTACGCTTGTTACGTTTCATGTCGGACGCCAAACCTTGTTGTGGATCATTGATAACTAAGAGCCAAATGCGCCAACATGAAATCCCGGTTATCGACTTAACATGTTTGTTTGTATAAAAATTGACTCTGAAACCGACTATAACACTTCATTTTTAACCCCCGACGCAAAGAGGAAGGGTGTTATAAGTATGACCACTATGTGTGTCTGTCTGTGTCTGCTTGTGGCACCGTAGCTCTTAAACGGGTGAACCGATTTGGATGCGTTTTTGGGGTTCCGTACCCAAAGAGTAAAACGGGACTCTATTACTAAGACTCCGCCGTCCGTCTGTCTGTCTGTCTGTCTGTATGTCCGTTTGTCAACAGACTCTATCTCATGAACCGTGATAGTTAGACAGTTGAAATTTTCACATATGATGTTTTCTGTTGCCGCTATAACAACTAATACTAAAAAACAGAATAAAATAAATATTAAGGGGGGCTCCCATACAACAAACATAATATTTTTGCCGTTTTTATAGATAATGGTACGGAACTCTTTGTGCGTGAGTCCAACTCGCACTTATTTTTATTTAAAAGCAGGTTTTCTAGCGGTGGTTCTTAGACTGTTTATATTTTATTGTGTCGGGGGTATTTTAAATTAGATTATTATTTTGAATTAGTATTTAGATTGGAAATATGTCTCAATGGTCAGTCATTACTATTAAATTCAGTAGCGCCATTTATATGGCGTGTGAGGACGTAACTGCGTAACTTTTATACGGCAATTGATGAGAGTTCCAAATGAACATCATACGAACTATTGAGGAAAATCTTGTATAACGCCATAAGGAAGTTTGAGAGCTCGTTGCATCTCATTGCCTCTTTGTACAATGACCTAATTTTGAACTGGAAGTAGGTCGCCATTGTGCCCAGTCACGCTCTCGTATTTTTTGCAAATTGTTTTGTGAATTGTTCTAATTACGAGGGATCAGCGGCCTAACATGTAAGTGATGAGAACGGGGATATTAATCAGGGTTGTTGCGATCATTACAGGATATTAATGGCACCTGAGTGTGGAGTACTGCCTCTTTAAAAGCATCTAATTGGGAGATTTATTTGGATGATATTAACATATAAGTATACTATGGAACATCATTATAATGTATAAGTGTTCAAATACTTCCTTTTGGTATAAGTTAGGTGTGAATCTGTATCATTATAGGGTGCTAGCCTCGCTTGCTATACGTGAGGCTGACCTCGACGGCACGCGAGCGTCTAGTCCATATGTTTGCACGTGAACTAGTTGACGTCTAGAACTCATGTTTTTTTTAAGCTATTGCATAGCTTCTATCGCGGGCCTTGAGCGTGGAGACCGAATCCAGAAATTCCGTAACGAAAATAACCTAACACCCCCCACTCCGAATGCTAAGCAAAAGATTTCGTTTGAAGAATAAACTTACTTGTTAATGGCTACAAAATAACTGTATGGAGACAATTTCCTTGAAACTAATCTTGAATCTGCTATAACGCATTTTCTACGGCTAACGTAACACAAACAACACACGCGAAACGTCGTTGACCTCATCGCCGAATGATACAGTAAACCTTCCGCATACGGCAGTCGTAACGCCTTGAACCCCTTTTCGTGCGTGTCGTATCTGATTGATAGTAGGTAAGGTAACTTGGTACTAGTAAATAGTAAATACTTATAAGTGTGTGGGAAAACGCACGCTATGGCGCCGCTTTTCTCCACATCATCACGTGTAAGATAGATGTGACTTACATAGCACTGCTGGCTCGTCTATGTAACAACTGCAGCAGGCTCCCATCCCCGGTGGAGGAGCAGAGACTACGCGAGCGCGCGCGCCGCTCGCCCGCTCGCTCGCTTCGCTCACGCCACCGCGCCATTAGCGACTCGAGGCACAGCATCGCGCCACCATCGCACACCATCCGCGCTCACGTCTGCGCCCACCCTTACGTAATCTTGCACTCACTTAACTTAAACGCTCGCGTTAACGTCTCGTAACCGCTCGCGGAAATCGAAGACTCTCGAGATTACATGACTCGGTAACAGATTTTACAGTTATGTTGTTGTCTGAAAGCACTCGGATATATTGCTGCTGGGTTTTGAATTTTTAACTTGTTATAGTGCACACTACCGTACTCCTTTGCTCATAAAGTTCTAGAAAGTATTATTACTTCAAGTAATGCACAATTTTGCAAGTGGAGAATGAATACCTAAGAATGAATAAAATTTCAAACGAATGCACTTGTCTTATAAAATTTAAGTCTATGCTGATGCTCTTTGAAAGTCACATGCACATAAATTAAATCACGCTACTTATCAGGTAAGTGGTATTAAGTCTAGCTTATACTGAGAAACAATCACATTAGTAAATAGGACAAAGTCGTTACATCACGCGAAACTTGCGCCTATCGTGTTTATATTTGAACCTGAAAGTGGCTGAGACAAGCACTCTAGCGTTAACCAAGTTTGTCATAGACGTTATAGTACAGTTGTTCAAGTGGGAAGCGAAATTGTTTATTTAGAAGTTTCGCGGCGAGCGTGACCGCGCATCGCGGCGCGACGTGACTCCACCGAGCGCTTCTCTGCGACTGAGGCGACTCTCTGAAGTTTAGCTACGCGCTGCTACTAACCTTTGGTCTACGAGTATAGGTCTACGAGCTCCGTAGCACCGTAGCCCCTACGATCGTAAACCAAACTACTACTATTTATTCTGTGACCTTACAAAGCCAAATAGCGCAGTGTCTACGCCAGACGTGTTTTTGTATCGAAAGTTTCTGTTCCATAAACCGTTTCTATTTTCATTTCCATTGCACAATATTTTCATGACGTAAGTCATTTTTTGTGAATTTTATGCGCTAGTGATAGTAATAAATCATTTCTATGTCTATCTGTTATATACCAATACCAAGATACTCACAGTAGTACTTATATAAGATACAAAAGTACACATACAAAAAAGCTGTTATTATTGACGTGACGAAATAAAATGCGGGAATATATGCACGATAATGACGTTCTTAAAATTTCGAACGCCACAAATCGGTGCTGATAAATATTCGCCGAAGTACCTATGAATTATGTAGCCTGTCGCAAAATGGAACCAACGCGGACCTAAACATCTATGTTACGCTTGAGCAGTACGTTAAGAAAACGAATTTACGTCAGTTCCAAAATTATTTTGGGACAAACCTTCGTAACAATACGCGGAACTACGAGTAAACTACAGCTATGAAATAAAAAAGTGGTTACAATGATATTTATATTTGGTCATAGTAAATAGTTTCCTCGGGACCACAATCACTGATATATTTTCTTTCCTTGTTTCTGTTATGGAAGCGTCGCGTTGATGTAAACAACAACTCGTTTTAGCGCGATTTGATATAGATTATTTTTTTTTATTTTTTTTATATAATTTGGTGGTAAACTACTGCTGCACCATTTGCATCCGATACTTGCTGCGAAGAGGGGAAAAGGAAAAGATAAGGGGCAAAAATGAAAAGGAGAGGAAGAGTGAAATTTCGTTATAAACTAACTACGGTGGCGCAGTGACCCAATAAGAGTCTTGACCTCCGACAATAAAAGACGCCAGTCGGTCAGTCGAGCGAGTGTATTTGGGACGGCCGAATGGCCGATGACCAGATGACCGTCCCAGGCACCGCTGGATAGACGACGTAGAGTAGAATTTGCCTTAGCACTCCCAATCAAAAAACGAAGTGAACGAAGTGAACGAAGTGAGTCGAAGACTGGCACTAGAATCAAGTTTCAATATAAGATATTAGATACGTATAAATCGGTTACTAGGTATACAGGTCTTTTACCTACGCATGGTAAAGACATGAGTTTGTGCTTAGTACGTATGTAGACCTTGCTTTCCTCGCCACATGACGTCCTTAGTTAAAGCGCTTTTGTTTGTCATTGGTAAATGGAATGTATAAGAAAATACAGCTTTTGATAAGAATGGAATTTATGTTTATAAAATGTAATATGACTTATGCAAATTTTTCTAAGTTTTTTCTGAATCTGTCATTGTTAAAGACGGTATTTGTGTCATTGTAGTATCACACTCTAATGCGTAACTACTCCCGTAGACTTAATTATTTATTTATTTATACTTTAGCACAGTTTGTTCATGGAGAACTTAATGCTAGATATCATTTTCTACCAGTCATCAAGGACGTGCAAGAAAAAATGGCAGCGGTAGTAAAGTACGTAATGGGAAATTTTAATCATTCTTTATTATAATGTCACATCAATGTAATGAATATAATTATTAATTATGTAATGAATGTAGGTACAATGGATGCAATAAATAAATGAATAATACGTGTAATTATCAAAAATACTTAATAGTGATTATGATGACATGCAACGTACAACATCATCATCATCATCATATAAAATTCTCGTGTCACAATGTTAGTTACCTTACTCCTCCGAAACGGCTTTACTGATTTTTACCAAATTTTATATGCATATTCAGTAGGTCTGAGAATCGGCTACTATCTATTTTTCATACCCCTAAGTGATATGGGGTGGTCAACCTTAACATTTTTTTTAAATTTATATGACAAAACGTTTGCCGGGTCAGCTAGTCTTATATAAAATAATATGACATGTATAATAAATATTAAATAACATAATAATATAGATAGGTACTAACACATAACAAAAACAATTGATTACAATTATATTAATATAGCAATATTTCTAATAACGAATTGACTTGGATACAAAATAATATGAATCATTGTAGTTAGACAATAATGGCCTACTGACGTGCACTCATTTGCAAACACCCTCACAGCAAAGAAAACTAACTATTGCTCACAGGCTCCATGTACATACCTACTATGATAGCATATTTTAAGAACTCTGCTTAATTTATTTTGACTTTAATATATGCCACAGCCTCTGTGGTGTAGTAGTTGGGCAGGTTGGCTCAAATCTCATACACCACTGAGGTTGCAGGTTCGATTCCCGCGACGGGACAAATGTTTGTGTAAAGAAAAATAAAGCGCAAGTATTTGATTCGTGTCTGAATGTCGTGGGACCATGGTCCTCATACTTCCTGGTTCCCTAGATACAGGGAATCCTAGGGCCAGGATCTATGTATGTGATCGTTGGGCGTATTTATTTATTTATTTAATGAGTGTACAGTGGATGGAATAAATAAATAAATCAATGAATAAATCAACATTGAAAATACCGATGTTTAACACAACCATTAGAAATTCATAGTTGGTACAATGGTTACAAACATATTTCTTTTTAAAACTAGTTCTATTGATAGAGCAGCGAGAAACGATGTCAAAGAGATTGCAAGCTGCAAACTGTTGCTAATGAAAAACGTGCTGTCCCGCTGATCACATGACTGAGAGCTCTTATCGTTATTAAAAACGTGATTGCTATACGAACTGAAACTATTATTCTGTCGCTATTTAAAACTAATCGAAATAAAAGGTAAGTATGTTTAATGCCAAACAATCTTTTATTTTTACACTAAGCTGCGCCCCGCGGTTCCACCCGCGATTTCCTGGGATAAAAAGTAGCCTATGTGCTATTCCAAATCCTAATGTACCTATATATCAAATTTCAATAGTTTTTGCGTGAAAGAGTAACAAATATACATCCATACATTCTTACAAACTTTCGCGTTTATAATATTATTATTAATTATTATTATGTCGCTCTTTCTCACGGGTTATACACCCGGTCATTTGGAAGGCTTGCACGGGGACATGAGTCCTACACGTAGAGGCCTCTTAGAGCATTTAATTTAGATATGTAATGGGCAACACTTATCGGGGACTGTCTCTAAGTGCATCATCAGAAGATGCAATCAAAGACAGCCCCCGATAAGAGCGAGGACTATTATTGAAGATATGAAAATTACTTATGATTGGGCTATTATAGGTGAATTTTTAATGGATGAGAGCCGGTCTATGATATGAGACCTGGGCACCTGCCAGTTCCGCCTCATAAGAAAATATTTTGGCAGGTGGTGACTCGCCACCCACTAACCGGGCCCCCTATAAGGGCCGCCGTTCATTGGCGACGAGAGGGGCAACGTTGGTGTGGGTGGCTAAAGGGTGTCGAGAGGTGTGCTGACTCCCGGCGTTATGCCCTTTAACACTCTTGCATCTCCACCCCCGGACGGCCAGTTTAGGCAAAACGGGGGTCAGGGGTCTCATTTAGCCCCAGGGAGAATCTCGGGATAAGGCTCAGTGTCGTCACGCACCGACGACTCGCCACAAAGTCGCTCCTGGCCTTTATTAATTATTATTATTATAGTAGGATGCACACTTTTATACCTAGATGTACTTAATATTTTTTACATTGAATTTGTTTACAACATTTTATCACCGGTCCTTTGGAACGTAGTCGAATTTCATTGACATATACTCTATAGTAGTATATATATATATAGTATAATAAAGTAATAGTAGTATATGTATAGTAGTAATGGTAGTATGCATATATATAAATGTCGATTTTCGTTTACGTTCGAATGGCCCGCGGTCCATTCAATTTGGTCCTTTCAAACTACCCAAATATACTAGAGCACTAATAAAACAATAATGAAAAAAATTATTTTCTAATCTGATCTAATATCTGATATCTCGGGGTGATGAGCGCACGCAGCGCTACGCAGTACTTTTACTGACATTAAAAGTTCTTGGTGGCACTGCTATTGTTATGAACAGGCGTGGCGCTTATCATCAGGCGAAAAACCAGCTCGTAACATCACCCATAAAAAAACAAATTGTTGAGAAAAACAATGAAACAGTTTACGTAACATATTCATCGTTAAAATATTAATATGTTAATGTTAATATATGTGTCATCGTTTTTCTCAATGTCTGTATTTTTGCAGTACCTACCTATTTTCTTCATTCATCCATCTACGTTGTTCAGTTATATACATAGTTATATTTTTATGTTGCAGGAAACTGCAGATGTTAACAATAGGAGCCGCTGCCAAAAGTAGTAGTATGCAGTCATTCGGGAGTCAACGAACGCTTTATTTGACTTCCTCTTGGCAACGTTTAGAGCGCTATTTGGATGGTGCAAGTGTTACTGTTTAAATCAAATGAAATTGTATCACCACAGCAACGCGCTTAGAGAGCGAGTGTGGCTACGTGTGACTTTCGATCTAACGCACCCGAGTTTGAATCCTGCTGACCACTGACTTAAGTTATGTGCGGATTTAATACTCGCTCTAAAAACGGTGAAGGAAAACATCATAATACAATCGGCATGTCCAAGAATTTATCACAAAAATTCAAGTGTCACACATGTGACATCCACCAACCTGCACTGGGCCAGCGAGGTGCATCATGGCCCATATTATCTTTATGAGGGAAGGCCCAAGTCCCAGCAGTAGGCACGTGATGGGCTGATGATGAACGTGCTTAATGGGCTTTTTCTTCTATCAATACATACTATTATAAAACGTTAGAAGGTAGGTGACGACACTTTTCCTAAACTGATTATTTAAAGGTCACAGAATCTGTAGATATGTATAGATTTTAGAATTTTGTTTGTTTGTTTGCTTTAAACTCGAAAATTACTAAACAGATTTTGATGAAGTTTTCCGGGTCTGGTAGCTTAAATGACAAATTAAACTATAAGGTTTGTATGTTGTTGGTAGGTTGTTATCGGAAATATATGTAATACGTCATTATATAAAATTCCTAGTAAATATATATAATGCCTGAAATGTGTGAAATAAATTTTATTATACACATTTTCTAGGAGTTCTATACATTTCCTAAACAGCAATCGGAAATGTGTTAAATTCGGGATGTCCATATAAGTTGTATTTATTTATAGTAATGTATACCATACAAATGGAAAACAAAATATACGTAGGTACATACAAATTTATTCTGTATCGCTGGGATCAAGGTCCTCTTCGAAAAGCAGGGATAGAAAGGGCGGATGTCCTCTCAACAATACCCCAGTCCCTTTAGAAACAATAAAAGTTGCCATAAATAGACTTAATTCGAAGGACCAAATCACTGGTAACATATTCACTGCTCAAAGCAATTCGGGAAAGGGTTCGACTACTGGCAACACAGGATGTAGTACACAGGGGTACATCAGAGAGCTACTAGCAAACACTTTGATGTTTTTTTGCTCGCTCCACAGACCTCAGCAATTTCGAATGTCATGGATACATGCTTTAATAACGCGAGATATCAGAAAATACAACAAACGTGTTTTCATTAACGCCTTTGATGGTTCGTGGTTTAATGTGAAATAAGGAAAATAGGGAAAAAAGACAGATGCTTTTCTTGTGGCAACATTCTTAGCCAACTTTATAAGTGAGTAGTTAGTTGATAAATATGTGACATATTTTCATATTTCAATAGATGTCGCGTTCGTCACCCTAAGACTGTAAAGAAATGGTGTGCAAGTACTTCAGTCACCAAGGTAGATCAGTTGGATAAGAGCGCTTTCTGTACTGAATGAGAAGGTCCCGAATTCAAACCTCGGCTGTGGCGAAATATTTTGCATACCTAATAAGTTGGTCAAGCATGCGTTATTGCCAAGAAACGAAAAAAAACTTCATTAGTTTAACGACATTGCCTAAGCAGTGGCGTAGCGTGTGTTTCTGCCACCCGGGGCCTAGCCCGAATTGGCGCCCCTTATTTTCGCAAAAATACCAACTCTTTAACCAGGCATAAAATAAAAATAGCACCTACCTACAGGTACTTAGGTATGTAATGCATCACATTTGTTAAAAAAATCTTTTCCCTATTTTGCCGACCTGTGAATTGTGTCGCCCGGGGCCAAGCCCCCCCGGCCTCGCACGCTGCGCTATTGCGCCTAAGGTAATGTTAGCATTGACCGGGTCGCGCTGATTCAGCAAGAGCAACAATAGGGGATCGGACAATAATCGAAAAAAATCTAAAATGTAGTTAGAACGAATGTTTGTGGAATCCGAATGATTATTCAATATTTTATTATCAATCAATATTTTTTTAAATAATAATGATTTATATGTTTAAATCAATAAATAAAATCTTATAACTCTGACATTTTTATCTGTTCTTTATCTCAAACGAAACACGAGTCACAGTGCATGACGTCATTTTAAAGTAAATACCGTGTGCGAAGCTTGTGTTTACTTTATATTTATCTAAATCAAAATGATACATATCATTTTGATTTAGATAAATATAAAATAAATTTTAATAAAATAATTAAAAAATTTCATTCCATGACGACCCTACAGTTTTCACAATAACGTACATATCAACAAACAAATCACTTTACAAGTTCGCACAACAAGTTGCTTTCGTAGAGCTTGTCGTTTCGTTTGATTTCATATGACGTCATAGGTTCTGAGGTGACCTTTATTCAGCGCGGCAATATTTGAAACGTAACATTTAAACATAGTTTTACGTACTTTTGGGACTTTATATAATTCAAATATTATTTTTCATGGCTATATATATACATTATGGCTAATTTTAAACACTTTCTGAAAAATTGTCCGGTTCCGGTAGCTACTTAATTTTTTTATTACGCTTAACTGATCCATGTTTGGCCACTATCACGCCTGATGTGAGCGATGATGTGGCCTAAGATTGAGCACATTGATCTTGATACAAATGAGTCATCTCACCCGAAATGGTCGGTAATGAGATAAAGTATAACTAAAGCAGTTTGTCTAAGAATAATGTTTTTTTCAGTACCTCCAAAAACCTAAAAAGCTTTGAATGAAACCGCAGTAACCACTCATTAGGACGACGGCGGCCCTTTTGTAATTGTACCTAATGAACTTTGGCTTTGGAAGGCCATTAATTTCCGTTTCATGTAAGGATTGCTTTTCGGTACATTTCCCTTTGTATTTTGGCAACTAAAATACCTACTTATTGGTTTTGTTGTGATACCTACCTCTACATTATTTCGTAGAATTAAGATGTAAAAAAAAAGGAGGATGTTCTCAATTCGATTGTAGTTTTTTATGTTTGTGACCTTAGAACTCCGTCATTTATAAACCGAATTGGTAAAATCTTTTTGCGTTAGGTTCAGTATAACTAAAATGGTCGTCCCATATGAATTTCATTGATATTCGACCTTGAACTTCAAAGATACATTGAAGTCGATTTTTTTGTCATAAAATCAAGTACTGTAGTTTCCCAAAATATCTACTTACAAAATATACGTGCTTATTTTTATTCAAGGTATATTTTTATTTTTATTTTTATTCTTATTTTTATTCTATGCTTGTTTTTATTTTAATTTATAGGTACCTACCTAAAACTTAACACGTCTTATTACAAGTTCCATAAAGTACCTGACAGCCTCTGTGGTGTAGTGGTTGGGCAGGTTGGCTCAAATCTCATACAGCGCCGAGGTTGCGGGCTCGATTCCCGAGACCAGACAAATGATTGTACACAGAAAAAAAAACGCAAGCATTTGTCTCGTGTCTGGGTGTTGTGGGACCATGGTCTTCGTGGTTCCTGGTTCCTTAGATACCGGGAATTCTAGTTAGTAGTTCAATCAATCAATCAATCAATCAAAAGTTCTTTATTCAATTTTGTCGTCACAGACGCACTTATGAACGTCAATTATTACAATGACTCTTACAATGAGTTACCTAGAATCCATTCAATTTATTTTCTAGCGCGATGTGTGGTCACTGCTCTCTAACATAACCTAATTAGTCTTTGAGGCCGTTTGTGATGTCGAAGTATTTTCTGTCAAACTATATGTTCAGTCGAAACAATGACTTGTCTAACTATATTCTTATATTCTCTCACTCCGTTATTTAACTCCATCCAGAGGTTGACTGGAAGAGATCGCTTTTAGCGATAAGTCCGCCCATCGTACCTACTGATTATTTTTGTTTTTGTTTTTTTTTTTAATACTTATAGGCAAGCATTTGACCGCAGTCTCACCTGATGGAAAGTGACGACGCGGTCGAAGATGGATCATGCTTGCCTAGATACCGATTCACTCGAGACTTGAAGACACCCAGATTATATGAATCGGGAAACAAAGACGCTGGTAAGGTGTTCCATTCCTTAGCTGTTCGCATTAAAAAGGTCGAAATTGTTTGGTGTACAATAAAGCATTTTGTATTTGTATACATGTGTATATTTTTTCAAAGTGTCGTGTCGAAATAAATACCGGCCAAGTGCGAGTCGGCCTCGCGCACGAAGGGTTCCGTACCATTATCTATAAAAACAGCAAAAAAATCATGTCTGTTGTACGGGAGCCCCACTTAAATATTTTTTTATTCTGTTTTAGTACTTATTTGTTGTTAGAGCGGCAACAGAAATACATCATCTATGAAAATTTCAACTGTCGAAGACGGACAGACAGACAGACGGACGGACAGCGGAGTATAGTAATAGGTAAGTTTTACCCTTTGGTTATGGAAAACTAAAAACTGTCGGAGTTCAGAGGGACAGCGGGTAGATTAGCAGGTTGAAGTAATAAGCGTAAGCCTAATGTTTTTTTCTTGACGTGTCATTTGTTTTTGTCGAGTAGACGCATTTGTCTTGGTAGCAAACTGCCAGCGTAGAAGTCATTATAATTCTACGCATAAATTAAAAGCTCTATTCTAGTGCGAAGAGAAAGTCTCGAACGCTAAATCAATTAGCCAAGAACAATAGTATGCTAAATGCGTTTAATTAACGATAATTGTTGAAGTTAGCTAGTTTGTTTAAAGATGAAATTATGCAGTTTAACTTGAACTAACTTTTACTTTCGTATTTCTTTTTTGCGAATAAAATAGTTCAATAGGTACAAACCTACATCTTTCATTTTTAATTTACCGTTTTTACCGTAGAAGAGAGCTACAACAAACAAAATGATAAGGTGTACGCACACAGTAGTGAAGAATCGAGCAACCGTATTCCGCGTGTCCGAGGTCATTTTCCATCCTCGCTCATGGTATGGTTGGGAGTTTCTTATTGGGGCTTAACAGAGGTACATTTTTGTGAGAAAGGTGTTGTAATGTACTATAATAAATACAGTCACTCGAACTGGTGAAGCGAGCGATCAGGAGGGCGCGGGCTGAATGTACATCACGTGCGCAGCGTGCATCCCGCGCACTCTCGGGTTGGCCGTGGAGCTGACGAGTGTGACAATCTTATATTTGGTGTTTTATTGGTATTTTCCAAACAGTACAGGTGTAAAAACGAATGCAGTTGTGTATCAAAATACATTCCTGACGAACCTTGTGGAACCTGTTTCTTATACCATGTTCAATAACAGGCACTGGGTATTCCAACATGATTCGGCGCCAGTTCGTAGAGCGAAGAGCACACAAGACTGGCTGGCGGCGCGTGAAATCGACTTCATCCGGCACGAAGACTGGCCCTCCTCCAGTCCAGATTTGAGTCCGTTAGAATACAAGATATGGCAACACTTGGAGGAAAAGGCGTGCTCAAAGCCTCATCCCAATTTGGAGTCACTCAAGACATCCTTGATTAAGGCAGCCGCCGATTTTGACATGGACCTCGTTCGTGCTGCGATAGGCGACTGGTCGCGCAGATTGAAGGCCTGTATTCAAAATCACGGAGGTCATTTTGAATAAACTTTATTGTCATAAGAATCTATGTTTTGTTAAGTTCATTTTGGTATATAAATGGTTACATAATGAATAAACTTGTTTCAATTATTTTATATTAAACATGTGACAGAATTTATGACCTGACTAGGTATATATCTATGTACATATCTATACATACCTACAAGTTCTATATATAATTCGAAACGAAGTATAAAAAATCCATCGCACCAAAATACCATCTTTTTAACGGATTGCAAAGAAAAAGATGTTCTCTATTCGTTTGTTTTTTTTTTTTATGTTTGTTACCTCAGAACTCCGTCATTTATGAACCGATTTAGAAAATTCTTTTTGCGTTGGGTTCAGTATAGCTACGAAATGGTCCCATATAAATTTCTTCGATATTTGACCTTGGACTTCGAAGATACATTGAAGTCGATTTTTTTTTATAATATAACATGTAGGTTAGGTAATACTTGTTAAATATAAGGTATGTAGGTAAGACGAAGGTGGGCTTAAGTCCTGTGCAGGAATCGAACCCGAGCTAGCTCTGTAAGTAGGTACGAGTAAGTAAGTAAGCCCCTCACGCTTACCTACGCCTAGCTAGGTTCCTAAAATATATTAGTGAAGATTGGATGTAGGGAACGTATAAACTTATGAAACAGTTATAAATTATTAAGGTCTCTTCCTTAGAACGTGTCATGCTCTCTGTCTCTCCTTTCGCATAAATCTCTACATTTGTATAAGCAACTAGCTTTTTCCCGTAACTTTGTCCGCGTGGATGACAAAGGAAGCTCTTATTCGTACTTTTTCCAAGAGCATTTTAGCAAGGCCTCCCCGGTATATGAGAGCGCATACTGCAAAGAGGTCAGCTGTTTTTTTTTTTTGTATTTTGTTTAGCTGCTGTTGCTTGTCTGATGTCTGGATTCACTCACGGCCCTCGATCCATCACTACGCATCAAAGAAACGCCTCTAGTTATATCAGTTTGTCTAAATTCCCAGGCAACTCTCTGCTTCTCTTTATATAAGTAGGTATAACATTTACCTTTCTTCAATAAACTACACAGGTACACAGTGTATCTACTTACATAGTTAAAGCAAGTCAACTGTTTACACTATAATTAGCGCTTGTGTGCGGAGGAGCTCGGTACTTGCAATTATCTAAGTGAACGCTAATGTAGGTGATGAAGGTTTGTAGGTGTACAGTCAACGGCAAAAGTAGCTTCTTCTTTCTTTCTCGTGAAGTTGTCTGACCAATTGGAGGCGCAGTTATAGACCGCCCGTGCTGTATATAGGCCTTCGGCATGGCCTGACGATTACTGTTCTATGACAATGACTTAACGTGCCCGACTGCTCGTTTAGAATTCATCAACCTTCATACAACACATGTCGATGTTTAAAGAAAGGGTTTTATAAAATACCTACTAACTGCGCCCCGCGGTTTCATCCGCGGTTCCATGTTATAAAAAGTATTAATCAGGGTATTAGATATCTGCATTAAATTCCCAACTCAAATTCCTTGAGCCGTTACAGCGTGAAGAATTAACAAATACACAATCATTCGCATTTATAATATTATAGTGTGATTACATGTTCACCAACTTTTGTCATCGAGTGTACATAAGTAGGTATCTATTCTTATATGTAGGTATATATAGGTATGTATAGGATACCAGCGCTTGCACTAATTGCGCTTGCATTATTGGGATGGAAGAACACACTGCAATAATTGTTAAGTTATTGAAAGGGTTGCGAATGTGTTCTCGAAACATAAAAGCTACAAAATAGCTACCTATATAAATAGGTAGGTAAGTCGGCAATATAATAATTCATATAGGTATAGGTACCTAATGTTAGAGATTTTATGCAACAAAACTACTCAAAGGAAAATACTTTATTCTTACGCGGCAAAACTCCATCAAGTTTCAGAAGTCGTATCCTGCGCATGCGCATTGCGCTCTCGTGTTCGCGCATGCGCCATCCGTCAACGCTAGAGGTGTGAATGTGACCCAATCAAAAATATTTTTTCTTTGGAACCAATAATCGAATATCGGTCATCACTATATTGTATATAATTATACCTACTAGTAATCATTATTTATAGGATGATGAGTGCAGTGCAGTGCCGCGCAATTTGCAGAACAATGTTCTGGGTGGTGTTGCAACTGTTATGGGCAGGAGTGTAGCTTAACATTAGATGTACCTGCTCGTCTAATGTTTTGATGAAATTATCGGGTCTATTCGCGCACAATTTAAACATACTCGTGGAAGGTCTCTCGTCTTCCGGTTTGAAGGGCATTGTTATAGCCAGCGAAATTACTGGTGTCTCGGGGTGATGGGCGCAATGCAGTGCTACGCAGTGCTTTTTGTGTAAGTATCTACCTACTTGCAATCAAAAGCATTGTTTGGTCCGCTAAGAAGGGCAAATTATGCAAAGCTACTCCAATTTAAATTAATCATATTTTAAATTAATCATACCTACTCTAGATCCTGGAATGAGGAATGACTCATAGGATACTTTTTATACGCGAATGGAACCGCGGGATGCAGCTAGTGGATTATAAATTTGTAGTGCTATAAATAGACCAGCTGTTCCCAATTTATTTTAGCTATGGAACCCGAAATTATCTACCTAATTTTGGCGGAACCCTAACTCATATTTTTAACCGAGTTCAAAAAAGGAGGAGGTTCTCAATTCGACTGTATGTTTTTTTAATTGATTTTTGTATGTTTGTTACGCGATTACTCCGCCAATTATGAATTGATTTTGATGATTATTTTTGTTTGGTTGGTCATACTCAGAGGTGGTCCCACATAAATTTTATCGAAATTGATTTTGCGTGAAATTGACCGCACTTTTGCGCGGGTCAGTATATCGATAAAAATGCCGGCCAGTGTCGGCAATTCCCGGAACCCCAGTGACCCGTTCACGGAACCCTAGGGTTCCGCGGAACACCTATTAGGAACCGCTGAAATTGACAAATATACCTATCTACATCCCTTAATTTCAGCATTTTTTACAAACAGGAAGTACCTAAGTAGGTATAAAGACCTACGTATAAGTACCTTAGGTATAGGTAGTTAGGTAGGTACGCGTTGAACGACCTATTCATAGAGTAAAGTAATACGACCGGGAACTAATAAACGTTATGCTTAAAATGCTAGTCCCCTTGGTCCCGTTAAGTCCCTCATTTAAGTGTAAGTATAACAAGCACAGACTGAACCTGGCGTCCGTCCAACTTCTAGGTATTTAATGCGCCTTTTCCCCGCATTATCATTATCAGGACATGGTTTCAAAATATCGGAAAATCGGCAGGTTTACAAGATAATGAATTAATGTTCTAACACTATGAAAGTAGGTACTTACTAATAAGTACTTACCACCACTTGACTATACGCACCAACCTATTAAAATAAGTTCATCCTAGGATTCCTACCTATCTACTTTTTGGCTAGTAGGCAATATGTAGGTAATGGCATAGAAATTGAATTTACCTAGATAATTGCCTTGGTTGTACCCAATAATTTATACGTTTATTATTATAATTTTGCGGACACGAGCGACATCTAGTTTAAACAAAGTACATCACAGGGAAATATTTAAAGCGCCATCTAGCACTGTTTTTGAAAGTAAGGAACATAGAGTTGAACTGTTCAGGGGGCTCTAGATTTAACGCTACCAAGCAGTTCTCATGAGATTCACTAGATGGCGCCAAAGTAAATAACTGAAAGCATGTTCAGTATTACGTCACGTTGGTCGCCTCACGCGTAATACGCGTATAGATAAGATTTCAATTTTACATTAAGCTTACTGTTTATGAAACGGTTTTCTAGAGTCTGAATTAACTTATTCTATTAAATTAGATTCTATAAAAGAGGAATTCGCAGTGTTTTATTTTGTTAGACATTATTTGCATTATTAAAAGATAACTAGTTTTCGAACGCGCGCGGTTGGTTTGACAATGACATTAAGAATATGAGATCTTATTTTATTTTGACATGTTGTTGTTGGAAGGAGTGATAGAATTTTCGCACAAAAACGAAAACCTGTAAAAGTATATATTAATAGCACATTTCTAACATTATTCTAATAGAAAGTTGTACTTACCGGCCAGACCAGCCTTCGAGGGACGAACTCCGGTTTTCAGGTTTGCATTTTTTGTGATTTACACTGCCCAGTTTATTCCTAAGTTTCACACTCAATTTCTTTGGACTAGTCTGTAATTTTAACCCCGTTGTTACGTTCATTGCGTATTTATAGTTCAACTATTTCATTTACAGCTAAAATGACTGAGGATGAGCAATCTGAGAATCCAGAATCTGAAGATGAGTTTGCCTTTGAAACGGATCATTTAGCATTGCGAGGTAACAAAGATTACTGCAACTTACTCAAATATATTGTCAAATTAGAAGCACAGAAGATACAGGCCTTAAAAGATATTGAAGGTTTGGCTGAGGCACAGAAAAAGGCCATAGAGGATCCCCTACACTTCACAGAGAAATTAAAATCAGGCAATTTGAGTTTTCCAGCTCATCAAAGTATAGCAGATCTACCGAATATCAACTGGAGCAGCTATGGGATTGATGTTTCACATGAAAGTGAAGATATGAAGCCTACTAAAGAAGAACTAGATCCAGGTATGAAAGTAAGGGGGCGAAAGTTTACCGATAGCAAACCTGAGTCATTTAACCAGCTATGGTCATGTGAGGAGCAGAAGAGATTAGAAGAGCTACTAGAAATTTACCCTGAAGAGCCTGTAGAAGCTAGACGATACAAGAAAATAGCAGATGCTTTGGGTACTAGGACTCCTATTCAAGTTATGAGCAGAATACAAAAGTATTTTGCGAAACTGGCAAAAGCTGGCTTGCCTGTGCCCGGTAGAGCACCAAGAAAAGCTGGCAGGGAGAAAAGCAAGTCAGTTTTCTACAAAAAGTCCACATTTTTTCCTCAGCTACATGTGCCAGTCACCATGGATGACCCATATGATAGTAGCGAAACACACGACAGTATGTCAGGTTTAGAAATGAAGACCAGTAGTAAATATATGATAGAGCTTCTCAAAGCTGCAAAAGAACAAAGGTTACTAGACGAAACGGCTCCAGTGTATCAGACTAAAACTATGTGTGTCGGGTGCCAAAAGACAGGATTTTTAGGTGCGAGATGGACAGATAATACAGGGACTGATTATTGCACGGATTGTGTTGTGAGATTGCTACCAGCTGAGAGACTTATACCTATGCGACAACCAGTGTGAAAATAAATGATTAGTTAAGTATTTGTGCACTTTATTTCGAATTCTGAACTGGATCAGACCTTTGTACCTAACAAAATTTGTGTAAATAACAAAATATATATTTTTGATTGTGAAGACTATAACAATCAGTTTATATGTGTTGATATTTTTATGTAAATCTGTATCTCAATATCCTAAATCGAAGGTCAACCTAGTTATCAGATGTTTAGTACCTATAATGAATCTTTCCTCAACACTTAAAGCATTACTGGTAGTTTTATCACTGCAAACTTCCACTATTAGCACACCAAACAAATAAATCACATCATCACTAAATGTTAATCACTTTTAATAAAGCCACTGATTACTACTTTAAAAAGGCCTACTTAAGCCCGCGTTCTATAATTGCGGCCGTTAGGGGCAAGTTTCAGGCTGCGACTATCGCGGGCCGACTGATGAGGAACCAGTGGCCTGGAACAATGAACACGGCTTACCCAAGCCCTAGGTAGGTGTTACACGACGCGACGCGAGCGATATCGGAGGGTACTTGTCTGATCATTCGGTCGGATTTTCTAATTAATGAAATACGCGTGGTGTTCTTCGATATTTTTCCTAACTTTGTTTTTTCTTAATCGATCACATGAATAGTCGCAGCTGCGTAATAAATTTGGTCTATTTGGGTACTGAAGAGATCGCGTGATCGAATCAACATATTGATTGAGGAATAACAATGTGTTTTCTTACAATATGATTAACAATTATAATAACGATTTTCGGTGTTCTCTAAAGTTTGAGAGTACTTATATCGTAGGTATTACGTTGTGTGAACACAGCCTTAGGTCCCGACACCGTGTGTCGCAGGTCGGCCGGTGCAAGGGACAGACTTGGGGTTAAAAAGGGTTGTATCAAACAAAATGGAAAGTTAGTTTTCTATACTTTAGAAATTCGCTAAAACATTTATTGACCTTTAAAGCAGTTTTCCAGGCTATCGAGTTTTGAAACACGCCGCTACTAGTCTAAAACCTGTTCATGACTCAAGTCTTTACATTAGTATGCCACATAATTTTAATCTGGCTTATGGCGTACTCACTCATGCAGCTCATCTCATGTTCAAATCGGTTTAGTAACTCGGTCACTATTACATGCATCGCGATATCTACGTTACACTGACATTTTTATCGAGGTCAAATCGGAGTTCTCCGAGAAGATTGCACTTCGAATCAAACTTTGTATGATGACTTTTCCTCTGATCTTGATAAAAATGTTGCTAATCCGCGGCTTTTCTACAGCCGTTCCACCTACGTAATGTAGGAATTGAAGCTCCGCGTGGTAATTCAAGCTAGATTGCGTTTATCTTAGGTCATATCCTCATAATCCTTGCTAACCGTTATTCAAAAAAGACCTGTCAATATTTAAAACATCGCTTCGTGATTGGCTGCCTTGGGCGGTAGAATTTGACAGGCTTTTTCGAGTTTAGGATAGATGAGGATAATATGGATGTGACCTTCATCGTGACTCACTATAGTGTCCGTGAAATTTCAGTTTTTCCTAAAAGCGTGTTAAGCGTGCACACTACCATTTTTGACTCACCTAGGTCCGCTTTTGATTTGATTCACTGAAAATAATACAAGTCAGTAATTATTTCTGTAAGTAGGTGCTATTTAAAAGTAACTTATTGGCTAGGGTTGTATAGCAATTGTTTTAGAACTAGCCTTAAATATATATGTCAACAATTTAAATTATGCAACCGTTCAAATATTCGTAGAGGTCAATTTAGGTACTTAAATTAAGCTTTGAGGCGGCTATACTCTTTCTTTACAACTACTAGGTAGGTAGGTACTTAGGTTAATGACATTGTTTAAGCCCTAGGATTAATTAAACCCATTTAAAATTAAAAGTTTCTTTATTTTAGAAGTCTAAGTAGTGAGGTGGTTAATGAAATACAAATCCAAGACTAGATTTTCACAAAAAGTTCATAACTGTAAAGATTTTCATAATTATTCTCTCAAGATGGATTCTTGATGAAACCCAGTTGCTTTTCATCTAGTTTTTCATTATAATAAAATAGCTTGCGAAGAAACAAAAGGTGACTGATTGGATTTTTTTAGATATTAAGTAAGCACAGAACATTATGAAATTAAGTATAAGAAAGGTGACAATGAGGTTTGTCGTGAAAAGTGGGACATGTAGACTTATATAGGAGAGAAAGGTCATCAAGTAATAGTAGGGTAGGTAGGTTTAACCAAGAGATGCCAGACAAGACAAAGGTAATACAGTAATCAGATTGTATACTAGGCTCGTGTTGGATAGTCAGGCTATGATTGAGTGCCGTCAGTCGAGACGAAACTGTCTGCCGCTATCTTTCATTAGCGGAGGCGCAATTTTGCCGACGTATCGCTTCACCGATTCAATTGTGAATAGTTTCGAGATATTTGTGGAATATGCTATATCAGAATACATATCTATTGTATCTGCAACTGGGAGCTTTGTTTTCGGTCCATTCCGGAAGACCGGAGTAAGACAATCAAGTCCCCAAATCTACTGAAGAAATAAATAAAAAGTTAATTAAAAAAAAACCGGTCAAGTGCGTGTCCACCTCGCGCACGAAGGGTTCCGTACCATTATCTATAAAAACGGCAAAACAATCATGTCTATTGTATGGGAGCCCCACTTAAACATTTTTTTATTCTGTTTTAGTAGGTATTTGTTGTTATAGCGGCAACAGAAATATATGATCTGTGAAAATTTCAACTATCTAACTATCACGGTTCATGACATACCTACAGCCTGGTGACAGACGGACAGACCGACGGACAGCGGAGTCTTAGTAATAGGGTCCCGTTTAACCCTTTGGGTACGGTACCCTAAAAAATGAAAATAAATTTATTTAAAATATAGTAAAAATTTCAAAGGAAATCGGAAAACTGGCGTGCAGTTCCAAAAAACGCTCACAACACCTTCCGTTTATGTCGCAGTATACTAAAGACCGCTTGAACAATTTTGATGCTTTACGGGCTGCGGCCACAGCGATGTGCTTTTGTTCCGATTCGTGGGCTTAATTTATAGCCGGCTGCAGAGGCCATCCATGGCGGAGATAAATAGAGATGGGTCGTAATTTTTTTCGTGTAAGATGGGCTTGCGGCTCAAATTTTGTGCTCGAGGATTCAGCGCTATCTCTAGATTTTAAGGGACAATACGGTCGAGATTTTAGGTTGTGTTACACCGATGACGATATTTTCCATTGCCTAGTATACTAGTATCACAGTTATCAGACATATTTAAAATTTTTTGAAACAATTTTGAAATTACCGAAAACGTTTCAGTATTGCAATCAAACTGGGCAATACTGCCAGCATCTTGGGTACGCTGCCAACTGGTAGTGGGTTGGAGCATTTAAGCTACCTATAGGCCTTTAATGGTCTATGGGTTGTCCAATTGCTTCTCCTTGTATGTAATTATTTCAGTTTTAGTAAGTAGAGTGTAGTTTGTTTTCAGTAATAAAGGCATTCGCCCGTAAAAAAAAGAAATTACCTAAATATTCAGATATATTATTTCGTATTTTTTACACAACGGTCGAACGGTCTTAATTCTTTACAGGCCGCGGCCGCCCGGTCGGGGACCAAATGACCATGCGCTTTTATTCCGGTACGTGAGTTTAGTTTATCGACGTGGCTCGATGCGGGGCTCCAACGGCCAGCGAGAATGACCGCGATAAATACACATGGACCGAATATAAAAAATGAGCGACAATCTCGCCCCAAGCCCCAACTTCCGTGTCGACAAGGGACCACAATCTTTATAGTTTTCGACCTCTCATAAATAGGAAAGTCACATAAACGGATTTAGTTACAAGATGTAGATATACTTCCTTAAAAACAAGCTCCGAAAGGAATCTAAATACGTTCTGTTTAATGTTCCTTATAATGAGTCGTGCTCATATAAAATGATCCTCTGTTTACTCATGCGAAGTTAACATGGTAATTAATGAGCTCGCATAATTTACACATATCGGCGATAAGCTGGATAAAGTACCTAAACATTATTAGTTCGTGTACGTACTCTGATAAGGAATTCTTCTCGACTCCTTATAAATGTTATCTAAAAGACTAAGCACCTTCATAATTAGATACCTACAAATTTTATGAAATTTTACATCCACCTAATCAAGTTATATGTAGCATCTTACTAAATGCTACGAGGGATGTAATAAGAAACCGAAACTAAAATTGAAAATATTTAGGTATACAAGTACGTAATAATATTGGTATAGTAATGAGTAGGTAAATGGTAGGTAACTATACGGTAGGTTTGAAGGGTATTGTAGCCAGCGAAATTACTGGGCATTATAAGACTCAACAGCTAATTGTCTCAGGGTGACGAGCGCAGTGCAGCGCCGCGCAGGATTTTGCAAAACAAAGTTTTGGGTGGTGCTGTTATTGTTATGGGGTGGCGTGTTGCTTTCCATCAGGTAAACGACCAGCTCGTCTCGTCATTCAGTAACATAAAAAAAAACCTTACTTCTGGTTACTAGTCCTACCATTTACTTTTATTAAACTCTATACTTGTCTAGTACAAAGGTAGAGTTACCATTAACTGTTTTAAAAAGTCTAGGATGGTAAAAAACGATACCTAATAATATTATGCTGGTTAAGACTAAGCTTCAGAGTCTTGAACATCGGCGCCAAGTTGCCAGTTTATCGGTCTTTTACCGGATACATTTCGGAGAGTGTGCGGACGGACGGAATTACAATTTTTTTTTACACTTAATAGATCTATGTTTGGCCACTATCTCGCCTGATGTGAAGCGATGATGTGGCCTAAGATGGAGCACATAGATCTAGAGAGAGACGGCAGTTGAGCGGCTGCTCAGACTTGTCTCCCCGATGGTTCACGGAACATCATCCCGAAACACGACTTGGTCGCTTGATGGCATGGGTTTGTTCGGACATGAACTTATTCCGCCATCCCCATTCCATCACCGGACGACCAGACGTACGGAAGCCGTCATGCATTTATTGTTGACATCCCTCCTGCTCGCACCAAGCGCTTCGTTTCGACCTTCATAATGCGAACGGCCAAGGAGTGGAACTCTCTGCCGGCATCTGTCTATATGTAATCTGGGTGTCTTTAAGACAAGAGTGAACAGGTTTCTTCTAGGCGAGCGTGCTACATCTTCGACCGCATCGTCACATAATAACAGGTGAGATAGCGGTCAAACGCAAGCCTATAAATAATATTTAAAAAAAATTGTCATAATATTTTTGTTGTAGGTTAGTTGAGCTTTTATCTCTGTAAGTATATATTTGTAAATAATTGTAAATACCTATTGCCTAGAGTGTTCCTAAAGTATATTCCAGCCATTTGGTCATGACCCGATATAATTTACAGAAATATAGTCTAATAACAATTCAATACATTTATATGTCCGTGATTTATGTAGCCATAACACGCTTGCTTGATTGAAAATAATGGCGTTTTTCCGTTTTTACGACTGTGTATCCCATACATTCCGTCGTTAAAACCTCCATATGCAACAGAAGCTGGAAAATATAGTGTTTACCCTTCATTTTACGAGGCTTTTCCCCAGATGGCCGTTAAAAACCCGCAGCAGAAAATCTACAACTGTCAAGGGAAACAGAACAGATATATGAGCACGTCAGTAAATAGAATGAAGTCCCGTCCCATCAGTCGCAGACTTGCAGGCAACGCAATTTTCTCGAGAGAGCCAAAGAAAAATAACCGGCCAAGTGCGAGTCGGACTCGCGTACGAAGAGTTCCGTACCATTATCTATAAAAACGGCAAAAATATCATGTCTGACGTATGGGAGCCCCTTTAAATATTTATTTTATTCTGTTTTTAAGTATTTGTTGTTATAGCGGCAACAGAAATACATCATCTGTGAAAATTTCAACTGTCTAACTATCACGGTTCATGAGATACAGCCTGGTGACAGACGGACAGACAAACAGACAGACAGATGGACAGCGGGGTCTTAGAAATAGGATCCCGTTTTACCCTTTGGGTACGGAACCCTAAAAAAGTTGTACAACGAGGCGTTTTTGTGTACTTTTCAACCGTGGTCAAACAGGACCAAGGACAAAGGTTCGCGGAAGCGTAATACTCGGTAGGGGTACTATATAATTATATCTCGTAGACTCGACTGATTTTTTTCAGCCAATTAAATATTTTGTTTCGTTCTATTTCTATGTTATATCTGCGCTAATATAAGCATAAGCCGACGTAACTAACAAATATTATAACTACAAACAGATATGCGACGATACATACATAATAAATAGGAGATGCAAATTTTTGGTTTAGTTTAGTTTTTGGAATAGCGAAAAATGCTCAAAGGAGTCTCGGGGCCGATTTCAATAAAAACAATTAATTAATTTGTTTTTTAATTTTCATACATTACGTATTCCTACCGTGACTATTCACATTGTACGAAATGGTGCTTTATTTTCAACACACATCTGAACTCGATGTCTTGCTTTTTGCAACTGGTAAAATTGACTTTGTTAGACATTTTTACCTAAGTGTTAATTTGTTCTCTCAAGCATGGTCCTGTGCGGTGGTCGGTGAGCTCGCCGAGTCTTATCCCCTTGCTTATTTTCTATAGGTATCTACCCCAAGGTATCCTTAACTAAAAAATCGGTAATTGATAACTTGGGAATATGTATTCTTAACTAGAATCAATAGTCCTGGGATTTTGAATTCGTACAATCATTAAGAAAGTCAAATGAAGCTGTGTTGAAAACAAGTGTTATCATTTTGAACCATTGATTAGTAATGTAAAAAAAATAAAACTTAGTACTTTCTGATAATCGGCCCCGAGCGACGCTCCAAGGCATTTTTCGCTATTCCTTATAGTTTCGGATTTGGCCCTCTACGCCCTGTTGAAAATTTCACCCTGTATCTCATTTATTATAATATATAATTCTACCCTGTATATCTGTATATAGATATACAGGGTATGTACTTTTCCATGTACATGGAAAAGTACATTTTTATTGAATTCTTATTTTCTATCTATGTACACCTAAGTAAAATCAGTACCAGTGCTTTCTATATATATGTATACTCGTACCTTCAATACGCTTTGTATTCCGTTCACTGGCCACAGTATCTAATAAAACTTTTATTTGTATTTCAGGAGCACGACCCTGAATATACTTCCCCTCAATAAAAATAACATCTGGGGTGGCAAAATTGGTGACCTACATCTCACATATACCTAGAGAAATGGAAGTGGAATATACCTAGTTTGGCTAAGTGTTTAGGTAGGTATAGGTAGGTATAACTAAGGGCTGTGCGCAGCTAAGCTTTATTTCTATGTACAAATAATTCTCCTTTACTGATTCTTTTTCTTTGTTTCATTTATTTGCAGAGAAATTTTTCCTTTGATATTGAATGCATTAGCGCATGCTAGGCGAAAATATTAAGATTTAAAATAATTAGGAAGAAGAAAAATGATATTGCTCGGGCAGGAATCGAACCTGCGTCGTCAATGCTTCCATTGATCAATGGATGGAAGCATTGACGACAGATGACGTAGAATCGTCCCCGTAAGACGATATAAGAAGGATAGAGAAAATTTGGTTGCTCGAGCAGTAGGCTCGGTGGCCCAGTGGTTAAGGCGTCGGGACGGTATTCCGAAGACGCAGGTTCGATCCCTGCCCGAGCAATATCATTTTTCTTCTTCCTAAATATTTTAAATCTTAAAATATTTCCTTATTCGTTTTATTCGTATAAAAATCGTATTGTTAGTAAATTATTTGCCGAAGCCGTTGTTGCTGCATATACCTACATTACTTTTCCCGAGACTTCGTCCGCGTGGAACACAGATAAATCCCATTGTCGTCTATTTTCGAGACCTTTAGCAAGAGCTCCCCAATATATGAGAGCGCGTACTACGAAGAGGTCAAGCTGTGTCTTCCTAATCACCCAACCGTTTGTGATGTAACATACCCTTTAAACTAAGTTGGGACTAAAATTACTAAATTCTGAAAATTAATTTAAAATCCGTTCAGCAGTTTTCAAGTCTATATCAACAACAAGGTAACAAACATACAAACAAACAAAAATACTACAAACCGTGGATTCATGTTTACCCTTTAAATAGTTTATCCCAGTTGTTTTAAAAAAAATATCTTTAGCGTTCAGAATTGGCTCCGTTACAATTTTATAATAGAAGGTAGGTAGGTATAGGTATGTATCCTGAACCTAGAGCTCAAGATATGTAGGTATATATTATCGTTAAATTAACTTCTATGTATGTTAATGTCTAAAAGCATATACCTATAATAGGTAATTAATCATACCTTAACCCACATAGGTAGGCATGAACGAATAAATGGGCTTTATTATTACTGGGAAATTCGGAAAACACGCATGTACTTTCCCTCCCCTTTTATTCAGAAGTTTCCCGGCTCCGCATTCAAGGCAAAGTGAACGCCCCAAAATGATGAATTATCCGCAGACCTCAATTATGTAAGACTAACGATCTTTATAAGTAGGGTATTATTGGGCATTCTACCCCACCTTCCGATTCGCTTTGCTCACTTCGTTCGCGTCGCTCTCTCCAGGTTGGGTAGTATGCCCAATAATACGGTAGTACTCCAAAGTTGATAATTTACGATACCGATGAGTGCGCTGTAACGATGCACATTAATGATCCTAGCGATCTCTCCGTTTGAAATGTTTTGATACAGATGGAGGTAGAACTTAATGTATAGATACATACCCTATCCTTTCAGTCGGGTGTAGAACGGATCTTCATAGAATTGTAATCCACAAACAATAATGGTAGATTAGAACGGTTATTTAGACTGGTCATGCTGAATTATAGATACATTCCATTCTATACAATTTAGTTCAGGTTAAAAAAGAGTCATTAAGAAAAATTGCTTGTAACCAGATTGTCACAAAGACCTACAGATTTTTTCAATGCTACTAACAAGAATATCTAAATTAAAATGAGCTTAACTAAGATGAGGTTGAGGTTTTCAAGATATCTGAATTAAATTAATATTTTTACATAGGTACTTCAAAGCACATTGGTTGTCAAGAAAATCACAATTGGAACAGGTTTATTTTTAAATTTAGGTCATTTTGGTTCATGTCTTCTCGAAGACATCTAAATTAGTATGCTTAGTTTTAGACCTGATTGGCTCATACCCTTCTCGAGGATATCTAAAACTTATTATGTTCTGTTTAGACTAGATTGGTTAATGTCCTACTCGAAGACACTTAAATTAGAACGTTTAATTCAGTCCAGATTGACTCATATCCTTCTCGAGGATATTGAAATTAAATTATTCTATTCTGACCATATCATCTTTGAGAAAACACCAATTAAAATAGCTTTTTTAATTTAGACCTGTTTGGTACATGTCCTCTTCGAAGACATCTAAATTAGTATGCTTAATTTAGACCTGATTGGCTCATACCCTTCTCGAGGATATCTAAAACTTATTATGTTCTATTTAGACTAGATTGGTTAATGTCCTACTCGAAGACACTTAAATTAGAACGTTTAATTCAGTCCAGATTGACTCATATCCTTCTCGAGGATATTGAAATTAAATTATTCTATTCTGACCATATCATCTTTGAGAAAACACCAATTAAAATAGCTTTTTTAATTTAGACCTGATTGGTACATGTCCTCTTCGAAGACATCTAAATTAGTATGCTTAATTTAGACTTGATTGGCTCATACCCTTCTCGAGGATATCTAAAACTTATTATGTTCTATTTAGACTAGATTGGTTAATGTCCTACTCGAAGACACTTAAATTAGAACGTTTAATTCAGTCCAGATTGACTCATATCCTTCTCGAGGATATTGAAATTAAATTATTCTATTCTGACCATATCACCTTTGAGAAAACACCAATTTAAATAGCTTTTTCAATTTAGACCTGTTTGGTTCATATTCTTTAATGTTGATAAAAATATTAAAAATACACTTACCGGTTTGATATATTCACAAATCCTAAATATCACTTAACAGTTTAATCACACATTTCATCACACATTATTACTATTACTTATTATTATTATAATTTATCAAATACTATATACATTTAATTTTAATTTAACGAAGGTGTCTTTCTCACGGTACAATAATGTAACAAGTAACTTGAATCTGATTTACCTACAGGTTTGACGTCATATAAGTATGCATCTGCACAATTGTCATAATGTACAGTCATAAACAAAAATGTTAATTCCATTGCTTCCATGGCATAGAGATTATTTGTTCTGATATGCAATCTAAAACTATTGTTTATTCTGTATATTTGATATAATTTACTTACATTTGAATAAGTGACAATACTTTTAGTTTATGTTTAAGTATGATTTTTAAAGGATTAAACTATCAAAGAAATCATCATCATTATAATTATATACCTTTGTCATTTGATAACATAATATATGTTTATCGACTCTATAATCAAAAACATTTGCGCTATAAGTTGATATGTTTTTATAGCATCAACATTAAAGCTGTCAAATGTATTTTGCACTCGACTGCCCACATTTACATGGACGCACACTATGGTTTTTATCAAAATGCTAAGCTATCACTTTTACGATTGTACAGTCAATTGCAATAGCAAGTAACCATAACACGAATGTAATTATATCAATTAAGTTACATAATATGTGTTCAACGTACAGATGTTTCTTTTAAGTTATAATTGATAAAGCAAGTTCTTTCAGATATCCTTGCTTGAATTATACAATATTATTAATCTAACAAACATAATCCATCTATAAAGTTATATTCAAATATTTATAAATGGTTTAACAAATCATTACTTCAAACTAGCTTATAGAACGTATATGCATCTGACTGTACGGAGTGTCTATGTGTGTATCCATGTATGTTACAGTATATTTACTAAACAGTACCCTAATCTTTTCAAGATCATTTTTTAGCGATAAGGCCTCCTATTGTTTCAACTTTTTGTATGGTTACTACTGCAATTTACTAGACAAAATTAGTAAAGTATTTGTCTATCTACTAACATATTAATCGCACATTATGTTAATTGATCTGGGGGTATTTGATAATTAATATTATTCATATAATATTGTACTACCATTAATCATGATATACGTAGAAAGCTAAATTTAGTTTTGATATATTAGATACAATACCGAGTGACATTCAAAACTGTAATCTATTCCTTTTTAAACAATACAACATCGTAATAGCAGTATACTTAGTAATAGAGCTGATGTACTGTTATGTGTCTGTTGGATTAAAATTTTAATGCATTGCTGATTTAGTGCATTATGCTTATTCCATGGTTTTTGAAAAATATAGCATTACAGAGCTGGGAAACTAACTTGCCGCTAAGTTTCACGGTGCCGCCTGTATTATTACAAAAACGTAACAAGCAGCATATGTCTTACACTCGGAATTGGTCATAAATGTTATTGAATTAACGTTTATTTTAATTTTTATTTCTAAATTGCTGACAATATATTTCATATTTGTATAAAAAGGCAGGTTCCTTTCTAGATTAATTACTTTTTATTTAATTCTCTTCAGTGACAAGTTGCTCCAGATTACGCTTCAATAATGTACGTAAGTGATTTTCTCTCTATTTTTTATGTAACTGAATGACAAGATGAACCTACCTCTGACAATTTTTAATATTACATTTTATTTGACTATAGTTTTCGCTCTGTTATTTTGTTGTGACGAGTCTCAACTTAAAATTAATTCCATATACCAACATCTGAATGTGTTAATATTACTTTAATTGTGTTGATGTTGTATAAGTTAATAAAGAATTTTTGAATTTGAATTTTGAATTATTATTTTTACAGGTCTGATGCAGAGTATGACGAAGACTACTCCTCTACCACTGAGGTACGCGTAGAAACACCGAAGCTGAAAAAAAAGCAGCCGACTAAACGCAAGGCATCCGCTAGCACCTCGACATCAACTACCGATACACCATCGCCTGACTTGATCCAGTAAGTACCCTTACATATCTATACGCTTTAAGTGATAGGACCCTCCATTGTACTACCATAGTTAAGGACTTTTTGAGCTCTCATTAGTTTTTTTTTTTGTAATCTTGTTAAACAACAAAGTGATTTATATTGTATACAGTACACATTCCAATCAGGTACCTACTTACTGTCTTAATTAAATGTTTCCTCGACATGGATCCATATTAGATAAACCAAACGTCTTTATGTACCTATTAACTTGCTATTTACTATTAGTGACTTGATCAGTAGTTATTCTCGGTTAACAGATATCACGATTTACTATATATTAATACATGTATGTTTTTATTACAGAAAAAAGCGGAAGGTTAAAGAAGCGGATGTTTTCGCAATCCTCAAATCGGAAGAGGAGAAACTTGCAAATGCACAGTTACAACAGGCGAAGCCTTCCACTATTTCATGTTTCACCGCTCGAGTATCGACAGGACAAGTCAGGCGGACAACTGTACGGAGCGGTAAGTTTTTCGTGGATCTAAAGCTTTACAATACGGATGACTGGGTGTTATACAAGCCCGAAGAGCGCTACAAAAAAGCTTTGTCATACGTGAAATTGCAATTAGACTCTGATTGCGCAGAATGGGATGCCATTCAACGTTTTCTCGGGCTGGCTCATATGAGTTTTGAAAAAAGCGAATCTGTATTTTATAAAGATTTAAATAAAACCAAGAAATAAATGCATAAAATGCACTTTTATTGAAATCTTTATAGATTATTTTCAGATACCTAGATAGGTGGTATATGAAATGTACTATTAACTTTTATTTTCTTGTCTGAGTTCTTGTATTTTGAATTGTTTCACTTAGTTATTAATAATTGTGAGCTCAGGTAGATAGATGTTTTGATGATAATTTAGTATTGTTTATATTATAGTATACACATATTTACATTCTGATAATATAATTTTACACAGATTTATAAAAGTAGTCTAAAAATACTACTTTTAATTCTTCATAATGCCGTATTGCACATTATGTAAGGTTTCTGTTAAAAATACATCTTGGGTAGGACATTTACGTAGTAATGCGCACAAACAAAATGATAACAATGTAATACACAGCGACGGTGTAGACATTGTGACGACAGCATTTCGCTCTCGTATTGCAACATACAGAATAACAGCTCATGACGGTTGCGAACAAAGGTCACTAGAGATTTTTTTTGATACAATTGGTCAAAAGGTAAAGTCACTTTTAAACGAATCACTTAATAAGCACACTTGTTTAAAAGTAAACTTCGAACTTTATGGCATGTTTTTGATGTTAAAGAATAACAATCAAGAAATGAAGTCTTTTGGTACTAAAAATATTGTGCTTTACAATAGTTACGATTTTGATTCGGTATTTTTAGACATTTGTAGCGTATTGAAGACGAAGGTTGAGGAATTTATGGAACAAGATAGCGGTTGGACTTTTATGAACAACTCACATTTAGAAATAAACATTAATAAGTACCAACCGATGGGTGGTTCAAAGTTTATAGTATTGCCTAAAAAAATAAAAAATAAAAAGGCATGCCTTAATATAATCAACAATGATGATTACTGCTTTATGTGGTGTGTAACAGCTTTTCTTCATCCGGCTTTGAAACATCCCGAGAGAGTATCTTCATATCCTGACTTTCGTTCTATATTAAACGTGGATGGGATGCAGTTTCCCGTAACATTTACAGACATAAAACTGTTTGAAAAAAATAATCCAAAGATAAAGTTTATAATCTACGGTTTAAACAATAAATGCATGATCGTAGGTCCCTTGTATAAATCAAATACTCTTGATAATAACAATAACAAAACTATACATTTATTATTTCTTGAAAATGGTGCTTCTTCGCACTATTGTTTGATCAAAGATTTATCCAGGCTTGTTAGAAGTCAAATTACCAACCATCATGGTAAGTTATACTTGTGTGATACTTGTTTTGTATTTTTCAACACAAACGATCAGCTGGCAAAACATGAGTGTGGGGGTATTATAACAGTTTTACCTGAGAAAGGCTCAGTAATAAAATTTAAAAACTATAAACACAAACAGGATATACCGTTCATTATTTATGCAGATTTCGAATCCTTGTTAGAAAAGCAGAACAATGGTCAAAATTTAGATAATTCCAGTTCGAATACTACTACATTAAATCATCACGTGCCTGCGGCATTCGGTTATCATATTGTGTGCTCTTTCGATGAAAATTTAAACCGCTATGTGTCTTACCGTGGACCTGACTGTCAAACCAAATTTATTGAGTCAATTTATAATGATATTTCGGAGATCAACAAAACATTAAGCTTAAATGTTCCGATTCTTTTTAGTGAAACCGATGCGGTACATTTTCAAAATGCAACTCATTGCCATATATGTGACCATTTTCTATATTCAGATAAAGTCAGAGATCACAATCACATAACTGGTCAATATCGTGGAGCAGCTCATAGTAATTGTAACTTGCAATATAAATTGCATAAGTTTGTACCTATTGTTTTCCACAATTTGTCAGGATATGACTGTCATTTATTTATAAAAAAATTAGGGGAAGCTCCAGGACCTATGAAAATTATTCCAAAAAACAAAGAAAACTATATTTGTTTTACTAAATTCGTTCCAGTTTCAGAAAATGAGTTTGTTCAGCTTCGTTTTATAGACTCGTTCAAATTTTTAGGAACAAGCTTAGAAAAATTAACAAGTTCCTTGAATGAAGATGAGTTTTGGCACACGAATAGTTATTTTCCCAGTGATGATGAATTGAGGTTAGTCACCCGTAAAGGAGTGTATCCGTATGAGTATATGGATAAATGGGAACGGTACAAAGAGCAATCTCTTCCAGCTAAGAAATATTTTTACAGTTCACTTACCAATGAAAATATCTCTGAAAAAGATTTTAAGCATGCACAATTGGTTTGGTTAACATTTGACATTCAAAATTTAGGAGAATACACAGACTTATATCTAAAGACTGACGTACTTTTATTGACAGATATTTTTGAAAACTTCCGAAAGACCTGCAAAGTTCATTATAAGTTAGACCCAGGATTTTATGTCACCGCACCAAGTTTATCTTTTGATGCAATGCTTTTGCAAACTGGTGTCGAATTAGAGCTCATTGATAATTTAGAAATCATAAAACTTTTTCAAAGCGGTATTAAAGGGGGTATTTGCGTCTGTACACATAGACATGCTAAAGCTAATAACAAATATTTACCTAAGTATAATCAGTCACAGCCTGATTCCTATATTGCATATATTGATTGCAATAATTTGTATGGATTTAGTATGTGTCAGTCATTGCCTATATCAGATTTCAAACTATTAGAAAGGAATGAAATAGATAATTTAGATGTGAATAACATCTCAAATGATGCTGAGTATGGTTATGTACTTGAAGTTGATCTTTGCTACCCAGAACATTTGCATAGCAAACATAATGATTTTCCGTTTTGTCCTGAAAAATGCATTCCTCCAGGAGGAAAGCAACCTAAACTTGTACCCAACTTATATGATAAATACTTCTATGTCATTCATTATGTTCACTTAAAAACTTGCCTCCAACACGGTCTTGTCTTAAAAAAAATACATCGCGCTATTGTTTTTAGACAAAGACCATTTTTAAAAAAGTATATAGATTTTAATACGACTTTGCGCCAAAAAGCAACATCGAGTTTTGAACAAGACTTTTTTAAACTGCTCAACAATAGTATTTTTGGTAAAACGTTAGAAAACAATGAAAAAAGAGTCAACGTAAAGTTAGTAAGCGAATGGAATGACGATCAGAACAAAACAAAAAAGAAAATATGTGCTTACAGGTTAATCGCTAGCCCTAATTTTCATAGTGCATCTATTTTTACTGAGAATTTAGCAGCAATACAGCTAAAACCCGATCGCGTGGTATTAGATAAACCTATATACGTAGGGTTTACTGTTCTAGAATTGTCTAAAAGTCACATGTATGATTTTCACTATTCGATCATGAGACCTCACTATAATAAGCGATTACAAATGTGTTATACTGATACTGATAGTTTCATATATCATATAAAAACCAAAGACTTTTATAAAGATCTTAAAGAAGTATTTCTAGAATACTTTGACACGAGTAATTTTTGTGTTGATAATATATTTGGCCTACCTTTAATAAATAAAAAGATACCTGGCCTTTTCAAAGACGAAATGTGTGGTAAAATAATTATGGAATTTGTAGGTCTTCGCGCAAAACTGTATTGCGTAAAAACCGATGAGTGTACTATAAAAAAAGCGAAAGGAGTGAAGGGGTCTGTAGTGCGTGATTTAAAAATATCTGACTATGAGAACACTTTATATACAGGCAATATTGTTAGAAAAGTAAACGTTTTGTTTAAGTCGATAAAACATGAGATATATACAAGAAGTATTAACAAAGTTGCATTATCTAACAATGATGACAAACGTTTAATTGCTAAAGATAAAATAGCCACGGTTTCTTGGGGGCATATCACAATATTAGGGTTCAAACCAGGTTATTCGTAAGCCTAATAATGTAAAAAAATAATTTTATTAATAATTTTTGTAATTCAATCTGAATGTAAATATGAATTATTAGAATGTAAATGTGTACCTAAGTATAATTTAGAAAGTAAATCTAGTTCATAGAATTATAAAAATATGATGTGTTATTTTACCTTTTATAAGTATTTTATAAGAACTGGTGTTAAGTACTGCATAAAATTGTGTCTGTTTCTTACATATTAATTTTAGCGTAAGCTGAACAGAAAAATACTTTCTAACATTGTTAACTGTCAATACCACCTAAATTATAATAAGCCCATATTGTTCATTGCACTATTTTATGAATTATGTTGTGTACTTTGTACTAATAAAATTAACTTAATATTACCTATTATTTTTTATTTCAAATTCCTAGCATCACAGTAGTAAAAAAAATATAGATACAAAGAAGAATCCTATTAGGCAGGTAACTTTCCATCTAACACCTAATTATTTATTAATTCAAAACAAGATTGAACAGGTTTACGGAATATATAGGTATCATGTTTATAACTTCAGTTATTGCATAAGCTTACTAACATTATTAAACACGAGTGTTAGATTACGAACAAGTTGAATCGAGTTTGATTAAAGTGAAAAGTATTTCGCTTACATTACAAAATAAAAAGGTATGCCTTCGAAACATGATAGGAAGACGCCTCGCTAGTTAAGTAATTCATTCAAATATCAGTTCCTGCAGGAGACACTCGTTATAAATCCAAAAATAAAAGTGATAAATAATAAATAATTGTTACAGCCCGCCTACCCAACAATCTACGCGTAAGTATTCACCTATTACTGTACATTACTACTGTATACAATATTATTTAATGCTTATTAAAGTTTTTTATTATTATAATTAACATTTTTTTCCTTTGTTTACAGAACAATAATGGCAGCAGAGCCGGATCCAATGTGGTTACCTCATGCTCAAGATCCGTTGGCTGGATGGGACGAATATGAGAGGATTATGAGAAACGAACAACGTTCTGTAGCGGCTGAAGAACCCACAAGCAAAACAAAAAATAAGAGAAAGCGCAAAGTTAAAGATGCTGTATCATACGTGGTCAGTAAAGCGCCAAATAGAGGATATCGAGTAGTGAAAATTCAAATATACGATTTTAACGAAAGATTGAATGCTAATTGTGAAAGTGTTCGTGTTCAGTATACTGTAGTGGATCCTATAGACGATATAATGAATTTAACTGAAACTATTGTAACTAAAATATCTAAAAAATTGTCGGAAGCTTTAAATGACTAAGTGTATAAATGTACATGTTTTTCATGTACCTATTTTTAAGGTTTCTAACAATAAAGTTATTATCTATCTATCTATACAGTTATCTAGGTATTCAATGTTTGTAAATAAGTTAATTAAATAAAATAGTGTTTGTTGTATATTGAGTTTTATTTTAGGGTACCTACTTAGTGAATTCTAATAACTCTAATTCTAAGAAAAAATATATTAAAATAATAGGATTCTTATTTAAATAATGCTAAATACAACAGTGATATTTTGATTTCACCCTCACTTATCATTATTACAGGAACAGGTATGTCAATGAAACAATTTAGAAGGATAATTAAAAATATAATTTTACTACTTTAATAAACTTACGTCGACAGATCGGGCATTTATTATTTAAAGATAGTGTACACTTTGCACAGCTTACCGCATGACCACAAGGTATAAAGCACATACAAATTTCTTCATTTAAACAAATTTTACATGTCATGTTCTTGTAGTTCATGTTTACAGCACTCTCAAACGTTTGATTCAATTGAAATATTTCAGAGTTTTCAAATTGATCACATTTTTTTCTGTCTTTGTTTATATTGTTTATGTATTGTTGTCCTTTCACACATAAAACATATGGACAATATTGAAAGATACTTGCATGCTCTTCCCAAGGCATGTCTCCAGAGGTCCAATCCTTAAGACCCCCACCACAAAAGTAACAAACAACTTTATCACTTAGTCCTGTATAAAAAAATCCTGCATCGGCCATATCTAGAGGTGTCTGAGTTAAACCTTGGGGCCAGGAGTCAAAACTTTGCAAACGTTTTGCTTGAAGAGTATAAAGAGGGTGAGCAGGCTGCTTGAGCTCCATCAAAAGTTATTAATTTTATCAGTATTAGAAATCACGCTCACAACACGTCCTGTTTACTATAGTCAACTGGCTGTTGTGTTACCCATTTACACTAACTTCATTGAATTGAGAGCACTTATTTCATAATAGGTATGTGACGAATTCAAGTATCTAACAATAAATAAAACAAACAGTACTGAAAACATCAATTATATTATCAAAGAATACACATTTAAAACTAAATAGGTACAACACATTTCTTAAAACGTATTTCTTAAATCGCATATATTTATTTTACACATTATTTTAAATTTTAAATTTTATTATTTTATTTTCGATTTCGTCAAGCAAAAACATATTCATATTCTCATTATACCATTTTTTAATTATAACTACATTTTTTAATGCACACACTTTTGTATGGAACATACAATTTAATAATGCCTCGTCCTTAAAATTATATTTTTTATACAACATAAATAAATTAGGACAACCTTTTTCACTAATATCTATAATAGAACAATTGTTACATATTGTTTTTACCCATTTAATTTTTTCCATGCCTTTCACGAGTATAATTTTATTTTCCAAAAAAGGTGCGATTATGCGTTTGAGCTCATGACATTCAATATATCCTTCACGCCAGCGAGTACCACGGTTTTTTTGTATCCACATTACATGCCTCTTTTCTACAGGTGTTAGATCAGAAAATGGAAATGGTGGTTTCACTAAAAACGTTTGTGTATATTCATCCGTGGCTAGTGCAAACTCCTTTACAATAAAGTTATTAGATAAATCTTTAAAACCTTGAACATCAACTATAACCAATTTTGAATTCATGATATTTTCTTAATGATATTGCTCAGAGGTTTATATTCTACAATGCAATCGTTAAGTATCAAACAATATGCAGTAGTATTTTCTGGAAAATTGGAATCGGACTCAAGTTCAACACGTACGTCTATAGGTCCTGACTTCAGATTTTCGTTTTGACGTGAACAGTCGACAACAAATAAAGGAGCTTTATTTTTAAAGTCGTCGTAACTTAACAACGGTTCTGGACGACGTCCATAATAAGACTGTTGAAATTTAGCATATTGCTCGTATAATATCGAGAATTTGTCCTCTTTAAACTTGATGTTCATATTTTCATAAGGGAAATAACAAGAATTTAAAAATACTTTAACGTTACTGATATTACAGTGATCAAATTGAGACATATCAATTTCTGCTCTTCGCTTGCGATTCGTTTGTAAACCTACTATTATGTACCTAGGTTTTTCTATTTGAGATGATGTTTTAATTGACCATGTGTGTTTAGTGGTTTGCGGAAGTGCAGAATACTCATATAGATCCCAAGTTCTAAACACTATATTAATGGAACGATCTCTTTCTAAACATTTAAGTAAATTAATTCTTTCACGATCAGACACTTTTATATGAGGAACACGCCATGTAATTTGCTTTATTTCTATATCTTGAATAACTTCTCCAGTGTCTAACTTTAGTGAGTTGAGACACGTATTGCTCCGAAGTAAAATAAGTTCATGTTTACAGTTCATAACAATTTTGTTATAATCTTCTGCAAATCCTAGTATTTTATTAAGAGGTATTGACACTGTAAAATTTCCCTCATGTTTGCTTGGATTACCGTTGATGTCCCACCCCCAACATTTGGACACCTTAGACTCGTTGTCATTCATGGATAATAGACACTTCATGATAGTAGTTATACCAGCATTTTTAATTTTATCTATTTCTACTCCATTAAGCTCATAGCGAATATCTTGGAAAAAGAAAAGCACTGGATTGTTTGTGAACTGTACTTTGCTTACTTTGGTTTTTGTGTCCTTTTTATACACATTGACACAGCCCTCCAAATACAAGGTACTTGCCGAAGGTAATACATACAAATCCTGTTGATTGATTGGTATTCGTATCTCATCGTTTTCATTAAAACTAGTTACATAAGGTTTATATGAGTGATATTCAATACTTTGAATAGAATTGTCTTGAACAAGAGGTTCAACTATATTTAATATACTCATTTTAATAATCCAATTAATTTGAGAAACTTTTTGTTTTCTCTTGTTAATTTAATTTTAGGTCTGTTTTTCTTGATAATGTGTCTAGAAGTGACTGGTTTTGCTGTAGTAACCGAGTTTTTATTGAAATCGATCATTTTTTCTTGAGATGCAGATATAACTGAATGTCTTCACCGCGTAAATTTACAAGATTATTTTTTGCATCTACTATTCTGATCAATATAGAACTGATAGAGTTTTGATTAACAGGAAAATAAATTATATTCTTGGGAATTTCAATAATTCTATAACCTGGGGGTACATTTGGAGCAAATTCGTGAATAATATGACTAGGTTTTCCGTCTGTATATGATCCTCTTATAATATCACATTCGATCCTTAACACTGTTGACGATAGAATGTTGACGGGCAATCGTGATTCTGTTAATATATTAGCTTTCAAGGTTTCTTCACCGAATCCAAATATTTTTGCAAGTGATGGACTTTTTTCAAAATGTATATCTTTAGAACATATAATTGAAGTTCTTAAGGTGTTATTGTTAGAACTCAAATTGAAACTGCAATCTATAACATTCTCCCTTAAATAATCACTAATGTCATTAAGCTCATATGAACCTTCAGGTATTTCTACAACTTGATCATTACCATAGTAAAATTTATTGTTTTTACTATCGATATTAGGTATAGAGTTAAACGTGGAGAAGTACAGCAATCCACATTCATATTCACCATCAAGTTGAAGAGCAGGTGAATAATTTGTAACTGATGTTGAAGTGCAGCTCGATATAGACAGTGTGAAAGACATGTTGCTACTAATAATTACTTTTGATATTTTACAATATTTATACGGTTTTTCCAAAATTGTCTTAAAAACTTTATACATAAATGTCCACAATTAACCGTGTCAAAACTTTGAAATTTAGTATAGTTGTATAAAATTGTCTTATTTTTTAAATAATTAATTAACTCTAAAGGTGGTTTTAGATCACCGAAGCTATCGAAATATTCACAATATTTTTTATCTTTTACATAAGCTACCCAGTGAGTTCCTTCATTGTCACTATTATCTAAATTGATTATACCACATTCAATATTTTTAGGAAATTTCGGTAACCTGTCTCTCATGTAAACTCCTCTGAAATATGGTATGTTACTCGCATGTTGCAAGATATCTAAATCTGTAAGTGCTCGTCTGGGTAGCTTTTTATTTAGTTTTTTGAAGTGTTTAAAAACAACCCGTTTCCTTTTTTGTATGGCTTAATGTACATGCCTTTACCCAAAGCAATAGCTTCCATAGTTCTGTTATGACGTTCACATTCCTGTAAATCTTTTTGAGAAACTTTGTAATCATTAACTGCTTTCGCTATACCTGCTGCACCACCTGATAGGGCACCTAATGCTGATAAACCAGCGAATATGGGTATTAAAGGTAATATTCCACCAACTTTTGGGATTGGTATAACTCGAGGTAAAATAACCTTTTTATTAGAAAATAATTTCTTAGCTACCAAATGTGCCATTTTTATAGCTGATTTGTTATTTTTCGGTTTAAATTTCTTAAGATGCTTACTTATTCTACCAATCACGGAACTAAATTTTTTCACCCCTGCACCTACTTTCACTTTTGTTTTCATTACTTTGTTGACTAACCAGGAAGCCAACTTTTCCCCTTTTGTAGCATTCTTTGCTTTCATCCTTCGCTTAGCCATATTCATAAGCTCTATATCAGCTTTATGACGATCTTCTAGATTTGAATAATTGGTGTAAGCTATATCGTGCTGCTTACAAGCTTCGTCTAATTCGTTGACTCCTTTGTCACCACGTAATAAACGTTCGCGTAACCTGGTACCAGGTCCACAATAATTATATCCAGGCAAATGTAGCTCAAACGGCAACTTATTAATAATTTTATCCACAAGTCCACCTCCTTCCATTGATATTAGTCTAATAATAAAATCTTAAACATTTCATTGTTTATATAATTTTATAGAAGATCTTTTTTATCAATCCATGAATTTTCACTGTCCTTTAAACCTAGCCACTTAACAAATAACTTGTTACCGTTTTTTCTTATGACTTTTTCAACTAAATAAACACCAGGGTGTTGTGTCTTCATTAGCTCCTGATCATAAAACGTTCCTAGTATGTTTTGTTGTCGTTGATCTTGAATATGATAAGTAACAGGTTTTGAATTATTTACTTTGACAATCGTAAAAAGTTCGGTAGACCAGTTAGGAGTAAAACCTTTTTCAAAAATTCCCTTATATTTGCTTATTCTCACTTGATCTCCCACGTTAAATTTAACTTTCATAGGTTTTGATACCTTGTGACTTTTTATAATATTATTCAAAACTTGCATTTCATTTGATGAATTAACATTCAAAGGCTTAAATTTTGTTATACGATGCACAGTATCATTATACTCATCTGTTATTTTATTTAATGGCTTCCCTACCCATTTATAATTTCCGATTAAATAAAAGTATTTATATAATTTATTCTTCAAAGTTCTGATTAATCTTTCCACAATTGATGCCTTTTTTACAGAATATGTAGAATAATGATTAATTTTGTATTTTTTCATTAAATTATTGAAACAGTCATTATAAAATTCTTTTCCTAAATCAGTTTGTAAATGTTTTGGTCTACGACCAGTACTTAATATGTTTGCAAATGCTATTGAAATTTCAGTTTTAGACTTACTTTTAACTGGAATAGTCCATGCAAACTTAGAAAATGTATCGATAACAACTAAAACAAACGTATAATTCTCATTGATTTTCTTTAAGTTTTGCATATCAATTAAATCCGCTTGCCACAAATCATCAATTCCTTTTAGTACCACATGACAACGTTTAAAGTTTTTTCGGGCTTGTCGGTGAATTTCATTTATTATTCCTTCTTTGCTCATTTTTTATAATTGGTTAACGGTATAGATTTGCTCGTGTTTCTTGTGAACCGTGTTTGGTGACTGATGCAATAATCCTTGAATTAAACTTTTTATATTTTCCAATTGCATATCTATTTCATGTTTTGTATAAAAATCTGTAATTATCTTATCAACGTACTGTTTATTTATAACATCATCACTAGAAAATGGTATTTTAGAAACTTTAAGACTATTCAATTTTAGATCGCATTCACCATTCAAGAGTTTTACCATTTTTTTATCAAACAAATCAGACGTTTCCGTTGAACGCATCCGCTTGTGAACGTGATGTCCAAACTTGTCAATATTCATAATGTGTTAATCAGTTGACCACTTATAAAGAACTGAGAAAATATTTCTTTTACTTGATTTATATCTAATGAATTACATCCGCTTCACGTAATTCTTCGATAATGGAAATTATTTCATTATCCAACCCGGTGTTTCCAGCATCGTGCGAGGCAATTAATAGTTTCAGTCTTTCAACTAGTTCATTTGGATCATCCCAATATACAAAGTCTACGTTAGGTTTCACTTGTTTTAGTAATGACAATCCAGAACCATGCACTAGGCTTTCAGTACTGGTATGTTCTTTACAATGTTTAAATAACGGTTTAATAATTTTGAGGTATTTTGTACCTTTATTACTTTTTATAGCTTTTTTTGAACTGAATTCTCGTCGGTGAGCATTAGTATCTAATAAAATTTGTTTATAATTATTTAAATCGCTTTCAGATATAAAACTTAAATCTGGAATCTTTTTAAATAATAATTCGTTTAATCCCATCGTTTTATTGTACGTGGAACCAGCAATAGAAATTGTATCAGAAGTTAGAGCAATACGTGTATTTCCAATTTTCAGTTTCCCCCGATCTAATCTAGCACCATACGGAATATCTTTAAAAACTTGCGAAGATAATGACCAAGAACTTAGATCATTAGAGTCTAATGATTTAAAGGACATTTCGCTCTCGTCCAGATTTTCATTACTGCTCTTCAAGCTTCCAGAACTTTCTTCTGACTCATAGACGCTAGGAGATTCATTATTTTTGCTAGTTTTAACATTAATATCAAAATAATTTGAAGACTGCAGGTTGACATCATCCTTTTTTACTTCTTTTGTATACTTATCATGTAGATTATGATTTATTTCATTATTGGGTTGAAGTGAAACGTTTCTTGACACCATTTTTTGTAGTGGTTCTGTAATCGGCTTCAACACTGTTTCAATAGCATTGTTGTTATCCATTTCAAAATTTCGCATCTGCTTAACTTTTCTTTTAACGCATTCAGCAGATTTAATAATTTGTTCTTTTAATTGTTTTTCGGTACTCATTTTGTTTTAAAGACTGTACTCGTTGATGTCAGAATTAAAAATGATCATGTAAAGACCCTGCTTCTTTATTAGTACTAACAAACGTTCTATTCAAATACAACGAATGTATCAAAGTTCTTTCTATAATGACCATTATTTTTTTCGGAATCTTTATTTATTACCAGAAAGTCATACGGAACACTCCAGATTTTTGCACACATATCTCGGAACTGCTTCCAAGACATATCCGAAGTCACGTGTTCATCATAAACATGTCTTAGATTAACATCGTCTTGTTTGAAAATAATTAAAAGGTTTGCATTGTCTCTAATAAGCTGCTTTGGAATCTTGCTGTACGTTTGATTTAAATAAAAGCAATCTATATTTTTATGCCTTCCCATAGCAAAATAATCACGTATATTATTTTGTTTCTCGCAGGCTACGTCATCAAAAACTATGATGGAATTGGGTTTAGCTTCTTGTGGGCTCAAAACATTTTCATTATCAGTATATTTGCAAAAATATATTTCAGGCACCATTTTTAAAACGTGTTCTAAATAAATATATTTTGGTTGGTACAAAGTTTTTGAATAAATATAAACGTTCAAGAATTGCAAACCATCTTTATGCAAAAGAAGGCCAAGTATCAGATTCGTTTTACCACAATTAGACGGACCGCAAATAACGCATCGGATACTGTTGGGTAGAAGCTTTCCATGCTTACTCGAACCTTTCTTCAATGATGCACAAACGTTATCAAAACTTAATGAATTGGGTTGTTTTACGAATAACATGTTTGCATCCCAAAAGATGGAACATAAATACATTTTTTTCATTCAAGTTCAGTAATTTATATAAGCACGAAACACTCTCGTTCATGTTTTTTGATGTTCTTACGTAACAGTGCGCTCATCGGTATCGTAAATTATCAACTTTGGAGTACTACCGTATTATTGGGCATACTACCCAACCTGGAGAGAGCGACGCGAACGAAGTGAGCAAAGCGAATCGGAAGGTGGGGTAGAATGCCCAATAATACCCTACTTTTATAAGCTTTTATTTAGGCAGTAACGTGGTGTAAAATATTATGGTTATTAATTTCACACTGGACAAGATTTTACTAAAACTTTTTTTAGATAAAACAGCAGCTCGCGTTATTTTCAAAGATTATTTTCAGTGTTGAAGGTCTTGGCCCAGTCATTATAACGAGGCAGATACCTAGTCTTTTAGGGCCTTATTAGTAAACGCTGTTTGTAACCTTGTTGTTTAACATTTCGTCTCTGTCGAACATATTCGTTTCAACAAAAGTTGAACAGTGACAAAACATGTTAAACATTTATATAGCTCTTATTTACCGATTTTGTTTATGTAGGTGTATAGTAGGTTTCTTTGGCGTATTGGTTGGGTAGTTCAGATCATGTCTCATAAACCACGTAGGACTCGAGTTCGATTTGGAAAAAAAATTGTTTTCTTCTTCAATTTCTACACAGATAGAAAAAAGTGCAAATATTCAGTTAGTATTCGTTTCTGCTGTGGGTGTTGTGGAACCATAGTCTTCTACCTACGAGTATGTATCATTCCAGACGATTTGTCAAAGCATGATATAGGATGCCATTCAATTGGAAGCTCAACTATAATAAAGCTTTTTTCCTTTTCGCAATTGCATCAAACTGATTAGCCGTCGGATCAAACCTGAGGCAAAGCATGAAATCAAAAGGACTCCCTAATGTTAAATGCCAATGAAAAAGAACACAAATAGCCAATTAAAAAAATGAATATACTCTTATTTTGCAACTGGCTGAAAAATGTATTATTATAATGGTATAATAATACATTTTTCAGCCAGTTGCAAAATAAGAGTATATTCATTTTTTCATGGGAAAAAGAAGTAATTTCTTAACGGTTTCATCAGAACATGATACTTGTTATTAATAACAAAGAAGCTCCAAGAACTTAAAAGTATTTTTTTCTTTAAAATTTGAAAGTAAGGAAGTTTTGTAGCGACTTCTGATATTAAAATATAAATCAACAGAAGTTTCCGATGCATTCTTCGCCTTTGGACTCCTAACTGGATATTTACCTTTTACTTCATAACCCTTTTTAAATAATATGAAAAAGAAACTATAATAAGTAGTAGTTATGGCAAACTTACAACAGAGACACTAAATTCAATAAGTAACTACGAGTATATATAAAAATTAGAAACAAATATTACGAAGCGGGATTGCATGCTAAAGATGGAAACTGTCAGACGTATCGGTACCTAATACCTAAACTCTAAATTGTCTATATTTTACCACGTTTTTATTAAGTCACTTTCTTGTTTGTCTGTCTATCTGTCCTTCCGGGTGGAATCTTGCAACTTAAATTTCGGGCACTTTCCGATTAGCTATCCGGCTGAAACTTTCGGAGTAGCTCACAACTTGATGACAATGCATTCTAAATCCATTTATTAGCACGCACTGCCGACCTAACCTCAAAAACCGCATAAAAGCGCAGTTTTTAAATTAGTTTTTTAATTTGTCATTTTCATGTTTATCAAATTGGGGTTCCTTAGACCCAGAGCGTTTAAAACTAGGACCATACCATACCATTACCATCTTAGCTACAAAACAACATAATACTAATTACGACTTAGCATTAAAAACCTACGTACTGAAACATAACATTTTATGTAAAAATCAATGTATAATTGGCGGAGTAATCGCGTAACAAACACACAAAAAAAAAAAAACATACCGTCGAATTGTAAACCTCCTCCTTTTTGAAGTCGGTTAAAATATAAACTCAAGTAACTAAACAATACCTACATTTTATGTTAAAAATATAAACACATGTAATGAAACAATCTATTTTATGTTAAAAATATAAACGCGCGTAATGAAACATTTCCCTCTCGGAAATAAACTCTGACAGTAATTAAACGCTGAGCGAAATAACCAACACATAATTGTGTGAAATAAAATACTTTTGCCGTCATTTTGGTAAATACATATTCCAGCAGTAGGTAACCAATCTCATAGAGGCTTTATTTTATTAAATATATCGAGCAATCACTGTTTCAACGCATTGTGTGTTCAGTGTGTTAAAGGCCCAGACGTCGAACGCTAAAAACGCAATTGAGAATTTAGACGAGTTTGTAGGATAGGTAGTACGTAGTATATCTTCTAAAGATAAGAAATTTCTTATTGCATTAACAAACAACAGGTACACAGCTACTTCAAGTACTCAGTATCTACTTCACTATACATAAGCAATGTACCCACAGTCAGAGTGCAAAATGAGTAAATTCAGCTTGTGCTGTGGTCACATCGTAAATAAGACGCAGCGCTGTTTTTAGGGTTCCGTACCCAAAGGGTAAAACGGGACCCTATTACTAAGACTCCGCTGTCCGTCTGTCTGTCTGTCTGTCCGTCTGTCACCAGGCTGTATCTCATGAACCGTGATAGTTAGACAGTTGAAATTTTACAGATGATGTATTTCTGTTGCCGCTATAACAACAAATACTGAAAAACAGAATAAAATAAATATTTAAGGGGGCTCCCATACAACAAAGGTGATTTTTTGCCCTTTTTATAGATAATGGTGCGGAACCCTTTGTGCGCGAGTCCGACTCGAACTTAGCCGGTTTTTTTATTCAATTTACACCTGTGTTCGAACTGGTTTTCGTCGATATAGTACTTAATAGTTCATTCTGTTATATTATTATTATTGTGTATGCAAATTGTAGTAGGTACAACCTGTTTATGCACCTACTTGTAGATAGAGTTCCAATAAATAATACCTATTGTATTTTGTGACCAATGTAACCAAAAAGCCAAAGAGTACTCTACCCTTGTTAAAGCACAGAGTAGCTAAACACCAGAGACGTCACTGGTCTTTTACCCTCGTTTGATAAATAAAGACTAGACTCGGATGAGAGACGCCACGTCCCTCAGGGGGTCAGGTGTCGTGTGGTCCCAATTAGTGCCCGAGTGGTTGCGAAATTAGGCAAAGGAAAAACGACTCGCCCAGCGGCTGTTTGTATCGTTCGAATGTGACGTGGAATTTACAAAGTTGCCAAGGTTTTGTTTGCAGGGTATCTGTCTGTGTTAAGTTTTAACAACGTGATAAATCCGGGTAATATATTATGACATACTAGCCGTAGGTTTCCGCAGCACTGCGCTTTGTTTTCGTTACCAAAAGGACGAATGCTACCTACGGGACTTTACGGGATATCTACTTTACCCGGTTCCTGTGTTCAAGACACGAATTGTTTTAGCTGTTCACTTTGCTTTGTATCGGCTATTGCAGTGCCAAACGGAAGGCGGTAAGAATCTTGTAGGCTCTGTTTGTAGAGCTCTGGATGTACTCGAATGTAAGAATAGATTGAACCTCTGCCGCGACTATTTACAAGTGAGATGAGTTATGTCAAATTACTTTATTGTCACACAATAGCTACTTACGTATTAGATATACAAATTTGTATGTTGGAAATAACTTTTGTATTTATATTATTTTATTTATTTTATTTTACAATTTTAGGAAAACTTACTTCTAGGTCTAATAACTAGGATACTTAAATATTGTACGAAAGGATATAGGGAGAACTATAATTGGATGTATTAGTGTAACCTTTTAAATATTTGTAGGTACTATTATCTTATCATAATACTGTTGTTAGTCTTCTATATATGTAAATAGGTTTTCCTTGATATAGAATAATCTAGCATATGTGTATCATGATTCATGACGCCACGGGAATCAATATAGCGGACGCTGAAGACTGAGAAAAGATTTTGCAATTTTTAATTACTGTAATAGTTATTACGTTGGGTCGTTAGGCTTATACTTTAAAATAACAAATTTTATAAACCAACTTTAATTCTGATGTATCTTCGAAGTCCAAGGTCGAATATCGATAAAATGTATATATATGCGACTACCTTGAAGCTATACTGAACCCAACGCAAAAAAATATTCTTCAAATCAGTTTATAAATGACTTAATTCGAAGGTAACAAACATAAGAAAACTACAATCGAGTTGAGAACCTCCCGAAGACCCCTCTTTGAAGTAAAAAACCCTTTTCATCCATCACTTTCCTTCGTAATATACGAGCGCACACATTATCGCATCCGTCAGGGTGTCAGGGTGGTGTCAGGTGTCTCGCCACCAATTAACGCCCGCATGGCTCAGCTAAACTCGTTAGAGAAAAAGTAAAATGAGTTACCCTGAGCGTGTTTTTATTACGTTGTAGGTCGGAGCTACGGCGTTTGAGTTGTAAAACGATTGATATGATACAATAAAAATTGTCTGCCAAGTGTAAGTAAATGTCTCACTTGTTGAAACTCGTTATAGTCGCTATTATATAGGTACAATTGATTGTAATATTAACTTGTGGAGATATCTACAGACAACGTTAGTATTCTACTTAATCCCACTTTATTATTATAAATGTGAAAGTATGTGTGCGTGTATGTATGTGTGTGTTTGAAGGTGTGTGTGTGTGCGAGTGTTTATTATCACTTCATTTTGTTTATTCGTGTTTTCTTTGTTTCATTCTACATCGCCGCTTACCATCAGGCGAGATGGTGGTCAAACGTAGTCTATAATTTGTAAAAAAAGAAACTTATCTCCATAACAGTTGAACGGATTTTGATGCAATAGGGTATGTAGATAGTTTAGGTCCTGGAATACGACATAGGATAATTTTCATCCCGGAAATATTAACCGAATTCTAAGCGGGTGAAACCACGCGGCGCATCTGGAATTACATATTACTCTAACTCTGCTCCAAAAACCTCTTATCATCAATAACACACTTTCCCGCGTAAGCTTCTTGTATACGGCACGGTATTTTATTAATATAAAAATAAATATATAAATATATAATTATAAAAATAAAAGCATGTATATGAGCTTGTATATGACAAGGGAAACAACTGAATCCATCGAACACTAAGAACCGTGTCTACACGCGGCTAATTAACCGTAAAACCGTTCACGTCGCGACGAAAAGACGTATATGAACAAGAGGCCTACTCACCAGGGCCCCAATTCATTATGACAACTTGGCGAAATCACGTCGATTCCTTGCTTCGAAATCACATCGATTCCTTCATTAATAAACGACATTTCTATGACGCATTCAAATATTCATATGACGTAATGAATGAGAATACAAATTTCGCAGATGTCGTTGTTTCCTTGAAGCAAGGAATTGCCAAGTTGTCAACGTGAACAAGGGCCCTGATCACACATTACCGCGGATCTCGTTACTAATTAGTAATAAATACCGCGCCTTCGGCTCGGCTCAACTCGTTACACTACAAATACATTATACATTTAAAAAAAATAAACCAACTTCAATGTAGGTATTTTCGAAGTCCAAGGTCAAATATCGATGAAATTTATATGGGACCACTTCGCAGCTATACTTAACCCAACGCAAGATTTTTTCAAATCGGTTCATAAATGACGAGTTCTGAGGTCACAAACATAAAAAATAAAAATAAAAAATACAATCGAATAGAGAACCTTCTCCTTATTTTGAAGTAGGTTAAAAAGTAAATCGACTTACCCTGAGTATGTTTTGTTGTGAATTCTATGTACTCATTCAATACAACATTGTACATAGTTATGTCAATAAAAGAAATGAAATGAACGAAAGTTCTCGATTTTCATACTTAACTTGTTATTTGGTTCAAAATAATTAAACAATTAATAATTATTAATAGTTAGACATGTTCTCAATCTCGAAATAACTATGCTTTGCTTTTAAGCTTTCTGCAATTAGGTATTCTATGGTTTCCATCTATCAGTGGAGGCAGTAGGGCCGGTTTCATTAAGTTTATTTTTTATGCGAATAGAAAAGATCAAGACAGAAGAAAAAAGAAAGTTATATACATAGGAAAAAGAAGAATACATAAACATAGATATACTTGCAAAAAAAGTTTTTAAATTTTTTATACTATATTTTGGAAGCTGGATGTTACCGCCTTAAATATGCTTGTATAGCATATTTTATACAAACAACTAAGATTTGTTTTAAATCTAAGCAATTTACAGTTAGGTTCAAAATCTCTGTTCGTTTCAACGACACGCCATCTGTAGGGAGAAATTGTCCCTAACCATCCCCATTAGCGCGGGCATGGACCAAATATTTAGTCCATGGCGCGGGTGCCGCGCGCATGTCGCAGATGAACTCGTTAAAGAAGAAGTAAAACAGTTACTCTGAATCCTAATGTGTTTATTTTATAACGGGTTTCTATGACACCCTCACACCTCGTCAATAAATACATTTTTATGTTTTTTTTATGTCTATCGTGTGCAAGTATCCTTAAAATAACATAACGTTGTATAGTAAATTAGTACAAAAAGTAGCGCGCTATAAAATAATATCGGAGAGTAAATAATTAAATTACGAATAAACCAAATAAAAATCTTCTTTCTCATACCGCTATTTTGCTGAAAACTTCCTGATTATTCTGCGTCTGATTAACAATAGGAAAGTACATAACTAAGAGAAGATACCTAAGAGCAAGGGTGGATTAAGGAAATATTCTGAGGGGCTGTTTTTATCCTAAGCATGGGGGCAACTTGCTATATCGAAATTATTGATTTCGCACATGCTATAACGATTTATTATTCCCAACTACATCAAATATGTTTACATACGCGGGAACATTACTACAAGCTTTATTTAACTTGCAATGTTTGGGTTAAATCTTGCAAGTTCAATCAGAACCACTTCCTCTTATCCTAAGGATTTGAAATTTTGCATACTACTTGTCAAAGTCCGATGACAATGCATTGTTATGGTGACAGCCAGCTGATTTGATGATGGACACGGAAGGTGGGCAATGGAACTCCTTGACGGATAATCGTAAACTACTAGTGTTTGGGCTCATTTTAATCTGCTAGCGGTTCTAATTACGAATTTGTTAAAAGCTTGTTGTGAAAAAAATATTTTACTTCAAAAATCTTATTTTTTGCTAAAAATATAAAGTGCGGGATGATTAAAAGTGACAAATTTGGGACCTACTTTCCCCAGAGGCACCCTTTGGATTATCCCTGTCCTGTGCCAGTTTTTCTGCCTCAACAAGGGCCGGAATTCTGAGATTTCGGTTTTCAAATACCATACTTCCCCCCGGCTTCCCAAGGTACATTTTCATTTTGGCACAGTACATTGTACATTTTGGTTGGTATACATTATCCCGATGTACCTCAGGTATACTGGTACATAAATCACCTGTTTCGGCTCGAGCTAATGTTATTTTTCGAGGGAGATCGGTGATCGGTGCAAAGGTAGTTAAGTTTTGGCATCTCGCCAGGCGTTCACTCAGCTTAATTTATTAGAAAAACACTGTACGCGAGGCTTGTGTAGACAGATCAATAAATCAACGGATATAAAAAAGACATTTATCTAATGAATATAAGTTGTTCCGCCTAATCAAAAAAAGGAGGACGATCTCAATTTAATGTTTTTTTCGGTTTAATGTATTATTTCTCTAAAAACAGTACAACTCACTTAAAAATACAAGTTAAATTAAGATTAATTATTTGTTACGTTACGTTATTACTTTACGTTGAGCATCGGAAAGGCGGTAGGGATTATTTACAACATATCTGACAATTAAAATACAAAACAAATGTTGGTAGCAAACCATGCAAGGTTTACAGAGTAATTCATTATACCTATATGGATGAAATTTGAATCGATTGGACTCAATGTAAGTGGTGCGTGGCCAACGAGATCCGACTCAGGTGCGTCGGATCGAAAGTCGCACGTGCTTCTACCGAACCACTCCGCTTGTTTATCTCCTAGAAAAGCAATTAAAAAGCGCTAGAGGTCCATTCGGTCAAAGTTCGGTAGGTACAGCTTGTTTTGCAATGTAATAATTGTGCTTGAATTTTACATTTGGTAGTTTGTTGCAGTACCAAGGATTGCAGTGTTTGGGCCCGTGGGACATCATCATAATATAGGGTTGCGGCTGGGATGTTAAAATTACTATCTTTATACACCTCACAAATAAATTACAACAAAAATTCTACTCCCTTCTAAGATTGTAAATACGAAAGGGTGTGTGTGTTTGTGTGTGTATCTCTGTGTTATCATTTAACGACTGAACGGGTTTTGATGAAAATTGGTATGTAAGTACCTATATACTTTAGGACCTGGAATAACATTCCGAGTAAATTAAAATACAGATTTACTCCAATGATTACATAATCATAAATATTTTTTTTAATTATCTTATGTAGGCTTAAAATAATTAAATGGTATCTTATTGACCTATGTTACTTAAGGCTTCTGATTTAAATAAATAAATAAAAAAATATTGACGTAAAGTATGGCCAAAGAAAGTTCGTATTGACTCTATAGGTTTCCGAACTTGTCGAAACTGGGATTCAGAAGCCAGTGTCCAACCAGATACTACAACATTATACATGTATAGACATCATCATCATCAGCCCATTTTGTTCCCACTGCCGGGACTCAAGGCCTTCCCTCGTAGAGAGAGTATGGACCTTAATCCACCACGCTGGCTCAGTGCGGGCTGGTGGATGTCACATATCCTTGAACTTTTGTGATAAATTCTTAGACATGCCGGTTTCCTCACGATGCTTTCCTTCACCGTTTGTTAGAGCGAGTGTTAAATCTGCACATAACTTAAGAAAGTCAGTGGTGCGGGGCTAGCAGGGTTCGAACTCGGGTGCGTTGGAAGTCGCACGTTCTCCTACTGAGCCACACTCGCTCGTGAATAGGTATGTATATATATATTTGTGCCTCAATATTGCGTTCACTGAAACTCAACTCCGATACCTCAGCGAGTCTCAGTCTTGTTTGATTTGTCTAACTGAAACAAACATCTCTGATTTTCCTTGCACAGTAAATAGCGTCAAGGGCGAAAACAAGCTGTTTTTCCGACATACATACAGTTTAGCTATCTGTTCTGAAAGCAATATCACTAAGGCATTCTATCATCCATGAATTCAAAGACGACTTCAGACAAAAGCCTATACATAGTGACTGAGCGCTCTATTAATGAAATCTGCTTATCAGCTATAGCACTTCCATTCATAGAAAGTGTGAGCGATGAAAGGTCTTTCCTAATCTTTTATTGATGATGTTCATTGCCTTTGGATCAACTGAGTTACTGGTCGTAAATAGGAATTATATCTTATACTACTCCTACTAATAATAATCGAAATGCGAAAGTTTGTGAAGATGGATGGATAGATGGATTGATGGATGGATAGATGGATTGATAGATGGATTGATGGATTGATGGATTGATGGATTGATGGATTGATGGATTGATGGATTGATGGAATGATGGATTGATGGATTGATGGATTGATGGATGGATGGATTGATGGATGAATGGATGGATAAATGGATGGATGTTTGTTACTCAATCACGCGAAAACTATTGAACAAATTTTGTTGAAATTTTGTATGTTCTGGAAAAGGTACATTTTATCCTGGAAAACTGCGGCTGAAAGCGCGGGATGCAGCTAGTAGAAAATAACGGCAAGATTTAAAACAAAATCCTATTCATGAATCGATATTATTTTCTCTATAAAGTTACCCTATATTGTACTTAATGTACATTGAATTTGGGTCACATTTATAAAAACACCGTGGCTGTTTGTAGTGATCTAACCATATGGGTGAACTGATTTCGCCCTAAAAGCCATCCAAGGCCGGTGCTTCGAATGACAATAGAAATTATTTATAGCGCCATACATCATATTTTTATGAACAGAGAAGTTGTAGGAAGTCGTTACCTTCCTCAAATGTTGCCAGTGAACCCAACCTAATACTTACACTTACATATAATATATTATATCGATGCTTATGATTTAGTAGGACCGGTGCGGTGCGGCGGCAGCGTTTAATCAAAATCCTAGGTATATAATCAAATCCCTGCATATAGTATGAAGTAGGTATTATGTTAAGTTAATAACTATACCTAGTAATTTAAAAAAATGTTTGTGATGTGATTTTAAAATTAGGTGTTAAATTTTTAGACACTTATGTCTGAAATCTATCAATATTAGGCCAATCGTCCATTAGAGCAAAAATACATCAGGAAATTAAATCTTAAGCTATTAGGCGTGATTGTAAATTTAGATGTTTCATACTTATCATAAAATTATCATTGAACTTTGATGTTTTGAAATGCAATCCCTTATTAAATCCTTACACAATGCATTTTGTTTTAAGCAACTACTCTTTTACTACAATGGTTTACCTGCTGTAAGAAAATATTTAATATTTTATAAACCCCATCACCAGAACATTATTCAGCTAGAGATAAAAAAAACTTAAAAATGTTCAGTGACTTTGAACTGTTTGCCTCGAAGGGCGCAAACCAATTGGCATTCGAGCCATTCCATAATCCGACACAGCACCGTCGGATTGCAGCTTCAATTGCGTAACGTCATAATACGAGTATAGCCTATTGTTTCAACGATAAGAGTAGAATGAAAACCGCTCTAACCCCCAGTCATCGTCTCCTTGTGTAGACACGGACTCCCCAACTTTTGTCGTTGACTACACTTACAATTATTCTCTCATAATAAAGCAATAAAAAAGTGCCTAAAGTTTTTGCTATTAGGTAGTGGACATATCGCAATCGCAATATCGTGGTCGTTTCATAGGTCACGCAGCTGACAAGTCTCCACGCGCAAAGAAATTTGGTTGTTCCTAACGCTAGAGGAAAATTGCGGTACCATCTGTTGCTCTAAAAGCAACTTGTAGGTTGGGAGATAGTGCCTAATCTTCGTCGTCGAGGTTATTAAATGACTTTCCCATCTACATAATAGAATTATAACAAAACATACTTTAACACAGAAGATATAATGGTACTAGGTCTAGGCGACTTTTTTTATAAGTTTTTGTTTTACTTCACCTGTTACATTATTCCGAACTCGGGATGTTTTTCTTTGTGCAGGAAAATATTCTTTAGTAAGGAATTTATTTCACCAATAAGGTTGTATGTGTGAGTCAAATATTTTTTTTGTTTGGTTTTATTTATGGTTTACCACCAATTATAACATCAGGGCATGATTAAAAATAAAATCTAAACATATTATTGTTAAGCGCATAATCACTTATGGGTGGTAGGTACAGAGTATATGTTCCTTGTTAGGTAGGTACACTAAGATTTAGTATCAAAAGTAAACTAAATTTATAAATGGCTTAACATAATATAATGATCAAACGAACTTCCCAAGTGAAGTTCGATCGATATTATATGAGTCGCTTCATTCGAAGATATAAGAATATTCACAACGTAGTCCCTTCAACCTACAAGGTAGCTCGCACGATTTTTAAAGTAGTATCGATTTTTCTTGTAAATCGATTTTAATCATCTTGTTGCAACACTACGGTGGTGCTGCTGTCGTCTCAAGTCTACTTCATCATTCTATTTAGAGATATTGTACATATTATTATTATTAATTTACAAAACTTTCCTATGGGTTCCTTGGGAGGGTGGGTTCTTATATCTTCGAATGAAGCGACTCATATAATATCGATCGAACTTCACTTGGGAAGTTCGTTTGATCATTATATTATATTTCGTCGCTTCATTCTCGATATAAGAATATTCACAACGTAGATGTTTAGAGCAGGAAGTTTTGGAATAATAATCAAATGCATTTTCGTAACAAAATAATTATCACTTTATTACATAAGAAAATAATATGCACATAAATTACATTCATTATTAATCAATAATCATATTAACCTTATTCAATTAGGTATATAATCAGCATCATTCATCGTACTTTAATCACGTGTCGATGAAAAGAAAACGGCTCTGGCAAATTCATTATCATTTACTATGGGCCGATTATAAAATCTCGCAAAAGTAAATGAGGAGCTGGACCATCCAGCCGTCTTCCGGATTGTGTTAATGCAGACGCCGGCCGCGCTCGCTGCGGATGTCGAAGCGTGGCGGGTGCTGTGTGCCCTGAACTGGGCTGTGTTCACACCGCTCTCTTCCAATACTCCTTTAATCCATTTACTAATGGTTTGGGCCGTAGCATTTTTATAAGGTCGTTTACAAGTCAGAAGCAGATTACTGTTCTGGATTCTAACCTCTTTGGTCCTGAGCAAATAATCTTCCAGGGCTGTTGCAGGGCAAATGTTGAGGTTGTCCCTAAAGTACGGAAGAAAAAGTACTGGTTGTTCACGCCCAGGACCTGACGTCTTAATTATATTCGTAATCACAATTTTAATTCCATTAAGGTAAACATTAATTTGATCTGATTTGATAGGGTTTGAACCCTATGGGCCGTACATAGGGCTATATGTCTTTATGAGGCATCCATTCTGAAATGTTATTGAGAACTAATTGCGGATCCCATGTTGAGCTGTATCTAGGCGCTGACGGTTTTAATTTATAAGCGCCTTTTAATATGCGTTTTATGCGATCATCAGCTCCTATATTACTATTCAGTAATAGTGATATGGCAGAGCGGTGGTTATTTAACGTACCGTAGCTAGCCCCGTTGTTAAACTGTTCGGCAATAAATGACATGACAGATTCATTTGGACCTTTAAGAGGATCAACATTATTGGATAAACAAAAATGCCACCATAGCTTCAACGACGTGCCATACTGCCTGATGGTGTTGTCGGAAAGAGATGCAATCATCAACTTCAATTCTATTTCTGGGGCCCCTCGCTGGATGAATGTCGCCCGCAGAGCTTCGCGGCACCCCGGGTATGCTGGTAGTAGAGAGGGTGATGTTCTCTGCAAGGAGAATAACAATAACTGTTTACTAGGACCAAAATACACCAGATATCAGAAGCTAACAATATATTACGCATGTGACAACATGTTTGCCACGGCCAATACGAGAACTCTAGAATTCCGTATGCTTCATCTATATGTCTATTATCCTACGTATCGTATCGTATATTATCTTGTGTAAACATTTTAATAATAATGTGAACGGAGAAACTTAAAAATAATGTTGACTCCAGTTTAATGTAAACAACATTTAAAGCATCAAAATCTTGTCTTCATGATACTAAGAAATCGCTTGGCATTAGTACGAGAGGTATATTATAAAATATGATCTATTGCAGCTGATAAGTATTTCCCAAACTTCTCATTAGTAGGTATTCCATTACTACGAGTATACGCTTCACCGCCTATTAAAAGAAGTCGTTGAAAGTTTCTCATTGGATTAGAACACTTTCTCCCTTTCTGTATTTGTGTTAGCACAGCCAGTACAGCCGGCCTTATTTTGACTGCTGGACATGCTGCTACCAAACCCCCAACGATTTGAGCGAACTCTCGAATAGTGTAACGGGCGAGAGGTTTAAAGTGCCTAATTGAACCATACATCATAATAATAGTTTATTATGGTTTACTATGAAATCCACACAATTTAAGAGACTCAAAGTTTCATTTACATTTATTAAACTTTCGAATAATAATTAAATATGAAAAAAAGGTCTTTTAAAAAGAGGAAGCCCATCTTGTGTAGCTTTTAGCGGTTCTAATAATGGATTATAAGGGAAACGGCACCTAAATCTTGTGACGTTGCGTGTTCATTAGATGGAATACTTAGACCATCACCAATCCACTTCCAAACTAATGAGTTTTTAGTCACCCAATGCCAATAACTAAAGCAAAGTTACCAAACTAGGCTAATATGGTGTACCTGTATTATAGCGGATGCTGCGTTTGAGCACGAGTCTGCGGCTTGGTAGACTGCTTTGCCTGCGCAGGCGGGGCTACCGCCGGCTTGCGGTTGCTCGTTGGTCCCCTGAGCCCTCCCCGTCCGCCGCGGTTGGGCATCGATGGATAGCGGAGAGGGGCTTCCCAGTTTCCCGGGGACTGTGTTGGTCGGGGAGCGGTAGATGTCGATGGTACAGCAGAATTCACGAAAGTCTTTTTGATTTGGAGACCTTGTTTCTCGATAGCTTTTGATGCCTTTATCTTTTCTGATAACTTATTGCCAAAGAGAGTTTCATCTCTGCAAGTATCTTGAATAATATTTATGAATTTCTTGTCTAGACTAGGTGTAATCAATTTTATCCTAGCTTGAGTCTCTGTGTGGTGCAAATCGCTGAGTATACGACAGGCATCGCTCAAATGTTTAATCACCTTTATTTTGTCGAACTCCTTAGTAAGGAGCAGATCCATACCTCTGTTAATGGCTGTGATACCGACACCCAGTTGTTTCTGAGAACTAACGAGTTTCTTGTCCCGGTTTCGGCTGTTATCCGTGATTGCTGCCGAAATCTCAGGATTTAACTTAGGAGCTTGCAGGATAGGGCAATTTAGTGGAACAAGATGATCCTTGAGAATTTTGTTCTTCTCCTCTCTGGGCAAGCCCTTTTTCAGTAATGGGGCCCAAAGGATTTTAAATTTTTTTTTTTTTTTTTTTAAATTTTAGCTCCGTATTCTGGGCCGTCATTTGTTTCCGAGCCTAGCGCTATTAATATATCAGCGTCTAGCTCCTCTACTGGTGCTTCATCTAAAAGTTTGGCTGTGTCCACAGTTTCCAGTAAAGTGTTGACATGACCTTCTGTAAATTCTTCTACAAGTGGTTCGTTTGCCGATAACTGTGTCGCAGTGACGTAAGTTACTTCACCGTCTAAAAAAAAAGATGCAATAATATAATAATTGCATAGCAACACTACCATTACCCCGCCCGAGTATATTCCCCCACAGTGTAAAGTTATTTTATGTTCATTAACTAAAACAATAAAATAAAATACAATGTAGGTAGAAAAAATGTTCTGCGCTTATTTTAAATGAACGCAAATTTGAGGGTTTTTGGTTAAATTAAACCAATTTTGCCGCTTGTGTTGATTCTCAACCAACCTCTGAGCATAATATATATGATTCATGACCATTTTTTCGGCCTACAACATAATATTAATCCTTTGTGTTGATTTTCGATCAACCCCCGGATATTAATATATTTTGTTCGTGATCGAACATTAAACTGGTTTCACATCATAATGTGGTTAAAACCCTTCGTGTTGATTCTCGACCAACCCCCAGGTATGATAATTATTTGAAACAAATAATTCAGGCTAATTTTAGTAAGTTAGGTTCCTTCGTGTTGATTCTCGACCAACGCCCCGGTATAAAAAATATTTTGAAGAAATACTTCTGGCTAAGTCCCTTCGTGTTGATTCTCGACCAACCCCCAGGTATAATAATTACTTTCAACAAATAATTCAGGCTAATTTAAGCCGTTTAGGTACCTTCGTGTTGATTCTCGACCAACCCCTAGGTATAAGTTACTCGTTAACACAAAGCTTAAATATGTAATGCAGAAATACACTTACTGTTGTAACTCTCGTCGTCCGAGGAGTCTGACGTCGAAACTATCTGCCGTATGCGTCGATATCCTTCGGTATCTTGCAACTTTCGTATTTTTTCTTTATAATGATTTATTTTACTTTCCGCACTTCACTTATGCATTTTTTCAAAGCTGAGGGTAGATATATGCTATGCTATGCTGAGTTAATACGTGTGCTCGCTACCTCGCACGAAAAAGGAATGATGAAGTAGACTTGAGACGACAGCAGCACCACCGTAGTGTTGCAACAAGATGATTAAAATCGATTTACAAGAAAAATCGATACTACTTTAAAAATCGTGCGAGCTACCTTGTAGGTTGAAGGGACTACGTTGTGAATATTCTTATATCGAGAATGAAGCGACGAAATATAATAGGTACTAATAAAGGTAATGCTTAATTTCATCTAGATTAGGATAGAGTTCTCGTCACCATACTCATGGGATTTTGGAACTATTAAAAAATCTAATGATTTTTATGAAGCCCTTGTATGAGTCCGCAGACACAACCGCTGTTTAACCCGTTTCCAGTTATCCAATGGAGGTATTATTTTATTTGCCTGCACGAGAATAGAAGCCTAAGATTTTTTGGCAAAACGAAAGCATGATGTACCTAGTAATAAAAACTGCCACTGTCTCCCTCATTTCTGAGTATCGAATCATTTCGCACCACCGCGCATATTGATGGATCCCCAGGATCCCCAACAATCTATTTGTGTGAAGCTACCGGAATAACTCAGTGGGTGTCAATATGTTGTCCAAATAGTGACCGTTGGAAAAAAAATGCGTTAGCGATGGCGCTCTATCGTGCGTTTGAATAGACATAGAATAACAGAAGGAATGTATTTCTTGACTACGATAAAAGCATACATTTTACAAAAAGACAATTATCTTTCTTTATCTATTAAGAGAAGTATCTTCGAAGTCCAAGGTCAAATATCGATGAAATTTACCTATATGGGACCACTTCGTAGCTATACTGAACCCAACGCAAAATAATGATTTTTCCAAATCGGTTCATGAATGACGGAGTTCTGAGGTAACAAACATAAAAAAAAATACATTCGAATACAGAACCTTCTCCTTTTTTGAAGTCTGTTAAAGTCGCTCAATGGAATATCGCGCAATTAGCGTTGGCGCTCTATGGTGCGTTTGAATGAAATACATACTTTCTGTTATTCTATGTCTTTAGGTACAAAGAATACCAGAAGGAATGTATTACTTGACTTCGGTAAAATGTTCGAATGGTTCCCGATATGTTTTGCGTGAACTTGTGTGAGGAACACCTTAAGAGGTCACGCTGACCACTGTTGGTCTGCGATGCACCGCTGGCGCTGAGTTAGTTTTGTAAATCGCTGAGTTAGATTGATTACAGTTAAGGCTAGCGATCAAAGAAAGTAAGTTGATTTAGGAGTCGTATTATAGGTATTTTATTTCATGAATCATGACTCTAAGTTAAGAAAGACCATTTACTCTCTCACTCTGTTATATTTTATTTATTTGGACTATCAACAGAGCTACATGATTAAATGTAAACAATTTTGAACTTATAACAACTTATATATAGTTAATTCTATCCAATGGTAGACTGGAAGAGATCGCTTTTAGCAATGAGGCCGCTCATTGTACTTTAGTTTGTAAGTTGTATTCATGTACCTTCTTTATTTGCTCTACAATAAATCATTTACGAAACTCAGAAATATAGCAAAAGTAAATGATTTCTCATTTCTTGACAGAGATCGATTGACTGTCCCTAAAACCCACTTTACCTCGTATTCAAAGTTGATAGCGCAGGCATTACTGGAATTAGGTAAGTTAGTAGCAAACAGGTGTGGTAGTTCAGCACATTACTTCCGATTCATTTATTCAGCCCGAAGAAAAACCCGAGCTTTACGTACATTTACATATTCGGGTACCTAACGCGAATCGATTTCACATTTATTTGTTGTTCGTGAGTCAATTGTGGTTCGTCGACCTATTACAATTGCTTAGCAGAACCGCTTCTACTTTATTAAGGCTTTTCTATTCAAGAATTTGATTTAGAAACGGGATATTTACCATGTATTTGTTTTGTTTTGAGTTCTCGATATTACAGCACTCTTACAAGCACCATGATCACGACGATGCTAAAGTTTTGCGGGTGGATTGTTGATGTTATAACGGGCAGAAATATCTGTCTATCCGCTTACTATTCAAGCCTTTCTTCTGGAAAATATCTATACTCAGATAAAGAAATGACTCCTAACCATGCATATAACTAGAAGGTTTCCTGTGGGTCATGATCGTGGCAGACTGAACCTAGTCTGCCACGATCATGACCCTACAACACTTAGACGTGGCCTACGGTTGGATATTAACGACATACGGATATAATTAATTTTTAGAAAAAACAAAAACTGACTTCAATGTATCTTCGACGACCAAGGTCAAATATCGATGAAATTTATATGGGACCTCCGAAGCACGGTAGCGCTCAGATGCAATTACTACACAAACGGTCAACCATCCGAGTTGTAACGACTGCGAACTGTTATATCATAGCCATGTCGCCAAATGTGCCTGACCAGCCTTGTGTTTTTGCTAGGTGGGCATTATTCGGTCTTTGGTTCATCCTGGTAGTTTCAGTTCGCCTCCGTCACAAAAGTATTTACCAATTTAAAATATACTTATATACCTACCATAGACATTTTTCTAATAATAAATTAATATTTGAAAAAGTATTATTTTTAAAAGACAGCCGGAAGTCCCGTATTACACGTTTGCATAAGTAGAACGTTGCATTGTTGCCTGATTGTCTGAACATTTAGTAGTCATCAAATGCATGGAAAGTTTCGACAGTAAATATTAACGTGCCAACATTTTATTGGTAAAGCAGTAAATCTGTGGCGAGACGGGCGTCGGGTTACGGCCCTTGCTCTGTTCAAACTTTATGAGGAAATATAAAAATTAAATGAGGAGTAAACACAGAAAAGACTATGAGGTTGAACGTTTTCTTGATAGAGCGGTCAAATTAAATTATCTTCGTGGTTAAGTGCCGCTTAAAATAAAACAAGAAATTGATTGTTATGAGTATATATCTCATTATATGTCAGCCTCTGTGGTGTAGTAGTTGGGCAAGTTGGCCCAAATTTCATATACCACCAAGGTTGCTGGTTCGATTCCCGTGACGGGACTAATGTTTGTACACAGAAACAAAAAGCGCAAGCATTTGTTTTGTGTCTGAGTACCATGGGGACCATGTGGACCATAGTCGTCAATGTTCCTGACTCCCTAGATACAGGGAAACCTGGTGATCTACGTAGATATGTGATCGTTGGGCGTACCTATTTAATTCAGGCGTGAAATCACCTTTCAAAGTTTTTTTCATTCGTTATTATATTGGCTTGTCATTTTATTATATATAAGTACTAAAGTAACGGACATAGCCCATCGAATTAGCAAGCTGAAGTGGCCATGGGCTGGTTACATCTTTTGAAGGACGGACAACCGTTTGAGTAGACGTGTCCTTGAGTAGAGACCGAGTATCGGCAAGCGTAGTGTAGGACGCCCACCGGCCAGTTGAAGTGACGACGAAAGGCTGCGAGAGGCGGCCGGAAGAAACTGGGTGAGAACAGCCGAAGACCGGGCTCAGTGGCGCTCATTGGGAGCAGCCTATGTCCAGCAGTGAACGACTACAGGCTGATGATGAAGTGAATATGTATTATTTTTGAGAAATAAATATTTTAAACCTAAAACTACATATAATATTTGTGAATTAAAGATATATGTGAACTACCACAAAACTATAGGATGCAAGTTATAATCTTATATCTACCTACCATGTTATATTATAATATATGTAGGTAGGTATAATGTAGGGTGAAAAAATCTGTATAGTTTTAGTACGTAAGTATAAGTTAGTATTCTTTGGTTTTAGTAAGTTATGTAATAGATATTATTATATGGAAGTGCTAGTCATTTTTAACCGACTTCAAAAAGGAGGAGGTTTACAATTCGACGGTATGTTTTTTTTTTTTTTTTTTTTTTTTTATTGTGTGTTTGTTACGCGATTACTTCGCCAATTATGCATTGATTTCGATGATTCTTTTTTTGATTGGTAGGTAATACTTCAAAGGTGGTCCCATATAAATTTTATCGAAATTCATTCAGTAGTTTTTGAAAAAAATAGCAAAAACAAAAAAATATAAGTTTAATCTCCAAGTCGGTTCTTGTTTTTTTCGTAACCAACTTTCTAAAGGTGGAGGTTTGTATTCGACTGCTTCACCTGCTTCACCCAGGGTTGACTTCCGGTGAGGGAACTCCTCAACGGTGAATAGTACAGACACAACATTTCGTAAATGGATTTAACCATAATAGCCTGTTCTAAATTCCATCATGACATGGCAGATACACCCAGGATTGACTTCCGGCGAGGGAACTCCTCAACAGAGAATAGGGCAGACATGAAATTTTTTTGCACATGCATTTAATTGTGATAGCCCGTTTTAAACTTCGTCATGATGTGGCTTCTAGATCATAAAAGCTTGTCTTTTAAACTTTTTGAATTAATTTAATTAAAACTTGTTTTTAACTAAAAAGGTTAAAATAAATTATTTTTCAAAAAAAACTAAACCGACTTCAAAACCACAAATGGCACTCAAAAGTAAAAAATAAATTAACATAATTATCATAAGCGCTACCCACTCATATATTTGAAGTCGGTGCCAGCCAAGTCTAAAAGGTAGTAGATAAATACTACCTAGAAGTAGTACTTACTATATACATAGTCCAATCCGACAACGAAAACCGTTACATTAAATATGTCATGCCGTTCCCGATATCGAATGCGTTTCCGATAACGAATTCGTTCCCGATATCGAATCCGTTTCAGATATCGAATCCGTTCCAGCCCCCCAACCCATATGTCCCTCAAACGCCAATCGTATATCGCGTTGAGCTCAAATTAAGGTATAGCTTCACTGCGACTAATGAGATACGGTCTAGTAATTGTCGATTCAGACAAGAAAACTAAACAATCTCTTCATTTATACCAAAATACGATAACTACAAGTTGAGACAAACTTAATGGGACAATATATGGCATCATACAATATTGTCGTAGTGAATATACACCTTAATCTGATCTCAACACGATATGCGATTGGCGCTTGAGGGAGATATGGGTACGGGGGCTAATATCGAATGAATTAAAAAGGTAAAAGGAAAGGTTGCTGGTACCCCAAACATAAGGAATCCTAGTTAACTCTAGAGGTAAGTAAGCGTTGAGCGTAAAACAAATAATATAATATAATATAATATATTTAATAACATATTTAATTCCAAAAAATACATGTAACATTTCATAGTGTCGTATTTACTCCTTACGTATGCAGTAGCTCAAAAAAAGTATGTTCTTGACGCGCGGAACCTACACTAAGAATAATAGTTATTCTTGTGTCGTAGGTGTCTGCATACCCTTCGGTTGTACAAATTTTGCTAAAATTTGTAAGGTAAGGTTAGGTATACACAAATACTAAATAACAAATAGGATGTGTGTATGTGTTGTTAAGGAAAGTTTATGTCTATGAGGTTGTGTTGTGTATGTGTGTTTGTGTGCGCGTGTGAGGATGTGTGTGTATATGAGAGTGAGAAAGGAAGTGTATGTGTAAGTGGACGGAGTAATTTAAGTTGAAGTGTTAAATAAAACAGATCTTAAAACAAATTTTACCGCATAATATGCAACCACATTAAAAATTTAATATAGTCCGCTAAAGCCAATCGTCTTAAACCTACATGTTCTCTTTTCAAAGTTAAATAAACTCTACTCCAAAGCTAATATCCACAACAATTTATGCAAAGCTTTTAAAGCTCAAACCGAAGTCTATTTGTATATATTTTAAAGAAGAAAGTCTACGAAAATGAGCAATAAGAACAGCTGCTTTGAACCGAGTACCTTCTTCTAAGTATAAAGTTTTTATTAGATAGTTAAGAACCCATTTCATTCCGACCTCTTTCTGCAGTTTAATTTAATGAAGTCTGGCTTTTGATAATAACGACGACAGACGACTATAAATAAGTATATAATACTTCCGACAGGAAAAGATTTAACATATTTAGATAGATAGAAAACTCTTCATTGCGCATACAAATTTGTATGTAGGACTAAGGCGAACTTAATGCTAGTAAGCATTATCTTACAGTTAATCTCGTTGTACTGTGGAGTTTTATAAGGTAGTGCAAACAAAATATAAAAGTATATATGGAAAAAGTAAAAGTCATATAAAAATTATGTACTCAAAAAGAAAAAATATTTAAAAGTATTATCAAGATACTGATATACATATACACATCAATACCAATATATAAAAAACAATAATATACTAGAAAATTAAATATAAAATATATAAAAATTAATAACATGATAAATAATAACTACCTACTAAAAAATAAAATTAAAACTGTCGTTATATACATTTATATTTAATAAATTTAATGCATTTATCACAGGCATTATTTAGAAGAATATTATTTTAAATACCATAGTGTCTCAGTTAAGTCAGAGGAGAGTTATGATGGAGTTCAATTAAGTCCTCATAGTGTTGTCTATTTAACAATGTGTTTTAAATATCTAATTTAATCTAATGTGTCGGAGTTCAGTTTTTAACCCTGGAAGCAAAAAGGATGTGTGTAAGGTATGTGTGTCTGTCTGTGTATCTTTCTGTGGCACCGTAGCTTTTAAACGGGTGAACCGATTTGGATGAGGTTTTTTATTTGAAAACAGGTTTTCTAGCAGTGGTTCTTATACATTTATTTTGTCGGACGTTTTTTAAATTTTAGTTTACTGGAATTCGCTTGTTGACTGTATCTCTTGATTCGTTGTTCATATGGTTATTTCTGAATAGGTGTTAGCTTAAACCTGTGGCTTCTAGGTTAAAGGTATGTAGAATCTAAAATATACGTATTATTCAAAGTTAAAGTCTGAGTCAAAATCTCTTTATACATTTTTGGCATCACAAAGGCACTTATGAACGTCAAATTATCACAATTACTCTACCACCGTATCGAAAAAAGAACCACTTACTCTACTACACTCTGTTTCTTTCCGTAACTTAACTTCCGTAACTCTACTACACTCTGTTTCTTTCCGTAACGTAGAAGGGCATTTTTTTTTAATTTATTCACAATTTTTTAGGTTTCTACAATGTTATTTATGTACCAGTTGGCTACTTTGCAGAAGTGGAATGTTTCAAGCATCTTTGTCTTCTATGTAATTACGAGCAGTATAGTCTAGTTTTAGTGTAGAATAGTATAGTATATTACTTTTCTCTCGCCATTTTGGTTTTGTCATGATGTAAGCCAAGTAAAAGTTAACTTTCTAGTTGATTAAAAGCCATTGTTCATTTATTAAGTACACTCCTAGATTACCCTCTCTTAAAGGATAAAGAAACCAAAACTGAACGATTTCAAAGTTCTCAATTTAATTATTCAAATTACTTTTAAGGCAATGGACTTGTATTTCTACTCCATTTGAATTTCTATTTCCGATTCAGAAAGGTCATATTTAGCTTGTCAAGTTTGTTTTAGAATATAAAATGAACACAGAGTTATCCCACCCTCCACGGAGCGGCAGTACCAAGGCAATGCTCTATTTCTACTGTAGGTAGTTGTATTGTAGCCAGCGAAATTACTGGACATATCGCACCTTCGGTGCAACAAAGTCACAAATAGCCAAAACTGCAAAATTGAGTTAAGTATGCCAAATTGTCTTAGAGACATGCCTATATCGGGGCAACAAAAACACCCGTGAAAGTATCGCAAAAATCTACTAAATGGCGCGAGTGCCTTTGTGGTTATTGGTGCATTTTTCCATTCGTTTTGGGCCAACAAAGTTTGATTGGACAGTTGTGCCCCCGCGCCTGCGAGATTATGACGTGCGTTGGAGCTAAAGCGACACAAATGATGTAGACGAGTGCAAAAAGCCTGACTGAAATGCCTAAATAATAAGGCATAACTCATTTCACTAAATAATTCCTGGTGCAACAAAGTCACAATTCAGGACACTTTTTTTGTTTTGCGTTTTATTAGAATAATTTTAGTAATTTGAATTAAACTTTTGACATGAAACTATAGAAAACACAATAAAGCATCAATTTTATAAAGATTTTAAACCTACTACAATTAGACATCCAGTAATAAGGCAATAAATGCGAAAAAAATCTTTAAAGTCCTCTCCTGTAAAATTCAAAACTGAGCTGTTGTGACTTTGTAGCACCGAAGGTGCGATATGAGACTTAATATTTGATGTTTCGGGGTGATGAGCTCCATGCAGCACTACGCAGTACTTTTTATGGTATTAAAGTTCTGGGTGGCACTGCCATTGTTATGGGCAGGCATGGCGCTTACCATCAGGCGAACGACCTGCTTGTCTCAGCACTCAGTTTCATAAAAAATAGGTATCGGACTCGAACGGGTCACGCGTTTTTATCCTTCCTGAGTCACTACGCCACCGGAGAACCCACGTCTTTGACCACGTTCTACACGTCCAACAACGACGTTCTAGATGTAACCTGGATGTATATATTATGTTAAACAAGCCACATCTAGATGGTTGTTGTACGTGAATTCTATCACATCAGTATATACTTATATGTCTATAGGTCCCGAAATTTTGGTAACGTCGACCGCACGCATCCGGGGACACACCGCACATTGCATAATGAATAAATGAATATCGGGCAATTCATAGTAGGTATGCAACGTTCAAGGCCAAAAGCTACGTAAGTTACGTTGGGATTTTTTGAGAATATGGTCAAAACAATTTCTCGAGCAGCTTTCTGGCTGATGCACTGTTTCTTTACTACACTTATATATGTATAGAAATACATAGTTGTAGCAGTCTGTGGTAAAGAATTGTAAGTGGAGTGGAAGCGGAAGTGAAAGTTACTATATATAATATAATAATTACTATTTCACTTCAAACTGCACTATATATATTATAAATATTTAATAAAACGGCTAGGACTCACGTAGTTTGTCGAATAAGTCGACCTAGGTTTCGAGCATGTCCGATGCTCTTCATCAGGGGCGAGTTCAAGCTGCGAGATCGCGGCGACCACTGGCGGTGTCGAGGCGAGATGCGCGGGCGGCCGCCCGCTCCGCACGACGCGAGGGGGGAGGTGGCGTCGGCGGCGCCTGCGGGGAGCGCCACGCGCCTCTCGCACGCTGTCGTGTTGCCGACGACGACCGCACTAATGTCGGCACGAGTTCTTCATCATCGCTGACAGCGTCGTCGCCGAAAGTTCCATCACACACTGTGCTGGCTGTGTCACACTCTAGACTACCTACCACATTCTGTGTCGAGGTAGCATTAAGAAGTGGTTTCCACGCTGCAGACAACAACCATCCACTATTTTTGCTCCATATTTGTGAGAGCGAGTTAGCCAATGGAAATAAAAGTGAGAGACACGATACGTTATATTATTCGATAGAAGTTTAGTTACATCTCTCTCGCACGCACTGACTGGCGCCTCTATCCATCCTTGTTATACACACTGCCTACTTGTGTAGTCGGAGAGTTTTGGAATCATTCGTGCGCCGCCGCGCCGCCGCCGTCGAGTCATAGCCGGACTAAGAACCTGTTATGTATTCTGTGCCGCAGCGAGCCCAAGCTTTTAGATTACAATATTAGCGCGTCACTCGTCTTCCTCTGTTTGAAACTGTCATTGTAGAAAACCGATGCTTTCCATATTAATCTTTCGCGAATCATTTGTTGCTGATTCAAAGCATTGTCTTCTCTACACGACAGCCCTAACTAAACATACGGAAACCTCAACGCCCAGCGCTGCGTCAGCCACACGTGTCCGGAGACCTGACAAGCGGATATTACGAATTGTTCATATATTATTCAAAGTTCGCTCCGTATAGGATATGGCAACTGCAAATATAAATAAGGACGTATATATGGAGTCTGACTTGGCCCACTGCAGGACAAAAGCAATTCCATTTTTCCACATTGCATGATCGTTTGCCATTGTATTCCAGTCTTTTTTATACGAGTCCACCCGCCATCTCAGTCGAGGTCTGCCGCGGGGGCGTCGGCTGTTGTTAGGAGACCACTGAGTTGTTATTTTGGCCCAAAATTCGTTTGGCATGCGGCAGACGTGTCCTACTGCAAAAAAACGCACTGTGCAAAATGGAAACGGTTACTTATATACATCTGCGTTTTACATATTCCAACATTTTTACGATTCACATTTCACGAAGCCAAATATTCTTTAGTGCACTGAAATAGATTTGATGGAATAACACACTATTAATAAAATTATTATGGTCCGGAGTACTTACCAATAAGACAGGAGGTGGAGTTGTATATGGGTGTTTTACTGCTTTCTTCATAGGTACTTTTGTAGGTCTGTTTGTCGGTCCGATTGTTTTTGCCGTCATTTGTCAATTATTTTGTGACCAACGTGTGCCTTGCACTGTGAAAATAATATTTAAAAGTGCAATTTTTGTGCCTATTTAATCTAATCTTTAGATTGACCTTTTTCGATCTTTTATTTAATCTATAGATTGACTTGGCTTGAAATTCCGTATGTTTCATTTTCACCGACAATAAAATTGGTGGCCGATTGTCTGACGGGCAGCCTTAATAAGAGAAACGACTGTATCAGAAACCAATATTGGACTACACAACAACATTTTACACAAAGAATTTCACCTACAAATAAAACGGAAGCAAAACGTAAAACTAACTTTAGCGAAAACTAGTTTCCCGTTTCCTGATTGCACATTTCGATAGGTACATATCTGAAATTGCGTTTGAAATAAATAGGAACGTAAAAACGCACATTAGAGGTTTACATTCCCACTCGGGCATAAATGGGATTACGTGTCCCTGACTGGAGCCTCTGACTGGATCTGGGATCGTGTGATACGCCTGCGATACCTATATAGTGCGTGTTCAACTTGCATAGTGGAAAAAAAATAGGAACAACGAAAAACACTTTTTTTAACCTATTTGATCCGACTGTTGGCCAAAGATCTCCCCCATCAACAAATACTAATATAATATTATAATATATATATAATTTTATATTGTAAAACTTTAGGACTGTACGTATATATTATATCAGTCAGTATAGTTCTCCGAAAACATATCAACCCGATATAATCCAATTAAAAATAAGAATCGGTATATCGGTATCGGCTATCTATAGGCCTTTAATGTTCTATCGGTTGTGCAATTGCTTCTCCTTGTATGTAGTTAGTTTAGTTTTAGTAAGTAGAGTGTAGTTTGTTTTCAGAAATACAGGCATTCGATCGTTAAAAAAAAACAATTGGTAATAGATTAAAGAAATAATCTAAAAACCACGTTTATATGGATTAAGAAAGCATTTGAATAGTGTATAATGAACAGTTTTAAATATATCTAAATAAATATTATTATGTATCAATTTCTACAAAGTCCTCCAGATATTTATAATATTAATCCAAAATGGCGCTAGTATTTCCGGTCTTAAATATGTATAAATAAGTAACAGGAAGGAAAAGTGCCTCACCATAGCTCCTTTCATTGAGACGAAGGTAACGAAGTACAATGAAAAACAACTGGATTTCTGTCACGAAGCACCATGGCAGTTATCCTCAAAACAGAGACCTTTTCATCTGTAGATTTATTTTCTGCAGACAATACACCATGATTAATAGAAATTTCCCCTAAAGTTTTATTGAAACGAGATTGGATGGCGAACAGGACAACGTTTTTGTGTAACTTTGAATTTTATTGCTCGCACCTTATCCTTTATCTTCTTAATGGTTTTCTGTAAAGATATACGTGAATAGAATGTAAAGGATGCAATTTTCAATAGCTCAACGTAAAAGAATTCGCATGTTAAGTTACGAAGTGGCCTGAACGAATAAAAAAGTCTTATATATTCGTTCAAGCGAATTAGGTTGCTTTAATACTTAGAGCAATATTTCATTGTTTTACTTTTGGAAAAGCCTTTTTAAGCAAGGTAAACATAAACTGCTTGTTCTACCTAAATATAAACTTTTGCTAACAAATTTTAACAAATTAATATTAATCTTACTTTTAATTACAAGAAGTCTTGTCTTTCTTTCTTATTTATATGTTGTTACATGTCTTTACGAACCGATTAAAAAACAACAACTTCATTGTCACGTAAAGGATGGTTTTTATCTATGATCGGATAATATGTACAGCGCGTCGTCTTAAATCCTAAAGCAATATTCTTTGAAGATAATCCTTCTCGGGGTATTTTATACATTAACCTCTCCTACCCTCTCCCCTCGCTCAAACGCCGAGAAAACCTCTCTTTAAAATTTAATTACGAACTAAAACAAAGTGAACTTAGATCCAGCGTACACAAAATTGAGAAAAATCAATTTAATAAATCAAAAATTTGTTTAAAGCTTTTTAAAGCAGTGGAACACACCGTTGCTGTCAATGTTTTATTAGCTTTGGATTGAAACAAACGCTTTTTCGTTTACGAACGGATGTTCTTGTGGTTTCGGATTTCCCCATACAGTATGTTAAAAAACCAGTTAAAAAAATACACTTCAAAATAAAGGAAGAAAAAAATTCGACATTTGACTTCGTGACCACCGTAGCTCAATTTCCTTCGTACGCTGAAGGAAGGTTGAGACGCGGTTTCAAGCCCCAGCCGACGGTCATATATTTTCTTTCCGAAAAACCTTGTTTAAAAAACACACTTTACGACTATAACATTTTACAAGTACTGTATACAAGTTAAATTAAAATTACTTATTAGCTTTATCTGGATAAAATGCAATAAAATTAGGGGATATACTCGTACTTACGATGTTATTAATGATGATACTAATATAAGAAAAAAAATGTTGTCCAGCCGCACCGTCTTTACGATATGCATTCGGTCACATGCTAGAGATAATGTTCACATTGCACACATTCTCTCCATAACTGTAGCTACCTTAGCTGACACGTTTGTCTGCGGTCAGGTTAACCTCTGTCTGTAAGACACCTAATTTCCTCCTGTTCGTGGCTGGAGCCGGCGTCAGGCATAAAACATGTGAGGCTACTGTAATAATCACGTGGTTGTCTTGCTATGCTACGAAGTGCTACGAATGTACGAGACAATTCGTAACCTCGTAGACTCTACAAGACAATTCGTAGCGCTTCGTAGCGCTACGTAAACTTGACGTAGCGTCCTAGAAAGATTGGTCCGATATGCAATTTTCAAATTATTATCTATAACGCAATTGTGAGACCCAAACCAAAGAAAACTAAATATTACTACCCAAACACCACAGAGGCTGCTTGTAAGCAGTGATGACATCACATGCCATACCTTCTAAGTTTTATGAGAGCAATAGCTGCGTCCCGCGATTTACCCGCGGTTATCCCGTGAAAAATTACTATTTTTCACGGGATAACCGCGGGTAAGTAGCCCTTTTCCAGGACCTAAAAAATCTATGTATATACTAAACTTCATCAAAATCAACAAACATCCTTTTCCTCAACAAACATCTATCCTTCCATCCATCCTCACAAACTTTCGCATTTATAATATTAGTTGGAAGTAGGATAGGATTCTTTTGAAGGAAATGAATAAAATTTTCATCGAAATTCAAAAAAATTTTGAACAATATTTTTATCATCCCTTCACAAACACTTTTGACAGCCTCTATGGCGTAGTGGTTGGGCAGGTTGGCTCAAATCTCATACATCACTGAGGTTGCGGGTTCGATTCCCGCGGCGGGACAAATGTATGTGAACAGAAAAAAAAGTGCAAGCATTTGTTTCGTGTCTGGGTGTTGTGGGACCATGGTCCTCATAGTTCCTGGTTCTGATACAGGGAATCCTAGTTAGGGGTCAGGATCTATGTATGTGATCGTTGGTCGTTATTTATTTATTTACAAATATACGTGACGCATATTTCTAGTTAAAATATAAACGAATATTTACTCTATAGTATAAAGTAAGGCGAACGTCGTCAGTCGTCAGGTGACTGTACAAAAGTACAAAATAACATTATTTCAGCAGACATTGACGACGTGACGCGTGTCAGTGTCACATTCACTTTCAATTTGATACTGTTTGCCGACGGCTGATAGGTGCGAAGCGGCGCGATGTTAATAACATCGAGTTATTGGAGGTGGTGTTACGGTTCTAAAAATATGCCGTGAAACTACATTTGGTCCCAGCCTTGAAATGTTAAATAAACAGATTTTCCCTGATAAAAATCGTGGTATGATGTAAAAATGTTTGTGTCACTATATTTGAATGTATAGAAGAACCTCTACAATTATTTTTTTTTAACCTGTATTTTAACCAAACTTGAAAAAGGAGGATATTTTTTTTTAACTAATGTTGAAAAGGAGTAGGTTCTCAATTCGACTGTATGTTTTTTATGTTTTTTACGCAATCACTTCGTCATTTATAGACTGATTTGGAAAATTCTGTGCGTTAGGTTCAGTATTAGCTTTAAGATGGTCCCATATAAATTTATATGGGACCACTTCATAGCTATTCTGAACCCAACGCAAAACGAATTTTCTAAATCGGCTCATAAATGACGGAGCTCTGAGGTAACAAGCCAAATAAAAAAAACAAGCATACGAGTACAATCGAATAGAGAACCTCCTCCTTTTTTGAAGTTGGTTTAAAACTTATTTCTATATGCACAAACACTTACTCCGTAAAGTTACGTAAGTTACGTAAGTCAATGACACATGACCTTTCTAGTAAACTATCGCATTACATAAACCCAAAATCTATAATATTCTTATATACGAAGACTGTTATTGAGATTTGCGACGTCCATTATTATATTATCTGTTCCTTCTAGTTTCGTTGTTGTTACTTTCCAGCGAAAATAATGCCTTGTATGTCTAATACGAGATAAGATAAGAATGTTATTCTCCCTCGTCTTTTGAGAGATACAAAAGTTAGCAAACAGGTCAAACATTAATACCGACACAGAACTTAGACACAGAATACCGAGTTGGACGAGAAAGTCACTGCCTAAGCCAGCCTATGCTATCCAGCTAAGATAGAAAACGAAATAAACAGCCAAGTGTGAGTTGGATTCGCGCACGAAGAGTTCTTTACCATTATGTATGAAAATAGCAAAAAAAGTCACGTTTGTTGTATGGGAGCCCCCTTAAATATTTATTTGTTTCTGTTTTTTAGCAACAAAAATACATAATCTCTGAAAATTTCAACTGTCTAACTATCACGGTTCATGAAAAACAGCCTAGTAACAGACAGACAGACAGACAAACGGACAGCGGAGTCTTATTAATAGATAGGGTCCCGTTTTAACCTTTGGGTACGGAACCCTAAAACATTATGCAGGTAGGTCCTTCACTGAGTCCAAGACTTTATTTCCAATAGTCCAGAGGAAAGAATCGTAGTAGCTTTAACACAGGGTATCCTAGTACGGCTACTAACGACACTTCTAAGTGTATATTTCGCACTATTATAGTTGTTTATTTATTCATAGATTATTGATTATAAATTATTTAATTATTATATATTACATATATTTGTGTATATAAATAGTAAACCTAGCTGTAACTCAAAATATTGATGTATGTGATGGTTATGCATAAATAAAATGTATACCTATAAATATTATCTAAAAATATTAATCTTCGAAATGTGTCCAACCTAATTTATTTAATACAATACCGTTTGAGTTTGCTCATTCTTTCAATATATCTCTTAAAGATAACCAGTGAAATTCGTGTAGTAGGTATATATTATGGATGTATGGATGTTGGTTACTCTTTCACGCAAAAACTACACAACCGATATTGATGAAATTTGGTATGTAGGTACTTTATGACTTGGAATAGCACATAGGCTACTTTTTATCCCGGGAAACCGCGGTTGGAACCGCGGGGTGCAGCTAGTATATTATAGTTGAAATTCTCCGAATATACAACAATCATCATCATCGTCATCAGCCCATCACGTTCCCACTGCTGGGACACGGGCCTTCTCTCATAGAGAGAGAATGGGCCATAATCCACCACGCTGGCCCAGTGCGGGTTGGTGGATGTCACATGTCCTTGAATTTTTGTGATTAATTCTTAAACATGCTGGTTTCCTCACGATGTTTTCCGTCACCGTTTTTAGAGCGAGTGTTAATACTGCACATAACTTAAGAAAGTCAGTGGTGCGGGGCCAGCGGGATTCGAACTCGGGTGCGTCAGATCGAAAGTCGCACGAGCTCCCACTGAGTCACACTCGCTCTTATACAACAATACGTTAAGCCAAGTAGTGAAATTGGCATTGAAGCTCGTAACATGTCACAAAGGGCCTGTATTGTATATGGAAGTATATATACACACATACATGCCTACATGTCGACAAACACATGCCGGCATACGTATGAGGCATGAGAGAGAACTTTATTACAATAGAGGAGACTTTTCCGGGTACACGACGCTGGTACTTTTAGTTTTTCATTAGAGAATATTTTGTCGTGATAGTGAGTGTGATTTAAAAAGACGTCAACTGCATTTTTTGAAAGAAACAAAAGACATTTATTCATGACACACACGCAACATTGCATTAAACTATGACATTAGGCATTCTATATGTACATTACAAATAACAGAAAAAAAAAATATATATAATACCTAACACTATATAACACACAATATATACAAAATATAAAACAATGAAACTTTGCGCGATGTCAGGAAAAGGTAGGGCTTTGGCTTATATATACCTAGGTTGCTATGAAGCTACCTATATAAGTAGGTTTAACGTAAGTAGTTCTTTTTATGTAACTGATTGACGAGACGAGCTGGTCGTTTGCCTGATGGTAAGCAATACGCCAGCCCATAACAATAACAGCACCACCCAGAACTTTGTTTTGCAAAATCCTGCGTGGCGCTGCACTGCGCTCGTCACCCTGAGACAATTAGCTATTGAGTCTCATAGTGCCCAGTAATTTCGCTGGATACAATACCCTTCAAACCAGAACACAGTAATGTTTGCGCATTTCAAATGTTTTTTCCACATTTTGGTCAATAATGCGTACATATAGTAATATGCTGACGTTCGAAAGAAAATTTAAAGAAAAAGGTTGTAAAGTGCCTGCTTGCACTTTTAATTTTGGGGAGTGTAAAAGTTCGCTAAACTTTCAGAAAATTGAAAGCCTAATTTTGTAATATAATCAGTAACTTTGCTTGTAAACGTTCCTTTTCGAACTTTTCTATTGCTTACTTTCCATCTGTGGGTCATGTTCGTTATGATTATTTCAGATATCCGCTATTCATTAGGTAACCAGTCCAGCTTTAAGGCCTTGAATAAATATTATTCGAATATCCGCTATTCGGACGAAATATATGCATTAGATCCGTTATCAAAATTGCTTCTAGAAATAGTATGTAAATCGCAAATATTGCTTTGCAACACATCAAAGAGTACATTTGGATTCGCAATAACATATAAAACTATAGAATATAATTATTTTACCTAACATCTCAAACTAAAACAGAAAATAAGTTTCACATGGCTATATACAGGGTGTGGCAGAATTTTGAGCCCTTCAGGGTAGGTACCTTTTCTCTTGCAGTCACACTGCAATGGAAAAGGTTCTAAAATTTTGCAACAGCCTGTATATAAGTTGTACTAGCATTATTATTTTACGTGTGCTTTGTATAAAAAAGAAAACAAATTCAAGTTATATGAGTTAACTTATAAGGGCTTTTTACTTCAGGCGGAGAGAAGTTTGCTCTGCTCACACAGAGTTAATGTAAACATCGTAAGGTCTTGTGTAAACGTTCTAGGCTGAATTGGAGGCCGTGCTCAGCTGAAGCATAGGAAATCAGAGGGTCGTTTGAGACCGCAGTAGATTTGTACAGAAAACACGCCGCAACTTTCTTTCGGATCTATAAGTTTTAAGGCCATTATGATAAAATTCAAATTAGCACTTTTTAAACGCGCCGTTCGGCTTCAAAACTGCGCCAGCATTTGCGAGGCGATATGTGTATTTTAATTGGGAAATCTATATAAATGTTTCAATTGAAAAACACTTTTTTCAGTTAAAAACATAGTTGCGGCGCGTGTCACGCGTGTGCTAGTCTGTCCGGGGCAGGTAGTGGCAAACAAACAAATGTCGTCGAAAAAACGCATACCCATAAAATGTTTTATGTTAGTCTCTTTTATATTCCTGATGCCGTATTCTAGGCAAGGGAACTCTGACGTCTGCTAAAATTCCGCCAATGTCATCTCTTTTTAACCGACGAAAAAACGGAGGAGGTTCTCAAGTCAACAACGCGTATATTTTTTTATCTATGTTATGATAATATTTTTTTTGTTTGGTAGGTCATGCTTCAGAGGAGGCCCCATATACATTTTATCGAAATTGAATCAGCACTTTTTGAAAAAATAATCAAAAACAAAAAATATAAGTTCTGTCTTGAAGTCGGTTTTGCTTTTTTTCTAAAAATTAATTATGGAGATTGCGGTCCGCTTTCAGTAAAAAGCCCGTATTTTCTGTAGTAGTGTGTTAAGAAGTAATAGTAGTATTATTAAATAATTCAAAAGAAAAATTATTGGCTCGAGCGGGATTCGAACCCGCGTCTTTGGAATATCAGACCGACGCCTTAAACAAATTGGCCATATGACCAGTGATCAATCAAATACATTTATTCTATCCTATTTATAAATAGACAATCCTAGATTTTCGTCAGGCTGTCCTTTTAGCGCTGATGCATTCTATGTAAGATAGTTCATAAGAAGCTGCAATAAGCACGTACTGGTGATCCACGGTGAGTGCTCGTCGGGGCGGCGTGACCAGCGCTACAGGCCAGGCTGCCTGCACCAGCGATTCGCGAACGAACTGCTCCCACGACGGGGAACTGCTCCCTGTAATAAGAAAATCGGGTTGTAGTTGGAAAAAAGTATTGTTGGTTCAGTTTAGTTGGGTCCATTGGTCCATAAGTCCATAATGAAGAACTATAAATATAGGTATTGAGCATTCTGTGTTCCAGTTTGAAGGGCATTGTATCTAGCGATATTACTGGGATTAAGAGACTTAATAGATGATGACTAGGGGTATGGGAATGAGCGCAGTGCTACGAGTACTTGTTCTTGGCTTGCACTTATTTTGGGCAAGTGTGGCGCTTACCGTGGCGCCGAACGATTTCCTCGATCTACTGATATGTAACTGCGAACAATGCGCAGTTATATTATATATAAAAAAAACTAAGAAACTGCATGTGTAGCTGAAGTTAGGCGTATACCTCGTTAGGCTCGTCAACTTCACGCTCAGTTCCCGCACCTCTAGTATCATCATCATTGTCATTTGAATCGTTCTATACATTCCCTACTGTGCTAGAACCCTTGGGTATTCAAGTCAAGGCAAAAGATATTTATTAAATAGGCACAAAAATCTTTATATACACATAATACAAATCAATTAAACACGTTAAAAACTGTAACTTAATCTGTTTATCCACTTCTTTCCCATACTCGTATTGAAGTCCGGGCCCAAAAAAGAAATGCGAAAAACTGACTCTACCAGTGCTATCTTCTCAGATAGCACCAAGAAATTCTGCGGGGATGTCTCTTTTTTCAACTCTTCAAATGTGTCAAAATACAACAATGAACAATGAAGCAAATAAAAACTAAATGTCAAACAAGAAGTGCGAGTGAGACCCAAAGCAAGTACATATTTATTAATATCCCTCAAGGTGGCGAGGATTCAATGCGGTGTCTGGGATAGCTCACATACCGCAAACGTAAGAACTTTATATCGAAAAAAAGCTCAGGACAGGAAAGGAAGAAAAAATATTATCGTCAAAAATGCCACTAGGAGAAGTATTATTTAATGCAAAAGTTTGTGACATTTATGAGCAAAGTTCAACAATATCCAATGCCCAAGCTAGAACACATCAACTGTCTGAGACCTTGATCAATGTGACCTAGAACTAGCCCTTAGTATACCTATTACAATTTCTATCACCACCGTCTGTTTGTTTCGTTATTCCCCCATCCAAAGGTTATCTGGAAGAGATTGTTACACCATTTTAAACATTTAACTTATACCTAATTTCTATGTTTAAGGTGAATAATAAAGTATTTATCTATCTTTCTAGTGTTAGCTAAACACGGTGCACGTACATATCCTCCGGTAAATATTTACCTCCTATTTAATCATCATTCTCGCAGTTCGTACTTAACATTTTGTATGCACAAGATTAGGGGTAGAGCTCTCTAAGAGCTTGTCTGAGAAAGTAAGTACTGCAGTGTCAGTTAAACTGCAGATTATACTGCACCTTTGCAAGGTTATACCGCCAAGCAGTGTGGAACCACTACTGTGTTTCGGTTTAAAAAGTTCAATTTATAATTATTACCAGCTGTGCCCGTGGTTTTACTCGCGGTTTTTCGGGATAAAAAGCCTATCCTTTTCCAAGACCTAAACTACCTACATACCAAATTTCATCAGAATCCAGACGTACGGCAAGCCGTCATCAATTTATGGTTGACATCTTTACTGCTCGCACCAAGCGCTTTGCTTCGACCTTCATAATGCGAACGGCCAAGGAGTGGAACCCTCTGCCGGAATCAGTGTTTCCGGATAGCTATAATCTGGGTGTCTTTAAGACAAGAGTGAACAGGTTTCTTAGGCGAGCGTGCTACATCTTCGACCGCATCGTCACTTAATAACAGGTGAGATAGCCGTCAAACGCAAGCCTATAAATAAAAAATTCGTTCCGTTCAGTAGTATTTGCGTGATTAAAATAAATATATTCATCCATCCATCTTCACAAACTTTCGCATTTATAATATTAGTGGGCTAATAATTAATGTCGAGTGAAAATACTGGGCATTACGAGTATGTCTCAGTTGACGAGTACAGTGCACTGCTGAAAGACTTTGCACAACAAACTGGCTGGTACTGCAACTGTACGGGCAGGCATATTGCTGACCATGAGGTGTCTAACGTCACTCAGTTGTATAAAACAAAAAAAACTTCATCGTCATCATCATCAGCCCAACACGTTCCCACTGCTGGGACACGGACCTTCCCTCATAGAGACAGTATGGACCATCCACCACGCTGGCCTAATGCGGGTTGGTGGATGTCACATGTCCTTGAAATTTTGTGATTAGTCCTTGGACATGCCGGTTTCCACACGATGTTTTCCTTCGCCGTTTTTAGAGCGAGCGTTAAATCCGCACTTAACTTAAGAAAGTCAGTGGTGCGGAGCAAGCGGGATTAGAACTCGGGTGCGTCGCATCGAAAGTCACACATGCTCCCACTGAGCCACACTCGCTCCAACAAAAAAGCTTAATTTAAAAATAATATTCCGAGCTTATGCACTTTGAATTACAAACAACTTTTACATTAGAAACTGCATCAGTCGCATTATCCCTACTAATCCCAAAGGTTTGCCTTTATAGCGCTTCCTTCCGTGCTGCGAGCTACCTAATTTCCTCTACGATTAAATCAGAACTCAATATTCGCCCACCACAGTGACCACCGTTGCCCGGCGATCCTTGACCCGGCACTAGCGGTGCCAGTTCGGAACACCCGACCAATTTTACCTCTAATTGAGTTTTCGGCTTTTAAAGCCGATCGCTCCAGCGTGCGAGCTGAATTTAAATCTAGCAGTGTTGCCAGATTGAAGAAAATTTTCACTGAAAATGAGAGACATAACTTACCTTTTCGTTGGAAAATACCTTTAGATTTTTCTTTATTTTTGTGAAAAAGTTGTTCTAAACTTGATAAAAAATAGCCAAGGTTATGGTCCTATATGGTTGATGTTTTACTGAGATAAAACGATTTGGGAACGTTTTTTTTTTCTTTTTTTGTTAAATTTTTTTCATTTTTTTGTTTGCACCATTTTATTATGTGTCTGCCCATAACAATTGCAGTGCCATCCACAACTTTTAATACCATAAAAAGCACTGCCTAGCACTGCATTGCGCTCATCACCCTCAGACATGAGATATTAAGTCTCATATGCGCATGCGTAACTTCGCTGGCTACAATGCCCTTGGCAAATTTGTTTATTATATCCAAAGTGGATTTGTTAATGAGATTTAGTTTAGGAACGTCCCGTTTATTAAAGGAACGTAATAGTTACGAATCTGGCAACACTCCTAAAATTGCAGTGTGCTTAGGTCCACAGTTTCGCCTTTTCAGTGTATAATTTGCATATTGACCGGTCTAACAACCGTCAAGTAATTGAATTCCTCTCATAATTACCTGGTTTATGACGTCATAAAAATGCTAAACGATGTTACTTTAATATTGGAAATATTTAAATTAGCACGTGACATTATCCCTGTGTGATATATTATCGGTATAAAGTTCATTGTGACAGTAGAAATCAAACGCTCACTGGTCACCTTCAAAAAACGCGTTAAAAATATATTTGTCCACTTAATAATAATTTATATGTTTTGCTATTGTTTTATTTATCCGTTCATTATAATATATCTATAATATGTATGTATATTTATAATTATATATTGTATGTATGTAGAATATATGTTTATATATTAATTAGCTACTTATATAAGTTTATTTAGTAGTCATATGTATAAGTATTTAGATATTATATTTTATATCTTGTGTAAGGCCTTAGTATATCTAGTATAACTTCTATCACCGCCGTCCGATTATGTTCCGTTATTCCTCTCCATCCAAAGGTTGTCTGGAAGAGATCGCTTTGAGCGATAAGTCCGCCCATTGTTACACCATTGTAAACATTTAACTTGTACTTAATTTCTATGCTTAAGGTGAATAATACAATGTTTATCTATCTATCTATGTGTCGATCCACTTGTGCGGCTTTTGATCCAACACACCGCACTTCGAATCCTGCTGGCCCTTTGACTGACGACTTTCTCAAGTTAAAAATTACAGAAAAAAGAATAAAAAGGGCAGATAAATAACACTGAAAAAAGCGATGAATCAAACACTATCATATCATGTAGGTATGTACCTCTAGGTATACATTGCTCCACTACCTGCACTACTGGGCCAACATGCAGGATTGTAATGGCTTATACTCTCTATGAGAGAAGTCCTATGTCCCAACAGAACGTAATGTATTGACGATGATGATGATGATGATAATGACGGGACAGTCACATTTCTACTAAAGGTTTGTTATATTATATATCCTCTACTATCCTCTTTAAAATGTTGTTTTCCTTACCCTATGGTTGTCTGGAAGAGATCGCTGCTTAGCGATAAGACCGCCTATTTTACTTATTAATTATGTATTACCAACTGTAATTCTGTTTTCTTTTTTAAGTGTAATAAAGTGTTATCTATCTATCTATCTACCTATCATAATATATGCCTATTTGCATGTTACTGTCTTCACAAAGGTAGTTTACTAGGCGGGATTATTTCCCTGACTCATATAGTGTTCGATATTCTATCGGGAGGGTGAAATAAAACTCACTCAGTCCATTTCACTCGTACTATTGATTCCAAAAATAAAATATCTTACACAATGTAGTAGTGTGTATGTAGGTATGTATGTTTATTATATATAGTGTATTATCATTATTTGTAGGATATTATTATTTAAAATGTATAAATATAGATATGTTTATGGATAAGTAAAGTAAATTTTTCACTGTTCCTATAGCGAAATGGTATCAGCTGAATATCAGCGCCGACTTGTGTAAAACTCTCGGCATTTAATGATGAGCTGAGCCCATTCGGCACATATATTTATTATTTAAGTCTTATTTTTTATTTTGTCGTTTTTGTGTGCCGAATAAATGGTTTTTCTTTCTTTCTTTGGTTTTCTAGATTAATTAGGTCGGGCTAATGTACGGACCCGCGGTACCGAGGTGGCGCGGCAACTAAGCGCACAGAACGATTTCTAACATCAGCAATATTGCGCCCACACATAGCCTGTGTGTCCTACAGCTATATTGTTGATTGCTTTCTCAGTCCCAAAAAAATATATATTACACAACAAAAACCCAAGTAAAAAATACATTAAAATAAATTTTCAACTTTAGCGTGAAAACGTAATTTACTACAGAAGTAAGCAACAATGTTTACTTTCAAATTACACCTAATTTAGCGAAAGTAGCAAAAAATTAATGGTATACGTTGCTGTCTGTTTTTATCCTGTCTGGAGGCAGTGCCAAAGACGAGGACGAATTATATTTTTCCTTGGCGGTGAAAATATTGCGTCTATTATCATCTAAACAACTGGATATGTTTATTATGGAATGTCTTTGCGCTATTATTTGCCACAACAATGGAGTTAAGTTGTTGACAGATTTATTAAAGAGATGTATTTTATCCCAAACTCTCCGCGCGCCGCGGTTTCACTCGCGCGAGAAAGCACTCTGATTTATTCTCAAATTTCCTAATTTTACGGGCAACTTCTCCAATTTATTTTCTATATAAACCTAATTCGGACTCTTACAAACATTGAAAAAAATGACATATCGGTCTACCTGTTCTCAATAAATGCGCTTGCCACCGAACAGCATTTTTATTTTTTATTTATATAATATAATAATAATAAAGCCTTTTATTCGGACAAAAATTTACAATTATGTTTCTTATAATACTACTGCACTGTTATATAAGTAGATATATATTTTACATTACAAATTTAATTTAATTTTAAAAATTTATTTAATAATGTTTTTATTTATATAGATAGACTAGTGATTTGCGGCGTGCGCGAGCTGCTAAAGCAGCTCGCGTGGGGGTTGGTTGTTTTTTTTTTATAGACGCTTACTATCGATTACGGTTCTAAAGTTATCTAAGCCTTTATGTTCTAAAAACAAACTTTTGTATGGCGGCCATCTTTGAAAATGGCGCAATCCAAGTGATTTTGTGGCGTGTGCGAGCTGCTAAACCAGCTCGCGTGGAGGGGTTTGCTTTTTTTTTATAGAAGCTCCCTATCGATTACGGTTTTAAGTTATTCTTTTTGTTCAGAAAAAAAACCTATGTATGGCAGCCATCTTGAAAAATGGCAGAATCCAATTTTTTTTTTCAAAATCGTAATCTATGGCCCAGAAAACCCCCCGATGCAAAATTTCAGTCGGATCGGAGCAACTTTCAAAATGGCCGCCATTTTTTTTTCTTTTTTTTTAATTTTTCCCACTTTTCCAAATTTCCCCCGTCGTCCTCTATGACATTTGGTCGAGCACCCTATATCTATCTCTAACCATTCAAAAGTTATTTACATTTTTATTTTGTATGGCGGCCATGTTTTTTTGTATGGCGGCCACCTTTTTTTTCAAATTTTCAAAATTGGCCCAAGGTTTGGGGCATATTTAGTTCAAGCGGTACCCCCATCCGATTTATAGTTTCCAAGATCCCCTGAGCAGTTCCATCACAGAAACCACTTTCTGGTGATTTCGGATTATTCTGGTTGGTTTCAAAACATTCTCTATCCAACCATACCAAACACTTCCACCCACCATAACGGCATCTGGGAGAACAATTCTGTCAATATGTCAGTCAGTCAGTCAGTCAGTCAGTGATGGTCTTTCAGTTTTATATAATATAGAATAGATAGATATATATATTAGCTTTTGTCCAAAGTAGTTTTATGATACACCACACCTTTGCCAAATATTCAAATACCAAGCAGTGGTGTGCAAACATGACTGTGTTCCGGTTTGAAAGTCACTGCTTTAAGCAAAATTACTAAGTGCAGTGCTGCAAGATTGTAAGAGTTTGCAAAACAAAATTGATGGTGCTGCATTTGTTATATGCAGTCATATTGCTGACGTCACTCGGCTGTATAAAACAAAAAAGTCAATATAAAATTATTCCGTGCTTATTAGTAGCGTCGTCGTGCAATACTTTGAAACACAAATAAACTGGGCAAACAAATGTACGTAATTTCTAAATATTATAAAACAAAGGCGCTATCCGCGTCCTCATTTCTGTTCCTCCGCTTATTTCTTCAGATTCAGATCCTTTCTTGCTTCCTTTATTTTTGGTAGTACCTGCAAGGTGTAATTTGGTAAACTTATACGTACGTACGCGTAACGTAGCCTTATATGGGGCCTAAATTAGAACAACGCAACGGATTTCTATACGATTTTCACTATCATTTAGATATTTTTTTATTTTTATACACAATATATTCTAATTAAGTTTTTGTATAGTAGAGAAAACTCAATGTTTTGGAATCAAGGAGTCAAAAATGACACCACATTAGTAAATTAGGTACATACGTGCAAAACCGGGGCGGGTCGCTATAGTAATGTAATATTTTATTGAACAAGACGAACAATTTTTATGATTATGTAGTTTGTGGCTGTTTTTAGGGTTCCGTACCCAAAGAGTAAAACGGGACCCTATTACTATGACTCCCCTGTCCGTCCGTCCATCTGTCTGTCTGTCCGTCTGTCACCACGCTGTATCTCATGAACCGTGATAGTTAGACAGTTGAAATGTTCACAGATGATGTAGTTCTGTTGCCGCTATAACAACAAATACTAAAAAACAGAATATAATAAATATTTAAGGGGCTCCCATACAACAAACGTGAAATTTTTGTCGTTTTGATAGGTAATGGTACGGAACCCTTCGTGCGCGAGTCCGACTCGCACTAGGCCGGTTTTTTAATAAGCCTATTATTTTTACAGCCTACGCATTATAGAAAGGTTATCCTATTATTTTCTCAAAAATACCCTCAGAGCAAGGAAATTCGCTGCCACAGCCATGCTTAATTAATTCTAGGAACCACAATGTTTTGATTAATTTTACCATATTTCTATATCTACGTACAATAATAAATTTGTTCTTGACTCTATTATTATTTGATTTAAAATACGCCTTTGATATATTTATAGGTAGGTATATTCTTTCACCATTGACTGTAGAAGGTAGAACATGTAGTGATCATCTAATGGGTAAGACCATGGTAAGACCTACACTAAGATTGAGAAAGAGAGGTGTGTCACTCTCATATCAATATAAGCAGTATGCGCAAGCATTACTGTGTTCCGGTTTGAAGGGCATTGTAGCCACCGAAATTACTGGGCATATGAGACTTAATGTCTGATGTCTCGGGGTGATGAGCGCTATGCAGTGCCACGCAGAGCTTTTTATTGTATTAAATGTTATGGGTGGCACTGCAATTGTTATGGGCAGGCGTGGCGTTTACCATCAGGCAAACGACTTGCTCGTCTCATCACAGTTCCATAAAAAAAAAAATCTAGCGAAACATTTTATGATGCCAATAAGTAGGTAGTTTATGTAGAGCTACTCGTATCTCTTTACATTAATATTTTTATGACCATCATCTCTTTATTAACCGACTTCAAAAAGGAGGAGGTTCTCTGTTCGATTGTATTTTTTTTTTTCATTTTTTTTTATGTTTGTTACCTCAGAACTCCGTCATTTATGAACCGGTTTGAAAAATTCTTTTTGCGTCGGGTTCAGTATAGCTACGAAGTGGTCCCATATAAATTTCATCGATATGTGACATTGGACTTCGAAGATACATTGAAGTCGGTTTTTGTATTTTTCTAAAAATTAATTATTATTATTATAGGCAGTAACTTAGAGACTTAGAAATTACAACAACAGAATTATAGTACTTATGTTGGTAATTATACGAGAGGAAAGTTGAATGAGTGGAGAGGGAAAGATGGTTTAGTTTATTCAAAGGAGACTCTTTTGGGATTATTTTCATGGAAATAGTTAATTCATATTGTGCAATGCATGATACTATTCAGTGTGGATGTAGGTGTAATGTTTACATAATATTATAATTTCCTTGGAGAATAGACATTTAATTAAAAAAAAAGAAATTTGGTGCCAATAATGGCTTTGATTTCTGACTACAAGAAGAAATAGGAAATAGAGATCACGATTCTTTGTACCGTTTTATGTTTCTCTCATCTTTCTCAAATATTTACTCAGTGTACGAAATGATTTAAAATAACCGGCCAAGTCCTAGTCGGACTCGCGCATGAAGGGTTCCGTACCATTATCTATAAAAAACGGCAAAATAAATCATGTCTGTTGTATGGGAGCCCCCTTAAGTATTTATTTTATTCTGGTTTTTAGTATTTGTTGTTATAGCGGCAACAGAAATACATCATCTGTGAAAATTTCAACTGTCTAACTATCACGGTTTAGACAGTCAGACAGACAGACAGACAGACGGACGGACAGCAGAGTCTTAGTAATAGGGTCCCGTTTTCCTCTTTGGGTACGGAAACCTAAAAACTGATACATTTTCGCTAAAACCCAACGACATAGAAAAAAGTAGGTATGACGTCTTCTGTGAATTTTTAATTCGAAGTCCTTGCTTCTTATCAGCGATGTATGCATAACTAATTTCATCCGAAGAAACTGAACCATGCTTTCAGAGCAGTCCTTCTTTTTAGACAAAATTCTGGAAAGGACCTCTTGTTTCGCTTCTGGCAGCATTGAAGATTGTGTTTCAGAGATAATAAAACAATTTTCGGGAAAGAAAATTGGACTTGATGTTGTCGTTTACTAGCGCTTGAGAAACTACCTAATAAATTATGTACTCGTACATAAAAAGCTAAGATATTAAAGAGCAAGAACGAAGGAAAGAATAATTGTACTTTAGGCACTTTAGGTGAATTAGGATCCGTTGGGAACTATCCGAAAAAGCTATTATACGTCGTAATCAATCCACATGTAAAATCATCATCAGCCCATCACGTTCCCATAGCTGGGACACGGGCCTTCTCTCATAGAGAGAGTATAGGCCATAATCCACCACGCTGGCCCAGTGCGGGTTGGTGGATGTCACATGTCCTTGAATTTTTGTGATTAATTCTTGGACATCCTTACGATGTTTCCCTTCACCGTTTTTCAGAGCTAGTGTTAAGTCCGCACATAATTCAAGAAAGTCAGTGGTGCGGGGCCAGCGGGATTCGAACTCGGGTGCGTCGGATCGAAAGTCGCACATACTCCCACTGACCCACACTCGCTCTCGCTCTCATGATAAATAAATATATCTATATAGGTATAGCTTAATTTCGTGATTCTGACTGTATTGGTAAACCGAAAATCAATTTGAGGGTAGAAAAATATGAACACAAAATAAAGTTATATCGTTCTTGCTTTCGGCAATACAACATCACAATTCATATTGTGACAACACTATGGACCGGGAGAAAAATATACACAACTAAATATCCTATGTGGAAATGTTTTATTTTCGATACAGTAATTGGATAATAAGATACCAATAATGGGATCGACCCGACTGTGTCGGCTTGCGGCTATTTGTGTTTCAAACATAAACCACATAAAAAAAACATTACTTCAATACGACGCTGTCATAATAAGAAAATTGTATTTTTCCGTGAAAATAAGAAACGCAAGAACAATATTGGAACTACTTTGCGACGTATTACAAAATATTAAGAGGGAACGGCACGCTTAAATTTTCATACAAAAAGAGAAAACGTTTTTCTACCCCTAAACAATAACCAAATTCCATGAAATTTGGACATGTAAGAGATGTTACTATTATTGAGGTTTGTAGGTTTTGATTTTTTCGATAATTCCTATAGAATTTGAATAAATGGACCCAAAAAACTCGATTTTTACTCGAAAAATTTTTTTGAAGTTTGGAAGCTTTTATCTTTAAAAATAGACATAAACTTAGAAAAAGGAAAACCTACAAACCTAGTTTATAGATACAATAGCTCTGAACTTTAAAGCCCAAAATTTCACTTCAAACAATGCCCTTCCAACCAGAACACAGGAATGTTTGCACATTACTGCATGGTAAAGTTATGACTCATTTATTTTTCTGCCTAACTGGATAAAATCTTTATTATAATCACGCCAAACTTATCTATCAACCCTGTTTCTGACACATTTTTCCCAAATTGCATTGTCGTAAGTCAACATCAACGAACTACCGTACAGCGTTTATAATTTTATAGCAAGAGCAATAATTAAAAATCAAAAACCCGATTGCAAAAAGTCAATTTAAAAGTAATGCACTAATTTATTATTCCTAAAGAAATTTAAACACAAAACTTATATATACATATAACAATTAATAAAATTAAAATAATAATTAAATTAAATTAATTATCTTATATATAAAATTCTCATGTCACAATGTTAGCTACCTTACTCATCCGAAACGGCTTTACTGATTTTTACCAAATTTTATATGCATATTCATTAGGTCTGAGAATCGGCTACTATCTATTTTTCATACCCCTAAGTGATAAGAGTTGTTCACCCTTAAATTTTTTTTAAATTTATATGGCAAAACAGCGTTTGCCGGGTCAGCTAGTATTAATATAATAGTAATGCCCTTTTAATTTCCTTTATTTTGATACCCTACTCGATAGGTTTGGTTAGATTTTTTTATTAATATATTACACTTTCGCGCCAAAAATCCGCCATTATGTTTTTTTTTAAACACCTATCTAAGGACACTTGGGTTTCTAAGACAAATATAATGATACCTTAACTGTCGAAATGCATCTAGCCGTTTGGAAGATACGAGGTAATAAAGACATTTACAAACATTTAATACAAGATACCCATGAAAAACATAACATAACATTGGCAGTCGGTTAAAAATACCTTTATTTTGCTCGTTAACTATAATCCATATTTCATACTCGAAGTTTTGTTTTCATATCATTCAAATGAACCACATTTGCGTGGTTTTTAAACATAGTATAACTACAGTATAACGTTATCCAGTGTGTTTAACGAACGAGTCGTATTCGTTTCGTTTTGCTTCATTGCTTTCGTTGTTTTTCAATTTCCAGTATATGTACGTTTTAATTTTTTTGTAGGTTTTTTCCAGTGTGTTCAATATCCAGTTTATTCATTGGGAAGCTATTGGAACATGTTTTAAAAGTTTCCAACGAGTACTACTTTAATATCAATTATTTATTATCTTCCATTAAATACTATTGTGTATTTATGTTTTACATATATACATCATTGCACTTTGAACGGCCTTGCTGAAAAAAAATACATGGGTATACACAACACGTGCGCTTATGAAGGGGTTATTATGGTAACTACCCTAAGCGTTAAAGATGGAATGAGTTGTTGTTGGAAATCCATCTAGGTTGGATTCTAGGAAAAACCTATTTCTAAGTACTTAAAATCTATAAGAAATATATTTTATTGCGGAATTCTCTTATCTTTATCATATAATGTGTACAGGGAGGAAAGTTCTAGAATACACGCAGATGAAGCATCACAAAGAAATTTGTTATATAATTTAACAATAATAATAATTTATCGTGACATAATAGATATTTTTACAAAGTAGTATTGAATCCATAGGCTCTCGAACTAGGTGAAACTTTGTTTCAAGAGCCAGTGGCTTCTCCCAAAACATGTGCTAGTTACAAACTATTATGTAGGTAAAATTATATGTAGGTAGTACAAAAATATTACAGATACGTTCCAAATAATATTTCACAACCGCGAACACTTGTCACAAAGGTTCCTTGTTTTATATTTACAATATCCTTGCCTAAATTAATTTTATATTAAACTAAAACCACCCCCATTTATCACAATTTACTTTGTTCTGTTTGTAATGAAGGACTATAAGTCGTGCTCGGTGAAATGAATTGCGTACCCAATAAATCTTTGAAATCGTGACTGCAAAATAACTGTTCCCCTTTATTTAAGTCCTGACGTACACTCGGTGTTCTTTGCATCAATACTTTGATTTTAGAATTGAATCTTCTCTGCATAGAGACTGCAGCGCTTTATCGCCATATCAACATCGCGCACTATTCTAAATAGCGACTGATTGCACTGCATCGTGATTCAATTTTGCAGTTTCTGAGTACAGTTTAGTAAATCACAATTTCTAACTTCAATGCAGCTGACTTTTCTGTCATTGTGAATGCAGACGTGGAGGCATGTGCAGCTAGTTGCCGGCCTTTTCTGGAATCGCAACTCTACTGGTGGCAGAGCTTACCACCTTCCTGTTAAGGACGACTGTGTTGGACGACTTCCATTAGGTTACTTTTTGTCATCCTACTATATATATATAATATTATAAACGCGAAATTTTGTAAGTATGGATGTACCTTTGATACTCTTTCACGCAAAAACTACTGAATGGATTTTGATGAAATTTAGTATAGAGATAGCTTATAACCCTGGATTAACACATAGGCTACTTTTTATCCCGGGAAACCGCGGGTTAAACCGCAGGGCGCAGCTAGTTTTCTATATTAAAACATGCCTATAGGTACTGGTGCAGACTGGAGAATCCGGAGCGAGCCGGCAGCGTAGCCGCTACAAAAAGTATGAAGTGTACGTAGGTTGTTAAACTCTTATTATTCATTTAATACCTACAGTCCGACCCCGACAGACAATCCGATTACTTTATTGAGTTTATATTTTATTCGCACAGGTTTCAGCACAGATCAGCGGGTATTTTGTTTGTTGTTGATAAATATTATAAATCAGCGGTATTCGTGCGTGCGATTCCATTATTTTATGGAAATACTCGCATCTATAAAATATGGATATTAAAATTTCTGATTTGTTGTGTTTGCCAATAGAGAACCGGAGGCTTAAGCTATTAAGTACCTACCTATTTATTATTTTAAATAGCATAATAGGTTTACTTGTGGTCTCTCATATGCGGGAGGCCGCCTGGATAGGTATGAGTACCTACCACAGATTTGCCAGTTATTCTTCCGCCAAGCAGTAGTTCGCAAGTATTACTGTGTTCCGCTTTGAAGGGCATTGTAGCCAGTGAAATTACTGGGCATATCAGACTTAATATCTGATGTCTCGGGGTGATGAGCAATGCAGTGCTACGTAGTGCTTTTTATGGTTTAAAAGTTCTGGGTGGCACTGCAATTGTTATGGGCGGGCGTGGCGCTTACCATCTGGTGAACGACCTTCTCATCACATCACTTAGATACCCAGTAATTACTAGTATTACGGTTGGTATGGTGTATAATGGTTGACCGCCTTTGCTGATAATACCTACCTAATTCTTTTTGATTTTACTGTCTTTCCTGTGTGCACTATACAGTTATTGGGGCTTGTATTCTATTTTACCGGATGACATAAATACCGTTATTAATTCTCATCCCAAACATATTTCAGCTACAAATCCGGAAGTGTCAAAACAAATATACGAAAGTATTTGTTGCCCGCGGCATAAATTCCGCATCCCAAATTCATAGGTTTACTTCAAAAGCTATTTGCAACCATATCCGAATAAGCCATTTGTAGAGCGCAGGATCAATTCTACTTAGCGAACTTAATGAACAACACGATACGGGGGCCTCTGTGATAAATAGAGAATGCTAAGTAATGGCTCGGCTTAGCACTCAATTTTGACCTGCCATAGTTTTGCTAGTGAGTTTCTTAGTAAGCATTTAATAATGTTTGACGCTTGCAAGAAATGTGCATTCTTGATTCCGATTCAACTATATGGATTGGGGATTATTTTATTATTTAAGTATATTATACTATTTACCCACGTGGAAAATTTTCTTGGATAAAATGTAGAATGTTTTTATTTTTTACCTCCATTTCTACCTCCTCTAACAAACATCCATCCTTACAAACTTTCGCATATATAATATAAGATAATATAATATAACAAAATAATAATTCAATAATTCAATCGAAATAATAATGTTATCTATCGGTATCTATACTATTTTATTTTAACAATTGTTCGGACCGTCGTTGTTATGGGCATACGTTATTTGGCGTGAATAAAAAATGGATGGAATACCTTAACTCGCAAGTCATTGGCTGGCCAATCCTAGTAAGTAGTCAGTAGCCAAGGACTACTAAACAGTGGAGTTTCAGGCGACGTAAATTATCCATATGAAATATAGAATTAGTATTTTTAAGTTTTTAGTTTTCATCATCATCATCATCAGCCCATCACGTTCCCACTGCTGGGACACGGGCCTTCTCTCATAGAGAGAGAATGGGCCATAATCCACCACGCTGGCCCAGTGCGGGTTGGTAGATGTCACATGTCCTTGACTTTTTGTGAAAAATTCTTGGACATGCTGGTTTCCTCACGATGTTTTCCTTCACCGTTTTTAGAGCGAGTGTTAAATCCGCACATAACTTAAGAAAGCCAGTAGTGCGGGGCCAGCGGGATTCGAACTCGGGTGCGTCGGATCGAAAGTCGTACGAGCTCCCACTGAGCCACACTCGCTCTAAAAACTTTTAGGTGCAAAATATTTTTAGACATTTTCAAAGTTCAAAAATTCTTTATTCAATTTCTTCGTCACAGACGCACTTATGAACGTCAATTATTACAATGACTATACCACCGTATCGGAAAAAGAACCACTATTTTTAAAATGTACATAAAATATTGGTTTTAATGTATAAGTAAAGAATAGAGACATTTAAAGGTGAAAGGAAATAATTTATAAAGCATAATAACAAAGTAATTTGCTCGTGGTAAGTCTCTCGTATGCAGGAAGCCATCTTGGTAGGTACCATAGCTTTGTCAGTTATTCTGCCAAGCAGTAGTGCGCAAACAGTACTGTGTCTCGCGATGATGAGCGCAATATTACGCAGTACTTTTTAATGGACTTCAAAAAAGGAGAAGGTTGTCTATACGTTTGTATTTTTTTTATGTTCTGAGGTAACAACCTTAGAACTCCGTCGTTCATGAACCGATTTAGAAAATTATTTTTGCGTTGGGTTCAGTATAGCTGCGAAGTGGTCCCATATACATTCCGTCGATATTTGACCTTGGACTTTGAAGATACATTGATGTCGGTTTTTTTGTTTATCGTATACTTGTTACATGGTATTAAAAGTTTTAGATGGCAGTTGAATTGAGTTGTTATGGGCAGGCGTAGTGCTTACCATCAGGCGAACGACATGCTCGTCTCACTACACAGTTCCAGTAATCATCGATAAAGAAAAATGTTACCCTTTTGCTGCGTATCGCGTGAGTTGAGCTGTTGGAGTTGGCAGCTCTATGAACTACACAGTAACTATACAATTTAACTAGACAATAAGTTTCAAATAATCTATTTTCTCCAGTCTTCTCCAGGGCTTCAAAGTTTAAACAGAGTTAAATTGAATTTCGTTCTAAAGTCTCATTTCTATAACCCTGAACCGTTACGAGTGAAAGCTAAGAATAGAATGGCATGTGTGTAGAGCTACGTGTTTAAATAAGTTAAAATACTATTTTTAGCGTTTAATCTTAGTAATAGCTTTTAGCCCTAATGCAGCGTGTCGTGTTGTTGATTTGCAATTGTTTTGTTTAGGCCACTGGGTTACCGAGGATATGTCTGACGACAAGGGCATAGATAGGGAGCGCAGGGCATTGTCGGTGAGGTGTAATATGCTTGCCCGTAGGTTTGCGAGTTGTACTCGGCCGGTTAAAGTAACGCTTTTTAAAGCATATTGCCAATCATTTTACACGTGCAGCCTATGGCCCAAGTACACACAAAAATCCTACAATGCCTTGCGAGTCCAATATACACCCATTATGGGTTTAGGGTGCTGTTGGGGCTGCCATGATTTTGCAGTGCATCAGGGATGTTCGCTGAAGAATGCACAGACGACTTCTACGCCATTATGCGTAAAAGAAGCGCTTCCTTGATGCGCCGCGTGTGGGGCAGTACCAACAGTTTCCTGAACATCTTTGCCGAGTGTGTGAATTCGCACTTTCTAAGACACCGGACAGCGGCTCACAAGCCGTTGTCAATGTGTGTGTCTCAGTAATGTCGCAGTGTGTTTGTATATTTTATTTTTATTATTGGTATTTTTTGTACTTTTAAGTGCTACTAACAAAATGGACCAATGTCTGAGTTGTACCTAAATAATAAATTAAATTAAATTTACGCCGCGAACTTGCAGCGAACTCGCCAAATCCGCAAGGTGAGTTACTTTAATAACAAATATCAGTAAACTAAAATTTAAAAATCCCCAGACACAAAAAACCTACAAAAAGTAAAAAATGGCTGAACCGATTTCGATAAAACGTGTCTAAGAACCACCGCTAGAAAACCTGCTTTTAAAATAAAAAAATCGCATCCAAATAGGATTTACCCGTTAAGGAGCTACAGTGCCACGGACACACATAGTGGTCAAACTTAGAACATCCCTTTTGCGTCGAGGGTAAACATCTATTGTGACTTCTATTCGTACCCTTGAACCTAGAAGCCACTCTAGGTTCAAGTTCGTACCTATACTTGAACCTAATACCTTCTAGGTTCAAGACCTAGTAACAAGAGTGGTACTGCCAAACTGTGGGTACTTAACTGTTAACACAACATGTTGAAGTAAGTTCAGAACTAATTTGAGTTATGAGTTTGTTGAGTATTTCAAAATGAACGGTTTGTGGAAAGGATTAGAGTTTTCGAAAGTCGAGAAACTAACCACACTCCTTCTAAAGTTCAATGTCACTATAACACAGTCCCGTTGTGTCGGTCAATTTAAGCTTAAGTAAATATAAACTTAGTCCAGTTTGTTTGAGGGTTTATAGTAAACGTCTACATGATAGACTTTCAAAGGTTGATCCTATTTCTATCTATTCTATTATAAAAATGGAACTGAGCCAATTCTGTACCTTGAAGATCAACCACCTGGGATCGACTATTTAGAGGGTATTAAACATGAATCTACGATTTTTAGAATTTTTGTCTGTTTGTTTGTTTGTTATCTTATGTTGTGTGTTTGTTATCTATAGACTCGAAAACTACCGAAAACATCTAAATTTTGTTTTCAATAATTGATAGCCTACTTTTTAACTTGAACACGAATCTACGATTTTTTGATTTTTTGTCCGTTTGTTTGTTTATTATCTTATGTTATATGTTTGTTATGTATAGACTCGAAAAATACCGAACGGATCTTTACTCGGTTTTCAATGATTGATAGCCGACATTTTAATTTAAAATCTGGTGTATGTTTCATTGCGTTGGGACATCGCAATGCTAAGATATCTTTACATAAGCGTACGAAGTCATGCAGGAAAAGCGAACACACATTTTTTGGTTCCGTAACTGTTAGCTAATTCCGAGTGGTCCAAGCGAACGAATTTTTTTTTTACCACCATCTCGCCTCTCTAGTATTATTTTCAAAACTAAAGGTACGTTACAATAAAGCGTTATCTAATCTATCTTTCAATATGTAAACAACCTCCTGTCATAGGTACAATCTAGGCTGTAAGAGCTATTTATCATTCAGATCAGACAAGTTTTTCACTGAGCTCCGATTGCTAGCCCAGATCCGCTGCCAATTTGGAAACTGATTGAAGCTAATGATAAGTCCTACAAATAGTAACTATTTGTTTTGTGGCTACAATGAAACCGCATACATTTCTAGTACCTATACTAGAAATGTATGTAATGTATCACGCTAACATTTTTTTTACGCTAATCGATCTATGTTTGACCACTATCTCGCTTGATGTGAAGTGAGATGGTGATTATCTTCTTTAATTTAACAACTAACGATCCTACGCTTGGCAAGATTTATTAAAAGAAAAGGCAAATGTAATGAGAAATGGATGGAATGAGGACTTTTTGGAGGGAAGTGAAAAGTGATACAGTTCGATTTTGTTTTATTTTCCAAACAAGTGTTATTTCGAGTGATCATGTGTAATATCGGTGGAATATAAGCTATTATGCGTTCGTGAACGTGCACGAGTGTAGGCAAATGAAACAAAATAGAGAAAACAATTCTTTTTATGTTCTCCCAAAAAGTGCATGGAAAGCTTGAATAAAGTTCCACCACTTTATTGAAGCACTAGGAGAGGGTCCGCTTTGTTCTAGTTGACCCTCATTCTCAACAAAAGTACACATATAATAAATGGAATAATAAACTATCAAATAAAAACTACGTAAGACATGGCGGTATGGTCCCAGAGACTTTAGCCTGCCCTAACGGGCGAACTTAAAAAAAAGGATGAATGAAAAAAAAAGCAAAGAAAGAATAAAACTTGCCAAACATAACACAAAACAATAAAGAGTTACGGCATTCAAAAACAGAAAACTCCATGGATTTATAACGCTTAAAACTTTTTTCACGAAAGCATAAATACTTCCAAAAGATTTTAGCTTCCGCTCTGAAAAAAGCCCCTTGAACACCGCCAGCGATGATGTTACATTTTTTCTGAATGAAATAAAAATAGAAAACAAAAGCGTTTCGTTTAAAAAGCCGTAGTTACTGATACCCGTTAATGCTTTGTTATTTTTGTTGGCGGAAGTTATTGCTGATATTCTACAGCCGTCGGATTCCGACATGAATATTAAAGTTGGCAATTTCATTAATGTTGTAGACTACGCTGAATATAATACAAAGGATGTGCGGAAGTTAATTTTGGTTTATATAGCTGGATAAGCTACCTTTTACTAACTGTATAGTAGAATTGGGATTAATCTGCAGATTGTCTAGCTAAACATGTCTATTATATTATATATCTATATAATAGTATTATCACTATCACTACATAGTATAAAACAAAGTCGCTTTCTCTGTCCCTATATCCCTATGTATGCTTAAATCTTTAAAACTACGCAACGGATTTTGATGCGGTTTTTTTTTAATAGAGAGTGATTGAAAAGGAAGGTTTATATGTATAATAACCGTGCGAAGCCGGGGCGGGTCGCTAGGATATCTATATAATAGTCATTGTCTAGCTTCATATATTTTATTTTTGTTTTTATTTTAGTTTATTTATGGCTTACCAACAATTATATAAATAACAAATAAATATAAAAATATACAACAAAAATAAAAAATATATATAAAACATAAATTTTACATCTGCCCTAGGCTTTTAGCGGCTAGGTACCTACGAGTACATCCCATTTGGTAAGTACGTATCCCATTTGAAAACCCTGTTATATATATTTAGAGGTTTACCAAATGGGATACTTATCAAACGGGAGCCCTTTGAGCTATAGTATTCCGCACTAACATAGAATAATATTATAAGGAGATACCATAGGTCTTGGTAAAAGTACGAGCACAAATGAAAGAACAATAATAATATACCGCTTCCTCCACACAGAGCAAAACCGTAAATGATTTGATGTCCATTTGATGTCCAATAGCACTCACGCCATTTTGCCTAATTTCTAATATAAAGTCTCTTTAGCCAGTAACAAATATAGGTTTATCATCTTTCCCAGTCCTCTGGTATGTAAATTGAAAGGCTTCGCTGCTGGTAAAACCAAACCGATTTCGATAGTACCTAACTATCACTTTGTTTAATCGTTTCTAGTTATATACTTTTACTTCAATTCCTTTACGTAGTTTTTATTTGATAGTTTAATATTCCATTTATTATACTTTTGTTGAGAATGAGAGCAACAAGCCGGACCCTTCTCCTAGTGCTTCAATAAAGTGGTGGAACTTTATTCAAGCTCTCCATGGACTTTTTGTGAGAACGTAAAAAGCAAAATATGAGAAATCATATTTTGTTTTATTTCCCTACACTCGTGCACGTTTACGAATACATAATGGTTAATACTCCACCGATATTAGACATGATCACTCGAAAGAACACTTGTTTGGAAAATAAAACAAAATCGAACTGTATCACTTTCCACTTCCCGCCAAAAAGTCCTTGTAGAAGTAGATGTGAGCTGTCGACCGAGTTGCGAGAATGTAGGTCAAGTTCGGGTTTAAATAAGTATCTTCAAATTTAAAATTAGGCACTCATATTTTTTGCAATCAGAGGCGGAAATTGAAGTGCTTTTACAAATTCGGTGTCTATTCACAAGCAAAATTATGTAAAGCATAACTTTATATAAATGTACAGGAATCTAGAATAATAATCAAAATATATATTAACCTATATATATTACAGAAAGAAAGAAAGTAAATATATTTATTCTAGACATACGAGACATTACTTTGAACTTCAATAATATACTATATTTTAACAAATAATACTGTAATTAAACATAACAGAAAAATATAATATATAAGAACGATAAGTTTATAAAATATAAATATATGTATTAATTAATGAAATGTAATAATAAAATGTAATTAATATGTATTTTTAATGAAATGTTGCCCGATATCAGGAAAAGGTTCCGACTCAGCATAAACTAGGGTAATAATACCAAGGTAATAAGGCAAATATATTATGTTATATGTTTGCTGGATCGGTACTCAATCAAGTACCGATCCATGGAGAAAACAAAAGGTTAGTCTCTGATTTTTGACCTTAAAATTATAATGTAACCTCTATAGGTATGTACACACCGAACGACATAAAATATGACCAACAAACAAAATTGCCATATTGTCTGCAAAGTATAATAAGTTGTGATGTGTATACACACAGCCGTCGGTCCCGGTTATTGTCTTAGGACAACAGTCGTTAGGTCATGACGGAGGCTTTTGGGCGATCTAAAAACTCCGGCACCAGAGTTGGCCACGAAGAGATGTTGTGTTATAAAGATAGTCTTTATAACAACCACGGTATGTATTATACCTACATACATTGTATTGCGTGGTCACAGCAAAACTTGCAAACATTATCAAGGACAGACTCTTATCATTTGTTATCCCACAGACTACTCAAAGTGATACCTTGTCATCCCACACGAGCACAAGGCGCAATCTGAGCAAATATGACGGTATAGGAGCAAAATATATTATGGAACGGCGCCCTTTGAAGAATGCCGAATATTACTGGGATCACAATAGGGGCACGCCGGGACAACCTTGGCGGGACTTCATCTTTTTACGTATTTCGTGGCGGTTAAGTATATTTATTATCTTGCTATAGTTTTCTGGTGATATGTGAATTAAGGTACGCGGTCCTATTCTAGCTTTAGGTACTGGAAGTAAGTACATAGAAAAACTTATGACAAAATCTATAGGATACGGATAGCTGTAGGTAAAGCGAGCGTGATGGCTCAACTATACCTATATACTGGCAGCAGTCTAGTGGTTGGGCTTGGTCGTGGTGGGTTGGCCTGTAGTGGTCGGGCAGATTGACTCAAATCTCATACACCACTGAGGTTGCGGGTTTGATTCCCGCGACTGAAAAAATGTTTTTGCATATGAAAAAGCGCAGGCATTTGTTTCGTACCTGGGTATTGTGGGACCATCCCTGGAATCTTAGTTAGGGGCCAGGATCTATGTATGTGATCGTTGGGCGTTATTTATTTTATTTATATTCATAAGTAGATCTGGATGTTGGTTGAAAAGCCCAAATAGGTTCTTAATGACTAGCTTAAGTTGTCACATCGTCGTCGATATATTGATCACGGGCTGGCCTATACGGCACACAACATTTTGGAGTGTTCCGGTTTGCGGTTTTCCTTGTAAGGAAACTTTTACCAGCAAAATTCTACACACAAGCTTCACCGTAAGTACTCGTATATATTGTAAGTATAGGCTTTGTACCTATAGGTATTATAAAATTTTATTAGAAGTAAGTAATAGAAGAGGAATGCGACACCCAAGAAACACCTGTTTAAGGTTTATAAGGTGTTAGTAATATAAGAAAGGTTGTAAAGTTTATATAAATAAATAAAAAAAATACAAAAAAAAAGTTTAATGATTAGGTATGCTAATTCGCCAACTATCGCTGGAGGCCTGCCTTCCAAACCTACACTCTGCTGAGAAAAACGAAGGAGAAGCCCACGGTGGCCTGCCAGTTCCCCGGGGGTTGATGCCCCCGTGAGTTTACACCTGGGCAATGGGAACCCCCCCCCATGGTGAAATGGTGGCACGGAACGGCCGTATGCACCTCGGTTATAATAATAAAATAAATAAATTTAAATATAATTTTATTTCAGGCAATATTTATAGTTAATTCTGTTGTACGGAATGCCATAGTTGCTTTCAGAGCTTAGGCGCTAAACGCGCCTTAAATATTTTAAGTAGGGCTTAGCCACATGGGTCCTAAATATGACATGATCTAGATTTAGGTCACAGTTGTTTTAGCGAGAGTGCACTAAAATTACGAACGAGATCTAATTCCGCTATCTCCATTCCATCAGCGGATACCACCGACGGATAACCACAGGGCGCGGCACTACCACAATTACCGCATTTATAATGGACGCAGAGAATGCGAATTCCGTCGCTGAGATACTTATGCAGTGACGAAAGTTATGTATATATAAACACCTTGATAAAAAGAAATAATGCACGTCAACTTTTAAATTCAATATCTGTTCAAAAATACTTATTATTATTATTTTTTTTAAATTTAATTATTCTGATAAAAAAGATTTTAACATTTCTCATACAAAAAGTTCTACGTACTAATTAAAAAACTGATTGATTACGGGATCAGATGCAATAAATATGTAGTGGGATCAGATTAGTGGGATCCAACGAGAACTTCTTAAATTTGCAGCCTGTGTCCAACATGAAAGGCAAATAATAATTATTATTGGCGACACATTGGCTTGAAAATAGCCTACTCTCCCTCAACACTAGCAAGACCAAAATATGTGCTTCAGCAAAACCCAAGTAGGCGACCCTGGACCGAGTGTCGTAAAAATACATACCTACCCCTGTGTAGGGACTTGGCCTATTAATTTAAATCACCCGCCAAAACCGCCATACTGCGTTGCGCGCGCCACCTGCCGCGCGCAGAGAGAACGAGAACGCCGGCAACACGTACGGACAGCCGCGTATGCGCTCCTACATAAAATCAATAATTTACTGAGTTTACCATCAAAAACTGTGAAAAGACACTCTCAACAGCAAGACCTAGTGCCGACAAAGAGTGCGCGTGTGATATTTGCGGTCTGGAAGTCCCGGGACCGAAGAAAACTGACCACGGGAAGGCGGGTGAGTCCAGGCCAACTTTGCACTTTTTTGGGGAAAATAATTGTAATTTCTGGTGTTAGACTATTATTGAGCTGTCGAGCCCACATTTTGATCACTTCGAGCCAGGATTATCCAATTATAACGCCAGAATATATGGTATTTTCACACTTACATTGTTGCAAAACACGTGCACTCGAGCACATATTTGTGTTTTATACGAAAACTACACAGGTTCCAACATCAACCTTACTTTTTTCATACACAACTCATCATATTCCAACTAATTCTAATGCTCAAATAAGGAATAAGTTGTTTTTTAACGAAATTAGTAGTCGGTGCGTTGACCTTTAGTCGAAACACAAATTGCGTTTTTAGCGTAATAAATTGCATTCATTCTACACGTTTCTATAGTAAAAAGTATTCTAGATGTGTGTTCTGGTGAAATCTATAGTGTACTAGTGTTTTCTTTCCAATTTTCGTAGTGTTTTTTCTAGAAACAAAATAATCATTTTGGCTGACCGGCCGCCATTATTATTATTTACACATCGCCGCTAACCGGCGCGGTGCGGCGCAGCGGGCGATAGATACCTACACTTATCGTAGGTACACGACTCACGTTGTTAAGTTTAGGTGTACCTATTTATTTCTTTCTGGTCGTGTGTGTTGTAGTACTTACTTACGAAAATGACTAAAGTTTCGAAGGCGAAGAATTCAAATTCAGACTCCGAACTTGAACTCGACAATTTAGTGCAACCTTTTTTGACGTCTAAAGAAATGTGTTTTATGCGTGTTCAATGTTTATGGGAAATGTCTAAGACGGTAGCCTCGGATGCAGCGATCGAAGCTGAGTTCTTTGCTAGGGTTGACGATTTGGCTAGTCTCCGATTAGAATACGATCGGAACGTAAAAGAAATAAATTCACTATATAAAAAATACAAACCTAACTTCGTGTCTACGTACGGTGAAATTGAGGCATTTGATCAACTTTATTATGCCATCCGCCAGGTAGCTAAAAGCTTGAGTCAGCCGGAGCTGCCCACCAAGCTGGACACACGGTGGCAATGAGGAACTAATTACTAGGCGGCGAGTAAAACTACCCGAGTTGCAATTATATAAATTCGATGGTAAGCTCGAAAATTGGATAACCTTCCGTGACACGTTTACTAGCTTGATTCATAACAATGCCGGTATTAGCGAGATTGAAAAATATTATTATCTCATGTCGTCAGTTAGCGGGCCGGCCCTAGCTATAGTTAAGTCGATGCCGGTCACAGCTGATAATTTCTCGATCGTTTGGAATGCGTTAATAAAGCGATTTGAAAATAAGCGCGCGCTTGCTAGTGCTTACTTAGATAAATTGTTTAACTTCAAACCGTTGACTATCGAAACTGCAGCGAATCTTAATAATTTTTTACAAACTTATCAAGAAAATATTACTGCATTAGAGCATTTAAAAATACCGGATTTGTCTAGCTTTATACTATTTCAAGTGTCTTTACGTAATCTTGACCCTGTGACGCGACGTGAGTTCGAACAAACCATGCCTCCAGGCGAGATACCTACTGTTAGGAAATTATTACATTTTGTCGAAAAACAAGTGCGTGTCCTTGAGATGTCGGAATGCAAGTCAGTGTACGTCAAGCCGTCTACACCGCCTTTCAAACAATCTACATCTAAACAAACAAATAAATACCCAGACACGTCTAAATCATACAATTCGAAACCTACAATGATATCAGCTGCGGCCAGCGCGAACAACGTTGTCGAACGTGCGAAATCCAACCCTTGCCCGTGTTGTCAAATGTCGCATGGTATCTATAGGTGCACCGTCTACAACGCGCTCACACCCGAGTTACGCGCTGCAAAAGTCAAAGAGCTCGGATTGTGTGAGAACTGTTTGCGTGACAATCATACACAAGCTGATTGCACGTCCAAATTTTGTTGTACGGTCTGCAAAAAAAGACACCACAGCACTCTCCACTTAGACTCGGTTAAGTGTCAAGAAAATGTGGTAGCTCTTACGTGTTCCACAGAACAAACAGTTTTGCTTGGCACCGCTGCCATTACCGTCGCGGATGTATGGGGCCAACTTCACACAGTACGGGCACTGATAGACAGCGGCGCTATGTCAAGCTATATTACACAAAACTGTGCTAGGAAGCTAGGTTTATCTCGCCGCAAGTGCGATTTTAGACCTATAGGTCTAGGTGGAAACCAAGTTCAAAACTTTGGTTTAACTACATTTACGATAAAACCACGTGACAGTACATTACCGGTCCTGTCCACGGATGCTGTCATTGTAGAAAATATTGCAGGCAATCTGCCAACAATGTCACTACCTATCGATATAATATGCAGTTATCAGCATCTTGAATTAGCGGACCCGGCTTTCCATCGCCCGGCACCCGTAGACGTGCTGATAGCAGGGGACTTATTTCCCTACATATACAACGGGGATAAAATCCTCCCTGATCAAGTAGGCATGCCCGTAGCATTGAGTTCCATTTTCGGTTATGTCATCACGGGGCAAGTAGGCTTAAATCGTCAAAGTGAGATGTACACAGCCACTAGCGCTAGTGCTTTCACGGGTTTTTCAATTACAAACAACTTAGATCAGGTAATGAATTCGTTCTGGGAAGTTGAAAACATACCGTGTGAGCGACAACAGAAACCGGATGATATACTAGCAGAAAAATCGTTTGCTCAGGAACATAGTCGAGATCCGGAGACAGGTAGGTATACTGTTAGGTATCCGTTTAGGCCCGACCATAGTCTTGGCGAATCTCGACAGGTGGCGCTACGGAGACTAATTAATTTAGAAGCACGATTCAACAGAGATCCTCAATTAAGATTGGAGTACAACAAGTTCATGTCCGAATACGAATCTCTGGGTCACATGACTTGTTTAGGTGAGATACAGAGCGTGGATTCCAAGTATTTGATCCCGCATTTCTGTATAATCAAACCTATGAGTACCAGCACTAAATTGAGGACCATATTTGACGCGTCAACGAAAACTTCAAATCAAAAATCGCTAAATGATGTAGTTTTACCTGGACCGAAACTTCAAGCGGACATTAACCAAATATTAATAAATTTTCGTTTGCATGAAATTTGTCTAACGGCTGACATTCGTAAAATGTATAGACAGATACTAATACATAAAGATCAACGATCTTATCAACACATCTTGTGGAGAAGCTCTACAGATCAACCTATAAAGGTTTATGAGCTGAACACGCTTACCTATGGAGTTTCCAGCTGCCCATACCTTGCGATAAAGGTACTCCACACCCTGGCGGAAGAGGAGGCTGACAGTTCTAGTCTACTGCTGCAAGAGTTCTAAAAAGTGGTTTTTTCATGGATGACTTATTATGGTCAGAACCTACGATCGTAGAGGCTTTAAGCTTGCAGAAAGACTTGCGCTCTCTTTTAGAAGGTGCTGGGTTTGTTCTATGCAAATGGGCAAGCAACTGTACCTCAGTTTTGACAGCGGTCCCTGAAGACCACCGAGAAACACCAATTGAGTTCGATGATGAGGAGAATTTGTCACTCAAAGTCTTGGGTCTTCAATGGCAACCATCTATGGATTGTTTCTCCTTCAGAACTTTACCCTCTGACCATGACGTCACAAAGCGGGCCATTCTATCGCAGATTGGTCGTTTGTACGATCCCCAAGGTTTCGTCGCACCTTGCATATTCTACGCCAAGTGCTTCATGCAGAAGCTCTGGGCATTAAAGTTGGATTGGGACCAGCGCTTACCTGCAGACCTTGAAACTGAGTGGTTGGCTTTTGTCAAAGAGCTGCCACTACTGACAGAATTCAGACATGAACGGCATGTCATGGTTAAACAAAGAACCTCTTGTCGACTCTTGGGATTCGCCGACGCGTCGACGCTTGGCTATGCAGCAATTATATACCTACACACCTCTAACGATGACGGTGCAAACAAAATCAGTTTACTAATAGCCAAGTCTAAAGTCGCACCCTTGAAGACGATATCAGTTCCTCGACTGGAGCTGATGGCGGCTCATCTATTAGCCAAATTAGTTAAATATGTCCTATCTATACTTCAGGAAAGAGACATAACTGTTAATGACACATTGCTATTCACGGACTCGTCCGTGGTACTGGCATGGCTTAACACACCGAGTTACAAACTTAAGACATTTGTGGCCACTCGCGTAACCAAGATACTCGATACAATTTCGAGTGTCTGCTGGTTCCATGTGAGCGGTGAGTGTAACCCGAGCGATATATGCTCTCGCGGCGCGACACCGTCTGCGTTGTTGTCTACGCCAGAGTGGCTTAATGGCCCCAGCTGGCTATTAAGTGAGCAGTGGCCAGTTCGATCAATGGACGAGTTCAGAGACGAAAATACTCCAGAACTAAAACCTTCACACGATTCAAAGGTTATGGTTTCTGCGGAAAAATCGTACAATCTTATATATGAGCTTACCAAAAAATATTCCAATTATTCTAAATTAATCAAAGTCGTTGCTTTAGTTCGTAAATTTATAAATAATTGCCGTACATCTAAAAATGAGCGAATTAAACTTAAATTGACAGACTTAAATAATGCGCGTGACATAATAATAAAGTCAGTACAGCAACATCACTTTGCTGACGATATCGAAGCTATTTCCAAAGGCCTTAAGCCCCATCAATCCTTACAAAAGCTTAACCCGTTCGTGGACACGCACGGTTTCCTCAGGGTGGGGGGTAGACTTTCGCTCGCACAGATGTCTTTCGAAAAGAAACATCCCGTGTTGCTGCCTAAAAAATGCGACTTCACTTATTGCCTTATAGACTATTATCACGTGCTCTATTTACATGTCGGTCCACGAACACTGCAAGGTATACTTAGCCAAAAATTTTGGATTGTGTCCGCACGCAATGTAGTGCGTTTGCGAACCAGTAAATGTATAGCTTGCTTCAAAGTAAGGCCTACAGTTAGACAACCTATTATGGGTCAACTACCGAAGTTCCGAACTCAGGATATCCACGCCTTTCATACCGTAGGTATCGACATTGGTGGCCCTTTCCAAACAAAAGAGTCCATTCGTAAAAATGCTCGTATAACTAAGGCTTATTTATGCGTTTTTGTTTGCTGCGCCACACGCGCAGTACATTTGGAGACGCTATCTTCATTGAGCACAGAATGTTTTCTAGCAACATTTGACCGCTTCACTGCTAGACGCGGCTTATGCCATGCTATTATATCTGACAATGCTACCAACTTCGTTTCCGCCGGAAAACAGTTAGCTGAGGTCTCACAATTCTTGAAATCGAACTGCGATGAACTTTCTAACGGGTTTGCAAAACGCCAAGTTGAGTGGAAGCATAATCCTCCTACAGGTAGTCATTTCGGTGGTATTTATGAGGCAGCTATTAAGTCGGCAAAATCACTTTTAAAACGAACTATTGGAAATAGAACATTAATATTTGAAGAATTAACAACACTGTTCACTTGCGTAGAAGCAGTGTTAAATTCTCGGCCTCTATGTGCCTTGTCCACAGATCCTAGCGAGTTCGAGGTGCTCACACCAGCTCATTTTTTGATAGGCCGCGAACTCTTAGACGCACCAGAATACGATTTAACTAATCTGTCTATCAATAAGCTTAGTCGGTGGCAGACGATACAACAAATGGCTCAACAATTTTGGCGTCTGTGGCGAAAGGACTTTCTACACACTCTCCAGCAACGTCAAAAATGGCTCACTGGTTGTCGAGAAATTAAGGTCGGAGACCTAGTGTTGATACACTCGGACGCACCTCCCCTTCAGTGGGCTATGGGTAGAGTCACTAGTTTGCACAGCGGACCTGACAGCGTGACTCGTGTCGTTAGTCTACGCACCAAAAACGGTGAATTGATTAGACCTGTAGTTAAACTTAGTCCTCTTCCCCTGGAGCAGGATTCTTAGATTTAATTTATTAGCGGAAGACTTATTCCTTATTAAAACACATATATTTATACAGTCCACTTACTCAATTATAACTTATTCTATTTCATGATAATATAATAATATTCATACACATATACATACACGTATCAAAACTAGTTTTAGTTACCTATTCAGTACATTACATATGTAACTATCTACGTCAATATTCAATACACATTTTCAAAAAAAATGTTACTATATTCCTTCCTGGAATTGTAACTGGGAAATCCTGGCGGATTTCGGTGGGGGGAAATGTAGGGACTTGGCCTATTAATTTAAATCACCCGCCAAAACCGCCATACTGCGTTGCGCGCGCCACCTGCCGCGCGCAGAGAGAACGAGAACGCCGGCAACACGTACGGACAGCCGCGTATGCGCTCCTACATAAAATCAATAATTTACTGAGTTTACCATCAAAAACTGTGAAAAGACACTCTCAACAGCAAGACCTAGTGCCGACAAAGAGTGCGCGTGTGATATTTGCGGTCTGGAAGTCCCGGGACCGAAGAAAACTGACCACGGGAAGGCGGGTGAGTCCAGGCCAACTTTGCACTTTTTTGGGGAAAATAATTGTAATTTCTGGTGTTAGACTATTATTGAGCTGTCGAGCCCACACCCTGCAACCGTAGTGACCAAAGATCCAACCAATGTACTTGTGCAATTTTAACATGGGTTGACTCCAGTAATCATCGATGACAAACTAAACTGGACCCTTCTCATATGTGTGTATATATTATTATATTTCTTTAATTCGGATACAAGATCTATAGCACAAAATATTACATATTATATTAGTCCATGATATTATAAATAACAAGTTAAAGTACATACAATTTGCAACTACCGTCTATACATAGCTGTCAAAAAAACTCTTTCTGACAAACTTCTTATAATAGAGATTTTACACTTAAAACTCTGGACATAAATCTCGCTATTTGGTTTCTCTATAAGGCAATGAAGGAATTAACGCGCGCTTCTAAGAACATACCAGAGGCACTACAGTAACGCTTTAACCCCATTAGTTGCCTAAAGATGTTATTAAAGGCAAATCGAATACCATCAAGCGATATTATAATAATTTAGCTACCACACGATCAATGCAAGTAACATTTTATGAGGCGAATTACAATGCATTGGTATCGATTTTGGCCCTCGATATCGAGGATATCGAATTGACATTACAATTAACATTTGGCACACATTGGAAGGCGGTAACATCCAAAGTTAAATCATTAAAGTGATACGAGCATATTACGAGCATTGCTGGCTTTAATTACTACATTGGGGCGCCAAATAGGCGACGGCACCTACCTACTTACATTACAGTATATTATATTATCCTTTCAAGTACAAACAAAACAGTTTTTGGTGGTAGGTTTCTTGTATGCGAGAGGCCGTCTGGGTGGGTACCACCGCTTTGCCAGTTATTCAGCCGCCAAGCAGCGTTGTAGCCAGCGAAATTACTGGGCATTATGAGACTCAACAGCTTATTGTCTCAGGGTGACGAGCGCATTACAGCGCCACGCAGGATATTGCAAAACAAAGTTCTGGGTGGTGCTGTTATTGTTATGGGCTGGCGTATTGCTTACCATCAGGCAAACGACCAGCTCGTCTCGTCATTCAGTTACATAAAAAAACTTTGTTTAAGTTAACTCATTGAGAAAAGACCTCAATGAGTTAAGTATTCATTGCATTTGTCAACTTGTCAACAAGTGATTGTCAAGCAAGATATTAAGTTTCAAACCAAACTTTTTTTTTCCTCGTTCGAGGATTTGGCGCATTCTTGTGCATGTGACATGCACAAGAATGCGAGGCCAAATCCTCCATCCCAAAGTTTGTTTATAATAAATTAATTTAAAAAAAAATTGTTCTAATGCTAAAAAGTAACGCATACATTAAAAATCTTAAAAACCCCCGACACAATAAAACATATCCACTATATATAAGAACAATCTAAGAACCACCGCTGGAAAATTTGCTTCGAAATAAAAAAACCGCATCCACATCGGTTCACCCGTTTAAGAGCCACGGTGCTACAGACAGACACACATACCTAGTGGTCGAACTTATAACAATCCTCCTTTTTGCGTCGGGGGTTGAAAATAACAAAAGTTCTCTGATTGTGATTGATTAAGGTTCAATCTACTGTTCAAAGAAGATCGAAATATCTAAGTAACGTTATTTACGTACCTATGGTAACGTTACATTAAATTTTTATTCTTGTTCATATCTATCTCTATACTTATCTTCTTCTTATGGTGCCTCTCCACTACTGGAGGTTGGCGGTCAGCTCGGCGAACTTTTGCCTATCTTGTGCCAAGCGAAACAGATTTTCTACGCTGGCAAGATCGTCCATTCGCGGATGTTGCGCAACCAGGATTTCTTTCTCCTTCCAACGCGTCGCTTTCCCTCTACTTTGCCCATCATGATCAGTTGGAGTAGTTGGTATCTTTCATGTCTTAAGACGTGGCCTAGATACCCAACTTTTCTCTTCTTGACGGTTTGCAGTAGTTCACGATTTCTGCCGATACGTTGAAGAACCCTTTCACTCTATACCTATAATAAAACTGTAACGAGGCGGTTGCTATACATTAAAGATATTTTTGAAAACCTATTTTGAAGAGTATTTACGATTAGAAGCAACAGAATCCAAAAACACAGTTCTTAAAGTTTTTTTCTGTCAGTCCGGGATAAACTCAGAAACTAAGGCACGAATAGAAATGCAGTTTTTTTTTAAATATGTTCTATGAAGTCCGTCGCTACACATAGGCTTTGTTTCATCAAAATCGGTCCAGGAATATCGAAGTTATGACGCAATTTAGAAAAAAATATATATTAAGATTTTAAATAATTAGGAAGAAGAAAAATGATATTGCTTGGGCAGGGATCGAACCTGCGTCTTCGGAATACCGTCCCGACGCCTTAATTAGGTTGATCAATGGAAGCATTGACGACAGATGACGTAGGATCGTCCCCGTAAGACGATATAAGAAGGATAGAAGAAATTTGGTTGCTCGAGCAATGGGCTCGGTGGCCCAGTGGTTAAGGCGTCGGGACGGTTTTCCGAAGACGCAGGTTCGATCCCTGCCCAAACAATATCATTTTTCTTCTTCTTAATTATTTAAAATCTTAAGATTTTTGCCTAGCATGCACTAATCAAAAATATCAAAATCAAAACTACCAAACCAATATCAAAAATATATATGTCCACTACAAGTTGAACCCCGGTACATACTGGATTCATAGTGCACAAGTCTCAGCTTAAACTGGTCGTTTGCTTTATCTTGAGAACTAAAGACTACCAGCATAATGAACAGCAAAGTAAAGTCGAAAAATGTACATGAGTTTAGCCATTTTCAACAGGAATAGCCATAATAAAAATATATTTAATGGTTACCCAAACATAATAAAATACAAAAACGATCTCGGGCTCGCTCGGATATACGGAAATCACTATCGTATACAGACCGTCAAAATTGCTCTGTGCTTATCATGGTCCTATGGATACATTCAGAACGTTGGTTCTACTTTTTCAATTGGTCCCACAATTATTTTGTTAAAGTGCCATAGCGTACACAGTACCTAAACCAATTTATTTTGGAAACTAGCCCAAATAATCTTCGGGCGTTTTGCCTCCAAGTCAATTACTTAGCAGTGACATATCTCAGGTGACAGATCAGATAACCATCTAGATTATTTTAGATTTATCTGAACATGTAATTCAAAATAATATCTAACTGTCAATTCTTCAACAATAAAGCCCAGTATTTACAAGTTACGAGACAACATTGGCACGGCCGCGCGATGCGATTGCGAAGCCTCAATTACAAACCGTATAACACTGAAGCCTACACACAGCGATATTGGTTCACTGCCCAATTTCCACTGTGGTAGTTTTAAATGTGAGGTAAAATAACGAAGGGCAAACACGGAACAGATTCTTTTGTAGAAACAGAACTTTAATCTAGGTCGGCATGTGACACTGTGTGGTTTTAACGGAGAGTAAACATTGGGGCTACGATTATCATTTCTCCAAGGTTTTTCGCGTGATAGCGCCTGTTATGTATGAAAGCTGTAGGGCGTATTGTCTATGTCTATGTATGTCAGCGTAATGTCATTTTTATCCTTTTTTCCCAATAAATTATGTTCTATCGTGTTTGATATGATAGGTCTTAGGCATGGTCTTAGGCATGTTTTGCGAATATCGCGAAAGTAAATGTACAGATCGATAGAGAATTAAAAACTGAGTAGAACTGTATGACTAACTCATTTTCGACAAATGTCCTTTACGACTTTTGAGCCCAGAGGTATCGATATCGTACCTACATATTATATACGCTAAAAGCGGCACCACGAGAAGCAACTATTAGTATTATAATGCGAAATTTTGTGAGGATGTAGGGTATTTATGTATTTTTTTTAACTCGATAACGCAAAAACTAAAGACTTAACGGATTTATATGAAGTTTGATGTGAAGGTACTTTTAGTCCTGGAAAAGTAAGTGTGCTTTTTATCCTAGAAAACCGCGGTGAAAACTCAGGACGCAGTTATTTAATAATAATATAGACCCCGACTACTACGGAGGTACTTACCGTTTGTAAGATTTGATTGTTAAAGTTTTTCCCTTGCTACTAAAACTCAACTATATATATTATAGTCAATAGCTTTCAAATGGACTTCCGCAGTGACTGCTAGTTTATAAAACTGCGCAACCGCGAACTTGCACAAACTGTGTAAAGTGCAAGATTGTGTTTCGAAGTGAGAGGAAGGTAAAAGTTTGCAGCTGGGTTAGTTGAGTGGACTCTTGAGGTTTAATTTAACTCATTGTTTATTAACTAATTTCTAACAAACACAGGGCAAAACAAGAGCAATAAATTTGAAACATAGTCAGTTCTACGGCAGTATTTATGTCATATGTATTTACTTAAAAAATAATACGACATGATAAGACCTTCTATTAGGTCCATGCACTGTCAATTGTTATTTGTAGAGTAAGTGCGCCAATTATGGACCACCATAAGGATTTTGTGAAATAAAACTCAGAATTATAAAGATTAATCAGCCTTATATATTTTGAACAGTTCGATAATTATTTGGTATCAAAAACGAATATCAGAATTCTTAAGAAACATGAACATCTTAGAAATAATCAACATTTTCTAAAATATAAGATTATTTTGCATTTGCAAAAAGTGGACAAAATATGGACCACAGTAAATTGGGTTCAAAATTATATAAAAAAAATGGACGTGTTGCCTAAAATTAAATCAGTCAACTATTCGATAAGATTTAACTAATGGCTGGTACAGAATTCGCACACATAGTAATCAACCATATCTTCTATGCCAGCACAGTCTTCATGAGCCCACCACCTACATGATGCACATTGGATCCATTTCTCTCCATGAACGTCTTCAGAAAAAAGGCCATCACAATACAAACATTTACCATTTTGATTTTGGGAACGATCAGGACTTTCATCGGTACTATCCATGACTGAATAATCACTTTTATCAGAACTTGCAGACGATGATTTTCTTTGTTTTGAGATCTTTCTTTTCTTTAGGGCTGTTTTTTTTGGCATTTTCTTTGGGTTTTTTTTTGGCGCTGTCTTTGGTGTGTTCTTTTTTATGTTCTTTTGTATCGACGTTTCTAAATCTTGTTTATAAGGTGATGATGTCAAAATTGTGGGCTTGGTGGCCTTTCTTCCTCTGTTGCTGACAGTTTTCCTTAAACGCGGTATAGGCTGCAACTCTTTTGGCGATAAATATGATCTAGATGATGTAGAGGGACTAACTATTGAATCAATCATAGTCGGCGTTGGCACTCCTGGTTGTGCGGTTGCTTGATGATGTCCATCAACGCTCTGGGGTAATGGTTCATTCACAGATTGAGGTTCCGGAGTTACAACAGCCCTTGGCTCAGGTATCGGGTTATCGGGAATGATATTAACTGGTGTCGTCATATCGCGCGCTGGATCATTAGAAGGCCCCTCTACTTCTGGAAGGTCTTCGTCAATAAAGTCATGATCTTCATAGACGTGTCTATTAACGGGATATATCCCAGTTGCACGAAAACCGCTAATTGCCAATTCTGCACGCTGAGCTCTTATATAGGCTAGACCAAATAATTCCGCAATGTCAAAATGTGTTACTGCTCGAGGTTGCATTCTTAGTCGCTTGCGAGTTTCTTCAGTCAAGTACTTTTTTAATGGACCCATGAATGTTTTATCAAGTGGCTGCATTTTGTGACTTGAGTGTGGAGGCAGAGACAGCAAGTGAACATGGTTTTCTCTGGCTAAATCCACTACTTTAATATTTCTGGTGTGGCTTGCATGGCCGTCTAAAATCAGGAGAACCGATGATGTAGCACTTGGTTTCACATGCTGTAAAAAATGCTCAAACCATTGAGTAAATAAATCAAGTTGTATCCATCCGGATGTATGACAAGCATGGATGGCGCCAAGTGGAGCACCTTTCATCAGTAGTGGATTGTCCCGTTTCCTCGGGAATATCATCATCGGTGGGACAAATGTGCCACCTGCACTCATACATATCACACAAGTAATCGTTGATCCACGTTCAGCTGACGTTACAGTTCCTATTTGTTTTTTGCCCTTGAGTGCTAGTATCTCCGGCATTTTTGATGGCACTACTGAAATGCCAGTTTCGTCTACGTTATATACATTGGTTGCAGGATACTGGATTTTATCAAAAGAACTCTCCAACAAGTCAAAAAATGCGTTAAAATTTTCTCTGTTAAATCCTTTCATTCTAGCGATTGATGTGCCCGTTGGACGGCGAAAGGATAGGTTACGATGGCGCTTGAGGAATAACCTTAACCATGATCTTCCCGCAGATTCATTATCTTGTGAAAACCCGTGCTTTAAGTTATTCTTTTCCGCTAGCTGGTAAGCCATAGATCTGATGTCCCTGCGTGTAAGACCAAATCCCGATTTTTCCATTTCTAGAATATAATCACATAATTCAGCTTCCAATTCACTCGGCAAAGTCGATTTTCTTCCAAGTTTATGGTTTGTAACGTCGCTAAGTGATTGGTCTTCCAGTTTTGATAAGCGTATAAGCGTAGTTTTGGGTACTCCGTATGTTTTTGATGCTTTCAAAAAACCCATTTGCTTATCTCGTATAGCTTTAATTGCATTTGCCATTGCATCTTTATCCCATGTTTGTCTGATCTTGCCTATAGCTGTAGAATTTGTAGATGCCATCCTAAAACAATAAAAATAAAATATAAGTGACTGTTTGTAATATGGACCACTAGTCCATATTCAAAACACGCCGGTGGTCCATATTATAAGACACATATATTTCTAGGTTAATACTGTTGCTAAGAAAATTATAAAAACTATTGGATATTGCAACTTAAAATGAATAATTTTAAAATAACTCACCTTTCCCCTAGTTTAATCCACTTTCCCAAACAGTAATATTTGCTGAAATTATGAGCTTACGAAATTAGGTAAAAAATTACATCGCGCGTTGATAAAAACCAAAAATGACTGCAGTGAACACGCGCGCTCTCTCTGCCGACCGGAAAGCGACTAGCGAGGCGCGGGAGGGGTGGAGCTTAGCGCGCGGCGATCGGTGGCTTAATACGACGGACGGTTTCTGAGAAATGAAGGTAGTCCATATTACAAAACCAGTCCATATTTGGCGCACTTACTCTACCTATACTATCTATAGAAATAACAAATAATAATTTTATAATACTTATCTTTCTATCTTTCTCATGTAGGTATTATGTTTGTCGTTATAATTGCTAGCAGAGAAATGTAGAATATGTTAGAATGGTGGTCAACACATTATTGTAGGAAGCCAGTGTCGCCAATCGCACACGCGTAAACGAAACATCATACCTATAGTACATAGAAATCAATACACATATTTCGTTGCGTTATTTACTAGTTTGAACGCCATTTATAAATGTTAAAAATATACCTTATTGCAAGGCAATACGAATGTATTACTGAATCAGTTATGACATGGTTGTGACAGTTATGACACTGAAGTGTGGAGTTTATCGCTTTGACTAAACGCGCCGAATTCCAGCGGATATACGTCTACGCCGTTGACATAAATACGATTGTTCAATCGTTTGATCGCGGTGCGTCTGCTACGCCTACTCCGCCATTCTATCCTATTCTCCATTTCTTTGGTTGCTAGTGTGTTGTCATTCTCACGCACTCTCATTTGTAATTCCTTTTCACTTTGCCTTGAGTATAAAATAGCTTATGAACTGGGATTATTCTCTAAGCGATCTCTAGAGCCTGTGAAATATCAAAGAGGTGGAGTAATCACGTACGCAATAAGATTTAATCCGGTATAGCACCTATACAGAAGATAACCGAGTACCTTCCCTCAATACATTTATCGCAATTTCTTTATTTTTATACGAGTTTGAACACTAATAATTACTGCTACTACACTATTAATTGTTACCGCAGCCGTTGCTATTAAACTGTTCTACCATAGTTTTAATTAGTATCTGGCAAACGTTAGGTATACCTACCTAAAATGTAGTTTTATTTCGTGGCGCGTATGTAAATACACAGAATATTTATGGTTAACCAACGCCGATGCAAGTATTAGTGTAGTTTGCATTATAGTTTGTCATATTATATCCCACATTAAACGCTCAGTGAAGCGTGAGAGTAAATCTTACTTAAAAAGCTTGTTTCGGAATCGTTTTGCAGTATAAACCTAAGCTACTTGACATGCTCCCATAAAATTAAACTAATAATTAGTACAAGTATACGTTTTATCAAACAAAATAACCGACTTCAATGTATCTTCGAAGTCCAAGTTTAAGTATCGATGAAATTTATACGGAACCACGTCGTAGCTATACTGAACCCAACGCAAAAATAATTTTCCAAATCGGTTCATGAATGACGGAGTTCTGAAGTAACAAACCATTTTAAAAAATCGAATAAATAAAAAAAGGAGAACCTTCTCCTTTTTTGAAGTCGGTTAAAAAGCAAGCGCTCCGCATGCATGACATACAGACAGATGGACAAACGACGAATATTCGGTATGGCCGCAGCAAAACTCTGTCTTAGATCCTATATGTTATATCTGAACAGAGCACAAATCCAGTGAACAACCATTTATTTCCACGTAACGTTTCACGGTTCGTATTTTTAACCGACTTCAAAAAGGAGGAGGTATTATTATTTAGGAGATATATTTGATTGATTTGATTGATTGATTGAGGTTTACAATTCGACGGTATGTTTTTTTTTTTTGTGTGTTTGTTACGCGATTTCTCCGCCAATTATGCATTGATTTCGATGATTCTTTTTTTGATTGGTAGGTAATACTTCAAAGATGGCCCCATATAAATTTTATCGAAATTCATTCAGTAGTTTTTGAAAAAAATAGCAAAAACAAAAAATATAAGTTTAATCATCAAGTCGGTTCTTGTTTTTTTCGTAACCAACTTTCTAAAGGTGGAGGTTTGTATTCGACTGCTTCACCTGCTTCACCCAGGGTTGACTTCCGGTGAGGGAACTCCTCAACGGTGAATAGTACAGACACAACATTTCGTAAATGGATTTAACCATAATAGCCTGTTCTAAATTCCATCATGACATGGCAGATACACCCAGGATTGACTTCCGGCGAGGGAACTTCTCAACAGAGATATAGGACAGACATGAAATTTTTTTGTACATGCATTTAATTGTGATAGCCCGTTTTAAACTTCGTCATGATGTGGCTTCTAGATCATAAAAGCTTGTCTTTAAAAACTTTTTGAATTAATTTAATTAAAACTTGTTGAAGTCGGTGCCAGCCAAGTCTAAAAGGTAGTAGATAGATACTACCTACAAGTAGTACTTACTATATACATAGTATTTATCTGCTACCTATTAGACTTGGCTGGCATTCAAATATATGAGTGGGTAGCGCTTACGATAATTATATTAATTTATTTTTTACTTTTGAGTGCCATTTGTGGTTTTGAAGTCGGTCTAGTTTTTTTTGAAAAATAATTTATCACACATACAGATCGTAACGTTAACGCTTTATGAAACGTAGCTTGAGAAGGATAAGCAATCTACATAAGATATACAATTCCTTTATAATTCCTCCGGTAATAAAACATGAGCATAATCTAAGTCAAGTTATTCCATTAAACGAGTCAGTGTTTAAATAGGCACGAGCCACATGAAGATACATAATAATATGATTGGAAGACGCGCAGATTCATCTCCGTCTTGGATAATACAATAATACCCGAGAGCCTTAAATCCGTGCTTGGGAGGAGATGGCGTGATATTCGCACTTCGGACGGCTGAATGTCGAACGACGTGATTTAGCCTGACTTTCGCTTTAATAAAGAGCATGAAGACGTTTCTTTATTGTAATATTTTGGGAGTAAATTGTTTACAAAATAACTTGGTACAGCTGGAGTATTTAAATAGAGGTCCACAATGATCCGCAAATGTATGGAATACAAAATGCAATAGTTTGTTTGGACCGAATCGTGCGCGTAACTAATTTTCGAATTGATCGACGTCATTTCCTAAACAAAATCAATTTATTCTGGGCCCTTATTCACTATGACAACTTGGCAATTCCTTGCTTCGAAATCACGTCGATTCCTTCATTAATAAACGACATCTCTATGACGCATTCATATATTCATATATATGACGTGTCATAGAGAATACAAATTTCGCAGATGTCGTTTATTAAGGAAGGAATCGACGTTTTCTCGAAGCAAGGAATCGCCAAGTTGTCATAGTGAATTGAGCCCCTGATCTACTCGTAGTTCTTCCAAGTTAAGTCCGAGATATATCACGATCAAACATCGATATGTCAAAACTCAATCCTCATAAATAAGGCCAATGGACTATCTTCATACTGAATTACTTTAACAAAACGATAAATTTACGGACCGTATTAAGGAAGGAAGTAATTACTCAGAAGCAACCCTTGGTATTTTATAGCATGCGTAACTACAGTTACTAGCTACTAAATGATGTATACACACCCTCGTAGACCCCAGTCAGGCTACGGTCAGCAAAAACTGGGCTAAGCTTAGTCAGTCACCGGTCTCTAGAGATTTGCGCTGTCGCAAAAGAGACACGACACGGTACAATCGCGAAATAAAGTGAGTTGTTTACTGCATTCAATTGTTTTAGAAATTACAGCGCTCCCCGTTTCAATTTGTTTTATTTTGCGACAGGCTATTTATAAAAGGTATTACTTTGTGTTTATAGAACAAAAAGCCAAACTAAAACAGTATAACATTTTGTCCCTGCCCAGAATTGTTAAAGGTACCTTCATTAGTTTAATCAATATTATACCAACTTCAGTTTAAAATAACTATAGCCTGAGGGGCCCAATTCCTATGTCTTACCGCGACCACCAATTTCGGCTGACTTGACTCGACTTCTAAGACTGTCTATTTTCACAATCGGATCAATTGAATAATTTGATATCAATTTGAGGAATTCCAATTGAGACGTTTACTCGTAATAATAGTGAGTACTTACCTACTTATTAGCATCTAGGTAGCTATAGTCTTTAAGATTCATTTGGGCCCACGTGAAATTGCGTGGTAATACTTCAAGCCTTTGTTTACCGAACAACAAAAGATTTTTGGATTAATGTGAGGGCCACATGACCTTTTACAAGTATTCTTATGTAATTCATACATTATTATTAAGCCTTTATTCTGACCCTAAACAGATATAACATTTTATTAACATTCATTATAAAATGGTTACCCAGATAGCATGTAAGTTTGCTGTAAGTTTGTTTTACGTTTGATATTGATTTGATAAGTCAAGTTTGGCGCAACAATGGCATGCTTGCTGCAAGCTTGTTTTTCCTGTGACGTGTCGAACGCATGTAGTTCCAAAATCATAATTAGATGGCGTTGGCGTCGAGTTAGCCCGCGGAGACAAAATTCTCCGCGGATCTTCTAGGTGTGAAACAGAAAAAACGCTTGCTACGTTCAGTAAATTTAACATTAGTTTAGTTTTCTAGCTCAATATCCATTTGCATTAAGGGTAATTTGTGCTGGATCGTGTTTTAAAGCAAAAGCACTTGGTATTTTTAAGAGAAATAATTAAAATCAGCTACGTCGGAAAACGCCTGTAAATTGACGTTGTGTCGGATAACTCCGATCAGGTTTCAGACAGTTAGGATACGTAAGTAATAGTTAGTATTATATTTGGTTAAGATGTCCTTTCGGGAGTTTACGCTTTGGATTCGCGGCGCGAATGGAGTTATTTCGACACAATCATATCATACGTTAGTGTAGACGTTTTATATTTATCATGATTATTTCGACTCATGATAGTTTCTAAACCTTGATTGTTTGTCTAAATCATTGGTTTTCCCTTTTTACAGCGTTTAAAGTACGCCTCTTCCAACTGCTAACATTCTCCTCTATAATTTGCTACCCTTGTCCAAACTGCCTCTCCTACTTTCGTTATGTCATTTTACCATCTCTTGCTATGCCTTCCTCTTTTTCTTTTGCCATTGCGTTGTTGCCATTCTGTTATAAGTTCTGTTATATCACACATAACGAAGGTAAATCTTAATTTAGTAAAAGTTGATAATCAATATTATAAGGCTCCCCTTTCCATCAACCAAAGCCACAGGCTTGCTGTTTACGCAGTCTGGACTGTTAGTTATGAGCTAGTTTATGAAGCTGAAGTTCAAGTACTTAGTTTACTTACTAGAAGCTTAGCAGTGTTTGAGTAGTAAACATATTTTGTGTTATTATCTAAGTACTTACATAATTAGTTCGGTATCTTTGTTGTAGATTCGCAAGTGTTTTTTTTTACTCTTAATAGGTCTATGTTTGGCCACTATCTCCCTGATGTGAAGCGATGATGTGGCCTAAGATGGAGCATCTACACATAAAATCACAACAATAATATTATAAATGCGAAAGTTTGTAGGTATGTAAGTATGTTAGTGTGTAAGTGTGGTTGTTACCTCTTCACGCTGTAACGGCTCATTGAATTTGAGTTAAATTCGTAATGGAGATAACTTTTTTATTGGATTAACTCATGGCTACTTTTTATACCGGGACACCGTGGGTGAAACCGCAGGGCGCAGCTAGTAGTATATTATAATAAATTAATTAATTAATATTATATAAATTTATTTAAGAGCGAGTGTGGCTCAGTGGGAGCACGTGCGACTTTCAATCCGACGCACCCGAGTTCGAATCCCGCTGGCCCCGCACCACTGACTTTCTTAAGTTATGTGCGGATTTAACACTCGTTCTAGAAACGGTGAAGGAAAACATCGTGAGGAAACCGGCATGTCCAAGAATTTTTCACAAAAAGTCAAGGACATGTGACATCCACCAACCCGCACTGGGCCAGCGTGGTGGATTATGGCCCATCCTCTCTCTATGAGAGAAGGCCCGTGTCCCAGCAGTGGGAACGTGAAGGGCTGATGATGATGATGATATAAATTTATAGAAATAGCACTAAGATCTATTGAAAATAATGTTTTTTTCTTTTTTATTATTTAATATTTAGTTTCTTATAGCATAAAAAAATCGTATTGGGTTGTCTTGTCAAAGTCAAAGTCAAAGTCAAATATCATTTATTAAATAGGCACAAAAGTGCACTTTTAAAGGTCATAAACACATGATACAAATAAAAAATGTTAAAAATTGTAACTTATGTTAACATGACTTTGAAAAAAAGGTAAGTATGTTTACCCATTTCTTTCCTATACTCAAATTAAAGTCTAAGTGCTGAAAAGAAATGCGAAAACTGACTCTACCAGTGCTTCGGAAATACGCCCGCTAGAGAAGATAGCACCAAGAAACTCTGCGGGGATGTCTTTTTTCAGCACAATTACGTATAAATTAGAATTAACAGAATGTAAAACAAGAAATGCGAGTGAGATGTCCCATAGTCATAGTATCAGTAACAGAAAAGTGTAAATAAAATATAAGTAGGTATGACAGTAGCAGTAGGAGTGACTAGAACAGACCAGTCCCCGCAAGCAGCACCCGTTCACGAGTATGACTTGTGGACCAGCCATCACCCCCCTCAACCATATTGGAGGGAAGGGAGTGACCCGACACACAGAGCCGCCGCAAGCAAAGACATTTGAGTGAGCAGTCAAGATGTTATAAATGTGTTTTTGTAAAAAAATAATTTATAAAAGCACATTACAGTAAGTAGGTAGGATCTATATAACCATTTACATAGCAAACATAATGAGAGTGTGTCATGTGTTTCCATTATACAGTTATGAGCGATGAAAGAGGTGTTTGTTCAGGAACATGTGCAAACATTAGCTTTGCGGTATTATATTTTGTAAGGAGTGATCATTAATTTAAATTAGATAGCCTAAGAAATTTACTAACAAAAATGGATCTTTTATCTGAATAAAAATTTATTATTATTATGTCGCTCTTTCTCACGGGTTATACACCCGGTCCTTTGGAAGGCTTGCGCGGGGACATGAGTCCAACACGTAGAGGCCTCTTAGAGCATTTAATTTAGATATGTAATGGGCAACACTTATCGGGGACTGTCTCTAAGTGCATCATCAGAAGATACAATCAAAGACAGCCCCCGATAAGTGCGAGGATTATTATTGAAGATATGAAAATTACTTATGATTGGGCTATTGAGGTGAATTTTTAATGGATGAGAACCGGTCTATGATATGAGACCTCGGCACCTGCCAGTTCCGCCTCATAAGAAAATATTTTGGCAGGTGGTGACTCGCCACCCACTAAACGGGCCCCCTATAAGGGCCGCCGTTCATTGGCGACGAGATTTTTCTTTGCACAAACATTTGTCCTGTCGCGGTAGTCGAACCCGCAACCTCAGTTTGAGTTGAAATTTGAGCTAACCTGCTTAACCACTACACCACACACCGACTGATATTGGTGCCATGGATTGGCCTTAAATGATGGGCAAAAAATCTAAAAATTGCTCTGTTTCTTGCCGTATCTTCTAGGAAGTGGTTCTTTTTCTGATACGGTAGAGTCATTGTAATAATTGACGTTCATAAGTGCGTCTGTGATGACAAAATTTAATAAAGAACTTTGAACTTTGACGCCTCGCTAATACCTACCTATATAGATATAATGTTGCTTGCGATATCGACTGTTTTATCCATAAGGCAAGCTATTTTTATGATCCTATATGAATACACTCACCTATTCCTTATCCCAAGCATCATGAAGAACTCATATTCCGACATTGTACTACATTTCTGCTACCTTATCCAGAAAAGAACATCATCGAAAAGTTCATCGAAAGAACGAACATAGAATAAAAGAAAGTGCCAAGAAGCTCAAAGGCGACGACCTGTTTGAGACTCATTTACAGAGTCTCGACCATAGACGTAAAGTTGCAAGTTTGGCGGTATTTTATCGGGTGCACTTTGGAGTGTGTGCTCAGGAACTGCATGACCTCATACCACCGTCTCCATTCCATCATAGGACAACCAGACGCACGGCATGCGACATCCATATATGGTAGACATCCCTCCTGTACGAACAAAGCGTTTTGGTGCCACGTTCATCTTACGAACAGCCAAGGAGTGGAACGCATTGCCAACGTCTGTGTTTCCTGACAACTACAACCTGGGGGTCTTCAAATCGAGAGTGAACAGGTATCTTCTAGGTAAGCGTGTTACATCTTAGACCACATCGTCGCTTACCATCAGGTGAGATAGTGGTGAAACGCAGTACAAAACAAAATATTTCTGACATTAGTCATTCTACACCACGATATCAATTGGAAGTTTAATGAATTTTGTTCGAAGTTATGCGGGCTTATTTTGCTATATGTACCTCAAACATAGAAACGTACTCTAAAATTAAGTTAGAGAAGTTCCTGTTGGCGGTCGCATTTGGACTAGGTAATTTCATTTGGAATAACTCGATTATCTTACATTTTAATATTCATAGTTTAATAAATGCAAAATGGAATAAACCCGTCGATCATTTATGTAAGCCATTCCTTAATTGATATTAAATTAACTAAGTTACAAGACAAGTAAGCGTACCATCTAACAGAACACAATAATAGTACTAGTATTAGGACCTAACTTGGTATGAATAAACATGAACAATTAGTACTAGGTATTAACTAAGGCTGTAAGCCGATACTAATTCAGAAAGGTCATTCCAACTATGAAGCTGAATGTGGGATTGTGAGAACGTTAACACTCCTAGAAGTATATGTATATAACTAGCTGCGCCCCGCGGCCTAACCCGCGGTTTCCAGGAATAAAAAGTAGCCTATGTGCTAAGCCTATCCTAGAGACAGTAGATACGCTATCTCTATTCAGAATTTAACTAAAATCCGTTGAGTCGTTAAAGCATGAAGAAGTAACAAACTTTAGCACAAAAAAACACTTAGGTACATACAAACTTTCTCATTTATAATATTAGTCTGATGATCCAGTCTTGTCTCAGTAGAGGGAACTTAATGGGCAGATGATGATGACAGAAGAATGTAAACATTTACGTAAAAGTTAAACATCTTAAGCCGAGTTGAGCTCTTAGCAACCCTCCGCTTTACACGCAATCTGAGTAATTGATCACTGTTCTTGTTAAAGTCGACCTAATCGCTGGTCACGTTGCCCTGCTTGGAAGTGGTTTCGACTGCTATGCGCACCGACACGCGAAGTAATTTTACTGAAATTGTGTTCACAGAATATTATTACACACAAACACCTTTCGCTGTTCATCAAGAAATAATTAGCAGATAATGTGTGTAAAATGTCTTGTTAAATATGCCGTTAATGGACCAGTACCTTAATAATTGACAACATTGCAAATTATTAAAATCAATTTGATAAAATAATAATAGTAATTTTGAAATAATAGTTGTTTTTATGGTGTACAATAAAGTATTGTGGATTGTATTGTATTGTGTAATAATATTTTGCGGCGTCTCTTGAGAGAAAACCATTTCTCATCCCAAACGTAAAACGTTCCTTCTACGTAAAATTTCTTGTTGTCTGCCGTTCATGGACCAATACACTAATTGACAACATTGCCAGTTTTTAAAACCGTTTTGACATAATAATAATGATATTTTGCGGTCTCTTGATTATCAAACAAACTACTTCTTACCCCAACCCTTCTCCGTACTTGTAATATTTAGTTTTCTTTGGTACTATCGTAAGTAAAAATAATAAATTATTTTCCAAAAAAAACTAAACCGACTTCAAAACCACAAATGGCACTCAAAAGTAAAAAATAAATTAATATAATTATCATAAGCGCTACCCACTCATATATTTGAAGTCGGTGCCAGCCAAGTCTAATAGGTAGTAGATAAATACTATGTATATAGTAAGTACTACTTCTAGGTAGTATATAAATACTAGATATGTATATAGTAAGTACTACTTCTAGGTAGTATTTATCTACTACCTTTTAGACTTGGCTGGCACCGACTTCAAATATATGAGTGGGTAGCGCTTATGATAATTATATTAATTTATTTTTTACTTTTGAGTGCCATTTGTGGTTTTGAAGTCGGTTTAGTTTTTTTTGAAAAATAATTTATTTTAACCTTTTTAGTGAAAAACAAGTTTTAATTAAATTAATTCAAAAAGTTTAAAAGACAAGCTTTTATGATCTAGAAGCCACATCATGGCGAAGTTTAAAACGGGCTATCACAATTAAATGCATGTGCAAAAAAATTTCATGTCTGTCCTATTCTCTGTTGAGGAGTTCCCTCGCCGGAAGTCAATCCTGGGTGTATCTGCCATGTCATGATGGAATTTAGAACAGGCTATTATGGTTAAATCCATTTACGAAATGTTGTGTCTGTACTATTCACCGTTGAGGAGTTCCCTCACCGGAAGTCAACCCTGGGTGAAGCAGGTGAAGCAGTCGAATACAGACCTCCACCTTTAGAAAGTTGGTTACGAAAAAAACAAGAACCGACTTGAAGATTACACTTATATTTTTTTGTTTTTGCTATTTTTTTCAAAAACTACTGAATGAATTTCGATAAAATTTATATGGGACCACCTTTGAAGTATTACCTACCAATTAAAAAGGAATCATCGAAATCAATGCATAATTGGCGGAGAAATCGCGTAACAAACACACAAAAAAAAAAACAAAAAAAAAAAACATACCGTCGAATTGTAAACCTCCTCCTTTTTGAAGTCGGTTAAAAATGAACGAACCGGCCATAGATAAATTAATCACTACGGCCCTTATTAATGAACGCTGTTTAAAACCTTATTGAATGTTTGAAATCAACTCTTAAATGAAACAGGGTAAAACATTATTAATAAATCACAGTATAATATTTAAACAGTAACACAATTATTCATACTTATCCGAACAGACGTTAACACTAATTTATTGCTATAATTTCACAGATATCAATTCACTTATAAAAACACCGTCTTATTTCTCTTCTGGATATTACTGAAGTAACCCGCACCTCTCGCATTCATCCTTTTTATAACAAGTATCTGCGCTCCCCACCATTGTTCAACGGTATTTTACCCGTGGACCAATGACGGCGCAGATACCTGTCATTGGTTGATATTGCAACAGTGGCGCCACCTACTTCAGTAAACTCTAAGATCATTCAAATCAGTACTCATACAATTAGTTCCTAAGATAAATCATAGATGGCGTTCGTGCGGCGACAACATTTCTAACATAAATTATAGATGGCGTTCGTGCGGCGACAACATCCGGCCGTCCTGCGTACGCAGCCGTCCTCGGGTAGCGTCACAGTCTGGTGCAGTTGCTGGGAACAATATTGCACACATAAATAACATCATAATGTATACAATCAAAAATATAAACAGATGAAATAACAATTGAGGTAATTTTATTTTTGTGCGTTTAGATCTGCCATTTAATCGATGGCCCATTGACAAAAACCAGCACAAAATATAAAACCTATATAAGTTATTTCATCGATTGTCAACGTATAAAATGCACTATATTATATACACTATATACACTATATTGGCATTAAATTTGGCACCAAACTGTTCCCTCGGCGGTCAGTTTATTAAGACTTGTAGCTTTCTCTAGCGGATGCCTTTGGCCAAACCTAGGTACGTTGATACAAGTCGTAATTGTAAAGATTGTATGTAATGATAGCACGCTCGCACTGTCATGACCATCATTACCTTCATCTTTTGCCCAAATACCAATATATGTGGAGAAGCAAATGCACTTGACAGATTATAATAGTATAATAAACATATTTATGACCAGTAATTAGCAACAAAATGTATCACAAATACCTGACAACATCCTGGTTATTCTTACGCAACTCATAAGTCCACATCATTCGTCCAATTCTGCTAGTCGTATCCAGGGTTTCATGTTTTCAACACAAGTAGTTCCTTCGTAACGTTTGGAAGTTCTTTCGGCGCCTCGCATGTCTGTAACTTTGTAACGGTCGTGGCCAAGTACTTCAGTTATTTGAAAAGGACCTTTAAATATAGGCAGCAACTTTGTACTTTGGCCATCATTAGCCTGGCTAGGTATTTTTATCACCACTAAATCGCCGACAATATACTTGCGAGCTTCTTTACGCCTGGAATCAAATATTTGCTTCTGCTTGTCAGCATTAGTTTGGATATGATCACTAACACTTTTGCGTAACTCCGTAACGTCAACAGGTATTTCTTCAGTATCATTTACAAATTTATCAGAGTCAGTTTGAAGTCTGTAGCCGAAAAACACTTCGCTGGGTACTGCCGAAGTAGTCTTGTTGATAGTACTATTGATACCTTGTTGGATACTTGGAATATGTAGGTCCCATTTATTGTTGTCTGTACTAGCACCTTTGCTGCGCAGAGCGTCGAGAATCGTTCGGTTATAACGCTCAACTTGACCGTTTGATCGAGGTACAGCGGTTGCTATTACGTGTTGCCGAATGATTTTATCCTTACAATAGTTCACAAACAAATGAGACGTAAATGCACTACCCGCATCACAAATAAGTCGTGTTGGATTGCCAAACACCTTGAATATTTTATTTAGTTCGTTAACGACCACATTACTTTTTGTGTTGCGGACAGGTGATATGAACACAAATTTAGTAAATGAATCTACAGCTACTAATAAGTAGGTATTTTTATGTGTAGTTTTTACAAAAGGACCCAAATGATCAATATGTAAGGTATGAAAGGGCCTAGCATATTATGGAATGGAGTACAACTGACCTTCCTTTTTACCGTGGACACTCTTTGAATAAATGCAATTCAAACAGTTTTTTATATATTTAGAAACTACTTTTTTCATTTTAGGAAACCAATACAATGACTTGATTCTTTCAATTGTTTTATCCACGGCAAAATGACCTAAATCATCATGATTAGCTCTAATAACCTGCCAAATACACTGCTTAGGGACAAGCCATCGTCTGCCATACTCAGTTCTGCGATAAATTTTATTGCCTAGTAACTCATATTCGTTAAATATGTTTTGATTGGACTCGGCATCTCCTGACTCCAATATATCTCTGATGCTACATATGCTCGGATCTTGAAGCTGTACAGACAATAGCCAATCTCCTTCTGTTATAACCATCACACTTTCATTGGATGTCGACACAGGTGGATCGCTTACGGGGTTTCTACTTAAGGCGTCAACGTGTTGCATCTGAGTGCCCGGTCTATGTAAAATATCGAAAGTAAACTCTTGTGTTAGTAAAACCCACCTACCTATTCGGGAATTCACTTCTTGTTTGTTCATAGTGTATCGTACCGCGTTGCAATCGGTTATGATTGTGAAATAAGCACCTAGTAAAATGTGACGGAATTTATGTAAAGCCACAACAATAGCCAAAAATTCTAATTCGAAAGAATGGTATTTCTTTTCTTCGTTAGAAGTTTGTCTACTGTAAAAATGTATAGGTCGTTCACCAACATCAGTGCGCTGCGTTAAGATACATCCTACTCCTTCTCGACTAGCATCAGTATACAATGTGATGGGTAGTTTTGGATCAAATATATTCAGCAAAGCGTTTTGTGTCAATTCTTTCTTCAAAATACTAAAAGTGTGTTTTTGATCTGAACCCCATTCCCACACAGTGTCTTTCTTTAAAAGGTTGGTCAAAGGTCTAGACAATAGAGCACAATTCTTGATAAATTTTCGAAAGTAATTTATAAGTCCCAGAAACTGTCTTACTTGATGTATGTTTTTAGGTTCTGGATAATTCTCAATTGCCTTTAACTTTTTGCTACCTGGTCGAACACCTTCTGACGAAATTTCATACCCTAGAAAATTGACCGACCTCTGAAAGAAGTGACACTTTTCTAGATTTATAGTTAAACCGTTGTTCTGCAAAATGGAAAGAACTGTTTCTAATAATTCAACGTTCTCTTTAACCGATTCTGTGGCTATTAAGAGGTCATCCATGTAACATATGACTCTACCAAAACGCAATTTTCCTAAAACTGTGTTCATCAACCTTTGGAATACTGACGGCGCATTACAGAGGCCAAAAGGCATTCGTAAGAACTCATAATGGCCGTCAGATGTTATAAACGCAGTTTTAGGTATAGAACTCTCATTTACATTAATGTGATAGTACCCACTTTTTAAATCGAGTGAACTAAAATATTTGCAACCGCGTAACTTATCAATCAACTCATCAACAATTGGCATCGGGTATTTTTCTTTAACTGTTACTTTATTTAAGGCTCGGTAATCAATACATAACCGTTTTTCGCCATTGGGTTTATCTACAAGTAATACTGGACTCGCATACGGAGAACTACTATCCCTAATTATTCCACTTTTAAGAAGATCGTCGACGATTTCGCGGGTAGTAGTTTTCTCTGTCTCCGACATGCGATATGGACGATAACAAACGGGTTTATTTGTTGTGAGTTCTATGTCTAACTCAACACAAGAAGTTTGACCTAAAGAAGTTAAATCTTTCGCAACTACTCGCGGATATTTTGCAAATGTTTCATTCAATTGTAAAACATGTTCGGTGGAATCAGAACTAATCATAGACAATTCTATCAATGCCACTTGTTTACTGCTAATATGACGGAAAGTTAGACTATTTCCTACTCGCGTATACATTAAACTATTGTCCTCAGTAAAGTTTCTACCTATCAAGATCGGACACCCCGTTAGGTCATCCAAAAGGTACATAATGATTTCTAAAGTCGCGTTATCAATTTTGAGACATACCTTGACTCCTTTAGTAACTACTGAGCTGGAATCTTTTTTAAATCCTGTAAGCAAGATCGGTTCATTTAACTGAAAAGGTGCAAGATTTAACTCTTGTGTCAAAGTTGATGTGATTAGAGAGCATCCACTTCCCATATCAATGAAAGCTTGACGTTTACATCCATTTAACTCCACGTCTTTGTAAAATTTATCCTTAGGACTAGGAGTAGAAATCGATTTGACCTCAGCATCTTTCTCGATCTTTGTTCTTTGTTTGGATCTACATGCAAGCTCTACATGACCGTATCTACTGCATGCGTTACATTTGACATTATCTTTGAGACCACAACTAGTTCTTTTATGGCCAGCCTCACCGCAGCGGAAGCAAATTAAGCTTTGAGTAAATGCGCCACTTGTGGATGGTTCCGAATGACTAGTTGCGTCTATTTTCCTTTCAAAATGCAAAGGTACAGATCGAGAAACATGTCTAGGATTTACTAAACTACTCTGCTTATTTACATGTTTTTGTTCAGGGGCAGAGTACGTTTTGCTATGTAAGAATGAGGCTAGTTCGTCACAATGCCGAAAATTCCCTGCTTCAGCAGCTGTACAAATGTTTCTATCACCTATAGCGCCTACAATTATCGATATTGTATCTTGTTCAGAAAATGACAACCTCATTCTATCAATACGCCCCTTTTGTTGAAAATAAAATTCATATAGTGATTGACCTTCAGAGGGCTTAACTTGCATTAATTCCTTTAGCATAATGTACATATTACGGTTAATTTGAAAAGTCGCTAACAAAGTTTTCCGCCAATGCTTCCACTTCCATTCAGTCCATCGTGTTTCGTTCTTCTGTAGTGAATCATACCACGTTTTAGCAGTGTTACGTAATTTTTGCAATGCTTGATACTTTATAACACGATCGGACCATCCAAAAGCGCGAGCATTAGCTTCAACAACATTAATCCACATTTGTATATCGTCTATTAAAGGGTCAAATTCAGGAACCACTGAAGAAAGCACAACATTTTGACTCACTGTGGGTGACGCACGTCGTGTGCGTTTTACTTTCCTGCTCCGTTCTTCATCCGTGCTGCTACTTGATGAACTTGAACTCTCAGGGCTCGGCGTTCGAGCAGAGCTAGACGAGGTATCAGATCTTCGTCTATTTTGGCGCTTCTTCGTGCGCTTACGGCTTCGCGGCATGGCGAGTGGTTCTATAATCCCACTTCTGATGAAATCAACTCTTAAATGAAACAGGGTAAAACATTATTAATAAATCACAGTATAATATTTAAACAGTAACACAATTATTCATACTTATCCGAACAGACGTTAACACTAATTTATTGCTATAATTTCACAGATATCAATTCACTTATAAAAACACCGTCTTATTTCTCTTCTGGATATTACTGAAGTAACCCGCACCTCTCGCATTCATCCTTTTTATAACAAGTATCTGCGCTCCCCACCATTGTTCAACGGTATTTTACCCGTGGACCAATGACGGCGCAGATACCTGTCATTGGTTGATATTGCAACAGTGGCGCCACCTACTTCAGTAAACTCTAAGATCATTCAAATCAGTACTCATACAATTAGTTCCTAAGATAAATCATAGATGGCGTTCGTGCGGCGACAACATTTCTAACATAAATTATAGATGGCGTTCGTGCGGCGACAACATGTTTAACATTTTAACATTTTGTCTATAAGTTTAACTTACAAAACTGACGAATATGTTAGAAAACACGTTAAACGTTGTTTAACTCTTATTTACCGTTTATTATATGAGTTCCAGGTTGTTCTAGATACGGCAGGAGTTTTTAGGTGAGCTGTCGAGAATGGCCGGTTTAATAAGAAAATTGACAGATTGTCTGTAGATTAACGATTCCTTTAGCAACCGGGTTATAGTCTAGCTCTTAACAACAGACTTCCATTTACAGGCAATCTTAGTAATTGAGCACTGTTCTTGACAAAGCCCATCTAATCGACCGTTACGACCCTGCTTGTAAGTGGTTCCGACTGTTATTTTAACGCTGCCACGCAAAATTGTTCTCCGATTGGTGAACAGCACATTAATGGGAAACATCACCAAGTTACGTATTCAAGAACCAGTCAAATCGTTCTTCCATTTTCATCACTGCTACCAGATAAATTGACACACTATTATTTTTCTGGTGCTTACTACCTAGTAAGCATTATGTTCCAGTTAACCTCGGTGTACTGTAGACGTAGGCTACTGTACTATTACAAATTGCCTCTTGTACCTACGGGAAAATGCACAAAAAAAACCACCGTCGAAGCCGCAGGGCGGAAAACTATTCTTCATATCATTTGTCAACTACTTCTGTCCCTTTTGACTCTTTCGATCCGTTTGAACTCAAAGAAACTAGAACCGTCTGAACATCGACATTTTTCACTTGAATTGTTTCTGCTAAAAGAAAAATTGGCCAAGTGAGAGTCACAACTCGCGCATTTAGGATTCCAAATATTCAATTTCAAAAGATTATATGATTTGTTGTCATTTGGAGTAGCATCCTTTGTTTGATTTTGCATTAATAGGACAAAATAAAATGGGTCGATAAAATAAAAATAAAACATTGAGAATTCCTTGCAAAACTATACATATACCCTGAGCCAACAGTCACAGACGTTTAGAAATAGGTATATAGAGATACTTAACTATCTATAGATACATTCTCGTCGTCATACATACCTATATATAGGTAGGTCTATCATAATTTTCCTAAAACTAAAAACTATAAAATGAAATTTTCTCCTAAAAGCAATTTGCTTTAAGTATATCGACCTATAATAACGTACAGTAAAGTTAATTGAAGTGCCCTTCAACTTTCCAATCTCACTACGATCAACAAGGTTCCCAGTTTGGCACTGTGCCACCTCCGATGTGTTTTTTAGACTTAATAAGTCATTTTTTTCAACGACATTGGCCCTTCAGACAATATTAGTCTACGGCCTTTTGTCAACATCGGACCGCGGGCTACGTGACATGCCTCTTATTTTAGCAATCAATATAGCTATATATTTTTCAAAACTTTGAAAACTTGACCGTGGATAGCGTCATGACACGGTCCAAGACATTCTCTACAATATAAAACATATAAATATATAGGTTGGTAACTGAATACCCTGAGCCTGCTTTTTTGAACGGCTATATAATAGTCAACATTAGAAACGGGATATTTACCTATGTCATTCTTTTTTTTAGTTCCATATATTTCGACTGATGACACGCATAAAACAAAAGAATTCATGGTAAATACCCCGATTATAATTGACTAGATAGAGATAAGTACAGTGATAGTGCAATCTAAATTTATGAAAACTTGTATTGGCTTGATGATATGATATGAGAGAGGCCTATACCCAGCAGTGGGATGTAAAGGGCTGTGGATGATGATGATGATGATGTATTGGCTTGTTTAGAATTGATTATATCTGACTTTACTAGCTTCAACTGGAAAGGTATTTGACACATGTTCAACTTATTAGTTTTAGCAATGGCTCGGCGTGACCCCGAAGTTATATTTTACGTGAGAAATTCAATCTAGTACGTTGCAGTGGGTACTTAATTTTTTTGCTGATATCGAGAAGCAAAAGATTAAGATTGACAAATCATACTTAGTAATTTCACAGTAATATCCCAACACTAATATGAGAGAACTTTGTTTGTGCTTTTATGCAGAATAATAAGCCCACGTCACAAAACGAATTTATCAATCTAGGCAAAAGTTGTAGCGTGGTTAGTGACGAAATAGTTTAATTTCCTTTTTTCCATGGAACTTAGATGGCAGATGCAGAATAATAATATCATTTATTTAATATTATTGGGTAAAATAACTTTTTTTATGGATTTGTGTGACGTAACGACCACCTAAAGGTAAGTAAAACACCTGTCTATAACAGTTGCAGCACCACCCCGAACTATTTCTTGAAAAATCGTCACTCTAAGACAATTAGCTCTTAAGTATCATAATACCCAGTAATTACACTGGCTAGAATAAATAAAAACAAACCATTTATTTCCGACTTTGTCCATATATTGTTAGTAACAAATATCTTAAAAACTAGGCCCTAGGGTACAATGCCCTTCAAACCGGAACACAGCAAAGCATGCGCACTACTGCTTGGCGGCAGAATAACTGGAAAAGTGGTGGTACCCAGCAAGACGGCCTCTCGCGTACGATAACTTACGCATACCTTACGATGGTTCTGGACACAGCTTACATAAACCTGCGTCATGAATCTTCCCCCTGCTGGGTGTGTGGGAGCACAATAATAATTGTTCTGTGACAAGTGGATTTAAAAGTCAAGCATACTTTTGAGACCTCAACTAGGAGCAGATCCATGAGAACCGCCGTAGTACTTAATGTAACGTTTTAGCTTCGTGATGGGAACTCGTAATGCCGTAAAGAGTAGACATGCGCAAAACAGTGCATTGAAAAGTAATGTGATATGGCATCACATTTCGTACCGAGTAATATTTCATTACTTCATCACCCCAAACATCACCTGAGATGGTCGCGTCGGACGCACTATCTATCACTTGTGTGATATTGTAATGGAATGCTCGAATGCAATAGCAAGTGATAGTTATAGCGCATATACATGAGATAGCGAGTTACTTATTTTTTTGTGACTGGGGCGAGTACATCAAATCAAAATAACAATATCGTTTTGAGCGAGAGGTTCAAAACATTCAAATATTATGGGCGGGGGCGGTGCCAAAATAACCTATTGTCGCCTTAATTTTCTAGTAATACGGTTTTAAATGGAAGTTCAATCAAGTGGCAGGCCGGGCGCACATGCGATGAAGCTCGCTTCCTCTCTCTCAGACGCGCGCGCGAATAGTGTCAGTGAGGCATAGACTCGATAGACATAATGCAATAAACAGAACAGTGCACTGTGTGATGCTATGGTGTGATGTGTAATGTTTAATTTAGTCGAGTAATATGTAATGCTACAGTACTCGATCGGGTAATATTACGCGTAATGCATCAATCGCATTACTTACACATGTCTAGTAAAGAGGTCCCAGGCCTCTTGCTTCAGCCATTACTTGTAGGTATTATTATGTATTCCGTGCTTCAGAGCACATTTTATTTTTCTGCATTTGTCAACAAGCTTAAGTTAAATATATTAGCATAACTAGCTGCGCCCCGCGGCTTCACCCGCGGTTTCTCGGAATAAAATGTAGACTATGTCCTTTTCCAGTAGTTTTTGCATGATTGAGTAACAAACATCGATCTATCCATCCATCCTTAAAAACTTACGCACATATAATATAAGTAGAACTTGCCGGTTGAATCGTAATAGTAAAGGTATGTTCATCTCCAGTTCGGTAATAAACTTTATCGGTGTTCGAATCACTTCTAACTGCATGTTACTAACAACGGTTTCCCAACACACATTACCTATTATGTCCAATGCCTTTACGACCATGATAAGCACAAATCGGACTTGGCAATGGACAAATTGGGTTACCTACAAACGGGGTACAGTCAGCAGCAGAAATACAATAGATTTCTTACTAGTTACTTACGCCATATATCGTCTTTCAACATCGACTGTTCAAAATGGGAGAACGGAGCATAAAGACCGGGCTCCTTGGCAAAAGTCTATTGCAGACTACCTTGCTTCGCACGACGATACTTGGTTTGCACTCCTTGTAAGCAAACGTGCAAAAAAGGCTCGTCCGGATTAACAACCCCACACCAGCTATGGGATCGCAGCATTCAAACATCTGCACACGGTGTGGCCGGATCTGTCATTCATCGTGTCGGCCTTTTGAGTCATGAGCGGAAGTGCACTTAAGCACGATGTCGTGCTAACGATTTCATTGCAAGGTATTTTTAATGCAATGAGACGAGCAAGTTGTTCGCCTGGTGTTAAACACTTGCCCATAATTTATAACAATCGCAGTACCACCCAGAAATTAATACCATCAAAGTACCCTATTGCTTAGCACTGCATTGCGCTCATTAACATGAGACATCAGATATTAAGTGTCATATGCCCAGTAATTTCGATAGCTACAATGTCCTGCATACTGGAACACAGTACAGCTTCCGCACTACTGCTTGGCGAAAGAATAACTGACAAAGCGGTAATACTGACCCAGACGGCCTTCAGCATACGAGAAACTTACCACCTAGTGCAGATACTGTAGATATAATATATAAATTTCTTTATTGCGCTTAATAAATAATTGCAATAGAAATATACTTTCTTATGATAAGTACAATAGCCGGTCAGTTAAGCAGTGATTTCTCCCGAGAGTGATTTCTCATCGGGGAACCCATTGCTGAAAAATTTACTAACAGAAAGAAAACCTCAAATCAGTCTGCGCACAATTAAATTTGGTTTCTTATATGCCATCTCAGTTTCTAGTTCCTTACTCAAGGTACGATCGCGAGAACCTTGCGTCAGTCTAGCTTCCTAGCTTAGTAGGTCAAGGAGATTAGTTTCGGAGGGTCCTTCATACGAGCACCTTCTCCCTGGCATACCTAACACCAAAACCTATACGAAGTAGTCGAGTAAGTGTTTAATGTTACTATGCAAAATAAGGCGTTTCGTCTCGTTTGGTCCAATTCGCATTCAGCCAAATTCAATAAAACGCAATCGGTCAAAATTGCAAACAGTCAAAATAGCAATCGGTCAATATAGCTAACCGTCAAAATTGCAAACCATCAAAATAGCGATTAGTCAATATTTTAAATATTTAGGTTACTACGAAAACTTCTGGGATAACGCAACGTTGCGGTAAAATGAAACTAACAATTTAATTAATTTAAGTGTTATTATATAGGTATATATATTACCTATATAGTTTTATGATAGTGTAAGAGCCCTTTTGCAGGTGTTCAAATGTTATCGGAGTGTCAGTTATGCGATGTTCTAAAGCTTGTAGCTCTTTTATGTTTATCATAATATGTGTATCAACCCGAAGGACGTTTATTCTGCACTTCATGGCAAACAACTAAATGTAGGTATACATATATAATAAATATATGTATACATTTAGCAACTCTTACAAGAAATAAAGGCAAAAAAAATTGAAAATCTAACTAGCGGCACCCTGCAGTTTTACCGGCTTGGACAATTTGCTGGGTTAAAAAGTATACTATATCCAGTTACAAGTTCTTAAAGTACCTACTTACAATTTCATCATAATCCAAAATCATCAATCAATCCGAAAAAACATTGCATGATTGAGCAACGAACATCCGTCCTCACAAACTTTCGCATTTATAATTTTAATAGGATAAGCCTAATCAATAATCACCACAGATTGAATACAACTTTAATGTAATAGTATACTCATTAGACTTACAATAAGCCTAAATAATAATTGTTTGTTTATCTTACGCAGGCAATTTCAAAGCTCTCGCCTAATAAAGGATTTAAGCCAAATCCCACAAGCCTACGCATTCGCAGAAAGAGCCAAATTATGAGTTATGATACGGCGATCATCGTAATGACTGAGAGAATAAATGAATAAACATTTATTTTTCGAGAAATAAACATATAAGTTATTTATTAACATAATAACTTGACTGTAGATGTGCCTAGGGAAGTGTAATGATTTGCGTAGGTAGGTCTAACCAACATGCCCTTGCCGGCGTTCAAATTAAATATAACTAACTCTTACTCATCTCAAAAAATATTAAATTGAATTTGAGTTTTGGTATCACAGAGCGAGTGTGGCCGAACGGTTGCTGGTGTGCCTTACGATATGACACATGACGCGTTCGAATCGCGACTGGTCTCGACCTAGCAACGACTAGATATACTCCAGGACAAAACAGGTAGGTTTAGAATCCTAGCGCTTGCCTATTTAAGTTACGCAATGTAATGTTTTGTATTATTTTGTAAATTACTTGTGCAAATTAATAAATAAATAAATAGTAGATTTGCGGATTCTGCATGCTCGCTTTAAAAACTGTGAAGGAAAACATCGTGAGATGACACTCCAAAACCTGCTCACTTGGAGTGGTATGCTCCGGCTGCGGATTTATTACCCACCGAACAAAACCATGCCGTCAAGCTATCTAGTCATGTTTCGGGGTAATGTTCGATTAACCATCAGGGAAAAGGGCCTGAGTAGTTGCTCAACAGCTGTCTACTTTTAGGTCTATTTAATCCATATTCGTCTGCAGTTAAGCGATGATGAGCCATCGTCGCATATATCAACAACCGAGATAGTGGCCAAACATAGATCTAGAATTAAACGATAAAACACACACACTCTTATTAACGATCCCAACGATCACGATACATAGATCCTGTTGCGTTATGAGGAACCAACAACTCCTGTTTATCAGGAACAAAGCTTCGATTTATTGTTTAAAAGGAACCAAAAACTACAAGGCGCATGGTTCCGCAACACCCAGACACGCAACAAATTTGTTATAACTTCTCTTTTATGAGCTGATCTGCCAAACCGCTGCACAAAAGATAAAAGCAAAATAAGACCAGAACATCCTTATAATATAAATCTATAAAAGGTTTTCCCTGTAAACGTTTTCCACCATAACAAAATAAAACATCCACGTAAGGAGAACACGGAACGCGTCTGCAATCCTATTTCCTATCTAAAATTCACAAGACGGCAAGTTCGAGCGAAGTTTGCATAAATCAAATCATTACGGTTGACATAAAAGTAAGGTAACCACTGCTTTAGCTTGTTCGGGGATTTACACTTTCAGGGTACAAAGGTAACCTACATTAACTGGGAAGGTTACAGTATCTCAACATTCTCAACAATGAATTTCAGGTACAAAGCAGATGACAGCAGATGTAGGTACCTACAGTTGTTTGATGCGTAAGTAGCTTTCTCGAGGTCTCTCGAGTCTTGAATGTCTTGAGTACCTACTTACCTTGGAAACCTTTATAATAATGTATTTTTCAACACAGCTGGTATAAAAGCTGTTTATGTCACAAAAGCGCCGATTGTATAAATCGTGTTGACCTCACAAAAGGTGAAGCCCTCACAAGACTTTCTTAAACCACAGCACTACAATCTAATTTTGTGCCTGAAATTTTTCTCCACAATTATTTTTATTAATTTTGTAACTTTCAGTGAAGGATATATTTATTAATAAGAACTAAGAAGAGCTGTGGGCCAAAATCACCACCATATGGCATCCGATACAACGAGACGGCGTCGCGGGGCCGTCCGCGCAGTTGGCGCATATGGCGGGACGAACTCAAAAGTCAAAATTCTAGTGGAAGACATGCGAGGAGGCCTTTGCCCGGAACCGTCCCCCTCATATCCCGTTACCATCCCACTCCTATCCATTTACCTACCCGCTCCAATCCCTTTACCGTCTCTCTCGTATCCCGTAGCCATCCCGCTCCTGTATTGATCCCCTCCTGTCTTGTTGTAGCCTAGGACTCCTTTTTTTAGTAAACCGCATTTCAACGCATTCCATAGTTCTACAAACTCTCAAGGTTGGCAATAAACCAGTTTAGGCTGAGCCATATGCTCTATGGGTTCAGTGTGTTCCAGGGTGCAACTTACAGTGGATACTATATTTTTTCCTAAATTACGTCATAACTTCGAAATTCCTGAACCGATTTTGATGAAACAAAGCCTATGTAAAGCGCTAGATTCCACAAAACATATTTCAAAACTGCATTTAAATTCGTGCCTTAGTTTCTTAATTTATCCCGGACCGACAGACAGATAAACAGGCACAGACAAAAATATTAAAAACTGTGTTTTTACGTGTTACTTCCTCCTTAAATATTTTTTTTATTTATTTTATTTTATATTAATTAACCGACTTCAAAAAGGAGGAGGTTTACAATTCGACGGTATGTTTCTTTTTTTTTTTTTTTTTTTGTGTGTTTGTTACGCGATTACTCCGCCAATTATGCATTGATTTCGATGATTCTTTTTTTGATTGGTAGGTAATACTTCAAAGGTGGTCCCATATAAATTTTATCGAAATTCATTAAGTAGTTTTTGAAAAAAAAAGCAAAAACAAAAAATATAAGTTTTAATCTTCAAGTCGGTTCTTGTTTTTTTCGTAACCAACTTTCTAAAGGTGGAGGTTTGTATTCGACTGCTTCACCCAGGGTTGACTTCCGGTGAGGGAACTCCTCAACGGTGAATAGTACAGACACAACATTTCGTAAATGGATTTAAACATAATAGCCTGTTCTAAATTCCATCATGACATGGCAGATACACCCAGGATTGACTTCCGGCGAGGCAACTCCTCAACAGAGAATAGGACAGACATGAAATTTTTTTGTACATGCATTTAATTGTGATAGCCCGTTTTAAACTTCGTCATGATGTGGCTTCTAGATCATAAAAGCTTGTCTTTAAAAACTTTTTGAATTAATTTAATTAAAACTTGTTTTTCACTAAAAAGGATAAAATAAATTATTTTTCAAAAAAAACGAAACCGACTTCAAAACCACAAATGGCACTCAATAGTAAAAAATAAATTTATATAATTATCATAAGCGCTACCCACTCATATATTTGAAGTCGGTGCCAGCCAAGTCTAAAAGGTAGTAGATAAATACTACCTACAAGTAGTACTTACTATATACATAGTATTTATCTACTACCTATTAGACTTGACTGGCACCGACTTCAAATATATGAGTGGGTAGCGCTTATGATAATTATATAAATTTATTTTTTACTTTTGAGTGCCATTTGTGGTTTTGAAGTCGGTTTAGTTTTTTTTGAAAAATAATTTATTTTTATAAATATCTTTAGTCTACACTCTACACTACAGTATATAACCGCCTTGTTACAATATAAATTAGCGAATGACAAACAAAACAAGGTGTTTTTGATAACAAAAAATAAGAATACCCGGCTGGAACTTGAACCCGCATCGAAATCTTCCCTAGGCGCAGGAATGGTGCTACCTAAATAAACGAAATTAAATTCTTTATTTCCAATTGAATTGTAACTGAAGGGTTTATTTCCTAAAAGGATCGTATTTTTGTGTCCTTAATCACCTTGTTAAAGAAGTATACATGTATCTACAAGCATATAGATATATAGCTGACCAATTACCTTTGACGGCGGCGGCGGTTCAAATGTAGACGGCCTCTGTGGCGTAGTGGTTGGGCAGGTTGGCTCAAATCTTATACACCACTGAGGTTGCGGGTTCGATTCCCGCGACGGGACAAATGTTTGTGCAAAGAAAAAAAAGTGCAATCATTTGTTTCGTGTCTGGGTGTTGTGGGACCATGGTCCTCATAGTTTCTGGTTCCCTAGATACAGGTAAACCTAATTAAGGAATAGGATCTATGTATATGATCGTTGGGCGTTTTATATTTTATTATTATTATTAGATACTGGGAAACTTTGGACGTATCATTATGAAACGTTCTGACAATTCACATATCCAAATATCTACTTCGAGACCTGTTTACACAAATTCACTCGAACATCGTTTAGCACTCTTGCGACCTTTTAACAAGAGAAGACAAGAAAGGAGTCCGGAAAAATAAATGCCGCATAAGACCCTATTTTGTAGAAGGCAAAGTTGCAGAGGCAAAAACTTCAGACCGTGTCGAGGATCAAGTTATATTATCCGAAGGTTGAGCGTGAAGTAACCGCTCGTTTTCCCAACTGCCTGAGGAATTCATCAAACAATAGACTGATCAATATTCTCAATTTATGAAGACATCGAGTTATTTGGAAGATAAATATTTTTTTCACAAACTGTGGTTTATTGACGCTCTGGACTTCAGCTGCGAATTGAATTCTTGCCAAGAAATGCAGCTTAAAAAATTGCGCATTATCTAAATAAATAAAACAAAGTCGGGTTAGTTACACCATTTATAACTCAAGAACGGCTGGACCGTTTTTAATCATCTTATTTGTTGGATTCGTCACTGCTCCGAATAGCAGAATAACTATTAAAATATAGAAAAAAATCACGGAAAAATTTATACAGAAAAATATTTTTTATATAAATTAGGCTTGGGACTCCGCCATTTTTCGTAATTGACTGACTTGAGCTTATTTGTAATAATTCATGTCCAACTACAAATCATAGACATTATAGAATAGAAATGCAACGGGAAGTAGTTGAAAAATTGCTAAAAGTTAACTAATTAATTGACTGTAAGGCGGTACGAAGTTTACGGGGTTAGCTAGTTTCAAATGAAGGAATAGCTGAAATTTGTTTGTTGAGATCTCCTTTAGAATACTTACTAGGTAGTGGCAGGTAACATGCATTTGACTAACTGCCTAAGAATAAGAATTTAAATAATCGGGTAGAAGAAAAATTAAGTTGCTCGGGCAGGGATCAAAACCGCGTCTTCGGAATACGGTCCCGACGCCTTAACCACTAGGCCATTGAGCCAGCTGATCAAGCAACCAAAGAATAAGAATATTTCATCATAGATAACTGAAAAAAATATTTACGTTTTGCAGAGAAAAGAACCAACCACAAATACAAATCAATAGTTACAAATAGTATATTTATTTAAATTTTGTTCAATTCTTTATTGCACTATTACAAGTAATGTACAAAAAGAGAACTTGCTAAAGCATTTTTACTAGTTAAAGTAAAAATAAAAAATATTAATCAATTGCGAAATCTAATAAAAATGGAATTGTTACTAAAAAGAAAATTATATTGTGACTCTGACTTAAGTCATTAGGTAAAATGGCTAAACAATTTACATATACTTATTTTTCAAGGAAGATAATGGTTAGTAGCCATTAAGCGTACGATAACAATGAGCTTTGAGAAGAGCTGTAGAAGAAACTTAGGGGCTTCAACAAAGCTAAATGGCTTAACTTTTAAGTCTTTGCTGAATCGATAGCAAATATTATACTTGCGAGGACGTTGAGCTTTTCCACTCATTTATTCAATATATAAAAACCTGTATATATACACTAGCACTTAGAATGTGTCCATGAACACTTTTCTTATTGTCTCTCTCGGATATCAGTGTAAGTTAAATGTAAATTATTTATAAGCCTAATCAATTGGCTACATTGTAATGAATATGAAGATCGTGTCTGTGAAACTTAGGAGAAAAAAATTCCGACATTAGATATAAAGCCTCAAATGCTCATATAAGATATTATTAAGACGTTACGTGGTTTCTACCCTATTGTAGAGCTTCGTTGATTTCCGTTTCTATATGCGGACAAGATGTGTGCAAAGTAAAACGGGTCGAACGGATGTAGCTATCGACTTCTAAGATGTAGTCAGCATACATCCTCTTGGCTGCCGGGGGCAAGCTTGCAAAGTCAAATTCAATATTATTACTGTGAAGATGAACTTGTGTGCAAATATGAATGCTCTTGCATTCATGATTAAGGTTGATTAAGGTAAGACCGCACTAGTCCATGTGGCATCGCACTGCACGCCAAAATTCGTTGGATATGCCATGCTACGTCTACCTTCAGAGGATTTTTGAGTTCTTTGGTCACATAGCGCGCAAGTCCGTAAATAATCTACAAAAACTTATCGTTACCGAAAAGGTAGAGGGGAAAAGTCCAAGAGGGAGAAGCCCCATGCGCTGGTCGGAACAAATCCGCACCACAAGCAACATCAAAGTGTCAGAAGCTGTAAGCCGGAACATATGGCGCAGTATCATAAGAGAGAAGGTGATGATACCTTGATGTGGTCACGACCCCCAGCATTGCGGAATCGATGCAAGGAGGAGGAGGCCATGCATGACGTCGCACTTAGTCGACCATATAGTTCATATCCTACTATAAATAAGTGTGAAAGTTTGTGAGGTGTGAGATGTATGGAAGTTTGTTACTCAATCACGAAAAAACTACTGAAATAATTCTGGACTTAGAAGATTTTTTTGCAATTGTGTACTGAAATATTAATAGCACATAGTTTATGATAGTAAAACGGGACTTTATCGCGCTAAAAAAAATATTTTTATTTACCTCGACGTTTCGACCAAGTTACATTGGCCGTGGTCACGAGAAGACTGACCTCGAAGTCTTCTTATCATAAACTATATTTTGTTCGAATCGCGAAAGTTTAAGAATTAGGAATAGGACATCCTATACTTTTTAGCTCGGAAAATCGTCCACGCGGGTAAAATGCCGTGGCGAATAAAATATTGTTCATTAGGTAATGAGCAATATTTTATGCAAGGTAAAACTTTGAGTTCAAACATTATACATAGCCAAAAGTGGCTTATGTATTCTAAACACTAACAAACTTCTAAACACGACGTGGTAGAATGGATCTGAAAATATTGTTGGCATGTTCCGAAACAGATCCTGACGCCTAACTAGGATTTCTTGTATATCTAGGAAAGCAAATACTAAAAATGAGCCTACCACCGTATCGGAAAAAGAACCACTACTCAGAAGATACTGCAAGAAACTGAGGGGCATTTTTTAGAGATTTTGTTACAATTTTTTGGGTTTCTACAATGTTATGTTTCTTATGTACTAGTTGGCTACTTTGTAGTAGTGGAATGTTCCAAGCATCTTTGTCTTACTAAGTATTCTTCCTAGTCTGTGGATATGTATTATATAGTAGATGGAGTATGGTGTCGACCTACCATTAGCACTCCTAAAATATAGCTTATTATATTTGGCAACCTCTGTGATGTAGTGGTTCGGCAGGTCGGCTCAAATCTCATACACCACTGAGGCTGCGGGTTCGATTCCCGTGGCAGGACAAATGTTTGTGGGGAAGAAAAAAAATGTCCTCATAATAAATCATAATAATAATCATGATCCTCGTAGTACCTGGTTCCCTAGATACAGGGAATCCTAGTTAGGGGCCAGGATCGGTATGTGATCGTTGGGCGTATTTATTTATAGGCACAATAATATATGTATAGACATTGCAATTCCCTAAGTTTTGTGTGGCTACATCATAAAAAAACTCTATTTCTTCGAGTCCATTTACCCTTCCTATTACTCGTACAAAATATCGATTTCCTTTCTTTCGCCAACAACCAATAATTTACAGCTGAGTGTTGTTTCACATTAATGCTCCACCGTTCCATTGGCTATCGTATCTGGGTCGGACCTGTTGCAATGATTACTACTGCAAATAAAAGATTTTTTTTACTTGTACTCCGCCGTTGTGGCGGAAATAGACTTGCTAGCTTTGTTTGCAGCAGATGGCTTTATAGCTGAGTCTTTTATTCACGTTTCTATTGTTTTGTTGTTGATACAAGTTATACATAATATTATCTATTCTGTGGTGATACCTACAATTACACTTTATTGCACACCAAATAAAGACACAATACAAAAATGAAAGAAATCATTATATGCCCATCACGTTCCAACTGCTGGGATACGGATCTTCTCTCATAGAGGGCCATAATCCACCACGCTGGCCCAGTGCGGGTTGGTGGATGCCACATGTCCTTGAATTTTTGTGATAAATTCTTGGATATGGCGGTTTCCTCACGATGTTTTCTTTTACCGCTTTTTAGAGCGAGTGTTAAATCCGCACATAATTGAAGGTCAGTGGTGCGGGGCCAGCGGGATTCGAAATCGGGTGCTTCGGATCGAAAGTCGCACGTTCTCCCAATGAGCCACACTCGCTCTCGAACTTTGAGTAAAAATACTTAAAGAATGTTCCTTTATTTTATACGTACCCATATCTATTCCGAATTTTTATTCACCCTGTTTGTGTGTTAATACGAACGTCACAAACAATTCTTTAATTTGCTAAACGGGGCTCAAAACGAATGCGTGTATAATTATTTTTTAAATTGCCTGACCCGCTTCTAAATTAATGAATTCGTCGGTAATTTTGGCGTTTACTTCATACATGAAATTCGAGCTTAGATTATGTAGGTATCAATTATAAAATGCCTTTGATCAAAATATAATCAAATATTACTAGAAAACTAAATTAAGAGGTAAACAATAATTTTATAGCGTAGGTGTAGGTGCTTTATTGGAAAACTTTGATAGCATTAATTTTCAAAATGGGCTTTCGATTATATTAAAATGAATATTATTCACTAGTTACTTCACTCGCGTTTTTTTTAGCTTTTATTTAACTTGCAATGTTTGGGTCAAACTTGCAAGTTAAATCAGTACCACTTTCTCTTATCCTACGGAGTTGAAATTTTGCATACTTGTCAAAGAAAGGTTTGAATGTTTCTAGACTCAGTCGCGCTCCAGAGAGACAACCATTCAAGGCCTGTCTCCAAGTGACCCTCGAATAATATTAATAGAAACATTTAACAGCAAGGCACAAAATATTCATCAAAAATTACCAAAGACTCTAATATCGTCATCAATAAAACATTACCATTCCTTAGAAACCAATGATTGATGGGTTCCGGTGACACTCTAACAATGCTAGACGCTTTTCTCAAGCAATTATTTCGCAAGTTTTATCAGAGTTTCTCGCAAGTTTCAGAAAAGGAGGTATTAAAAGTCACAGCAGTATATCAGCCTTTATTATTTATTACAATTAAACATATTTAATTTAATAATTCTTTAAATTTAAAAACATTGAAACAAGTACTATTATAGAGAAACTAAACCAAAGAACATAAAATAAAAATAAAAAATAAAACTAAAATATAAAAAAATATATAAAACTAAAATGTATATACAATTGGTGTCCATTATTATTATGTCCATAATAGGGGATCGGAAAACTTCCATAATGTATAATTATATTACATAGCCATTAAAAAATAATATTTTAAACCGTCTAAAAAAAAGAAGGTTTTCTGTTCGATTGTATTTCTTTTTTTATGTTTGTCACCTCAGAACTCCGTCATTTATGAACTGATTTGGAAAATTATTTTGCGTTGGGTTCAGTGTAGCAACGAAGTGGCCCCATATAAATTTCATCGATATTTGGCCTTGGTCTTCAAAGATACATTAAAGTCGGTTATTGTTTTTCAAGGTCACCTCAGAACGTATGACGTCCCAAATGAAACGACAAGCTGAACTAGAAAGTAAACTTGCGAAGTGATTTATACGTGTTTGTGAAGTTTAAGGACTTTAGGGTCGTCATGGCATGAAAACATATCGTTTTGATTTAGATAAAAAGCAAATATATAAAATAAACACAAGCTTCACACACGGTATTTACTTTGAATTGACGTCACTGTGATGGTGTTTCGGAATAAAAATGTCAGTATTATTAGATTTTATTTATTGATATAAAAATATAAATGATTATTATTTTATAAAAGTATTGGTTGAATGATCTTTCAATACAATAACACTTTATTGCATACCACAAAGATTAGAAAATTATATGCATTTGACCATTCGCGATTTAGACTAAACCCTATTTTGACCGTTTGCGATTAGTAAATTATGTGCATGAACGAATGCAAATTTGACTGCACGCGACGAGACGTCCTGGATGACTGGTAGAAAATGCTTCCTAGCATTAAGAACTCCATGTATATACAAACTGTTTTGTGCTTAAGTATAAATAAATAAATAAAAAACCCATTACTTCAGCAGTAGAGTTAAAAGCCTTGACGCTTCTAAAACGGTAAATTGATGGCCAATAATTCATGTAGCTAATGTCGTGATTTTATTTCGCTAGGTTATTATAACTACTTCGAAAACTTAAGTATTTTTGCTGACGATTAATTACCATAACTTCGTTTTAAGACCATTGAAACAATTTGCGTGATGTAGAGTAACCGAGCAACAAAACAACAAGTCTCGATTCATCACGCCCGAAACACACCAAAGTTTTCCTGACAGATATTTTGCATAAACCCATACGTTAACTTGGCATGTGTATATAATTATATATGTTAGGTATACAGTGATTATGACTAAACTAAACTACGTAAATTTAAAGATAAAATACAGAACTTAGGTCGCCTTCTGCGGGTAAGGTGCCTAAAAAACAGGCGACTTTACCTTGTTGAATTGCCAGACTAATTCGTTGGCCGAGGTAAGCGCCAGCTCTTTGGTCACCCGTTGTCTCTCTAAGGTATATGTTAGGTATACATCCCACCATAATAATATATTTGATAAGTGACAGGATGTTCCGGTCATAATACGCATGTGATCATCAGAAATGTGGAAGGTATGTAAATAAATATAAATTTATAACAAACGACGTAGTAATAGTCACAAGAACTGTTGGCTCAAATCTAATTCACCACTGAGGTTGCGGGTTCGATTCCCGCGACGGGACAAATTTGCACAATAAAAAGCGCAAGCATTTGTTTCGTATCTGGGTGTTGTGGGACCATGGTCCTCATAGTTCCTGGTTCCCTAGATACAGGGAATCCTAGTTAGGGACCAGGATCTATGTACATAGGTGTGCGATCGTTGGACGTATTTACTATTATTATTTTGTACTTTAGGTGCTTAGAGCGGCGCCGGCGTGGGCAATTAGTCTTTATATATAGGTAAGTAATACTCGACTACACAGAACGCAGGGAATAGTTACGAAGTAGTCAGCTTCCCTAATTCTTAGTTTTCGTTATTTACGCATGTACCGCAATCGTATACCTATCGCAAACAATGTGGACAGACATTTCACAGATAAAGAAAACGTGAAGGATAAGATTTGACGCAAGACACGATACGGGAAACTGGTGATGTCGACCAAGCCGCACTGCATCCGCATTGTGATTTCCGGGGAACACATGACCACAGACCTCTATAGAGACATGAACTGTCCCAACTCATACTCACTCTCCCAGTACACACGTTACATCACATCCAGGCCATTGTGAGCCCTACTCGAGCCCAGATGGCGGCATCCGGTCGCTCGGTTTAAATACCCCTTTGTGTTACATACAATGCTGAAATTTTCAGCATGGATTTCGCTTAAAAATGTATGAAATAAACTTTCCCATATGTACCGTTGCGCAAAAAGCTTTATAGAAGTAGGTATCTTATTTAAAAAGGATCGCATGTAACTGTTCCTCAATTTATTCCCGTTTTTCAGCCAAATATACTGATTGTGCACCAAATATACTGTTTGTGCATCAAAATATGTTCATTAAAATATTTCATAATGAGCACCTATTTTATGAATATTACATGTTCGCGGCGTTGGGGTGGCCCAGGGGCCTCCCCCGCCGCACCCTAACCTACCGAGAGCTGCCCCTTATACGTTTGAGTGCTAAAAATATACCAAATTTGGTGAACAATCAGTATTTTTGATGAACGGTTAAAAATTATCTATTTAAAAATACCCAAATAGAAAAGGCTACAATGACAGGAAGACACTGTCAAGAATCCTTTACTTACGAAGCTAACTGTACAGTCCAGTTAGATCGTTCACTAAAGAGTAGTTGAGTAGTAAGTACTTAGTTGTAGTAGTAGGTTGTAAAGTGCGAAAGAAAGTGGAAACAACCGCGCAGCCGAATAATTTAACACTCATTGGCTGATGTAAAATGTAGTAATGAAAAGAAAGGTAGCTGATGGTTATTTTTTTTTTATCATTAAATAGATCTATGTTTGGCCACTATCTCGCCTGATGTGAAGCGATGTTGTGGCCTAAGATGGAACACATAGATCTAGAGAGAGACGGCAGTTGAGCGGCTGCTCAGACCCGTCTCCTCGATGGTTCACCGAACACATTTCACAGCAAAGCAGCAAAAAATTGAAGTGGTTCACATTCAACGCGACATGTAAATCGTTCGGTGATAGCACTCGATATTATTTATTTGAGTAGGTACAAATGTGTGGCAATATGTAGGTCATCACAGAATAGCATTAAGTTACTACTAAGAATGGACGTGGAACTGTACACTAACAAAGGGCCAACTCGTGCGAACTAAAGTTTGCGCTAAAGTTCGCAGAGGTAAACCTCTTTATTTTTGCAATTATATAAGTTATACGGTCTGGCAGATCAACCAATCAACAGGCTATTTATCTTGCTACGTCATAATTTATTTACACATTCTAAGCACATACTCTTTATCTTATGATTATTGTAATCCGTTTGTCGTTATTAAGTATAATGAGTAGGTTTAGTTCACGTGTGGGTGTGCATGTTTCTAGTGAAGAGCATCAGATGTGCTCAAAACTCAGGTCAACAAATTCGACAAACTACGCGAGCCCTAGCCGTATTATTAAGTTTTAGTTTAGGGTTATACCTAGTAGTTATAATAAGTGGAAAAGGAGATACGAGTACCATCCCTAAAATAAAAACATAAAGCCTTATGAAGAAGAAGCTTAAGCTCTAAAAGATAATGAGAAAGTGTTGAAATGTAATAAAGCTGTACTTTATGTCATAACTTTTTATGACATCTTGAACAAAAGTAATTTAACTTAATTGATTTCTTAACTTTGCTTGCAGAAGCGAAACCGCTCCGTCTTCATTGCAGCATTTTTAATTTCCGCAGCGCTTAGAAAGAGTCCGGTTGGTTTCCGTTTTTCTTTTGTTTGTGTAATGCAACAGCAAACCGAGTGGAACGTTCCGAACGTTGTTTCGAAGCGCTATTTACTTAATTAAAAAACAAATAGAAAGTTATTTACGGCGAGGTAGTCATCGCATTTTATTTCTGCACTAAATAATAACGTTTGAAATCGCTTTTAGCAATATTTGAGATAGCTGGAAACTGCACAATAATTTATAGTGATTATTTTTAGAGTTTTATAAAAATATATGGGTATTTATAAATTTTAATGTATCAAGTAATTAGGTATTTTAAAACATTAATGTAGCATTACAAAAAGGTACTGAGGCGTTACATATTCTATAGAGAAACACGTATGAGGTAGTTTGCGGTGAAATATCGTATGCGATGTTTTATTTACAACTGACTAACGTGACGGACATTACGTCCCCCTAATTATAAGCAACCAGTGAACGGAATTTCTTTCCGTTCACTGTAAGCAACCCACATGCCTAACCTAACTATTGCAGGTGGCAGCGCGATACGCCACCCAAAACTTTGTCTACACTATACTTTACCTTTCAGTTTCCTGTAGTTCACTTCTCCATACAAATTTTATTCCATAACAATCTAAAAGAAACTATGAAAAGTACATAACATGAAAAAAGTTTTGGCACAACAATGACATAAATAAAATATAATCGAAAGACGTCCGTCACGTCGTGAAAAGAGGCTCGATATTGGCTCCATCGTAAGTTTTATGCAACATTTTATTCGTAACAAGTATACATATTATAAAAAAAACCGACTTCAATGTATCGTCGAAAATCAAGGTCAAAGCAAGGTCAAGCGGTCTATTTAAATTTTGCAATGTATCATTATTTCACGTCAAAACATTTTCTGCGAAGTCCGTTATGGTATATGGTAGGGTAAGGTTGCTTAAGCCGTACCACAGTCTAAGTCGTACCCCGGCAATATCTCGTCTAATACTTATGAATAGCGTCATCTAGTATTGTCAACATGAACTTTTCAGTCGAGTAAGCAAACGTAAACAAATAGAACGTCGGCTGTCTTAGTGAAGCAAAAATATTTAAAAAGTAAGTTTTTTTATATAGCTTTCAATAAAAATTTTGATTCATTTGTAAGCTTTTTATGGCAGGATTGTGATATTGATCTTTTTTATTTATTTACATAATTTTGTAACACTTATTTGGCAATCGTTTAGGCGTATTCAAAAGGTCGAATTTATTAAGGTTATGTCAGTGTTTTAGTTTTAAACTTACAAGTCCCCACTGCCTAAGTCGTACCTGTACAAAATTCCTTAGTCGTACCTAGCGACCTACCTACCTAACCTGTACCCCGTACAAAATGTAAAGGTTGGGTACATGGGCTATGTGCTGGCGTTGAAAGCAAAATAAAAAAATATATTTGTGATATGTGTTTTTAAAAGGTTTTATAATTTGACCTTTTTTATTTTCTGTTATAATTTAGTATTTTTAGCTTCAATTTTATACCTAACAACAAAAAAAAAATTGATCTCAGACTAAATTGTTTGTAGTTTTTAGTTGTTCATGTGATCTCTGATTATTAAGTATTTTTCTTTATAGTTTTTATTATGTTTACTAACATTTATTTTCTAAGTACGACTAAGGCTATAGGTGGTACGAATTAGGCGACTAGGTGCCTTAATCGTACCGAAGGTATGTTTTTGAAAAACATTAAAAAACCTATTTTCATTAAAGATATTTAAGTTTTTATGATTGTTAATGAAAAGCCAATTAAATAAAGATTCAGTAGATGTAAAAGATTTTGTTTTATTTTAATTGCAGTGAATATCACAGTGTAATTTCCTTAGGAGGTACGACTTAAGCAACCTTACCCTATATGGTACCGAAATTTGAAAATTCGAATAATATATCGGCGCAATATTACAGTTGCGAACGAAGATGAAAGAAGAGAAGAGGAATGTTAGGTTACTGGTGCACTAGTGGTGTAGCATTATTCGTGATATTTCTTTGTTACATGATTCGCTGCTCTAATATTGCGGTGACATGTTATTCAAATTTCGGCACCAAGTAACGCACTCGAAATCATACAAGTTGACTTCCCCACAGTTTCAACTAAGTGCTCTTGTTAACTGAAGTTTAAATCTATTTGTATGTAGTGCCGTGATGAATCTCGGATCCCATCCGGTCTATTCACAGTCAGTTACTATGATAAGAAACCGCTGAATAGTCATGAAACGCTTACAAAACGCTAGTTCAAAACCCGTACCCGTGAGTTGAGGACCTTTATACTGCTGAAGCTGATAATACCCACGTAGGGATCGTTTCCGAGCAGCGCTGATGACGGCAACTGTCACCGGACGGCGAAAGGCAAAGGAAAACACTTTGTAGGTCTCGAACTTATAAATATGCATACAGTCTCTTTAGGTATGTTTCCCTTCGCTATCATTACTTTATAAGTATCATATATGTAGTTACATATGAATCCAATATCTTTAGCAAATCAGTCATTAAGTCGTGCGAAATTCATTTCGCACCCAAAGCGATGCAAAAAATTTTCATACAGAGAAATACGAGTAATGCTTTAATGCCGAAATAGAACTATTACGAGCGGTCCACATTCCATATCTTGAAAGGTCTGAATTTATCGATAAATCCAATATTGTCTCGCGGTAATCTAGCGTGGGTGTAAGAGACGAGATCCACCTAGGTTTCTTTTGCTCCTAAGGACATTTTAATACCCATTGTATCATCGTTATTCCGAATCAACTCACCAATGGACAAGAACCTTAAACAAAACACATAGTGCATATAATTGTACCATTAATGGTATAATTTACATCAGAAACCACACAGTTCATAAAATTGAACCATTTTATTAATTTTGCGTAAATAACCACCCGTAAATAGTTCACCATGCATAAATTTATGTATTAAAAACCTTGTATGAAAAACGTACCACCTTAACTTGCAATGTCCTAGCATATGTAGTATCAGGCGTTCATCATACATTTGCATCTTTTGTATATCATCACCATCAGCATCAAATAACCTAATGGACGATATATTTTTATACCACATGGGGTCCGGCGGGAATTTATAAGCTGTACCTACATCATAATCGTTACATAATGGTATCGATTTATTAAGTTGATTTCGAGACTTTGTGGGTCGCGAATATTTTTTTTCAGATTTTCAACCTTCGTAACATACTTATTTAATATTTATTTATTTCGACAAAGGTTTACAGTAAACTTATGGCTAGGATTCACAGCAGAACTTTGGAAACCTGATTTATGGGAGACTGGTGCCTGAAGTATGTCTAAAAAACCTGTATTACAGGTCACCAGGCTCCCACACCGCGGATTAAACATAACAAGCAAAAAAAAGTAGATGTGATATCTAGCGCGTTAAAAGATACAAGTATAGATTAAAAAATATATTGATATACATTTATAAACTTTTACCATTTCAGGCTCCAAAACTGAACATAGGATACATATTTTCTTCACAAATGCGAAGACCAAACTAAGCAGAATGAAAAGCTAATAAATGATTGTTTTGCAGTAACGCAAATACAAAGATATTTTCAATCACAAAATCACTTAACGTTCTTTGTAGAAATGCCCTTTGTAAACGGTCAATAGCATAAAAAATAATTAAACGCAGCCCAAAGGCAACAAAAGTATCGCTCGCTTAATTTTCAATTTGCTTTTCGGAAATGTATATATTTGAAATTCGCTTATTATGTTTTTGGTCGGGTGCGCCGGCCTGAGGATGATTTGTTTCACTTTTGGTATGAAACCATCATAAATTGTTGAGATACAAACTGGCAAAAAAGGTTGCTTGCTCCATTATTGTTGTCAGCCACGATAATGGTTTGTCGATAATGGTACAATCCAGGGGAGACCTACTTCATCATCATTAGCCCATCACGTTCCCACTGCTGGGACACGGGCCTTCTGTATGGGTCATTATCCACCACGCTGGCCCAGTGCGGGTTAGTGGATGTCACTTGTCCTTGAATTTTTGTGATTAATTCTTGGACATGCCGGTTTCCTCACGATGTTGTCCTTCACCGTTTTTAGAGTGAGTGTTAAATTCGCACATAACTTAAGAATGACAGTGGTGCGGGGATAGCGGGATTCGAACTTGGGTGCGTCGGATCGAAAGTCGCACGTGCTCCCACTGGGCCACACTCGCTCTATTTAACAGTGGTCAACATATTAATCATAATTTGCCTAAACATCGTTTTACTCAAACGCGTTCATTGCAATCCGAGAACCAGCCATTAAGGTGCAATAATTTGAGTAGTAAGATATTATATCCAAAGACACAATAATTGGTCTTGATCAAACCACTGACTGTATAATCCGCCCAACAGGCACAGCAATCAAGACCTCAAGTTACACCGGAATCAACTGATACAGATTCTGGGAAACCCGAAATTGACTTGATTTACCTAGTTCCCTTCTGAATTTGACTTCCTAATTGAAGCAATGAATTGATGTATGAAGTAATCTCTGTATGATAATTCTAATCATTTTATTCAATGAAAGTTCTGAGGACGTTATCAATGGTTTGAAATTCTTTTGACAGATTTACATTTAAATAATTTATGTTAACAAGATTTTTAAATGCAGCTTTCAGTTTAAACAGACAAATATTAAAGTTACTCAATCAAAAATTCATAAATGTTCAGCTAGTTGCTGACCACCTATACGTCATTGGAAAAAAAAAATATCACCAAATTAGAAGTAATAAGATCTGATTATGCAATATAACGTCGCATAACGCGCGCAGTGCTATAAAACTGTAGGAGCTATTGTCTCAGGGTGACGAGCGCAGCGCGTAGAGTTTTGCACAGAAAGTTCTAAGTGGCGCTGCAATTGTTATGGGCGGGCGCGTTGCTTACCATTTAGTGTACGATATGTTAATCTCACCACTTTATTACAAAAAGAAACTAATATTAAAAAGTACTGCCACTTTGTCCTACAAATGTTTGTGCAAAGTTAATACTAATTTCTTTTAACATTACTTTCTATCTTTAGGCGATCGAAAAACCATTTATCACTCGAGCATAGAGCGGCTCCCCGGGGCGTACGTAGAGTACGTAATGTAGACTAAATTGGAATTTTCTTATCCGGACTACTTTCATTTTATTATACTAAAGTAACGTGTAGGTAGCTAATATTTTCTTTAGTCTATCTAAGACATGATAGAGTCAAGTGCAGCTTATAAATTAGTAAGCACCTACGCTGAGTTTCTTTGATTCTATAGCCCTCATATTATAAATGCGAGATCCACAGTGTTGTGACAAAAACTCTGTCGATGTTGGATATTGAATAACCTTAGATTATTTGTAATCTGTGTGAAAAATTTGCTCAAAACTGGGACGATACAGGCTAACAGTAACAAAAGTGAACAGTGAAATAGTACATTGTTCACCGAGAGGAGAAAGTGACCGATTACCGTCGAGGGTGTCGTTTGAAGCCCGAGTCGTAGGCGAGGGCTTTAAAACACCCGAGATCGGGAATCGCACTTTCTCTCGAGTGATACATAGTGCTTTATACTACACCTGCGAGGAAAATAAAAAACTAAATCTTTACTAATTGAAACTGAATCGTCAAACAACACACAAATTGAAAATGGCGCCAATGGCGTCTGCAATTTTCACATGTTCTTTTTTCAAATTGTTTAACACCATCCAATACACAGCTAGTGGCCAGTGTTATTTTGCGAACTTGGAGATAAAAACTCACTGTAAAAACTTTTTGGCTTTTGATATTTAGGTTACCAGCGCATAGTCTTACCCAAAATTAAAAAAGAAAAACCACGTAAGAAATGGATTTTCATACACTTTTCTCTCCCGCTCAGATGCGTTTTCTCCCCGCATATTTGTTCGATATGCAATGACGTACTTTCTACCGTAAATTTGATAAAGTATCAAGGTACTTTCCGAGCAGGTGTAGTATAAAATATATTCAATCATTTATAAATAGTAATCAATGTTGGATGCTGAATAAAAGGCACACTAATATTATAAATGTTAAAGTTTGTATGTAAGTGTTTGTTACTTCTTCACGCTGTAATAGCATAACGGACTTGAGTAAAATTCGAGATGGAGATAGCTTATATCCTGGTTTAATTCATAGCGGACATATATAGCGATATACTATGGGTGGACACGGGGGTGCAGCTAGTCTTCAATAATTTTAAAAATTATGACAGTTATAACGATACATTAAAAAAATCAAATCTTGTAATGCTGCAAGTTGCCATCGCAGACTGAAAAAGACGGTAGCGAAACGGCGCAGTTCAGTATCAAACCGACCAACGACGGCCAAACACTGAGTTTGAAAACATTTGAACTAAAGTCAAAAGTCACAAATCAATTAAAATACATTAAAAACTGTAACTTAATCTGTCTTCCCATTTCTTTCTCATACTCAGATTTAAGTCCGAGTCCAGAAAAGAAATGCGAAAACTGACTCTACCAGTTCTTCGGAAATACGCCCGCTAGAGAAGATAGCACCAAGAAACTCTGCGCGGAAATCTCTTTATTCAACTCTTTTAAAATGTCTCAAAATATAACAATGAACAATGAAGTATTTAAAATTAACAAACTGTCAAACAAGAAGACCAGAAGAAGAAGAATAGAATAGTAACAGCTGTAACAATAAGAAACTGAAATCAGGAAAGTCTTTCAATAACCTGGGGCTGCTAGGTTATGTAACAATATCAGGTTAAAAGACGTCGCGCCACAGCTGATTTACATGCAAATTGAACACTGGTCAATATTGGCCCAGTCGATTTAACTCGCACATAGGCGCTTGTGAGTGGAATACTTAATTCAAGCGTTCTGGGACAATACCCATGGGGATAAAGGATAGAGGACGTAGATAGTTTCGTGAGATATAGGTACCTATCGGTAGAAAATATTGACAATATGTTTATAAATTTATAGGTATGCAAAATATTTCGCCGAGGTTTGAACTCAGGACCTTCTCTTTCAGTACAGGAAACGCTCTTAACCAACTGAGCTGGGAGATGAGACGGAGCTAGGATATCTACACAGGTAGCATCCCATACTAACGGCCGTCCCATCTTCCAAGGAATGAGTGTCATTCCTTAAGTGTCAATGATAATGATTATATGATCCAATTTCAAAGTACCATTTTCAACTATATCCCGAAACAAGCTAAATTTATCCGTAAAAAAGTTAGTTTACTGATTGAAGGCATATAAGCAACGCGCCCGCTTCATAGAAGCAGTCATCATCACCTCTCATACATCATGACATCTGCTGATGATGTGTTGCCGACTCTGTAAGGAGAAAAAAAGATGGGAAGGGGAAGGATTTGTCTCTTGCACGTAAATCTCACAAATATTCATAATTCATAGTTAACTTATTGATTGCATATACATTCATTTATGTCATAGGTCTTAAATATTGTATGGTAGATAGTTACATGATTTCTGTAAGGGCGTTTGCAACTGAGTGCGAGATTTATAGATTTTGCGATTCATAATTTAACATAACTATTATTTTCATTATTAAATACAATTGTCTGATACAAAGGGGTAACGCCGCCAGTATTCTGGGAACCCTGCCACACGGTGGCGATCTACATGGCGTGTTTGCCTTATAGTTTGTTATTAAGCTATTGCATAGCTTCTATCGCGGGCCTTAGCGTGGAGACCGAATCCAGAAATTCCGTAACGAAAATAACCTAACACCCCCCACTCCGAATGCTATGCAATAGCTTTACCGCGGCAGTCTCCGAGTGCCACACGTCTTTTTTTTATTTTTATTCATAAGGCCTTGCATATTATAGTACATATTTTTTAATGTATAAAATGAATTTAGTAAATATTATCTAATTAAATATTATACATTGTTCATAATTATATTGAAAAATAGCCTTTTAGTTACCGGAAGTACATTTAGTCATTTATGTTAGTTTATTAATGTCTGATTAAAATCATGATACTGAGTATCACATAATTGAGTCATACAAGCAAGTATATAATATAAAGTTGGTTTCATATCGCTCTTCAATTCAAACAGTAAACACAAATCTGCTTGTTCCTATAATGATCCAATAAAATATCCATCAGCGTGATCTAACGCCGAGAGAACTCCATTACACTCTTTTCCTTTTTATATACTCACATCATCACGCCGAAGGGCGTTCTGATTGGATATATAACAGAAAAATCATCTTAACTTTATAAGGGCTCGCTAGAAGTTTTAAAGCGATTTTATACTTACGAGATTCAAACTTAGATGAATTCGAGAAATGGACGGTCCCAGATGTACGGTCAACAGCAATGAAAAGTAAGTAGCAGAAGAAAAGGGCATTGTAGCCAGCGAATTTTTTTTTATGGAACTTAGTGATGAGACGAGTAACTCGTTCGCTTGATGGTAAGCGCCACGCTTTCCCATAACAATTGAAGTACTACCTAGAACAATTAATAGCACAAAAAGTACTGCGTGACACTGCATTGCGCTCATCACTCCGAAACATCAGATAGTAAGTCTCATATGCCTAGAAATTTTGCTTGGTGGCAGAATAACTAGCAAAGCTGTGGTACCTACCAGGACGGCCTTTAAGGACAGACGGACATTATAGAACTCAAGAGCTTACGTCTTAGAGTGACGAGCGCAGTGCAGTACCTGTCGTCTATCGATGTTGCCAACAATGTTCTGGGTGGTGTTGCAACTGTTATGCTTTCCGTCAGGTGAACGATCTGTTGGTCTCGTCCATAAAAAGGTACGACCTGATATTTAAAACAAAATGAGCTTTTTAAACGCTGATGCGCTTATGATGTGTAAAGTTCAACGACGGCGTTTAAATAGCCGATACGTTTTTTTGATAATGTCACATAAATAATGCGAATATTACAGAAGCAAATGCGCGAAAAACATGCTCTGGAATGTGATATGGAAATTGAATGAAAGGGTTCAATTGCTATTGCCGTTCACGTTGCGAGGGCAAAAGCTAACAGATACGTTTAAACGAAATCTGGTTCGTCGAAAATAATCAATTCCAGTCTACTTTACTAAAACGTTTTTTATTCAGAGTTACAGGCAAACATTTTTCTGTATAGTTCTTCTTCAATATGTAAAGGTTTTATATGTTTAATTGTATCTTTATATCTTTAAATAAATAATAAATAAATAACAACAATAACGGTTCATTAGGGAATAACTATGAACCAAAAAGTATGGTTATGGTCTAGTTAGCTAAACTCTAGTAGATAAGAAATTAAGTCAGACAACCTTGCCGTCTTTTTATCTATGTAAATATAATATATTTATTACAATAAACAAAAGACATACGATACGTAATGAGATACGTATTATATTAAAGTAATATTTTATTTCTTCCGAATATTAATATTATGTCTAACACACAAGTACCTATACGTTTTATCAAACAAAAAAACCGACTTCAATGTATCTTCGTAGTCCAAGGTCAAATATCGATGAAATTTATATGGGACCACTTCGTAGCTATACTGAACCCAAGTATAAAGGAGTTCTGAGGTAACAAACATTAAAAGAATACAATTGAATAGAGAACCTTCTCCTTTTTATAAGTCAGTTAAAATGTTTTCTTAAGAAAATCTTTTCCGTTTGGCTTACAAAATAGGCCAACCCTGAAGCAGCAAACCCGTGACCGATAAGGACGAGAGAGCAAACATCACGCTCTTTGTACTGGCTGACCCGAATTACCCTACTTAAAATGCAAATAATTTGCACCATACGACATTCAATTTCGCCATGTTTGTTTACCAACGGTTATTTTATTTGATGCAAATACAGTTAACTATGACCAAGTGAGCTAAGACCAATATAGTTATAACGATGCCCAGTTTGGCTTCCGTGCGGGTCTCTCAACAGATTCGGCAATATTTAGTTTGAAACAAACAGTACAATACTATACGAATAGGGACACCTCTGTATACGCTTGTTTCCTGGAATTGAGTAGGGCGTTTGATTTTGTGAATTATAAAATTCTCTGGAAAAAACTTACCCACTCCGAAGTACCCAAAGATGTTGTGAACTTGTTGAGATACTGGTACGCTAATCAAACGAATGCAGTAAGATGGGGCGACTTGACTTCCAGCGAATATAGGCTGGACTGCGGTGTTCGTCAAGGGGGGCTAACCTCTCCGGACTTATTTAACATTTATATAATCGACCTGATACTGGAGCTGAGAAGCACCAAAATAGGATGTCACGTAGTGGATGTGTGCGTCAACAATTTGAGCTACGCTGATGATATGGTGCTTCTCAGCCCCTCTATCAGTGGCTTAAGAAAGCTATTAGCAATTTGTGAGCGATACGCAGCCAAACATGGTCTTATATATAATGTTGCAAAAACAGAAATGATGGTTTTCAGATCAGGGAAAGGTCCGGAGAGAGTACCAAATATATTTCTTAAGGGTTCGGCAGTGAAGGTCGTCAACCAGTTTAAATACTTAGGCCATATCTTGTCCGAGGATCTGAGTGACGACAAAGATATAGAACGTGAGAGGAGGAGCCTTTCTATTAGGTGCAACATGCTCGCGCGCCGATTTTCTAGCTGTAGTGAGGATGTTAAAATAACGTTATTTAAAGCATATTGTCTGTGTTTATACATCTGTCAGCTATGGACTAAGTACACCAGAAAGTCTTATCATACCATAAGGGTGCAATACAATGATGCTTTTCGCATCCTTATGAAGAAAGCACGTTATTGCAGCGCGTCGGGCATGTTCACGGACGCAAGGGTTCCTGACTTCTTTGCTGTCATCAGATCTAGGATAGCTTCCTTCTGGGATGGGTTGAGAAATTCGAGTAATAGGATACTGAATAGCTTGAGTGGCTATCTCGACAGCCCAATTTATAAGGCGTGGTCGACGGTGCACCAGAGTGCGAATCGTAAATGACATGTGTGTTATTCACTAAATTTATTTTTAAGTGTAGGTATTTTATTTTATTTGATTTTGTTTTGTACCTTTTACGTATGAATATTTATTTTTAATTTTGTATGGGTCTCGCCTGAAATAAAAACAATAATTATTTATTATTATTCTTATTATAGTTTTGTTGTGTGCATGTGAAAACTATATAGGCGTATAAAATATCTGTGTAAAATGTCTGCGCCGCGAATCCAAAGCGTAAACTCCCGGAAGAAGGACATCCTAATTGTCCGAAACCTGGTCGGAGTTATTCCGACACAATCATAACATGAGTGTAGCCGTTTATATTTATAATACATATACAATATTTTCACAAAATATGTTTAGGAATAAGATCTATTCCTTTCAAATACCAGAAACTAATACGAATGGTATTTTTTTATTATCGTAATTAATTTTCTATTCCGAACGAATACCACTCATAAACGAATCCCATAACAAGATAAATGGTGTAAGGTACGGCCAGTAATAAAAATGCTTTTAAATGTGATTTTAAGTAGTATTTATTTATTAAAAATCAGTCTTATCAAACAAATTAAAATGTACCTAGTAGGAAAACGTTTGGTTAATTATTATAATAACACAGACAATCAGACATACGTAATTATATAAGTACCTACCTATAATACCTAAAAATAAAACTTTTACAACCAATCACAATGATTAATATTAAATTATTAGAAAGAAAAATTAATTGTTTCTGTGACTGTACCAAAAGTTATGTTTTGGTATTCGTTGGGAATAGACTTTATGCTTTATTTAAATATTTAAATTTGGTTTTCGTTAGGAATAGAAAATTTATGCAATAAACAAATACCATTGGTATTAGTTTTTGGTATTAGAAAGGAATAGATGAGGAATAACAATTTATTTTAGTAGAATACACATTTTCTGCGATGCACTTTCGAATTTATAATATTAGTGGGATAGTGTGGTAGAAAGAAATGTTATCGATGTGTCTCTCGAATACAAGCCTTATTGTATCTAGAGCAATTTTAAACATAAAAGATAAGATTTCATAAAACTAAATAGATCAGTCGGAACAGCAAACCCGTGACCACTCAGGACGAGAGAGCAAACAAATAGAAATTACCCTACTTAAAATGCAAATCATTTGCATGTTCCCAATGTTCACAGCTTGTTCGTTTATTGACATCGTCATATTTTAGAGTATTTTTAAACAAAATAAATCCATTTTATTCATCTATGTTGATAATGTTACGAATATTCTACATTTTATACACAGTAACATAATACATAGCATAATTAAAACAAATGAATATTAATTGTGCAAGATATTAACATATCTCAGTTACAGCCTTTAAAATGTGTGTATTTTTTTAATAATAATATTACTAAATTATGTTAAGGATGAGCGTGGCTCAATGGGAGCACGTGCGACTTTCGATCAGACGCACCCGAGTTCGAACCCGCAACACTGACTTTCTTATATTATATTTGGATTTTACAGTCCCTCAAAAAAACGTTAAAGAAAAACATCGTGAGGAAACCGGCATGTGCAAGAATGAATCACAAAAATTCAAGAATCCGCACTGTACCCGCCAGCGTGGTGGATTTCGGCCTATACTCTCTTTATGAGGTAAGGCCCGTGTCCCAGCAGTGAGAGCGTGATGGGCTGATGATGATGAAGTTATCCTCAAAATATCCGCATTTATAATATTTGTAGGGTAATTTACGCTTCACTGTTAGAATAGAACAGAATAGAAAAACTCTTTATTGTATACCAATTTAAAGAAATAGACAATAAAACAGTCCTTAACTATGGTAGTACAATGGGTGGTCTTATCGCTTGAAGCGATCTCTTCCAGACAACCTTTGGATGGACAGTATCGGAAAAAGAAGTAGAGTTGTAGTAGGTGTACAACAAAATTTATCAATTACAACTAAATACCTACATAATCATACATCCATGCTAATATTTACTGTTAGCTGTAAGCTTAGACTCTAACATAATGATTTTACCTATATAAGTAATATTGTTTTCTGCGGTACAACTAGGTTGCCTAACAATACATTTGCAGGGGTCTAGCGTTGATCTTACTGCGGTAGACCAGTGATAAATTACAACCCTCATGCAGTTAATTGCTTTCGCGCCTATCTGAATTTGTTTTGTGGTCACTTTCGTGAAATAATATACCTATAACAGTGCAAGAGTCTACATAAACCGGGCCAAAATATGAACTGTATTCACACAAATCGGTTTAGATATTATTTTTTTGTTTTATGCAGTAATGAGACGAGACCGCCACGCCTGCGCATAGCAATTGAAGTACCACCCAGTACTTTGAATCCCAGAACTTTTAGTAGCACTGCATTGCGCTCATCACCCTGAGACAACAGATGTTACTCATATGCCCAGTAATTTCGCTGGCTACAGTGCCCTTCAAACCAGAACTATTGCGCGGCAGAATATCTGGCAAAGCTGTGGTACCTAGACCATTACCAGGCCTAGCGCACTCCGCACTGTAGGTACGAAGCTACAAGTACATAGCCGGACACCGACGGCGGGTCGCGCGTCTTTACACGTGCCGCGTCAGAAGAGATAAGCGCTATGCGACAGAAAGAGAGGCGCTCTGTAGGTTAATATGACTGGTAGGTATGCAGCGCTACGCGAGCTGAATTGAACTTTATTGGGTCGTAGCAAGTGTCGTTATTTGTTTAAATTTCTTTGCGGAGTGATACATCTGTCCCTTAGTATTCTGTGCTATTGCTTACGTACCTAGATGGCCTCTCGCATACGAGAGACCTCGTTTAAAGACAAACCGTTTAACCGCACATATTCTAGCATCAAACGTGAATACGCTCACAGAGAAGCCATGCACTAACTAAAGCCAGTCGTAAATAGCTGCAAAAATAGCTTTTTTCGGGCTCGTGCCGAGATAAGATAATTTGAAATTGCATGTTTTACATATCCTCTGTGAAAGCCTGGCAAGGGACGGCCGTGTTTTGTAAGCGAGGAACATTCAGATTTCATATTACATTTAAAGTAGGTTTTTTATGTAACTGAATGACGAGACGAGCTGGTCGTTTGCCTGATGGTAAGCAATACGCCAGCCCATAACAATAACAGCATCACCCAGAACTTTGATTTGCAAAATCCTGCGCGGCGCTGCACTGCGCTCGTCACTCTGAGACAATTAGACAGACATCTCACTAATAACATCAGTTTATTATTATAAATGTGAAAGTTTGTATATGTGTTTATGTATTAGTGTTTGCTTCCTCTTCACGCCGCAACAGCTGAATGGATTTGAGTGAAATTCAGAATGGAGACAGCTTATAACTTGGATTAAAACATAGGCTACAATATATTTTTTATCCCAGGAAACCGCGTGGCGCAGCTACGTAGTTTACCTTATAGTTAAGTAGAATATCAAGTCAGAATACTTTGATGGGTGACACAGGGAAAAACTTCTTCGTTTTTTTTTAATTTATTTATATAAGTTTTACAACTTTTCTTATATTTCTAACACCTTATAAACCTTAAACAGGTGAGTCTTGGGTGTCGCATCTTCTATTACTTACTTCTAATAACAATTTATGAATTGTTTAAAAATGTAAATTAAATAATTATTGAAAGAGTTTATTTTAGACGGCGAATATGTAATCAAGTTTATTCTTCCCGTAATTACTAAGTATACGCTCAGCTAAAATGTGAGATGAAACAACAAAAAAGAAAACTCTTGACATTTTGTCCAACTTTAAATTCGTAGCATTAGCACTATTTGTAGAACAGATGCTACGAACTGCAAACAAGTGCTACGAGTGGTGCTACGAATTTTTGTTCAACGTTTTTGATAGACTGCAACGGAGAGACGAGTGATATTACAATGTCAACCCAAACATTACAAGCGAAAAGTTTGAAATTAAAGAATCTACAACAAGTCAATTCTAAATTCATTTTTATTAAACGTTCTTCTGCTACGTTTTCTTTTATTTTAGCAGATATATAGAAATCCAGTCTTTTATTTCGTAAATCCAGTACCTTTGTAGGTATATATTATTCAACCAGCTGCACTTTGTATACCTAACGTAATTGTACACGTATATGGTTCCATTTAATACATTCGTATTGCTTTTTATTCCTTTTACGTGTTTGCATCGGTAACCCTTTTACGACCTTGAACTTATTTGATGACGCCATAAAAACGCTGCGTACATTTATGTTACTTTCTTCTTTATTGATCATTCAGTTTTTTTTATGTTACTGAGTGACGAGACGAGCTGGTCGTTCACCTGATGATAAGCAATACGCCTGCCCATAACAGTTATAGCACCACCCAGAACTTTGTGTTGCAAAATCCTGCGAGGCGCTGCACTGCGCTCGTCACCCTGAGACAATTAGCTGTTTAGTCTCATAATACCTAATAATTTCGTTGGCTACAATGCTCTTCAAACCGGAACATAATAATGCTTGCGTACTACTGCTTGGCGGCAAAATAAGAATACTATTGTCATGCACCTTGTCAAAATTATTTGTAAATATTTTTCCAAAGCTCATAATGAACTCTATTTCTTGGTCGAATGAAAAAAATGATCTGTTTTGAAATATTTACTTCATTTGGTCAGACAGTATGTACCCTACTTTAATAGCCCGAAGTCACAGGCTCACAAATGACGTCACAAAAAACAATGACGACAACCCGCATCAACTGTTACTTTATCTGTGCCGGAAGGCCTAGAGCACAATGTGCGTCAAACGACGTCGCGAGATAAAACTTCCGGATGTAGGGCGGCGAGGAAGAGCTGCACTTATGTGAACAACTCTTCACAATGTGACCTGTCCCTTGCTGCTGACACTGGAAGCATGCCACGTAGTTAGCACATGTAAAGTGACCTGTATCATGTACCCACGTAAATAACGTGTATGGTAAGCATTACAATTACATTCTAGCAACAAGGAATTAAAAAATAACTTACATAAAATTTAATTTAAAAATATACTAGCTACAGCGTTTGATGATAAATTGTAATGATAATGATTTATAATAATGTGAAAATCTTACTAACATTATAAATGCGAAAGTTTTTTAGGATGGATCGATAGATGGATGGATGGTTGTTACTCAATCAAATATATTATTAAATTTATACGCTCTATAAGACAAAAACAAGTGTGAACACATAACGTTATTACATAACGGTAGTCAGTACAGCGAGTCGAAGTCATTCGCTCGCTTTTTGTCGGGTTTTATGAGTAGCGTAGCGTAATATGCTCGCTCCACTGATTCTCCAACCAGTCTTCACGATTACGAATAATTGCAGCGATATTTGAATCTACGTCCAAAAAGAATGTGAATTTAAATTTTCCAGCCTATATTGTGGTGACGTCATATGGAAATCTAATTTTGTAATTTTAATCGCTATCAGCTACCGTTTTGCGATAGATACTGAGACGAGAGCAACACTCCTACAAATAGTTCCTTATCAGTACACAGCAGTTGGTATACTTTAGGCCAGCGATCACGAATTATATATACGTATACCTACGTAATACAATACGAGTTATAACGGTTTATTATTAATGAATACTATATATATATGAATACTATACGCATACGTAATAGAATACGAGTTATAATGGTTTGAGTTAATGTTTATTATTAACTAGCGACCCGCTCCGGCTTCGCACGGTTATTATACATATAAACCTTCCTTTTCAATCACTCTATCTATTAAAAAAACCGCATCAAAATCCGTTGCGTAGCTTTAAAGATTTAAGCATACATAGGGATATAGGGACAGAGAAAGCGACTTTGTTTTATACTATGAAGTGATGATGAATTGATGAATTGTGTTGTTTGAAGTATTTTTTATCCGTAAGAGACAACAGTAGTATCTTAGTCTGTTCCAAATACTGACGGCACCTTAACATCAGAACATATTTCATTCTTTTTAAAGTAAAAGTCGCTTTTGAGACTGATTTTCTATATAAAAGGAGAATTCCTAATAAATAGGCCTATGCAAATTACACTTTGAAACAGAAATTTTCAAAAGCAGAGCTTTCCAAATTCCTCTGTTTGTCGTTTCGTTTCATTAAAACTTAGTAACTTATTTGAATTTTCGAATGTTTTCTAACGACGGACGAACTTTGGCTTGGCGTAATGATAAATTAAACGCTTTTGTTTTCTCGCTTATAATTAATTATCATCACATTGCTACTGGTAGACCACAAGCTTATTCTTGAAAAAAAAAGAGGGAGAGTCATTATAGTCATAATCTTCTTTTACTACAATAGACTATGCATATCCAGTAAGGGTTCAATTGTTTTTTTGTAGCTAGTCTGCGTCACGCGGGTTTTCTGAGCGGACTTGGGTGTTAACTGTGTGATAAATTACGAACTGAATTAGCATCTTTGGGGCAACATTATCAAATTAACCTACCATATATCTATTTCGTTAACAAAAAATTGTTTTTAAGGGAATCGCCATCCTTCCACGGTAACAGAGCCACGGGTACTATCAGACAATACTTTATAAGCTTTTGTACGAATTTGTAGAAAAAAGGTAAAGGCACCCAATTAATTTTAATTGAGATAAATGAAGAATGTTATATAATTTTTAATTATATTGTTAAAAAGTAATATAACGGATGTTAAAATAAGGTAATTAATGAAGTATTCCGGACGGAATTTTTGTTTTGAAATGTTCAAAATACAATAAAAAACTTTATATTCTTCACAGGAACTTCATAAAACGCTGACCTTGGATAAGCGCCCAAACACCTTAAGGTTGTAAACTTGTGTAATAAAAGAAGACGGATGTTCTATCCCCTCGGGAAAATATAAAATTCAAAAGAGCTGAGAGAGAAGTGTTCGCCAAAAAACTACGAGGCCAAGCTAATCTCAGCTGCCCTGTGGTCCGGGTGGCCTTGTTTTATGAGTTTGAGGAATAAATAAATCCTATCTAGTTTAAATAACAAACATGGAGTAATATTCATAAAGGAAGTTATGTTTAGTAGTGCCACTAACACACTAAAATCTTATCTATATTCTATACTGTTACAAAAATGGAACTGAGCCAATTCTGTACATGGAAGGTATATTTTTGAAAAACCAATTGGGATCGACTATTTAGAGGGTACTGAACATAAATCCATGACTTTTAGAATTCTTGTCTGTCTGTTTGTTCTTTTGTTTGTATGTTTGTTATCTACTTATAGAAATGGATTTTAATGTGGTTTACAGGGTTTGGTAGTTTTAGTCCAAACTATAATTATAGGGTATGTTACATCAAAATTGGTTAGGTGACTACAAAGATTCAGATTGACCTCTTCGTAGTACGCGCTCTCATATACTGGGAAGGTCTTCCTAAGTTGGTCTTGAAAAAAATACGAATATGGATTGAGACAGTATTATACTCGACTCACGATAGTTTCCAAACCTTAACTAAAATATTAACTTCTACTAGACACTACCTAATCGTATTGTGGTTAGAAAAGATTTTTATACATATACACAACTTAATTATTTTTATATATTTTAAACCTGCGATTTTGTCTGCGTGAATTCAGATTTATAGTTACTCCCTAGGGATATTTGTCAAAAATAAAATAATAATTTAATAAATTAATGTGTAAGGTCAAGATCATCAAGATGTTGTAATAGTAGGTAACGATAATATATGAATTTTATCTTATTCCTGTTCCTTTTTTAGTAATATTATATATTCTGTGGTTTGACATAAATATGATAAAAAAAGAATGCTAAAAAATTATCTCAATGGGACATTTTATGGATCTTTACGTAATTACGTACCAATCACAAATTCCAGTAATGTGTTACCATGCGTTTAAACTCGTTAAATTTCAAGGATATAAACCCAAATTAATATCAAAAACCGTTACCCGGAATTTGCTTTTACATCTCCCCGGCGTTCCCAGAAGACAATGACATATATATATACTAATGGAATATGAAGTTCGGGCTTCCACGTTCTCCGAACTAAGCGTTCTACAACTTATGATGTTGTTTGTCTGTAAAAAGCAACGATAAATTATGCTGAGAGCTAGCAGGTGTCTACGCCTGATGTCACAGATAGATTGTGTGAGCACACAAGGAAATTCTTTTGTGAAATTCAAAATGCCGCAAGTTCTGTGAGCTTGAGGCATTAACTCATTTCAGGTGATTTGTTGCCCACCCTTATCTGTCCGTCTTCGGACGATAAAAAGTTTTATCGTTACTTTCGTCTAAGACCTAGGCACTTTCACTTAGTTTTAACTTAATAAACAAGTTTCAGCAGTGGGCGTCTAAGTTGGCCCGTTTAGATAGATCAAAAGTCACCTGACAAAAGCTAGGCAACTGAATTAGGTACGTCTAAACAATATATAACAACATGAAATGGTTCCGAAACTCATATGTCAAGTTTATTATGTTATTGTCAAGAAGTTGCGAGAAGGTATCGTGGGACCCTTTTCAGTGGAATTATACCGGTATCAATCTCAATCCTTTCGGGGAAGCGGTCACCGTGACTAATGGACATCTGTAATACCAGAGGCATTGCTGATGTGTAGTGAAACGAAAGTAATTTGTAAATATTTTAGAAAAAAACGCATGTCCGAATAGGTGATATGGGTTACAATGATAAAATTCACAGAAGCGAACATTTGAAATATGTATAAACGCTAGCGTTGAATATTCTTTCTATACTTGTACAAACATTAAACCACCGACGTACCCGTGGTAGCTCAGTTGGTTAAGAGCGTTTCCTGCACTGAAGGAGAAAGTCCCGAGTTCAAACCTCGACTGCGACGAAATATTTTGCGTACCTAAAAGTTTGTTAAGCATTGAAGGATTTTATATATATATTGCAAAAGGGTTATTCCATCCGTGAAAGTATCATATAATTCTTTGAACAAGAGATACGTCATGAAATGCCAAACCATACAAGTGAGGAGCTAATACCAACGCTGTAATTGGGTGGGTGTCCTCGAGATGAAAGAGCTGCGTTGCTGTTACCACCCAATATTTGCAACTACATACTTCGTACTATACGTGTATATAAATACGAAGTTAAAATCAAACCCCATTATAATTTAAATAGTTTAAACAAATATTGTATATTAAGGTGTTTTCTATTTAAAATGTGTAGTTATCATTATTTATAGACATTAATAAAAATCTTAGTTTCTGTTAAAATGTCGGTCTCATGCTAACATACCCAATGCAACGTAAGTTGCTACTAAAACATTAGCTTATTTGTACATCTCGATAAAACATGTTAAACATCGTTTAACTCTTACTTAATATTATATCAAACCCCATTATATTTTAATATATGCATATTGCTCATATTGTTTAATATTAGCTGCAACGGGCTTCTTACCAGATGACAAACACGAAAATCGATGTACGATGTAATTGACAGTCTTACTTGGGTTATTTCGAGAATAACGAGCTCTGCTCACTCTGAGGTCTTCCAATGTTTTCAATATTTCGAATTAATGTCTATAGAGCGAGTGTGCACGTGTGACTTTCGACCCGACGCATCCCAGTTCGAATCCTGCTGGCTCCGCACCACTAACTTTCTTAAGTTATGAGCGAACTTAGCACCGCTCTAAAACGGTGAAGGAAAACATCGTGAGGACACTGGCATGTCCAGGAATTTTAGCTTAGAATTAGAAATTTATTTCCCTCCACGAATTGATCACAAAAATTCAAGGATATGTGACATCCACTAACCCACACTGGGCCAGCGCGGTGGTTTATGGCCCATACTCTCTCTGCGAGGGAAGACCCGAGTCCCAGCAGTGGGAACGTAGTGGGCTGATGATGATGATGATGAACAGAGTTTAGTTTATTCTGCTAATCTCAACAATTATTATATTTCAATTTTGCTTCATTATGTAAGTTAGAATATTCTAACTTATATTTTAACATCCCTTACATTACATGATACAACGTACCATGCTATAATACAAATGAAATATCATTTGTATTATAACATGGTACCGTAGTAATATTTAGTTTTCTTTGATGGTACGTTGTAAACATCTAGGTACAAAATACTTTAACAAAATGATGTCCCAACTCAAAGATTATCCAGTTTATTTGCTCGTGTTTTTGTAAAAAAAACCGGCCAAGTGCGAGTCGAACTCGCGCACGAAGGGTTCCGTACCGTATTATCTATAAAAACAGCAAAAAAAACATGTCTGTTGTATTGGAGCCCCTATATCTATTTTATTCTGTTTTTTTTATTTCTTGTTATAGCGGCAACAGAAATACATCATCTGTGAAAATTTCAACTGTCTAACTATCAGGGTTCATGAGATACAGCCTGGTGACAGACCAACGGACAGCGGAGTCTTAGTAATAGGGTTTTACCCTTTGGATACGGAACCCTAAAAACAACTTAATCTTGTCATTTTAAAACACGAACTTATCGGCTGATCATATCGCCACGCTTTCAGACAAACTAGGGCCGCTACTGAAAACGATGGCACAATTATAAATAATAAAATAAAAAGTAGCATTATTTCGTAACTTTTGACTGATTTTGTCTTCAAATTTACATTTTAATTTTAATGTAATTTTGTTAGTTTAGTTATTAGCATTGTTTATATTTGTTAATCATTGCACGTACTTTGTAAATAGATTAAAGAATACTTCCAATTAAATCAAAAACATTCATATACGTATCGTAATTTGACTAGATTACGCACCAACAGACAAGTCATGCTATATTATTATTTACTAACCGGCTATACTCACAAGAATTAGTCGAGACACTCGACCGGTGTTCGAGCGGTACAGATGCTCATCATTTAATAATAATAAGTTATGCTATTACCAAATAATACTAACTATGCTACGTATTGCCATCAATAGGCGTATTAGAATCTGTAATCATATAGGCAAACTCGTTATCTATTGCAACGAGGCTGTTACGTAATTTCATCTGAAAATGGTATCAAAAATGCTACGATCGCGAACGAACGATTTCATTATGTTATGCGTGAACGCTCCATTATCATTTAGAGTACCTAAAATATTTGCCTAAAATTCATCACAAGCGATGTTGAAGCATTTAAAGGATGAATTTAATCAAAATGACAAATGGCTCTAGTAAATTTAGGACGACTACGCCTACAGGGAAAACCTGTATCCATGAAGATTGACAAGATATTTTAATTTATTGGTGCAAAATTGTAGAAATGGGTCGTTAAATCTTTTTGACACGATTCGCGTGACAATTCAATTAGTCAGCACAATCGACGCATTTGCGGTCTTGACGTATGAGGCGTTGACGAGTGGCGACCTTAGATGATCAGTAAAATTGTTTATCGTTTTTCCAGCTTTTGGGCGCAAAGTGTGTTTCAATATTCTTGAAGAATTTTGTGGACTCGGCCGCCTAACTTCGTTCAATCTCAAACACGGATACGTCGTTTTATTCACACACGTGAAATATATGATAAAAGATGTGCAAGCGTAAATTGCAGCCAGTTGCGACCCTGCAGTTTCATGTTTCTTGGCTTCTGAAAATTACCATTACCAACCTTTTTTTAGATTCATAACCAATTTGGCATATAATTATTTTCTGCTTACCCAATTCACGTAAAAGTTTCAACAAACTATGTACCTACAACTTTTATGACTAAGTACTATGTGTTACCATCTTTATATAAACACTGCACAGAGTAAATATGCCTATATCATTACAGCCTAAAATAACGTTTAAACGAAACTGGAAGGGTTTCAAAATTTCCATATCTTCCTTGTTTCCGTTCCATTGAGATATTATCTACTCACAAAACAAAGAAGCGTAAAAGCAACCGCAGTCAAGATACCGTTACGGCAAGAAACCCCATTACATAGTGCATTAACAAGATCCATTAGATAAAAGGCCTGCGGACGCAAATCACTGGTCCCTTGTCTTCCCACTTCCCGGGCCTCATAACGGAAGGACGACCCAATCCAGGGCAGTGATTGAGCTGGTTACAAATATCTCAGACTACCACTTAAAATATGGAACTACAGTCAAACTTAATAAAATGTAGGTAAATGCTTGGACAGGTTGTTTACTTATAAAAGTGTCCACAGATAGATTACTATATTTTTTAACCGACTTAAAAAAAGGAGGAGGTTCTCTGTTCGGTTGTATTTTTTTTTTATGTTTGTTACCTCAGAACTCCGTCATTTGTGAACCGATTTGGAAAATTCTTTTTGTGTTGGGTTCAGTATAGCTACGAAGTGGTCCCATATAAATTTCATCGATATGTGACTTTGGACTTCAAAGATACATTGAAGTCGGATTTTGTTTTTTTCTAAAAATTCATTATTTAATTCTCAATTGGCTTGCGTTTGAACACTATCTCACCTGATGGTAAGCGACGATGCGGTCGACGATGTAGCACGCTTGCCAAGATAGTACCTGTTCAATTGAGATTTGAAGATATAACTTAAAATGTATTACAGTAACATATTTAATTAGCTTGGTAACTGTTAGAGTCATCTGCATTAATCACATCGAGCGGCAGTATATTAATGATCTTATGTTGTTTATCTGAGTACTAGTTTTGAATTAATTAACTTTGTCAATGACAAAAAAGGTTCCGAACACATTTTAAAATATAATGTGTAACTACTTACTATGTGTAATGTGTATAGTGGTTCTTTTTCCGATACGGTTGTAGAGTCATTGTAATAATTCACGTTCATAAGTGTGTCTGTGAAGCGAAAACTGAATAAAGAACTTCTGAACTTTAAAGTTGAAACTTACGTCATGGAATTTGTATCGCGTACCTATCCATGGCCTCCATGAAACAAATGTCTGGCGATGATTTCAACATAGATCGATGATTTTAACGTAGAGATTAGACAGTGTAATTGAAAAACTTTAACTAAAATAATGTGTAACAATACTAAGTATTTACATAGCTTAAAATCGTTTTAAGCAGCGACTAATAATCTTAGTCATCAAAGTTGCAAGCAAAAAAATGTATTGCAGATAATATATATCATTAATTGCTATTGTAGAAAATATAATATAAAACTTATTTAATTTATTCATTTATAATTTTTTTTATGTAACTGGATGCCGAGACGAGCAGGTCGTTTGCCTGATGTAAGCAATACGCCTGCCAATAACAGTTGCAACACCAACCGCTTTAGACAACCAAAATAACTTTAATATCCAAAATTCTCTTATTTAAGTTTATCCGTGCTTTTGATACAACTATGCGGGGTATACAGTATATTTACAATCGAAGAACCGCCAAACTACCCTCACTTGAGAGGTATTTTACTCACTCAATTGAGTGCTGTCTGGCTTGATTTAGGTACTTGAGTCCATACTGTACTTAAACAAATGAATTCCAGGCATTCCACCCTAAGAGCTCTGAGGTTTTTACAATTGGGCAATAAACCTAAGGGTCTATAGCTGGAATCGTGGGAGTACTTACAAAAACCGTTATTTATGATGAAGCCAGTAGTTTGAGATAAATGAAAAAAAAATACGAGTAGAATTTGGCATTCTCCAAACTCTATATAACCAAAAACCATTTTGATATAAGTTAAAAATAATTTCAATTTAAATTCAATGTCAACCATTTATTGCGTTCCATAATATTATTAAATAGATGTTATCAATAAGCACAGCTCATTATGGACCGTGTCGGGCATAACAATTAGAAGAGAGGAAGAACACTAGAGAAAATAATAATTTGTTAAGAACCATAGTAATAATGAAGTTTTAATATGTAACTGAACGACGGCGACACGACGAACTAGTTTGTTCACCTGATGGTAAGCAATAAATGAAATGAAATGAAATGAAATAATTGTATTGTAGCAAAAACATACTTAACTAAACAAATACTTAACTAAACATTAATACTAGGTATTGCTACAAAACGGCCCTACTCAGCATAATGCCGGCTGAAGCAACCAGCGCTGATCTTCCGTAGGAGCCACCCGGTGACACCACGTATCGTAACACAATATATAAATAACATAATATTGATACAAAATAACATAACATTTATAATGGCAAGAACAATTTGCACAAAAACATGATACGCTTAAACGCAATACGCCTGCCTATAACTGTTGCAGCTTCACCTAGTACTATGTTGTGCCAAACCCGGCGCGGCACTGCACTGCGCTCGTCACCCTGAGACAAAGCTTTGCCCGGATATCTCGCTGGCTACAATGCTCTTCAAACGGGAACAAAGTGGTAAGTAGTTATATGTATAGTACCCATTAGTAGTTACAGCCGCTCATTAGTACTTACCGTCGTCTATGTTTCCACATAAATATCTGGAATCTGGGTGTGTTCAAATCAAGAGTGAACAAGTACTTACTGGGTAAGCGTGCTACATCTTCGACCACATCGTCGCTTCCCATCAGATGGGATCGTGGTCAAACGCTGACCCAGTCTGATGTAAGAAAAAAAGCCTCTGTGGTGTAGTGGTTGGGCAGGTTGGCTCAAACTATATACACCACTGAGGTTGCGGAATCGATTCCCGTCACAGGACTAATGTGTGCATACTATAAAAAGAAATTGCGCAAGCATTTGTTTCGTGTCCAGACACGTGTTATAGTACCATGGTCCTCGTAGTTCCTGGATTCCTAGATACAGCGAATCCTAGGTAGGGGCCAAGATCAATGTTTGTGATCGTTAAAAAAATAAAATAAAAAGAAGTTACGTTTTGACGAAGATACCCGATCATAAACAGGTGCTTATTTGCCTCCTGAGGTCTAAAATATTTATATCAGACACGAAGCTAATACTTCAGTACACACTACCGGGCACTGTAATTTATGAGCAACAAAATCATGATTATGAGTAGGCGTGGCTCTCACTATCAAGCGCAAGGCCTTTCCCGTCTGAAAACCTTAAAAATACCTACGAAAGTAATACTACAATTTGCCGAGGAGGCATATCTAATCTTAGCTCACATAAAAACAATAAAAACGTGCAGACCCTAAAATTAGGACATCACGAGAGCTTTTCTACCCCATCTCCCTTCTCCTCCCCTCCGTTTTACATAAAGGAAAGGCATGCGTGAGCAGTAAAGACTTCAGCGCATGAAATTGTTGCGAATGAATGGAATATTGAAGCATGTTGTGTAAATAGTTGTAACTGAGTCATCTGCTAATATAGGGGTCTGTTGGGAGGAGAACAAACGTGAGCGAACTACGTTAACAATTGGTTTTCGCAATGGGCAGTTGAGTTTTACTCGTATTTACTAGTACCTGTTTATCCTCTTATAAGAAATAAAATGTAAGCTGTAAAGGTTGTAATTATCATTTATTTGAATGAAAAACCAATAAGATGAATCACTAAATGGATAAAATAGTTTTCGTCCCAATACCACAAATGGAAGTTTCGTCCCAGTAATTCAATTTTCAACAAAAAAAACCGACTTCAATGCTGATGTATTTTCGAAGTCCAAGGTTGAATGTCGATGAAATATGGGACCACCTTGAAGCTATACTGAACCCAACGAAAAAAAATTTTCCAAACCAGTTTATCAGGAACAATTATTATTATTATTATTATAGTTTATCAATGACGGAGTAATTGCATACCACATACAAAAAAAACATACAGTCGAATTGAGAACCTCCTCCATTTTGAAGTCGGTTAATAAAACAAATGAGCTGCGTGACGAAACACTAAACGAACCGAAAATCGTACAAGTCGACTTTAAATAAACATTTATAAATATGGATACATATTTGCAAGGTTATTTATAAATAAAGCCACGAGCGAGCGTCTTTAGACGCAAATGAGAATTTAAAGACTCAGTCTCAGTTGCATACTAACATCAGTAAGACTATTTTATGCGTACGATGTGAGCACAATGTTTTTTTGCATTTAAATTCTAGACTGCTTAATCTTAACGATTCCAGTTGTAGAGCAAAAAAAGTGCTTCGAGTAAAATTATACTCTTTACGAAGCCAAGTACACATGGCTTCGCTTTGTATTAAAATATATGAGGAAATCGTGAGTTACGTAGCGCCCACGGGAATAGGCTGGTCAAAGCGTGTGGCGTACCCTACACAAATGAGTAAGTATATAAATAAATACGCCCAACGATCACATGCATAGATCCTGGCCCCTTACTAGGATTCCCTGTATTTAGGGAGCCAGAAACGGGGAGACGGGTCTGAGCAGCCGCTCAACTGCCGTCACTCTCATCGCTTCACATCAGGCGAGATAGTGGCCAAACATAGATCTATAAAGCGTAAAAAGACCTATGATGACCATGGTCCAACACCCAGACACGAAACAAATGCTTGCGCTTCTTTATTTTTTCGATTCCGCGACCGTCTGGACCAATGTTTGTACAAACATTTGTCCCGTTGGTCGCGGGAATCAAACCCGCAATGCGACTAGTATATGCGATTAAAACCAATCTGCCCAACTACACCACAGAGGCTGACAGGTATTGCTGTGTAATACTGCCATTATACCCAAGTACCACCAAGTATTGTAACTAATTATTTTTTTACGATTCCAGTTTTAGAATAATAAAGATGCTTCGAGCAAAATTATGCTCTTTACGCAACGTGTCTAAGTGTACCTTGGTAGTGTATGCGGAACTCATGAACGAGTGTGGCTCAGTAAAAGCAAGTGCGAATTTCGATCCAACGCACCCGAGTTCGAATCCCACTGGCCCCGCACCAATGACTTTCTTAAGTTATGTGCGGATTTAACACTCGCTCTAAAAACCATGAAGGAAAACATCGTGAGGAAACCGGCATGTCCAAGAATATATCTCAAAAATTCTTGCGTGCTTTCAGCGTGGATTATCTCTCTACGAGGGAAGGCCCGAGTCCGAGCAGCGGGAACGTAATGGGCTGATGATGATAATGAGCTAGCGTCCACAACAAAAGGCTGGCCACAGCGCGCGTGGTGTCCCTAGTTGAATGATTAGGTACCATGGTACCACCACATTTTCTTAACCATAGTGATCTCTAAACCTGTTATTCTAAACATTCTCTTATTTCATATGGTTATTTGAGTTCATCTATACCTACGAAAATCCTGTTCTATCATCGCATCCTACCTATAAATACTATAAATACATAACAACTGATCGAATATATAGAAATAGAAATAGAAAACACTTAATTGCACTTAAGAAAGAATTACATTTTGAACATACTTTCTTATGATAAGTACAATAGGTGGTCTTATCGCTAAACAGCAATCTCTTCCAGACAACTGTATGCTATAAAGAGACAATAGTTATAGTTAATAGTGTGCATACATTAGAACGTAGGTATGTATTCTAACAACATACTTAAACTATATTTCTATATATTATATCTTTTTTTATACAGCCCATAGCCATTAACAACCATTGCAAAATATACCTAGGTATATTGCAAGGCTGAAAATAGATAATGTCTTGATATAATACAGATTTACAAATTAATATCCGATAAAGGTTGGACTCGACGACCTTGTCTAGAGAAGTTTGCAGGTAAAGTGTACCGCCACGGTAACTAATGTTACCTAGGGTTAAGGTAGTTCAATGTTTGACCTCTTACAACTTTATGCGATAGTGATCTTGTTATAAGACCCTAATTAATACCATACCGTAGAGTAAGATGATTGAACCAAATTTATGATCCAAAGTTTGACCGCTTTAAACTATTAAGAGTCAACTGTTGACGACAACTTAACCTTAAGTTATTACACAATGGTTAAATAGTATAGCTAAAAAATTAAAAAAAGTACTTATATTTGATAAACGATTATGTAATTTTACCACGTTTTTATTAGGTCACTTTCTGGTTTGTCTGGCCGTCTGTCTGTCTATCATTCCGTCTGGAATCTTGCAACTCAAATATCGAGCACTTCCCGATGAGCTAACAGGCTGAAACTTTCAGTATCTCATAACTCAATGACAATGCATTAAAACGTGGTTTTTAGTCTTGTTACGATCCAAGGTAGGTTTTTTATTACTAAATAGGCAAGCATTTTACCGCAGTCTCACCTGATGGAAAGTGATGACGCTGTCGAAGATGGATCATGCTTGCCTAGAAGATACTAATTCACTCGAGACTTGTAGACATCCAGATTATAAGAATCGGGAAACAAAGACGCTGGTAAGGTGTTCCATTCCTTAGCTGTTCCCATTATAAAAGTCTAAGTAAAACGCTTTTTCAGGCAGAAGTAAATTCGACCATGTACGGATGCCAAGTACACATAGCATACATCTTATGCAGGTGTATATCGTTTAGAAATTCAAATTAGAATTACACCTTCAATGTCGAAATGTTCATAACAAGAGCGTGTATATGCGTAACACCTCTTCTCGGGATGCATAAACCAAATTCGGAGTTTAAATTAAGTTACATACCTTGTTCCTGCGACGCTGCTCTAACTCTGCCTTCATCTGTTCGCCTCTCCATCTCACAATCGATATCACTTCACGTTACATTTCGACAAGGCGACGTAATAGAACACGTTCTCAAACCGTCCGATTCAACAAATTGCTACTAATCAACGGACACAAGTTTTAGAATTGGTGCGGACACGTAACGGTCTGTAATGGATACTTTGTATCTGATTGGTTGATCAGAGATAACATAGAACACTTTTTGGTTATTTGATTGGACGATGTTGTCATTATAATGAGACACATATTATGAGGGACTTTTGACATGGCAGGGTTTTCCAGGGCCAACTTCGGAGTATGTGTGTACTACCTGCGCCCCGCGGTTTCTCGGGATAAAAAGTAGCCTATTTACCTGAACGGATTTTGATGAAATTTGGTATTTAAGTAACATACTAAATTTCATCAAAACCCGTTTAGTAGTTTTTGCCTGTTTGAGAAACAAACATTCATCTATCCATCCACACAAACTTTCACATTTATAAATAGTAGAATTGTGTAGGTGACTATAATCAGTTAATGGTGGTTGTCTTTATTAACCGCATCATTTCTGTATTACTTATATATTAGTTTTACAAAATAACATCTTGAATGATAAAAAAAGGCGGATGCCTCGTCGCCAAATTCAGAAGTGAAGCACTCAAGGTATGCCGGCTCGCTCGTTCGTACACAAGCCTCACACACACATTTAAATCATACTATGCCGATCGGCCGTCAGATCGGCACTCCGTTTACTTAAATAAACTTACGTCCCCCGCCATTGCTATGGTTCAGTTGTTCCTTAGCGAGATTAGCTTAGCTTAGGTTTAGACTGAGTAAAACAAATAAGTCCTTCATGGGCAATTGCGTTTCTACAATAAAATTCCGAAATGTATAACTTAGCTCACAAGAAAGTAGATTCAAATTGAGTGTGAAAAATATTCTAATGAAAAAAGCATACTATACAGTTAGTTATATACATAGAAGACAAAGATGCATGGAACGTTCCGCTTCTGCCAAGTAGCCAACTGGCACATAACAAACATAATATTGTCAAAAACAAACATAAAATAATGTAACAAAAGTTCTGAAAAAAATGCTTCTCAGTTTTTGGCCGTATCTTCTGAGTAGTGGTTCTTTTTCCGATACGGTGATAGGGTCATTGTAATAATTGACGTTCATAAGTGCGTCTGTGAAGCCAATACTGAATAAAGAACTTTGATTAATTGAAATTTCGTCCGCCTTTTTTATTCGTCCAGGGATAACATACTTAATTTATTTTGAGTATGTTTGTGTCAGTTCTGTGTTTTCTAAATATGTTTAACTTTCACAGACAAAGACGGAGATCTATATACTCTACGTTAAAAACGTCTTTTCCCTAGTGTATATTCCTTAAGAAATAAGATCTTCTTTTATGGAGTGTAATTCGAAAGGAAAGTTCCGGGATAATAGAGAACATTTGCCCACAAGTGCTGTTTCCTAAAGTTTTAGTACTTAACGAATGAAGTCATAATTTTTTCTACCTTGTGAATAAAAGTACTCAGGGTTGTGTTTAGTCTCTTTTGTATCTCATGGGTTTACTAAACAAACACTGAGCCCGAACTTTATCATTTATTCAGAGGCGGCGGAAAATAATTTTCATACTTTATTTTAACTACGGTTATGCTGGAAGGAGGGAGATATGAAATTATTTGCATATATACCGAACTTTATGTATACATTGATATTATTAGGTATATTTTTATATAAATAGTTTGTAACCTCGTAATAGCTTGTTGTCTGACTCAACCTATGTTAACAAATGAGGCGTCTGATTTTGAAGTTTATTTTTTTTATGGAACCGAGCAAAGAGACGAGCGTGTCAGTCGCCTGATGTTAAGCGCCACGCTTGCTCATAACAATTCCAGGACCAGCATAAACTTTCAATACCATCAAAATGTACTGCGTAGCACTGCACTACGGTCACCCCGAGACATCAGATATTAAGTCTCATATGCCTAGTAGGAGTATATGTCGCTACCAAACTACATTTGTTAAGATATTATTATTACAGGCCACTACAGGGAAAGAGATACGAAATATAAGATATTAAAGCCCAAAAATATTTTTCGGCTAAATCCCAACGGGGATCTAAAACCAACCCTCGGGAAGGCATTATATTATTCAATTATTCCTATCTGAAACAGTACAGCGATGAAATAAATATATTAGTAAATAAAGCCTTTGAAATTGCCTTTTCTCCACAGTAATATTTTTTATTTTATTTGCATAACTTTTACAGTTTCTTATATTTAACACCTTTTAAACCTTAAATAGGTTTGTTTTGGGTGTCAAATTCCTCTTCTGCTTAATTACTTCTAACATTTTATATTATAACAAATGGTTAGAGCATAAAAAATTTGCATTTGTACAAAACTACTTATTTCTCTAATTCTAATTTCCGTCGTGGTCAATATTTTGGTAGAAATCATATTTTGTTGTCGTTTCTATGCCATTGAATCATAATGGCCTATTCTCATGAGTGCGCAACAGTCGTACCCAATATAGTTCATAAAACAAACGAATAGCCACTAAAGCCCGTCGTATATTCAAATTATTTTAATATCCCAAATGAGTTGCGCAACGTTTTATTGCTACGAAAATGGCTACGCTACTACGCCGTAGATGTAGCGTAGCAGGATGCGTAGCACATTATAACTTTGTATAATTATGTCACAGAATACATAATAGTACTACATAATTATGTGAAAGTTTTGGCTAATATTATTTCTAATTAGCATTCTGCTTTATGCGTCTACCTATAGAGGATATTTTTGTTAGATTTATTATCTTAAAAAACTGCATAACAGGCTTTTTAATATTTCATTATTATTTTTGTCCATTCCTAATTTACTATTACAGTAAGCTTTTTATTTTATTCATGGAAGCTTATTTTATTATCACACATTTTGTATATTTAAGTAATTAAACGATGTAACGGTGTCGCTTAATCATATTTTTGGTAATTTTCAAAGACCTTACTTAAAATTTAAATTGATATGTCATTTCTTTCTATTTGTGTGTAAAAAAATATCATAATTAATTATATATTTGCTATTTGAACAACAAAATACAAAATGATTTTATAAAGAATACTTACGAGTAACTACACTGTATCCAAACATCCTTCAGACACAGAAAGCTACACAACAACTTTACAACAAAATACTACAAAACAAAATTACGAAATGCAAATCGTTAAGCATTATCTCTCCTATTCAACGCTTTATCTGTCATACTATTAGAGGATAAACGCGCCTACCTTACTGAATCTTATCCTACGCTTACTTTAAATGACAGTATCTTTGAGCGAAACATCTATGAAAAGGAAAGGTGCAAAACCCAAAGTGAAAAGTAGCCCCAAAAGTTTACCAAACCGTAGATCCAGAAAGATAAACCGATATAAAATCGAAATAGGCTGACTTAGACTTATTAAATACTTAACAAAACATTTACTAATCAGCGTTATTTACTTAATGGTTAATGTTATTCTGAACTTTACTGCACTAACAAATATGCACATATTTTTAAAAAATCTGAGTTCATTTTTATGTATCTTCGAATTCCAAGGTCGAATATTAATAAAACGTATATGGGCCACCTTGAAGCTACACTGAATACCACGCTAATAATAAATAATTTTCCAAATCGGTTTATAAATGACGGAATTCTGAGGTTACAAACAAAAAAAAGAAATACAATCGAATTGAGAACCTCTTCCTTTTTTCAAGTTGATTAGAAATCCAGGTTTGTATACCACATTTCGGTCAATTTGCATCGACTGTCGTCGTAGGAACTCTTGTCAGACTGACGTAGGTATCATGAATTCGACATGCTTAAAACTTCTATTTACTTTTTCTCATTTCGGCGGGTTTGGACCACAATTAGAAATAATTTGATATGCTAATTAAAAATGACTACTTTTAAAAATTATTATTTCTTGAAATAATTATCCTTTCTGGGAATGACCACTTCATGAAATGTCCTTTTCTGAAAAAGACCACTTCCTGATATGACCACTTCTTTTATCTCGTCACACTAGTAGTATCATTAATTGCTGAATGTAACTTTCAACTTGCTCATTTTCAAAACTCCCACGAGAGTAGGGGAACATGAGAAGTGAGTACGTACACTATTTACTAGCCTTACAGAATCTTACCCTTTGCTTCAAACGACAGCTCTGGGTATCTTCGAACAAGGAATTTGTAAAAGAGGAGATATAGAACCCAAAGTGCGGAGTGGCACGCAAAGCGGCACTTTGTATGCTATTTGCAAGTAAGACGTAATAGATTACAGAAAAGCAAGTCTTCATAGCAAGTAGTTCAATAGTTTCTGCCGTTTTCGAGGTTGTTTCTACTACTATTACGACTTCGGCTACTGTGCTGCTCCTTTAGCTGCGGTTTTTATAGATCAACAAACTTTTAAATAAATATTCAATGTAGGACCAGCTTAAAGGTAACTCTTATGAAAAAAGCATACTATACAGTTAGTTATATACATAGAAGACAAAGATGCATGGAACGTTCCGCTTCTGCCAAGTAGCCAACTGGCACATAACAAACATAATATTGTCAAAAACAAACATAAAATAATGTAACAAAAGTTCTGAAAAAAATGCCCCTCAGTTTTTGGCCGTATCTTCTGAGTAGTGGTTCTTTTTCCGATACGGTGATAGGGTCATTGTAATAATTGACGTTCATAAGTGCGTCTGTGAAGCCAATACTGAATAAAGAACTTTGATTAATTGAAATTTCGTCCGCCTTTTTTATTCGTCCAGGGATAACATACTTAATTTATTTTGAGTATGTTTGTGTCAGTTCTGTGTTTTCCAAATATGTTTAGCTTTCACAGACAAAGACGGAGATCTATATACTCTACGTTAAAAACGTCTTTTCCCTAGTGTATATTCCTTAAGAAATAAGATCTTCTTTTATGGAGTGTAATTCGAAAGGAAAGTTCCGGGATAATAGAGAACATTTGCCCACAAGTGCTGTTTCCTAAAGTTTTAATACTTAACGAATGAAGTCATAATTTTTTCTACCTTGTGAATAAAAGTACTCAGGGTTGTGTTTAGTCTCTTTTGTATCTCATGGGTTTACTAAACAAACACTGAGCCCGAACTTTATCATTTATTCAAAGGCGGCGGGAAATATTTTTCATACTTTATTTTAACTACGGTTATGCTGGAAGGAGGGAAATATGAAATTATTTGCATATATACCGAACTTTATGTATACACGGATATTATTAGGTATATTTTTATATAAATAGTTTGTAACCTCGTAATAGCTTGTTGTCTGACTCAACCTATGTTAACAAATGAGGCGTCTGATTTTGAAGTTTATTTTTTTATGGAACCGAGCAAAGAGACGAGCGTGTCAGTCGCCTAATGTTAAGCGCCACGCTTGCTCATAACAATTCCAGGACCAGCATAAACTTTCAATACCATCAAAATGTACTGCGTAGCACTGCACTACGGTCACCCCGAGACATCAGATATTAAGTCTCATATGCCTAGTAGGAGTATATGTCGCTACCAAACTACATTTGTTAAGATATTATTATTACAGGCCACTGCAGGGAAAGAGATACGAAATATAAGATATTAAAGCCCAAAAATATTTTTCGGCTAAATCCCAACGGGGATCTAAAACCAACCCTCGGGAAGGCATTATATTATTCAATTATTCCTATCTGAAACAGTACACCGATGAAATAAATATATTAGTAAATATAGCCTTTGAAATTGCCTTTTCTCCACAGTAATATTTTTTATTTTATTTGTATAACTTTTACAATTTCTTATAGCTAACACCTTTTAAACCTTAAATAGGTTTGTTTTGGGTGTCAAATTCCTCTTCTGCTTAATTACTTCTAACATTTTATATTATAATAAATGGTTAGAGCATAAAAAATTTGCATTTGTACAAAACTACTTGTTTCTCTAATTCTAATTTCCGTCGTGGTCAATATTTTGGTAGAAATCATATTTTGTTGTCGTATCTATGCCATTGAATCATAATGGCCTATTCTCATGAGTGCGCAACAGTCGTACCCAATATAGTTCATAAAACAAACGAATAGCCACTAAAGCCCGTCGTATATTCAAATTATTTTAATATCCCAAATGAGTTGCGCAACGTTTTATTGCTACGCCACTACGCCGTAGATGTAGCGTAGCAGGATGCGTAGCACATTATAACTTTGTATAATTATGTCACAGAATACATAATAGTACTACATAATTATGTGAAAGTTTTGGCTAATATTATTTCTAATTAGCATTCTGCTTTATGCGTCTACCTATAGAGGATGTTTTTGTTAGATTTATTATCTTAAAAAACTGCATAACAGGCTTTTTAATATTTCATTATTATTTTTGTCCATTCCTAATTTACTATTACAGTAAGCTTTTTATTTTATTCATGGAAGCTTATTTTATTATCACACATTTTGTATATTTAAGTAATTAAACGATGTAACGGCGTAACGCTTGAGAGATTATGTGACAAACACTTAAGATGTGGACCACTGGCGGCAAACCCAATCCACAACAATCAACATGCCTATCAATCAGGCAAATCGACAGAGACTGCTTTGCATCAGGTGGTTTACAAAATAGAATCGGCACTAGAAAACAAGCAGTCCTGCCTAGCTACCTTCATCGACATAGAAGGGGCTTTCGACAAGACGACGTTTCATAGTATCGAAGAAGGACTGAAAACCAGGGGCGTGGACCCAATAGTAAACAAACTGGTTACATCCATGCTGGCAAATAGAGCAGCTAAAATTGAATCCTCGAGCGCCACACGCTGTCTCGTTACAAGAGGTTGCCCGCAAGGAGGTGTCTTATCACCGCTACTCTGGGTAGTAGTGGCAAACGAACTTGTTGAATCACTGAACAAGGACGGCATAGTCACCGTGGCATACGCAGACGACCTGGCCATCATGGTAAATGGGCTCTTTGAGGCGACTCTCTGCGAAAAGATGCAGAAGGCACTTCGAGAAGTCGAGAGGTGGTGCGAACGCCACAGTCTATCCGTAAACCCACACAAAACAGAAATGGTGCTGTTTACACGCAAGAAGAAAACAACAAGTCTGAAACTTCCGACACTATTCGGAACTACACTCAGCCTTAGTAACGAAGTAAAATATCTAGGCATTTGGCTAGACAGCAAACTACTTTGGGGGAAACACCTCGATCATATCACCACAAAAGCAACAAATATCCTTTGGCAGTGCACGAGAGCTGTCGGCAAAGACTGGGGACTCAAACCAAAACTTTGCCGCTGGCTATACACTGTAATAGTGAGACCAGTGCTAACCTACGGATGTGAAGTGTGGTGGCCGCGAACTAATCTAGCGACCACAATCACAAAACTGCAGCAAATACAACGACTGGCGTGCTCGTTAATCAGCGGGTGTAAGAAAACGACACCGTCAGCTGCCCTGGACATCATCCTTGGCCTGACGCCGCTGCATCTGCACATACAGCAAGAAGCAATGGTATCAGCACTAAGGATTAAATCTACAAACCAATGGAAGGGTAATGGGCCCACAATAAACCATTGCAAAATACTTGACAAAGCAATACACATCATACCAGAGGCCAGTAAAGGAACTGATAAGATAGCTAGCACGCACCTCGACAACAAGAGGTACGAGTTAATCACAGAAGACAGCACCGTGGAAGAACCAAAACCTTCCTATAATATCTACACTGACGGTGCTAAGAACAAAACGGGGGTGGGTTGCGGTTACTATTCACCGGAACTCGGACTTGCTGAATCCAAGGCCCTTAGCAAAACCACAACAGTTCTGCAGGCAGAAGCCATAGCTCTACTCCTAGCGGTAAGGGCAATCACTAAGCAAGTAAAACCACCTATCTTGGAAAAAGACCAGGAAGATGAACTCCTCATCTTCATCACGGACAGTGCGGCGATCATATATGCACTCAGAAGACCCGTCACCAGATCTAGGGTCGTAGCAGAGTGCCATAAAGCTCTACAAGAACTGACTGAAAAATACAAAATCAAAGTGAAATGGACTAAGGGCCACAGTTCCTGTCCAGGCAATATCGCTGCAGACACCCTCGCTAAAGAGGGAGCAAGAAAACAGGTAAGTGACGAAGCAGAGGTTCTCTGTAAACCATCAGCGATGGAAGTACGAGAACAGCTGCGTCATCATACGGAAATCCAACACCAAAATCTGTGGGACAAGAGAACGGACTGCAAACACACCAGAGCCGTCTTCCCGACTCTCAATAGAAACATAACCAACAATCTTATAAAGCTGCAGCGGAAGGATCTCCGCCTTATGGTAGGCCTAATCACAGGTCACTGCAACTTAAATTATCACCTATATAAAACCGGAGCCACTGACAGCCCCCTATGCAGAGGCTGCATGCTGGAAAATGAAACAGTTGAACACGTGCTGCTGCACTGTACGGCCACGGATGACATCCGAACAAAGGTAACAAAGCCAATAGACGGCACGGCAGACACCGGACACACATCATCATCATCACTTTCATTACCACCATCATCTTCCCCACAAACAACCTCAACACTGGAGCAGCTATGCCAGCGCCCCAAAGCCGCACTCCGTTATTTCAAGGAGTTGGGATGGCTTGGGTAGATGCTGGCGGGGGGAATGCACAATACACCCCATGCGGGACGTCAGTGCAGGACTCATCGCCCCCTCATCGAATAAGAATAAGAATAAGATGTAACGGTGTCGCTTAATCATATTTTTGGTAATTTTCAAAGACCCTACTTAAAATATAAATTGATATGTCATTTCTTTCTATTTGTGTGTAAAAAAATATCATAATTAATTATATATTTGCTATTTGAACAACAAAATACAAAATGATTTTATAAAGAATACTTACGAGTAACTACACTGTATCCAAACATCCTTCAGACACAGAAAGCTACACAACAACTTTACAACAAAATACTACAAAACAAAATTACGAAATGCAAATCGTTAAGCATTATCTCTCCTATTCAACGCCTTATCTGTCATACTATTAGAGGATAAACGCGCCTACCTTACTGAATCTTATCCTACGCTTACTTTAAATGACAGTATCTTTGAGCGAGAAATCTATGAAAAGGAAAGGTACAAAACCCAAAGTGAAAAGTAGCCCCAAAAGTTTACCAAATCGTAGATCCAGAAAGATAAACCGATATAAAATCGAAATAGGCTGACTTAGACTTATTAAATACTTAACAAAACATTTACTAATCAGCGTTATTTACTTAATGGTTAATGTTATTCTGAACTTTACTGCACTAACAAATATGCACATATTTTTAAAAAATCTGAGTTCATTTTTATGTATCTTCGAATTCCAAGGTCGAATATTAATAAAACGTATATGGGCCACCTTGAAGCTACACTGAATACCACGCTAATAATAAATAATTTTCCAAATCGGTTTATAAATGACGGAATTCTGAGGTTACAAACAAAAAAAAGAAATACAATCGAATTGAGAACCTCTTCCTTTTTTCAAGTTGATTAAAAATCCAGGTTTGTATACCACATTTCGGTCAATTGGCATCGACTGTCGTCGTAGGAACTCTTGTCAGACTGACGTAGGTATCATGAATTCGACATGCTTAAAACTTCTATTTACTTTTTCTCATTTCGGCGGGTTTGGACCACAATTAGAAATAATTTGATATGCTAATTAAAAATGACTACTTTTAAAAATTATTATTTCTTGAAATAATTATCCTTTCTGGGAATGACCACTTCATGAAATGTCCTTTTCTGAAAAAGACCACTTCCTGATATGACCACTTCTTTTATCTCGTCACACTAGTAGTATCATTAATTGCTGAATGTAACTTTCAACTTGCTCATTTTCAAAACTCCCACGAGAGTAGGGGAACATGAGAAGTGAGTACGTACACTATTTACTAGCCTTACAGAATCTTACCCTTTGCTTCAAACGACAGCTCTGGGTATCTTCGAACAAGGAATTTGTAAAAGGGGAGATATAGAACCCAAAGTGCGGAGTGGCACGCAAAGCGGCACTTTGTATGCTATTTGCAAGTAAGACGTAATAGATTACAGAAAAGCAAGTCTTCATAGCAAGTAGTTCAATAGTTTCTGCCGTTTTCGAGGTTGTTTCTACTACTATTACGACTTCGGCTACTGTGCTGCTCCTTTAGCTGCGGTTTTTATAGATCAACAAACTTTGAAATAAATATTCAATGAAATGCATTTTCAAAGAAACGACAACTCCACAAAGTTCCAACTCAGTTGGATGATGATCAAATGGTATAGACACGCATATTTTATGAGACAAATAAAGATACAAATAAACATTCATTTGATAATAGATTGATTTATAAATAACATACTAGTTGAAGGTGGTAGTGGTCACAGTGGTACATTGTTGTTTTACCAACCTCTGTTGTACATAAGTGATACTATATTATTCGGTTTTCGTGCTCGAATCCAAATCCAATAGTAATGAGTTGACATCATTAATAACATGAAATAGCTTCTACTAGGTATGTATAGGCTATCGGTTTTAGTAACAAAAAATTAGAAATTTCTTAACGTACAACCTAACTCAGATTGCTTTAGCTCAAATCTAATATATAATAAACTTTACTTAGCTTAGACGACTAAGTACTAGATAGAAGAAAATACTAGTTTTGAAAACACAAATGATTTAACATTAATCGCTACTAAAATCGGATTCGAATAAGCATTACCAATGTAATTTAAATATTTAAGTATCTATATCTACTATGCTACATACGTAACATAACATTTTTCTATTCAGTATTTACTAGTACTTTAAAAAATTGGAACATACATATCAACGTTTTATACATAGATAGAAAATTATTTATTGCACTAACAAATCTGTAGTACATAGGCGAACTTAATGCTAGTAAGCATTATAATACAATACAAAAATGCTTTATTGTACACCATAGCAAATAATAACAAGTTACAGAAATTGGCTTAAAACTACAGTACAGTGGGCGGACTTATCATCTCTATCATCAGTCACCCTTTTGATGGAAGAACTAACGGACTGAGAGAAGTCGGCGGGCGGTGCAAATAAATCAAATTAGAAATAGCTAAAAATAAATAAAAATATTAACATATATACCTAAGATCATATTATAATTATACTTATATAAATATATATAACTATATATATATATATATATATGTATACATATATATATACACATAGTTATATATATTTATAATAGATAATGCTAGTCATTATCTATTGTATTGTTTTAATTAAAACCTACTCATATAATAAGTGTTAAGTGCTACGTAGTGTTTGCTATACTGTATAACGAAGCAGTGCGAAACAATTAACACACACAACACTTCGAAATTTCAGCGTCTTCGTAATATTATATCTCTGTAAGCTGTATCAGATATTCTTGCTAGCTGTTCTTTGTTTGTATTCTCAAGTCAATTTGGTAACCAGTAATGTAGTAAGAACCGCAATGGCAATTATTAATTCGGTCACAAAGCTTAATGATTGCATCGCATGTTGTGATTTAAAGGGCAGTGCAGGTACAAAACGTACATTTGTAGAATTGTAGTCATTAACTTTGATTATATTGCTAGAGAAAATAACAAGCAATTTTTTTGGCGCCTATTTGTTGAGGAGTTGTGGTGGTTGTATTTTCAGACAAATTTCAAACATCATATATTATTTAACTCTACTAGTAACGTTCTAGAACTATTTAATACTACACTTAAGATACCGAGTATTTTTTTAGCTGTAAGTTTTGTATGTATTTTTATGCTACAGAGCAATGCAATGAGACGATCATGTCGTAGGATATTAATATTTTTTTTTAATATATTCAGTAATTATCATGGTGGAATCAACCACAGTTCTGTGGTAACGAGGTTGAGTTAGTCACCACGAAAAGTGTGGATTCAATTCCCGCAATGGGAATAATGATTATTATTGCGCATATAAATAAAACTCAAGTGTGTGTCTTGTTTGCGTATTGTAAGATCACGGTCTTTAGTGTTCCCGAATCCTTATATTAACCCTAGAAAGGGTCAACAATCGTTGTAATTAGGTTCAAATTAGGGAGACTATCAGCAGTAGGCAATTTTATTGTTCGTTCAAAATTGAAAATTTCATTAGGTTTCCGTTGCTTATATTTATATATACGGGTAAGTTAATGTTTTGCGTTGACTTAGACCGCTCGCTCCCGGGCTGGTAAGTAATCAAGCAAAAATGGCGCTCATTATGCGTGCAACATGCCAATCGGTTGCTACTCCATACCAGGGATGTTGCGAATATTCACATCCGCATCCGCAAATGCGGTGTTTCCGCATAGATTTGGACATCTGCATCCGCATCCGCATCCGCAATAATCAATGCGGAGTTTTATGCGGATGTGGATGCGAAGGTAATACTAATTGCCACAAGAAGAAATTGGGCAGGGCCGGCCAATGGCGCGTGCCGTGCGCACGTGACAATCACCAATGGGAGCGAAAAAATTGGTGACAAGATCCGACGCGTTTGTTGTGCATTATTTGTTTCTTGTAAATAAAGAGTCAATGTGGATGAAAATCCTCTTAAATGGTGAAGTGTTCATTGAGAGGAATTTAAGATATTATCACCGATAGCACGAAAATTTTTATCGACTCCCCCAGGCAGTGTTCCTAGTGAACAATTATTTAGTAGCGCGGGTTTAATTTACGAACCTCTGCGTAACCGCCTTGAATCAGAAAAGCGGAGTAAAATATTACTCTTTATTAAGTATAATGCTCCTGTTTTTAACTTCACCTACTATTATGAAAATTAGTAAGTATTATACTTAATACTAATTTTCATTAATAACAATGTTAATCATTATCATTGTTTTAATTCTTTATTAATATACTATATCTATATAAGATCATAAACATCCGCATCCGTATCCGCGGATGTGAGCCTTCAAAAATCCGCATCCGCATTCACATCCGCGGATGTGAAAAAAATCGGCATCCGCAACATCCCTGCTCCATACATTAAGCATAACGCGCGCACACTGGTCGGTGTGGCTGGGTTGCGGGCCAGCTTGCACTCTGCATACGACACACAACATCAACTATCAGTAGCGGCTCGCCATTTTTGGTTACAAATTGGTTTTCTTTTCACAAAATGGTAGAATGAGATATTAACTACAATTTATCAAAAGAAAACAATTAGGTATATCCTTTGCTATATTATAAAATGTTATTATTATTAAATATGTATTTTGTATTATATGCAATACAATACAATAATGTTTTATTGTATACCAAAACAAGAAAATTTACAAGGTACTGGAAATCCTTTTATAATGTATTTCTAAAGAAAATTTTCATTTATTTAAAAACAATTATGTACAAATATATACAGTGATAAAAACTAAACTTACTTACAACAAAATTAAAAAATGAAATTAAAGATAAAAAATAGTTTTTTTTTTCTTATAATGTATATATATTATAATATGTATAATAAAATACCGTCAGCATGCAGATACTGTGCGAAGCAGCATAAGGCAGCGTTAAGACATGTATTGCATACTAGCCGCACTGAAATCTTACCGACCCATAAGCGAGCACCGTCTTACCGACCCGTCTTATTAGCATGAGCAGCCTCGAATCCTGTGTGTTTACCATGCAGACTCTAAAAAGACAATATCCTTCATCTTCCATAAAGATTTTATGCGTTCCCACCTGAGGCGGTCGTTCCGAATTTTCTTATATTCAAGACGTCTCTTCTGAGCCTCTTAAAAGGTACGGCCCTTATTGGATGTATATTTAAGTAATAAAGGAATAACGGGACTTAATTGTCTAATATTGTCCAACGTAATTTGGACCGTTGACGTTTTAACGATCAGCAATCAATTTCGTTGGGGGTGGTGACGAGTGGTTGTGAAGTGGTAGAAGGAGATAAATATTAAATTAGGTTTTAAAAAAATAGAGTAGCACCTATAATAAACTAGGTAGGTATATGAAAAATATATAACTACATAAAAAATAAGTAGTTATGTTATTATTATTTGAAATGAACGGCATTTACTGAAAAACAAATTGTTGTTTCAAGTTTTACAGACAAGGCCCACTCGCGTCAACGTATAGAGTTAAAGTAGGGTTAACTCGTTTTTTATATGATAATTGACACCTTACCTGATTTCAACCCAACATTTCACGGCGGCGTAAATGGGCCTAAGTATTATTAATTATAAATTTATGCTTGGTACCTACTGCATTATATTCATGCCACTGTGAAGCAATGAAATGATGAGGCAAGAAGATACCGAATAATATGACTGGCATATTCTAGCACTGAATTAAAATTCATTTGAATAATTTAGCATTCCTACCTTGATAAGTATATTCTATCTATAATGGTTAGTGAGTAATTAATTGTCAGAATTTGAACTGTGCAATTTTGAGTGACTGAAATATTTTACATACCCATTCTTATCTAGTACCAATAGCACATAAAGTTCCTTAATTAAGTAGGTACCATTACGAAATAAATGAATATCAATATAAATATCTACATACTTATGACATGTGTTACTGGATAGTTAAATATTACTACTTACGTAGGTATCTATGTAATGTGTTAAATAAAATACATTTATTTTTCTATCCTATACAAAATTTCATTCAGAAACAATTTACAGATAAAATTACTTTAGTATTGTCTAGAGAGATACATTTTACCCGCACACGAAAACAAGACAAGACAAACTTAACATACGTAGAACATTCCCCACGACTGGTTTTTCGCGCTTCATGCAATATTCAAAACTTTTTTCCGATACCGCTGAAGGACGAGTGAATAACTGAATTTATATTTATTTGAAGGAAAACATTGGTGTTATGTTATCTTTGACTGATGCCATTTATGAATTGTTTTAGTGAGTAGGTTGAGTACGTGTTTAGGCCGCGGAGGGTTGTTGGGGCGCGTTCACACGACACGGTCGTTCCGCCCGCAAACCGACCCGAGACTGGCGAAGACCACGCGCTACGCTTGGTCACGGCGACGGATCCCAGCTTATGTAAGCGTAAAGTATCGACGATGCTACTCATCAAACTTTCAGAGAAATTGAAGAGTTACTGAAACGAGCATCTCAATGTTAAGAGTGTAGTTACCAAAGTATTAGGAAATTCGAGGCACTTGAATACGGTTGTAGCTTATTTCAGTTACTCCGGCGGAATGGAGAGGGTGCCAAGTTTTTCATGGGGTTCGTTAATGTTGTTTGTTCTTAGTTTCTTAGCCTGTTGCTTTCACATTGCAATTCTAGGATAGTTACAATAATTCTAAGCGAGTTAGATTAGTGGAAGTTTTTTAGACTTTTTTTTTAAAGTGACGTGATGTATGTACTTATCCAGAATAAAGTATTAAGGGAAATTGTGAACGCACCCTGGTACATTAGAAACGACGATCTCCATCGGGATCTTAGAGTTCGTCAATAAAGTTATTAAAAAATATGCCGAAGCTCACGAACATAGGCTTCATCATCATGTGAACGTCGAGGCAATCCAGCTCCTCGACCATACGGATATAGTAAGAAGACTTAAAAGAACAAACTCGTTTGAGTTAGTGTAGTGTCTAGTGATAGTGAATTAGTGTAATACAAGTGCTACCCATACAGAACACAAGACAAAGTGTCTTCGCCTTAATAGAGACAATAAGAAAAGTGTTAATGGACACATTCTTAGTATTAGTTTATATATATGTTTATAAATGGGGATCATAATGTATATGAAACCATACAAGGAAAAAATGCGGTATGTGTTTCTTACATCTCTAACTAGCTTAGAAAGACATTCCCCGTTTGCTGGTTAGATTAGATTAAATTAGATTAAACAATTTATTACAACACCACAGTCCAGTAAAAAACAAAGGTAGATTATAAACTAAAAATAAGTGTCACAATAGGCGGTCCTATCGCTTAAAAGCGATCTCTTCCAGACAACCATGCAAGGAAAAGAATAGAGCTAAAATAGTTGGACGGTGGCTTTGTGCTCTTAAACATTGCAGTGCTACGCAAACTCTGAAATAGCAGCAATTGAAAGACCTATGCGGCATGGCACTGCGCTCGTCACCGTGAGAGATCACGTTTCAAGTCTGAAGTAGATAACTAGTAATTTTTGGCTTCAGTGTTCTGAATATAGTGATGCGGGTTTTCTGGAGAAATTGAGTGTTTTCTCATAATGTTTTTGTTTTGGATTACTAGAACGAATTTATACCTGTCTTTAAAAATAAGGCAATGGTACTAGACCGAGCTGAATTCGAACTCTGGTGCGTCGGATCGAAAGTCGCAGAATTTGCCTCTGGCCACACCAACTCTTTATGTTCAATATAAATAAAAGGTATATATACCTACTTAAATAGATTAAGATTATTTAGAAGATTATTTCTGAACATTATAAATGAAGTTAGTGGGGATGGATGGATAGATACTATGGATTGATGGATGTTTTTTAATCAATCACGCAAAAACTACTGGAGGGATTTAGATGAAATTTGGTATGTAGATACCATGTAGGTCATGGAAAAGGACAAAATATTTTTTATCCCGAAAAGCCGCTAGTCTTAAATAACTATAAGTAGGTACTATTATTCATAGACACGTACAAATATAAGGCGCTTTGTATCATAAGAGAGACTGAACCAAATTATTACTTGCTTATGTAGGTACATAGTTAGCAAATAAACTTTAGTATAATAATAAGGATGGCACACAAACAAAACCGCAGAGTGTGTAAACTCGTACCTTCCACAAATATACATACCTACAACCTACAATATAGGTAAGTCAACACTACGCGTGGTAAAGGTAGACATTGCTTCTGTAAACAAAACGTGTTACAAAACCACGAACGGGTGAGAGATATCGCACGATAACGTACATTTGTAAATCTGGGTACAACCCATTTTGCTACAAATAAACACAAACAATGGGTGTATTATATAGGTACTGTACTTACAAATAATACCTAGGTACCTATGTTATTATTCTGTGCCGTTATGTAAAGTAATGGATAAACATAGATCTATTATATATTCGGATTTTAATGACGCGATGGTTGTAAACAAATACAAAAACAACTTTCGTGGAAGACTTTATATATAAATAATTAGATTTTATATTTTATATCATATGAAAGCCCTTAGTATGTCTATTATAATTTGTATCACCAACGTCTGTGTATGTTTCGTTATTCCTCTCCATCCAAAGGTTGTCTGGAAGAGATCGGTTTAAGCGATAAGACCGCCCATTGTTACACCATTGTAAACATTTGACTTATACTATATCTCTATTTTTAAGATGAATAATAAAGTGTTTATCTATCTATCTTTGCTGATTATCGGACATCCGTCTCAAAGTAGTAATATTAAGGATGTAAAATCCTGGAATTCATTACAAAATTATTTTGCTTATCAAAATTAAGAAATATCTATCTACTTACCTTGGTGATACCTATAAAACTGGAAGGAATATAAATGAATCTAACAAGATATTTTAGAAATTAGTCTGCCAGTTTTATATTTTTAAAGATTTAAAACATATCCTGATGGCACACAATTTATTGCTCTACCACAAACAAAATGTCAGAAGAGATATTGATAACAGTTAAAACAAGCAAACATTTTTATCGGAAACGTTTTTCTTTGACGTGTACAAATTTTATAATACGTATAAGTAGGTACCTACCTATTCGTAGAAATGTACCTATATTACGTGACTTTGCCTTGATATGGGGATGAAAAGGAATGGAACGTATATGCATATTATCGTGAGTTATGTACCTAAGCGTTTAATATTAATAAATTAATACATTTAGGACCTTTACAGCAAAGATTATAACTATACACCCGCCTTACCTGTGTTGTAGACGTTGTAGTAGCCCAGATAGCACGTTAACGTGCTGCAAATTTGTTTTACCTTAGATATTGATTTGATACATCAGTTTATAGACGAATTCAAAGTAAGTAGGTACTTCTACCTACGAATAATAATAATTAGACTATTAAAATTAGCATTTGCTGGTCTTCGCCTGCATCGCACACAACTAATAGGCAGACTATGTATGGCCACTGGGAGACATGATGATCTCTACAAACCTATGTTGGCCAGATACCGTACTTATTATTTGATTAAAACCAGGTCTAGCGCACTCCGCACTGTAGGTACGAAGCTACAAGTACATTGCCGGACACCAACAGCGGGGCACACGTCGTTCACGTGCCGCGTCAGAAGAGATAAGAGCTATGCGATAGAAAGAGAGGCGCTCTGTAGGTTAATAAGACTGGTAGGTATGCAGCGCTACGCGAGCTAAATTGAATTTTATTATCATAGCGAGAGTCGCTATTTGTTTAAATTTCATTGCGGAGTGACTGTCCCTTAGTATTCTATGGTTTTATCAAGAACGGATGATAGCAATTTAATTCCTTTAGGTGTAAAGTTCCTTTATAAATCAACAATTGAATCACCGCGCGATAGAGGCCGTTCAGTCAACATTACACAAAAATGTGCTTATAAATAATTACATTGGCACAATCTTCTGCGTGTTTTGTCGCGGACCTAATGGTAAATTGCTTTCGGAAGTGGCGACCTTCGCCATTACCTTTAACGTTGTCATTTTGGCAGCAGGGCCCGCGGCGAATTTTAAGTGCTTTTATTATCTTTAAGGTCTCATTTTCTATTTACATCTCAGCCATGTTGAGATTTGACACTCATAAATTATTTGCCTGAGATAACAGTTATACCTAATGCTTTTTAAGTGTACCTAAATATTGTATCACAAATATCTACGCATTGCTTGTGATGCAATATACTTATTTAATTTAATAACAGATAGGTAGGTAATTCAATATAAGCAGGTACATAATTAATATTAATATGTTTTGTTAAGAATTTTTACATAGTATGTACCTTGATAAACTTGGAAATTTATTTAGAATTTTATTTTTAAACATTTTTATGTTATGTGGCCATTGGGCCACAGCTAATGACTAAGGAATAGAACTACTTGGCAACATCAGCCACGATGCAGGCACCCCATGAAACTGTATAATAATTAACTAATCAACGACGATGCACAAGACGAGCACAGCTAAATCCGTCATGGGGAAGAAAAAAGTTATTTTTACTCAGGTCTGGCCTTTTGAGACAAAGAAGCAAAGCAGTGCCCTCAACGCCAATCTACGCAATTTTCATGTTTTAGTTGGCCCAAGCCAACCTCAGCATAGAAAGCACCTGCTTATTTGTTGAGTGTAGCTGACAATAAAGGCTTTTTGAATTATGCGAAAGGAATATATTTCAATTTTCAACATATTTTTAATTGGATTTGTGTCATGTGTTTATGACGTTGAAAAGTGACCTTTTGTGCCTATTTAATAAATGATATTTGACTTTGACTATAGAAATTCCATTCAGTTCAATTTGCAGCCGCTGCGGCCTAGTCTATCAATCTATTGCTAGTATTTTACTTGACATAATATACTGCAATTTTATGTAATAATTTTATTATTATTTATACTTATAATGGGTTTCTTTTTATTGTTATTAATTTTGTATTTTAATTTAATTTATCACTATGTAATTCAGTAAATCGGAAGTGTTTTTTATATCTGTATCTAATAATAAGGGCTTGTTGCCCTTCTTATTGTAATAAATAAGTAAATAAAAATAAATTATTATTGTGAAATTAATTAATAATTGAATTATTATTGATAAATATTATTTTATTGCATTAGATGAAAGTAACAGATTATATTTTTTTTTATTTAGACAATTAGGTATACTGTTTATAAAACTAAAATAATCATTATTAAATAAGTACATGTCTCTGTTTTGAATGATTGTGGTGGACCAGTATGTAACTGTCAAATGTATTAGACAATAAAAATAAACTATTGACTTATACATATAGGATTTTATTATTAAATAAGTGGTTGAATTGATGCTGTCAATTTATCTATTTGTTAGCCTTCTACAATATATATATCTATATCTATATGTATTACAAAATGTTCTTTAATAATATGATTTGAATCATTGTTTAGACTGTATTACTTATTGATAATGTCATTACTAAATTAACCATTTCATTCATCGCACTAGAACATAATCAATTGGAACATAATTCTTACTTATCACTCGTACTCTCACTAGTTTCATTATTATTACAAGAGTTCAAACTTGCATCCGAATGTAAGTGCTCTATAGATGCAGACAGTTGTGCTAAACTCTGGACGAGTTGTGCCATTTTGTCCCTTGAAGACGAATTCTCAAAGTTATCCTCCGTTGGCTTCTCCACATCAGCACAGAGCCGGAAGTGCAACCTCGCTAAGTGTTCCTGCTGGTCTCTGATATTAATCATTTGTTCCATATTACCCCCAACACCAAACGCACTCAATTTACCTGTATGGAAGTCATCTAATAACTCAAGCAAAGCTTTTTCCATGTGCTTCACATCTGGCGTTTCTTTAGGCATTTGTTTTGGACGGTTGCTATAGTTAGAACGCATCAGATCGCGATGTAAACGTCTCTCGCTAACGTACGATATCTTTGTTGACTCATTGATGCTATTGTTACCAGTGCTTGTTAGGGTCTGTCCCTGGTTCTTCGAGGTAAGGCTGGCTGCTCCGCTGGACATCTTGTTGCTAGTGACGGGAGACGTGGCTGGTTGAGGCACCGTCTTTTCGTCTTCCTCACCCTCATTCTGCATCAGTTGTTGAGTCTCGTTCGCTTCCTCCAAGTGCAAACTCATAAGTTATGACAGTTATTATCTCGCTAATATAAAGCCTGGATCAAACTTTCACAAGAATGTGTATAAACCTATCGTATCAGTACTCAAATTAATTGATTTAGGTTTATTTACAGCTTTTTTCTTGCTATTTTACTATTTTGCTATGCTACCAACAACAAAAGAAAAATCTAAAACTAGAATCGCGCGTCGCGATGAACAGCTGATTTTGAGATTTGCTAAGACAAACACTTGACAGACACCCATCTTTGACAGTGACATCCATTATGTATTTAAGATTGGAAAAGACGAGTACAAATAAAATAGTACAAATACAAACTACAATGCAATGCGAATAATATCATAAATTCAATACCATGACCATGATATGAGTTGAGGTTTATGTACTTTTATGAAAATTATTTTCTAACATTATCATTTTTTGAATTTTTTTTTTCTGAGAAACTTATCCAGTTGTATAATGCGCCACCTGGCTTGAACATTTGAAACTCATTTGACATCTGCGTTGATTGACAGATCATATATTTCGTAGTGAAGTACGATAATGGGATCGATATCGATTTTATGAAAGAATTTATTCAAATCGGTACTTAAATGGCATATTAATAAAATTAGGATAAAACTAATGTTTTATCCTATTGCCATATTAATACGTCTTACAAGAAAGACGTAACAGTCACTTTTCACTAAAATGTCTGCTAATTTATTTTCATTATCTTTTCTTGATCAATTTCAATCAAGATGAAGAATTAAGAAATCCGTTTGAATGAGAAAGTGAAAAATTTATATCTGTATTTTTCTAGCCATTACAGAAATATTTAATCTGTTTTTATAGGATATTGTGCCGGCCACAGCACATACTGGTAAGAGCGCAATCAAATCACAGGTCAATTAATGCTGAAACAGGTTTGGGAGGAAATTAATAACAAAAGAACCGGTGTAGCCCTTTTCTTAGATCTCTCAAAAGCGTTCGATTGCGTCTTTCACAAGATTTTGCTCAATAAGTTACAATCAATTGGAATTCGGGGAAAAGCGCTAACCTTAATAGAATCCTACCTTAATAAAAGAAGTCAATGTACAGTCTTAGATATTTATAATAAAAGCACAAAAATGGTGGAACAAGTTCAGTCTAAATACCGAAATAACATTTTAGGAGTCCCTCAAGGTAGTATCCTGGGCCCGTTATTATTCCTTATTTACATTAACGAATTACCACTTATCACAAATCATCTCTGTGTTATGTTCGCCGATGATGCTACCATCTTCATTCCTCAAAAAAATGTTGATCGTATTACATTTGAAGCAGAAATTAATACAACACTTGAGTGTGTAACAAACTGGCTAGCATTAATCAATCTTAAGGTAAATATGGATAAAAGTAAATATATACAATTTAAGAACTACAAAATGACCCCTTTACAACTAAACATACAAAACAATGGTAACAAAATTGAAATAACTAACGAAACAAAATTTTTGGGAGTAATGATAGACTCTCATTTAAATTGAGAAACACATATACATAAAATTAATAATACACTATCTAAATATTGCTATACCCTTTCAATACTGAGTGGCATAACAAGTAAATCTATTGCAACTAATGCTTACTATGGTTACGTATATCCTCACTTAAGTTATGGTATTATTTTTTGGGGCAATTCTGTGTATATACAATCAACATTCACATTACAGAAACGTTGCCTCAGAAACATTCATAATTTACAAAACACGGATTCACTTCGTAGCATTTTCAGGGACAAAAGATTCCTAACTCTAACAGGAATTTATATATTAGAAATCTGTGTTTTTGTTAAAAGCAATTATGAATATTTTTTTAGTGTAAAATCTAGTCGTGCTGGTAATTTGCGCACTAAACACAAATATAACATCTGTATCCCTCAAATCAATAACACCATGTATCATAAAAGTTCATTTATCAGTGCCATAAGGATTTTTAATCATTTGCCATCTCATTTAAAATCTTTAAACGGTAAGAAATTTAAATACCATTTAAAGGAATGGTTAATAAACAAAGTTTATTATAATCTGAACGAATTCTTTGAGTAAATGTTTAATGTAATTTTAGTTTCTATGTAATGTTTTATACGTATTGTACATCCGAAACGGATAGGCTGTTGTTACTTTATATATTTATTTTAAGACCTCAAATGTACACAGTTTTACACAATAAAGTTTATTCTTATTCTTATTCTTCTTATTCTTAAATTATAATAATCCAAATCGATTCGAATTCGGTATGGTTCATTTAGTGTATAATTTTGACTGTCATAATTATTATGTATTTGGAATTTGTATTTTGTTGATTATTTATTATTTATTTTATTTTTAATATTATTTGTTATTAATGTTATATAATCTAATTCAATTGCTCTTATTGTATAGGTATTATTGATTGGTGTTACTAGTGTATCCGTACTGATTAATTAAATAAAAATAAATGACGAAATACCAACAAGCAAAGGTTCCGATCTGTCACTTATTTTTATATGCGAATTCCTCCTTCTTTCTTTCCCCTCCTCCCCCGTCTCTTTCCTGCTGCAGGATACTAAACTTTTAACTCAGTGCATGCATTCCACTGTTCCCGAATCATCTTCAGGACAACCTGTGTAAGCTTTGAGCCATATGGTGCAAAATATTTAAAAATTAATAAAATTTGTTGTTATAATTTACTCTTACTAATTGTTTCGAATAGTTGTCAATATTATAATAATTATGAACATTATCACGACTCGTCAACGAGACTAACCCGACTTCAATATAATTTTAAAATTGCTTTCCCCTCACTATTTTCCATAACGAGAACGAGGTAGGTTGGCGAGTTGTATCATTTTCAATTTATTTACCAGTTTTCGTTCCGTTTAAGATTAAATTTGCATGATATAGTTATTTTATGTAATCTCCAATAATGCAATTTGTAGTTTTACTACTTAATTTTAATTTGTGTAATTGTTCCGGTAAGATTTAGAATCAACCTCCATTGTGCATTTTTTCTAGCCACATCCTCATTTTATTGTGGCACATGTTTCGCTCGAATACCGACAAAAAATGTATAGTCTCATTGCTCAGTGCATTTACCTGTAGATGCTGTGTTACCTACTTGCAGGTTTGCGACGCCCGCCGTCGAAATTTTTTGTGCGCACATGAATACATGAATGGTAAAATTATTCAAGAGGAATTTTCACCTTTCATGCAATACTTCGCGACTGTGGAGCGTAAAGTAGTACATTCTAGCGAAGATGACGGAACCGAAACTTGATTCGAAGCTCCGGAACCGGATAACGAGATTCATTCACACTGGAATCGAGGATCCAAAGTACTACCCTGGCTGCTGGACCTCCCATAAATATTTCGAGGCTGACAAATTCAAAGCCATCGACGATGCGATCCAAGAAGGACAAGGAAGTGGAGTGGAAGTTGTTAAAATAATTGTTCAGGTGAAAAATAAACTGATATTTGATGTTTATTTTTATAAAAGTTTTTTGTATAGGTACCTACAGTCATACTAAAACAAAGTTATGATAACTACATTACTAAATTGTGACCAAATTGTAGAAATGGGCTGTTAAAAAACAGATTATATCTAGAATTTTAATCCAAAAAAACATTGTGCAATTATTTATCGTCATAAATTTTTCATCTCTTAATGAAAGGCATAATTATTATGAATATACCCAAGGTTTGTAATAAATTATAGGATGCAACCAGATAAACAGTCGCTATCATGAGATCAAATTCGCAACAGCAAGTCTTGATCCCCAGCAGATAATTATCATTAAAAAAATTATGATACTGACAAGTTTCTTATTCCTATCATATTATTTCAGGCAGCTAAAGATAGATGGTACTCCAGATTTGAACCAATAGCCTTTGCTCTTGCAAAATGCCTGTTGGTTGGCTCCGATGCTGTGAAAGCAGTAGTCTACAAAGGAGTTATGGAAATATGTGAGACTCCGGAACAACTGTTGCTCTTCAACAAATATACCAGGCTGCTGAAAACAGGTAAGAAATTTTGATTTTTTAAATTTAAAGCTTTGGTTTTCTATGTGGTAATGTATATGTACATATGCATAAAAATGTGAGTGGAGATGTCATATGTAGTACTTTATGCTAGCATTTTGGACATGCATTAGTTTACCAATGCCCTTATTTAACTGCTTGAAACTTTTATTTAATTGTTTAAATAAATCACTTCCTTTAAACAGTGTGGGATGCCCATTATACGCCAATTGGACTTCTTCGTGGGTATTTTAGGACGATTTAGCTCCATATAGCCAAAGATTGAGTATTGGTGGCTTTCTTTGCATGTTTAAAATTATCCATTTTTATAACATGGAAGTTTTTTATGTGCTTACAAAGTGCAATCTGGCATACACCCGCTGGTTTCTGGTATATAAAATGTCCTATGTCCTTTTTCCAGGACCTAAAGTACCTATATACTGATGCTTGTTACTCTAATCACGCAAAAACTACGGAACAGAATTTAATTAAATTTAGTGTAAATTTGTTACGGGATGTAGCTAGTTTATATTATTAGTAGGATTTACTTTTTTAAATGGACTGTTCTTGTAATTATGGGCTACATGGTTTAGTAGAAATATATTGGTGAGCTACCTTCAATCATTGTTTTAAGTAACTGAAAATTCTAAGCGTAATTCCTAATCCTCCTACCCTACATCCTACCCTATCCTTATAATCATACTAATATTATAAATGGGAATGTTTGTGAGGATAGATAATATAAAGTTAAGGATAATTTTTAACCGTTCACCAAAAATACTGATTGTGCACCGAACTAACCATTCAACAAAAATACTGATTGTGCACCGAACTAACCATTCAACAAAAATACTGATTGTGCACCAAATTTGGTCTGTTTTAGCACTCAAACGTATAAGGGGCAGCCCTCGGTAGTTGGGCCACCCCAACGGCATAAGGGGCAGCCCTCGATAGGTTAGGGTGTGGTGGGGGTGGCCTTTGGGCAACCTCAACGCCGCGAACATGTAATATTCATAAAATAGGTGCTCATTATGAAATATTTTAATGAACATATTTTGGTGTACAATCAGTATATTTGGCGAAAAAACGGGAATAAATTGAGGTATAGTTAAATATGATCCTAAAGTTAATACCGTAATGTTCATACTTGTATAATTACAGCAATACAATACTAAAATGAACAATAATTATTTCTACTAGGTAACGGCAAAGGTTGGTGCAAAAGCGTACAAGACTGGTATATGCACAAAGAGCCAATGGAGCTTGCCAAAGAAGTTAGCAGAGTACGGGCTCGCCATGGAAGGTCGCACAAAACCTTACTGCGGAAATCTCACGTGAAAGTAGCGGATGACTATGGTAAGTCATCATATAGTCAACTTTTGAGTGTCTGTCCAATTAATCTATGTGGAGCGACGGAATTACAACCAAAATGAGAGTACAGTGTCTCTTTTGTTTGTTGAAGTTAGTTGTAGTGTTTAAGTTGAAATCGGAGTCACCACTGTGCTTATATGGTAGTGCTATCTATATTTGATGATTCGGAGTATTGATTCAAATAATAAAACAGTTTATCTTCGACACACTGATTCATAGATCAATCTAGTCTATACGAATAAATTATTGTAGGCATAAGATCTAAGGATAGATCTTCCGTCATATCATAAAAGTCAATTATCAAAATTAATTATATATTTTGCAAACATAGAATGAACCCATACAAATGTTGCCAGACATGATAAAATTAGTTATTTATTGGTAAGGATCAGTAAAGATGATGCCTACACCAATAGAAGCAGTGTCAACAGTTCAAATAGTATTTTTTTCTAACTTCGGGCGTCCACGCCGCCGCCACACAGCTTGGTAGATAGACAGCCGTATTTTCAGTCAGTCTCCGTTTTTTGCTAACCATACTCTCGGTTCTTAAAGCATTTCATCCCCGTCCCTCAGACAAAAGAATCAATGAATGAATAATTATTATGTCAAATTAGAAAGGTCAAGGTTTTAAAACTAATATAAATATGTTCTACAGTACTTAGTAATGCTAATACATAGTCATTATTTCAAATTCTTATTGGTTAGTCCTTGATAGTTCTGTTTATCTATTAACTATAATTTGGATAGGGGCGCTCAAAGTTGCTGCATAGAAGGACATTAAGGTGTAATTTATTTTGCCTCGTATTTGTCGACGTCTGGATGGACAATGCGCCCTTTTATAATATTCTATTAGAACTCGTAATTCAATGAAATATGGCCTTCACGTCGTATTTTTATGCAAAGTCTCAGAACAAATAATTCTGTGGATTAGTAGGTCTGTCACTCACGAACTCGCGCTCCTCTTCTGATAACTTATTTATTTCAAAACACTTTTAAAAGCAATCAAAAATGTTACCCTTGGCACAAATCCTGATGTGCACTTATCGTGATTTGTTAAAGAGATGATTGGTTACGCAGCCCGCGATGCAGTCGTCAAATACACAATCTTCGGTCTAAAACGAGCGAAGCAGTTAATCGGTGACAGGCCCGGCACCAAAGAGATTTTTGAATACCTACAAAAGGTCGATGACATGAGACATTGCGAAGACCCGGTGGCGGCCGCGGCTATAGCCACGCAGAATCAGTTCACGCTGGACCATGTGCCTGGCCATCTGCTGACGTCACAGGATGTACGTATTCTTTTCTTATTTTTAACGACGCAAAATGGAGGGGTTTTATACCGCACCGTAACTTTTAAACGAGTGAAGCGGTTTTGTATGCGGCTTTTTTTATTTGAAAGCATGTTTTCTAGTGGTGGTTCTTAGACATGTTTTATTAAAATCGGTTCAGCCGTTTTAAGGTCATCGGCTCTTTTGTTAGCTGCGGTAGAGATTTTACTTTCAAACATATGTGTGAACTCAAATATATACACCCATGTATGCAACATATCGGGGGTTTTTCAAATTTTAAATGTAATTTTATCCTATTACAATGTTGGATAAGTGTTCCTTAAAAAGTAGGAGGCGAAACAAATATATACATGTAGGCCTATTGTGTATCTCAGATGCTTTTTGAAGCGCGCCCCAAATGATAAATGTCTTGTGTACTTGTCAATTTCTCTTGCCCAATTTTCATACAGCCACGTATCTGCATCATAAATCGATTCGTCTAAGAATATAGTTATTTCCCTTTTTTATGTAACTGAATGACGAGACGAGCTGGTCGTTTGCCTGATGGTAAGCAATACGCCAGCCCATAACAGTAACAGCACCACCCAGAACTTTGTTTTGCAAAATCCTGCCGGCGATGCACTGCGCTCGTCACCCTCATAATGCCCAGTAATTTTCCCTCATTAGTAAAGTCAAAGTACAGATGATTTATTATCCGAATTCGTGCTAATCCGTTACACTTCGATCCTGTGTTAAAATTTATTTACGTGTAATGTGTGCCGAGTTCTACAAAGTTGACATTAAGTACATTGAAGTTGAATAGGGGATCGGACAACTTTTCAGAAAGTGTTTTATATTAACTACAATTAATATATATAGCCATGAATACTACTATTTTAATTAAATAACGCTCTAAAAGTACCTAAAACTATGTTTAAATATTATGTTTCAAATATTGCCGCGCAAAAGGTCACCTCAAAATTTGTGACGTCATATGTAGGTAGAAAACGACAAACTCTTCGAAATAAAACTTGCAAAGAGATTTAAATACGTTTGGTGAAGTTTGGGAACGATATCGTGGTAATGGAACGAAAAAATTAGCAAAAATACATTTTATGAAAAGCAAAAACGTAAAATAAACATAAGCTTGACTCACGGCATTTGCCTACAAATGACGTCATGCGCTGTTATTGTTGTTTCCTTTGAGATGAAGAACAGATTAAAAATGTCAGAATGATTAGATTTTATTTATGGATTTAAAAATATAAATCATTACTATTTCACAAAAAATATTGATTGAATGATCTTTCTGGTTCGACGAACATTCGTTCTAACTACATTTTAGATTTTTTCTCGATTACTGTCCGATCCCCTATTACTCACAATGTACAATAGGAATTATACAAGCAAAAGCAAGTTTAATCATAAATACCTACTTCGTGTAATTGCAGTAATTTTAAATAAATTCACATTTCTAACCAACATTTTAAGAGCCAATTAGTGCTTATTTATCAAACTGGCCAAGTGCGAGTGGGTCTGTACGGTTTAGCCGCTATAGGCCTATAACAAACGAACTGATGTTCGATAGCAAAAGGGCTGCATTTTTTGGACACTTCCTGAACCCTACAATCTGCTATTTTTTAACCTAGATCTCAAGAAGTAAATATTTGTTTTTCTTTCATATTGAAAAGAAATAAAAATTATAGACATTGAAATATATGTAGATACAGATGGTCCGTGTCAATTTATAGGTCCCTGTAAGTCTCATTAACCCCCGACGCAAAAAGCCCCTTTGCTATAACCCCCTTCGGTTTTAAGTTTCACCACTATGTGTGTCTATCTGTGGCATCGTAGCACTTAACGGGTGAATCGATTTGGATGCGGCTTTTTTTATTTGAAAGCCGGTTTTCGAGCGGAAAATCGATTCAGCCGGTTTTTTTACTATTTATAGGTTTTTTGGGTCGGGGCTTTTTTAAATTTTAGGTTACTGATAACTAATGAACACAATTCTCAACAGGTATGGGATGCAGTTCTACCCCAGATGACCTTACGGGACATACTCTATAACATCCAGCGCATTCACAACATGGGTTTCCTGACCAACGACTCAACCACCACTGCGATCCTGGTGTCTCTACTCAACAACCAGGACTTCATCAACAAGTCTGAGGTCACTCCTATCGAAGTTTTCATCACGTTGAATAATTATAAACTCAAAACCAAGTGAGTAATTGTCATTGGATATAATAGCACAAATTTTAATATAGAATGCGCATGCGCATGCTTTGCTAAAATCTAAGAATGTAGTTGTTCGAGCACATGACTTTATGGCCTAGTTGGTAGAGGTGTTGGACTGTATTTCGAACACACAGGTCAGGCCTTGCCTTGAACTTGATTGCCTTTTTCTTATTTCCTAATATTTAATAGTATTTAATACTAAAACTGTTCATAGTTTAGTGCATGTGTAAAGAATTATAGATATTCTATGTTAGTGTATAGACATTCAGTAGAGTGTACCTTGATCACTCATTAAAGTATAAACTCGTTGTTATTGTTATATATTATTATATTCAGCCTATATCGTCCCACTGCAGGGCAAAGGCCTCTCTACTTTTCTTCAATTTCTCGCGGTCGTGAGACAGAATGGGCCAATCTAACAGGAAAGTATCCAGCTCGTCTTGCCATCTCCGTCTTGGTCTGCCGCGTTGTCTCCGTCAAGTGTTGGGAACCCGTTCGGTTGTTCTTTTGGCCCAAAGTTCGACAGACATGCGGCTGACGTGCCCAGCCCAATCCTATTTCAACCTAGCAGCTTTCTGAGTGACATCAGTGATCTGAGTTCTGGAGCGCAATGTGGTATTAAGTATTCGGTCGGTGAGTTTAACTCCGAGAATGCGGCGCTCCATCGCTCGTTGACAAACTCCGAGTGCGGACCTTTGAAGTTCTGTCAAAGACCAAGTCTGTGCGCCATATGTCAGGACAGGGAGAATGCACATGTCCATGAGTCGTTTTTTAAGGGAGAGACGGACTTTGCCCTTTATTAGATCTTTCATGGACCAATCCTCTTCCAGGCGTTTTCGGTGCGTCGAGCAATTTCTTTATCCAGTCTCACCTGGAAGGAGACTATTTGGCCCCAGTAATTCTATCAATCAATCAATCAATCAAAAGTTCTTTATTTCAATTTCGTCGTCACAGACGCACTTATGAACGTCAATTATTACAATGACTCTACCACCGTATCGGACAAAGAACCACTACTCAGAAGATTCGGCAAGAATCTGAGAGGCATATTTTTTAGAAGTTTTGTTACAATATTTTATGTTTGTTTTTGACAATATTATTTTTCTTATGTGCCAGTTGGCTACTTGGCGGAAGCAGAATGTTCCATGCATCTTTGTCTTCTATGTAATTACTAACTGTGTAGTATGCTTTGTTCATTAGAATATTTTTCACACTCAATTTGAATTTATTTTCTGTGAGCTCCGTTATACATTTTGGAATTTTATTGTAAAAACGTACACAATTGCCCATGAAGGCCTTATTCGTTTTACTCAGTCTAAACCTAGGTACTGCAATTCTATCCTTATTTCTAGTGTTTATGTTGTGGTGGTCACTATTCACCCTGAATTTGTGCAGATTTTTACGAACATACATTATATTTTCATAATATCTCCCCGCCACCCACGTGTATTCGGCGTTTTGCACTGTTGGTTAGAAACTCGTAGTATGTATAAAATCAGGCACAATAACAACAGTAAAAATAAATAGTACAGAAAATCCAGGTCAGAAAATGTAGTTTGTTTCTTAAATTTACGCCGTGATTCACCATCTAGGCACACAATTATATATCACGGCTCTCAAAATCGATCTGGAATCTTCATGCTTCTTTTGTAATAAACCTTCTCTTTCCCAGACCACTAAAGTCTCAGAAAGCGAAAATACTCGCTGAAAAGGAGGAGCGCCGCCGTTTACGCCAGATCTTTGACCCCAAAACTGGACTGTGGGAGTGGTCATCAACTAACAGACATCCTAAGGAAGTCAAGAATTGGGGTAGGTTACATTACTGGAACTAACTGTATTTTAGTTTGCGATAATGAGTAATTATATTAATTAATCGAGGCATTTTGTTAAAACGCGTTTTGTCTAGGTGAAACCAGTTTTAACTGACATTAAAATTGATTAGCAGTAAGTTTTAGTTCTCGTTAAAACGTTCAGTAAAACCTAATTTAACTAAAAACGGGTACTATTAACTTTAACATTTCCACCTCTAAAAGGAACGCTTATTAAGTGAGCATTCGTTTGCGAGCATTCGATAGCGAACATTCGGGATCAAGCCTACTAATATAAAAACAAAGTTTGTTTTGCAAAACAAAGTTCTGGGTGGTGCTGTTATTGTTATGGGCTGGCGTATTGCTTACCATCAGACAAACGACCAGCTCGTCTCGTCATTCAGATACATAAAAAAATCGTTTTAGCGTTAACATATTCACTGCTTGAATGCTCGGAACCGAATATTAATTCCACTACTACTAGACCTTAAAACAAATAAGAAACAGACTTAAATTATGATGTATCTTCCTGATATTATGGCTATACAAAATAACAATATAAACCGGTTTATAAATGACGGAGGTCCGAGGTAACAAACATTACAAAAATACAATCGCATTGAGAACCTCCTCTTTAAAAAAGTCGGGTAAAAAGATCTGTGTCTATAGTTCATTTGTCTTCATCTGCCTTTCAGAGGCGAATGTCGCCCTAGAGTATCATTATCACAAGAAGTTAATTAAGTTTTTATACAGGTATCGAGAAGCCACCCAGCCAAGCAATCATCACAGCATTGAACAAACTGATCGACCAATCGTGGCTCGTGACCAAACCCACGAATGTACGCTACTTGATCACTATGGATATGAGACACCACATGTTCAAAGGTACCCTATAATTTTTTAATCATAAATATCTAAAATTACTATACTCCGTCCAACCATTTATTTAAGTTTTAAAATATGCACGCCTATGAAGTTCCGCAATTATTGAAGTGATGAACCATAGTGAAAAGATGCAATACTTTGTGGGCACTGCTTTTTTTTACAATAGTGACGAGACATGCTAATTTATCTTAGATATTTTTGAGCCCGTAGATTGATAACTAAAATTATTATTGATTTTTCCATAAAAAATATAAAGTATTGTTAAATTAAAGTATTGTTATTTTCATTTGTACATAATTATTATAGATCATTTCGGTTAAATATTTATATATAAAGTCAAATAAAACAACCAAAATAATTAATATTTTTTTTATGAATACATTAATACAGTCATTTAAACACCTGATTATTTCTATAAAACAACACAAAACGTTGAGCGAAAATGGAATATGAATTCGTTAAATCGATTAAAACTTATTCATAAATAATGTCGATTGTTTTCAGAGATCGAATTAGTAACGCATTTAGGACTTCACTAATCGAGCTGTCAAAAGATAAATAAATGGTTGGACGGAGTATAGTAGTAGTTAAAATGCAAATGAGCATAATGATGCTCCTGTACTACTTTTACCACACGACTGATCATTAAAACTCTTTCTTGAAATGAAAATGAAATGAAATAACTCTTTATTGAAACACACACATAAAATTACGAATAATAAAAACAACGTAACAAAAGTGTAACAATTGGCGGTCTTATCGCTTAAAGCGATCTCTTCCAGACAACCATGCAGGGAGAGGAATTACGAAAATATAATGGTCGGTGGTTTCTTGGTAGATTACATACCCACCAACATCTCGTTTTTGTCAGGGTGAAACAAATATCTTTGTTACAGTAAAAACCATAACCGGTCAAAAATAATTTTGTAAATACAGTTAAAATTGGATGTCCTTAGTCTGACTAAGGACATCCAATTTTAACTGTATTTACATTTAAAATTGGTTTTGAATGATTTTTGCAGTCAAAATCAGTTCTGACCGACGTCTTTCGTTAAAAATTCTAACTTAACCTTACCTAGTATTTGGGGCCACTAAGGTATACATCAGTGTAGTATTTGGGGTCAGGATAATAGGGGATCGGACAGTAATCGAGAAAAAATCTAAAATGTAGTTAGAACGAATTTTCGTCGAACCAGAAAGATCATTCAATCAATATTTTTGTGAAATAATAATGATTTATATTTTTAAATCAATAAATAATTCCGACATTTTTAATCTGTTCTTCATCTCAAACGAAACAACAATCACAGCGCATGACGTCATTTGTAGGCAAATGCCATGAGTCAACCTTGTGTTAATTTTACGTTTTTGCTTTTAATAAAATGTATTTTTGCAAATTTTTAACCGACTTCAAAAATGGAGGAGGTTCTCTGTTCGATTGTATTTTTTTTTTTATGTTTGTTACCTCAGAACTCCGTCATTTATGAACCGATTTGAAAAATTCTTTTTGCGTCGGGTTCAGTATAGCTACGAAGGGACCACCCATATAAATTTTATCGATATGTGGTCCGTACCTTGGACTTCGAAGATACATTGAAGTCGGTTTTTGTTTTTTTCTAAAAATTAATTATTTTGTTCCGTTACTACAATATAGTCCCCAAACTTTACAAAACGTATTAGAATCTCTTTGCAAGTTTTATTTCGAAGAGTTTGTCGTGTTTTACCTACATATGACGTCACAAGTTTTGAGGTGACCTTTTGCGCGGCAATATTTGAGACATAATATTTAAACATAGTTTTAGGTACTTTTAGAGGGTTATTTAATTAGAATAGTATTATTCATGGCTATATATATTCATTGTAGTTAATTTAAAACACTTTCTGAAAAGTTGTCCGATCCCCTATTATTACCTTCTGGCGCTTCGCCATTTAATATGATCAAACCCAATTTGTAATTCACAATACGTTCAATTTGTCCCAGGTCGTCACTTCTGCAAACGCTACGTAGTTCCGAAGAAGGGAAAGAAAGCCGCGACCGCCGCCGTCGCGGCCGCCGCGCCCGCCGCGCCGCCCGCCGCCGGCGGGGACGCCGAGACGAAGAAGGAAAGCAAGAAGAATCTGCAGGCTGGCTGCTTTTATAACACTGCGGTGACGCCGGGGCATGCTGGTAAGAAAACCATCATCATTATCAACATCCTCATCATTGTTAGCCTCTGTGGTGTAGTGGTTGGGCAGGTTGGCTCAAATCTCATACATCACTGAGGTTGCGGGTTCGATTCCCGCGACGGGACAAATGTTTGTGCACAGAAAAAGAAACCGCAAGCATTTGTTTCGTGTCTGGGTGTTGTGGGACCATGGTCCTCATAGTTCCTGTTTCCCTAGATACAGGGAATCCTAGTTAGGGGCCATGTAAGTTAGGATCTATGTACATATTTGATCGTTATTTATTTATTTTATTCATCATCATCAGCCCATCACGAGCCAGCGGGATTAGAACTCAAGTGCGTCGGGTCGAAAGTCGCACGTTCTTCCACTGAGCCACACTCATTCTCAAAACCTCTAGGCCCATACATTCATTGACTGTGCCAAAACCCCATTTGGCACCACTATTTCATCTTTATTTTTGTTTATTATTATAATATGTATCGTTAACTATTTTCCTTGTTTGTTCTTTTTCTTTACTATGTTTGTTGTATAATTGTGTGGTTGTCAAATAAATGTGTCTCTTTCTTTCATTACAAGTCAAACTATAAATTATTATTATTTCAGCTATAATAGTGGCTCTGCAACTGCTGAAACGTGAGAAGAATGTGAAATTAGCAGTGTTCACCGAAGAAGGCATACAGATGGTCACGCTCGAACGCAACTTTACCAACATTGAAGAAGCAGAGTTCCAACTAAGGGTAATTTTTTTTTTTAAGTTTGCCCGTTAGGGCAGGCTAAAGTCTCTAGGACCATACCGCCATGTCTTACGTAGTTTTTATTTGATAGTTTAATATTCCATTTTATTATACTTTTGTTGAGAATGAGGGTCAACAGCAACAAGCCGGACCCTCCTAGTGCTTCAATAAAGTGGTGGAACTTTATTCAAGCTTTCCATGGACTTTTTGTGAGAACATAAAAAGCAATGTTTTCCCTATTTTGTTTCATTTGCCTACACTCGTGCACGTTAACGAACACATAATGGTTAATATTCCACCGATATTACACATGATCACTCGAAATAACACTTGTTTGGAAAATAAAACAAAATCGAACTGTATCACTTTTCACTTCCCGCCAAAAAGTCCCAACTAAGGGTAAGTCAATCAACAGTCATTACTAAGCAGTGTTTTTGGAGTGGTAGGCTCAGGCCGTGGTTGTAATACCACCCACCGAACAAAGCCATGGCGTCAAGCGACCTAGTCGTGTTTCGGGATGATGTTCGGTGAACCATCGGGAAGACAGGTATGAGCAGCCGCTCAACTGCCGTCTCTCTCTAGATCTATGTGCTCCATCCTAGGCCAATAATCGCTCCACATCAGGCGAGAAAGTGGAAACATAGATCTATTAAGCGCAAAAAAAAAACACTCCTTTCTTAGTATACCTTGAGAATGAAATAGTTAGAATAAGAGGTGAGAGAGAGAGAATGAGAAACATTTATTAGCAGCAAATTAGGTATACATTAAGGAGTAACGAGACTAAAGTAACATGTTTAGAAACTACCTAAAAACAAACCGGCCATTTGATTAGTAGCACTACTCTTGATTAGTTATTACTTGTAATTTTCTTGTAATTTTTTTTGTATGCGGGACACCATCTTGGTACTGGTACTAGGTACCACCGCTTTGCCAGTTATTCTGCAGCCAAGCAATAGTGCGCAAGCATTACTGTGTTCTGGTTTGAAGGGCATTGTAGCCAGCGAAATTACTGGGCATATGAGACTTAATATCTGATGTCTCGGGGTGATGAGCGCAATGCAGCGCTACGCAGTACTTTTTACGGTATTAAAGTTCTGGGTGGCACTGCAATTGTTATGGGCAGGCGTGGCGCTTACCATCAGGCGAACGAATTGCTCGTCTCAATACTCGGTTTCATAAAAAAACCACAAGAGTTTGCTCAAGTGAGAGTTCTCTTTCCTCAAAGGTTTGCTGGAAGAAAACTTCTTAGGGTTAAGCTTGCCTTTGTACATGTACTTTATAATCCAAGATGACAGTGTACAATAAAGAAGATAAGCGAATTCGAAGCACTGATAGTCAGTTTTCGCATTTCTTTTCTGGACCCGGACTTCAATTTGGGGGTATATTCATTTATTTCATGATATTCATTTTTGGCAATAGAAAAACAAACTAAACAAAAGGCTTTAAAAACTAAATAAAACTAAACTAAAAGATATTAAATACTATGTACATGCCGGGTATCGGTTGAGCCAACTGAATGGCCTACAGATATTTCAACCGATACCCGTCGTCCGGCAACGTGCCCAAAATGCTGGCGGCGTTGCCTCGCTGGATTGCGAGGCTGATTCTTTGGCCAAGGGTAAGGGAATGAAATTGGTAGACATGCTTACCTTTTTTTCAGTCATGATATTTTAAGTCACAAATTTTAACGTATTTTAATTGATTTGTATTATTCGTATATGACGTTTGAAAGTGCATTTTGTGTGTCTATTTAATAAAAATCTTTTGACTTTTGAATATAGAGTATAGAGTATTTTCTTTGCAGAAAATGAACCTTGGCCGCGTACAACTAGACGCCCCCATCGAGTGGGCGTCACAGAACAAGCAGCAAGTCGACGTCTTCATAAACATGATCGACCGCTCCACGCGGTACATGGAGCTGGACCACGAAGCGCGCGGGGGGAGGGGCGACGGGGCGCGATTCGGGCCCCCCCCGCAGCCGAAGAAGAACGTGCTCCTGGCGGATAGGTGCCCCGTGCGTGCGCTGCAGCGGTACCGCACTGCGGTCGGCGTTAATGATGCTAAGTAAGTGCGATAGGTGGTGGTGCTAAGTGCGATAGGTAGTGGTGATAAGTGCTATAGGTAGTGATGGTAAGTGCGATCGGTGGGCGTCATAGTGATGGTAAATGCGATCGGTGGACGTCATACTGATGGTAAGTGCGATTGGTGGGCGTCATAATGGTAAGTGCGATTGGTGGGCGTCATAATGGTAAGTGCGATCGGTGGGCGTCATAATAGTAAGTGCGATCGGTGGGCGTCATAATGTTGGTAAGTGCGATCGGTGGGCGTCATAATGTTGCTAAGTACGATTGGTGGGCGTCATAATGTTGGTAAGTGCGATCGGTGGGTGTCATAATATAAAAAGGTTTTTTTGCAAAGAAAAAAATGCAAGCATTTGTTTCGTGTGTAGGTGTTGTGGGACTATAGTCCTCGTAGATCCTGGTTCCCTAGATACAGGGAACCCTAGTTAGGGGCCGGGATCTATGTATTATGTGATCGTTGGACGTATTTATTTATTTTATTTATCTTCTTCCAGATTGATCGTGATGAACCTAGCCTCGCACCGCGTGATGACGACCGATGGCACTCACGAAGGAGTTCTCGACGTGGTCGGTATTGACGAGTTCGTACCTAAAGTTTTGGACGCGTTCGCCCTCGGCCAGTTCAAGTGAAACCCCTCGCCGCTGTAACCGTCGCTTCGCAACAGTCAATTTTCGACGTGGGTTGCACTACAGATCATGCCGATAGATTTTGAATCGATCTATTTTCTTTTTAATAAATCAAACATAACATCCATATTTATAATAAATATAAACGGCTACACGTTATGATTGTGTCGGTAACTCCGACCAGGTTTCGGACAATTAGGATATCCTTCTTCCGGGAGTTTACGCTTTAGATTCGCGGCGCAGATTGCTGACACAATCATAACGTGAAAACCAATGCTAACTTTACAACAAAAGTCAATTCCCACAGTTGGGACTACGTTGAAAATAATTGGGGTCCATAAACCTCGTTGAACTCGAAATCGATTCGACCGATTATCAAAAGGAATCGACTACGCTTAACTGATGCGCGTGAGTTCAATCGATTACCCCAACATTAAATGACAGGTTTGAGTGAACGTCAAACCGTTGACACTAACTGTCAGTCCAAAACGTCAAGTTACTGTCAGTGAAGTATATTGTGGTTAATAAACAATAATTTAATAAGAATGTGCGAAGTAGCAAAACAAAACAATGATTTAACTGTAGAATGTGGTGAAAATGCTTTCGTACAAGGTAAGGTGTGAATAAAAAAATAAGTCGTAACAGTGTAGCCGTTTATATTTATAATGAATATTTCGAATCACGATAGTTTCCAAATCTTAATTACATTCATATTTATCAGTAAAAATAGTTTTTGAGATAATATGGTTGTGTAATCGATTTTCAAGTGTAGCTCACATTTCTAGAGATTTGTTATTAAAACTAACGTTAAACGCTATTATGTGCTAGAGATTTTTAAACATTTTGCCTACAACAATGTTAAAGATGGAAATATGATTATACGGGATCATTTCGCATTGTTAGATCAAAGTTTGCAACAGTTTCTTAAAATTGGTAGACAGTGCTTAAAAATAATAAAATGGCTAGCCATTTTATCTCATTAAATGTATAGACAGAGTTAAAAACGATATAATAATAATAATATATTCTTATAAAAATATTTTTAAAATATTCTCTTATGAGGCGGAACTGGCAGGTGCCGAGGTCTCATATCATAGACCGGCTCTCATCCATTAAAAATTCACCTCAATAGTCCAATCATAAGTAATTTTCATATCTTCAATAATAGTCCTCGCACTTATCGGGGGCTGTCTTTGATTGTATCTTCTAATTATGCACTTAGAGACAGTCCCCGATAAGTGTTGCCCATTACATATCTAAATTAAATGCTCTAAAAGGCCTCTACGTGTTGGACTCATGTCCCCGCGCAAGCCTTCCAAAGGACCGGGTGTATAACCCGTGAAAAAGAGCGACATAATAATAATAATAAATTCATTTATTTCAGGCAATAATACAGTTAACAAATTAAAAGTACCAAAGGCCCATAAAATATATACCTAACAGACTAGCATATATACAATTTATAAACAACGATATACCGCACAAGATTTTCTACATGTAAGAGTGTTTTTCATGGAGAGTAGGTATAAAAGTTAAGGGGTCCAAACTGCTAATAATGTTGATACGGAGATTATGTGTATTATTATTTTAGCTTGGTACATGAGTATTATTTCAACGTCATGTTACAAGGCAACATGGATGGCGATTACGTAAATCTGTTGCAATCAGCCACTTGTTACTAACAGAACAATTGCATGTCAAAATTTCACCATTGATACTGACTTCAAATTGCAGGAGTATAATATGCTAGGGTAAATTATTAATAATTGTCTATCATTATTAATAATTTCCGAAAGTCGAGGTAAAAGTAAATTAATCACATTCATCGGTGATTATTTATAATGTAACCTTACCTTCGAATTTTAAAAAACACGTAATTAAACATCTAGAGCTATTAATATTTAATAAAACGGCTAGGACTCACGTAGTTTGTCGAATTAGTCGACCTAGGTTACGGGACTATGTGAGTCCTAGCCGTTTTATTAAATATTTATAATGAATCAAACTCACGAAAACTTTCATATCTAGAGCTATTATTATATTTGAAACTGTTAAATGCATTCCTCGCTTCATTCGTCGTCGCAAATAAATATGACTGGCTTATTCTTCTTTTTTACACGGATGACGATACACGTTGGCATGATCTGTAGTAACAGCCTCTAACAGTCATATCTCAATCTGAAATGACCTTCTTTTACCTCAGTATTTACAATAAAATTGTTTTTTAGATGAAATCTAACCGCGATGTGTTCCGAACCCCGTGTGTGACGTTCAAAACGGAACTGATTGTTTAGTAAAACGTAATTTGGACATAGTCCTTGGGAACTTTACTAGTACTCGCTATGTTTTAGTGTTATTTCTTTTTGTAACCGCTTTTTGTAGTGTTGGGACAGTTAATTGTATCGTAACTGTCCCATTTAAAATTGGTTTCGGATCTCTGCTTTACGAATAATTTGTAAGAGCACCAGTTTTATGATTAAGTTTAATAAATTATGAATTTAGCGTAAACGATCCCACAAACGCGTAACGCGCCGTTTTGAAACAATTCGAATCATTCCCGATTTGAGTCGATACAGTAATTTATTTTTGTTTATAGTTAGGTTGCTTTTTTTCACGCGCGAAAAGTACAGACCACGTTCCTAAGAATTTATAAGCTTTTACGATATTAGTTGTAAAAAATAAGGTTATTTTTTCACACCTTGTGCACCTATGACGCTAACAAAAGTTTCTTATAAGCTTGTTTTGTTAATGACTCTTGTGACTAATGAATTTAACGCAAATTCTCTGGTTACGTTCACGTTGAGTTATTTCTAATATGATTGTATACATAGGTATTTTTAAGCTTAGAAAGTGTAGCTTGAACCATTTTCAAAAACAGGGTCTTTTTGGTTATTCAAAAATTTGGCACCTGGCTCACTAGCTGCTGTGTGTTCATACGTTACATTCATTGAAGGTTAAATAATTGGAGGTAACGACAACAGGGGGATATCTCTTTTATTTACAATCCTATAAAAGAACATATTTCGCTAACTAACTGTCCAATGTTCGCCTCCAAACGACTTGAGCGCCACAATTTCATTGTTTGTTATATTCAAATTTTATTTCTTACTTTTTATATATTGACTGTACAATTATAATGGTCATTAGTAGGTTGTGCGTATTAAATAATTTTTAATTGCCAAAGTTTAAAAGTGCATTTTGTAAAGTTATTGTTTTTTATTTTTGCTGGCGTTCAAGTGTTCAACAATTGTCATTAGCACTTGATAATAATAATTATCATAACAGTAGCATATCTTTTATAATATAAGCGGAATGAAAACGGGCACATGCTCATGATTTCTATAATAATAAACTGCATTGTGTGAAACAGGCCTAAAATTACTTCAATTTATTAAGCTATTGCATAGCTTCTATTGCGGGCCTTGAGCGTGGAGACCGAATCCAGAAATTCCGTAACGAAAATAACCTAACACCCCCCACTCCGAATGCTATGCAATAGCTTTAACGCGGCAGTCTCCGAGTGCCACACGTCTTTTTTTAGGTATATCTTATACCAACCATTATCTATTATCTCCGTTAAATACATATTTCTTCCATTTAAATAGATAATAATGGGCATGGATCGGCTTTCATAATATTTACGTACGTAGTAATAGGTAAAATCCGTTTCAGAGTGTTGGTTACTTTTTTGTACTGATAAAATGAGCGGAATTTTCAGAATCTGTGATCACTTGGTACTCTCTCGGGTTTAAGTATTTTTTATAATCTGACATGTTGAAATTTTGTAAAAACGTATGGAACTCGAAATTGCTTAACATGCTTTTTCATGTAAGTACCTATACTGTTGTTATGTTGAGTAATATTTTAAATTGCCCACATAGAATTATGATGTTCAATAAAAAAGTCATTAATTCATTAAATACTTCTGTGTGGTTGATAGCATAATCTTATTTAACTTTTGTATTTTCTCAACCCTCGGTGGTAATTATTTTGTAGCGAACTTATCAGATAGTGTTCTGTGATGAAATGATGCCTTGGCAACTCCAAACCTTAGTGATATTAGCCAGAAATTAGAACTGAGTTTCTTTAAGACAAAAAAAAATACACCCATTATAAAGGGTTCCTATAAAATAGTAATCAAGTATTACAAAATGTTGCGTTGAAACAAACGTTTCTATTTTATCAATAACGGATAAAAATCTATTATGCGTAACTTTTTCTTGAGAAATCTAAGCTTGCTTGTGCATTTTTTTATATATATCGATGGATCCGTCCCGCAATCAAAACGTCTGCTGAAGGTCCGATCATTGAGGCCAAAATATTGAATATGCTCTTAGCATTAAGTTAGTAAGCATAGTACGCATTAACAGTTTTTATAACCCCAGTTTGCTGCAGTATATCAAAACCGCACTACATTGTATCAGTAGATATGGTGTAACCCTTTTTAAAAAATGTACTTGCATGTTTGTTTTCACTAAATAAAGTCTTGAGTATAATACATAATGAGTTTTTTTATTTCAATTCTGACTATAATCCTTTTAACCTATCATTTATGTAGTTATGTGCCGTGCAGTTATATCACAAGCAATTGTCATAAAGAGTGAGTGATTTATTATTGTGATGAGTGAAAGCTTACCTACATAGAAATAGGTCATTAGCGACTTGCACTTGATCTTAGGAGTTCCACTGTGCACATGCTAAACGAAAATCCTAAGATTTAAATAATTTGGAACAAGACGTTCGGGCAGGGATTGAACTTGCGTCTTCGGAATACCACCCCGACGCTTTAACCGCTGGACCATCAAGCCAACTGCTCGAGCAACCTTCATAAATCGTCTTACGGGACGATTCTACGTCATCTGTCGTCAATGTTTAGGACGCAAGTTCGATCCCTGGCCGAGTTTCTTCCAAATTACTTAAAATCATAGTGTGATTCACTTTGAATTTTCGATTTATTGTTTCCTTTTTATTAATCTCAAGTCTCAAAATATGTAAAGCTGCCTATCGTATCGACTTTAAGAAATACTAAGCATTGAGCTGGTATGTGTAGGTACCGCACTGGAGATAGTAGTACATAAGCTCAAATCCTCCACACGCAATTTTATTGGAACAGTAGGACTAATGGCCTAACCGTGACGAGCCAGCCGAGACAAACCTTAAAAAAAGTACGATGTGACGTGCTGAGCTGAATTATGTCATTGTCACTGAAGTTTTGTTGAGATGTCCAACTCATACATAACATCGATAGGTACATTTCAAATTATCGATTTAGATACGAATATTATAAAAACTATAATATTATTATGTTATGAGAATGGATGAGTTTGTGTGTGGTTTGTATGTAAATACTAAATAGCCTAGATTTCAGGTTGGTGCAAGTGGGACGAAGTGTTTATAAATAGATCAAGTTGATCTTTACTCCGAGTTCTTGGAATAAGGTTTTATATTAACGTTAGTTAAAAAGAATTAACATTCTATAATATTCAGCCTCCAAACATAAGTAAAACCTGCAATTAAAAGAGGTAAGCATTTCTTACATAACGCTCCAATCTATTCGGTATGATAGAATATAATGTCAGATTATCGATTGACAATCGAGTCACATAAAGTTCCCTACCACTACCACCCTAATTTATCCGGTTTCTTTCTTGCACTCATGAACTCATGATTAACATTTTTAAGATTTTTATAGCTAAACTCTAAGCTTTACGGAAGCTGCGCACATAAGACACAAATAAGGTAGCTCAAGATGAGTGACGTGGACAAGTGGATAGAGATCGCGAAAAGGTGCAAATACTTACCTGAAGATGACCTGCGGGAACTTTGCAACATTGTGTGCGATCTACTTCTTGAAGAGCCTAACGTACAGCCGGTTCAGACTCCTGTGACCGTCTGCGGGGATATACATGGCCAGGTAAGAACGACAATCCTTTGAATCCTTTGTTTGTTGTGTGGCTTTGTAATGGGTAGATATTGCCTCTACTGCCCACTCTACCAACTGATAGTAACGATAAGAGCATCCGAACTGGTTTTAAAAGTGTACATTTAGATAGGTCCAGCCTGCCAATATGATGCATAAATAATTGCTCATTTATGTTTTCAGTTTTACGATTTAGAAGAATTGTTTCAAAGAGGAGGACAGATTCCACTCACAAAATATATTTTCATGGGAGATTACGTAGACCGAGGATATTACAGTTTAGAAACATTAACTTTGCTTATGGCACTTAAAGCGAGGTACCCAGACAGGTATGTTATTTAATATACTTCAATACTTTGTTTCTAGTAATCATTGCATTCTTTTGTCTTATATATTATTGTATGTTCTTATATTTGGCTGGCCAAGTAAACAATAGAATTGGGGGTCAGTCACCTAAAGGGAAACCAGTCATCGATCTGGTCCAACTTGGTACTATGATTTCTTGCAGCGGTTGTCTCTGAGATGGTCGTCCCCCTACTTATTTGTGGGACCCTATGAAGTTGAACTTCTAGGAAGCTAACACAAGGCTGTTACAAGGATCTAGTCTATAAGCGGACTTGTCAATAACATTGCAATTTTCTTTCTAGAATTGTACTGCTAAGAGGTAATCATGAAACATGTCAAATCACAAAAGTATATGGCTTCTATGATGAGTGCTTAAATAAATATGGAAATGCAAATGCATGGAAAGACTGCTGCAAAGTGTTTGATCTCCTCACAGTTGCAGCGGTAAGTAATTAAATAATCTGGTCTTAGTCCGTGGTATGGTGGACCTGCATGGATCGGTATTGCTTCTCTTTCATGCCAAATTTGGCAAACTACAAAGTGTAAACTCATTGACGGGCAACTAAGACAGCTTCAGCAAGTGTCTGTCAACTAGATCAGTTTTGATATGTGCTATTTATTTGTATTATTCCTTACTCATGACAATTTGTGGTGATGGCTGCGAAAACACTAATGCGCTTATGTTAATACGCACGAATGCATTGGTCTCTTGGTCTTGGAGTAAATGGCCCACTGACACACACTCAATTGCAAACACCCTCACAGGATCAATGTACATACCTACTACAATAGCGTATTTTAAGACCTCTGCTTTAATTTAACATGTAATGAATGTACAATGAATGTAATGAATAAATGAATTAAAAATTAAACGAACCATAATTAATTAAAAAAAAAATTATTGTCAGAAAGACTGAAACAGTCTGTTTTAATTTCAGCTAATAGACGAAACAGTACTTTGTGTCCACGGAGGGCTGTCACCAGAAATATCAATGCTGGATCAAATCCGATGTATTGATAGAAATCAACAAATACCCCACAAAGGTGCATTTTGCGATCTCTTGTGGTCAGATCCTGCTGATGTTAAGAAATGGTAAGTCGGTCTTAAATAATTAAACATTTGTTAACCAAACTCGCATTCAAACTTTACCACCCTTTATAACATGTACTTCATGTCTTCCTAAAAACAATGAAGCATCATAGGAAAAGATACCTATCTAAAAAGACTTGCTCTGATCTATTAAGACAATAACAACATGCTAATTTCCTTTTTAAAGCAATCATCTTGAACATTGTGTATCCGTAATTGATATAAAACGTCTAAGACTCACTGTAAACATCGAAATTATTCCGACCAGGTTTCGGACATTTTAGAAGTCCTCCTCTAGGAGTTATGAGATCAAGCCGCGGCGTAGGTCGCGAGCGCTCTGCGATTATGTATCTGGTATAACTCTGGGCCTAATATATCTATTATATTCAATTTCAGGTCTGTAAGTCCTCGAGGGGCTGGCTGGTTATTTGGCAGCTATGTTACAGAATTATTTATGACATATAACAATTTGAATCTAATCTGCCGGGCACATCAACTTGTAAATGAAGGTTTGTACTAACATTTCTATAAACCTAATGTTAAGGTAGATTTTTTGCAGCTACAGCTACTATATACATATTATTAGTCTTGATGAACCCTTCACATCTAAATGACCTATACAACCTTTTTTGTTACTTCTGGCAGTTTGATTTTTAATGTTATGATTACTTCTGGTGGATTGTATTTTGCAATTGCACTTGTTTATTATAGATACCTGTATCCTTAACAGTTCAAAGAGTGTATCGTCCCCTTAATGCAAAACCCAATAAGTGCGCTTTGTAACAATTTAACATTAGTATGTCGATCTTGAAGAGGAGATTCTAATGGTATTCGTAACTCATTTATGTTAAAAAGCGCACTTAGTTGGTTTTTGCAGTAAGGATACGATATACATATTTTTTTAAATCTCTGGTTTAAACAAAGCATATTTTTCACAGGTTACAAATACATGTTTGATAAGCGGCTAGTGACAGTCTGGTCGGCTCCCAACTACTGCTACCGCTGCGGCAACGTCGCATCTATCTTAGAGTTCAACACCGTCAACGACCGGACAGCCAAGATATTCCATGCAGTGCCCGACAGCGAGAGAGAAGTGCCTCCCCAGCACACCACGCCTTATTTCCTATAAGCTCAAGTGAAAGTATTCCAAGTTTTGTAATAAATTGTTGCATATTCTAGTTCTATAGTTTCATTTCCTTTTTCCAACTGGAATTTTCAATCTAAAGCAAATTTTTCAGGCGAAAAGAAAAACATTTCTAAAGAATACAAATTCGACATTTATTTTCATACTCAATTTACAACTTTCTCAATTAATACTATCGTGACCTGTTCAATCTCTGTTGTAATCAAAAGTGTAATCGAAGTAGGACTGATCGAAACTCTGCACTCTCACGTAACCGTCTTCACCGCCGGACGCGTAGCTCTTTCCATCGGGATGGAAAGCCAAACTGTTGATCGGACCGAAGTGACCCTTCACTCTGCCGAATTCCTCTTCAAACACCAAGTGGAAGAATCGCGCGTCGAATTTACCATGCCTGGTTGACGTGGTTGTCACTTCCATAGCGTCTTGACCACCACCGATGACTACATGGTCGAGGATCGGGCTGAGAGCGGCGGAGTTAACGGGACGCTCGGTTTTGTATTCCTTGAGGAGTTCCAGGGAGTTGACGTCGAAAAGCTTGGCGGTCTGATCTTTGGAGGCGGTTATAAACATGGTTCCATCTCGGGAGAGTTGCATGTCGTTGATCTGGTGGGTGTGCTCCTTGATGGAGTGGATTTTCTTGCCAGTCTGTGAATAGGAAACATTTTATTAAATGCATTTGAACTTAATTTTAATAGCGCTGTCCCTATTACCCGATGGAACGATGATCGTAATTAAAAGTCTCGGTAGGCCTCTATATATCAACACAACTCCAGTACTGATTTAGGTCATCTTCAAACTTGTAAACAAACAACCAACCGAAATATGAGACAAATGTAAATGCCGAGACGTCCTAGTTGTCACCTTGCTTCGCTCAGTCAAAAGAGAAACAATATATTTTTTTGGCTTCATGTAGCAGAATGGTTGGTCAGGTCGGCTCATGATAGACTCATATAAGAGATTTCGGGTTCGAGTTATGCTATGGGCAGTCATTTGTTTCTATGACCATGAACTTCGCATTCCTTGTATTTCGTATTCTTGGCAACCTAGATACAGGCTATCTTAGAGGCCTAGTGCACAGGATTGAGATAGGGCATTATGACAAAGAAAATACTGAAGGTAACAATACAAAGTTTGTATCTAGCACATTTTTTTTGGGAGAAGCCACTAGCTCTCGAAACATAGTTTATACTAGTTCGAGAGCCTATGGTTTCATTATTACGCTGTAATAATATCTAATCTATTATTATATATACATAATATATATATATATATACAATAAATTACTATTATTTAATATCAATATTTACACTGTTAAAAGCACCTGCAATGTCAAAGAAAACGGCAACCATGTGATTATAAATTACATAGGTACTTGATTGTACTGACCCTGAGATCCCACTGGATAATGTCACCAGCCTCATGACCAGTGATGATGGTCTCATCCAGGTTGCCCCATACCATGGATGTGACCTTGGTATCTGTGATCTCCCACTTCAGGATGGGCGCTTGTCCCGAGACCGACTCATCAACGGTTCTGGTGTCAATGATGAATACCTGGAATATTATATTGCTTATATTGTATCGTTGATGGAAAATATTAGACTGTTTGCCATTTCTATTAGAAAGAAAGAAAGAAATACATTTATTCTCGACAACACACAACATCCCACTGAATTATACAAGAACATACTAACGAACACACAGTAAAAACAGACAAAACAAACATAAATAAAAAATATATAATAGCAAGATGTTGCGTGATGTCAGGAAAAGGTTCCGACTCGCATACGCTAAGGTGTTTTTAGGTACTTTCGCACTGGTTTTCAGTCGGAACCCCTGTCCATGACATCTTAGACTGTTGCAGTGTTGTATAACAAATTTTACTCTGACTGATTATATGCAGTTGATAATGACTATGTGAGAGGCGTTCTGGTTTGGGACCACCGCTTTGCCAGTTATTCTCAACCCAAACATTATTGCGCAAGTACTGCCAATTTAAAGGGCATTGTAGCCAGCGAAATTACTGGGCATATGAGACTAATTAAGTTCATTTATTCATGATCCAGACAATATTCATATTTGTTAGTACATAAACAAGTTCAAAAAATGTTAGTAAATAAAACGTTATAATTATAATTTCAAAATAAAATCAATAAAATAATCAACTAAACTTGATGTCTTGGGGTGTAAAAGTAAAAGTTTTGGGTTGGCACTGCAATTGTTATGAGCAAGCGTGGCGCTGACAATCAGGCGAACGACCTGCTCGTCTCATTGCTGAGTTGCGAAAAAAAGTCAGTTTATGGTCTTTGTGAATAGCATACCTCACAAGGGTGACCCATAGCCTTGTCGGTGGTGTAGGCCGCCTGGTAGGCACTGAAGCTAAAGTTACATGTTCTCACTGAGGAGTTTGTCTTCACTGTGGCTATATTCCTGCCTGTCTCCAAATCCCATAATCTGAAAATTGAAATTATCAATGAAGATTATAGAAGAAACTCATTATATACCTAGGTAACTAATGATTAAAATAAATACCACAAAACAGATACGCCCAACGGTCACATACATAGATCCTGGCATCTAATTAGGTTATTTCGTTCAATAGCCTGGATTAATGTCAAATTGATATTGTACCTATTATGTATAATATCATTTTTTGTTAGTGAAGACAATAATTATTCGTGAAATCCCCACTGCATGTGATTTTCTCATAATAACCCTACTAAATGGTATTACATTTTTAATCACTCATTTTTACCTAGAAAACCATATATAAGACATTAAGCACCTCAGCATTATAAAATTTACTTATAAAACAGCTTTTTTACTTAGATATAACAGTGCAATACCAGTCTAGTAACATTCATAACATGTTATTCATCGTATACAAACAGACCGAAGTAAAAATACACAATCTAGTAGACAGCGATTAAAAAAATATAATAGAATTCAGAACACGGTGTTTATTTTAAAATTCAATGATCTACAGTTTCAAGAATGATAATTTCCAGAAATAGTTCTAGCTTTGTCCTTCACCACAATTGTATTACTTAAAGTAGGTATATGTACCTACAATTTATGTAAGTACCTACTTCCTTCATGATAGGAGGATACCTATATTATTTATTCTATTGCAACAGGAAACAAATGTATTTAATACTAGTAACCACTGGTGACTTTTTTCACGTCTACATAAAATGTAGCCTATGTTACTCAGGGATAATGTAGCATTCTAATTGTGAAAGAATTTTTTAAATTGATCCAGTTGTTTTTGAATTTATTCAATACAAACATACAAAAAATACAAATCTTTCCTCTTTATAATATTAGTGTAGAAGTGTAAATGTAGATTGCTTGTATTTCAAAGTCTAACCTGCACGAGCTGTCACCGCCGCCAGTAATCAGATTGATGCTTTGCCAGTCGACATCTAAGCACCAGACCACACCACCGTGGCCATTGAATGTGCCCAGACGTTCCCCGTTCAAGGACCACCAAACATTTGGCTTCGAGTCCTTAGCCGCGGAAAAGAGCAAGTCACCCTCTCTATTGTATTTGATCTGTGTTATGGCACGCTCGTGCCCTTGCAGCATAAGAGGTTTCTGAAAAATTCATGAGAGTCATGAGTTCATGTTTTTACAACCTATACACTTCATGTTTTAGTCAAAAATCACTTTGCTTTTCAACACTGAATAGCACTAGGTGAGATTATATGTAAAGAGAAGTGGCATTTACCATTTTTTATGAGTTTTACACGATAAAACTAAATAAAATTGAAATTATTTACGATCTGACATGTGGCAAGCGGTAGACTTTTTTGACAGAAGAACGGGGTAGAGAGTGGAAAAAAATGATGCATACACACAGATAATAAAATAAACATGAAAATTTATTTATTATTATTTGTTTTGATTAACATTTTTGCCTTTATTAGTAATTCAACTTGTAAATGAATAATATATCAAAAACCTAATGTAATCACTTTTTTACTATGGCAATGTAACGTTTTCTTGATTTAGTTCTGCTATTCGTTGATAGATGGCAAGGAATACAAAGTTACAAGATGTTTCCAGTAGATGTCACTATTTTTTTTTTAAACGGGCAAATGCCTTTATTACTGAAAACAAACTACATACACTCTACTTACTAAAACTAAACTAACTACATACAAGGAGAAGCAATTGAACAACCCATAGACCATTAAAGGCCTATAGGTAGCTCAAATGCTCCAACCCACTACCAGTTGGCAGCGTACCCAAGAAGCTGGCAGTATTGCCCCGTTGGAGTGCAATACTGATACGTTGAGCCAAATAAGTCCCAGCATTTTGGTCATGCGTCGCATCAATCAGGCGCTCTGACAAACTTTTGAAAATACGATGAGCTCCCGGTCCCCACGGACCCAAAGTCTCCACACCAAACGGCTCAAATATGTATTTCCGCCGCTTGAGCTGCTCGGCTGAATTAGCCGCCGCGCCAGCCTTATTCTGCGTCTCCGGAAGATGTGACGGCGCCATAGTATCGACGCAAGTAGCGTCCCACACTAGAGGCCGCCCCAACTTCCAGGGGATCAGGGTCATACCGTCAGGTCTTTTACTATCGTCACGCATTAGACCATTCGGTTCGAGAATGGCTGCAACATTAACGCTGGTAAAAGCCCGGCGGATGATATCGTTAAGACTGGCGTGACGCAAAATTCGACCGGCACTTCTGGAACATGAGAGACCGTGGTGACCGAGTTGATCAACTGCAGTACCACACTGGCAACGATGGGCTTCATAACACCTTGCACCCAGACGTAAGCTAATAGCAAGACGGAAAACAGATGGGTCTAATAAATTGCCAGTATTAAAAAAAATATAAACGTCACTATTAGTTATAACTTTAGGTACAGTTATATTTTACAGGTACATAGTCGTGGTAGAACTTAAAAATGTTTTTTACCGATTTATTATCTTTGTTATCTAAGTATTATAATGTAGTGAACACTGTAGAATCTGAAATCTGTTTCTTGTTTAATTTAATCTAAAATACTTTTCTCTATTTATTCAACCTAGTAGAGCCACAGATTACTAAGGGACAGAAGCATCACTCCGCAAAGAAATTTAAACAAATAGCGACTCGTGCTATGACGCAATAAAATTCAATTCAGCTCGCGTAGCGCTGCATACCTACCAGTCATATTAACCTACAGAGCGCCTCTTTTTCCATCGCATAGCTTTTATCTCTTCTGACGCGGCACGTGTAACGACGCGCGACCCGCCGTCGGTGTCCAGCTATGTACTTGTAGATTCGTACCTACAGTGCGTAGTGCGCTAGGTCTGGTAGAGCTCTAACTACTTATCGGGTTTCCACCATATCTTAAACAGGAGGAATTGTCAATAAAAACGAAAAATATTTCACATACATTTTATTTTCTTATATTATTAACCATTGATTTCCAAGAGTACAACTAAAAAACAAAAATTAAAGTACAAACACGTTATGCATCGCTAACTTAACACAACTGTAGGTAACTTCTCTTGGCAAACCAGTACACAATCTTTGACTACACACGGCGCACCACTCGTACGAGTCGAAACAAGACAGAGTAGGTATGTATTTAACAGTCTCTGCATACCTTAACTTGATCTAAGTGCTACCGTCAAAAGCTGAAGTTATATCGAAATTAAAGTTGACTTTCACAGTAAGTATCAAAATCACAAAACACAAAATAAGCGAATTTGTTTTAAATTACGCTCAGTACATATCCCTAACTTAAATTCAGATACCTACTTGCATTGTGTTTTAATGACTGACAGATTTCGCTGTACATTTTGCAAAGTGTCGGTTACCTTCGCTTCTACACTTCAACCTTTAACAGCGCACACATAACAGCCTTTAACCATCGAGAACAGTACAGCAATCTGCACTAAAGTGATTTGCTACACATAAACATAGAACCTTACGGTATTGATAATACTTAAAAGTATATAAGTAGGTCTGAAAGCGATATAAGTCTTGACATTGAGCGAGCCCAACTAAACACGTGGATACAGCACACTCAACCAACATTGAACTCTTAAATTTAATTAAAATTTGACTATGAAAAAATTCTATTTACCGAGGCACTTCCAGTGATACCTACTGCGTGATTTCAGTGATTCTCGACAGCTATTGAAAAGGTGAAGACAAATCTAAACGACAGAAAGTATTGTAGTAAAAGCGAAACGTGTTTGTTTATGTAACTGTAACAAAAGTAGGTAATCATGTACTATGACGTAAACAGATATTATATGTACTTAGAGTTCAAATATCCATCTGCGACATGTAAGTAATTTTTATACAACAAACACTCGTCAACGTTTTCAAATATATTTTTCTCTTACGACATTACACTCAATTTCGTAATTTAATTTTTAATACAATGTCTAATTACATAAAACATTCTCATTCATCTTATTACCCGAGATACTTGACACGCTGTATTTATACACAACAAACCTTACTCTAAAAATGTGAAAATATTTCGTCACAATATCTTAGACGTAATTAATTATTCTCTTATGGACTGTAAAGAAATTGTGAAATGCATCAAGTTTTTGTTACACTCTTATATATATATTAACATTATTATGTTTATTACATTACTATATCAGTCAAAATATTTTCGCGATATCAACTACGAACCGACCGCTGGCAGGCTTGCCATATATCAATAGGTTTAATTGGGACATTATAGCACGTATAAGCATATTTTATAGTATTACATTAATTCAGTAAGTAGGTACTTTGCTTTGGGGTTCACTCCGCAGCGATACTCTGAATAATTGTCACATTATTTCCAGAATTTCTAAAATGTCTAGCTCAAACCAGAGGTCGGTTTCGACCGTTTCATATCTCGGATCACGTCATCCCGAGATCCGCGGCTTTTTCAATTACGTTAAAATCATAACAGCAAGCGAAGCAAATCATAGTACAACATAGTACACTGTTTTGGTCAGTCAATTTTGATAAAAAGTTTATATTAAAATACTTAAGATTCATTACATTTAATAGGTAAAGAGGCGAAGGAAGCCGTAACCCAAGTTCAGCAAACAATTTTGAGGAGCAAAGAAGAGCGAGTGGCTTTCTTAAAGTGAAGCATTATTTAATTGTATTTACATAGTATTATGAATGTAGCCTCAGCGGGCTTTCCGTTGACTAATCTAATTAGGTACTCGCCAGTAATGCGCCAATTTCATTGTTTATTTACTAACAATACTAACCTTTGTACAACGCCAATAACATCATTACAAGTTTAATTACCATTTTGATACAATGCCGTTAGTTTCAACTTAACAATAACGCTATGATACTAACAAAATAAGTGTCAATATTACTTACATACATTATCATTTACATACGTTAGTAGAACGATGCACAATCCGCAATTATAGTTACGTTTTATCCATCATGTTTAAAAATCTATAAAGGCATCTTTACCTCAGACTTTAGATTTAACACCGCCGTCGTTCTGATGGTGTTGTTATCATCTACTTAATTATAGTTAAGTTATAAAACGAATAAATAAATATAGTTACCGAATTGGCGTGCCTTTCACACGTAGTGAGACCGAATCGGACCGAGCGACCGACTGAGACTGTACGAGACTGCCAGAGACCGAACGAGACCGTACGAGACTGCCAGAGACCGAACGAGACCGTACGAGACTGCCAGAGGCCGAACGAGACCTGCCGTATCGCATCGGTCGTATCATGTTTCATGGAACGTGTATCCCGATATGCTATCACTGTACTATCACAATTAACTAATAATTTCACCGACGTAGTTAACTTAATTAATAAGAAAATTATATAACAAAAATTTATTGAAAAACTAATTAGGCATTTCATGGCAGTATCGTAACTGGTTGTATTCAAACTAATTACAATTTACAAAATACATAACTAACACTTAACTAATGGTAACACGATGAGGAACGGACGTCTGTCGCTCAATCAGGTAACAGATTATTTAAATTAATTTAGTCGTTCATAAGCGACTAACGACTGTTTGTTGAAAGCTTCAGTCGGAAAGACATCTCACTTTCATTGTTTAGCTAATAAACGGAAAAGTATAGTTATGTCTACAAAATCATAACGTGAGTGTAGCTGTTTTATATTTATAATAATATATCTTTTTATGAACTTTAAGTTTTGATTGTTGATTAAAAGCCGGTTTAACACATCCCACCTGTACAATAAATCATTGTAAAATAATTATTATTTAGGATGAACGTAGCATGCTCTCCTTGTTTTGGTGGTTTAAACGCGCTAGCTGGTGGTATAAAAGCTATTAGCATGTTTCCTTGCTGTTCAGTAGTATGTGCTATCCAACTAACTGCGATTAAAGTGCAAAACTATGTTTACTTTGGATGCCGAAGTCGATCGTGACGATTTCTTACCAAGACCCTAATTAACTAGAACCTAAGTCCTTAGAACGAACTTTTTGGTTGTAATTACTTAAATTTAAAGATGGCGTACACCGCCCCCTACATTTAATGGTAACTGTTCACCGTTGATGGAACGTTTATTACAAATTTTAACATTAACAATTAATACGATTTTAACGATTACGGCAAATGCCGTTTAAAGAAGGCAGTCAATATCCGACAGTATTTGTAAGATAGTTTAATTATATGCGAAACATGATTTTTTTGTGATTATATGATACTTTATTAAATAAATTAGTTAATTATTTATTAAGAACATTAATGACGGTTAGTAATGATAATGAATATAATGATATTACATAATGAATGAAGATATTCTTTTGATGGTCGATAGAAAACATTTCGAGGGCTGATGCAATGATTTCATGAAATGCATGTGGCTGATGCATGTGCCTTTAATGTATCCGTAACATGTTTTTGAAAATGAATTATATTATACTAAAACATGCTTAAATAACACACAAATTACTTAAGCAGGAGTCTAGTAAGCGAAATGAAAAATAGAGCGAAATGAAATCAATTAACGTTTTGACAAACGACAATTAATTAAGAATTTGAGTATCTGAACACCGATATAGAACATTGAGCATAATTTACAAATTGAACACATCAAAGGAAGCAAAGTATAAGATTAGATAATCTTTTAAGCACCTACAACGGGTACGGAAACACACTAGCGGACACAAAACAACAAATATCTAAAGTATTGGTTTTCGTCCGTGTTCAACCGGCAGCTTACGTTCTAGTAAGACCAAAGTACTAATGAAACACATGCACAAGTGATAAGAACGAAACATGCACAATTTAGAGTAATCCAAAATATTGACAGTAAAAATGCATAAGTTGTGACTAAAAGAGACGCGCGACCTCACGCTACTTGGTTTGTGTATTACAATTACAGTTGTATACAAGCAGTCTTGGAAACTGAGAGTAGGTACTTACTGCTACTTACGTTAAGAACAAGTCATATAAAATTAAATTAAAAATTCTTCAATATTACACACCCAATAATTTTAGCCTACACGTTAATCCTAAATACAAAATGCAAACTAAAACAGCAATATTTCATATACAAGAAACAATTCTGTCTAAAACAACGTCTTAATTTAAATTTACGCTATATTTACAGAAATAATATATTATGCGATTTATAGACTGACGAAAAAATTTAAATAGTAACATATGAATATATTTTAATCTATTTAACACTACGTCGTGTACGCTACCACGTATAAAACACGCAATCAAGTCCCTGGTACCTTACGATGCTATTTTTTTCATAATAATAAATCAGTCTGTCATTTGGGACGTTTTAATTCCTCTACTAAACATTAAACCAATCATAACGCACGACAACATGGTATAAGTGACGCACTGTCCTCGCATTGTCTTATCACTGGACTGTCCTGGCACCAGGTTGACTCCGAACTTAAGCTCCGTAGATGACAGGAGCCATTGTGACTGGGCACTTGGACGGCGCCCGTCAGTCGTCAGGGTACTTAGACAAGGCCCGTCAGTCGTCAGGGCACTAAGACAAGGCCCGTCAGCCGTCAGGTGCGTTTGTACGAACACTTGTGCTGAGTTGGTGCTGTGAACACAGGTTGGTGTGCGCGGTGCCTGAGACGAGAGTCGCGGGAGCCAGCTCGACGAGTGTCGAGACTAGACGCCCTGCTGCGCCATGTACTATCTGATCTCGGCTGAGTTCAGCACGAAGGGCACGTAGAACATCTTACTCTCGAGTAGCAGGTTCGCCGCCGCTTGGATCTGAAACAATAAACAGATATTTAGTACAATGAACAACTTTTAATGTATTCAGGTAACGTCGGGCAAGGTGATGAGTCAAGGAATTTCGGGAGTTATTCAGCAAAACAGTTGAAGAAGAGTTGAAGTATTTCAAACGCACATATTAGGTGATAACTATATATACACTTGTTTGAGACCATCTCAGGCAAAGCGCCATAGCGCGCGTGAAGAGCTAAGCTTTGCTGGCATTAGATTTTCCTATTTTCCAATGGAATAGGTACCTACAATAGTTGGTTCTATTAAGCTGCAGAGGCAATGAACCTGCCAAGTTAAAGTACTTCAGCATAGAAGTCAAGTGAAAACGACTCAGCTTTGGAAAGCTGCGATGGGACTTTCTATTGCAAATGTAACGGAGTTTACAATGAGACTGGATGATAAATCTGGTATCTAGATTATATAAATTGCACTGATAATGTTGTTACAGAGTTTCACCATTAGTGCGCGTTTCGTTCACGAATAGTAAATATAAACAATAGATCGACCAACACAGATATGAGCTTTTAGAAAGGAAGGTAACACAACTTCTGATAAGGTTGAAATTCCTTTTCAAAGAAATGGTGCTACTTTTAAACCCTGTATAGTTCTACTTTAAATACTGTATAGATCCCGTGTGTCATAACACGGTGAATTTGAAATTTTATACGAACTACTTGCGTAAAGGATTTTTGTAGGCACTATTAAATAATTATATAGTATATTTAATAGTACCTACTGAAATACTAAAGACCCCAACTACAAATAAAACTTGTGGTATGATATGGCAGCGCCCTCCTCCCAGGACAGAAGTTTTTTTTTTATTAAATTAGCGATTTCACGTACTATACGAACTGCCGGACAAGTGATGTCAGGATGACAAAATGGTTGACAGGATCAGAATTGCATGAGTTTTGTAGGGACCACAGGACTATGTTGGAGTGATTGGACATCGGCTCATAATGTGGAGAAAACGAGTTCTATTTCCGCTACAAAAGAAATTATTGCACGGAAAATTCAACATTATTTATTTCATGCCTGGTTGTGGAGTCATGGTCCTCATTCCCTATATCCCTGGTTTATATAGTTATATAGTTACAGGCAAAGCGGAAGCTAAGATGTAAATCGCATTTATCGAGCAGTATTATTGAAATGAAGTTTCTGGTGATGAAACTGGTGACATCAAGATGATGATGAGGCTCCTTACCTCAGGTATCCTTGCGAACAGCTCCTGCAGCCTGCCGGGGTGGTGCGGCGCCGCGTGCTCCAGGAAACTGCGCAGAACTTGCACGTACCGATCCTGGATGCTTTCTAGTTCCACTTCTGCAACAAAGGAGGGAAGACTTTACAATACAATACAATTACACTTGAATGCATAAAACACAGAGGAGTTTAGTAAAGGAATACTATAGTCCTAATAATATCAGCTCATTTTATCCCACTTCCTACTTAATATTATGAATGCGAATGTTTGTGATGGTTCGATGGATGTATGTTACTCAATTACGCAAAAACCAATGAACGGATTTTGATGAAATTTAGAAAGTACCCAGATAGTTTTTATTATTAGAGGAGAAATTATATCCGAAATTCCCTCTGAATTTCCATATCTATCGCAGTGGGGATTGCCGGAATAACATAGGGGGGTTAGGGCAAATAGGTGATAGATTTTAAATTGTTTAACTAATTGTCCAAACTGTAAATAAGTACCTAGGTAAATATATTTTGAAGATGTTAGAGCAGCTGACATTCAATTAAAATGGAACATTAAAAAAAATATCTATAGTTACAATAAAATTAAAGTTATAGTTAAAGTCCTAAGCATGTTATTTTTTTATTTTATGCTCGTACGGACTTTTATAATAATGTCTTTGATTTGCGATACGGACCTACACCGAGTAATTATTTGCATAAATTAATTTGATATTTCATTATGTAATTATAGCTAATGGACTGTTGACATTCGTCGTCCACGCTTTGAAAGAAAATTGCTAGTTCATGCTCAAAAGTTCAACTTCTAAATTAAATAACGCATAATAAGCAGCACAACGTAGAAGGTAGCTGCATCCCTAATAGCAGCATATCTAACGAATTAGCTAATAAAATTTTTGCATAAAAATAGCGGTATGGCATTGGACTCTATTGATTTTATTTCCCGTCGTCATGCAACTGTGGTTCAACTACTCGCCGCTAGATGGCGGCGCACGGTCGCGGTGAACTGTGGCACGGGGCGCGCGGTGCGGCGGTGACGTCACTCGCTCAGTAGGTCACTCCGATAGCGGGGCAACGACCGCGGCTAGCCGTTGACCTCCGCTCGGTTGCTCGCGTCCTTACTACACCCGTCTCTCTCTCGCGCGCGCCTTTCCACGATATTGTGCGCGCAATGCTTTGCGCGTCGTTTTATTGCAACTCAGTTTTAATTGATGTTTGTTTTACGGTAACCGAGCGGAGTGATATTGATGAATACGATTTTTTCGTTCAGATTATGATATAACAGCAGTATTATTTTGTTTATTTTTTTATTTAGGTACTTATACATTTTATATTGACTTGGCTGAATCAGACTTGAGTTTCATTGCCATTCGAATGAATTGTGTAGAGACTCCTGTTTAAAAAAACACTGCGTTTTGTTTCTGCTCTCGATTATAACATCAATTTAAACTTTTTAACAGATTTTCTAAGCTATTCACGAGTAAATAGCATGCAAAAGTTGGTTTATTTTCACCATTGACATGTAAATTACGCAAACTGCGCTAGACTGAGCGGCAATGCGCTCGACTTGCGCTCAGCGGCTCAGAGCGCAAAAGAGAAAGTGTTGCTTCCGCGTACCGTTTCCCGACGAGAGTGAAATGCTGTCCCGTTATAGTGACGTAACCGTATCTATTGCTGTTCGCTGTTATGCGCTGGCGCTGTGTGAGAGCATTGGAGTATTCACTCGCATTTTCCGGTTATAAATTTCCCATGGTGTCATTATTTATTATTTCACACGTAGTTCCCATTAGGTATCCATTTTATTAAGTGGCAATAGTAATGCAAATGTCAACCTAAGGTGGCGTTGACGTCTACAGTTGTTTCAAAAAAATGTAATAGCTTCAGTACCTATGCAATAAAAAAAACTTGTTTCTTGAGTTGGTTCTATTTATTTTTAGAAAGCTGCTCTAAATTAATTTCTGGCGAGAGATGAAAAATGATGTAGTACGAATTTGTTGTTATTTTCAAGATAACTGTTGCTTCTTGTTATTTAATTACTTGACACTGGCTGAACGCACAATCTGTGCGATACCACATTTAAAAAAAAACACGTCTTACATTACAAAGTTATGGTCTAAAAGGCATACTCGTAGTTATCTCAACAGAAAAGCAAGTATAGCCAACATTGAATCCAATAGTTTAAAATTCGATTGCTCAACACCACACACATAATTTGCACGCACACATAGACGTTGTAAGGTTATAACCGTCGCGTCGGCCGCGACCGCGTCGCTTGCGCAAGCGCTTTCCATTTCACCGGTGCCGGTGGTATCTGCACTTGCTTTACTCGGCTCTTATTATACTGACATAAATAATCTTCTCAAAAAGAAACAAAAAATAAATAAATTAATACGATATAAAATATTGCGCTCGAGCTGGAATGTTTTTTTAAATCACTGGCAACATCACCAATCAGTTTTTTTAAACCTCTTTTTCAGATGGCGTAAAGTAGTTTTAATTTTTTATTGAAAAAAAATATATACCTACTCTTTCTTTTATACTAAGAGCATTTTTTTTATCGAACATAGTTTTTATGTACGCTAATTACTCCAAACCTATTAAACCAATTTGTGTCCGATATAAATTGGTTAAAATCTAAAGATGCACTTAGGAATCTCTTGCAAAAGGCTGGTTTCGTATCATGATGATTCATATTATAAAATTAAAAGTGTAACGTAGGTACCTGAAATTTACTTTCGATACATTTTTTTTAAATATATTTATTGGGGGGAGGCCTTTGCCCAGCAGTGGGACATAATAATAATTTATTACATTGTAGGTACTTTAATTCAGACTAATTTTTTTTTTGTAATTTCATCCTTTTATTGAATCTTAAAATACATTGTAACAGTATGATTTACAACTCCTAGTATTTACAAAAGAATATCAATTGAAAATTAGCACTTGTCTGGTGGTATCATTAGAGAACCCTGAACCCCACACTAGGGTGACCTGTGAATTAGGTACATAATTAGGAATCTCGCAATCAAATATTTAAGGTAGAGATATGTACTGAATCTATAATTATTAAGTAATAATACAAACCTACCTTAATAATGTCTGTCAATCAAGGATGATTCGATTTAAAATGACTCTTACCTACTGCGCATTAATTCTCGAATATGCGCACTTACTTAAAAGGCTACTAAATAATCTGTGACTTTTAATTATTCATACCAACCCATAGTATTGGAGTTTACTTTCGCAAACTCAGAATTAGCTCATGAGTACTAGGTATCCTTAGTAGGTATAAATACCTACTATTGTTTGTATAGGCGAGTCAATTTGGCCATAAATAGGTTATCGCATGTATCAATTTGAAGGCAATTCTCTTCGATAGTTCTCACTCCAATGAGCGAGTGAATAAAAGTGAGGTAAGTATTAACTGAATGATGGTTCTGTAAAATATGGTCCAGACTATTACGAAACCATGTAGGTGGGAGAACATTATGATGGCAATAGAGATAATTATAGCTATTTTCAACTTTATGTTTATGGACAATGGTCGAAATAGTACGTCATAGTAGGTTGCATTCGAGTCTAAAATGAAGAGTTTCGAAATTTTTACATTGCAATTTCCATAATGTCTTAGAAAAACAGTGCTTTCAAGTCAAAAATAGAGATATCTCTATCGTAGCTCACCTCGTTGATTTCGAATTGACAGTCTCATAAGAAGACTAATTTTTCTTTTTTTAAAGAATACAATACAATACAATAATACTTTATTGATCACCAAAACAGGAAACAGAAGTTTACAGTTACAAATAATAGTGGTAGAACAATGGGCGGCCTTATCGCTATGTGCAATTTCTTACAGGCAACCTTTGAATGGACAGGAATAAAATGGTAAAAATTTGCGGTCAGTTGGTGTATGAAGTAATTACCTAATATAAAATATATAATTTAGTAAATACAAAACTTCAAAAAATATAATAGTATAGACATAATAATACAATGAATGATTATTATGAATCTATAAGTAAATTACTTTTCGCTAAAAATTAACAAGTAAATCTAATTTTTAATAAAATAAAAGGCTAAATAGATGAAAAACTAATCTATTAACAAATTTTTCTAAAAATGTCAGATATATGCATCTACGTTAGTAGGTATGTTTGTCGAACTTATTACGAAGGTGTTGTTATAGACGCAGTACGCAACTACGCATATCTAAAACATAATATAACATTTATTTACGCAACACAATACAAACAGCTACATTTTCGAGCTATGGTACTTCAGTTTGATAAACAGTAGAACTTATGCCGGCGCGGTGAAAATAATTTTCTAGCATAGCGCTCGCGCGTGCATTTGACCTAGTTACGGCAATGCGATAACACAGGATGTCATAGTTTTCCTACTAGCGGATTGAGGGGCCACGCTGGTAGCGCATTCTGTAGGCGCAATTTAGACAGTTGCATTCTCTCTGCTCAACTGATTCGTCAATCTTTCACTGATTCTTCAATGTCCAAACGGTGAGCGGAACAGTTTTTTTAAATAATGTATGGTATTAATATCAATGCATAAGGGATGCAAAGTTTTCCTGCTGTTTGAGAGGTGACGCCGCTAACGACGCTTACGCATTCTCTTGACGCAATTTAGTACTTTTGCTAAATTGCGCCAACAGAATGCACTAGCATAGCATTTTCTCTGCTCAACAGATTCGTCAATCTCTGCGCGACCGTACTTTTAAACATATTTTTATTTATTTGATATCAAATGATGTCATAGATTTCTAATTAGCTGATTGAGGGGCGACGATGCTGATGATACTAGCGCATTCTGTTGGCACAATTTAGTAAAATGTACTGAGTTACATTCATTCTGCTCAACTGATTTAAGAGTGTAAAAAAACGCGAACGAAACACAGACATCCCCGATAATTTGATAACATTTAAGTATAGGATATATTTTTTTACTAATTTATAATGAGCGTGCTAACAGGGTCGACTAGTGATGCCAGCACATTCTGTAAGTTCAATTTAGTAATCCTTGCATTTAAATGTTCACAGTTTGAAACTAATTCTCAAATGGAATTTCCCGCTAATTTATTTCTTCTTTTCATCTAACTCCACTTATTCCTGTTCACAGTAAAGATATCAAAACAGTCTCGATGCTTTCCTTATCGATGTATCAAGTAACTCTCGCCTGCAACCGGGCCACACGTACCATAAACCATAATATATTAACGATCTCCGCGCTCAGATCACTTCGCACTGAAGCGTATCGCTGATCACGAGGAGGTTTTATTCGGCCATTGTTGTTTGGCAGCTACGTTTGAATTTGGAATGCAGTTGGCGAATCGAATACAGGCATCGCTGATGCCGAAAGAAACAATAAACCGATTATTTATTTTCGCATACTCGCAGAGGAACCCAAGGCAGTGTTTAATTTCTTACTTATAGTTTCCTTGAATTTGTACAGCTGAGTGCATGGAATTTGCCAGATGTTATGAGCTAAACTAGGAGTTCTATGAAACTAGATAATTCGTTCATAAAATTTTGTTAGTGACAGCTACAATTTATCATGGCGATTGGTGATATTTTTTATTGAGGAATGATGATTTTCGACCGACTTCAAAAAGGAGGAGGTTCTCAATTCGACGGTATGTTTTTATGTTTGTTACGCGATTACTCCGCCAATTGTGAATTGATTTTGATGATTTTGGGTAGGTCATACTTCATAGGTGGTCCCATATAATTTTTATCCAAATTGATTTAGCACTTTCTGAAAAAATAACAAAATCAAAAAATATAAGTTATGTCTTGAAGTCCGTTTTTGTTTTTTTTCTAAAAAAAATTATTATTTCTGCTGCATTCCGCTAGATGACTTTAGTTTCAACCAATTATTTTTAAGGTTTCAAACGTATTCTTCAATTTTATTAGCGAATGACACTAAAACTTAACATTCCGTAATATTTGAACCTCGATAACTATAGTTATTTCAAGAACAAAGCGTGCTGCATTAGCTCTGCGTACGATTTATATTTAGTGTCCCTAACCAGCCCCAACTTCACGGTAAACTCACGCTATAAGTATTTCTACAGAACTTATATATATCTACGTATAGGTATTTAACAAGCCGATACTACGTTGTAAAATAGCTGGATTGCGTAAATGGCCGACCTACAATGAATGGACAGTGCACCCGTTACCTGGACTGTCTAGGTAGGACTTATTAGATTGCGACGAAGTAAAATAAAATAAATAACGCCCAACGATCACATACATAGATCCTGACCCCTAACTAGGATTTCCTGTATCTAGGGAACCAGGAACTATGATGACCATGGTCCCACAACACCCAGACACGAAACAAATGCTTGCGCTTTTTTTTCTGTGCACAAACATTTGTCCCGTCGTGGGAATCGAACCCGCAACCTCAGTGGTGTATGAGATTTGAGCCAACCTGCCCAACCACTACACCACAGAGGCTGTCTATAACTGCTGAATACGTGATGAGACGTTTTATCCCTATATCTTTACATTTTTCAGTTCTTTTTATGTAACTGAGTGATGAGATAGCAAGTCTTCCGTCGGATGGTAAGCGCCACGCCTGCCCACAATTGCAATTCCACCCACAGAACTTTTAATATCATGCAAAGCATTACGTAGCACTGCTTTGCACCTATCACCCTGAGATATCAGATATTATACTAAATCTATATTTTAATTTGATGTGACTAATTATTATAATGTAAATTTCAATGTTTTAATACAAATAATTCTATTCAAATTGATAATTACGTAATTCAATTTTTTTAATTCCATATATATTAATGACATAACAAAATATTATAATTAAGACTTGCCTAGAATAACAAACTTTGTTACTATGGTGAATAAATTATTGTATTCTATTAAGTCTTATAACCCCAGTAATTTCGTATTGGCTACAATACCCTTCAAACCGGAACACAGTAATGCTTGCGTAATACTGCTTGGCGGCAGAATAACTGACAAAGGTGGTACCTAAACAGGTAAAAACAGGTAATATACAACCTCTACGTGAGTGAATCCGCGGCTACAGCTAGTAAAATAATGGTGATATAACGGGTAAGGTAATGTGAAGTGGGCTACACCATGCCACGCACTCTCATCAAGCGGGCTATAACTGGATTACAGCCTGCGGTGCGTTGACACACTAATGTAATGGAGCGACGCCTTTCAGACCTTCCGAGCATGGAGCATAGTGCCACAGAGTGTTAGTTCTTAACACTCTGTGGTTGAACTAGCAACTTGTGTAAAGTTCTGGGTAAAATTACGAAATGAGAACAAACGAAAAACAACAAAAAATCCTGTAACTGTAGAATTGCATAGACAGTAGCGCACTATCACTGGGTCAGATAAGCTTGTGGCACTGTGGCACTATATACATGGAGAGCTGTTCTGCCTACTTTTCCATGAATCACAATTCACCAGTCACCACTGCGGACCGGGAGCAGAGGCTATGATTGGTCGGTAAAGAGGATAGATTGCTCACACAGTAGTGCTGCACTGTTTTCGCGTACGGCAAATATTGGGTAGAAATTGTTAATATTTAGTAAGTAAGTGAGCCCGGTTGCGCAGTCTAGTCGTTTTTATAGTCTTTGCCTTCCAAGCTTTTTATGAAGACGTGCTTTTTAGGAATTTGGCAGGAAGTCGGCTGAACGAATTTTGATGAAATTTGGTATAGTTTTTTTTTACTCTTAATAGAACTATGTTTGGCCACTAACTCGCCTGATGTGAAGCGATGACGTGGCCTAAGATGGAGCACATAGCACATAGTGATACTCTTATTCCCGGAATAACACATAGGATATTTTCATCCATAGAACGTCACTTATCCGCTGGTGAACTCGCAAGATGCGCCTAGTATGACATATTTTGAATCCTTTTAGAGCTAATACTTGACCCTGGCGAAACTAAATGCACAAACTATTCTGAGGCAATAAAAAAAAAATATCTCCGTGCTTTTTAGCATTGCAACAACGTATAATTTATTATTACTTCAACATAATATAACCTAAAGTGAATGACCATTTTGAGGATGGAATTATAGCAAATTATTTCATATATGGTTTTATAATTGATGATCCTCAACATTATATTGTGTCATGCAAAATGTACGAACCACATTTGCATTTTGAATTTCAAAAGCTAAGCTAAATTAGGCGAGGTCAAATAAAAAACTGCATAGATATCTCTTCTTAATCCGCACGCTTTGGGGTTTTGCTGAAAACCAGCGTCGGGTGTCAAATAACGACACTTGACATTTGTGCTGAGCCAAAACTCCGTTTAGCACCACTAGTACCTTTGTTCTCATATAAGTTTAAACGGTTGTGACTTTTTGGCGGGAAGTGAAAAGTGATCCAGTTCACCTAAACAGGTGTTATTTCGAGTGATCATCGAGAGTGTTTTTCTCTATTTAACGGAAAATAAAACAAAATAAAGAAAAACATTGCTTTTCACGTTCCTACAAAAAATTCATGGAAAGCTTGAAAAAGTTCCACCACTTTATTGAAGCACTAGGAATGACATTGATTTTGACTACAATCCGATAGAAATCATTGTAATGTTTACAAACTATCAAATAAAAACTTCGTAAGACAAGGCGGTATGGTCCTAGAGACTTTAGCCTGCCCAAACGGTTGAATTTAAAAAGAAAAAATTAAACTGTTGTCTCTGGATACTGTTAATTTATTTATTTTTTATATATATATCAATAAAAAACTACGTAAGACAAGGCGGTATGGTCCTAGAGACTTAGCCTGCCCAAACGGGCGAACTAATAAAAATAAATTATTTTTTTATATTTCTGTTTTTTTATATAGTTAGTTTTTTGATTTTGTAGTCGTCAAATGAATGTTTTTCTTTCATTTATTTTCTTTCTTTTCTTCTTTAATTATAAACTATTTCGCAATGTAGATTTTTATTATCTAGACTGAACCTCACTTCTTTTCTTATTAGACCTATCATTTGAGGTAAGAAATCAATAAGTAAGAAATCAATAAGAATGAAGTAGGAAAGCTGCTACTTTTAAAATGCTTACAGAACTCAATAGCCATAAATCGCTTGTATTTACAAACAAAACGTGTCGTTTCAATTTATTGACATAGCCTCAATAAGTCGGCCCAAATGCCTAACGCGGTGAAAGGTTATCCGGTAGCTTAATTTATTTGTATAACTGACGTCAATTATTATTAGTTTAATATATGAAATTGGTATAAATATTTCACCTACTTTCATTATCTTTGCTTTTAATTAAATTGTTCTCGAATATCCGAAGCTTGCAGCTGTTTTTTTGGGTGTCACTCTAGATTTATTAAAACAAGAAAAACATGAAAGCATCGACTCACCCTGATTCAGCAGTATGTAGACCTTCAAGCACACGTACTCCTCCATCCTCAGCTGGATGCGTCTGAAGACGCATGTGATCTGTGTCATCTTCTCCACGACCAGGCCGACGTCAAGCCGTAGCTGTTCCAGCGTGATGGGTCGTCCCATCAGGGAGGTGAGACAGCTTTGAAGTGTCCGTAAGTTGGCGTTCACCTGGAGGAAGACATTAAATATAAAATAGTAGCTGCGCTTCACGGTTACAGCCGCGGCTTCTCGGGATAAAAAGTAGTCTATGTCTTTTTCTAGGACCTACATAAGGTATCTGCATACCAAATTTAATCAAAATCTGTTCAGTAGTTTTTGCGTGATTGAGTAACAAACATCCATCTTTCCATCCTCACAACCTTACGCACATGAAAATGGTTGTCTCTTTATGGTTGAGACACTCACTCTAAAAACAGTGAAGGAAAACATCGTGAGCAAAACCAACATGTCCAAGAATGCCATAGTTCAAGGTCATGTGCCATCCACCAACCCACACTGGGCCAGCGTGGTGGACTATGGCCCCATACTCTCTCTATGAAAAAGTGCCAGTGTCCCAGCAGTGAGGAAGTAATGAGCTGATGATGATGATGAGGTTTCATCAATGTCCTATGTCACAAGTCTCGATGTCATTTTCACCTCTATGTGGCGCCAGCACTAAATTTCATGTTCCTAGTTTTTGACACAATCTTCTAGTTTCTAACCTTAACCTGTATGGGTCGGGCCGTTTTACTTAATTTTTCAATGTTAAAATCTATTTTAGTAGATAAGTGGATAAATATTTCACGTGGTTACTTGGGTATTGGCAGCATTTTAAACACTTTATTATTACAACATTTTTAAGTTCTATTTTTATATCTTTTGTTAGGTTATTGGTGTACAATAAAAGTTTTTTATAAGGCTTTACAGAGCTTGTAGCAAATAAATTTTACATAATTATTATAATCTAGGGTGGCTGAATAAGGACTTTTAAATTATCTTCTCACAGAAACTATTGAGCTTTACTCTAAGTACTGTCTATCATTTTTAAATCAGTTTTATAGTTCCACCAGGTCTAAACGGAAGGGCATAGTCCTATTGAACACATACTGAGTTTAAAAAATGCACTCTCATTTATGATGAAATCATCTAAAAAAATTAAAATGCAAATGCAATTTTTTATGCATACAAATCATGTAGACTGTTTCTACGTAATCCAATAAAAGCGATGTATCGCTTAAACGATCCTAAGAAACTAGCGTCGAACTTGTTGCATTTATGTAACATCAAATATGTAACCGAAGAGGAAATGCTCTAGACAATGAAAAATACTTTCTGCGTGTAACTACCGTCGTTACCGCACCGTCGAGTTTATGCAATACATGCAATTCTACGATCGCGATCGCGTAGAAACATATTCTTTTGCGAAAAACTAAATTGATATAATTTCCCGCCTCATTATAACAATATTTATTTTATCTAAAGATACTAAGTGTCTTATATATTATTTAAACTTGCAAGAAATAATGAACGTGGCGTAAGAACAAATTTTATAGATACTTTCAAAGTTTTACGATACGGGCGATTTCAATGCGCGCCAATGCGGCCATCCAACGGCCATCAATAGACAATAGAAACGCTTTAACATTAAGCACGTTGCATTATTTTACGATTCTAATACTAGCTTGGGTTATGCGGTGAATGTGCAAGCGTCCGAATGCAGCCGGCCTCTGGCGGGCGACTTTCTACCGCGGGTTGCGCAAGCGCCGATGCAGATCACGTAACTGCACTCCGGCGCATGTGGCGGAAGTCTCTGGAGCGAATGTGACCTGGAGCGCGCTCGTACGCTATATCTAGGGCTCGTTAACCAGAAATTACTCATAAAAACACATTACGATGCCACTTTCTAACTCCTAGATTAGTGCAACTCACCTCTTGTATAAAGTCTTGTTCGTGATCCGAGGACGGTGGCGTTTGCGAGTGCTTCCCGTGTATCGCCTGGTAAGCCGCCGTCGTCAGCACTGAGATCTCATGCCACTTCTCCATTAGCAGCTTTGAATGAATTTCCGTCGGGACTTCCATTATAAATGGCAATTTTTTCGTCCACGCTACCATCTTGTGTACGATTGAGTCCCCGATTTTGCACAGTTTGTCGCCTATTTCGGACGTGTCGTGTAAGAGATCTGGTAGGTGCCGCACGGTAGCGATATCCTCCATGGCGTCGCAATCCATCAGCGCTCGGATCATGTGCATCGCCCTTTCTAAAGGAACTGCGCGGTCCCGTGATGACGAGACTGCGCTTTCTAGCCGTGCTCTTAAGTGTACCACCTGAAAGAAAGACGAATACTTAAGTCAAACAATTAAGCTTTGCCATTGGAGACAGTTTGAATTAGTACAGTTGGAATGATTTTTACCTCGCTGGGGTTAGTTAATGCAGTCTTTAGTATGGTTCCGTTAACCAAATGCGGTGGGAGGGGGGGTAACGGCTCCTTCGGCTTCTCCGGCGGTGATGCTCGACTTGTCGTTGTCGCCGTTTTGTTAGCCTTCTTGTGCTTCTTGTATTTTACCTTATACAGGTTATAGACGGCTCCACTATTCCTTCCACCAGGCATTCGGTCTTCTCGTACCGCTAGAAAAAAAAGGTCATAAGTGTATGCTGTTAAAGGATTTATAAGGTATGAAGTCAGTGTTTTGAATGCATACCTTGTAAAACCATTCCTTGTTCGATACATTTCTTAAACCGGCAATACTGGCACCTATTCCTTTGCGCTTTAGTTATTTCACAGCCACCGTCAGCGACACATGTGTACACGCGTCGATTCTGTACAGTCCTTTTAAAGAAACCTTTACACCCTTCACATGTGATAATACCGTAGTGTAGTCCCGTCGCTTTGTCTTCACAGATCATGCAAATCATCGGCTGCTCGTCTTCATCACGTTCAGCTTCAGGGGCATAAGCGCGCAGTTCTGGGCGTGGCAAGCCAAGGGAGCTGGCTCCCGGGACCGGTGACCCACCCGACACGCTGCCTGCTGCCGCACTCAGGTTTAACGCGTGCAGCTGCTGGTGTGCCGGTAGCTGCGATACGTCTCCCGCCCAAAGCAACTCCATATTTAGTGGAGGTCCTCTTGGCCTTCTCAACTCTCCTCCAAGGTTCAGCAATAGTCTTGCAGCGGATTCTTCCGTGCATGTTGTAGGATCAGGCGTCGGTGGGGTCGGCGTATGCGATGCGCTCGCTCCTGCGTCACCACCGGTGTTGGGCGCCGGTAGCGTCCAGAACATCGTCCGGACTCCACCCGACTCTCCCATGATGACGGCGGGCGCACCTCGCCATTGCGTCTGACCTCGCGCTCCCGGCTTTGGCTCGAGCGCCTGCGGTGGGAAGTGTCCACCGATGAGCTCCGGTTTAACACCGTTGATGCAAGCCTGCGGCGGCCAGGGACCCGGCGACAGCGACGAATGCGAGCCGGGAGTCGGGGGACCAACATTGCGCGGCCTGTAGGATTGCTGTATGTCCAGTGGCGTCGCTTCTAACTTTACCGAGGACATAGAGTCATGCTTGGCGCTCGGGGTGCTCTCCATTTTAATACTGGGTGGCACTCCCTCGAACTTGATGACGGGGTAGGGCTGCGCCGAGCGGATGACGGTAGGGTGGCATGCCGCCGGCGAGGGCGAGGGCGAGCCGCCGCCATCGAACACGGGCGGCGGGTGCGGCGGCGTGCTGCAGCCCGCCTCGGCCATGCGCGGCGACGGCGGGCCCGGGTCCGGCGACGACGTGCTGGTGTCGGCGGCCGACTCGCCTGCGGACACAACGCGCGGTTAGCGGCACAGCCGATGCAACTTAAGTGCGCGACGAAACAAAAAGAACACCATGGAGATTTAGAAGCGCGGCAAATAGAAACTAGGTGAAATGTCAACGACCGCGCGACGCGATCATAGTTAGAGCTCGCGGGGCGCGACGACGCGGGGACGCGACACTGCACTTCCCGACGACGCCGCCGACTAGATTAGCCGGTTGCGTCACGACGTGAGCGGCGCCGCGGCCCCGGACACTCGAACTACGAAAAATTAATCTATCTCTCATACTTTCGGATGACGTTTCGGAAGATACTTAGTCATATAGCGGTATACGATCCAGCTTTAGATTCCCCGAAATGTATGTCAGCGAGGCGAAGGAGCATGAATCGAGCGTTGAAGACGTAAGTTTATGTAACTATCCGGAATAGAGAAGGAAAATGTAGGAAGCGTGTCTGCGGGCGTCTGTGGGCGCGAGATGCGGCACGAGTGGAGGAGAAAGTGAAAGCGGCGCGCGCGCAGATACGGCGGCCCCGGAAGCGAGCCCGCGCCTGCGCGAACCACCACAAAGGATTCTACGTCACGCATAACTGTTTTCCTATTTTATGTCGTGTTATTTTCTAATTTTGGTACAAATATTTTTTATTATTTATTCTTGATAAATTAATTCACTTAGTGCGTTATATTCTAAATTTTCTGAAAGAGATCGTTATGAAGGACATGACCACTTATTATAAGATTGTATTATTATCAAGTTTCTGTATTGCGATGTTGCAATAAACAGTTCATCTTGTAGGTTTATTTATCAATTTGGACTAAAGTTCAATCATAAATTGATTTGAAATAATAAACAACTATAGGTCCTTTTAAGTTTTTAAAGCATATAAAATAACTTTATCATACCTTATTTGCGTTCCTAGGGACTCAGCAATATTGGAAAAGAAAATTAATCAAAAATCTTATAATCTGTAATTCGTTATATATATACATTATATATTATTAGGTATAAAGATATGAAGTATACCAACGAATCAAATACCTTTCTGGTATGAATGTGAAGAAGCCAAAATATCGTCAAAGAACAGCACTAAAGTAATTCAATAAATCAGAAACTTTACCGACTTTTTATTACTAAATCCATAGGCGTAGTTACCCTCTCACGTGACCTGGCTTACATCGCAAACACAAAAGTACAATGACTCCAGATACAAGAGATTAATCACATAATTACTGTCCATATTCGGCAACATTAAAATTGGTAGCCGTGCGTTTAGTTCGCGTCATCCGCACCGGGTGGGTCGCGCGAGCGCAATTTTTGCGCAGTTTTGTATACGCGAGGAAAAGTCGCGAAGAAAGTTTTCCACTGACGGCACTTGTCGGGCGGCGGCGGCGGGCCGCGCAGTGAGCCCGACCTACCGCAAACGGCGCGGCGCTCCCCGCGCGGCTCGGCGCTTCCCGGTCCCTCCCTCCAGCGCTATTAGGTCACTCGGCGGCAATGCGTGCGAACTGCAACCGCACAATGACTAGTGCAATGTGCAACGTTCTCTATAGCATCGCTCACGCCTGCAACTAGCCGCGCGTGCTCCGCTCTCGCTTCGAGGACGATCTCTATTTCACTCGGCGTCCTTTGCCACATCACTGGTGGGGACCGATCTTTCTAGTGCGTGATGCAATCGACATAGGTTCTAGGTACTCTCGCCTAGATAACCGTTGATTGCACGGCGACATAACATCGCCAATGTGAAATGGACTAATTAAATTTAAAACTGAGCGATATTAAAAGCCGAGCTTGAATAATATGCATATCTAAATTGCCGCGCATAGTTTCTAACAAATAGAAATTCAGCTCAAACCAAACCAGTTATCTATATAAAAGAGCGAAAATTACCCCTATAAAAGGTTCATTTCCTATTCAAGAAATCGAGCTCTGATTAGCATAAAAGCCTTCGCTGCGGCAGACAACAATAACGTTCGTTACGCAACCTGCAACTCTTTATTTCGGATGATCACAATGTGCTCGATCGCTGCTGCGAAGGTCGCGCGCGGTCAGCGACACGGGGAAAGTGGGTCACAACCCCTACCCCTACCCTCGCACGCCACCCACCCCGGCCACGTGTCGCTGCGCACGGCTTTGCGTCAATCACTTGGGAGTTATGCTGTTACTGTATTGGACACCATAATGATGAAACTATACAAGGTCTCATATTATGTAAGAAATTTTCCTGTATTTATCCAATAACGAACGCCTGTTTTTTATGTTCAGACAAACATAAATACTTCCGACTACGTAGCTGAATGGAAATAGGTATTGCGCTGGTCGGGTCTCTAGCGTTCAAATAATAAATGAGGAACGACGACGACCGGCACACGTCTAAATCGAACGGTAGCAGTTGAAGTCTTTATAAATGGACTATTGAAACCTGACATATTATGGCTTTTATTTTTCCCAGCATTGCTTATAAGAAGCTATGCTATATTAATTTAATAACATTATAATATGTAGGTCCTGTAGGTATAGTTATTAGTTATGTTATTCAAAATGCGGTAAAAGATTTTGAAATAATATTTTCCACTTTCTGAAAATAAACATCAGTGTTTGTTAGATCCACTGTATGAACTTATCAAGATAAGGGCATAGAACTCAGTAGATGACTAATATTCTAGAACGATCTATTGCATTTAGATGTACCTATTCTGAACATCATTCTAGTTCTTGCCCTTACTCTATCCACTGCAAGGCCTTCTTTCAATGTTGATGCGTCATTTAGAAAAACTCAACTTATAAAATAACTAAACTTATGAGAGTCAATACTTCAATTGGTCAATTAGTATGACGTTGTTCACCCTAGCCTTTTAAAATTCCGTATAATCTCAATGTGTTTGCCAATACACTCACCGCTCGTAACGCGAGCGTATAAAGTACGTATCATGTACGTCGTGTAGAATGTAGTTACGTATATAGCGTGATACATAGTATATTTATATAGGCGCGTCACTGTGACGGCCGGTTTTCGTCATATGCGGCGCGTCACACCCCCTTGCCAGTGTATTGCAGTAGCAGTACTTAAGAAGGCGCTATTTTAAAAGATGCTACGAGTAGTTTGTACGTTATGAAGTAACGATATAGACACGAATCGTTCACCTGATGGTAAGTGCCGTGCCTGTCCATAACTCCTGTGCCACTCAGGACTTTGATATGAAAGTATAGAACACTCGAATCACCACTATATGAGATATCAGGTTTAAAATTTTAATAGTTGCTCTTAGTATGCGAGTGTACGAAATATTACGCCCAACGATCACATACATAGATCCTAGCCCCTAAATAGGATGCCCTGTATATAGAGTACTAGGAACTACGAGGACCATGGTCCCACAACACCCAGACACGAAACAAATGCTTCAGCTTTTTTTCTTTGCATACACATTTGTTCCGTCGCGGGAATCGAACCCGCAACCGTGGTGTATGAGATTTGAGCCAACCTGCCCAAACACTGCACCATAGAGGCAGACAAAAAATACTTTTAAACGACTTTAGTTTGTCAGTGTATTCAGTTTTTATAACGAAATATATAAGCTAGCGCATAACCATCAAATTCCCGATGACTCTAGGACCTAACACTTTTTAGATCGTCATTTTTTTTTAAATTTCACTTCTATTTCGCTTTATTTTTCAGCTATTCAATAGAGAGTACAAAAGTTGAACTCGGGCTAGTCATTTCGTACGGATCTTGACAACTGTATCGCACTGAGCCCTTGATGCGGTTTCGCGTGCGGCCAGAGTAAGCAAACCGTTATCTAGATTTATAGAGGAGTCCGATACTACCGGATTAGACGCGGTAGTATCGGTGCGGAATAGTTTAGATGTTTTGACGGTGTTCACGCGTGTGCGAACGGTTTACGTCTTGACGATGTTATAGCTGGGTAGTTAGGTAGTTAATAGGATAGCGCTGTGCAAGGAATGGCTTTAGAGTTACAAGCGTGGAGTTTTGGTGAATGCGGTAATGAGAATGACAATTTTAATTATTAGTTCCTCTAGTTTTAACTTATTACTAGCTGTTGAAGAGCGAGTGAAGCTCAGTGGGACTTTCAATCCGACGCACCTGGGTTCGAATCCCGCTGGCCCCGCACCACTGGCTTTCTTAATTTATGTGCGGATTTAACACTCGCTCTGAAAACGGTGAAGGAAAAACATCTTGAGGAAACCGGCATGTCCAAAAATCAATCACAAAAGTTCAAAGACTTGTGACATCCACCAACCCGCACTGGGCCAGCGTGGTGGATTATGACCCATACTCTCTCTGTGAGAGAAGGCCCGTATCCCAGCAGTGGGAACGTGATGGGCTGATGATGATGACTAGCTGTTGCCCGTGACTTCGTTCGCGTGGATTATAGTTTAACGTTGATGTAGAGACTTTTTTGTGAGATTAAATCCTAAATGTAGACAAAGCAGTGGACATTATAAATAATATGTAATATATTTTAAATTGTGATAACCTAACATGTATAATGTAGTTGCTTGAAGTTCCGGAAAAAAAGACAGGACTTGCACTGTTGGTAAGAACCATGCCTACCCGTGACAGTGGCATTGCCACAGCTTTCAATTGCAAGTACTGAGCAGCACTGCAATGTTGCAGTCACTCTGAGATCCCTGGACAGCTTCAAAGTTGCAAATGCCCACTTGTTTACACTAGAAAATGGTAGATGAGATATTGATACCTATGTATATCAATAACTGTTATTTATAACAGTTACATTCTTACATAACAGTTAGAACAATGACGCTAACGTTGCTGTTATAAGGAAAGTTCACGTAAATCCGAAGTGAAAGTAATAAACAACGTGCTGTAATTATTGTTCTATTGTGAGTCTTGAATAATCTATGAATGAAGTCGTCATACAACGTAATAAGTGAAGATGCTGAGTTTTTTGCATGACGCCTGCAAAAGTTGTAAAAAAGTAAATGCACTTCTTTCACAGTACAGTTTTAATATTGATACAATAAAAAAGATAAAATATTTATTTTAAAATTAGCTGCAGTTCACAAGTGATAGTGCTAATCGGTTTCTTTACTTCTCGTAAACTACTAAATACGCTAATTACCTCACAGTGAGCTCACGATTAGACAGAGATGCTTTCACTCATAAATGTAAGACATGGCCCGAAGCGTGGAGAGGATAGCGGAAGCTTTTCACCTGATGAGATGGGACTTACAACCTCAAAAGGCGGGAAACATTTTCGCGCACTTTTTACGTGATTCTAAGAACGAGATGAGAAAGTATGATAAATACGTTGTTATACATTTAAATTTTCTCTTAGGTAGACTTTTAAGCCAAAGTTAGCATAAAATTTAACTGTAATAATTGACTACCTCTGCGGTGTGGTGGTTGAGTAGGTTGGCTCAAATCTCATGCACCACCGAGGCTGCGGGTTCGATTCCATGATGGAACAAATTATTGTGCCTGGGTGTTTTGGGACCATGATGGTCCTCGTAGTTTCTGGTTCCCTAGATATAGAGAATCCTAGTTAGAGGCCAGATCCAAGATCTTATGCGATCGTTGTGCGTATTTTTTTACCTAGACGTGAATATAAACATTTCATCATTTTTTACTGTATCAATATTAAATCAGTAATTATATTCCGATTTCAAGTTTGACATGAATAATTAGCTTCTTTTATCGATTTTCGTAAAAACTGTGGAATAATATTGTTATTGTGTAAACTCAGAGGTGAGGAGTGCACTCTCTAAACTAATAATAAAAGAGGTCAAGTATCTATGTTTCGAAAAGAATTCTTGTTTCGTCTCGGGTTTCCCTATCCTAACTACCCCGAATATTTGGGAGATTAAGTGAGACGGCAGAGAATCGTGCAACATATTTATTGCAGCAAGCCGGCTCAGCCAGAGGGACAACATTGTGGAGGTTTACACTGATTCTGTTCTCCTCACCGGTCCAGTACTGTCCCGAAGGAGGCCGCATGAGTAGATGAGCGCTGGTCTACTACAGAGTTGATAAGAAAATAATAATTTTCAAAAATTATATTCTCTGTAACAGAACTTCATACTTATATTTTTTTCAGATGGATAAAATACTTTTCTTCGCCAAAAAAATTCCAGTCGGAGAACTAGTTACCTTGTAACAGGTAACTATGTACCAAAATATTCAGGAAGCAAACAACCTAACAAAGCAAAGATTCATTATGTCATTACAAATATCCGCTGCAAAATACTTCATTCAAAATGATGACTGTTATTTATAATCTCTGTAACAGACCTGTTGAACCGGATCTCGTTTTGGAAGTTTTAAGTGAAAGTATTCTCGTCAACCGGTCTTCGCTCTCTCACGATGTTATGTTTGAGATTATTTAACTTTCGGTTGTCTGCAGTTATCAAATAATTTGCATTTATTTGATATTTACATATTATGTTGTGTAATATAGCGGTTTGGTGTTGTTTTGGTCGCTTATGATTATTGGAATTTTCTTTTACGTCTGGTAATTGTTTTGATTACCTTTTAGACTCAAGTTTGTCTCATGTCTCTTTTTTTAACAAACCGCTTATATCTGTTATTGTTATTGTTTGTTCCTTTATTTTTTTTCTCGGAATAAACATTTTTAAATAAATACGAGGAGAGTTTAGGAATACTATCTTAAATTATGGTCACCAAAGCTTTGGTAAATAACCATTATTCAATCACCTAGTTGTCAAGGTTCTTTATAAATTGACCAGCAGACAAGTGAAACACGTTTGAATAAAAATGAAATTACTAGTGCTTGAAGCACTTGGCCGTTTGAAAGTGATAGCGGTCCGTGAGCGGAGTCCTGATGCAATGGTAAAGACGTAGCCACTGAATACCAATCACATTTTGACCTTACACTACTACCAGACGAATGTTTATGTTTAGGTATAAGGTATAGGCAACATGATCCCTGTTAAAACCGGTAACTTAGGGGTGAATGAGTTAGTAGGTACCTAACTATGTAAAGTAGTGTAGGATGCCTTTTGGGTGATGCTGACGATCTGTGTCAAGTAGCTGGTAGTCTTCTCATGAAGACCTGAATATTTAGCTCAGTGGCATGCTTTGGGAAATATTTTCAATTTTGAATTTTGATATTTTGATATTTACCTATTTTCAACATTTTGTAATATGTTTTTATTGTTTAGGCTAATCTAATATTCTAAATTGTAAATTGTAATAGTAATAGTAGTAGAGTAATAGTGTAATAAGGCCAACAGCCTAGTTTAGTAGTTAAGACCAAACTACCATTGAAGTTACTTGAAATTTTTTTTGTCTTTGGTCTGGAGGGACCGATACAGCATGACTATGGCTACGTGGCTTTATTAGGTATTATGTGCTATGATGATGACGTTCACTTGCAGTTTTGTTAGGGAAGTTTCGCGGAGCTCTCAACCGGTTTGAAGGTATTTTGAGTCAGCGTCAATGCGTGTTTCTTTCGCCGTTGTATTAGGTTTCTTTTGAGAACTGGGATTGTGGTATTTATTTAATGTTGATAATGAGGTGAAGTAGGTTATGGAGTGACTGACCTAATCAATTTTTAAACGACTTAAAAAGGGAGCAGGTTCTCAATTCGTTTGTTTTTTTAATGTTTGTTACCTCATAACTCTTTCATTTATAAACTGATTTGGAAAATTTGCGTTGGGTTCAGTATAGCTTCAACATGGTCCCAAATAAATTTCATCGATATTCGACCTTGAACTTCGAAGGTACATCAGAATATAAGTTGTTTTTTTTTGTTATAAAATGTATTATGACAGCCTCTTTGGTGTAGTGGTTAGGCAGGATGGCTCAAATCTCATACACCACTGAGGTTGCGGGTACGATTCCCGCAACGGGACAAATGTTTGTGTCAATAAGAAACAAAAAGTGCAAGTATTTGTTTCGTGTCTGGGTGTTGTGGTCCTCATACTTCCTGGTTCCCTAGATACAGGGAATCCTGGTTAGGGTCCAGGATTTATGTATGTGATCGTTGGGCGTGTTTATTTAATATTTATTTATTTATTATTAGATTAATAATAAGATGACGACGATACAGGCTTGCGACATGTAAATATACGGTAGGCGTTCTTTTTGTTTCGCATTTTTGTCTCGTAAGTTTACAACAATCAATGACAACTTGTTAAAGATTAAAGAGTATGCAAGGCCCGAGTTCAACAAGTATTTAATTAAATACAATTTATAATTGATGCAATTGCGTGAATACCGTAATTATTGTATAATTTAATGCAAAATAGTTGATGAACTTGGCTCTTAGTGCTTGACCAGAAAACAAAGAGGGATTTTGAACTTACTTCTTCAAAGTCATGGATTATTTTAGAATACTTTATCAATGTTATAAATATTTGTCTAGTTTCCCTCTCGTGCCTGATAATTGCACATTGTTGCATCTATTTACTGTTAAGTACTTACCATCGCTACTACATCGGGAGTCAACTTTCCGCCTCTTGAGTTTGAGGTCTTGGAACAGACTCATGTTGTCGAGGTCACACGGGCCGCGGCTGAGTGTCATTATTCCTGTGGACAATCAAAAATTATAATTTAATAAATATTCTTAAATAAATAACAAACAATTAGCAAATATTCCAGCGCTACAGCGAAGCCAAAGTTATGTCCCTAATCATAACTTTAGTTTTTTACAAATTGTATACCTATATGCTGGTTTGTAAGGTAGGTATATATTTAATGGGCCTCTGGTACTTTTAATTTGTTAACTGTATTATTGCCTGAAATAAATGAATTTCTTATTATTATTAATTAAACATAATTAATTCTTTGTGAACGGAGGTTCGATTACGTAATTCTGACAGCCGATACGAGTCTTGAGGGAAAAAAAAGAGATCCAATTTTAAAAACACCTGTCAGATCAAAGAACACAAACCACAACTCCGAATAAAGTACACAAGCTTTCGTACATCCTTGGATACTGTATGGCTTCCAAATAACATGACTGACCTACTTATGAGGTCAGTAGAAAACGTGTCAGAGTAACTTGCTACAATCTGGTGACGTGTGAAGTTTCGACGGTATTTTGGGAACATTCCTAAGACATGTTCTAATCAATTTTACATTTCAGAGTCGGGTACACCGGTAATTTATCGATTAATTGTCTTTAATTGATTAAATTAATTGCCGGCGCATGTATATCGTTATTCAACTTTTTGGTGCAAGTATACCTAGAGCGTAAATTTTGTTTACAACATGATCATATTTTTTTAAGTCGTTGGTCATTTTTAAAAATACACCTAATAATAAGGTCAACGGTCATGCTTCTCCGATCAAATGATTGTAATCGTTTTTTTACTCATATCCAAAATATTACATAAACTCACTACAATCTGGGGACATATCAGGACGCTTCATATAGAACGGCCCCACGATGTGAGGATAGCTGTCGTGCATCTCCCTTAACGTTAGTTCATAGATTAAAACCGGTAAATTCCGCTTTATCAATACTTTTCTTTTATTATTTTAATTTCAATGTCACGAGTTCATGGCGATCGACGCGCGACGTTGCACTACAGTTTGCGCGAGCGATGCTTGTGTTATATTTATTTTTTGCTTTCGCATTTTCATTCAACTACGCAGAGAAGTTTTACGACTCTGATAACCGTGTAGCACACGTACGGATTCAAGTTGGGTAACTACAACACTGCGTCAAGTGTTACGTAATGTATGAGAGAAAAATATGACATTCAATATTTTTTATCACATATTGAAAATGAAAACGCTGAATTCAGATATATTTATAAATATAACTTATTACTTTTATTTTCTACATAACCTTCGCTTATAAGTTTTATTTTTATTTTTTTATTTTTTATTTGTTAATTGGCTTGCGGTAAGCGACGATGCGGTCGACGATCTAGCACGCTTACCAAGATAGTACCCGTTCACTCGAGACTTGAAGATTCCCAGATTATAGCTATCGGGAAAGACTGACTCTGGCAGGGAGTTCCACTCGTTAGCAGTACGCATAATAAAAGTGGAAGCGAAGCGCTTAGTACGCGCGGGAGGAATGTCCACCATGAAACGGTGGCGTATTGCCGTACGTCTTGTAGTCCGATGATAAAATGGGGTTGGGGGAATTAGTTGGCGCAATTCCGATGCACACTCTCCGAAATGTATCCGATAAAAAACTGATAGACTGGCAATTCTGCGTCGATGTTCAAGACTGTGCAGTCTTGACTCGAATAGCGCGTCATCACCAATGATTCTCTTGGCTCGCCTCTCGATTGATTCAAGTATAGAAAGAAAAGAAGATAAGTTAGATATATTCGTAAATTTTCAGTTTGAAAGGCATTGTAGCCAGTGAAATTACTGGGAATATGAGACTTATTGTTTGATGTCTCGGGGTGATGACCGCAATCAAATTAAAAGTTCTGGATGGCACTGCAATTGCTATGGGCAGACGTGGCGATTACCATCAGGCGAATGACTTGCTCGTCTCATCACTCAGTACTATAAAAAGAAGTGAGACTTATAACAGACATACTTGCTTAAACTTGTTACCATCTTTGTTTCCTGACAAAATAAGTATTTATATTTATAATAATTTATTACTATATATTGCAGTCACCAGCTGATTACCTACTAAATGATAATGACACTAAAGATTCAAAGTGATATTAACAAAGGTCATTGCTCTTTCAATACTGACATTTAGTTCTTTATTCAAATTATTTTATATGACATGCAGTCGCCACTTGATAGGCACGTCACGAGTCAAGTGTCGTTTAGTGTCTTTGTGATGTCACTTGCGGGATGCCAATTAGACATAACACACTGGAATTTATAGTACAACGCACATAGTATACAATACATAAGTACATGTGTAGGTAGAATTTACAGCTACTGTGTTATGTCTATGCACGTGGAGTGGTATTGTCTTATTGTTAGCTAGAATGGAATTACACAAGCGTCTAAATGATACTCAAATCTTAGCAATTTGTATATAATGTGCTATTACTGTAAAATTCGGAATAATTCAACAGAAGATACTAACAGTTTGAGACGAGTTTTTGATAGGAAAAATATTCTATCACGTCATACGGATAAAAATGTTATAATATCATGCGGACTGTTAAGGAGTGGAACGCTTTACCAGCTTCTTTGTCAACTACAGCTTGTGTCTTTTTAAGTCTATAGTGAATAGGCATCTCGTGGGCAAGCGTACTCTACCTTATGTACGTATCTTCGCCTTCCATCAGGAGAGATGTTGTCAAACGCATGCCCATTGCCCAATAAAAAAATAAAAAAAATACTTTGTTCTATGAATAACATGAAAAAATGTTTAATAAGAAGTAAGTCATATCTTATCAATACGGAGTCCCAAAATTCTAAACTTGTTTTGTCAACCATTTTGTATTTTTTATTTGCGTAGTCGTTAACTGTGATAAAAAGATGTGTTCTGAAATACGAACGTATAAACAATATTATTCAGGACAAAAATAACCGTTACAATATATCGACTTGACAACAATCGTGTAGTAATGACGTCAAAATGCAAGAAAACTCATAAAATGTTTCACGCACCGGATTTATCGATAAGACTCCTGAGTCATTTTTCCCCGCGTCACTGTTTGTTACATGATAAAGCACGTAGATTCTTAAACTAATTTCTATTATACCAGTGAATATGACGGTATAAATGTACACCCATGCACGTCATGAATATTCATATTAAAAACAATGACGTTCATGCATTGTGTTTTTTCTCATGCTCTTGAAATATGTTAACAGTTTTCAACGAAAAATTGTTTACAACATTTAGTTAATGTTTATTAAAACGAACAAATTAAACATGCTGTTTTGGCGAACACGTTCGAGAAGTAAATCTTGACAAATGAACATAACACGAGAATGACTCACGTTAAGTTTTTCGGAATCAACGCTCCCTGAAGAATCGGAGTCTTGGCCAATGTCGATAGTCACTATGCAGACATTTCTATACACGTCAATATCACGTTTTTTCAACACAGACACCACTTAATCTGATAATTTAGAAACACTAGCGAGTGCAATGTTCTCCGAATCTATTTTGTCCACAAAGATAAACGAACTCTAGCACGTCGCGAAAATAAATTCAAATGAGTCAAAGACCTTGATAATGACGCGTAATTCGGTCAATAAAATAATTCGCGAGCGTCGTCGAGTCGTCGCGTCTGACAATCGCGTGCTTTTTCGAGCGGAGACCGTGAGCTTTGGCAGACTTCCGCGATGATATAGGAAATGTCGTATTATAATCACATCTGCCGAAAACAGGACCGTCGACGTCATATGTAGTCTTTACTGTGTGCAGGTTTAGGTGACCTAGATGGAGGCCTTTAACCAACTATCTCGTTCCACATTTAATTTACACGACCAGGGAAGCGGAAGTGCTATCGGGGACGATTTGCCGCCGATTGTCGCCTTGGAATCGTTGGATTTTGAAACTGACACTGTTTTAACAGCTGTGTAATGTTAACAAATACTTTTAACAAGCTGGCTTAAAATATGTGGTTCACTTTAAAAAAAAAATAGACTAATTTTCAAGACGTTTAATATATTTATGCTAAAGAATCCGAAAAACGACTAGATAGAATGTCTTTAACTAAGGAGTTGTGATTCAAATGTATCAAATTTTATTTTTATTTTTAATAACCCTTTATTTATTTGCAGAACCAATTATTTTTGTTGTACACTGGCATCTGAGATGTGTTCTATCCATCGGTTGGTTGTCTGGAAGATATCGTTCTAAGCGATAAGGCCGCCCATTGCACCTCAAATTAATGAATATTGTCATTATTATTTCTTTTATTTCTGTTGTGTGTTTATTTGGTGTGCAATAAATTGTTATTGTATTGTATTGTTTCAGTGCACTGTAAATATATATAAATGTTGTTATTAATATTTATTTAATTAGGATATTACTTAAATTAAAAGCCACGTACAGCCAAGTACTGCTTATAAGGAACCAAACCTTTCGATAGTCTATTTTTACAATTTTCCGGGCCTCTACTTAAGTATCACCTTCGGTGGCATCTCACGGAAGCGTACCTGCCTCCAGGCTTGTCCTCACCCAGGGTCACAAGACCGCGACGTTCTTCGGTTCTTTGTTAATTACTGCATTTATTGTTATGTTATAAGCTGGTTTGGTCTGGCCTCTCTTTAGGTTTAGGTTTAAGGAAGTTTGTTCTCAATAAAACAAATGTAACTTACTTGAGAATAATTATAAGTTTAAATGCAAAATAGTACATTCTACATTCCGTCCGATCGTTAAGTAAAAACTTAGGTAGGTACTCATCGCGACGAGGCAGATGAAGGCGTCTCAACGGATTAGGACCATAGGAGAAGCCCACGGTGGCCTGCCAGTTCCCCGTTGGTACATGCCCCTGCGAGTTTCAGCCTGGGCAATTCGACCCAACCCGAGGCTCACCCCTACCACCGTGGAAGAACGACTGACTGACTCTCTTTTGAAACGATTCGTCTTTCGTAACAGCAATTCAGTTTTTATAGACGTGTACGTTAGGGAACCAGTTATACGAGTACAATGGGACTACAATACCAAGACCAGGAAATAAATGTTTGCGCTTTGAATTCCATCCTTCTATCCTGACCTATCTTGTTTGTGAGGATGGATGGATGGATGGATGTATGTATGTTTGTTATTAAATCACTCAAAAAATTCTGAACAGATTTTGATGAAATTTGTTATGTACGTACTTTCGGTCAAGGACACGGGCTATACATTTTATTCCGGGTATCCACGGGGCGTAGCTAGTTCTCATATATTTGTGTTATACCGGGAATCATATCCGCAAACTTGGTATACCTACTAATGTATAATATAGATTGGATATATGGATATAGTGGTATAGTAGAGCCGACCTGCTCAACCACTATATAAATAGATGTGCATAAACTATGAACTTCACATGATGACCGTAACCTTGAAATAAATATTCGGATTAATGTTAAGGAAGCCTTTGCCAAAATTAAATAGCATTTATTGACGTCATTTATTTATGAAAATAAATATTTCATTATATAAATATACCGTAATTAAGTTGAACAGGGATCTTTTTAAGGCATAATAGATGTCATAAAAGCTAATTATCTCTAATTAGATAATGTTATTGAACCATTCGACCTCCTATCTTCTCCTCCGCTCCAACTTACGTATTATTCAAATTTTAGCGTAGAAATTTGTATGTGCAAGAACAATTGCTGTACTGGTGGAAATTTACATAAGTAAATAGTTTTTAAATGACTAATAAATAAATAAAGCCTTATTCCCTAATAAAGTCATTTAATAAAATTACTTGCATATTAACAATTACTGTAACTTATTATATATCCTTATTTATTCTGGTGACCTGTAATACAGGTCTTTTAGACCTACATCAGGCACTAGTCTCCCACAAAACAGGTTTTCAAAGTGCTACTAACACTAAATTTTTTTACCATATACTGTAAACCTTTGTGGGAGAAATAAATAAATGTTATGTATGTTATGTATGTATGTATATATTTTAGTCTGCATTGGGCACCCAAATTTGAGCGTAGGCCTCTTCTATGCGTTGCCAATTTCAAACTTACTCCAAAATGTCTCGTCCACGTTCTTTCCGCCATGATTAATAGAGACAGACTACAAGTTTTAAAGTTCAAAATATATTAGAGTATCTATATTTATGGAAAATTAATAAGTAAATCGTCGTCATATCCCACGCGCAAAGCACTTTAAAAAAATGATCGACGTTGTACAAAAACATTTTATAGTAAAAGAATCGAAAAGTAAAGACAACAATAGAAGAAGAGCACAATCCGTAATCAATAATATTTTGCAAATAATCGACCAAAATAGATTTGCTATAACTTCTAGTTTAAACGTCATTCGTTATTATTAGAACATTCATGATTATCTTGTTCTTAAATTCGTTAATTAAAGTTGAGCTGGTTCTGTAACACGTGGAAAGTTTTGGTCCAAGTAATAGGTCTAGTCGGAAGTAAAAACTACCTCATTAATAAGCACGGTCGTCAACTTATCGCCTACGGTGCTACGCTTGTTTTCCTGTAGGCTGTTATAAATCAACTCAAATAAATAAATAAATACGCCCATCGATCACATACATAAATTTTGGCCCCTAACTAAGAAACCAGAAACAATAAGGATCATGGTCCAATAATACCCAGACACGAAACAAATGCTTGCGTTCTTTTTTCTGTGCAAAAACATTTGTCCGGTCGCGGGAATTGAACCCGCAACCTCCAGTAGTGTATGAGTTTTGAGCCAACCACACTATAATCACTAAACCACATAGGCTAACTATAAATGCATTGTAGAAGAGAATAATAATCTTAATACACGATAATAAAGCTGAGTAAACACTTAAAAAGTTAGCGTGTAAAAAAATATAATTGAGATGGGACAATTATATTCGTAGTTTTCGATTCCTTAGTTAAAAGAAATCAATCATAATTTGGTATCATAAACAAGATATTACCTGACGGTTACATCGTCTGGTAATATCATGTTTGAAATACTGTTAACGAGTTAACAGGAACTCCACTTGCTGACCACTGTAGCTCAATTGGGCAGAGCACTTTCCGCGCTGAGGGAAGATTGAGATGCGGGTTCAAGTCGCAGCCAGCAGTCGTATTTTTTCTTTCCGAAAACCTTTGAGTTTTTTGCTTAGCATTCGTTAATGCTGCATATAAATATAATAAGAATTGAAATGAAAATACTCAAACATACCAACACCAATACAAGTAACACTTTTAAATATACTCTATTTTTTTTTTATAACAAAGCAAAAGTCATTGTTATTGTCATAACATATTGTTTTCAAGTTTAGAAGCGTGCGCGCTGTGAATACGATTCGATGCATTAAATCCTTCTGCAAGTTGAAACAGAGTTCTCAGGCGAATGTAAATGTTTAACGCAAGGTTACGAACATACTAATGTATGGAGTTGCATCATAACAACTCGACACTTTGGAGGTTGAAAAAATATACTGAATTATTGACTAATAAACACAGACTCCCACGTATTTAATCAGCGTATGTCAAAAGGGACTGTAAAAAACGTTCAAGTTCGAAACACTTATACTAAGCTATATATAATAGTTATACTATATATAATAGTTATACTTATACTAATTAATCTTACATTAAGTCAATCAATCAATCAATCAATCAATAAGTGTAACTTTTGATTACATATTGTTTACACCCCTAGAACTTATTTTTGAAATTTCGTATTTGTTCAAGTTGGAGCCGTGAGATATTTTTTGTTTATTTCCACTCGAGAATGAATGAATACAGTCTATGACTATCAAATAATGTATCAGCTTACATATTTGAAATGACGCCAAATGGATTTCTCAGCAGAATCAATTCAAATGTAGGAATTTAAAAAAATACATTGAATTGTAAAATAGCTTTTGCTTCCGTGTGGAACATGAATAAGATTGAAGAATACATTTCTGTGTTTTAGAAATGTAAAATATCTGGTGCTTTATTTTTTTTCAAAACACTTAGCTAAATACGTGATATCAAACCCTCATTCAAAACACTAACATTTATGTAATATACTTTTCTATTTACCTAAACTAAGTCACTAAGCATCATGTGCGATACAACTCTTAGATTTTTTTGCTCATCTAACTGGAGCCTCCCTATATCGCCTTTATTTTCAATAGATAAAGATAAATTAATTTGAATTTCAAAAAATATTACATATGTCATATACACTCAGAAGTGATTAACACAAGTTTTTATTCCTGGTTGGATAATATTGGTACACAAACTAGGAGACCTGTGTTTTGGCTTACCAAAACCCCGCCCGACGTAGTTAAAAAGTATCAGATAAAGATTACAAAAGAGTTTGTATTTAGTAATAATAGTTATAACTAATAGAAACTAGAAGAAGTATCTACATAATTTAGAGGTTCAAATAAAGTCTTGAAGTCTGTGAATAACTAAGACAAGTTAAAGAAACAGATCACCATATGTGTAGGATATTTTGTAAGTAAACCGGTCAGTATTATGCGGAAGTGGTTGTATTGTTCCGGCTGCAATGTCAGTGTCGGCTGCGAGGTCGCTTGCCCGTAGCGCCAACGACCGACGGACTGGACTTACCTTTACGAAGGTATCTCTATATTAGGGCTGCCTTAAACCTACGATATACAACATCGATATTATATTGTTCAATTATTTTTATTATGTTGATTTTTCTCACGGGTTATACACCCGATCCTTTGGAAGGCTTGCGCAGGGACATGAGTCCAACACGTAGAGGCCTCTTAGAGCATTTAGTTTAGATATATAATGCAACATTTATCACAACACAACACTTATCGGGGACTGTCTCTAAGTGCATCATTAAGAAGACACAATCAAAGACAGCTCCCGATAAGTGCGAGGACGATTGGAGATATGGAAATTTATTATTATTTTTCTCTTTTCTCGAGACTTGCACACACCTAGATTATAAGAATCGGGCAACAAAGAGGCTGGTAAGGTGTTCCATTCTTTACCTGTCTGCATACATTCCGTGCGTCTATTATATTTAATAATTGACGTATCTGAGACTTCAGATTAGTCTGACTGTCTCATGGCAGCCATGCCTAACGAGTCATATTTCTAGTCCAGAGAACAGGTACATACCTCCCACAACTTACTATGTTAAAACATATGACGATCTACTTGCCTAGCGTTCAAATTAGCAATCTTAATTATTTACATTAAGTTGTTCTGTTGACATCTTTCATATTCTGTATTATTCAATGATATGATACTTATATTTCTTTCATGATATCAGAATTGCGCGCATGCAGCTATGCGTGTAATTTTGTCATAATTTTTGCGCGCGTGTTTTATTACGACGTTTTATTAGATACGTGACGTAAACTGACGTATACCATACACGTGTCTTTGGTTTTTTTATTTATTTATATTCATATTTTTAATGTTATTTTTTCTGATATTTGTTAGTTGTGGTTTTATAACGATGTATGTAATAAACATATAAATGAATAAAATAAACAAATAAAAAACTATATGAAAAAAGAATTAAATAATAAACATAGTCACACAATTTTTAAAATACATAGTTATATTACGTACTTGTGGTCATTATAAACAGTTTCTTGCCAGCCCTACGTTAACTGATTAGTATTCATAGCCATGAGGAAGTCGAAGGTGTTTTTGTTAATTCGGAAATGCATGTATGTATGTTACTCAGAAGGCGTAAACTCATTTAAGAAAAACTTTTAATTATAAACAACAAATTAAAGTTATATTTCTACCCTTCTGTAACCTAAGTTTGATTTATTTTACAAACTAGTTGCGCCTTACGGTTTCACCCGCGGTTTCCCAGGATAAAAAAGTAGCATATGTCCTTTTCAAAGGCCTAAAGTACTTACATACCAAATTTCATGAAAATCCTTTCAGTAGTTTTTTGTGATTGAGTAACACGTCAATCCATCCATCTATCGTCACAAACTTTCGAATTTATTATATTATTAGGATAATAATGCTAACTTTATATGACAACATGCATAATTATTACAGAAAAATAATAATCAGAGTTTCTCATTCGTCATCACAGCTCCATTTTGATCCATGTAAAAGACATCAACGCGCGCCGTTACTCAATATTCTATTTATTTTTGGAATTACATAATTTACTTTAAGACTGTTTAAATGCTACCACATCATTGGCAATTTTTAACTGTTACATTAAGAAAGAAAGAAAGAAAATAAGTTTAATAAAAACCATCTAATACTACTACTTCCTAAGTTATGTGCGGATTTAACACTCGCTCTAAAAACGGTGAAGGAAAACATCGTGAGGAAATCGGCATGTCCAAGAATTAATCACAAAAATTCAAGGACATGTGTCGTCCACCAACCCACACTGAGCCAGCGTGGTGGATTATGGCCCATATTCTCTCTATGAAAGAAGGCCCGTATCCCAGCAGTGGGAACTTGAGGGCTGATGATGATAATGATCTAATACTAAAAAAAGAGGTAATAAAGGTACATGAAATTAGATGGCCATAAAAGGACAAAGCGCCATTATAGCTCACTGATTTTCAGCTGTGCCCCTTTTCAGTTTGTAGTTGCACATCAGTTTATAAATATACCTACTTAAGATAGGTACATAGCTAATAATGTAGTTTATTTAAATGATACGATGTAGCTTATCTAAAAAGGAATAATTTAAAAGGAATGTTTAAATTATTAAGCCTTTTGCTTAGTTTGTTTTTCTAATCAAATTGAAATCGTTTATTTGGAAATTATGTTAAATTTGCCATGCCGTCAAGCGACCTAGTCGTGATTCGGGATGATGTTCAGTGAACCATCGGGGAGTGGGGTCTAAGCAGCCGCTCAACTGCCGCCTCTCTCTTGACCTATGTGCTCCATCTTAGGCCTCATTATCGCTTCACAACAGGCGAGATAGTGTCCAAACATAGATCTATTAAGTGTAAAAAAAAAATTAGAAAATATAAAACACATTTATTGATTATTGAAACAAGGATTAGGTTACAAGAAATAAAGATCTTTTCGTAGCAAGAAAAAAAGGAATTAATTAATAATATTGTTACATATATCAATATGCGAAAGCGTTTAAATTGTGTCTAGATGTGTTTTAACATTAGAAATTTCGAAACGTATCACTGTATGTTTACCGAATAAAATAAAATGAAATATGATGAAATTTACATTTGCAGGAAGTACAGTTACAGTCACATATACTATTTATTTATTAAGAAGGTAAGTTTGTACATTTTAACATTATTAGTGTGCGTACAAGTTTTTATGTACGTGTCGACCTAAACTGACCACAGTAAGGAACAGATTCAACAGAAACGTGTTCCGGTTTGAAGGGCACTGTTTCAAGCGAAATTACTGGGCATTTAATTAAATTTAATTAAATATTTCTTTATTGTACACCAAAATAAGATATTAAAACAACGTACAGGAAACATTGTGGCACGGTGAGACGTGCACTAGTGGTAGGTCTCTCGTATGCGGGAGGCCGTCTGGGTAGGAACCACAGCTTAGTCAGTTATTCTGCCGCCAAGCAGTATTGCGCAAGCATTACTTTGTTCCGGTTTGAAGGGCATTCTAGCCAGCGATGTTACTGGGCATATGAGACTTAATATCTGATGTCTCACGGCGATGAGCGCAATGCAGTGCTTTTTATGGTATTCAAAGTTCTGGGCGGCACTGCAATTGTTATGGGCAGGTGTGGCGCTTACTTTTAGGCGAACGACTTGCTTGTCTCTTCACGCAGTTCAATAAAATAAAAGTTTTGGGACCAAATGGCGGGTATACTATTTTAACCGATGAAATAATCACATAAAAAGTCAAAATAGATATACACGTCGAATTGAGAATCTCATCATGTTTTACAGATCGCTTAAAAAAGAATAAGCAAAGGTTCCAGGAAAGTAGGGAGGCCTTTGCCCTGCAGTGGGACGATATGGGCTGAATATAATAATAATAATAATAATAATAAAAAGGTTCCAAGTCGCATGTCGTCTCACGACCACAACCGGTGACGAGTACGAGACACACCGCCGCGCGCCGCCGCGGTGTGGGCCTCTCGGCCTCCGCCTGCACCTTGACATTCAGCTGCGCGTGCGTTCAAAGCTAAAACGTTCCATTTTTGACTTCGACGCTTCCGCCACACTTCCTACTTCAACTCATTATACCATGACACTGACAGATTAAGATAACTTAAGCATCGGCCGTACTCAACTCGAGATTGTTAGCTTCCGAAAATTGTTTTAACCTTTGCTTGCTTATTTATATATTAAATACAAAAAATAATAGCATCGATAACTGCTTTTTACTTAAGTATCTACTTAATTTATTGTCAATGAGTTCATATTTCTTTATTTGTCTATACTAGCTTAAATTAATATTAATATATATTAAAGTTTTTACAAACGCAAAAGTCTTGAAAATTAATAGATAAATATTTTGTGCGCAGTTAATATTATAAGCACAGCGTCATTTTTTATTTTAGTTTTGCGAATTTTTTTCCTCATTATAGTTGTTTTAACAGAAAAACAAACGGCGACAAATAATAGTTCTATTATAATGCATTCATATTTGTTTTCCTAAGAAGATAAAAAACCAAATAAAAGCATTATGAATGATTGTATGCACTCTATCAAAAGCATATTAAAATTGCTTTGCTTCTACACATTTCAAAATGTTATCTTATTTGTGTCCAGACTAAGTTATTTCAAACAATCAAGTAAGCTAAAATATTGAAAAGGCTAAAGAATAGAATTTCAACCACAAACGCCTATTATTATTTAAAGTGACGTCTGCACTACAGCGACTCGAAAGGAAGCAGTGACATTGTACCTTTTCGCTTTCACCGTATTGGAAAGTGAGCGTAAAAACGTATTTCGGCAACGAAATGGCGTGAGTTCGACGACCCCGACGAGTCATAGACCATGGAGTTAGGGTTGCCAAATTTCATTTTACTAATTAGTTTAATACAGCAGCAATTTATCTTTAAATTTACAAAAATATTATTGTTATTAAAATGTACTTTTACTATATTTTAATAACGCGCTTTAGTACGCCTTTGAAAAAATATTTTTTGTTTTAATAAAAGTTAGGTCAAATCGAGTCTTTAAATAAGGACTAACAGACGTGAACATAGTTTTTAATATTTATATACATATTTTATTGGGCAATACATTGTTCTTATCAATACGTAGTACGCCATTATAAAATAGCATTGTGGCAACCCTACACGTGATGTAGAGAGACAAAGGGAGCTGATGTTGTAACGCAAGTAAAAGTTGGGTTGTCGCAGTGACCGAGTGAGTACCGACGACGAATACCTAGGTACCGAGTCACGATCAAGATTTATCCGATGATTTGTGTGAATGTCATGGCTAGCATCAATAGTTCTCGGCTATGTTTTGAAAGGTTTATGTTTAGACTATCTGATCTGGTTTACGTCTAGTAGTGACACTGCATCTGGAAGTGAAGTTATGAATACAGTTTGATGATGACTTGATCGTTATGTACCTAAACGGAAACCAAGTCTTTCTAGATATTGGTAATTCTAACTATGTTTGCTTTAATTTAGCATATGACGTGCGCTAGCGCATTACAGTATACATACCTAGCATACCTATTTAGCAAATTATAATTCTATGGCTTTTTGTTCAGGTGTTTTCAACTATCCTATGAAATATTACAAATATGACAAATAGTTGTTCGACACCCTTGGTATGAACTATTTAACCATCACCTAGCATTATTTCGGCGAGTTGACAGCGGAGGCTAACAATTGCAGTGCCAATCAGAACTTTTAATACCATAAAAAGGAATATTGGAATTAAAAAGTATCCGGTGTTTGGAAAACAAACCTTTTTTGGGTCGTCCTGGATCTGCGTGGTGCACCGAGCCCGGGACGTCAATATGTTTTTCTTTTTCTTTTGTTTTTGGTGTTGTCATGGTGATTTTAATTCGATATTTTTTCTGTACAATACACGACTATTAAATTTTTACATTTATTTTATTGTAACTCGATCAAGCCCCAATAATTGAACAACGTTTTTCACTGACAAGTTTCTCCGTGATGACTCAGCTTATCAACTCATTGAAATCATTAAGTCCTTTAATGGGTCAAAATAGGGAAGATACGACCCGATAAAAAGTAAAATAATTGTATGTTTTATAACAAAAAAAACAATTTCAATTTTGACGTATCTTCGAAATCCAAGGTCAAATACCGATTAAATTTATATGGACTAACTTGAAGCTATACTGAACCCAACGCAAAAAGAATTTTCGTTTGACGGCATTCTATGGTAAGAAACAAAACAAAAAACTAATACACCAACCGAAGAAAGCCACAGGAAGATATTTGGAGAAGAGAACAATCAGCGCAGTCACTTAACTGCTGTCTTCTAGATCTATACGCTCCAACTTCGTTCACATTTTCGCTTAACATCAGGTGAAATACTGGTCAAACATGACTGTATAAGTGATAAAAAATAAGAAATATTTAAAACTATGTCCATGTGAATACTTTTTTACAAGAAATTGCTCACCCTACTGAAAATATTTGTCTGTAAAGTAAAATTAAGAAGAATAACTGGGCGGCGTAGGTCCAACGACTCGACGGCAAGATTTCGTAGCAAAGCTCGTAGCACTGCTACTGGTTTGCATGCGCATGCGTTTTAAAATATTTAATTTTAAGAACTCACATTTTCTCTCTTTACTCTATCTCTCTCTCACTCATTCATTCTCAAACTAAGGCTGTAATTCAAAACGATTTTCTCTTTTACAAAAATGATAATTTTCAGGGAAAATTTTCCTTTTCAGGTATAGATGAATGAATTAAAAAACAACAAAAAAGGTAATGTACATTTATCAAACTAAATTTATATATGTAATCTGTAACCTAACCAATATTATGGACAATATAATGACTAATTAATTAGGTATATAATTTATATAATTTTAGCACAATGCATAATCCGCCACCAAAACATTATATAAGTTATGTTATATAGTTGTAATGTAATAGTGAACCGAATAAAAAAAAGTTTTAAATAAATAGATTTTTAAAAGGCATGTAATAGTTACAAATAATGTAGCGCGTAGCATCAAGCTACGCGCTGCGCTACGATAAACTGATAATTTTAATTTATTTTTTTATTAGATTTGGTAGTTTTTTCGTTTTATTGTTTTTTGTATTATACATTATTTTACTTAATTACAGTGATATATGATTATTATTAATTCATTTCGTTTATTAATGTTACGATTTATATGCATTTCTGTATTAGATTACCAAATTTTATTTAATTGTTATTTAAGACGATTGAAGTATGTAATAATTATAAAAGTTATTTAGTAAGAATACCATAACACCTTGATACTTTATTTTATGTTAAGAAACATTATTATTCAATAGGATTTATTTTGTTTAGACTACTCAATTTTTATTTATTTTATTGTTTTTTTCATAATTTACAAATTTTTTTTACCGGTGAATTTAAAGAGTCGAGTTCTATTTGAAGTCAAAATTAATTTGTGTCACCAAGAGTCAGCTGGGCATCTCTGAAGGTTAAGGTCAAATTTTTTATTATATTTTTTATTTATTTACTTCGACATTTTCCAGTCCTGTTTTTACTGTAGGGTTAGTAAAATGCTTCACAAATATTTACCCATGGTGGAAGTCATCGTCTGCACTTGGGTTGCGTGCGCGAAGGCATCCAGCGCCTCGTCAGGCCCCAGCTTGTCCCCGCCCGACAGCTTGTCACATCACACGGTAACCACCTCCTCAGAAAACTTCACCTTTTCAATTTACGTCTCCAAAAATTAGTCGGAACACTCAGCATAGTTCACACTTAAAACGTTCAAACAGAGTCCGGCGCACTTCCTGCGATCGTACGGGTCGCGTCACGGCCGCGTCTCGGAACCTCTAGATTCGGCAAAATCACGATAACGACTGCGCGCGAATGTCGTCATGTCGAAATTCGAAACACTTTCACCTAAATATTCCGCCTCCGTTTCGGACGCGGGCGTCGCTCTCGGCGCTCACGCACACACGGTCGACTCCGTTCGGTGCTCAATTACGTACGCTGTAAAAATTGCGTCAGTGGTTTTTCGTGGCCGACCTTACGCTCGTGGAGTGTTGTGCCGAAATATAGTTATCTCTGTCTGATTACTCATTCACCGTTAGTCAGTTGTTTTTTGTTTCGCTTTTTTTATCTGAGTGTGAGTGTGCGGATTTCGATAGCGGGGTCGTTGAACCGCCGAAAAGGGTTCGGGTACGGTGCGGGTGCGCTTCAGTAGTGGGTAGGCTGGTGGTAAACGCGGCGCGGCGTGTTCCAGGCGCGTGTGTGGTCTGAGGCGTCGCCAGCGCATAACTAGGTCAGCCGCACTGTGCCGCATGCGCACGCGAACCGCTTCATGACCGCGTGACGACCGCTGCTCTAGCACGCGGTATTGTCTCGCTAAATCACAAATCAGGCATCTACTGCCTTCAATCCGCTTTATCATTTACTGTTTACAGACCGTAATTATGAAAACAAGAGTTTAAAACAGCGACCTTGCAGTTCTTCATTTTAACGTAATTCAATTATTTTAAGTGTTAATTGTTAACGATTTTAATTAACATTCCTATTGACTGCTAAATGCGTCTTTTGTCTCCGTAAATAATAATGCTATATATAATACAATGCGCTCAAATCTAATGCACCGATTTTATAACTGCCAGAATAAAATTTTATAGTCTTCATATTGTTTCTGCGATTTTAATGAATTTTAATTATAGCGGTGTCAACACGTAGCCTATTTTGATAGAATGTACAGCTTTTTGTAAAAGGTTAGCAGGCGTCGGCCGATGGCACAGTTCTGTGTTGGATTACATTAAAACTGAGTTCATTCGCATCGGCCCCTATTCATGAGTATCTAGATTATGCTTCTGAATCATTGTTTGAACAATGAGCCGTCAATACGTACAAGCTATAATAAGAATCGAACATTGTAATTTCTAAGCATTTGAATAATTAATTAGTCACGTGTTGTTGACCTAACTTTGTTTGGCCTTTCAATATATTAAATTCTTGATTACGAATTTTTTTTTATGATATAGTAATTTTTTGATTTCTTGAATGAAAATTCAGCATCTTCATTACGCAAATAGGGCTCAGTCCTGGTACTCACTACTTGGGATAGAGTATCTTAAAGTAGTTGATAGAACATATAATACGACAGAATGTGATCTATATACCTACGTCTACTTATCCACGCCTAAATTATAATCCACACTATGTCACATATTATTATAAATACGCAAGTAACTCGCGGTCTGTCTGGCTGTCTGTTTGTTTGTTATCTTTTAACGATTAAACGGATGAACCGATCTTGGTGAAAGGCACAAAGATAGTCGGAGAACGACAAAGGATAATTTTCATCTCAATTCGACACGTGGTTCCCGATCACGATATAACCAAACCCCATGCACACAAACTCCCGGGCAGCTCCTAGTAAAAATATAACTGCGAAACATTAAAACCAAAAGAAAAACAACCCAGCTACTTAACTCATTCAGTTAAATTACCTAAACAGTGACACCATGTCAAACATTTACCAGCTACCTTTCCAGACACTTGGTGACAGACGCAGATATTCATTCTCACATAGACTGACAGTTTGTCATGTTGTGACGGCCAGAGCGGTGAGCTTCAGGTATACGATATATTTAAAGAACGCCCGAATCTAGGTTAACTATTCCCCAAGAAAAAGCAGCCACTCGAAATTCCCGAAAAGCGTTGACGCAACAAGCTATATCTATGGCTCGAGAATGGGGTACAAACTCGTCAATAAACTGTGCACAAAGTTGTACTAACTCGTCAATATTCTGCGGATCGGGAGAAACAAACTAATTGCTAATCTGTGAACCAGGAGAAAGTCGAACAAGTTCCAGTTTGGGAACAGAAAACAGGAAGCGAATGCGCTTTTGATACGCGTAAACACGTTTCACGGAACGCTTTTATCTGTTCTTGAAAGAGTCAAAAATTTGGCGTGAATGCTCCTTTATGTTCTAAAATACTTATTTAGAACGACCGGATTTTTTTAAAGCTTGATGATGGTTTATATTCTTCATGACCAGGAGAAAAATATTAGAAAAAAAATACATGCAGTTTTGACCATTTGTATTTCTCGAATTCATACAAAGCACCTTTTTGCCATACCTATATCAAATTATCTGTCACCTGCACCCAAATCAAAATGCCAAAAATAATCTAAAACAAACATTTGCATCGACCGATAACATTTTATAGAAATGATCAGAGCTATTTGTGTTATACAAACAGCACGCAAGTGCCTTACCTACATTTCGAATGGACAAATATTTACTTAATTTCGATATTATTGAACAGTTTGACATCGAGATATCTGTCCGTGATAAAATGTACCAAGTTCTTTGTGATGATGCATGGGAGAGTGTGCGTACAAAGAGATTTCGCAAGAGGTATCTATCGAGTCGTAAATTCGGCAATTCCCATCCTTTTATCTGTTGACTATTGGGCCATATCGAAAACCATTGTCATGATAGTGCGGATGGTTTTCACACGGTATGTAGCAGGATGATCTATTTAATCTAAGTACACAGACAGTTTCTTTTACATTCTATGTAGTTTAAACACGAAAACTAAAGTGAGCTCGTAATCTGTGTCGTGATTAGCAAACGCATGAAAACTGAACGGATAACATCAAAACTTTCAAAATGACCCTAGAATTTCAAACATTATAACATTAACCAAGACAGACATATTTTCAACATTGTTGCTTACGGCAACAGCTGGCAATGCTGTGGAATTCTAGACTGACAAGTGGTAAAAACAATCAAAATAGGCATTATCTACCAGACGAGATGTTCTATTTAAAGGTCAACAAACTACCTTACCAACTGATAAACTTGCATAATTCGCTAAAACCTCCGACTCAGCACCAATCTAGAGTCATTGTTTGATAAGGTTCCCGACGTTTGATAATAGTAATTGATTGATCCCGCGACAAAAGAGGTAGGTGCGTCATTCAATTAAAAAGATTGTTTACTATTCAATTTATCAGAGTTAAAATTAGACACCTATGCTTTTCAACACGTGCTACGATGTCGTTAACTGTCCAATAGCCAAAAGAGGCAGGGACATAACTTAAGGAGACGGGGAGACGGGTCTGAGCAGCCGCTTAACTGCCGTCTCTCTCTAGATCTATGTGCTCCATCTTATGCCACATCATCGCTTCACATCAGGCGAGATACTGGTCAAACATAGATCTATTAAGCGTAAAAAAAAGATTTTAAGTTAGTAAACGCTACTCCACGCTCCAGCATGTTCATGAAGTAATCACAAAAATTTAAAGAAATATGACATCCACAAACCCGCAGTGGGCCAGCGTGGCGGATTATGGCTCATACTATTTTCATAAGCTCATGTCCCAGCAGAGGGAACGTAATAGGTTGATGATGATGATGATGGTGAAACGCTACTAGCATCAAACTCGTAGGTATACTTAGAATAACTGTCAACTCTTCACCTTGTTCAACAAAGAACGAAATAATCTTGCAACGGCTGGGATAATCTCGAACTTTATCAAGAGCTGAACTGAATATAGCTCAAGGTACAAAGTCAAAGTACGCGTCGTATCCCCAAGGATCTTCTGTATATTGTGCAATCTTTCTCAGAAGTTATATCGGACCTTTGTTAAGCAAAAGATCGATCCGCCGTCGGTGTCCAGCTATGTACTTGTAGCTTCGTACCTACAGTGCGGAGTGCGCTAGGCCTGGTGTTACTTTAAGTTAGTAACAGGAGTCTACTCGTATGTCTATCACCTTACCGATTAGGGCGACGTGTTTTAGATATATGTGCATTAAAAGAACAGTAAAATAGACCCGTAATACCATCCACCACACTCTGTTTCAACTTCAGTGAAAGAGCACTTATAAATTCTGATCAGCTTATCGCAATCCTAATATACGACTCGACAGCCAAAAGGAATCACGATGCCATGATCAGCAGACTCCGCCACTTCTCTCTATACTTGTTTGACCAACATTCATCAATCAATTATGGTTCACTTTACCCGAGCAATATCATTTTTACAATACAATACAATTACACATTATTGCATACCACAAACATAATTACAAATAAAATATAAATCTTAACTAGGGTAATACAATTGGCGGTCTTTTCGCATAAAGCAATCTCTTACTGTCAACCTTTGGATGGATTGGACAAATGTTAAAAGAATAGACGGTAGTGCACAGCAAATAATAGCATTTTTCTTCTTCCTAATTATTTAAATCTTAAGATTTTTGCTTAGCATGCGCATGCATTATCAAAAGTTCTTTACTAATTTTGTTTTGCTGATGTGTTTTTGGTATCGTATTGTCTACGTGCTCGGCGACCTGCTATTTTTTCAGAGTCTCCGATAAAAGTGTTAATGACCTGACATTGGCAAAAAATAATTGTATTGAGTCTATCTATATAGTTAAACATTAAATGCTGTTCGTTGGTAAGCGTATCACTTGAGAAAGGCTGGACTAATTTGGAATTTTTTTAAAGGTTCGTAATATCCGTCTTAGGTTTTTATGGACAGAAAAACTAGAAAAATTGACCGGAAAGTTAAAAAAATCAGGAAAACTGAAAGTGCTTTCACGCGCGGGTGAAACCGCGAAGCGCAGCTAGTAGCATAATAATATAATATTGTAATGTGCTGTTAGAAACCCGTTGAAATCATTGAACTTTTCACATGATAGCATCAAAATGCGCCGATATATCTATGTCATCTACAAAATAATTTAGTATAGATATAATAATATAATAGTTTTATTTACATACGTACCTAAAACCATAAAGAAGATTGTGAGTTTATTTGGGGTAATATCTGAAACTACTGATCCATCTGATCATCGGAACCTAATTGGGTTAGTATACCATATAGCAATCGTTAAGCCATGCCGGAGACCTTCGGGCGGTCTAAAAACTTCGACATCAGGGTTGGCCACACACCCACACGAGAGAAGAAGAAGAAGAAGACCGTATAGTAAGAAAGAAACAAAATTAATTTAGAGAAAAAGCAAAAAGTCCAAGGGGTTCCGGCAAAACTACAAGAGTAAAGAAATGTTACATAGGAAGAAAGTATAATGAATACATTAGAAACGAGTTGGTAACGCCATCCAGTCCTACATATGGTACTGCCGACATTGAAACAGTGACGCGCGACATACCGTATGGTAAAACTAAATACACTTTTTTTTTTTTTACGCTTAATAGATCTATGTTTGGCCACTATCTCACCTGATGTGAAGCGATGATGTGGCCTAAGATGGAGCACATAGATCTAGAGAGAGACGGCAGTTGAGCGGCTGCTCAGACCCGTCTCCCCGGTTCACCGAACATCATCCCGAAACACGACTAGGTCGCTTGACGGCATGGCTTTGTTCGGTGGGTGGTATTACAACCACGGCCAGAGCCTACCACTCCAGAGCGCGTAAGCGGGTTTCATCACGATGTTATTCCTTCACCGTTTTTTAGAGCGACCGTACAAAATCTGCACTTAACTATAAGTCATTGGTGCAGGGCCGACTTGGGATTCGAACCTAGGTGCGTCGGATTGAAAGGCGCACGAGTTCCCGCTGAGCCACACTCGCTCTAAACACCTCATTAATAACAATAAACAATAGTTATATCAGTGACACATATCGTCACCATTGTAATTTTGGCGTCCTACAGCAATGAGTAATGATTAACAGTTAAGTATAGTACCTATTGTTTAATTTGATTTTATAACAGTAAAAGTATTTCGATTGATGTTTTAATTCAGGGTGTTCGCAGTCAAATTAAACTGAAAAATATTATTTATACATCTATTCTATGCTACTTATAATAAAACTGTAACGAGGTGGTTATTGTACTTTAAAGCTATTTTTTAAAAACAATGTTTTTAGGTAGCAACAGAACTCAAAAATATAGTTTTTAAAATTCCTGTCTGTCTGTCTGTCCGGGATAAACTCAGAAACTAAGGCACTTATTTGAGTGCAGTTTTTAGAAATATGCTCTGTCGAGTCCGGCGCTACACATAGGCTTTGTTTCATCAAAATTGGTCCAGGAATATTGAAGTAATGACGCAATTTAGGGAAAATATATATGTGCACTATAAGTTGAACCCCAAAAGGACGTGATCTGGATAGGAGCTGGATAAAAGCAGGAGCCTCCGCTCCTGGTTTGGAGCGGAGCGGGAGCAGGAGCGGGATTAGGGTGGGTTGGAAAATTGTCGAGAACAGGTTAGATTACTTCACTACGCGTACGAAGTCGCAGGCAACTAGTTAGATACATATAAAATTAAATAATCCCAAAATTGTTAACAATGGAACTCGGCTATGAACACGAAAATTTATGAATTCATACATAATTTAATAATACCTCATGGGTTAACATTGATTTTTAACGGATTTGTTTTTTGTACGTTTGTTACTACGCCAATTATGAATTGATTTTGATGATTTTTTTTGTTTGGTGGTTTTTAGTTGTCTTTAAGTCGCTTTTTTGTTTTTTTTTTAATTAATTATGCATGTGTATGAAAATTGGCACCTAGTATATAAGTTAATCGCAGTTTCAAGTTGGCAAAAGTAATGTCGAAATGTAAGGAACTCGTTCAAAACATTCTCAAATTATTTTCTTAAGCTTCAGGCTCGAATGTCCTTCAGTAATACGGAAACTGGCCTACAAATACACGGGCTTATTATGGCGTGTTTTGTACAACACATCGCACATTTCCTATTACATAAGAGCACGGTGCGCGGGCGCACCATCGAGGCCCCGCGTCGCATTTCACAATCAACCTCAGCCACCGCAGCGCCGTTTTCACTTTTTCGCTGTCAAGAACGAACGCTAACGATAAACAAACTAACATTTTGGCCGCCTCACTGCCAACTTCACTCAGACACAACTACACGTAACAACCAGCCAAAATCAGCCAAATTAGGCACCTATCACAGTGAATCTAAGTTAAAATTGCAATGAGATACACCGTAACTTACAACAGAATCAACCGCGAACATTGAAGTCTGATGAACATAACAAAAAGACTTGTATACACAAACAACGACGCACAATTTGAACCTTATCTGTAAGCATTACCATATGAATTTAAATAACAGAAACTGCGAGTAATGCCGTTACGATGCCCAAAGTGAGGCTGTAGAAATACCGAGGCTGGTCATTGACCTTTCTGAGTACCTACATAACACTAACGAAACAAAAGACGAATAATGTTAGACATGAAGAAGAAACCTTGATCTGCAACACATTACGAGCGGTTGCGAAACAGAACCGAAAGTACTAATCATTTTATAAGTATTCGTCATGACATGAGTCTTTGTTAGAAATTATAAAGAAAGCTTATTAATATATTTTATAATTTAAAAAAGAAATCAAAACATTTTTAATATATAATGTTATAGAATAGATACGTCAGACTGGGCACGATTTCAAGATGTTTACGTTTACGGGATTAGGAAGCTTTCGTAGCACTTCGTAGCACGACTTTCGTAGACTTCGTTATCGTAGAAGTCATGCAACGGTTGTAAATATATTTGTTTGATTCTTCATGCATATTACCGACTTGTCTACTTACTGACTTGCGTTTTCGCTTAGCGCAAGCGTTATTATTAAATGTATTGTACGAAAAAAAAATAGCGCAAGCATTTGTTTCGTGTCTGGCTGTTGTGGGACTATGGTCCTCGTAGTTTCTGGTTCCCTAGATACAGGGAATCCTAAGTAGGGTCCAGGATCTATCATTAAAAAAAATATGGTTACAAGACTACACCGTAGTGCATTGTTTGAACAATCTGCATGCTTTAGCTAGCCCATGCGTTAAAGCGCAAGCCAAAATTGCATGAATAGATTTAACTATTCACTCATGTTCTGAAACAGCGATTGTTTCTTTGAATTACACATTACAGAAAATCATCTCATTTGTGTTACTTCAAACTTATGTTGGTGTAGTTGTTGTGAAATTGTAGCAAATTGAATTGTTCAGATTATGATCGACCTCCACCTTTCATTTCGTGTTTCAGCAAAATCTGCGCTCTTAGTAAACACAAGACGAAATTGCTGTCGGTATGAAAACTTTAAATCTAAGACTAACGTTACACCATGAGGAAGTTACTCATGTTACTGTTGTAAGCGTATTCTCCGCTGTATAGACAGTAGGCCGAAAAGGTAATCTAATTCCTTTATGTGTGCTATCATTTGACACAGTCTGAACAGTGGCTTTACTACATTTCATAGTATGAGGCGTAACAAATAAAAAAGTACCCGACGTCACCGATCTTGACGGTTCTTAGGCCGCTACAGGACATGTTTATATGGTTTTTAAAAGTGTTGAGGCAGTAAAATTGGGTGCGTCTTCTGCATGGTTTGTCGCTAACTATGCTAAGAGTGGTCGCACATAGTAAAGTCTGACATTGCCTCTCACTGGAGCCCACGTAACCGACGCGTTACGTAAAGGTCTTTTACCCTTGTTTATTTGGGACAGCTGTATCATAGAGATGTTTTAATTTACTAGCATTAGCACTTGCGGTTACAGTTGGGTAATACTTAACAATGGGACGCTCGCGATCATCTTCGAATTGCTTTTCGATTTGTATTTTGCAATCGTCGAGCTTTGTCGATGTTAGACTTCACAGTTTGCTTTGCTTGCGACAGACGCTTTCGATAATGGAGAGGTAATAAGGTGTGGTTTAGTTTTTTTTTGTGCGATTTCATGTATGGCCTTGTAGTGGGGCTGATGTACTCAAGTGACCTTTAGTTAAAAAATGTTGCTGCAAGAGTGCTCAAGACAAGATTCTATAAAATTAAATATGCATGGTAAAATTATAGACTTAGGCCCTGAAGTTAATCTAATAACACATACATATATATTTTTTTGCAGAGTATGTATAACTATAATTTCATAGACTATCGAATGTCGTGGTTTAATCCGAATTTAATGTAGATTTCTCAGTGTGTTGAGCATTGTGCAGCCGCGAGAGATATTCCAATTTAGAATGCTTGGTGGCTTAGTCACTGTTATTGGCAAGCGTTGTTCTTACTATCAAGCCAGCGTCCTTGCTCATCTCGTATTATTATTATCTAAAATAAATTAAATATAAATAACTACTGAGGGTGTGAACTAAAGTTATTGACATAACTCAGCGGATTAGCAAACTGAAGTGGCAATGGGCTGGTCATATTATTTGCCGCAGAACCGATAACCGTTAGGATAGAGTGGTAACCACGAATCGGCGAACGTAGTGTAGAACGCCCTGCGATTAGATGGAGCGACAATATACGCAGGGTTGCTGGTAGTGATTGGAGAAGGAAAGTCGAAAACCCGGCTCAGTGGAGAGCTTTGAGAGAAGCCTTTGTCCAGCAGTGTATTGATATAGGCCGGCGTTTATGATGATGATGATCAACTACTGAGTGTAAATCTTCACACGATAGCGATAAAAATGCCTGCCGTCAATATTAGAGTTAGTTATTTAGATGTTATTTCAACAAAGCTGCAGTTGTAGGTAGAAATTAAAATCCGGCGATTATAAATCATTTTAAATATTTTTTCTACACATCATAATTACTACCTTTGAGTATTGCGCATCTGTGTCGGGGCGGTACTCTGAATCAAGTTTCGCAAAAATTTCGTCTAGACTGACACAATAATTTTGGGCTAGTCTGTATCTCTGCATCTCAGTTATGTATTGTTGGCTTCCGATCTACCTATACCTACTAATATAATTTTTTTATCGTTTATACAATACAATAATAGGTACTTTATTGAACACCAAAACAGGAAACAAAAGTTTACAGTTACAAATAATAAAGGTAGAACAATGGGCGGCCTTATCACTGTGTGCAATTTTTGCAATTTCTTACAGGTTTATAGATCGCTATTTGGCCACCTACCTTACTAAATGTCAAGCGATGGCCAAAAATGGAGCACACAGGTCTAGAAGAAGACAGCAGTTGAGTGCTAAGACCCGTTCCTGATGGTTAATCGAATATCACCTGTAACATTACTAGTTTGCTTGGCATATTTTTTATCATCAGGGTTATCAATAATATCTACGGTATTGAGAAAATTTATTGGTCGAACTTTGATACGTCGCCGTTGGAGTTGCACGAGCTACCGCCAAAACCTCTCTTGACAATATAATATGAAATACAAAAGAATGCAATATGCGTACGAAGTCGCGGGCAACAGCTACTATGAAATAGAATCACTAAACTGGCAAAACATTAGAATGTTACTGTCCCCATAAGAATGCACACTCAGTAGCGAACTTTCGCAACCGTCGCGCATGGCCAGTGCATCCTTGCGCAAGCGCAGCCGGCCGGCGGCAATGTCACGTTATGTAACAGTTTGACAACCGACACTTTTCCTTGTTCAAATTTCGAACGAAGATGAAAAAATTGCCGGTCATGAAAACGGTCAAGACACTTAACTGCATCTGTTATTACAAGTGCAATGTCGTGCAGTTTCCACATGTGATATGAAAGTGCATTGCGTCACCAAATTATGATTCTGAATACTTTCAATGCCTTGCACCAGTGTCCTTTATAGTCGGGTTTCTTAGTAATTCTTATAATTTTAAAAACTCTATATTCTTTAAAATATAGTCAGTACATTTTATAATAAAATATTTGCTAAAATATTTTGCCTTAAACTCGTAGGTACTCTAATACTTATTTATGCTCCATTTTAAGACATCATTTCGATTTTCGACTGCACATTGTTACACATATTGATACAATTGTTAGACCCACGTGATGTTGCAGTTACATTCGGGTTATATTACAATACAATCTACCAAATTGGCACCTAATTTAGAAAATTGCAATCTAATTCATATATAATTCTCCTCTAGTTACGCTCTACCAAACCTTTCTATAAATTATAGACAACGTAACTACTTTTTAGCCGCGGTTGTTTTTAGAACTGTCTATATAGAATTGTATGCAAATTTTACAGAATAGGTAGCAATATGTATGAGCTCTGTGGCGCACAAAGCGGTCCAAAAACTGTCACACTGTATTTTTGTTTACTTACTTTCAATTTACGAGTTGCGTAACCGCCGGTAGCATTGAAATTTGAAAGCTCTCCACTTTCTTATGAATACATTGCAAATGGCTTTGTATAGATGTTAATTGGTTTCTCACATGTTTGTAAGTGTTAAGAATGTATGATTAAATTTTTGATATTTTTTTCCTTTTTTACATCCTAATATATTCAAGGCTCAAGTGATTGTTAAATTAAAAGGTCGACGTGGTTAGCCTCATGTATGCTTGCTAGTTCTATACTAAATATACATAAATATACAAAATTTTAAAAAATTAATGAGAATCTCTAATAATCTTTTTATATTTGAACTAGTGACTCGCCCCGGCTTCGCACGGTTATTATACATATAAACCTTCCTCTTCAATCACTCTATCTATTAAAAAAACCGCATCAAAATCCGTTGCGTAGTTTTAAAGATTTAAGCATACATAGGTATATAAGGACAGAGAAAGCGACTTTGTTTTATACTATGTAGTGATGATAGTGATGTTAATATATAGATAGTCGATTAATTAGTGGAATTATTTTAGATCACAAATAGGAAGGAAAGAACGTAATAACCTGTTTTTTTAGATTAAACCCTACTATTTAAATCAGAGGTTCCCAGACTTTTTTTCTCATAGCCCACTTTCAAAATTTAGCTGGTGTTATCATATTAGCAGTTACCGGTGGACCCCTGCAGCTACATTTCTACCATATTCCCAAAACTCGACAAAAAATGTGAGAATTAGATATAACTATGGAAATTTGCGTTGTGGCTGAGCTCCTACCAATTAATAGTTTTCGGAGGACGATGCGATGTTTTCATCCGTGCATACTGTTCCCACTTAGGAACACGCGCTCTATACCTATTATGTATACTCTTAGCCTACATTGATAGGTGAAGTCAAGCCATTTTTTTAACCGACTTCAAAAAGGAGGAGGTTTACAATTCGACGGTATGTTTTTTTTTTTTTTTTTTTTTTTTTTTGTGTGTTTGTTACGCGATTACTCCGCCAATTATGCATTGATTTCGATGATTCTTTTTTTGATTGGTAGGTAATATCTCAAAGGTGGTCCCATATAAATTTTATCGAAATTCATTCAGTAGTTTTTGAAAAAAATAGCAAAAACAAAAAATATAAGTTTAATCTTCAAGTCGATTCTTGTTTTTTTTTCGTAACCAACTTTCTAAAGGTGGAGGTTTGTATTCGACTGCTTCACCTGCTTCACCCAGGGTTTACTTCCGGTGAGGGAACTCCTCAACGGTGAATAGTACAGACACAACATTTCGTAAATGGATTTAACCATAATAGCCTGTTCTAAATTCCATCATGACATGGCAGATACACCCAGGATTGATTTTCGGCGAGGGAACTCCTCAACAGAGAATAGGACAGACATGAAATTTTTTTGTACATGCATTTAATTGTGATAGCCCGTTTTAAACTTCGTCATGATGTGGCTTCTAGATCATAAAAGCTTGTTTTTAAAAACTTTTTGAATTAATTTAATTAAAACTTGTTTTTCACTAAAAAGGTTAAAATAAATTATTTTTCAAAAAAAAACTAAACCGACTTCAAAACCACAAATAGGCACTCAAAAGTTAAAAATAAATTAATATAATTATCATAAGCGCTACCCACTCATATATTTGAAGTCGGTGCCAGCCAAGTCTAAAAGGTAGTAGCATGGACCAATATTTGGTCCATGGTAGTAGATAGATACTACCTACAAGTAGTACTTACTATATACATAGTATCTATCTGTTACCTATTAGACTTGGCTGGCACCGACTTCAAATATATGAGTGGGTAGCGCTTATGATAATTATATTAATTTATTTTTAACTTTTGAGTGCCTATTTGTGGTTTTGAAGTCGGTTTAGTATTTTTTTGAAAAATAATTTATTTTAGTTCTTCACTATCGAAAGCAGATATATTTTCGTGGTCCTACGCTTACGAATTGTGAACCCCCATTTTTTTGTCACGCCAACGTTAACCCCCATCGAGTCTCCCGTGGACCCCTGGGGGTCCACCTGGACTACTTTGGGAACTAATGAAATGTTATGTTCGGTTTTTATGAAAAATAGTATGACGCAAGTACTTGTATTATACAAAAGGAACTGAATACTCTACGAATACTTAAAAAGAAAGACACCAGACAACTCAATATGTTATCTTATCTCTCCACCAATCACAAGCTCGCATTTTTCTATGAGAACCAGCACCAAGATCATAAGGCAAGGGCTGTGCGAAACGATTTCAAAATTAATAAGCTACGCGGTTGTATTGTTTATATTTATACTTGAGTCAGCGCGAACGCAACGACCAAAGTTACGAAATCACCACGAGACCAAAACACTAAAACGAATTTCCTCATGCGCGTTAACCTGGCTACGATAGGGTTGTCAACAAGAAAGCAAAAAAGAAATTAAGAGAAATGTGTTATTAAAAATGTTTTATCAATCAATATTCCTAGCGTAAACTCCGAAAAAGAAATAACTTTTAACTTTGCATATAATTATTAGTGTGTATTTTATGTAATTGGTTTATAAGTGTAATTAAGAAATTGAAAACCACCGTCCATATATTTTTGCGCTATTCCTCTCCTTGCACGTTTTTTTGGAACCGATCGCTTTTAGTGATAAGACCGCTAATTGTTACAATACCGTTAGTGGTGTGTCTAACATTCTTCTAAAACATAATTGTATAGAAATTATGATGATATGATCACAATAGAAGTTCCTAAAACAAAACAATAAATTATATCGTAATTAGGGTGACAAAATTCTTCTTCTTCTTCTTTCTCCTGGCTATTGTCCCAATTTATTTGTGGTCAGCCCTCCTAGTAGTCCTGCGCCACACCGTACGGTTGTGGGTTGTCTCTTCCTTCGTGTTTGTGTATGTCATGTCATTTTCTATGGTCACTCTTCTAGTCAAATGGTCATCATCTCGTCTCATCACGTGTCCGTACCAGCGTAGGCGGTTTTCCTTAACTTTATCTTGTATCTGGGCAACTTTAACAGTACCGCGGATGTATTCATTTCTCATTTTATCTGTTCTAGAGACTCCGCCAGACCATCACAGCATCTTCATCTCCGTGACAAAATTGTAAGTAACAATAGATAATATAAATAACTTATTTCCCGAGTGCGAGCACTCGGATCGTATTTCCTCATAAGCTTTTTTTTTGCTTATTACTAATACGACTAAATTTTATTTCGGGGCATTTTTAATTTATGATAAATCTACGTTTGACCGCCATCTCGCCTGATGTTATGCGAGAATTTGGCCGAAGATGGAGCACGTAGGTTTAGAAGATACTTATTGACTCTAGCCTTAAAGATACCCAAATTATAGTTATCAGGAAACAGAGAAGACGGCAAGATCCTATTTGCAGTACGCACTTTAAACGTGGAACCAAAACGCTTTATATTTCCGCATTAGTCTTATTTTACCTATCCTGCTATAATTATTTTTTTGTTACTAAATGACGAGACGAGCTGGTCGTTTGCTTGATGGTAAGCTATACGCCAGCCCATAACAGTAGCAGCACCCAGAACTTTGTTTTGCAAAATCCTGCGCGGCACTGTAATGCGCTCGTCTCCCTGATACAATTAGCTGTTGAGTGTCAAAATGCCCAGTAATTTCACTGGCTACAAAAATGAAAGTGAAATATGTGAAAAGTGAGTTAGAGCAGCCCTATTACGAGTATTGCAGCGGCATCCGTCAAGTTCTATGGAAAATTAGCGTTATAGTTTCTATAATCGCTGCCGGCGCATGTAAATGTCGAAAACCCTCTTAATTCACTATTGCGTGTTACTGCAAATTAGTAGTATGACTTAGAACTTAATGTGGAACAGGAAAATAAAGTGTTTTCTTGTGGAAATAGTTGTGAATTAAAATTTTCCTGCCATGCAGACGCGGATGAACCCTTTAAGGGTCGAGGTTAGTTCTCAGAATGTACTGGCTTGGTGCATCATAGTCACAAGGTGAGTTCACTACTAGTAGGTTTATGTTTTCTTTAATTATGTATGTTGTACTGATCTTTGTTGATTCTGTTCACGTATCCTGTAAAACTAGGTACCTAATAAATTACAGTCAGTTAATAGTTAAGTGCTTATAGCATAGGAACGGAGCAAATGATAATGTAATATATATATCTAGAGGAAGGCAACAGTTGATCGACTGCTCAGATCCGTCCCTCTGATGGTTTACCTAACATTATCCTGAAACACCACTAAGCCGCTTAAAGGCAAGACTTTTTTCGAAATAAAATATAGTTTAATACATCCAATACCAAGTGTCTATTGAGTAAGATTTATAACATCGTAATTAAATGATAAAATAAAGTAAAATATTTTAATTCAGGCCGAGAATAAATTTATTTTCCAGTTTTCCAATGGTTACGAAATATTTAAATGCCTGTCATTTATTTACGTATAATACGAATAAGCAGGTAACTCGGTCAGTTAGCCAGCGAACAGCGACACCACGCGCGACACGCAACGAAAGAAACGCGTAAACACGCGCCGTGAAAATAAATCAACACGGGCATCTGACAGCCCGACAACGTTGCAGTTTTGTGTGCCCTTCAACAAAAAGCGACTAATGAATGGACAGGAGACAATGTGCTTTTAAACATCTTACATATTTTGAATGGGCTTCGGAATGTAAATGTCTTTTATTTCGTTTCGGACTGGCCCTTTGAACATTTCAACTTTCTATATTTCAATAGAATTGGTGGAGAAACGAAGAAAATTTAATTTGATGATTTTCATAAGTTATTTTTGAGTTTATTTGATATAAAACGGCTAAGACTCACGGTAAACGTCAAAATTACTCCGACCAGCCGCGACGTAACGATGATCTCATAACTCCTAGAAGAAGGACTTCTAAAATGTCGGAAACCTGGTCGGAGTAATTTCGACGTTGACCGTGAGTCTTAGCCATTTTATATCAATTATGAATAACACCCACGAAACTTTTCAAAACCTTTGAGTTTATTATTAAATTAATGTTTGAATGCTTCAAAGTTAGAAATAGAATGCACGTTTCAATGCACTAAAATAACACGACCAACAAACCTGAAACCAGCACGTTAAAACGAAACACTTGTACCTACTAACAAGAGCACTAGTTTCTAATGACGGCTATTACGAGAACGCTTCTAAAAGCGCAAGTGCATCTGCCGTAACATGTATTTGTCTCATGCATGAACATAATTGGGTCTCGCTGTTTTGTTACTCTTACTGCTTAGTACAGATCCGGCCGCTAGAGGGCGCAGTATGTAGTAATATGTACCTAGACGTACATACATATGTGGTTATTCTACACGCGAGCTCGTCACGCGATCTCGCCACAGTAACACAGTACTAAAGAAACTGTGGAAAAGGCCTTCCGGGGTGAATGGCCTCGTTGCGTAAAGCGCTCGCGCGGTGGCGCAACATGCGCGGGCGCCCCACTGCCACGCGGCGACTGGAGCGCCATCTAGCTGAGTTTTTAGATAGCCACGCCTGAAAATGTGGAAACACGTGTACTGCCGTCCTATATAGGAAAGCCGTGTATGAAAGCCCTACGGTGGGCATGTGGCGGTATTAACTAGGGCGGCAGTGAAGACGTATTGAATTTCATACTTGTTTTTGACAGCTCATTATTGATTGAATATCATGCATTTCTTGTTTTATAGTGACTGTGGGATTTATTCAAGGAAGAGTATCCAATTGTTTTTTTGAAATTAAGAGATGAGCTGTTGTAGCGATTGGGAATTCGCATTAAAGAGGTTGATTTCTATTTTGGTGATGCCATGATGTAAGAGCCGCAACCTGCAACTCCTGCAACTTGTTTATTACTATCAATACTGCTGGACAAACAAATTGCACATGCGTCCAGTTGAGCGCGAGTGATGAAACGAAATTTAATTCCTAGGTCAAGGTCCAGCTTCTCTTCGAAATGGGAAAATTACCACACATCGGCGACCTTAACTCGCGAGTCCGCGTTTCGCAAGATGTTGCCGTCATAAAGCGAATACATTACAAACAAGTTTGGAAAAGAAAGCCAATTATAAACAACTCTTTAATTTGGGCACTCGCTTTTACGAGTGTCATAGGCATTTGCGAAAATGTCTGGTGCAAAATATTTGTGTAAACTTTGGTAAAGTGTTAAGGTGTTGGGATAGCATCATGAGCTGCACACTGAAATCGTTTATAGATTTTTGAATTTCCTCCATGTACATATAATAGCTAGCTAGCAAGTCAGCAGAAATCAACCTTCAGATTTGAACTGTCGACACGCTATCCTCTCCAACCTTGTTAGCGCCTTGAAACTTTCTTCCACAAAAGGCAATTTAGTTATATATCTTCTTAAACATTAAAATGGAGATTAATGACATAATCTTTCTTGCTTATGACTATAATTATGCATCACCAATTACCGTTGCCAGGCCAATAAGATAAACACATTGGCTACTAGGTTCGATATATTGCCAAAACGATAAATTCTGATGAAGCCTTAACACTCAAAGAAATGGAAAGTGAGTTATACAACGTCCAACCACCTGACGGGGCCGTGAAAGGCAGGCTTTAATGTCAGCGATCCGTGGTCAAGGCTCTTGAAGCCGCTTTGGACACAACTAAGCGATCAGTACGGTAGCGACGAAAGCTATATATGTCGTTTGTTAAAGTAAAGAATGGCTTTACATAAGCTCTTTATACTTCCATGTTATAAATGAAGTACTGCGAAATACAAATGAAACTTTAGATGATACATAAACTGTAATATTTGTTGAAGTATGCTTTAAATAAAATGAACTATAGGTATTGTGGCAATACGTGAATCGAAGTTCTAAATATAGTTTAGATTTATAGTAATTGTAACTTAGCGTATTTATTCATCTTTCTTTATTTATTATTTGTTACAATAAACCTATTTCTTTTCTATTCTTACTAGTACCCACATAGGAAACAACAGACGTAATCGCTTTTGGCAGACTTAGCAGTCACGCTTGTCGCTCAGGTGTGTCTGAAACTTTAAGCATATTTTGAGTGCTTGCTTCATGATTTTTATCTCGTTTTAGCGATGCTGACGCTGATTGACGTCGCGCTCCAGGGTGTACGGTTTTGGATAAACGTTGAGAGTAAATCATGGTGAAGAAACGTAGTCTATTTATGGAGTAAAAATATTCGCTTTTAGCACGACCATAAATTCGTTAGTTTTATGTAAGAACAGACTTTCCCTTGCTCAAATTATTTTTCGATTATCTGAAACAAATTATTTTTAAAGCAAAAGACACAGAGGATTGACAGATATTTGTTACTAGTAGATAGGTACTATAAAAATAAATGTAAAGACTATAATTTACATTTCTAATGTTCGTGTCAAAAAAAGCAATTATCGAACGTCAATTATTGTGATTCTTGTCGATAACCATACATTAACTGCGAAATTCTGAAAGTATGGTCAATGTTTGAGATTGTTTAAAAGTATTGCCATAATTATCTCATTGTTCCTTTTAATCAACGATTAAAATCTGATCTTACGAAGCTTGCAATAATTCTGCAATGCAATAAATATAAACTTGCTTAATATAAATAAAATGCATAGGAACAGAAGTCGCCAAAAACTAGACAGTCTTTGTTCAACCGTATTAGGCACACAGCCTAACAAACAAGGACAAGCTATTGCAAAATCTTCGTTTCTCTTATAAGTCATTGTCAATGTCGACCTACTTTGATGGCGGTTCAACGACCTTTAAATAGTTTTAAGAAAGTGAACTAAATCCTTTCTTCCGAGTAGAAAAGAAACTAAATCACCTCGCCGCCCACTATAAATCACGAAATAGACATAAATAAGAGCAAAGAAAGTTCATTGTCTGTGAAAGAGGCTTCGAAAGCGAGAGTAATCGCAGTCTAGGCTGCGCCGGCGCACGAAGGCTTGTAATGGATGTTACGGCACATTATAGTGGAGTTGCGGCAGTAACAGAACACGGGACGCGGCGTCACGCACACACTGATGAGCCTTTTGTGTGAATGAGCTCAAAGAAGAGTGGTGTCTGCTAAATTTAATTTATCTTTTGTACTAAGATAACTCTTTTTTATACTTGAAATTAACGTTTCATATTTATTTTGTTGTTATATTTTACATAACTTTTTAATACAGTCGATTTTGACTTGTAATGAGAATCTATAATCATCAATCACAAAATAAATTTATTTTAAAATAAGACATAAAACTTATAGACAAACAAATTGAATCAAAAGGTACGATAAGTAAAACCGTACTGCGTCTATCAAGAGTAAGAGTAAGGCGGGTCTAGGCTGCGCGGGCGCACGTAGCCGGCCGGCAACGGTAATATGTGTAACGGAGCTTACGTATTCACTCACCAACTGTATTTCTCGTAAGCTCGTTTCGTCTTTATTTTTTTACTGGTCAGACAAAGCTGCTTTTATAATCAAGTAGCTATTTGTACATAAGGTTTTATGTAGCGTTAACGTATGATGTTCTTAACTATGTGTGAAGTGTAACGGAGCTTAAGCTTACGGTATTTGTCGTAAGCTGACTTAACGTTTTGGCTAACATAAACTTAATGCCGTTGAATTGATTACTACGATGACAATGTTTTTCAATTAATGTCAGATGCATATAATGATTAAACCTACCATGATTTATTTGACAATATAAGGAATTAAAGTAATAAGAAGTAATCAAAATTGCATTGTAATTAAAATCGTAATCGTCGTATTTTTTACTTTCGTTTTCAAGCTACAAATAAAGAGTTGCAAATGTTGAAAAAACTTTTATAAAGTACACTTCCTTAATTTTATTGCCACTATCTACAAAACGTTAACGACATTGTAAATCACAACAATTATTAATTAAAAGCAAAGAAAGTGTACTGTCCGAAAGCGAGAGTAATTGCCTCCACGCTGCACTCTACTACAAAACTGACTATGAAACGATCTATGGCGTTACCGGTTGCTGGTATTACCGGTACCGGTAACGGTAATGATTGTAAGCTACGGCACGGGACTTGCGGTACTTCCCGTGGGGTGCCTTGTAGGAAACGGGTTGTAGGTATTGTAACGTTCGTGCTAGTGATGTGCGAGTTTGGTAGATCAATTCTGTATCGAATACTATGTATATCGATATACATTTTTGTTTCTAACTAACCGACCTAATAAAAGGAGGTTTAGTATAGCTTTAAGGTGATCCCATAAATTTTTTATTGATATTCGACCACGGACTTCGAAGATAGGTGTCCCGCTTCAGAGGCCTTTTTTTGAAAAGAAATAAAACTACTGGGCAATAAGAGACTATGACCTTATTAAGTGATTATGAAACTATGAGTCTCTGGTGACGAGCGCAGTGCAGCGCCTTAGAGGATTATGCAAGTCAAAGTTCTGTGTGGTGCTGCGACTGTAACGGGCAGGCGTGTTACTTATCATCAAGTAAACGATTGGCGTCTCATCACTAAAAATATTTATAATTTTTACCCGACTTTAAAAATGAGGAGGTTCTCAATTCAACTTTATGTTGTTTTTATTTTGTATGTTTGTTATGCGACTACTCTGTCATTTATAAAATTATTTGCGTTGGGTTCTGTATAGCTTCAAGGTGGTCTCATATAAATTTCATCGATATTCGACCTCGGACTTCGAAGATACATCAGAATTGATGTCAGTTTTGTTTTCATTAAAAATGAATTATTATGACTATTAATATATATATATATATTAAGTTGTTGAAAATACAATTACTGTTTTTAAAATGACTGCGTTATTTGCTATTCCTTAAACTTTTTGAGCATTATCGATTGTGGCATATACCTCATACCGATAATGTGATTAAACTAAATAATTAAATTTAAATAGTAAAGCGTAAAAACAAAAGTATGTAAAAAATGCAAAAATATTGTCGATGTCGGTAAAAAAATATGTCCCATCACTATTCCAAACACGGTCAGCCAGCATCGAGACCTTACCACTTTCTCTTTCGATGACTGCACACAAATAACCGCAACAGGTACATCGGTACATCACAGGGTATGCATGTGTGCATGCATAGACATAGTTACATCACTTCGCTGACGCATCACGCGAAAGGTCAGCGTACTATATTTAGTGGCCTGTCCATAAGAATGGCTCGAGATGGATTCGATTCGAGATCGTTCACCTCCAGTGAGAGTGGATGTGGTAACTTTTTAATTGCAGCCCTTCGTTGTTTATGACGGCGGAAGACGGTTGCGATTATGACATGCGTGTGTGCTTGATTGATAGTTATATGGCAGATATTAGGTAGTAATGTAGTAATGGAAATATCCCTTTTACAGTTGATTTAAGAGAGTTGCTACTGTATAATTGCAGCATGATTCCGGTCTCAAGGCTTAAAATGTAAGAAAACACCGTTTGGGAAAGTCTCTTCGACATCTCTTTCTCTCTCTATCTCTCTCTCTCTTGTCTTGCCTTCATCATTTAGGTCGTGTTCATTCTGATTCTTGTCAAACTTTTTTGACCCTAAACGATTGTTACTTAGTTCTTGGCCCCTAACTAAGATTGACTGTATCTAGGAAGCCAGGTTTTACGAGGGCCATGGTCCCACCACAACACTCAGACACGAAATAAGTGCTTGACCATTTTTTCTCTTTATGCACTATCATTTATTCCGTACCGAACGAACGTAACCGAACCCGCACCTATATAAGATTTTTTTTGGAACTGAGTGATGAGACGAACAAGTCGTTCGCCTGATGGTAAGCGCCACGCCTACCCATAACAATTGCAGTAGAACCTTAACTGCACTGCGTAGCACTACATTGCCCTCATCACCCCTAGACATCAGCTGAGAAGATATGAACTAACCTGTTCAACCACTACACCACAGAGGTTGTCAATAGAATAATTATATTTGGAAGTTACTATTCAAACTGATAAAATATAATTAACAGTTACCTCCCTGTCTGAAGTTAATAGTGGATTACTCGTAAATTTAATCAGACAATTGCTACAATCCGTGCAGTAACAGTAGGGTTTCCCACGCAAGCGTAGGCTGTTGGCGGCCTTGTGGCTGAACTGTGCGCGCAATGCTAGCCGAGTCATGGACTCTGCTACAGCGACCTACAGTTTCTATGTTAGCTATAAAGGTTTCTGTTATCTGTGTAATTACATAGAAACAGGATTATAACTGTGCCGCGGACTCGAATATAGAGATATAGTATCAAAAACAATAATAAAAATCGAGAGCGAGTGTGGCTCAGTGGGAGCACGTGCGACTTCCGATCCGACGCACCAGAGTTCGAATCCCGCTGGTCCTGCACCACTGACTTTCTTAAGTTATGTGCGGATTTAACACTCGCTCCAAAAACGGTGAAGGAAAACATCGTAAGAAAACCGGCATGTCTAAAAATTATCACAAAAATTCAAGGACATGTGACATCCACCAACCCGCACTGGGCCAGTGTGGTGGATTATGGCCCTACGAGGGAAGGCTTGAGTCCCAACAGTGGGAACGTAATGGGCTGATGATGATGAAACAATAATAACGCCCAACGATCACATACGTAAATCCTGGCCCCAACTAAGAATCTCTCTATCTAGGGAATCAGGAACTACTACAAACATGACTAACATCCAGACACGATAAATACTTGCGTTTTTTTTCTGTGCACAAACATTTGTGATTCGACCCCCAACCTCGGTGGTATATGAAATTTGAGCTAACCTAAAATGTTTGTGAAAAATTTATAAGCTAAGTAAACAACAACATTAATACCGTTTTTGCAGTTTTTGCAGTATAGAATTGATAAAGAAGGCATCGATAAATTATTTTAGCAAATCAAAATGCTTTGTAAGCTTAACATGCGCCCAACACGGCCACGTCTTGTCAAATAACCTCGTAAGTTCAACTTTTTGGCACAGAATTTCAATAGTACCCCAAATCATAGTTAAGAATTCTAGTACGCCCTACGAAGGTCAGAGCCCTCAGTCATCAATAACCTCGTCGCCAAACCGCGTTCCGGCCTGCGACCTAAAAGCCTAGGTTCACCAAAGTTCGTTGGAATACCTAAGCCCTACATTAGTGCGTGGGTGGATGGTCAGACGCCTACAGTCCTCTGACAGGACTTGATGGATGTAAGGTGTAGTTTGTCCTTTATGTTCGATATGTTGAAATCTGCGAGAGCCTAGAGCGAATGACTAATAGAATGACTACATTTTGATAGCATCTGGAAATTTATTAAGAAATTAATACAATCAATATAAATTAGTGTCAAATTTTAGACGCTTTAATGGATTAGAATTATTTTTTCCTACAGTTTAGGATTCCTTCCTATACTTTAGGTACAATCAATACAATACACTTACACACCAAATAATCACACAATACAAAAAAAGAAATAATAATGACAAAACACTCTAGTGTAGTATCTAGTGTTTTTTAGAAATATGTACTTACCTATCTTTTCCCCTCTCTTAAAATAATGGTGGCTCAGTCCGAATTCTTCGCGCAAGTGATATGCATCTCTTTTAAAATATGACTTATTTATAAACGGTTTCAACTAACTGCATCTCGCTACCCATGCCCTTTAGTTTAAATATATTTAACTCTCAAAACCTAGCAAGTCGTAGTATGCAATTGGCCAGCCACTGTGGCAAAGAGCCAGGGTTTGCTGCGACTATGAGGTTCATGGGAAGCCGCAGCGCAGTATGCTCGAGTATTTTGGGATGGGTAACCATTTGCGATGGACCTTGAGTTAAAGTGAGGCATTGTAAATAGGAAAATTTAAGGTTTCAGGAAAATATTACTATATTCGACTTAAGGAAGAATTCATTTTCGAGATAGATACCAAAAGGACAAAGATACTAATACAATAAAAAAAAACAACGAAACTTGAGAAATGTTGATCGATGATCGATCCTTCATGACTGAAGATCGTGATCACCATGTTCATCCAATTATGTATTGCACGTCTCCGTTGGTTCCTGTCCAGCCATTCGAACTACAGTCTCAGACTTGGACGTCTTGCTCTCGTTTAGCTGGTCTGACCATAGCATTGGGGATCTGCCACGTGAGCGCTTTCCCTCTACATTTGCGCAGATGATCAGCTTTCATACGTTTTAAGAAATGTTTTAAGAATATATCGTATATCGTAGTATAGTTTAATTTTAAATTTTTGATTAATTAATTAACTCTTATATCTTAAAATTATCGAATATTAGGTACGAGTATAATCAGTATAACTAGTAATATATAGTTTTCTTTGGTATAACTTTGAAATAGCGTTCATTTGAGTTCTTAGTAAGGAACTATTTGTTTAAATGCGTCTACTATGTCAATTTTAAGTGTAGTGCATTGCCTATCACGTAAAGTGAACGGCACAAACAATGTATATTCACTTAAATATATAAGTGAATATATACATTGTTTGTGTCGATTGTCACTATTTTACACAATATTGACAAAGTATCGTAGCTTAATTATTAAGATTTAAGTTGATGACAATGTAGAGATAACGCTTTTGTTAGATGATACTTTTATTACGTTTTTATTTAGATTTATAATATAGACCCTTATAATTTAGCCATTATTTTCTTTAAACAAGTCCATTGTTAAACTTCAGTTCGATGATGAAGCCATTGAATTATGTGGTTCTTTTTTCGACACGACAAGAGGATATTTATTTAAATATTGACATATCTACCTTTATTTTGTTTTATCTTTAAGTACTACTATTCTAACAACACATTATAAATAAAAAGTAATTATTTGTTTTCCCTACCAACCTAATCTTATAAACCATTACCAATGACGTTCCCAAAGCGCTGGCAGCATTTTCTCATCAAATGCTATATTAAAATTACATCATCTTATTCCAATTTAAGCCAACATCGCTTATACTGACATCCTATAATTGTAAAGTTGCATTAAATTTAGGTACGTAGAATTATAACTAAATGAATAAATAAGCTTCAATCCTCCGATGACGATATTATCAAATGACATTATCATTTTCATTGACAAATGGCTTATCATTGACCCTAATTTAGACATCATCGCCTCCCACCAATTCTTAAATACCTATAACTTTATTTTTTCATGAAGCTTACGTAGAATTGTGGTTCAATTCCTAAGCTTCAACCCGATGACGCTATTGTCAGATGACGCTTGTTCTTATCATTGACCCTAATTTTAGCCATCAACGCCTCCCGCGGACGCTGACTAACCTCCAGCGGATGTATAGGCACGTGAAACATGTGGTTTTTGTGGACTAGAGACCTAATTTAGAGCTTTTTATCATATGTGGAGAGAATTTACACATTTGAAATGTTTGGTACGTAGATTTTTTTCTTATATTAATCGGCTAGCTGCACCCCGCGTATTCACCCGCGGTTTCTCGGGATAAAAAGTAGCCTATGTGTAGATCCAGTTATCTCCATTCCAAATTTCACTCAAATTCGTTCAGCCGTTGTGGCGTGAAGAGGTAACAAACACACTTACACACTGACACACTTACACACAAACTTCCGCATTCATATTATTAGTGTGATATTTACTTCTAATTATTTTTTGTATCAATTGATATGATTGAAATTATTAATCATATACTACACTCGGATATTGTGTTATCATTCTCATTGTAACACAAAAACTCGATATTAAAGTGCTCAAGCATATTATATTTTGAACTTTAAACCTAAGCTAACCTATAATAACACTTTAGCTTTAAGTATTGTTTTGTAATTTATTTCATGTTGTTGTGTAACAATAAAGCTTTATCTAATCTAATCTAATCTACAATATCTAATTTAGTATAAGTTTGCCACTCGCAGTACTTCACTGAAAAAACGTTCCAATATCTTAATTAATAGGACTGCAAACTGCTTAGAATAGCAGCTCAATGTTGCTATTAATCAAGGTGTATCATCAACCTTCATAAATGCAAAAGGATATGATAATCCGGGAGCCGGTCACGTGACACCCCACGTAACTTACAAGAACAACTCAATTAAGTACCAATTTAAAATTTACAAAACTTATTTAATAAATTAATATATCAGCTATATTCGGTATCTGTAAAATTAATAACATCCGGTGCACTTATTGACGTCATTTTCTGCACATTACAGTGACATAAAAAAATTGTAGTAAAAGTAGACTTGCAATTTTTATTCCAATTTTTTTATTTTCCGTAATTAAAAAGATGGGTATATCCGGCTGAAGAATGGCGACACTACCTATAGAGAGCCTTAGGCGATTTTGCATTTTCAAATATTTTATTGAATTATCTAGGGGCAGAGCCCGTAACATTTATGTATAGTATAATTTATGAATATGTGATCATCTCAATGTTCTATGGCGCATATGTTTCATCTATATTACAATAATACATTCCTAGTGACAATGCGTCGCCTTGCCAGCGTTCGTTGACGCATCTATGTTTTGTCCGAACGACCTTACAAACTAATACTAATAACAACCGCCAATTTGCTACATCCCGTTCTCTCGAACACGATTAGAGGTAAGTGGGAACGAGATGGAGGTATTAGATGATGATTTTAAGTGGTAGCCAGTGTTCACCTTCGCTAAGGCAAAGTGTGGACGGCGCTAACGAAAATGAAGGGCGATAGTCGTTTCAAGTGTTCGAAGGTCTTATAAGGTTTAGTACCAGAGTTGGAAATCACGATTGTGATGTTGAATCACGTTTGTTTTTTATGAAAGAAACTGTATTTTTAATTAAATTCGCGCCTAATTAGTACTTATGCATATTCGTTTCAGTTTCTGTAGATGTTTTTTTTCAACTCTAATTAAATCCGGATGTTAGTCTTCTTTAAAAAAACGTTTTTGTACATAAGTAATGTAATCTCTATCGTTCAGAATTACTATCAGTAGTGTTAATATTTGGTGCTTTTTTTTGAAGTTTTCATATAAAATACGATTGCAATGGCGACTTCTTTTTATTTTGTTTTATTCACCAGAGCTAAAACCAACCATACTCGAGCTCACAATAGTGCCGTATAACCCTCTTCTTAAATACCGTACTTGGTTATATTGGCACGAAACAATAGTCGTGACTGTGTGACGTCAGAAGCATCCTTTCTCTTCACTTTCACTATCCTTGGCGAGCACACCATATTCGCATATTTTGAATGCATCAAATGTCATCGCGTATCATTTATACCGTTATAATAAGGTTGTATTTTGTGTGAAAACTAAGGCTTTGGCGGTAATTGAAGTTTGCGATTTTGATAGCAGATGATTTGCAAAGGATGCGGTTGCTAAGGATTTGATTTAGGCAACGATTTCGTTCAATAATTTTAAATTCAAACAACTCTAACCTGTTTGACATTATTTAAATATTATAAAATCTTGTAGGTAATTAAAAAAACGCCTATTCAAGAACATAGCTTTAACTTCAAATTGATAGCATAATAATTAATTTTTAGAAAAATCAAGAACCGACTTCAAGACTAAACTTATATTTTTTGTTTTTGTTGATTTTTTCCAAAAGTGTTGAATCAATTTTGATAAAATTTATATGGGACCACCTCTGAAGTATGACCTACCAAACAAAAAAGAATTATCTTCAAAATCAATTTATAATTGGCGGAATAATCGCGTTACAAATATAAAATAAAAATAAAAAAGAAAACTTAGTACTGTCGAATTGAGAACATCCTCCTTTTTTGAAGTCGGTTAAAAACGTTAGGACATTAAAATACCTACAAAACCCATTGCTAGATATTCACCAAAACCGGCAGGAATGTTTTCTAAAAACTTTTTCATTTAATATCTTCATATCCTGGACTCCTGGACGTGGGTGTTCGCCACGAAGTGTGCTAAAGAGTCAATTAAATTAAGAATTCCACTCAAAACACATGCGTCAGCATGCTATTTTGAAATTGCAGTTATTTTGGTAAACATATATTAATAACATATAAAATATACGATAGTGATCAAGATGAAGTTACAACTTGATGGAGCATAACCAACATAGCGTAAACATATATTTTACTCAGGAACTTATGTGCAGTAGAGTACGTTGTGCTATTTGGACAATGTAACTCGACAACCAATCAAACGTCAGTTATGCATTAAAAAGGTATGTTTAAGATTTAATTGAAAGGTCCCTAAATGCTTCTGTCATACATTACATCATGTCACATGAAATGCCACGGTTGCGTTTTAAAAAATCAAACTCAAAATAAAATATTTGTCTGAATATTGAATTATGTCGAGATTGTGTTATGACAAGTGTTTAGTCTTTTTAGGTATATTTTTTATTAATAGTATGAATGTAGTCGATGATAATATTGATCAATTAATCATCATTAGTATAAATACTGAGGTACCTCAGGTGTCAGGTCTCACAGAAAGAGTATAACCCACCACGTGAGCGCATATTGGTGGATGTATTGAATTTAATATCCTTGAATTTATGTTTCTTGGCCGCTTCAGAATTGCATTGCACAAAAGCGACAATTAATTCAATTATTCAAATATGTTTACTCCAAATGTTCCAATATCTCGTTATCAATCAGTGCAACGAGAGACAGGTTGCCAGCTGATAACCTAACGAAAACGCGGACAGACCGTGAGATAAGGAACCACCGCGTACCGCGCACCGCGGGCCTTTCGCGCCCGACGCATTTGTTAGATAAACATATGGGTCACTGAACCGACCTAGATTCATTCTAGCTCCATTAGACCAGTATTGCTAGGTGCCTTTGCAAGGCTCCTGGACTTTGGGCTTTAGTGCAAGAAAAAATTGAGATCGCACCTGTATTTTTTGCACAATTGTTACGCTACAAAGTTTTATTTCATGTACTCAGTCGAACTTTACACAGATATAAAGTAGGGGTCGTTATCAATATACCATACCGCGTATACATGTACCTATATCTGGATCATGTCTGTCTCCATTGACACAACTACTAAGCCGAGTTAGGAAACATGTCCTTGATTAATTTGCTAATAAATAATAATGCGCACTAGCGCATGCTTGATGAAATTATATATATATCTTTGAATTGTGATTCTTGGACATGCCATTTGCTCATTCACTCTTTCTAAGCGCGTACCTACCTCAATTTAAATATCGAACCCTTAAGAATTACGAGTTATCTACTGAAGTTTGCATGACGAGAGTACGTTTGGAATAACCGTACCAGAATTCACCAGATAATGTGGTAAATCTACAAAGTGGCAATACCGAACCCACACGATGTGACCGTGTGCGCGGCTTAGTCAAAACCTACACAAACGCAACGCACCAATCAACGCACAGAACGAGGCGTCCGTACGATTAGGACACGCACATTCGCCCGTCCTGAAACGGGCTACCACGAGGTGGAAACTCACAATATTTTCCGTAGACACATTCATATTTGTATATATAATACATATATGTGTAAAAAGTTAGAGATTGCCGCTTAAAACATTATGACAAGTGACTATTACGACCAAAATACTTCAAATCTATGGAGAGAGTTTACTATTGATAATTAAAGCAAGAAAACGATTAATTTAAAATAATGAATTACAAATTCAATGACGATTAATTTTAGAAATGTTGTTTTAAAAGTTTAAGTATTTGATTGCAACTGTCCCTAAAACAAATATGATCGCAAAAACAATTACCCGAATGTAATGAAAATGGATAAAACATGTTACAAACAATGATTGAAATTTCATATCACTAAACGCCTTGTATCGATATTGACTTTCAAATTACCAGTAAATATAGATAACTGGCGCATATTTCAAAAGCGTGCTCTTGGTTAACGGTCCCCAGTAGTCCTTGACCATGACAACAGAAACTTGCCGAAATGTCAATGAATTTTAGCTGTTTTATAAAACGGAGCTGTTAACTAAACAGCTAAAGAAACGATGAGTCTTAAGGTATGAGTTCGTAGACGACTACATACAGCAGCAGCAGACGACGTGTCGCAGCGTCATGTCGCTGCAATCATTCCGAACCCAAACTGCAGATCTGGCAACTGCAGGCGACAGCAGATGGCAGGTAGCGCCGTATTTATTTTTAAGCAGTAGTGCTTGCTCACTGTGTTTCGGTTTTAAGGGCAATATAGCCAGCGAAATTACTGGCCATATGAGATTTAATATCTGATATCTCGGGGTGAATAGCGCAATGCAGTGCTAGGCAGTGCTTTTTATGGTGTTAAAAGTGCTGGGTGGCACTGCAATTGTTATGGGCAGGCGTGGCGCTTACCATCAGGCGAACGACTTGCTCGTCTCATCATTCAGTTCCATACAAAAAAAAGAAAAATCCAGTAAACAGTCCGGCAGATTTCCTTTGTCGGTGGCACTACTGATTGCGGTTGGGCGACGTGTCGCTAGCTGCGGAAGGTATTTCATAGAAATACATAGAAACCAGTAGTGTCGCAGCGACACGTCTGCTGCTGCTGTCTGTAGTTGGCTACGAACTCGTACCTTTACATTGTTATTGCCGTACCTTAGACAATGCCTACGTTATCGACGTTTAAGTATGATTCCAAGACCAGCTGCAGCGACATGCGACAGCAGCAGACCATAGACAATATCACACGGTATCAGTGACAGATGTAAGCTGTAATTTTCTATGGAAGTGTCACTGCTGCAGGTGTCTGAATCATACCTTTAGGCAGGATAGCCAGTCTAAATTAAAAAACCAAAGATGTTTACAAAGCTTCTTAACCTTCTCTGCTGATCTCGGGTGATTAGAAGCGGGCTATAACAGAAGTTTAGCGAATGGCTTCGCTTTATAAAAACCGATAGTTCCCGATTGGATTGCATGAACTTTTTGTAAATTTACTCGACATTCTAAGGAACGATCTTAGTATTCAATGTTATCATCATCAGCCCATTATAATAATAATAATATAAATACTTTATTGGGCAGAAACAATTTTCACAAATAGCCATGCATCTAATATAATGGCTACACTATAATTACTTAGTTTTAAACTATTCACGTATATAAGTACTATAAATTCACATGGCGGGAAAAAAAAGTAAATAGAAAAGAAAATCAATAAAATAATATAATATAATAAAAAAATATATATAATAAAAAAAATGAATATAATATTATATAATAGAAAAACGAGTAAAACAACGTCTTGTTAATCAAATTAACACACTGCAAAATCTTACATAAAATAAAACTTGGCTCAGTGTAGCGTTAATGTTACAATATTGTTACAATAATAGCTAATAAATTGAAACATTATTTTTCTACTGCTGGGATACGAGACATCTGTCCTAGAGAGAGTATGGGCCATATTACTAATAGAGATACCAACACGATTTTTTTATATGTATTTATTCGTCAAATGTGTAGCAAATATTTTATCATTGCGTATGTATAATAGACAATTTCATTAATATAGGTATATTTTTTTCAACGATAATACAGAACGAATTAATGTATTATTAAATTACCTTATTTGAATTTCGGAGTAAAAAATATTTTTGAATACATACATGTATCGATTATAATTAGATAATATATAGGTATTATATAAGCGCTGTTATTTTTTATTATCATCAGGCGAGATAGTGGCCAAACATAGATTTATTAAGCGTAAAAAAAGGTTAAATTTTTTTCGTACCAAAGCAACATGTGGTCGATTTTGGAAGGGTACCTACTAATGTACCATTCGAGATGTCAGTGAGTTGACAACTCGACGTTAGGATCTGTTAATCTATGATTCTATGATCCACACAGACATAAATATGTGTGTGTATGAGGCATAGCCACGATCTGTTCTATCCGTTTAGCTGGCAACTGAGGATTAAATTAATATTATGACATCATGACTGCAGTTTATATTTATAGTTTTTATTATTTAACTGAGTGACAAGACGAGCTGGTCGTTTGCCTGATGGTAAGCAAGATGCCTGCCCATAACAATAACAGCACCACCCAGAACTTTGTATTGCAAAATCCTGCGCGGCGCTGCACTGCACTCTTCACCCTGAGACAATAGTTCTTAATTATTATATAGTTATATAGTTGTTAATATATTTTTCATTATAATTTGAAAATATAAACTGATAGCAAAACTGACTATGAAACAAGTATAGTACATTTTATAAAAAAAACCGACTTCAATGTATCTTCATAGTCCAAGGTCAAATATCGATTAAATTTATATGGGACCCAACGCAAAAAGGATTTTCCAAATCGGTTCATAAATGAGGGAGTTTTATTTTTATTATATGGCATACGAGTTCTAAGGTAACAAACATTAAAAAAACGAATAGAGAACCTCCTCCTTTTGAACCGACTTCAAAAAGGAGGAGGTTCTCTGTTCGATTGTATTTTTTTTTTATTATTTGTTACCTCAGAACTCCGTCATTTATGAACCGATTTGGAAAATTCTTTTTGCGTTGGGTTCAGTATAGCTACGAAGTGGTCCCATATAAATTTCATCGATATGTGACCTTGGACTTCGAAGATACATTGAAGTCGGTTTTTGATTTTTTCTAAAAACTAATTATTATTTAAAGTCAGTTTACAAAAAAGGGATGTGATGCATCTATAATGCTCGAGTAGGTGTAAATGACTTAACGAGAACCTTGTATAGGGTTATGAGTCTTTTAAGTCAGCCTCTGTGGTGTTGTGGTTGGACAGGTTGGCTCAAACCTCATACAACACTGAGGTTGCGGGTATGATTCCCGCGACGGGACAAATGTTTGTGCACAGGAAAAAAAAGCGCAAGCATTTGTTTCGTGTCTTGGTGTTGTGGGACCATGGTCCTTGTAGTTCCTGGTATCCTAGACACAGGGAATCCTAGTTAGGGGCCTGGATCTATGTATGTGATCGTTGGGCGTATTTATTTAAGTTCGGTAAAAACACTAGGTACTCGTATAATTATTTGTTTTTAAGTTAATAACAAACTTTAATCTACAAGTTTAAGCTCATATTTCGTGTTGTGTAATTTATAAAATTAAAGTAACATCTTCTGGCCCGGTTCCTGGTTCTGGCCCCAAAACATGTATGTAAGGCGACGTCTAAAGTATATGTACTGTCATAATCTATGATGAATCATGGTAAATATTATATTTAATGTACATACAGACCTACCTACTAGCTAAATACATAAACCACGATAATAATGTCTGCCAAAACATAGCTTATAATGATTAAAGCATTAAAACGACTGTTGTCATAATTAACCAGATAACCCATATTTTCAACAATAATAAGCATCAGCATTTATTTGCCAAACAATATTAAAAACAACACAATATAATGTGCTGCTTTAGTAATTACGTTTTTCGCTAGAGGGCGACTCTAGTCGTGCATTTGAAATCCAAGATGGCGGCTCAATCGAACGGCTTATTTCTCGATAATCAATAAATATTTACCATTACTATATACAAATAGATGTGTATATTAAACAAATTCACAGTAAGATATAGAAATATAACAAATATAACGTTATACATAGGTATAACATAAATAGCACATGAAATATTAGGTAGGTATTACATGAGAAATTAAAGCACATTGGACTAAACAAAGCAGTAAAAAATTGATGATATAATATGATATTTAAATGTATTCTGATTAGAATAAAATTAGTCATAAGATATTTAACAACAGAATAATATAGTCATTTTAAATAGTTGAAAACATGTTTACTTGTATTAATGTATTTATTGTTGAACTCTACAACCATACATATAACATTCATAATTAACGGTCTAAGGCTCTAAGCACAACTAATATAATAGCTCTAGCTTCAACAATAGCGACATAGTTACTTAAAATAAATCTATATCTTTAGCTGTGTACTTACAACATACCAACAGTTTTGTAGTAAGTAAATTAAGAAAATTGTATATGATAAATTAAGGTGGGTATTAAAAATAGAGATCCGGTTTATAAATAGTTTTTCGATCGACAAATGTCAATAATTTTCAGGATTAAATAATTGGTTTCCATAAAAGAACACGTGTACTACGTGCAGTGTGTGCGTGGCAGTCTATAAATAAACGACGAATTAATGAAACTGCGGAGTGCATGCTAACGTGAAAAAAAAAAGAAAACAATTAAAGCTTTACAAGACGTGGACATCGTTATCAGTTCTCACCATAAAACATTTCGTTCGATTGCGCTTGTCTCGCGGTCAGGTCCATTCAAACGCAACAAAACGTTCCTAGTACAATAGTAACTATTGAACTATCAGTTATTTTATACCAGTCCATCACTGTAACGTGTCATAGAGTAGCGTACGCAGCGAGCGTGCCAGAAGTAACGAGCACTAGCTACGTTCGCGCCCGCACGGATGTAGGTTAGTAACTAAAGTTTTGTTTGCGTGAGGCTGCGGCGCTGCACTCGGCGTGCTAGCGGCAGCGCGCGGCGTCGCCCGTGTGCCGCCCTCACCCGCGCGCCGCGCACCTCACCTCCCCGCGCCCAGGTTTCTTTCACTTTCGGGCTGGTTGGGCGCCGCGTAAGGGCGGGCGGCGCGGCATTGTTGCGCCTCCTGGGGTCGTAGCAGCCGCTTTCACAATAAACATTTATAATCATTTTGGCGGCCGCAGGATGATATCTTTTTGATTCTTCTGATAAGACATTATGACTAGATCCTTTTAAAAAAAATGTTTTAAATCTAATTCAGTCTAAAGTAGAAAAGAAACTGAATAGTTTGAAATAGAATCTTTAAGAAATATCAAACAATAAATAAAAAAATCCGCCGTTCAAAAAAAAAATAGAGGTATCAAAATTTTATATCCCTACCTAAGTATTAAAAAACATGCGCTTTTATGAATTGTAGAAATAAGTAAAAGGACCAATGCGTACTCTTGATGTAGTAAACTGCATCAAGGGTACGAACTGTGAAAATTTTGCTCATAAAATCTAGGCTCAGACATCTAATCAGTATAATCTCCTATATTTAAGCCTGCAACTGGTTATAGGTTCGGGCTATAATTTTAGCAAGGCAAGGCGTAGATTGCAATACATTCCACGGCCCTGTAGATGCATATCTGCTATAGTAACAAGTTACTCGTAAATGTAAGCAATTTTAAGTAAATTCTCGGACAGAAACGTAGATTATATCTTATCATTGACCTTCAGTATTTAACACATTTTTAAAGATACCAACAACATTGTCATACTTAAGAAGCTTTAATGAATATTGCAGATACTTAGCCAATACTAGAATCTAAAGGTACCATAATAGGTTCATGACGCTCATGTTCCAGTACAATCTAGAAAGTTCTAGAATGTTATTTTTTCAAAATGTTTATTAGGCTAACAGCTCTTGACTCGCGGAGCGTTTTATTATATAGGATACCAGGATCACAGGAGTTGATAGAGGGCTACAGTACAGTAGGTTGCACGGTACATCGCACGCATTAGAGCGCCCATTGTCGCTAGTTATGTAAGGCGGAGGCCGTCGATGCTTCGAGTCAACGAACGGCATTGACACGCGCCGCCCCCCGCTCTCCTCCCGCGCCCCCCTTCACCGCCGCTGCTGAAACCAGCAGCTGCGAAATTAGGTCACGAGCTCCGAGCCACCTCACATACACCGGCCAGCGTACCCAGACACCCACATACCTCACTGCACTTAATGACGCGGTGACCGGTCGGGGGTCAGTTGAAACTGGTGGTTAGCTTAGGCCGTAAGACGACAAATGAAATAAACCTTCTGCCGTTCACGATATATCTGTTACGAAATGATGAAGCGGACGCGGAATCTGGCGGAGCAGTCGGACGGCTACGGACGCGACCTTGAGATACCTTTGTGTTTTTTTAATAATATGTAGGGTCAGAAAATCTTTTAAAGAAGTCTGTAATAAATTAGCTATGTCAAACAATTAATTAAACATTACCCAAACGATATACAATAAATTGGTTTCCTGTCTACCTAGGTACCTACCTTTCGAGTAAAGTACCTGTCTTCCAACTAAACTTAAGAGAAATCGTACCTACCTCTTAAATAACAATTAAGTCGCGATCCTGTACAAAAACCTTACTAAATTTCAGGGTCCATACTCAGTATTTCCCCGGATTTTTTTACGTTGAATTCTACCTTTTTATTATAATTTGTAATGTAAAACGATTCCAGATCACATTAAAATTATCGAGAACTATGACACAAATGGAATATAATAACAAAAATATCGTCAATAGTTTCTAATATCAATGCATGAAAACGGAGAAGGAAAACAGCGCTGCGTCGCCGGCATCGAACGAGCGGCCGGAGTCAACGAACGTCATTGACTGCATCCAGCAGACAACATCAAGCCTTAGCTATCAAGAAATAGAGTTTGAAATCCCTTGAGGGCGTGCGTTAACCTAGCCTTGGCTCGCACTGGCCTGGCTGACTTAGACATTCTATCTACTTTTACGAGTACATAGTGAAGGCTCCTAGTACTTTGCTAGTACTGCATTTAGTACTCAATGCAATAGCTTTATAGCGCCTTATATAACGTTCTAATTCTTGGTAAATACTTTCATTGGATTAATGTCGTGTTGCCCATTATGTAAAACAATGTATATAGGTACATGACAATAATATCACCTAATGAATGGCAAAAGGAAAACGAAGTAGCGCTGCGCAGTGCTTTTTATGGTATTAAAAGTTCTGGGTGGCACGGCAATTGTTATGGGCAGGCGTGGCGCTTACCATCAGGCGAACGACTTCCTCATCACATCACTCGGTACCATAAAAAAAAATGAGAACCCAAGCTGATTAATAGTTTTGATTGGGAGACGTCTTATACGTATAGACATATAATTATATACATAAATCATATTTATACATAGGTATATGGGTCATATAGACAAATTAGTATCGACAACCCAAGAGTATATAGTGCGAATTAATAAAATAATCATAACATGCGTGGTAACAAGGTAAATGCCACAAATAACTACACGCATTTGAAACGCACTTTGCTAACATACAGAAACTTCTAGAAGCCAATTCTGGAATAGATAATAGGCATAACTTTCCAGCTCCTCAAGGTTGCATGATAAGCGTGTTCACAGCTGCATTCAGATTTGTCATACTTGATACTTTATTACGTAACTTTTTAAAGTAGGTTTCCCGATTAAACCAACATAAATATCTGTGCCCGATGCATGTAATTGCTGATTTATATACAAAGCTGACACTCAAGGTTAAGGTGTAGTTTGCAGTGATTCAAGCTAAATTACTTCTTGAACATTATAAAACTGTGACACATAAAATTCCAAAATCTTAATGTTAATGGAGTGTTAAAAGTATGACTGTCTCTATCAACGCCATATAAATAGATCAGGATGAATATATATTAACGAATAAGGTTTCAGATTTTCGCAAAAAGATTTAATTATGCCCATATTATGCCTAGGTTATGCCTAGATTTAATGATTTATTTGTCTTTCTTTTTTTCTTTCTATACATACGCACCGATCGACAGTTACTCGACAGCAATAATCTTCAATATCAAAGAATTATTGAACGTGTCTAGTATTACATAACATATACAAAACTAATCTTGAAAGGCAGAAGTTAGGTGGTAGACCAGAAGTTAGGCGGTAGACCAACTTGACGTTATATAAGGGTTCAAGACAATACATACGGTTGCTATGTGCCACTACCGCCCCAGTTTCAGGGTGCGGTGCAGTGGGTGAAAGAACGTCATTGACCCAACTAGTACCTGCGCGATGCTTTGCCCCCCCCCCTCACGTCGCTGCACCCCGCTCCCCGCCCACTGATAATATAACGATCTCCGGGAATATGGCATTGAAATGCTAGGTCTAGATAGGGCTGACACTTGAGGCCTAGCTCGAGACGCTGTAGGATTTTTCCATAGAATACAAATTCCTCTATTCCTTGGTTTAATTTTTGGTTGACTTTGAAATACCGTACGAACATGATAATACGAGTACGTACAGAACTCGAAGAAGAAATTCAGATTGTTTCTCTAGCTTACCGTAATATTCTGCAAAATTCTCTTTTCAAGTTTAGATACTAGTCTTTTAGCTTAATAAAAATGAGTTTATAGCTACCAAGACCAAAATATGTATGTAAAATGTGCCATTATAAGTTGTTTATAAATGCATCTACTTTAAATTTAATGATCATATTTAAGTTTTAGGTCAGGTAGATAGATAGATAAACACTTTATTGTTAAAAAACCTTTTTTTTATTATGTAACTGAATGACGAGACGAGCTGGTCGTTTGCCTGATGGTAAGCAATACGCCAGCCCATAACAATAATAGCACCACCCAAAACTTTGTTTTGCAAAATCCTGCGCGGCGCTGCACTGCGCTCGTCACCCTGAGACAATTAGCTGTCGAGTCTCATAATGCCCAGTAATTTCGCTGGCTACAATGCCCTTCAAGCCGGAACACAGTAATGTTTGCGCACTACTGCTTGGCGGCTGAATAACTGGCAAAGCGGTGGTACCCACCCAGACGGCCTCTCGCATACGAGAAACCTACCTTAAATATAGGTACATGAAAAACAAATTAATTTCACAGTAATCAGCATAACAATAGGCGGTCTGATCGCTCAAAGCGATCTCTTCCAGACAAGTTCCAGTCAGTTTAAATTAACAACCTAGGATAATTATTTGGAAGAAGACTGTCCTGGGAAAATGACAGAGCACCTAGAGCCGAAAAAGAGTCGAATAATTTAAACATTTAATATCTGCCATTGCATCATATGTAAAAAAAACAAACTTCTTCATCACATTCTGCATTACTTCATCAAATCACATCACACTAATATTATAAATGCGAAAGTTTGTTTGTGTGTTTGTTACTTCTTCAAGCTGTAACAGCTCAACGGATTCGAATGAAATATAGAATGGAGATAAGTTATATCCTGGACAAATAAGCTAGTTTGTGTGTCGGGAAAAATCGTAGCTAGTTGAACAAAAAAACCGGCCAAGTGCGCGCACGAAGAGTTCCGTACCAATATCTATAAAAACGGCAAAAAGTCACGTTTGTTGTATGTGGAATAAGGAATAAAATAAATATTTAAGGGGGCGTCCCTTAAATATTTCTTTTATTCTGTTTTTTAGTGTTTGTTTTTATAGCGGCAACAGAAATAGATCATCTGTGAAAATTTAAACTGCCTAACTATTACGGTTCATGAGACACAGCCTGGTGACAGACGTACAGACAGACAGACAGACAGACGGACGGACAGCGGAGTCTTAGTAATACTATCCCGTTTTACCCTTTTTATACGGAACCCTAAAAATACAAGCGACTCTAAGGTGCCATAAGAGCGACCTACGAACGGGTACAACAATCAACACTCGCCAGCCCTACCACCTAGTGCGTCAACGAATCTCATACGTCAACAGCTTTGATCAATACACTGATTGGGATGCCACGCTGCGAAGTGGGGCAGTAGTAACAAGTGGCCCGTGAGCGTCTGATGACGACCTTGAATCTGTTGACCCGCCACCTACTTTTTTTTTATTATTTATAGGCTTGCGTTTGACCGCTATCTCACATGTTGTTAAGTGACATCATACTACGCACATCAAAAATCACATCGACATTGATTTGAGATTCAAGTGGGATATTCTTTAGAGTAGGTAGGTACCATTCATACCACCTAATGTGCATTGACACTGACATATCATGAGATTAATGACTTACCAACCGGCACTGAACCAGTGTGATAGATCATGGCCCTCTTTTTTGAGCTTGTCTAGGGATGTGATCCACGTTCCACGGTGTAACCGATCCAGCTCCATTTGCGACGTCGTATTTGCAATCGACAAGTTCTTCATGGCACTGTCTTCAGAGGTCTATATTGGCGATAGTGTTTGGCTTTAGGATTTGCCGCAGACACCGGTTGATAAAGAAAGACCTGCAGCTGCTGTGTTATTAGCTTTATGATTTTCCAGATCTCACATCCGTACAGCAGCACACTCTTTACGTTGGTATTAAAGATCCTAAGTTTCACTATACGAGTGCTACGATATTATGGCCTACGCTAAATTCATAGTCGTAGAACATTACGATCATGGTATAGTACCTACATACATGGTACCTACAGTAAGGCAATAAGGCAATGGCGTAGTGGGTAACTTGATAACACAACCGGACCGAGGATACCTGCTCAGTCTCATGTAATTATTAGGAAACACTGTTTACCTTTAAAAAAAATATTCGGCATAATTATTATATAGGATATTTATTATGACTGGAGTTAGTCCCGATTCTTTACAACCGTCATGTTGAATCAAAACAAAATCAATAAAATCATATCGCAGTTAATAAAGTCATGCCACAATTCTAAATATTTTGGCATTATAGTTGTGTTTGCGTTATCGTGAGAAAATCTTAACCAATTGTCAAATTGAAAGTTCCAAAAACATCATGAAATTTGAACATTTTGCAGCACCTAGTGGATTGGCACAATATAACCTGTCTAAGAACGATACTAGATGATACACACAACTTCAACTACAGACAAATTCATCTCAATTAGTTTGGCCATTTCAAAGATACATGGGAACACAAGTATATACGTTTTATTAAACAAAAAAACCGCTTTCAATGTATCTTCGAAGTCCAAGGTCAAATATGGATGAAAATTATATGGGATCACTTCGTAGCTATAATGAAACCAACGCAATTTTTCAGAATTTTCCAATTCGGTTCATGATTGACGGAGTTCTGAGGTAACAATCATATAAAAAAATATAATCGAATAGAGAACCTTCTCCTTTTTTTCAGTCGGTTAATAAATATGGTCAAACAAACGAATATACAAGCATACAAATTATCACTTACCCCAAACGCACGTACTTCCTTCGTGGGTAAAAAAAACTCAAACAAGACGAACTTGTTCCCTAATTGCCGTAAGTTTCTAGAAAAGGCGCGTCAAAAACAACAACACTGAAACTTATGAAAACAACTTTTTATTTTTAAAGAATATCGAAGGAAATTATGAAATAAGAATAAAGTCGTTCTCAAGAAGTCTCAGAAATGCCGGTGTATTTTGGTACACACGCAACTTGGTTGCTAGTGTTAGGTTAGGTTAGGATCTAGCAACATTGCAGCTTACGTTGAGACCTAACCTAACCTAACGTACAGGAAACTCAGATAACATAGTCTGTCTCTGTTCTGCGTCACCGACCGATACTCTACGTAGTTCATTTTCAATCACAATATGATCGATTTTGTCAAATGTTATATTTATATTATATTTTTTATCGGAAATCATACCGCAAAATGTACTTTCGAGTTTTTTGCAAGTTTTAAGTTTCGTTGAATTAGTATCGATTTCGTACAGTTCTGGAATTTTCCGTACGTAGGTACTGAAAAAGTCACTTCAAGAAAATCGATATGATTTCATAAGACTGTGTTGCTAGCACTTAAAATACTTAGGGTATGAAGTTAGACGTGACCTATGCAGTACACGTCTTAAGTGCATTATTGAGTAATCGGAAAGGTTAGCCTACCCGACATAAATTTAGTAGAGGGGCGAGGCACCCCCGGCGGGGAGGGCCGCGGGGCGAGGGGGCTGTGCGAGGCCAGCACGTGCGGGTTGCATCGGGTGAACGAACGTCATTGACCCACCTCCGGGGCCTACTTATATAGAGCTGATAACACCCCCGCTACTGATAACTCTACGCTGAGTTATCAGCGTTTGTATGCGTGTCGTGTTTATGCTAATAACAGTTATAATAATGACAATACAGGCGCTAGATTAACTAATAGTCGGTAGGCATATGGTCACACTTTGAAGATGTGTGTCTGTGTGTGTCTGACCTCGGTGTGGTACTGTTGATAATGTAATTTACTTATTAGTGTCTGATGAAGGTCAGCCCTTTGACGCAGCTTACAGTAACAAATCGTAATAGAGAATTGAGGGTCAATGTAGCCTTAACATGTGACTGTTTCATTCTTTATTTTTTAGACAACAAAAAATATTCATTCTGTATCGTCCATAGGATTGGTCAAAGGAGATCCTATTTCAAAGCAATTATTCAAGTTAATAATAATATTCTTGTTCAACTAATAATTAAAATGTAATGAAAACGCCCATGATCTTAAAAGAGTGCATAGACTGTAATGTTAAGGACACAGCGCGTAGCTAGATCCAATGTTGTACAATTTTCCTTCTAGTCTAGTAATTTTGTGTCAATGTCAAGTGTGGCTAGATTATTCACATTCACTGTGTTCGCTTAACATTATGATTGTTATTTAATTTTACGTTTAAAAATATTTGTATAATATTTAAATTTCAATTGTTTCATTGCTCATGCTTATTCATACTTTCTGTGTTTAAAGTTAAAACACTGACGGATAAGTCATTTTTTTTTTAATTTATAACTTAAATATCTTACAAGTCTTAATTAGCGGTATTAAACAAAGTTTTAGTGGTAGTAGACTAAGAGCCTGTTAATATAAGAACACATTTATTTTACATAATTTTCAAAAAACATTTTGTTACATATGTAGTATACATTTTATAACAAAAAAAATCTGACTTCAATTATTCCAATCATTATTATTAGCCATGCCGTCAAGCGACCTAGTCGTGTTTCGGGATGATGTTCGGTGAACCATCGGGGAGACGGGTCTGAGCAGCCGCTCAACTACCGTCTCTCTCTAGATCTATGTGCTCCATCTTAGGCCACATCATCGCTTCACATCAGGCGAGATAGTGGCCAAACATAGATTTATTAAGTGTAAAAAAAAAAAAAAAAATGATGTATCTTCGAAGTTCAAGGTCGAGTATCGATGAAAATCATATGGGACCATGTTGAAACTAAACTGAACCCAACGCAAAGAATTTTTCAAATCTGTTTGTAAATGACGGAGTTCTGAGGTAACAAACATAAAAAATTAACCAACAAGCGATTTGACAACCTCCACCTTTTCGAAGTCGGTTAAAAATAAAATCGGGGATATTTATCAATATGAGCCACTCTCAAACTTTTTTTTTTATTCATTAAAGGAAAGCTATTCATTATATTTATTAAATTACTAAAGCAGTATTATTTAACAGCTTTCATAACGTTGTAATAAATTACCAAAACCATTATCTTCGTTTCAATCATTTTTTATCAAACATAGCATCTAATACGGAAGGTGGTGCTATCCACTCCATTAGTTCCACTGCACCGGAGTACCACTTCCGGCCTCGACGTCCGATCAATACGGATCGGGGAACGAACCCGCGACCTCGGACGTGGAACTGGGACGCCGCGCACGCGCTCAGCCGCCGCAGATCGGTGCATCCATTTCCACTCTATTTTGAATTGCTAATTTTTATCAATGCGCTTGAAACCAGGATAGAATAGAATAGAATAGAATAACTCTTTATTATAACACCAAAATACATAACTAATTAAAAACTAAAATAACAACTAACTTAATAATAATGTCACAATGGACAGTCTTTTCGCTCAAAGCGATCTCTTCCAGACAACCCACAAGTGAAGGAATGTAGACAAAAATATATATAGACGGTGTTACTTTAAGATAATTTTGTTATATAATATAATTTTCAACACACTTGCTCATAAAGTGGCTCTATGGTCACCGCAATTAGGCACAGAATAACACCCATAATCAAACTGTGACTTTTTCATTGCTATAACTCACTAGTGAGTTATAGTTTTTTTTTTAATTTTATTGGTTGAGGTGCTTTGTTCTTAAAAAAGTTTTTATTCAAAAAAAGATCGTGTTTAATAGAACAAATAAATTAATGTTCCTATTGCTTGCTCATTTCATGCAACTTCTTATTTAAATAGATAATTTTAACTCGTATGTGTTTAATAAATAAAACTTTCACTCAAATATAAATTTTGTTTTCTCTGTAATAAAAGAAAACTTTAAATTCCCCATTTTGTACGTGGCAGAATAGGCGCAAACCCTATGCGCGGAAAATAAAAAAAAACCTCATCCCTTTAGTCTGTGGCTGGTCGCAATGCGCGCGCATAGGAAAACTGATTAATTTTTCCCGCCATAGCAAATCATTTTTCACAACTCGTTTTCACTGTTGAAAATGAGTTTTTATTGTTATTTTATTCACAAGTGTGTTGAAAAACGTCGTATGATACACGTGTGTATTGATGATTACCGTCCTCAGCTCTATTAAGACCCTCACCTAACGGCTCGGGTCTCAACGGCGCCTCAGCGGTAATCACCAACATTACTCACTAGTACCATAATGTATTTATACCTACATAAACCAAAGTCATTACATAAAATACATAACATGATAATAAAATACACATTATAAATTCTTTAACATAAAATATACAAGTAAATAAAACATAGGTAAATACAAATTAACATATCAGAACATAAATACTAACAGTAGACGAAGCATAGGTAGCAGCTACTGTGCAAGATAGAACCGCTTAACACGACTTAACAGGATAGTACCTAAAATAACATTAACTTTTTTTTTACTACGGACTGGGTCTGCTTTTGACCACAATCTCACCTGATGGGAAGTGAGGATGCGGTTGAAGATGTAGCACGCTTACTCAGTAGATACTTGTTCACTCTAGATTTGAACACACCGCAATAGGGGATCGGACAGTAATTTAGAAAATATCTAAAATGCAGTTTGAACGAATGTTCGTCGAACCAGAAAGATATTTTTTTGAAATAATAATGATTTTATATTTTTAAATCAATAAATAATTCTGACATTTTTAATTTGTTCTTCATCTTAAACGAAACAACAATCACAGCGTATGACGTCATTTGTAAGCAAATGCCGTGAGTCAAGCTTGTGTTTATGTTACGTTTTTGCTTTTATAAAATGTATTTTTGCAAATTTTTTCGTTCCATTAGTACAATATAGTCCCCAAACTTCACAAAACGTATTAGAATCTCTTTGCAAGTTTTATTTCGAAGAGTCTGCCGTTTTCTACCTACATATGACATCACAAGTTTTGAGGTGACCTTTTGCGCGGCAATATTCGAAACATAATATTTAAACATAGTTTTAGGTACTTTAAGAGCGTTATTTAATTAAAATAGTATTTTTCATGGTTATATATATATTCATTGTAGTTAATTTAAAACACTTTCTGAAAAGTTGTCCGATCCCCTATTTTATTTATGTGGAAACACAGACGACGGCAAGGCATTCTCACTCTTTTGACGTTAGATTTAGGTTAGATTTTAACTTCCTCCAACTCTTCGAATTAAAAACACTACACTAGCTACATTATATTATTTTGTAGAATTATGCTTATTATACGGTTTTTCATAAAGTTTTGATCATTTCATCAGGATCCCACACGCAAAAGAAAAACTCTACCAAAAAAATATCATCAACATCATCATCATCATCAGCCCATCACATTCCCACTGCTGGGACACGGGCCTTCTCTCATAGAGAGAGAATGGGCCATAATCCACCACGCTGGCCCAGTGCGGGTTGGTGGATGTCACATGTCCTTGACTTTTTGTGAAAAATTCTTGGACATGCCGGTTTCCTCACGATGTTTTCCTTCACCGTTTTTAGAGCGAGTGTTAAATCTGCACATAACTTAAGAAAGTCAGTGGTGCAGGGCCAGCGGGATTCGAACTCAGGTGCGTCGGATCGAAAGTCGCACGAGCTCCAACTGAGCCACACTCGCTCTTTATTAAAAAATATGCATATTTTTATTTATTATTATTTTATTTGTCTATCAATCAAAATTTCTTTATACTAAAACAATTAACTCATTAACGTTTGTTTTAACATAACCCACATTTTAAGGTACATTTTTATATTGACAGTGTATTTATGTAGTTAATTGCATATTTTTGTACAATAATACATACATATTGACCCCCTTAGTCGTCTATATAAGTGCAAATTTAATATATCATTTAAGTGAAGCATGTTGAGCGTTTTCACGTAGCTATAAGTTCACAATTGTAAACTTTGAATAGATAAATAAAATAAATAAATTAATAGCATATTACTTATATTTTTATAATATGTCACATGCAGGTGTGTTGCCTACCATCAGATGAACGGCATGCTCGTCTCGTCAATGGTATTTAAATCAAATAGTCAACACCCTTTTCTGTACCTTATATGTTATGGGCTAGGCGCTGACCATCAGGCGAACGACTTGCTCGTCATATTGCTCAGTTCCATACAAAAAAAAATCTAGTTCACTATCCTCTTTAAAATGTTGTTTTCCTTACCCTATGGTTGCCTGGAAGAGATCGCTGCTTAGCGACAATACCGCCTATTGTACTATAGGAATACGAAACGAATGTGGCTCAGTGGGAGCACGTACGACTTCCGATCCGACGCAACCGAGTTCAAATCCTGCTGGCCTCGAACCACTGACTTTCTTTAGTTATGTGCGGATTTAACATTCGCTCTAAAAACGGTGAAGGAAAACATCGTGAGGAAACCGCCATGTCTAAGAATTAACACAAAAATTCAAAGACATGTGACATCCACCAACTCGCACTGGGCCAGCGTGGTGGATTATGGCCCATACTCTCTCTAAGAGAAAAGGCCTGTGTCCCAGCAGTGGGAACGTGATGGGCTGATGATTGTACTTAAGAAAATTATGTATTACCAACTGTAATTCTGTTTTCTTTTTTAAGTGCAATAAAGTGGTATCTATCTATCTATCTATCTAGTTATTTTTCTAGATTATCTATTATTGGTGTCAATAAAAGGTACTGCGTTGCATTTGCGCGAACTCCCACGAACTCTGACCTGGCATGGTATTTGCAGCATGGTCGATAGTTTCAGGGCCTATCTACGAGTGGCCGGCGATTAGTGTCGCTTTATTTCAGTGTTTTTTTCAGCCGCACTCTCCTTCGCTCGTGCCTACGTGACGGCTATCATGATTTAATTCCCTGCGCAGTTATTGGCCCTTGAGGGCTTCAGGATCGTTCAGTGTTTTCAAAACATGTTGTTTTCCTCGATGATTTATTCACACGTTGTATAGATTATTTTTAGTGTGTAATATTAAAAATATTATAAATATCCTACTATAATATTATAAAGGCGAAAATTTCGGAAGATTCATTGATGTTTGGTACTCAGTCAAGCAAAAACTTTTTTTTTACGCTTTATAGTAGATCTATTGGCCACTATCTCACCTGATGTGAAGCGATGATGTGGCCTAAGATGGAGCACATAGATCTAGAGAGAGACGGCAGTTGAGCGGCTGCTCAGACCCGTCTTCCTGATGGTTCACCGAACATCATCCGGAAACACGACTAGGTCGCTTGACGGCATGGCTTTGTTCGGTTGGTGGTATACAATCACGGCCAGAGCCTATCACTCCAAAGAACTATCTACAAAACTGATTTAGATGAAATTTTATAATAAGAAATGAAGCAATCATGACACATTTTAAATTCATGACATGATTAATATTAACAACTGAACGAGACATTTTATTATATAATTTTTATTATAATAATTTATATTATTAATATTGGTGTGTTAATATTTACAATTGTAGGTACAATTGTGTTTTTTATATAGTTATTTTATTATTTGAATGTTGACCTGTATTCGAAAATATCAATAAATGATGATTATGATAAGATCCTAAAATAAGACATGATAAAATATAATTTATCCACGTGGATGTAACTCTACAGGGCGCAGCTAGTACAGAAGTGTAGTAATATCTAGTTAGTAGATTTGTCCACTTATCGATTCTTAATACTCAAAGCGTCCACTTGTCATGTCACAGACGAAAAAAAAATCCAACCAGAATTAATAGAGTCAATATTTAGATTTAGAATTAAAACGAACAAATTATAAATGTTGTTTTAAACTTGATTTGTTTCCTCGTTGTTGCACAATCGAACCACCATGACCCCGCCTTCGGAGTTGATATTAAATCTTATTACAAGAAGTTATTCTCTGACATTTCCACCGACCAGCTACCCACAGACAAAGCAACCAAATACGAGCCAAATCCTATATATAGCTGCACATATAAATAGATAGAATCTTGAGATCTTGAGAGGCTAAGGTAGAGGCCGGTATGTAATTTATAAATTTTGATAGCAGGCTTGCTGCAATGCCAAGGCGACTGCCAAAAGGCGCAGTGAGGCCAGGGAGGTCAGAGTCGACAGGTCCAATGTCAGGGGCCCTTTGAATTTTGTCTCAGTTGCATTTGTATGTGGAATCAGCCGCTTGAAGGCTCCATTCATGAAGTAAGGCAATTTGGGAAGCGACGTTGCCGAGACAATATGGCAATTTATTGCACAGTAAATGAAGACTGTGAATGAATTTGGTAGATGAATTTACATATTTATTACAAATATTACCGCAATGCTGCTGAATTATTGGTTTGATATTTTGTTTAACAAATCGCGCTCTGCTTTTTAAGGTTTACTCGGGTAAACGTTTGATAGACTTCAGGAGAGTCAAAATCAAACAGTATATTGGGTTCCAAGCATGAATACTGAGATCTGATGTCGTCAGATTAGTGATTACGTCAAAAAAAAGTGGAATTTCTCAATTTTACATGAACGAGTATATTTATTTTTATTACTTTATGTTCCATATACATTTAACTAAAATCATATAGGCTTATTTCGTACGGTGATAATTTTTTATGTAAAAGAATGTATTGGCCGGAGTAATTTCGACATTTAACCGTAAGTCTTAGCCGTTTTATATCAATTATAAAATAATCTACTCAAAATTGAGTTCGGTTTTAATTTCTTTTTTATTATAAATTATCTTGAATATAGCTTAATGTATTTTTCTAATTTACATCTCTAGTAGTATATCTAGTATGTAAATGACTTTTCATTCTTTTGTTCCGGGCTTATATCTCACTCAAACCACACGCGGCAGCCTACCCGATTTGTTTTACAAAACTGAACCTAATTCAAATAAAAATTATTTGTTTTGAATCGCATTTTCGCATGTCTTTGTCTCTCATGTAGATTAACACAAACAAAAGTCCACTTGTTCAGCTTTCACCGCCTATTTATTTTGTAACGTATTGGACTACTTAATGAAGACAAGTTCAGCAGATGTGCTCAGCATGTTGTGTGGGATAGCGGACGGTAATTAAGGCCAGGCACAACAGCAAAAATAGAATTGGTTATTTTGTTACTATTTTTATAGCTTTATTTATTTTAGATGTTGGCTGGAAATTTTGAAATAATATAATTTTAAATATGTTTATGTAATTTAATCATATTTTGAATATAAATAAAGCAGCAATGTAAATATAGCACAAAAACAAACAACGTTTTTTTTAAGAAAAAAAGTACTTTTTTGTAAAAATATTTAAATGAAATGGTAATTATATAGTACTAAATAATTGTATAACTACTCTAATCATATAATAAAAAAATAACTGTAATAAAATTTTAAAAACTGGGTAAAAGTATTTAACTATAACACAATTAATAAATACGACGTTTCATCAATATTATTAATTTCGTTAGTCAATAAATCGAAATTCATCTGATAATGAATACCATGAACAAAACAAATCAAAACCATCGAAGCCCTATATAGACCAACCTGCTAACAACGCCAGGATGACCTCTCAAAATTTCGAAGGTCGCCCTAGAGATATACACGTGGCGGCGCTATACGCAGATGTACAGATATACATTACATTGTAGGTGAGCTGTAGATATACAGTATGGCAGTGACAGTGGCTCGGCCCCCTTTGACCTATTTTCAAGTCCCTTCTAGCAGCGGAACGGTGACGCAAGCGAACGAGGCGCAGTGGGTGTGCGTAGAATATGGAGTTAAGTTATTTTTATAATCGTCCTTTTATAAATATTTAATAAAACGGCTAGCACTCACGTAGTTTGTCGAATTAGTCGACCTAGGCCCCTGATGAAGAGGGCTGCACCTACCGAGGGCTGCAGCTATATTCACATGCGGCTGCACCTAGTTCTAGCCGCTATGATGAAGGCTAAACCTAGTTCTAACCGAAGATAAGTAGGATACATCTAAGTTTAACCGCATGTAAACGGCTGCACCTAGTTGTAGCCGGCTAAAACTAGGTGTAGTCGCACTTCGGCTATTAGCCGTAACATATATATATGTGTACATTATGACTATATTTATACAATTACGTTCTACTGATCTACTCAAGTAGATGCAACTTCATATTAGCTACGGGTATTTGCTAAGAGAATAGCTAATAATTTATTTTACTTAGAATTAAAATAATGGTGATCTCGCTTGTAATATGAACTAACTAGGGTATAACTAGGGACTAAATTAGTCCCTAGTCATATACAAATTCTTTTGTTTTAACGATATTTATTTTGTTTCCCTTTTACTTTTTTTACTTTTTGATGCACGCTTCGTAAATTTCTTTTACCGTCACTGGATAACTGGTAGAAAATGCTTTAGCATTAAGTTCTCCTTTTGTATATTACTTGTAATAGTGCAATAAAGAATTAAATAAATAAATGAATAGGGACATTGGGACACGATTTACATTTAGATATTCGTATTCAACTTCTAAGAAAGGAATATAGGTATTCATAGTTACTGTAAATGTACATAATACACAAATTCAAGTATACACAAGTTATACAAATCTCGTGTCAAAAAGCAAACTTAAAATATTATAAAAATGAAGAAGTTCTCTGTTCTGGATGTCTAACCGCAAGTATCCGGTCTCCCTCCACTTCTGAATTGCATCGATTGTTTCGGACCCTTTGAAAACGTGGTTCTTGAACTGATTTCAGAAATAATCTTTTAAAAGGACGGTTCCTTTTTATAACTCAACCTCTTGTGTGAAAAATTTGGGTAAAATGAAGGTACGAGATTCCAAAAATAGAACCATATTTATAATGATAGTCAATACTGTGAGAACAGTACTACGAGGCTTATCCATTCAAGAGCATACTTCAATAACAAACTCTAGAATAGCACGTGCAGAATTCCACGAATTTCATCCAAACAAAGTGAGCGCTGAAAGCTGATCGAAGGCGTCCATTGGCGCGCCTGGGTGGCGGTGGTGGCGGTGGCGGCGGGGTTGCCATGGCAACGCTGCAGCCGCCCTCGGCGCACCGCCCGAGTCGCGCGACCCAGTTCCGCGGCCCGCCCGCCCAAATGTTAATGACCTCCAAAACCCAGGTCGAAGTTCACGCTTACACGAGCAACGGATTCCATCTACGTACCCCGTAAGCTTTCCACGGGTCACACCATGTATTGATCCGAAGAAAATTCGAGATGGGATCTGGGTTAGACGAGCTCTCCGGTTACTCAGATTTTGTTTTCGTTCTCAAATTAAACACAAATGGTTCGCATTTAAAATTGGCTTCCGAATAACGATTAATTGCGGCCATTGTTGGAGCAATAAAAATAACTTGCGGCTTATGTTTTAAATCTTCGCACGATTTGTTTAATCAAGTCATTGTCTCAATGAGTATTGTCATTCTTTTTTCTGCGCTGCGATTTTTCACGGCCATTATTTGTACGCTTACCTCGGGAAGGAATTTTAAAACAAAGAAACGTTCGCGTTGGCGCCGTAAAGTCTAGATTTTTAGTTTTTTTAGCATGTTAAGACATTCAGTATAATGTAGGATATGTCGCACACACAACATAGAGAGTAGTAATTAACTCATTTCTGAAACACACGAATAAGCATCGTCAAATTGCCGCGCTCGTATTGTAGCTCGTCTAGCCGTTCGTAACAGATCTGCTAGGTTAAGCAACGTTCGCTGCGGTCTAAACTTGGATGGGTGACCGTTTGTGTGGTATTTACATCTGAGCGCTACCGTGCTTCGGAGGGCACGTTAAGCCGTCAGTCCCAGTTCGTTAGGCCAAGTCGGAGGATTTCGGGCGGTCTAAAATCTCCGACACCAGCGTTGGCCACACACCCACACAAAAGAAGAAGTGTCAAATTACTACAAAGAGCAAAAAATAATCTCTTAAAATCTCACGAGTATGTCAAATTACCAACTAGATGCATCAGTATTTCTAGGAACACCGCACTCACACACTGACACGTGCCGGTTCTAGAGAGGAAATCGCGTGTAATTTCAGCTCATTACAACGCATATGCCTAGCCACATGTGTTACTATATGTTACTAACCTAACCATACACATGCACAGGATCTGCTTACACACGCATGCGTGGTAAATAGGGTTGCAAGATTTTCCAAGCTTTGCAGGATGTCTCAGTTTTGATTACGATGTGTCCAGACTTCAGAGCGTCTAGATTTCAGAAATTATGTCCCACATAAATATTCTAAGAATTCCTAAATCTTTGCTTCGGAAAACTTTGTATCAAACGTTGTATAGTATTTCTAATTAACTTTAGTGGAAGTCAGTACAAACAATTCAGCTACAAATTTTAAAATATTCCTGGATAGACAGAGTGGCGTTAAGTAGAAAGAAGTTAGTGACTGCTCTTAGACTAGGATCTGGCCAAATCCCGTCAAATAATTTCGCATTCCTAATGATTTTTTTTTATCTCCTAAATGTTCTGACTGCAACGTGTTAGAGGACGTCCAACATATATTATGTGAGTGTGTTCGATATGTAGCGTATACATTTACACATTTAAGTGCTGTGAGAGATATGGATATCGGTCTTTGTTTATTTTAGCTTACCTTATGTCTGAAGAAGCCCAAGTACTATATAAATTAGCGGATTTAGCTTTAAGGCGACAAAACCTTTCAAATAAATTACTGGTGGTAGGATTCTCATATTCGAGAGGCCGTCTGGGTGGGTACCACCGCTTTGCCAGTTATTCAGCCGCCAAGCAGTAATGCGCAAGAATTACTGTGTTCCGGCTTGAAGGGCATTGTAGCCAGCGAAATTACTGGGCATTATGAGACTCAACAGCTAATTGTCTCAGGGTGACGAGCGCAGTACAGCGCCGCACCGGATTTTACAAAACAAAGTTCTGGGTGGTTCTGTTATTGTCATGGGCTGGCGTATTGCTTACCATCAGGCAAACGACCAGCTCGTCTCGTCATTCAGTTACATTAAAAAGAAAACTTTAGTGAGACTTGTCTATTTTTATCCAAAATTTCTTATTTGCGGTTATTGTCTAGATCATTGCCACGTTTTTCGGAAGTAAATTCTAGTAGTCCTAGCAGTGAATGACTATGACAGAACGAAACACAGGGAGAGGTTAATCGAAGGATTGCTCACTGCTTCACTGCTCTGTGTCCAATGCACTTACGGAGCTCGTAAACTGTGTGATCTAGGGTTGCTACGTCTATGGTACGTTGGATGAATTATGCAGCGTAGTGGCATAGCCGAAATCAGTATGGACGACACCGTCGTCTATTAATGTGTATTGAGATCGTAGTTGAAGGCTGTTGCGTAATTCAAAAATATAGATATTGAATATTTAGCCGCTTACAAAGTACATCAATAAATTATGCTGCTTATTTTCTGGAACAAGTAAACACAATTATACGGAAAAGATTGATAAATGCTTGCTAGAAGTTACGATTTTTACAATTAAATTGATGAATAACATGAAAAGCGGTGGACATCTTGATCTGGTCTGAAAAGTTAATACACCTTATAAATTAGATTTTCGGATTCATTTTAGGAATAAGTAGTTTTTAATGTAGTTGACAACCCTCGAGCGTAGTCGAGTGGACTAAAATGCGTGTAGCCCTCATTCATTCACAGAACGCTATGTACGAACATTTGCCAATTTACGATGCAATCCAATACTTAACCACGCATAATTTTATGACAACTCCATTTACTGACTTAATCAATTGAAGTATTTTATGGCAAATTATATGTTGAATTTACTAGATGGATAATTGAAACGAAATGCAGATGATATTAAAATTATTCATATTAATATCCACGACTTCGCTTGCATAGAATTTTCTTGTACCTTTTAAATATAATGGTTAACGAACTTTAGAAAGCTACAAATTGTTATCGACACCATGAATCTGATAAAAAAAACAAAGTAGGGGAATGTATATAATGTTTTCCACCTGCCTTTGAACTTCGGAAGGTTCAACCGTCAGTTTCCTGAATATTTTTACAAAGTCAATTATTCGTCCAATGAGCTGGTAAAATTTCTATGGCTGTGATGTTTTAACACTTTGCTGCTTTTGATTTTGTGATGATAGAGTATTTTTCTTTAAGTTACACTAATAATAGAAATGCGAAAGTTTGTATGTAAGTGTGTTTGTTACTTATTGACGCTGTCACGGCTCAACCGATTTGAGTGAAATTCGGAATAGAGATAGCTTATCCGATAGTATAAAAATGCTTATACCCTGGATTAACACATTGGCTACTTTTATCCCCGGGAACCCATTATTTAACCACTTGGCACTGCAGTTAACTTTAACAATGGACGAATTTTGATTGAAATGTTTCAGCTTATGGTAATACTCGTATCTGAAGGTTTAATGAAGATGTGTGATATATGAATGAACTAACACCCACTTTGATTAATTTTTTGGTTAATCAAACAAAACCAAACGAAGCATGAGTAGGTCGCTTATCGGCAGCGACCTTGTCGTGCTTCGGGCTGGTGTTTGAGGAACAATAAAGAAGAAAGTCCTTATCCACATCAGGCTATACCATTAAATTAAACCATTACCATTAAATTAAATAAAGTATAGAATATAATTGTTTAATGGCCTTATCACAATGTTCGTTACACTGGGCCAGTCAAATGTATATTATTGGCATTAGGATTAAGAATATACATATACATATAACTACATATATACATAGGTATAATAAAACAACATTGAAAAGTACAATAAAAGTCAATTAAAAATATAAGAACTACCTATTGGCGGTAAAAAAAATTAGATTTACCCGATTGTTACATAATTAATCGGACACAAATAATTAATTTATTTAGAGAAATCAATCAAATTAAATAAATTAATTAATTTATTATTAATAAATTAATAAATTTATTAATTGTTACATAATTAATTTTAAAGGGTTTATAGCGTATACTTTAGCATTATTTAGGTATTGATGCTACGAACACTAAAACGTTCGTGGTTACAGGAAGACGAATTATTGAAATATGGGTTCGAAAAGCGACGAAAAACAAAAAACTATTCAGCCAAAACTCGATGATGAGTTCGTAAAAGCCAAAAGCGTTTCACTATCCTTTGATGCGCTCTTTATCCCTGTGTCAAAGGTCTGCTTGAAAGGGTGAGTGCATGCATACATAATGTGGAAAGCCGTGTCCTTTGGGCGAGTACTTGGCTGGAGTGCAGGCGAGGCGGGGGAGGCGCGGGCGGCGCCTATTCCTAGCGCGAAACTAGGCCGGCCGCCGACCGCTGCCGCCTGGTGCGAAATGCAGGAGGCGGCGGAAGCGGGTGCGAAAGTTCGAGGTCGGTCATTTTACAGTACTAGGACCTAAATAAATATGGTTAATGTATAATATCGAAATTAAATTAATCCATCAAATTCATTTAGAAACTTTAGGTCGGTGGTCGTCCGATACAAAAAAAAATGTAAAGATATTTCGACGAGACTGGACCTCGCTTTGGAGGATCTCAGAGCTAGCGCGTACTTTGCCCAAAAGTTAAGCCTTTTAATACAATGAAGCAGTATTCTGGGAACCCTGCCATACGGTGGCGATCTACACGGCGTGTTTGCCTTATAGTTTTGTTATTTTTTATTCATAAAGCCATGTACATATTTTTAGTAAGTTCATATAAAAATATAGAAACAAATGATTTCCACCAACAATATTGTTGATAATCATTGGTTCTTCTTTACTTTTTCATCTTTGGTGACCATTCATTGACAGTATTATAATTGCTCAAGTTTGTGAGGATATATGTATGTTTGTTACTCAATCACGTTAAAGCTACTGAACGAGTTTTGATGAAGTTTTGTACTAACTTTAGATCATGGAAAAAGAACAGGACAGGTAATTTTTATTCCGTATAATTTTCCAAGCGGTTGAATAATGGAGCGCAACTAGTCCTATCCTATTACACAGTATTAAACTGTGTCTATTCTACTTGTATTATAATTATAAGTACAGCCAGACCCCCAACACTCCATACAAATTCGCCGAGCTAACTATCTACTACTACTACTACTGACGCACCGGCCTGTCCGCACACGTTTTGTGTGTGTGCGTAATTATTGTAGGGATGAGCGAATCAAGCGCGACAAGGACGACGCTATAAGTAAGCAACATAAGTGTTTCTCTTTCACACCTACTATCGCTTGGCTGCGAGAAACCAAAAAATCTCCGATGCTTATTTGTGTAAGTGGTTTCTATGCATCCATACACAGAACAATAATGAACCGTTTTGTTTTAGGTATATTCATATTGTATCAAAGTCAATATATTGAATTTTAATAAAAAAAAAGAGAGAGACAGACCTTCGTCAGTCAGGTCAGGTCCTGGTCAGCTCCACCGTCTTCAGGCGTTCTCCGCAGTCCTTTTTTCTCAATATGTTTTGTCCATATGTCAAAGTCAGCCGGCCTGCTCTACCTCTGTAAAGCAGGTCGTCGTTGTCATCCAAAAAGGTCATAACAACGTCAAATAACATCAATTGATCGCACATATAAAATGAACATTTGAAACTCACTCATTAGTCATTCGCAGCGAGCGGTGACAACCGAGTGACGCAAGCACGGCATTACTCAGAATTTTACTCCTACGTTGCGGGTGACGACAAAACGGAAAACGGGTGGAGGGGGAGTGTCGCTTCTTTGCTACCACATAGTAACAAATCTCCGTTCGTGGAAACCTAGAATTGCAGACATATTACAAGAAACGTGACATCATAAAGTTTAAATTTAAAGTGACTGTAATCTATGCAGCCTTGTTATCTTACACGGTTTGACATATATATATTTTTTTATTAAATATTACTAAAAGTTTTGAATAGGAGGGCAATGCTAAAGAAACAAAATGGCAAAAAAAAACTGGGCCATCGTGGTGGGTTATGGCCCATACTCTATGAGAGAATGCCCGTGTCCCAGCAGTGGGAATGTAATGAGCTGATGATGATGAGGATGAGTACAGCATTAAATTAAAAAATATTTAAATTTAGGGGACCAAAAAATCGCAGTCTCGCTTCCCTTACGCCAAACATCCTTTTAAAAGTCCGGACGCGCAATGTGCCAACACAAAAATTACTTCTTAGAACAGAGGTTAAGTATCAAGATCTATGTCGGTTCATGCCCGAAACGAGACTAGAATAGAGAGAAGATTAAAAAGAAGAGAGAGAGAAATAGAGAGATAGAGAGACTTAAGCAGATTATCTTTATCATAGTGTAGTGTGTTGTGTTATGTATGACGAGTCACAAAAAAAACTATGATGGTGTCGTCTTCGTCAGCTTCAGTCCATTAAGTTCCCATTGCTACATGGGCTTTCACTAAAAGAAATATAAAGGAGAGAGAAAGAGGGTGAGGTATACTTACGCCCATAATCGTCCACGAGGGCCGGTTAAGGATTGGTAGATGTTGAATATTACTTTGGATTTTTTTTCGTTGCTTCTGGACGATCGGATTGCTCAACAATATTTTCCTTCACCGTTTTTAGAGAAAGAGTGAAAACTCAACTCACATCTTTCTATTAAAGCATTTCGATGTGGTGGCCAAATTGGAATTCGAGCTCCGGTACGTCAAATCAAAAGTCACCTAAGTTACCTCTCGTCCACACCCGCTATAGTTTTGCTAAAAATGTTCAACTTACGTTATGTTTTGTTTTAAAGCTACTTTCACAGTATGCGTCATTGTAAATGTTTTATGTTCGTAGTCGATGGATATGTTTATCGTTACAAAAGGTGTGTTCTTGCTTCCGTTATATTTATGTTATGGCCAATCAGATAAGGTAGAATGTGTAAAAAAAAAATATTTTATGTCGATGTTCAGTCCTCCTAATTTTTATTAGTTCTATGTACAGTCAGCTGCGCTGTTATGTATACACTCCCAAGTTTTGATTGGGTGGAGGTCGGGACTTTATACATCATTTTGATAAATTGTATACCGCATTCTGACAAATAAGATGACTACATATATTTGAAAAATGTTTGTGTGCACTTGTCTTTGAAAGTTATGTATATATAAATTTGGAAACTTGGGAGTGTATACATATCAGTGCAGCTGACTGTACTTTATGTATTTAATTTTTGTTTTATCAGCCTGTTATGTTCTACTGCAGGGTCCTACACCAAATGAATGAATAAATGAATATCTCTTTATTGGTAACACCAAAACATAGAAAAAGTAAGAGTTAAATACAAAGTTGACAATATAAGTATCATAATGGGCGATCTTCTCGCTTAAAGCGATCTCTTCCAGACAACCGAGGATGGAGAGGAATAACCAAATGATCAGACCTTCCCTACTTCCATTACTCATCGTGTACTAAGCTTAAAAATTTAACCCACAAGTATAGTTGAAAGTCAATTTCGTAAAATTATAGTAATTTATATCTAAGTTAGTCTTTAAAGTATATATTTTATGGGCCTCTGATACTTTTACTAATGCACTGTGTTATTGAATGAAATAAATAACTTCTTTTCTTTTTTTACGCTTAATAGATCTATGTTTGGCCACTATCTCGCCTGATGTGAAGCGATGATGTGGCCTAAGATGGAGCACATAGATCTAGAGAGAGACGGCAGTTGAGTGGCTGCTCAGACCCGTCTCCCCGATGGTACACCGATGATGGATGGTTTATTATTATTATATATAAAAGGTGGTGGTACCTAATTGGAATTTAAACATTTTTATGAATCTAAGTACCTATAAAGTGGGTACACGAGTTGCGCAAGCGCTAAACCGGCGTACAGTGAAGCGAAGCATCCGCATTCGTCAATGTTTCGTTCAGATGTTCTATGGACTATCGCGATCTGAAGGAACCACATTTACTTGCACTTTAGAAAGCGACTCTTTGTTTTCACTCCGAAGCGGTAATTTAAAGTAATGAGGAGAGATCATTGCACACTGTTCTGTAAATTGTTCCGCTGAAACCGTCTTGCTATATTTGGCCTCGATCCAAATGTGCCACGCTTTGAAACGACGCTTTTTAGAACATCTAATTTTGATTCTAATTAGACCGGCATAGCTGAAATGGAAAGCGAGATTCCCTCTAGCGTGCGCTCCATGGCGATGCAACTAGTGCAGGTGTTGAAACCTTGGCTATTGCAGTAAACGCACTTTCACTAAAACCGCTAATGCGTACATAGATAGGGAATATGGGACATGGGGCAGAGCGCAACGCGTTCGTATCAGTAGTGTTATGACTTTTTTGTGTAAATTGTGTGTCATCTTATCGCAATCCTTCAGTACTACAGTAGAAGATAGTGCGTAAACAGAGTCACGGCCGGTTGTCGATCTCCTAATTTGATGGTCACTTTGTTATCGTTCTGTTTTATACCTCGCCTTGAGATAAATCAAATTGCTTTACATTCAACCAGTAGATTCTGACTATTCTTTCGCATCACAGCAATAATGTGTCCAAGGTCAACCGCAGCAAAATATTCATCCACATAATTTTATCGCTCGTTTAAACCTGACATTCACCCAAACCTAAAACTAAGAAACGTAATAAAAACGAAGTGCGATCCAAATAAATTGGGTCAAAAAACGTTGGCGAATCTTTTAAATTATGGTGTGTTTACACAGGCCACGATCTCGAGCACGAACTTGCCCGATTTTTATTGCGAATTTGAAGAAGCGAGCGAACTTGCCCCAGTGACCATTGGTAGAGCACTTGATATAAATATAATGCATAGGCCCACCGGCCAATAATAGAAGCCGTCGGTGGCACATTGCCGTCGATTCACGAGTCTGTCCAAATACTCTACAACTACCTACTAGCTCATAGCTAAGTCGCGCCGTTGCTACTTGTATGCTGGTGGCTAGCGCCGTGCAATGCACTTTGCCATTTGAGAAATGAAAATCAATAACTTACGTCTTCTGATATCTATTTCATTTATGAACTAGAAATCAAAAGTACGTTCCCTTGCCTATAATACTTTGTAACGGTATCAGTGCCAATGAGTTGTGCATCTGACATTTTGTCGTTGAAAAGTGCACGGGTCATAGAAGTAGTTGCGTGGCTCGCGGGGTGCGGTGCGGGGTGTGCGGGGCCGTTCGCCGGTTCGCGCTGTGTAACCTACATACCGGTCAACACTCCGGCTCAGCCAACACTCGCTACAGGGACATTAGGTGCGGTTGCTGAAGCGAGCGTACTTGCACGAGACTGACATACCAGCGGCAAGTAACTGGAACGCGTAAAACCAGAAAGGCTGGCTGAAATACATGACTTGATGAAGAAGGTAAAAGTTCTTCCCCAGTGATTGAAGTTGTTTATAGTTAAATTGAGAAACTAAAAGAAGCGTTCATATGTAACTTATTTACTATGTGATTGCTTATTATAAATTCAGTATTGATATTCGCACACGTGGCGTTCAAATCCTTAGTTAAAATCGATTAACTCAAGGTTATTTCATCCAAAATAAGAACAGAATAAACACAGACCTGTCCAGTCAACTCGCAGAACGCACGAAAGTGTGACTTACCTGAAAAAATAAAGGCACATAATTATACACTGAAACGCGTTAAAATTCACTCAAGTAACCATGCCAATGACCGAAGAATGAATTTTAGGTGAACATCTGTATCCACAGCTTAATTATATCAATGACCTACAAAATTAGTATGTGTCTGTGTCAGTGTGTGAGTTGAGTAACCGTAGCGTTTATTTCCTGGCAACGCGATGTTATTATGCCAGTAACTGCTCTAGTAACTAGAACGGGAATTGGCGAGGTTCAAACGAACTAACGCCAGCATTAGATGCGACTAGACAAGGCCATAGCTATCAGTGAAATGTCGAGAAGGAAAGAGATGGATACACAAAGTATTTATTGCACACACAACAACACTACAAGTGCAATTCACGCACACATAGAAACATTTTCTATTTCTATTACGTGTGTGTCCTAGGGTTGGTTATCGTTTGACAAAATAGTTAACATGAGTAGGTACAGAAGTTTAGATGTTATTTATGATATCATTTGTGATACAGAAACACTTTCGAATGATGTTGAATTGAATACAATAGAGGACTTGATTAATGTCTAAATTGTTGACTTATCCTTAAGTTTTAGACATAAGTTTCTAAAGGACAATCATTAACGATTTCAAAGAGAAAGTTACAGTAAAAATTGTACTGTAGCTTTCTTCTTACTTTGGTAACAGTAAATTACTGACAACCATGTCTGGAAAATTAGAAATTTTCTCAATATACCTACGTCAAATTAATGAGTACATTTATAAGCTCATTTCCGCTGAATAAATAGTTAGTTATGCACTTGGTACTTTCAAATGACTATCGGAAATAGATATAAAGTTAGAGAAATTATGTAATATGAAAAGATAACATATCTTATATCGAAACGATTTTCTCAATATCTGTAGAATGAAGTTGTTACATTTAAAATCTGATATTTATGTGCAAACTTCTATGAGTATAATACTTGCCTGTATCTGCCTAAAATCTGTTTCTGAACTGTTTTCCACAGAGCCCCGAATTATTTTTCTTGTAGAGGCCTGAAATATTTTTCATTGAGCATTGTATTATGTTTCTCATAGAGGCCCGAAATGTTTATCATAGATATGTTTCCTGTAGAGGCCTAAAATGTTTATCATAGAGCCCTGAACTATGTTTCCGTAAAGGTCTAAAATATTTTCCATAGAGCTCTGAATTATGTTTCCCGTAGAGGCCTAAAATGCTAACCATAGAGCCCTAAATTATGTTTCCAATATAGGCCCGAACTGTTTTTCCATAGAGCTCTGAATTATGTTTCTAGTACGAGCCTGAAATGTTTTCCATAGAGCTCTGCATTATGTTTGCCGTAGAGGCCAAAAATGTTTATCATAGAGCTCTGAATGATGTTTTTACAGTAGCCTGAAATGTTTTTTATAGAACCTAGAATTATTTTTCCTGCAGAGTGTAGAGGTCTAATTTTTTTTCCATGGAACTCAATACGTTTTTTTCTTTTATATGTAACTGAATGACGAGACGGGCTGGTTGTTTGCCTGATGGTAAGCAATACGCGAGCCCATAACAATAACAGCACCGCGTGTTTCAGCCTGGGCAATGGGGCCCACCCCTACCTCCCCCCCCCGTATTTATAATGTTGCTATTATATTGTATATAATATTTTAGCATTGTAGTTTATTTTATTGGCATTGTTTATGTTTTTATTACTATTATAGACCTCCTAAGAGATCGCCTTTAGCGGTAAGGCTGCCCTTAACACTTTCTTTATTTTATGTAATGTCTTTAATTTAATGTTTGCAATAAAGCGTTCATCTATCTATCTCTATATTTTGTTTGCCTCATATAACCCTGATAGCTTCTTGTTTCCGTTACCACCGATACCAAAAAGTAGGTGGCATGGCATCTGTAATTTTTAAAGGCGCAATATGACGATATAGAGTATATTATTGTAACAATTTGGGGTATTGAGGCTACTCGAGTTCACGCTGGGTTCTAGGCCAGTCTGTCGCAACAAGTTCGGCCGTTATCTCGCCTATCTGATAGGTATTTTGGATATCAAGTGCGGAGTGTACAGGCGGTTGCTGTAAGATATCGTAAAATTATAATAGTTTATATAGCTATAAATTTAAATACTCGTGGTAGGTCTCTCGTATGCGGGAGGCCGTCTGGGTAGGTACCATAGCTTTGCTAGTTATTCTGCCGCCACGCAGTAGTGCGCAAGCATTGCTGTGTTCCGGTTTGAATGGTTTTGCAGCCAACTAAATTACTGGGTATATGAGACTTAATATCTGATATCTCGGGGTGAACGCAATGCAGTGCTACGCAGTACTTTTTATGGTATTAAAAGTTCTGATTATACTATTGTTATGGGCAAGCATGGCGCTTACCACCAGGCGAACAAATTGATCATCTCACTACTCAGTTACATATTAAAAAACTCAATGTTTTGTACAGACAACTTCCTTTTAATAGATTGGGAGGTTCTTTGAGCATGTTTCTGAAAAACATCACCCTGTATGTATGTTTACAGTAAGACCGACTCACCTAATTCCTTGGCGATAGACGGTAACCTCCTTACTGTTTGCCGACCTAGACAGCCACTTTTCCTGCTTTTGTTCACAATATTTTTAGACAAAGAAAATTAAACGGTTCGGCGGTGTTGACGTCATGTCTGGTTTACATTTTCTTTATCCGAGATTAGGCATGTTCTTTCACTAGCTGCGCCCGCAGTTTTCCGGGATAAAAAGAAGCCTATTTCCTTTTTCATTACCTATAGTGCATACCAGACACATACCGAGTACATACCAGATTTCATTAAAGTCCGCTCTTGCGTGACGTTTTTGTAGTAGCACGTGATTAACAAACATCCATCCAACCAACCATTTATCCAACCATCCTCACAAACTTTCGTATTTATAATATTAGTAGGATTTAGGTACAATATTATGTGATAAGTAAGGCCCTATACAGGCCGGTAACGGCGAGCGGGGCGATCAGCGGGAGCGGTGCCGGTGGCACGCGTAGTACAATCCATAATTATCATACCACTAGCTGACCCGACAGACGTCGTCCTGTCTTAACTATAAATCTAATGTTCCGCGCAACTTTCTTAATTTTTTCATTCATAAGAATCTTCTCCTGAAAATAACAAACACAACAAAAAAAGAATTACTGAAATCGGTCCAGCCGTACACGCGTGATGCCGTGACCAAGGGAAATAGGGATTCATTTTTATATATAGAGATAATTATCAAATTTATACACCGTCTCTTACGGTTTCTTTAAATCCTCTCCATCGAACGGTTGTGTGGAAGAAGGCTTTGAGCGATAAGACCGTCCATTGTAACACTATAGTTTTTAAGTTTATTATCTTTTCTTTTGTTGTTATAATTTTTGGTAGTGTAACAATAAAGAGTTATCTAATCTAATTTAATCTAAAACGTATTTTTTTAACACTTTAAGTATATAAAACCCAAGAAAATTCCAGAGAAACACACATGCATCTCAGCATAATTTTATTATATTATGTGACCTAAAAACCATAAATACTTTTCACCAGAAAGGAAAACTCCTTTCCACGGAAGTCGCGACGCTGGACTGGCTTCCTTTAGGTCAGACTTAAAATAGAAGCATAAACTTTTCTTGTCTCTTTCAATTTTTTTTTAATGATAATGTGGGCATACATACGTTTGACGACGTCTCGCTTGATGGAAAGCGAAGATGCGGCCTAAGATGGAGCACGATTAAGATGCCTTTAGGAAATTTCAGAATTTCGGGATGACAAAGATAAAATAGTGAAACAATATGCCAAGATGAAGCTATTATATGAGAGGTAGCTGAAACAGCTGTAGAGATGAGCGAAGATGAATGAAAACTGTCAATATTACACTAATATTATCAATGCGATAGTATGTAAGAGTTAATTCCCTCGCCACAATGGCTAAACGGATTGGAGTAAATTTTTAAATAGAGATAGCTTATACCCAGGATTAACACATTACTTTTTATCCTAAAAACCGCAGGTGAAACCGCAGGGCACGGCTAGTATTGCTATAAACTCAAAATCTCACATTTCTTCCTTCATATTAGGCATCACAATCGCTCTTATGAACGTCAAAGTTATAACAATGACTACCACCGCTCGGAAGAAGACCACTCACTACCCAGAAGATGCGTTAAGAAACTGGGAGTATTTTGATTTCAAGAAATTTAGGTATAAATACAATCTGGGTGTGTTCAAATCAAGAATTATCAAGTCTTTACTGGGAAGCGTGCTACATCGTCACTTCCCATCAGGGCCCTAATTCACTATGTCAACTTGGCGACTCCTTGCTTCAAGTAAACGTCGATTAATAAACGACATCTGCGAAATTTGTATTCTCTATGACGCGTCATATATATGAATATATTAATGCGTCATTGAGATGTCGTTTATTAATTTATTTATTTAATCTTTATTTCAGGCAACATTTAAATAAGTTACAGATGTTATTTACTTATTCTACGGCCCATATAAATATATACCTTAGAACTAATGAAGGAACTAATGAAGGAATCGACGTGATTTCCAAGCAAGGAATCGACGTGATTTCGCCAAGTTGTCATAGTGAATTGGGGCCGACGTGAGATTGTGGTCAAATGTTGACTCAGTGCTGAAAAACAATTTGAAGGTGTTTTCATTTTCCAAGTAGATACTTCTTGCTTTAGCCTGTATTTCAGTTGCTGTAAGCAATTTCAAGCATCAGTTTATCGGTCCACTTCTTGTGTGTTCCGCGCATACAGCGCCCATAAAAATGAGGTTATCTTGACGGATTACTCTCGGCTCCATGAGATCCCGAAACGCGATAACACGAAAGTTTCAGGTGTCGTCATTTTTCATGGAATGTCCTACATCTGCGTGTCGATGAACTAGTAGTGGGAGGATTTCTCAACTTCGTGGACTGACCGAGATGCTTCGCTTTTAAAGATCCAATATTTCCAAGATTCTACACACACACACATACGTACACAAGCACCTAGTATTTCATTTATTAATTGTTTTTTTTATGGTGTTGTGATCATTGTTGTACCGTGTGCAGTTTTGTCAAAATAAATGTTATTTTTTTATTTAACCTATTTATTTTCTATTTCACCGCCGAGCAAAAGTCTCCCCATCTCTTTTGTGACACTTATATTGTTAAGATTGCTGTTTCTTTTTCTGTATTGTGGTGTTATCAATAAAGAGTTATTCATTTTTTTTTAATTTATATATATTGGTGGAAAATTTTATCATTATATTTGTCACAAAAAATAAGTAGGTTACCCGATGACTAAATTTTAAAATTCTTACCAACAAGGCCGATGCAATCACATTATCATGATTAGCCCGAACACACAAAAATAATGCATCCTTCATTATTTATCGATATTTTAATTAATCGTAGTAGAGTCATAACGTAATATTTAGTTTTCTTTGGTCATAAGCTCCTACAACATTGTATTAATTGCATAATATATTCGTATCAATAGTAAGATTTTATTAAGCAGCAGATTTTAGACAGTCTCTGTGGTGTAGTGGTTGGGCAGGTTGGCTCAAATTACATACCATTGAGGTTGCGGGTTCGATTCCCGCGGCGGGACAAATGTCAAGAAATAAAAATAAGCGCAAGCATTTGAGCATTTGTTTGTCTGGGTGTAGTGGGACCATGGTCCTCGTAGTGCCTGGTTACCTAGATACAGGGAATCTTAGATACGGGTCAGGATCTATGTTTGTGATCGTTGGGCGTATTTTTTTATTGATAGGTAGTCTTACCACTCTTTCTAAGAGAAGATGTCAACAGGAAAAATCTAGGCTCCAGTTAATCACTATGAAATGTTACACACAACGCAACGGTGTCGAAATCCAAAACAGACTCATCCTCAAACGATGCAAGCTTAACCTTTTGCCTATAGTTCGCCGGCGGACGCATTCGCCCTATATTCTGCCGTCTCCTGGCTCGCTGCCCAAAAATAATTAGTCATCGGTGCAACTCCATAGACGCTCGTATATGACTTGTTTTGTGAAGCGGCGATGCTTGCACAGTATTGATATTCGTGGCTTAAGATATTTATTTCAAATAAATGTTTTTTCTTTCTTTCTTTCTTTCTATTTCTTAAGAAGAGACAAACTTAGAAATACAACATTTTACTACGTTTTTATTATGTCACTTTCTTGTTTGACTGTCTGTCGTTCCGGGTGGAATCTTGCAACTCTTTCGAGCAGTTTTCGAATGGCTATCCGGGTGAGACTTTCAGGGTAGCTCACAACTCGATGACAATGCATTCTAAATCAATAAAATCATAGGTTTTAGATTATTTTTTTAATCTATTACGGATTCTTGTTAAAAGCAACGTGCCCTGTTCAATAGTAAGCGGCCTCTACCGCTACGACATCCTCGCAGCCATAGGTTTATTTAAATTATCAGCTATACTTACCTCACTATATCATTTATTATCAATATCAATATAACTCTATTATTATAAATGCGAAAGTCTGTGTGTTTGTTCCCTCTTGACACCGCAACGGATGAACAGATTTTGATGAAATTTGGTACAGTGATGCCATTTTGGAATAGTAATAAGATACTTTTCCTTGGCGCGTTAATCCGCGGGACGCAACTAGTATTATAAAAACAGGTGAAATGAAAAAATAAATATAAATAATAAATAAATTAATGTTCTTTTAAAATTGTATGTAAGTAACGTGAGGCATGTAGTAGGATAGGTTAGGATTTTATTTTATGACAGCTTCCTAGAACTTACTCCGGTTTCGACAAAATGTTACTGTGAACGCAATCATGAAATAGGTGGTTTTAGAAATGGGGCGGAACGTCGTATAAGTTATAGTTAGTAAAACAAGGAGGCACATAAAATATTATGTTGTTCTTGGTATATAATTATATCCATTAACGTTTGTAATCTAAATATCTGTTAACACACATATATATATATATATATATATATATATATATATATATATATATATATTATAATAATATATCTAAGAAGTGTAGTCGTATTTGAAGATGCATTGCATTCGATGATAAGTAGGTAAATGTTTCACTGAAAATGAAAACTACATATATCAATCAATATTATCTTATATATAAAATTCTCGTGTCACAATGTTAGTTACCTTACTCTGGCTTTACTGATTTTTACCAAATTTTATATGCATATTCAGTAGGTCTGAGAATCGGCTACTATCTATTTTTCATACCCCTAAGTGATAAGGGTTGTTCACCCTTAACATTTTTTTTAATTTATATGGCAGAACAACGTTTGCCGGGTCAGCTAGTATATAAATATATATTATAATAATATATCTAAGAAGTGTAGTCGTATTAGAAGATGCTTTGCATTCGATGATAAGTAGGTAAATGTTTCACTGAAAATGAAACTACATATATCAATCAATATTGTTTTATATAATAATTTAAATTATATAACTATTTACTTGAACAGAATTTATCTGTGTATACTTATATATTTTTTTTTTAGATTTCATTCGATAATAATATATGTTAATGCTACAGCCATCTGTTATCGAGGCGACGAACTGATTATTTTGGCTACTCGCCACTAGGTGGCGCGTATCAAATTCGCATCACACGCGTATCGAATTCAAATATTACGTTTGTTATCCTCAGTGAGTATTCGTAAAATAATAATTTAAATGAAATTTAATCAATATTAAAGTAGAAATCGATTCATTCGTTTCATAACTTTGACATAGTAAAGGGTATATTTTAATGATTTAAAAATCAAAAATAATGTAAAGTCAAAGCGCTGAAACATTAGAAGGAAGTGTTGAAAAGTCATAGTCTAGTTCATAAATAAAAACAACCAAATAAAACATCAGCTACGACGCATGCTACGTTTGTCGTAGCAGCTGCTACGAATGTTGTAGACACCTAAGTTGCCAGCATTTAGCTACGTAGTACATATACCTCAATGCTTGCCCGCTTGCTCTCGCTTTTCTCGTATATGTAATTTACTTTTAATAATCAATAATCAATTTATTAGTATCAATAATACAAGTCAGAATTTACTTTGTATTAGCACGAACCATGTCTAACATGTGCAATAGCATTTTTAATGGGACTGTCTGATTAGACGAGCATATCGTTCACCTGATGGTAGGCGCCACACCTGCCCATAAGAATTGCAGTGCTACCCAGAACTTTTAATACCATAAAAAGCATTGCGTAGTACTTCATTGCGCTCATCACACCGAGATATCAGATATACATATGTGTATTAAGTCTCATATGCCCAAACTAGAACACAGTACGCGCGTGCGCGCGTGCAGTCACGCGTTTTGCAGATTCCTTTATCATGCGAACTGCTAAGGAGTGGAACGCTCTGCCACCGTCTTTGTTCCCAAACGGCTACAACTTGTGTCTCTTTAAGTCTAGAGTGAATAGGCATCTCATGGGCAAGCGTGTTCCATCTTAGGCCGCATCTTCGCTTTCCATCAGGCGAGATGTCGTCAAACGTATGCCCATTTACCAATAAGAAAAAAAAGTATTGCTTGCGCACTACTGCTTGGTGGCAGAATATCTGTGGTACCTACCCACACGGCATCCCGCAAAATAGACACCTATCATTGAGAGTACCTACAAGTGAGTAATGACGGCTTCTAGTTATATCGTACTTTACTAAGAAGTTTCATGAAAGTGATTGGGATGTATTGAGTCTTTCTTTCTTAGTGTATCAAGTAATACCTATCTATTCTTTCATTTCAAAGAAAATGCCTGAACAAAACCTCGATAATGGTTCACGTGGGAGTGCGCGCGATCTTTTAACAGTGTATTGAAATCTAATATTATACCTCTAGAGGTAGAACGGCTAGGCTTATAGACGTGTCGTTGTTTTTCGCGACTTCAAAAAAAGTAGGACGTTCTCAACTCGATCGTTTTTTTTAACCGGCTCCTAAAAATCGAGGTTTTTAATGTTTTAACAGCAGAATTTCGTTATTTATAAAATAAGAAAATTCTTGCGTTGGGTTCAGTGTAGCTTCAACATGGTCCCATATAAATTTCATCGATATTCGACTTTTTTTTAAGTATATTTATTATTATTTTTATTTATAACCAGAATTGAAGTCGGTTTTTTTGTTAGAAAATTTAGTATTTCCGATGAAGTGATATGTTGAGACGGGTAAGGTAGTGTTGTATGTCTGAAGTTATACGATACAGGCCCTGAATCTCCAATGGACGAGCCAAAAAAAAATATAAACTATAAAAAACGCTCAACATCCACCTAATAGGGGATCGGACAATAATCGAAAAAAAAATTAAAATGTAGTTTGAACTTACATATGTTTGTCGAATCCGAAAGATCATTCAATCAATATTTTTGTAAAATAACAATAAATTATATTTTTAAATCAATAGATAAAATCCAATAATTCTGATGTTTTTTAATCTGTTCCAAAACACCAAAACAGTGCATGACGTCATTTTAAAGTAAATGCCGTGTGCGAAGCTTGTGTTTATTTTTTATTTTTGCCTTTTATCTAAATCAAAACGATATGTTTTTCATGCCATGACGACCCTAGTCCTTAAACTTAACAAAAACGTGTAAATCACTTTGCAAGTTTGCTTTTGTAGAGCTTGTCGTTTCGTTGGCCAGCGTGTGACGTCATACGTTGAGAGGTGACTTTTGCGCGGCAATATTTGAAACATAACATTTAAACATAGTTTTAGGTACTTTTAGGACGATATTTAATTAAAATATTATTTGTCATGGCTATAAATTATGGTTAATTTTAAACACTTTCTGAAAAGTTGTCCGATCCCCTATTGGTATATATTATTATATATTTAGTATAGATATATATGTAAGTAGGTAGTATATGTTATTATAGTTTGTACTCTTTGTATATGCATTTCATAATTATGTCATTTATGTTGACACCCCCGTCTCTTACAGTTTCTTTATGTCCTTTCCATTCAAAGGTTGTCTGGAAGAGATCGCTTTGAGCGATAAGCCGCCCATTGTAACATTTTAGTTTTTAAGTTTGTTATTTTTATTTTTGTTATGTTTTCTGGTGGTGAAACAATGAAGAGTTACAGTTTAATCTAATCTAATACATACATAGACCCTGGCCTTTAAAAAAGGTAATTTTTTTATTTTTTATTATTTGATAGGCCAACATTTGACCGCTGTCTCACCTAGAAAGTGATGACGCGGTCGACGATGGATCATGCTTGCCTAGAAGATACCGATTCACTCTGGACTTGAAGACACCTAGATTGTAAGTATCAGGAAACAGAGACGTAAAGACGTATCTATAAAAATATAAAATAGATCGATAAAAAAGGTAATACACACACATAACGTGCACTGCCTCTTAGTCCATAACCTACCTCACCTATGGCGTAATTGAAGTTCGCGCAAACACTGAGCTGCATCTGTGTGAGTGCATACAGACAGCTAGACACATTAAGGCGGCTGTCTGCATTCAGATTCGTTGGGGTAGGTTCACATTTTCACAACCGTACCATGGTAGGTAGATGAGAAAACACATCAGTTACTTGATTAACTAAAATTATTGCACGAATTGGCTGTATAATCATTATCAGCCCATCACGCTCCCACTGCTGGGACACGGGCCTTCTCTCATAGAGAGAGTATGGGCCATAATCCGCCACCCTGGTCCAGTGCGGGTTGATGGATGTCACATGTTCTTGAATTTTTGTGATTGGTCTTGGACATGCCGATTTCCTTACGACTTTTTCCTACACTCGTTTTAGAGTGTTAAATCCGCACATAACTAAAGAAAGTCAGTGGTACAGGGCCAGCGGGATTCAAACTCGGGTGCGTCAGATCGAAAGTCGCACATGCTCCTACTGAGCCACACTCACTCCCTATCTTTAGGTCTAATGCAAATTAACCAATAACTCGTAATTCATCACTTTCACAACCTACCTTGACTAGAGTAATTTACCTACAAAATTACTAACTTGCAAAATCACAGCTCATGTGTGAGTGCTAGCGATGCACACTAATGCCCAAGGCTACACTATTCGTAGGGTAGAACCATACTTATCGATACCTATAGTTATACATTGTATACTGAACGCGTTTGTTTTGATTCGCATAGCCATTGTTTTGTAGTTAAAAAGGTTTGGAAATGATTATAAATTTATAGATATATAAGTCCATGATAATATTTAGTCCATTCTAAGATTAAACCAGCGCCTAGGAGCTAATAGATGCAAGACGTATTAATTCAAAGTTCTACGTATATGGATACTGTGACCAAAGAATACTAACTATTACCACATAATACGAGAGACGCATCAATCCGCAAATAAATTTAAACGAATAGCGACTCTTGCTATGACGCAATAAAATTTAATTCAGCTCGCGGAGCGCTGCATACCTACCAGTCATATTAACCTACAGAGCGTCTCTTTCTATCGCATAGCGCTTATCTCTTCTGACGCGGCAAGTGTAACGACGCGCGACCCGCCGTCGGTGTCCGGCTATGTACTTGTAGCTTCGTACCTACAGTGCGGAGTGCGCTAGGCCTGCTATTACTACGGACTGAGCACGGTCCAGAAAACGATAAATATTCAGAGACACAAAAAAAATTGCTCAAGCAGGATTCGAAACTGCGTAGGCACCATATATTATGCTCTACAAACCGAATATACATATGTTTATCCAATTAAATTCAAACAAATAAAAATAACCAACGAAGCTTTATCAACCGAAGTATCGACGGTACTGAACCTGAATTGACACGATCCAATAAAAAGGAATGGCTTCAACGATAAACATTCAAGAGTCAAGAGCAAATGAACTGCATAAAAAGTACAAAAACAATACCACTTTAGCAAACAAATTTGTGCAACAACGGCATAAACAATGCAATACGGAGGACAAAACCAACGGAATAATAGGAGTTATGGACACAAGCAACTATATGCATAAAAGTTTATGAAATGACGCCGCGTTTTTCAGGGATAACAAGTATACGTATAATCATCATCATATATATAAAATTCTCGTGTCACAATGTTAGTTACCTTACTCCTCCGAAACGGCTTTACTGATTTTTACCAAATTTTATATGCATATTCAGTAGGTCTGAGAATCGGCTACTATCTATTTTTCATACCCCTAGGTGATAAGGGTTGTTCACCCTTAACATTTTTTTTTAATTTATATGGCAAAACAACGTTTGCCGGGTCAGCTAGTATATATATATACTAGCTGACCTGCTGATATATATATATATATATATATAAATATACGTAAGTAATAGTTAGTATTCTTTGCTAATACTTCTATCTCTTAAAGTACCTACATAACCATACCCTAACCATACCTTCAAAAAAGGAGGAGGTTCACTATTTGATCTTTTTTTATGTTTGTTACCTCAGAACTCTGTCATGTATGAACATTCTTTTTGTTGTTGGGTTTAGCATAGCTACGAAGTGGTCCCATATAAATTACAGACTTTTGCATTTATAATTTTATAGGATTATCAAAAACAGCGAAATCTAGCAGAAGATAAAAATACAAAGTATTTTATAAAGTATTATTAAAAAATATATACCTTAAAATGCCAATAGGTATTACCAATTAACATCTTGTTTCTGTTATTCGTATTATACTGTGAAAAAAGACGTACTTAAAAGGACAATGGCCGGTCCTAACCAAAACAATATCAAAGTCGACAAGGCGACTACATACTAAATGCAATTCACCAACACATCGTTACAGGACATCCACGAATTTCGAACACAACCACGTCCCGTATGCAAAAGCTTTGTATGTGTGAGTGAGGGTGGCGAGAGACCTATACTAGGTATCTAGACGTGGCTAGATGTCTGGGTGCATCGGTGCAGCGTTGAGGTAGGTTAGAGCCGTGGGGGTAGGTCGGCACCCCCTATAACTGGCGTCACGTAATCAAGCGCTCCGTGCGATGCTCAGCAGTTTGTTTTGCAACGTAATGAGTTTGTTTTTCCATTGCTCAGTCAATTTGATCGCGAGCTTGATATGAATTAATTTGATGTTTTTATTGAAGTGGAAGAAATTATAAGATTGAGTGAGGTAGAGCATAGATTCACCACATAGACTATATAGATACTAGATAGATAGGTAGTATAGGTAATTACCTTGTTTGTGCACCTTTTCTATTTAATAACAACATCTGAATCCGAAACACAATCCATCATTTGCAAAACATTGTCTACGACTCTACGTATGATACAATGAAGTTATTCAAATTATGCATGATGCAATACATGAAAAATTAATTGTCTATGTACATATAGGTCAAAGTATGGATGAAAATGCTTTAGATTTATACGTTCGTTAAGGAAATATAATACAAGGTTTAGGCTTTGTTCTAAGCTCTTTAATTGCGATTTTGTGAATATAATCAAAGTCGAATTACTGGTGGTAGGTTTCTCGTATGCGAGAGGCCGTCTGGGTAGGTACCACCGCTTTGCCAGTTATTCAGTCGCCAAGGAGTAGTGCGCAAGCATTACTGTGTTCTGGTTTGAAGGGCATTGTAGCCAGCGAAATGACTGGGCATTAAGAGACTCAACAGCTAATTGTCTCAGGGTGACGGGAGCAGTGCAGCGCCACGCAGGATTTTGCAAAACAAAGTTCTGGATGGTGCTATTATTGTTATGGGCTGGCGTATTGCTTACCATCAGGCAAACGACCAGCTCGTCTCGTCACTCAGTTACAAAAAAAAAAAAAGTATGGAATAAAATTAAGATTGATCTTTTTGGGATAATCATTTAGTAATTATGTAAGTAATAAACGAAAATATGGTATTAATTACATTTGTACTGAGAGTGTAATGACCGTAGTATTCAATTTCAGTGACTACTTCTACCTACATATGTATGTTTACAAGCGTACGTGTCTTCTATAACATGATAAACATTATTGAATTACTCTTGGGAACTTTTCATGGAACTTAAAGAACAGATAACTTACCGACTTTTTTATTACGTTACCGCCATTACTCTAGCCATTTGTCGTTTGGTAATCAATTGTATCGAATAAGCGCCTATTCCTAAGTTTTTAGGGTTCCGTACCCAAAGGCTAAAAACGGGACCCTATTACTAAGACTCCGCTGGCCGTCAGTCTGTCTGTCTTTCTGTCCGTCTGTCACCAGGCTGTATCTTATGAACCGTGATATTTAGACAGTTGACCTTATTTTACAGATGATGTATTTCTGTTGCCGCTATAACAACGAATATTAAAAATCCAATAGAATAAACATTTAAGGGGGCTCCCATACAACTAACGTGATTTTTTGGGACCGTTCGTGCGCAAGTGCGACTCGCACTTGGCCGGTTTATTATTTATCTAGCATCAATTTACCAACCTTTAACAAAAGTGAACTACATAGGTATGCGAAATCGCAACTCGATATTGCTCGCTAAATGCTTCTTCATCCCATTTTAATAGCTCGCACAGTCGTCGATCATGTGTTATTTGATATTTGTTATGTAACCCCGGCATGAATGTTTATTTACCAATATGTCTCCGAGTTCGCTGACCCCGGCTCCTGTTCGGGGAAATTCGGCAGGATCCGCAATATAGAAAGGGATGGGAGCATTCGAAATGCTGGGGTCTGACAGAGAGGCCTGTAGGGGTAGAGAGACTAGGGACCTTGAGCTCGCAAAATCAAGGGTAACCTTCTGCGTGTGTGTGCGTGGATTCGGGAACTAGGCATGTGTGCCGTAACTATGAAGTAATCTGTGCATGTATTTGTGCATCGATAGCTATATTATAACGAGTAACTGTAAGCTTGGCGTCTTCTGTCCACTGAGCTTCTAATAAAACGGTAGATAGAAATTTACAAGTGTAATTCAAGGAGACAATGGCTGTGTAGAAAATGGATGTCATTTACCTATGATTTCACATGAGTTGGTCTCACTCAAGTCATGAAACAATAAACTGCTTGGAAGTTGCTAAATCGTAAAGAACCCAATGTTAGCCACATAGGTAAAGCAGATTTGATGCGAGGGACTAGGCGTCGAAGACATTTGTGTTCGATTTAGATGACAAAGGATAAATAAAGAGAACTTTTCTGGAGAGAGCTGGAACCAGTCCTATCACATCCTCCTACTAATACGAAAGCATATGTGTGTATGTTTGTTACCAGTAAGTTTATAATGTCTGAACAGATTTCGATGTTTGGTATAAACAGGTAAGAACCTACTTTGGTCCTGGAATAGGACAGGAAAAAATAAAATGTCCTTATGGAACAGCTGTAAACCTTATTCTACACGACCGAAGTCGCAAGTATCGATTCGTATCCATTTTGACCAAATTTAAGAAAAAACTAGCCTGAGCAAACAGTTCACACATATGTAGTTCCTATGAATGTGATTATATTAATAAATAAAAGTAATAATAGCATTTATAACTGGGAGTTTTAGGATGAGAATAGGATAGTTCATTATTTTAAGGTTTTATTGAGGCAGGAACCTCCTCCAGTAGCGTGTTCTACTCTCATAAACTTTAAGCTCTTAAGAGCAAACGTCACCCTGAAGTGACATCATTGTGGAAGGAGTCATCACCCTTACTGAACACTTATTCTACTTTAGTGACTCAGCGTTACCTTTAAAAAATCTTTCAGTCAGGTCTGACCTGTAGAAAAATGCTGAAAAAGAACAATGGTTACATCCAACATCTCAAAAACAGAACAACCAAATTAAACTTAATATATTTCGATATAGCTTTCAGCTGATTGGCTCATTTGGCTTTCGGTAGTAAATTATTTTAAAATATGCAAGCCACGGCCGCATTAAATAACAACGAAATGCACTTCAAAAACTGATGTAATGCAATTAACCGATGAAGCCGTAAGCCAGCCATAAAAATTAAAAAACGCATGTCAACAAGCAACAACTACGACCACGTGCTCTACCCAAAATAGACGAGCACGCACACACGCGCGAGCACGCACACAAGCGCGCACGCCGCAACGCGCGCGGAAAAATCAATATTTTGAGCAAAACTACTTCCCTTACCGTCCGCGTGTGTGTCAGCCTCCACCAACGATCTAAAAGCTCATTCGACAGCGCCGTCTCAAACGGAATCACACCTTATCTGTTACGAAACAAAGTGTTATTTCCCCTATTAAGAGCAGGGGTAGTTGGATCGTAAGGGTTCGAAGTAGTGCTGTCCTGCTCCGATCAATCGGATGGCTCGGTCCCGCGGCCGCGTGGCGCCGGCCGTCGACCCCGGAGCGGTCGTTACCCCGAGGCGGTTGCACCCTGCTACCCCGAGCCGCGCACGCACCCTTGTTCTTGCCGAATCTTGGACCCACGCCGCTGCTGACATTGACTCGGTGCACGGTTCGATGACCTCCAATAACGCTTCCGTTTTCCGGTGCTTTATCGAACTTCCAATACGTGCCGTACTCTCATACCTTATCGTACAATTTTATTTTTATACGATTCATGAGCGCACTTAACAGAAACGAGTTTAATGCCAGTTGATGTCGTCATAAATTCGAACTGAACGACTACGGAGTGCTGTAAAAACATTTGATAAGTTAGCTGTTCCAAGCAACTAAGACTCGGACCTAGATATCTTCCTAAACACTACGTTCTAAACATAACGTAATAAAACATTACAACATTAGAAGAAACAGATTGATGAAGAAGACGTCAGAGAAGGAAAAATGAAAATATACTCCAGAGTCCGACGAAATATCAAAACAACGAAACCAACGGTAAGAATGAATGAAACGAAAGGGTAAGCAATAGCATGTGGCGAGCGGTAAATCGGTTAATGCAATCAAGACTCGTCACAAATCACTCCGTGTTCAGAGCGAATTAGGCATTAAAGCATGCCCTGGGTTCCGGCATCATTTGAAAAGAAAAAATAAGAAAAAAAAGAAAAGACACATTCCGCGAAGTTAACGAAGTGACTAAGTGAGCATTTGGGTGTCGCTTACGCACGTTTTAATGAGGAATTATTTTTGACTTGAGCGATTACTTAAGCTTGGATATGCTCTTTCAGTGAAGAGATTAAAAACCAAATTTATTGTAGCAGACGACACATAAAATGACGGTGTTAAAAAGAATATGCATCTTTAACTTTAGAAAGAAAAGAAAATAACCGCATTTAAATTGTTTTGCTGTTTATATTTCCTCTCCTTGCAAGGTTCACTTTGAGCGATAAGACCGCCCATAGTTACACATTTATTAAGACTACTTTAAAATCAACAGTCAAAAGATATTTATTAAATACTATAATATATTTATTGATTTCTGGTCTGTAGTGGTGGTATACCGGAGATACAGGGAGGGAGCGAAATTTTCGAAACTTGTTAAGTAGGGTTAGTCTGTAAGGTATATATTCTATGGGCCTCTGTTAATTTTACTTTGTTGTTTTAATATTCCCTAAAATAAATAACTAAATAGGCACAATAATCGTACTTTAAAACGTCTTATATACATAATAAAAATCAAAATGTAACCTTAAGTTACAAAATGTAACCTTAAGTTACAAAATGTAACTTAAGGTATCATGGCTGAAAAAAGGTAAACAAGTTTACCTATTTCTTTCCCATACTTTGTATTGATATTTTATTTATTTTATGTGTGGTTTTTCATGAGATTTTCATCATTCATATAAAAAAATATTTCATATTATGTATCTAAAACAGGTTAAAAATTTGATTTTCTATTGTGTATTATTTTAATTAGGATTTAATTAGGTATTAATGTAACTATCTTATATTTTTTTCTATAAAGTTTCTGGCTTAAAATGCGAGGGTATGTCCACACTACCTTTAACGTATTTTATTCCTCATTTTCTTCAATTGAGATGCAACTTTTGCTTTTCTGCTAATATATCCGTCACGACACACGTTCTTCGGGATGTTTAAAAGACCGTCAAGTTAATTTTGCTTTAAATTGTGTATAATTTATTTCATTTTGAAGAAGTTAAGAAAGCCCTAATTTAAAAACTCTGGGAACAGTTTTAGTGAGAATAACGTTCTTATGAAATTTCCTTGTCTCGATCTTATTATTCTTATACAGCCTCTGTGGTGTAGTGGTTGGGCAGGTTGGCTCAAATCTTATACACCACTGAGGTTGCGGGTTCGATTCCCGCGACATAAAAAAGCGCAAACATGTGTTTCGTATGAGTGTAGTGGGACCATGGTCCTCGTAATTTCTGGGTCTTTAAAAACTGGAAATCCTAATTAAGGCCTAGTAGGGAATAGTTTTAGTCACTACAAAATTTAGATTTATACAGTGCACTGTAAAACGGATTTGACTAAAACTTCCCTTTTTATTCGAGAAGTTGAAGAGTTTTGCAGACAATAGATAATATACCATGAACTATAAGAAAGGGGTCGACTAAGTAAGTCATAATTACTTGAAATCATTGAAGGACTATTTGCTTATGACAACACCTCTAATAATTACGACAAAAAACCGTCGCCCCTCAAATTATGTTAGTTCTTTCTGTTCAAAGGTTGTTTGGAAGAAATCGCTTTGAACAACAAAACCGCGCCTATTGATACTCATATTTCATGTATTTTTTCATAATAAAGTGTTCTTTATCTATCTGTCTTCTTCATCTGTATTATTTATCTATCTGTCTCTTCCTTTCCTGAGTTCCTTCGTGAGAAAAACTCTTATTTACAAAAGAAACTGGATACTGAGTGAAGTTTTTAAGTTGCTACTGCATCGCGGCGTATCAGAAGATTTTCACCAAGTGATTATAAATCAATGATAATATCACGTCGAGTTGTTAGACCATTTTCCGCGATTCGTTCTTAGATTATCTGCAGTACCGTATCTGTAGCCGGTATCAACCTCTTCCTGAACGCCCCGACGGTTGCATGTTGTGTCCACATTGTGTAAGATAATACGACCGACGTAACGAGATCGTCCTAATAAATAACACTACACTACATTACATATTACACTACATTATATATTATCATGACTATGTAGTCTGTATATAATATAATTATTTTATACTGGTTAGTTTTCTTTTATATACAACACCACCGTCCCTTACAGTTTCTTTGAGTCCTCTCCATCCAAAGCTTGTCTGGAAGAGATCGCTATAAGCGATAAGACCACCCATTGTAACACTTTAGCTTTAGGTTTTGTTTTGTAATTATTTCTTGTTGTTGTGTAACAATAAAGCGTTATCTAACTATCTATCTATAACACATATCATATAGTTTTGAAGAGCTTTGTAGCCAGTGAAATTACTGGGCATATTAGACTTTAATACTTACATATGATTAGGTATATGATGTTTGAGGCTCGTTATAGTTTTATGGTAAACCCTAACGACTTCGTACACGTGGACATGATGATATGATGTTTTAGGACGAACGCAATGCAGTGCTACGGTGTACTTTCAAAGTTTAAAGTTTAAAGGATTTTTATTCAATTAGGCAAGTAAAATTATAAATAATTGTGTGCAAGTAATGGTGAGACACGCAGATCTCTTACTAAGATTGATAAACTTTATTACGACCGTATTTCCTACAAATGAATGTCATATCATTCCCAGACGCACTTATAAGCGTCAATTATTACAATGACTTTAATTGGTATTAAAAGTTCTGAGTGGTAATGCAATTGTTCAACAGGCGAAGGACTTGCTCGTCTCATTACTCAGATGCATAAAAAACTATTTTACTTGGTATATAGATAATTTAGATTTACGAAATCCACGAAATCGAATGCCGCTTGATCGAATATCAAATCCATAGATATAATGTAGTCTATTTATAAATTGCTCCAGACATCATCGCAAATTTTATTATTGATATTGGAATCACTGATCTAGAACCTAAAAACTCTAATAAAGAAAATACTAATTTACATCTGAACTAACCCGATTCTTAACCTATTATCGGTGAATGATTCGATGGAGGGCTTCCCTCCAGGCGCTCCCCTCAAGCCACAATTAACTTGGTCAAAAAAGCTAGGCCTAAATTACACAACACAAAATGTAATATCTACGCTTTATTTCCACACCTGCAAACCTCGTAGCTTGCATTATCCTAGTTTTATATCTATAAATACCCCTATCAGAGATGCACCGTAGATTCAACAGCTGGGCTCAGGCACAAGCGGTCGGGGTCAATGCCCACTCGTATTTTCAACATGTGCCGACGTTTTCCGCGTTCCACGGAAAGCGCCTGTCATTCCTTCGGGGGGATTCGGGCTTCTTCGGGGCACGGAGGACTTCTTCGTTTTTTGGTCGGTATAAAAATTGATTTTGTTTGTCATCGCTTATTTCTAAAGTTATCTGTACGAGATCTGACGAATCCTGCTTATATCCTACTTATTAAAGATGGAAACCAACATTAATGGATATAGATAAGTTTGAATCAACTGCCACTTGGTTAGAAGTCGGGGCTGAGAAAAAACTCTATTTATCTCTGAACTTAGATAAGTTTTTTTGTTTTTTGTTTTAGCTTAATAAATCTGTGTTTGGCCACTTTCTCGCCTGATGTAAGGCGATGATGTGGCCTATGGAGCACATAGATCTAAAGAGAGACGGCAGTTGAGCGGCTGCTAAGACCCGTCTCCACGATGTACCTATGGTATATAAGTACCTATGGGTGCTCAATAAAACAATTTCTCGCCATTTTCCATTGTTATTATTAGCTAAACAGTTTTAATATCTGAGTGACTTTTGTATACACTAAAATGGCATGGCCTCGTTTCTATTAATTCCAACTTAATCACAATGTGTGTATGACTCTATCAAGTTTGTTAATAAATCACGCCGGACGAAAAACAATAATATTATTGCATTTACCAAACTGTTTATTCAATATGTCGGAGGACCACCAATGTTCACATTCACATGTAAGTACCAACTCTGCAAGGAGAGCTAGTCCGCCTGTTTTCCCTTGAAACCCAACTCACTGCTAGCGGCCTGGAGCAGAGAAAAATTGCGCGGTTGTGATTGGCCGGTACAGAATTTTTATGCAGCGCTCGTCTGCCTATTTTCCCTTGAAACCCGACTCGCACCACGAGTGGTAGACATTCCGCCAATTCGTACAAAGCGTTTTGGTTCCAGGTTTACAATGTGTACTGCTGAGGAATATCTTTCCCATCTTCTGTTTACATCATTCCTTAACATCAGGTAAGATGTTGTTGAAACGTAGATCTATCATATATATTTAAAGAAAACGCTAGTGGCTGGGAGCAGAGGAAGAAAGCGCGTTTGTCATTGGCTTGTATAGAAATTTTATGGAGCGCTCGTCGGCCTCCTATTTTCCCTTGAAACCCGACTCGCACCGCTAGCGGCCGGGAGCAGAGTATAACAGCGCGGTTATGATTTACCGGTAAATACTTTTTACAGCTCCTATAGTGTTGCACTAGATACACTAGACAAGTCAAATGTTTACAATGGTGTAACAATCAGCGGTTTTATCACTTAAAGCGATCTATAATTAGATATTATTATTCCAGACTTCCACCAGGTACTTTAGCATACGGCAAATTATGCGATATATCAGGTAAAACACGCTAATGTTTCGTGAGTAAACGTGTTCGATCAGTATCACAAAAATATGGGTTTATTTAGTTGGCCGGTTCGAGTAACGGCTGGTGACTTTTTTAAATAATAAAACGCCGTTACTTCCTTCCTTGCTAATAGTATAAACGCGAAAGTTTATATGTATGGATGTTTGTTACTCTTTCACGCAAAAACTACCGAACCAATTTTGATGAAATTTGGTATGTAGGTACTTTAGGACTTGGAATAGCACATAGGCTACTTTTTATCCCGAGAAACCGCAGCGCGGGTGGAACCGCGGAGCGCAGCTCTAGTTTAAAAATAAAATAAAGACTCCAAACTGAAACGCAATGAAAATACACACATATTTTCATTGCGTTTCAGTTTTGAGATGAATATCCGCAACGTCACGCCTGATTCCATTGCATTTCATAAAGACTCCATTAAGTAAAACTTTAATTCGTTCGTATGGCATAGCCGTGAGACCTGTATAGTATTTGCACCACAGTTTAGGTCAGTAGTAACTACTACAGATCTGGCTTTGACAATGACATTGGATACGGGGTGACATCACCAATTAGCTGGTAAGTAGGTGAATTGGCAAGGTTTGCAGTCTGAAGCCAAGAGATGAGCAGGTTACTACTTAAACTGTATAATTAAGTGATGACTATGCATTGAATTTTGTAATTGAATCACTTGAAGACATGTGACAGATCAAGTTACTGTAAATGTGTGTTTTCTTACTTTTATTCTTTCGTATGTTTTTATCTATTTACATATTATATTATATGATCTTGGTATTATTATTATTTCGTGTTTAATGTCTTTATTTTTCTGATTTAGTGTATTGTTAAATTACTGGGCATTATGAGACTCAACAGCTAATGGTGTCAGGGTGACGAGCACAGTGCAGCGCCGCGGAGGGTTTTGCAAAACAAAGTTCTGGGTGGTGCTGCTATTGTTATGGGCTGGCGTATTGCTTACCATCAGGCAAACGACCAGCTCGTCTCGTCATTCAGTTACATAAAAAAAAAAGTTGTTGCGTGTAAATATGTCTGGAATTAATATGTTTTATCACGTTTTTGTCAAGTCACTTTCTTGTTTGTCTGTCTGTCGTTCTGGGTGGAATCTTGCAACACAAATTTCAAGCACTTCCCGATTAGCTATCTGGCTGAAACTTTCAGGGAGCTCACAACTCCAAATACACTTATTAGTATGCAATGCCGACGCAACCTTACAAGGCGCATAAATACGTGGATTCCAAATATTTTTTTAAATCTGTCTTTCTTGTTCGTTCTTGTTTCTACTTCAAGGTGATTTCGTCACAATTATTATTCAAAACTAGCCGGCGCACCCTGCGGCTCAGTCCGTAAATATCCCATTTTCCGTGGAAATTTCGAAAAATCCTTTCTTATATACTATATAGGGAACATAGGTATACTCTATTAATTTGTTTCTATCTTCAGTGGCACTGTGATGTCTGTCTGTCAGTCACGGAACAGATGGAACAACCTTATACTAGGTATATACTCTCTGGCACTGGCACTTCGTATTCAAGCAATCGTATATCATGTTGAGCTCAAATTATGATAAATTTCGCGTTTATAAAAGAGTTCGTGAGGATGGATGGATGGACGGATGGACGGACGAACGGACCGACGGTCGGATGATATTCGGTCTGTAGGTTCTTTAGGTCTTGGAAAAAGAAAAGAAAAGGACCTTAGTGTCAAAAGTAACAAAGGAGTGCCGTATCTTAAAACTAAACGATTACTAATTAATATTTTCTCTAAAAATTGCTAGGATTTTACGGTCGATTAACGTCTCGCAAAAATGGTTCGTGCTCACCATACAAATGTATCATGTAACTAAACCCTAAGTTTTTGTCATGTCATGCTACAATATCGTTACCTACAAGCATCTAGCATTCCATCGACTATCTACATATCACCAACTTTTTGATGCCAAGGACGTGAACTATCGCCTAATCTGTGGCCGAGCTTAGAATATAAATAACCGAGTTGCCCTTGAATCTTTAGACTAGTTTTTATGAATACGATACAACAGACGGCAAAACCCGCTTTTGAAAGCGAACGACCATTTTTGACGTCGTTGAGCTGAGTTGCTGTTACTTGTTTGGATGCACACTACGAGACTATGTAAAAACTTAAAATATTTTTAACCAACTGAAAAATAAGGAAGTTTTTAATTCGTTTTTTTTAATGTTTGCTACTTTAGAACACTGTCATTTATAAACTAATTTGGAAAAAAATGCGTTGGGTTCAGTATAGCTACGAAGTGGTCTCATATACATTTTATCGATTTTCGACTTTGGCCTTTGAAGATACATCAGAATTGAAGTCGGCTTTTTTTGATAAAATTTATACTTACTTTTGGAAAAGAATGTGATGACGTTCCTATTAATAAACTAATCTCCACTACTTACCTTTAAGGTAGCATCAAATTCAACGCAAAGTTGCACAACAACTGTCACTGCTTATCCCTCAAACGGTCGCTACATAATCATTACCGTTAGCCGAGAGTCATTACAAAAAACTAAACATCATTAAAAGAAGTCGCCAACAAACGCACGAGTGTCAAGGGCGAACGGACAAAGAAATGACTGAAACCCCTGACAACGCGTCTTGATACTTGATTGCATCGTTCTGGCGCTGTGGTAGTGTAGACATGTAGGTACCTATTTGCAGATGCGATGTTTATGGTTTCGTAACAGAAACAGCGTAACAGCATGTGGTGTGTGAGTCACGGCCGGCCAAGTTCATTGTCGCCAGTCCGAACTTGAACCCGCTGACGGTAGGTACGTGACACACTGGTAGATATGTGGAGCTATAAATAAACTGTGGGTACAATATTCGGTGAGGCCGGACTGTTTCCCCACATCTTTTTAAACTACTCAACAATCTATTGTTTACACCTAAAATCAATGGCAATGATGATTTAATTATGACATGTGAAAGCACAGCTTTTATTGTTAGTTTTTAGGGTACCGTACCCAAAGGGTGAAACGGGGAGAAATCTCGTCAGAGGAACAAAAGACAAGGCAGACGGGGGTTTTAGCCAGTAAGAGTCTGGCATTACCCGGGTTTTCCCCCCGGGTGTCCATGAGGATTTCCCCCATCTGCCAAAACAAAAACAAAAAAAGTGTAAAACGGGACCCTATTACTAAGACTCCGCTGTCCGTTCGTCTGCCTGTCTGTCCGTCTGTCACCAGGCTGTATCTCATGAACCGTGATAGTTAGACAGTTGAAATTTACAGATGATGTATTTCTGTTGCCGCTATAACAATAAATACTAAAAAACAATAAAAAAATATTTAAGTGGGGCTCCCATAAAATCATGTCTGCTGACATGATTTTATTGCCGTTTTTATAGACAATGGTACGGAACCCTTCGTGCACGATTCCGACTCGCACTTGGCCGGTTATTTAATTATCTGTGTGTATTTCACTAAAGAGTTATTTCATTTTCATTTCATGATTGAAAGTATTCTAAATTGAACGCAGTTGTACTGCGCTCGCCATCCTGACACATCAGTTTTCAAGTCTTACTCAAAAGCGAATGCAGGACTCAGGTCCTGGTTAGTTAGGTTACCACTTATTCTAAGACAGACAAGTGTGTATTGCAAAGCGAGTTTAGCAAGGTATCGCTTCATCCTAGCTTCCACTACAACACAAGCTAGCCATGTTATTGATAACGTCTGTAAACACAGCGCTGGTCGCTGTACCGCGACAATGACTCCTTCGTCTCGAGATACGGTACACAAGTACAGATAATGGTCCAATCACATCGTTGTTTACATGCTAATGTGAAAATACATCGACGATAATGTGTATTCTGTGTAACGTTCCATTCGTTTGCGCAGCAAAGTTGTGGTTTTGTCTTAATATGTCGGAAAGTTACAAAAAGGCGCGTCATATCATAATATAGAGTCGCTGGGAAGCAGGGAACGCCCTTTTAAACGACTCTTTTTGAAACACAAAAATTAAAAAAAAATATTTCTGAGGATTTGCTCAAATTCTTTCTACTTATCTAATTTTTATCTCTTCATCGAACTACTTTAATATATCTTCAGTTTTATAATGCTAGTCTGGTCCATTACTCTCGGACATATCGTACGAAATCATTTGAACAACGTGCTGCTTAATTGGTTTGTGGTTTTATACGAGTAAAACTAATATTCATTATAAATAATGCTCTGCACTTACTAGCTCTAACCGTCAATGTAATAAATTAAATATAGGTGGCTACTCTTGCAAAAAAGGCATTTTTATGGTTTGTGCATTATTATTTACGATTGAGAATTGGGGTTACCCAGTCTTTGTTTCTCCCAAGAGTTTTCCTTCCTGATAGCAACATCATTAAAAAACTAGAAATAGTGTCAAACATTTTTATCAATTGGTCAATTTTTGTAATTTACCTATCGGTAAATTCATGTAGGTACACTGCTTAGTCATTCTCTACATATAACTTTGAACAAAATTCCAATAAACCAAATAATCAATTTCGATTCATCGAATGAAAATACAATTTAACTACCTTATCTGACTACGATGATGGAAATTATGAGCTGAAGCCATCACAAATAAGGTTTAAGGACATTGATATATGTTTTGTAATTGTATCAAGGCATTGAATCGATACTTAGCCAATATGTGGCATTTATTGATGCATAAAGTAATGCTAAACGTCTCAAGTGTAAAATATTTACAATACTGTGAATATCCTGCATTCGGTGTCAGTAAACTGAGAACTCGAGACAGTTGAATAATAATAATGAAGTTTACAAAGTAGTATTAAACAATGTTACAGATTTATAAGCTGAAAGACTTTTAAGTCTAAATATTAAAAACTATTTGCGTCCCGCGGTTGCACCCACGGTTCCCGGGATAAAAAAGTGGCTGTTAATCCAAGATATAAGCTATTTCCATTTCATATTTCACTCAAATCCGTAGTATATTTATTGCAATATACTTACAAACTTTCGCATTTATATTTATAATATTTGTGAGATTTATAACACTTGAGGGTTTTAATTGTGAAGGAAATGGAAGTGAGTGAAGTAAACAGTTATGTTGAAAAAAAATGAGATTTTTTTTGTGATAGCACTTGTTATTAGGAAAAGTAACACTGATAATAAATTTTTAGAAAAAAAAAGAACCGAAACCAAAGACTTCAAGGCTTATATTTTTGTTTTTGTTATTTATTTTAAAAAAGTGCTTGATTTAGCACTTTTTTTCGATAAAATGTATACGGGACCATCTCTGAAGTATGACCTACCAAACAAAAAACAATCATTAAAATCAATTCATAATTGGTGGAGTAATCGCGTAACAAACATACAAAAAAAACATACCGTCGAATTGAGAACTTCCTACTTTTTTGAAGTCGGTTGAAAAGTTAAACGTATCCTTGCCATGTCAGCTTATTAATTACTATAGGAAAAGACAAATTATCTATAACATTAATATTTTGTTCATACTCGAACATAATTACATGATAAAATCATGTCTATTTTTAAAAATACCAAACGATGACATATCGTATCAAACCACAAGTAGGCAAAGTAGGTATTACAATACAACGGTTCGTCACCCGAGTCGTTGACCTGCGATACGATAGCACTATTGGGAATGGAATCCAGACGTCAATGTGACGTCACTTTCAATGTCAGAGTCAGACCGACTCGAACAATGAGAAAGAATGCCAGTTTCCGTTGAAGAAATGTATACAATATTAAAGCAAAGTATGAATTTAACATGTCGGACAATGGTCTGGGTGGTATCACTGTAGTGAATGGAATTTTCAGGCGTCAAATTAGCGTCAGTTTTAATGTCAGAGTCGTATTTGACTAATCTAAGTAATAATGCCAATTTTCGGAAGAAATGTATCCTGAGCAAACAAGAGAAAGTACCTACGATTAGTTTTCATTTTTGTGGATTGCGAGTGTGGGAATGGAATTCGGACACCATTCAGTGTGATATTAGTTTGCAATTCTAGTACTATCTGAATAGATAAACATCTGGTTTTATTGAAAGAAAAAATCTACACAATGCTTAAAAAAGCAAGGTGTAGTAGTCCGAGCAGGTATTGTATAAAAGGATACGCAAAGATCTGAAAAATCCGGATAGAAAAAGGAGTTAGAAATAATGGATTAGTTGCTATATCAGACCTTACTCTAATCCAATGTTCCATCAATGTTACGAAACACAGCTCTGATTTTATTCAAGAGTACTTAGAACTTTGAAGATTCGGGGTATCGGTCGTTAAGATATCAAAAGATTACGTATGCCAAAATAATCGTACACGAATGGCATTGACCTTCGTTGATAAGACATTTTGGCATGTAACTTGCATGTAACTTCAATTTCAATTTCAATTTCAATCATTTATTGCGTTCCATAATTTTATTACATAGTTGTTGACAATAAATAGGTACGGCTCATTATGGACCCTGTCGGGTATAGCAATTAGAAGAGAGGAAGAACACTAGTCAAAATAATAGTTATTGAATTATTATTATTATTATTATTATTGTTTTAACGAATAACGTTTCTCTCCCACAACAGAAGGTAAATGAGGCACGGGCCGAAGTCAAGTGCAAAATTATAGAAATAATTGCAGTAGTCACCTATTTACATACTTAAAAATTTACGTACAATGCAGCAGGTGTTTAAAATAGCAGCTTTTTGTAGGAGTATATAGCTTGTCGAAGGAATGCCTAGCATGGTTAAACTTGTGTGAAGTGTCTTTGGTATGACGCCTGTGGTCGAGATAATTATGGGTAATGTTCTAGTGGTATTGACGCGCATTATTATTATTATTATTGCATTATTATTATAATAAACAAAGTTACAAATTAGTATATCATTAAATTTATGTCATTTTTTATGAGTCATGTCCGTCATGTAAATTATAATATTTTGTCACTCATATACTCTTGGATGACATAATAACTTATTAATTAATAATTCCTTTAATGTTTTTATAAATTTATTGTCGTCACTTTGATTTTTAATATGTCCTGGTAGCTTCAATCTCACATCAGGTCATTGGTGGATGTTATATAGTTTTATATAGGTAAGCGAAACAAAATCTGCTCGAAAAAGGCGCCGCTAATTTATTAACGGCGTCACTTTCTTTGCTCTCAAAGTTTCAACGTCTCGATTACGTCGAGACCTATCTTGGCCAATGATATTGTCTCAAACAATTAGTTCCATTTTGGCTGCGTTCATAAATATCCTTGTAACACTAACTGTAATACCGTTCAGCAGACAGTAAACATAGAAATAAATAGCACAACCCACACTTTGGCAACATATCACGCGATAATAAGACTAGGTATCACGAGGTTCGTCACCCGACGCAATGATGCCTGAGTGGCAACTGGCAATGGTAATGACCTGTTCTATAGGACAATTAGAAATGGAATTCAAGATGACGTCATGTTCAATGTCGCCCACCGCATTGCCTTGAACCTGAACATTATTTGACTGAATCGTGACGGCACACTGTATTCATACTTTCATAGTAGCTATATGTATGTAATGTTACAGTAAATTTTTGTAGTAATAACTGTGTATCGTGTTTTTTTTTGTTACTGAGTGACGAGACGAGCTGGTCGTTTGCCTGATGGTAAGCAATACGCCAGCCCATAACAATAATAGCACCACACAGAACTTTGTTTTGCAAAATCCTGCGCGGCGCTGCACTGCGCTCGTCACCCTGAGACAATTAGCTGTTGAGTCTCATAATGCCCAGTAATTTCACTGGCTACCATGCCCTTCAAACCAGAACACAGTAATGCTTGCGCACTACTGCTTGGCGGCTGAATAACTGGCAAAGCGGTGGTACCTATCCAGACGGCCTCTCGCATACGAGAAACCTACCACCAGTAAAAGTATTCTATGTGTTATTACAAAATAGAGTATCAATTTCATCAAAGTTCGTTCAGCCGTCGCCGTCGCGTCGCGGCGTGAAGCGGGAATAAACACACACACGAACATACAAACTTTTGCATATATAATATACTAGCCACGCCCCGCGGTTTTATCCACGATTTCCCGGGATACAAAGTAGTGAGTGTTAATCCAGGGTATGAGCTTCATTCCAAATTTCAGTCAAATCCGTCAGGCCGTTACAAAGTGAAGAAGTAACAAACACACACACAACCGTTCACATTTTTTGATAGCCTAAATACTTCAGCCCATGCTTATCCAAGATGCTGGCAACATCTATATTATTATGTAGTCCCTTGGGATTGCAATACTGATTAAAACAGATACGTTGAATCAAACGAGTATACATTTTAACAAAAAAAAAACGACTTCAATGCATTTTCGAGTCAAATATTGATGGAATTTGGCCCACAAATGGGACCACTTCGTAGCTATACCTATTGAACCCAACGCTAAAAGAATTTTCTAAATCAGTTTAAATGACGGAGTTCTGAGGTAACAAACATAAAAAACATACAATCGAAGTGAGAACCTCCTCCTTTTTGAAGTCGGTTAAAAAAGGGGGTAATGTTAACAATTAACAAATCCTTTAATAATTACAATCTATCAACGATGTGATTCGTGAGTGAGTGTAGAGTTGGGTATAGTGTCTCTACGTACCTAATTACTAACCTATAACGGCAAGCAGCATGGGACACAATCACTAGCTTGGTTGAAATTATGACTGTCACTTATTACTTTGCAATAATCAACAGAAAATTTTGAAAAAACGGACTTCAATTCTGATCTAGGTATATTCGAAATTCAAAGTCGAATGTTGATGAAATTTATATGAAACCATGAAGTTATACTGACCCGACACAAAAATAATTAGAAATGACGGAGAAATAAAAAAAAGAAAAATATTCAGTCGAATTGAGAATTTCCTCCGTTTTGAAGTCGGTTAAAAATTCTAATCAACAATTATCAAAACTATAATCAATATTTTAATCATTTGTTTTGGACAAAAAAATAGCCGCTTTACTGAAAGGATCAAAATCGCGCAATCTACATCAAACCGTCTGCCGTCGTCGACGGGCCCAAGGCTTAGTGATGTATGAAGAAGCGTGTATACCCATGTTTGTAGTATGTACCCATCTCTCATCCACTTGTCTCTAGGGATATATAAGGAAATCCACTATTAAATTGCCAGTATTCACAACTAGTCATAATTATATATGCTATTTATATAATAGTTGGCGGTGCTAGTTTTAACTAACGGGTGGTAGGTTTCTCGTATGCGAGAGGCCGTCTGGGTGGGTGCCACTGCTTTGCCAGTTATTCAGCCGCCAAGCAGTAGTGCGCAAGCTTTACTGTGTTCTGGCTTGAAGGGCATTGTAGCCAGCGAAATTACTAGGCATTATGAGACTCAACAGCTAATTGTCTCAGGGTGACAAGCGCAGTGCAGCGCCGCGCAGGATTTTGCAAAACTAAGTTCTGGGTGGTGCTGTTATTGTTATGGGTTAGCGTATTGCTTACCATTAGGTAAACGACCAGGTCGTCTCGTTATTCAGTTACATAAAAAAAACTAGTATCTCTAACTGTTATATAAATAGTATAGGTAAGTAATTAAGCAACCGCATTGCATGTTTGCAACACTGTTGCAACTTGTGAGTGAAACCACAGAATACTTAATAGTGGTGAAACAAAACACTGTCGATAGAGAAATATATTTAATTATTTATTTATTTTATACTTTAGCATAAAACAGTTTGTACATGAGGACTTAATGCTCTACCAGTCATCTAGGACGTGCAAGAAAAATGGTAGCGGTGCAGTAAAGAGCGTGATGGAAAATTTAAAAAAATTCTTAATTATTGCCATATAAATAGTATATAAAAATATATACTATTATTAAAACGACCACATAAACTTAATATATACCTAAAATAAGCCTAATTATAAACTATATACTTAAATATTTACATAAATTAAACGTTGGTAAAGGTCAAGTATTTACGTTTTGGTAATCAAATTCCTAATTACCGAGGTATATAAACCCAATGATGTTTATAAAAACTCACTTCCAATTCATTGTCTAGACCAGAAACATCAGTTCGAAAAGTATCTTCAACCCTCCTCATCTCCAAGCTATGTGCTAGATACGTATCACTAAACCTATTTCATTAAATTAAGTAGGAAAAGTAAAGGTATCTCGTATAAAAAAATAGCTTTCAACTTGAACTCATTCAGACATTGTGTATGTGATCGTTGGGCATATTAATTAGGTAATTGGTCCTAACTAAGCCTAACTATATATCTATAGGTGTGTACTTTAATAATAGGTAGTTAAGGATAATGATGCTAGAAGTGCCACAACAGAAACGTAAGAACACAATTACCTACCCATATTTAAACACAACAAGCATTCAAACCCGTTCAATTGAAGCGACAAATAAATCACTCACCCGTAAAATCCGCAAGAAAACTGTATTAAAAAAAATAACAGAACCCAAAATTAATCACTAATCAATAGCACAAAAATTCATCACTATCGCATCGCGATCGCGACCGTGGAACAACAAAAATTATAGTCGGAACAACAATAAAAATACGCACGAGTTTCGAAGTTCACCAGCCGCCGCCTCGGGGTCACCGACCGTCCTTAGCACAGCTGCGCGAAGCTCACAGACGTACCGCCGTCTCTTTCCCACAACCTGTCTCGCTCACACACTATCACAGATTGAGTCACAGACTCAGTGTGTATAAGCATTTTCTATAATGAATTAAATTAAATCCATTGTAAGTTTGATTGAATGAGTTCATTACGATGGTTGTTACATTGTGATGGTTGTTACATTGTGATGGTTGTTTCGAGGTATTGTTGTTATAGGTAAATTCACAGATTAGTTGTATTCAAGCAAACTTGGTTAATGTAGAGTAGGAATATCTAATTTGTACGATTACATAATGATTTTGTGCCTGCTACGTGAAAGACTTTCATACTAGGTAATTCTACTAGCAGGTTTTTTGTTCCTATATTCGGCTTTCTTTACAAACGTAATTTTCGTTCTCTGCATTGCGGTTCTTAGACACAAATAATACCCACCTAAAAGAATATATGTAGGTACCTACGTCCTACATACTAGTACATAATAATATTGTGTTTCCTGCATGAAATCTTAAAATATTTTTATGAGGACTTTCAAAATGTTTCAGTAATTGTATTATCATTAAATCTTTATTAAACGTTGGTTTAAATATGAATGTTTGAGATATGACTATTGCCTTATTGCGTGATGCATCTGCCTTATAAATCAAAAATAAAATTATCTTCATAGTTAATTGGATATTAGGCCAATATTTTTTTTAATTACTTGAACATTACTATGAGTATCCTCAGTCATCAAAACCATGTTGCTTAAAAGGAAACAAAAGAAAGAAAAAACAGACAAAAAATAACTCATTTAGGAATAGCCGAAATAAATCCCCTAGAATAGAGTACCGCGTCAACGGATGACCTAGCTCAGAAGTCAGGATATTTACCCCGAAGACGCCCACTTAGGTCGTTGTTTTAGGAACTGGTACTAACAGTATTTTCAAACTAACGAATTGTAATGAAAATACTGTTGGTACTGTCTACATTTTAGAATTGTAGGTAATTGAATTTAAACACAGTAGAGACAATAAAGTTATTTGATGATAAAATTAAGACTGAAGTTATTTGACTTACATTTTTTAATTATATAGAATTACACATCAAAATGTCATCAAACATGTTAAATAAACACATTAATACCGTTTTTAACCGACTCAAAAAAGGAGGAGGTTCTCTGTTCGGTTTTTTTTTTTTTTTTTATGTTTGTTACCTCAGAACTCCGTCATTTGTAAACCGATTTGGAAAATTCTTTTTGCGTTGGGTTCAGTATAGCTACGAAGTGGTCCCATATAATTTTCATCGATATGTGACTTTGGACTTCGAAGATACATTATACATTAAAGTCGGGTTTTGTTTTTTTCTTCAAAAATGTTCAATAAACTTTATCGGAATTCCAGACAATAAATGATCATTGAAGTCTAATTCGAACACCATAAAATGGACGCCCAATTTTAATCTTTAGTTACCTACTTTGATAAAAGAGCCCACTACTAAAAAAGGTCTCCCCAATGTAAATGGTGTTATAAAACAAGAATCCGTAAAATATAGTTTAAAAACCACGTTTTTATGGATTTAGATCGCATTGTCATAGTTGTGAGCTACCTTGAAAGTTTCAGCCGGATAGCTAATCGGGCAGTGCTAGAAATTTGAGATACCTACAGACAAACAAGAAAGTGACTTAATAAAAACGTGGTAAAAATAATCTATAAATATCTAAAATATGCTGTCAAAGGGATCTCATTGTACCGATGCTATGCAAAATAACCAAGTTTATAAGAGAAGAGATAGTTGATTACATAGAGACAGAAGAACCATCTGTCATTTGCATTTTCCAAGCTGCAGCCACGCTCATTTGTTTAGGAAATGACAACGAACGCGGAAATCGGGGAACCACGGCTGGAAGCGGCAATGTTCCAGAGTGAACGCACCTGGCCAGTGTGATGACCCGCGTCGTACTAACTATTCACGAATCTGCGTCGCGGCCGGCGCTCCCGTGACGTCATCGTCTCGTCATCGTCTGTGCTATGGGCTCGAGTAACTGTTGATCATTCTGCGCCAATGACATGTCATCGGAAATATCTATACTATCTATGTGTAAGGTTGGACGTAGTTCTGTGGGGTGTGGATTTGAAGGGCATTGATTCCTCTTCCGCCATGAGAGCGGTCGATACGAGTACAACGTAAATTCGAGATGACAAACCGGTACAGGCGATTGTTGAGTCAATGGTGACAAATTGAGATCATTATTTCAGGGTTAAATGTTAAAGAACCCGTAGAAAGATTATTGAACTCGATAAGTGAAGAATGTTATTTTACTGTGACAAAGTAGAAACAGTGACTGATTTAATTAGGTTATTGTTATTACAGCGGGGTGTCTAGAAGATCGCATTGAGCGATAAGACCACCCATTGTGAAACTATTTAGTTAGTTCACCATTAAGTTAGTTGTTATTTTATTTTTTAATTATTTCTGTGTTGTATAATAAAGAAATGTTATATTCTATTCTACGTCATATTACTTTTTTTATGTGACTGGATGACGAGACGAGTGGTAAGCAATACGGCAGCCCATAGCAAAAACAGCACCATCCAGAACTTTGTTTTGCGTTCAATGTTAATCCTTTTTTTAAATAGTGTTTCACCAAGAATTTGATTTAGAAACGGGATGTTTAACATGTTTTTGTTTTGAGTTCTCGATATTTCGGCACTGTTACAAGCACCATGATCACGACGATACTAAAGTTTTTGCGGGTGGATTTTTAATGTTATAACGGGCAGACATATCTATCTACCCGCTTCCTCACTCGTTTTTTGCGCGCGTCACAATTGCTAACTTCGTTTTTCCGTTTCTAAATCAAATTCTAGTGTCAGTGACCATGTTAGTTTAAAAACGTATAGTGTTTCACCCAGTACCTTGTCTCAATACATTTCTTGAATCGCAATCTATTTCTGCTCCACCAGTATTATAATCAAGTGTATTTTGGAACATAATCTCACGTGACTTGTTTACTCACCGAAATATCTAATTGCGCCCAAATTATTTTAAGATTCCTAAATGAATAACTCTTTAACCCTGTATTGGGAACAAAGAATTGATTCGTTATTTTAATGACTAAACGTTTGCGTTCAATGCTAATCTTTTTTTGTCGGTAAAAGCTTTTGGTTATCTTTACAGAGTTTCCTTAAACAAGTGCGCTGTGTTATGTCGCTGTCTTCTTTTAGGTAGGACTGGCTGCGCCCTGCGGTCTCACCCGCGATTTCCCGGGAATAAAACTAGCCTATGTATTTTCCAGGACTCATAAACCTACATACCAAATCAGTAGCTTTTGCTTGATTGACTAACAAACATCCAAAATCCATCCATCCATCCTTACTAACTTTCGCATTTATATGTACCTAACATTAGTATGATTAAAAAAGCCTGTGTAAAAGCACGTAAAAGCCAAAGATCTAAAGGTCCCTGAGTCATTCCCTGGTTTCGGCACCATGTAAAAGTTAACCTTTGCTGGTTTTGAAATGAAAACACTTGGATTAAACATATAAATCAATGAATTTATTTATTTTAGCACACGACACATTTACTTGGACATGAAAAAGGTAAGACAGAGAAAAAATATATCAGTGTTGCCAACACTATTCTATGGTCTTAACAGCCTGGTTAAATAAAGAACACAAGCAAAACAAAATAAACTAATCGAGTATTTGAATGCTTTCTCCCAAACCTTTAATTATTCCAAACCCTCCTATGGTTAGGAATAATTAAAGCAAATTTGGGAGCTATTTTAATTCAATATCATTTGCTATTGAATTCTAGATTCTAGTAGAAATAATCCAAAAGCTAACTATATATATATCAAGACAACCTCTGTGGTGTTGTGGTTGGGCAGGACAGTTTATATCTCACCACAGCGGTTGCGGGTTCGATTACCGCAACAAGACAAACATTTGTGTTCAGATGCAAGTATATCTTTGGTGTCTGAGAGGTCCTCGTAGTTCCTTGTTCCTTTGATACAGGGAATCATAATTCCCTAATCAGGTCTAGGATCTATGTATCATCCTCATCATCAGCCCATAACGTTCCCACTGCTGGGACACGAGCCTTCTCTCATAGAGATAGAATGGGCTATAATCCACCACGCTGGCCCAGTGCAGGTTGTTGGATGTCACATGTCCTTGACTTTTTGACATGCCAGTTTCCTCACGATGTTTTCCTTCATCGTTTTTAGAGCGAGTGTTAAATCCGCACATAACTTAAGAAAGTCAGTGGTGCGGGACCAGCGGGATTCGAACTCGGGTGCGTCGTATCGAAAATCGCATCGCATGTGCTCCCACTGAGCCACAATCGCTCTATGTATAGCTACGGAAAAATATTAGTATCAATATTTAATACTGATACTAGTCTTTTCCTGTGGCAATTTTTTTAATGCTTTTTTCAGGTAAGTAATGCTTTACGGATGGGCGTGAGGAACAGAGATGCATGACTCAGGCGACACGCAATGCATTTCTGATCGTGTAGGATCTTGATAGGAAGATTTTCTCACGTCAGTACTTAGTATTATAATTATTATGAGTATTTATCTAAAATGTGGTCTATCTATATCTATACTATTATAAAAATTGAACTAGCCCAATTCTGTAAATTGAAGATATTTTTGAAAAACCAACTGGGATCGACTATGTAGAGGGTACTGGGCAGAAATCCATGGGTTTTAGAATTTTTGTCTGTTTGTTAGTTTGTGTGTTTGTTATCTATAGACTCGAAAACTGCGGCACGGATTTTGATGTGGTTTTCAGGGTTTGATAGCATAAGTCCCAATTTAGATTATAGGGTATGTAACATCAACATTGGTTGGATGATTACGAAGCACAGCTTGACCTCTTCGTAGTACGCGCTCTTATTATGCAGGGGAGGTCTTTCTAAAATTATTTTGCTAAAATGGCCTTGGACAAAGACGAATGGGCTTCCTCTGTCGTCCACGCAAACGAAGTCGCAGGAATAAGCTAGTGTTTTATATATCACTAGCAGACCCGACAGACGTTATCCTGTCTTACTTCAACAGACAGTTATGTAATATTTAGTTTTCTTTGGTTATGTCAAACGCCATAAGGTTACATAAAAAAGTTAATACGGTCATTAAGTTTTCGTAAATTTTCTAATGTTCTGAGCAACTTTCTTATTTTTTTCTTTCATAAGAACCTTCTCCTGAAAATAACAAACACAAGAAAAAGAATTAGCGAAATTGGTCCAGCCGTTTACGCGTAATGCTGTGACCAAGAGAAATAGGGATTCATTTATACATATACAGATTACTCTGGATATATCTATTAAGGATGTGTATTGTATTAGTGTTTCTTTCAATTAATTTATAATCAATAGAATTGATTCATTAGAATCAATTAAGCAGTCTGGCTACGGCGAATACAGTCCTAACGTCATCACTATCGAATCATTGTAATTTGTAAATGACATTGCATGGTGCCATCTCGCATTTCATAAAAATCCTGTATTTTCTATTTAATTGCAACTTGTGGAGGCTTTTAATTGGCTTTTTTACATTAATTTGTCAAATTACTTTGTAACAACAGCTGTTAGCCCCCAAAACAAAATAAAATAAAATAAATAAAATAATTCACGATATTTTGAAACATGTATTAATATATGGACTCACGTGTATGAATCGTACATTGTGTAATGTATTCTCCTTACCGAACTTACTTATTTCGAAGTATTTAAACCATTTAAAATTACATACAGACATTGACTTTGCATTACAATAACATTAACAACCTAAATAATGTACATATTATTATACTAATGTCTGCATAGATTAGCATTGAATAATCAATAAATAATCTAAGAATATAACAGTTACTCCCATTGTATCTATAGCCTATGCCTTAGGACTCAACTTAGCCTTGCTAAGGTAGGTAAGTCATTAAAAACATACGTACCTATCTATATGTAAGTTCAAACATTCTTTCTACAAAAGTCAAAAGATATTTATTAAATAGTCACAATTGATTGATAAAAATTGTAACTTAAAATATCATGACTTTGAAAAAGGAAAAGGTAAGCATGTCTACCCATTTCTTTCCTAAAATAATCTCAAAAAATCTAAAATACATCATCTATGAAAATTCCAACTGTCTAACTATCGCGGTTCATGAGATACAGCCTGGTGACAGACGGACAGACAGACAGACGGAATAGTCAACAGAAAGTCTTAGTAATAGGGTCCCGTTTTACCCTTTGGGTACGGAACCCTTAAAAGAATTCAGTTATAATATTACAATATATATATATATAGTTATAATATTATATTATAATATTATAATATAATATTTACATAAAACATCGAAACGGTGCTTAGTTCTTTTAATGTAATTAAGTGACGAGACGAGCAGGTCGTTTACGTGGTGGTAAGCAACACGCCTCCCGTAACTGTTGCAGCACCAAATAGGGAATATGCATGTGTTGTCGAAAAATCTGGAAATTACTTTTTACGATAGATTACTCCTGATAATTATTATTATTAATTGTGTTTTTTTTGTATTTAAATTTTTCTTTTTCTTATTTCTGGAGAAACGGAACGTAATTGCAAAACGATTGAGTACGTCAAAATGTGATTACATTTTCACGTCACGCGGCTCGCTGCTTATTAGTCAATTTTTGACATAGAGCCCGCGCTATTGGTAAATTATTGACACACGCACACATGTAGCATAGATAAACCAATGAGAAGATCCTAGGTCCCATTTTAACATATTTTGACATTTTGACGCCACACGCTAATGGCGCGTTTATGTTGATTTAAATTGATTCAAATTTTCATTTAATTGATTTATTGACGAATGTTGCCGTAAAATTTTTAATTTTTTTCTCATTAATACTATCCATAATGAATCGATTCATGCTTTAAAAAAATACATACATATTCCCTATTGCCGTTAATCTGCTTTGATTACGCGTTCTTGGCGTAGTCGCTATGAACGCGTCTATTTTCTCGGCCTAAGAGGGCAATGACAGAGAAATCCTTAGAGACCCTGAAGAAATCGGCTCACCTCCGTCCCGCGGGTTTAAAGGATTTGCCGCTAAATAGTTTCCGAGAGGGAGCTTAGTCTGCGACGCGAAGTGTGATTGCGGAACTTGCTACCGTGATTTCTGAACTATTTCCCAAGTGTGCTTAGATTTTATTAAGATATTCTTGAGCAAAAGTGGAAGAGTCGAGGGAGGTCTTTGCGCAGAAGTGGAATAGTAAAGTATAGACAGAGCAAGCAAAGCATCCTTGAAGGCTTGAACGATAGGTATGCCGACGTGTCCTGAGTCAGTTTCGAAAGTTTTTTATTTTCTACGTAAAATTACAAACACAAATTTATTTTGTTAATTTTTTTTGTGATATTTATTTTTCTTATTGTCTTGTAAGTACTTCTATCCTTATAGGTAAATAAAATTATCCCTTTTATCGTGATATTGAGTATCATAAAAAGCTATTTTTTTTTACTGTAATTTGACTTTTACGCTAGTGTTAATAGAAATTAAAAAAGTATTTTCTGCGGAACTTCCGAGATGGCGTCCTCTTTCTCCTCAACTTATACGAAGTCGGTAAGCCAATGCAACTAGTTTATTACTGGGTATTACGAGACTTAACAGATAATTGTAATACCATTTCCTTCTACTTAATGTTAAGTTTAATAATTGTTAGCTTAATTTAAAACAAACACATTTAAATATTTTTGTACTACATAATAATTTTACCTACATAATAGTTTGTAACTAGCACATTTTTTTGGGAGAAGCCACTGGCTCTCGAAACACAGTTTAAACTAGTTCGAGAGCCTATGGATTCAATACTACTCTGTAGAAATATCTATTATGTCACAATAAATTATTATTATAAAAAAGATATTATTATTATTGTCTCAGGGTGACAAGCGCAGTGCAGCGCCGCGCAGGATATAGGTAGGAGCAGGCGTATTGCTTTCCATGAGGCAAACGACCCGCTCGTCTTTTCTATAAAAAGTCAGTTAAATCTATATAATAAAAGAACAGGATTTTTTTCTACAATCATCGCACAGCCAAAACCGCTTAACGTAGAAACCTGAAATTTGGACCACGTATTCTACAAGTAGTGAAGGCGTCATTTAAGAACGGATTTTTCGAAATTTGACCTATAAGTGGTCAAATGGGGTAATAAAGAATGTATGGGGAAAAAAAATTCTTTTGTCGCACGGTCACGAAACTTTGGCAGTATACTATGCAAAAGAAATAAAAGAGCATGTATATCACAGTTTTTCGAAAATCAACCCTTAAGGGCGGTTTGGTGTGGCTTTTTAGATTGGAATGCGGAAACTATAATGTATGCTACGGTGATTGTTTCTTGACCAGTAGTTATCAAATTTTGTGTGAGCATTAAGCATGTGAATACTAGGAACTTGTTTTCGGCATTTTTTGAAATTCAACCCCTAAGGTCATTTATTGGGGTCGCAAAGTTTCCATGGTGTAGGTTTTTGTAGTAAAGTTATGAAACTTAGTAAATTGACTAAACATAAGAATATAAAAATATATTTTCAGTAACTTTTCAAAAATCAACCCCTAAGGATATTAAATAGGGCTGCAAAGTTTGTATGGTGTAGGATTTTTTATTAATACGACACTGTAGCTACAGTAAAGAAACAGGGTAAATAAACTAAGTTTGATCAAGTTTAAAAATAAGTTTTCAACATTTTTCGTAAATCAACCCCTAACAGGGTTAACGAGGTGGTAAAGTTTACATAAAAAATCTTTGTTTATAGCGATGAAACTTGGTACACACACCTATCAAACATTATTAGAAAGTGATTTACAATTTTGGAAAATCATCCCTTAATAGGGTTAAACGGGGTGGAAAGTGAAGATTATTATTTTTTAACTGCAGCGATAAAATGTGGTACACGTGCTTAGCCAATGAAATTTAAGATATGTATTTAACCTATTTTTTGAAAATCATCCCCTAACAAGCCTAAGCGGGGTGGTAAAGTTTGTATAAAAATCTTTGTTTATGAAGTTTCGTGGCTATGATAAAACTTGGTAAAAGAAGATCATTAAAACGTGATTTACAATTTTTGAAAATCATCCCTTAACAGGGTTAAACAGGGTGGAAAGTGAAGATTATTATTTTTAAGCTACAACGATGAAATGTGGTATACGTGCTTATTCAATGAAATTATAGATATGTATTTCACATTTTTTTTAATCATCCTCCGACAAGCCTAAGCGGGATGGTAAAGTTTGTAAAGAAAAACTTTTTTATTTATGAAGTTTGTGGTTTTGATGAAACTAGGTACATAAATTAAGAAAAAGAAGTTAATTAAAACGTGAATAACAATTATTTTGAAAATCTACCCCTAACCAGGTTAAATAAAGGTGAAATGTAATTATATTTTTTGAAGCTACGACTAGGGAAGTTCGGTTTATTTATTCAGACAGATAAACTTTAAGCACATCTTTCACCATTTTGCTGGAATCATCCCTAAACCGGTTCAAACGGGATGGTTAAGTTTATGTGGAGAATCATTGTTCATGAAGTTATGGCAATTAAATTTGGTACACAAAGTAAGCAAAAGAAATAAATTTAAACGTAATTCGCCATTTTTTGAAATTCACCCTCTAACAAGGTTAAACAGGGTGGAAAGTATCAAATATTTTTTATGGTACAATGTTGAAATTTGTTACAAATACTCAGCCAATAAAATTATAAACACGTATTCCACCATGTCTTGAAATCATCCCCTAATAGGGTTATACAGGGTGGTAAAGTTTGTGTGGAGAATTTTTGTTTATGAAGTTGTAGCTATGAAATTTGGTATACAGACCAAACAAAAGTAATAAATTAAAACGAAACTCACTTTATTAATTAACCTCTAAAAACGTTAAACAAGGTGGAATATAATATTTTTTCTAAACCTGCGACGGTGAAATCTGGTACATATACTAATCGAAGATACTATACGCACATATTTCACCACTTTTTAAACATCTTAATAGGTCTAAACGGGATGGCAAATATTTGTGTGGAATACCTTTGTTTATGAGGTAAAAGCGAAACTACATATATAGACTAGGAAAAAGAAATGAATCTCTACGTAATGCAATTTTTTACAATTTCCTTATTTGTACAGGACTTTAATAGACTTTTAAATGCACTATTCAGAAAAATAAGAAATACTAAGGGTATAGTCAACCGAAGAATACAAATATTCAGCAACTTTTGTAGTTGACCGTACGTGTCGCAGGGAAATGAGGATATCTGAGATTTCACGAAATTCCTAGAGATACCACGAAATCATGGGGTAATCATGTTTGGGAAGGACCCCTTCTCCGCGCTCCGACTTTTTTTTACCCCTAGAGTGTATACAAAAAGCGCGGAGCCAGAAGCTCGCGAGGAATTCCTGAGCAAAACGAGTGCGCAAGGCCAGGACGAAGTGAGGGGGAGGGGTGGCGAGCGTAGCGAGCCGGCGACCTCCCGAGTGGAGTGATGGTCGTATGCGCGAGTGGAGCGAAGGGATGACGAAGCGAGAGTTCTGGCGAGAGCCTATTTATAAAAACTGTACGTCATATCCCTAGGGATTTCGTGAAATTCCTGGTATCCTCATTTCCCTGCGACATAAAATATTTTTTCTGGAGCTACGACGATTGACCTTTGGCCAAAATACTTACATATTCCTAGCCAAAAAAGCTATTGACACATGTATTATTATCATTGTTTTGAATACCAATGACAGGTTTAAGCGGGTGGTAAAATTTGTAAAGAAAATTTATGTTAATAATGTAAGTATTATGTCTATTTAAACCGAGATAAAAGCTGAAAGAGATCGGAATAGAAACGAGATGAATTCGGGATAGGATTGGGATAGAAGCAGGACAAAATCGGCACATAAGCGAGAGCAGCCGGAAATAGCCAAGAGCAAAATGAATTATTTTACTAAGCGTACAAAGTCGCGGGCCACAGCTATGTATATGTAAATAGGAGATGTAGGTTTCAAAGATTTCTTTTACTCAGGCTTAATGTACGACGCCACACCGTAAACTCATGTAAATGATCACAAACCTGGACCGGGACCACGCGCGCCGCACCGTCCGTCCGTTTGTACGTATTACTGGTATTACGAATCGTAAAGGGTCCGTTGAGGTTCCTCCCGACGTTTCATTTCCACCCGGTTTCTGTAGTCTGTAATATGTTTCAAACTACTACGCTAGCATTTTGTACGTTTGGTACTTGGTCAAAGAAACTATAAACACATGATTAACAAATGAAGTTAGGGCCAAAAAATTTAGTAATTATATCGGGACCGGAGTAGGATGACAAAGGGACAAAAAGGGGATGGTAACGGTATAGGAGGGGAACTATAACACGATAGGAGGTTCGCTAGGGAGAACGATAAAAGGTTAGGATCGGAATATGATCGGTAGCAGCGCAGGTCGATAATGATATAGGAGCGGGACGGAATCAGGACCAGAGCATTACGGTAACGCTATAGGAGTGGGAAGATAACAAGATGGGAGTGGGAAGGTAACGGAACAGAAGTGGTAAGGTACGGCAACGAGATAGGAGCGGGACGGGAACTGGAACGTGAATATGATGGGACGAAAAATGTTCGGATGCAGGATGAATACTCCACTACGCGGACGAAGTCGCGGGCATCAGCTAGTAAAAAAATAAATTAAAAAACAAATTAGACGACTGGCTCATGAAACAAAGCTACAAAACACAAATGTTAAGACATCAAACTATAGTAAAATTATTTCTGAATCCATTAATTGACTTCTATTGCACTGAACGCACTGCAGCGGACGCGGAGAAAGTGCAAGCGATCGCGGAAGCTAGGCGCACTTCACACGTACTCAGGAAAGGATGAATTTGCCCGTACTAGACGCTATCAGTTGGTGAAAGGAACCTCGAGACTAACCCCTGTTTGTAACAATGGATAAGAGTTAAACATGATTCTTTAGGGTAATTCTACATGATAACATGATTCTTAACTTTTTTTCTTTTTTCTTTCATCATGATTCTTTTCTTTTTTCTTTTTTAGCTATAGACCGCCCATTGTACTATTATAGTTAAGGACTATGTTTTTGTCTATTTCTTTAAATTGGTGTACAATAAAGAGTTTTTCTTTTCTATTCTATTCTATTCTTTTGTTTGAAATCGAATTAATCTGTTTACTTATCCTACCCCTAACCCGCTGCAACTTTATCTTTATGTAAAAGTATATGGTATGTATATATTAGTATATTGATATTTATTATTTTATATATGTTTTGGAATTTTATATATGTATGTATGTATTGGAATGTATGTTTAAGTATGCAGGTATTTATTATTGTAATCTAATTGTATACCGCCGTCTACTCCTTCTTTCGATACTGTCCATCCAAAGGTTGTCTGGAAGAGATCGCTTTAAGCGATAAGACCGCCCATTGTGCTACCATTGTAAGGAATTTTGTGCTATTATTATTTATTATTATGTATCTGGTATGTTGTAATTATAATCTCATTAATTTATACCAAAATACGATAACTTCAAGTTGAGATTAAATGTCATGGGACAATATGACATCACAAGATATTGTCGCAGTGAATCTCAACACGATATGCGCTTGGGCCAGTGGGTACGGGAGCTGTGCTCAGCCTGCAGAATCTATGCTCCCACACCTCATAACCTCGCAAGCCCTGCCCATCGCAAGTACCTATATACATTTATTTTGAACTGTAATTCAAAAGTAAAGTAAAGTATATTCTTTTTATCAAAAAAGAAACCGACTTCAATATAATATATTATCACTTCCTAGCTATACTGAACCCTCATAAATGACGGAGTTCTGAGGTAACAAACATAAAAAAATACAATCGAATAGAGAACCTTCTCCTTTTTTGAAGTCGGTTAAAAAGAGGTTGTATCACAGTGATAGTTTGTACATCACATAACAAAAAATATATTTATGTTGCTTTAAGTAGTATTCTCATAAAGTGGGCGACCGTCTCCAGATAGTTGCTAAAATTCTATATATTTTTAGGAAACATTTAATAAGCATTTCATCTGAAAACAAACACAATTAACGTTGTAAATGTAAAAATAACATTGTTCTTCTTTTTTTTACGCTTAATAGATTTATGTTTGGCCACTATCTCGCTGATGTGACCTAAAATGGAGCACATAGATCTAGAGAGAGACGGCAGTTGAGCAGCTACTCGGACCCGTCTCCCCGATGGTTGGAACATCATCCCGAAACACGACTAGGTCGCTTGACGGCATGGCTTAGTTCGGTGGGTGGTATTAGAACCACGGCCAGAGCCTACCACTCTTCTTTCTTTCTTTTTTCTTTTTTTTCTTTTCTTTTGTGTTTTCTTATACATGAAAGTGTTTCATTTCACTACGATGACGGTGACGGGCCGTTTCCGCTCCGGAGTCGTGAACCGCGTGAACGTTTGAAAGTAAAACTGCATTGTGGCTTGATGGGTTGACGCTTCGTCACGATGTGGATTGAGATGACGGTGTGTAACGGGCCTTATTTTATATTATTATTTTTTTATTTTCTTCGGAAAACTTAGTGATAAGTTACTACAAAATATATTATCTAAACATTATTTAGTAGTTTTCGCATATAGAATCTAAGTTTATATTTGTTTGCAGGATATTCAAGATATATGTCACTTCGTGCAGTTGACTGGACAATCAGGGAGACACACCAAACCAGTTTTTAGTAATATTTAGTCTAATTGAGTTGTTGGATGTATTAAATTAGTCAAATTCAGGAGGGTCTCTGAGGTTTATGGAGATTATACGTGGTTATGCTCTTTAGAAAAAATAATTTCGCCTGTAATTTGCTTATGTCAGTATCTTATCGATATATCTGTGATTGTGGTAGTACTCATTATGGTGATATTTATTTAAAACCAAAAAAGTTTTTACTTTTTCCGAATCGAATTATATCTTTAGTGAGTTGTATAAAAAAAATGCCTACATTAAAATATCTAAAAGGATGTATATAATTAATAATTAATGCAGTTAGTTTAGTGTTTTCAGTTGTCTTGATAAATAACCGCCTTCAAAAAAGGAGGAGGTTCTCAATTCGATTGTATTTTTTTAATGTTTGTTACCTCGTCTCCGACATTTATAAACTGTGGAAAATTTTAGTATGAAAGTTTTTGTGAGTTTGATTCATTATAAATATTTAATAAAACGGATAGGACTCACGTAGTTTGTCGAATTAGTCGACCTAGGTTTCGAGCATGTCCGATGCTCTTCATCAGGGGCGAGTTTACGCTGCGAGATCGCGGCGACCACTGGCGGTGTGGAAAATTCTTGCGTTGTTCTTTGTTAGGTTCAGAATAGCTTCAAGGGCCCATATACATTTCATCAATATTCTTCTTTGGACTTCAAAGATACATTAGAATTAAAGTCGTTATTTTTGTTATAAAATGAATTATTTATTTTTCAAGGTGGTCTGGAAACTCTTTAAGCGATAAGGCCGCCCATTCTGACACTTATACTTAATGAACTTTATTTTTAGTATGAAAGTTTTCGTGAGTTTGATTCATTATAAATATTTAATAAAACGGCTAGGATTCACGTAGTTTGTCGAATTAGTCGACCTAGGTTTCGAGCATGTCCGATGCTTTTCATCAGGGGCGAGTTTACCTAGGTCGACTAATTCGACAAACTACGTGAGTCCCAGCCGTTTTATTAAATATTTATAACTTTGTTTTTATTTGTTACTTTTCTGTATTGTGTGGTGTTTTAATAACGCGTTCATTCATGCATTCAAGGATCATATTTTCAATAGTCTTAATAACACAATTCACAATATATCTGTGATTTTAGTACTCTCGAAGATGAGTGGGCGTCGACGAACCCTGACGACAGATCACTCGAACGATGTAGAGAGGTAATTAGCCCCAAAAACCACCGGGGGCGTCACTAGGGGGCGCGGCGTCGGAAACTAAACTAAATAGAAAACATAAAAATACATTTTTCGAGAATTCCAAGAAAAATAGACGCTAGTCTTTTAGATTAGAATAGATTTAATCCTCATAATTGTCGGTCTCGTAACGTTGTGTTTTTTATGACGAAGTGGAGAAGGACTTGCTTGAGCTCCAGGTCGAAGAATGGCAGGAGTTGGCGCAAGACAGACTAAAGTGGCGTCTTCTATTGTCGGAGGCCAAGACTCACTTTGGGTCACTGCGCCACCCTAGTAAGTAAGTAATCCTCATAATGTAGAGACGAGAAATCAGTTTCATTCTAAATTAAGGAAGTTATCAAGACCGTTTTTTGCAAAATGACTTTTGTTATAGTAAAATATAAGTTAGTTGTTTTAGAAACTGCTTGGTAAACTTAATAAATATTTCACATTCAATTACTGTTGCCATCCTAAGCATAGTAATCATCATTGGGACATTAAAACAACTTAGCAACTTATACAGCTTTCTATGTAGAAATCAGATTCAAAGTTTTCATTACAGAATACTTTGCCAGTTATTCTGCCGTCAAGCATAAGCAGTAGTGCGCAACCATTACTGTGTTCCGGTTTGAAGGGTATTTGTAGCCAGTGAAATTATTGATCATTGAGCTATTGTCCATTCTTCTAGGTGGTGATGCAGGTGTTATGGGCAGACGTATTGCTTACCATCAGTTGAACGAACTGTTTGTCTCATCACTCAATAATATTTAAAAAATGTTCCGAAGGTGCCACATCGCAATTCCTCAGCTTTCCGATGCTCCGGCGCACGAGTATCAAATCAGTAGCAAAGAAAAATCAATATACTCCACATCAGTCTACTCTACCAAGGATAATTTTTAACCTTTCACCAAAAATACTGATTGTGTACCAAATTAACTGTTCACCAAAATACTGATTGTGCACCAAATTTGGTCTATTTTTAGCACTCAAACGTATAAGGGGCAGGCCTTGGCCCTTGGGCCACCCCAACGCCGCAAACATGTTATATTCATAAAATAGGTGCTCATTATGAAATATTTTAATGAACATATTTTGGTGGACAATCAGTATATTTAGCAGAAAAAACGGGAATAACTTGAAGTACAGTTAAATACGATCCCTCTACCAATATATGTTTTGCGTAATGAATCAGTCATCAACTTATCAGTGTCATCACCCAAGGTCTATAAGCCACAGCTTACGTAACAAGTACCAAAGAGGATCTCAGATAAGGTAACAGTTCCCAAAGATGTCGCAACGACGCCGATGCTCTAGCGCACGAGCCTCTACGAATGCAGTTACGTATAGCAACTAAACGCTTCCGCGTGCGAGCAGGAAGCCCCGTCCACTTTCCCTTTTGCCTGTGCGCAGCAGCCGACTATGCATCACTATAACCCTGCTAACATCAAAGACACTCAAACCCCCCTCAGACTGAAGGATTGGGCGTCGCACGCAACTCGGTCGTGTCATAATGCAGTTAACCAACAAACGAGGTTAAGTGCTCGCTGCTCCGCGATGCGTGGCATCTGCTAAGCATTCGAATCAAATACAACCTAAGGTTATGACCAGACAAAATACGCAATTATAGACCACTATTATCCTCATAGGTACTTCCTGAGTTGAACGGTTGCTGCTATTGTCGGCTCGCCTCGACTATTGTTACAAGTATCAAATGTTGCAGCTAATATAAATTACGGAGATCAACGGCCTAGCTTTCTAGCGTATATCGGTTTTGCATTCATTGTTATTCAATCCTGTTTTAATTTAACCCCTTCCGTCCTCATAAATAATTCAATGAAAATAACCGGTCTTGTAAATGCAGAGTGGAGTAGAGGTAAAACTGCGAAGAAAAAGGGATTCATTTGGTGGAATCCTGTTTTTGGAACTAGTTTCGTGAGGGTTGTAAAACGCTGAATTTCTGCGGCTATTCAAGAAGGCTCCGCCTGACATAATACAGACGTGGAGGCGCCTTCAGTTGACCTATATACGAGGCGAGGACATTGACCCCATGGAGAGTCGTGCGGTCGGACGGATCGCAATGGGGTGGCTGACGAAATATTTCTACTGACATGAGAATTTGAGAAAATAAATGAATTTAATGAAATACTGCGTGTGTTACCTCTACGAGGCTGCGAATTTTTTATTAGATTCGGATGTTATTTTGTATTTTTTTATAGGTTATGAAGTGAATGTGCTATCAAATAGGTTATGCAATTTGGAAAACGGAAATAAATTATATTCTGTTCAGTTTTTATTTAGTGGAAATGAACAATATTACTTGTAAAGAATTTAAACAGAAGTGTCCATTGTAATAACATTTCAGACTAATTCGCGGAACCATGTAGTGTTATAATTTGTAGGTACCTACTTAAAAACATGGCACTAATATAAATATAATAAACGCTACTTCCAAATACATACACAAATAACACGGAGAACCTTTCATTAGTTTTCTCAAGGAAATGTGCTGAACGAAAAGCTCTTGTCCCGAGAAATAGTACTAGGGCGACAGCAATCGAGCGGAGGTGCGGAGTTCACGAACGGGCGGCGACCCCCGAAACTGGGACGGCCCTTGTCTAGAGGCCCGCGTTCCGCAGACGATTCCACAATAAACCGTTCGACGGCAAAAATACGCCTATCTATATATACTTACATACAATACCTATGATCTGCGACGGTGGACTGTGCGAGGATGGAAGGATATATCGATAGTTGCGCAAATTGTCTGAAATCTAGAAATTGGGAGCAATACACAAAGACGGTTCCTGAACTTCTAGAAGCAGCTGAGGCACGATTCCTGTTACTGATATTTTCTGGACAGGACAGATGCGTGGTCGCCGCGATCTTGCAGCGTAAGGTCGCCCTGAAGAAGAGCATCGGATATGCTCGAAACCTAGGTCGACTAATTCGGCAAACTACGTGAGTCCTAGCCGTTTTATTAAATATTTATAATGAATTAAATCATCCCCATAGTGAGGGTGGGGATGATCAAATTCAAGGAGAAAACAAAATTGTATCAAATTAAAATGAAAATGAAATGAAAATGTCATCCAATGAGGAAAAACTGTGATGTAGCAGCGAGGCTCTTAACAAGTGTATGTGCAATTTGTGACAAATGACACTCCAAATGACTGGTTAAATAATAAAACTTCATTTAACCAGTTCACGCCCGGAACTTCGTCCGTGTGGAATTAGGTTTATAGCTATTCCCGAGTGAACTGTCCTCTTTTACGGGAGAAAAATGTACCCTATGTGCTAATCCAGAATAAATATAATCTAAGCTGACTCAGGATTATCAATATGGAACCGCACTCTCTCACTCTAATTGGAACTCGCATCCACACTTTACCTTCGCAAAGCTATCCGTTTTATATTTAACTTTCGTCAAGTTCTATAATTAAATTATAAAATAATTATAGATTTTACAGCACTTTTATAGTTTCAACTCGTTTTTTATCAGAATCCCTATCAATAAGCAATAACAAAAGCATATCGCATGCATAATTTTATTGGCCGAGATCTGGGACATGTAAACCGTACACTAATGGCTACGTATGTAAATATAATATACACCGTAAGTAATAGCAATGAGTACGATAAGAAACAATGCTTACAATATCGGGGCCAAGCTAGACCTTACAACAAAGATCTATCGCGCACTTGCTACTTTCAACAGCAGGTATAACGTTTTTGCGAAAGTATGTCAACTTCCAGCAACCGATTTTTAACCGACTTCAAATAATTCATTTTATAATAAAAAAAACTGACCTCAACGATGTATCCTTCGACTATCTTTACCTATCGACTTGGACTTCGATGATACATCAGAATTGAAGTCGGTTTTTTTTATATAAAATGAATTATAATGTGGAGACTTGTAATTGGTTCTTTGTTAGCTACTTGTATATTTTGTAATTGATAGCTGTAAGTCCCCCAAATAAAAAATAAATAAATAAATTATAATGAAGATTTTTCCGACCGCTCGCGCTCGCGGCCGCTCTCAGCTATCGATCATGGCACCAATATTTCGCTTTTGAGAAAATATATCGATACTGCATTGCGTATTGAGACTCCATACTTCAAAGAAATCTTGAATTGTGATTGTGATAATTTTAGAGACCTTAGTATAATTAAATATATCGCCGATGCTAAGTTTCAAGTGCACGCTCAGCCTTACAGCTTAGCTCTGTAGGAAATCATTAACCTAGAATTTCGCGACGCTTTTGTTAAATGCAAATAGTTTCTTTCAAGACCTATGTGTAACCTGACGATAAAGCACAGAATATATATGAATGTGTGGAGGACTAATTATGTAGAACTTTGTTAATATCCTGACATGTGAGGCATAACGGCTCAGTTTAGGATTTCGTCATGTAAAAGTAAAATGACAAGGTCCGAACGTTAGCTACAAGTAATATGATACATATTTAGATAATTAATCAAAGACTTTTTAAATAATCACTATTATTATTGATATTAATTTGATAATTTTGCTATATCATTTTATACTTAGAAGCCTCTCCTCTAAATAGCGTCCCCGACAGGGCCATAATTAACTGTTTACGACTTGACCATCTATTGTAGGAATTCAATCGTTTATTGCAATAAACGATTGAATTGAATTGAATAGATCTGCAATATAAATGACTGCCTAAATATTAAGTTTTAACAAGTCGCGTAGCTATCTACCTAGGTATGACTTGCGCCTAACTTCATGGCCGCTGACCAGCGCACCACGTGACCTGAGCAGTATACGTCTTTTTACCACGTTTTTATTAAGTCACTTTCTTGTTTGACTGTCTGTCTGTCGTTCCGTGTGGAATCTTGCAACTCAAATTTCGAACACTTCCCGATTAGCTATCTGGCTGAAACTTTCAGGGTAGCTCACAACCCGATGACAATTCATTTTAAATTCATTTATTACCATGCAATGCCGACCTAACCTCAAAAGGCGCATAAAACCGTGGTTTTTAGATAATATTTTTAATCTATGACTTTTTGTTTGCTACTGCGTAGGTCAAGTGGAGCGCCGGCGCCGGTCAGCGAACAAAAAGTTTAGCGCGAGTTATACTTACCTAACAAAAACATCGACAAACTTTTATAGAACCTAACAAAAAGCTTTAATTTTCAATAAAACACCGCCTGTTGGTTTCATCATCATCAGCCCATCACGTTCCCACAGCTGGGACACGGGCCTTCTCTCATAGAGAGAGTATGGGCCATAATCCACCACACTGGCCTAGTGCGGATTGGTGGATGGATGTCACATGTCCTGGAATTTTTGTGATAAATTCTTGGTAATGCCGGTTTCTTCACGATGTTTCCCGTCACCGTTTTTAGAGCGAGTGTTAATCCATCCACACACAACTTAAAAAAGTCAGTGGTGTGAGGCTAGTGGGATTCGAACTCGTGTCGCACATTCTCCCGCTGAGCCAAACTCGCTCTGCCTGTTGGTTTAAATCAAACCAATTGCAAAATCATTTCGAGTAATCAACTAATTTACGACGGAATTGCATCAACTTTCGAAGTAGAGAAAACAAACATAGAGCTTGCAATTCCTAAGTAGTCAAAAGGTACTAACAGTGAGTAGGAGCGTTGCTAATCTAACTGACCTATATTATGTGGCCGGTGAAAGACCTCGTAAACTACTGCCAGCGCATTATTCCCGCCACGAAACAATACAAACGATTATGCCCCTTATGTCCATGTTAAATAGATCAAAAATAGCCTGGCTGACGCTAGTGCAAAGTTTAATGTGTACATTTATGACAGGCCTCTATGGTTTCACGGAATAATTTTGTTTAGACTGCATTCGTCGCTCGTCTAATTTATGAAATCGAGGGAATGGATATTGCGGTAATGACGCTGTCTTCGAACGCGAAACTTAGACTTGAGTTTCACATTCATATTCAATCATTTATTGCATCATACACGTTACAGGCATCTTAAATATTATAAAACAGAGTCACAAATGTACCTAATATTGGGCATATCAATATGAGTAGAAGCGGACCGATATACTATTACTTCTTCATCAAAATGTATCCTTAAAACATTTGTCCTAACTATAATATTTACTACATAATAAAGTTTATGAAAGTTTGTGAGGATGGGTGGATGGTTAGGTACCTACTCAAAAACCGCTAAACGAATTTATAAGTTTGGCATGTAGGGACTTATTGTGGTCCTCGAGAAGGACATATTATGATATTTTTTACCCGAGAAACCGCGGGGTTCATCTAGAAATGTCATAATCAAATCGTTGTTTTTCCCTCGACGGAAAGGCGAAATAGAGAAAATCTCTACTGAACGAGAATTTCCTGACGTGACGTTTGATCGTTTATGAATTGCCGTCGCTGCACTGCACCTCATAAACAACGAATTGGTGGAGATATCTTGCTTTGGTGTCGTACCTTTCATCAGAATCTTTGTACAAACATTGCTATAACGAAAACATAGTGTTTAATTTTCACACGGTAGCCGGACGTTGACTGACAATTTTAGGTTATATCACAGATTGAATAACAGTTACTGCGTTAGGTATGTTCCGTGACAGACGGTTCAAACGCTGTCGTGTCGGCTAGTTAAAATCATGCTGTGAACGCGCCTTAAGGGCCTTGCGTGTATCATTGCACAGATGTTAGGCTTGGCGCAACCCATCGGCATCGCGAGTACGAATTTCGATATCGCGTGAGACGCGGAATTCAATGATTTAATAGCATAGATTTAGGGTTAACCAATTTATTTCCAACAAGGGTATTACTATCCGCCCATTGTAGATAGATAGATGAACATATTGCAAACAACTAGGAATAGGCATCTCATGGGCAGGCGTGTTCCATCTTAGGCCGCATCTTCGCTTTCCATCAGGCGAGATGTCGTCAAACGTATACCCATTTACCAATAAAAAAAAAAAAAAATTAAAGACATTGCATAAAAACAATTAAAGAAAGTATTATAATGGGCGGCTTTATCGCTGAAAGCGATCTCTTCTTGGCAACAATTGTACTTTAGTTTGTAAGTTGTTTTCATGTATGTACCTACTGATTTTTTTTGTTTAGTGTACAATAAAGTTTTTTGGATTGTATTGTACTGTACCTACTAAAAGCCTTAATCCTAATAATTTTGTATTTTCAATTCACTTCTAATGGTTCGAAAACAGCACTGAAATACTATATAAAATACTGGCATTATGCAAAATACTTCAGATAGACGAGCTACAATTTGAATACACGTAGGTAAGTATCTAGTTAGTAAAGGGAGATCGACATATACATCATATACATAAGTACCTATATATATCCTATCAAAACATAAATTCGTTCTTCTACCAATATGAATTTTACATCTATAAATTTCTAATTGGTATACATATAGATAGGTAGAATGTATGCATAGTATCGTCACTCCCCGGTTTCTATTTGCGATTCAGTGAAACCACCTTGTTACTTTAGGCAGTTTAAGCTATCCATTACCTCCTTTGTAATTCTAATTTGATAATAAAGTTATGACAGTAAAGTGAATAAAGTATCTTTCCAGAATTAATAAGCATTCAGTCGGATACAATGTTCTGAGAACTATTTAATCATACAAAAATATAATTTGTTTTGAAAAATATTTATTTTTTCTAGACAAGCTTTTAACAAATTCGCAACCGGAACCGAAAGCAGATTAAAATGAGACCAAACACTAGTAGTTTACGATTATCCGTCAAGGAGTTCCATTGCCCAACTTCCGTATCCATCATCAGATCAGCTGGCTGTCACCATACTATTGCATTGTCATCGGATTTTGACAAGTATGGAAAATTTCAACTCCGTAGGATAGGAGGAAGTGGTTTTAATTCAGCTTGCAAGATGAACATATCCAACTGGACAAACATTGCAAGTTAAATGAAAGCTTGTAATATATAAACTATATGGTATTATAAATACGAAAGTGTGTATTTAATTGTGTGTGTTTGTATTTAAGCGTTAAGAAGTAACAAACACACTAACACAGTGTTAATGTTTTTGTTACTTCTTTACGCTGGAACGGCTCAACGAATTAGTGATCCGAATTTCACTGAAGATAGCTCATACCCAGGTTGGTTTTTATCCCGAGAAACCGCGGGGCGCAACTTGTTTATTATACGAGAAACTTATTTTAATTTTGGAATGCATTTATAAGTTTTGTTCCTAAATAAGGAAGAAGAGGCAAAGCATATCGTAGATGTCGCCACTAGCGTATACAGTAAACAAACAAATGTCAAAATTGTTAAGCTAAAGCTGGTACTTAACCTAACTTTAACCGATGACTTGTGTTCTTTGTTTTGACAAAATAGTTGTTTCTCGTTGTTCGGCTACCTAGCCCTTTTTTTTATGTAACTGAGTGACGAGACGAGCTGGTCGTTTGCCTGATGGTAAGCAATACGCCAGCCCATAACAATAATAGCACCACCCAGAACTTTGTTTTGCAAAATCCTGCGCGGCGCCGCACTGCGCTCGTCACCCTAAGACAATTAGCTGTTGAGTCTCATAATGCCCAGTAATTTCGCTGGCTACAATGCCCTTCAAACCGGAACACAGTAATGCTTGCGCACTACTGCTTGGCGGCTGAATAACTGGCAAAGCGGTGGTACCTACCCAGACGGTCGAAGCCTAACGGACGTGACGGCCGAGCCCTAATGTATATCCAGCAATATCTTGTCAATTACTCTTTTGAAAGATGAAAATAAATTAAAAATTTACGAGCACCAGCGCCCTAAACGGGATAAAGTCTTCTTCCCTATAGAAATACCTACTCCATTTCAATAGCTGTTTGCCTCCTGTACCATCCACTACTCTCACGTTATCTAACACTATAACTAGTTACATAATTATTCAAAGCAGCATTGTTTCATTATTACATCCTATTAAATCAACGTGTACGTATCTATCTTCTAATACAAATATATAAGAACATATATATACCATACGTGGTAGGTTTCTCGCATGCGAGAGTCCGTATGGGCTGGTATCGGTGATACCTTTGCCAGTTATTCTGCCGCCAAGCAGTAGTGCGCAAGTATTACTATGTTCCGGGCATTGCATTGTACCCAGCAAAATTTCTAGTCATTATGAGACGTAAGAGCTATTGTCGTAGGGTGAGGAGCGCAGTGCAGTGCCACGAAGGATTTTGCAAAACAAAGTTTGGGTGGTGCTGCAAGTACCTGCCAATAACTTACCATCCACCATTCCGGACGACCTTGTCGTCTCGTCACTCTATTACAAAAACAAATGCAACTTGTATGTGTTACCATTATAAGGAAAAATTGGATATGATAAATTCTGCACTAAACTTATCAACCTATCATTATCAGCAAGACCCAGTCCTACTAACATGTTATCATAGACAGAGAATAGTATCTTTTGGGCCATAATGCACAACACAGGCCTAGTGATTTGGTGGATAATCATAATCATAATTTTATTGACATTATCATATACAATGAGGATACGACATACTCTCGATTTTTTATTATCAGACATCATCAATGGTTTCGTGTACATATTTTCTTTTGAGCTATTATTCGATCGGTTATTGTAAAATAGTTAGGAAGCGACGGGGCGCCGCCGTTGAGAGCTCACTCTCGTTCTAGCATTCGGCAAGTCGACTAAGATGCTTTTTTGTCTGTGACTGTGTGAATGCACCGTGTAGACGGCGAAACACGTGTCATACAGGAATGGTAGTTGTTAGGGCTTGCATTATTTACTAAATTAATTTTCATACATTATATACCTTATTTCTTATATACAGTAATAGGGGTTAAGGTATGAAATTGCCGTTGTATAGGAATAGATAGGTACTTTGAATTGACATAAAACCTTCACGGTATGAGATTTTAGTGTGGTACTTTTTATACTTATAAGGTTCTTCTTTTAAAAATGTGCAACATTCGATTTTCGACTTTCAATTGTTTTTTATTCAGCTTAGACGTGAAAAATGGATGCTTCGAAAATTCGAGTAATTTTTGAGTACGAGTTCCGACTTACATAGAAATGTGTAGTGCCGCAGCGACACGTCGTCTGCTGCTGCTGTCTGCAGTCGCCTACGAACTCGTATCTTTTCACTACATATTTTCATTGATTTGATTTGAGATGAATTTCCGCAACGCCACGCCTGATTTCATTAGAATATTATAGAATGAATTCGGACAGCTCTACGCAAACGACATACCTCCTCCTTCTAATTATAAATGCGAAATTGAGCTTGTAAATTGTCTATCTTTCCTTCACATCGGTCGTAAGCAAGTGAGTGGATAAATGACTAGATTTTATACACAGAAGAACAGTCAAATAGTCGTAGTTCTTATAGTTAAGTGCAGATTTTGCACGCTCGCTCTAAAACGGTGAAGGAAAACATCGTGATGAAACTCGCTTACGCGCTTTGGAGCGGTAGGCTCTGGCCGTGGTTGTAATACCACCCACCGAACAAAGCCATGCCGTCAAGCGACCTACTCGTGTTTCGGGATGATGTTCAGTGAACCATCGGGGAGACGGGTCTGAGCAGCCGCTCAACTGCCGTCTCTCTCTAGCCCATGTGCTCCATCTTAGGCCACATCATCGCTTCACATCAGGCGAGATAGTGGCCAAACATAGATCTATAGAGTGTAAAAAAAAAAAAGTTTAATCTAGCTAAATAGATAATTCCGACGAAAATAGGATAAACTCACGTGCTAAGATATATATAATCATCACCATCATATATAATATATATAATCATATATAATATATATAATATATAAATATTTATATATCCCGAAAAGTGCGACAAATTGCAGGCGAAATTCTTTCTTCTTAAGAGCATCTAACTCCATTAACAAACTGGAAGGCTTTCCTGAATTTGACTTATTTAATACATCCACCAACTCAATTAGACTAAATATAACTAAAAACTGGTTTGGTGTGTCTCCCTGATTGTCCAGCCATCTATAGTTGCTTTAAATACCCTAGTTTAATCACGAAGTGACATATATCTTAAATATCCTGCAAACAAGTGTAAACTTAGATTCTATGTGCGAAAACTGCTAAATGGTGTTAAGATAATTGTTTTATTAGTAACTTAGATATATATCACTGTAAGTTTTCCGAAGAAAATAAAAATAAATAAATAAAATAAATCATCAGCCCATCACGTTCCCACTGCTGACACTTGGGCCATCTCAAAGAGCCATAATCCACCACGCCGACCCAGTGCGGGTTGGTGGATGTCACTTGTCCTTGAATTTTTGTGGTCAATTCTTGGACATGTCGCTTTCTTCACGATATGCGCGATGTTTTCCTTCACCGTTTCTAGATATATAGACATAAGATATATATAATAAAGTTATTTCATTATTACGTACTTACATTGTTATTTGTGTGCCGACAAATATCCGTTTAACCTTTTTCCTTCATCTCTATGTCAACAGGGCGAAGGTAAGGCGATCTTGCATCTGTAAGAAAAGAATAAAAATAAACAAACGATCATATACTCGGGAAAGTTCTCTCGTATGCAGGAGGCTGTCTAGGTACCACCGCTTTGCAAGTTATTCTGCTGCCAAGTAGTAGTGCGCAAGCAGTACTGTGTTCCGGTTTGAAGGGCATTGTAGCTAACGATATTACTGGGCATATGAGACTATGTCTCGGGGTGATGAGCGTAATGCAGTGCTACGCAGTTATTTTTATGGTTGGGTGGCACTGCAATTGTTATGGGCAGGCGTGGCGCTTAACATCAGGCGAACGACTTCCATGTCTTAATACTCAGTGCCATAAAAAGAACAGATACTACAGAAATAAGAGAGTGACACTATATATTTAGGTGCTATACCTATCTACATACGATCCTTTACGAGCTTTGCTACACCCACGTTGCAATGAAGAACATAGTGGAAGCTTATACAGCACACTATGCTTCAACATAATACGTATAATCATTAAACAAGCAAACAGTAGTAAGCAGTAGTGCGCAAGCATTACTGTGTTCCGGTTGAAGGGCATTGTAGTCAGCGAAATTACTGGGTATTATGAGACAGTATCAGGGTGACGAGCGCAGTGCGGCGCCGCGCATGATTTTGCTAAACAAAGTTCTGGGTGGTGCTGTTATTGTTATGGGCTGGCGTGTTGCTTACCATCAGGCAAACGACCAGCCCGTCTTGTCATACAGTTACATAAAAAAATACATATATTTTAAATATTTTAATATAAATTATATGTTAGTTCTAACGTACATATTTATATGGGCCGTAGAATGTAGACCTAATGTTGCCTGAATTAAATAAATAAATAAATATACAAAGATCGTAAAATCTCTATTTGCGCTTACACAACTAAGCACACCAAAACCCTAGCACCACAGAATAAATAATAGTACGTGCTACACCCAAAACCTTTAACAAAGTTCGTTCAAGAACTAAACCCAGAGAACGAGAGGAACCTTTCCCGTCTTTGATAAATTCAAACGAAACTGTTAGTTTCTAAAGCAGATGTCTAACTTACTTCTTCCTCAAACAAGGTTATTCGGAGAGGAAAAATACGACCACCGGCTGGGATTTGAACCCGCATCAAAATTTTGCAAACGCGCGGGAAGGGCTCTGCTGATTAGAGTATAATTCATTTACACTTGTCTTTGTGACCACCGTAACTCAATTGGGCAGAGCCCTTCCCGCGATTCTGATGTGATGCGGGATCCCCGTTTGTGATGCGGATTCAAGTCCCGCCCGATGGTCGTATTTTTTTCTTACCGTAAAACCTTGTTTGAGTTTTGCGCTTGGCATTCGTTAATGCTCCATATATTTGACAGCCTCTGTGGTGGGCAGGTTGGCTCAAATATCATACACCACTGAGGTTGCGGGTTCGATTCCCGTGACGGGACAAATGTTTGTGCACAGAAAACATCACTTGTCTGGGTGCTGTGGGACCATGGTCCTCATAGTTCCTGGTTCCCTAGATACAGGGAATCCTAGTTAGAGGCCAGCCCCCCTACCAATATGTCCCTCAAGCGCCAATCGCATATCGTGTTGAGTTCAGTTTAGGGTATAGATTCACTGCGACAATATTTTATGATGCCATTTATTGTCCCATTAAGTTTATCTCAAATTTTAGTTATCATATTTCGGTATAAATGAATGAGATTAATTCGATTTCTTGCCTGAATCGATAATAATTAGTCGGTATCTCAGTCGCAGTGAAGCTATACCTTAATTTGAGCTCAACACGATATACGATCAGCGCTTGAGGGACATATGGATACGGGGGCAGGATCGTTGTGTCGTGTATGTATGTGATCGTTGGGCGTTATCTATTACTTATTTATTTATAATAAGAATTATTTCTTGCTTCCTACTTTGAACCTTATGTACACCGCAAACCATTGTTTCTCATAGCTGTTCTATCCATCCAAAGGTTGTCTGGAAGAAATCGGTCTAAGCGATAAGGCCGCCCATCGTTCCTCAAATTAAGGTATATTGTCATTATTATTTCTATTTTTTTTTGTTTTGTGTTTATTTGGTGTGCAATAAAGTATTAATAAAGTGTTACTGTATTGTATTGTATTGTACTGTATTGTACCTAACAAACGGAGCTGACATTAATGTGTTAATTAAAAGATCGGGAGCCAGAATTACGAGCATTGGCCTTTCTACGTTAGATGTTAGAGAAAGGAACTCGATGCAATGTTCCGAAGGCCTCGCTGATGCAACACTAAGGGCGGCATTGCACTTACTGATTACTTAAGACTTTATAAATGGAAAATGTACACGTACGTCAGTTACTCAACCGCCAAGCAGTAGTGCGCAAGCATTACAGTGTTCCGGTTTGAGGGGCATTGTAGCCAGCTAAATTACTGGGCATTATGAGACTCAACAGCTAATTGTCTCAGGGTGTCGAGCGCAGTGCAGCGCCGCGCAGGATTTTGCAAAACAAAGTTCTGGGTGGTGCTGTTATTGTTATGGGCTGGCGTATTGCTTACCATCAGGCAAACGACCAGCTCGTCTCGGCATTCAGTTACATAAAAAAAACGTACGTAACACTATCTCAAGCCTTTTATTTTTCTACTTCTGGGACACGGGCCTTCTTTCAAAGAGAGGGGCCATAATTCACCACGCGGACCTTCAATGTCCACCGTCATGTACCTACATATTATTGTACTTTGCATTATTTCTGGGTTTTCTGAAAGACCAAAGAACCTGTTAATTGCATATAGCATAAAAACATTAAAAAAATGAAAAGAAATGAACGAGACGAGTGTAGTCGTGTGCCTGGTGATAAGCGCCACGATTGCTTATAACAATTGCAATGCCATCAAGAGTTATGAATTGCAAGTTCTGCGAGACTGGCACATCCTCATAAAATTTCGTATTTATATTATTGGTAAGGAAGTACCTTACCAATAATATAAATATGATTTTTTATGAGAATTGATATATGTGTGGATGTTTGTTATTCAATCACGCAATCACGTAATTTGGAACTTACTCAAAGTTCAAAGTTCAAAAGCTTTTCATTCATTTTTCGCATCACAGACGCACTTTTGAACATTAATGACTCTGCCACCGTATCCAAAAAAGAACCACTACTCCTAGCCACTACTTCTAGCCAGGTCCTAGTACTTCTAGCCAGGCGAGCGAGTCGGCTCTGCTAAAGTATATTGCTACACTCATCTACAAAAGTACCTACCACATACGAGGCGAAGGACCTGACTTCCTCACACAACTTAATCATTCCCCTAGGTAGGTACTTTACTGGGAACATGATTCACCAGACGAAGTTAAGAATTTCGAAAAAGAAAACTATATTATCATACAATAAAATTACTTTAAAAAAATACGGACTATTGGCAAAGCTCTTTCTTATTATATAAAAAGATTTTGTTTTGAATAAATAAAATTACTTTAGGAATTTTCTCAAACAAAATAAAAATCATAAATCAATTCTCGTTTAAGCGTTATTCTAAAATGAGTCCATTTCTTTAATATTTTATTAGGCATAGAGAAAATGATTTACAAGCAATGAAACAATTAAGAAAAACATAAAACTTTCTGAAGGAAATGTATCTTTTTCTTTCACGTAGTTTAATTATGTCGCAATTAGTTTTGAAAAGAAAAACTTTGAGGTGGCTTTTACTGAACTGCAATTATAGGTAAAACACGTGTCTGCAACGGAAACATCATAATTGAAAGTTGAGAAGCTCTTAAACTGTGCATAAAATCGGTTAGCTGCTTATTTTCTATTTCAGTAATTAATGCTAGTTCTATAGGCACCTGGAAAATCAGTGCCGGTTCGGCAGAAGCATCCCAAACAAATCCTCGGTAATAAGAATCCAGTCACTAACCACTATCTTGCACTAAACGGTCACAATCCACAGTAAGATAGTCACTAGTCCTGAAAAACTGAAAGAGATCACGTCAAGAGTTCATAGACGTGCCATGCGTACCAGGACATATACATAGGAGATGTATCGGATAGTACAGCGGCGCTTTGCACAGCGAGCGCGCGGCACGCCGTCGGAGCGGTGACTGACCGGCACAGTGCCGCGCCACCCCGCCGGCTCCTGCGGGACCCTTCCACCGGGAACGGAACGGACCCGCGACAACCGACGCACTCTACCCGCGACCCGACCACACGTGTACGACCGCGACCACTCTTCGCCATTGTCGCCATTATCTCTACAGGTAATCAACGTTCAATCTAGTGATTCACTGTGGAATTTCATATCTCATCACGTCAATTTATGAAATTATGCAGAATTGTCCTCGTCTGCAGTTTCGGGGGTCATTGTCTTGTGAGAGGGTCATGATCATAATGCACTTCAATTACAGTTGTAAATTTTGGAAGCGTACAAGTTTCAAGCGCATTTTTATGGTAAACTGACTGACCCTTGTAATGTTTTGTGACCGTGCATTCTTTGACGTTGTTTCTTGGAAATTGTCGCATCCACCTTGCATTTTATTTTAAGCACAAGGCTCTTCTTCTACAATCTTACAAAAATACTCTCGTCTCGGTGATTTCAAGAAAAACACGTGCACGGTTGTATTGGCAGGTGTAAATATTGATTAAATTTCACTGTCGATGTCAAAAAAGAAAATGCGCGTTTTCCACTGATATACTTTGTCTATAGATTAATTATGAAAGTATTGTCCAAGACTCAGAGTAATGACACCAAGACTAAGTAAATCTGTCATCCGTGATCCGTCATCGTTGTAAAGAGCGACAAGGATATTTATCAACACAGCACAACAAGTTTGAACTAACGTTTTTACTTAGTAATGACCCCAACGTATGACTAGTGGTAAAGCAACTCTGCAATCTATAATAATATGTTCTTGTATACATGCAGGCGCATAAAAAAAAGAAAAAAAAAAATAAATAAACAAAATAGCATGCATTTCTCTCGGAATTGAAATTATCGACAAAAGTACCTTTAAATCAATAAGCTAAGTGAAATTGTCGAGGTCTATTAAATTTATCACATATGTATGCTAAAAATATAATTAAAGTAATAGGTATTTACTTTAATTATTCAAATGCTACGAGAATATTACGTTTACGTTATACTACGGATAACAATAATTAGACTGGTTCTATCATAATCTTGTGTTAGATTAGTTTCCGCGTTGAAACGTCGAAAATCGAGCCAACGATGACTTACGTCTTTACGTACGTAGTAATTTTCATATTATCTTTGACCGGAAGAGAATAATGGGAAGTCCTTGAACCTTATCGGTAAATTTCATAGTATTTTGCTAGGTTGTTGGTGAATTCGACATCCATCGTCATCACCGACTAGAAGTGCAAGTGAGGCAGTGGTCGCCGCCGACAGTGAAAGTGGTCGTTGCTCGGTCTAGTCGAGTACCGCGGCCCTGGGACTTCAGATTGGAAAACTCTTCACATACAAATAGTTACTAAGAGTTTGTTGAAAGTATGTTTTAGAAAATACACACAAAATCTGACGTAAAATGAAACTATTGTCAATTTCCACACGTTTAACCAGCCAAGTTGTTAATATCTGGTACAAGTTAGCAAAGTTTCCGAAGTCATGGAAATATGTAATTATATATTAATTTAAAATAATTAAAATATAATTAAATATAAAACGAATTTAAATATATTTCACTATTAATATATTTTAAAGATAAATTACTTAGGCCGTGAGAACAAATAAATAAATAGATAACTATTATAACTAACAATTTTCTCGTGAAAAGAAAGAGATAATTCCGGTGCATGGCAAAAAAATAAAATGATTTTCCGGTTCCACGGCAGGCATAGTGTATGATGTACGTTTCAGGTTGTAACGTTAATAAACACTAGATTCAACTTCAAAACAATATTACAAATAAAATTATATATACATTTATAAAAATAAAGTTATAAATAAATTTACTACTACTACACAGTATAAAACCCTTAAAACTTTCACTTTACCAAAACTATTATTAGATTCTATCAATTAACCTATTTATATATGTTTTATTATTAATTATTTTTATTTATTTTTTAAATAAATGTAATTAGTATTTTATTTGAATTAACACATTGTATGTTTTTACGAAAAATACTTTATTGTGAATAAAACTCAATTAAAATACCAATATATAAAATATATTACCGATATATTGATAACAACAAGGTTATTTAGTAATTGTATTGTAATGTCAATAAAATGTCATAACAACCAATAAGACCCTAAAAACGGTGAATTCTCAACAATAGCTTCTCTATGTTAATGTGCGCTGGAGTCTGTCGTCTGTGTGTATATGTGTGTGTTTTTGTCTGTGCAAGTGTGCAGGATCGCGTTACAGCTGAAACTCGGGGCGCCTGCCGAAAAGTGCGGTCGACGACCCGGCAGGAGCGCGGCCGTAGAGCGCGACCGACATAATGTGATACTTTGTCTGATGGAAAGAACCACTTTACACAATGTTTTTTTTGGGTTGATTACTTTTATAATGTAAACCGATTGTAAAAGTAATGAACAATTAAGGGACTTTATTACTTACTTTTAAATGCAAACTACTAAAATAAAGGTAATTTATACAAAGTGTATTAAGAATTTATGCCTTAATGTAAACCTATGCCTAAAATAGGATAAAAAGGAAAGGGTACAAATGAAATAAAACAAATATCTTACTATTAGACAATAAATTCTAGAAGCTATAGATACATGGTAAATACTGCCTAATTATTAGTTTAATAATGTCATATAATGTTTTTAAATCAACGGGACAGTAAAATTACTTAATACTAACAAACTTAATAAACATAGACATCAATTAATTCATGATAATCATAAATCAGAAGGTAAACAAATAATGTTAAATGTTATTTATTAAAGGACATTAATAATTAAATCCACTATAGATGATTATATTATTATACACGTCGTATACCTATAAATTCTTTATATAAGTTAATCTATTGTTTATGAGCCAGTTTATAAATTTGTATTTTAATATGTTTATATATACTTTTTATGTGTATATTGCATGTATTTTAAACGTCATTAAGTTACTTATTGTACACTTCTAATGACATAACGTGGAATGTCACGACGGTATTCGTTACATGATGCGAAAAACTAGCGAACTTATTTTGTACCTATTAATGTTATGATATTTAAATTTTTATTTATTTGTTGGAGAACCAACAGCTGTTTATAATAAAAATATACAGTATGATAATTGATAGAAAGCAGAAATAAAATTATAGGTTCTCATGAATAGATACATACACATATATGAACACTGAGACACACTGAAGTTTAAAACAAGCAAAACCTCTAAAAAGCTTGGTTTTATATAATAATGCTTTTCTACAAAATATTTAACAAAGTTTATGAAGCCTACATGTAGATGATTTTTAATTAAAACATCATACAGTGTCGAGAATGTAGTAAAGCATCATGTAATATTGAATTTTGTGTATAGGTAGATAAAGGCCTAAATAAAATTACTTTTTATTAAAAGTCTTAATTAATAAATCAATAACGTTGATTTGTACCTTTCAACACAAACATTAGTAGATAAAATAGTGACAATTATTAATACACTTCGTTAAATAGACATGTCGGTTAATATTAAAACATAAACGATACATTTTTGCAACAATTATTTATATCTTAGTACACATTTTATTTAATATTATGACTAATTTAGTAGCTGAAGTAGAGTAATATTGAATAAGCAACAACTGTTGTCAATCGCACCCTTTTATATAAAAGTTCGTAAGTACCAAGACATCGCGCGCGACGCACACTTCTCGGTGATATATTTGGTGACATTGAACTGAGTCCATTGCCAACGACCTCTCTCCTCGGGGAAGCTTTGCGTAATCGCTCCTGCGTACACACAGAACGCACGTGAATGTGTTCGGCCACTTCATAAAAACCACCACAATCGATTAAAAATCACGCCGCTTAAAGAAAAACAGAGGGCGACAAAGGTCTACTTAAACTGGACGTATATATAAACAGTATACTATTTTTTATTCAGATTGTATTTGTATAAGGGAAAATAAGTCGAGGAAAAATCGTAGGCGATGAACTTTATCGCCATCCTTGCTTGGGATTATTTTCAAGTTCATTTTTGTTATTCGTTATAACAATCTTTATTTTTATAATGAACCAACACCAACAGGAAAAATAATTACGCTCAACTAACTTTATTAATTACAGAAAGGAAAGTCGCCGTAAATTTAGCTAATGCCGTTTAATCAGATGTTTAACACATACTTTAATAAATATACATATCGCGCTAAAATATACGAAACATAAAAACTTTTTATAAAAGCACTTACAGTAGGCTAAACCAATTAAAAACGAAACGAATGGAAACTTAGCTATCTTTCATCTACTCAACTACATCAACTATGGTTGTCTGGAAGAGATCGCTTTGAGCGATAAGACCGCCCATTGTAACACTTTCGTTTTTAAGTTTGTTATTTTTCCTTTTGTTGTAATTATTTCTGGAGGTGTAACAATAAAGAGTTGTCTAATCTAATCTAAACTAAATAAACATTAATAATATGTACATTCGGGTATTGTATATATCTTTTATTCGGTTCTATTTATATCTGTAAATCGGTGTTTAAATTATTGTAAATAACGCAAGCACGTCTCTAAATGAACTTTAGGGAAATCTATTTCCCCCGGCGTCAGCAATGCCTGCCTTTGGTTAGGGCAATTAACACAATGAGATATTTTTTATAGAATAAAAGAAAATTAAATGCATTTTCTTACTGCGGCAACTTGTTGGTTACCAAAAAAATCAATGCAGTAGAAGTAAAATAAAGCAACAGTTCACAGACATCTGTGACACAATTAATAACAAGGTAATACGAAATAAAAAATCGCATAATATAATAAATAATATAATAATATAATAAATAATAATATAAAATCCCATCATAATGATGATATTTATGTTACTGGTATACAATAAGAGTTTTTGTATTCGTATTAAATATTATAAATATTGTATTTATATTATAAAGTATCTAATTTGACATATTTTTATATAGGTGCGGTTTCACCCGCGGATTAAAAGTACCCTATATTTTATTCCAGGACCTACTCATAGTATCATCATGAACATCTGTTCGGCGTGAAAAGGGACACGCACACACATTTAACTTTCGCTTTTTTTATATCAGTGTGATGGTGTGATCATTCTTATTATAATTGGTTGAGCCAGATAAATGGAGAAGCAGCTACATTCATCTCGTCATCTAGTCAAGCCGTCTACTCAAAAATAGTTCATCATCATCATCCCATCACGTTCCCACTGCTGGGACCCGGGCCTTCTCTCATGGAAAGAGTATGGGCATGCTGGGCATAACCCACCACGCTAGCCCAGTGCGGGTTGGTGGATGTCACATGTCCTTGAATTTTTGTGATTATTCTTGGACATGCCGGTTTCCTCACGATGTTTTTCCTTCACTGTTTTATAGAGCGAATGTTAAATCAACACATAACTTAAGAAAGTCAGTGGAGCAGGGCCAGCGGGATTTGAATTCGAGTGCGTCAGATCGAAAGTCGGACATGCTACCACTGAGCCATACACGCTCCCAAAATAGTTAACCTTCAACATTCGGCCATTCGCCAGAAAAGCCACGATTGTTCCGTAAATCAATGAAGCAAACATCCGTCAGTTTCAGAGCTTCAGGCGTGAACTCTACGACCTTTGAACTTAGAAATAATTTGTCTACGGCTCTATAAACTAATCTTTGTGATTTTGCACGTGGAAAGTTTTATTGTTAGGTCTATTTTTAAGTAATTTTGTATAAATTGATGTATTTTATTTCAATAAAGATTTTTAGCGAAATGGTAGAGACTATTATTATTTATAGATTCAAGGTATATTACTCTTTTTAATAATATATTTTAGTATTATATTTTTTAAGGTTTTTAGTTTTAGTTTCATGCTATTAATTGGTATTATAATTTAGATATATAAACTTATCGTACACATTTTTTTGCAATATATATAGAAATATAAAATATGTCTTTTGTCTGATTCAGGGTTGAAGATACGTTGACACCCAAGGTCGATTGATATTTTGTTAGAATGTGGTGTGTACATTAAATAATACTACAATATTATTATAGATAAATAATTGTTATATTATTTGTTAAATAATTAATATATAGAATAAATAAATAAACTGCATAAATATCTACCGATTAATCGGCGGTCTTATCTTATCGTCTCAATCTCTTACAGTAACCTTTTACCGATAGCCATCTATCGGTAAAAGGTAAGATAAAGGTATCCCGAATTGCGGAAGTAGTTAAGGAGTTTATGGAAACTCCTTGACTACTTCTAAAATTCGGAAGAGACAATATAACGTAAGACGTTCAAATAGGTACATCAAGTTCCAACGAACGGTTTGAACTCCATGAACTTTGAACTTGGGAGGAATACCCTTGACTCGGTCCTTCGCCCGATATAATTATACTGCCGTACTGATAACCGAGGTATTTTCGATTCATTCATGTATACTTTACGCAGGAGAATGTTAATTACTACACGGCGTAAAGCGCAAGCATGTTGCAAGTAATGTAAGACAAATTGTATGATGGTCTGTCAGTATTCGCGATTAACATATCTAGGAAAAACTGCTGTTACTACGTAGCAGAAGACATGTGAAATATCAAAAAATATTTATTAAATAGGCACAAAAAGTGCACTTTTAAACATCATAATGCACACAATACAAAACATTTAAAAAATAAATTAAAAACTGTAACGCTTGACTTTGAAAAAAATAGGTAAGCATGTCTACCCATTTCTTTCCCCTACTCAGATTGAAGTACGGGCCCAGAAAAGACTCTACCAGTGCTTCGGAAATACGCCCGCTAGAGAAGATAGCACCAAGAAACTCTGCGAGGATGTCTCTTTTTTCAAGTCTTTAAACTGGAAAACCTTTCCTTTGTTTTCCAATTTGATTATAGACTTTATCACACTAATTTTATAAATGCGAAAGTTTGCACGTAAGTGTTAGTGTATTTGTTACTTTTTCACGCTGTAACGGCTCTTTTTACTTTTTACCCCGGGAAACCGTGGGGCTCAGCTAGTAAGCTAAATAGGTAATCTACCATTGGTTGTACTATTAAGTGGTATTCTGTGCCACTGTACAGGAAATTGTTTTAAATTGCTGGCAGTCAAAGGTAAGTCCTGCAGATAGTTTTATGGCGGTGCAGGTCTTTGAATTAGTCACTGTATTCTGTAGAATTTTCTATTCGTATTAGCTTTATGATAGAAACATGTTAATTTTCAATAGGTAAGTAGTAATAGGTACATTCATACTGTTGTAAAAGGTTCTTTATGCACCGAATGTCTTCACAACCTACGTGTAGACTGTAGAAGACTAGCGTGGGTGGCTCATTCTATTAAAAGCTCTGTAGATAGATTGTTCCAAAGAAATTCTCCTTTTTTAATGTCAGCTTTTAATTCTATAAAAGTATCCACAGAAACAGGCGTAGATACGCTGTATGGTAAAAATAAAGTGTCTCCACGCAGCATTAAGAGGTTGTTCACCCAAAATTTGGGCATCGCCCTCCCTCCTGGGACTATTTGTCAAAGGATACAATCTTGTCGTCGTGCTTTTACTTTCTGTACGTGTTAAGAAGTCGTTGAATTTGAGAGACGCCACCTGTCGGACACTTAGCTTAACTCGGCGGGACACGTTACGACTTTTGGACATGTTCCGATGTCTGGCGAAGATAAATTATACTTTTCAGTGTCGTGTAAAATAAATTGGGCGGCTGGGATTTTACTTTGGAAACGGTAGAAAATAAGCGGATACCTAAACTTTGTAAACGTCACTTTGTCGGTCTCGTGCCCGCTAAAATAAACAGTCACTTATCGTATTCAAATTGCTGGTCTGGGCTTTTCCTCCTCAGACTGTTTTCTTGAGTGTCTATGAATAGCCCATTCACAATTCAGACGACGGGGCAAATCTCTCCTGTAAATTTTCTGCTACGGCCATTTCTTCAAAGAACTGGTTATCTAACAAAGCTTTTTATTCCACGGATCTATAATAATGAAAATAACTCCAGTTTTTATGCCTAGACACGATAATGACAACTTCTGGAGATGTTTAATTCAATACATTTCTACCCTTTCCAGCACATGCTTTTACGAACAGCGAACAAAAAGCTCTACAATAACGCTTTGATCTTTGCGATAACGCAGCTTAACCCCTTCGTTGCATAACATGCATTTAATACAACAGATCAGCCCACAGTACAATACAGCGCACGATGCGCCAGGGCAGCCCGTCCACGTGCACGCACACATGAACACCAGATAAGAGCCCGGTCATTGACCCCTGTGGAGAAATGGCTCCTGAAATAAGAAAACACTACGGCGTAGTATTATGTACTCCGCCGTAGTAAAAGCCCGTAACGACTGTTAATCTCTCAAGGGAAACGTTTTGTAATATAATTAAGAGAATTAAACTGAATTTCAGAGATTGCTATTTACAGGCTTGCTCTATTTAGTTTGACGTTATGAAATCAATCATCGCATGGGGTGAGCACGTAGTTGTACGTTCTATAGCTTCATCATTCCTTAGAAAACAATTATTATGCTTCAGAGGATTCCGTGAGTGTAAACTTAGGTTTCTCGTATGCGAGAGGCCGTCTGGGTGGGTACCACCGCTTTGCTAGTTATTCAGCCGCCAAGCAGTAGTGCACAAGCATTACTGTATTCCGGTTTGAAGGGCATTGTAGCCAGTGAAATTACTGGGCTTTATAAGCGCAGTGCAGCGCCGCGCAGGATTTTACAAAACAAAGTTCTGGGTGGTGCTGTTATTGTTATTGCTTACATCAGGCAAACGACCAGCTCGTCTCGTCATTCAGTTACATAAAAAAACTTACGGTTTGACTTATGTTTAAGGTTACGAAATTAGGTCGTACGGTTTATACAGGTACTTAGTATTCTCCGGCAAAAATTTGATATGACTTGAGCTAAAAATAAGCGATACTTAAGTTTGGTTTATTGACTTATGTTGTATGTATGTTTTACACATACATAACATATATATACTTAGGTTGTATGTTGTACACTTGTATGTTTTAGTTAAAGTTGATAATATAAGATTTTTATTTGATAGTAGATAGATAGATAGATGAACGATTTATTGTAATCGTAAAATGAATAAGAAGAGCTCTACAAGTTTTACAAGCTTTTATTTAACTTGCAATGTATGTATGTAACTATGTTTGTTCGGGTGGAATCTTGCAATCTAATCAGAACCACTTCCTCTTGTCCTACAAAGTTAAAATTTTGCATACTTGTAAAAGTCCGATGACAATGCAATATTATGGTGACAGCCAGCTGATCTGATGATGGACACGGAATGTGAGCAATGGAACTCCTTGACAGATAATCCTAAACTACTAGTGTTTGGGCTCATTTTAATCTGCTCGCGGTGCCGATTACGAATTTGTTAAAAGTTTGTCTCGAAAAAAATATTCTTCACCAAAAAAACTTATTTCATCTATCTCTATCTCTAAAACTTTTGACATTTTCCTAATCAATAAATTGTTACCTTACCACTTACTATATTTTGCAAATATTTTGTACTGGTTTTCGTATTTCGATATTCCGACGTTGAAAGCGCTATGATCACGAAGTACTGAAGACTGTTGTTGGGGTGGTTGGTTTGCGCAATCCTTTTCTTTTACCGTTTTTATACTGTGCTGCCATTAATATAGCCATTTTCACCACTTACAAATAACCCTTTTCCAAAGTTAATTTTGACGAACATAAAATCTTGTGATAGCAATCTAAAGACGCCACCTTTGATGACGAGCCGTTGAGACTTGAATTCTACCTAATGATATTTTGGCCACGTTAAGAATAGTAAGTAAATTAGTAGGTATAATTAACTTAGTAGATAGGTACTATCAGATCATCTCAACCAATAAATAAACAATCAGAACAAAATTGCGAACCCAAACAATCGCTGCTGTCAGTAAGCGGCTGGCAAAAGGCGGAACTCTGATCTTGAATGTGAAAGTCGTTCGGATACTTCCTGACACGTGGAAAGTGCAGTTCTTAGACTAGGCACGATAGAAGACTGCCGCTTTTACTGTGGATATTGGATGTTAGTTTCTAGCTATACGAAAGTCTTGTTTAAAGTACCTATTCTGATTAACAAAATAAATCAAAACTGAAACGCAATGAAAATATGTAGTGTAAACCCGCTGAATAGTGTAGGTTGTTGTTACAATAATATAATATGTATGGGGGTTGATTGCAAATGTAAAATAAATTAAAATTAAAATATATATATATATATACTAGCTGATGCCCGCGACTTCGTACGCGTTGCAGTGTACATATCATCTTCATTCATTTTTCATGACTCATCAAACCTGTTATTATTTTTAATGGACCTACTTTTATTACCTTGAAGAAAACAGAATTCAAAATTTAATGAACTGACAGAGAACGGAAAAAGATGAGAAACGGGGACTTGAACTTGAGCTTCGTGAGAGAAAGGTTCTCTCATGATTTGTTGAAAGGTGGAAAACCATAATTTTATATCAAGGATTAAAACCAATTTATTTGAGACAGTGTTGTTGGAGTCTCGTCAGTTTGTGGCCCAAATACTGGCCCACTCGCAAGTCGGTGACCCAAATACAGGCCCACTCGCCGTCGTCGAACGCCTAAGGATAGGCTGCAACCGTCCCCTGGATTGGGAGTAGCAAGAACAAACCCAGGACAAAGTATACGTTCTCATTTCCCTCTATCGACAATTTTCATTACCCAGAAGATATTTTCCTCAGCAGCACTGTTTTATATACTGTATTAAAAGTATCACCAAATTAACATAATTTTTATTACAGCTTCCCAGTCCCTCTCTCTCTCCCAGAAAGGTACTGTACGTGCGGAGGTCATAGGTAGAGCTAGCCGGAGGACCTCCGTAACGTTACAGCGTAGTGAAGTATTCATCCTGCTTCCGACCATTTTCCGTCCCACCATATTCCCGTTCCAGTTCCCGTTCCGCTCGTATTCATATCTCGTTACCGTACCGCTTCTGTTTCGTGTCCTTTCCACTCTTATCCTGTTATCGTCCCTCTCCTATCCCGTTACCGTACTGGGCCCCAATTCACTATGACAACTTGGTGATTCCTTGTTTCGAGGAAACGTCGTATCCTTCATTAATAAACGACATCTGCGAAATGTAGTGTGTGTGTTGTATTATCTATGACGCGTCATATATATGAATATATGAATTCGTCATAGAGATGTCGTTTATTAATGAAGGAATCGACGTGATTTCGAAGAAAGAAATTTCCGAGTTGACATAGTGAATTGGGGCCATGCTCTGGTCCTGATACCCCGTCCCACTCCTATCCCGTTACCGTCCCGCTCCCATCCTATTACAGTCCCACTCTTATTCCGTTACCGTCCCTCTCTGCTCCCGATCCTATTCCAATCCTAACCTTTATCGTCCTCCCTAACAAACCTCGTATCGTGTTATTGTTCCCCTTCTGTACCATTACCATCCCCTTCCTAACCCGTTATCGTGCCACTCTAGTCCCTATATAATTACCAAATTTTCTAGCCCTAATTTCAATTGTGGATCATGTGTTCATAGTTTCTTTGACCAAGTATCAAACGTACCGTAATTCAGTAGTTCTGAGAATAGGTTTATAACTAATTTTTATACCCCTAAGTGTTAAGGGTGGCTCACCCCAAAAAAAAATCTTTTCAGGTGAAAAAAAAATTTGACAAAAAACTTAACTTAACTGGACTTTTTAACTTAGGTCGATAGCTGATCAATAGGTTCCGTTTTGCCAAACTCCTCCGCTTGGGAGCAGCAAAATAGCAAGTTTACATTGTACACTCCATTGCAATAAAAGATTAATACTGTTGACTAATATTTACAGAATTCGTTGTATATATAATTTAAAAATAAAAGTTATAAAATAAATTAAAAACAATGTATTTGTTGTGTTGTTATTTTCACATTACGTCATCGTTCACAGCGGTCCATGCCTCTTCCACTTATATACCACATACGCACACGCTTTCAATAAATAAAATATATTTTCATACTCTAGAAATAATTCACATGGCAAAACAACGTTTGCCGGGTCAGCTAGTGAACATATATTTTCTTTACAAACATTACCACCCGTTGAAACCTGTCAGGGGATGGTATTCAAAACAACGGTAATAATACATGTGTCAATAGTTTTAAAGATTCTCCATATACACTTAACCACCCCTTTTGAACCGGTTTAGGGATGATTCCAGCAAAATGGTGAAACAGGTGCTTAAAGTTTATCTGTCTGAGTATATGAACCGAATTTCATCGTCGTAGCTTCAAAAAATTTGACTTAATTTCAACCTTATTAAACCTGGTTATGGGTAGATTTAAAAAAAATGTGAATGACGTTTTAACTATCTCCTTTTTCTTAATTTGTGTACCAAGTTTCATCATAATCACAAACTTCATAACTAAAAAAGATTTTCTATACAAACTTTACCACCCCGCATGATGGGAGATGATTTAAAAAAATGTGAAATATATATTTATAATTTCATTGGCTAAGCACATATACCACATTTCATCGCTGTAGCTTAAAAATAATAATCTTCACTTTCCACCCTGTTTAACTCTGTTAAGGGATGATTTTCAAAAATTATAAATCACGTTTTAATTATCTTCTTTTACCAAGTTTTATCATAGCCACGAAACTTCATAAACAAAGATTTTCTATACAAATTTTACCACCCCGCTTAGGCTTGTTAGGGGATGGTTTTCAAAAAATTGTGAAATACACATCTATCATTTCATTAGCTTACCACGTACACCACATTTCATCGTTGTAGCTTAAAAATAATAATCATTATTTTCCACCCTGTTTAACCCTTTTAAGGGATGATTTTCAAAAATAGTAAATCACATTCTAATAATGTTTTGTCAGGTATGTTTCAAGTTTCATCGCTATAAACAAAGATTTTTTATGTAAAGTTTACCACCTCGTTTAACCCAGTAAGAGGACGATTTTTGAAAAAAGATGAAAACTTATTTTTAAACTTGATCAAAATTAATTTATTTACCCTGTTTCTTTACTGTAGCTACAGTGTCTCATTAATGAAAAATCCTACTCCATACAAACTTTGCGGCCCTATCTAATAACCTTAGGGGTTGATTTTTGAAAACTTACTGAAATTATATTTTTATATGTTTATGTTTAGTCAATTTACTAAGTTTCATAACTTTACTAAAAAAACCTACACCATGGAAACTTTGCGACCCCAATAAATGACCTTAGGGGATGAATTTCGCAAAATGCCGAAAACAAGTTCCTATTATTTACATGCTTAATGCTCACACAAAATTTGATAACTACTGGTCAAGAAATAATCACTGTAGCATACATTATAGTTTCCGCATTCCAATCTAAAAAACCACACTAAACCCCCCTTAAATCTTGATTTTCAAAAAACTGTGATACACGTGTTCTTTTATTTCTTTTGCATAGTATACTGCCAAAGTTTCGTGACCGTGCGACAAAAGAATTTTTTTTCCCTATACATCCTTTATGACCCCATTTGACCCACTTAAAGGTCAAATTTCGAAAAATCCGTTCTTAAATGACGCCTTCACTACTTATAGAATACGTGGTCCAAATTTCAGATGTCTATGTTAAGCGGTTTCGGCTGTGCGATGATTGTAGAAAAAAACCCTGTTCTTTTATTATATAGATATATATAAGTAATCCCTCCGCTTTTTTTAATATATATAAAATAAATCATTTGGTCTGCTAAATGATTGTAATACGCAACTCTTTTCATTATACCCTTCACGCACTTAGGTGAGGGGTGCGATAGAATTTTACCAGTGGTCTCGAAATTAGAAATGACAAAGAAATTACTTACTATGAAATATAATCGTTGTTGCAATATTTAGGTAGGTACAATTTGTTTATTAGGTATATATACCGTTAGAGAATTTTCAGGGTCAAAAGGTCACAGATAGTTTCGAATACAAGTGGGATGGAGCCACAGAAATCTTATTAAAAAGGCACCTTTTCATTTAGATTTCTGTGTAGCGGATCACTCGTAAATTATATCACCGGTGACTATTAATATTGATACGTTTTTTGATAAATTGGTCACAAAACAAAGTCTATGTGTCCCCAAACTAGGTTAATATGTAAATATTTAATAAAACAGCTAGGACTCACGTAGTTTGTCGAATTAGTCGACCTAGGTTTCGAGCATGTCCGATGCTCTTCTTCATTTTATAATGAATCAAACTCACGAAAACTTACATACTAAAATAGGTTAATATGTATTTTGAGGACCTCTTTCCTAGTTGATACATTCTTTTACACTGGTTCAAGAATCAAACCCTGATGTGTGATGTCGTGATATGGTCCCAAACAATTGGTTTTCGAAATAGAGATTGAGAGTAAGTGTGGCTCAGTGGGAGAATGTGCGACTGTCGATCCAGCGCACCCGAGTTCGAATCCCGCTGGCCTTGCGTGGTGCAATGAGTTTCTTTATTTATGTGGAGAGTTAACACTCGCTCTAAAAACGATGAAGGAAAACATAGTGAGGAAACCGGCATGTCTAAGAATTAATTATAAAAATTCAAGGATATGTGACGTCCACCAACCCGCACTGGGCCAGCGTCGTGGATCATCATCAGCCACATCCACCAGTGGGAACGTGATGGGCTGATGATCATGAGGAATTGATTTCCAATTGTTATATTATGTGTGCGGAGGGTAAAGGATGAAAGCAAGCATGAAAATAGATATTTTAAAATGAATATATCACTTTTGGATAGCAAATACAATAATAATAGAATAGAAAACACTGCATTATTGCACTTAAGAAGGAATTACATTTTGTACATACTTTCTTATGATAAGTACAGCGATCTCTTCCAGACAACCGTATGCTATAAAGAGACAATATTAAAATTTATAGACGATAGTGTGCAGACATAAGAACGTAGGAATGTATTAATAAATAATTACACATATATATATATATATATATATATATATATATATATATTATATTTCATTTGTTTTGTATATATTTTGTCAAAATACATTCCTATATATATATGTGTATCATATCTAAACTAAGAAATAAACACAAGCCTAATGTATTTTGTCACTCGGTCCTTTCGTTGGCCGGCCACTTAATTCAATCAACAAATCACGTAAGTAGGTGACGGAATTTACGAATGTGATTAAATTCGTTGTGTGAACTCATGGTTTTAAGATGACAAAGTACTTTAAATATAAAGAACTTCAAGTGAGGGCGAAAATTTTAAGTTAGCATTAAAGCAATGCGATGGTAGTACTTAATGAGTATTAGGTACTTACTTAAGATTTAATCATCTATGTAAACTTATTACTCGCTACTTTTCTTCCATTCTCGCGGATCTGAAAGAAGATCAATCAGATCGATGTCACTCAGAAAGCTGCTAGGTTGAAATGAGATTGGGCTGGGCACGTCAGCCGCATGTCTGTCGAATTTGGTCCAAAAGAACAACCGGTTGGGATGGCAAGACGAGCTGGATACATTCCTGGGCCCTAATTCACTATGACAACTTGGCGATTCCTTGCTTCAAGGAAACGTCGATTCTTTCATAAATACACGACATCTGCGAAATTTGTATTTTCTATGACGCGTGATATAGGTATATTATTATGAATATACTAGCTGCGCCCCGCGGCTTCGCCCGCGTGGAGATTGATGTGTCGCAAGTAAGAAAAGTAGTCGGCTGCTCGGCTGCGCTGTTATGATTATTTCCGAATATATCATGATTCTGTATTTGCGAACTCGCTTCAATTGTTAAGCACGTTTTCGACGATTTGTTCTCGTATTTCCCGTGCCAAACATGGGATCCCATTTAAAATATACGAAATTGCCTAAACAGGCATGCCCCATCACCGATTATTATGGAAACAACGACGGTGAATTGCACTATTACCTACGTCATTTACATCTAAACTCTCTATTTTTTTGGAACCATGGAATACTATTTTTTCATACAAAGCTTAGAACTCTATTCTATACCCCATAGTGATAATATTGTAAAAATAAAAAGTTCGTAATTCATTATATACTTTATAGTTTATTTAAACCGAGTTTTAGTGAATCAAACCAAGGAATAAAATTTTCCATAAAAACTTTAGAACTCATTTGCACCCCTTACAGAGGAAGTCTAGAAAAAAAAAAGTATTTGACTATTTATTTTGTAGTTTTTTTGTACCAAGATCTGAGTGAATGAAAACATCATACACACAAACTGTCGCATTTATAATATTATTAGGATTAGGATTTAAACCGAGTTAGGTCTCTCGTATGCGGCAGGCCGTCTGGGTAGGTACCACAGCTTTGCCAGTTATTCTGCTACCAAGCAGTAGTGCGCAAGCATTACTGTGTTCCGGTTTGAAAGGCATTGTGGCCAGAAAAAATACTGGGCATATGAGACTTAATATATGATGTCCCGGGGTGCAGCGCTACGCAGTGATTTTAATAGTAATAAGTTTATTTGTTGTCAAATTTTTTTTATATATAATATATTACATTATGTATTATTTTATATATTATATAACATATTTGAACCGAGTTTTGAGTGAATCGAACCAAAATAAAATAAAATACTTACAAACTTTATAACTCCTTTGCACCTTTCCTAAGGGTAGTATTGCAAAATTATTTTTTATTTTTTATTATTTTGAAAATCATGTGTTTTAAAGTTTATTTATACAAAGTTTTGATTGAATCGAACTAAAATAAAAAAAATATCATACAAACTTTACTATAGCTTTGCCAATTATTCTGTCGCCAAGCAATAGTGCGAAAGCGTTACTATGTTCCAGTTTAAAGGACATTGTAGCCAGTTAAATTACTGGGCATAAATGAGACTTAATATCTGATGTCTACTGACGCTACGCATTGCTTTTTATGGTATTCAGGTTCTGGGTGGCACTGCAATAATTGTTGTGGTCAAGCGTTGTGCTAGCAATCAGGCGAGCGGCGAAAAAAAATTGTTTTGTATATTATATATTACATTATGTATTATATTATATATTACATTATATATTATATATCGTTCTATATTGTATCATACTATATTAGGATTAGGATTTAAACCGTGTTTTGAATGAAAAAACTAAAATAAAAAAAACCATAAAAACTTTAAAAAGCCCTCACACTTTTTGTTTTATTTGTTCTGAGTTGTGAGTGAATTGAACCACGGAATAAGGTATACAGTGAAAAAAACCATACAAAGTTTGGAACTCCCATGCACCCTTCCTAGGAATAGTTTTGAAAAAATAAAAAATACGTGTTTGATTATTTATGTTAAAGTTTATTTGTACCAAGTTTTGAGCGAATTGAACCAAGGAATAAAAATTTTCCATACAAACTTTACCACCCATTTTCACCCCCTTGGATGTTGATTTTTAAAAGTAAACATAGCCTTTGTTTCAATTTAGTACTTAAACTATCTATATGCCAAATTTCATCAAAATCGGTTCAGTAGTTACGGTGATACGTGGTAACAAACTTTCGCATTTATAATATTATTAGGATAGATTCTGCATGACTTCGTATGCTTATGTAAAGATATCTCAGCATTGCGATGTCATAGCGCTATGAAATATACACCAAATTTTAAGTTAAGATATGGGCTATCAAACATTGAAAATTGCATTAGAATCCGTTTGGTAGTTTTCGAGTCTATAGAAGCTAAACATGTGGGAACTTGATTTTTCTTCATGACTTGGTACGCTTATGGTAAGATATCTCTGCATTGCGGTGTCACAGCGCTATGAAACATACACCAGATTTTAAGTTAAGAGGTAGGCTATCAAACACTAAAAACCGCATTACGATCTGTTCGGTAGTTTTTGAGTCTATAGATAACAAACACACAAACAAACAAACAAACAGACAAAAATTCTAAAAACCATAGATTCGGATTCAGTACACTCTAAATAGTCTATCCCAGTTGGTTTTACAAAATTATCTTCAATGTACAGAGTTGGCTCTTTTCCATTTTTATAATAGTATAGATGAATGCGTCATAGAAATGTCGTTTATTAATGAAGGAATCGACGTGATTTCGAAGCAAGGAATCGACGTGATTTCGCCAAGTTGTCTTAGTTAATTGGGACCCTGTTAGATTGGCCCATTATATCTCACGACCACGAGAAGTGGAAAAAAGTATTAAAAAAAATTGATCACGTCGATATTTTGATATCAAATTGGATAGGGAAGACAAGATCACTTTTCATTAACATTTCCACTACCAGATCAATCCTAAGATATAAGTTAGTTCTTAGTTCAGGCGTAAGTAATAATTAGTATTATTTGGTTCAGGAGCGGGCATCTCCGGCGGGGGCATGGTTCCTGGGTATACATGAGCCTAATCCTAAGCAGGTATCTGAAAATATAAACACCAGCTGTATAAATAGCGGGTAGGTATTTCTCATAGGTTTCGTCGTTACCTCAAACTTTGTAATGAATTTATACAAATAAACGTTTTAATTATTTAAAAAATTGTTAGCAAGCTTTGTGTTTCTTCACACCCAAACGATACAGTTACATTGACCACAACTTAAATTTCATTCAGCAGTGTCATTTAGCGTTCAACCGATTTTAGATGTTCTGGCAGCGCATTTAAGTTCTTGATTGATGGCTTCCGGTATACGTCGGTAATGAAGAGAGTATATAGCTTAAATATTAAGATATATTCGCCTGTGTATGAATGAGGTGTGGAATTATGGAATTATTCAGGTGATGGATGACTGGGCCGTTCACCCCTAGGGCGGCCGGTGCGGGTCTTCGACCGGCCGAGTTCCCGGCCGCCGGGTACGGACGAAGAACGCCGCCGCAGCGGCCAGCTGATCGACCGCGTCATCGTCGCCCCCAACGCCGACGTGTGAATGACTAACTAATATTCCCAGATTTCAATACCGTTATATTCCAGTTATTTGTGTACCACGTAACGTCTCATTTATTTATTTATGCAGTAAACACGCGGAACTAAAAAGAGGTTGGAAATAAGCATGTTGCTTCTGTCCTGCTACTCACCACTAGATGGCAGCACAGAAACAGGTATTTTTTTAAATTATTTTACTGACCGTTTTATATTAAGAACGTCAATAATTTAAAAAGAATGTAAAAAAAATATCTTTCAAAAATGTTGACTTTTCCGGTGATTGTCATATAGTATCGATATTTTTAAAACTATATATTTTTTTTCTAAATTGCTGTATTGTACTTGTTATCTTACGACGTGCTAGTCGTGATAAATTGGTTCTCGTTGTATTTTTATAATATTACATCATGGGGCACCCAAAGCATGATAACGTCAGCCATGAAGTGTTTACTCACCATCGCATGCAGGTGGTCTACTCCCGGAAAATGCATGAGCGACAAGTCTTCATGGATAGTCTCAAAGCATACCGCAAGCGAAAAGACAAACGAGTCATGCAAAGCATCAGAAAATCGATTGGACCCAGATGGTATCAAGCACTCAGTGTGCCTCAAAGAGCCGCTTTAGACACTCTGGAAAGTTCAATATATCAAGATATACTTGAAGGTATACCCAAGCGAACACGGCGCGTCATGGTAACATTAGGCATTTATCCAGTACCACACAATACGGACCTCATGAACTGTGTTTACCTCGGTCGTAAAGACCCAAAAGAAATGCTCGCACAGTTATTCCTGATAACGTACGGCCACACATTTGATCTCAAACGTTCCTCGTATGATCTCAATGCCAGACTCATGCTGTCGGGTATTCTGTATATAGGATTCAGTAACTTAATACAGTTACTTAGGGAACGGTTTCGCCCAGATCAAGAGGAGAAGCCAGATAATCCCAAACCGAAACCTAAAATCGGACCACCTTTAGAGTCTCCTTATCTTCAAAAGGTTGTGGTAAATATGTGGACACCATTGATAGCGAAAAGAAAACCTCCTCCTCCATTACCGAACCTAGACGAACTTGACGAGCCGTATGAGGAAGATCCTCCCGTGCCAAAACCTCCTCCTCCACCACCTCCACCTCCTCCACCTAAAAAGAGGTTACCACGTTCATTCTGTGACAAGATTGCAGGAGTCATGGCAGTAGAGCCATACTGCTCAGAACAGACTATAACCGCCAGTGTCTTGCCGGCCAGCAGAAAACATCGCGGATCAAAGCAAATCATACAAGAAAAAAAAATTTTCGGCATGGCTTCAACGAAAGAAAAAAAACACCGTCGGAAAAAGCCGACGGCACCGACCACTGGGATGTGGAACGCACAATACATGATAAATGGCGTTTGCACGGTTAACAATAAGACCGTGTATTTATTAGGCAGGGTTTCGATACTACCCCCACTTGGAGAACTCATTCACGGTGGATACAGGTTATTGAATCACGAATATGTCAATATACACTGCGGTTTCCGCGGGAACTTGCCGCCTAGGAGCTCCGACCCTTGCGACTGCGGAGAGAAATGGACTGATACAGTGTTCCAGTACTTAAGACGGACCAAATGTTACTGCGGTCATCATTATGACTACGGCAATGAAGGTACGCTCTCGCCGGAAGACTTGCCATTTTTCCAAAAACCTACGCGCCACACTACATTTCAATTTAACTACGCAACAATATTTGACTTAGATCCGAAAAGTATTCATGTTGGGAAGGAATTCAAAAAATTGTGGGATACAGACAGCATGTTACATGTCGACGATGGCACTCAAGACAAAGACAAGAAGAAATCGAAGAAAAAGAAGAGGTCGGATTCTACTACATGTTTAGGGGAGAATCCGAAGGCCGACGACTATTTAAGATGCGCTTTGCGGTTGATGAGGCGTGTCAATATAGCGGCTAAACTGCCTGAACTGCATTTGGTGCCGGAGCTCCAGGAGTGGATGCGTCGACGCCTGTTCGGGCCTCTGTCTGAAGAGCAAAAGACCGAACTATTGCTCAAGAGCAACGTGTATTGGGCAATGTTCTCAAGGTTTGCTTCGAAAGGATACCCGCACGTCAGCGTGCCCCAGAATAAACAATTCATGGGGCTAACGGACTGGAATCACAAGGAGGACTTGAAGAAAAAGTTCTTAAGGTTCTCGAAGACGTACAAATTGGATATGTACAGAGCGCATGCTGATTACGTCAACATGATGTGGCCGTCGATGTTTCAGGCACAGTGCCCTGACAAGAGATTCCGTCAGATTTTTTTCGCGTACTTGTCTTCTCAAATGAATGACATACAGTTCTGTCATCCTTATAGCTCGTTCGAGACTGCATTACGAATTAATGCAATCAAAAAGCGATACCTATGTATACCCGCAGGTGCCGCTGATATAGAGCCCTAGAAGATTTTTTAATTTTTCCATGAATAAAATGTGTTACAGGTACGTTCTTACATTTTTATTTTTTTTATTTCCCTATTACTAATAGGAGGAAGTAGGTATAAAAGAAACATATTTCATAGATAATTTATAATTTAATGTAAAAGGTTTAATGTATACCAAGTCGTGGGTATATTTACATGAAGTTATGGCTTAAAATTAACTTTCACTGTAGCACAACTAAGTTGCAGAATGTGTGAGTTGCAAATCTTAATTTTCAAGGTACATTGTCAAAGATAAGTATTATATTTTCTATAATAATCCACTATAATACTCCAAAGATATTAAAAATAAATTTCAATTACATACCTCATTTTTCTTAACATTAGCTTAGATTATTATAATACAAGTCTTATTTCAAATGTATAACGTTTAAAATACAACACTAAGACTACCGTAGAGGGGTGTTTCCTGCTACACTATAGTCTCTAAGGGATATTCAATCGTCTTTGGTATCATTGTTATAGAAGAAACAAACATTGTCGACACGTGACGAACAGTTTACCCAGATTTAAGGCGCATTTACGTAGAGCGAACACTGTAACAGAGCTTTAGTGAACATTCGCTGCGAAGTCCTAACGAAATCATCGAATGTTCCAATGTTCGGAACAGTTCTTTACACATCCTGTTACAATGTCCGGTGATCCGCGAACCTATGCTTTTACAAGAATACTGACATAAATCGAAATGTTAAAATCATTTAAAGCATCCATTTTGTTAACAACTAATTAATGAAACATAACAAAATTAAAGACAAATGGCAAATGGAACAATTGTGATACAAAATGTTAAACAGACATAACAAATTCATTCGTCACATATATTTTAAATATGAATAAATTACTTGAAATGCAAATAAAACATTGTACTTACATATTTCAACGTATTGAGTGCTCAAATAATAAAATGATTGTGCAAAGTTATTCTATCAAACATCAAATGAAGAATGAAGAGTAGGTACATTTATTTTCATCTCATTGGTTTGTGCGAGATTTTAAAAATGTTAAGAGAAAATAGAATATCTATAATTACTAATAATAAACGATCAAATCTATTTGCACTGAACAAGTTGAATGCCCGGCTTGGAGGGATTCGGGGTAAGTTGGTCCACTCGCTACAAAACTCTACAGTTGAGTATACATTCCGCTTTTTTAGCATTAACACATTAAAATGTACCCGATGACAGGTTCCAATAAAACTATCTACCTACTATATAAATAGGCAGGTTAAATTATTATAGGTGGTCTGAAAAATTGAGCCCAATTGCACAGTTGTGTTAAGCTAAAATACCCAATGTGTTATAACTGTCAAAATTTAATCTTTTGAGGTACTTTTAAATGTTACGATTAAAAAGTATTCGCAGCAATTAATACACCTTTGTTCAGATTTTAAGCTCTAACATGGGACTACACTTATATCGTTTTCCTATAATCATTAATTATGGGTAGAATCTACATTTGCCCTGAATTCGCTCTGCAAATGCAAACAAACAAAGCCAACGATCAGGACTAAGTAAAGACCATCCATTGCAATCACGATACAGAATTTGGCGTGAAAGTTGATTTGAGCGCCATCTATACTTTTGGTAATGAACTAATATGAGATAGTTTTACTGGACCTGACCTTTACATTAGATCTGCAGTTCTTGATGCGAGTGCGGAGAGGGGTGTGAAGAATTATGCGAAGGGTGAGGCGGAGCAGGGTGTGGGGCCCTCTGCTGCAGATGCACTAAAGCTGACAGCAGGCGTGTGTTAGCTTCATCCAAAGCTGCTATACGATGTTCTTGAGCCTCGATGACCCGCTGCTTGTGGGACAACGCCGCCGCCATCTTGCGTTGTTCGCGTCGTAATTCCTCTTCGACGCAGATCAACCTGAAGGTAAGATTAGATCTGTTGAAGAGATTGTAGAGAGATTTAGAAGAGAGTTGAGTTTTTATTTTTGGTTTAGTCAAGCAGGCGTTAATACATATTTTGACAGCGTTCGTCTCATTGTGAAATTGATTTGATTGGCTAATTTAATCTTGTTATAATAATAATTGTAAGTAATAATAATAATAATAGTTGTTGTAAGTTGTAGTGTAATAATTTGTTTAATGTTTGCAATAAAGCGTTCATCTAATAATTAATTAATTTGGAATAAAATTTAAAGCGAATAAATAATTTGTTACATATGAAATATTACATATGATTCTTATTACACAAATATTTTACAACTTGGTGCGCTTTTTTTCGTTCTTAGTAAAATGTGTTTACATTTACATTGTAAATTGTTCAAACATAACGAAGTACAATATTAGATACTTTTTAAAAGTTCAGTTATTGTTCTGAATATACTTTTCATGAAAAGGGCTTATGTAACTGGTATTTTTTTTTACAAACCTTGTTATTTTAGTAATATTTTGGTTTTTATGATATGTGACACATATGATTTTGGGCACTTTTCAACAGTCTACATATCTTTATCGTAATATCACGTAGATATAGTTAAAATTTTAATATGCTGACGATTCGAGCATTATTTATCTAGAGCGAGTGTGGCTCAGCGGGAACTCGGGCGCCTTTCGATCCGACGCACCCGGGTTCGAATCCCGACTCGGCCTTGCACCAATGACTCATAGTTAAGTGCAGATTTTGCACGCTAACTCTAAAACGGTGAAGGAAAACATCGTGATGAAACCCGCTTACGCGCTTTGGAGTGGTAGGCTCTGGCCGTGGTTGTAATACCACCCACCGAACAAAGCCATGCTGTCAAACGACCTAGTCGTGTTTCGGGATGATGTTCGGTGAACCATCGGGGAGACGGGTCTGAGAAGCCGCTCAACTGCCGTCTCTCTCTAGATCTATGTGCTTCATTTTAGGCCACATCATCGCTTCACATCAGGCGAGATAGTGGCCAAACATAGATCTATTCGGCGTAAAGAAAAAAATATGCAAAGGGTTTGAGGTTACATGAAGACTTGTATTTAGTAAAAAGCCTGTTGTGTTAAATTCACAGACAAATACCAGAAGAGTATAGAACAAACCTGGATATAATGGCTTTCATTTTTGCATCTGTGTGATCTTGACCAGGCTCAGCCGGGCCCAGTCTCCCCCGGAGTAATTCCACCGAACATTTTAGCCTCTCGATTTCTCGTTCATACTGTGAAATACGTATAACAGATCGTTAATAACATTATTTAGGTATGCAAAACAAGAATAAAAATATGAGATAGAGTAGCACATTGTTGCAAATTGTTGTCTAAGCAAGTACCATCACAATGCACATAGATGGATCAAATATATCACAAGCATCTATGGCCTTTGCTTTATTTGAGTACATGTGACAATAAAAATTACTTTTACAGAGCCAAAGCACATAATATTTAAAGTTTTGGGCATTGCTAGGGAGACGTGACCGTGGGTGACGGTACCGTCTTGTCAATTATTCCATAAAACAAAAAAATAAGAAAAAGAAGTATTAACTTGGTATTAACCTGTTCAATAGTTCGGTGATGCTTAGTGCGCCGTCGTCCCGTAGTGTTGTACAGAGTATCTTCCATCTCGTCGGAGCTGTCTGTAAGCTCCCGCGCAGACTCTAAGCTCAACCGACGCTGTAGCTTGTCTCGCCCGCTCGTCGTTACCTCTCGCTCGCTCCGCGCTCCGCTCGCTTCGCTCGATTGCGACTCACGAGGAAACACGTTCCTAGAAGGAGATTCCCGTCTCTCTCTAACCCCGTAGTACTCTTGATGCCTCTCCAAATCTTCGTTGAGTCTACTGCTCGAAACTTTCGCACCGGAATATGTCCTATCTAGAGGATAGTTCACTTCGGGAATCGCTGTCTCCGTCATTGAGTACTTTTCGGGCGAGCTTTTGGAATTCTCCATGTTGTAAAGCGCCTTCTGGCTTCGAGATATCTGTAGCCTGTACATCTCTTTGTTCACTTCTTCGACGTTGGACTCGGATCTACTCATCGGGTAGCCGGAATCGGTAGAGATGTGATGCGGCTTGCTTTCGTATAGAGATTCGCCTCTTTGACCGAAATGTTTCAAGTTGAGTTGGTTCTGATTGGTGGAATATGAGAGCATCGGGTTCGTTCTGGGCATTCGAGTCTTGCTGCTTTTCCTGAGACTGGGCGAGTTACTCGACGATTCCTCGTCGCGATTTCTTGGCGAGTTGCTATGGTTACTCCTCTGGTATACTTCCTCGTACGTACAGTTGTCTCTGGTGAGTTTTCGGTGGGTGTGGTTGCGGTTCTGTTGGTCATAGTTTCTACTATCCTCGTTGAAGTTAGTAGAACCCTCTTCCGAGTTTGTTTCAACGTTGTCTGTGCTCAGACCCTCCTCATCGATGGATGAACTGGATGAGCCGCAAGGGCAACGCTTTGAGTTTCTATTCTCATTGTTGTTTTTCTTCTCCTGCGATTGACGGTTGTCGTCCATGTTGTAGACCGGATTCGTGAACACGAGAGGAGCTACTTTCGGAATGTTCGCGTTGCTGTTGTTCTGAGTGTTATCTGCCGTCGTGAAGTTTTGGATGCCATACTTCTGGATGTCGTATTCGATCTTCTGTTGCACCGGGCTCTTCGGGTAGAATTTCTCCTTGCTGTCATAATACTGCTTGTCTCTCTGTTTTTGGTAGTTTAGCTGCGAGTACCTGCTCATCTGCTGACCGCCGTTCTCGTAAGGTTGGTGGTGATGCGTCGTGTTTTCGATGGGACTTGAGCTTTGGCTGTATGTTGCGATGCTTTGATAGCCTGAACTGGCGACATTGGAAAGACCACTGATGGAAACATTGGACCCGTTATTAGTGTAATTCGTTTTATTTCCATTGATGACGTTATTGTTGTTGGACTTCGACTGACATAAGTTCTTCTTGTTCATGACTTTATCGTCGACCAAGTCTGAATCATCGGCGTATTTCAACAGGTCCGATAGCTCTTCCAAAGTAGCAGTTTCTTTCATAATATTCTGCATATCGCTGGGGCAGTAGTTATGGTTGATGCTATCACTGCTCGGAGATCTTTCCGTGCTGTTGTAGTTAGAATTGTGGTAGTGAGTCTGCTGGTTGTAGTTGTTAGGTTTGTAGCGATCTTGGAATCTGCGTTCGAGGCTTTCGTTGACGCCATTGCTTATGCCTTTAGGGTACTGATCCGATCCAAAGCCTATTTGTACGACCTTTAAATTGACGCAATGTTCCTGATTATTGTACTGAGAGCTGTATCTATCAGGATTGACGCTTTCCCGCTGGACTGGACTGGATGTGTACCCGTTTCTAGGCAAAGTCGCCGATCGGAGGTTGAAACTGGGAGATTTGGAGACGCCGACGTAAGTTCCTTTGTACTTGGATTCCTCGGCGTTGGATTTGGAAGGGCTGATGTTGAATTGCACGCCGTTTTTGTTCATGATGGGCGAGCTGTGAGCGAAGTTGTTGGGTTGTCCGTTGGTCGCCGGCTCGGGGTTGGGTTGCTTCGTCGGCGTTGAGTTGCACGTGGGGTCATTAAATCTGTATAAATATGACTATTATAGTGACAATACTTCCTGTTATTGTAATGTATTTAATACCTATTTATTTTAATGTTTATGTATGGTTATTGTGTTTTAATTGTATTTTATGTACTAAGTTTTATTTACTTATTTATTCATGTGTATGCTATGTAATTCATTAATGTAAAGTATAAAGAAATTTAAAACAACGTGAAAAATAATAGACGTTGTTTGTTGTCCCTGCACGTTTGTCTGGAAGAGACCGCCAATAGGGGATCGGACAGTAATCAAGAAAAAATCTAAAATGTAGTTAGAACGAATGTTCGTCGAACCAGAAAGATCAGTCAATCAATATTTTTGTGAAATAATAATGATTTATATTTTTAAATCAATAAATAATTCTGACATTTTTAATCTGTTCTTCATCTCAAACGAAATAACAATCACAGCGCATGACGTCATTAGTAGGCAAATGCCGTGAGTCAAGCTTGTGTTTATTTTACGTTTTTGCTTTTCATAAAATGTATTTTTGCAAATTTTTTCGTTCTATTACTACAATATAGTCTCCAAACTTCCCAAAACGTATTAGAGTCTCTTTGCAAGTTTTATTTCGAAGAGTTTGTCGTTTTATACCTACATATGACATCACAAATTTTGAGGTGACCTTTTGCGCGGCAATATTTGAAACATAATATTTAAACATAGTTTTAGGTACTTTTACATCGTTATTTAATTAAATTAGTATTTTTCATGGCTATGTATATTCATTGTAGTTAATTTAAAACAAAACTTTCTGAAAAGTTGTCCGATACCCTATTGTTACATTTCTGTTAAGTAGTATGTTGTCTCTGTGTGTGTTTATTAGAGAGTTATTATATTTCATTTTTTATTTCAATTCTTGAAATCGTATCTCATTATCACTGCTAGACAATGTCCGCTGACAGCTGAATACAGATACTTACAGAGGTTTTTCGACTCTGTAAGCCAGGCGCGAACGAAGGTCGATACAATTAAGATAGTCGGTTATGTTACTTACCTAAAGATATTGTCAGAAGCCGGCGGTGCAGGTCCGATATCATTGCTCACAAGCCTCTTGCTGAGTTCGTCCAATATGTCAGTGAGTGGATCCAGCTCCTGTTAAAGAATAATGTATTTGTTTAGTAAATTTGTCTTTCTTGTATGTGCACTTGAGACATAGTGATACTTGACGGTGAGAAGGACATCTTATTGTGCTGTGAAGTTACCAGTATCTTTGCCGCTATCATGCTGATGTGGTTATTGAGGTCGTGTGAAGTGTGTTACCTACTATAACAAAAAGTGTTACGCTTGCCGCCATCTTGTTTTTTTTGTTTATGGCATGCCGAATAAAAAAGGATGAGGCTTGCTTTTTTGTTTATGGCATGCCGAATAAAAAATTTGAATGTTTATTTAATTATTTATTTAATAGATTTGCACAAAATGGAACAAGGAATGACTTTATGCTATTTAGCATTATTTACCAGTCTTCCAGGACGTGAAAGAAATATAGTGGTGTATTGTTTTTTTTTTCTTTTGTTACCTCAGAACTCCGTAATTTATAAGCCGATTTGAAAAATTCTGCGTTGGGTTCAGTATACCTACAATGTGGTCCCATATACATTTCATCGATATTTGATCTTCGACTTCGAAGATACATCGGAATCGAAGTCGGTTTTTTTTGTCATAAAATAAATTATGTTTTTCGCATGTCGCCATCTTGCTTTTTTGTTTCTCGCATTCGTTTTTGCTTGCCGCCATCTTGTTTCCTGGTTCGTTCGGACACTTACCTGTATCTTATTCGCAGGTAGCTTCGGCAGGCTATCGACGAGTAGATTGTGTAGGGTTGCCAACTGCTTCCCGAGGTCAACGTGTGGCGCCCACTCGGGGTCGGCCTCCACTGCCGGAGCCGAGTGCCGCGAGCCTTCGGAAATGTTGGAGCCCTGCGATGCTGACGAGTTGCGCTTGCTGCCGTCTTGTTGCGGCTGCGGAGGCTGCGGAGGCTGGTCTTGAGGGCGCGTCTGTGAATTAAAAAGGATTACAATTTTAATGATTTAAAAATGAAAGTGTAACTGCAATTTAGGGATCGTCCATTAAGCACATAAGGCTCGAAAGGGGGGAGGGGGTCGGAAAAATCACGATATATCACAAGGGGGTAAGGGGTTATGAGATATCACATTTATTTCTATTTTCGTTGAACGCGCGATTTTTTTTTTCTGAAAGGAAAGCAGCGCGTGACCTTGTTGCCTGGCAACGTTCAGAATCAACCTGCAACCTTTATGTTTGTCCTATAGTTAAAAATAATATTGTTTTTTTTTATACATTTTGTACTGGGTTAATTTTTTTTTGTATGGAAATGTCCTCTTACAGTTACATGCAACTGCTCGCGACGTTTGTCACGTTATTCCAGAAGAAGGAGTTCTAAAATTTTCGAACCAGGAGTCTATTTCAGAACCTCTTACGTGTTGTAACGGCTTGTATACTTACTGCATTCCAAAAGTTGTGATGACTCACCGAAATAGCTCTAAGGAAGGCCTTCATATTAGGAGCTTCTTGTTCCAGGAAGTCGTTCAGGAACTCCATGAAAGCCTCCTTCCCTTGGAACCGAGTGAAGTTGGCCAGCGTCTGCAGCGTCTTCGCGACCAACGTCAAGTTACGCGCCGCGCGCTCGTTCGGGTACTCTAAAATAATGTTAGATCAATTAGCATTAGCAGCATAAATAAGCTGCTAAATTTATATTAGCATTAATCAAATGAATTGTAGTTGCGAAATTCAATGAATGCTAATGCATTCATCGCTTAGCACACTTCGCATCGCTTAGCATGCTGCGCGAATGCGAACTGCGTCGGGCATTTGGTAATGCTAATGCCGTTGCAGTATGTAATAATGAAATTTGGCATGAAATTGTGGATTCACAACTGCGAAATTTCATATTAACAATTAGCATCGCAATAGCACATATGCTAACGAGCAATATTTCATATGCTAATGAAATTAATGCAAAGTAGCAATTATTTCCATTACTACTCTGAAATAACCAGTGTCAGTTCAAATTCAAAGTTCAAAAGTTTTTTATTCAATTTTGGTATTATAAACGCACTTCAATTTATTACAATGACTTTACCACCGCATCGGAAAAAGAACCTCTACTCAGAAGACAAGGTATGAAACTAAGAGGCATTTTTTTCAAAACTTTTATAACAATATTTTTTAAAACAATAAGAATGTATTGTACATACTGACCTTCTGTAAAAAAATTACTCTAAATTACAGTGAAAACCGTAACAAAATCCGTTGCGTAGTTTAGAAGAAGTAAGCGGAGAAACGGAAATGAGAACGCTGATAGCGACTTTGTTTTATAAAATCTATGCTATTAATTTGTATCTATTATTTTAGTATTGTAGTTTATTTTATTGACATTGTTTGTCTTTATCATTATTGTAGACCTCCTCGTCTTTAACATTTTGATAATTATCTAAAGGTTCCCGACCCGGCCCTGCACCAATGACTTATAGTTAAGTGCAGATTTTGCACGCGCGCTCTAAAACGGTGAAGGAAAACATCGTGATGAAACCCGCTTACGCGCTTTGGAGTGGTAGGCTCTGGCCGTGGTTGTAATACCACCCACCGAACAAAGCCATGCCGTCAAGCGACTTAGTCGTGTTTCGGGATGATTCGGTGAACCATCGGGGAGACGGGTCTGAGCAGCCGCTCAACTGCCGTCTCTCTCTAGATCTATGTGCTCCATCTTAGGCCACATCATCGCTTCACATCAGGCGAGATAGTGGCCAAACATAGATCTATTAAAGGTAAAAAAAAGGTTGCCTGGAAGAGATCGCTTTTAGCAATAAGGCCGCCCATTGTAACAATTTCTTTAATTGTTTTTGTGATGTCCTTAATTTAATGTTTGCAATAAAGCGTTTATCTATTTATCTATACGTAAACAATATCACACACGGAAGCCGTAGGTATAGCAGCTTACATTATGTGATTTGTTCAAGTTCAACCGTATGAATAGCATACGAGATTACAGTGGTGCCTAGTAATACTCTAAGTCATTCAAGAGGCTCATTACGCACATGATTGCCGACCGAGCTATAATTTAGCTATGAAAAGGCAAGAATTGACAAAAAGAAGTTCATTATATACCGAGATCAGATTATGTACTATTCATAAAAGACATAGAGTAAAGTAGCTGAGACATCTTAAGAAAAAAAGAATCTAGAAAATCAAGAAGCTGATTACGGGGCATGAGATTGTCGACCGGGCTGTAGTTAGCTATGAAAAGGCAAGAATTGACAGCGTTTCATCATATACTGAGATCATATATAGAGCGAGTGTGGCTCAGCGGGAACTCGTGCGCCTTTCAATCCGACGCACCTGGGTTCGAATCCCGAATCGGCCCTGCACCAATGACTTATAGTTAGTGCAGATTTTGTACGCTCGCTCTAAAACGGTGAAGGAAAACATCGTGATGAAACCATCTTACGCGCTTTGGAGTGGTAGGCTCTGGCCGTGGATGTAATACCACCCACCGAACAAAGCCATGCCGTCAAGCGACCTAGTAGTGATTCGGGATGATGTTCGGTGAACCATCGGGGAGACGGGTCTGAGCAGCCGCTCAACTGCCGTCTCTCTCTAGATCTATGTGCTCCATCTTAGGCCACATCATCGCTTCACATCAGGCGAGATAGTGGCCAAACATAGATCTATTAAGAGTAAAAAAAAAAAAAAACGATATTCATAAAAAAACTAAATAAAGTAGTAGGTATGTTCGGTGGAATTGAATTCGACATTTTTCCGAAATATATGTACTCAGTCCATGCTTTAGAATAAATCTACAGCGTAAACTTAAAACAATAAAAATAAGAACCGGCATGTACAAGAATTAAACACATAAATTAAAGGACATGGGACAGTCCACCAAACCCGTACTGGGCCAGAGTGGTGGCCCACGGCCCGTGTCCCAGCAGTGGGAACGTGATGGGCTGATGATGATGTGGCTTTGTTGATGATTTCTTACCATGTGTGATTCCAAAGAGGCTGGGGGAGAGTATAGCCGGGCAGAGGAAGCGAAGGAATATCGAAGCGCTGATCAAGTTGTCTGAGATGTCTTCTCGGCCCATTGAGGTCAACCTATAATGCACATACAAAATTATATTACTGGGCATTATGAGACTCAACAGCTTATTGTCTCAGGGTGACGAGCGCAGTACAACGCCGCGCAGGATTTTGCAAAACAAAGTTCTGGGTGGTGCTGTTATAGTTATGGGCTGGCGTACTACTTACCATCAGGCAAACGACCAGCTCGTCTCGTCATTCAGTTACATAAAAAACAATATGTATATATATATATAAGAGTTTTGTATTGCAATATATGTACATATTATATATATATATATATATATATATATATATATATATATTGCAATACAAAACTTTTCATTGTTATGGTACTGGGCATTAAGAGACGAGCCACCGTCTCTCATCTATCACCAATAGTCAACAAGAATTCGTAATAGATTAAAAAAATAATCTAAAACCCACGTTTATTGGATTCAAAATGCTTTGTCATCTATTTGTGAGCTACCCTGAAAGTTTCAGACGGATCTAATCGGAAAGTGCTCGAAATTTCAGTTGCAAGATTCCACCCGGAACGACAGACAGACAAACAGGAAAGTGGCTTAATAACAAGATTTTTGTTAAAAATTTATTTTTTAAGACAAGCTTTTAACAAATTCGTAATCGGAACCGCGATCAGCTTAAAATGAGCCCAAACACTAGTAGCACAAACTAGTACTACAAGTTGTAGTAGTCTACGATTATCCGTCAAGGAGGTCCATCGCCCACCATCCGTCTTCATCAAAGACAAAGTAATATTTTATCTTTGGTCTTCATCATCAGAATCAGATCAGCTGGCTGTCATTATATTGCATTGTCATCGGACTTTGACAAGTATGCAAAATTTCAACTCCGTAGGATAAGAGAAAGTGGTTCTGATTCAACTGATTCAACTTGCAAGATTTGAAATTGCAAGTTAAATAAAAGCTTGTAAAACGTGGTAAAATACCTTTCTCTGAAAGTAGCAAAGCAGTCCCTCAAAGGCGGCGGGAACCGCGGCGCCGATGAGGATATCGACCTCCAGGCCAACGTGACGGCATCCCTCAGCGCCGCTTGCTGCCGGCGCAGGGCCGCGCCGCTGCCGGCGCGCAGCGGATCCACTTCGCACTCCGTGGCGCCGGGGCCGGCGGCTGTTGCTACGGCCTCGCCGAGAGTGTCCTGCAAATGGGAACATTGCTTTAAGGCCTTGTGTCCACCATATCCAAACATAATACATTTTCTCTTGCAGTATGTCTTGTAATGTAATAATGTAATAATGTGTACCTTGTATATGTATGTTTGTGTAGGCATTCAGTATGTTGCTGTTGTTTTGTATCTATTATTTAAGTTTATGTTATTGATACTATTTATTCAAGTTTGGAAACTATCGTGAGTCGAAATATTCATTATAAATATAAACGGCTACACTCGCGTTATAATTATGTCGGAGTTATATATTTATAATGGACATTGTTTATGTTTATATTATTATTGTAGACCTTAAATCCCCGTTTTTAACATATTGATAATTCCTCTCCATTCAAAGGTTGCCTGGAAGAGATCGCTTTTAGCGATAAGGCCGCCCATTGTAACACTTTCTTTAATTGTTTTTTATGTAATGTCTGTAATTTAATGTTTGCAATAAAGCGTTCATCTATCTATCTATCTATCTATGTCCTCTAGGACGAGAGGGTTGATGGTTAAAAAAAATCGACGAGTGTGTCTTAGTGTCAATATCTTTATAATATTTTTATCTATCTTGGGCGATTGGCAGCATTGAGCGTGAGCAAAGTTGCAAAAGTTTGCACTGGTTTGAAATAATGCACGAGTCTCTAATTATATGATAAACTAACTGCGCCCCGCGGTTTCCCGGGATAAAAAATAGCCTATGTGCTATTCAAAGTCCTAAAGTACCTACATACCAAATTTCATCAAAATCGGTTTGGTAGTTTTTGCTTGAAAGAGTAACAAACATACATTCATACATTCTCACAAACTTTCGCGTTTATAATAGTAGGATATTCAACGTTGAAACTCAGTATACAAAGTATTAAATCTAAACGTTAGTGATGCCACAGAATAATTTATAGTACACGGTGATGCCGAGTATTCCTAAGGACTTACCATGTGGGCAAAATAGAGTCAGATCTGCGCGGACCATGAAGCCAACACAGGTAACGGTAACTACTAACCTGCAAGTACTGATCTCCAACCAGCTTCAAGTAAGCTTCCATGCTCTTAGTGGCCAGTGAGTTTCCGCGGAAGGTGAGAGAGTGGTCGCCCGTCCGACGCACGTCCAAGGCTACCACGTCAGCCAGGTACCGCGGTGCTAACCCCGCGCCAGCCATGCACAGAACCAACGCGCAGCCGATGTCTTCTTTCGCTTTCACTCCTGAGAGAAGTTTCGTTAAGTTATTATTATTCCAAAACCAAAATCTGTCATTTGTATGCTAGAATACTAGGTACGTATAAGCAGGCCTAGCGCACTCCGCACTGTAGGTACGAAGCTACAAGTACATAGCCGGACACCGACGGCGGGTCGCGCCTCGTTATACGTGCCGCGTCAGAAGAGATAAGAGCTATGCGATAGAGTGGCGCTTTGTAGGTTAATGTGACTGGTAGGTATGCAGCGCTACGCGAGCTGAATTGAATTTTATTGCGTCATAGTAAGAGTCGCTATTTGTTTAAATTTCTTTGTGGAGTGATGCTTCTATCCCTTAGTATTCTGTGGTATAATGTATATAAGGTACTCAGGTCTCAGGTTAATTTATTGGCATTAGTATTCAGTCTGCAAGCAGACGTGCAAATATTTTAAATTTATTCATATGACAAATATCTATAATTTCCTTAATACTATATCTCGAATGCGGGAGGCCGTCTGGGTATAGCTCCACAGCTTTGCCAGTTATTCTGCTGCCAAGCAGTAGTGCGCAAGCATTAGTGTGTTCCGGTTTGAAGGGCATCATTGTAGCCAGCGAAATTACTGGGCATATAAGACTTAATATATGATGTCTCGGAGTGATGAGCGCAATGCAGTGCTACGCAGTTTTTTTATGGTATATATTATATATTACAAGTTCTGGGCAGTACTCCAATTGTTATGGGCAGGTGTGGCGCTTACTATCAGGTAAATGACTTGCTCGTCTCATCATTAAGTACCATAAAAAAGGCGACATTTAATAATAACTGGTTCCAGATATTCGTTGCTTCCTGTAGTGCCTCTTCAGCTAATCTTGAAACCTCGCTTAATGGTGCAACGGTAGCTCGTCTACGTTCTGGTTGCATTTAATACTGAGTTGATAAAAGGACAACACTTACCAATAACGGGTTCCAGATATTCGCAGAGCTTCCTGTAGTGCCTCTTCAGGTAATCCAGGAACCTCGCGTAGTGGTCCAATGGTAGTACGTCAACGCTCTGGTAGCGGCACTTGATGCGGAGCGCGGGGGTGGGGGGCGCGGGGGTGCGGCCGCCGGGGGACTGCGGCTTGTCGCCCTCCGCCAGCGGGTACCACCGCTCGTTGAGGTATCGGGACGATACGTCGTCGACCGGTATACGCACTGTTCCTGTAATGGAGAGTCAGATAAGAACGTGGTTCTATATGTATATATATACGTCCACGTCGGCCAATAATATGTCGCGCCTTAGTGGCTGAATCCGAGAGAGAGAAAGCCCAAATCCCATGAGAGAATATCGAGTCCCGGCAGTAGGAATTGATGTTGACGCTGGTTGGAGATGTGGATTGAGCAAAAATTTATTTAATAAGAATATTTTTTTGAAAAAAAAAAATACAATGTATCGTCTTCATGACTAAACTTATATTTATTGTTTTTGTTATTCTTTTCATAAAGGGCTAAATCAATTTCGATAAAATTTATCACCAATTGACCACCTCTGATGTATGACCTACCAAACAAAAAAAAGAATCATCAAAATCAATTAATAATTGGCGGAGTAAACGCGTAACAAACATACAAAAAAAAACATGGCCATAATCCACCACGTAGCCCAGTGCGAGTTGGTGGATGTCACATGTCCATTAATTTTTGTGATAAATTCTTGGATATGCCGGTTTCTTCACGATGTTTTCCTTCACCGTTTTTAGAGCTAGTGTTAAATCCGCACATAACTTAAGAAGGTGAGTGGTGGGCCAGCGGGATTCGAACTCGGGTGCGTCGAATTGAAAGTCGCACGTTCTCCCACTGAGTCACACTCGCTCTAATATTGTTACTTACCAACAAGCGCATGTTTGTCTCGTTTCCTGGACCGTCTCTCTGGCTCTCTATACACGTTCACATGAATCGCTTTAACCGCCGGCAGGCCACTGAACTCATACACCTCGCCCCAGAAGCACAGCTCTGTCTTCAGCTTTGATGATGATCTGAAAGATAGCAAAAGCATTTATTAATAACCGTCTTAGGAAGATAAATAACGCAGTTATCCGTATTTTAAAGAGAGCAATAATTTATTTTATTTATTTATTTTATTTTATTTTATTTTTTTTTCGGAAAACGCTGGGCATTATGAGACTGAACAGCTAATTGACTCAGGGTGGACGAGCGTAGTGCAGCGTCGCGCAGGATTTTACAAAACAAAGTTCTGGGTAGTGCTGTTATTGTTATGGGCTGGCGTATTACTTACCATCAGACAAATGATCAGCTTGTCTCGTCATTCAGTTACATAAAAAAAGCTAGTTACAAAACATTGATAATGTAAGTAAATACTAATAGCTAATTAAAAGTTTCCACTTATAAATAACTAAGTAGGTATAGAAGTACATAATTCTTGGGTATTGCAACTACGGCCATCATAGGCATCATACATTTATTTCTTTTCAAGTTTTCGCTAGGTGTGCATACGAGTACCTACATACACGGGGCGTTATGGCGGCACGATTAATTTAAAAAGGCAGAAAAAATATGCATGCGCTATGGAATCGTTGGCACAAGCCGCGCGACAAGCCAATTGGCCAAAGTACTGCGTAGCACTGCAATGCGCTCGAAGCATCAGATATTAAAGTCTCATATGCCCAGTAATTTCGCTGGCTACAATGCCAATGGCCACATTTCACAGTAATGCTTGCTCACTACTGCTTGGCGGCAGAATAACTGGCATAGCGGTGATACCTCAGATGGCATCCAGCATACGAAAGACCTCCTACCAAGCGTAAAATGTCTTAAAAATAGGTAGTATGTGAGACGGATTAAGGATTGGAAGTATCGGCAAAACTTTCGTATTTACGGGGTTCACGAAGGTTTCCTCAACATAGGCTATAGTCGCTCACCTCGCATACAACGTGTCGTCAAGCAGTATCTCGCAGTAATATCTCTTCTTGGGCGGGATCGCCTTCGCTTCAAGCAGCCACAGTTTGACGGTGCGCTCAAATCTGCGCACGCGCACCTCATCCGGCCGAGCCGCGGTCCGCAAGCTGGGATAACAATAAGAAAAACAGAATCTATATTAATCTATACTAATATTATAAAGACTTAAAATTGTACATGTATGTTTGTAAGAGAAAATCTCTGGAACTACCGATCCGATTCTGAAAATTATTTCTCTGATATAGAAAGCTATACTATCGCCGAGTCATATAGGCTATATTTTATTATTTCCACGCAACCGAAATGGACATTTGTTAGTAGTTAAATAAGTTCCATTTCAATTAAAACAATAATATTGGGTTTACAATAAGATAGTGGACCTTTGCCTAGCAGTGAGATGGCGCATGTTGCATAGTAAATAATAATTAATCATCAGCCTCTGTGGTGTAATGGTTGGCAGGGTTCGATTCCCACGACGGAGCAAGTATTTGTTTCGTGTCTGGGTGTAGTGGGACCACGGTCCTAGTAGTTCCTGGTTCTCTAGATAGAGAATCCTAGTTAAGGCCAGGATCTATGTTTGTGATCGTTGACGTATTTGTGTATTTATTTAAATAAGCTCTCTTTCATTTAAAACAATAATATTGGGTCTACAATAAGATAGTGTATAGAAAGAGGATATGCCCAGCAGTGGGATGCCGTACGCTGATTATAAATAATAATGAATGCACTCCAATCGAATAACGGGATGTCTTCTCAAAGAACAGCAGGTCAAAATGAATATTTACGAGATAGAAAGACACAAAATACATACAATAGAATAGTTTTTAATATAACACCACACATAAACAAGGAAAAGAAAAATTACAATTTGTCGTCAGAGTTTTTGTGTTGTATTGTGTCACAATAGGCGGTCTTATCGCTCAAAGCGATCTCTTCTATACAACCCAGAAGTGGAGGACAGTAAAAAATATACAGACAAATGAAGCAACACGTACAGTAAAATCTGTAATCTGTAATCATGAATTAGATTCCTTTCTTCTAAAATGGTAGGTACGTATCATTTTAGAACCAGCCGGCCTACCCACTGGTCCCTCAAGCACTAATCGTATATCGTTTAACACTTCACTGAGATACGGTCCAATTACTGTCGAAGACAAGAAAACGAATTATTCTCATTCATTTACAACAAAATATAACCACAAATTAAGATAAACTTTCATGAGAATAGATGGCACCACAAGAAACTGTCGCAGTGAATCTCTTGATCTGAGCTCAACATGACAAATGATCGGCGCTTGAGGGACTTATGGGTAGGCCAGCTGAGTAAGGAAATCAGTTAAGTTAGGAGAATTTCAATAAGTAATTATAACAATTCACGTCACGTTAAGAGCAAGTGTGGCTCAGTGAGAGCATGTTCACACATGCTCTCACTGAGTCACACTTTCAATCCGACGCAACCGAGTCCGAATCCTGCTGGCTTCACACCACTGACTTTCTTACTTTATGTGCGGATTTAACACTCTCTTTAAAAACAGTGAAGGAAAACATCGTGAGGAAATGTCCAAAAATGTATTGCAAATGGAATAGGACATGTGACATGCACCAACCCGCACTGGGTCAGTGTGGTGGATTATGGCCCGTACTCTTTCTATGAGGGAAGGCCCATGTCCCAGCTGTAGGAACGTAATGGGTTGATGATGAATTACAATAAGTCACGTTTCCACTTACTAGATTGTTTTCCTTAAATAATTCAGTCCATCCGAATGTATACAGGAAGAATCACATTTAACCAAAAAACCACCCATTGCACTATCACATAAAGTCCATATTTGACATATTATGTCTTTCAAAAGTTATCCACAAATATGTGTTACTCTAATGAATTGTCAATAATAAATGCATAATAAAATACATAATTATCCTTTTATTCTGAGTCTACAGTTAGCTTGAATTTCCATGGATTCATGTTTATAATTAGATCAATGAATACGTTGTTATGTATGTTTCCCTGTCAATGAGGACAATATTTTCAATAATATAGTAGATAACTTAAAAACTTAATTAATCACAATGATCTACCATAAACTAAGGTTTGTGTGTGCTATTTTATTTATACATAGGTAGTATGATACACCGTTTATGCTTCTCTTTCATTCATATTTTGCTGTTTATAATTTCGCTTATAAATTTTTATATATTATTACATATTTAGTAGATGTATAATTGTATATGTAAGTAGATATTATATTATAGTTTGTACTCTTTGCACATACATAATATATCATAATTATTATGTCATTAACGTTGATACCCTAGTCTCTTATAGTTTCTTTAAGTCCTCTCCATCCAATGGTTGCCTAGAAGAGATTGTTTTGAATGATAAGACCGCCCGTTGTAACACTTAAGTTTTTAAGTTTGTTATTTTTCATGTTATTGTTATGATTTCTGGTAGTGTAAACAATGAAGAGTTATCTTATCTAGGCTAATCTATGAGTTTTAAATGAGCATACTGACATGAGTCAGTGGTTATTATGTGATTTTATAACATTAAAGGCCTTTACACATCTCATTTTAAACGCGCTGTACTGTATACTTTTGTACTGTACCTGTAGACTGTATCTGTATAGAACTCTAGACTAGAGTCTAGAGCGCATGTAAGAGAAAACGCAGAACGCTTAAGCCCTAAAGTGAATTTGTTTGTCCTTAAAATCGTAACGGAACAATTAAACGACTGGAATTTTGGCTGCCTAGGGAGATGGACACAGGTCTTTACCAAGAGAAAATATCATAAGAGTAGTAACCTGTATATCCAGCGGTCCCGCTCCTTCCGCGACGCGCAGGCGAAGTAGCGAGGCGCGCGGTTCTCAGCGCTAAGCGCGAAGCAGTGCGGCCTGCCCAGCACGGAGGAGTGGAGAGCGCGGATTTCAACCTGGAAGATAAAATTACTTTGTTGCAAACTTTTATTTTATGTATTAGTGGCGAGACCAGCAGGTCTAACATCTGATGGTGCCTACGCCTAAACAGTTGCAGCGCCACCCAGAACTTTGTTTTGCCGTCATTTCCTGTAGATATGCAGCACAGAACTGTTAGCCAAGTCGTTTACCTAATGGTAACCATATCAGGTGCAGCGCTACCCAGAACTTATTTTGCCGAATAACGCTCAGCACAGCACTGCTCTCGTCGTCCTGAGACAATAGCTGTTGAACCCCATAATGCCCAGTAATTTTCTTCAAACCGAAATACAGAAATGTTTGACAGAACTACTACTTGGCGGATAAATATCTAGTGAATATCTGGAACTTCCTCTTCTGTAAGAGGCTTACTACCTGTCTGTCGTATGAATTCAGAGTTATATGTTGCGCATTTATTTGGTGACCTACACACTTACACAGCGTTAAAGGGTCTAACAGGGGAAGAACTAACAAGACAGACAAAACAATGACACTATTATGGTTAGGTACCATGTTTTTTTACCTACTTATTGGATTGATTTGGGCTCGCGACTCCCGTCGCGTTTCTCCATAATAGAAGCATCCGCCGGAGTCATTTAGACGTTTATACCACGGATTATTTCCGCACGTACCTAAGTCTCTACGCTCTAGTTGCGATTGGGACTATTAATTGTTTTTTATTATCATGTCTAATTACTTGACTACTTCGACATTTCGAGAACATTTCAAAAGAAACCAAGCTAAGAACGTGCGACATTATTAATTACCGACATTTAATCTTCGAAATGAAACATATCTACCTAAAATCTTTCTTTGTTATAAATAAATGCAGACCTTGGACAAATAAGGAAACATGAGCTGATCTACTTAAAATATTACAACAACTTTAGTCGTATTTTGTTGCAGACTCCGCAAAAAACATGAAGCAAAATAATATTACCTAGTTATTCTACCAACTAAATACAGAACGTAGATATTTAACTATTATAACAATAATTAACTTTGATATAAGATATGTTTTTCACACTTTTAATTTTTTTTAATGAAACCGTGATGAGACGAGCAAGTCGTTCTCCTGATGGTAAGCGCCACGCCTGCCCATAACAATTGCAGTGCCACCCAGAACTTTTAATACCATAAAAAGCACTGCGTAGCACTGCATTGCGCTCATCACCCCGAGACATCAGATAATAAGTCTCATATGCCCAATAATTTCGCTGGCTACAATGATGCCCTTCAAACAGGAACACAGTAATGCTTGCGCACTACTGCTTGGCGGCATAATAACTGGCAAAGCTGTGGTACCTACACAGACAGACTCTCCCGCATACGAGAGACTTACCAAGAGTTAAAAAAAAATAAAGGAATTAATAAAAAACTAGGGTGTGATTACGAGCGACGCGGTTGCAGACTGCAGCAGCGAAGACTGCAGTGACACTATGTAATTTTTCTATGAAATCGATGATCTGCCGCCATGCCCGCCGTAGGCAGGTGACAGTGGCGGGGACCCCGACTAGGACTCACCAACTCAATCTGCGAAGCTACTCGCGCAGGTCGAATTGGTATTGGTAAATTCCATATTAGAAAACTTATTGCCCTCTTTTGAAATACATGGAAACCAGTATATTTTATAAATGTGTAAAGCAAGGGAATTAATTACTCACGTACTAGTCAGTATTCAGTGTTCAGTGAACTTTTAGGGTGACTAGTTAAATAGTTGATTCAGTGTTTTATACATTTATGTGTCAACACCAGGTTAAATTTAATAATAAAATTATACCTGATTAGGTGGTCCTAAATCCATTGTGGAAACGGCGGGTGAGTGTGCAGATAGGAGGCTTTCATGAGATCTGAAACAAAACAAATAAACCTTCAATAAGTAATTACAATACCATTAAAAATTAACACAGAGAGCATTATTTGCTTAGGAGCATTTAATTTTCAATGAATATGTAATAAGTACGAACGTAAGTTACATAAAATAATTTCCTGAAAAGACAACAATCGTCTGAATCTTTGAAATCTTGAGCAATTAGCGACGAAGGTAGTATATTTTGTTTTGTTATGTATATTTGCTGGTCCCGATGAAGTTGTTTCGTGTTTACACCGGTGGGGAAGTAATTAAGGACATCGGGTAAATAAAGCCCGCAGAGGGGCGGGGCGACACTCCTGTACATTAAATTAGAGCGTTCTGCTTAGGGCTGCCAATAACTTCCAAAGCCTTTGCTAAACTTTAACTCTAAGCTGGACGTGGTTTCTCATTTTGCTCCCATCTCCTTCCTCCTGCCCTCCTTACAGAGTCGGCAACACATCGGTAATGCTTCAAGTAATGCAGATGTCTATTACAGTCTAACATTGACTAAACAAAATAATCATGTTCCTTCGACCGTAATCATAAGAAGAGTCAGCGGTCAGTCTTTTGTGCTCAAATAGCAAAACACTTTTTTTCTATTACTAAATGTGAAAAAAAAACAAATGATGTGAATGTGGAAATGCATGGCAGCCCTGTCCAGTGATTGGCTAATGGTTAACGTGTCCCAGTCACGACATATCGCAAGTACGGTTGACACTTTATGAGTACGTTTCCGTGTATGATGATATTATAATATGTAACGTTTTAATGGAATTCTAATTGCATTTCGGTAAAGCTGATATAACTTAGATTCTAACTTGCTCTATGAAAAGGTATTCCTACAAATGCAGTGGCTGCTGTTTTGCTAACGTAGCTATGGTCTATGGTAGGTAATGTGTACCTACCCCTAGATTGGAACGATCGACAAATTGATTTGTCGTGGATGTGACATAAATTTTCCGAAAACTTACATCAACACATTATTAACACGTAACTACGGGTTTCATCAACAAATCGAAATGTGTCAATCAGAGTCTAGATAAATACAAAACTCGTGATTCCCTATTACAATTTTATAGGCACCATTAATTCCCATTGAGCCCCTATTCCATTTTAATGGGGACTCATCTGCACTCGTAATTCATTACGGTAGCGACAACGTTAAATCTCGGAGTACGATTCGAACAGGCTTTTATTCCGTTTTACACCATTAGATTCAGTAATTACGCCATCAAATGTTGAATAGGGAAGCCTGATAATGATTGCTCTCTCTTGAAATCACACAGGAAGGACTTTATTGAAGGCTGCTGCAATATGTCTCTGACGGGTTAAACGGTAAAACCAGAATTAGGTATGATACTGGTTTAACTATTAGCTGAACTGAATCTGAAAGTTTTAAATATAATAATAATCCGCGACCATTGATGGGAATTTAACTAAGTAGGTAACGTTTAAATTCCCCAGCTGTAGCTCTATGCTTACAGTCTCTACAATCTTAATACTACGGTACATATCAATTTGCTCACACACGTAGCCTCATGCCCAAGAACAAGGGTTTTACTCAAGTCTCAAACTATAAAACAAAATTCTTTGTAGAGTTTAGCTCTATGTTCAAAAGATTGCTATTCAAGTATTCCAGACGCTGGCGGATTCTAAATCCGTCGTGTCACGGTAATCTTGGCTGAGCAGTTCCTTTGATGTCACGTACAAGTTCCAAACTTTGCTTAGCTGCCTCTCGAGAACAATGTCTACCTCAAATAGTCTCTCTTTAATATTTAATAGAAAAGTTGCTTTGAATTTTTAATGCATCTAGTTCTTAAATTTCTGATTTTCCAAAGAATTTAAATAAAGGAACTGTAAGTCATTGTACGCTATGTGAAGGGTATATGATCTACAAGCAAAATTGAAGACATACCTTGAAGTCCTTAACGCGTGTGTAGGCGGATGTGTCGTCACAGACGCAGCTAGCGCCCGTTCCCTCTCCAGCTTCGTGGCCGACTTGGTCCGTTTCAGTGGGTTGCTTCTGAAGGATCGTTTTGAGAAGAAGAATGAAGCCAGACGGGAGGGGCTGTGCTGCGCCTGAGCGCCGGGCACAGGCGTGGTGGGCGCCGAGCCACGACGACATGCCTTCTCGTATGACGTGTCTGTGGGCAAACACATTGGAACCGTTAGGTATACTGTCTTAGATTTAAACATAACGTTGACGGTAACTGAATAAGGTGAAGGGTCAAAGATATAGCAGCCGCAGAAATTTTAAGCAATCTAAACACTACTACTAGACGTATAATTCACTTCATGATGTATGACGCAGTAACAAACAATTTCACAAAACGATACACAGTTTACGTGGCTTTGTTTCCGAGAAGATGTAACGTGAACAACTTACTAGTACCTAAGCACCCGAGGCACGTATGAACGAATGGCAGCCGCATATCCGTTTGATATGACAACACAATTGACACTGATTTGCAGCAACCTTGCGAGAATGGCCGCTATTGGAACTGTAGCCAATATGATATGTTGGAGGTCTCGTATTACAAATGCATTGTCATATGTCATAGGTAGCTTGTAATATGATATGGCGAGCAGTGAAGTGACAGTGCTGAGTATGGCGTGGTTTCCGCCGGAAGTTGCGCGCACGCCGCCCGTGACCGCTGCGCAGGCGCACACGAAATGATGTCAAAAATCTTTCAACCGACAGGCGTATTTAAAAGCTTTTATGCATTTAGTGACGAGTTTTGAGACTAGTCATCAAAATCCTGGAAGATTTTCTGGTGGTTTGCCAGTTACTTCGTCTAATTGGGTGAATCACAAAAGTTGTCTCTTTGTAAACACCATTGTTATGGTCCGTCTAATAACCCGGTTTAATTACCGTGTCTGACTACTGGCTATTACGGTTTATTTATTTGTAACAGACGGTCGACCTATTTTGTAAAGAGTGATAAATAAAATGTGGACTTGTGCTGTTAAGTATTCTGTGACAGAGATTCGAGACAATTTTCTAATGAGATATGTTCACAAAAGAGAATGATGTGTCAAGTATCAATAGAAAGTTGACTCATGCCAATTTAATCAAGTGCTTCAAACGAATTCAAGACATAAATATACTTAGAGACAATGTTTAAAGCAGTAGGTCCAAAGAAGTTGTATATTTTATTACAAAACTTCAAACGTATATATCACTTGGAAAAGCCTCACTTCGGTTGAAAATAAAGGAACCAGTACCTTGATGAATAAAACATGTTCCTATTACAAAACAAAACATATAGGCACTTTAACACACGTGTTCTATACCTTATATGATAAGTCCATTACATAAGTCTATTTGGCAAGTTGTTTAGCAAGACACCCAAGGCGGTGTCAACGGTCGCCGATCGACGACGACACGGTGAGAACGCAACAGATGTTGGTTGCCCATTACCGTTATTGCTTCCGTTCTTAATGTTCATATAGCTGAGTTATAGCGTGCTACCGTGTTACTATCAATTTTAAATAGAAAGGTACATATGCACAAACCCAGATTATACTTTTGTTGCTGAATATTTTAGTTTTTCATATTTCTTGTGGAATAGAAAGTACTGCTCTTACTTTTCAAGTATTGTACTTTACTCCTTAGTTTATTGCTTTTTTGTAAAGTTTTTATTTGTTTTTGTATCAAATCTTGGCGGTGGCACGACAGAAGCTTTTTCCTCCTATATGTTCTTTATGCTCTAAACAGAAATTCTATAAAGGGAATTAAATAAGGGTTGAAAGGTACGAAGGTACGAAAGCTTGTTGCAAATAGCTAGGGCTACATACCTACATAAAAGTTGACAAGGCTTAAAATACATATTTCTCATCAAATTCTATTGCAAAAAGCAACCAAAACGGCAGATATTGTATATATTATTAACAATATTTTATTGCGGCAATGTACAATGTTTATATTCACTCTACTCATAACATGACAAGTAATGTCAGCAAGTTGAAAGCGTAAAACAATATGGTTGACTAGACGACGCGATGTTAACATGAAATGCTTGGATGGCAACCCTTAGCCAGGTCAACGACCCAGAACCGATAAACATGAAACTCATTGCATTTTCTGCAGTTAATGCAGTTACTACAGTTCCAAGTTATTTAATCCGAGCCTGAAAGCCTATTGTTTTAAAGGAGAGAGGCCGTATTCCACAATCTGCGTGTGCCTAATTTGATAAGAGCCGATAACCGCCCATGAGGAAGTGTGACGTGATATCAGCCGCTGTAAATGGTTCATTTTTTATTTACATTTATTTCTGGTACATGGTATGGTTTAACATGAAAATGTACGTCGTCGATCGGAATGAAACTCCTTGCCGTCATCTCTGTTTCCTGATAACTATATAATCTGGGTATCTTCAAGGCCAGAGTGAATAGGTATGTTTTAGATCTATGTGCTCCATCTTCGGCCACATCGTCGCTTAACATCAGGCGAGATAGTGGTCAAACGTAGACCAATATTTTGTAAAAAAAAAATGGAGTCCTCGATGACACTAAAGTGGTCTACATTAAAATTATACTTGTAAATATAGAGTCTGCAGCATTAAGCTACATGTATACGTGTGCCATATAGCCTAACAGGCCACTCGTATTTTTGTACATATTCGTGCGTAGCGTGTTGGTGTGTTGCAGTGGACGTTTTCACATACATATTTTCATACATAGCAAAGCTTAGTCAACGTGGGTAGCGTTCCCGTGCGTAGCAATGGGACCGCGCCTTTATGCCACTCAGTAAAAATAATACGAAATCGCGATATTTCGAGTACGCTTTAGCACACTGGCTACTACTAACGTAACTTGTAAGTACATCGCAATTTTAAACTTCGAATTTTAGTAATAGCACAGAAGATTTAATAGTACCAGTCGTGACCTTACCTAAAATACCTTACTTTCGTCATATCCCCAATTCCAAACATTAAACTGTATTTTCTGCCTCATAGACTGGATAATTATTACCATGGTAATTATTTTGTAGATTCAGATGCTTGCTGCAAGGGCAAAAATGCGTGTAAATTGTGATTGTGCAATGCAGCAGAATGCTAACCACCGTGTGGGAGCACAATGCCATCACCTGATCTAAGAATTTTATTAGCCAACAGTAACATGATTCAAATTACGAAGCAAAAATGAGTGATGAAAGATAACATCCTACATAGGTACTCTTTCTATCTCGTGGGAGATTTTCCCAGAACTTTTTGTAAAGCTCTATAAAGCTTGGAGCTACGACGAACAATGCCCGGCGAAGCGGTGATTTACGCGAAAGCAACTATTGTTCACTTTGTATCGCCGTTTGTCCTCCCATTTATCTATTTATAAGCACGTGTTCGCAACAAAGGTTTACTTGGTCCCTGCACTCACTACACAATAAGCATTTTGTCGGGCCTTTGCCGCAAGCAACAAGACGGATATCAAAATAATAAGATGACTTCCACTTTTCGTAATGTCAAGACATTGTTTGACGGTGTCTGGTTAGCTGGCTTCTTGGCGCGCAATTAGTGAGCATTGTCTACCATTATGAATAGTTACCACGCTTAAAACTGTCGAATCATTCGCACCTAATGTTGTTTTGAACTAAGAACCTTTCATAAGCCCCTCATTGCGAGCCCATAGTCATTATAGTATCTGCTAAGTGTTCCGGCACATTCTGTAATGACTGATCGTTTGTTACATAGATTTTGCTATACTATATTATAAGAAATATTGCAACTCAATTTCCAATAATACACAAGCCAAATGAATTAACGCGGTGAGCAAACTTAATTTAGAAAGGACCATGCTGATTCAATGTTGATTATTATTTAGCGATCAATGTCAAAAGGCACACGACCGAGCGCCGATATTTCAGTTTACGCAACGAGACATAATGGGCTGTTTTCTGTACAGAATAAATTATGGTGAAGAAACGGAGCGAAGGAAATAAATTTGAATTCATTCGAGGAAATATTTTAAGAGATTTATAGTCGTAATCTTACCAGAATGAACCGCCACATCATCGTCGACGTCGAGGTATCCACGCCGGATGCTCAAGGGGCTGTTCGCGACTTGAGCCTCATGTTTCTTTATGAGAGCACCGATTACTTCAGTCTCTCCTCCGTTGCTGCCCACGAACTGATCATAGTTCTCAGTCAGATCAGTGACGACTGTGTGGTCTTCCAAGCCTTCCTCAATGTTCCTAGAAGTTATACTCCGCAACAAAGAATTGCTTCTCGACAATTTCGTGCTCCGAGATCGCCTAATAAAATTCAATCCCGACATTTTCCCAGGACTTTTATTCGGACTGTCCGGTGTCACGGTTATTCTCGGCGTTCTGAATATAGACGTAGAACTACTGCTTCCTCTAATTGGGGATGGCACAGTGAGATTTTGCGGCAGTGTTTTCGACTTTTCTTTTGCTGGAGACACAAGATTCGCAGAGTCCGGAATGAGGGATAGGTTGGAATTCATTATAGAGCTCTTCGACTGCGTTTTGTTTACAATATTTACAGTCGAGCTATTCAGCTTATTTGATGAGATCGATGCTCCTAACGGAGTGTATATTCTATCGTATCGGGGTTCACACGAAGTCGTGCTTCGCAATCTCGGTTTTGATTGTTTGTGTATTGAGCTCTCAGCAACGAGCCGGGGGCTCGTCAGGTCGCGGTGGCCGACCCTCGCCAGCGCCTCGTTCGAGCTTAGCGTGGACGAAACAGGCCGACGATATTTCCATTCTGGGCTGAATACACTTATGTCGCTTTCGCTTTCAGTGAATGATGAATCACCGCGTGAGATCTGCAATTTGCTTACGCCAGTGTTCCTTCTTTTTGTTTTTATCGGGGTCGCGTCCAAATTCTGTCCCGATATGAGAGCTTCTTTTTCTTCCGGCGTTAGTGGGAGGTAGTTGTCGAAGCTCTCAAATAGTGGCACGTAGAAGACAGAGCGGCGTCGCTCCGGTTCCTCGCCGGTGGCCGAAGGTTCAGAGAGCGGCGACAGAGTGCTGGACATGGCGGACATGGCTGCCGGATGCACGCTGAATTAACGCTGCACCTCCGCAACCTCGTCTCGCCACATCGCCGCCATTCGTCTCACTATTTCCTTCTAACTGAGTCCTTGTGAAATTTCATTTCACAGTCATCACCTGTTAATTGAATCACGGATTGTATTTTTATGTCACTTTGTATCTTGACTTCAAGTAATAGGAATGTTGGAGTATTTAAGCACAAAATATTATTAAAGTACACTGCTGGTTTCTAATTTGAAAATATTGAACTATACCGTTTACAACCACGTTTGTTCGAAGCAGACTAAGCAATATGAGTAAGAAAGTACATGTTTACATGTATTGATCGCAGTATATGCACAGTTTTGTTTTATCGAAGGCGATAAGATTACGTTGGGTTAACCAATCGCGTTGCTGCGACGAATCGATCAAAATACGCCTAAATGAATGCGACTGAATATAGTTAAAGAAATAACGGACTGGATAAACAAAAGATATAGATTACGTACGGTTATGTACTTAACTACGTTAAGTTATTAACATTAGTTCTAAGATGTTTCTAATTTGAAACTTATAAAAAGCGATTATAATTTCTACACAACTTATATTTATGATTTAAGACGGTATTTCAAGGGTCAAGAACGCATTCAAAGGAGCTCTAGTTGTAAGTACGAGAAGTCACGAAATTCAAATTAAATTGTGACGTAAATACTGAAAGACCCGTTAACTTGTAAGCGAAAATAGTTTCAGAACAGGCAACATGTGCGTTTATGTTTGTCCAGAAACGGGAGTGGGTGTCGTGCAAACATAAGTTCACAGCCATAAACCTACCTACTATTACGGATGCCAATGATTCGTTATAGGCGGGCTTGTGCCGCAATTAGACTAGTTTAATTAAATGAACGCATGCGTGTGTTCTCTACGTTTTGCTGGAACACGAATCTAGGAGAAATAAATCTAATTATAACTATCGCTTAGATGTTCATAATGTTGTAGACTGGTACTCTCTCTATGAGAGAAGGCACGTGTCGCAGCAGTGGAGACGTAAAGGGCTGATCATGATTGTTGTAGAATTTAAGGATATCTATCAATCTTTATAGTAATTTAAAACTTATTAACAACTGTAAATTAGTCTTTAAATCAGCATTGTCACGCTTTCAGATTAAATAGAACAAAGGCAAATCAAAAATAGACTTCACAATTGCAGAACTAGGTACCAAGATTTGTTTAGGCAACCTTTTGTTGTCTCCGACAAACGAGACAAGAGAGAAAAGGAAAATAATAAACTTCTATTATTTTTATTAAGTAAGCAGAACGCTCGCATTGCTCTGCTCAAAGGCAAACAAAATGTACCGGATGTCGTACAAAGACAAGGAGCGAGATCTGAAGTTGTAATCGAGTTCGCGGGAAGCGCGCGTGAAGCACAGAGAACAAACAGTGAATAAACTTAAGAAGTATCACCCATACTGAGGCACGCACACCACTAACATCATAATTCGGGAAAATCTGGAAAAGACACAGTGTTAGCTGCACACTCTGGGGTAGCTCTTCTGTGGTTAAATCATCGACAATGTTTTGTTTTCCATGGAAATCTTGTCACAAGCATGATAATAAAATTACCTTACACAATATAAGAGAAAACAATGAGGCCTCTCACGGTTCCACAAAATCTTACAAAAATAACCGAAGTTGCGCTGCAAAATGCTATATGAGAAAGATTTATGGTGTGTCTTCACTGTGCCATTCACTGTGACTAAAGCTTGCGGAACAAATGGAGTTCTTAAACGAGTACACAGTACAGTAGCTATCTCTACATATAAATAATATATCAACGCCTAAATAAGTAGGAACTGTGGGTAATGAAATGTCAGATCTAATCATATCCTTCGGGTGAAACTCTCAAAGTGCGGAATTAGATTTAGATGTTGGGTTAGCGACGACGACGGTATAGTATGCTGAATAAATTGTATTTATTTGAATGAGTTGGATTCAGAGCTTTTGTATAGTATATTCTATAAATAATAAATACCTCAAACAATCTTGAGATTTAGACTTAGGCAGTATAAAGCTCTACTGCTTCTAGATAAAAGCAAATAAAATCTAAGTTTCTTTTGAATATGCGACTCTTTAAAAATATTGACTATTTTAATGCGGTACTGGATATTTTTTTCGATACACCAATATATATTATATTCTGACCGTGTATATATTATATCTTACATTATCTCACAAGATATAATAGCATATATTATATCTTGTGTATTCGTTGGACCTTTCTTTCTTATTGATTTGATATGCTGATCATAAACTAAACTAAAATGATATAGAATTGCTTTTAATTGAATTTGTTCCTATTTTAATGCCTACGCAAGAACTTTTCAAGTGTCTATATTAAAAAGATCTTCTCGTAGATTTTCTCTTCTTTTATATGAAAATATATAAAAATAGCGAATGTCGCAACGAACTGGACCCTCGGAAGGTGGCGTGACTAACGCGTGCCCGCAATCATGATTCAAGGCAAGCGCAGCAGGCGCAAGCGCAGGGGCCTACTATGAACTAATTATTTACTACTGACGGCTCAGATTTCACTTGCATCAATATTTGTCTCAATTTTTCTTTTCTATAACCTTGACATATTTATCCTCACGCTTCATAATTAATTTATATAATCCTTTGATTTGAATGTGAGCGAAAAAACAGGCACACAAGACGGTGGTTACCGTAGCCGTACAGTACCGGAATGGAGTAAAAAATCAAAATTACATCTAGACAACACATCTCCACAACAATTTCCAGGTGTTATATATACCTGAAATACTGACCTCTGAAGTTGAGCCCATCTATTTAATGACGCGTAGATTACTATCAAAATACATGTGGATATGAGAACCGCTTGTGCCAGTAGCTTCGACCTTCAATTTTGTAGAATAATAGTAGGGCTTCAAGTAACTGCTGCGTTTCAGGTTCCCTCGATGTCGCTACGACACGTCCTGGGTCTTTCAACTCAAAGGCTTTTATCTAAGTTCCTGTGCATTCATATGGCATTCTGATTTATAGTCTCTCTGTTTTATAAGCAATTTTAAAATACTATAGTTTTCTATTTTGCACCGACTATATAAATTCCGTACATAACGATTATTATTTATATTTTAAAGGGTCTGTCTATGACTACCGAATATAATTATGATTCTACTTACATATAAGCAATATGTGATAATCAAGACGGAAGCTCTAATATATGCAAATTGATACAAATATAACCACCATCACTGCGTCTATACCTATTACAATACACATTCCAGCACGTAGCTCATAAAGAATATGAGCACTATAAAAAAACGATTAGTAAGTTTGTAGCCTTTATGTCAAAGCTCGAAGGATCAAAATGGACCAGCAGACTCACGAGGTTACAATGTTTGTTCTCCTAAAACACATCTATAGTAATTGCAGTTATAAAGTTTGCAAAACGCATCAAGTCGAGAGCCATTACAGTCACAATCGCATATTTGAGAACAAAACCACCGGCCACAGCGTGGCTGGGAATACAAAACTTAATATGTATACACATTTACAATATACATACATGTATACTTGCACATCATATATGTATAAAACGTCCCAAGTGTGCGAAATATGAGCACGAAAACAAAACAGAAATGTGGCAATGTGGATCTTTCTCACGCGATCAACCCGCAAATAAAACAGGAATTAGCTATGTAGGCAATTTACTCGTCAGTTGTGGTAATAAAAGTTTCAAGCTATTTTTGTACAAAAAAGAAACAAACAGCCTTATTCGTCACTCGAAAGCAATTGCAACCTTTTTGTAACTTTAAAGCTGTTTCAAAATAACTCTTTACACTTTTTTGGGGAGAAATAAAACGTGATGTAACTGGTAAATCCTTAAATGTAGCTGAGTTTGTTATTTTTTACAAATGTTATGTTTATTCGAATATTAATTTGTAATAATAGTGAATTTTGTTTACTGTATTTTATATCAGTGTTAAATGCTAACTCTATGGTTAAATAAGACAAAATACTAGAACGCGAGAAGTCTATAATTGAAATTTTAATAAAGTACCACTACGTTACTTTACTTATAAATTGTGTCAACAAAAGGAAAGTGGGGAATATAGAGCTTAGCTAAAATTGCTGATAGCTCTTACGCGCTTAAGCCAACTTACACTTGAATTATCATAAAACTTATATCAAGACCCTATTTTTATGATTGACCCTATCTGAATGCAAGAACTGCATGAAGCTAAACAAACATATATCTATGCACACTATTTCAAGAATATGTAAAGCAGACTATATCTACCAATTTGGAGAACCAAGAGAATAACTTATATACATATGAAAATAGGTAGAACACGCACGACACAGTTAAGTCTGCCTACACAGAAACGTAGTATAGTAAAGAACCTGTTTATATCTCGCCGAAACTACTCGAGACATTCTTTGGGTGAATCATCAAGGCATAGTTGAAATCTTTGAGCCTTAATCTTGGGGCATTCCTCCCAAAACATTAAACCTATTACCGTGTCTTGAAACTTTATAAGGACTTTACAGGAGTGTAATTTAGTAAAAGGCCGTTTAACAGTGTTAGTAGCAATGGATTGGTGATGTTAATGTAATGATGACTTCATTTAGCCCTTGTCCTGTCCTCCTAATTAGTATGGGATTGTCCATTAATCACGTGAGGCTCCAAAGGAGGGGAGGGGTTCAAAAAAATTACGAAATATCACAAGGGGAGATGTAGTGAGATATCAGGTGTATTTATTTTTTCGTTGAACGTGCAATTTCTATAAAGAAAAACGGCGCGTGACCTTGACTCACCGTTGTCAGGCAACGTTCAGAAACAACCTATGTCTGTCTGGACATTTTATCACGTTGCTTAGTTTGTCAGCCTCTGTGGTGTAGTGGTTGGGTAAGTTGGCTTAAATCTCATACACCACTAAGGTTGCAGGTTCGATTCCCGCGACACGACAAATGTTTGTGCACGGAAAAAAAAGCGCAAGCATTTGTTTCGTGTCTGGGTGTTGTGGGACCATGGTCCTTGTAGTTCCTGTTTCCCTAGATACAGGGAATCCTAGTTAGAGACCAGGATCTACGTATGTGATCGTTAGGCGTAAAAAAAATATTGATTTGATACACTGTGTACCAAAAAATATACGTGATTTTGGGTGGGAGTCTCAAAACCTCACCACGTATCTCCAGGAGGGAGGGGGCTAGAAAGTTGCTAAAAAACATTATGTGATTAATGGACGACCCCTATGGTATTTACTCACTGTAATAAAATAACTTAACGCATTTCTTCGTTTATTAATTAATAATGTATTAATATATCTTAACAAATACATAACACAGGTTGCATGGATAATTAAAATGATTTAGCAACAAGTTAATCCTTAATGATTTTCCTTATTTATTACTAAATAATCCCGTATATAAATCCCATCATATTTCTAAGTAATTGAAATTATTTTAATATTCGTCCTCAAACCAAGTACGTGACCGTAGTCACTTAATCAAACCCTCAAACCTGTTTTAATGCTATAAGATATAATATGTAACCCTACTTTAATTAAAAATGCAAAAATCTGTGAAAATGGATGGAAGGATGGATGTTTGTTACTCAGTCACGCAAAAAGTACTGAAGGGATTTTGATAAACTTTGGTATGTAGATTCTTTAGATCCTGGTAGAAAAGGAAATAAGCTACTTTTTAAATTTTTTTCATAATATTGTTCCATTTTTAGGCTTCATCTGAGATTTTTATATATATAGTTTATTATGGGTTTTTTAATACTTTGAGTGGTTTCAGTTTCGAAAGTTTTAAAATTTTCCATATTTTTGTTCAAATTTTAGCCACGTTTATTATGTTATTTTTTGTACTTTGAGTGTTTTAAGAGTTTCGAAAGTTTCCTTCACTATCGCAAGAAACCGCGTACTACAAAATGCCATAAAGCCACAAACCCGCGCTACGCAATCTAATTTCAATATAAATTGTACAAATTGTTTGCGGATAACGGTACCCTTGAAAAATTACTGAAAATAATTAAACTTCCGCAATCTAATTAGAGTCTATATTTTTCTTATGTAGGCGTAGTGAACTAATGATTTGGCTCACAGGTTTTATACTACACAGCAAGAACAATTTTTGGTGAGACTCCCTACAAGAAATACCAATCAGAGTAGCTGAAGTCCTAGAAGTTTTGTGAGTGAGAAAGTTCTTGACTCTTGAGAATCATACATAAAAAATGTTAAACGTAGAGAAAGCAATAAAATTACCACTGTGACTCTACAAAAAAATAAGTAAGGATGCACTTACTGAAGTAGCTGAAGTTCTAGAAGTTTTGTGCGTGAGAAAGTTCTTGACTCTTGAGAATCATATATAAAAATAGGTAAGGGTAGAGAAAGCAATGAAATTATCACTGTGTCTCTACAAAGATATAAGTGCGGATGCACTAATGCGTTCATAGACGCCTAGCTCGTCCATCCGAGATATAGAGCTCGTTTCCATTGCTGAAAAAGGACCTTCGATCATCTGGTATATAAAAATAATAAAATTAAAGAGACCGACGCGTGAAATATTCTTCATACAATTTATAAGTCAGTACTCAAATTCTGTTTTATTGTTTTAATCTCGACTTGCAATTTAATTCATCCAGAAATATGATACAACTCATACGATCTTAACATCAAAAGTAGACAGCCGGTTGTGCGGTGCAGCGGTCGTGTCGATTTAATGTTGAAAAATATTTCTAGATTTGGTACACTTTCTCATTTTATATTTCATCATTTTATATTTACTATATTATGAATCTTCGAATTAAAATTAACTTTTACGTTCATAATTAAACGTATCGTGTATTTTATAAGATGACACTATACGTGAGATGACGTGTTGTTAGGAAACTGAAAACGGTTCCGGGATATTACCCAACTTTTTTCTATAAATCTAAGTTCCTGGTACTACCTTCCAGAATACCTATCCTGTTTCTAATACCTTAATGACTATGACAATATTATATTAATGGAGCGATTTTTTATTTAGATGGTTCTCTTCTATCTTCTAAATAAGTAATTTTTTTTTCTTTCAAAAGCGATCTGCTTTATCTCTGTCGAATCTGTAACCAGTATTATTAGTAGCCAAGTCTGATTATATTTATTTGTCGCTCAAATGCAATGGAAACATACAAGATACAACATACAGATACAGGTTTTTGACCGGATCCCTACAAGCTATGTAGTATGTAGGTATGTTGGTCTGAGCTGAGGAGACCGATCATAAACTTTTTAAGGTAACTGTCGATTTCTTGAAAATTACGTCGGTGATTCAGGGATAGTAAGTCAAAAATGTCAACGTTCATATGTTTTTAGTGGCTTTTAGTAGCTTATCTACCTTCTATAAAATATACCCGCTTATAACTTTTTGAATAAAAGTGCTCTCTATGGATTGGGCAGGACACGTTTACAGTATACTCGACGAGTTATTGACGAAAGCTACCACCAAATAGGTCGCACAGGGAGATCGGCAGCTCGACCAAACTACGCAGAGACAAAGTCGCTAGCAAAATTTCAAACTAAAGTAAAAACCATAAAAAATGAAAAAAAAGTGGAAGGGGTTGGTATTACCCAGCAATTAGACAAATTTGCTAAAAGTTTGTCTTGTTCTTTCTCTTTTGACTGTTACTATATAAAGATTCGGAGTTTTCATCTAGGAAAGGATACCAATCACATTAATATTAAAATGCGAAAGTTTGTATGTAAATGTGTTTGTGTGTTAGTATGTTTGTTCCTTCTTCTCGCTGTAACGGCTCAACGGATTTGAAAGAAATTCGGAATAGAGATTGCTTATACTCTGGAGTAACACATAGGTTATTTTTTGTCCCGGGAAATTGCGGGTAAAACCGCAGGGCGCAGCTAGTATTTCAATAATACAGAATCACTATTCATCATCATTAATTAATCCTTGGCAACGTTGCAAATACCAACTTACAAAGAGAGCCGTACATAAGTTCGCTAAGTAATTGGTCTTACATAAATGTTGGGTCGGACATATTGACAACTTGGATCCCTTTCGAGCTTTTGATTAATGGCTCATTGAATCCCTTTCTCTAGTTGGCTAATGAGAATTGGTGTTGATGCTTATTGAATGATACGTTTGATATTGATAACATGTTCGTAAAGATAACGTTAAGGTAGTCTCCTTTTCTACGCGTAATAGATCTATGTTTGACCACTATCTCGCCTGATGCGAAGCGATGATGTGGCCTAAGATAGAGCACATAGATCTAGAGAGAGACGGCAGTTGAGCGGCCAGACCCGTCTACTCGATGGTTCACCGAACATCATCCCGAAACACGACTAGGTCGCTTGACGGCATGGCTTTGTTCGGTGGGTGGTAGGTATAACAACTACGGCCAGACCCTACCACTCCAAAAAAGTTAAGCAGTTTCTAATTAAATAGGCAAAAGAAAGTTGCTTACGGTAACACCTCATCATCGCCATTTCTCTCACATGTCCATAGGTGACGGACTGATCGTGACCGCTTATTAAGTGAGCATTTTGCTTGTTTGTCGCAAATAACTGTAATCACGCTACGTTTCCTTTGGCAAGCAGGGAGGACACCAGGTAATTCTATCCTTGAATTCTTTCATTTCATCACATTAATTAACCTCTTCATGCACGCCGATTACTCCGTTAGTATACACTTAATCTTACCATCTTAGTATCTGGCGTAATCTAATAACTACGTATAATTTATAAACATACAGCCTCCAACCCGCCCCTGCTCGTACGTAATCCATATTGAGGTCACTTCTTACTTAAACTAACGTAACTCGAGACGGATTGCTTCTAAACTACACTGCACTACATCTTACATGCGGTAACAAACCATTAGAAACCAGGCGCAAAAACCAAAGTCCAGTCCCGTTACCTGAGAGATTGTTTCACTTCCATTGGACTTGCACTACACAGATTAAGTACTAGTTACTTGAAATGCTTTTACGAGTACGTTGAACATGTGTACGCTTTGTAAACCCAAAAGTACTGTTAGTTTTGGATGTACGCGGAACTGCAGCTAAGCTGTGGCTGATCTTGTTCTTTTTGGGACGTCGCTTTTCGAGATTCAAAGATCATCCAAATTTCGTACATGGCTTTTGTAGTTTTAAAAACTGTAGCAACTTGCTTTAATTTTATTTAATTGAGTTAATTAGGTAAATCACTCAAACGAACTTCCGATGCCCACGGCGATAATTGGCTGCCTAGCAAAAAATGCAGCGAGACAAATGGACGTTCTCGCTTTTATTTTCATATTCATTGAAACGGATGTCCTTTTTTTAGTATCATGGTAGGTACATACTCGTACATAGTAACATTTCACCATTTTTGTATCAATATTTAGCCATTTTAGAAGAATTTCTGGAAATTTGTAATGAAACTATATCCGCGCCCTCATATTGTTTCTCCACTTACTTCTTCTAAACTACTCAAAGGATTTTGATACGGTTTTCACTATCGAAATCGATCGAATCGTCAATAAGAGATTATTTTTAAAAGATGAATATGTACAATACATTCTAATTATGTTTTTGTATAGTAGAGAAAATTCTATGTTTTATAATCAAAAATTTCTTTATAATATCAAGTCAGATTGATGAAGTTGAGAGCGCGAGCTTGCTCGTTTGTAGGTTTCATTTTATATTAATGGCGACAAACATTAAGTGCTGATTAAAAAAAGCAATATCTTCTTTAATCACCATAATCATTAGCACTGTCTCTCTACTTTCTACTGGTAATCATTATTTTGACCTCCAAAAATGTTAACGATCACAAACAAATGCTCACAATTTAAAAAAAATATTTGGTGACGTATTGTTATTGTTTTTCCCTTTTTTTTGCTTTCATGTTTATTTTTTTTATTTCAATTTCTGATTAATCAGTTTCAATTGTATTATTGACTTGCTTTGAGTGACATACTTTGTTATATGGCCAATAAAAATTGATTCTGATTGTGATTCTGAAAAAACAATTTGTTTATTTGACATGCTCTTATTAGTTTAGTACCCCTAGTCAAAATATGAATTAGTATAAAGTTATAAACATACATGCGTCTTACATATAAACTTACTGGCATGGCGGGTCAAAAGGGTTCGTATTGTTTAATAAAAATGTATTAAATACCCTCTCTAAATTATGGTAAAAATCGCATTAAAAGCCATCATGTTGTTTAGAAGTACTAAACGAAAAGAGACTGTGTATTAACGGGTTTATCAAATTAAAATATACTTTTGCCATTGTACTACAAGGAACGCCATCTATATACGAATAAGCACTAAGCAGTACATGGATGTCGTTGACTATGGCAGATTTTCCACCTAATATTTATTTCTCTTCTATACGTCTTCAAAACTAAACTGCTCTACATGCTCCATAAAAAGTTTATGCTCCTCAAAAATACTACTTTCACGTCGCGCTCTTGCCCCCATTTGCTTGTCTTGGCATAACTAAGAGCCTCATCTTGACCCGCCTGCCCTATATCCGTGACGTGACGGTGCATGCAACCTAATATTTGTTTAGTGGGCTGTATGCGAGAACTACCATATTTATTCATTTCACGTTAAGTAGTATGTACTTAAGAGGACCAGTTTGTGTGTTTGTCAAAGGTACCCATACTACCATGGTAGCTATTCGCTAGGTAATTAGGGTGAACGGACGGAAACGGTGGATATTTAAAAGAGCTCTTGATGAGGTTTTGGATTTTATGATTATTATTATTACATACCTATTATACGGGTTTTCAGCCAAACGATAATTGTAATATAGAAAGATTTATGAGTCTATAGATAGGAATTCATTATTTTGCTGTTCCCTTCTCACTCTTCGAACTTTGAGTGTTTTTTATTCCGGATTTTTATCATGGATCTGCAGGCACGTTTTGCCTTGATCATCAAGTAACTACGACACATCTTGATCCGTCGTCCATACTATATCCGGTGGCGTGTCGGTGCCTGCTATATAGTTAATAATTACTTAGGAGTGCATATATGCAAAACTTTTTGCGTTTTAGTATTACAAACTGTCCTGATTTTTTTATAGAGCTGCATGTTTAATGACAATAATTGTAATTCCTACATGAGTTGCGTTGAGTGGTGTAACCACATAGGTACAGAGGTGTCTTAAAAATCTGCATTGCTTTGAAACAAAATATTAAGAAGATGGTGAAAGTGGTTTCGGTGAACTGACAATTACGTTTAATCTATTGGATTAGCTAACTAATTTAGAGTCTGTTGAAGCTTGTTATATATGAAAAGCTACTCTACGAACTGGTTTAAAAAGAATAATAAAATCAACATATATCAACATATTGATTTGTATGTATATATCTTGTTATAAAAAAAAGTTATTATTTTAATTTTAAAAAGTTAAGAGTTAGTTATTTATTTTTTTCTTTAATTTTCTTGTTATTATTTTTGTATGGCCTTTTAATTTTTTCACTATTACTTTATATTTTGTTTGCAGTACCTTATAAAATCTCCACAGTACACCGAGGTTAACTGGAAGATAATGCTCACTAGCATTAAGTTCGCCTATGTACCTACAAATTTGTTTGTGCAATAAAGAATTTTCTATCTATCTAACATACAAAATCTCACAAATGTAAGGCATAAGTTCAAAGGTGACAAACAGTAACAACATCAACAATGTGATGCAATCTCTGCAAGACATGTTTGGAATTCAAAGGCCTCGTGGGCGTAACACTACTATCTATTCTATAGTATTGTGCAACAACAATTTTCTACGGAGACTTTTTGGACAAAGAAATGTGGAATTAATATTTGAGGTGATGTCGAACGTAGTGCTTTGTTTTTACATAATTCAGTAGTTTTTTTTAAGAATTGTGTCGAGATTTACCGGTCTGCGCATTTATCTTATGCTTATGCTTTAATTTTTCTTTTACATCTTTTTATTATTTTGCTTCCATATTAAGTTGTGACCTTCAAAATAGTTTCACGTTTCTGATTAGGTACGTTCTTCAAGTAAAATATATAAATAATATACTTAGTTGAAAAAAAGAAAGTAATATTTAGATCGTAATAAATAACGTATAAAAATGACATATCATCATCAACCCATTACGTTCCCACTGCTGGGACACGGGCCTTCTCTCATAGAGAGAGTATGGACCATAATCCACCACGCTGGCACAGACGATGCCACCACGACCACTCACGATGTTTTCCTTCACCGTTTTTAGAGCGAGTGTTGAATCCGCACATAACTTAAGAAAGTTAGTGGTGCGAGGCCAGCGGGATTCGAACTCGGGTGCGTCGGATCGAATGTCGCATGTTCTCCCAATGAGCCACACACGCTCGCCCGCATACTAGAGACCTACCACGAGTATAATATCCCTTTTATAGATTTGTCATGATCTTAAATTCATAAGCAGTATCTAAGCAGTATCATGCAAATACACAAGAACATTAAGCTCCAACCAAATGTGTTTTGTACTTCTAATCGTGACCAGCAATGGACAAGAACGTAGCTAGGTCTTTAATTAGGGGCAGATTAATGTTCAAGCCCCTTAGCACCGACCGGAGACAAAACAATTGAAATACCTGTTTTATCCACTTTCGACAAACAAAAAGTGGATAAAAACAGGGGATAACATTTTTGTCAGCCGTCTATGCTAAGGGGGCAGGCAAGCTTAAACAGAAAGGGCGGGCCATAAGTATTTGAGTACCTAGCCCATATTTTTTTTTATTAATAAGAGGACACAAAACCGCACCGCCTAGATATAAGTGGCCATCATCACATATCTCTCCTATCTATACCTGCAACAGTCGAGGCATTACTTTTGATGCATGCTGCATCTATGTACTCTTGACTCTTAATTAGGACTTGGAAAATCGAATTATTTTTTTTGGAAAATGGTTGTCATCATAATATAATTAGACTACTTACTTCTCCACTGCCGACCTTTCTCTCTGAGGATGAACCATACTTCACTGTTGGTATTAGCCGTACTTTGTGGAACCACGTGCTAATGTCAATTTCGTGAGTCTTTTGTTGTCTGGGGGCAAGTCCCCCCAGCCTGACACCTCATCTGCGCCTACACCCTACACACTCCGGTGGTAGACGGCAGACCATACGTTCACCTGCAAGGTCACGACCAGGCACTGTGACGACGGTAATGCCGGCGGTAATATTGCTACTCATTTAAATGCTTTGTTGAAAGGTCAGCGTCACAGAATAGCGGCTAGTTACTACGTGTTGGTAAATAGAGGCGTAGAGGAATGCTGCTCGAGTCTTGACTGCAATGAAAAAGTTATGAATATTTATATATTTTATAGGCGTTCGCTTGATATTCTTATTATTCGTTTTTTTATGCAAATTAATTTATAATATTTACATCTTACGTCTGCGCATTGTAATAAAATCAAATGGCAGCAGACTGCCGATTCGTTGGAACTCTACATTTAATCATTTTATATTTAATAATAAATATATCATAATGTATGCAGTAACCCAATAGTCAGACCGCAACGCCAACATCAAAATAGCTATCGCATCTTTTAATCTGCGTTCTTTTCTTTTTATAACATCCTCTATTACGAGATATATTAGATAATACAAATTTAATTCAATCGGTGTTTATAAAATGTGGACAAAAAACTTAATTAAGTAGTCTTTTGACACGTTCCGGTTCTAAGTAGGCAGGTCGTAGCAAAATCTAATTCAACTGGGCAAATAAATTGGGAGCTATGGCACTCTTTGAAAAAAAAATAGATCTAAGTTCATTAATATAGATAAGTGTCATTTTATGGTGCTTTTTCCAAAATACCCATAATTACAGAGTCAGAAGCCCAGTGAGTTTCAGGTTTCAGCAACGTGAAATCTTATTATGTCTTTTTTATTAAACTATACACGATATATAATATTCTCCTAAATGATATAATTTACCTTAGCCTAAATACCTACCGTGTGAAGTTTAACAGCCATGTGGAGGCCTTTCCAAAACTAGGACAACACATGCTGACACAAATTCAGCTTAGGAACACTATTACAAAACACTCTCATTTAAAAACAGTAAATATATATATCCTAATATAATAATAATCGCGTATCAAAAATACATATTATCAAATGACCATGACAGTTTAAACAATAAAATAAGTACAATAATATCATCAACAGCTTACTGTATAATTATTTCATTACTGGCGAACACAGATCCGTATGAGCATATGAATCACTCAAGGAATAAAGACGTATAACTATTATTTATTCTATGCTTTAGAGTACCATTTTTTTGAATAAATGGAGAGGCTAACGAACTCCGAGTAAACACGTTTACTAGAACGAATTATTATTGATAGTAAATGGTTATAAAATTGTACGTATAATTGAATTATAGTCGTAAACATTGGGCGGAAGCGCACGGCGATCTGTCGACATTGAGATAACCCTATTTCCCGTCGAATGCTTCCATGCTTGTCATTGGTGGTTCATCGGTCAGTTACAGAATATCTGCGTAAATTTCTATTGTTTAGAACGCAACTGATTTTTGTTTATAAACCAATTAATATTGTAGGTACCTTTAATTATTACTCAGATAAGCGAAAGTTGTTAGCAGTAAAAGTTGCGTAAAAACTATAAAACTAGTCATCTTCTTTTGTTTGCTTTAGTTTTAAGTAAGTACTAGAAGATTTACCAGTCGGTATAAAGATATCGGTTCTAATAAAAACTTTAGTCATGCCAAAATCTGGCCGATGCTACTCGTCTTAATGTTCAATGATTACAGTACTTACTCGTACTTAGACTTCTCATTTGCTAATACACGACTTCTAAATCTGAATAAAGAAAGTCGTCAGAAAAATTACACTACGTCATATGCATCATATCTGAAAAAAATTGCTCTAAGCGATAAGACCGCACATTGTATTTTGTCATTATTATTTCTTATGTTTTTGCCTTGTGTCTTTATATGGAGTGCAATAAAGTGTTATTGCATATATCTCCTCTCTTATGTCTACCTGGCTGTGGCCAGCAAGGCCTGTATTTAAAACGCGCAGTTTATCTAACAGTTACATTGATTAAAAATATAAATGCAACACCTGCCTTCCGGAAGACATACGGTGTAATGTAACGGTGTGGAAGAATTGAAAAGACCGCTTGATGGCAGGTGGCGAACCTCTACGTAATTGAAAATAGAGATTTGACCGAAAAAATGTGTTTAAGATCAAGTTGATGTTTCGATTTGCCTTTCTAACTATTTGAAAAAATCAAGAAGGAACTTCTTCATACTTTGTTAAAAGAATGAAGAAGTTTCTTTCGTCCGAAATATATTTTTTTTTATTTTGTAAATGACGACCGCAAATGATAATGCAACATCGTAGGAGGTCGGAAAAAAGTTCATCATAGATCTCAATTCCCGGTCTCTATTACCTTGGTTATAGGGAATGTTAGTATGTACATATAATGTCAAAAAACGTAATGCTACACTTCCTAGGATAAAATAGTACCTATATTACTTTCGTATCAAAAAGACACGTTAGAAAAATCTATCAAATGGTACAAATACAATTTCCTCACTTCACCTAAGATAATAAACCCGTTAGTTTATCCAACACGGTGTTTCACAATCGGCACAAATGAGGCGGAAAATAGACACTATGATAGTCTATTCAATAGACTATCATAGTGTCTATTTTTGCAATAGACTCGATTGCAATTCATTAAAACGAAACTGAAAAACGAGGTATATTTACCTAATAATTTTCACGTTAGACAAATATCCCGTTTATAACTTAAAGCAAAAGCGCATTTCAGTTGTGCCGCGAGGAATTTCTAGAAAATATAGAGAAAGGATTTTCTGGAAGAAATCGCCAATGGCCTCGTTATTTCTGGACATCACATGCCTTTCAAGGTAATTACGAATTAGGTAGTAAAAATTTTCATCTGCCAAGCTTATAAAAGACAAATTGAAGTCAATAAACAAATAATAATAATGATACAATCAGGCGATACGCTGTGGGAACGGAAGTTAACTGAACAAGTTGTCATGCCACCATTTCTTCATTAACAGAGAAATTGTCTTTAAAAAAGCGGCAACAAAGGCGAATTCAAATCACCTGCTTAGTATGTTAAACGACACCTGCGACCGACAGATGGTGAACGAAAAAACGCTCCCCCATCGCAAGTGGCCACCGAAGCCTACCACTAACTGGCACGAACGAACCAAAGCTGCACTGGAAACACATCCAAGGACAGAGGTACTGATTGGCTAGCACTGCCAACATTAAAGTACACTGTACTGTACACTGCGTTTCCCTTTAAATCGACAAGTAGAGATTCGTAGAATACCAATTTCCTCTACAAAAAAATATTGCCCTGTACTTGTCTTGCGACATGGGACCGACATATATACCTATATAATGCTCCTCTAATTAGGCATCTTTTCCTGAATGGGCGTTGCATAATGCACTTCGTGGAAAGTATTGCATAAGCGAGGCAGGGTTGGGGATTCAAATAAGAACAGGAACACGACAGGGTCCGGTTTGGCGCTCTTGGAGGCCAACGCGGAATGTGACCCAGACCTCGAGACTCGGGCACACTCTGATGACTCGAATGACTCATGTGGACGCAGTAAACTTTATTTCTTTTTAAATAACAGTTCGGATCCCGTCGCGCTGTTTAGAAAGTCCAGCGTGGGTGCATAGGTAAATAGGATTACATTTCCGCCTACATGCGTTTTATTTTGACGACATCTTACATTGATTTTTAATGTTATGTTTTATGAACATATGTTACTTTAGTATTTATAAGCGTTATTGAAAGCTGCGATATAAAACTCTATTAGGCATCATGCTTTAATTTTGAGACATCTCAGAAATCCAGAAGACTTGGAAGAAGAGATCCAAATAAAGAAAGTATATACATATATAAAAAAAGGTTCACAAACAGCCAATTGAATCCAAAACAACCGAACTAAACTGTTTTATCCCAAAGCTTTGAAAGCTTTCGACGATCGCGGAGTGCGGATCCGCAAACTCTAAGCTGATTAACGCCCAGCATTGCTAGTCGCACTTCGCAAACACTCGGAAGTGCGGATTTATCTATTGGCTACTGTTGAAGATTTATGTTAGAACCGTCTTGTGTACAAAGGATTTACGAACTGTGAATAACTTGGGAATAAAATAAACTTCTTGCCGAGCTAAGTCAAGGATATAAAGGGTTGGAATTCACAGTCCGCTTTAGATAGAAAAAGAAAAGACCTCTTAGAGAAAGAAGTTTATAGTCAAACATAATTTCAAAAAAGACTGACATTAAGATTCATCCCTACAGAAGCATACAGAAGAAATTGAAGTAGATATTAAGAATGACAAAGCCAGATATACCTTATAACAGAAACTCTAAATACGAAGCTTCTATGGAACCTTACTACATACTTTTTTGATATCCTTGACAAAACTTCAACACCAGCAGATCCATCAGAAAATAATACATTATCGCAACCCCTGAAAGTATCATATTACGGCAGTTTTTTTTCTTACCGCACGCCGTATCTAATAGCTTTATAAACATAGTCATCCTAATGCCTAGAGGGCAGACGCCTACGCATTCTTAGATGTCAGACATATACAAGGTCCAAGAGATGAGGGAATATAGACAAACCTTTGGCTGTGCGTATTGGACAACCACCCACCCATCGGTCCGATTCTAAAGAAGCGGCGCATTTTTTCTCTTTCGTTACGGTGTGACAATATTCTTTAGCTTTCCTCACTTAATTTTAACATGTTATGTACAGCATTATGAGCTCTTGATCTAATTTAATCTCATACACCACCGAGTTTGCGGGTTCGATTCCTGCGACAGGACAAATGTTTGTGCACAGAAAAAACAAGCGCAATCATTTGTTTCGTTCGTGTCTGGTTGTTGTGGGACTATGGTCCTCATAGTTACTGGTTCCCTAGATACAGGGCATCCTAGTTAGGGGCCAGGATCTACGTGATCGTTGGACGTATTTATTTATACTCGTAGATAGGTACTTACTTTCCTATAATACAAAGCGCTTGGAATTCATATCCAGTCCGTTTATTCATAAGGAATATGATTAAAATTTCTTACAATTGAAAGTTTATCTTACGAGCATCCTATTACTTAGAAGCTAGGAATATTTACCGCTAGGGCCCCATAAGCATTTTATTTATTCCACCACGGCCTGGTATATTTATTAAAGGAATCATGATGTAAGGAATGAGCGTTTCCGATATTCTGTCCCTTCGCTTACATACAATTTATTGGTTACGTAATTTTTTGTCTTTATTGTATTTAACGTTATCTAGATGTTCTTGCGTGTGATTATTGAAAGAGAAAGATTTGACACATACGTTTTATTGATAACTCTTACACATTCAACGCTTTTATTTTATTATTTAGGATAAAAGCAGGTAGTAATTTGAAAGTTTTACTAGCAATTATGTGGCAACAATGAATGATCTAGCCTGAAACCTTTTAAATGCCAAAATTCAAAACTAAATTAAACGTTGCCCGATCACAACTTTCGACAGCATGACACAATCTCGCCGTGGGGCAAATTGTTCCTAATTTTAAAGACAACAAAATAATTTGAGTTGTATAGATTCAAAACTTGTTGCAAATTAAAGCATGCTGGTTTTATGAAGATAATAATATATTATTTTAATAATTGGGATTTAAGGGGGGACTGTATTTCTGTTACAATGCTGGGATCGGTTGTTTGTGCAACAAGTAAGCACGTGCGAGTTGAGTTTGGGGTAGAATTGTATTGTATTCAAGATACAAAAGCTTAAGTGACAACCCTAACCCCAAGGGGCCTCAAATTAAAAATGTCGTAAGAGACGTCACTGCGTTGAGGGTTAAAGGGAACGAAGAATATAGTAAGAACCCTTATGTCAAGGAAAGCGGGAAGTGCAACCAGTTCCTATTCAAATAAGTTAAACACCTACGAATAGAGGACTGGTCCCGGTAGAATAATTTAAAAATGTTTTGAAACTTTTGAAGAAAGTATCCGAAGCTCTGAAGGCGCTTTTAATTGCTTACTTGCTTAGTTATATATTTTATGTAAATTAGTTATAGGTATGTAAAAGTACTCGGTAAGTAATTATTAATATGTCTTGCGGTATGTCAATATAGGCGTTGAACGTTTCCCGGAATATTTACTTTGAGTTAATTAGCTTAGGAGCTGGCGATAATACTTAATTACATAAATACTCACTAAATTAAGATCCATTAGTAAAATGAACACGATACTTAACAATATAATAAAATTAGTTATGATACAGTGTTGTCAAATAAAACTGTACCAGCAATACTGACGCTTATCGTAAAAGAAAAGTTTTTACATACTCCAACATTCCGATAAATGCAACAATAAATACATACACTTTTGAATTATCAATGAACAAATAGATTACAAACATGTAAATTCCACAATAAAATAGCTTGTTTCATTCACTGACACTATGTTTCACATTCACAAAGTGCACAAACAATGTTTTATTTTTATTTACTACAACCGAACGCAAGCTGAAGCGAAACGCACGCGACCGGCGAGCAACGCGACCGCGCGATTCTTGCTTTACTCGAGTGACTTTGTTGACAAGCGTCGCGGCCATATTGAAAGCCTTCGGCGATCTCCGGCGGACTTCGGCAATCTTCGGCGGAGTACATTACTCACTCGTCCGACTGGATTGTTACAATACTCCGGATTAGCTGTCCAATTCTCGTTAATGAGAAGCTACTTCTATCATTGTTTATTTATCTCATTTTAGAAACTGAAGGTATTTTTTAAGTTTAGAAACTTTAGGGATAGCTGAATTTTAGTAAATATAAAAACTCATTTTTCAAAAAGCTTACGTGCTTTTTTGTTTTACAATTTAAGGAATAAAACCATATTATGTAAAACTAAATTAAAACTCATTGGAATTGCACGACTTAGGTACCTACAACCTATTATATCATAAAAATATAAAAAACTAAAATTTTATCAGTAATTTCAGTTAGATTATGACAGAAATGACAAAGCTCTGCGCGAAAAAGCTCCCTCCCTACATACATCTGACCCCAAATAAGATAAAACGACGAAATAAACTGCTAAAATCTGAGTTACCGCACAGTCTCAAAAATGGCCATTAAATTGAGACCTCCAAACCAAGCAATTCAATGAACATTTATCAAAGAGTTCGGGGGTCCAATTACAGTGGCAACGGAGAGCTTCCTGCTTATTCCAGTTTTTGCGTGCCAGCGGGTTATGTACAGTTGGAAACAAAAATTAAAGAAGGCAAAATGCATTTTATTAATAAATAATTAAACGGACAAAGTAGGGCATTTGGTGTTAAGCGCCACGCCTAACAGTTGTAGTATCACCCAGAACTTTGAACAAAATTTAATATAATTATGAAGTCTGAGCGTTCCAATATACCAATCTATTCACTAGCAGTCTGGCTGCGGTGAAAATTCCAGGCCTTACGTCATCATTATCAAATCATGGTAATTTGTAAATGGCATTGCATTTTTTTTATATTTGTAAATTAGTCATAAGTGCTCCTAAATTGTTCGTTGTTGTTTGTGGGGACTTTTTATTGGCCACTCTTTATCTATTTGTCAAACTTGATAGCAATGACTGTAAAACCCAAAGAAAAAAAAATAACAATGTATTCATTACCTAGCTAGTCTCTAACACATAAGTTTATCTTATATTCTTAGGGACTTCAAGTCATATAGTCACCTAAATTAAAACAGAATAAAAAAGGAAAGTTCCCAGTAACTCCAGTGAAGCAGTAATTCGCTGGAATTGCTAGACTCTACATGACGCTCTACCACTGTAGAGTCAAAATATGGATAAATGGATATTGTTGAATTAATTCACAACTGAATTGAATCTAATAAGTACAATGATAGATATAAAATATTAACAAGTAAACGTTTTATCAAACAAAAAACCGACTCAACGTATCTTCGAAATCCAAGGTCAAATATCGACGAAATTTATATGGGACCACTTCGTAGGTATACTGAACCCAACGCAAAAACAATTTTCCAAATCGGTTCATGAATAACAAAAGTAAAATAAATACAATCCAATAGAAAACCTTCTACTTTATTGAAGTCGGTTAAAAAGATACATATTACTAGAGAGATTGCTTTATGCGATAAGACCGCCAATTGTATTACCCTAGTTACGGCTTATATTTTTTCATGTGATTGTGTTTGCGGTATGCAACAAAGTGTAATTGTATTGTATTGTATTACCTCTATACTTTCCCATACAACACAATTAGATACAAATATTATGCTCTACATAGTGAGTTGTACTGGGCCCTAATTCACTATCACCACTTACAGATTCCTTGCTTCGAAATCACGTCGATTCCTTCATTATTCATATCTATACAAATTTCGCAGATGTCGTTTATAATTAAGGAAGAGACGTAATTTCGAAGCAAGGAATCGCTAAGTTTTCATAGCGAATTAGGGCCCTGAGTGTACGCATAAATCACGCCACGAAGGCTCGCGTTATGCGAAAGGCGATCGTCGGTCATGGACCCACTAAACTGGTTTATACACTGTAGTATTGTTCGACCACCGACAGACTACATTCTCAACAATAATAAGAATAATGAGCAAGTACTTACTCTATTTTTCTTATGTTTACAAGTATTTTTTAATGTTGCTGTTTTTATGCCTACTTTCTCATTGCTGGGCAAATACCTCTCGTTGGCCTCCTCTCCCTACCCTAAGGTGTACTTACTCTTTTTCAGATAATCAATCAGATAGTAAAACAGAAAATCTCTTTTTCAGATTTTCTGTTTAACCTATTTTACCGAAGTAGGAGATTGTTGGATTGACTTGTAGTACTTTACTTCTATCTTTCGAAAACATCCAGAAATAATAAGTTATACCTAGATACTATAATCTACACAATTTTTAAAAATTTATTTATAACCGTTATATTTTGTACTTAATATTTTTAGGCGTCACTTAAACTGTGTATCTGTAACAAATGTATTGAAGAAGCTATTTTTATGATAAATATGTAATAAATAGGTTATAAATTATAATAAATAGGTAGGTAAATATAAAAATGTTTTTTATACCTATGGTAGTTAATGCTCTACTATAAGTGTTACATGGTATCCAATAATTATTTAATTACACGTTTATAAATTTTCCTCTTGTGAATATACCATAAGATTATACTGTTATTGTCAATTCCTTCGAATATACCTTTATTATTAAATGCCTAATAATAATCATACACTAGCGAATAAATTAATCCGTTATGTTGTTAGAATTGTAGGGTACCTGCTGACTTACTGTTACCGCCATCTAGCGTCGAGTAGCGGAACTATAGTTATACAGATCTTCCATAGATGGCGCTATCCGTATTTTATTTGCGTTATGAAATGAATGCTCGATGTGGGACCTTGCACACACTTACCTGAAACAATAAAAGTTATTATAAATTTATGCGTCATAGGTAGCTACTAAAGGTACAATAGATAGTTGCACCTAAGTTCGCAGTGTATACGAATGGGTACATACATACCTATAAGTGTAAGTAATGGCATAAATATATCTAACAAATATTTATTTTTCTTATGGTGATATGTGGTAATGGTATGGATGTCTATCAGGTAGGTAAGAGTTTATATATACGTATAATGTATATTTATTTTTATTTGTATGTTTATTTTTTCGTATGCACTTATTATTTATATAAGTTACTTGTGACTATTATATTTCTTTACTATATACACCACCAAACCGCTATAGATTTTATACCTGTTCTATCCATCCAAAGATTGCTTGGAAGAAATCGCTCTAAGCGATAAGACCGCCCATTTTACGTCAAAACTGCGACGTATTTTGTGATTGTATTTTTCATAATTGTGTCTATGTTATTTGGTGTGCAATAAAGTGTTATTGTATTGTATTGTATTGTAAGAGATATTATTACTTATAGGGCTGCTTGTTTTACATAATAATATTACCTTTGTACAATTCAATACTATGATATCTAGCACTATTATCTTTTCTGTGACAATGATGTAATATTTATTATTAGCTTTGACCTCCATGAGTCTCCACAATTTTCCACAACTTGAAACAGGTAGGTAGGTACTGTAGGCTATCTAAGTACCTGCCCCCGTACTCATATGTCCCTCAAGCGCCAATCGTATATCGTGTTGAGCTCAAATTAAGGTGCGACTAATGAGTTATCGACCAATTATTGTCGATTCAGGCAAGAAATCGAATTAATCTCATTCATTTATACCAAAATATGTTAACTACAAGTTGTAATAAACTTAATGGGACAATAAATGGCATCCTAAAATATTGTCGCAGTGAATCTATACCCTAAACTGAGCTCAACACGATATACGATTGGCGCTTGAGGGACTTATGGGTACGGGGGCAGGTTTTCTTTCATCTGCCGTAATTTTTTTTGGATAGAAGTGTATGGGATTTCAAAGAGTATTTTGATGGTCATTATATTTTTTCCCATAAATATTGTGAATCTCTGATATCTCTAAATTCTAATCAACTCAAATTATCACTCACTCAAATCAAATATTGGTGCACAGAAAAAAAAGCGCAAGCATTTGTTTCGTGTCTGGGTGTTGTGGGACCATGGTTCCTGGTTCCCTAGATACAGGGAATCCTAGTTAGGGGTGAGGATCTATGAATATGATCGTCGAGCGTTTTTTTTTAACTAGGTCTTAAATAATACGTCTTAATGGCATGTATTGTTCAGAGCTGAAATATCGAGATCTCAAAATAAATAGAATACATGGGATATATCCCGTTTCTAAATAATTCATCCTTGTTCCTTGAAACTCTTGTCGCACTAGGTACAAGGTTGTTACACTGGGTACCTCCATTGTGCTTATCAGCTTAAGTATTGCAAATTGCAGCTAATCTACATACAAACAGTAGGTAATTTCCTGTGTGGGACGGTAGGTACCTACCTAGGTAAAAACATTTCGCATTAGCTCAGACTTCGTGTAGGTGTACTGTACCTTATGTATTTTAAAATTATTGCTATCCTTCATCATCATCATCATCAGCCCATCACGTTCCTACTGCTGGGACACGGGCCTTCTCTCATAGAGAGAGAGAGTACGGGTCATAATCTACGACCCTGGCCCAGTGTGGGTTGGTGGATGTCATTTGTCCTTGAATTTTTATGTTAATTCTTGGACATGCCGGTTTTCTCACGATTTTTTCCTTCACTGTTTTTAGAGCGAGTGTTAAATCGGCACAGTGGTGCGAGGCCAGCGGAATCCGAACTCGGGTGCGTCGGCGTCCAGGCGCTCCACAGTTGGCCGCACCCGCTGGCCCCGCACCACTGACTTTCTTACGTTATGTGCGGATTTAACACTCGCTCTAAAAACGGTGAAGGAAAACATCGTAAGAAAACCGGCATGTCCAAGAATTAATTATAAACATGGAAATGTAACATCCACCAACTCACACTGGGCCAGCGTAGTGGATCCAGACCCATACTCTCTTTATGAGAGGAGACCCATGTCCCAGCAGTAGGAACGTGATGGGCTGATGATGACGATGATATTATTATGAGATGAGAATAGCTTTTCATAACTCCAATTAACTCTTCGGCGTTGTCAAGGTAACGAGATACGCTCTAATTTGAAATTCTCAATGAATAGCCTGAAACAGTCTGAAACTGAAAGAACAGCTAATGAGATGGTAATAATGCTAACGAATGCGAAATAAGTAGGTATGTTAATTGCTATATTTTGATGAGCTCACAAGTGATCTCATGCTAGACGCTCGCTTGAGCGAGACTAACGTTTTAATTGTCACAATTGAGCACAACTCAGAACGCTACTGAGTAAAAAACAGCCAAGTGTTACAAACACGCACACTGTAAGGTTCTGTACATGTCCGATTCCAGGGACTGGCAATTACGAATGATTCCAGGTACTCATGGCGAAAAAACCATCCACCACTATGGTATTCTCAAACGACATTCTCGGTGTGTTGGTGTCGACACTGAAAATTTAAACGACGAACAGCAGTGACAGTATTTTGTTAATACTGCGTTCAAATTAGGATTGTGACGGATTGGGACAAATTTCATGAGTTTTATTGTAACAAATAATAATTTATTTGAATAAACATGGACATTGGACTATTTTTTCTGTCAATATAATTTGGTTACCAATTAGAAGTCTTAATGTCGATGATGATGTTTCCCTGCTTTAAACGTTAAAATAATTATATAAAAATTTTAATAATCCTGGCCAACATCGGAAGTAACTTTTTCCATTAGTATAATTTGGTTAACTATTAAAGTCTTGACGTCTGTTCTTCCCTGCGTTAAAGCTGTATTTTTATGTCTATTCTGCGATTCGCCTAAATCCTAATGGTTTTTATTCGGATCTTTCATACAGATCTCTAAATATAATATTTTAACTAGCAAGCCAAAAAAGTGATCGTGTCACGCAGTAATAAGATAAGGAATGTTCCAAAACCTTGTGAGAAAGTAAACTCGCTTAGCGATGCGTGCTACGTATGTTTGCGTTGACAATTAGATACTCTGCGTATTTCCTGCCCTTTGCTTCTTTGCCCTAAAGAGTTTCATTAAGTCCCTTGCCTGATGTAGCTACGGCATAATCTGTGAATTGCCTAAGAAAAAGACGCAAAACCACGCAATACATACATCGTTGTTAGCATGTCTTACCAGAATACTTATTTCCTTCCAATTACAACCTGGGTCTCTATAAGACATGAGTGAATAGGCCTACCTCTACCTCATGGACAAACGTGCTCCACCTTAGACCACAACTACGCTTACCATCAGGCCCCAATTCACTATGACAACTTGGCGAAATCATGTCGATTCCTTGCTTCGAAATCACGTCGATTCCTTCATTAATAAACGACATCTCTATATATTCATATATATGACGCGTCATACTACAAATTTCACAGATGTCGTTTATTAATGAAGGAATTGACTTTTCCTTCAAGCAAGGAATCGCCAAGTTGTCATAGTGAATTAGGGCCCAGGTGAGTTGTTGTTAAACGTGGGCCAAATTAATCATTAAAAAAATAAAAAATAATGTGAGGAGATGCTCTCCTCATATATTTATACTAGGCGATACCGCGTCTCCGTGCGCATAGAATTCGGTTTATAGTTTTTGAGAGATGAATACCAATATCCTATGTCTTATTCCAGGTACCCTAAAGTACCTACACATTAAAATTTATCAACCGTTTAATCATCACACAATATAAAGTAGGATGATTTCAAAAATAGGTAGGTTCATTAACCAGTTTCCGTTGACTGCACAAAAACCAGCCTCGAGATGCGGTTACTGGCGGTTGACAATATCGAGATGTGAGAACGGATGGTAGTCATTAACGAATATCTCCGATACGTGAGCGAACCCGACTTTTATGGCGAATTAAGATGTGAGTGGGTAGGTAATAATAGGTATGTATAGGTGCTTTTTATTAGATTTTTATTTTTTTATGGAATTGAGAAATGAGACGAGCAAGTCCTTCACCTGATGGTAAGCGCCACGCATGCCACTAATGCAGTGCCGCGCCACCCAGAACTTTTAACACCGTAAAAAGACTGCATTGCGACTGTAATATTATTAAAATTACGGTAAAATACAAAAAACAACAACTCATACACACACATATATACAGGTATAAAGAAAACCAATAAAAATAGATGAAATTATTCCTACTACAGTTACTTCCTACCCAAATACTAAGATCTTCCTTTAAAGATAAACGTCGTATCAACAATACTATAACACCGGATGTAATACCTGGAACAAAGGGTGAGAGAGACAGGAACATCATGAACACAGGAAGCGGATGTGAGCGGTGGCGCGGGCGCAGCTAGTGTTACACAGGTACGCCTGCGCACGCGCGCTGTGATTTAACTCTAAACGTGTTCCATTTTTATGTCCTTTTTAGTTTGAAATGTAAGTATCTAATAATTGAACTCTACTTGGCTATTTCAATATTTGAATAAAAATTTCATGCTTTTTAATTTAGAAAAGGCTTTTTACTTATATAATAGAAAAATTAGCAAAGAAAAAAATGTACGTTGCCCGTCCATAACGTACAACGCTTCTCTTTTCTTAATTACTTTAATTAACTTCTTCCAAAAAATGTGGGGATCAAGTCACCGTAGATATTTGTTACTAGCGAAAACTGATGATAATATAGAAATGATGATGATAACCGCATCTAAATCGGTCAAGCAGTTTAGAAATACTAAGCAATTTTATTGTCTTGTACTGTTTAGAGAAATGCCCGCGAGAGAAGCTGACGCCAGTTTATAATGAGTTCCTCTTCAATATACATGTCGCAGGGATATGATAAAAATAGGGATTTGGTCAGTTCCCTAAGTGATTTGACCAAATCATGCAGGGTGTTAAAATAACAACACGATTTTATTTCCGTTTAGGGAATTGACCAAATCTCTGTATTTATCATATCCCTGCGACATATATAATTATGCTTTACTGCTACGAGGTACGTGTGGAGAATACTACATCAATCCGTATTAATCACTACATTCACGCCTAAAAACACGCAAGGATATATAGATATACTAGCTGCGCCCTACGGTTTCACCCGCGGTTTCCCGGGATAAAAAGTAGCCTATGTGTTAATCCAGGGTATAAGCTATCTCCATACCAAATTTAATCAAAATCCATTCAGTAGTTTTTGCGTGAAAGAGTAACAAAGGTACATCCATTCTTACAAACTTTCGCGTTTATAATATTAGTAGGACATAGCGCTATATTATTATGTAGGCACGTAACACAGGCAGGTAATGTATCCGATCCGGCGTATGACTCAATATTATCAAGCACATGCGAATATAAAGAACCAATGTCAAGATCGTACGAGGATATTGACGCCTACAAGATGCAGGCAATTTACCTTTTTGGTTCTGTTTGAGTATTCGATTATTGGCAAATAATGTTTGGCATATTATTATATATTTTAAACTCAAGTTCTCTCCAAAGTGCGTTTATTTGCTTAGACTGATGTCTCCATGGACCTACTCTGTGTAGAAACCCTACAACACAAGTAGGCGTCAGGGTCTTTAAAGCAACAGGTAACCGGCAACTTCAGACTAGATTTTTTTATGGATCTGATTGATGAGACAAGCCAGTCGCTCGCCTGATGGCAAGCGCCACCCCTGCCCATAACAATTACAGTACCTACCACTCAGAACTTTTAATACCTTAAAAAGCACTGCTAAGTGCGCTCTTCACACCGAGACATCAGATATTAAGTCTCATATGCCCAAAGGAATGCAATGGAATCAGGCGTGACGTTGCGGAAATTCATCTCAAAACTGGAACGCTTAATGCTTGCGCACTACTGCTTGGCGGCAGAATAACTGGCAAAGCGGTGGTACCTACCCAGACAAACAATGATGCAACAATGAATATTCAGCTTCTGCCAAGTAGCCAACTGGCACATAAGAAACATAATATTGTCAAAAACAAACAATATATTGTAACAAAAGTTCTAAAATGAATGCCTTTCAGATTCTTATCGTATAGTAGTAGTGGTTCTTTTTCCGAAACGGTGGTAATGTCATTGTAATAATTCACGTTCATAACTGCGTCTGTGATGCCAAAATTGAATAAAGAACTTTTGAACTTTAAGACGGCCTCTCGCATACGAGAGACCTACCACGTTTTATTCTGTTATATCAGATACTGCAGAATTACGTAAGATCTCATAACAATTTAGGCAAAGTCAGCGTTCAACCTGAGATTATAGAAACCCCACAAGCCCACAACAGACAACAGGCAGGCGTCAGCGGTCCGCGGTCCGCGGTCGGCGCCAACAGTTAGACGACAAGTAATGTAGGCATCAACCGCCTCTAATACCTTCCTCATACGCTGCCTACATACGGCGAGATGATGAGATTCCGCAGAATTGAATCATGCCGGCCCATACAGAATTATAATGGTTATGGTTGACTAACGGACTTAATAGCATCTTCGTCCGTTACCGCGCTAATGATTTTTAAAGCTTTATTTTAGTTTACTTGTCTTTGGTTAGTTCAATTTTGTAATTTTTTTTGGACACGCTTCTATTATTTTATATGCATGGTGCTTGTTAAATTAATATTGCTCATACGTCTTATTATGTCGATCATGATGGAAAAAGTGTTACCTTAAAGTTACACTTGAATTAAAAACTTTACTTTTGTTGGATTTACTTGACAAATCCTTCTGACAGAATAAGGCCAATAATGGCCGTCAATACTTAAGTAGGTACTTAAGCAAAAAAGTATTGGCACTTTTTTATTTCGATTGTATTAATTTATTCCTGTTATCGTGTTATATATTTTTAATTCCAACCGCTTTTGCCGTAATGACACTTTTCAGATATACCTTGTTTTGACTTCACACATCAGAACAGTCACTCAGGGTTGGCCACACGCCACAAAAAAGAAAAAAAAATTGACAATTTAGCCGTACTGTAAAGACCTTAATATAAAGGTACAAATCTTATACGAACATAATTAGGTACCTATGTAGATGTTTTCACAGTAATTACTTAATTAATGATGAATGCGAATCGAATGCATTATGTCTCGCTCATGACCTCTAGCACATAAGTAATTACTTTCTGACGCGTCGTCACTACAAATGACAAGTTATCGAGAGAATTCAATTACTATGATAATATACCGCATGTACCCCTATAGCGTATATATGTATTATATGTTTTCTACGTAAACCATTCTTGACGTTTTGCATAAATACCGGTTTGATGGCATAACGGCAGCATATATCGACATGTTGATAGGAATTCAATTGGAAGTTAAGTTGAGTTAAAATACTTGCGTTAAATAAAAATAAGTCTGCCTTTTTATATTTTGTTGTAGGTTAGTTAAGTTTTTGTCACTGTATTTATATTTACATAATTGTTTATAGTTACGGTATAAATAAAAATATATCCGTATTCAGTATTTGTTGAAATTCTACCTTATTAATTAAAATGTTCATTAATTTGTTAATCTATTAGAAATTACCCATTTAAAAGGGTATAACGGCATCGAATTCAGGATATAATTGGCCATTATTGTTATTAATTAATATAAATAATATACTAATTGAAAATGTATTGGAAACAAAAAATAATTATATTGTCAGTTAAAAATATAAATCTTAAACAAAATCACGCCAAATCTCACAATAAAATGTAATGATATCGTTTTAACTTCCTGCATTTGAATATTAAACAGGAAATCAAAAAATCCGAAATGATCTGCTTTACTAGTGACATAAACAACAACAACTTTTAAAAGTCGCTCGATATCGCTTTAATCTAACCAGTTTACATTTTAATTAACGTGCACTGAAAATTGGCAGACTGTACTGAATCCGATAACTGGCAGACTGCACAAAATGCACTCTCCATTTATTGAAAAAACTTAATAAACAAACAGATTTTATTTAATTTTTCTACGGCCCATATATACCTTACAACTAAGATATATATAATTTATATTAAAATATTATGTGACACGTTTTGTCGGCGACGTGTGACGCAACTGCGCGGTGTCAGCTTGCGGTGTCAGCGGTGACGCTTGCAGCCGTCCTCTGAATCTTCGATACACGCCACCCTTTGACTAGAATTAATTTCTACAATCATCGGGGCAATGGACAGTGCTTTCTATGCTGATAGCACCCTATCTGGTACAGTGCCAACAGTGCTAACGGGTAGTGAATTGAAGCATTTGGGCTATCTATGGGCCTGCAGTCCTGTGACAGTGCAGTGAGTGACTCTCTTATTGCTTATTTATTCGTAAGTATGCCAGTACACGTACTACAACGTAAATTTGTATTGCTTAGTTCTTTAACACATTCTCAAAACGAATGTAAACAAACAGAGGATTTGAAATATGTTAACTTATAAGTGCATAAGTAACAATATCTATGACATCGAGTGAAAGCCACTGCTCATGGACACAAAAGAATTGGGACAGGCATTGAGCTATATGTAATAGCTCAATAAGGACATCTCATAAGTTAAGTCATTCATCATCAACGTGAACAGCCTTGTAAGGCTTCACGTCGGATACGTAATCTTTTTGCATTTATTTTACATTTATTTACATTGTCACCTCTTTTATTCCTTTGATAGGCATATGTTTTATTAGTTGTTGTTAGGATAAATAAGTTAAAATACGAACCATTTAGTTCCTCCTGTGTAGTTTCAAAGTCAGCCAAGGATATGCTAGACAAGTCTTCGACGTAAACCTGCGGCTGCCGGCTTAAGGAATGCCTGCCACCGAGCGAGTGGTAGCACGTCTCCTCATCGTCCGCAGCCTCCTCCGTCGAGGAACCTTTGAGGCAGGAGTGGAAACTCCTGGAGAGGCGGCGCTCTGTACTCATCCTCACTCATGTCCCGACACCACACTCAATTATGAACCTTTTCACTTTTTAATAAGCACTCTTTTCGGTCAAACGCACTTTAATTGACCGTTGAAACACTAGACTGTTGAATGAATCATATTCATCCCTGTAATAAGATCTTCAAACACTTTTTAACTCGTTGACGTCACTTTGTTATCGTCTATCGTTGCATTAGATGTGTTCATTCAGTAAATAGAATTTATTTTTCCAGCAGTTATTATTCACGATGCGGCCGACACACCTATTTGATTTATCACTGTATATTATTTCGATTCATATCGTGGCTTATCGCGTGGACCCTGTAATCGGATGATACACTGAGCTAGTGATCTACATGTAAATAAACAGCATTTGTATAAGTTTGAACCTATAGCATTATATATACCTATATATATTTTACTTGATACCTGTACTAAGGAAGTAAGTCTTATGTGCCTATAGGAAAATACGACCGCTGTTCCCGGTAAGTTTTTGTGGAGTGGTGGAGTTCGGTCTGTGCGGCAAGTGCTCTATCTTGCCATTGAGTTGTAGTTTTATTTTGGATAGTATTTAATTTAATTATATAAATAATAATTACCAATAATAATTACTTAATTAATAATTAATTAATACTAAATACAATTATTAATAATTATTATTAGTAATTATAATAATTATATTTAATTTAATTTGTTATAGTTATTTATTTTCGCTATTGTTAATTTTTTGCCATTTTACTGATTTTCTTTACAATGTTTTGTAGGTAACTAAAACCACAGAATAATTAATAGTACAAATAAATCTCGATCTATCAAATCCTTGTCTTATTTCCGGAAATAGAGTTAATTTTATTTCATAGTTATTTTGAGTAGATCTAAGAATGAATATATTAAATTGTTACAAGGTTTACAGAGGAAACGCCGGTATTACGTACTTAGTTACAGAATTTGTTATATAAACAATAGCGAGCAATTATTGTATGTACTGTATACATTTGAAACATCTGGTTCCACGAGTTGCTTGCAGTATTTTTATGCTACTTCTCTTAAAATCGTTTCAATCTTGTGGTTGAAACAGGAAAGCTATACTTTCTGCAATCACTGAATTCAATTTTGTGTATTATCTTCCTGCCAAGTGAATGACTAACCAACTTGGTACAGCTAATGTTCACACAACGTCTGTAGCAATATAAGATTTAGTAATTCAATTTAGAGAAGCGAATCAATTTATAGCAGTACTTACCTGAACTAATTTTAGACGGTGTACCATCACTTGTTACTGAAAATCTAATTCGTTAAGGCAAAATGATCGGATACGCGCTTGATATTCTATTTGGAGAAATCAATTGGATTGTTTTACGCAATTTGCCACGTTACCTACCAGCTGAAATGAAAGTCGTATAATAGATCGATATTATAGTCCTAGCACAGGAGAAGCCTACGCGATTTTAACGATTGTCTTTTGTCATAGACAAACCTTTGTAACAATTGTTTTGTCGTCATTCATTCTCAGGACACGTTACATTGAAATGGACAACTAAGGCTTTTGATAACAATATGTAGGTATTCTTAACCAAGGTTCTTCTCAGAGTCGATACGTGAAATCACTTGAGCGATAACGTTTTTAGACAAGACAAGTCATTGCGACATTCCTTATCGTGTAATACCAAAAACCTGGCGACAACCCGTAAAACACGTTACATGCACAAGGAAACATGACAATTGGAGGTCGTCGACCTCTCCAGAATGGGGTCTACTACGGCCACATTCGGCTAATGAATGGCAGACGAACAAAGCACCGCATCTTTGTGTCGCCGTGGACCTATTCAAGTATTCCTGCCACTCGTGAGCCATGCGAGTGTCGTAACTTTAAAATATACAGAGTCATAAACATTAAATTCTACAAACTGGTAGTTGAAAGTTGGAACTAGTTGGATGTTTAAATGCTCAAAGCTGCTGGTTGACCTGGATGTTGCTATGCGTGATTGGTCTGATGAAACAAAAGACAAATAGCGGAGTTCAAACAAGTGAACGGCAGGTAATAATGAAACATCTTTTGAGCGCAGAACATCTAAACGTCAATCGGTAATCTTTAACTTCACACATATCTTCTTTGGGTTAGTGTACGGTTCCAAGATCATCGTAACACGTTTAATAGGGCAATCATCAATGTTTAACTATTTCTTAACCCTGACCACTACAGCCACAACAAATCGCGCAATTTGACCGTAAAACGCTTAGTAAATCAAACATCTAATGATTCGTGAACGAAGTTCCATTTAGTCATGGACATGGATCAATATTGTTTTAGTTACATACCTATTGCTAAAAGTAATGAAAACAAATTGAATAAGGCAGTTTCATATACCAAGAAATCTGCTTCATATATATTCAAGGGCAATATAATCTGTAATCTAATCGTATCTTACGGGTATCAAGGAAAAGCACTTCGTCAATCAAGTTATGATTACGGTAACAAGATTTCTCTTATACAACAAGGCGGATGTTACTCACGAAAACATAAAAACTGAAATGGAATAAGCCTTACAAGACTGTGGGAGTTACATCTTATATAACAATTACCGAGAAGAGTATCTGAATCTAGGAAGAAGCTGTTACGAAGAACTTTTGAATTTAATTGGTTGTACCGGATAGCACTTCACGCGTTGACAAAAAGAGTGAAATCTTCAACGACCCATTGTTTCAACTGGAAAGTTTACTGTGGGAGTTAGAACGCAGTGTGAATAGAGTTGTCGAGGAGAAATTGCGGAATCGAGTAATAAGCTTTCATGGGTAATATCATACGCATTACGCACTTATTTTACTACAATAAAAACGTAAATGTATTTATAAACTTTAGTAAGAAGCACTTGACAATTTAGGCTTCACCGACAGGACATGGTAACTGTTCCAAAGGCATTTAACAATGAACAACCTCCGATATCCCATTGTTCCCAAGGCCGTCTCAAGGCGCCAGACCAACCGGAACAGGCTGATATAATATTTTACAGCAACGGCTCTATTTCCATTCAACTATAAGAAACAATGGAAGCTCTGATTGCGAATAGTCACAATCGAAACATAATCGGAAACACGATTGGACTCATATTTTTACTGTTATGACATCCTGCTTTTGTCATGATTTTGAACTACTGGTTCGCGAACGCGCATTACATTAATGGAAACGTGTGAGGCCTGTATTTGGCTCGCAGCCAACATTTTCCGGCACGTGACCGATTTTTCTGAGATAAAAGAGCACCAGAGATCTGCCGGCCTTAAAACTGACGTGCCGGCACCCAAACCATCTACTGCACGCGAAGGCCGAGGGAATTAGGAATTAACAATAGCTATAGAATTAAATAATATAAGAAATTGTTCTTGCGTTGTTTATAATCTTTCATGATTAAGACCTTGTCGCGCAATCTCGATTACAACTGATATCATAGATGATTGTCATTGACCCGTATATTCACTCTGTCGATACACCTACACGGTCAACAACTCAACCATCGTGCTAAGAATAGAACTAAGAGTTGCCAGAGAACAAGCAGAGCGCTCGAGAGCTCCGACTCGGTCAAGGAGACTAAACAACGGGTGGTCCATATGGTCCATAATAATTTATGTCGTATGAAAACGCGAAACGCTGCATATGGTCGTGAACGGTGAAGTTTCACGCCTGCGAATAATCAAGATCACTTACAATAACTTCGATAACAGAACTGGGTTAATGCACAAGATTTGCAAATAAACAAAATATGTTAGCAAGCAGAACGATAGACGCGGATTTAGAACGCATACGTTGCTTTGCTAGGCTTCTACTCCGGTACGAACGGGCTTTGTTCTTGATACATAGATAGATGGAAAGCCATGTCTTCGAATAGGGTTGTCAGCTGTCGCAGCAAATATAACGCATCCGCCAGAGACGACGAACGCTGACACGTTAACTAATGACGAGAACAGGTATAAATCATGTTGATAATAGTTGATGCCGCTCGAAGACGGCCGGAGGAAGCGGTCGATTTGCGACGGATATGGCGATTGGGACAAGTGGGCCGAGACCTGGACTAAGTACTGGTTGAACCCGTGAACTGAGTGAATGAGTGACTGAGTTATTAATCTCGCTCATTGTCGTGTCGCTTCCACAATGGGTTCATTGTGAGCTATCTGTGTCCGTTTGTAACGTTACTGTAGCCTATTAATGATGGATAAAAAATGTGCGCTATTGTGCAGTTGTACTTTTATACACGTTTGTTATGGTTTCTACAATACCAACGGTTTCTTATTCGTGTCAATTACTTCTAGGATTACGTACTCGTACTACTTGTTTGATACTATAAGAACGGAGTCACAGAATAATTATTACTACTATTAAATAGAAACGTTTTAATTATGCAAACGTATTTTTTTCTCCTGGGTATCTATTTATTTTATCTACGTAGTATGTTTTTACACAAATGATACCTACCTTCTGCTACTAATTGTTAACAATAATTTATATTCACAGGTAGTAGCGAATGTAAATCAGGCTTCATATTTCAAAGTATCCAGTATGTTTCACTAACCAATTAAAATGTGGAAGGCAACATAAATCGAGATGCTGTTTATTCACACTGAGAATCACCAACACCGAAATAGAATGACACCGAAATAAACGCGCACGTCACAACACAAGTAAACCAAGCTGCAACACAAACACAACACTGGAACAATCCTCTAACCGGATTAGTAACGAAATCCTGGTTTCCTTACACGGATACGTCTCGGTTTACCAAGTACTGAAGAGACAGCTCATCGCGTGACTGTCTTCATAGACAGATACCAACACACTAAACGCGGCGCGCACCAGACACGCTGCTGCGTGCGCGTACGCCTGCGCCCTCCATGGCGAACCGTTTATTTACTATTCAGTTTAAAATTCGAACGTGCTCTGATAATCAACATACCGCAGATGTGCCGGTGTTTCTTCACGGTGCAGCACACAATCCAGTAAAAAGAGGAAATAGCCATGATTACGAGGAAAAAGATAACGAATCATTATAGAGACATAAATCCATAATGTACTAGAAAACTCCGCAATTATTTCTAATAATGTGGCAATTATGGGAAATTTCTAAATTGACTTTTAGTTAACAGCTGACAGGATGTTAGTAGCTTATTAGCAAGCGTTGTGTTCCCAACCGTGACTGTAAATAAGAACAGTAACACGAAAAGAAAACAAACACGAGGATCAAATCAGCGAAGGAGATTCGCAAGAGAAACTGCGACGGAAACGAATGAATTCTAAAATCCGCCGTTATCAAAAATAAATCTGATTCATGTATAAAACTCAAGAAAGTGAAAGTAACCAAAATAGCAGTGTGATGTGAAGGCGTGACCGGCAGGCGCAGGGGCTCGAGAACCTGTTAAAGTATTGATCACTTTTACTATTCACTTTCAAAGTCTCCGCAGGTAGCCAAGTTCCAAAGTACACTTAGTAGGGAAGCGCGGGCGCAACGAACTCTAGACTAGGCGTAAAGCAACTAGAGGGTTGGTCTCCCAATGTCGATGTGCACTTGTGTAATTATTTCAAGCTCGCTAGACCAAGACGGACAAACAGAAACAGGGACCTGCCTGATGGAATGTGGCCGCTTTTTTAAGGAGATGATACTAATGAATATTCTTAAAAAGAGTAACAGTAGGACTGAATGAGAAGGGAAATTAAAGGGCGACGTGTAATAGGATATAATAAAATAAGCTGGATGTCAGAAAGTGTGGTCGACTGAGGACTGTTTATAATTGTTTTAATGCTTCAACATTCATAGATTTTGAACATTCCTGTATCATAAATAAGTATAACGTGTCATAACAGTTGCAAACTTGCGAAGTAAGGAATGTGTGCAAATTGTTTTCTAATAATAAAAACAGGTGGATTGTTAACCTTTCTAATAATTACTGCAGCAAATATAATGATTTCATTTATTCCCAGTAAAAGTACAACCTACCTACCTACTACCTAATTTATACCATAACATTTAAAAGCATCAACATTCAAGCCAGTTTATTGATTGTATTTTAAATGGTGGCTAGCTAAGGCGAGGGCGTGCTAGTAGTACAACAAGACGTCGGCCTTGAGAATACAGCAATGTTACGTTTACGTCGTTTTTTTATATTTATATCTTAGTGCTAGTTCATGGACACGCTATATCTCGTTTAGTGCTGAAACTGGTACGCACTACGCACATGTAGGTGCAAAGCGAACGATAACAGTTATGACTACACGAAACGCTTAACTATGAATATAACTATCAATTAAATGATTTTGCATGATTCAAACACGCATGTACGAAATGCTTGCATGAGTATAACCAATAACGAATCATTATCGAAAATTGTGGTTCATTCAGCTGTACTTGGAAAGGAAGTTACGAAGTTTTTTTATGTTAAACAGTGGTAAACAACTTTAAACACACATACGGCTCGTCTAATCGAAAGCGGTCTTTATCACCAATGGATATACTGGCAACACCAGTAGTATTGCCAACACATTGTCGACCCTGTAATGAGAATGAGAAGGAGAGAAAAAGCTAGCTTTAATATTTTTATAAATTTTGAACTATAGTAGTAATTAGATACTTTAAATGAAGTAGCTATCAATATAATTGAACATGCTTATTTAGACAAAGATGATTTATTTTATAACCTAAAATGTAGTTGACTTTAATCTTTAATCCTTGCAAATGTAGGCAGTTAACAGTTTACAATCCGACAAAGATTAAAATCAAGTAATTGCTTAGCTAATGTATTCCTCACAGATTTAGTAACGAGACCGCCTTATCAACGCAGCGTGGGTGCAGGTTGGGCGGCTGTGGGCGGATGAACTTGGCAGCCTCTTGCACAATAAGCCCTTCTAGCCAATGACAAAGAACACGTGATTTTTATTTGTAAGATGATTTAAATAACGATGACAACAAAAATTTAAGAATAATAAAGGAAAAAAGATAGTATTTCTAATCAGCAAGCAAACCTGTTATTGTGACACAAACATATTTTATGAAGAATCAAATGCATCCAAATGGCAAAAGATATTATTAAATACTTGAAAAACATATATCGTATAAGGAAAAGGCAAATGTACACGGTTAGATTATCAATACAGGTGATGAACATGATGTCACTGTATTAGTATTATGCAATAATCTATAAATACATTGCAGTACAAAAGATTGTGATGGTTTGGTGTAAATGTTGACACCATTGCCGTTAGCTTTATTGCTTAGCTTTATAAAATTTAAACATAAGATTTAGAGTATGAATGGGAAGTAGTAGTAGATCAAGAAGAATACGATTCAAAGTTAAATCGTCCAGGGAACTATCAACTACAATCAAGGCTTTGTTTATGCCGGTGCCGTGTCGTGACTGTCTTTGATAAAACGTGTCCACGAAACATAAATATAAAAATACAATATAATACGGCTGATTACAAAATGCACGTTTTCTTCAATCGTAAAAAGGTAAAAACACGAGTGGCAACAAATGTAGGTGAATCGTAAGCATTGCGTACGGACTGGACTGCAAATCGGTAAGGTAACATATCAATTACAAAACCGAACTGTTTATTAGAACAGTGGATCAATGAAGTGTTTAGTGTGTAGGAAAGCGCAAAAAGTGGAATAAGTAACGAACTTTCGATGGAGAGAAGTGTGCTAATAGAATTCGAGGCGTTTGCGTGCGCGCAGCGTGGCGGACGCGGCCCGTGGAAATGTAGCGAATAACTGCATGTATAAGCGCCTTAAACAGGTGCAAGTGAAACTGATTTGGTACTTAGAATAATAACTGAGCACGCACAAATGTTCGAAGATGAAAGCGATGAACCGTTATGAAGCAAGCCAAGCTCGGCGCAACGCAATAATCTATTGAGCGTAAATGTAAATACGTATGTATTTGTAAATGTCAACTTCAATTTCAAATTATTCACTATGATAGCAAAAGTTGTTATCGAAATGAAACGCAACACGCTCTTACTGGACTAAATAAAAAAATAATGAGCAAACTGATAAACCCAATTAAAACCATGTTGTGTCTGCGAACTGCGAACGTACTCTAAATAGGGTAAGTGGAGTAAAGAATGTTAAGGTACTGTGTCGCCTCAATGGAGAAGATTAAGCACGCAGCACTCACATACACGTACAAGCAATACCGTTCCTTACAGTTATAATAGGTACCCGCATGTGCAAGCATTGCAAATGTGTCTATAGATTGGTAGGTAAAGCACTGACAATAATGAGATCATGCGTATTAGAGATTGCGTAAACAAACCTGATGTTTGCTTATCTTGCTAACTTTAATCTAATCCAAACCATTTGGATACTGACAGCGAAACCGATTGATTTTCCGAACCAAAAATAGTCTGCGTAAACAAACGGTCTGTCTGATTGGCCTCTGAAAAGTTATCATTCCTAAATGCGTACTATTGTGTGACGTGTTACAGTTATAACTCTATCGAGAACATAAAAGTTATGGTCAAATAATAATACGATCGTCCTAGCTTCGTTTCACTTTTATCGCGCACCATTTCTATTGCAGTTAACATTTCCGCATCCGGTGGCGAACACCCGGTTTCAGAGATAAAAGCTACAACTACTACTAACTCTTGTGTATTCTGTGTCAGTAAGCCGACTTCTCTAGCTAACATAACTGTCAGTGGAACAGCTGATTTATGCCATGAACTGAATGATATATCATCAAGATTTACTTTGATTCTTGTACTGCTATAAAACGCATATGCGTATTTTTGGGATTGACTCAATTTAAAGGTTTTGTAAATGACTGGTTGAAAGAGAACAAAGCGCTTTGTCATTCATAAATAGAATAATCACCTATTTAGAGTGAGTAAAGGAATAAAATAGAGACATGGTAACCATGGAAGAATGTAGCGCAGGATCAAACATAAATTATTTTTCAAAAAAAACTAAACCGACTTCAAAACCACAAATGGCACTCAAAAGTAAAAAATAAATTAATATAATTATCATAAGCGCTACCCACTCATATATTTGAAGTCGGTGCCAGCCAAGTCTAATAGGTAGCAGATAAATATGTATATAGTAAGTACTACTTGTAGGTAGTATCTATCTACTACCTTTTAGACTTGGCTGGCACCGACTTCAAATATATGAGTGGGTAGCGCTTATGATAATTATATTAATTTATTTTTTACTTTTGAGTGCCATTTGTGGTTTTGAAGTCGGTTTAGTTTTTTTTGAAAAATAATTTATTTTACCCTTTTTAGTGAAAAACAAGTTTTAATTAAATTAATTCAAAAAGTTTTTAAAGACAAGCTTTTATGATCTAGAAGCCACATCATGACGAAGTTTAAAACGGGTTATCACAATTAAATGCATGTACAAAAAAATTTCATGTCTGTCCTATATCTCTGTTGAAGAGTTCCCTCGCCGGAAGTCAATCCTGGGTGTATCTGCCATGTCATGATGGAATTTAGAACAGGCTATTATGGTTAAATCCATTTACGAAATGTTGTGTCTGTACTATTCACCGTTGAGGAGTTCCCTCACCGGAAGTCAACCCTGGGTGAAGCAGGTGAAGCAGTCGAATACAAACCTCCACCTTTAGAAAGTTGGTTACGAAAAAAACAAGAACCGACTTGAAGATTAAACTTATATTTTTTGTTATTGCTATTTTTTTCAAAAACTACTGAATGAATATCGATAAAATTTATATGGGACCACCTTTGAAGTATTACCTACCAATCAAAAAAAGAATCATCAAAATCAATGCATAATTGGCGGAGAAATCGCGTAACAAACACACAAAAAAAAAATAAAAAAATAAAAAAAAAAAAACATACCGTCGAATTGTAAACCTCCTCCTTTTTGAAGTCGGTTAAAAATAGCATAATTAAGAAAATGTCCAACAAACATTAGATAGATAGGGCAGAATAAATGAAAAGTTAGACGACGCTTACTAAATAAATGCTAATGAAAAAATAATGAGAAATAAGGCAACGCGTATGTAGGTACATGAAACATGACATGTACCTAATAAGTACGTCGCAAAGGCACAACAAAAGAAAATCGATGCTAATACGTTTAATGCACAAGAAGGCGTTAAGTTTGTGCTATATGTTTTATGATGTTTACATCATATTTATACAGATTGCATGTTTTCGTAGCTGTCGAAAGTCGTAAAGCGTTGTTGTATTTGCGTCATAGACCTGAAGCCATCAAGCTGGCGCGGCGCGGGCAGTATGCCGGGAGTTACAAAGAATAGCAACGATCGGCCATTAAATATTATTGAGGTTGTCGATAGTTCCGTGGAAATTGTGAAATGTACAGTAACTTTATTAGTAAATACTTATGTTCCCGAATATACAAATACAAGTAGAAGGTAAGCTTACCTAAAAAAAACAAATTAACAAAGGCGAAAATTAACAACATGGACTAGGTACTTGTTGTGGATGTGTTAATTTTCACCGTAGACATTTTAGGAGCTATTTTTAATGATTTCACAAATATAAAATGCACAACTCAAACACAAAGTTATATTTTGAACTGACACTATCATGACATGACTAAACCAAAAGATTCAAACTTTTCAAAAGTTGTAGTAAAAGCAAGTGCAAGTTTTCACAAATTTCGATTTTACTCCGAAGTTTCACTTTGAAGTCCAAGTAGATGGCAAACAAGTTCTGAGTTGCCTCGTAAAGAACAACTGCATATTTTTAATTGACATAAGGTTAAAAGAGTCATTGCGAGGCGCAAGTTAATTGTAATAATTCATGGGTTTTTCTACATTTGCCTTTCATGTTATTGTTTTTAAGCCATCATTGAACTATCTCCGTTTTGTATTCGTATATAAATTAATAATTAATATTTAGAAGAAAAAAACGCAAAATCCGGTTTCAAGACTGTACCTACTTTTGTTGTTTAGGAAAACAAAAAAATAATTATCAAAATCAATTCATAATTAGCGGAGTATTCGCGTAACAAACATACAAAAAACAAATAAAGTCAAATCGAGAACTTCCTATTTTTAAGTCGGTTAAAAAGACAAATGCAAACAGTATTATTATATCTAATTTTATGATGCAAAAATATCTTTGACACAATACCATCCTTTTACTTCACATTTACCTAGCGATCGTGATGTTTAAAACATAATTTGAATTCCATGTCGTTTTTGTAGACTATACATACATACTATACACCTATTACCTCATTTAAGTATACCTACATACAAATTACCCTGATCAAGTGAGGTAAATAACAGAGCTGACCAGACCAAGATCGATTTCGTGACCATCACTAAACGTTTGCAAGAAGTTAAAAAAAAATGCTGCACGATTTCTTTTCTTTGGTCTTTGTCCCTGTCTCAGCCCTTAGTACCACTGCTGTACGTGCTACGTATGGCATATACGTAGCACGTACAGCAGTGGACTAAGGGCTCGTATATCCATCATCCTCGTACTTCCTTGTTTTATAGATACCTTTCAAGAAACCTTCGTTAAATGCCAAAATATATTAAGAAATTACTGGTGCAAGCATATTTTGCGTGTAATATGGCTGGAGGACATTACTTTTACAGCTCGCTTCTTACTTTTGGTAGATACTAAATATCCGCGTTAATATGTATGAATGTCCTGTGCCATGTTATCCAGGCCCTACTAAGAAATTGCTTTAGAAAGTAAATGCAAAAGGTACTTTCCTTTCAAGAATTCAAGAATTGTTATTGCAGACATTTGTGGTTAGGGTTATATTGGTATAGATAGGCGGTTCGATTCTACGATGATAGTTTCGAAACGTATTGGTTTTTTATGAGTCCATTCTATTGTAAATCGTAAATCAGTTGTTTACGGTCAGTGAGACTTTCTATAGATTTAAAGCTGTAGATAAAATATTACATGGATTTAAAGCATTTCGGGTATTTTAAAACTTGATAAATTAGAAGGAACCTGTTTTTATAGCTTGATGTATTAAAAGTGACACGTTTAAAAGCCAAACCGAAGCCGGTACATGAATTTCCGGCTACCGCCATAGGTGCCGGAAGCCGGGGCGAACGACCGCTGGACGGGAACACATGGAGTTGGCAGGGCACCGCGAAAATTGTCACCTGAAGTACCGTTTTGTCTGTTGTCCTATATGGGAATGCGTTGGCGTGGAAAATGAAATGGTGTTTAAAAATGCAGGCCATGCCAATTTCTAGCAGTCCCACAGTCTGCCAAGTCACAAAAGCAATTCAACTATTTTGAAGCCAGGTAAACTCAGACGATAGTACATAGTAAGTACATATTGGTTAATAAATTTGAAGAAAATATCAAAACTAAATAGGTTCCAATTTCTGGGTATAAATTGTATATTAACAATCCAACTTTTAAATCTTCTATTTACTGTTTTAAAAATTTGTAACTGAGTCAATTCTGTACATTGAAAATATTTAAAAAAACCAACTAGGATCGACTATTTAAATTAAGGGTTACTGAACACGAATCCAAAGTTTTTAGTATTTTAGTCTATTTGAAATGAAATGAAATAACTCTTTATTGAAACACACACACATATTAGGGGGTAGGTTACATCAAAATCGGTTGGGCGACTACGAATATACAGCTTGACCTCTTCGTAGTACGCGCTCTCATATACTAGGGAGGTCTTAGCAAAATGGTTTTGGAAAAAATACTAACAAGGACTCTGGCATCTACGTGGACGAAATCGCGGGAAAAAGCTATTCTTACTATAAAATGAGACGATAGACTTTGCGAAAGTTTTGAAAATTAAGAATACTCGTAGGCTTTAAAGTAAAGCATCTGTAGGTTATGACGAGGTTGTATGTTTGACTGAGCACAACCCCGTTAGCCGTTCTCGCGTTACTACTATACACTTCACTGAACTGGATATTATAACCCGGTTAAAGGGAATCTGAACTTCAAAACCATCTAGCAAACTTATGGCAGGAGGAAAAGCTGATTTTCTACTCAATTGAACTCAACTATATTAAGTTACGCAGGAATCCATCTCAAGTCTCAAGAGAAACGTAACGTAAACGTAGAGGTTTAAGGGTTGGAGTGGTTGAAGTACTTCATATTGAAACCCTCCTCAAGAAAGCTTTTATCGTAATTGCCTTGAGTTACGTTTATTGAACCCGGAATGTTCCCAAAAATTCAAGTTATTCCTGCGATGCCTGTTCTCACGGGCCGTTATCTCGGAACTCGCTCCCTGACGATAACCACGCGCTATCTGTCGCCGGGACGCACCGGGATTTATTTGGTGACATTCTACGAAGGTGGCCTTCACTGGTTAGAGCATAAAAAGATTTCTACAAATTGTTACGTTTACACTTTGAGGTTTAATTTTACCACTATCATCTTCTATTTGTTAAATAAACATAATCTGAGTAACTTATAAACATCGCTGTTAGGTTTGCGAAAATCAGGGTAGGAGCATTTTTTGCAGTTGCATCGGGTAGCGTTCGAATAAATATTGTTAAATAGCTACGATTAAAATTCCACAACATGCTGAGGCCCCGTATCAAATTCTCTTTGCATTCTATCGTGGCATGTCGTATGTGGCGGGATTGTCAAATCACAAAGCCCATTGGCCTATTAGGAGCCGTTTACCTGCAAAGGGGGAAGCTTTAATATTCCGTCGCTGTTAGCAATCGACAGCAGAATGACAACATATCGATTCGATTTGGAGTAATTGCATACAATACACAAAAGGAGGTGCTTTATTAGGCAAACCGGTTATAAAGTTATGACTTATAAATATTAAGTTGCAGCAAAAATTCTTCGAATCAAGTGCAGCGTACTCAAACAACAGAGGGTATTATTATTCCTATAACAAAACAGGGTAAGCAGGTCTATATTGTCGAGATGAGAGGGCTAGGAACAATGCAAAACGGCAGGTAGCGGAATACGATGCGGGTCCCGCCCTGCAAGATGTTACGCGAGACTGAGACTTGACATGTGCAAACCTGGCAACCCTGATTCTGGGGCGACCAACCACATACCAACTGGGCAGATGTTTTGATGTTGTTGATAAAGATAAGTAATTTTTTATGGGAAATCTGATACCGTAACTGTTTCTCGGTTGTATCACGGTCACGCAATAGGAAGTATGAAATCAAACGATTGTGGTTATTGCAAAAAGATCAACACGACTGTTATTGTCAGAGACGTTCAATAGCTCAATACCGAAGTTGTTCGTGTGTATCTAAATGCTGTAAGCGTCTATTATTGTGGACGATTCGACCGCGAAGCTCTCGGTTACGGTGCGGAATCTCAAGATTCTGCTCCTCAGTACTCTGAAAATGTAAAAGCCTGGATCTCTCCCGCTGAATGTTTACTGTTCTGTGACTGTAACTAATCCAAAGATTTATTTTTGAATTTATTTATTTGTCGTTTGAGTTACAGACCTGTCGCTTTTTAAAACTTTATCAAGTAGCGATCGGCTAAAACCATGAATCATCAAGATGCTTACAACTTAGAGCAACCAAGTCTAAAATTAAGATTCATTTCAAATTTTAATGAGAAGTTAACCCTAAGTAGCTGTTAATTCTCCATTTCTCTGCCGTTAATAGTTTAACAGCCCTGTTGACAAACTTGTGAGCACAAGTGAACCAAGGTGTCACAACACCACACATGTGTTATACCTAGTTCATAGTGACTGGTAATTAATCTGTAACACATGCACCTAATCTTCATAGTAACTGGCAGCTAATCTATGGCTTAGGGTGAGTGTGCGGGTGACAACTCCAAGGCGGCTATATTTAGGCTCTTGTTACACGTCCGACCAGCGACGTGTGACGGCCGCCAGGGGCAGTACACCTTATTTAATCGAATTAATCGATTATATCTCACAACACTGCTCAACATGGCCACTGTCAACAATACCTGTCTGACCTTATAAACGAAAGCTGACATTTAAGCTTTCCTCGAGCTTTCGAAAGTTCGCTTACATAACTCAGTTTAAAACGCTGCTGTTATTACATGAGAATTACGAGCTTAAACCTCACAAAAAAGTCACAGAAGGGGGAAAAGTCACACTGTTGACAAAAAACCCACGTAACAAAGTCACAGGGAATAAATCACAAAACACGGTGGTTAGAGTTGACACACACTAGTCTAAGTTGAAAGCACTTGTTAGTACTGTATCAGTTTCACAGTTGACAATGGAGATCACACCGCGGAGTTCCTGCACATTGTAGTGAGGAACTAAGGCTCGACGCACATCGGCGACAGTGGAACGTCACGCGCGCTTCGCCGACCGCAAGCGACTGTTTACCAACGACGCACTAGTGTTGAGTAGGACTTACATGAACCAGTACATTTGTCCCGTACGCGACAGAAAATTGTAAGAGCGGCTCAAAATGAAAAAATGTAAGACTTCAATACGAATGTCCCGCTCATGCTCATTGGTCCCGCTATCTATCTACTCTTCACTCAATGAGGCGACGAGCCGGAGAGTCGCGACAGTACATTTTCGTTCGATGGAGATGACAAAGAGGGTGAATGTGATGTTGTTCTTCTCTCTGTCACTGCCTCACGCGATGTTGTTTGAATGAACGTCGAATATGACCGTGTTCGCCCGAAACTCCGAACAAAATACGAACTGTTGTATAACTATCCAAAATATGTAGACAAGTTTTACTTTCACATCAGTAAGTGGGTTTGGGTATACTTAAATGAGTCGTATTATATATATAGAATACAGCAAAGATAATATTAGGATTCTCCTAATAGTAGGTAAATATAGTATGGATAAAAAGAATAAATGTTCACATTTATATATATATATTTCTTATTATATTTTTCTTATTTAGATAACCACAACTTTATTACGCTTCAACATTAAGAATTTATGATCATGTCTTACTATAAGTATGAATACCTACTTGCATAAGCGACTCATAATAATTGTCACTCATAATAGTAGGTAGGATATTTGAGGTAATTGTAATATCGCATGTAGTTCCTGATTCATTATCTAGTGGAAAAGTGTGACACCAGTACAAAAGCCGGATATCGCTTCATTTGAACCGTAGGAGCTCAATAGACCTCGAACGCCTCGCCTCATTTGAAGCGGTACACAGTACTGGCTCAGTACAAAAAAGAGGCACCTCTTACAAACTCATTTTAAAACCGTGTCCTACCCAAGACTACGACGCACGCCAGCTGCGGTGTCCAAGCGCTTTAGGGCTGCCGCTTTAACGTTGAAAATATTATGCATGCAAAAATCACGAAAATTGTATGCTTTCTGATTGATTATGAATTTACTCAGACAAATCATAAATAACATTTAAATGTACTTATGTGTAGTGTTGATAGAACCAGTTTTCCTGTGTGATAATGGCAACTGAATTCCCAGACTTAGTTTAATATCCCTAATTTTAATTCTAAGAAAAAATATTGTTATTTAATATAATAATATTGATTACTTTAAATGAAAACGAGGGCTGGAAATATGAGGAAGAATTTTAAATATTAGCACTGTTATTTTTATTTTATCGTTTTGGATTTATGTCTATGATTGAAAATTACATTCTAATATTGTCTGCGTTGTCACCACATGTAAAGAAAGAAAGAAAAAACATTTATTTGACGACCACAATCATACACTTACAAAATAAAGAAATAAAAGAAAACATAATTACAAAAAGAAAAAATAAAGATATAAACAGTATGAAGAGATAATAAATGACTACCTACTACATATGTGGTGCCAAAAGGGGTTTTCGCTCAGCACAAATGTCAAGTGTCATGACATGTCTTATTATGTGATTAAAAAAATGTATGTAGTTCTTTATTACTACTAAGATTTCAATTTTGAATGTTTAGGCAAGAAATGTGGTATAAACCACATTCTTGTGTTGTATGCAAATTTTCTAACAAACCTACTTCCTTACTATTGTTTCAGAATATGTTTGGTAAACATGTTAGTATAACATGTCGGTCTCCTGCAATTTTCAAAAAGCCGAAAGAGTTTTTTAGCTTCATTCCAGGGAAGAGTTTGGACATGGAAGATAAAACTAAAGTATAGAACCAATTTGTATGAGAATATCTACAGCGACGCAATTTTTATTAAGAACTGCAAATGAAGCACATACTCCGCATTGTTGTTTGTTATTACACAAATATTGAAACCACGCTCTTGTATGCAATCAAAAATAGTTAGGTGTCAATAAAAATAGACTCGATTTAGTGACTTTTTTGTTTGAAAGCACTGGCACAAACGAGCGACAGCCCTGCTAATCTAACTTATCCAACCGTAGCTTACAGTAACACAGAAAAAACTTGGCCAAACGATATGCTATCATTTATCGTCGGAACTTCGTTATCGCCGAACACCACAGAATAAATAATAGTTAGTATACAGACTGTATTTATAGTAGGTACTAAACATTTCCGAGTACGGCAATGACCGCGCGTAAGCAGCCTTACGGCTTACAAGGTGTTTAACGCCAGAAAACACGTAACATAAACATCTTAAGGTTACTAGGAATGTGGGGTATAAGCGTGCGTTTAATAAGCCAATAAAACTGGTGTCTGGTTCCATGAAGAGCGCAGTAACATGAAATGAGAGGTGGTGTACCTAACTACCTATCTAGAGTCGAAGTCGGCAATAAAGTGCGCCACTATGTGAGCGAGTGTCCGAGAGACAGAGCGGTAGCTAATGCAACTTTCAATCCGAAGCACCCGAGTTCGATCCTCGTTCACTACCTTATTCTGTGACCTACCTACTAGATATACCTAGGTAGGTACCTACCTATGCTATGCGGTGTCAACGCTCCCGCCCGCTCGCGTTATCTGACATTTCAGTACTTCTCACGTGTCTTTGTTGTACAATGCATAAAGCTCAACCACAGTTTCTACACTAGTTACGACTCTTACTACGCCTACGACTACGAAACGCTGCGATAGTGATACCCCAGATTAAGTTCAAGTACGAACTGGGCCACGCGCGCACTCACGATAATTTGACATCAGTTGTTTTTTCGTTTCGTTTAAATCCAGCCAGTCTAGTGCACAGTCATACCTAAGTCGCCTATAGTTCATAACTATTCATTTTGCGACGACCTGCGCCACTCACTGTTCTTGTAGGTACCCATTTATTATTGTGGCATTTGCATTACTTACATTGAACTTCTTTTGTTTTATAAAACAGCGTTGTACCTGCTACTTGGCTTTTGAATCCTGCTGCACAAATTATGGAGTTGCCATCTATTTAATGGCAGCGTACTACAGCAACTTATCTACATAGAGCGTCATTTCATGTCGATATCTATGTAAATAATACCAACACCATCCCGTCCCGACGCAGTAGCACAGCATAATCTGCTACTGTGTGCAATAACATTCATTGAGCAATTCACAGAGATAGTGACATTACGATACGAAAGTAGAGTTCGTTACAGTTATAATTTTACGCAATTATATTTTGTTATTATGAATAAATAAGGCGTCTTGATTGAAAAAGATAATTCTCAGACGGTGGGGTTTATCGCGCTTATCGCTGCGTTGCCGCCGCGCGCCGGAAGAAATCATTAAACATGGCTTTTACCGTAGCTTTTACCGGATAAAATTAACGTATAAACAGAAGCTTAGTTCGAGTTGGTAGGCAAAAGGAGAAATTAATGAAGACTGAAGCTTACCATGTCAGTTGGGGCAAGTGAATCACGGTTGAAGTAGAAACTTAAGTAGGTAGAAAAAACGCGTTTTCACGCGAGTTGACAGATATAAAGCGGCCATTCCGTACAATAATTTCTTTTAGTGATTAACAGCTAGTGCTTATTTTTATTTATTAATTATTTATTTATATAGAAGACCGACAGCATTATGATATAATAAAAGCACCTACTAATATAAAAGGGTTACACTAATACAGCCAATATATATATATATATATACACACAGTCAGGTCATAAGTATTGTCACACAGTAAAAATTTTTCTTTTAGAATGCTGGCCACAAAAAAGTTTATTGAATTCGAATTTCGAATTGTTCATGAAAATAAAAATGTATACTTTTTAGAATTTTACTCATTTTTAAATATGGAATGGACGCTTAAAGAAGACCGTGTTGCAGTTATTGCGTTGCATCGTTGCGGTTACGCGCCAATTAAAATTTTTGACATACTGAAAAATTTGAATATAACCAAAAGATTCGTTTATCGTACCATCAAACGATACAATGACTCTAATAAGACTCTAGTGTAGATGACAGGTCAAGAAGTGGTCGCCCTCGGTCTGTTAGGACTCCAGCAGTGATAAAAGCTGTGAAGGCGCGAATTCAAAGAAATCCCAAACGTAAGCAGAAACTGTTGGCCCTTCAGATGGGGTTAAGCAGAACCACATGATAAGGTGTATGCACACAGTAGTGAAGAAGCGAGCAACCGTATTCCGCGTGTCCAACGAGTTCATTTTCCATCGTCGCTCATGGTATGGTTGGGAGTTTCTTATTGGGGCTTAACAGAGGTACATTTTTGTGAGAAAGGTGTAAAAACGAATGCAGTTGTGTATCAAAATACAGTCCTGACGAACCTTGTGGAACCTGTTTTTCATACCATGTTCAATAACAGGCACTGGGTATTCCAACAAGATTCGGCGCCAGCTCATAGAGCGAAGAGCACACAAGACTGGCTGGCGGCGCTTGAAATCGACTTCATCCGGCACGAAGACTGGCCCTCCTCTAGTCCAGATTTGAGTCCGTTAGATTACAAGATATGGCAACACTTGGAGGAAAAGGCGTGCTCAAAGCCTCATCCCAATTTGGAGTCACTAAGACATCCTTGATTAAGGCAGCCGCCGATATTGACATGGACCTCGTTCGTGCTGCGATAGACGACTGGCCGCGCAGATTGAAGGCCTGTATTCAAAATCACGGAGGTCATTTTGAATAAACTTTATTGTCATAAGAATCTATGTTTTGTTAAGTTCATTTTGGTATATAAATGGTTATATAATGAATAAATTTGTTTCAATTATTTTATATTAAACATGTGACAGAATTTATGACCTGACTAGGTATATATATATATATATATATATATATATATATATATATATATATATAAAATAATTTTGTGAGATGATTTTGATATATATAATATATATATATATAATAGGTCTCCTTTTATAAATACAAAATCATCTCCATCTCGTCAATCTATCATAAAAATAAGATATCCATTAAATGTGACATAGGAGGTATTAAATTATGCACAAAGCCAGATGTACAGTCGGATTTAGGCAATAAAATGAATATCTAAACACAACTAAACACGGCACGAGTCAAAATAACAATTATTTTATTTCGTCTGTTTCGGTATCGGCGCTTCTTAACGGAACGCTTTCAAACTGTCATTAATCTGTCATACATTTATTTATCAGTCGGTACCAAAAACCGTCACAGCCAAATAAAATGGGCGTCATAATGCTGCGGATGGCGTCGGCCACCGTTCCCGACCCAATTTGTATGCGTAAAGTGGCACATCTGCATTGCTGTCGAACGCCCCAACAATATTTTTGGCACAGCATTTTTAAAACTGCGCCAAAACACGTTAGCTCAACGTTAAAACTGAAACTATTCTTGTTAAAAGAACTGAAGATGCCTAAAACATGTGCGTAGGCAAGAAAGTGCGTATCTTAGGTAGATATGCCTTTACATTGAAACGATGCGTAGATTATCTTGTATTGTTCTTGTTTCGAAATTCTCCATACACGCGCAAGTTTTACTGTGAACCACGCAGGGATCCCACAGTTTAGATGCGTATAGAATTGTTAATGTGCTTACTTGAACTATGGTTTATAGTGAAAATTGAAAGCGCCGCGACGGCCGCACAAGAATTCTTAGAGCAAACATGAGTTTGCTCATATTGCGCTGAGCTCTGCGAGTTGTATTAGGGACAATCACAGAAATAAATAATAAATGATTTAGATTTCTGTGGGTACAATGTACTAAGGTATTCAAACCATATTTAAAAATTCTAATTGGTTTCCACCATGCACCAAATATACAGTTCCATGTTTATACCTACTTTACGGAGTTGTTCACAACATCGAAGAACTCTTCTTTGCTAATAATAATTAATATCCAAAATTGCAATAAGTGCATTCGAAATACGGAAGCTAGTAAAGAACAATTCTTCAATATAAGTACACTATACAAAATAATACTTCAAACCAAACCAATCCATGCGTTATAGTCGAGAAACAAGCGGGGAACCAGCAGTTATCACCGAAGCAACCAGCTTAAGTTTATTCAAGTTAAAGTTAAAGCGCTGGCTTATCGATAAACTTTCTACAGCTATGCAGAATTTATAAATATAAAGCATATATAACATTTTACAATATTAATATTATTTACATTGACATTTTATTATATAATTGTTATTATGGTGAATTTTAATATTAATATTATTTATGTTCAATTATGTTTTTTTTATATTATTATTTTATTTTTGACTGATGACTTGTATTTTAAAATATCAATAAATGATGATTATGATTATGATCATGAACATCGGTTAGTAAACACTTTCTCTACGTAACAGACAGAATGCAATGACATAATCAAATATCAATACCAACCTGGGCGACTAATTGAATAACGTTGATTCAATAACTGCCAATGATCAGCCACGGCTTACGGATGTAAGACGGAAACGTTCTAAGAAATGGAACTGTACAGACGTGCTACCGGGAATCGTCACGTCTAAGGAAGCTAGCAAATTACTCCTGAATCCCTTATCTGATTGAAACGAGCAGCATTTTAAAGAAGGGAATTACAGTGTGGTATTTCTAATAAAAATGACACGTATAATGTTTTTATACATGGAATTTTAAATTCATGCTTCATACATAACCTCTGAGAACCTTTTTAATGGCACGGACGATGTTTGTTTTGCACAACTGAGTGACGAGATGAACAGATCCTTCACCTTATGATAAGCAACACGCCTGGCCGTAACTAACAGTTGCTACCCAGTGGGTGGTGCTACCCAGAACTTTGCGTGGCACCGCACTGCACTCGTCACCCTAAGACAATAAGAGAAAATCTAATTCCATCAAGTGAAACGTATAAAACTTAACTCTCTGTCAACTATTTAAGCAAAACTTAGCTGAGTTTTGCTAGAATGCTCAATTCAGAAACCGGCCCTCTCTTAGTGCCCAGTGATTGTGCTTGAAATCTTATAGTGCCTTTCAAACCACAAGACAATAATGTTTGAACAACACTGCTCGGCGGTTGAATATCTGACAAAGGCGAGGTAATTCCCAATGCGGACTCTAGCTAAAACTAAAAACTAAAATCTAAAAATCTCGTTTTTATGCGTAAATTTTTAGCATGCAGTGCATGCTAAAAATTTTATTTAGAAAACATTGTCATATAGTTGTGGCCTACCCTGAAAGTTTCAACCGGATAGCTAATCCGAAAGTGCTCAAAAAATTGAGTCGCAAGATTCCACCCGGATCGACAAACAGACAATAAGTGACTTAATAAAAACGTGGTAAAATATGACTCCAATACAAAAACATATCTTTGAGCTCATTCATTTCTATCATTTTCAGTTTATACACATAATTTACTAACACCCCATTTTTTAGTCTGATTAACATTGATTTGTAGTAAAACAGCCATTCTATATAACAATGCAGGCCTGGTGGATGGATATAAGACCGAAACATTCTTGAAAGTCGTATAACTGTCCAAAAGTGCTACCGAGAAGTCACGTCACTAACAAATTGTTGATCTACTATCTACGTGACACGAGCAATATAAAAAAAAACATAAATAATTCGTGGTAATTTCATGTTTCAGTTCCCAGTCCCCTAATAACCTTTAGTTAATTGCATGTCAGGGGAATAAAAGCATTATAATTGTAAATGCCAATTCACTACAAATTGGTATACAAATAATTTGCCAAATGGAACCAGCGTGCGAAACACGATAAAAATAAAAACAGGAAGGTTACTGACCCCATTTGGGGATCTCGTACCACTTGCTTAATTAGAACTCACAACGTCACAACTCACAAACAGGTTAGAGATTAGATTAGATCATCTTTTTTTATATAGGACACACATTTTTAATAACATTTCAACATTAGGAAGTCTAGAATTGCTGTGTGTCAAAAAGGTGGGTGCACCTACCTGGGGGATTACCAAGTAAACTGGGGAAAGGCCAGTCAAATAATCTTCTGTCATTGTAGACAACACCACTGCCAGTCTGATGGTAGCTAATCATTAAAAAATGAACTTTTCATAGTAGCTACTAACAGCCAGAAGTACATGTGGAGAAATCCAAAATAACTCTATAAACAAACTGTGCCGCTCAGTCCGAATCGGGCGCGAACGGATGCAAAGATGCGGCTGCACTCATTTCACGTTAACGATCACATCCGGAGAAAAAAACTGAGTAAGGCAGAACCATCGTCATAGAAAGATCTTACGCCGTTACACCATTTAAGGAAAAGAATAAACTTACAATAGTGACAGAAAGCCTCTATGAAACAGAGTCCCAATTTATTCAGGGATTGGTGACGCCAAGGAGTGAAACCTTATGTAGTATGTTCATTGTTACTATTAACTGTAAATAATAAGCAGTAATACCTATATGAAGGTTGTAACTACGAGTATACTTTCCGGCATTGTAACTTGCAATTACGGCCAAAGAAATGCACCTAATACCAATTTGAAGACGATCGATTTAACGTCCAAGATTTTCGAAGATCGATTCGTCCTTATCGATTACTGTGCGATATCGCACGATGACAGCGAAAAAGGTAAACCAATATCGTACGATATCGAATCACATTCCCTAACCATATCCACATTTCCTTTCATAGGTGGTAGAGTTATTGTGATAATTTGACGTTCATAAGTGCGTCTGTGATGCCAAAATGATTAAAGAGATTTTGATTGATTAATTGATTGATTGATTGATTTGATATCCATTTTACGACACGGTAGGATAGTTGTAGGATTTTAATTGCTTCCCAGAGATAATATTATTTACCGCATCACATCGAGATCTGAACAATGGTTTAAGCTTAGAGTATATATAACTAGGTATGTATACTCTAAGCTTAACAGTATGAAGTGTACGAACTAAACAATCAATAAACAATGCTTGTTGCGTAAAATACTACTGAGCATACAGTAGCTCATTAAGAAGATGAATAAACAGATTTGGGCCCACTTGCACCATCGTGAAATCGCGGTTAATCTGCGGTAACTTGTTTGCAAAATTGGCCTTAACTGTATAAATACTAAGTGTTCCAGTAGTGTGAACACCCGTAAATTTTGCATAAGATAATTGCATGCCTTTGACGAGACAAGTGGTACCGCGAGTACTTAAGTATGGACCAAAGCCATAGAGATCAGATTAAGTATCTGTAATCTAAGCTAAGTTTAACGTTGTTTTTTAAGTCTTTTAGTAAAGTCCTAGCTTGAGAAAAGTTACACCCCTGTACTGAAACTTTAAAAAAGGTCTAAAGGGTTCGACTGGGACTCAACAATTCTCAATCTAACACCTTGATAAAAAGATAATACTGGCTGTGATACTGTCGAAGCACATCATATAATGTTAAATCACAAAAAAACTATAGATCCTAATACGCCACGCCATCTAGAAATAATTAGAATATCTATCTGCACTGCAGAATTTAATTAAGAAAGTATAGTACATTTGGCTAAAGCAACAGAGAATCGTTGCGGTAAAACTGAAGGCGTCAAAGATACACATCTCGATGAAAGGAGATAAACTCATTTTAAGCTTCCAAAATACAGAACTCGATTTATATTCATTCGTGATTGAGATAAAGAGAAGCCAGAGAGCGTGAATAACTAATTTACGCACTCTTTCTTAATAATAATATACTTACTCGGATTTACCATATTGTGTTGCGAAACCGCGTAAGAATTATATCATTGTGATGGATGACACTTACCTGTAACAAACAAGAATTTAATTAGTTTCATAAAATATTAAACGTAAAGCTTTTTATGCCTACTAAATAAACAATGTTTAATTACAAAACTTTGTTGAAAATTTTAATTTCCCTGTGGATAAAAAGCCATTTTAAAACGGTTTAACGGACGAACGCTGTTCCATAACAGGCGAAAGGGATTTTGAGTGACCTCAAAAGTTAATTTATTACCTAAACCTGCGTTTAATAAATTTTTAATATGAACATCAAGTGGCCCATACACAAACGAAAGTATATTTTTATGGCAAAGTATGAAAATGAGCAGTTAAATATCATATTAGTCGATCAAGACCAGAGTAGGCATCAGATTTTAACTGAGTTGGTTTACTGAGAGGGAATTAACTATTTGTGATTGCGTGAAGCCTCGAGGAATAACTATCCGACCTGTACAATGCCGTGACTCATCCACTAATGAGCACGATACTGAATCATTGTTTTCATCGTCACAATGAAGGATTATATAAATTGCAACGAAGCTACTGGCCCACGCAGCCTTTGGATGTTTCACACAGACAATGCAAAGGTGAGAACGACTGTAGGACGAACGACGTGGAACGAAGAGGCGAAAATGTGAATGTACCGCCATATAAGTCAATAGGAAATAATTAAGCTTTGTAAGAATCATTGAAGCGTAACATTTAATTAAAGATAATACATTTTTAGAAAAAACTACTGACTTCAATGTATCTTCGAAGTCCAAGGTCAAATATCGATGACATTTATATGGGACCACTTCGTAGCTATACTGAGCCCAACGCAAAAATAATTTTCCAAATCGGTTCATAAATGACGGAGTTCTGAGGTAACAAACATTAAAAAATACAATCGCACAGAGAACCTCCTCCTTTTGAAGTCGGTTAAAAAACTAAGCCCTCATTTTTACTGTGCCGCTGACATTTTCCCCTTAACCAGCGTTGGATCGGAACGCAGCAGGAATCGCTTCGAAGAGCGCATGCGTAAAAACTCAGAGAATTTTGTAATGACGGCCTTCAAAGCGACCAGTTCTTGCATCAGCTCTCACTTCCACGTCCATAGGAGGCCGCTTCATTAGGCAAGGCTTACTTGCTTTTATGGTAAAAGAAACCTGATCTGAGAGTTTTGGTGTTTGGAAGATCTTGTTGTTTTTACGGCAACTGGCAAATTGTCGATAGCTAAGTATTCTCGCTTATAAGGAGGATTGTAATCCGATGACACCTTATTAAGAGTGTGTTGTTTTGGATCGTGTTATATCTGTCAGTTCTAATTAGGTAACACTAACATAAATAACATAACTTACATAAACAAGTGTTCCATACCTAAAACAACAGCTGAAACCCCAATTTTATTCGCTTTTCTCTCTGCATGTCACAAGACTTTAGGGTTAGGGGTTCTAAAGTATTATTTTTACATCTTTACGTAACATTTAATGCGTCAGAACTTAGTCGTTCCAAAGTAAAAGATTGCTGAGGAAAATCAAAATATGTAGAAACGGAGAAAACATGTACATAGATACAGTATATCACGTCCATGACCTCTGACAGCTTCATTAACAATGTCTCAGTTGTGTCAGATGTTTGAGAGTCGGAAGCATTAATTTGGCGTAATTTGAGAACAAAGACGTGCTCGTTAGCCATGACGGGACACGGTGAATGGCTTCCAGCGGATCTTTTATTTAAATACAGATCAAAGCACGGGTTGATATGGAAATGATTTTGTGTGTGTTAACCTAACTAATTTTTTTTTGTTGAACTCAGGCTCGTTCTTGAAAGTGAAATTGGCAAAATTGCCGAATTTGTGTAAATAAAATTAAGTATTCAAAACTTCACGCCCGTAAAGGTAAATGTGATTCCAATCTGATAGAGGACACATTTAACGAAATAACTCCCTAAAAAAAATTATTTGCGTCCTACGATATAGTCGATAACTATGTTATATAAGAACATATTATATGTATTAGGTATGCAAAATAGAAAAGTGCACAAAGAGATAAAGGTTGTAAGTAACAATAGTCAGTAGGTACTTAGGTGTGTTCATGAATAGACACTTACTATGCAAGCGTGCTACATCTTGTCAAATCCCCATCAGGTAAGATGCAGGCTTAGTCAAATGTAATAAAAGCCCTTTGTACAAGCTTTTATTAAACTTGCAATGTTTGTTTGAGTCAAACCTTGCAAGTTGAATCAGAACCACTTCCTCTTATCCTACGGAGTTGAAATTTTGCATACTTGTCAAAGTTCGATGACAATGCAATATTATGCTGACAACCAGCTAATCTGATGACTCACTTTAATCTGCTCGCGGTTCCGATTACCAATTTGTTAAAAGTTTGTCTTAAAAAATATAATTTTCAACGAAAATCTTGTTTAAAATGAAAGTGTGAGTGAGTCTGCCAAGCCATTTGAAGGCATTTTGTGACATGTCTACGAACCATGCAGTAAATGTTATTTCCGTTGTTGAAACACCTTATTCTCCACGACTCCAGCTCCACGTAATGGTTATAATGAACGCCAAGTAACTTAGCCACGCTCGCTTGGAAGCACAAATATGTACATTTCCACCCGCGATAATGTATAAATGTATGTTTGCATTCCCGAAGGAGGCGCGTGCTATAGCTGCTTCGCTGTTGGCATCGTTTAGATCATAGTTAATATGAAACACACCACAGCTTTTACTGCAAGTACAATGACTTACATTTTTTCGTTACATTTCTGTTTTAGTTAGTTTGGAAACTTGAACACGGAGCTGGTATATTTATGATCATAGTAGGGAGATTGCTGGTCTGTCTATGTCATGGATACAACTGTAGCGCTCGTGGCGTAGCTCGCCTAGCCGTTTGTAACAGATCTTCTAGGTTAAGCAACTTTCGCAGCGATCACAAATTGGATGGGTGACCGTTTGTGTGGTCTTCATTTATTTATTTATTTATTTATTTATTTTACTTTAATTAACACGGACAATCCAATTACATTAATTAAAGATATAACATACACACACAAAAACGAGTTACAAATACAAAAACAAAAAATAAAAATAGACCTAACCATTTATACATCCCTCTCACAAAAACGCAAACACTCCGACAATATTTCCTGCCATCCATCCGCAAACAGATCACACTCAGGATTGGCGCGCAGGAGAGCGTTGAGGGCGGAGAGGGAGCGCGGTATGGGCGAGTTAGCTCGCGCCACTGTATGACACGCCGGCACGGCGAATAGTTTATGCCTTCTGTTGCGGCGGTAGTTGTCGGGGACAAAAAATCGACACAACTCATCATGTAGGTCTGGTGCATCAATTTTGCCTCTAAGGATTTTACATGCGATGACAAGTTGGTGCCTATCCCGCCTGACTTCCAACGAATTATATCCTAACGAACCCAAAAGAAATTTCGTTGGGTACATGAAGGGGTAATACCCGTTGACGCGCTTGTAAAGGTATCTCAGATACGCTTTCTGTACCTTTTCAAGTAGAAGTGCGTATGTGCTTTCATGGGGATTCCACACACACATTGCATTTTCTAACTTGCTGCGCACTAGTGCACCAAAAATAAGCCGTATTACATGTGGGTTGTGAAAGTCATGGGAATTTCTGAGAACAAAACCCAACCGCCTGAACGACTCCTTCGCTAAGGCAGCTATGTGGTCATGAAATGTTAATTTTCGATCAAAAATGACACCCAGGTCTTTCATTGTAGTTGTACGAGTTACGCTATTGTCATTTATTTTGTAGTCGTAAGTTATAGGGTGCCACTTTCGACCGAAAGACATCACATTGCATTTGGAAGAGTTGAACTCCATTCGATTCTCATGACTCCACTGGAATACGGCATCCACGTCTTGCTGCAGAGCTTTGCAGTCGGCAGTAGACCTTACCTCTGCAAAGAGTTTTAGGTCGTCAGCATACAGCAAGCAGCGGCAGTGCCTAAGGACACTGGGAAGATCGTTGACCATGAGTAGAAATAATAAAGGTCCCAGTATTGACCCCTGACTCACTCCGGAACGCGTGTGATAGGGAGTAGACTCATATAAGCCAAGCCTAACAAACTGCTGGCGGTCGCGAAGGTAGTCCGCAAGCAGCTGGAGAAGTCCCGGGGCAAAGCCTATGGTGCTAAGTTTTGCCAGCAGTATGTCATTGTTGACCCTATCAAACGCCTTCCGGAAGTCGAAATAGAGCACGTCTACTTGGGAACCACGATCAAGCTTGGTTGAGATGAATTCTACGAGCGTCAACAGGTTACTCTCAACTGATCTCTTAGGTCTAAAGCCGTGTTGTTCATTGCAAAGGTATTTGTTCACCTGCGAGTATATGTATTTGTGAATTATGCTCTCAAATACCTTTGCTGGAGACGATAATACTGCAATGGGACGATATTCCTCAACTTTAGATTTGTCCGAGTTTTTAGGTATGGGGGTAACTCTAGACAACTTCCAATGAGATGGATACTTCCCTGTTTCCAACGCAATATTGAAAATGTGACAGAGTGGAAGACACAAGATCTGTTTTGCCTGTTTCAGAACTATAGGGGGGATACAGTCAGGCCCTGTAGAGCTGCTCGGCTTCAGTTTATTTATCCCACACATGACATCATTCGGTGTAATACGGAAAATATTGACGTAGTTCCCATTGCTAGTATTATCGGAGCTGCATGCAATATCAGCGCTGAGTAGTGGTACTTCAGGCAGAAACATACTAGCGAAAAAACTAGCAAAAGCTTCTGCTGCAGCGACACCAGAAAATGTCTTGCCCTCATAGGTCACATTGGGTTCAAATCCTCCCTTAGCCCGGAGGCTAGATATGTGCCGCCAAAACTCGCGTGGGTTAGATTTGATGTTCTCTTCAATACATTCCATATAAGAGCTATAGGCGGTTGCAATACGAGATTTGAGATTTGCTCGAAGGCTCGAAAATAATTTATATGCTCCTTCGGAATTAGTGCGCTTCCAAGATGCATGCAACTTGATCTTATGTCTAATGTCTCGGATAATATCGTTGGAGAACCAGACGGGATAGCGTTTACCTACCTTACTATTTCGACGCTTTTTGGGCATGCATTGGTCAAAAAAACCGTGAATAATCTCATAAAAATAGTCAGTGGCATCGGAAACATTGTCAGCCTGTAGGACTTTAGTCCATGAATTTCATATTTGAGTATTTGAGTATTTCATATTTGATTCATATCTGAGCGCTGCCGTGCTTCGGGTGGCACGTTAAGCTGTCGGTCTCGGTTGTTGTCTTAGGACAACAGTAGTCATGTCGGAGGCCTTCGGGCATTCTAAAAACTCCGACACCAAGGTTGGCCACACACCGACATGAGAGAGGAAGAGAAGGTGGACACATATGTGTTAGTTTGCAGCGATGTTAGCCGGCTTGGCATCTGCAAGTAGGTCAGACGAAGGCTTATTTATTTATTTTCTTTATTTCGTTCATCAACAGTAGTTACATTGTTTCTTATACTAAAGACAAAGATTACTTAAAATTAAATAAAGCTAAATGCACTACCAATTACAGGTAAACACAGCGTTCAAACTAAAGTACCTAACATAAAAAATATAACATAAAAGATACTTCGCTTTAAATACAGTAAGTAAGTAAAATGATGTTTAAGGCTTACGTGTGTTTGTGGAGCATGTGTACAAACAACTTAATAATGTAGATATGCCGTCTGTAAGCGAGGCTTGTTACCCTTCTGGCCAGACACCTATGTATACAGATTGTGTGTTTATTTAAGGAACATGGAAAATAAACATCAAAAGGTACCAAATATCCGTAAAAACTACTTAAAAATTTAAAGTATGTTTTAGAGATGCGGAAATTCTTAAAATTGTGTTTATATCATAGTCATTTGTGAAGTGACCAGAGACTATGCGAGACTATGAATGCATCAGAAAACTTTGATATTATAAGAAAAGCTTGATTATTTCTAACATAGAAGAACTAAAACAAACGAAAATTCATTAGACACATAATTAATGTTATATATACCTACTTATAAAATCAGGCGTGTTTTTCTTTTTTCGCAGTGAATGGAAATAATATAATCACCCATCTATCACTTGTCGTACAGTCGTACGTCGTGTTGCGTGTTCCGCCATCTCGCATTAACGCTATCTGTCGCCTAGATCTTCTATCGGGAACTCGATCCAAATAAACACTAACGTTATACGAGTAACGTGCGTGCTAATTAAGCAAATTGAATTAAACACTGTTAAATAAATAGGGCGACAATCATTTATTTAAAAAAGTAGGGATATTCTGATATTAAAGATTTGACGTTAGGGTTTTCAAGTTCGAATCGAAGCTAATTCACATAAAGAACCAAAATAAAATGACAAATTACTTTTTTAAGTTCGCCTGTTAGGGCAGGCTAAAGTCTCAAGCACCATACCGCCATGTCTTATGTAGTTTTTATTTGATAGTTTAATATCCATTTATTATACTTTTGTTTAGAATGCGGGTCAACAGCAACAAGCCGGACCCTCTCCTAGTGCTTCAATAAAGTGGTGGAACTTTATTCAAGCTTTCCATGGACTTTTTGGGAGAACATAAAAAGCAATGTTTTCTCTATTTTGTTTCATTTGCCTACACTCGTGCACGTTTAGGAATACAAAATGGTTAATATTTCACCGATATTTCACATGATCACTCGAAATAACACTTGTTTGGAAAATAAAACAAATCGAACTGTATCACTTTACACTTCCCGCCAAAAGTCTAAAATGAATAAATTGACACTGGCAAATGCACAACGAGGAAAAAAAGAAAAAGAAGAAAATAAATCGAATCCTTTTTTTAAATGAGGCATCTGTCATGTTTGCCTAATAAATCGTATTCTTTTTTTTATTGTAAGTAAGCAGTTATTTTCGCTAGTTGACATCAACACAAAAAACATTGCCGAAATTGAACGGCAGTTTGTTACAATTTCTATCAAAACTTACCGAGTTATCGTAAAATTGACACATCTGCCATGAGGTGACTATTAAGAGTTTGTTAACCCATCTTTGCAGGTGCGTCCCTAAGTTTAGCACGAGCAGATAAGTAGTTTTGATAACAAAAATAAAAATTGGTACAAAGAAAATGCTAATACGAAAACAGCTGCATGAAAGTCATTTCATACTTAACGGGTATCCAGCCAAAAATAAAAAATAATTACTTAGTACATTATTTACAATACGACACATAAAACTAACTGAGAGAAAGAAGTCCCGCTGCAATGGCCACTAGGTTAAAATAAATAGCTAAAGAATAACATCCTCCAAAACATTATTACGGCCCCATTACATTTAAACAATAATAAAATTAACACTACAAGGATTCGTTAAAATAGCTTAAATTGCTAAATGCCTTCATAATACCTTTATTATGTACATTTTTATCATAATAACTGCGAGGGAACGTCATTGTTATGTGTTAATGGATAATTAGTAGGTTTACGTAAAACCATGGAAACCGTGTCGTGGGAGCCATATTGTCTGCCCACTGCGCAGGTACTGCCGGCCTACCCACTGGTCCCTCAAGCGCCAAGCGTGTATCGTGTTGAGCTCAGATTAAGATTCATTGCGACAGTGTCTTGTGGTTATTTTTACGCCACTTTCCTTCTTTCCATTAAAAGTAGGATTATCCGACTGAGCTCAAACTTTGTGCATAGTTGTTGTTTGTTGCAGGCACATGGATGACACATATGTACAATTTTCTGAAAAAATAAATTGAAAGACGCATTGCAACGCATACCAGGCCAGGTAGTTTTATTCTATAAAAAATATAAATAATTTTTAGGCCGATTAATAATTTTCTTGAGCTCTGTAAACTTAGCCGTCTGGAGCGCCATAATTTAATATTATTTAATTGCCACCGAATGAATGCACGAAACGTGCAAAGCTGTAAAAGGTTAAGATGAATTTTAATCTCAGATTCAAGTCTATGGTAGGTATGGCTCTATACCACAAAATAGGTCTACCGAATATGTAGTTGTGATACGAGTTTGATGCACGCATAAAGAATCATGCCGAGGGATGTCCATTATCATTTTAAACAATAACAATTGTTTGCGAAGCCTGCTCCTTGTCACGTAACCACATATCACTTATGTATGTACACTAAGTAGGTATGTTTGATATCTTTCAGTAGTTAATGGAGGCTCTTTGATGTTTAATAATTCCTAACGAGCATATAGGTACTTAAAATTATCCTAAATATATGACCCTAATTCTTTACTGTGTTCTCTAAACCTAATTTGCACTAACTTAAAGTTAGATGTGTCAAAAACAATTTCATATTGTAATGCGCACGCTATATCTAAACCATTTACTTTTAGAAAATCCGTATCCGCTGCGCAACTCTCACTTTGACGTAAGTTTAGGTAAGTTTTTTGACGTAGGTAACTTAAGGGAACGCGGAAACTAGAATACCAACTATTTTAGATAATTTAACGTTAAATTTAGGTTTAGAGAATGCAACTCATAATCGAAACTTTAATATAGGTACCTACATAATTATTATCCTGTATAATTTATCGGATTTTTATTGATCGAGTATCATTCTCCAAGTTCGACTACATTCGAGTATCGTTTATCCAAGAATATTTAGGGTACATCATAACATGCAAGTGACAGATTAAAAAAATAATCTAAAAAAACACGTTTTTATGCGCCTTTGAGGTTAGGTCGGCATTGCACGCTGCAAGATTCCACCCCGAACTACAGACAGACAGACAAACAGACGGACAAACAAGAAAGTGAGTTAATATATAATTAATAAAAAAAACGTGGTAAAATAAACTTTGAGATATTACTAAAATTGTACTACTGATATTCTGTAATAAAACCTATGGATAAAACTGATAAGCGATAAGTATCAAATATCTTGATCCTAACAAACGTGCTCAAAATGTTTTAGACCTAAATCTGTATTATCGTTTTGAATTCCATATCTAGCACATTAGTAGAAGTTAGCATAATCTTCTAACCCTGAGGTCAAACTGTTCTGAAAATGGACCAAGATGACCTTATTCGGAAAGCGGCGACTTTTGATGCGGTCTGTGTGACGAACACAATGGTAGATGGTATGAATCATATTCCCACAATTGAACAAATGGTGTCCACCATCGCGTGCAACAATGAAAATATACCAAGGTATTTGCATACTTAAGTATAGCACTGAACTATGTGCAACTTACACCTACGCAAATAGAAATTAGCATTTCCGGCCCTAGAACTCAATATAGGTATTAGGTAGTTAGTAGATTTGCAAATACCTGAGTAAGTCTTATCTGTATTTTCTGTATAAGAGAAGAATCTAATAAACATAGGGTATTAATACGATGAAACGACGCCGATGGCAAAGCGACGTTGAAGTGCCGTACAATTTTAATGAATATTACTTCTAAACATAATAAAAAAGTTCCCTCTAAGCAATATCTTATTTACTAAATTAAACAACAAGTAACGACATCTAGCGTCGAGTAGCTGCAACACTCACATGCCCGAAGCGCGTCCAGTGATGGTGGTAGCGTCGCCGCGCTGCCTCCCTGCATCGCCGCTAGGGCGGCGTAAGACTCGCGGTCGCAAGGTAACACTTCACTGTATTTTCTCTTCCTGTGCATTATCGCTTTCCACATGTTGAATTTAGTTTTTGTTTTTTCCCTTGGTAAACTCATTTACGTCCTTCTTGAAATCACTTTTTTATTTATTACTTCACTCATTTAAAATTGGTTTTGTGCATATGAATGCTGATAAAAATAGGTATTAGTAAGATGTGTAAGGTTTCCGTTGGTCAATATATTAGATGCAGACAATTGGCGTGTAAATCACCGAGTGAGAGTGCAACAAGCGCTAACAACTCTTAATGAATATAGGGGCGCTGCCCTCAACAACTCAGCATGCCTTGACTATCGCTATCACTTGATCAATCGTCACGAGTTCCTGATTGAATCATGTCTTCGCAATCGTTTAAGGCATTAGAGGTCATTGTTTGCAGTACGAAAGAATTAAATGTTATGTGACATGGTGTAAATAGGTATGGTGTCTAGTCTCTACATTACCCTATATACCCTATCCTATGCATATACATATGTAGTAAGTAGGTTATACAAAAAGGTTTATAAAAAAGGTTAAAAGTTTTTCGTTACAATAAAAACAATTTATTTATGAAGAATATACACCGAAGCGCGGGGGGTCTGCCAAAAATAGATGATCAAGACATCTGATATGTTGTAGCGCGAAGATTTTGTCATTATTAAGGTTAAATATAATAAAAGTATCTCAAACGTTGTCTGGAAGAGAACGCTTTGAGCGATAAGACCGTCTATTGGTATGCTGATTACTGTGAAATGTACCGGCTTATTACAAGCTTTTATTTAACTTGTAATGTATGATCATGATGTATGTCCGGGTGGAATCTTGCAAGCTGAATCAGAACCACTTCCTCTTTTCCTACGAAGTTGAAATTTGGCATACTTGTCAAAGTCCGATGACGATGCAATATTATGGTGACAGCCAGCTGATCTGATGATGGAGACGGAAGGAGGGCAATGGAACTCCTTGACGGATAATCGTAGACGACTGGGCTCATTTTAATCTGCTTGCGGTGCGTATTTCTAAAAAAATATTTTTCATAATAACTTATTATGTACCTATTTTTAAGGGTTTTAACAATTAAGTGTTTATCTATCTATCTAATGTGTACCAAGCTTGGTACCTAGGTACATTGTACCACCACCTGGGTTATCTTTAAATATGAAATCAAATCAGTTTTTCACGTATTTAGAACAGCGGTCATTATTCCAATTGGAAGTCAATGCCAATACTCTTTACAGAATATTAAGGGCAGACGTCGTTCCTAATAGGGAACGAGACAAAACAATGAAATCAGATCGAATAACGGTTCGTGACACTTACGACAATAAACCACTGGTGCTGCGGGGAGCAACAAGGAAGAACTATGCTGATATGAACTAGGAAAGTATATCTACTACTAGTAAACTTGGCAGTAAAGTCGGTGAATGTACGTACCGAGACAAACCTTTTTAGGGTTCCGTACCCAAAGGTTAAAACGGGACCCTATTGGCTATCACTACGATACCGCTGTCTGTCCGTCTGTCACCAAGCTGTATCTCATGAACCGTGATAGTTAGACAGTTGAAATTTTCACAGATGATGTATTTCTGTTGCCGCTATAACAACAAATACTAAAAAACAGAATAAAATAAATATATAAAGGGGGTTCCCATACAACAAACGTGATTTTTTGCCGTTTTTATAGATAATGTTACGGAACCCTTCGTGCGCGAGTCCGACTCGCACTTGGCCGGTTATTTGTAATTGTGGTACAACCATGGTACTACACAAAGATTTATACTAAGTAATTAAAATCAATTAAAAAACATCCCAAGTCCTGACCCATGACCCAACTAAAATAATGTAGGTAAATCATTCAAAAATTCATTCACTTTGATTTAATCATGTACTGTGGAACAAAATGTAAGTAGGTAATTACAGGAAAATGCTAAACGTTTTCGTAGAGTCATTAATATAAAACCAAGCAATCATTTCTGTGGTGTGGTGGTTGGGCAGGTTGGCTCAAATCTCATACACCACTGAGGTTGCGGGTTCGATGCCCGCGAAGAGCCAAATGTTTGTGCACAGAAAACAAAGCGCTTGTGTGTTGTGAGACCATGGTTGTTATAGTTCCTGGTTCCCCAGTTACAGGGAATCCTAAGCCAGGATCTATGTATGTGATAATTGGGCGTATTTATTTATTTCAGTCATGGACATAAATAGTATGAATATTTTCAATCTCTTTAAAAAAATTTTTTTTTTTTTACGCTTAATAGATCTATGTTTGGCCACTATCTGGCCTGATGTGAAGCGATGATGTGGCCTAAGATGGAGCACGTAGATCTAGAGAGAGACGGCAGTTGAGCGGCTGCTCAGACCCGTCTCCCCGATGGTTCACGGAACATCATCCCGAAACACGACTAGGTCGTTTGACGGCTTCTTCAAAACTAGAGAAAGAGATAATGTGAAGACATACTCTATCTCTCGTTGCGGACGACTGTGTAAATAGTATGAATATTTTCAATCTCTTTAAAAATTTTTTTTTTTTTTTACGCTTAATAGATCTATGTTTGGCCACTATCTGGCCTGATGTGAAGCGATGATGTGGCCTAAGGTGGAGCACGTAGATCTAGAGAGAGACGGCAGTTGAGCGGCTGCTCAGACCCGTCTCCCCGATGGTTCACGGAACATCATCCCGAAACACGACTAGGTCGTTTGACGGCTTCTTCAAAACTAGAGAAAGAGATAATGTGAAGACATACTCTATCTCTCGTTGCGGACGACTGTGTAGATAGTAAAATTCTGTCGTAATAATCGTAGCCCTAAGTATATAAGCCGTAAGTAAGTATAGTCTCTCTCCACCACTTTGTATGTACCCATTGTATTAAATGTGTATAGAATAAATGTATGCCTGTCGCGCGCACACATAAGCACGTAAATCTTGACCCTAACATCAATCTATATTCTAGAAGTAGGTAAATTCGTGAGACAATATCCGCAGTTTTTCTTAAAGCATGCAGAACAAACACGGCGATTTGCAACTAGGTTTAAGCATAAATTAGTATTACCCATATCAAGACTGAACATACATAGTTCCGGTCCGAATGTAATGTCAGTAAAAATTTATAATAATCTACCCGACGAAATAAAAGAAGAAAATTATATAAAATTTAATAACAAATTAAAACAATTCCTGATAGAAAAATTTTATTATAATTTAAATGACTTTTTTAATGAAAATAAGAATGAAATGATAAAGTGATAAGTAACTAACAAAGACGTTGCAGAATAAATCGGTCCGCTCCCATTATAATTTACTTTCCCTAGCAGGGTCATATGTAATCTCACCACTATAATAAGAACTTTTGTGTACATATGTTTGCAATAAAGTATTGAGTATTGGGTATTATGCAAAATGATGTGACCGTTCGCTGTGCGCGATAGTGCGCGTCGCGACCCCTAGCATAAAAACAGATAATAGGACTAGAATAAGACATACGCCTGTAAGATCTCGTCGAGTAAACACCTTCAATTTTTATTTATACATCAATATTATTTTCTACTGTAACCCAGTAGATCTAAGACCCAGCACGAACATCTCTGTTTATTTAACAATTAACTTACACAAATGAGGTCAAATGGCTCTCTATACCTTGGAAGTTTGCCACAAAACCTTAATTAAAACCCAATGGCGAAAGAAAAGATTAAAACCAACAGTTACGTAGGTAAAACAAATTAGAGATTGAAATCACATTATTAACGTTTCTTTTAAAAACGATTTTACAGATAATATAGTAATAAATATAAATAGTAGTAGTAGCAAATAATAAATATAAATGAATATATTTACTGTTGACATTTCAATACTCTTTTTCTCAGTTCGTATCATTCTTCTTTTTTATCTCTTGATCTTTAGAATAATTATATATTTTTCAGAATAATATTTTTCAGAAATATGCGGAATTCGTCCTTACAATTAAACTCAACAAAAAGCTAAAGAGAGCTAAAGATTTATTGCGACAGTGTCTTGTGATGCCATATTTTGTCTTATGAAAATGTATCGCAACTTGTAGTTATCGTATTTTGGTGTAAATTAATGAGATAAATGCGATTGCTTGCCTGAATCGACAACAATTCGACCGCATTTCATTAGTCGCAGTAAAAGCTATACCTTAATTTGAGCTCAACACGATATACGATTGGCGATTGAGGGACCAGTGGGTACGGGGGCTTTAAGTACTTCGAGTTTATTTTATTTTATTAAACTTTTTCAACCCGATGACGATAATTAGCAGTATTTCCTCAAAAGAGTATATTTTAAGTCAAGAACAAGATCTACCAAGAATATAGGTCACAGCCTGAGAAAAAAGATACTATTCACAAAATAATAATAATTTAATTAATTGCTGCGCAAACACTCACAAAACAATGAGTTTTAAGTATATTATGTGATATTGTTCCATTTAACAATAATGTGAACTGCGTTTTGTGGCATAATGCTATCATTAAAAGCCTTGATTTGTCATGAAGTTTTCAATAACAGTAGGTATGATTTAAGGCCTTTTCAAAAACATTAGGTATGATTTTAGACGCTGCAAATCTCTTGTCAATCACACACCATAGTAATACCATATAATTATAATGATACCATAAATAACTGTCACGTTAACGTCGTCGTATAAGTAGTGCATGTCAGGACTTTATGGCGGAAAGTGAAAAGTGATACAGTTCGATTTTGTTTTTATTTCCAAACAAGTGTTGTTTCGAGTGATCATGTGTAATATCTTCCATATTGTCCATACATTTCATTTAATAAGTACAGAACTTCATGCCCCTCAGTTTCTTGTCGTATCTTCTGAGTAGTGGTTCTTTTTCCGATGCGGTGGTAGAGTCATTGTAATAATTGACGTTCATAAGTGCGTCTGTGACGACAAAATTGAAATAAAGAACTTTTGAATTGAATTGAATCATATCTATCTCCGTAAGGTATATGTAAATGACTTCCACAGCGAAAGATGACGAAAGCATGTCTCAACTCAAATTGCGCCGCATGAGCAGCCACTGCTCACTCCCGGCGCAATACCATATCGAATTATAGCCTTTTGTCTTAACTCACCATTGTCATCCAAATAAGTGGTCGTCGGCGCTGACCGTTTGCATACAATAGCAGGAATTATTGGAATATGATTCAACGGTACTCATACGGTGACACTAACTACTCATACCAGTATAGTGACTCCCTAAGATATGTGAAGTTAGCGTCCAATTTCTTGAGGTGTTTGAAACTTCTGATGATATAGCCAATAGCCATTGATTGGTCGTTCTGCTAGTCTGAACTAATGTTGCCAGGTCCAGTTTGTCAAATTTCGGAACGGAAGGTTAAAATAATCGTGATTTTGGTTTTCAAATCGGGACAACTACTATGGCTACAAAAGAAAACTGGTTTTTGTGTATCAGCGTATATATTTCATTGGCGTCAGTTTTTTACTGGTAGAACAAATAAAGCTCTAAAATATAACAAAATTCAAACGTAAACAAAACATTTTGACTAATCATAATCATTAAATTATGTATTTATTAAGTTATGAAATGACACACATTTAATAATTCTTTAATCAAAATTATCAAATAAAGTACAGACTAGAGATTAGTGAAAAATGGGACGTTTGGCGTCCCACTCAAATCGAGACACTTGGCAACATTAGTCTGAACTGTCCTGAACTGAAACGTCAGACGGTCGTAACTGCAGTCCTTTTTAACTGACATCAAAAAAAGAGGAGGTTCTTAATTTGATTGTTTTTTATGTTTGTTACCTTAGAACTCCGTTATTTATATACCGATTTGGAAAATTATTTGCGTTAGGTTCAATATAGCTACAAGATGGTCCCATATTCATTTCATCAATATTCGACTTCGGTCTTCAAAGATGCATCAGAATTGAAGTCGGTTTTGTTTTTGTTATAAAATTAATAATCTATCTATTTACAACGTTCTATACAGCTACTATTCGCAATCTTAAGTACAACACAATTTCACCTATTTCCTAAAATTACAACATCGTAAACTACGAACCATAAATTATAATAACCCAAACAAAAGTTATAAATAGCACATTGACGTTGATTACGGAGTACATATTATTCTCATATTACTCATCAGACCCAGTGGAGGCGGTACCCATCTTCCTACACGCACGGTACTTAAAATACCCAATGGGTACATCGATATTGGAATTATGTTACCACTTGGCACTTCGTCACAATGAAGATCCTAACGTAATATTGCCAGACCGCACGTTAGCGCTGACATTTCATATTTTAGACATAACATTTAAATTCAATTTTGTTAATTTTCATTACTTCTTTTCAATTCATTACACAAATATTCACACATTCACACTCATAGCATGTTTTTTTATTTTTTCTTAATTTTCTTTGTTTATTTTAACTATGTACCTATTCAGATTTGGCATTTTTATGTATCGAAATTGGGAGAAGGAGCTAGTCCTTAAAACACAGCGTCTTTAATAATAAATTGTAACGCTTACTATGTCAATAAATACATTTTTATGTTCATGTAATTTAATGTCCGAAGTTTTTGGAAAATCCAAAATATATTAAATTGCTATAAAAATCAGCAAAAAGTAAAACCAAATCGAAATTAAATCGATAATTATGCGGACCAGAGCGTGTACCTACAGTATAAAGTCTGACAAAAGCTGTATTATACTCACTTATTCTATTCATTGTGACAAGGTGCTAAGTCAAACATGACCATGTGTGAGCGTCATCAGAGACTTTAGGTATACTTAGCACCTCCGAAAAGGAAATACAAGGCTATAAATCTGCTTAGCGGTATATGCAGTTTCAGTATTTGGAATTAATTTAAACTAGATTTACCTACATAATAAAAACCGCTACACAGTCACAACAATAGCATTTCCAAAAAAAATCGAAGTTCGAACTCAGTTATCTGTATTTGACGATGACTAATATGGTTTTTTTATTGTATGGGCTTTCCGAATATGTGGTAAATTGTAGGCAGATGTGGATATGACCATAGTTTGGTAGTAGAATATGACAAAGGAACGCCGAACTTTTTTTTTTTGAAAAATGAAAAGTTTTGTGTGTCTTGTTTAGCTGGATAAATCAGTAGATATCAATATCACGGGTCAAAGCTGAAAACATGATAGAAGCCGGTGCGATGGATACGCTGATATTTCGAAAAATCGTTTTTCAGCAAAATGAAATAAAAAGTATCTAGTTATAGTTAGTATTCTTTGATCTAGGTATGTGGCAGTATATTATGTATACGAAGACAACACCAAATAATCGACTAAACCACAAAATATCGGTAGAAACAGCAACGTCTTTTGAAGAGGCTTTCAAAAGGTCAGAGAGAGCATAAGCTTAAAAGCTTATCTTCTAGGCATCCAAGTAAACTTTAACATTATACAGTTCGTGTATTTGCAGTGAAAGCTTAATAGCCTTAGCAAATATGTACAAAGTATTTTTTCAATAAAGTGCTGCGACAACCAATCAATTATATGTTTTAAGTGAAGTCATCAAAACTGAAACCTGCAAGCACTTATCAGAACTAAAGTATCTCAATAATGCCAGGTTTTCAAAAAGGTTTAATCGAAAAATTACGGGAATTCCATTAAAATGTTTAATTGCTTGGAAACGAAAAGGTAATGCTTTCATTAAGGTTTTAGATAAGCTGTATTGCTTTGGATTTGCGATATTTGAAGCTAGTTTAAATATACGTAGTACTTAGTATTATTGTGGAGGACATGCATTAAATAAGCTAATTGGGCGATTACATCAATTAACTATAGATTAGATAACGCTTTATTGTCAAATAACAACAAGAAATAATTACAAGACAATACTTTAAAGCTAAAGTGTTACAATGGGCGGTCTTATCGCTTATAGCGATCTCTTCCAGACAACTTTTGGATGGAGAGAACTCAAAGAAACTGTTAGGGATGGTGTTGTTGTGTATAAAATAATAATAATATCATGTGAACACTACATATTATTTATAAGTTCAAAGTTCAAAAGTTCTTTATTCATTTTTGGCATCACAGACGCACTTATGAACATAATATTATAAATAGTTTGAATTGAAGTTAGCTCCAAAATACCTACATACTACTTAGTGTTATTGTAGAGGACACATATATACATATAAGCTAATTGAGCGATTACATAAATTAACTATAGTTAGATAAATCTAACACTCGGCGCAATCCACAGACTGCTGCGAGTAATTTCATGGCGACGCTAAATCCCTTCGCTAATCACGTTAATTGCGCTTAATATCATCACGTCCTCCGCGTTAACCTTGTATTAGTCATCGCTATTGCAATCAGGTGGCAAATCGCCAACGCCTGTGTTTATAACACACACCTCGTAAAAAGAACATAAAGCATCTCATCGATCCAGTGTTTGTCCAGTCCGGTAATCTGTTTCAGCTCTAGATTATTACAGGCTCACTTGAAAACCACTGTATATGTAGAACTCATGCCAAACTAAATAGTTTGGGATTAAGGCAAAAACAATAAAATCAATACCTTTTTGATTCCATAGTCCGTTTTTAGCACCCGACACAAAAAGGAAGGGTGTTACTGAAATTCGCTTGTAATTTAACTTCTTTGGATAGGAATTTACGACACGACACGGTCAACAGAATGTTTAGTTGCTAAAATTAAATAATAATATATAATAAATACGCCCAACGATCACATACATAGATCCTCGACTATAACTAAGATTCCCTGTATCGAGGGAACCAGGAATAACGGGGACCATGGTCCCACAATTGACAGGACCATTAATTAAGTAATGTTTTTGGCCTGTTTTACAAGCGAATAAGTAAGACAAATACTGATATTTGTGAGATAAGCTGAACTAAATACAATGACTTAGATTTAGTTACTGATGGTAAAACTAAAATTCATTAGTGCCGGTCGTCAAGGCTGCAAGCCGATAGAACAAAGTTACACGTTGCCGTCAATGTTTAAAACATTAAACGTAGGCAGGATGCAGGATGATGAAAATTTTAAACTAGCGCATTACTCACCGCTGCAAATTGAAACGATGATAAAGTAAACAGCTCACTAACTATAACAAATAACTGTGGCTCTGAAACTACAAGAATTATTAGCTCTACGATAACAATACGGGTTTTAATTTTGTATGCAGATGGAACGAAAGTGAATTATACTTCGCCGTTGCATCCTCGAGATTTATATAATTCACAAGGTAGTTCCACTCCATGAGCTGGGCATCAAGCACAATTTTAGAGCTGTCAAAAATAAAAAGCACAAAATGACTTATTTACAACTCCCGCCCTAGAGGGCGCCACTAAGCTCTGTCACCTCATTCACTTTTTGTGTGCGGGCATCGTAGCATCGAAATTCTTTAATATTTTTTTCTTAATCAAGTAATTAGTGTTTTTATCGTCTATTTAACAGTTAATTTCAGTTTAAGTGCTATGTGAATAAGAAATCGTAAGGAGTCTTGATCTGAAGACCATAATAAAGGTATGAAAGACACGAAATAAAACTCGTGAAACATTTATAACGGCATGAAAGTTCCGATAGCAACTATCAGGGTGAGAACTTACCTATCTTTCCGTCTTGACTTCCAATCTGCATGTTTAATGTTAATCAAGAAACAGTATTTACTACAATGTAGGTTATGTTACCTACTTAACGATGCAGTTGTTTATTTGTTGAATCTGTATTTCTATTTTCGTTACGAAAGATACTGTGTAGTACTCTGGAAGGATTCATTATTGAATCATCATCAGCTCATTACGTTCCCACTGCTGGGACTCAGGCCTTCCCTCGTAGAGAGAGTGAATTATTGAATAAGGTCATAATAAAAAAAAAAAAAAAAAAATATACCTTATGCCTTAATTTCCCTTAATTTATAAAAATAAGTTAAAAAAAAAAAAAAATAACTTGTTTTAATATCATAACATCTTTAAATAATACGTATGACAAAATACTGACTAAATAATAAATTTACTGGGCTTAGTAACCAGACAGAATAATTTCACAACTACCCTCAGTTATAAATTTTTATGCGACTAAATATGCAACTTCAGTACTTAAAAAATAGATATTATGCTAAGACAATATCATGAATGCATCACATTGTAATGCTTTTATTAAGTCCTATACAAAAATTAAGTGCCTTGGAACTATGACGCGATCACAGTCGTGCACAATCTTTTTTAGCGCCACGACTTGTTCGTAGTGAAGGAGTTAAGAGTCAGAACACGGTCATAACATTTGCGTTGCCTTTTTTACGTGCAACGACCACATTTGAACTATTTTTTTATTGCCTAATGCAACAAATTGAGTGCCTTAGAACTATGATGCGGTCATAGTCGTACACAATCTTTTTTTATGCCGCGACTTGGTCTAGTCAAGTCAAATAGTTAAGAGTCATAATACGGCCATAACATTTTCACCGCCTTTCTTTTTGCAACGGCCACATTTGATCTATTTTTATAGCCAAATGCAATAAATTTAGTGCCTTGGAACTATGATGCGGTCATAGTCTTACACAGTCATTTTAAGGGCCACGATTTGGTCGTAGTCATGGAGTCATAACATATTCATTTTTTAGACTTTGGCGTTGCCTTTCCTTCATGTCACGCCTATATTTGATAAATTGTTATAGCCTAATGCAAAAATTGAGTGCCTTGGAATTATGACGCTATCATAGTCGTTCATAGATCAAATTGTCAATAAAAGCGATAATAGACGTGCACAACATATAATTAAGTGCCTTGAAACAATGACGCGATCATAATCGCGCATATTTTAAGAGTTACGACTTCGTCGTAGTCAAGTAATTAAGAGTTATAACACAGTCATGTTTTCTGCGTTACCTTCTTTTCACCCAACAGCCACATTTGATATATATTTTTAGCCTAATGCAACAAATCCAGTGTCTTGGAACTATGATGCGATCATAGTCACACACATCATTGAGTGCCTTGGAACTATGACGCGATCATAGACGTGCACAACGACAAATTGAGTGCCTTGGAACTATGATGCGATCATAGTCATGCATATTTTTAATTTTAACTATAATTCAATTTAGTCATCTTTTGATATTTTGCATTGTTCTTATGTATATTTTAGCGTTACGACTTCGTCGTAGTCAAAGAGTTAAGGTTAAGAGTCATAACACTATCATGACTTTGGGGTTGCCTTATCTTCATGCGACGCCCACATTTGATGTATTTCTTATAACCTAATACCTAAAACAAATTGTGTGCCTTTGAACTATAATGCGATCATAGTGGTGCATTTTTAACGGTACGATTTGGTCGTAGTCATGCAGTTAGGAGTCATAACACGATTATTACTTTTCTTCCTTAATGATACGCCCACAGTGGAAAACTGTCTAGCCGTAAAAATAGCAGATTTTAACGTATGCATATAATGTTCGCTCAACTGATCTTACAACAAGTTAATATTCACAATGAATAGATTCCAGTGGCATACTACTTACTTATGGTGACGTCACCGCGTTTTGCGGTGGCTTCTTCTTGATCTAGACTTTAACTAGTAGAACACGAACGTTCTTGATGCAAATTATACTAAGCTTTATGCAGCCTACTGTTGTGTGATGAAAGGTAAACAAGAAGTTTTTTGGATCGGAGATTGAAAAGGAAATCTCTAAACGTTGGGGGCGTATCTATCGTATATAGTGACATCAGACCTGAAAAAGGCTTTCACTGAAAATGTTCTTGTATAAATTTTCAGTTAATGGGTATAAAACCATCTAAGTTGACTCTTCAACTAAAAACCAGCGCGAGTCAAAGAATACATAAATCTATCTGTCAGATCTCGTCGGTCATCCTATCTTATTGGAAAGGATATGGAAAAGCTTAAAAATTCGATCAAATTATTATATTAGGATTACGCCTTACAAACACAATAAAGCAAAGCAACCTGATTTAACGTATATTACGCTAGATAAATTCTTTCCTCTTCGGAAAAATCCTTGTAGTTATAATACTGAGGCAAATGAATCTGTTTAGAAATCTGGCTTTCAGGTTAAGAAGGCTGAATGATGAATGCTTTGATGTCGAAGTTTACTTCGACATCAAAGCATTATAGACATTATAGCATTATAGTTACATTAGTTACATTAGTTGTGCATTATAGTTAGTTAGCCAGAAAACCGAACAGGCAAAGTAGCCAAAGGTATCGGGATATACCGGGGTATCGTATCACGACGTGGACTGCACCGGCGTCGTTACCAGGATCCATGGAAGTCACAGTCAGAAGTCACAATACAAAACTCGTTAGAGGTTTTTTTCCAAACATGGAAATTAATTTCGAAAGACCCCTTTATCTATCAGCACAGTTGAACTGTGGTATAAAATGCTTATAAAATATCATTACTGAAACCATTATTTCTTTTTTTTTTTTCTCACGGTATAATATACGATATAATAATACCCAACAATACTTGAACTTATCTAATTCAAAACTAATAAATATAAATTTAGGAATAGAACCAATCAAACCGTCCAATATCTTTAGCTGTTGTGATAAGTACCATTCAATGATTTACCTTTAGGTAATATTTTTTTTTTTTTATATAAATTCCAAACTCGTCTTGGTGATCACTGTAGATCATTGGCCAGAACCCTTCCCTTCTAATTAATGTTGAGATGCGGGTTCAAGTCTCAGTAGCCATAGGTTGTTTAAAAAAAAAAAAAAAACTTTCTTTGAGCATTTTGTGAATCATGCGTTAATGCCTAATAAAAATATGGCGGCCAAGAATCAGTGATTAAAATTTGAGGATCAGATATTCGAATGTCAATGTCAAATGGACTGCTCGGCCGACAGTGCCAATCATCTTTCCTAAGCTCTTCAAACCTGTAGTATCCTTACTCGGAATCACCTATACCAGCTTTTTCCAAATCACATTCTTGATTTGGGCTAAATTCAATCAAGTCCATAGACGGTTACCCACATTAAAATTAGACAATGTAAAATGTCTATTATATTTTCGGATTACAATTCATAAATGAATAACCAAAAAGGAATAATGATGATATTAATACACATTGCAAAGAAAAAAAAAAAAAAAAAAAAAAAAAACAGTTAGAGAATCCAAACATAAATTATAACCGCAAAATGGTGATAATTTTCTTATTGAAAATACGTTATTTGGTAATAACAACATTTTACTGTGTCATATATAATTAGTAACGGACGTTACTCGTATGTGCTGGAGATTTACCCTGACACTTCTTTTAACTGGGTGGAGTATCATGTGTGATAATACGATAAACAAGAGCCAGTAATTATTTTTCCCATTTTAAACATTGACGAACAATATTAACAATGGGCAACTGGCGTCATGGTCATTCTTTACTAGAACAGTCAACCATAGTATCCTTGGTTCCAATCTCTGGCATGTTAAGAACCAATACTATTTTATACATATCATGTCAGGAAACAAGTTAGCCTTTGCACTTCAACCAGAAACAGACAAAATTATTCTAAATTTTGTTTCAAATATATTCCCAACGATGACTATTCCAAATTACAACAAAATAAATGGCAGTTTCACTAGCATTGTCAACAGGATGATGTGTTCAATCACCATCCTTTATATAGAATGTATGAAATCGTAACCAATTACGCAGTAATTTCTAATAGATTATAAATTTGCCGGGAACAGTAACTTTTGTCATACAAGCATATAAGTTGTAAGGCGTTTGTTGCCTTTACTTTCGATCAGAGGCAAAGTTTGAACTTTTTTGTCATGAAAAGAAAACCTTGTACATAATACGAGGATCGCGTTAGAAGGTAGATAGATCAAAAGGATTATATGTGACAGTTGAATAAACACTGCGATTTTCTCTGCATACTTGTGATGCATAAACCTTAGCAGCTTACTTACGGAGTCTTCTATTGACCTTATGAAATAAGCTGCCGGATAATATGAGTACTATTTTGCTAAAGCGGTGTAGGATTCTAACTAAATTATGTTAAATCATAATTTATATTATACAATTGTTATTAAAATATTACATATATGTGTTGCCCATATAAATATTTTTACTCTGAGGAACATGAAAATTTCGCAAAAGCTCTAAACATCTACCTTGTGAATTATATAAATCTCGAGGATGCAACGGCGAAGTATAATTGATGGTTAAACAAACTTACCAAGTGAAGTTTGACCGTAATTATACAAGCCGTTGCATCCGAAGAGATTTATACTAATAACCCACCCGTGCCCTAATTTGTTGTCACAAACCCTTACAAATATTAAGTACCTACTAGTAGTTTTATTTTTCCTGTTTTGTGGCCTTAAGATTTTGCGAAATGTTGTTGTCTCTAAATCAAATGAGGTGACAGAGCTTAGTGGCGCCCTCTAGGGCGGGAGTTGTAAATAAGTCATTTTGTGCTTTTTATTTTTGACAGCTCTAAAATTGTGCTTGATGCCCAGCTCATGGAGTGGAACTACCTTGTGAATTATATAAATCTCTTCGGATGCAACGGCTTGTATAATTACGGTCAAACTTCACTTGGTAAGTTTGTTTAACCATCAAGTATTTGTGCGAAATTTCAGATGGTAAGAACAATGGTCTTTCTCATAATTTGTATGTATGAAAGCTGAAGTTTTCCTTTCTTATTAACCTTCAGCCTAACGCTATTGTTGTCAGTTTGTCACACATCAAAATTCCTTCTTAGCACTTTTACTTTTTTAGGATAGTGTTAATTTTAATTATTTTAGCGCTTAAGAGATTTCTTCTTTTGTTTTAGTTTGACCTTTTATTTAACGTTTTGTTCTCCTTCGTATCATTATTATTTATAAGATTTCCTTGCGCCATTACACACTGAAATGTCACGTAATGTAATAGCCGTGTCAAAGCAGTGCTCGTAGTGCAGGATTATGTTTGCAAGCAGCATTGACCTAAATCCATCATCTATTATTAAGTTGTACGACTTCTTTCGTGATTCTGTAACAAACCTAGCTGATCCTACTGCTGTCACAGTAGTGGTAGCTAACGGAAACGTAATAGTTACCAACTGTGAGATAACTCTATGACACCACTCTAGCATGTTGTATAAACATAATCGTAGAGACGCAGATGGTGATGCAAGAGGTAAGCAAGATAAAAGCAAAAGCAAAGGTTTAGAAAATAACGGATAAGTTTAAGAAATAAATGAGGCTGATGATGATAAAGATGGTATTGATGAAAACAATAAAGAAATAGAAAACGAAGATAATGAAATGAAATAACTCTATATTGAAACACACACAGATAAATAAAACAAACAATAAAATCTTATTTTAGTGTAACAATTGGCGGTCTTATCGCTAAAAGCGATCTCTTATAAATCTGACAATTATCTGAAAATAATGGACGGTGGAGATAGTATTTTTTAGCGGCCAAAGTTAAACTAAAACACAAACATATCAAAACTTGTGAATCGTGACCATTAAAAATTTACCTACGTACCTAAGATTTTTAACGAAATATACCCACCTAAAGTTATTTTATTCTCAAAGCTTGAATACAAAGGCAATGATTATACAAATTACGTCATTAAATCCCCCCGTCATCCTAGCGGCAATAATAAGATCACTTGTAACGAACGACGTCCTTGCTCATAACATAAATATTAAATAACGAAGATCAAAACAAACGCAATACCGCCGGCAGTTGTTGACAATGGAAACAAAATAAATGGAAGTGTAAGTGTAATTAATAATAAAGCAAATTGAATTTAATTTCGATTTATCTTTTTGTATGGCGACCCGGAAACGGCGTTATCTTTCATGCGCACGCGACTATTTATTGATGATACTGTTTGTATGGACTTTTATTCATGTGCAGGCATTGTAAGTGCGAGGCGTGTACGGTTTGAATCATGCTTGAAATTCCATTTAACTGGAAGCATTCTACAGTTGAACTGTTCTCTCGTTTCCATTAGATGGCGAATATTGGCCAGTCAGTGAATAGATAAGATTAAATAACGCTTTATTGTCACACAATAACATGGAATAACTATAGAACAATACTTAAAGCTAAAGTAATACAATGGGCGGTCTTCTACAATCATCGTCTTATCGAAATAATCAATTAAAAAACTGCAGTAAATTGCAGTTGTGTCTACAATATTATATTTCTTCTTTCTATGTACAGGTGTAAAAAAGTTAAAGTAAAAGTTGTAGGTACTAGAATCAGGACTTAGGAGTCGCTTTCAATTATGTCATTAATATGTACCTATTACTCTGCCAAACTTTACCTTTAAGAGTCGCTTAGTAATAAGTATCCATATCTTCATCATCATCATCACAATGTTAGTTACCTTACTCCTCCGAAACGGCTTTACTGATTTTTACCAAATTTATATGCATATTCAGTAGGTCTGAGAATCGGCTACTATCTATTTTTCATACCTCTAAGTGATAAGGGTTGTTCACCCTTAACATTTTTTTTAATTTATATGGCAAAACAACGTTTGCCGGGTCAGCTAGTGTATTAATATAATTCTCCTGGCCTCTGGCACATTAACAAAACCGTGCAAACGTATGAGTGGGTATGTAACTGGATATCAGTTTACAAAACACGTGCGCCTACAAGAGAAACATAGAGCCCATTCAATAGAGCACATGTTTAGATGTTAGCTCCCATGTGCGTATAAGTGAGATCAAAAATTTCTTATAAGTACAAAAGTAAGTAATTTCTATGTTATGAGCAAATTTCTAAAAAACGGTGAAGGAAAACATCGTGAGGAAACCGGCATGGCCAAGAATTGATCACAAAAATTCAAGGACATGTGACATCCACCAACTCGCACTGGGCCAGCGTGGTGGATTATGGTCCATACTCTCTCTACGAGGGAAGGCTGGAGTCCCAACAATGGGAACGTAATGGGCTGATGATGATGAAGTAACTTCGAGAAAACAAAAACAAAAATTAACAACAAATTATAAGAATAACAGCATTAACAGCTAAGGAATGGAATACCTAACTAACGTCTCTGTCTCCTGATTCTTATAATCTAGTCTTCTAGTCTAGAGTGAATCGGTATCATCTAGGCAAGCAGCTATCGTCGACCGCGTCATAACTTTCCATCAGGTGAGACTACGGTCAAATGCTAGCCTCTGCATGCATTCTGTAAAATTGGAAATATGTACACTCAGGCTATAGTCATAGGTATAAACGGGCTGTAGGCACTTCTAAGGTCATAAACTCATAAGATACGTATCAAATGTTTTATTGTAAATTCGCATACACTTAATAACCAGATCCAATGTATTTAAATGTCGTCATAACCACACATTAGATATTAACAAGTGTACTAATTAATTTATCTTATCTTATGTTTAGTCTCAAGAGCTTGTAGGTCAGGTCAGAGACAATTAATGATTTCCAACACATTAGATTGTGTCGACGAATGTTATTTCTTGCACCAGAAATAATTTTATTATTCTTTCTCAAGTTTTTGTGATTACAATAAAATTATGACTGTATCTTTCACATTCAATCTTACCGACGCATGGTGCATCCATAGTAAAATTATTTTCAATTGTATTATTACATTTGGTAGCGTTTAATCCCAGTTTGACGAACATAAGCAGTTCATTAAGCGCTTGAAGCGCACTTGTGTATACAGATCCCTACAGACTGGACCTTTTATGGTATGACTTCTCAACAAAACAGATGTGCAAACCAACCCAGAAATTTGTTCCAGCTACTTCTTCTAAAAACTACTTGTTTAAACCGTCTAGTTAAATCGTTATCGCCTAACGTAGCACTACCTTAAGGTTGCCTGTAAGAAATTGGGCATAGCGATAAGGCCGCCTATTGTACCCACTGTTTATTAACTTTATTCACTATTGTTTTTCCTGTGTGTTTGGTATTCAATAAAGCATTATTGTATTGTATTGTACCTTCAGTGTCAATCGTAGCTTCTAATTACAAGACCTTACAGGAGCTTGACAAGGCACTGCACTCGTCACACTATGCTCCGTGACTTTGCTAGTTACACAGTCATTTCAAGCGGAACAAAAAAATAGCGTCGGGGCGGCACCCACTATGTTTACCTCTTATAAAAAAGCCGTTATTCTGGAAGCTCTACCTCTAGTTCACGATCGGACACTATTCATTCCGCGTGTGCTCAATCATTTTCTCCATAATCTGGCATTATCATTTTATGTACGGACAACTCCGTACAAGCTCTTACATCATTTCTATCACCGCCGACTGTTTATGTTTCGTTATTCCTCTCCATCCAAAGGTTGTCTGGAAGACATCGCTTTAAGCGATAAGACCGCCCATTGTTACACCATTGTTAACATTTCACGTTTACGCAAATTCTATCTTCAAGGCGAAGAATAAAATGTTTGTCTTGAATTAGTTGTTAAAAATGTCTTGCTATGGCATAGTTCTAGTACGTAGTAATGTTTAGTATTCTTTGGTTCTAGTGTGGCTTGCAGCTGCATTTGTTATGGTTCTAACTTCTACCACAGAATACTAAAGGACAGAAGCATCACTCCGCAAAGAAATTTAAACAAATAGCGACTCTTGCTATGACGCAATACAATTCAATTCAGCTCGCGTAGCACTGCATACCTACCAGTCATATTAACCTACAGAGCGCCTCTCTTTCTATTGCATAGCTCTTATTTCTTCTGACGCGACACGTGTAACGACACGCGACCCGCCGTCGGTGTCCGGCTATGTACTTGTAGCTTCGTACCTACAGTGCGGAGTGCGCTAGGCCTGCTTCTACCTATACTTTGATATCGTAATGTTCTATGCAGACACAGTTATCGGCATTGAGCGTCCACTGAGATGGAACCTTGGCACCATTGTTCACTATCGCTTAGCGCCGTTACTCATTTGCATCAGTTAGTACTCTAATAAGTAGGTCTAACTGTAGTAGTTGTAGCTCTTGCAACTGCGTTAGGTATGTATGAAGAACTGTATTATGTTTTATCTCAATCTTGTCTATCTTGTTTCTCGTGTATCATTAAATACAATCATTACGTTTGTTAGTAATGCGGTAGTAAGACTTTTGCCACGTAATTCTGCTGTGGTCCGTACCGAAGAGTTATTGACAGAGATATCAACCAACGTTAAATATGATGTGACATCCTACTAATATAATAAATGCGAAAGTTTGTGAGGATGGATGGATGGATGTTTGTTTTTAATGTAACTGAATGACGAAAAGAGCTGGTCGTTTGCCTGATGGTAAGCAATACGCCAGCCCATAACAATAACAGCACCACCCAGAATTTTGTTTTGCAAAATCCTGCGCGGCGCGGCACTGCACTCGTTACCCTGAGACAATTAGCTGGTGAGTCTCATAATGCCCAGTAATTTCACTGGCTGCAATGCCCTTCAAACCGGATCACAGTAATGCTTGCGCACTACTGCTTGGCGGCTGAATAACTGGCAAAGCGGTGGTGTACCCACCCAGGTTTCTCGCATACGAGAAACCTACCTACCTGCCATTGTTAGTCTATGACGCAAAATCTACAGAACAGATGTTGAAGAAATTTGGTTCCATATAAGTTCTTAAGGTCCTGGAAAAGGACATAAGCTACTTTTTATCCCGGAACATCGTGGGTGGGACCGCGGGGTGCAGCTAGTATCATATAACGCACATGTGATGTGACATGATTTTTCAAACAAGATAATAATTCTATTTAACAAATAATTATTTTTAGAAAAAAACAAGAACCGACTAAACTTATATTTTTTGTTTTGTTACTTTTTTTTCAAAAAGTGCTGAATGAATTTCGATAAAATTTATATGGGGCTATCTCTGTAGTATGAACTACCAAACGAAAAAAGAATCATTAAAATCAATTATTAATTGGCGGAGACATTGCGTCACAAACATACAGAAAAAAATAAAATAACATACCACTGAATTGAGAACCTCCTCCTTTTTTGAAGTCGGTTGAAAAAACCGACTTCAATTCTGATGTATCTTCGAAGTCCAAGCTCGAATACCGATGCAATTTATATGGGCCACATTGTAGGTATACTGAACCCAACGCAAAAAGAATTTTCCAAATCGGTTTATAAATGACGGAGTTCTGAGGTTACAAATATAAAAAAGTACAAAAAAGGAGGAGGTACTCAATTCAATGAGAACCTGCCCGTTCCCAGTTTTTGACAGAAGCAATCTCTATAATTTTATGTTGGTGTTGTAATGTGAATTTTTCTTTAGTTCGCCAACATTGTAACAACAATGGGTCTCACAATTTCGCACTGACTGTAGTTGCTTATCTAAGCACACTGCAGGACCAAGCCCACTGCACTTAAAGTGGGCTCGGCTGTTACGCATCCATACACACCGATTGACTTTACGATGGGGAAGGCCTAGGTCACCCTACTGTACCCCTAGCGACCCTGCACGGAACACAGGGGATAGGGAACACCTAGCTAATGCGTCTGGGGTCGGGGCTGAGATATACAGAATGTATGAATCAAATATTTTATCCGAACTAAGCGAAATAATATACCACTGAGGTTGCGGGTTTGTTTCTCGCGACGGGACAAATGTTTGTTCACAGAAAAAAGGGCAAGCATTTGTTTCGTGTCTGGGTATAGGACCATGGTCCTCATAGTTCCTAGTTCCCTAGATACAAGGAATCCTAGTTGGGGGCCAGGATCTATGTATGTTGTCGTGAAAAAAACCGGAAATCAAGTGGTTTAAACCGTTTTCACTATTGATAGGCTTTGGTCTGCTCCAATAAAAGGGAGGGAATATAGAGAGGTCCGATAATTACACTAACTTTATTAAATGGGAACTTAATAAGAACCTGCTTTATTTTTGTCGCACGTTTGTTTTGGGCTCACCCTGTATCATCATCATCATCATCATCATCAGCCCATCACGCTCCCACTGCTGGGACACGGGCCGTCTCTCATAGAGAGAGAATGGGCCCCAATCCACCACGCTGGCCCAGTGCGGGTTGGTGGATGTCATATGTCCTTGACTTTTTGTGAAAAATTCTTGGACATGCCGGTTTCCTCGAGATGTTTTCCTTTACCGTTTTTAGAGCGAGTGTTAAATCCACATATAACTTAAGAAAGATAGTAGTGCGGGGTCAGCGGGATTCGAACTCGGGTGCGTCGGACCGAAAGTTGCACGAGCTCCCACTGAGCCACACTCGCTCTATACTCTCTCACCCCGTATAAGAAGGGTTGTCCATACGCCCGTAGCGTTGACCATTTGTTACGCCACCCCATGTAGACTGGGCTAAATTGATTGTATTGTGCAAGATGGGGATTTAATCTGCCAGACATCTAAATGAACGCGATAAATTGATCATTTTTAATCTAGACTGTCTTTCTTTAATAGGTCTTAATTGTGTAAGGGCTTTCGGCAGCGACTGGTTTTGCGGTAATGCGTTTTGTTTTTACTGGATATTAATAAATTGTTCTTTAACTTTATATTTTCAAAAATATTTCTTTTAAGTAACTCTGAAAATTATACGAATTAAATTAGGATTTTCAGTAATAATAAATTGTTTTAAACATTTTAATGATAAAGCCAAACACAAATTATTAGAGTGGTCCTATTCATTGATACTGTTTTGTTATTAACCAACTCCAAAAAAGGTGGTTCTCAATTCGATTGTATTTTTTTAATGTTTCTTTTTGAGTTGGGTTCAGTATAGCTACAAGGTGGTCCCATATAAACATCATCGCTATTCGACCTTGGCATTTTATTGGTATGACTTCCAAGATACATCAGTATTAAAGTCGATTCTTTTTGAATTATCTAAATAAATATTTAAAGTACCTACCTAATTACAACTGGTGGACGCTATATGTGTGGAATGTGTAGTAAAAGTTAGCGATATCACATAGCCATCTCATAACTTTAAATAATAAAATTACTACAACGAATAACGACGCCCAACTTGCGTAACCTTTTATAACGATAAAACCTCAACGCGTCAAACTTTTTATAACGATAAGACCTCAACGCGTCAAACTTTTTGCTGGTTTATGTAAATAAAATGGAAAACTGGAGACGCAATTTCCATAATGAGCCAGTTCACATTTATAATAACGTGTCCGAGAACTTTCACTTTAATATTTTCGCTAGTAATGTTGATTAAACGAGTTCCGATAAGTGATGGTCCATGAATGATCGGAGAAAGGTAGTCTGACAGTTTACGTAATCTACACTAAAATAAATTATTACAAAATCATTTTATTTATTGACTTTTATCAATGACGTTAGTTTTATAATAAGGTCTGTTTGTTTTCCGTTCATGTCTGAACTGTTAAATCAATTTGGATGTTTGGAATACCTAAATTATCCAGGCTTTTTTATAATATTTGATTTAGATAGTAGCGAGTTGATTTAGATTTTAGTTGATTTAGATGCTACCCATACAGAAGACAATATCAAAGTGTCTTCGCGTTAATAGAGACAATAAGAAACGTGTTAATGGACACATTCTTAGTATTAGTTTATCTATCAGTTTAAGTTAAATGTAAATTGCTTATAATCCTAATCAATTGGCTAGATTGTAATAAAAATGGGGATCATAATGACTATGAAACCATACGAAGGAAAAAAAAAGATAGTAGCGAGTGTGTCTCAGTGGGAGTACGTTCGACTTTCGTTCCGACGCACCCGAGTTCAAATTCCGCTGGTCCTGCACCACTGACTTTGTTAAGTTATGCGCTTATTTAACACTCGCTCTAAAAACGGTGAAGGAAAACATTGTAAGGAAACCGGCATATCCAAGAATTTATCACAAAAATTCAAGGACATGTGACATCCCTCAACCCGCACTGGCGCATACTCTAAGTAGGTAAAAGTTCTTTGCATTAGCAGTGGAAACGGAACGGGCCGATGATGATGATAATGAAGATAATTTTGCCGAAACAATCATGCCAAAATTAGGTAAAATTTCAGGAATTCAAGCGATACAGTATTTCTTAATCATTTTTTTACTATTATTACGTCTATTTTTCTCGCCAAAGCAATTAATGGGATGAAGATGATAGTTTACGTCTAATGACCGAAATTCGGCAATTTTAATCGAATTCAATTCGTATATATAGCCTAGGACGTGTCTAATCTTCGTTTTCTTCGCTTTGTTGTAGTTTAAAGGGTGTTAGGGAAAGCTTAGTAGTGTTGGCGTCGTTCCAGCTTAGGAAGCGCTAAATTAGAGTCAGCATTGCCGCAATCGTTACATTTTCCCTTTTTAATCCAAAATAGACAGTAGTGTAAATCAAGGACTTGTGCTGTAATTGTGAAATCGTAAAGGTTTCCTATTTTCTTCCAAAGATAGAAGAGAAAAAACACATTACAAATCTTCTTTTTTTAAATTCATAATTCATTTATTGATTGCATTCATAATCATATATCTACATTCATTTATCGCATATTACGTCATAGGTCTTAAATATTGTATGGTAGGTAGACATGACTGGTAGGTACTGGTGGTAGGTTTCTCGTATGCGAGAGGCCATCTGGGTGGGTACCACCGCTTTGCCAGTTATTCAGCCGCCAAGCAGTAGTGCGCAAGCATTACTGTGTTCCGGTTTAAAGGGCATTGTAGCCAGCGAAATTACTGGGCATTATGAGACTCATCAGCTAATTGTCTCAGGGTGACGAGCGCAGTGCAGTGCCGCGCAGGATTTTGCAAAACAAAATTCTGAGTGGTGCTGTTATTGTTATGGGCTGGCGTATTGCTTACCATCAGGCAAACGACCAGCTCGTCTCGTCATTCAGTTCTACTAAAAAAAAAAAACGTGAACCCTGTCAGAACGTTTGAAACTTAGTGCGAGTTTTTTTTAATATTACGGATAAATTGAGAAACAACTGGAATTATACAGCTATAGCTCATTTTCCAGTTCCAAAAACTTTAAACATACAGCATACAGCCAAAAATTGGTTTAGTTAAAAGACCCGAGATAAATTATTAGAAGATTATGAGAAAAACCCGAACAAACATACTGGTCGAATACAGGAATACAGAACAGACCCTGTTTTGTTGAAGTCGGTTAAAACATTAAGCATTGGTCGGGATTAAGTACTTTTAAAAGACTGCTTCTGGTGACAGACAAATAAAGCTTAAAAGAACCCTCAACGGGACGTAGAGAGGGTCTTTAAGTGATAAAACGTGTAAAGCAGTACGAGCGCCTTTTACAATGTTGCCTGAACCACAGGTTAAACACCAGTCACTAGGTAACCTGAAGCACCTGACTGTGACTGATTTATTTGAAGAAAACCCGTTTCTATGATAATATTGCAAATGTCTCGTAAAATGTAGCAAATAGGCACTAGAAAGCGGGTTTTCCCGGTTTCAATTGAATATAACAAATAGCATTCACTAGTCAAAAGACAGTAGAAATGTGAAAACGGGATACTCTCTCTACCACATACTAATAAATAAATCCTGAGATACCTAGTACCTACTAAAGTAATACATGTAGCTTTTAGGAACGAATAAAAAGCGCAAAACCATCGAGTAAATTGAATTCAAAATTATAGAATATCGACGTGAGTCCATCCGATGATTGGATCACGGTGAAATTGTGATTACATCGAATGACGACGTATATATGTATTATATGTACATATATATTGCTAATATAATATAGCTCTATAATGATGAACTGGCTGTCAAAAGCGAAACCATGCTAGTTTGAAAAATCAGAGGCATGGAGTATGGACTTTATATTTATTTATTAACAGATTCAATCATTTGCGACGTAATATATGATACTCGTCGTATAATATGAGAGCAGAAAGTGGGCTACAGCCAGAGATATACTAGTTAGACATCCATCACAAGTTTTTTGCGTCGCGTGACCATCATCTCATCTAATCGCATCTTCGAATTGACGAACGCGTCAGATAGAAACCGATATAATAACGGAACGAATGCAAACGTTACGTCACGCCAGGAAGTGCCCACAACAGCACGTTTCAAAAATATTTTGATCGAATATCGCACGAACCGTACGGTGGCGCTGCTTACGGTACTTTATGCAATCTGCCTATTAAGTATCGAGTACCCATCAGATACCTGTTATTTTGTGATACTAGTATTAGTACTTGTTTAATAGACCTAGATAACGTTATTACATGCGGTAATTATGCTGTAACGTCGGTACGTGCCGTGAATGCCACAAATTGCTGTCAGTAGTAAATTGCTCAGAACGTTGTGTGATTAACATCACCAGCGATGTTGTTGTTTTGCTTTCATAAGCGCAATTATTGTTTGTTATCGAATTGTCAGCGGACATGTTATAAAAGTAATCAGTTAATGGTATCATGGACTTGTGTATTTGGTCCATGATGGTATTAATAACTGTTAAAAATTGCATATTCTACTATATACTCTTCAAAATGTATGTGTTGTCATAATAACAACGCTGCTAAATTCGAAGTTTCATAGTTTTTTCTGAAAATTTTCAAGCGTAAAGCAGAACTTTTGGAGACCGCAAAATGAAATAAACATGAAACGTTATAAACAATCATCATTTGAAATCTTTTGTATTTAGCAAATTGAGCGTAGATATGGGTATCCGGCTAGATCTCTCTATCTCAATATATCTACGCAGCATAATAGGTACGATTACATCTACTCTTGATCTTTATTACCCTGTGTTAATGACAGTCATCAAGGGGAACTGCTTCTGAATATTTTATGCCTTATGACCTTTTTGTGTGAGAATGTAGGTATTTTATTCAAACTGTAATTTTTTATATATCATTTTCCGGCAGCCAGTGTCTTACTAGCCTCAGTTCATTCTGCGGTTAAAACTGTCAGGATTAATATTAATGCGTTAATTCTATTAATATAATGCCGATGTGAACTTGCGGCTGGCTGACAGACTCCTACGCATGTGCTGGGAAACGGATGCTGGTGATGGATTGCTCCTTTTTTGTTCAGCTTTTAAGGACTGTCATATTCTAAGAGAGCTGCTGGCATAGTTTGGAGGACAACTTTACTTCTTGAGAAAATATTTAAAGCTAAGAAGCTATAAAATCTAATGTCGGATTGTAGATAGATGGATACGTTTCTGTTATTACAAATTTGGGTAATTAGGTAGGTAGGTACCTACCTAATTTATTTCTTTTAGTATTGTTATATTTACTACGACCTTACACTCCTTATTCTAAGCTTAAACTCTCAAAAGATTAAGGTGTGAAAGTAAAAAATGTGAATCTCGCAGTGAAAACTCATCATCATCAGCCCTTCACGTTCCCACTGCTGGGACACGGGCCTTCTCTCATAGAGAGAGAATGGCCCACAATCCACCACGCTGGCCCAGTGCGGGTTGGTGAATGTCACATGTCCTTAACTTTTTCTGAAAAATTCTTGGACATGCCGGTTTCCTCATGTTTTCCTTCACCGTTTTAGAGCGAGTGTTAAATCCGCACATAGCTTAAGAAAGTCAGTGTAAAATCATACTAACCATTACTTAATTAATAATAATCAGGTTATTTAAATAATTTAATACGTAATATGAATATATATATGAATGCGATATTACATTCCTGGTAATTTAATAATCGTATCAGTAACACCATACTCCAGTAACAGTAAGTATACCTACCTAGTAGTAAACTAATCAAACAATTATTTAAAATTATAATGTTATTGTTTTCAGTGTAATTTTATTTCATACTTATTAATGCCTTTTATCATCACAAATGGAGTCATGGCCTTCGCCAGCTAAAACACTAAACACAAAAAAAATTACACCATATTTTAACCATAGACCATATTTTTACCAAAAAACTATGGGAAGACGAGTAAGACCTACTGCATTAAGTAACCTACCATATACATTGATTAATTCTAATGTTACGTTAAGTACGTATCTGTATATCTAATTTTGTTTTTTTTACGCTTAATAGATCCATGTTTGGCCACTATCTCGCCTGATGTAAAGCGATGATGTGGCCTAAGATGAAGCACATAGATCTAGAGAGAGACGGCAGTTGAGCGGCTGCTCAGACCCGTCTCCCCGATGGTTCACCGAACATCATCCCGAAACACGACATCATTGTATACTTATTATGAATGTAGCATGGCCCATGGCTTTAAGGTGTTATCAATCGACCACCATTGAAACGTTATTAATATGACATACCAATCGCCTGATTTAATAAAGATACCTCTATCGCAAACAGAAACCTTAACACCGTTAATCCAAAACAGCTGATCGATCACATACACTTCACTAGTAAAAATACTAATTCCATAAGTTTTTGTATCACATCACTAACTTTCTCACAAAAGTCACGTGTGCTTTGTTGACAAAAAAAGAAAATGAAAATCGTAATCGGTTTAAAAAGAAAACGTTCGATTTTCAAAGTTGGAATTCGTTGCCGAGGTGCGGCAAGTCGGAAGTGAGGCGACGCACTGGCGAAGCGCGGACGCCGCCGCTGCTTCGCCTCGTACGTCTGCTGACTCCATACAGGCAGTATGGTGCTTTGCAATCAACCATATTAAAATAATCTTATTAGATCAGTGCAACTTTTGCTCGAGATCGTTCGAAGAATGTAAGATGTCATACAAATAAAAAATACCTGTAGGGTTGTATGGGGATCTATCTTTGTAGATATTATTAACTGGATATTTAGTATTTACCAAAACAAATTTCATAAAAAACATGGTAAATTACCCCATGTTAATGATATTACAAACTAGCTGCGGCCCGCGGTTTTGCCCGCAGTTTCCAGGGATAAAAAGTAGCCTAGTAAGAACACAATAATGCTTGCGCACTACTGCTTGGCGGCACAATAACTGGCAAAGTTGTGGTACCGACCCAGGCGGTCACCCGAAAACTAGAGACCTGCCACAAGTCAAATGCTTACCTATCTGGTAATAAAAAAAATAAAAACAGTTGTCTTTCTCTACACTGTCTTTCTCTTCTTCTTTAGCCTTTATTGGTCCATTTCTGGACATAGGCCTCTCCCAATTCTTTCCATGACTTCCGATCTGCTTTTGCCATCCAGTCATGACCTGCGTGTCCTCGGATGTCGTCTACCCATCGCTACACTGTCCTTACTGCAGCATTATCCGTGTATAACCATTGAGTCAGAGAAAACTAGGGGCGTCACTCTTGTAATAACAATTAAGTAACAATGTCATTTAATTCGTAATTTTCCGCTTGTTGATTAACATTTAAATCGCGCTCAAATACACACACGATGTTTCGAAGAAATGACTATTCGTCGCTAATCGAGGGAAAGTGAGCGTGTTTGTTATTCGTAAGTATATTTAATTATGAGACAGTGAAAGAATTAGCGTTTCCTATTCGCAAAATAGCATAACAAGCATTACAATACAATACAATAAAACTTTATGGAACACCAAAACAGGAAACTAAAGTTTACAGTTACAAATAATAGTGGTAGAACAATGGACGGCCTTATCGCTGTGTGCAATTTCTTACAGGCAACCTTTGGATTGTCAGGAATAAAATGGTAAAAATTTGCGGTCAGTTGGTGTACGAAGTAATTAATATAAAAGAGATAATGTATAAAATACAAAACTTCAAAAATATAATAGTATAGACATAATAATAAATATAATAAAATTATACATAAATATAAAATAGGATAAATATTATAGCATTATTACTTAATACTGTCAATTAACACAGTCTGATGTAAATGGTACCAGTATAATCTTGTAATTGAACCAGGTACCTAGTATAATAACAAACAAATAATTGCAATTGTACTTATTGCATATTATTATGAACTTAGGTAACTAGGCTTGTTATGTAATTTTTCTAGATGGTTGACCTAATTAGTTATAACTAAATCGGTGCGAAAAATTTCTTATAATAGTTATAAAACTTATCGATTGATCGATGATAAATCTATCTTGTGTAGGTATAGTCTATGCAATTTCAATCGTTTAAATTTGACAGGGGTCTGCTGTCAAATTTTGACGATTGAAATTGGATAGATACCTACACAACCTAAGCCTTATTTAAGTATCATTGGAATGGTATCTTCAAGATGTAATGGGAATACTGTGGATTCTGTTACTTCTTATTGCTTACCATCAGGCAAACGACCAGCTCGTTTCGTCATTCAGTTAAATAAAAAAAATATAAAAATGGCAATACTCTCTGGCAAATAAATAAATAAGTCCAATGGCCACAAAGAACTTGGCCCCCAACTAGGATTCTCTGTATCTAGTAGCTATGGGGACTATGGTCCCACAACACCCAGACACGAAACACGTGCTTTTTTCTGTGCACAAACATTTCTCCCGTCACGGGAATCAAATCTCAGACATCAGTGGTGTATGAGATGTGAGCCTACCCTCCTACCCACTACACCAGACGATGTCAAAATTAATAGGTAACATAATTATCCCTATAAAAGTATCGATTAAAAAAATATGTAATTATGCATTATATACATATACATTATATATAAAAAAACGGATGTATACTTCTAACTCCAAGGTCGAATATTGATGAAATTTATATGGGACCACTTCGTAGCTATATTGAACTCAACGGACTGAATTCTGAGATGACAAACATAAAAAACAATCGAATTGAGAACCTCCTTCTTTTATTAAAGTCGGTTAAAAATACAAAAGTTCTGCCAACCCTATCCATGCGCATTATCCGCTGGCCGCCCTATCAGCGGACAGAACAGTGGAAATGCATCAGCATCGAAAATTGAAAATATTGTGTGAATCACATCACAAATGTCAATCATATTATCTCATTAGCTTACGTCAGTTTGTTAGTAGCTGCCAATTTAACTACTGTTGGTTACCTACTGTTTTAGTATTATTTATGGAACTGTGTGATGAGACGAGCATGTCGTTCGCCTGATGTTAAGCGCGCCTGCCCATAACAATTGCAATGCCACCTAAAATCTTCAATACCATAAAAAATACTGCGTAGGACTGCATTGCGCTCATCACCCCGAGACATCAGATATTGAGTCTCATATGCCCAGTAACTTACCAGACAGAGCCAGACGGTACACTTTGTTAGGAGCGAGCTCTCTACCTTTTATAGTTGTTTTATACTTTCTGCTATCTACTCTAACAAGTGTACAGCGCCTGTGGTGTAGTGGTTGGGCAGGTTGGCTCAAATCTCATACATAAATGAGGTTGCGGGTTCGATTCCTGCGACGCGACGGGAGAAATGTGTATGCACGGAAAAATAAAAAGCACAAACATTTGTTTCGTGTCGGGTGTTGTGTGACCATGGTCATAGTTCCTGGTTCCCTAGATACAGGGAATCCTAGTTAGGGGCCAGGATCTATGTATGTGAACGTTGGGCGTAATTTATTTATTTGTTATAGCACTAACTTGTTTATTGTTTTCCTATATAATTAACTATATTTATTATTATTCATATGTTATTATTTAACATCTGAATATTATTATTATTCATATAGGTATATATATATTTATGAGAAAATAACTTCTCATTAAACTCATATTGCCTACTCTGACACATTATTTAATGCAAAATTATCCTTGTTCCTCTTTAAGAAATAACATGATATCTAAAACAGGGTTCCGAATTTATAATGTTGTTATTATATTGTATCTTAATTTGTATTTAGTATTGTACCTAGTTTATTTTATTGGCATTGGTTTTTATTTTTTATGAAATCCCCGTTCTTTAACAATTTGATAATTCCTCTCCATCCAAATGTTGTCTGGAAGAGATCCCTCTTATCGCTTAGCGAAACCGCCCATTATAGTTCTTCCTTGTGTTATATAAATACTAGCTGACCCGGCAAACGTTATGCCATATAAATTTAAAAAAATGTTAAGGGTGAACAACCCTTATCACTTAGGGGTATGAAAAATAGGAACTGAGTGAAGAGACGAGCAAGTCGTTCGCCGTAATGGTAAGTGCAACCATTACAATTACAGTGCCACCCAGCACTGTAATTGTAATTGTGCACACTGCAATTGTTACTGGCAGGCGTGATACTTACCATCAGGCGACGACTTGCTCGTCTCATTACTCAGATCAATAAAATAAAATAAAAATAAAATAGACATAGACATAGACATAAATTTATTCATAATTATTCATTACAAGTCAGTAAACATAAGATTATTACTAAAAATGTATTATAATTACTATGAAAATTGTATTAAAATATTATTATTAATAAAGTATTAATAATTTTAAATATCAATTAATATAATAATATATGAAATACATCAATATCTATCTTCCTACATGAAACTCCACTTTGCGCTGCCGATTTTTACTAGTTATTTCGGGGCAGGAAACGAACCGTGCTCGTGGTTTGTTAGAATAAAGAATCGTTTGTTTGTCTTGATCACGAATATTGTTACACATGTTTAATATTCAGGGCGCGCGTCAGAGCTGATGCGATGCGGTTGCGATCGTAGCTTCCCTATAAGTTCCCTGTAGTCGGTGAATCACGATCGTAGGGTATGGACTATGGTTGATACGTCGACGTCACCAGTTTATACAGGGTAAGTGAAACACTGAACTCTAGGGGATATGTTTAGAATCCGAAACCTGATCAAAAATCCGAACTAATCATACAATATTAATAATCAACAATGCTGGAATCCGTAATATGACATATATATTGATAAGCTAGAATCCATACAACGTAGATTTGTTAGGTTCCTTCAATTTAAGTGCAAAAAATACGATAATGACTATGAGTCGATATGCAGGAGACATCACATGTTACCACTCCATGAGACGGAGAATAGCTGATATTGTATATTTAAGTAAAATAGCTCCTAACTTAACTAAAATAGTTGATTATCCACATCTCCTCTCTAACATACATTTGAACGTCCATAGAATATCCACAAGACATCCTAAATGTTTATATATCCCGAAAAGTGCGACAAATTACAGGAGAAATTCTTTTTTTTTAAGAGCTTCTAACTTTATAAACAAACTGGAAGACTTTCCTGAATTTGACTAATTTAATACATCCACCAACTCAATTAGACTAAATATTACTAAAAACTGGTTTGGTGTGTCTCCTTGATTGTCCAGTCATCTATAGTTGCTTTAAATAAGACAGTGAATAGGCACCTCATGGGCAAACGTGCTCCACCTTAGACCGCAACTACGCTTACCATCAGGTGAGTTGTTGTCAAACGTGAGCCCATTGAATCATAAAAAAACCCTAGTTCAATCACGAAGTGACATATATATACATAGATGTGACATAGTGGTAGGTTTCTCGTATGCGAGAGGCCGTCTGGGTGGGTACCACCGCTTTGCCAGTTATTCAGCCGCCAAGCAGTAGTGCGCAAGCATTACTGTGTTCCGGTTTGAAGGGCATTGTAGCCAGCGAAATTACTGGGCATTATGAGACTCAACAGGTAATTGTCTCAGGTGACGAGCGCAGTGCAGTGCCGCGCAGGATTTTGCAAAACAATTATTATGGGGTGTTATTGTTATGGGCTGGCGTATTGTTTACCATCAGGCAAACGACTCGTCATCCAGTTACATAAAATAAAATAAAAACATAAAAACAAGTGTAAAATTAGATTATACATGCGAAAACTGTTAAATAGTGTTTAGATAATATTTTTTTAGTAACTTAGATATATAACACTGTAACCATAGAGTATACATTACTAAGGTTCCGATGAAAATAAAATCAATAAATAAATCAACTAAACTAAAATTAATTTCCTTATTAACCCATCGTGTACGGTTTGTCCCACCATGTATGTACATATATACACCCACACACATGTATATATAACCACCGTCCTTCCAAATTATGTTAGTCCTTTCTGTTCAAAGGTTGTCTGGAAGACATCGCTTTGAGCGATAAGACCGCCTATTGTTATGCTGATTACTGTGAAATTTCCTTTTTTACATATACCTATATTTAAGGTTTTTTAACAATAAAGTGTTTATCTATCTATATACAATTATACATACGTACATGTACTGTAGGTTCTTGACACGTAGCTTATGTTCTCGGTCAAATGCCCTAATAAAGATGACGGTACAGTAAGTTACTCCTCGGAAAGGCTACGTTTTACGACATTTGAGTCATAGACAGAAGCATTTAAGACAGGTCGTTCCACTTTAATATATTCTTGCTACCTCTACATATTCATATTCTTAACTAACCACACAGTATAATCATTTTAGAAAGTACATGAGTACGAGTTGTGACTTATACTTAATAAGTCACAACTCATACGATGATTATAATATAACAAATATATTATTAGATTTAAACAATTATTATGATATTTAAATATACACATTAAACTTTGCTAAATAATCCAACTCCCTCTTGCTGTATTTTTTGTGTTTCATACGACTGGCAACAATCGCGCCACTCTGCTTGGATGTTCTACTTACGATGGCGTTTATAATAAAATGCGATTGTAATGCATTTGTTGCGGACAAAGCGATAATAAAACATTTTTCGAGTCAGCTTTTATTTTCCTCGCCCGAAGACGTGGATTTACACACAGGATTTGTGCGTTCATGGGTGCGATTTACGGAAACCATTCTCAAAGAAATTATCTTGAATGATGACAAAACCGAATCAAAATCCATAAAATGTATTTAGAAGTAATAAGCAATACCTGGATTAAAAGGTGATTTACATGCCATAGCCAAAACCTATAGGCATTGGTACATAAGGTTAATATTTATTATTTTACATCACTATGAAATCTGCTCCATTATTTTACATAGGTACCAGTTCTGACCACGCAAAATAATATTCAGGGCCCTAATTCACTATGACAACTTGGCGATTCCTTGCTTCGAGGAAACGTCGATTACTTCATTAATAAACGACATCTGCGAAATTTGTGTTCTCTATGACGCGTAATATATATGAATGCGTCATAGAGATATCCTTTATTAATGAAGGTATCGACGTGATTTCGAAGCCAGGAATCGCCAAGTTGTCATAGCGAATTGGGGCCCTGATATAAATCAAAAACAGACGCGGATGTGCGATTTCGTTTTGTACTACCTATTAAGAGATAGATAGATCATGTTAAAAAACCGATCGGATGACTCAATTATGGTTTCCTCAATTTCATAAAATCCATCTCATCCTAAAACTGTCAATTACCCAACTATTTCAAATACTTTAAAGCATCCACATCGTTTATAACACCATCCAAAACGACAAAAATATGACGGAACTCGTTTTCCAAAGCAAAAAAACTGTACAGAATTAGACATTAGTTCAGACGCCACGTCCGCTATTTTAGAGTTGTCAATCGTGGCTTGTTTTCTTAACCGGCTGAAAGACTGGTTAACTAGAGACTATTTTTACTAAAACTCTTTCGTCAGAAATATTTGAGGAAATTTGTAGTTACAGCACAGAATACTAAAGGAAGTTACAGCGAAAAAATGTAGCTGGTTAGAAACAAATTTGTCTCAAAGATCGAACAACCGTATAGGATGTTTTCTTATAAGTCACCTTAGGTGAAGGATGCTTCGGTGAAGGGTTTTTAGCATAACTTCCGAAGCTCTGATAAAGGGAAACTTTCGTTCCGTTGCTTATGAAGTTGTGACAAACTAGTAATTTTTTTATTTTTTTTAAACTTTCGCGATTCGAACACATAGTTTATGATAATAAAACGGGACTTAATCTCAGTCTTCTCGTGACCACGTCCAATGCAACTTGGTCGAAACGTCGAGGTAAATAAAATTAATGTTTTTAGCGCGATTAAGTCCCGTTTTACTATATTATCATAAACTTTGTGACAAACTTTAAAAACTTGTCCGTGACTGTCTTTAGGGCGTTCTATAGATAATTATTCCTTTTATTACTAAAAATAAACAATTCCACACCCTGTTTTAATAGGTAACTAAATTAATAGTTTATTGTTACAATAGTTTTGTGGAGTTTAGTGACATAATGTGGGTACAAATGTATAGGACGTTATAAACACCTACTAGTTGCCCAGGCAATGTGTTTTCTTACTAGGCACAAATCAGATAAGTACAGAAGTCAATCTCATGTATGTACTTCACTTTTCATACCTACGATTTAAACAACCGTCCACCGAACAGCTATAATAATCTTTTTTTCGTTGCTCTATTTTTGTACAAAAAAGTTCACAGACGCGTGTCTCAAGTGGATGGTACTCGCGCTCGCACTGAGCTCAACTGCCCCGAGATATAGTGTCCGTGAGCGGCGTCTATGCGTTGCTCGACCGCACTTTGCATGTATATTGATTTCTGTACTTATCTGTTTTGTGTACTAGGTCTGAATACTGTTTGGTTTACGGGACTACGCTGACGCAAGTTAATCAGTTAATAAGACTTACTTTGAATCGCTACATCAACGGTGTGAGATCAGAGATAATCATAATATTGACTGATTGCTATAATCATTGTTGTATAATCATCAATCACGTGTTGTATTCGTCATGCTCGTCACAATCGTGTATGCAATTTTGGTTATCAAGTCTACAACAAGGTGGTGAAGTTATCATATATATCATATGGAGTTACCTTCCGTAACAATTCGCTCATCATCCGTATCTCTTCTTCCCTTATCTCCATCCTCGTTTCGGATAACGTGTATTTTTGTTGTATATTTTTCAATTATTTCTGTGGTCATCATATCTGCTTTTAACGTATAAAATAAGCTACCTTCTTTGCGCCCATACCATTAAACTCGCAAATATATTTTGGAAATAGATGATCATCTTCATCATCAGCCCATTACGTTTCCACTGCTGGGACACGGGCCTTCTCACATAGAGAGAGTACGGGCCATAATCCTCCACACTGGCCCAGTGCTGCAGCCCAACCCATATGGCAGACAAGGTAATTCGAGTTGATCGTGATCCGAGTCTGATCTACGATACCAACCCGATTTTGTCGGTACCCACTGCACATTTATGGCACGATCGTACAACTCTCTCGAAATCGCGTTAAGATCGAGATGACGTCATACAGATTATGTAAAAATGTAGTGTTTTTTTAGCAGTCTGTGGTTTAAATTAACAAAAGACTGTCAATTTTGAGTTTGACAGCGCATCTAGACTTCATTTCGTTTTTTTTTTTAAGTTCGCCCGTTTGGGCAGGCTAAAGTCTCTAGGACCATACCGCCATGTCTTACATAGTTTTTATTTGATAGTTTAATATTCCATTTATTATACTTTTGTTGAGAATGAGGGTCAACAGCAACAAGCCGGACCATCTCCTAGTAGTGCTTCAATAAAGTGGTGGAACTTAATTAAAGCTTTCGATGGACTTTTTGGGAGAACATAAAAAGCAATGTTTTCTTTATTTTGTTTCATTTGCCTACACTCGTGAACGTTTACGAACACATAATGGTTAATATTCCACCGATATAACACATGATCACTCCCTCATTCTCAACAAATGTATAATAAATGGAATATTAAACTATCAAATAAAAACTACATAAGACATGGCGGTATGGTCCTAGAGATTTTAGCCTGCCCTAACGAGTGAAACTAGAAAAAAAAACTGGTTGCCGGCTTTTTTTGAAGATTTGCTATGATTTGTTAACAAAACTTTAATGTAATTTATATAACACTTTGGCAAGCGGTAATTTTTTTGGAACTCTGCTTCGTCTAGCGCCATTGCGTTGTTATAGAACGAGGACGCGTTTCTTAGACGACGAATATGCGCGTTTATCGGACCCCGTCAAACAAATTCGGCGTTGTCATTTCGTAATATCGCTCTGTTACGCTCATTACCTTCCTAAAATCAGTCGCTGCAGCGGGTACTGAGGCGCTAATGGCCGCGCAGTCTACAGTTTCGGTGCAACAAGCTTCTGGTGCCCTTCAGTAAGTACACCTCTGATTCTGTTCTACATCACCTCACAAAGATCATCTGCACTTTCATAGTGTCTGACATAACCTCAGCAAAAAGTGTTTACTGCCATAGTGTCTCAGACATTACCTCAGTTTATTACTTATATTTATACTCCAAATGGTTTTTCAACTAAGTATGCCCATTGTTACACCATTGTAAACATTTGACTTGTACTTTATCTCTATTTTTAAGGTGAATAATAAAGTGTTTATCTATCTATCTATGTATGTTCCTTCAACTAACTTTTATGTTATTTTAGATGCCGTATCCGGGTACCTGGCTCCCAAATCTTCAAAATGGAAATGATGGATGGAATGGTTGAAGCCTGGCTTGAAGTGTTACAGCAAGAAAGCGAGTTCAGTGATTTCGACGACTGTAGAAGACCCTAACTATGCGTTAAAAAACGTGCTAGTAAGAGAATTACATGTAGGTGAAAATAATGACAGCGAAGACAACTTCACCGATGATGATGTTCAGCCACTGAGCTCATTTGTTACCCGAGAATGTGGTGAAGCTGTTTCAGACTTTATTGGCAAAACATTTTCCTTCCAAGTTTAAAAGAGCGAATTTATAATGACAGGCTACCTTGAGAGCGTCGATTGACAATCAGAAGAGCGCTAAGTGAGGATATGCCTCCCCGTCCTCAACCACCTCCTCAACCAGGACTATCAGGAAGAAGCATATGTCCTAGCAGACTGGAAAGGCAGAAGATTTACCTGCTGCGTTTATAAGAAATCTATTTGCCTGCAGTGGGACTGTGTCCACATTCGGCTTGCGTGAACACGAAGCCCGGAAAAAATCAATTCAACCAATAATCATGTTATTTATTTTAAAGAATGTTCATGCTATACTTTTGTATCAACTTACACATACAAATAATATATTTAAAAAGTATTTTAACTGATCTTTCCATTCTTTCCTACTGTCTGTCGGACAGTGTTGCCAACTACTTGCCTGGTATTATAAATAATTATTCGCTAATCGATATAAACTATAAAATAAAATCGATGCTAAGTCAACCGTTCCGTTAAGCTTCGTCATCGATCACCCCAAGCTCATTTTAAACTAAGTGTTTAATTAAATAGTTTAAGTTAATATTTAACGGTGATTTTTCACCGCACTTTATGCACTTAATCTTCCCAGGGCGAGGGATAAGGGCAAATTGCATAAATAGACATACGTTATATAAACGAGAGACAGGCTGGCATGCACGTCACTAGAAGCTGGCTTGTAATAATAGATGTTTAGTTGTTATTAATTAATTATAAGGGATAAAGAATTGCGCAGACGACTGAGAAAATAGTCTTGGAATCATAGGGGTAATACAACGCAGATGAGGTACATAAAGTAAGCGTAAAAGGTCCCGTACATTTTTTTCTCCAACAAATTCTAGCCTGCGCCTGCGTCTGCGCATGCCTTTATCGTTTCTCACAATTTCTTATTTATGCATCTAGGTAATAGAAGTATGTAGGTAATATTGACTTAACTCGATTTAAAACCAGTTAACGATTAATGGATATTTATTTATGGCAATACAGCAATTATATCAAAACAAGCAAATGTCAATGTCAGTAATGTCAGTAGGTATATATTTAATTCGTTAATTCACTGTTTCCTTGTGAGCATTGCAACGTTTTTCGCCTTTGAAAATGGATTCTGAAATCTCTTTTCTCGGCAATTCTGGCTCGCCTACTGACTCTGATACCAATACCACTCATCACGTTGACCCTGGCCCGCCTACGGACACCGAAACCAGTGCAATCGTTGACCTGTTCCTGTTTGATTATGGATACTGAACCCGCGATAGATAACAATTCGCATGGACACGAACGAGCTACCCCTGGTGGAGACAGTCATAACCTCGATCTTGTGGAGGTGGAAGTTGAAGTGAAGTGAACTGAAGAAGGCAGTGGATCGCTCCGCAAATGCTACGTTTGCAATCTCTAGCACACTATTATTCATAATAACCGGCAATAACTACATAAGACCGCCTATTGTACCAAGACATGAATGAGACAAGAATGTTCATTATGAAATTCCTTTTTAAGTGCAATAAAGTGTTTATTTGCTATTTAATCAATCATATTTATTTTCTTATAACAGATTGAAGATGGCTGTGAAGTATGTTATTCTAGCTGGACTGTGACTAGAATGTTTCAAACGAGTAACAAACGGAAGAGACTAGTGTCCCACGATGGACTGAATCGTAGTGTGAGCCCTAGTGCATCTAAAATAGCTTAATTATTACACCTACCCTATTTGTAAACACTAAGTACTTACCGAGTGCTCTAAAATTAAGTTTTTCTGTACCAACAATCTAATTGAATAAATAAATTATTATGATTATTATAGTTACCAAATGTATAATATTGATAATATTTTGATCTCTATAAAAAAAACTAACAAACATTGTATTGTTTTATTATAAATCCTAAATATTGATTTTGGTAGTATATCAAGCACTTCAAGAAAAGGAAAGACATATTTACAAGTAAACTTAAAAATCTGTGATATATTCACTATTTTAAATGACGTCTGATCAATAAATAAGTTGTTAGTTAATAATTAGTTTGTTTTCAATAAAGTATTGAGTATTGACTGGAGTCAATACTCAATACCTTGGTCGAATGTGAACAATTATTATTAAATCATTTATTTCAGGCAACAAGTAACAAAAGTACATAGTCCCATATTAATAAATAACTTAAGACTAACATACATATAAAATATTAGTATAAGCATTTAATTAACACATCATTGCGTGGTGTCATGGGCCAGCCTTCCGTAGAATCTTCGGAACTTGACACTCCTCAGCCAAAACTCCTCACTCACAAAGGTTGCAAGTCACTCAGTTAGAACTCTCACCACAAATGACTTGAAACTGACAGTATGTCGAAATTCCAACTGTACAACCCTCAAGGTGAGCTTGGTCTGCTGCTTCATTCTCTGTTTTTACACACTAGTGAACTCGAGACATGTAGACCTGTAGATCATCGGAATCTCAGCACGAAGGAGATTCGTTGTTGTCGGTGCGGCTGTACCGCACTGGTTACGACGATTGGACTTCCTCCTCTTTTTTTCCACCTTGGTGTAGCCTTTGGTGTACAGTAAAGTCACCTCAGTTGCAGAGGGATATAAAAGCTAGTAGAGCCATGGTGTCACTTAAACAAAAACAATAATAACTACTTAGTATACATTAACTTCTACCACTTAGATATTTTCTGTAGTCACAAGTTTCGTAGTAGGTACTGTAGGTACAGATACATTGCCCGACGGCAAGGCAAGCATTTATAGCCAAAAAAATTCAAATCAAATCCATAAATTGTTACACTATGTGGTATGCCGATTACAATGTTCTTTGGTTTGCAAATATGAAAGAAGTTAATGCTTTACGGCTTTAGAATTTGTTTTGGCTCAATGTTGATTAACTTCTAGGGTCAAACAATTAGGATTATAATACTTTTCGTTACTTACGATTCCTAAAAGGTTGGCTTTGTCTTACCTTTTTGAAATCGCGATTTATAACCTCAATAACTCTACTGACAGTTGTCAACATTGCCTTTAAAATAGGATATGGGTGCCAATTTACGATCACAACTCGATCGAAGAATGAACAATTTGCTTTTTCAAGGCATTATTTCATTTTTTTTTAGCTGCATTAGTTCTCATATCAGCCGCAACGATATGGAGCGCTGGCGATGCTCTAAATCGTATTCAAGAGTACCAATTTGGGTTTTATACGATTGAATCAGCGGTTGATATCAACACGATGTGCATTATCTGAGATATGGGTTGCCCCCCTGGTTGGTGGATGTCACATGCCCTTGAAATTTATTTTATTTGTGTATAGATACATCGACACTGGCAAATACACAATACTGGCAATAGAATGCGATGGATTATCCTCGAACGAAGAAAAAATTAGGAAGGCACGTGGTCGCAATGAATGCTGGTACCTAATTATCGTATATATTTTTTTGTGTGTCAGAACAAAGTACGATCTATTTTATAAAAATTATAAGATATTATATTGTATTACGTTCTTTTTGCTTAAACAAATAAAATTGAATTGAATGTCACACAGGTGGTGCACATCCACTACAACCAGTCAACGAGCGACGATGAGCCACAGAATAATTAATAGGACTAAGTACTAAGCGATGTCAATTAAACGGCTCCACTCTAATTGTAACCGTTTTACTTTACTGTGGGGGTTCAGCGACGCTGGTGTGTTGGATCGCGTCGAAAACAGTGAATTTTTAAAGAAAATTTATAAGAATATTTAATTCTTCGAAGAAAATTAGTCTAGAACTATCTGGTCGTTAAAATGATGAAATGTGAAACGAGGATCATAGGCAATCAATGATAGTATAAGCAAAGAAAACTAACTATTACTTAGTATAAGCCTGCAATCATGCAGCAAAGCACAAACAAGTCAATTATAAAACAACTAGGACTTACGTAGTTTGTCGAGAGTTTGTAATCGAAAGTTTGTTTATTAATTATTTATAATGTATCAAACTCACGAAAACTTTCATACTATAAGCAAATAATACTAACTATTACCACCTATTACTTAATCAAAGGGACAAATACTTTTAGGTATGTTTATAGGTATTCATAAATGTTTATCTCACGATGTGTTGCTTGACTTGGCTGTCTTTTTGTCAACTTCTATTCTCGTTGGTTTTTTCTGACGAAGAAAAGTCTAAGAATGACGGTTGCCAACTTTGGTAGCCGTGGTTACTGAACCAAAAGATTAAAAGGATTTAAGAAATGCATCAAAGCAAAGGGCTTTGACATTAGGGCGCATAAAAAGAGTGACAAGTATGCTAGGGCGTGAAATTCGAGCCATCTCTGCAGGCGTGACACTCGAGCCCTAATCGATTTGCATCGGGGGCGTCACGCTCGTCGCTTTCTTGTACTATTAAGTATTCTGTGCTTTGTTGTTTTCCCCGTATCGCCCCGGTCCTGCCCCCCTACCCATATGTCCCGCAAGCGCCAATCGTATATCGTATTAAGGTGTAGATTCACTGCGACAATGTCTTGTGATGCCATATATTGTCCCATTAAGTTTATCTCAACTCGTAGTCATCGTATTTTGGTATAAATTAATGAGATTAATTCGATTTCTTGCCTGCATCGACAATAATTAGACCGTATCTTATTAGTCGCAGTGAAGCTATACCTTAATTCGATCTCAACACGATATACGATTGGCGCTTGAGGGACATATGGGTAGGGGGGCTGGCCCGACAATTTGACAACACATCACGTCACTCTTATTACTGGATATCCCCGCGAAAAGAATTGTCGACAAATTCTTGAATGAGTCAGGGGGGCAACCCATATCTCAGATAATGCACATCGGGTTGATATCAACCGCTGATTCAATCGTATAAAACCCAAATTGGTACTCTTGAATACGATTTAGAGCATCGCCAGCGCTCCATATCGTTGCGGCTGATATGAGAACTAATGCAGCTAAAAAAAAATGAAATAATGCCTTGAAAAAGCAAATTGTTCATTCTTCGATCGAGTTGTGATCGTAAATTGGCACCCATATCCTATTTTAAAGGCAATGTTGACAACTGTCAGTAGGGTTATTGAGGTTATAAATCGCGATTTCAAAAAGGTAAGACAAAGCCAACCTTTTAGGAATCGTAAGTAACGAAAAGTATTATAATCCTAATTGTTTGACATCTTGACGCCGAGGAAGTGAATCAACATTGAGCCAAAACAAATTCTAAAGCCGTAAAGCATTAATTTCTTTCATATTTTCAAACCAAAGAACATTGAAATCGGCATACCACATAGTGTAACAATTTATGGATTTGATTTGAATGTTTTTGGCTATAAACGCTTGCCTTGCCGTCGGGCAATGTATCTGTACCTACAGTACCTACTACGAAACTTGTGACTACAGAAAATATCTAAGTGGTAGAAGTTAATGTATACTAAGTAGTTATTATTGTTTTTGTTTAAGTGACACCATGGCTCTACTAGCTTTTATATCCCTCTGCAACTGAGGTGACTTTACTGTACACCAAGGGCTACACCAAGGTGGAAAAAAAGAGGAGGCAGTCCAATCGTCGTAACCAGTGCGGTACAGCCGCACCGACAACAACGAATCTCCTTCGTGCTGAGATTCCGATGATCTACAGGTCTACATGTCTCGAGTTCACTAGTGTGTAAAAACAGAGAATGAAGCAGCAGACCAAGCTCACCTTGAGGGTTGTACAGTTGGAATTTCGACATACTGTCAGTTTCAAGTCATTTGTGGTGAGAGTTCTAACTGAGTGACTTGCAACCTTTGTGAGTGAGGAGTTTTGGCTGAGGAGTGTCAAGTTCCGAAGATTCTACGGAAGGCTGGCCCATGACACCACGCAATGATGTGTAAATTAAATGCTAATACTTATATTTTATATGAATGTTAGTCTTAAGTTATTTATTAATATGGGACTATGTACTTTTGTTACTTGTTGCCTGAAATAAATGATTTAATAATAATTGTTCACATTCGACCAAGGTGGAGTCAATACTCAATACTCTATTGCAAACAAACTAATTATTAACTAACAACTTATTTATTGATCAGACGTCATTTAAAATAGTGAATATATCACAGATTTTTAAGTTTACTTGTAAATATGTCTTTCCTTTTCTTGAAGTGCTTGATATACTACCAAAATCAATATTTAGGATTTATAATAAAACAATACAATGTTTGTTAGTTTTTTTTATAGAGATCAAAATATTATCAATATTACACATTTTATAACTATAATAATCATAATTTTTTTATTCTATATATTTATTTATTCAATTAGATTGTTGGTACAGAAAAACTTAATTTTAGAGCACTCGGTAAGTACTTAGTGTTTACAAATAGGGTAGGTGTAATAATTAAGCTATTTTAGATGCACTAGGGCTCACACTACGATTCAGTCCATCATGGGACACTAGTCTCTTCCGTTTGTTACTCGTTTGAAACTTCATTTGAAACTTGCGCATTTGACTTATTCTAGTCACAGTCCAGCAAGAATGACATACACGGCCATCTTCAATCTGTTATAAGAAAATAAATATGATTGATTAAATAGCAAAAAAACACTTTATTGCACTTAAAAAGGAATATCATAATGAACATTCTTGTCTCATTCATGTCTTGGTACAATAGGCGGTCTTATGTAGTTATAGCCGGTTATTATGAATAATAGTGTGCTAGAGATTGCAAACGTAGCATTTGCGGAGCGATCCACTGCCTTCTTCAGTTCACTTCACTTCAGCTTCCACCTCCACAAGATCGAGGTTATGACTGTCTCCACCAGGGGTAGCTCGTTCGTGTCCATGCGAATTGTTATCTATCGCGGGTTCAGTATCCATAATCAAACAGGAACAGGTCAACGATTGCACTGGTTTCGGTGTCCGTAGGCGGGCCAGGGTCAACTTGATGAGTGGTATTGGTATCAGAGTCCGTAGGCGAGCCAGAATTGCCGAGAAAAGCGATTTCAGAATCCATTTTCAAAGGCGAAAAACGTTGCAATGCTCACAAGGAAACAGTGAATTAACGAATTAAATATATACCTACTGACATTACTGACATTGACATTTGCTTGTTTTGATATAATTGCTGTATTGCCATAAATAAACATCCATTAATCGTTAACTGGTTTTAAATCGAGTTAAGTCAATATTACCTACATACTTCTATTACCTAGATGCATAAATAAGAAATTGTGAGAAATGATAAAGGCATGCGCAGACGCAGGCTAGAATTTGTTGGAGAAAAAAATGTACGGGACCTTTTACGCTTACTTTACGTACCTCATCTGCGTTGTATTGCCCCTATGATTCCAAGACTATTTTCTCAGTCGTCTGTGCAACTCTTTATCCCTTATAATTAATTAATAACAAATAAATATCTATTATTACAAGCCAGCTTCTAGTGACGTGCATGCCAGCCTGTCTCTCGTTTATATAACGTATGTCTATTTATGCAATTTGCCCTTATCCCTCGCCCTGGGAAGATTAAGTGCATAAAGTGCGGTGAAAAATCACAGTTAAATATTAACTTAAACTATTTAATTAAACACTTAGTTTAAAATGAGCTTGGGGTGATCGATGACGAAGCTTAACGGAACGGTTGACTTAGCATCGATTTTATTTTATAGTTTATATCGATTAGCGAATAATTATTTATAATACCAGGCAAGTAGTTGGCAACACTGACCGACAGACAGTAGGAAAGAATGGAAAGATCAGTTAAAATACTTTTTAAATATATTATTTGTATGTGTAAGTTGATACAAAAGTATAGCATGAACATTCTTTAAAATAAATAACATGATTATTGGTTGAATTGATTTTTTCCGGGCTTCGTGTTCACGCAAGCCGAAAGTGGACACAGTCCCACTGCAGGCAAATAGATTTCTTATAAACGCAGCAGGTAAATCTTCTGCCTTTCCAGTCTGCTAGGACATGTGCTTCTTCCTGATAGTCCTGGTTGAGGAGGTGGTTGAGGACGGGGAGGCATATCCTCACTTAGCGCTCTTCTGATTGTCAATCGACGCTCTCAAGGTAGCCTGTCATTATAAATTCGCTCTTTTAAACTTGGAAGGAAAATGTTTTGCCAATAAAGTCTGAAACAGCTTCACCACATTCTCGGGTAACAAATGAGCTCAGTGGTTGAACATTATCATCGGTGAAGTTGTCTTCGCTGTCATTATTTTCACCTACATGTAATTCTCTTACTAGCACGTTTTTTAACGCATAGTTAGGGTCTTCTACAGTCGTCGAAATCATGGAACTCGCTTTCTTGCTGTAACACTTCAAGCCAGGCTTCAACCATTCCATCCATCATTTCCATTTTGAAGATTTGGGAGCCAGGTACCCGGATATGGCATCTAAAATAACATAAAAGTTAGTTGAAGGAACATACATAGATAGATAGATAAACACTTTATTATTCACCTTAAAAATAGAGATAAAGTACAAGTCAAATGTTTACAATGGTGTAACAATGGGCATACTTAAATGAAAAACCATTTGGAGTATAAATATAAGTAATAAACTGAGGTAATGTCTGAGACACTATGGCAGTAAACACTTTTTGCTGAGGTTATGACAGACACTATGAAAGTGCAGATGATCTTTGTGAGGGGATGTAGAACAGAATCAGAGGTGTACTTACTGAAGGGCACCAGAAGCTTGTTGCACCGAAACTGTAGACTGCGCGGCCATTAGCGCCTCAGTACCCGCTGCAGCGACTGATTTTAGGAAGGTAATGAGCGTAACAGAGCGATATTACGAAATGGCAACGCCGAATTTGTTTGACGGGGTCCGATAAACGCGCATATTCGTCGTCTAAGAAACGCGTCCTCGTTCTATAACAACGCAATGGCGCTAGACGAAGCAGAGTTCCAAAAAAATTACCGCTTGCCAAAGTGTTATATAAATTACATTAAAGTTTTGTTAACAAATCATAGCAAATCTTCAAAAAAAGGTGGCAACCAGTTTTTTTTTCTAGTTTCACTCGTTAGGGCAGGCTAAAATCTCTAGGACCATACCGCCATGTCTTATGTAGTTTTTATTTGATAGTGTAATATTCCATTTATTATACATTTGTTGAGAATGAGGGAGTGATCATGTGTTATATCGGTGGAATATTAACCATTATGTGTTCGTAAACGTTCACGAGTGTAGGCAAATGAAACAAAATAGAGAAAACATTGCTTTTTATGTTCTCCCAAAAAGTCCATCGAAAGCTTTAATTAAGTTCCACCACTTTATTGAAGCACTAGGAGATGGTCCGGCTTGTTGCTGTTGACCCTCATTCTCAACAAAAGTATAATAAATGGAATATTGAACTATCAAATAAAAACTATGTAAGACATGGCGGTATGGTCCTAGAGACTTTAGCCTGCCCAAACGGGCGAACTTAAAAAAAAAAACGAAATGAAGTCTAGATGCGCTGTCAAACTCAAAATTGACAGTCTTTTGTTAATTTAAACCACAGACTGCTAAAAAAACACTACATTTTTACATAATCTGTATGACGTCATCTCGATCTTAACGCGATTTCGAGAGAGTTGTACGATCGTGCCTTAAATGCGCAGTGGGTACCGACAAAATCGGGTTGGTATCGTAGATCAGACTCGGATCACGATCAACTCGAATTACCTTGTCTGCCATATGGGTTGGGCTGCAGTATTGTTTGATTGTCAATTATAAATAACTACTATTTTAGTCTCGGCTACATGCGTAGTAGGTATATTTATGATTGATTACGGGCATGGTTTCATAAGGATAGTGTATGTACTTATTAGGAAGTTAGGGAAGCATGGTGAAAAATATTTAGATAATATTTTTATGACTATTATGATAAAGTAACAAAATAAAACTATAAAAAAATCTTACATTGTAAATTGACTGAAGCAACTCTAAATATCAGGATTAATAATTTATGACTAAAATTAGTTACGCATAAAATTAAAAATAAATGGTGCCCGAGAAACTGGTAGCGCCATCTTTGTTTTTCATATGAAACCTTTTAGCGCCATCTAGTGATAAGTAGCTTATTAAAGCACACTATAGCACTTTTTGACAGATGGCGCTAAACACAACTGTGACGAATAGATTCAAGAAGCACGCTATCGCATATTTCAATAGATGGCGCTAAATGCACTTACGTTAGTCATGCTACTCAGTGATAGATGGCGCTAATATACTTTTTGTTAGCAGTTCCCAACCAATGAATCTTATAATTAGCCACTAATAAATATGTAGTATGTAATTTTATTACCTTGCACATTAACAGCCCGCAAAGAGACTGCGTCTTCCTCGTCCTCGTCTTCGCGTTCCTCCTCGGTAATGGACGGCGGCGCGGCCCAGCAGCGCAGGCGCACGCCCGCACTGTTTGTCACAGATGCGCTGTCGAGCCGCACGCGGGGCAAGCTGCGCGTCGCGTACTCCCCGTCGTTGTTGCTACCCTGGTAACATGAGAAATAACTTATAGTAAATATTTATAGTTAGATAGACACTAAGAAGCTTCAACATTAATGAAAAACAAGTACAGTTTACAGTAATCAGCATAACGATCTTATCGCTCATAGCGATCTCTTTCAGACACATAAGTCACGCTTAGCTCAACCAAAGAAAACTAAATATTACTACGTAGCTCAACAGACAAAGAAACTCAAATTCAAATATTATATGTATGTAGGTAGGCATAGTTTACAAACATCAAGCGTGTGTTTAGTCAACTATATAAAATGTAGTTAGAACAAATGTTCGTCGACCCAGAAAGATCATCCAATCAATATTTTTGTGAAATAATAATGCATTATATTTTTAAATCAATAAATAAAATCTAATAATACTGTCATTTTTAATCTGTTCTTCGTCTCAAACGAAACAACAATCACAGCGCATGACGTCATTTGGTGGAAAATGCCGTGAGTCAAGCTTGTGTTTATTTTACGTTTTTGTTTTTTATAAAATGTATTTTTGTTATTTTTTTCGTTCCATTACTACAATATAGTCCCCGAACTTCACAAAACGTATTTAAATCTCATTGCAAGTTTTATTTCGAAGAGTTTGTCGTTTTCTACCCTAATATAACGTCACATGTTTTGAGGTGACCTTTTGCGCGGCAATATTTGAAACATAATATTTAGACATAGCTTTAGGTACTTATAGAGCGTTATTTAATTAAAATACTTATTTATACTATTTCATGGCTATATATATAAACATTATAGTTAATTTAAAACACTTTCTGAAAAGTTGTCCGATCCCCTTTCTCAAAACTCATATACCTTCATAACTTACATTGATATAGGTAGGAGGGTACAGCTAAGGTCAGAATAAGAAACAGAATTGTATTGGCCATATAACAAAGTGTGTTAATTCAAAAATACAATTCAAATTTAATAATCAGAAATTTAAATTCAAAAATTAAAATAACATGAAAACAAAAAAAAACAAATATAGCAATAATAATACGTCAATCATAATAATAAATAAGTCAATATTAATGTAAATATTAATAAAACAATAATAATAAAGAAGTTACCTCGCTCGTCAAAACATAAAAAATTACTCCATGAAAAGTCATAATAAAATTAAAATTCAAAATCGTATAGCAATATTTAAAGAGTATAATAAAATTATATTATAAATGTCTGGGTAGCACTGCAAATGTTATGGGCAAGCGTGGCGCTTACCATCAACAACTGGCTCGTCTCATGGCTTAGTTGTTTTTTTTTTTATGTAACTGAATGACGAGAAGAGCTGGTCGTTTGCCTGATGGTAAGCAATACGCCAGCCCATAACAATAACAGCACCACCCAGAACTTTGTTTGTAAAATCCTGCGCGGCACTGCACTGCGCTCGTCACCCTGAGACAATTAGCTGTTGAGTCTCATAATGCCCAGTAATTTCGCTGGCTACAATGCCCTTCAAACCGGAACACAGTAATGCTTGCGCACTACTGCTTGGCGGTTGAATAACTGGCAAAGCGGTGGTACCCAACCAGACGGCCTCTCGCATACGAGAAACCTACCACCAGTGATTTACACCGTGTAGACTTACATGAGACATGATTACAATAGACTTCATAGTATCTCTAAACTATCAGGAGGTTTTCACATACTCTAAGATCAGGAGGTTTTCATAATGAGATACATACTCAATAGAAAATTAAAAGTGTGATGAGTTGTATGAGGATGACATAATGAATCTAGTAAAATAAACTAGCTACTAAAGTTGCAAATGAAAAAGCGTAGGTAAATAGATAGTTTAATTTACATATGCGTGGATGGTGTCCCATTTTTTTATAATACATATTAGATCAAAGAAGCCATTGTCCAAACTTCCACATCTGGTAGACACCAGGGTTTGAGAAGAAACCGAACAGTGCCGCATTATAGATCTTATTTTTCTAATTACTTTGAAGGTTGTATTACCAAACGGTGCCATGCATGATCCTATCGGCCTTAGATGGCCATTAAAAATTAATGTAACCTACAAAAAAGGGACCAAAACCGATACCCCAAAAAATTACATTACTATGCCGGTTTTACCGGTAAATCTATAAAATACCGGTATCGATACCAAAATAATGTTATAATTATCGGTAAACAATAATCGGTACTGGCGACGTTGGAAGCTTAATCGCCCGCGTTGAGCCGTGCGAGCGGGACAAGGAGTGCAGCTTTGGCTGGTGGGTTGCGAGCGACAGAAAGAAAGAGATAATCAATTAAAGTTAATTCCGTAGGAATTATCGATACCAACTAATATCTGCATCTGAGTTTCCGGATAGTTATAATCTGGGTGTCTTTAAGACAAGAGTGAACAGGTTTCTCCTAGGCGAACGTGCTACACCTTCGACCTCATTGTCACTTAACAACAGGTGAGATAGCTGTCAAACTGTAATCAATAAAAAAAGAAAATACCGGTATTCCATTTTACCGATCATTTTAACATTACTTAGTGGTATCGATACTTTTAACGTTATTTTTGTAATATCCATACCAATTCTTTACCGGTATTTCAGTCCCTGATTGTAAAAGCTATGCTATGGTAATAACAAAAAATTATACGTTAGAAAGGCCGGTTTTATGGGAACATGAAGTTCTACAACGGTCTACAGTACAGTAAGGGCATGATAAGCTTGATATTCCCTCCTTCAAGGCCAATTTCAATGTCCAAGATTTTCTTATGTATTAAGGTTGTGCTTTACCCACAGATATCTATCTCTATGGCTTTAACACACTTGCGCTAATCTACAGTATTCACTATTAATTATTCTGTGCCTAGAGCGCCTCGAGAGCGCTTAATGCATAATATCTAATTATAATTAGTACTAGCTTTTTTAATTGTACTTAACCGAGCAATTCGTTCGTCTGATGGTAAGCGCTACGCCTGCCTATAACTATTGCAGTGCCACCCAGAACTTTTAATAGCATAAAAAGCACTCCATAGCACTGGATTGCGCTCACCCCGAGACATCAGATATTAAGCCTCATAATATGCCCAGTAATTTCGCTGGCTACAACGCCCTTCAAACCGGAACACAGCAATGCTTTTGCACGACTTCGTGGCGCAGGCGTGGCGCTTACCATCAGGCGCACGACTTGCTCGTCTCATTACACAATTTAATAAAAAAAAAGATTTGTCTACGATTTTTAATGCAATAACATCCAAGAGAACCACACAGTCACCCGCCGCTGGAAACCAGAGACTTTCCCATTAACCGACGTGGGCAGTCGTGTCAGCGCCTAATAATCATAAAGCTAAAGCCTATGGCTGCGATTACCATAGCATTACGTTATTTATGGGATTACCGCAACGCTCGGGCTTGTGACATGATGATCGTAAGCGAGTGAAAGAATCCCGGGTATGTGACTACTTGGACATAATATCATAAGAAGGTATCGTAGGGTTGCCAGGAAAGGTTTATTACTTTTTTCCTGACATCGCGCAACATTGTATTATACCTATATACGTATATTACTAGCTGTGCCCCAATATTTTACCCGCGATTAACATCCATCCATCCATCCTCACAAACTTTCGCATTAATAATACTATTAGGAAATAAGATTTATTAGTTATAAGTGGTCTAAATTTGACAACCTCTGTGGTGTAGTGGTTGGGCAGGTTGGCTCAAATCTCATACATTTGTCAACCCGCAACCCTCTGAGGTTGCGGGTTCGATTCCCGCGACGGGACAAATGTTTGTGCACAGAAAAAAGGTCAAGCATTTGTTTCGTGTCTGGGTGTTGTGGGACCATGGTTCTTATAGTTCCTGGTTCCCTAGATACAGGGAATCCTAGTTAGGGGCCAGGATCTTTGTATGTGGTCGTTAGGCGTTATTATTATTTAATTAAACTGCAAATATATATTAAAAGCTATTGTTCTAAGCCACCTTGCTTTTTAGGCTGATATAAGATACATTACTTACCTACAAGAACGGTAATTATGTATGTATGTACAATAAGATACTTTAGCCTTCCTTTATAACATAGATTTATTGTCCAGCTGATAGTATGTAATCTTTTTAACATATAAGCGCTGTAAAACCTTACCTATTGACTTAATGAAAAAATGATGCGAATAAAAGTTGTTCCTCAAAAAACGATCTACAAAAATGGTCAGATATCATTTTTTCGTAAAATGATAAAAAAAAAGTTACATCGAAAAATATAATTTTTCGCTTTTTTCTCGAATTTCTGAAGATTTTTGCTTATAACTTTTTTATTTATAGTTCTACGACAAAAAGTTACTGGACCAAAGTTGTAGAGAATTTAATTTGCAACAAAACATGTTAACAATTTTTTTTTATCAAATTAATAGTTTAAGAGATATACCGTAAAAACCATTTCAACCCCTATTTTCAAGATGGCGGCCGTGGGACAAGGGTTGCGACCCCACAAACTTGTTTTTAGCTTTACGCTGACCCCTACTCATCAAAAAAATAAAATTGCGTCCTCTAAAAAACGCAAGGTAAGGCCTAAAAAATGTAACATTTCAATGGACTAATACCGTATCTGTCAAATCACGTTTCATCAAGGTGAGTTTGTTAAAGTTTGTTACTAAATTTAAGCTAACCTTTCATAAATTTGATTTTAGACCAAAATAATTCAAAATAATTTTAGTATTTTTAATTTTATTTTATTGAATGACGAGACGAACGTGTCGATCACCCGATGGTATGCAACTCGCCTGCCCAGTTCCAGCACTGCACTACGCAGAACATTGTTCAAGTTCAAAAGTTCTTTATTCAGTTTTGCAATCACAGACGCACTTATGAACGTCAATTATTACAATGACTCTACCACACCGTATTGAAAAAAGAACCACTACCACCCACCACTCAGAAGACACGGCAAGAAACTGAGAAGCATTTCTTTTAGAATTTGGTATATAATTTTTTTTACTTTTTAATATTATGTTCCTTGTGTGCCATCAGTTGGCTACTTGGCAGAAGCGGAGTGTTCCATGTATGTTTGTCTTCTATGTAATTACTAACTGTATAGTATGCTTTTTTCATTACAATATTTTTCACACGCAATTTGAATTTCCTTTCTGTAATACATTTCGGAATTTTATTGTAAAAACGTAGACAATTGTTATACAAAATCCTCCGCGGCACTGCACTGCGCTCGCCACCCTGAGACAAATAGCTCTAATTCATAGTCTCATAACGCCCAGTAATTTCACTGCTACAATGCCCTTTAATAATAATTAAATAATTTGCCAAATCAGTTTTTAAATTACGGTACAAACATAAAAGTATAATCGAATTGAGAAACTCCTTTTTTATCGGTTAAAACAAGAGAATTGATTAAAAAAGAGTACTAGCGCTTTTAAAGACTTGGCCAGTCCAGTATCAGGTCCAGAAGGGATCTAAATGACAGCCCTACACTATAATATACCTATACATATCTATTTTAGAAGGTATGTAGATATAAATAGCTATGACCGGTGGAAACAGGCGAAGCGTGACGGCGAAACAGGTGCTAGTGTCACTTGATACCTACACTTACAGAAACCAGCGTCCTTGTCTCCTCTCTAATACGACCTGAATCACATTGGGAAAACTAAGATATGTATCACAACAACATATCAATACCCCATTTCAAAAGCAACTTTGAAATAGGCTTGACTTCCAGTTCCCCAGGGGTAGAAGCCCCTGCGCGTTTACGCCTGGGTAGACAGGACCACCTCGAGACCCACCCCTATCCTCAGGGGAAGATGACAGATTAACTGACTGAAGCTACTTTATCAGATGCCCATGCGCACATGCAATTTCAAAAACAGCTACTGTGGTGTAGAGGGTGGGCAGGTTACCTCATATCTCATCATACCACTGAGGTCGCGGGTTCGATTCTCGGTACGGAACTTATAAAAAGGTGCACATATAAAAATAGTCGCAAGTAGCATGGTCCTCATTGTACCTGGTTCTGATGATTGTACGTGCTTCAAAGTACCTACAAAGAGTAGAACTTAATGCTAAATCATTTCGTTCGTCTGTGTTTCCGGATAGCTATAATCTGGGTGGCTTTAAGACAAGAGTGAACAGGTTTCTTCTAGGCGAGCGTGCTACATCTTCGACCGCATCGTCACTTAACAACAAGTGAGATAGCGGTCAAACGCATGCCTATAAATAATAATAGAAAAAAACAATTTTTCTATTATAATGTCTAAGACTATATACTGTCTATGAGAGAAGGCCCGTGTCCCAGCAGTGGGAACATGATGGGTTGATGATGATGAATGTCAAAGAAAAACATCTGGTGAGATCGTGGTCAATAGCTGGCTTAGTCAAATGTAATAAAACCCCTTTTTTAACCATCGACGCAATAAGTCTGTTTGTCTGTCTGTGGCACCGTAGTTCTTAAACGGGTGAACCGATTTGGATGCGGTTATTTTATTTGAGACCAGGTTTTCTAGTGATGGTTCTTAGATGTTTTATCAAAACCGGTAAGGCCGTTTTTTACTTTTTATAGATTTTTTGTGCCGGGGTTTGAAATTTTTGTTTATTGAAATCCGTTATCAAGTCATAAATCCAGATATCGCCAGTGTAAATAAAATGCCTACTGCGCTAGAATTGCCCACATTAATTTTCTTCCATCCACTCTTTTGCTTACAATCGTGGCTATATCGACAGTATGTTTGTAGTTCATCAGTTCACATCGTGCGTGCATAAAACGCCCGAGAAGCCATAATAAACAATCTCCCACAACATCACAGGCTGGACACGACCTAATTAGTAATTACTGCTTACAGCAGCTTCCTTATTAATACGATAACATTGTAAACTAGCTGATAACCGCGACTTCGTTCGCGTGGAATTAGGCAAAACGAAAGAAGCCTTAGGGAATAAGTTTATTTATAGTTCTTCCCTAAGGACTTGTTCATTTTACCGGGATGAAGAGTACCCTATGTCCGTCTGTCCCACTCATTCGTTTTGGAGTTTAAGTGGTACGAAACAAACACACATATACACACAGACTTCCGTATATTTATTTTTTATTATTCAATTCAATTCAATTAATTTATTAATTCAGATAAAATTCAATCCAGTTTTGTTAGTAAAATCGAATTAAAATTAAAATTATGTTAGTAAATCTTAAATATTTTCCATCAATAAATAATAAATTATAATAATAAAAATAAAATTGATATAATTAATAAATACTAATATAATTAATAATATTATTACGTCCAACAATAACATTCATCTATAGACCCTGGCTCCTAACTAGAAGTCTCTGTATTTATCCCTGTATTTTATTTATAGGAACCAGGAACTACGAGGACTATGATCCCACAACACCCAGATACGAAACAAATATTTGCGCTTCTATTTCTATGCACTAACCTTTGTCCCGTCGCGGGAACCGAACCGGCAACCTTATAATAATTATTGTAGAAAAACTAGAATTAGTAGTAGAATAGGTTTACTGAAATACAAAGACACGGAGCTGTACAAAATACCCAGCCTATATAGTACATGCAGATTCAGAAATATGTCAAGTTTTGGTTAAACCGTCAATTGAAGCCAAGTGGTAGCAAATATAAGCACGCAGACTTTCGCGTTTATAAAACTAACATTCTTATTTATACCGTAGCAGAAATTGAACCCTACACGAAGCGAGCAGTCGCTAGAGAAGAGATTATTCACGCAGTGTCTGGAATAGATTAAATCGAACAGTTAAAATTATGCCTTTATGGCGGGCACAGTATTGTATCCATTTCAACCAGGAAGGATTACATTTTGTAGCTACGATTTTGCTCTAATTTACGTCCAGACGATTCGAGTTTTACCATTTAACAAAATATGAGAGCAAAATATGGCGATGAACATTGACATGACGGGGAGAGAGGGCAGCGTGTAATGGACACCTATAAATAGGTCAGTGAAAGCATGAAATTAGAACCGGCCTGCGTAGTACCGGGCCCTTTGAAATACCCGTACCTACCGAGGATAAATTTATGCTGGGTAATTTTATATGCGCGCCAGTACATGTTTATACTGCCTTATATTTTGTTTGTAAAATGACGTAGGAGTTATGATCCAATCTTCTAAAACATTAATTTTTAGAAAAACACAAAAACCGACTTCAATCGATGTCACATATCGATGAAATTTATATGGGACCACTTCGTAGCTATACTGAACGTAACGCAAAAAGAACTTTCCAAATCGATTCATAAATGACGGAGTTCTGACGTCACAAACATAAAAAAATAAACAAAAAAAATATCCGAGTAGAGAACCTCCTCCTTTTTTGAAGTCGGTTAAAAATAGATATGTAGACATCGTATTTGTTATTATTCTCATAATAATGAATCCGTATCAATTGAGCAATCAAGATGTATCAGCTGCAATACGGCTGTCACCACTGTCAGATGACAATCAGCTAAAATAGAAAAATAGAAAATGCATGGGGCATCACAAAGTATTTTTATTGAATAGATTTATGCTGTCCTATGTACGAAAATTAATATATATTTTGCAGAAATACGTATGTTTATATAAGATAAAAACGCCATCTTGAGAATTTTTAATATTTTGAAGATTATTATTACGATTTATATTACTGGAAATGGGATCTACAAACATATACCTATTTAATTTACAAATAAAGCAAAATTATAATAAACTCAAGAAAATCTTTGTGAAGGTGAACTTAAAAGTCATTGTCACAATGGAAAATTTTATTGAAATCAAATGTCACCCGTGTTTTAATTAAGGCTTAATTTACTGAAACAGCAGCTATTTTAAAACATTTCGCAATTTAACTACATTTAAATATGCGAATGTATTTTTCTCACCGCCCGCCGCCATTTTGAGAAATATCAACAAATATAAATATACTTAACAACAAGTTAATTAGTACTCAAATGCGAGCAAACTGTGGTATTTCATGAGTATCTGAGTACATAAGCACCTAACTTATATCGCTTGGTCAAGGCTCACTCGTAGCATTTAGGCAGCTTCGCCTGGCCAAAGTAGAACCTATAAAGTCTCCCTTTCACTTAAAATCATGGGAATTAATTCGAGGCACAAATTTTTAAGTACCATTACGTAGTATTACCAAATTATTATGCGTTCTATGGTTTTACAAATGATGATTAGTTCAGAAAGCGGAACTAACAGGTCATCTTGTAAGAACTGCGAGGATTTGCATATTTGGTCTATCGTTGAAAACGAATAATGATATCTGTTGCTTTTATAGTACCATAAAATGGTCAAAACCCAAATATACATACATATTATATGTAGCAATAGTAACTTAATCTGTTTATGTTTGATATAGCATATTCAATTATGCATACATTAATTTAAGAGCATTTTAATTTTTAATGCGTATTCAGAGATAGAAGACCGAGGGGAAGAGGCTATTTACGTGCGCTATAGTCATGTTCCTGAATAGCCACGGACATCAATCGAGTGTCTAGTTACAGCCAGCTATAGACAGTTACGAAAGTACCTTTTCATATACGACTGGATTTCATATACAATCCCGACAATGACGTACCTAGGATTTCGTTGGAGTTGGGGCGAAGAATAGCCACGTATTTTAGTTTCGTAACCTTAATAGGCAAGTTTTCTCAAACTTAGTTTATTCGCGAGATCTTTAATATAAAACCAATAATTGCTGTCGGTTCAATAAGGAATAGAAATCGGTTCAGTAAGGATTTTTTTCTTATGATGAGACGTTATAGGATGAGTACGGCATAACCCCATAAATAAATAAATACGCCCAACGATCACATACATAGAACCTGGCCCCTAACTAGGATTCCTTGTATCTTGAGAACCAGGAACTAAGAAGACCATAGTCCTACAACACCCAGACACGAAACAAATACAACACGTTTATAATATGCTTTATATATATTGTATAAAAAAGCATTTGTCCTGTCGCTGGAATCAAACCCGCAACCTCAGTGGTGTATGAGATTTGAGCCAACCTACCCAACCACAGAGGCTGATATACAAGTTTTAATTTAATTTCATGAAAATTGTATAATAAAACTCTATTTACGGAAAACACTGCTTAATTTGTAAAAAAACAAATGGGTATGTCTTTTCCCCCTTGATTAAAGAAAACAAATTTATACCCCCAGTGCTATCCTGCATACGTTCTCGTGTAGTAAGACAGGACGAGACAATGTATTGCATAATGCACACGTGCTGTTCAATGCAATCGAACCATCGCCAGAGCCGTTAGGTACTTGCCGATATTTATGATCTACAGTACTACCAATAAGTTATGAAGTTAGTGGAGGAGTTGCTAGCCAAAAAGAACCAATCGGGGACTTTTAAAACGTAGGAAGTTTTCATAGTTCAAAATTCTACCCCTTCGCACATAAACTGGTAGCTTCAGTACCTATTCTGTCGTGGACCTGGCGGTAAGGGCCACGTCTATTTATAACAGTGACAATTAATTTATAAATTAGTTTAATATTTAAAACAGAACCAAAAACCTACAGCGCCTTTTTTAACACCCGACTCAAAAAGGAGGGGTGTTATAAGTTTGAACACTATGTGTCTGTCTGTGGCACCGTAACTCTTAAACAGGTGAACCGATTTGGATACGGTGTTTTTATTAGAAAGCAGGTTGAGTCGCCCGTTCTTAGGCTTTAATCAAAATTGGTTCTTTTAAACTTTTTATAGGTATTTGTGTCGGGGGCTTTTTAAATTTTTAATTTATTTAGTTCACAGCAACAATGCCCTTGCGTCGAGGGCAAAATACAGAATCATTTCACATTACACAATCAGCAAGTATACTTAAAAAATCGGAGTGGAAAGTAGGCTATCGACCACAATCGGACGGTATAACATAAAGCATGCAACCAGACACATCTAAACGACTAATGCGTTCACTTGGTCTTTTTTCTTTCTTGGGATTTTAGAATCTAATAATCGCTCAGTAAAATGTATCACACGTTTGCATTCGACAAGTGTACAAAGATTTATCAAATTCCGTACAGATTATTTAGTTAAAAAGCGTTATATTTGTTTGTGGCGTGCAACACGTACATATCTGCAAAAGAAGAACAAGTATCTTACATGTAGATACACGATACACTACACTTTTACGTCGGTCAAGCGGCAGTCGCTTCCGCAATCGTTCTGATCGCTCAGCTGTGTCCCGACCTCAAACCACGTAATGGCACCTGACCAGCTCGTTACCATTTATGATCCCGAAGAGATACGATCTCACCGAAATAATAAGGTGCAGTACAGTTCTGATTAAAATAAAGAACTCGCATGATTTATTACTCCGAAACTGTTATTACTATTGGAAATGTAAGCCTGGTACTATAAAAACGTCTGTTATAAATAGGATATCTACTGAACAATAATATGTCTGCTGCCGGCCACCGATTTCAGTTGCTTTATCGTAATCGTGAGTGGCTGTCGAATACTTTAGTTTTACTACGAAGTATTTCTTTATCTATAACCGACGACCCAGGTTCTTTCACATGAATACCTCAGAATGTTAACTGGACCCTCAAACTTGTACAGAAGACAAGACCCGTGAGTTGCGACCACAGCTGCAGATAGTCGTATGTATGGGTAGGCTGTTGGAAACGAGGCCAGTACACAAGCTACTGCCGTTCTAATGTACTCCACACCTGAAGAGAAGGGCCTTATCTAAGACAGAGTATGAGAATCCACCATACCAACCTAATGCGGTTTGGTGGCTCTTGGAAAGTTTACCTAAGAGTTGCTACGCTGTATTTGGTGCGAGTGTGAACAACCCGTACATAACGAACTCTGCTGCATAGGATCGAAAGCCGCAGCAGATATCAATTTAGTAACTATCAAATATTATTGTTGAAAAGCCAAGTTTTGTTTCTGGTAAACCATTTGTCCAGAATTCGTGTCCTCTGGATATCGAGTAACAACCGCTCTCGTTTAAATAGTACTCTGAGACAGGGCGAGCTATTTATGTATTCGAAACGAGCTGGGCTTGAATAGCCCTCGCAATTATGAGGAAACAAATGGATTTATGATGCAACGGGAACGGCTGGCATGGCGACGACGCCGAGTCGCTCTAGTTAGTCTAGCCTCGAGAGATTCATCAAAATTACGTGTTTTTGATATTGAATGCATTAGCGCATGCTAGGCGAAAATCGTAAGATTTTAAATAATTAGGAAGAAGAAAAAGCGATAAGATAAGGCGTCACGACGGTATTCCGAAGACGCAGGCTTGATCCCTGCTAGAGTAATATCATTTTTTTCCCTAATTATTGAAAATCTTAAAATTACGTATTGTTTTCCAAGTTTCAAAGTAGTGCTTGATAAAGCTCTTGATAGGTATATTTATGTTTATATATATATATAAAAGAGTTTTTCTATTTTATTATATTCTATATATGTGTGAGTGTTTAATCATAATCACAGATACCTAACTACTTATCAAGTTTCAACTTACTTAGGCACAATCTCTTCTCAATAGCAACTTTTTTTTTACTTGTTCTTTACTTTCGATAAATCTTGGCAGATTTATCGAATCAATCAACTAACGACAGTATTGGTTGAACAGGCTGGCTCAAATCTCATACACCACTGAGGTTGCGGGTTCGATTCCCGCGACGGGACAAATGTTTGTACAAAAAAACACAGCTCAGGCATTTGTTTCGTGTTTGGGTGTTGTGGGACCATGGCCTTTGTAGTTCCTGGTCCCGATACAGGGGACCCTAGTTAGAGGACAGGATCTATGTATGTCATCGTTGGGCGTATTTATATATTAAAAAATAAAAAATAAAGGATTCTCTATCAATAAAAATATGTAGGTTACTCTGATTTGTAATGAACATTTGGCCAAAACACGCCATGGTCCGTCGCATGTGGCCGTGACATCACCCTGTGCCGTTTACAGCGAGCTGCGAGTGTTCCACGAAACGGGACAAAGGAACGCAAACGCATAAAACTGTTTACTTCTGTAAAGGAAAGTGTAGTCGTGTTTTCTTTCCCGCTATTGGCGAAACATAATCACAGTCTTGCCTACAAATAACTATTCCCTACTCTACTATCTTGTAGGTAGTCAAGCTATGATTTCCACGAGCAATTACACTCAGACATATCATACAAATACCTAGTTATATCAAAGGATTGTGTGCACTAAGTACAAGATCCCATTCCTTTTTTTGCATTATGGTATAGTTTGGAGCACAAGCTGTGAATGGGAAATGATGATAATGATGATGATAATGACCTCCTTGACGTATCCGTCAACGGCGAACAATCTTCGGCTAGATCGAAAATGTCAAATTTGGTTTTGAAGTTCCTATTGCAGGGGCACAGTGCAACTGGTCAAATCAAATCAAATGAAAATCTCTTTATTCATTTTTGGTACCACAGATGCACAATTATGAACGTCGAATTATCACCATGACTCTACCACCGTATCGGAAAACGAACCACTACTCAGAAGATACGGTAAGAAACTGAGGGGCATTATTTTTTGAGATGTTATTACTAATTTTTGGTTATCTACAATGTTATGTTTCTTATGTACCAGTTGGCTACTTTGCAGAAGTAGAACGTTCCAAGAATCTTTGTCTTCTATATAATTACATATAAGTAGTATGCTTTTCTCATTAGAACAATATTTACGCGTAATTTGAATTTACCAGACGTGTTATTGGCAAGACGTGTTATGCGTGTAGGTATAGGAAGGCTTGGGTCGATCAACGTTCAATAGCGCTCATGTTCGTGAATGAACCAATGTTTGACCAATGTTTCAGGTTATTTCAGAATAAAACAATGAATTAATATCGACATATATAACGCGACAAAATGAATGGCACATCAAAACAAACGCGTCACAAGCACAACACACCACTATCTTACCTTCTCCACATAGAACCCAGGGAAGGACTGTCCGGCAGCGTGAAACATACAAAACTGTATCAGTAAAGCAATACACGTCTATAAACTAAATACATAATAAATGACAAAGGTAAAATCTTGAAAATAGGATAAAATATAACAACACAGAGAACGTATATGTGAGCCTCTAAGCCATCTTCACCGGATGCCATCGTCATAATGAAATTTGGCACTTCCAGACTCGAAAAAATTATCTGATATTAAAACTGATATAATAACTCTGATATAAAAACTTTTTATATTTTTTATAGGCTTGCGTTTGACTGCTATCTCACTTGTCGTTAAGTGACGATGCGGTCAAAGATGAAGCACGCTCGCCTCGAAGAAACCTGTTCACTCTTGTTTTAAAGACACCCAACGTTTTCAAAATAAGGTAAGTTTCTATAAATCCACCAAAAATTTCTCAGAGCAGCTGCATCAGTTTTTGTCATTACTTCTAAAAATATGTTGTACCTAAAAACTCCGTGTGCTTCATCCGAAAGTATAATAGTAGGTCATTAATTTGATCAGGGAAGAAAGTAATTCTATTCTCCCAATCAACTAGCTCAATTCATCATACATCTACCTGACAGAGAGCCGTCCGTCTTCATGAGAAGCGGAACTCGCTTGCTTCACGTATCCGCTCTCATTGTTCGAAGACATCCTGCCTCTAACTAATAACGTCACGTAAGAGGTGCATGCTCCTTTCGCGATCGTTTAGATCTGTTGATTGATATAACTAGAGGGTAATGACCCTTTGACACTTCTAGACAAGAAGCCATTGACCCTTCGGTAATTCTTCTGCTATTCGTTAGGAACTGTAAAACGGTAAGCAGCAAAAGAGAGCAAGTTTTGTTTCGGCTATATTTAGAATTTTCTTCACTAACTCAATAATTATATGCCCGATTCAAAACTTAGTGTGTAGTAGGTAGTAGTTATCTTAACGAAGCGCTAAGATATTATGATTTTATAAGAAAAGAAAGCAGGGAAAAGAAAATAAGTATCAATTTTCTTATACTCGTGCAACTAGTTTACTAACCATCATATCATCAAGCTCTTAGCCCGCCCCGCGCTTCTATACACCTGTATTCTGTTTCATTAAATTAAAGTGACTAGACATTTTACGATCACTTAAAAGAACATACACTTATTACTTACATAAACAGACGCTATAATTATAAACTTTTTTACAGGCAAATAAATGCCTTTAGAAAACTATTAGGAAGGTACGAGCAATCCAAAATGAACCTTGTGGCCTTGAGAATAAGAACCACCACTTCTGTCTATCTTGCTGGAAGGTGTCGATCTCCATAGTTTTAGACCTTGCAGTAAGTGGCGGAGACCTTATACGAGGGTTTCGGCGACATCGGCTTTGCGAGGCCTCTTTCATTTCCCAGTCAGAAAGAGAACGTTAAATAAAATGAGGTGAGTAATGTAATATAATGTGAATCATATATATATCATCATTGTAATGTAATGTGTAATTGCTAAACAAAAATTATAGAAACACAAATTAATATAGACGAACGTTTCAAGTTTTGGCCTCACTGATTTTTATAACACAGCCAGCCGTTATTTCAGCTTTAATTGATAGAATTGATAACGCAGATAGTCTCTCACACCGTGCTTCTTAAGTAGATCTTAATCAATCTTATTAGAACTGTGAGCATGATTCTGATTGTTATGTAAGCATTTACTACGTTTTACCATCGATATATATGTAATAATGTCTATGGTTTTTATCTAGGACATTAACCACTGCACCAATAATTATTTTAATTATTTTGAATTAACTGAAATAAATTATATTATTGCTATTTTTTATATATATTTAATGACAAATATTTTCACCAGCCTAATACTGTCCCAGTTCCCACAACTACAGTTCACACAGTCTACTCTCAAAGAGAGAGGTATGATGAGCAAAGTCATTTATCCTTGAATTATACGATAAAAAGAATAACCCAGTGTAAAATGTAATTGGTTTTTGACATAACTTTCTGTAACCATGGAATTATCACTTTTACGACATGCTTGCATAATAAAAACTTTTATACAAACCGTAAAATGCTTAGCCATCATAAAAGCACGTCACTATGAAATTACAACGTGCACAAAATGTACCTACTCGATATTATTTTATCGATAATGGCGAAGCATTTAACGGGATGTAAAAGTTTTAAACCTGGTTGTTAAATCGAACGCATAGTCAAATATAATTAATTAAATATGCACAAAAACGCACCGTTAAACGTCATAAACACATCATACAAAACAAATAAAAAAAAGGTTAAAGATTGTAACTTAAGTAAACATGATTTTGAAAAAAACAGTAAGCATTTCTACCCATTTCTTTTTCATACTCAAATTGTCAAAAGTCCGGGTCCAGAAAAGAAATGCGAAAATTGCTTCGGAAATAGACCAATAAACTCTTGAGTGATCGAAAGTAACTTAAAACCGGTATATACTTAACGATTGGTTCAAGTAAATTCCATTCGTGACAAAATATTTGTAACGCATATTGTAACTAGTAACTAATCTTTAGATGATATACATTACGATCGACTAAACATATCCGTAGATCATTAAATGTTTCTACAAGGAACAGAAACACAACAGTCAAAGTAATACACAAGTGTAAGGACTACTACCAACTATGATCATTTTGATAAGATAGTTAGCAGAGTACTTATTTTGCTGCTACTGCAAAAAATAGAACTGGCACAAAATAAAGAAATTCATAATAGTACAATTGCAATTTGTTGCGACTTTAGCCCCAAACTAGGTGTTGACACACCTGTATCTTGGCAGTTAGCTACTTCCCGGTTTTGTTCCGGCTCTTGTACATAGAAATAATCATATATGTAGGTACAAGGTAGGTACTATTAAAACAATGCTTGATTCAGTCATACATTTTATAAATTGTGAGCTCATTTGCAGGGCGTCCAAAACACGACAGGCTGTCTCAAATAAACGTGTACCAAATAAACCTGTCGCTTATTTTCCAAAGCAAAAACCCGTGTAGTGAGTGGAATGCTTAATTTTGATTTATGCGGAGTACCGAGGGACATGCGCCCACGCACCGCATTTGTCGTGAGATGCGCATGCTCGAAGAATACCTTTTCAGCTGATGGTACAAAAAGTGTTTTAATAAAGTTGAATAATATTAACATTAATTAGGTGTCTATGACACAAGCCAGGTATCATGCAAGATTTTTTTTGCTAATGTAGAGAAGCTTAGCCAGTTTTGATTGTGTAATGCGAGTCGCTTGTGCTGCTATATTTGGACATACATATGTATATTAGGTATGAATTATTTCAGGCAACACTTCTACGGGAAGGTTTTAAAGTATTTTTAAGCTCCTGAGAAAATAAAAATCTTTCTTCGCTGAGACCCAATGTTCCCTTGCTAACTGCATAGTCATGATTTGAACATGCCATTCAAGTGTTGTGTCAACTTCACTCACTGTTCGCTCTTGGATCTGTTGGCATAGTAAGTAATTGGCAGTATTGTGTTATGGTGTTGCTGAGTCATTGTGTGAAATGTAGATTGAACGAAAGTTTAAACTGGGCAAACAATTTTTATAAAGTGTTTGAATTGAAAGAGCACATGTCTTAAAAAGTTGACAGAATCGAGTTACATAGAGTAGGCTTAGTTTTTATGCTGGATTAAATATTTTTTTTTAACAGGCAAGTGCCTTTATTACTGAAAACAAACTACACTCTACTTACTAAAACTAAACTAACTACTTACAAGGAGAAGCAATTGGACAGCCCATAGACCATTAAATGCCTATAGGTAGCTCAAATGCTCCAATATATAAAATAGGTCCCAGCATTTTGGTTACGCGTCGCATCGATCAGGCGCTCTGACAGACTTTGGAAAATACGATGAGCTCCCGGTCCCCACGGACCCAAAGTCTCCACACCAAACGGCTCAAATATGTAACCGCTACCGAGGTTAGCATATTTCATATAAATAAAATTAATTTAATAAATAAAATTAATTTTAAAATACTCCCGACACATTTTGATAAAACGTGTCTAAGAACCACCGCTAGAAAACCTGATTTCAAATAAAAAAAGCGCATCCATATCGGTTCACCCGTTTAAGAGCTACGGTGCCACAGACACACATAGTGGTCAAACTTATAACACCCCTCCTTTTGCGTCGGGGTTAATAAAAAGCAGCAGCACTCAAATGGGACTGGGCAGGACATGTCTGCCGCATGTCGGATGATTTCTGGGCCAAAACCAATACCAAGTGGAACCCACACGACTCCGACAAGGAGATGGAAGGATGAGCTCGACTCACACATAAAGGTTTGGCCTATCGTGGCAAAAGATAGAGACAAATTGAAAGAGGGAAGGAAGACTTTTGCCCTGCTGTGAAACACAACGGGCTACTAATAATAATAATACGAATTGGACAAATATGTATCGCGAAATAACGAAACTAAAACAATAAATATGGACCTTGGGCAATTTGCTAGAAACCATTAATAATAAGCCGTCAAAATCTACTACCAAGTCACTAATTTAAAAACTGGAATCAGCAAAAAACGGTAGAAAACAAGACATTGAAACAAGTTTAGGAAAGCGGAACAAACAAAACCAGCTGGTAATTTCCCAATTCGTAGAGTAATGCTGAGAATTTAGCCTCAAACAACGCGACTCACTTTATTAGTTAGAAAGAAACTGAAGAAATGTGTACAATATTGGCATTTAAGGGTGTGGCATAAAGATGGTTTTTAACCGGAGTGAGTCAAAACAGGTTGATGCGGATGACGGCGGTATTATTAGTGACCAAATAATATTTATATGAACTTTATATCTGAGATGAGACTTGGATAATATATATATATAACATTTATTTTCGAACACTACATTCATTTTTCATGCAAATACTGACAAGATACTACTTCCATACATACATTGATTGAAATAACTACAACAAGAAATAAAAGATCACAGAATGACGAAGATGTAGAAAAAAATAATACTAATTTTAATCATCTTCACTTACTGTACTTTGAAAAGGTAATTATTTCTATCTTATGGTTATAAACTTTTTATTGGTCACATATAAGTAAAATAACTTAAAAATTACTTAAATGTATCTGCTACAGTCTTAAAGAATCGAATTTAAAATCTTAACTATCATTATATTCAGTGGACATTGTTTATAACTACTAATTTTGAACTGTGTTACATTCAAAATCAGAGATAAGAGTGGTCAAAAGATAAAAACTATAAAGGAAATTAACAGCATAAATAATCTACATTTTATAAAATGTGATTGCCAATTTAGATTTCTTGCAAAGTGCTGACTGGCAGTTTTTATAAAATATAATATGTAAACATTGCAATTTATATAATAAACTACATAAAATACGCAAAGGCCTGCTTACAATTTTATGCGTTAATTATATAAATAAATACATAAATGGTAATAATCATAATTATTTCAAAGCATCCGAGGTTCCACATCAACTATATACAAACATTCTGATGCATTTTTTTTTTCTAAATGCTATATGATGAGGCATAATGATCTAATACTCGTATTAGGTAGGCACTGACGAGGATCTGTGTCAAATGAATGTCAGACTACAGTAAAGTTTTATTAAACTGTGCTACAATTATTGTAGCACAGTTTAATATATGGTTTACTAGACTGTGTTAGTACTATTATTTATTTATGCCAGCCCTATGTGGTGGAGTGATTGGGCAGGTTGCAAGTTGCGGGTTTGATTCGCGCGACGGGACAAATGTTTGTGCACAGAAAAAGAAAACTGCAAGCATTTGTTTCGTGTCTGTTGTGGGACCATGGTCGTCGTAGTTCCTGGTTCCCTACAGATAGTTACAGGGAATCCTAATTAGGGGCCAGGAGCTATGTATGTGATCGTTGGGCGTATTTTATTATTATTATTTTGTGACTGCTACAAGTATCTTAGAGTACAGTGAGTATTCAAGTAAGTACCTATAAGTTGGTTATGAAGGCAATATACGGGGCTATTCTCGAAGTCATAATTTCGCCATTAGGCTCATTTGTATTGGAATGTTCATTTCGTAGTAGGTACTGCCAATGATTTATACCATTCGCATACCAACAAACGAAAATAATGACGTACAGTCAACGAAAAAATTGGCTGGACATTTTCAAGTTATCATAGTAGACTTTATAAATACATACACTTTTAAATAAGTACGCCGTTAGGCGTATAGTCGTTAGACTATACACAGAATCTGGCCTCTAACTCCTTATATCTCGGAAAACCAGGAACTATGAGGACCATGGTCCCATAACACCCAGACATGACACAAATATGAAAAAAAACGTGCTCTTTTCGAAAATCAGTGATGGTTGTTGCTTTTGAGTTTATGGGCAATTTAAAATATTTTACATCTTTTGTCGCTGACTGTACAATCTATACATGTATGTAGTTAAATAAAAAACACGCTCTATTGCAATCTAATTCTGTAACAACATCCGGTTTTCGGACGGTCGGTTTTGCTGTAAAAAACCTTCGTGAAGGCATTATTATCTACTGGCCCGAGTTGACCGATTAAACTACAATGCTTACCATACCTACCTGTCAACATACTAGTACATGCTTTTTATGGATATGTTTGAAATATCCTGAATGAATTTACCTATATTAGGCATTGCTAGGTTTGCAAGTTAGTTAGAAGTAATAAGTTTTTTGTTGAAAAATATTTTTTTCACGACAAGCTTTTAACAAATTCGGTATCGGAACCACAAGCAGATTAAAATGAGCCCAAGCACTAGTAGTTTACAGTTATCCGTCAAGGAGTTCCATAGCCCACCTTCCGTCTCCATCATCAGATCAGCTGGCTATCACCATAATATTGCATTATCATCGGGCTTTGACAAGTATGCAATATTTCAAATCCGTAGGATAAGAGGAAGTGGTTCTAATTCAGCTTGCAAGATTCCACCCGGACAAACATACATACATTGTTAGTTAAATAAAAGCTTGTAATAATTTGGTCTTCTTCATATTATGTCATCAAATCTGATGAAGTTACAATTCGTAATAAGTCATTTACCTTGGGATATTATTACCGGGGACGTTATTCTACTACCACTTCACACAATAAGAGTGTCTCAAACACTAAAACACTAGAAAGGAATACATAGCCAAATGGTGGCATGCCACCATCAATCTATAGAGTAGCTACTGACACTATGAAAGTTTGTCGCGACATTGAGTAATTATATCGTAGTTACAGCGACTTCTCTGATAGTAAGGGTGATTATTATGTTTTTTTATATTAGTATCGGCAAACAAGCTTACGGCCCGCCTCATGGTAAGCGGTCGCCGTCGCCTATAGACTTCTGAAACACCAGAAGCGTTGATGATGCGTCGCGGACCCTTAAGGACTCAAATACCTCTTTTGAAGGACTCCATGTAGTGGCTCAAGGGAAAGACCGACGAAGGCAGGACATTCCACATCTTACAGTGTGAGAAAAGAAAAGAGCGATTAAAGCGCGGGAACTCCAGTTTTGTAAGATGTGAGGGCGAGCTTCTTGACGATGGCGAGATGTGCTCATAGTTCTACTCTAGTAATCGTGAGTATATGAACTTACAGCGAGTTCTTCGCTTGTGTACGCCGTGAGGATGCGCCGGTCTTGCTGCAGCACGCAGTAGAAAGGTTGCCAGCACAGCGGGACGCCTGTGGCGGCGCCGGCGACAGCGCTGCTCGCCACATCTGGAACAAAAAGAAACATTGTTGACTATATGACGCACAATACCTATTTTGCCTGTATTTCACTTTACTCTTCTATTTTTTTCACATCTTCATTCTCTTTCCTTACAGCGGGTCGGCAATGGACCAGCAATGCTGTGTTCCAGTTTGAAGGGCATTGTAGCCAGCGCAATTACTGGACATATGAGACATAATATCTGATGTGTCGTAGTGATGAGCGCAATGTGCTATGAAGTGCTTTTTATGGTATTTAAAGTTCTGGGTTCTGTTACGGGCAAGCATGGCGGTTACCATTAGGCGAACGAATTGTTCGTTCCATTGCATAAAAGTACACTAAATTAAAAACATGCGACAAAAACCAAGAAGCACTGGGCCTGCATTGTGAATTGTCTACACTCTTTGAGGGAAGGCCTGAAGGCATTGGGATCGTAATAACCGATGATGATGATGGTGATGGTGATGATGACTATGAAACTTTATGTAGAGCTAGTAATAACTTGGTACTATTAAGTCTTTTGTGGTAATAATAAGGAAATGCAAAGTAATTTTATCTTGATTTTATGTGGCAACAATAGCAAGCATGGGTGAAAGTATAAACTGTACCTATGTAAGAAAAACCTAATTTTGTCGGATTACCAAATATAGCTAGAGAGATAACAATTGCCTAATATCTCTAATAATTTATTACGCAAGTTGAGTACTTTAATAACACACGATATGGTGAAGTAGTCATTTTCGTTTCTCTGAGAAAATAATGCAGTGAAAGGCGCACTTAACCGTGTGTGGTTACTGGCGATAATAATTGTACTTCAAAATTACGTAATTTATTAAATAAATGGACATCATAACCAAAACCTTCCATTAATTACGAATTGATTATATATATTCACACTAATTTACAAATTAATATTATAAATGCGACTGTATAAGTGTGAATGTAACCTTTTCGCAACTAAAGGCTTGGCTTGTTATGTATACAAAGGTCATTAACTATCTCAGTAATCATAAAAAGCATAAACGTCTCATACAAAATAATCAAACAGCTTGTTATCGTAAGTTATAGTTATAGTATAAGCATGGACTAAATATATTTGATCCATGGTATAAGCTAAGCTATTTCTATAATTATACTAATTGATATAATTAATATGATAAAATTAGAAATTCTTTAAAATAAAGTAAATGGACACACGCATAGGTAGAAAACAGGCTCTGGCAAAGCTCCAAGTTTTCAAGCATATACAAGAAAAATAAATCAATAAACCATGGAGCCGGGCACAGCAAAGGAGCCAAGTAAAAAGTCAACATTGTATCGGAGAGGACGTACTTAATTAATTATCTACTGGCTTTTTTACAGACCTACAGAGCTTGAACTGAGAGAGTTAAGCACAGTTTATATTAAGTGGTGGCTTAGCTTAGACTTTTTCAGTTGTGTGATACAATGGAATTGTTCTTTTACGCTTTAACATAACAAGAACTTATACCGGCATGGGCACTAGTCTTAAGACTAGCAAAGCTCAATATAAAAATATATCATTATCCCGTTCAATCAATCAATATCCCGTTTCTAATATTAACCATAGTGTTATGGTTAATATTTCGATTTAATAGTACGTTTCTAATATTAACCATAGTTAACACTAACACTTAATATTAGAAATGGGATATTGATTGATTGAACGGGGTAATGTTTCTTTTTTTATTTTTTTTTGGTAAACGGGCATACGTTTGACGACATCTCGCCTGATGGAAAGCGAAGATGCGGCCTAAGATGGAACACGCTTGCCCATGAGATGCCTATTCTATCTAGACTTAAAGAGACACAAGTTGAAGCTGTTTGGGAACAAAGACGCTGGCAAAGCGTTCCACTCCTTAGCAGTTCGCATGATAAAGGAATCAGCGAAACGCTTAGTACGGATAGATGAGATATTAACGACGAACGAACGAATTCTTTTATTTTGAGTTTAGCAAGTCTTAAGACTAGTGACAACAGCGTCGATTATAAAAAATGAGAACTGAAAAGAGTAGACCGCTACGTCTGCTCTTAGAAAAAATACCTATCACTTAATTAGTTAGCCTGTGAACATAGCGCTTGCAACTGTGGCAAAATATTAGGTACTCAAAATAAAAGAATTTCATGTTAAATATCCCGTTTCTAATATTGAGTATAAAGTATACGAAAGTAAAAATAGTATCATCATCACCAACAGCCTGTATAAGTCCACTGCTGGACATGGGTCTCTCCCAATACACGCCATTGAGCCGGATCTTCGGTTGTTCTCATGTAGCTGCTGCCATTTACCTTGCGCAGGTCGTCGCTCCATCGGGCCGGAGGGCGTCCTACACTACGTTTGCCTAAACATACCATGGTAGCGTACAGCCTCATCATTGACTCATATTATGTTAAAGAATTAAAGTCGGTAAGTTTACATTACAAGTTATGAAACATCACATCAAATCTACTCCAGTAACAGATCATAATAAAATTGTTACATGAATTTGTATTCATTAAGATGGTGTGCATTCTCATAATAAAACTTTATATATTATACTAGGCTAGAATCATTTCTATATCAAATATCGGGTGTGAACTACAGTCAATTTTATCAATAGAACGGTGTCATCACAAGGTCGAATCATGCTTACACTTAAAATGTTGACGGTTGGATTTTTATTATTCGCTAGTACCTATGTACTTTGTAACATTTAAAATCTTTCGAGTGTCCATTGCGCAAGATGTAGACAACTATCTTTATAAGCATCTGGATTCTTAATAGCCCATTTCTATTAATAGCTTCAAATTATAACAAAGAGAGTCCACAGCCCTATAAAGAATAAGCCACATTAGGGTTGCCACCTCTCTAGTTTTCGACTTCAATTTTCGGGGTTAAGCTAAGATCCCATATCACTGACTAACCGTTCTTAAAGACGTGTCTCGAGTAACTGCATGCTTTTTATGGCCGTGCAGACGTGTGAGAGGTTTCATTCTTCTGAGTCTGTGTTTTCTAAATATCGCAGCCCTAGCTGCAATTGAAGCTCTTATTCAGCTAATAAAAGCCCGCGACGGTCTCCACTCGGATTAATGCGTTCCATTTAATCTATTAAACAGTGACTCAGGACTTGGTGCAAGTCATATTTCATAGCGTTACGAGTATAACACTGTTGTTAACTTGATCGTAATGGCACTTTGTATTTTGAAAATGTATTACCTAATTAATTCAACTTTATGTTTAACATAAATACTAATATAAATCAATATAATTTTCCCTGCCATAATACAATTTTTCCTGCCTGAGAAATATCATTTTTCTTCTTCCTAAATATTTAAAATCTTAACACATAGAGTTGTGGGACAATATACATTTCTTCCGACAAATATGAAAACTGCTCGCAAGCTGAAAATAAGCTGTTGGATTAATGGTGAGTCTCGAATTTTTTTTATCGCCTATACGTGTAGATCTGTGTGACCAATACCTCTCCTAAAGTTCTGGCCTCAGATGGAGCACATAGATCTGGAGTTAGAGGAAGATGGCAGTTAAAGGAACTGCTCAAAGTTCTCAGACCCGTACGTGTAGTTGGATGGTTTAACTCGTGGTAGGTCTCTCGTATGCCTCTCAGAGGCCGTCTGGGTCGGTACCACAGCTTCGCCAGTTATTCAGCCGTCAAGCAGTAGTGCGTAAGCATTGCTGTGTTTCAGTTTAAAGGGCATTGTAGCCAGCGAAATTACTGGGCAAATGAGAATGAATATCTGATATCTCGGGGTGATGAGCGCAATGCAGTGCTACGCAGTGCTTTTTATGATTTAAAAGTTCTAGATGGACTGTAATTGCTATGGGCAGGCGTGGCGTCAGGCGAACGATTTGCTCATCTCAACAGTGGTTACGAAAAAAATCATCCCGAAACACGGCTAGGTCAATTGCGGTATGGCTTTGTTGGTGGAGATAAATACATCCACGGCCGAAGCCTTCGACTCTAAAAGACTCCAAGCACTTCTTAATAATGAGAAGCACTCTTCATTTTACGCAGTTTTTATATCCCATTATATTTCGACGATATTTAATTTGGCTCTAAAATTGCCGAACATATTTGGAGGCTTGTTCCGATTAACTACTTCGATTAAAGTTGAACCTATGATGTTTAACGGTATAATACAGTTAAAGTAAAGGTGAAACTACTTCCCATATTTGCACCAAACATTCAAAACATCTCAGTACAGCCTCATCAAGCCAAAATGGTCAGAGCAATTATGTCAGAGTATTTATTATCTTTCACTTGCTTATTTAGCCGATTCCAATAATCACTTATGACTATCACAGCAACAGAGGACAGAATGTAAGTCGTTGTTGGAACAGTTTTCACAGCAGATATTCCAGCCTTCGATGGAGTATGGGCCATAATCCACCACGCTGGCAAAATGCGGGTTGGTGGATGTCACATGTTCTTAAATTTTTGTGATCAATTCTTGGCCATGGCGGTTTTCTCACGATGTTTTCCTTTAGTTTTTAGAGCGACTGTTAAATCCGCACATAACTTAAGAAAGTCGGTGGTGCGGGGCTAGCGGGATTTGAACTCGTGTGTCGGATCGAAAGCCGCACTTACACCCACTGAGCCACACTCGCTCTAATAATATTCTTAGTTGGGAAAATTTATTTTATTACGCGTAACTGGAAACTTGGTTATTTACATGAGTAAAAAAGCCTTCCAAAAAGTTATTCTCAATTTGAAACGGAGCATTTTTCTATTTATTCAGCCTTTATCAGTTCCTTATTAACCAACTTCAAAAAGGAGAAGGTTCTCTATTCGATCGTATTTTTTTTTATGTTTGTTACCTCAGAACTCCGTCATTCATGAACCGATTTGCGTTGGGTTCAGTACAGCTACGAAGTGGTCCCATATAAATTTCATCGATATTTGACTTGATAAAACTACTTGACTTTTGTTTGATAAAACGTATACTTGTTCATTATCACTGCTCACTAAAACGTTTTATAACACCATGACTATTGGCATTGTTCCGTGAATGTCTGCTTGTCGGATAAACATGCTAATTCAAACCTGCTCTGTTCCCTAGCACCGATCTCTACGATTCTCTAGCAAGCACTTGCTAAATTCCAAGCCCACCTATCTTCTCGCATTGACGCGACGGCGACGTACAAAAACATGCAAATGTTTCTTGTCCCATAACTGTGAACGGGTATTGAGTATCACTTATTAATTTGGTTAGCTGTACATAACTACACACGCACCTACCTATAAGAAATCATTGGCAAAAGAAAAGTAGGTATGTACTTATCTGATACTCGCGGCCGATTTTTTCGGACGTGGTTTTATAGAGAACACGAGTCATTGACTATCATGAAAATATGTTTCGTGTATGACAGATCTTAAGAATGCCTTTTATGCCTGATGTTAAAGAAGAAATTCAACGAAAGCTTCAAAAGCATTATGAGATTTTCCAACTTAGGTATTTTGCACTTTTTCTTTTTTTATAAACTAACGAAAAGCCTGCCTTCTATTCTGATGTATCTTCGAAGTCCAAGGTCGAATATCGACGCAAGTTATATATTTATTATTTATTTTCTTCTGAACCACTTCTATATGGGACGACTTCGTAGCTATACGGAATCCAACGCAATAATTTCTCTAATCGGTTTTTAAATGAGGGAGGTCTGAGGTAACAACCATTTAAAAAAAATCTACCCTCAATTCCGATGTATCCTCGAAGTCTAAGGTCGAATATCGATGAAATTTATATGGGACAACTTCGTAGTTATACCACAGAATATACAGTCCGGTTTTTAAATGACGGAGGTCTGGGGTAACAGACATTAAAAAAAATACAATCTCATTCAGAACCTCTTCCTTTTTTGAATTCGGTTAAAAAGGCAACATAAACACAAACACAAAAAATTAAAGCTATTTCTAAGTCAGTTTTTAATGCAAAAGGAACACCCACAGCGCATTCTCCGCGAATCTTCGCAATAATCTATCGCCAAGTACCCACAGCACATCTACTAATGCTTCGGGCAGGCGATAATGAAAAGGCGATATTTCATTACATAGGAATTACATTTATCTACACCCACGGACACTTTTTGCATTAGGCGGTTTATCACTAAATAGCTGCAGAGAGATTCAAAATGGATAACGCTTAGAATAAATGTGTGCAATTCGTTTTCTATGTTAAGAAAAGATTTAATGAATTATGATATAAACACGTTTCACTGTTTTAACCAAATAGCATTTCGCTCTTCGTTGTGAGGTTTCCAGTCGCTAACTTTGACTTTTATCTATTTATACCCCTTCATCCAAATCCCAGAGAGCGAGTGTGGCTCAGTGGGAACACGTGCGACTTGCAATCCGACTCACCTGAGTTCGAATCCTTTTGGCTCCGCAACAACGACTTTCTTAAGTTATGTGCGAATTAAACACTCGCTCTATAAACGGTGAAGGAAGACATCGTGAATCGTGAGGAAACCGGCATGTCCAAGAATCAATCATAAAATTTAAGGACATGTGACATCCAACCAACCCGCACTTGGGCCAGCGTGGTGGATTATGGCCCATACTCTCTTTATGAGAGAAGGCCCATGTCCGGAACGTGATGGGCCGATAACAATGACGATCCAAATCCAATCTTTAAATCGTAAAATTTTTCAATTGCAACGAAGCTTATTTTGACTTTTGTCTCGGTGTATTATAAAAAGTTTCTGTGCTTATTTTATTGTAACATTGATATGCTGTGTCAATAACCTTTTGTCAAAAAAATAAATGTGCATTTACCAACTTAACCACTACTGCGTTCTGCATGCGTAAACCTCGTTAAGTACATCAACACTTGAACAAAGGAATACATACTGTCCATTCTGTACATTCGAAACGCATCTGCAGCGACCACTGTCCGTTTTAATTAGCGTTAATTTCACCAGTTACCATCACGCAGTGAGTTACCATCTCATGTTACACAATACTGATACCGTCTGGCTTAGTACTTGAACAAAATGTACCAGTACCATTTATTTCTATTGTGGAGTAATTAACATGAATATTAATATTATTTTAATAAATGGTTGCAGCAATGTCCATTGTCCAATGTTTTGTGGAGACCCAAGCTAAACAATGTGTCATCTGCTCTATGCAGGTCTTAATGGAGGCATCTGAGAATGCTGTAGATCTTGCAACTCATATGGCCTCCTATATTTGAATAGTCAAACCAATGACACGCTAAGAAGAAGAATGTCCAATATGCAAAGTACGTAATTATGATGATGTAATAAATCTGTTTTTTAGCTGTAATCGTTCTAATCGATCGTTGTTTTCAGATTGAAAAACGATGCAGGTATTGTTTTGAACAGGCCAAGTTCAATTTGCTTTGGTTATGGTTATCCAAATGCTGATTCCTCCAAAACAAGGAGTGTTATTATCGCTAACGATCAATTCAACATATCTAGGTACCTATTTCTTACTATAAAACGTTATTTTTCCAGGTTTATTCGAAGTTGGTGCCTAATCAGCAGTTACGTTTTTCTTGCATTTCTCCTCGCAGCCACATTTATAGTCAGGATCGGAACAAGGATTTATTATACAGGGTAGAAAAGGTAAGTGCTTATCGTAACTTAATAATATAATCGGCAGAAAACACTTATTGCTTCCACCCTGAAGAAAAAAAGAAGGGTCTTTCAAAATGGTAGGAGAGTTATATGATACTCTAAGGAAGATTAAAACACAAGGCTTTCCAAGTAGTTGCTTTTAGAAGATCAAAATTTTGAAGTTAAGATAAAAATAACGACAACACAAACACCAAAGACTGTCGGATTGGCTTCAGCGCTGTCCATCGCTTTTGTTGAGTAGCAGTGCAGCCTATTACTCGACTTCTAGGCAAGGGATTAAAATGGGACCCTCACCCTGCGTCTAGCACTGTTCAGTTTCTGTGTAGTGCAAGAGCGTGCGTGACCGACTCCTAGATAGCACCCTCGATAGCCGCCGGCGCGGCGCGTTGCTCCGGTCACGGCGAGCTTTGCCGATTATGTTAAGGCGAGACTCCAATAGCCTATGTAAAAGGATGCAACATAAATAAAGGGAGGATTTTCTAATACCGATTCACTAAAAATGCTGCACCAAATATTACAGACTGAACATTTACGTGGTTCGGTGAGTAAATCTGGTATTTGCATCGATGAAAAGTTATAACAATTAATGAATTGAAGACTATAGCTACACCACCAATAATGACGACCTTTTAAGTAGACGACCCGCCTGATGGAAAGTAGTCGTCTATGGTTACCGAGACTTTGCCGATGTGTTGCCGGCTCCGTAAGGATGGAAGTGAAATGAAGAAGAGTGGAGGGCTTGTGTTAAACAAAATTTCAACTTCTCCTTTTTTGCATTCTGTGACTTTCCTATCGCCCGCAGCTTAATCCTTTACTTCATCTGAGTTGTGTGCGTTTATTATTCTGTTCAAATAAACTCTGGCTGGTGAAAATCATTGCGTGCTTGAGTCTATTTGCCCACGTGCGTGTCTTCGTTGAGCGTACCTATTATGTCAGTGACAGATGTATTTATCTAATGAGGTAACGTCATTTCTATTTATTTATATGTGTTTACCATAAAATTGCAGGTCTACTGCACAGGAAAAGAGATTGCTTACTCAACGTTATAGGCAATGACACGATGACGTAGCAAAGCAAACATCTTTGTAAATTGAAAGTTACCAAAAGGTCAACAAATAAATAAAGTAAACGTTACCTACGTTTTACCAGAGCCTAAAAATAAGCAACCACCTGGCTTGAAAAAACTTGGAACCTGACCAAATATTATTAACCGCCTACAAGTCTCAATTTTTTACCGCCATTTGTCCGTTGACATAATAAATTATGCACAGTACGTTCCAAGACTTTGTAAAAGCCGGCTTGCAAAGTAACTGAAGTGGAGTTACGAGTTGGGAGTACTTAAGCGAGACACGTTGATATGATCTTAGTATCTTCAGACGATTATTCAGATAAGCAATCAGGGTCCTTAACGCCGGTGGCACCTTGTTAACGCGCCCGAGGCGATTCTTCATCGTGCCAAACCAAGTACTTGAAACATGTCAAATGAACGAGAAAGACCCGACTTACTACTATGGTAAAGTTTAGTGGAAATTAGACGGAACCATTAAAATATATTTCTACTGTTCTACAAGTACAAGATTTTAGTTACGTTATAGCAGCAGTAATATCTTTACACAGTGAAGGCTTAGTTAACCTTTCTCAGAACCAAAGCATCCACACCATTCGTATCAGATAAGAGTTAGAGAAAGAACCTTAATTGTCGACACAAAAAGAACTTACTTCTAACAGATAGTAAAGGTAAACCTATTCATTATTACGGATTTACCTTGCCGTACCTTATATATGAGCATGTACTTAATTATCAAGAATACGGCAGCACTTGAAAGGCCCAGCACTGGTAGAAGCCTGGATATGACTAACCAAACGAAAGCTCGCACCGCGCCAGCTCACCGCCTCTATACAAAGCACTCGATAAGGCAGGTCTCAGACAGAAATTAGTAACACAAATCATTGTGATGAATACATGCCATTGCCCCTTTGAGGCATTGAGTGTTACATTCGACTTGGTAATTCAAAATGGAGAGGTAACTGACTTCTTATAATCACTGCCAGAATTGTTGGTGGGCAAAGCTACTTGTACAAAGTCACCTTTAACAAGACTACATGCTACAGATATTAGTCAAAGAGGACAACGACGAAAAAAGGTTGAAATAAGCTTAATAAACTTTCTGAGCATGCAAAATATTTTGCCGCAGCCGAGGCTTAAACTCGGGACCACTCCGGCCATCGCCATAACCTGCAGTTCGGCTCAGTTGTTTAGAGTGCTTCCTGTACGAAGAGGTCCCGAGTTCAAACTTCGGCTGCGGCAAAGTATTTTGCACGCCCCAAACGTCTATTAAATTATATAATCGCTAAACATACGTTATTGCTTAAAAACGTGTTCTGTGTTGCTACTAAAAAATTTAAAAAACACGGCGCGAAACCTCACATAATTCATAATAATTGTTATTTCAAGTTCGGTGCTTTTAAGCTTCAGCATTAAAATAACTATAGAAATCAGAGACGTACCTAGAGCGTGGGCGGCCTCAGGCGCCTCGCTACATGCCCACAACAATGAACTTAGTATAAACTGGCGACTCGGAATAAACAGGGCGACTAGAAATAACAGGCGGGACGCAAATACGGCCACATCTTGAACACTGTTTACTTTTAAACGGATGTTAGACGTACGTACAAAGCTACCGACACGCTCAACGGTAGCACAGAAGACTTAATACTGACCGTAGTAATTGTAAAACCAACTAAACTGAGACAGATTGCAAAAGAACTTCTATTTTCTGTTGCCAATTCCAGCGAATATCAAAATTACCCCTAGAATTTAGATTTCGGTACGCAAACTGCAATTCAATCTGTCTCTCTGCGCCGTCTATCAAAACGATTGGGAGGAAAAATTTATTTATTTACATAACATACTATTACGGATTATTTGAGAGTGTAGTCCTCAATATGGGAAGGTTACAATACTACCTACTTCTATTTCTACACACATTGCCACAGAATAATTAATACAATTATATAATTACTAGCTGCGCCCCGCGGCTTCCCGGGATAAAAAGTAGCCTACGTGCTATTCCAAGTCCTACAGTATAGTAAATTTCATCAAAATCGGTAGTGTTTGCGTGAAAGAGTAACAAACATCCGTACATACAAACTTTCGCGTTTACAATTAGTAAGGGTAGTAAGGATAAGTCGACAATACCCACCACTTCTTCATTTGGCAGATAACTTATACTAAACTTAATTGCGATCTTTTCATTCACCTGTGTCTTATACGTATGTATGTATGTAGGTATGTACGTTATAGTAGGTATACCTCGAAGATAATAACTTCGAGGTATACTATATGCAAGTTACTCCTTATAGCCCAATCAAACCAAAAATATTGCGAATATGCAAATATTGCAGACCACACAGCATTGGTTCTCACGGTTTTAGATGCAAGTTAAACGAGTAGGTAATTTAGTTGTAACAAGCCGATTATTATCCGTTCACGTGTTCTTGATAACCTTGGACGAGTTTTAAATTTTTTTAATAATCATTTTACTAGTAAATTAATCACATTATACAAATAACTTAAATATATTTACAAAATAACTTAAATATATATACAAAATATAATAATATTATTCTAAAAGGCCTTTGGTGGAGGGGAAAGTTCCCAGAACACTGGTCGCATTGCCACGCTGAATGGCAATGCTGATTTTTTTACCCAAATATGAGCCAGCATTCTGGTAATTTTTTTTTATTTTACTTATTATGTTTTTGCAGCTAATTTAAATAAGCACAAAGGAACAATGTAATATACTTTACTTCAAGTTGACTCCAATTCAACAGCAATTACTTTGTCGCATAGCATCTTTAACCTTAAACTTGTTTGGCGACCCAGCGCCCCAAAATGAGTCAGAGACAGAAAAGTTGTATCATCTTTCTGAATGTTTATTATTTTATTTCATCCAATCTACTATAAAAATTTATTATTTTTACACATTAGCGATTTCTTAAATGTCAGATTTAATTGACAACTTCATTAGCGATTCTAGAATTTGTTCGATATGCACTCTTGCGGAATGAATGTGCAACTAGTGTAATTTAAAGATGTGTCTTAAATATGCGCATTGTAATAGATCGAATTATGTTTAATTTACAGCAATTTCTTGACTGTAATTATATTGTACGTTTTTTGCCAAAGTCTTCGGCAGTTTTACATGCGTGAGCTTTCGATTGCAATGAGCTTTCGCTTTTAAAACCTTCATAATTTAAACTTAACTAAAACATGAACCTAAAGCGTACCAAAACTAATACATAAGAAATTCTTAAAAATCCCAAATCCCTAACGAACGCAAATGCAAATTGTCCTAACAATCTATTGCGTATAAAACGTGCCTTTCTATGTGAAAGAATGTATGTATATGTTATGGACAAAGTGATAAATAGCATTATTCATAATGCCCGGGCATTATAAATAATCATCATTTGTTAAAAATATACCAAACATAAAGAAATAACATTAGTAGTACATCAAAACATAGTATTACAGTAGATAAAACCTGCTTTTAATTACTCTGCCCCATACGTGACGGGCATTATAAATAACGCCCGGCCAATTTGATTTTTTCAATAATTATCACATTGCCCTCTCATATCGGGCATTATTCATAATGCCCGGGCATTTTTCATAATACCCTTTTAATCATTTCGTCCATAACATTTACATAGGTCACTTTTAGACAGACAGGGGTGTGGTTCCTTAGTCCGCATAATCCTAAAGGTCACTTGTTGGCCTGGACAAGTCTACGGGACGGGGCCGGGACGAGGGCGTCGCCCTACTCCAAGTGCATGCTATGCTATGCCATGCGCACATGCTACTATAATTAGATAGGTATATGAGTAGTCATACTTATTATGTTTGCTTCTAAAATTGATGTACGTATTAGCCACTTTGAACCCTGTAATGTAAGTTATAATAATAAAAAAACGTTCTTTGAATGTCTTCAGTCTGTCTTAAATCTTGAAGGGACTCAGTAACTCCAGACAAACGTAACCTAAAACCAACACGGAACTTCTAGATTTACTGTTGGTTCAAAATTACCAACAGACCGAGTTATTTCTGCAACGAATGTTTTGGTCGCATTAACAAGACGATTAATGATTAATGATAATGAGTCATTATGCACTATCGTTGAGTACACGATCGTTTATAACTAATAATACTGTAGTCGCGGTAACTTGGAATTATTACATGCTTGAATGTTATCTGCATTGCTTCATAAAATATGTTGAATACGCGAGTCTAGCGTCAACAGGCCGGACCGTGGGAAGCAGAATCCTATGCAATTTTCTCGGTGTCTAGTCGCGTTGCGCTTTCATTCATCATACTCATATACTCGTATTACATTCTTAGCGTCATTGTGCTCGTAAATGTACCAATTATGTTACGCTGCTATTGTTGATTGATTGATTGATTGATAACACTTTATTGTACACCAAAAACATAACAAGAACAAATAAAAATAAAACTTAAAAAAATAATTAGTACAATGGCGGTCTTATCGCTAATAAGCGATCTCTTCCAGACAACCTTTGGATGGAGAAGATTTGTGAAACGACAAAAGACGGTGGTGTACTTGTACGTGTGTATTGTTTGAGATTTAAGATCCATAAAATCAGAAATACGAAATATACCACATTCAAAAGTTGCCATACGTTACTACGCTACGCGTATGTGTATAATTTTTTCACTATCACTTGACCTATCCATTTTTTATTATGGTGTGTTAGTTTTATTTGCCGTAGGTACTTAGTATTATTGCAATACAATACAATATTACATTACAACTTTGAAGATTATTATCTCTCTAAGCTACCGATGAGTTGAGCTTTAACAGAGCTTTTAGATCTGAAAAGATTGCCTTCGCAGCAAATACGCAGACCTACTTTTTTTTTTACGCTTAATAGGTCCATGTTTGGCCACTATCTCGCCTACTTTCAGATTGTATAGGTATAAAGAGTGATTCTTATTAAATTATGAGTTGAGCATATCATGCTCACTTATTGAGGACAATGGGCTTCCTCTCAAGACTGCTGCGTGGGCGGCAATCTTCGAAGCTGCAGTGTAATGTTGGGCGGTAACTCTAAAATTGGAACGATTTGACAGATGACACCGTATAGGCGCGTTGGAATGGGCACGCAGTTTTACAGACACTTGTCACTTCACTCAGAAAACAAGGTAGGAAGTAGATCAAATTAGATGAAAATTAATGAAGAGAAGTAGATACACATTATCTAAGCGGTACCTCAGCAGAAATAGAGTTAAAATTGCGTCCTCTTTGCCTACTCCAAGGAGACATGGTATGATGATATAGGAAGGACCTATCTGGTATAGGAAGTATATGGTATCTGGTATGCCATACTGGTACAGTTAAATAAAGATCTCAATACTAAGTAGGTACTATACAGAAACAAGTATCTCTCGAGCCCTCTTCAAAATAGGGTCTACACACACGTGCAGATGAGCTCAAGTACACTCGTCCAAGCTTCACGCGAGTGCGCGCTGACGACATGACTTTGTCGTGATCTGAATTTAAATGAACTGAACGGATTCATTCCTCGAAACACTTATTTAATAAGCACGCTGAGTACTACGGGCCATTCAGAAAATGTGACGATCAGCATAATTTTATAGACATTTACTTAAATACCATATACTTTGACTACGAATGCAGGAACTCATAATGAATTATTTATTCTGTGAGATGACTTCACCTATACAACCCTTACAAGTTGCTCTTTATTTGTTTCACACATTCAACTGATTACAACCCTACTAATATTATAAATGCGAATGTTTGTAAGGATGGTTGGATGGATGGATGTTTGTAACTCAACCACGTTAAAACTACTGATCGGTTTTTGACGAAATTTGTTAAGGTCTATAGTTAGGGATAGATTATCTTAGAACAAAGGTATCATAGCATAGCAATACAAAAATACAAATTAATTACTAAAATAGGTCCACATTTAGCTACTGATTGCCGTGCTCTATCTATACGGTTCCGATTTCCATTATCTTAGAACATATCAGTCTCCTTATATTGTTATACTAATTCTTTATTAGTGAAAACAAACTACACTCTACTTACTAAAACTAAACTAACTACATACAAGGAGAAGCAATTGGACAACCCATAGACCATTAAAGGCCTATAGATAGCTGAAATGCTCCAACCCACTACCAGTTGGCAGCGTACCCAAGATGCTGGCAGTATTTCCCCGTTGGATTGCAATACAATAAACGTAATATAACGTATCAAGGTTGAGCCAAATAAGTCTCAGCATTTTGGTCACGAGTCGCATCGATCAGGCGCTCTGACAGACTTTTGAAAATACGATGAGCTCCCGGTCCCCACGGACCCAAAGTCTCCACACCAAACGGCTCAAATACGTAACCGCTACCGAGATTAGCATATTTAACACTAATTCTTATCATGGAGTACTTACAAACGTTTCCTACTCTAGGATAGTGTAGGAGCCCAATTTATTAATACACGATCCGATTATGACGACACGAGTAGGCGAGATTCCGAGCCCTCAGGCCGACAGACGCCGACTGACGCCAACGGAGAAAGTGGCACGATTTGTCAAATGACACAATTAACTCGGCACTCAGCTTTGGATCTACTGGCTTAGCTTGGCTTAGTCATAGGAGGAAGTGGTACTCGAAGCTGGGAAAATGCTAGTGAATGGATAGAGCACTGAATGCTTTTAGCATTCAGCAAAGCCCTTATTCAGCGTCTCTAACGAATACATATGTATACAATTAGCTATATATAGCATACAATTTGTCTTATTAAAACGTACAGATTAGACAGAAATACCAATGACATAGGTACCTTCTATCTACCGTTTTTAGGAGAAGAGATTTACTGTGATAGGGATCGAACCAGCCTTTAATAGGATACCGTGCCATCGTTTAATTGTCTTGAACCATGTACCTGACTCGGGCACATCCTTCCTATTAATATTATGATGGATGTTTGTTACTCAATCACACAGAAACCACTGAACTTATTATGATGTAATGTGGTATGTAAGTTGTTTATGTACTGGAAAATGACATAGGCTACTTTTTATCCCGGGTAACCGCGGATGAAACCTTGGGGAGTAGCTAGTATAACCAAAGAAAACTAACTATTTCTTAGTATAACTAGTTATATGATAGCCTCTATGCGACATTTTTTCTTTCATTTTATACAAACTTTTCAAACATGAGCTTATATTATATTGGCGTCAATAAGACGTCATAAAAGTCTTACTTCGTCTTACTGACGCCAATACACAATGACGCGTATACAAACAGTTCAATACCAATAAACCCGTCGCCTGCTGAAGGAAGTGCTTGATAGTTCCTAGAAGCAAAGACGAACTGCACGCGCTTGTATCATGTTTCCGGTGTTGCACCTCACACATCTACAGTAAGTATAGAGAATGTCGAGTCTTGCAAAGAAAGAGAACAGTATCTTCACTATTTCCTAATCACGTATAATCACTTGTGTCAACTGGAATGCATACTAACTGTTAACTTATCTGTGTATAGCTATAACAGTGCGACATTGCATAAGTCGGCGGAAGAACCTTTCTGACTGCAAGAGATTAGTGTAATACATATTTATAGCTAGAGGGTACATGTACGTATCAATAATTACATAGCGTATTAGGAACGTGATAAAACATTCTGATAGGTGCTTAGTACTCATTAAAGTGTTTTGATTGAGCTGAAGCTTTTGATGATTTGAAGCGAAGCCACGATGACTCAGCCTATCCTTAGGCTTCCTAGACTTTTCTTTTTAGGACTAAAAAGTCTTAATATGACCGTACATCACATCACGCCAAGTCTTTTTAGGCAGCAAAGAAGAAACTGCTTTTCACTGTATCATAATTATTGGCACCTGACAGTCCTTTCTACGCGCTTATTCCCGTGAAAGTAAGAATCAGACAAGTTAAGATAAAAATTATTTATTTCCAGTTTGATATAGGCACACAATTCAAGAACATTTCTGTAGAAGGGTAGAGGGAAAGACTCCAAGACTGAAGTCCTTTGCAACTACCTTCTCCAATAACCTTCCCGTTGCTAGTTGCTATATAGTCGTACCTATACCTATATTCATCCTGGCCGGTTTCGGCCTCGGCGATCAGACTTCGTTTCAATAGATCAAAAAAAAATCAAATCAAATCCTTCCCGTTGTTATTATTATCGCTTCTTCTTCTTCTGCCTAGCGTGATTAATCCCGGCTTCGGCCAAGGTCCGCTTGTTATTATTATCGCTGACAACATAAAACTGAAATATTTGTTGATGACATTAAAATTGCCTATATTCGTTACATGAAAGGATAACATGATCAAAACTAAGGTCATAGGGCTTCCGTCACACTAATTATACAAAGCGTGCCTAGTAGTACTCATATTTAAATAGATGTTATCCAACATCAGCTACATCAACCAAGCGAATAATGGGACCAACCGTGTGTTTGTAAGCTGTATTGTTAATTGTTACCATCGCATGATACGTACCTCGCTATGTGAATACACTAGTAGATTAGATTAGACAACTCTTTATTGTTACACTAGGTACCAGATATTATAAAAACAAAAAATAATAAACTTAAGGGCATTGTAGCCAGCGAAATTACTGGGCATTATGAGACTTAACAGCTACCTAATTGTCTCAAGGTGACGAGCGCAGTGCAGCGCCGTGCAGGATTTTTGCAAAACAAAGTTCTGGGTGGTTCTGTTATTGTTATGAGCTGGCGTATTGCTTACCATCAGGCAAACGACCAGCTCGCCTCGACATTCAGTTACATAAAAAAAAACTTAAAAATAAATTGTTACAATGGGTGGTCTAATCGCTCAAAGCGATCTCTTCCACACAGCCTTAATGGATGGAGAGGACTTAAAGAACCGTAAAAGACGGGAGTGTCAACATTAATGATATAATTATGATATTTATGTACAAAGAGTATAAACCATAATCCTTACTTCCTTACTAATATTATAAACGCGAAAGTTTGTATTTATGGATGTTTGTTACTCTTTCACACAAAAACTACCGAACCGATTTTGATGAAATTTAGTATATAGATACTTTAGGACTTGGAATAGTACATAGACTACTTTTTAACCCGGAAAAAGTAGCCTAAGTGCGCAGCTAGTATAGCATATAAAAAGTTTCGATTTTCTATTCAAAGATGGTCCCTTCATCATATGAATAAGTTTTTCTAACATTAAAATATTGCTACAGTTCAAATAATACCATTCTGCGTAATAGATCGTTGCGTCAACTCTAAAGGTTTAAATTTAAATACAAAAGGGCACTGCAGGTGTACCCGCTTCGTAATTACTCAGGAATGCGCGTTAGTTTTTCTTCTCGTACCCTATCAGTATTTCCTCCAGTCTCCAGTAGGTAAGTACAGTCAGTTTCAATAAAATTATCCATCCTGGGAGTCATCAAAATTGCAAGTAACTATAACGCAGCAGGATACATGCCACGTAGTATTCACTAACCAATCAAAACTCCGAAAAGAAAAACTACATACACAATAAATAGTTGTTTGAGTAGTATTTTTAACCGACTTAAAAAAGGAGAAGGTTCTTTATTTGATTGTATTTTGGAAAATTATTTATGCTTTGGGTTCAGTATAGCTACGAAGTGGTCCCATATAAATTTCATCGATATTTGACCTTGGACTTCGAAGATACATTGAAGTCGGTTTTTTTTGTTTGATAAAACGTATACTTGTTTTTATGCACAACACGAAGAGAAGAAGGTGCAGTCTTAGCCTGACCATTATTCTTGCATTCTAGATTTTCACATATGAATTAGCTCTCGGGCTCTCAACTGCAACTGACTGTATTATCGTTCATGCGACGGGTAAGTATCCTGTCCCTTGCGCAGTTACATCCTGTTACAAAAACTGGGCGGTCGCTAGGGTATGCTGATCAGTTGTCCCAGTATTCACCTAGTTGCACCTTTCCGGTATTAATATCTTCCTTACCTAGACAGTTACAATTATATCATTCTATGGTGTGATAGATCCAGCTCTTTACTGCGTCTATTTTTTGGTCGAAAGCGATGAGACGACCGCACTTTGAACGAGCAATATAGTCTTGACGCAATACCACTACTGTACACTGTATCCTCAGGCTAGATGGAGCGACGATCTTCGCAGGTTGGCTGGTCTCGATCGATCGATTCACTGAACTTTGAATTTCCAAGACCTATGCGACACTGCACCATCTCTTTGCGACATAAACTTTAAATGTCAAATATAATAGAGCAAATAATTTCGTTGGCTACAGTGCTTAAGGACACTTGACAGAATTTAATGTCTTGAAATTATGCGTATTATTACTAAAATGTCATTGAACAAGTTTGTAGGTTACAGCATAAATAAATATTTGACCTTTTCAACTGTTCGTTTCGAAATTATTCTCAACACCTATTTATAATGAAATAACATAAATCACGTCGGCAATCCTGAATCATTAAGCCGAGCTTACGTCCCATACAAAGACGAAGGAGATTCTTCCGCGCGACCCACTTCATTCATACTATTTCATAGCAAAGAAATCAATTATAAAACGAGTACAAAGAAAAGCCATTCATATCAATGCAGAGCACACGCGAGCATATGAGCGTGCAACTTAGTGAGAATTAAGTTGTTCAGAATTCTGTCAAGCACGCACGGTCTTTCTCACAATGGATCCGACCGACCGACGGCGATGTTTTAAAGGGTTAGCAAGCAGATGTGGACTTTGAATTGGGGAATAATAGTTTCTGGACTGGAGTCAATTATTTGGTCATGTAAAAGCTGTTTGCTATGAACTTTATAATGTAAACACAATCATGGTACAATCCAGCTGGATACGCTGCTAAAAGCCTGCACGTTTATAACTACTATTTTTTTAATATTAATCATTAAAAATCGCCAAATGATGTCGCAAGAATCTTTCCGTTCATAAAGCTTTGTCGTAATCTTAACTTATTAGCATAGGTATGTCAATTGTAGCATTTACTTAGACCTTACGAATGCTATAAGTGAATGAGAGACAATTTCGTATTCTCCACACGTTCATACGTTTACGTGTTTCTACCATTTTTTTAAATATTAATCATTAAAAATCGCCAAATGATGTCGCAAGTATCTTTCCGTTCATAAAGCTTTGTCGTAATTTTAACTTATTAGCATAGGTATGTCAACTGTAGCATTTACTTAGACCTTACGAATGCTATAAGTGAATGAGAGACAATTTCGTATTCTCCACACGTTCATACGTTTACGTGTTTCTACTATTACATCTAACCTGTTGTCATAAACGTTTGTATTAAATGATACCTACTTTAAACAGGTTTGTGAATGGAGACCACGTACGCTAAACATGGTTCGCCTTTCACGCAGCCATATGTATTTTAATTTATTAATAAAACATGTCAAAGGTTCATTACCGTCACAAAGGCTTTAAAAGTTCATAACAATAATAAAACTGCAGAATATCAGTTAACAGCAATTTAACATTGAGTGTAAACACAGCGATTGGAACAAAAACAAATGCAATTAATTGATTGGACAACCCCGCCACATTTCGCTTTGACAATGACATGACTCAAACCGGACCAGCTGAGTACCATGCCGTTTTATTTCAACGCTAGCTGCGCCCTGTGTTTTCACCCGCGGTTTCCCGGGATAAAAATAAGTAGGTAGCCCATGGCCGTTTCCAAGATCTAAAGTAAGACATACCAAATTTCATGAAAATCCGTTCAGTAGTTTTTGCGTGATTGAGTAACAAACATACATCCATCCATTTGACAGTCTCTATGGTGTAGTGGTTGAGCAGGTTGGCTTAAATCTCACACACCACTGAGGTTGCGAGTTCGATTCCCAAGACGAGACAAATGTTTGTGCATAGAAAAAAGCGCAAGTATTTGTTTCGCGTCTGGGAGTTGTGGTACCATGGTCCTAGTAATTCCTGGTTCCCTAGATACAGTTATCATCCATAATAATCCTAGTTAGAGCCCAGGATCTATGTATGTGATCGTCAGGCACATTTATTTATTTATTTTTGACTCAAATTGCCGACATAGCAAATAAAGCCGCAAAACTAAAATGGCACTGGGCTGGTCACGTCTGTCGCATGCCAGAAGAGCTGTGGGCCAAAATCACCACCACGTGGCGTCCCGATACAGAGAGACGGCGTCGCGGCAGACCGCGCAGGAGATGGCGGGACGAACTCGACGCCTTTAGCGACTATTGGTCTACAATAGCGCAAGATCACGAAGCCTGGATGTCATGGGGGGAGGCTTTTGCCCAAAACTGGGACGACACAGGCTAACAGTATTTATTTATCCATCCATCCTCACAAACTTTCGCATTTATAATATTAGTAGGGGTAGGATTGGTTTTACTCAGAGACTCGTTCAACGATTGGCCATGTAGACCGGTCCCCACAGGCCACTTAGACCAGTATTCTAGCTAATTTCGTAGCACAGGTGCAGCCGAGGCGCGTGCCTACCAACGACCTGCCCAATACCAAACAATCACCTGACAGCAGTCCAATGACATTTCCACTTCGCGGTTGAGCCCAGGCAATGAGGTGGCATTTGGACATTCCCTTCCTGAATCGATTCCTACTTGGTATAAGCGGTTAACGGCATTTCTCAATTTGGCGGAAAGTGATCGGTTTATATGTCCTTTCTCTTGTTTTCGTGTTGTACGACATTCATGACTTTGATGCTTTATACTGTATTGATGAGATGCACTCATTGTCATACGTAACGTATAAGTTGCCATGTATGATGTTAGGAGATGAATGAAGAATCTACAAATTTACCCATTTTTCCCCGAAAACGAGCCAGCGCACTACTACGACTACACCGAAGAGTGTTTTTTCTTCAACGTATGTATTGAACAACTAGGCGGGACGACGGAAGGTGGACCAAGTGGTGGCCAACAGAAGGTGACCGATCTAGGGGCAGACCATCAGCCAGATGGATCGACAACGTGGCCAGGGTTGTTGGGAAGATGTGGTTAAGAAATGCGCAAGACCGGAAGGGGTGTCGTGATGGAGAGGAGGCCTATACTCAACAATAGGATAAGAGCGAGTGTGGCTCAGCGGGAACTCGTGCGCCTTTAGATCCGACGCACCCAGGTTCGAATCCCGACTCGGCCCTGCACCAACGACTTATAGTTAAGTGCAGATTTTGCACGCTCGCTCTAAAACGGTGAAGGAAAACATCGTGATGAAACCCGCTTACGCGCTTTGGAGTGGTAGGCTCTGGCCGTGGTTGTAATACCACCCACCGAACAAAGCCATGCCGTCAAGCGACCTAGTCGTGTTTTGGGATGATGTTCGGTGAACCATCGGTGAGACGGGTCTGAGCAGCCGCTCAACTGCAGTCTCTCTCTAGATCTATGTGCTCCATCTTAGGCCACATCATCGCTTCACATCAGGCGAGATAGTGGCCAAACATAGATCTATTAGGCGTAAAAAAAAAGAAGGACTGAAAAAGAAAGAAAAGAATGTATTGAAATCAAACATCAGATACGCTGCGAAGCTTCGAGGTCGTTCCTGGCACATACTTATAAGTTTCAATACATACACATCCATACTTATTCCTCTATGACGACTTTCCACAGTTTGCACGAGGTTGAGACGATCGAAGTGTCGAGCTAAATAGTGAAAGCTAAATAGAGAAATAGTAAAGTTTTAATGAGAATTCTTAGCTTTGCCAGTTATTCTGCCGCCAAGCAGTAGTGCGCAAGCATTACTGTGTTCCGGTTTTGAAGGGCATTACTGTTTTAAAGGCCAGCGAAATTACTGGGCATACGAGTTTTTTTTTTACGCTTGATTTGATTTTGATTTATTTTGATTGAGATTTATATTTGGCCACTATCTCGCCTGATGTGAAGCGATGATGTGGCCTAAGATGGAGCACGGTCTAAAGAGCGACGGTCGACTAAGTACCACAAAAAAAAAATAACTCATCGTCTGTTTTAACTCTAGGTTGACAATACTAACTACTTCTTTGAAGTAAATGTCTGGTACAATTTCCAGCCAGCTGGTTCTTAAATCAGGCTTATTTATGCAGGAAGAGCATAAATCAATAAGTCGATGATCTATGTTGTGAGTACAGTTTCATGGGGAAGATTTATGTCTCAATAAATTATGGTGATGTCTCCTAATTTCAAGCACAATGTTATGTGTTATGAAATTCTTTAAACTTCCCACGATAACTACTATTAATTAATTTGTCATACATTCATATCAATAAAATTGACAATGGTAATTTAGTTTTGCTAATATTAGTATGTCTGCTTGCGTTTTCTATCAAGTCTTAACGACTGAACCAATATGGATGAAATTTACATCGTACATGGGATAGATTCGAATTTAGGGTTTGTATTAGGAAATAAGGTCTCACTCATTATTTTACTCATACATAAAATACATTCCATTAGAAACTATTACGCAACCAAAAATTTGCAATTCAAGAAAGTCTTAAATAAAATGAGTAAAATAAATTCAAGAATCCAATTAAATGTAATTTCAATGCAACAAACGATACATTTATATGATACCTATAAATATGTATATGTATATGAAGTCATTTTCTGTTCGTTCGTTGACTCTCACCTCCCACATGATGCTTCTCAGAGTGTCTACTTAGCAAATCGCCTATGCATTAAACAGTTACGCAATCTAAATACCTACAGATGCGTGCTGAAGGTCGCATGATTGCATCTGAACGAAAAATAGTTGAAATTAGTCTTGATCATGCATCATGCATCGCATTTCATAAGCACGCAGAGTCGCCGACACCGGCTCGCCATGGGCATGGCAACATTGTAAACAGAACCACTCTAAAAGCTAGTCAGTAATAATAGCTGAAAGCCTCCGTTGTACGGTTGAGCAGTTTCAAGATACGGGTTCGATTCCCACATCAGGACAAATTATATATGCTCAGAAAAATTATTGAATAATACGGGTAATGAGGAATTTATGTTGAGACTATGGTCTTTATAGTTCCCGGTTCCCTAGATACCAGTTTGAGTCAGCTTTGCATGTGATTGTTGAGTATTGATTTACTTATATCTTCTGCCTTATACTGCATACTTACTTTTCAGCTGATAAGCGCTTATGGTTCTCTACCGTGCCATAATATAAAAAATATTAGAATAACAAAGATTATATACACATTATCAAGTTTGATATTGGTAGAGTCTGTTGAGTCAGAATTATTGAATTCATCGTTTGCTGTTTTTAAGCGATACAAGTAACGAATACACGATAGACACGATATTATCAATCGATGTATAAATAGCAACCGAATTTAAATCAAGTCCCTTAGAAACCAGTAAAAAATCGATATTTATTGCCCTTCACAGAGGTAAAGCGGACGAGCTAACGTCTATTGTCTTTACCTCAACAAATTACCATTTCATTTTCATTCACAATCGGTTCGAACGTCGTATAAGCTTCCTTTGTCGATAAAATTGTGGATAAATGCGACCGTAATCTTGTGGGCACAATATTGGAACTTGATCCACAAGTTTATGTTCGGAGTTGAGGTATTAAGCTCGGTGAACGGGGCTTATCAGTGAAGCTTGACTCTCTGTCAATAATGCTTAGATATCAAGTACAAATAACGCTTCACCTTGAACGCAACGTATCGTATCTAAGCTAACTGCATGTACGTTAGTTGCCGCTGCTGAGTCATATCGTGATTCGAACAATACCGCCATTCAAGTTGACTGGTACTGTTCCATATTTACCAGAAAACGATTGCAAATCGTAGCAAAGAAATGTGGAGCGAGGATGTTGGAGCTATGTTTAAACAAACATTGGGTCTAGTAAATCTAAGCATGTATTGGACAATGACTCGTGGTGACAAATTGAATCATGCGGCTAATATGCAAATCAGCTTCACAATAATATCAAATCTGTATCTATTTACATCACCTCTCCCATAAGTAGTTCATAAGCATTACTGTGTTCCGGTTTGAAGGGCATTGTAGTTAGCGAAATCACTGTGCATTTATGTCTCGGGTTGATGAGCGCAATGCAGTGCTATGTAGTACTTTTTACGCTATTAATAATTCCAGGTGGTACAGCAATTGTTATAGGTAGGCGGCGCGCTTACCATAAATGGAACGACTTGCTCGTCTCATTTCTTAGTTCCATAAAAATAAAAGTAAACGGAACGTATCAAGTGGAATGCATATTTCCCCACCGCACAAGTCGGAAAAGAAATGATGAAAGCTTTATGGAACAGTGATTGCCAAAAATAACAGTCAAGTGACCAAACGGCCCAATTCCCAAATTACACAAAGTCCCACATACCGGTCTCGCACGGAAGATGACGCCGCAGATCATTATGTCATAATTAGGTAATTAACATGGGCGTACTCAGAATTTGTTTTGGGGGGATCCACCTCACAGCCTTAAATTACAAAGTTTGCACGCTCGCTGAGCTTTTAATATCTTGAGAAAACTATTAAGATTTTTTTCAGTGATACTTGGCTTTGCCCTTCAAAGCCAAACACACTTCTGATTGGCGTTGAATCTGGTACTTCTTAATAGTACCTCTCAAGATAGCTACTATCAAAAAATCAAGCATCTTACTTTTCAAAAATCAATACATTTCAGCGGGGGTTAGACTCCCAAAACCGATGTCCCTTGCTACGTCCACAAGTGATACCGTAAAGTTATTCCGCAGACTTATTGTCTGGCTTCTGATGTGTCTCACAGATTGCTCTATTACGTTAAATTGAAACTGTGGTAATAGGTAACGGTCGAAGCTGTTACTCTAGAGCCTCTCCACGCATTTGACTTCTAAACCTTGGCGCTGACAGTGTTACGTATTCAAGATTAATTTGTCATAACACCGATGATTCGATCGATTTTCTACACTTATGCTTGATTGAAAGGACAACACTACTCACATCCGTTTTTCCTACATTATATCAACCCTATTTCCTCTCTCTTCAAAATTAGTTCCGTTCGTGTGCGCATCTCCGTAGTAAATTCCAACAAGTGATATCCGAGCGTCGTAGCTGCCCACGCCCAGTGGTAAGTCTTTATATCATACAGACAAAACAAGAAATAGACAAGGAAATAACAATTGGCTGATAGCATACCAGTGGCAAAATAACAGGATTTCGTAACATTGCTCTTTTGTTAAATAACAGTAATCGTGTGTTATGTCAGTCCATATTATATGCATAGACATAACATTTGGCATAAAAAATATATAAGAGACGACTCTCATTCAGTCTAATGAGACTCCCATGAATGGGACACTTTGCAATAATGATTCACTGCAGCTGCTATGAGAAAACGTAAAACTATCGCTGGTCATAGTACCCACTCCATCCGTACATTACTGGCGGAATATTCACCAGAAGGACATCTTTTTCAGTCAAGTTATTAGGAAGCATTTCGCGTTTATCCATCGTAATGACATGCGTAGGTACTTGTCTCGTATATTTGAATCTTTAACAGGTCAAAATGGCATTAAAACTTATAAGTCATTAGTATTAAAATAAGAAAAATGATGACTAGATTTACATATAACTATTGCATTTAAACAAGCGCTTATTAATTAGGAACGCATTCCGACTAGTCTAGAGCATAAATTTGCAATACAGTAGAAATCTTAATCGACATAGATATTTAGTTAAATTTCCATATTCTTGACCAACGTTAATTCGTAAATCCGTTTCCAAAGCTGAATGCTAAGCGGCTTTCAAATTGCATCTTGAAGATTGCAACATTTAATGTCTTTACTTTAATCGAAGATGTGTGTTTTTATGCAAGGTAAAGATTGTCTTGCATAATGCAAGGTGCTAACTGCGTTCCCTCGAGAGGCAGCAGGAAGGACAGGCTAATTAGAAAGTATAAGTACCCGGTTACATCACACATAACTGGCCAAGGATGGGGCCAGTCTCCGATCGGGTCTAACGAGATCATCGGCGTATTGACCATGGATTCCATACAAGTAACTACTCCTATATTATTATATGCAAGAAGTATGGCCATGTGTGTATAGAACCGACGGGATTTACTACCTTTAAGTATTTAACCAGTTATTGAATGTAAACGTCCTCATTTTGCGTAAAGGGCAATCATGATCCTATCTCGTTAAGTCTAACGGGTAATTTAATTTTATATAATTTCAGATTAAGTAGTTGTGCGTACATTTGATAAGTTAATAAGAACGCAAACAACAAACTAAACACACGAATTCAATTTTAATGCATAAACAATTAATTTTCATGCCAAAGGCATTTCAAGGTAATTTCAGGCAAAGCTGTAGCACTGAGTGTGCAAGCGTTAGGTACTGTGTTCCAGTTTGAAGGGCAATGTAGCCAGAGAAATTACTGGGCATTATGAGACTTAAGAGTCGAGACTTAAGGGTGACACCGCAGTGCAGTGTCGCGGAGAATTTTACTTAAGAATGTTCTAGGTGGTGCTGCAATTATTATTATTATTAAACTCTTTATTTCAGGCAATATTAAGGTACAATTAGGTAAAATTAACAGAGGCCCATAGAATTACAGAACATTACAGATTAACATACATTCAAAAATATAACATAAAATTTACTTCACAGGATTCTAAAATTTCGCTTCTTCCCTGTATCTCCGGTATACTAGAGAAGTCACAAGTCAGAATTCAGGAATAGTTCTTTATGCACCGCCGGAATTTGGAGATTTGAATTCAGTGGTTCTAGTCGACTCTAACCTCGACAGCCGTATTGTTATCTGTCTCTTGATCCGTCCATGGAGCGTTTCTTTGATGTACTTCAACACTTCATCCCCTGATGTCCCGAGGTGCAAGCGTGAGAGGTACTTAGATAGATACTATAGGCACGTAGTGTAGACGCCGTGTGTGTAGTATTATGGGCAGGCGTGTTGCTTACCATCAATGTTTTCATCTCGTCACTCAATTACATAAAAATAAAAAGTGTGTGTAGTATTATAGGCAGGCGTGTTGCTTACCATCAATGTTTTCATCTCGTCACTCAATTACATAAAAATAAAAAGTGTGTGTAGTATTATAGGCAGGCGTGTTGCTTACCATCAATGTTTTCATCTCGTCACTCAATTACATAAAAATAAAAAGTGTGTGTAGTATTATGGTCAGGCGGGTTGCTTACCATCAATGTTTTCATCTCGTCACTCAATTACATAAAAATAAAAAGTGTGTGTAGTATTATGGGCAGGCGTGTTGCTTACCATCAATGTTTTCATCTCGTCACTCAATTACATAAAAATAAAAAGTGTGTGTAGTATTATGGTCAGGCGGGTTGCTTACCATCAATGTTTTCATCTCGTCACTCAATTACATAAAAATAAAAAGTGTGTGTAGTATTATGGGCAGGCGTGTTGCTTACCATCAATGTTTTCATCTCGTCACTCAATTACATAAAAATAAAAAGTGTGTGTAGTATTATGGGCAGGCGTGTTGCTTACCATCAATGTTTTCATCTCGTCACTCAATTACATAAAAATAAAAAGTGTGTGTAGTATTATGGACAGGCGGGTTGCTTACCATCAATCTTTTCATGTCATCACTTAATTACATAAAGGTATCGATGAACCTCCCGCAAGAGCTCAATAGATTTCAGACATCGAATTCGCATAAGGTAAATAAGTGGCAAGAATAACAAAACCAATGGAATGGATGCCGTCTCGACATCGACACTGATTGAAGTGTAGCGAGTCGAACGGGAGTGACGACATTCTTGGCTCTACGGCGTGTTACCGCCACTGACGTGACTTGATCTATCGCAGGAAATGGAGAGTAATTCTCATTAGAGGTGACATGAACACATGCAGGGACTAGCTCTCTATGTCGGCCTTTCAAATATGGAAAGTGTAAAAGGAGAGCGACCACGAGTATAACACTGTTTACTAATAATAGTTTTTTTATAGAACTAAGTGATGAGACAAGCAAGTCGCCTGATGGTAAGCGCCACGCCTGCCAATAAAAATTGCAGTGCCACCAAGAACTTTTTACCATAAAAAGTACTGCGTCGCGTTTATCACCCCGAGACATCAGATATTAAGTCTCGTATTATGCCCAGTAATTTCGCTGGCTACAATGCCCTTCCAACCGCAACTTACGCATTAATACTTGGTGGCGGAATAACTTGACTACTTAGGCTTAGCCGCAATAGATAGAATAGAAAGGTTTTTTTAAAAAGGATGGGTAGTATTTGACTTACTTTTCTACCCCTAACGCTGCTGTGCTATCGCGCATCAAAAACTAAAGATGCAAATGTATGAATATGAAACCAAATACTTACGCAAAGATATATATATATATATATATATATATATATGTAAGTATTGAACGCACATCCACACAAAATAATGCACCACGCATGAATCTCATAACTACGGAAATGTGCCGTGTGAAATACGGAAATTGCAACGTGCTGCGTTTAGCGGCTAAGGTTTGGTTCGAGTTAATAAATATATAAATAAATAAATAACGGCCAACGATCACATACATAGATCCAGGCGTCTAACTAGGATTCCCTGTGTCTAGGGAACCAGGAACTATAAGAACCATGGTCCCACAACACCCAGACACGAAACAAATGCTTGACCTTTTTTCTGTGCACAAACATTTGTCCCGTCGTGGGAATCGAATCCTCAACCTCAGTAGTGTATGAGATTTGAGGCGATCTGCCCAACCACTACACCACAGAAGCTGTCAAGGGTTTGATTTAGGATTCCATGTTGGAATCCTAAATCAAACCTTTAAATGGGTGTTTACAAAATGCATTTTTTTATAATAACTTATGTGTTGGTAAAATTAACCAGGTTTCCCGCATTCTGAACTTGAAAGGTAAGGCTCATTGTCCATTGTTCACCACAATGCCACATGAATCCGCACAAATTTGTTTTGGCCATGTTTTTAACATTTTAACATTGAATGCACTGATGGAAACCGATAACATAAAAAATGTTTTTGTATTTTATGAAACGCAAGCCAAGATAAAAAAAACAAAAGTAAATCGGCTCTCGACTTACGTAGAAACTATTTATTAAGCTGTGTCTCGACGCGGAGACAGTCAATTGGACCACTGCAGAAGAGCCTTTCCCGTGACTTTGGAATATTGTGATGCGGGTTCAAATCCTTTTCATTAGAAGTCTTTACAAACACTTGTAAAAGAAATATCCTAAAAATTAAAAACTAATACAAACGTCTTCACGGGCGACTGATTTTAGAAACTACGTCTTTCAAGAGAGGACCACAGTTATGTCCATTCGTAGTCCATAAATATATTCTCCAGCTGTAACTGGCTGCAGCCGGAAACGTCCGAACTGGATGCAATGAATCCTGGACTGGACTAGTACTTGGCAAGCTAATACCTTTATGAGTTTGTAGACAATCTTAAGAGCAGTACCATAAGTAAAACATGCCTACATATATGTAGTTAGGGTCTCAATGTGCATGGCTAAAATTTAATATATAATAATCGTTAACGTCTTTGTAATTGGTAACCATATAACGTCAGAGATTCCAGCTCTTTAGTAACTACAAGCTCACTATGAAGGCGCTTTGGAATGGTTTTACTCGTGGTACCTACTACCCACTCTCTTATGCGGGAGGTCGTCTGGGTAGGTATCACATCTTTTCCAGTTATTCTGCCGCCAAGCAGTAGTTTGCAAGCATTACTGTGTTCCGGTTTGAAGGGCATTGTAGCCAGCGAAATTCCTGGGCATATGAGACTTAATATATCTGATGTCTCGGGGTGATGAACGCAATGCAGTGCTACGCAGTGCTTTTTATGGTATTAAAAGTTCTGGGTGGTACTGCAATTGTTATGGGCAGGCGTCGCGCTTACTATCAGGCGAACAACTTGCTTGTCTCATTACTCAGTTCCATAAAAAAGAAAATGGTAGGCTTCGGCCGTAGGTATAATACCTGTACTACCCACCGAAAAAAAAAGCCATCAAGCGACTTAGTCGTGTTTCGGGATGATTTTCGGTGAACCATCAAGGAGACGGGTCTGCGCAGTCACTCAACTGCTGTCTTCAAGATCTGTGTTCCTTCTTCGGCTACATCATCGCTTATCATCAGGCGAGATAGTAACCACATCCTATACTTCTAATATTATAAATGCGAAAGTTTGTGAATATGGATGGATGGATGTTCGTTACTCATGGCTGTAAAAATATATTGTAAATTCCCGGATACGATAAAAGCTCTAGGAAAAGATAAAATATTTGAAATTAAACTAAAAACCCTATTATTTAGTAAAAGTTATTATATCTAGTTTAGACGATTTTTTTAAGGATAAACTTTGACGAAAAAAGTAATAATATATCGGTCCGCTTCTACTCATATTGCTATGCCCTAAATTGGGTACATATGTGACTCTGTATTATGATATTTAAGATGCCTGTAACATGTATGATGCAATAAATGATTGAATATGAATATAAACTCTCAATCACGCTAAAACTATCAAAACGATTTTGATGACATTTAGTATGTAGATACCTGAAGTCCTGGAAAAGGAGATAGGATACATTTTCTACCGGAAAAGGTCGGGGGAAACCGCGGCGAGCAACTAGTACGTTGAATGTGGCGCCGCGCCGTCACTATCAGAATATTTTTTTGCTAATCGCACTACCCGAACCACTAAGACATAAAAATGTCTGTATATTTATGTCACCTCAATAGCAAAGGTGATCACGAGTTTCTCGGGCCGGGCTTCGAGCGCAGGCGACAAAGCATCGTAAAGTATTTGCACGTTGACCGTGTAAACTCTCTCAAATAGTGCGTAAAATACGTGTTTACGTCGCCGACCACGTCTGCTTTGAACAACAATGACTGAACAGTACCTTGTGCCTTCATAAATCTGTCCAATTTTGTACTTTGTCGTTGCAAGAAGTTTTATGTTTTTTTGTGTCAATTTACCTAGTGTCAATGGTAGTTACTTTGACAAAGTACTAAAGTGATCAAGTAGACTTTAAATTCAGTTGTACAGGCATAGTTTCACCCGCGGTTTCCCAGGATAAAAAGTAGCCTATGTGCTATTCCAAGTCCTAAAGTACCTACATACTAAATTTCATCAAAATAGGTTTGGTAGTTTTTGCGTGAAAGAGTAACAAACATACATCCATACATTGTTACAAACTTTCGAGTGTATAATATTAGTAGGGTTGAATTTTAAACTTAAGGAATATATAAGTTTTAAAATGCCTAAGTAATAACTTTAACGTTCAATGCTGTCACGAAAATAACATTTCACATTTATAACAATCAACAAGATTACAAATAAGATAAAAATATCTGATGACCTTGGAACAAGACTGGAACCTGTTTGAAAAAAAAGATTTAGATCTCCGTAGAGTGATATTACTTACCTCGTACTTTTAATAATAACAAAATATAGAGATACCAGGTTTTATTATTTAATAGTCAACGCTTTTTAAGTTACTACATAGGTACACGTAGCTGAATCTAACACGAACTAGTTAATGCCAGCGCGCAACGGAAAGAAAAACGTTAAACAACATTTCTGAGCAAAGTGTAGGTACAAATGATCAACGGAAGTAACCGCAATGAGGTACCAAAAATAATATAAAACATTGGAATCTCAGTAAATCTCGTTTGTAACAAAATATCATTAAAAAGACATTCACGTACTTTTAATAACAGAGCGGGTTTCATAACGGCCGCGGCCGGCATCGAAAGATCGAAGAAGCGCTATTCACACGAAAATAATTAGATGGGTCGTGAATCGTGATTAATCATAATGCTACGCCACTATAGTATTTAAGAACAGCGTTTCTTAAACTGATCTAGTCTGGTCTACGGAATTCTGGGGGCCGCACTTAATAAAGTGTGTGAAGCAACCTTGCACACCCTACACTCATACTCTATATTTAGTAGGTAACCTTAATTTTATTATAATAAAATTAGTACTGTAGTTCTCAAAGAACTGGGATCTATTAATCACTCCAGGACTCTCGCGATATCATCGATGACATCAGGCGAGATACTGGCCAAACTTAGATCTAATAAGCGCAAAAAAAAGGTTTGCCCTAGTGCGGGGACCATTAAAAACCATATAATATAGGTATTATGTACTTAAATTAATGTATTTATTGTAATTACTCGTAAATTCTTTTGGCAAATAAAATATTTTGTATTTCTATCATCGCCATTTTGAACGATCACCCGAACACAAATGTCCACTTTCAATTAAAGATATAATAATGTAAGCTTTACGCAATAAAGGAAAAATTTAAGTTCAGAGAAAAAGATTGTGTAACTCTATTATACGCATTAAGCGGCATTATGTGACACGGTACTCTTTGATTTACGTGCTAGTTTTAAATAAAGAGTCTATTTAGACGGCTGACTTTTTGGACCAGACCGATCTTTAATAACACGCATGTGTGCTTGTTAGGTAAACAAAAGATATAGCAATGCACACATTCATAAGATGTGTCGTAAAATAGTTGTGACATGGTTATTTTATTAAACTTCGTGTTGGTACATAACGTGGCGTTACACGGACTAGGATATTAAAAGCTTACTTTGCTACGGTATCCATCATATTCATCATCAGACTGTCACAGTCCATTGCTAGATATAGAACCAATCTCCAATTGCACGCCATCGCCAGTGAGTACGATCAACGGCTACTGTCATGTTGCTTACAACAAAAATGCTAGATACTTTCAAACATGAAAATATTGGGCCTAACTTTTAAAGCAGTGTTACTCCTCTTTCTGTAGCATAGCATGTGCTGTATGGCTTATCGATCTCGCGATTTGCATGTGAGCCAACAATCGCCCTCTATCTCCGCCGGTAATTAGAAACTTGCGACTAACGGTACGCTATTTGTAGGTAACTCGGTACGCAGCACAGAAAAGCTCCGAGGTTATTGGCATCACTGGAACCCGATTTCCATAAGTTACGATGGTCCTTAAAACAATCGACGACGAATTAAGACTACGAGGTAAGTAATATGACTCTACTGAGACCTAAATCTTTTTTTTTCAAGCTCAGTCAAAGGGAATGATTTTGTGGAACCCAATAATGGGAAAATGTGGGATACAACGGCAATAACCTGCTCCGCAATAGTCCGTAGCCGACTTCCGCCATACCTAATAAAACGGCTTTAATTGAGTCTTTTTATTGACTTCGCTCTTTGGCAATAGCGCTATCCGGTAGCTATTAGTTAACTATAAAATATGCGTTCCTTCTCCGGTCGTGCTGAAGTAGTTACCGTGAGTAGTGGAAATGTATTCGGCCTTCGCTATTCTACAATTCTACATTGAACAGGGTTTGTCTATGAATTGAATTTAATAAACGCGTTGATGTCTTTTGTATGAATAAAAATATTTTCACGACGAGCAGATGTCAACGCATTCTAGTTTTGTACTCGTATCAAACATAACTCTGACAAGCCAGATACTTCCTGAGAGATTTGTTGGACGCTGTCGTGCAATGCCACCGGCACGAAGATACCGTATACTTATGGCGAAGTGCTCCTAGTTTATTACATTCGCTAGCCAATAGGTGACTTTGTTGTTATTGCTGGAATGACAATGACCGCGGTGATTGCTGCGAAAGTAATTTCCCGCAACCGTTGTTTGTATCCGATACGAGTCCGAGCGATCAGACCACACCGGGCCCGGTACAACGAACCGCTCCGAACACCTAGCCGTGCTCCTAATCGCTGTAATTGAGCGTTATCTCAAACTAGTTCCGTGAAGCCTGCGCTTGACTGCAAACAAATTAGACTAACTATTACTTACCACTATTATCTGGTACCGCATGCAGTACACCGCACAAAGTCGTCGCGGCGGATGCGGCGGACGCTTCGGGCACTTCATTGCCGCATTCATTGATCTCGGTTTGTGCCGGTTCGAACAGCGTCAAATCTAATCCTTCCATGTCACTTCGAGCGGACGCGCAATCCTCGTCGACACGTCGGTCACAAAAATTCTCCGGTGATTCGACATCCTTAGGGCTCCGGCTACAGACCCCGTCACTTAGCGGATCGCAGCAGCACGTATCAGAGAATGGTTCAAAATCTCTGCAATCAAACTCGCATCGTTCAAAGCTATCACATGTGCACGATGATAAGGCATCCGAGTCGGATCCTTCAAGGAACACATTATTGCTCTGAGCTACGTCTTTTTGTATGACATCAGATTTAGCGGCGATATAAAATGCGTTTGTCGTGTATGGCACTTTCTGGACTTGCAGAGCCAGAGGTTCACTAGAGTACTCATCGTTGGTTTCTGTGAGGATGTCTTCTATTTGAGGTCGGCAGTCTTCGTAGCGGGCGAAGCTGGAAGTGTCGGTGAGGTTGGATGATCTGTCGACGGAGTAGACGTCTGCGTAAGGATCTCCGGAGTCGCTCTGTAGGGTCGGCAGTCGGTAGGGTGAGTGGTGCGAGCGCGCTCCGTGGAAGATCGTGGTGTAGGGGCAGGTGTGGGGTGGACGGCTGCGGTCAGCCCTGCGAGGGTAGCTGGCGGCCAGGGGGTCCCCAGACACAACATCTGGGTTGATGTACGCCTCGCTTGTCGACAGCACGTTGTATCGCCAGTCCGGCATCGCTGACCACAACCATCACTTCATTGATCTTTAAAAACTGTATGTCCTCATCACTATAACATTTCCTGTTGTAAATATTGTATCACAGTTGTTTATATCGGCTGGTGGAATAGCTGTACCGTTGCTACTACGGCCGGTGTCCGCGTCTGTCTTAATCTAAACTGTGCTCTTTTTATGGCGTTCTACTAATATCAGACTGTGAAATGATCATATCTAAATAAAGAGGTGTTTTTCGTTAGAGCTACTAAGCAGTTTGTATTGAAACATATAGGATCATTCTTCACAAAAGATAAGTATAGAAATGGTTTAAGAAGTTACAGTTCTTGATTAATAGGAGTTGCTCATTAATGTTTATTAAAGCCTTACAAAGTAGAAACCTGTAAAACTAGTAAGTACACTAGCACACATTAATTACAGTAGAATTACCATAATTGGTGTAACAGTAAACTGGGTCACAGTAGTAGAACTAACATTCGTCTATAACTTCAAACGTATGCTCATAACATATGTGTAATAATCGTTCGACGCTATTTTATTAGCTGATAAGCGTAATAATATTAAATTGCTCGAAGCACTAATCATAAATAAGGAAATGTGAATTGTTCCAGTTCACGATCTTTTATAAGCTGAGGTCAATGACCTTTTTTATATTGTTTCTCATTTTTATTGTATTACCTAATCGCCAATTTATAAATCATTCTAGAATTTAAAATACCCTGCCTTCGTCGTCCAGGTAGAGCAAATATTGAGTTTCTCTTTTTACAAGCTTTTATTTAACTTGCAATGTTTGGGTCAAATTTGGCAAGTTTAATCAGAACCACTTCCTGTTATCTTGCGGAGTTGAAATTTTGCATACTTGTCGAAGACCGATGATAATGCAATAATATGATGAGAGCAAGGTGATCTGATGATGAAGATAGAAGGTGGAAGTGGAACTAATTGACGGGTAATCGTAAACTATTAGTGTTTGGGCTCATTTAAATCTGCTCGCGGTACCGTTGTTAAGAGATTGTCTTAAAAAAAAATTCGACAAGATCTAAAAATAGAGATATCGCGCTGGCTGATATCAAAGACCAAGACAACTTTGGGTCGCTGAGCCATATGTTTCTAGTAGTTTAAAGGCAACCATAGATATCTTGGTACTTCAGATGACACATTGTAAAGGATTAACGTAATCTACTACCTCTGGGCTACTCAAACCTGGCAACATTTAAGTGCTTATTTATATGCTCGTCCCTCTCTCCTATTCTACCCCCAACCTTATTTAACCGAGTTACGCCAGCTGCTCTCTCTAATAACTAGTTACTAGCTTGTATATCGGTCACTCCTAAAACTAACAGTCAAGTGGACACTAGCTATCATAAAGCTTGATATATCGGAGGGCAGTAAAGTGGTTTGCTGGTAGCTGGTAACTGGTGCAACGGTACTGTCCAGCGGACCCCCGTTACGCGTGGATATTTTGGTCAAGACCATTGGAGAACTTTATTTAAGTTTACTGCGAAGTTAAGCGAACATAATTTTAAGTGTGTAAAACTAAATTATTACCTAGTGATTACCTACTTGTCATTGTTAACAAATATTTTGTTCGTTTAAATATTGCAGCAGACGAACTTTTCAGTTTTATCGATTTTTTATTACACTTTTAACCGACTTAACGAGGAGGAGGTTCTCAATTAGATTGTACTTTTTTGATTTTTTATGTTTGTTACCTCAGAACTCCGTAAGTTCTTAACTGATTTGAATAAATCTGCGCTGTGTTCAGTATAGCTTCAAGGTGGTCCCATATAATTTTCATCAGACTTTGGACTTCGAAGATCATCAGAATTGAAGTCGGTTTTTTGTTATAAAATGTATTATTAGGTCTAGCGCACTCCGCACTGTAGGTACGAAGCTACAAGTACATAGCCGGACACCGACGGCGGGTCGCGCGTCGTTACACGTGCGCGCCAGAAGAGATAAGAGCTATGCGATAGAAAAAGAGGCGCTCTGTAGGTTAATATGACTGGTAGGTATGCAGCGGGAATTGAATTTTATTGCGTCATAGCAAGAGTCGCTATTTGTTTAAATTTCTTTGCGGAGCGATGCTTCTGTCCCTTAGTATTCTGTGGTATTATTTTATCGCGAATTAAATTTATATTTTATGTAACTATCAGTATACGAGCTAACTTCGAGATTAGTTAAAATCATATGAAAATTATTAATTCGTTTCTTATCAAATAATCCATCTCTAGAGCCCATATATTTTTATTTCTCCCCAATGTCTCCTTCAAAATTCTTCGAAAGCTTTCAAAAATTTTAAAATAATATCTTCATAATCGCTTTTTAACATTATAACAGTTTCAGTTAACTGAACAAACTGCTCTACAAAGTGTTTAGAAGCTTTGAGTATTTTTCAATTGCTCTAACATCCAAAAGCAAACCCGTATGAGCTTTATTCGATTAAACGGGGATTGTTACGTAAGTATGTACCATTAATTGATTGTCATATGAGCTTCAGTAGACCCCTCTTGGATCAGAGCACTTCTAAGTCTTGACACACATTGAACGGTTCCAATGTTTTACACGACGCTTACTATTAGTGTTTTCCCTGTGGCCGGTTTTTTATAATCATTATATATTTTTTTTCCAGTTATCCTGCCGCCAAGCAGTAGTGCGCAAGGGTGTGTTCCGGTTTAAAGAGCATTGTAGCCAGCGAAATAACTGGGTATTTAAGACTTAATATCTGATGTCTCGGGGTGATGAACACAATGCAGTACTACGCAGTGCTTTTTAAGTTCTGAGTGGCACAGCAAATATTGTGGGCCGGCGTGGCGCTTACCATCAGGCGAGCGACTTGTTCGTCTCATCACTCAGTTTGCGCTTTGCTTCGACCTTCGTAATGCGAACGGCCAAGGAGTGGAACTCTCTGCCGGCATTTGTGTTTCCGGATAGCTATAATCTGGATGTCTTTAAGACAAGAGTGAACAAGTTTCTTCTAGGCGAGCGTGCTACATCTTCGTCGCATCAACCGCATCGTCACTTAACAACAGGTGAGATAGCGGTCAAACGCAAGCCTATAAATAATTTGAAAAAATATTGGATTACCTGCCGATGCTCCCGTCTTGTCTTACTTGTGATGTTTTTACATCTAGGTTAATATCATCGAGACTATCTCAATGCATTCAGAGAGGATTCGTCGATCGGGATTTGCCGAAGAGACCTTTGCCCAGCAGTGGGTCAGTAAAAATCTAGGTTTAGGAGTTTGATTAGACATGGCTTAAATTTCAAGATAGACAAGATGTCCTTTTAAAGAAGCGAAAGCTTAATCAAGACTCTTTAATGTCATAATATGGTTTTTGTAAATCTAAAACATTTCGACAGAACGGATGAACCCAACGGAATAAGAACTTTCCAAATTTGGAAATTTTAAATTAGGGCCCAGTTTATAAATGACAGAGTTTTGTGGTAACAAACATCGAATGGAGAACCTCCTCCTTTTTTTAAGTGGATTAATAAAATTTGTTAGTAGTTCTTAACTCGTAGTTTTTAAGTATTTATAATAATATGATAAACCACAGCCTTGTTACAGTTGTGTAAAATTGATCACAGACAGATTAATAAATGCTAACCCAATTGTAAGCAAATCGTGAGACCAAAATTTCTAACTGTAGACGCATATTACTATAAGTGAATATGTGTAAGTGAATGAAATTAAAGGTCAATGGCAGTCGTACTCGTCGTGCTTAGAAAATGCAATTATTTTCTATGTACCACGCATAGACTAACCCACTATTACAGAGACGTCAACGTCATCACTATGTTCTTTCAGCCAATCGTCAAACAGAAACGTTGCTGCTGACCAATCACCGAGCCTAAACACCATTCATCGGTATAGAGAACAATCCTAAACACGATCTAAAGTTTATCAAGATTCGTTTCAAGATGAATGCGGCGTCTAATGGTATTTCTTAGTCTATGGTAGGTACTTTGAAATTGTTATAGCGGCTTGATAATAACAGATGGAGTTTCGTGACCACTTTAGTGCTGCACGATCATATAATAAAGCTTTTTTATAAAAATACATTTTGCGGCTTTTACCTCGGAAACTGTCGGTAATGGGGGTCAAGTACCTAAAACCATGGTTCACTTCCTGCTGATGAGATCTCGTCGTGATGGGAAATATCCACAAAGTCATTAACAAAAGATTTAAATAAAACGGTTTTTAAATTTAGAATGATTTAAGTAAGTGCTGTAACCCTGGGAATGAAAGGTATAGAAACCTCATCGTATAAGTTGAAAAATGACGAAATAGGGTGGGATGTAAATTGTAATGTAACCTACCTTTATAATTTGCTGAGTGAGGGGAAAGTTTTCTTTGCATTACTTGTTCTAAGTAATTTTCCTTTTAATAACGATATAAACGCCAAGTTATCTATTCTATTTAGTTACATCCGTGTTTGGTCCATTTTACACAAATTGCGTAATAGGAAAAAACTCTATCAAAAGATTGAATGCAAAAAAAACGACAACAACAATGGGTCCTAACATTGAAAATTGTAAAACGTAGGCACGTGCCACAATTTTTACTGTGCCGACATGACTGCGGCGACACAAAAACATCAGCCGACCACGGTCAATGGACGGAAATTACCAGCTATTTCTAAAGTACCACCATGCTGTAGGACTACATCTACTCATAAAAGTATGGAGAAAGTATCTGTCTGTCTTTTTTTTTTTGCTATAGTTTCAAGAACCATAATTATAATAAATGAATCGTAGAGGCAATTAATTAGCTCTTCTGCATTAGGCTGCCTTTCCTAAATATTCAACCGCAAAGCAGTAGTGTGCAATTCTGTGTTCCGGTTTGAATAGCATTTTAACAAGCGAAATTTCTGGGCATTATGAGACTATTTTGAGCCTCAGGGTGACAAGCGCATAGCCGTGCTATGCAGGATTTTGCAAGACAAGGGATTCTGGGTGGCACCGCTATTGTTTTGGGCAGGCGTGTTGCTTACCATAAGGCGAACGACCTGTTCTTCTCGCCACTAGAAAGTAGCTTGCCAAATATTCGAAATATAGGCAACACAAAAAATTGGACACAAATTACATTTTTAATTTACGACCTAAAATTCGATATTCAATTATTTACAAGCTTTTAATTAACTTGCAATGTATGTGTATGTTTGTCCGGGTGGAATTTTGCAAGCTGAATTAGAACTACTTCCTCATATCTTACGGATTTTGCATACTTGTCAAAGCCCGATGACAATGCAATATTATGGTGACAGCCAGGTGATCTGATGATGGAGACGGAAGGTGGGTAAGGGAACTCCATGACGGATAATCGTGTACTACTTCTGTTTGGGCTCATTTTAATCTGCGTGCGGTTCCGATTACGAATTTGTTAAAAGCTTGTCGTGAAATAAATATTTTTCAACAAAAAACTTATTTGTGATGATTTTGTGAGAGCTCTGGATCCCGAAAAAAAATGTCCAAACAAGCAAAATAAAGATGAGCATGAAACTAGTACGTAAACAAAACATGCCATAAAGAACAATGATAAAAATGTAAAACAGTTAACAGTACCACTTAGATATCACGATAGATTATATTACCTACTTATTATGTAGCTACGAACTATGGGAGCTTGACTTGTCCGAGATTTAAATGTACAATGCTAATTATAATACATTAACTTAAGACTATTGGTTAGGATGCAAGAGGCGAAAAGATCAGATAGAAACGCCGCTTGAGCATCGTGCATGGAAGCGCAGACTCATAAATAAACGTCAGTCATTAAGTAAACTTGATCGATATTTATCTCTATCATTGAGAGTCTCAATTTGATACATTGGCAATTATGACTTTTGCAGTAGACTAGTAGAGTTTTTAGTATTACATAACTTCGGATTAGATATTACACCAAACTTAACGACTCCTTGAAAATATGTATAAGTAAGTACAACAGGAATATACTGTATAAAAACACTAAGCTTAAAAATTTGTCTGACTGGCTAAATGGGAGAAGGCACTTGTCCTCAAAACACAGCGTCAAACGTATATAATAGTTAGTTTTCTTTGGTCAAACTAAGTAGAGAACCGGAGGTTTCAAAATTAAGATTGTGATATTTATAAATCATCTAATATGTCAATAAATATATATTTTTTTGTTTTTGTTATGTTTACTGGACTGAGTCGATACAATAATGTAAAATTTAACGCTTTAAGTTTAAAGCTTTGGAGTGGTAGGCTCTGGCCGTGGTTGTAATACCACCCACCGAACAAAGCCATGCCGTCAAGCGACCTAGTCGTGTTTCGGGATGATGTTCGGTGAACCATCGGGGAGACGGGACTGAGCAGCCGCTCAACTGCCGTCTCTCTCTAGATCTATGTGCTCCATCTTAGGCCACATCATCGCTTCACATCAGACGAGATAGTGGCCAAACATAGATCTGGATGTGGATCTATTAGGCGTAAAAAAAAAGCTTTTAGTTTTAAATAATATGAATTTAATAAATATTTTAAGAAGCTGCAGGTGACAAAAGGGCTGGCTCGTTCCTGGCTCAAAGATTAGCTTTAGCCATTCAACGCGGGAATGCAGCCAGCGTTCTTGGCGCCTTGCCGCATGGGGGTTATTCCCAAAGTACTCCATTCTTTTGTTCCAAGAAGATAAGAATCCCATACATTAATTCTCAAATTACTCCAAAGAAATATTAGTATTTTTTTTAAGTTGCATTTTACTCCACGTGTAGCTGGTTTTATTCTCAAAATACTCCAGTGATTTTTCAACATCAAATACCTAACTACTCCATCTAGATATTATAAAATTAACAGTTTATTTTCAGTTTCATTCTACTCCATGAGATGTTGAAAAGGTACAGTCAGTCACAGTATTTATAAGCACTGTACTAAAATAATGCAGACGATTTTTTTTTATTGTCATAGATGTTTACGTCTGTAGTAATTGGAGTAAACCTCGTCACACCACATATTTTTATTGCATTATATATTACCTATTTATTAAAACGAGTGTGAAAGAACCAGTTCAAAAGTCAAGCTGGAAAGTAGTGTTGCTATCACTAGCGCCGCCAGTATCGGTTCACACGCATAGCGCGATCAATGTGTTTAGAGAGAGAGGAGAGTAGAGTATTGTTTATCTATGTTTAAGTAAGGTGCAATTCACTTGCCTTTTTTGTAATAAGCGGATTATGGTCATTATATACATCAAGGTTAATTGGTCAGTTGAATTCACGGGACAGAGTGCTATAAGTATCGAAGTCCCGGAGGGCAGAAGAATTTTAAAACGAAGTCAAATCTGTTTCATGGACGGAATCTTTTGGAGTTGTCCCATGCCGTTTCATCAGATCTATTCGATACATGTGGACGTGGGTAGCAATGAGAGTCAAACTCTAACATGTCCAGTTGAGTTTATTCTTCTACCCAATAAAGAGCAAACATACATATGAAGTTAAATAAATAAATAAATGCTCTGAGCAAAACATTTCCCAATGCCATAACCAAAGGATGCAAATTTCCACTTCAAACAGGCAATATCATAGAACACACTCCTGCTGTAAACAGAAGCCGACACTCTACAAACAGGGACCTGAAACAAGCTTTGATTTTATTTAGATTGGTACATTTCTAGAATATTATTGTAAAATTAGGGCTAGAAAGAGACTTATTGTTTTTATTATTCAAGTTTGATGTATTTTATTATTTTAGGTAAGTTCTCATAGGTTTTTTTAAATATCCTGTTAATTTAACTTTTAATCCAGATAAACAATTATTTTTCAAAATATTGTGGTTGATTTATTCAAAATTATATTTAATCTAATATATATAATGTAACTTATATTAATAAATATAAACAATTACAAACCAGTTACTGTATTTTATTCAAACTTCCTCGTGGTTAAATATATTTTTATAAACAGTTTTGCACCTGACTGTACGTCAACTATCTTTTGGAGTAGGATGCAGCATAAAACAGTTTTTTTTAATTAATAATCATTAAACAGAAATGGTTGGAGAACGAATATACGGTTTATGAACTCATTATACTACAACTTATTACCTAAACAACCCTTTTGAAACTAGTAGTGTGGAGTACTTTGAGAACATTTTTATATTCTCATGGAGAAGAATGAAACTAAAATTATAAAATATATTTTTGATATTTTTTTCGTGGAGTAGTTTGAGAAAATTTCTTGGAGTACTTTGGGAATAAGCCCCGCATGGTCACCACTTGTATATAAATTTCTAGTTGTACATAGTTTAGTATCTTTCTAATTTCTTTTTTTTTGTGACAATTGTAAATTTCTTCAATAAATAAATATTTTTGTGTCAGCTAAACTTTCAAGCAGTGGCATGCTAAATATTGGTCGTAAGCTAAATATGAGTTATCCAACCAAAACACATAACAGCGTAACTGTGTTTTCAATGTTTTCTTGCTAAATGTTGCATGTATCTTATTATTTAAAGACAATGTAACGCAAATATATCTTTTTTTATATACGTGGTAAGCAACACTTCTCTCTTTTCAACCAACTTCAAAAAAGGAGAAGGTTCTCTATTCGACGGTATGTTTTTTGTATGTTTGTTACGCGATTCATCATCATCAGCCCATCACGTTCCCACTGCTGGGGCACGGGCCTTCTCTCATAGAGAGAGTATGGGCCATAAAGCACCACGCTGGCCCAGTGCGGGTTGGTGGATGTCACATGTCCTTGGATTTTTGTGATTAATTCTTGGATATGCCGGTTTTCTCACGATGTTTTCCTTCACCGTTTTTAGAGCAAGCGTTAAATCCGCACATAACTTAAGAAAGTCAGTGGTGCGGGGCGAGTGGAATTCGAACTCGGGTGCGTCGGATCGAAAGTCGCACGTGCTCCCACTGAGCCACACTCGCTCTCGAGTTACGCGATTACTCCACCAATTTTATTATGAATTGATTTTGATGATTCTTTTTTGTTTAGCAGGTACTTCAGAGGTGGTCCCATCTGAATTTTATCGAAAATGATTCAGCACTTTTTGAAAAATATAACAACTACAATAAATAGTAGTAGTAAACTTTAGTTTTGAAGTCAGTTCTTGTTTTTTTTTCTAAAAATTAATTATTATAATACAAGTAGACGACTCAGTGCGTATATGTACATTGTATCGACCAAACTCATGTTGTTTTCCAATAATATTGTGACAAAAATAATAAATCATCGGTACATTATTCTTTTGTGTAACACTTAGAAATAGCTAACGCTAAATCATTTCTTTTCTAGCAAAGCCAGCTTTGCTATTAAACAAATTTTCTGGGATATGAAGAGCAAAGCTGGGAAAATAAGAGCTAAAACTAAAAACATATATTTTTATTATGGATATATATATATATATATACACATATATATATAATATAATATAATATAATATATATATAATATAAAAATATATATAATTTGTAAATATATTTTGTATATAAAAATATATTTACAAATTATATATATTTTTATATTGACTGGCGGTAGGTTTCCCCTATGCGAGAGGCCGTCTGGGTGGGTACCACCGCTTTGCCAGTTATTCAGCTGCCAAGCAGTAGTGCGCAATCATTACTGTGTTCCGGTTTAAAGGGCATTGTAGTCAGTAAAATTACTGTGCATTATGAGTCTCAACAGCTAATTGTCTCAGGTTGACGAGCGCAATGCAGCGCCGCGCAGGATTTTGCAAAACAAAGTTCTGGGTGGTGCTGTTATTGTTATGGGGAGGCGTATTGCTTACCATCAGGCAAACGACCAGCTCGTCTTGTCATTCAGTTACATAAAAAAAAACCGCCGCGCCTCCTCAAATGTACCTAGATTTATATTTATTAATTTAAATGAGAAGAAGTCAGCAGTGGGTGGACACGGGCTGAAATAATGATGACGATGATTAAGAATTTAAATGAAATGAACCCGAGATGTGTTATTACTTATGTCCAACATTACTATTCCCTTAGTACACTCTCGCTAAAGGTTGTTTATTTTTAAACACGCTTTCGAAGCTTGACCACGCGCATTAACAATGCATGTACATAATTAAATTTTACTACAATACACTTTGTTGTAACATTAAACGCACTAGCGAGAATACAGCTTCAACATTCATTAGAAAATCATAGCATGTAATTACTGTGCTGTGAAATGTTACGACTGTGTTGCATGTCTTGTACAAAAGAGAGGAACAACTTAAGATCTTCTTATTTTCGATTGATAATTTATCTTCTCTATGTACTTCGTAAGTTAAATGAAATGAAATTGTTTTCCAGACTGAAATCCATTATAATTATTACACATTAAATATCTAATAATAATTATATAATATAAAATAAAATAAAATGATTAAGAAGGACTATATAATCCTTAAAGTACTTTTTCGAACAGAAAACAATCGTATAGGATGACAAACAAAACATCGATCCTGGTAAATGACTTTTGCTTTACAACGCATTTAAGTTCTACATTCTGTGGTTACACCATAACTTTTGTAAGGAAACGTACAGTAAAATTAGTTAATTAATAATGTCCGACCACACGGATATAGTGAGAAGACTCAAAAGAACTAAGCCGTTTGAGTTAGTGTAGTGCTAGTGCTAGTGGATTAGTGTAATGTAGCAATTGTTACCCAGAAAGAACACATGAACAAAGTGTCTTCGCCTTAACACCTTATAGAGACAATAAGATAAGTGTTTATGGACACATTCTTAGTATTAAGCTATGTATCAATTTAAATTCAATTTAAATTACTTATTAGCCTAATCATATGGCTAGATTGTAATAAAAATAGGAAGCAGCGTTATGTATGATGCTACCTAGAATAAAGAAAAAATAAAATAATAATGTCCGTCAATATAGGCCTCACAACAACTAAACGTCAATTAAACACCAGTAATTGTATTTGTCTACACATATAATAAATTCTGTGCTAACAGCCAGGTGTAATATCAAAGAAAACTAAATATTACTAATACATTCATACATACGACACGAAAATATTGACATTATGGCGAAAGTTAGCCCCGATACCTCGGAAAAGCTCCCCCGAGACTCGGACGTGGACGTGAATCGTGCACTGGCCTGACTTTTATCACGAACAATTTACCGAATACCGAACATTATCATGAACAATTTATCGAATTAATGAATTTAATGTTTAGTAAAATCATAACCCGATTTAATGGACTCATTTATCAAAATGTGTAAGTACTTATGTTAGAAATACCTATACTGAAAATTAGGTGTTGGTTATTCTCTCAAGTTTATTAGTAGTTTATGAACTACACTGGTTGTAGAGGTGAAGTTTTAAGCAATTGTTTATACAGGGTTCTTGGTCTACTAGTCTCGCTGAAGTTAACTGAAGTTAACTCGGTGATCGATACAGTAAACGTACGACATCTTAATTCCTAATAGACGGAATTAATTACAACCTAATCCTCGTACTACATTCGCATCTGCGTCCAAAGTGGCTAATAATGTTGAACTTGGATTGGACTAGTGCGCGAAGTCCCCATAATCATAATCTCAGCGGCAAGAGGTCGATATTGAGGATTATAAACCAGGTTTATTGTTGCCATCCGATGGCTCCTAGCAACGGTGATCGATATATTATAGAGAAATATGATCGCTATAGCCTACGCAATATAAACGCCTATAATCACAGTTTTCAGTTAAAGAAGTAGAAACATTTGTTCTTAATGTGACATATAGAATATTTTAGAGAACGTTTTAGAAGTCTTACGAGCTGACAAGATTTACAAAGAACAACTTTGATAGATGACAATATAAAAGTTTACTAGCGCAGCATTTCATAAGCTATAAGCTGCATTTCTAACTTTATAACTTGTCAAGTCTCGATGTTAAAGTTATAAAACGTATAATACGTAGTATATGTATGTATTATATCAATATTCAGATGTTCCCTTCACATGCGAGCTTTCAATAAAACCGATGGGCAATAAGGCACGAATTTATCGACTATCAGACACCGACCGAAGTAAACATAAACAAAACAAATGAAACCACACTGTTTGGGAACTCCAAGTTTCTTTTCAGCACTGCACTTGACACTGATCACAGCAGTCACTTTCGGGTTGACACTATCGATGCGTCAGAAAACAATTGACGGTTTAGTTCGAATCGAATGTTTCGATGATTCGTTTGGTCGATGACGCGCGGTAGGTGCGCGTGGCGGATCGCGCTCGAGCCGACTGACTCCGAGCTTGCCAGTTGCCAGCGTGCGCTCCCCGATACCACCGTGCCGTACTAACTACCGGCTAATCTGCCACCAGCACCCGAGAGCTCATCTGTTCGCAGCTGGCCGTGGTCGCTCGCCGTCAACGAACTAACCGTTACGAACATATCACAAACATATCCCGCTTCATATTCATGAAGTATTAACGACAAAAGTATCTGCATTCAAATCTTGCAATCAAAACTACTCGTCTGTCGTCACCGCGCTTTTAAACTGGTTTTACACGCCTAGATACACAATCGGCTATTCACTATGAACGGGGGCACAAATCCATTACTATTTTTTATCTGAGGGGTTCATTCATTGTATTTATAGGATGAGGGCTGCTTACGCGTCATTGTCAGTAGCGGTTCATAGAAGAAATTGTTCGAGATAGCCGAACAATGTGGTGCTAGAGTCGACATAAAATCGCTCTTTCGCACATAAACGTTACCTTATCACAGGTCCTGAATGGTAACCGGTTCGGTTGATAAACCTATTTGCATTTTGTAGCCACCATTCCACTTGGATTCAGCGAGTCAGCCACAGGCTGCTTAACTCGAGATAAAAATAGAATAAATGAAGAAATTGCTATCGGTGCTAATAATTTTATCTCGTCGCAAATGCGCAAGGAAATGGTATTGTGCGTTTGCTTAAATGGACTTAATTGAAACGTCAAAGGTCTCAATCGTCCGTTTATAGCCGCAACGAACACTAGTGGCCCTAAAGTCTGCGGTCTGTCGTTGCTCTACATTTAGCATGATTTGACCAATTTTGTATATAAATCGTGACCAGGTTGCAATTAATAAACGTAGCATAGGTGTGCCTACATGGATAAGTTGACTGCTGATATTTGCTGCCTGATTTTCATAATAGTTTTGTGTGCGTGAGGTGTGAGGGCTACTCTGATTAAAATCCTTGAAAATATACTTAGGGTTATTTTTTTTAAATTAAATATTGTGAATATTTATTTACAGAACCAATTTACAATTATGTACAAATATATAGAATGATAAAAAACTAAACTAACCTACAACAAAATTAAAAAATGACATTAAATATTTATTTAAATCATCCTTCAAGCCTTGCATAGCCTTACATAGGTAAATAAGGTAACATCTAACAGCTTATTAATTACTACATGGATTCAGTAATCATTCTAAAAGAATTGTGAAAGTTGAAATGCGATTTTGTGAAAATCAAATAAGCGAGTAATGAGCTGAACACTTGAGCCCTTAGTTCTCACATAGAGGATTGAGGACCCACCTATATTTGACTTTCACAAAATATTATTCCAACTTTCACAATTATTTTAGAATGTTCACTGAATTCTAAGTATACTTTGAAATATTTTAATCAGGGTGGCCCTCACACCACACTCACACATACAGAGTTTGAAACTGCAGAATAAAATAGTTTTGCTTGCCGTTATCAGCGTTGCAGAATCAACAATGTTGGTAAGATAACTTATTCGCTTGTAAAGTTTTAGAGTGGCTTTAACTAACTTTTCGACCCCAAAAATAAAAATAGTTTAACGAACTTAAATTAGAACAAACTTTACCAGCTTAAGCTTAAGATTTCTCTGTCAAAAGTGAGAGTCCTTATTTTTTCTACTATTATGACGCCAAATCAAATCTAGTCTATAACTGAGTATCATACAATTCGGAGCTCATGTTTTTCCACGCGATTTTGTCGATATTATAGCAGCCCTGTAGAAGCCATAGAAGTTGGCAACTCACGTTCAATACCGAATGGCGTGACGCGAAGGCTTCTATTTGACTCTACTTTGATTATATTATCAATCGTAATTAATTTCAGCTTAATCCCACTTAAAGAGCTTCTCCAACATGCCGATTCCTTATCTTGTGCCAGTCTTGTACCAATAGGTCATCACCACCACTAGTTTATGTATTTTTGATTTTATTTCAGGCATTAAATACCTTAGAGACTAACATATAACACATGTTAAATTAATAAAACTCTAAACTAAGATTTAGGGAATTGCAATGGCCGCTTCGCATCCCTGTAGTATCATTCTATAGAAAAAAATTCGCACAAACATAAATTCTGTCCCCTTACTAGGATTCCCTATATCTAGGCAACTAGGAACTACGAGGACCATGGTCCCACAATACCCAGACACGAAACAAATGCTTGCGCTTATTTTTATTCTGCGCACTAACATTTGTCCAGTCGCAGGAATCGAACCCGCAACCTCAATGGTGTATGTGATTGAGCTAACCTGTCCAACCCATACACCATAGAGGCTGTAATTATTATGTCATCTGTATTCTGTGCTTACGTCATCGAAACATCTCGCTATAATAGCGGTTTTCTGATTTTCTATACTTACCTACTCTTTGTGTCTTACCTATTCATAAATGCTGTTATATTTATAAAGGTAAATTATAAAGCGATTTTCTCCATTCTCACGGGAAGCGAACTGTTTGCGGGCAGTACGTAAACATGTGTAACTCTACCTCGCAGTGATCCGTCGCTCAGTCAATATTGAAACTGAGACCTCCTAAGTAAACGTTTTGATATACATATTTATATATGGATTTCTCCCCTGTTACTTTTCGCTTACGATTTAAACATAAGCCATAATCTAAGGTAACTTTAGACTTCGAGGACGTCGGGGAGACGGGACTGAGCAGCCGCTCAACTGCCGTCTCTCTCTAGATCTATGTGCTCCATCTTAGGCCACATCATCGCTTCACATCCGGCGAGATAGTGGTCAAACATAGATCTATTAAGCGTAAAAAAAGACATTATGTTTTTGTAGGAACATGCTCCTCGTAGTTCTTGGTCTCTAGATACAGGGGTACTATAAGGTCTATAAGTTCATACCTACCCAATAAGTTAATAGTCCCCTTTCCATCATAGGACAACCAGACGCACAGCTACGCGACATCCATATATGGTGGACATCCCTCCTGTACGAACAAAACGTTTTTCTATCACGTTCATCATACGAACAGCCAAGGAGTGGAACGTATTGCCAACGTCTGTGTTTCCTGACAACTACCTACAATCTAGGAGTCTTCAAATTGAGAGTGAACAGGTATCTTCTAGGCAAAAGTGTTACATCTTAGATCATCGCTTACCATCAGGTGAGATAGTGGTCAAACACAAACTTATAAGTAGTAAAAAAAGATAATCCTAGTTAGGACCCAAGATCTATGTCTGTGATCATCATCATCATCATCAGCCTGTCACAGTCTACAGATGAACATAGTGGGCCTCTCCAACTGCACGTTACTGGGCATGATCCCCGGCTACTCTCAACCAGCTTCTATCAGGCACCCAGCAAAAATCGTCGGCCCACCTCGCTTGAGCTAATCTGTAGTCTTTACTCAAGGACACTACTTACCCCAGCGGTTATCGGTTCTGCGGCTAATATAAATAAAAAATAAATAAATAAATAACGCCCAATGATCACATACATAGATCCTGGCCCCTAACTAGGATTCCCTGTATCTAGAGAACCAGGAACTATGAGGACCATGGTCCCACAACACCCAGACACGAAACAAATGCTTGCGCTTTTTTTTCTGTTTACAAACATTTGTCCCGTCGCGGGAATCGAACCCGCAACCTCAGTGGTGTATGAGATTTGAGCCAACCTGCCCAACCACTGCACCACAGAGGCTGTCAAAAATATGGCCGGCCCACTGCCACTGCTGCCTAATCCTGCGTGTGCTATGTCGGTGACTTTAGTTCTCTGTCGAATCACTTCGTTCTGAATACGATCGCTCAGAGAAACTCCAAGCAAAGCTCTTTCCATAGCCCGCATGTATGTGATCGTAGTATAATAATCAGTGGCGTAGTTAAAAAGGCCATAACAAATTACTTTATAGATTTAGCGTTAATAAAACTTTTTAAGCAAGTAAGAAGTGAAGGAACCTCTAAGTCCTTGCATAGGTAGGTACTTATGCCAATTTTATAAAATTTAAATAACTCGCATTCAATACATTTTCAAAAAAAGATTTATATTTTGAAGAAAAGAAATCATCTCGTATTGCTGAAATTCAAACGCATAGAAATTCTTAGATGTATGGAGGTGCCGATTGTTCTTTTGTCAAAATGTTGTCTTGTTCGATGCTCTAGCTAGGTAATTAAAGGCAATATAGGCTCAAACAATGACACCCACGTGTGATCAAGCGCTTTACACTTTACAAATCAAATCTCGGGGTCGTCGGCCTTACTTATTCGCAGGACGATATTTAAAATAGGTACTTTTAGTCATAGCGATTCACCATGTGGTTGGCACATTTATAGCTTGTGACATAAGGACATCAAGGGTCGACTTAAAATTGAAATTGAGGTCATCTAAAAGTATATATAATGAATATTGGGCAACGGATTTTTAAGCTAACTTGTAGAGCATATGCTTTGTATGGCGTCGTTGTTTTTAAATACGCCATCTAGCGTTGAGTAGAATAACTGTAGCTATGTGTACTAGCGCCATCTAGCGACGACATTATGAACTCAATACTGGGACAGCCTGTAAGATGCGTAACTACATAGTTAAACTTCTCAACAATAGATGTCGCCACCTTGACTACAAATTTAAAATTCATTATACTAGGTATTATAATATCGATATTTACTTTTACTTATCCATCTTGCAATGCTTTCTTTGACTTCGCAATATATAAAATTCAATGTTGGGCAACAAAATTGGAAATACCTATGCCCGAACTAAAACCGTAGTAAATAGCGCTGCATTAGCAGAATATGTATGTACTTCATCATTCATACCTAGAATATACCCACATAATATAGTTTGCGCATTATTTACTTAGTTTAAAATTGTAGGTGGGGTAATCCAGGTCAAACCCTTTGGACATGGGTATTGTTATATATAATGACATAATAATAGAAAATTTGTGATGTTACAGCTATTTTTAGAAGTTTCGTTATGTAGTGTTGACATTTACCTGCCCACCTTTAACGTGGATTAACGCCACTGAAAATTTGTGTCAAGAGCTTATCACCGTATAAATTAAATTACAACACTTACACGGATTGATACAATCTGAGGAGTAGTTAAATGACTAAGCTATGGCTCAACGTGCGGCCACAGCCCAAAACGTGCGTGATGAATCTTAATGACGAGAGAATCTATGCTCATCGTGTCGCAGTGAATATATCAAGGAACATATACGAATATATTCATTTTTAGCATGAGTGAACAGTTGAACGGTTTCTGAGAAATACAGGCCAATTCATGCTAAACAAACAAAAGAAAACAAAAGGTAGGCGTACCGGCGGGCGGCGGTTTCTTTACACCTTTGCTTTTTTATCGCGCCGACTCAGTTTCCTCGAGATTAACCACAAAGTTACAATTCGAAGAATACCAGACACCAGAGAAAGTGGAAATTGGAAAGGCTACTAAAAATGCTACATTCAACGTTTAGTTTAAAGAATACAATTGTAGGGCAGACCAAAAGGTAGCGGGCAAAGGGATATAATTAATATAATTCTAGAAAAATCGGAGGTGAGGGTCGCCTCTACAGAACATTATAAATATATGAACAGTAATAAAAATAAATAAATACGCCCAACGATCACATACATAGACCCTGCCCCCTAACTAGGGTTCCCTGTAGGTATCTTATATCCTTGTACGGAACGAGGACCGAAGGTCCTCGTTCCGTACAACACCCAGACAGAAAACAAATACTTTGTGCTTTGTTTTCGTTTGCACAAACTTCGCGTCGCGGGAATCAAACCCGCAACCGCCAGTAGTATATGAGATTTGAGCCAACCTACCCAACGACTACACCACAGAGGTTGTATACTGCGAGCTGGCGAGTAAACTATTCTAAGCCTCTTTGATATAAACCCTATTTCATAGAGTAGGTACCTAATTACCTATTAGTAATTGGGTAATGCTAATGGGTTTATAAATACGGTTGGCCTCAGAATTAAGCGTTCTAATTCTATATGGTTGGTTTTTATCCTTCCTTAAAAATCCAGCGATGGCTTGGTAGCTGCCTATTTATGTTAATTTAGAGTTGAAGTTTTTTCATGTGTACTGGATACTTCCTAAAACACGTTCACATAAGTAGGCACCATGAAACAGACCGTTAGGATGAGGTCACACTGCCACAGTGGAGTTTTAGTGCTTAACCTACTGCTTAGTAACGTGATGACGTCCGGCGTGATGGAACATCCTTCCTCGGTCTACGTCCACCCAGGATGTGATATGCGGGACAAGGACTCAGAATGTGTCGACCCTTTTCTAGTAAACGTTCCGCCACTTCGTACAAAGCGTTTTGGTTTCACGTTTATAGTGCGTACTGCTAAGGAATGGAACTCCTTGCCGCCTTCTCTGTTTCCTGATAACTACAATCTAGGTAACTTCAAGGCCAAAGTGAATAGGTATCTTCTAGATCTACGTGCTCCATTTTCGGAAACATCGTCACTTAACATCAGGCGAGATGGTGGTCGAACGTAGATCTATCCAATTGAAATAAAATACTCGTCACGTTAGCGTGTTTGCAAATCATGACAAAATGGTTTTTAGCCGAAGGCTTTGATTTCAAATTCTTAAGCGTTTTTGTAACGTTCAAAATTTGCTCAATTAGGTAGAACATTGTTGATTGCGTCATAATAGCAGAATATCTGTTACCTATTTATGTTTTAAAGGCAAAACTGCAAATTGCGAATACAATTTTGTGTAAATAAAGTTATATAAATATATCTAGCATGAAATGATGATATATCTATTTATTAGATACAAATATATTAGATTCTAATATATTTAGAAATACATCTATATACTTATTATATAGTCAGTAGTAGTCTTTTTAGACAAATATTACAAGCGTTGTGTTTTTCTTCCAAATAATATATCTGTATATTTCAATAATTTATTTTCCTGCTTTAACCTGCTTCGAAGAATTAAGAATTTTGATCAATGACTTAGGTACATATACTTAGTTAAGTTAATAATGAGTTTTTTCATAAAACTCTGATTCTATTTGGACTATTGATTCTTAAACTAACGCTAATTGCAGTCGATGACTAGATGAGATACCTAACTACATTTTAATAGTTTTAACACAGCGAACCATCTTTAATACAGTAACGAACTCAAAGGAACAATATAATTAATCGAAATCCATCTTCAATACTATACTTTTTAAGTATAGTACTGTTCTTTAATAATATAACGGATGAATAATAATATTAGGCGTGCATCCTTTGTGAGCGTCACGCAATTCGTCTTGAATACAGAAACGGTGCCTCCATTCAAATTGGTGTGAAACAGCCTTCGTTGACCCCGGCAGTTTCGACATTCGCGACCGCAAGCCTCGTCTCTACCCAACATCCATATATTAATATTTAAAACTATTGACCAAGCGGTTCCATTCTTCGTTATTCTAATTTCCCTCGGGTTCTCTGCTCTACCCCGGGAGCTCTAGCATGAAATGATGAAGATGACTGGAGTTTTAGTATAAGGATGATGAATAAACGCAGACAGGGGCGAGCGGGAAGGCGGGAGACACCTTTGTAACCTTATGAGCAAAAGATTTTTATAATACTGTGATAAAAGTATAGGCACACCCACGCGCTTACTAGAATTAACTTTGAGCTTGAAAACTGAAAACTACAATCATAGGTAGGATATACAAAACGTATATACCTTTTTAATTATATTCTTTCTAAACTATATCTGCCACTCGCGACTTGTCTCTTCCTTTATTGGGGATTTTGTGTTACTCCGGAAGTCCGGATTATAGTCAACCACTACACCTTGACCGGTTGTTGACTCACTGAGTTGTCCAAATATTAAGTGTTTGCTATTAAGTTCCACTTCGTTATTGAATTGATAAACATACAGATCACACATAGCCCGCACATAGGTTGTTGCAAGTTTGTGCCATAGAGACCTATATGCTCTGGGATGTAATAAGGTCACGAGGAGGTAATAAAAAAAGTATAGGTTCTTTATTTACTGCAAAAATAAGTAGCATCTTTTGTTTGGGTTGTACCTACTATTAATTATTATTTTAAGTCTGTGGTTTGAGTAAGAGTACTTACCTATCTACTCGTATAATATGTAGGTCCATGTATTGTTTAAGTTTTTGTTTGGTGCTTTCTTTTCGAACAATATTTTGAACATTTTAGTCTACAAATCTATGCAGTCTTCGGTGCATATTCAATATGATTCAAACTTTGAAGAGCTATGTGAACTTTGAATTGCTACATATGTAATTTTTTATTGTTATGTGGGTACTAAACTGTACTACGTCAGGTCAATCCTTTCCGAATCATTGATAATAATAATAATATATATATTAACGCCCAACGATCACATACATAGATCCTGACCCCTAACTAGGATTCCCTGTATCTAGGGAACCAGGAACTATGAGGACTATGGTCCCACAACACCCAGACACGAAACAAATGCTTGCGGTTTTTTTTCTGTGCACAAACATTTGTCCCGTCGCGGGAATCGAACCCGCAACCTCAGTGGTGTATGAGATTTGAGCCAACCTGCCCAACCACTGCACCACAGAGGCTGTCAAAAATATGGCCGGCCCACTGCCACTGCTGCCTAATCCTGCGTGAGCTATGTCGGTGACTTTAGTTCTCTGCTACCTCAATGATGTATGAGATTTGAGCCAACCTGCTCAACCACTACACAGAAGCTGTCACTGATGTTACATTTTGATTGGCAATCGCAAATCAGGAATCCGTGGAAGTGTTTCCCTTATCTAGACTCAAAAAATAGACGACAGAGTGGTACTAAATCTATATAAAAAGCTTTTTAATCTCACGGTAAAGACGTAAGTATCCCTTCCTCATACATTTTCCGGATTGCTTGTATTGATTACAATCGCGAGCCGGCCGGGAAGCCGTAGTAATAGTAAGTCATTTCCTATTGTTGACACAGCGAAATCCGGGTTTGGTGGGTATGGTGTTCGTGGATTTATATTGAATCAATATTCAATCCCACCCCAAGTTCTGTTTAGGGTATTATTGAATTGGAGTTATTGAATGATTGAAGAACTGTTGTGTCAACTTTAGTTGAAAAATAACAATATTTTTTGCCGTACTCCGGCTTCTAGTCACGTTTACGTTAAATATGTATGTACATTTCGAATTTAATGTAGCAAGAAAAAATCATGGTTCCACTGGAGTCTCATTTGAAAATAGTCAATAAATTATTCCCTCGCTCACCTATCTCTTTATAATCCCCTGTGGTGTGGAGATTGTGAAGAAGGAAGTTGGGAAACTTTTTCAATCAGTCCTGAAATACTTTGAAACTTGGATAGAATGAACTTAAGACGTATTATGCGCAAGATGACAAATATATATATATATATATATATTTTCTTTTTAAGTCCCTATATCCCTATGTATGCGTAAATCTTTAAAACTACGCAACGGATTTTGATGCGGTTTTTTTTAATAGATAGAGTGATTGAAGAGAAAGGTTTATATGTATAATAACCGTGCGAAGCCGGGGCGGGTCGCTAGTATCTAATAAACTCAATGTACAGGTGCGCTCTATCTAAATAACTTTAAATTAAAACTAAAATAAGGCACAAGCAGCTAGATTGTTATATCTTTAGAAATCATTCAATAGATCTATTATAATATTTGAACCAATAGTAATAATACTGTTTATCCAAAAATTACCGAAACAGCTTACTAAGTAACAGGCTTATCTAAGCCTCTGTCTGGCTGAGCAGTATATCGTCAACAGCACTGCGTTTAAAAAACTAGACATATACATATAGGTAGGTACCTATATAGCACATATTCAATCAATTGATGATATCAACAGATCTCATCCGAAGGCCAGTTGTGTTAGCCGACACATGCTTCGCTCCATATCGGGAAGTCGTCGCTGACGCAGCTAAATACTTAGCACAGACAGACCAGTCGGCTTTGAGCTTCAATATCTGTGCCAAGGCTGGGCCATGCTGGCGGCAGGCTGACATTTTAATTCATTTGTTTCCGACGACAAGGTTTTTAACATCCTGTGATTGCGATTATCTTGATATTTCCGGTTATTGATACGCATAGTATAGTTTTCTCCATTATTTAGTCATGATAACTTAAGTTATTTATTTTTTATTATTTTTTATTGATTTGTATTATATTTAGACTTATTAAGATTTATTAAGACGTTAAAAAGTGCATTTTGTGCACCTATTTAATAAATATCTTTTGACTTTTAACTAACTTGTACCAATATGGTATTTGAAGACATAGATATACGTACATATAAGTAGCCTTGTGCCTTCTATAATATACAATATTATATCAATATTAAATTACTCAACTTCCTATATTACCTATTCAAAGGTTTGTACGTAAGTGGAACTGATCATAAAAAATATTGAAATTGATCCCTAACTCAACAGTATCAGGTGCTGATCGCAAATAGATTCTAAAAATACTGGCCCAGTGAGTGGGATGAGCTAAACTGATTCTACGAACAAAACTTATTAGTAATCTTCTGTTTACCAACCGAACATTAAAGTAAACAAAGGATAAAATATAAACATTATGCATGTGACTACGTTTTGTGCCTACAGGTAGGTATATAGCTACAGTCTATAGTAAATTTGAATTACAAGACTAGGTTTTGTTTTTTTACATCTGACTTGGTCAGCGTTTGACCACGATCTAACCTCATGGTAAGCGACGATGTGGTCGACGATGTAGCACGCTTACCCAGTAAGTACGTGTTCACTCTTGATTTGAACACACCCAGATTGTATTTATGTGGAAACAGACGATGGCAAGGCGTTGCACTCCTTCGACGCTGTAGCTATACAGTCTGCTTTAAAATCTATTTAGAGCTTTATGTACGAAGAGTATCCCATTTTAATTTCGACTAAATATAGATAACCTTTATCGAATCATTTTAATGACAGATTTAGCTTTTTCTAGATACAGTGGTCGAAGAAAATATCCAAATATCTGGAATGAATGTGGTCCAAATGTACTTCCTTGGGCTACAAGCTATTTTGTATAGAACTTCAATCGGATTTTCAGTGCACTCAGGAAATAACTCCTATTAAAGAATTCAGGATCTCATGCATTCGTTCCACCATGAACCGCGTAATAAAACCCATCCGTTCATCTCTTTTGATCACTGATACAAAGTAGTAATACATATAATGCCATCTTACCTACTTTAGAGTATATATAACTAGGTTTGTACCTAGTTATATTGTATTCTCTAAGTTACCTACCTACCTATACGTTTAGAGATTAACCTCTATGTTTACAGATGATTTAAAATAGATAACATTTATAAGAAGTCGGAAGAGGGATTCGATGTGTTTTGAGCCGTGTTCCACGGCTTTTTCATACTTTTATATACCGGTATGGAAATTGGAAAGTCAACGTCAATAAAAGGTTAACTTTCTCAAATAAGAAGGTCGTTAGTAATCAAACCCAAATTGCCATTTTATTATGGCACATAATGGCATTATTTTCCAAATGCCAGATTTAATTGGTCCGATCCCATTAGCACTTCGATTGCGCAATAAAATCCCCCACAAGTGCGACAATGGCAACGACTTCTTATCGGCAATGAACACGTTTTAATTGTGGGGGCACTCGGGCTTGGGAAAATATATCATTGGGTGCACGCGACTGGCTTTAGATAAGTAGCACAGTAGCAGCCCCTACATGCGAATGCATCCCGTTCAACTTGGGTGTACTATAAGGGATCTCGGTGCAAATTTTGATAAAAAAACCGGCCAAGTGCGAGTACGAAGGGTTCCGTACCATTATCTATAAAAACGGCAAAAATCATGTCTGTTGTATGTGAGCCCCTTTAAATATTTATTTTGTTCTGTTTTTTAGTATTTGTTGAGCGGCAACAAAAATACAACTGAAAATTTCAACTGTCTAACTATCACGGCTCATGAGATATAGCCTGGTGACAGACGGACGGACAGCGGAGTCTTAGTAATAGGATCCCGTTTTACCCTTTGGGTACGGAACCCTAAAAACTAAAACTGCATAATTTTGACAATCGTATTTTCTTAGCCGGGAATCACATTCAAATCAAAATGTCTTTATTCAGTTTTGGCATTACAGACGCACTTATGAACGTCAAATTATCACCATAACTCCACCACCTCTAAATTGACCTCTACATCTACATTGACTTTGAAATAACACCCTGTATTAGGTATTGCAATTTGCAACAGCCGATAGTGTTGCTTATAAGGATCTTATTCTGGGAAGTAATAACTAATAAGTCTAATAAAATACGACATGTACCTAAGTAGGTATGAAAGTTTCACGAACAAAGAAGATTCTATACAATTCTTGTTGATGTACGTCTATAGAAGTTATCGTTCTCGTAACTGATGTGGTTTCATAGTCAATGATAGATACTACTTACTTAGAACTCCATTTTCTACAGACTCTTCTCAGTCATGTATGTAACACTAGTATTTATAACCATAAACTTTTGTTTCCTGTTTTGGCGTTCAATAAAGTATTATTGTATTTACTATGTCTAAGTATACAGAGGAAGCCCGACGCCTATTATTGGTCAATACATAGTCGGTAATTACATACATTTCATATGTACACCTACGCAGGTAAGATCCAGACAGACGGGGATGCCACGTCATCGGAATATATCTACCTAGCCCTATACCGTCATATATAAGCTATCTATATTCTATATCTACTAGTAGAGATGGATAGGGAGGGTCGTGTGATGTACAATCCACTACAGTGTCTGTCAATAATATTCGCGGGAGAGGCGTTGCCATGGTGACGGGAGAGCTTCCAGTCGCTCCCTCCCTGCACAATGCACCGAGGGTCGGAGGGCGTCTGCAATTTACGTCAGTGATGGGAAGGGTGACGGATGATGCCGACGACGATACTTACCACAAAGTCGGCGTATTCGGCGAGAAAACAGGCCTGCTTGTGATATTAAAATATTTTTGTGGTTTCTTTACTTGGTACCTACATACTACACCTTATCAATTACTCTACCCCTACACTATTGAAGTACCGAATCGACGATAATACACTCATCCCTCCACTGATAGAATGGCTTTTCTTTGTAATTTTGCCGATTGATTTGATTGTGAAAATATCTTTAATTAAAAAAATAATAGTAAAGTGGCGTTAGACATAAAACTTAGCATTATGTTAAAACAGAATATGGTTAAAAAATATATTTTACAGGCTATATATGTAGCACTTCCATAAAACTTTTTAAATATAAATCATATGTTTTTATTAACATATCGGAGTTTGTAAATTTGCCGATTACGCCGAGCCTCGCCACTTGCATTGACCTTACTCAGAGACAGTGGCCTTAGCATCGGCAGTCGGCATCGTCGGCACCGGTCATTTTGGGTCACACCGCGTAGCGTCGGTAAAATTAATACAGGTGCACATCACTACAAGGGTGTTTTCCCGCCAGATTGTAGCACCCTATAATGGCGTATGAACGAGGACAAAGCTTCACAAAAAGCGTGCTGCCGCATAAAGGAGGTCCTTTTTACTCGCTAATAACTTTGGCGGGATCATGAAAATGGCATTGTGTAAGGTCTGAACATTATGTTCGTATTGTAGAGAATGTGCGCAGTTAATATTTCAACTAACTAGAGTGTACCTACCTACGCATTAATGTTTAATTGCTTTTTTATTTACTTAACTAACTGGGAAGTTGGGCAAACATTCAGTGCGGTAATAAAATTAGTATGCCTGCTAATTACACAAGCAATATTTCTAAAATGCACGAGAGCTAGTAATTTCTCATTATTCTTTGTCTCTCCTGAAATAGCAAGACTTTCAGTTAAGAAATGTCAGTGTGTTCTTTAATTAAATATTCCCACAGCTCGTTGGCAAAGTGGCGATCAAATGATAGTGTGTAATGGCATATTATTTTCATAAAGACGCGTTCTCATAGTAACTGGATGCTTGTTGGCAGCCGCAGTGGTCGCGCTCGACCGCACCACGGTTCCACAGTATTCTTTGGTTCCCGGTGCGTGCTGGAACTTAGCAGGTCATTCTCATATTCTTATAATAAGTAATAATTATTATTTATAATTATTATTTATTATTAATAATAATTTACGGGTGACACTCACGTTTAAATTGGAGTAATCCAACTATAGTTTAAATTATTAATAATAATGTGTCCAAACCACGTTAATTTTCATAGTACTCATAATTATTATTTGTTAATTTTGTGAAGGTGCCTAATAGATTGTATCAAGGAAACCTGTTACAAATCCTACGATCGAGTAGGTGTCGAGATAGATATCTCTACCTAAGTCTGTGACTTCATTAGATTAGATCATGCTATTAAATGCAGTGTCCCCGCTGCTAAGGAATTATAGCGACGTTTTCCTAGCGTGCTAGGGAAAGGGATGACCTCATAGAATCCTCTAGCTAGCGTGACTTCGCTAGATAAGTAGGTAATCTAGCACGACTTCTATAGGAGTAGGTACTTATATTAGTTTAATATTGTAATTAAATTGGTTTATGTACCTACCTACCTCTAACGATGCACTAGTATATGTACTTACTTAGATGATAAATATAGATGTCAATATTCCCTAGCTTCATTTAGGATTTCTTATAGTCTTAAATTTCATAGGTTTATAAAATTGAATGGTGTGGAGGCTTCGGCGGCTGTTGCAGTGGTTGCTGCGATGGATGCTGCGCCGGCTGTTGCCTTCATCACCATCTCCACGTGCTGTACAAAGATCTGCTACCTAGTCCCACAACGCGGCCAGCCATAGGGCCTATCATTTTACGTAGGGGCATCATGTGTTTAAGTTATAATGTTATATCTGTGCCGCTATGTACTAAAATAACATGTTATCCATAAGCTTTATTTTGTTAACTTTCAAATAATTGTTTGTAGCATAAAGTCATAACGCTATAATTCATTGTTTTGCAGTTATAATTTTACTATAGCAACACCTACGCACAGGTATATTAGTACGCATAATATAACTTCATTACCGGCCAGGTCAATCTCATTTGAATAATTACGAAACAAAATGCCCATGGCTGTTATGTAAAGTATATAATAAACAAATTTCTAGCAACACTCTGATATCTATGAAGGTAACTTATAAATTTTTCGGGGTTATAAATAAATTAAAAAAATATCATTATTAAAAGTCTGATGGACCGCGTCATGTTGACGACAACATACAGACGATGGAAGGCTATTGCCACCTGAATTATAACAAGGTATTTTATTTTAGTTTTAATTAGTCTTTAAATTTACATTTTTATTTTTAATTTTTTAATTTTTATATAATAACTATGGATATGCAATACATTATTATTATTATTATTATTATTATGTAAACTGTTGTTTTCTCTCCAATTCTGGAGGTAGAAAAATTGCACGGGCCGTAACCAAATTATTATTATTATAAGTATTAAAGTCTAAAAATAAGTATAAAAAAGTTTTTGTTAGGGAAAAATTTAATTCTAATAAAAGTAAATAATACCGTATCATCATATCTCAGAACAGCATCAGCAAAAAAATAATAAATAGGTATGTACTATGTACGTATACGTATTCTTAGAATGTATTTGGGTTCACCGAATTAATTATTCGGCGTTTGATCACGTAGCAATAATAATCGATTCTACAAACGACCTATTCTTGCTTTGAAACCGATCTCATAGTACCTACTACCTACCTACCTAGAGCTTGACATGGCAATGGCACTTCCTTTGGTATGAGATTTAGAAACGCAAACTTTTCCTTTTTATGTTAGAGCAATATATGTAGTTCGTAGCTACCTCTACTTGGTAGATTATTTTATTCTGCTTCTGTGGCAATAGTTTGTATTTCACGCATCATAAAATCGAATAAGCGTTGCACATAAGTGTAATATTTTGAATGTATATTTTTATCGCTCCAAATCCTTATTAGGTATCTATCTTCTTTAACTAGTTTAATCTCATAATAATTCGAGTTATTTTTACACTGGTTAAGATAACTTAAGTTATTTTCGGTGGAACGATGACCTGCGGAAGGCGCGGCTGTTATAAACTGGGTGAGAATAGACGAAGTGGCCGAAGACCAGGCTTAATGGACGACTGCGGGCTGGTAATGTGTTGATGATGATGATGTGGCATACCGCATAGGTCATTTATTACAAGCTTTTATTTAATTTCAACATTGTATGTTTTTTTTTTTAGAACTGTATGACGAGACGAGCTAGTCGTTTGCCTGATGGTAAGCAATGTTTTTCCTCTTTCTTGCAAGCTGAATTAGAACCACTTCCTCTTATCCTACGGAGTCAACATTTTGCATACTTGTCAAAGTCCGATGACAATGTAATATTATGGTAACAGCCAGCTGATCTGATGATGGAGACGAAAGGTGGGCAATGGAACTCCTAGACGGATAATCGTAAACTACGACTACTAGTGTTTGGGCTCATTTTAATTTTAACCAATTCGTAAGCGGTTCCGATTACGAATTGGTTAAAAGCTTGTCTTGAAAAAAATATTTTTCAACGTAAAACTTATGTATTTTTGAATTCCAAATCAAAGGGCCGTCCACACTGAAAGGATGCGACATACGTAAGCACCTAGCTACGTCCTATACACATTACACATAGGTATCTATAAAACTACCTACTACGAGTACCTAATAATCAACAGCGATGAATAGTTTATAAAATGTTCAGAGTTACAAGCGGATTTTAGTAATCTAAAACCTGACTAAGGCATAACAATGCCCAAAAATTTTAAAATATGATTCATCAAATCACTCATCAAAATCGGATGAGATTCTTAGGCGCTACCTACGGTGGAACATATGTAAATAAATAGAAAGAAAGAAAGAAAATAAGTTTATTATAAAACCATCTTATACTAAAAACAGATAGAAACAGGTAATAGTTACAGTTAAATTAAATTAGATGGTCATAAAAGGACACAGCTCAGCATAATGCGCCATGACAGCGCGCTGATTTTCAGTTGTGCCCTTTTTCGTGACGAGTAGTTGCAAATAAAAAATTATAAAAATTTGATGGGTACATAGACTGCTAAAAACGTAACCCTCCCTTTTGACTTGGCCGTAGTCAAGTAAAAATAGCGACTTATTATGAAACCATCCGGAAAACCGGCGATACGATCGGAGGAAATAATGTTGCTGGCGTGATTGAGAGAGTGAAAGTTAAAAATAAATAAGTTTGTTGAATCTTACGACATGGGCCAAGATTGCAATGTAATTACACACATGTAGCCGTTCTAAAGCTGGTTTGCTTGTACAAATTAATTATGAATTCTTCCTGTGGCTGTCGCCTGGGGTCACATGCAGTTATATCACTACCGTAGTGATTACATTATTTTTATCTCTACCTATGAACTTCTAGAGAATGAATCAAGTGTCCAAAAATATCCAAAGTTTGTCTGGAAGAGGTCGCTATAAGCGATAAGACCGCCCATTGTACTACCCTAGTTATAAGGTTTATCTGTAATCATTTTTTTATGATATTGGTATACAATAAATAGTTTTTGTATTTGTATTTGTAGTAATAATGACGGAGACGTGTTTCTATATACTTACTTTGTAATTAACAATTATACTAAACTCTTGACCTTATAAGTTCGGTAAAGATTGAAACGCAATGAAAATATATAGTGTTATCCCGGTGAATATTATGAACGAACGCTGGAACGAGCGTTCGGCGAGTCGACACCTGATGATGCCTCGTGCAGACGGCGAAACACGTGTCGTACAAAGAGTGTTGTTGTTAGGAACTAACAACAACCTACATAATATTCAGCGGGATTACACTATATATTTTCATTGCGTTTCAGTTTTGAGATGAATTTCCGCAACGTCACGCCTGATTCCATTGCATTCGGTAAAGATGTCTACTAAGTAAGGAATAAATGTGTTTTCTTTGACATAAACACGAAAATAGAGATACTTACTTCCATTATAGTGACCATAGGTTATTTACTACACAGTACAATATTTTAGTAAATAATTATAACCTGCATTTAATCTGCAGTTGTTTCGAAAAAACTACCGTCTTTCCAAATTATGTTATTCCTTTCTGTTCAAAGGTTGTCTGGAAGAGATCGCTTTAAGCGATAAGACCGCCTATTGTAATGCTGATTACTGTGAAATGTACCTACTTGTTTTTCATTTACCTATTTTTAAGGTTTTAACGATAAAGTGTTTATCTATCTATCTATAACCCCTAATAAACTATCGTTACCGGTATCAATAACAAAGTGTAACGGAAAAACAGTACCTACTTAGATAATAGAATTAGAGCGTACTAATTCTATGACTTAGGCACCTTATTGTCAAAATGAAAATTCTAAATCTGACTCTACCTAGCACCACAGTCAACTGTGCTAGCACGGAGCGACCAAACAACAGCCATTTACGAGTATAAGAATGTAGATTTCAAAAACGGAGTTTCTCAAGATCTTAAGTCACACTTTACAGTGATACCGATTACCTCGACGAGGCATGCAAATCGCAAAATGTCGAATATCACACAATCGTAACGGGCCTCGTAACTGCACAGTGGTGCTGTGGGCCAGGCCGGTGACCCCGGTCCAGTTTCGTAGATAACTGGCGGCCGTGGGAGGAATGCTTCCCTGACCTCTCTATTCCACTAATTGAATGACGGATTGCCATGACAGCTCGAAACTAGATAACACGTCATCATCATAGATACCTAGTAGAAACAATGAACAGCAACATAAAGCAGCACAAATTAGGTATGCTGAGTTTCTTTACCCATGGATTGGCGTAAGTCCAGATTTCACTATGCGATTTCGCACTGCTACTGCTGCTACTTGAAAATAGGTATTTACATTTTGTTATTCATGCAATGCAAGATAATTTTAGCAGCAAGGTAAGCACTTATCTAATAGTCGGGCTCTGTGAATGTTTGCCAATGAAAATAGTACAGGACTGGACTCAACGGTCCTAATTAAAATCTCATCTTAGGACTACAAGCTACAAGTTTAGCAAGATGCCTACGAACGGGGTTATTCAATTTATTACATGTAATGTTATCGATTTTTGATGAGGAATTAGAAAGGCGACAAAATATGCACTGTGTTTATACAGTTTGACTTCTATTTTACTAGGAATTGCCGTTTGCGCAACTCTGATACCTACCACCTACTTGCAATGATGCAAGACTAGGTGTGTGCACAGATGGACAGTCACTATCGTGTTGACTCGTCCAGACAAATATTCTGGGTACCATATTGTTAGTATTCTTCTCTGTGACGGTGTTGTACTTGTGTAGGCTTAAGGTACCTAAGTATATACCTGTTCAGTTTAGGTACCTACCGAAATACCTTTAGTCACAGTATGGTAAACCTAGAGTAGGTACATTATAAGAGGTGTAGCAGCACGCCCACACACTGTTACCTTTTGTACGGACTGTACGGTCACAATAGTCTAGCCTGCATTGAATCGATCAATACATAATATTCTGTGTCATTGACTGCTCGAGCCTCCATTTTGCAACAAAACTCCACCGTATTTTACCGAAAATTGCTTTCACTTGTGCTACAGATAGTGCGAACGAATTATTCGAGTAGTTAACCTGATTTATAGGAGAAAATGTCCAAGGGGGCCGTTCAAGCGTCGCCTTGGGGGACATAATTACCCCATGACGTGTACGATTGTTCGAAAGTACCCCCAGTGTCTGATGCCTTCATTAGATTGGTACCCACCCTAGTCTCACATTAAGTAGGTATAGAAAAATGTGATAGCTTAAATTTAAGACCGAATGTCTTGTTGACGAATTGGATAAGTTCCGTCGCTTATCGGGGAACTTTATAAGGTAGGTACCTATAAGAACAGAATACATTAGATAACCAAATGACTAGAAATAAACTTACTTCACTCAAAACTAGTGCAGCGCCCTCACAGGGCACATGTATCTAGTCTATAAGCCATCTGTAACACCTGTCTGGTACATTACAAATAAATGAAATGAAATTAATATATTATATAAGAAATAGATATAATAACAGAAACAATATTTTAGTCTCACCTACACCCATATATTATTATATGTATTTTGGGTTAAACCTACATACACCCTATATTCAGATCGAGGTACATATTTTTTTATAACTAAGTATACGACTTCGCAAGGTTTATGTTCTAAGCCAAGTAAGAAATAAAATAATAGCAAGTTTCTCAAATACATTTCAAGTACCTACTTACTTAATGTTGAGTCATCGCCTTACTTACCGGAGCCTAGACCTAGCGCTTCAGCCATGCTTCAGCAAAGTGGTAGAACTTAAAATAAAGCTTCTAAAGACTTCTTGGGAGAAAATCAAAAGCAATCTAGATATTTTGTTTCATTTGCCTACACTCGTGCATCGAAGAAACACTTATCTTCATAGGAAAATAAAACAAAAACCGATCTCTATCACTTCCCGTTCCTGCCGAAACTTTGTTTTGTATCCACCGACTCAAAATATATTAAAAAAGAAACGCGTCAAAGAATAGCTATTCCGGAGTTTTTCATTGACATTACTTTCTTACCTACAAACTATGAAGTGCAAATTCTAGTGCTTAAAACGACGTCACATATCATGTTTCCTATATCTTATAGGTACTTTTGAAACTTAAGAAAATAGAAAATTATTAAGTAACTCTTTATTGTTACACGGCAAGAGTACGACACAGCAAATAACCAGGCAAACTTTAACAAGATGAAGAGGATTTAAAGAAACAGTAATATGAAATGGCGGAGGAAGTTGATAAATTATTAAATAGCACCTAAAGTACCTACATTGAAAATTTTCAAGATAGAAAATGTTTTGGAAAATAAAACGATGCCTCCGGATGTTGTTATCGAGGCGAGGCCAGGCAGGTAACGCGAGAGTTTACTTTCTACCGAATGTCATTCGCAGGCGCGGCACGTGTCACTTCCATCCAGCAGGCATGTAGGTACCTACTTTATTGAAATAACGGAGCTTTTCTCGACACGATTACCATATCTGTGTACATATGGCAGTCGCTTCCTATCCTTGCATCCGCACTAATACTAATATACAAGGTACTTACTAATACTAATATTTTAGCAATAATCGATTTATAAACCGAGCAAAATAAATAGCCGACAGGTTATTTTACATTTTAATATATTAATCCTTTCTAGATTTGTACTCCAATGAATCCCTGTATTTAGCCATGAAAGCCATGAAGGAATATCAGAAGTCTAATACACTAGTTAGGTACTATTATAATGTTATACCTACCCAGATTAATAATTTTAAAAAATAGGCCTATAATGATGTTGGCGCGAGGCGGCGACGGCGACGCAAGTAAACTTAGAGTACGATTATACACTTGGTATATACCTACTCGTAAAATTTAAAATGGTTAAAATAAATAAACCATTTTTTGAACCATCGGGGAGACGGGTCTGAGCAGCCGCTCAACTGCCGTCTCTCTCTAGATCTATGTGCTCCATCTTAGGCCACATCATCGCTTCACATCAGGCGAGATAGTGGCCAAACATAGATCTATTAAGCGTAAAAAAAAAAAAAAAAATATATTTGTAATGTTGGTCCTAATTGATATTAAAGATACTGTTAAGATATTAAGGACTGTGTTATTGTCTATTTCTTTAAATTGGTATACAATAAAGAGTTTTTCTATTCTATTGTATTCTATTCTGTTCAGTGTACATTCACGTATAAATATTAATTAGTGATTGAACATTGCAAATTGCAATAATGATACACTTGACTGCTCTATACATATCTAATGATCGCTAGATATGCGTCAGTCCATGTAATGTAACTTATAAACTGTTTCAACAATGTTTTTACATAGCTACTTATGTTGCAAAATACCAGTTCAACCTAAATAATACTGTCAGTTTTAATAAAATTATTATTTAGGACATAAGATACTTCATAATCTTTTCACCTCGGAGACACGTAGGTAGTTCCTTTGGGAAAAACTATAAATCGAATTCTACGCTGATGGAGTCGCGGGTATTATTATTATTATTTTTAGCCTTGGTTTGTCCCACTGCAGGGCAAAGGCCTCCCTAACCTCTTTCCACTCCTCACGGTTTAAGGCTTTTTGTGTCCAGTCCTTCCAGTATGTGTCTAGTTCGTTTCGCCATCTACGTCTGGGCCTGCCGCAGCGTCGTTTAACGTTGCGCGGGTAATAGCTAGTGTATAAAGTGTACCTATATATGTATTTTGTACAAAAAAATGAGAATTAAGTTTGAAATAATAGTTGTCCAACTCCAACAAGAGCAAAGGGTAGTAAGCAGGGAAAAAAAATTAAAAGTACTAAATAATAATTTCTGACCAGTTAATATTCCAGAAAAGAATGTAGGTACCTACCTACTACCCACGAAATTGAGCTTGAAAAGCTTACACGAGCGCACATTCCTGTACCTAAGGGTACCTAGTACCTACCTACGTATAATTATTACTGTCTACTATGTCAACACCTACCGTTGAATTGTACGTAAGTAGGTATAATGTGCGTGTGCAGTGTCGTTTTGTATGTCCATATATGAAAAAAAAACTCTATGGTTTTGTACTGCAAATGCATAGAGTCCACCAGGCCCTTGGTTGCGAATAGAAAGCTCGTCGTCGATTAGTCCCGGCTTAATGGACCGAAACTCGATAGAAAACCACAGCGTATAGTTTTCACTGTAAGTAGGGCATACGCGAACGACCTGCTACTCTCTTGACGATAAGGTCCGCCTTTGTATTAATCACACTCACTGATTAATGTATGCAAAGGAACGATTATAATGATTTAGTACACTGCGTGGTTGGTAGATACTTTACTTAACTATACTGATTGATAAATTCTGTTTACACATAGTTCTCCGCTCCATCCATAAGTTGCTCGGAACGGAAATATAAATTTCGTTTAATCATTGGTATGTGTGTGTGTGTATAGATAGCCCAAAGCCTCAAACAGCATTTGAGGCTTCACCTCTAAACTTCAGATTTAAAATCATTTTTAAATTTATAGTTTTAAGGCTTCTGGATGAAATCTATAACTGGCACTGTTGCCTACAGTTAGGTAAAGAGTATGGGAAAGAAAAAGAGGCCCTTTGGAGTGTATTTATATTTATGGGAAAATCCATTAATAAGAGGTGGGTATGAGTAAGCTACTTCTCAATTGGTGTTAAACGATTACTTGACTGGCGTCAGTCAAGACAAGTAGTTACGTCCATAGCTGTTCAATACAACGACGACGTTTATGGGACGTCCAACAGCTATTCTTGTGCAATAGAACAATTAAACGTAATCAAAACAACGCGGACACAAATTAGTCACAAATCAAACTCAATTTATAGAATTGCTACATAAGTAGGTAGTACGTACTCTGTAGAATTGCTTCATGAAAGAGCTATGAAACAAACTCGTAAGAGTCAAGATAATTCGCCAATCAAACTTGTTAATTGTCAAATAAGTACTACCTACCTACATATTATTATCAGTTTACTCTCTATGAATGAGACTACCCTTATTACAAATACACTCGAGAGCAATGAATCCGGGTCACTTAAAGAATCCTAAAAATCTCGGAAACTAAAAATGCTAGGTTAATGCAATAAATTGTATTTAATAGACAATGTAATACTCCTTAAATGAAGGTATTAAAACTTCTTAGTTATTGTAAAGTTATATCATAAAAAAATCAAATTTGAAAAAGGGCCACTTTCGAAGATGGAACTACGAAATTACAGCATTTGGTTTTGCTTTTGTTTGTAATCTGTCATTTATGTGGGTACATAAACCATGTTGATAGTGCTCTATATTCATTATTCAAGCTGAAATTATGTCGCTTACGCCTGAAGAATGCACCAGAATACTTACAATGCTGGAAACCGGCCGGAGTCAGCGCGATACAGCCAGGACTGTCGGTGTGTCGCTGTCAACAGTACAAAGAGTTCTCCGACGTTACGAAGAAACTGGTTCTAACCTACGCAGACCAGGAACGGGCAGAACCAGGTGTACCACAGCACGAGAAGACCGATACTTGGTGAACACCATGCTTCGAAATCGCTTTTTCACAGGAACTGAACTCACCAATCAGTTTCGACGCCTCGGAGGAAGTAACCCAAGTGCATGGACAGTAAGACGTCGGCTTGCTGAATCTAACTTAAAACCCCTTAGACCTGCAAACGGCCCTAAACTGGAGCGTGGGCATCGTATTTCGAGACTAAGATATGCCCAGAGCCACGTAAATTGGAGTATTGAAGATTGGTCAAAAGTTATGTTCTCCGACGAATCAAAATTTATGCTCTACAAGCACGATGGAAGACACAGAGTGTATCGAAGACCAGGGGAAAGATTCAAGCAAGCATGCATCGAAGAAAAAGTAGCCTACGGTGGTGGGTCTGTACTTGTGTGGGCCGGAATTTCTTCTGAAAGTCGCACAGAGCTGGTGATCATAGAAAACGGCTCTTTAACTAGCGTAAGATATGTGGAAGAAATCCTCAATGATCACGTTGGTCCATTTATGGTCAATTTAGGTGAGGATGCTATATTTATGCATGACAATGCCCGACCTCATACAGGTAGGATTGTGAATGACTACCTTCAAGAGATGAACATTACTCGTATGGAGTGGCCAGCGCGCAGCCCGGATATCAACCCGATCGAGCATGCTTGGGACGAGCTAGGCAGATGCGTAAAACAACGAAACCCTCCCCCAATCACGCTTCGTGAGCTCAAAATTGCTCTCACAGAGGAATGGGAGAATATTCCCCAAAATCGTATAAGGAACTTGGTGTACAGCATGCCAAACCGCGTAAACGCAGTAATGGAAGCACGAGGAGGCAATACGAAGTACTAAAATTCAAGAAAATCGTAATAAAGTTCAAAAATTTCATGTTTCCTATTTTTGTTTTAAGAAGAGATCAGCAGTTTTTTTCTTTATGTAATTTTGTGTTAATAAAATGTATGGTGACTCATATTTTTTTTACTTTCATTTAAGGAGTATTACATTGTCTATTAAATACAATTTATTGCATTAACCTATCATTTTTAGTTTCCGAGATTTTTAACATTCTTTAAGTGACCCGGATTCATTGCTCTCGAGTGTATTTAGTTTGAGATATATATTTAGTTAAGATATATATTTTACTCATGAAGATTTTATCTTGAATTATCTTGACTTTTGATGCAGATACATTTTCTGTAATGAATTAGAATAAGGACCACATGATGTGACCTTTATTGCCCGCTTGCATACATGTCACTGATTGAGCACTGAGCACTTACGTAAAGCGCCCCAAATAACTCGCCAATCATGTAATGTAAGGTTAATAACAGCCGATTAGCACGCAGGTATTTGTAAACAAAATCTGACTAAACAAACAAAACTTACCACATCTGTCCAGCCAGCCCTCAGCACGACAAGGGTATTGGATTACTACCATTTTGTCATCGGTTCTCATCTTGCACACAAAATCACTGACTACACTAAAAATATCACTGTCTTTACATTTCACTGTTGATTTAATTCACTGTGGCTGCAGATCAGTCAGCTGAGCCGACTAGCTCACTCCTCAGCTCCTCAGTCACCGTACCTAACTTTCACCAACTGCTGATAAAAAGATAAATACATAAGTTAATAATTGAAACAGATTCAGTGCAATAAATAAAAGTATTATATTTTAGTCGAAATGCTTAGTAGTTTATGGATATTATATGATAAAAAATTGATTCATTTACAGAATTTATTTGTATTTAAAAGTTATGAGGTACATATTAATTAAAAGAACGAATCGTAAAAATATTCTAGTGACTTTTTATGCCCCAAATTAATTGAATAATAAAATATTCTGTATTAACCATAATGAAAAATATTTACTTTGTACTGTTTGTTTCACAATATTTTATGCAGCAACTTTCGCAATCCAAAGGGTTTTGTTTACACGCACGTGAGCACTATCGCATAACATAACACACGTCCTACGTTCGTCACAAGCAAATAACAAACTGAATGTCTGTTTTATCCTATCACAATACCCACTTCATTCTATATTCTTTGACGTAAGAGAAAATAGCGATATGCTTTGTCTCGTTCTACCCGTATTGACCCGCCCTCTTATCAGCTTATCACTGGCGTTATCAATGAAATTGCGCGCGCATTTCAAGTAAAGTTGAGACTTCATTTTCAAATTCTCGTCCTCACAGAAAGAACACTTCTCTTAGCTATTTTATTTATATCAAAATAAATAAATGGTTTAAATATTTTATACCTCGCTCGCTACTAACAAGTAGCTGGCACAGCTCTGCTGGCACTTCAATGTAAAGCCTCAATCCATCCAAAAATCCAAAATAGTTCAATGAACTGCAATATGTATAGACAAAAATAATAAAGATTTTGATAATAATATGATAATGATAACCTCGGATTGAAAGAAAGAGTTAGTTTGTGGTTGTAAAATATATTTTATTGTATAATTTTGTACGTAATTATTTAATAATAACCTATCATTCATACTTTTATCTTGTGTAATTTTAATGTATAATGCAAACAAGGAGCTTCATAGATTTCCATGAATGTAAATGAAATGAAGCATTGAGGAATGTAAGACCTCAATGAAATGAAGTTTTCAACCATAGATAAATTGTAGATTAGATTAGATTAGATTAGATAACGCTTTATTGTCACACAACAACATAAAATAATTACAAAACAATACTTAAACCTAAAGTGTTACAATGGGCGGTCTTTTGTATTGTAGTGACAGCATTGACATCCCTATGTATTGACAACTTCGTTGACAGTTGTCAAGAGTCTTTGACATTTGTTTTTGTTCTTCTCTTCTGTCAAGTTCTGCAGTCAGTCTATGGTTCAAGATGGCTTTGAAAGCACTCGTCGGGCAAAGTGAGTTAAAAAATAATCATTTTTGTACGTTTTTCTGCCTTGAAATTACTATTATTGGCTTTGTTTTTGTGTAATATTATAATATTCATAAATCGGTATCTAAAATATTGGGTAAAACACACCCTAAACATAAATCGCTCAGTCTTAGAATTATCTCATGGATGACTAATGTTATCGTATCATTTTTCCTATTTAGGTTTATTTGTTATTATTTCCAATAAATGAATTTCTTCCATTATGTTATATGTAATTTATTGTGTATTTCATGTTATAAGGAGGAAGGCGGAAATGCCAAGACATCGGTCGCAGACCGAATTCAATATTGAGTGAAAAGTATTGCAAAATAGGAGTGCCTTTTTCGTGTACCGATTCTATCAACGCTATTATTTACCTAAATTGGATACACAATTTGCGCTGTATTAAATGACAAGGAAGTTAGGCATCCGGGCGGCAAGTTATTGATTTTCTTATGTCACTGGGGCTGGGGGTGGGTGGAGTAGGGTAGGTAACTACGTCACTGCAGCCACAAAACCGCCCCCGCTATCTGGAGTAATGACCGGCTTTTGTTACCAATGATGTGGTGAACCAGGCTGTGTAGGTAATGAGAAATAATTACGGATTATATGGATGGATAGGAAGAAATGTTTCCATTGATATCTTACTGATCCTACAGCATACTTCATAAACCAGGGATTATACTGGGTAAACCAGGGCTTATGAAGTATGGATTGGCAAACTAGGAGAAATAGTACAAAAAGTATTTTTCACTCAAAACAATCAATACAGTATATATATATATATATATATATCTTTTTGAATATATATATATATATATATATATAGTTAAAGGTTAAATATAGTTAAATAAAATTTACCAGTACCTATCTGTAGATTATAAGTAACCATAACCCACGAGAAAGCTTAACTAATATTTCATTATGAAAAACAATTATAGCACATTCTCATCATAATATTAATAAAACTTAATAAAACATTTCTTTATTCAAAACTATACTTATTATAGTCTAAGCATATGACTTGATATTACAGTCATATATGTAAGGAACAATTTATTTAAAACTTTGATATATAGATTTTTATGAATCATGTCAGTTCATAATTATGTTATGCTATGTCAAATATTGTAAAAATGCAGTAACATAACTTATATATTATGTCATTAGCCTAACTACCTTACAGTTAATCCTTGAAACACCTGGCAGAAATTACATGGATCACAGCGAACATTTTGATTCTTTTACATTGTGTACAAGTGTGTGCATCAATCTCAACAATAATGGTGGGCTCTTAAGTGCCAATGACCAACAATTAAACCGTTTTCATTCCATTTTTACAGAGATTATGAATGAGGTGATCCGCTATCGCGGACCCAAAGGCAAGGAGTCACAACGCATAGAATGGCGGATCCTTATTGTGGACCAGCTATCAATGCGGATGGTGTCAGCTTGCTGCAAGATGCACGACATCTCGGCAGAAGGCATTACTTGTAAGTATCAAACAATTAAATCAAATCAATCAAAATCTCTTTAATCATTTTGGCATCACAGACGCACTTATGAACGTCAAATTATCACAATGACTCTACCAATACCAAATACCAATACAATTTATAAGAATGTTTATATTGTGGGGCATGCATTTGGGCCAAATGAAGATTGTTACCATTACTATAAACTGTCTGCGCCCTGCAGTTTTCCAGAATAAAAAATAGCCTACATGTTAATCCAGGGTATAAACTATCTCCATTTCGAAATTCACTCAAATCTGTTGAGCTGTTGCAGCGTGAAGAAGTAACAAACAGACTAACATACACTACTAAAGTATGGCAACTCAGTGACATTAAAAGCAAAAAGCCTAAAGTCCAGAACGATGTCATCATAGGTTTAAGATATGAAATGAAAATAAACCATTAAAAATTCAATCTTCTTGACATCCTTGATGAGTGTGATGAAAAATTTTTAAATTCTTGAATTTCCACCCCACAGTGGTAGAAGACATCCATAAAAAGCGGGAGCCTCTCTGCACCATGGACGGCATCTACCTGATCACTCCGTGTGAGAAGTCTGTGCATGCTCTCATCAATGACTTCTCTGTCGGTAACCGCATCATGTACAAGGCTGCACACGTTTTTTTCACTGAAGGTATGTAAGCAAGAATGTTTGCAAGAGAATCTTAAAGAAATGTCAATAGGTATGAAAAATCAGTTCAATTAAATGGTTAAAAACATCATTCATTGATAACATTCCTATATAATTCAAAACAAATTGACTAGGAAATGGTTTACTTTCACCTGAATAAAAAACGTTTATGTACCTATATTTTTTTTCTATTATTTCTGTAATATATTTTTCCTAGTCATGTTTTTTCATGTTTATTTGAGTCATGAAAATGGCTAGCCAGCATTTTTGTTTCATCTATCTGTATTGTTATTTAGCTTAAACAATTTTGGTTGCATCTTTACCTTTTATTTTGCAGCTTGTCCCGACAAACTGTTTGATGAGTTATCGCGTAGTCACGTAGCTAAATACATCAAAACATTAAAGGAAATCAACATTGCTTTTATTCCATATGAACAACAGGTTTGTCCTTGAATGATTTGTTATTCTTATCCTGTTTGTATTGTGTGTTAAATGTAATTGTATATTATTCCTATGCACGGACTTCGGTTATCCTCAAAAGATTCAAATATTAAACTCGGTTTACCACCAAATAGATTATTAGATAAACCATTTGTATGAAATGCTACAGATAAATTAACAAACTAAAAAAAGTATCCACGTGGTTCTCAGATAGCTCTTCTAAAAAACTGTGTAGGGAGAGGAATAAAGAAGTATTATTTTTTTATTTTTATTTTTTTTTCTCAAGCACAAACAGTTTACAATCAACTTAAAGATATTGTCTTAACTAAAAATACATAAACCAATCAAGATGCTACTAATAAAATACATTATATAGATAAGAACAAGACGGTACATTAAACAGAGTATACAATAATAATTTAGTTATATAAAATAATCTGTAATATAATATATGGTTTTAGTTATATATTCTTATGTAGATTATGTAAAATATATATATATATATATATATATATATATATATATATATATATATATATATATATAATACAATATAATATAAAATGTGCTACATTCAGAAGAAATGAAAAAAAAACAAAATTAAAATCACTTAAGAGACACTTGACTTTTAAATTTATTTGTGGAAAGCAAGAAAATATCGCATTCAGAAAAACGGTCATTGTAAGACTTACATGCTCTTGGTACGAATGAATTACATGCATAATTTGTTCTATATGTAGGTAAACTAAACAATTTATTAGTATGACGTGAATTAAGACGAGGGCATTTAAAACCAATCTGACTGACAAGGTATGGGGAGTCAACAACATTTCTTAAAATTTTAAACAAGAACATTTGGTCCTTTATAGTGCGTCGGCTTTGAAGGGTATCAAAGTTATAAACTAAAGGCTTATCTGACCTGGAATTAAAAAACTTCAGGTGTTTCAAAAACTTATTCAGTATCCGCTCCAGACTGTTAACATAAATTTGATATTGAGGGTTCCAGACACTAGAGGCGTATTCAAGGATTGGTCGTACTAGTGAATTAAATAAAACAATAAGAAGTATGTGTAGTGAATGGTTGTTTTTAGTTTACAAGTAAAACAGGTGGGTAATCGACAAGATCAAATTATTGACATATCTTACTACACCTAATATTTTTATTCTAAAGTCACTAAGAACATTAAAAGGAAATATCCATTTTTTGCTAGAATGTGTTCGGAGTGTGTCTATTAGAGATAATTTGTATACATTACAATTAAATTTGCCAGTCTGATGTGGGTCTATTCCAGGGCATCCTATCTGCACCAACTTCGGATGCGGCTAGGATGATCTATCAGTCCACATACAGGCTGGTTAAAACAGTTCCTAAGTATAAATCGCGATCAATATGGGACTGACATAGTCGTTGGACGACTCAAACTCCCTAAATTAAAACAGATATAAAAATATATATGTATATATATTATCAATTATTATCATTCTATTTTTGAACACTTCAAACCGAATTTCGTGCACCAAACGGTACTAACACCTGTCATTGACACGAAACCCGATAATTGTTTGCACGCTGCCTAACTAGTATGCCCCGAGGAACTGTTCAATGAACTATGCAAGTCCTCCGCCGCGAGGAAGATCAAAACTCTAAAGGAGATCAACATCGCTTTCTTGCCTTATGAGAGCCAGGTAAATATTAAGCCTTTAAGGTAGCCTGTCCACCAAAGCGAAGTAAACTGCTGTTTTTTAAATTGATTAATTTTGAGCTTTTGGTAAAAAAATCCGAGAGCTCCGCTCATCTTCAGCTTTGATAGACAGGTTAAGGTAAGCGTGTGGCCCGCACGGCCGCAAAGCATTGTGGTTTCCTTTTTATCCCCCAACACAAAAAGGAGAGGTGTTATAACTTTGACTTTGTGTGTGTCTGTGTGTCTGTTTGTGGCATCTTAGCTCTAAACGAGTGAACCGATTTGGATACGGTTTTTTTATTTGAAAGCAGGTTTTAATGTTTTATCAGAATCGGTTCAGCCGTTTTTTACGTTTGATAGGTTATTTCGGGGGCTTTTAAATGTTAGTTTACTGAAATTCGTTTTTAATAATTTCCTGATACACTGCATCCACTATCGGTACCGTTCGTACGTTCCCATTCGTACCATGTGTGCATTGCAGGCGATGCGGGCCAGTCGACGTGTGACTTAAGTACCTATTAATATCAGTGTATAATGTGTTTGTAGTTCTAGATTCCTCTCCGTGGGCATAAGAACATTCTAGGCAACCTTACGCAGTGTTCTGTAGAGGCAAAGCAAGTTCGTTCCCATGTTTGCCAACATCACTTAGCGTCTCAATGTGATGATCACAGCAGTGCCGCGCAGGTCTTGCGTATCAAAGTTATGAATATAGACTAGCACTGCACTGAAATGAATATGGGCCGACGTGACGCGTACCATCAGACTACCACGGCCTTGTCAGTGTAACCGCCTCATTATATAATGAAAATATACTGTACAGTGTTTACGGTTAAGAAACTATAGTACAAACATATCTATTAGTCATGACGATATCGTTGAAACAATTGCCACTCGCTCTACCACCATCATAACAATTGCAATACCAGCTGCAATGGACCGACCAGAAATGTAGCTGTCGTATACTTTAATGCTTATTTTTAACCGACTTCAAAAAAGGAGGAGGTTCTCTATTCGGTTGTATTTTTTTTTTTATATTTGTTACCTCAGTATTCCGTCATTTGTGAACCGATTTGGAAGATTCTTTTTGCGTTGGGTTCAGTATAGCTACGAAGTGGTCCCATATAAATTTCATCGATATGTGACTTTGGACTTCGAAGATACATTAAAGTCGGTTTTTGTTTTTTTCTAAAAATTAATTATAGCTAATAAGAAATCACGCGGAAGGCGATCAACAACCTGAAATAATGCCAGTTAGCTTAGACTTTCAGAAGCTCGCCTGGCTGATTAGAAGAACCACAGTTCTGTCAAAGATTGTATTGCTTATAACACAATGGTTTTTTAGTTTGAACCACTTACGAACGAAATTACTTGGTATTTGCGACTTGAAGGCTGATGTCGAGCAAAGCATACATTTTTAACCGACTTTGAAGTCGGTTCAAAATGTTAAAAAGAAAGAGGTTCTCAATTCGTTTCTTTTTTAATGTTTGGTGCCTCAGAACTCCGTCACTTATTAATCGATTTGGAAAATTCTTTGCGTTGGGTTCAATATAGCTACAAGTTTGTTCAATATACATTTCATCGATATTCGATCTTGGACTGCGAAGATACATCAGAATTGAAGTCGGTGTTTTTCTCTAAAATGAATTATTTAAGTTCCTTATCTCGGTGCAGTAAAGTTTAAGTTTCTAAATTGTACAGTTATTACGACAAGTTTCGTTTTAACATTTCTAACTTTTCAGGTGTTCTCCTTGGACTCTCCCGAGACATTCCAGTGTATGTACAACCCTGCGCTGGCGCAGACTCGCAACGCCAACATGGAGCGGATCGCGGAGCAAATTGGAACTCTTTGCGCTACGCTCGGCGAGTACCCGTCTGTGCGCTATCGCAGGTAACGTTTCAAACCTTACAGTATATATAACTAGGTATAGAGCGCGCGTATCGTACTTGTCGCCCAATGCGCAGCGTAGGCAAGTAAACTAGTGATGGGTAATAATTGTGCGCCGTGACACGGACACACGGTACCTATTGTTGTGTATGTATTTTATGTCTTGTGTACCTATAAGTGTCATTTTAGTAAGTGAACATTATTTATTTTAATGTATGAATGTATAAAATGCATGTGTAGTACCTATGTGAAATATGTTTGGGATATAAAATAAGAAAGTCAAAGTGATGCGTTTACCAAAGAACAGCATTTAATTTTTATTTTTATAGATTACTGGAATTTTAAATCGCAAGCGCAGATAATGTGCCGGTGTAAACTATTGCTCGCCATACTCATAACTCATAACAAACATCATTATCGAATAGGCCGAACGCGTCACATCACTATTTGAGTCGGCAATCTTAGCGGGGTTGCGGGGCAGTGCGCGCGGTACATGTAGCCCCGCGTCTCACGTCTTGTTCACCCCCGCGAAACGAAACCAACTTTGAACTTAAAAGTATTAAAAATTGGCTTACCGGTGTAATGTGATGTTATTCTTCGGAGTGGTAGGCTCTGGCCATGGTTGTAATACCACCCACCGAACAAAGCTATGCCGTCAAGCGACCTAGTCGTGTTTCGGTATGATGTTCGGTGAACCATCGAGGAGACGGGTCTGAGCAGCCGCTCAACTGCCGTCTCTCTCTAGATCTATGTGCTCCAACTTAGGCCACATCATCGCTTCACATCAGGCGAGATAGTAGCCAAACATAGATCTATTAAGCGTAAAAAAAAAAAAAAGAATGCTGTTTAGTGTGTTTCCGAGTATCGTTTTTACAAGGTGTTATTGCACATTTAACCATTTTTTTAAAGATAAATAGAGCTATAAGAACCCGCAACGGGCGTTCACACTGCCAGTACTCGTAAGACTACTAGTGCTTGTGAACAGGACGATGCCATGTTCTCACCCGTGCCTACTGTTCGCACTTAGGAACACGCGCTCTATACCTAGTAATGTAAACTTGTTTTAAACAATGATAATAATAGCGGCGACTGCGGCCCACTCACTCTTGGAACGTTTTATACAATACAATACAATAATATTTGATTGAACACCAAACGCAAGAAACAATTTTTTACGTAAATTAAAATAATGGGCGTTCTTATCACTATGTTGAATTGGTGTTATACCTAATTTTTAATAATACTACATACATAATTTTATACCCCATTTGATATATCTAGTCATGTAGCACTACTGTAGCAGCAGTTAATACTGCTCACCGGTTAATAACAACCGCGCTATTCAACCCCGAATGTAAAAGTACCTACGCCTAATACGCTGCCTACGTAGAAAGTTTATGACGAAAAATATTTTTTTATGTAACTGGATGACGAGACGAACTGGTCGTTTGCCTGATGGTAAGCAATACGCCAGCCCATAACAATAACAGCACCATCCAGAACTTTGTTTTGCAAAATCCTGCGCGGCGCTGCACTGCGCTCGTCACCCTGAGACAATTAGCTGTTGATTCTCGTAATGCCCAGTAATTTCGCTGGCTACAGTGCCCTTCAAGCCGGAACACAGTAATGCTTGCGCATTACTGCTTGGCGGCTGAATAACTGGCAAAGCGGTGGCACCCACCCTGACGGCCTCTCGCATACGAGAAACCTACCACCAGTAATAATTTACTTAATAAAATTGTTACAGTGACTGGGAACGCAATGTGGAGCTGGCACAGCTTATCCAACAGAAGCTTGATGCCTACAAGGTAATTACGATACTCGTATTAAATATTAATGGAGCATTAAAATTCGACTTAGGACACACGATTTGTCGACGGTCGGTCGTCACAAGTACCAGATGGAAGGACGAAATGTTAGACCTACGAGAGTTGGAATTTGATGCCTGGCAGGAACTTGCACTGGATCGAGAGTAGTGGTGTTCTAGACACATTTTTAACCGAGTTCTGAGGTAACAAACATAAAAAAAATAAAAAAAAATACAATCGAACAGAGAACCTGCTCCTTTTTTGAGGTCGGTTAAAAACCTGTGCCGTCCATGCCGAGCTACGAAATTTTCATACATTTTAATCGACTCAAGCGTACTTCTAAGTAAAAAAAGTGTTCTCTAGAGCACTTTTTCGTGCATAGCCGACTTTGGCAGTCAAAAGGTTAAAAATAAATGTCGTTGTCCGCAGGCCGACGAGCCGACCATGGGCGAGGGCCCGGAGAAGGCGCGCTCGCAGTTATTGGTGCTGGACCGCGGCTTCGACTGCGTGTCTCCGCTGTTACACGAGCTCACGCTGCAGGCCATGGGATATGACCTGCTGCCCATCGAGAACGACGTCTACAAGTAACGTAGTGTTGTATTGTATTGTGTTGTGAGTCAACATGGATGCGAGCACATCCGAGCAGTGTGACAATAGCATACTGAGGCACAGACCAAATATACTATACAGGGCTATGCAGTGCTTTTTATAGTGTTAAAAGTTCTAGGCGGCACTGCGATTGTTATGAGCAGTCGTGGCGCTTACCATCAGGCGAACGATTTGATCGTCCCATTATTCAGTTCCATAAAAAAAAACTACTTTCGCAAATAGTAAATTTCAAAATATCAACAATCTCAATAGAATCCTAAAATAGACAGTATTCATCGAAAATGAATGTAAAACAAATTAGACAACTGGCTACGAACTAAAAAGCAATTTCTACTTTAAATATGGGAAAATGACTTTCAACACTGTTGATACAGATATACCAGCACCCATGCTGCTCGTCTATTATCAAATAAATAAATACATAAATGATGACTTGAACAGTGTATCTTACCTACGGTCAATAATAAGTATACATTTTAGAACCATGTCAAAATCACTAGTTAGAATTTTGCTTCTGCCAAATACCTTCGTATTGAAATCATTATTGCAACATAGTACTAAAACGTGAACGAGTCTGGCTCAGAGGGAACTAGTGCGACTTACAATCCGACGCACCGGAGTTCGAATCCCGCACCAATGACTTTTCTAAGTTATGTGCAGATTTAACACTCGCTCTCAAAACGGTGAAGGAAAACATCGTCAGGAAACCGGTATGTCCAAGAATTATGGCCCATACACTCTTGGTGAGAGAAGGCCCGTGTCCCACCAGTGGGAACTTAATGGCTGATGATGATGACTAAAACGTGTTTCTATTGCAGGTACGAGGCCGGGCAGGGACAGAACATGAAGGAGGTGTTGCTGGACGAGAATGATGAGCTGTGGGTGGAGCTTCGCCACCAGCACATCGCCGTTGTGTCCGCCTCCGTCACCAAGAACCTCAAGAAGTTCACCGACTCCAAGCGCATGGGCGGAGGTGAGTCACGTTACGTGTGAACGGTAGGTGAGAAACAATGGGTAGGAATGAGTTCGCTTAACAAGTACACCGACTCCAACGCATGGGGGGAGGTGAGTAACGTCACGTGTGAGCGGTAGCTGAGAAATAATGGGTAGGAAAGAGTTCGCTTAACAAGTTCACCGACTCCAAGCGCCTGGGCGGAGGAGAGTCACGTCACGTGTGAGCGGCAGCCGAGTTACAATGGGTAGGGAAGAATTCGCTCAACAAGTTCACCGACTCCAAGCGCATGGGCGGAGGTGAGTCACGTCACGTGTGAACGGTAGCTGAGATACAATGGGTAGGAATGAGTTCGCTTAACAAGTTTACCGACTCCAACGCATGGGCGGAGGTGAGTCACGTCACGTGTGAGCGGTAGCCGAGTTACATTGAGTAGGGAAGAATTCGCTTAACAAGATCACCGACTCCAAGCGCCTGGGCGGAGGTGAGTCACGTCACGTGTGAGCGGCAGCCGAGTTACAGTGGGTAGGGGAGAATTCGCTCAACAAGTTCAGCGACTCCAAGCGCATGGGCGGAGGTGAGTCACGACACGTGTGAGCGGTAGCCGAGTTACAATGAGTAGGGAAAGTTCGCTCAAAAAGTTTAACGACTCCAAGTGCATAGGTGGACGTGAGTCACGTCACGTGTGAGCGGTGGCCGAGTTACAATGGGTAGGGAAGAGTCCGCTCAACAAGTTCACTGACTCATAGCGCATGGGTGAGTCATGTCACGTGTGAGCGGTAGCCGTGTTACAATGGGTAAGGAAGACTTCAAGCGCATGGACGGAGGTGAGTCACGTCACGCGGTCTCACATTTGAGCAGTAGCTGAATTACAATGGGTAGGGAAGAGTTCGTTTAAAGAGTTCACCGACTTCAAGCAAGCTAAGACATTTTAATGTAAAATACGGACAAAATATTATTCGGTAAATAAAAAACAAAAGACAGTAGACCACTTTGTTTGCTCGTAAAAACCTACCCGCATATTCTCCGTTTTTCGCAAAACATGTCGTAAAGTTTCTGTCTTGTCTCAGGCGACAAGCAGTCGATGCGCGACCTGTCGCAGATGATCAAGAAGATGCCGCAGTACCAGAAAGAGCTGTCCAAGTATGCCACTCACCTGCGTCTCGCCGAGGACTGCATGAAAGCATACCAGGGATATGTCGACAAGCTGTGTAAGGTAGAACAGGTAAGGAAGTACTTTTATACTACACCTGCTCGGGAAGTACCTTGATACTTTATCAAATTTACGGTAGAAAGTACGTCATTGCATATCGAACAAATATGCGGCGAGAAAACGCATCTGAGCGGGAGAGAAAAGTGTATGAAAATCCATTTCTTACGTGGTTTTTCTTTTTTAATTTTGGGTAAGACTATGCGCTGGTAACCTAAATATCAAAAGCCAAAAAGTTTTTACAGTGAGTTTTTATCTCCAAGTTCGTGTAGTGACACTGGCCACTAGTGTGTGTTGGATGGTGTCAAACAATTTGAAAAAAGAACATCGCAAACATCTCAAACAAACATTAATGGAAAAAGTGTTACATTAAGCTTCATTAACTGCAACAATTTCAATATAAATTTCAATTAGTAAAGATTTAGTTTTTTATTTTCCTCGTAGGTGTAGTATAAAGCACTATGTATCACTCGAGAGAAAGTGCGATTCCCGATCTCGGGTGTTTTAAAGCCCTCGCCTACGGCTCGGGCTTCAAACGACACCCTCGACGGTAATCGGTCACTTTCTCCTCTCGGTGAACAATGTACTATTGAAGATTACCTTATCATTCGAAAAGATTTTGATCCTTAGACATCCGTCTGACAGTTTCAAATCCGACAAAAGGTCTTTCGGAGTAACTTTCGGAGTACGTTTCTGTTCTGATCGAAAATGACCTTTCAAGTGAATTACGAAGCTAAGAGGATAGGTATTTTAAATCAGTCGACAAATTTTCGTGGCGGTTGCGTCGCTTTTCGAAAACGAGTATCGTGTGACGAACTGACGAGGTACAAAATCATTAGGGCTTTTAAAGCTTAACCTCATCTGTCAATTTTCGAGTTCAATAGAGAAAAGCTTTTATCTTTAAATGTTGTGGTCGAAAAAGGACACTAGAAAACAAGTATTTGTTTCGTGTCTGGTATAGTGCGACTAGGTCTATTCCTACCCATATGGGGTACCCTATTTTACTACTTTTGACAGGCTCAAGCTAGTTTCCTCTGATCATCAAATAAACGATTGTTTTGACAGGATCTGGCGATGGGCACAGACGCCGAGGGCGAGAAGATCAAGGACCACATGAGGAGCATAGTGCCGGTACTGCTAGACCAGGTAACTCATCCGGCAATACCCATTTTCTGATTTTGAGAAACTATGGCCACTGATCAAACCTCATCTAAGTAGTTTATATATTATCATTGAACTCCAATGTCTCGAATAGCGACCCCTTTAGCATGCTTCCATATTTAGGCCTACTTGTGCGAAAGTGCAATTGCGGTTAGTAGGTGTCAATTTTTTCAAGTTACCCTTAGGCTACCCTCGATTTTATATTGGTGCAAGCGTGTTTATTATTTGTATTGAAGTTTTCTATCGATTAATTAAGTTTGATCACTGGTCTCAATTTCTATTTCACTGCGGACAGAGTATGCCAGAAACAACACTGACTTTTGAACCGACTTCAAAAAAGGAGAAGGTTCTCTATTCGGATGTATTTTTTTGTCGTTTTTTTTTTTATATTTGTTATATCAGACCTCCGTCATTTATGAACCGATTTGGAAAATTCTTTTTGCGTCGGGTTCAGTATAGCTACGAAGTGGTCCCATATAAATTTCATCGATATGTGACTTTGGACTTCGAAGATACATTGAAGTCGGTTTTTGTTTTTTTCTAAAAATTAATTATTTATTGTATCATATTCCAGAACGTAGTAAACTTCAACAAGATGCGTATAATCGCGCTGTACATAATGTCCAAGAATGGCATCTCTGAGGAGAATCTCAACAAACTTGTGACGCACGCGCAACTCGAGCCTTCTGATAAGCAGACGCTGCTCAACCTCGCCAATCTAGGACTCAACGTCGTGGTAGATGTAAGTACTCTTAGAATTTTCTTGTTATCATTTTAGATAGATAGATAGATATACACTTTACCAGACCTCAGAGCGAGTGTGGCTCAGCGGTACCTCGTGCGCCTTTCGATCCAACGCACCTGGGTTCGAATCCCTACTCGGCTCTGCACCAATGACTTATAGGTAAGTGCAGACTTTGCACGCTCGCTCTAAAACGGTGAAGGAAAACATCGTGATGAAACCCGCTTACGCGCTTTGGAGTGGTAGGCTCTGGCCGTGGTTGTAATACCACCCACCGAACAAAGCCATGCCGTCAAACGACGTAGTCGTGTTTCGGGATGATGTTCGGTGAACCATCGGGGAGACGGGTCTGAGCAGCCGCTCAACTGCCGTCTCTCTAGATCTATATGCTCCATCTTAGGCCACATCATCGCTTCACATCAGGCGAGATAGTGGCCAAACATAGATCTATTGGGCGTTATTAAAAAAAAACATCAGGGAGACGGGTCTAAGCAGTCGCTCAGCTGCCGTCTACCTATACTTGAATATACTTGCTCCATTTTTGGCCACATCGACAACAGTGCGAGATAATGGCCAAACAGAATTATAAGCGATAAATAATAAGAATAAAGTCAATACCTGCTGCTACTACCTACTTTGATACGTATGGTACTGTGGGTTCCGACTGAAAATCAGTGCTAAGGTACCTACTTAAGATACCTTAGCGTTTGCTGAGTCGGAACCTTTTCCTGACATCGCGCAACATTTCACTATATTGTTTTTGTTTGGTCTTTATTTTAGTAATGTATTTTCTTTCTTTTCTTTAAAAGCTCGAAATATGGTAAATCCTAATTTCCAGTAAAACCTAAGATTAAAAGTACATTTATACATTTTACAGGGCAACAGGAAGAAGCAATATCAAGTGCCTCGCAAGGAGAGGATCACCGAACAAACTTATCAAATGTCACGGTGGACGCCAGTTATCAAGGTATATCATATAACATTTAGTAACTAAGTCCAAAATTATATTATCAAAGCACGTGAAATGATTCAATATGTTAAAATCGGTATCGATAACATACATATTTAAGCATTTTTTTTTATGGAACTGCGTGATGAGACTAGCAAGTCGTTCGCCTGATGGTAAGCGCCACGCCTGCCCATAACAGTTGCAGTGCTACCCAGAACTTTAACACTATATAAAGCACTGCGTCGCACTGCGCTCATCACCCCGAGACATCAGGTATTAAGTCTCACATGCCCAGTAATTTCGCTGGCTACAACGCCTTTCATACCGGAACACAGTAATGCTTGCGCACTACTGCTTGGCGGCAGAATAACTGGCAATGTGGTGGTACCTACCCAGACGGCCTCCCGCATACGAGAGACCTACCACGAATTTTAAGCCATTGTACCGTTAACTGAACTAAACCACCATATAAACTGGAATCACCATATAAAATGCGCCTGCGCCGCGCTGTTTCACCTGCGTAATATTCTCTTTAGAGTATATGAGTATCCTATATGTTAAGCTATTTCCATTCCAAATGTTATTCCTTACAGCCGTTGCGGCGTGAAGAAGTTATAAACATACTAACAATACAACTAAGTTATATACAAACTTTCGCATTTATAATATATGTGTGATAACATCATTTGTAGGATATAATGGAGGACGCCATCGAAGACAAACTGGACCAGCGACACTTCCCGTTCCTAGCGGGACGCGCGCAGACCTCCGGCTACCAAGCACCGACCAGGTAAATACTCTGAAACACCACAGACAAAAAAACAGTGCAAAATAGAAACCTATCTCGATCTTTAATAATACTCTCTTATAGAAGGCAAGTCGTTGAGGAATAGGGGATCGGACAGTAATCGAGAAAAAATCTAAAATGTAGTTAGAACGAATGTTCGTCGAACCAGAAAGATCAGTGAATCAATATTTTTGTGAAATAATAATGATTTATATTTCTAAATCAATAAATAATTCTAACATTTTTAATCTGTTCTTCATCTCAAACAAAACAACAATCACAGCGCATGACGTCATTTGTAGGCAAAGGCCGTGAGTCAAGCTTGTGTTTATTTTACGTTTTTGCTTTTCATAAAATGTATTTTTGCTATTTTTTTCGTTCCATTACTACAATATAGTCCCCAAACTTCACAAAACGTATTAGAATCTCTTTGCAAGTTTTATTTCGAAGAGTTTGTCGTTTTCTACCTAGATATGACATCACAAGTTTTGAGGTGACCTTTTGCGCGGGAATATTTGAAACATAATAACATAGTTTTAGGTACTTGAAGAGCGTTATTTAATTAAAATAGTATTTTTCATGGCTATATATATTCATTGTAGTTAATTTAAAACACTTTCTAAAAAGTTGTCCGATCCCCTATTGTCCGGCGACTGAAGATAAATTAACTTATTCGGTTCAGCGATACACATAGGTAACTTTAAGTATTAAAATTACTGAGAAACCAAATGTTAACTTGTAGTAGGTACATTATGTGACAATGACAAGTATGTCTTCACTCCTGGTGACTGATATTTTGTAATTAATATTATTAACTTTTGATACTGTTACATTTTACACTTTGTATAGATAACTAGTGGTTAACGATGTGGGTTACTCTTATGCATGCTATTATAGTCATAAAAAGTTTTTTTTTGAGGTTTTTTTTTAAATAACATAAAATACCTTATGGCATTGAGAATATCTACCAATCTAAACTTATATAATATTATGAAAAGGTAACATTCTTTATAGGTGATTATCTCTGGAACTACTGAATCAATTCTGAAAATAAAAGACTCAAAAGAACAAAGCCTTTTGACTTAATTTAGTGCAGTGACAGTGTCGTAGAGTTAGTGTTACCCGTAAAGAACACAAGAACATAGTGTCTTCGCCTTAAGAGGGAACGGCACGCTGAAATTTTCATACAAAAAGAGAAAACGTTTTTCTACCCCTAAACATTAACTAAATTCGATGAAATTTAGACATGTAAGAGATGTTATCATTATTGAGGTTTGTAGGTTTTTATTTTTTCGGTAATTCTTATAGAATTTGAATAAATGGACCCAAAAAACTCGATATTTACTCGAAATTTTTTTTTGAAGTTTAGTAGCTGTTAACTTTAAAAATAAACATAAACTTAGAAAAAGGAAAACGTATAAACAAAAATTACCAAATTCAGACGAAAATTACCAAATTTTTTGAGATTTAGTGTGGTAGAAACGTTTTCTCCCGAAACGCTAATTTTAACAAAAATCTGAAGTTGATACGAATTTAGTTAAATTATTATCATTATTTAGTTAATTTATTTAATTCAAATACCTAGTGCTCGCTGGCCGTGGCTGTGCCATATCCTCTTAATAGAGACAATAAGAAAAGTGTTGATGGACACATTCTTAGTTTTACTCTACTTAGAAGTTTAAGTTAAATTCAAATTACTTATCAGTCTTATTAGGCTAGATTGTAAAATTTGTGTATAGTCATTTTATGAAAGGACGTAAAAGAAACTGAAAATTCTTTCAGAAAACTACACTATCTGCGATATATTATTGTGTCGAACGTAAGAAGTCGCAGGTGGTTGTTAGTAAATTTTTCCTTTATATTTTTAGTGTGCGCTACGGACATTGGCATAAGGATAAGGGCCAGCAGACTATCAAGAACGTTCCGCGTCTGATTGTCTTCGTCGTTGGAGGTAAGCGCTCCGAGACTATAAACTTGGCAGACTTGACTACGCATACCGGTCCTTCGCTCACGGACCATTAGCGGTTTCTACCCAATATTTGCCGTACGCTAAAACAGTGCAGCACTACTGTGAGAGCAGTTTATCTTATCTACCGACCAATTACAACTGCCCATTCTCCCTACATCCCTGATCCGCAGTGGTGAGTGGTTGCTCAGGATAAAGTAGGAGTAGCTCTTCATATACTCTATACTCTTTGTAATATGTAAGCTCTCTTCTACCATATAGTTAGGACCTAGAAACTTTCAGCGATATGGTACTAAAAGCTGCGTCAGTAAAAGCTCATTGAAGCCACTCTGGTGTCTTCCATCTCCCTCTATGAATCTCACGCTCTTTTCACAGGTTATACACCCGGTCCTTTGAAAGGCTTGCGCGGGGACATGAGTCCAACACGTAGAGGCCTCTTAGAGCATTTAACACTTATCGGGGACTGTATTTTTATTATTATAATCTGTCCCCTTTGTCCCCAGGCGTGTGTTTCTCCGAGATCCGCGCGGCGTACGAGGTGACGGCTGCAGTCAAGAACTGGGAGGTCATCATCGGTTCCTCGCACATCCTCACTCCGGACAACTTTCTTTCCGATCTCAGCTCTCTCACCGCATAAACTCGCAGACGCGCGCCTCCGGCTACCGCTCGATGAAAATTAAAAATGGAAAAATAGATGGCGCCACATATTCTAAAACAGTTGACGATCGGTTACCTCAGTTTTTCTTCGCAAATGTGTCCCTTCCATTAAGATTCGGTGAATCAAGATCTCAAACAAAATCACCGAATCGAAGCATGACGCTACAGCGTGAACGTCACCCAGCGGGTCCATTCAGTGAAGAATCTATATTTAAGAACTTAATGATAATAAGGTCAATCGAGATCTCAGAAATAAACCGAATCGAAGCTTAACGCGACAGCGTAAATTCGCCCCCAGCGGGTTTAAAAAAATAGATATGGCAAGATCTAATATAGCTAGCTTCGTGGCCGTTTCTGCTTTTATTTGAACCCTAGGTTTGTAAATTGCGACTAGATTGAAGTTCGACTAGCTAATGTTAATCTTCGATATTCAACTGATTTTTCAGCAAGAGACCGGCACTATTATTGGGATGTGATGAGATATCAATGCTTGACCTCAACAATTTTTCTAGTAATCCCGTAGCCTAATCGATATTAGTAATAGCTTGTTTTGAGGACTACTAAAAATCTTAAGCCCATATTCATGAACTACACTTAGCTAAGTAAGGCACAGCAACCAATCTGAACTCCGCATGAAACACATTCGTGCAAATGTTGACTTCTAATTGGTTGTTGTACCTTACTAAACTATACTACAGCTTGGCCAAGTGTTGCGACGAGTGTTTATGAATACGGGTGTTTGACATTTTTGAAGCTACGCAAACGTGACTTAAAATTACATCAAGCAACATTAAATGGTTTGTTGTTAAATATGTACGAAATGTACGGTTACCTATTTTTAACTGACTTCAAAAGGAGGTTTTAAAATTGACGCACTGTTTTGTTGTTTATACCTATGTTACTTACAATCTTTCTCGTTTATGAATAAATTTTGATGATTATTTTTTGAAGTTATATACATCCAGTGTGGTCCCATATTTTAATCATAGACGATGAACTTTGAAAATAAGAATAAATGAAAATCATTTATTTGCAATAAATTTTACTATTATAATGAATGTGAGTAACAAGTTATGTATTAACTAGAGATACAGCTCTGGAGTTTATTAAATAATCATTATTTTTGAATAAAATTGGTTACTTCATCTTTTTAATGCCTAATGGAAAAGTGATATATACATAAGTAGATGTGGCATTTATAGGTTTCACTTTTATTTATGTAGAACCACAGAATATTTAATAGTAGAACTCGTTATTCTACAGTATTTAATATTTCGTTACTAACCTGCCCCTTACCCATATGTCCCTCAAGCGCCAATCGCATATCGTGGTGAGCTCAAATTAAGGTATAGTTTCACTGCGAGTAATGAGATAGAGCGAGTATGGCTCAGTGGGAGAACGTGCGACTTCCGAGCCGACGCACCCGAGTTCGAATCCCACTGGTCCCGCACCACGGACTTTCTTAAGTTATGTGCGGATCTAACACTCGCTCTGAAAGGAAAACGTCGTGAGGAAACCGACTTGTCACAAAAATTCAAGGACTTGACATCCACCAACCCGCACAGGGCCAGCGTGGTGGACTATAGCCCATACTCTCTTTGAGGGAAGGCTCGTGTCCCAGCTGTGGGAACGTGATGGGCTGATGATGATGAATGAAATACGGTGTAATTATTGTCGATTCAGACAAGAAATCGAATTAATCTCATTCATTTACACCAAAATACGATAACTACAAGTTTAGATAAACGTAATGGGACATATCGCGTCGTAAGACATTGTCGCAGTGAATCTACACCTTAATCTGAGCTCAACAAGATACGATTGGCGATTGAGGAACATATGGATACGGGGGCTGAATAGGGTGTCTGTGTGATAATTATGTACTAAAATGTAACTAACAATTTTTGAATTTAATAAACAAATGTTTAATTTTACAAAATGTTAAATTGTTGGTGTTAATTTCTCAAATTTTAATCATTATAAGGTTTGCCTAACATTGTTTAGTTGTTAAGAATTTAATTCGTATTGTTTGTCTTACTTATTGTAAGTTTGGAATGTGTTTTACTTTGTCATGCGAGTCTTTAGACTGATCTTAAAAAGTCGAAAGAGATCAAAACGCTAGTGTTAAATAGTTCCGTTATGAAGGTCAAATAATATTGTAACTTAAGCATCGGCGACCGACGATTCAATCGCTTTTCGGAAGCCTGGATACAGCGAATGTACGCTTAACTGTGCACACTTTGGAACGCCAATCATTGCTGTTTTGATAACATAATCGAATTGCGCGATCGCGCGATTATGTTGCTGCGATCGCAAAAATGCTCATCATGGATACTAAACGTAGAAATCGCTAAAACGCGCAGTTGCGCGATTTAGTTGCCGTGACCTAAAAAATACCGACTGAAAAGTAGAATCAGAGCAATCGCTAAAACGCGCCACTTTGATACTCGATCGCAAAAACGCGGATCGCGGATGCTACAAGTAGCATGTGTGGTTGCCCCGAATTTTTAGCTTATTCATTTTAATTTAATGCCAAATGCTAGATCTTTACAATCGTGACGGTAGACTTAATGAAATGCATATCGCATGAATGTGCCCTACAAACGGAATGTTTAAAGTACAATCTTCAGCAATTAACCAATTTATTGTATTTACAATTCACGATTCACTACTTTACTAAAATACGTGGCAAGGAAAATGTTATACTTAAAGATTTGTGACTTATACCAGGCCTACCGCACTCATCGGCCGGGCCCACAGTGGTCTGGATTTCAAATTTAGGGGGCATTCGACCTGTTGAAATATCGAACAAAAAAATTTTGAGCTTTGATGGCATTTTCAATGCTGAGTAACATTTGTTCTATCCAATTTTTTATAAAAATGAATCTTGCACCCTTAGAAATATTCCAGGAAAAAATGTATGGAAGAATATCTATTTTATCAAAGTGAACCTTATGCAATCGTAAAACACATACCTATATATCCTACCTAATATAAAGACAAAACCATATTCTTCCGTAACCTTAGCTTTAATGTCCACTAAATTTAAATTCCGGAAAAATGCTCATCATGGAATGAATGCGGCGTCAGAAGAGGTAAGAGCTACGCGATAGAACGAGAGGCGCTCTGTAGGTTCATATGACTGGTAGGTATGCAGCGCTACGCGAGCTGAATTGAACTCTATTCCGTCGTAGCAAGAGTAACTATGTGTTTAAATTTCTTTGCGGAGTCATGCTTCTGTACCTTGGTACTATTAAGTATTCTGTGCTTATACACGAATATGACGAAGCTGAGGACTTATTTGAAAATAGTTCCCCACTAACTACTTTTCTAATGTAAGTATGCTATCTTCCTTGCCAGGTTTTGTATTTGTCATATCTAGTGTTTTAGACGTGACTACTTAAACTTAACTATTGAAGCGTTCTGCGTGTTGTCTAATGTAATCAGTTTCATTTACATTCCAGTCTTGTTATCTGTGTGTGTAGTTTCTACGTTTTATCGCGTGATTTCATCAAATGGGACGATAGACTTGTCTGTGTGCGTGAACGTTGTAAATGTAGCTACTGGTTTAAATAACACGAATTCAAAACTCAATTTTATTCAGAGTACATTAGGTTTAATTTTGATTGTAAATGTGTTTGTTTGCTTAGATTCATTAGTACACCGCATCGGTTTAAAGGTCTTTTCTTAAGGAATCATTTATGTTGCGTTTGTGTTGTTGAATAACTGACGCTAAAACTAAAACCGTTTCGGGTGACAGGTTCATTCGTATAGAAAGATTGATTAGCTATAACTGTGGAATTAGTCACTGTCCTTGCCGAGTGTTATATTAATTAAAATGAATTAAAATTTACTAATACTAAAATAATGTAAGGATTGTTTTACAGTTCATACGGAAGATGGTACATTTATTTCCTCTTGCTCACAGACAACTTTGTCAAAATCTTTCGCTGTTAACTTCTTTCAAAGCGTTTGACGTACTCATTCACTTTAGCATAATGTTGAATTTAAATTACATAGACATAATATGTACTAGATATAGAGAGGGGTTGCGATATACTATGTATTTGTAGTACAATTGTATATTCTGCAATTTAATCCCAAAGTATTTGACACAAACTTAAAAAGACAGCCCCGTCTAAAGTTTTAAACTAAGTATAGCTAAAACATTGGTGTTCGAAAACTATATATTATATAATAGTATATATATTTAAACATATTGTGCAATTATGTAGCAAGTACTTGAATAATTTTGATCAGTATTCAAATGTTTAAAATGTCATTAAATTATTTAATCATCTCGATGTGTTACTGTTTGATTTACGACACAAGCGAAGTATAACTTAGATAAACGAATTGCATTAAGCATTAACTACATACATACATACTTTTATACAGTTAAATCTTTGCATAGAAACAGTTTAAAGACATTTTAATTTTAAAAATGCGTTATAATTGGCAAAATAGGTGCCATTCGTGAATTAATACCTACAAAATAGGTGCGATTCGTAAATTAATGCATGTGATAAAATAATGCATATAATACTCTATTTAGGGGACAGGACAGACAGATCCTATAATGGCGGGAATAGGACCAGCAATTCATGAGCCGCCCAACTACACCGAACATCTTCCTTCTGGAAGCAGAAAAGAACCAATAATATATACCTAATATATACTAATATAAATAATATATACCTTTGATATTTTCTTAATTTGGAATAAATATCGGTCATTTATTTTGAAGCGAATACGATTAACATTATTTTACTTTTCATGTTGACTGTACTTCAGTGTTTTTCCTCGTCAGTGGTTTACTTGAACGCTCCGTATGTACGACCCTTCACCCTATATCGCTATTTTCCCCGAGACGCTATCGGTCTGCAGTTGTTTGGCCGACCCCCCGCCCCGTGTTATCATTATAAATTAATATCATAAATTACGATCATAAAACTAAAGCATTCAGTCTACTACTGTTGTGTGGCGAGTTAAACGTGCAAAATGGGAAAAGATTTAGTTATCCTTGCGTATTCTGGAGGCTTGGACACCAGCTGCATTTTGAAATGGTAATAAGATGCAATACTTAATATTATATTTAAAGAAAACTATTTTGTTTAAATAGGTATCTAAACCTATAACGATTCTATTGACTTGTTCCATTTATTTTCATTTTTGCCACCTCGGTCCAGGTTGATCCAGAAGAATTACGATGTCATTTGTTATATGGCGGACGTTGGACAAAACGAAGATTTCGAAAAAGCTAAGCAAAAAGCTAAAGCGGTTGGAGCTAAAGACGTAAGTAAATTATATACAACTAGCTGACCCGGCGAACTTCATACCGCCTTTTTTTATTCTGTACTTTTTTTTTTTTTTTGGAAACCTTGTCCTGACAATAACCAACACAAAGGTGCAGTCGTTTGGAAGTTACGCGCGCACATACATTTCGACGATTCATTTATAGTTATATAGATAGCGACCCGCCCCGGCTTCGCACGGATGAAATTTACCTACTAATGTGGTATTTTTTGACGACTTGATTACAAAACATTATCTCTACTATACAAAAACTTAAAGAATGTATTATGTATGTATGAATGTTTGTACCTATAACCTTCCGTATAAAAATCTCTAAAAGACAGTATAAACTGTATCAAAATCCGTTGCGTGGTTTAGAAGAAGTAAACAAAAAACTGAAATAAGGAAGCGGATAGCGACTTTGTTTTGTACTATTTAGTTCAGAGATTAACTAACCGACCCACCCCGCGGCTTCTCCCGCGGTTTTTCGAAAAATCATTTCTTAGTGCACCTCTACACCCTATATGGAACATAGTTCGTGTTTCCATGCTCAGTAATGTAGGGCGATCTATGTCACGAGTCAGTCACGGAACTGCTTTATATTATGTATAATTTTATGATAATATTTGAGAATGTATTAACTGAGACTCATTGATTAAGTACCAACTTTTGTCGAGAAGATTCTGAAGCCAGAATTAAAAGCCCTTTATTTTGGCAGTTTAGTTTATATATTTCAAATACGAGTGACACACTCACCGATAGCATTATGTATAGGAATCTAGACATAGGATAGGCCATCGTTTCTTTAGAGTTTTTTCCATTCAATAGAGGAGCGAGTCATTTGTTTTGATTTTATTTCCAATAAATTAAATGCTCGGCCTCAGGTGATCGTAGAAGACCTTCGCAAGGAGTTCGTTTCCAACTACATGCTGCCCGCCATCCGAATGGGCTTGGTGTACGAGAGCCGGTATTACCTCGGCACTTCCCTAGCGCGCCCCTGCATATCTGTCGGTCTTGTTAACGCTGCTAAGAAGTTGGGAGCTAAGTATGCACCATATCTAAGTTGATTAAGTACTATGGTCCATAGTACTATTTATTTAGGTACCCTTATCACGACTGTTACGAAATGGGAAAAAATGACGTCATGCCGTTATCATCATCAGCTATGAACTGACAAGTGGACATTGATATTTTTAAAATGTAGGTATGTATGTTTGTCTGGGTGGAATCTTGCAAGCTGAATCAGAACCACTTCCTCTTGTCCTACGAAGTTGAACTTTTACATACTTGTGTCAAAGTCCGATGACAATGCAATATTATGGTGACGGCCAGCTAATCTGATGATGGAAACGGAAGGTGGGCAATGGAACTCCTTGACGGATAATTGTAAACTACTAGTGTTTGGGCTCATTTTAATCTGCTCGCGATTCCGATTAAGAATTTTTTTAAAGCTTGTCTTGAAAAATATATTGTATAACAACTTATTAAATGTTGTCTTGATTTATAACGCCCTGATATTTTATATTTTATTTTTTTAATTTAGGATAAGACCACATAATTTATTATTATTTTGTTTACACCGCCGACCTCTCTCACTCCGCTATTTAACTCCATCCAAAGGTTGACTGGAAGAGATCGCTTTTAGCGTTAGGTCCGCCCATTCTACTTTAGTTTTCAAGTTGTTTTCATGTACCTACTAATTATTTTTGTTTGGTGTATAATAAAGTATTGTGTATTGTATTGTATTGTATTTTGTGTTCCAGGTACATTTCCCACGGGGCCACTGGTAAAGGAAATGATCAAGTAAGATTCGAGCTGAGCGTTTATTCCTTATGGCCTGAAGGAAAGGTAATACAAAAACGGTGCAATCAGTTGTTCTTTACTCTGTAAATTACCACACACTATCTCCTTGTACTATTAATTATTCTAGATAATAGCCCCTTGGCGCTTACCGGAATTCTTCGAAAGGTTCCAAGGCAGGAGTGACCTCATAGAATTCGCCAAAAAGGAAAATATTCCTGTTTCCGCCACCCCCAAGGAACCGTGGTCCACTGATGAAAATATTATGCATATAAGGTAAAAAAATCACAGAACGAGACCCCCTTTATCTGACTAACAAACACAGTGTGTAGGTACTGTGTGCCTGCACGTATTCAATGTAGAATATGTACCTATAGTCAATACTAATCGGTCAAGCATATTCCCCATTCGTTGAGAAAAGTAAAGTTATAAATACGCTTCTTTATTAATCTGTAATTAATTATTAGATTATTTATCTTTAATTAATTGTTATTAGTCCGCCCGTTGTACTATAGTCTGTAAGAATATTTCGTGTACCTTGTTTATTTCTTGTTTGGTGTACAATAAAGCACTAATTATTATTATTATTCATTAATTACATTAATCTTTATTCTTATCTCTTCATAGTTACATAATAAATTGTAAGTTTTGCATTTCAGCTACGAATCGGGAGTCCTCGAAGACCCAGCTACGATACCCCCCGGCGGTATCTACAAGATGACCCGTGACCTAAAAACCGCCGAAGATTACCCAAGCGTTATTGATATCAACTTTGAAAAAGGTAAGTTCTAAAAGTTTCGCCTATGGCCCAAGGTTCAGGCTCAATTAGAAAGTTTACAGCAAAAAAGAGTCTGTGGTTCTTATGTACGGTCAGCGACAAAAGTTCCTAAACAAGTTCATTTTATTAATTTAATTATTTTTAATGAAAAACTGGGCTTACGTTTGACAACAAACTCACCTGGGCCCTAATTCACTATGACAAGTTAGCGATTCCTTGCTTGGAAATCACTTCGATTCCTTAATTAATAACCGACATTTCTATGACGCATTCATATAGGACGCGTCATAGAGAACACATATTTCGCAGATGTCGTGTATTAATTAAGGAATCGACGTAATTTCGAAACAAGGAATAGCTTAACTTGTCATAGTGAACTAGGGCTCTGATGGTAAGCGTAGTTGCGGTCTAATGTGGAGCACGTTTGCCCATACTACTTTGAGGTGCGTATTCACTATTGTAAGAGACCCAGGTTGTAATTAGAAGAGAATAAGGATTCCGGTAGAGAATTGAAATGATCTAACGGCATACCTATTAAATATTAGCTTTACAATGGCGGGGGACTTTTACCTAGCCAAAAGAGTATTTGCAAAAGGACTTCTACCAAAACACTACCTATATAGGTACTAGGATTGTAACGGAGGCCTTCTTAGCGGAGGTTAATGGAGGTGAAGATGAAAGTGGAAGTGGAAAAAAATAGTACCTATATATTTCACAAATAACAGCTTTGCGGCTTTGTCACCTTCCAAATGTTTTCTTAGGGTTTCATAAATTAAGCCAGCTGCACTAAATAATTGTTCACTTGGCACTGAACTTGTCTTACGACGTAAATAAACCTCCGTTACAACTCCGTAAAAATGTTGCGGAGGATGTATGATTTCTTGCGGCACTTCCGCAGTTCCGAAGTTCCGTTACAACCTTACTAAATACCAGATTCAGATTCTTTATTGCTTCCATAGGTAGTACAAGGTGTAATTAAGTAAACGTACAAAGTCTCATATGGACCCCGTCGGGCACAGCAACATTAGAAGAGAGGAGGACGCAATTATTAGCATTAGTCAATGATTGTATTGTATTATATTAAATTATTTTGTAATTTTATGTCAAATGTGAGAATATAAAGTTAAAATAATCATTTGAGAGTTAATAATATTTTTTTTAAGAATATACCTAGTTACACTACTGTACTTGAACGATGTTTTATATAGGAATGCCGGTTTCCGTCCGCATTCCCAGTGGCCACGAGAAGTCGCTTCTGGTCAGCGACCCCCTGAAACTGGTGGAAACATTGAACAAATTGGGAGGGCAACACGGTGTCGGCCGCATTGACATCGTTGAGAACCGTTTCCTTGGACTTAAGGTATTGATTCTTATTTTTGAAGAAATATTTAAGGCTAAAATAATGAGCTGATGAAGCACCAGAATTTCGATACCATCAACCTTACAACAAAAAAAAGATCCGTCAAGCAAAGTACAAAAGTTCAAAGTTCTCTATTCATGTTTGGTATCACAGACGCACTTATTGAACGTCAATTATTACAATGACTCTACCACCGTATCGGATAAAGAACCACTACTCAAAATATACGGCAAGAAACTAAGGGGCATATATTTTTAGAACTCTTTTTACAATATTTTATATTTACTTTTGATTATACATATTATGTTTCCTAAGTGCCAGTTGGCTACTATGCAGAAGGGGAATGTTCCATGCATGTCTTCTATGTAATTACTCACTGTATAGTATAGTTTTAATCATATTTATGTATACCTAATCATAGTTCATAGTTTATAAATAACAATGTTACATGTCAGATTAAAAACAATTATTTGAATTAATTACAAATAAATAACTGAATCAGTAATACTTATATCAATTAAAATAATTTATGATATTGCTCATCTCTCTGATATCTGATAGTCTCTAATGCTCTAGAATTAAGGTCCGATACAGCACATTTTGCTAATTACAGTGCTTGTAGATTGTATGATATAGGTGTCGTAGCCTTAGATATTTGACATTTTGACCGCCATACTCGACAAACGGATAAGTGCTCGCTACGCCGAAGTCGGTTTACGCCGACTAAAACGTATGAAAATTTCGTAGATAGCTCGGCGTGGAGGGTACGGCTATGCTTAGCGTGGCGCTCAAAAGGTTAGTGTTTTGGATTTGTTTCAGTCACGAGGTCTCTACGAAACGCCAGCAGGAACCATTCTTCACGTTTCCCACGTCGATTTGGAAGCGTTTGCTTTAGATAGAGAAGTTCTAAGGTAATAAAAAACAGATTGTTGCTCTCCAACAAGATCAATCAAAATTAAACGCATATGTGCAGTGTGGAGTTCCTAATTTATTGTCTTATGTCCCGAAAGAGTATTTACTACAGCCTTGTAGGCCTAGGCGGAAATCCGGGGCTTGTTACTAATAGGTAATTCTCTATTGCAGGGTAAAGAAATATCTGCAAAACAAAATGTCTGACTTCGTGTACAACGGGTTTTGGTTCTCACCCGAAGCAAACTTTACGAGGACCTGTTTGGAACTATCTCAAGAATCTGTTACTGGTTCAGTCACAGTTCAAATTTACAAGGGAAATGGTAAGTCGTAGCTAGCGCCATCTAGAATAAAGTAGTAGACTATGTTTTCACCTAATTACATTTCATCATAAAATAAGTTATTCGCCGCTAGATGGCGCTGTGTCGACTATAAAATAAAGTCGCTAGTACGCGTGTCTGTCACAACTTCGAAACTAGTACTTTGATTTTAAAGCGGTCGAAATTCTTTAAGTGAATAATTATTGAAAAAGGATTTAGATGTATAATACTCACTTTCTCTTCAGTGACGGTGTTGGCGAGAAAGAGCGGGACAAGCTTGTACAACAAGGATTTGGTTTCGATGGACATCGCTGGTGGATTCTCTCCCGAAGACAGTACTGGATTCATCAACATCAATGCTTTGCGGCTCAAGGAATACGCACGTTTCGCTACACAGAACCGACCAACATAAAAATAAACTACTCAAATAAATTTCTACATAAAAATAACAAATCATTTATTTTTATCCGTAAACTAGGGGTGTTTAGGTATTTATGATCCGTATTAACACAGAAGACTTAATAGTACATGGTATTAGCAGTTTTACAATCCATATATATTGTAATATATTAACATAATAATATGTATTGTAATACTGTGGTATTAGCCATAAAATAAGGCCAATAAGTAATTTGGGGTAGGTAAGTGTCATAAATTGCTAATGTAAACGACGTACATAAATGAAGTTCTGAGGTAACAAATTAAGAACCTCCTCCTACTGAAGTCGGTTAAAAAGGTACCAAAAGGTAAATTCTGTTGGGGGCTGGATATTTTCTGAGGTTCGGGGTCATGTTTTGATTACCATCAGGCGAACGATTTGCTCGTCTCGTCACTCCGGGTCGGTAGTCTTTTTTAACAATATAAGTTTTTTTACTAACTTACGAATTTTTCTCAAAAATTCCCACTCCGTACAACTTTTTCAAGCTGGTATAGCATTTTGACTTTTTTTCTTCTGACAGCCCTGATACATAGTTTAATCTATGGCTCACTTATTTCGATGAGTTTTAGTGGTGGATCTTGAAAAAAACTTCGATGCTTTTTCGATCTAAAGCAACAGTGGCATCGATTTAATATCGATATATCAAATGCATCGATTTTAAATAATTAGGAAGAAAAAAAATGCAGGTTCGATCCCTGTCCGAGCAATATCATTTTTCTTCCCAATTATTTAAAATCTTAAGATTTTCGCCTAGCATGCGCTAATGCATTCAATATCAAAAATGCATCGATGTTTTCCATATCGTTTTTTTTTTTAACAAATTAGATATGCATGTGGCGTATATAAAAAAAAACAGGAATTTACATATCAAAAAGCTTTATTATGTTTTTAGAGCTAAAATATTAAAATAATTTACTTACCCAAACAATCAAATATCGATATTGCCAACGACGGGCGTCTGTGACGATTTTTTTCAAAATATCTTGGATACCAGTGGATTAAAAATGGTAGATATTTTTATGATTCATTCAAGGTGTTACTAAAACATGTTACTAAAATGAAATGTCAATTCAATGAAAGGAGGGAGTAACTAAATCAAAGATAAAAATAGTGCAATGGACATTCAACGACGTAGGTTTTGATTTCAACTCGTTAGAAAGTAATTCTAGCAGTTTATGGAACACTAATGTACTAATATCCTATGAAGATTCAATTTGTTCCATAAATGGCGATGCGGACTTGTTTTTTCTGTTACATGAGTTCTCGCAAAGTGGCGGTTATGCGCTTATGCGAAAGCAATGCAAAGTATCCTAGCACTTAGCAGTTTTGCTTCTTCTATGCATCGAATTACTCGATGTTGACGAATTAACAAAACATCGGATGGATTCGATGTATCTATACTTTACATCGAATGTTCTTAATACATCGATATATATCGTCCATCACTCAGACACCAATCCAGTGCAATCCCAGTGACTTTTTGGTTTTCTATTTCTCGAGTTGTTGTTTGTTATTTTTGTGAATTTGCGTCAGTGAATTTCCTAATTGCAGTGATTTTACATAAATATATTGTAATTAAAAGGTAGAACTTAGTGCTAGTCACCCAAGGAACATAATACTCAGAGGAGCAGTCACCAGTTCAACATGCAAAGGAACCTTCCTCAAAATAAAGAAGCTTTGCTAAAGTCGTACACAACACGGCTCAAAGAAGACGTAAAAAGTATGCTGGAGAATTACGAAGGTATAATTTCACAAACGCAGCATGGTTGACAAGAAGACCAGCCTTTCTTTAAGAGAAGATTATATATTTTATTTTAGTTTCATCAGGGCTGTCTGTGTTCTAGTCTACCTGTTTTATTGAATTACTATGTTATTCTAATTGTAACTTCTGATACTCTTATAAATCTACGTAATTTTACGTTTTCAGAAATCATTAAACTGGCCAAACTAGAGAACGAGTCTCAACTCAATAGGATGACGCAAATTGAACAAGACACATTTGAAATGCAAGTCAGAGCTGCTAATATAGGTATTTATTTTCTTTTATGTACTACAATAGAGTTCCCGTTTAAAACCTTATTTATTGTACTCGTACAGAATTTAACCTACTTCTTAACAAAATTACATCAAAATCTGTTCCAAGGTACCTAAATAAAATTGATCTTATAAAATATCTACATTTTTTAATTTTGAAATTCAATCCCGCATGTCCTAGAATTATGGTTTGTGCAGAGAAAAATAAAGCACAAGGATTTGTCTCATCAAGTCTGAGTGTTGTGGGACCGTAGTCCTCATAGGTGATGATTCTCTAGATCAGCGGTTCCCAATTTATTTTAGCTATGGAACCCTAAATTATCTTCCTAATTTTGGCGGAACCCCAACTCATATTTTAACCGACTTCAAAAAAGGAGGAGTTTCTCAATTCGACTGTTTTTCATTTTTTTTGTTTGTTTGTTATGCGATTACTTCGCCAATTATGAATTAATTTTGATGATTATTTTTTTTGTTTGGTATGTCATACTTCAGAGGTGGTCCATATAAATTTTATCGAAATTTATTCTGCACTTTTGTGTGGGTCAATATCGATTAAAATTCCGGCCAGCATTGGCAATTCTCGGAACTACAGTGACCCGTTCACCGAACCCTAGGGTTTCACGGAACACCTATTAGGAACCGCTGCTCTAGATACAGGAAATCCTTGTTAAGACCAAGATATATGTATGTGATTGTGGGGCGTTATAATAGATCACTCTTATTATTACAGTTAACTACTCCTTTGTAGTCACAATTTTTGACACAGGATTTTTAACCCTATACCATATTCTTTTTCAGTAAGAGCTGGAGAATCATTAATGAAATTGGTATCGGACATCAAACAGTACCTGATATTGAATGACTTCCCATCAGTCAACGAGGCCATTGCGCAGAACTCTAAGCTGTTCCGCACCAAACAGCAGGAGTGTGACCAGAAACTGATGTCTTTACGAGACGATATAGCGGCAGACCTTTACGATTTAGAAGATGAATACTTTACTAGTATCTATAAGTAATAATGTTATGATAGTATTTATGATGTTACGGAGTTTAAGTTAATTATGTCACGCAATTGTGTTCCTGTATTAGATTTATCTTTATAAATGGGAAACATGGAATTTTAAAATGTAATAATCTGGGCTGTAATATGTAGTCTGTTTGGTAATAAACTGGGCTAGCATCAAGATCTCAAAATATTAAAAACCCCCATAAATCTTAAAGCTGGTAGTTTTGCTTAAAGTTAAATAATACCCTCTTGTGCCATGTAAAAACTATGGTAGGTAATTATTTTCGAAAAAAAAAAACAAATTAAAAAAGTAATAACATTTTGTAGAAATAAAAACAAGCCTAATATACAATGACTTAATAGTTTATGAATAAAACACAACTCACGTGACATAACTTTATATTTTCTAAACAGAATTGGACATCTACCAAATTATTACATATTATTATTTATTATATTGTCTACGTGGAGCAGAAGTAGTAATGAGGTCCATCTGCAGGCATTTGCTTGGCAGTTACAGGCCGTCCAATTTTGTAGTCCTCCAACCAAATGTACAGAGCAGTAAATCCACCCATTACACCAAGGAACCACATCCATTGGTGTGTAAGGGAGAACCTTGGCTTCATGCTGATGTCATAGCGATCTCCTCCAAATATTTCAGCCCTTGCATGCACCTGAAAATAATGTGTAAGAACAACATTTTATTTTTTATTCATACTAGTGACCACTTACAGCTAATATTGAATTAATGCTATGTCATGATAAATATTTCTATACATATTGAAATCCTTATGTACTGATGATTTGGAATAACCCAGTTAAATAAACAGGAACAGTTTCATTTATAAATCTATCTATACTATTGTAAAAATGGAAAAGAGCAAATTCTGTACATTGAAAATATTTTGGCAAAACCAACTGGGATGGACTATTTAGAAGATACTGAACACGAATCTATGGTTTTTAGATTTTTTTTTTGTTTGGTTGTGTGTTTGTTATCTATAGACTCTGAAACTGCTGAACGGATATTAATGTGGTTTTCAGGGTTTGGTAGCTATTAAGTCCGAGATTCATTGAAACACATGAGAGATGTAAATCGTGTATTTAGCTAGGTAGCCATGCAAATGTCATACTATTTCTTACTACTCTACTTAGTCCACATTATATTTTAACTACAACATAGAAAAGTACCCTACACATAAATATCAATCCTGTGATTAAATAACAATCTACCAACATTCACATATGACAGTAGCATTATTTCCAACTTAGATAATAGGGTATGTTACATCAAAATCTGTTGAGTGATTACGAAGATACAGCTTGACCTCTTCGTGCTCCCATACACTGGGGAGGTCTTGCTAAGATGGTTTTAGAAATAAACACGAAAATAGGCTTCCTTTATCGTTCACACAGACAAAGTCGCAGGAAAAAGTCAGTCATTTATTAATTACCTAAGCTTAGAACAGATTTGAGTGAAATTCGGAATGAAGATAGCCTAGATTATATAGGCATAGTAGATGCATAGTCTTATCATAAATATTCAATCAGCAACATTCGCAGAGATCGGATAAGTGACCATTTGTGTTATTAACATCTGAGTGCTACTGTGCTTCGGATTGCATGTGATTGTTAAGTAGTTGGTCCCGGTTATTGTATTAGGCCTGCGGGCTGTCTAAAAACTGCGACACCAAGAGTTGACCACACAACCACAAGAGTAGAAGATGCTGCTGCAGATTTTAACTACTTACCGGCTCATTGAAGTTTCTCTTCGCTTCAGGGAAATCATAGGGGTAGTAAGGATCTTTTGAATCATCACCAATATCGGGCAATTTCGGGTAATCGCCATATCCCTCTTCCTCGGGATATGGGCGATATTCTTCGATGGTCAACCCATATTTTTTAGCAGCGGCAGCACGCTCTTCAGGAGTTTTAGGGTAGGGACCCGGTTTGTACTGATAATTCCAATCTGAAAATCGCGAGTGACGTAACATTCATAACATTGGGTATACAAGTCTTAACCTTAAAACTATATAAATCAGAATCCTTACGGTTTCTCGCAGCATTACAAAATATTCCCACAGTCTTTCTAACAGACTGTGGGTTCGATAAAATTGCCTTTTTCAGCAAAGTCGAAGCCATTTTTCCGACTTTTCAAATACTGAATTCTTTTTCTTGAATAAAATAAAATAACAGCTGATTGACAATGACGTTGACAATAACTTGTCATTTGTTAAAAATCATAGATAAATTGAGCGTTCGAGACAAGGTCTCCGCCCTCCGTACTCTCGCTCAGGATCAGGATGTCCACGTCATTCTCCTGGGCGAGACTAAACTCAAGCCAACGCACCAACTCCGGGTGCCCAACTACCTCACGTACCGGCGGGACGAAGTCTCCCCCCGGGGCACGGCCTACAGGGGAACGGCCGCCCTGGTGAGGGGAGACCTAGTCCATGAGGACCTGGCGCACCTGGAGTTCTCCGACATCCGGACGACAGGGGTGAGAGTGAGCATGGCCGGCAGAGAAGTAAAACTTTTTGCTGGCTACCGCCCCCCCCAGCCCACCCTCGACACACGAGACCTACGCCGCATCTTTGAAGGACGTACCCCGACCCTCCTGGCAGCCGACCTCAACGCCAAGCACACGGCGTGGGGTTCGAGACTTGTGACGCCGGTAGGGAGGCGGCTCCTCGAAGATGCCGAAACCCATGGGTACACTGTGATTGGGCCGGACAGCCCAACACATGTACCCAACAATGCCACCTGGCAGCCGGACGTCCTGGACATCGTGGCACACCAAGGCCTGAGTTGTCCAGTCAGCCTGGAGGTGCTGTACGATCTGGACGAGCAGCACCTCCCGGTGCTTATCACCCTCGCCATCGGGGCGGACTTCACGGCCCCCCGCCCGATGCGCTTGAGGGTGAACTGGGACAAGTTCCAGGCCCAGCTGCAGGAAGTAGAGGTCGGCCCACTCTCGACGGCGGAGGACGTGGAGAGATGCGTGACTACCATCACAGACCGCATCAAGTCCGCCAAAGAGATGGCGTCGACGCCCGCCCTACCGACCCAGAGAAGGGAGCAGATGCCTCTCCGCCTGCGCGCGATGCACAGGAAGAAGAGGTGTCTGCGGAAGCTCTGGGCACACAGCCGCTGTCCCCGCGTAAAGAGAGAGCTCAACACGCTGGCGGAGAAGCTCAAAAGCGAGGTACAGGCGTGGCGCGGCGAATCGTGGGACGATCGCATTACGGAAATAGGAGAGGACCCCACGAAAGCTAGCCTGTACCAGCTCAACCGGACCCTGACCCAGGCCAAGGTGGCGGTCTGCCCGCTGCTGGATGGCACGGGCCAGCGCCGTTATGGAGCCGAAGAACGCGCGGAGCTGCTGGCGGACCACCTGGAGGGCCAGTTCCAGCTGCACCCAGTCCCCATGGATGCAGCTGCAACGGTACCGGCACACCACCAGATGGTAGAAGCAGCGGTCGCCGTTTTCCTCTCCTCGCCACCACCCCCCTTGGAGGGGAATGACTTTATCTCCCCAGCAGAGGTGCTGAGGGCCGTGCGAAGATTACCAGGGAAGAAAGCGCCGGGGCATGACGGAATCACCAACGTCATGCTGAAGCAACTTCCCACGAGGGGCCTGGTAGCGCTAGCTCGGCTCTTCAACGGTATCCTTCGCACCCAGCACTTCCCCAGAGAATGGAAAACTGGCAAGGTGATCGTGCTCCCAAAGCCAGGGAAGGACCGCCGATTGCCTGCCAGTTACCGACCAATCACGCTCCTGCCGATGCTGTCGAAGCTCTTCGAGGGCCTGTTGTTGCGGAGGCTGAGGCCTCACCTGACTCCCAGAGAGGAGCAGTTCGGCTTCCGCACCAGGCACTCCACGACGCTCCAGCTCACACGGGTGATGCACCTCCTGGCCGAGGAGATGAACAGGGGCCATCGCACGGTCGGCGTCTTCCTCGATATCGAGAAGGCATTCGACCGTGTGTGGCGCGAAGGGCTCCTGTGGAAACTCACCCAGACCACGACGCCACCGGCCATCACCAGAATCGTGGCGTCGTTCCTGGAACGGCGAGACTTCTTCGTCGCGGTGGAGGGCCACGCGTCGACGAAGAGGCCAACCCACGCTGGGGTCCCCCAAGGGAGCTGCCTGTCACCGGCTCTCTACGTCCTCTACACCGACGACATCCCGGTCCTGGAGAGCGAGCACCTCCGGGAGGGGGAACGGGGTGTCACACTGGCGCTGTTCGCGGACGACAGCGCATATTTTGCCTCGTCGAGGGAGGCTACCATCGCTGCGAACAGGGTGCAGAGAGTCCTCGAGCTGCTACCCGAGTGGCTCGACAAGTGGCGGATGGCCGTCAACGTGGGGAAGACGGCCGCGCTACTCACAGGAGGACAACGCATCCTGCCACCACCACTTCAACTTAGAGGCGAGGACGTCAAGTGGGAGAGTACCGTGAGGTACCTTGGCGTCCATATCGATCGGACGTTGAGGATGCGCCCGCAAGTGGACCACGCCGTCCGCCAAGCGAAGGCCGCTCGCGCGCTCCTCCGTCCGGTGCTGGCCTCTAAGTTACCCCTACGGACCAAAGTAGGGGTATACAAGGCGTACATTCGCACCCGCCTCACGTATGCGGCTCCGGCGTGGTACTCACTATGCTCGGAGACCCAACGGAGGCGGCTACAGGTCGTACAAAATGTCGCCCTGCGCGTGTGTACGGGGGCGGGGCGATATGTCAGAAATGACGTCATCGCCCGCGATGTCGGGGTGGAAAAGGTGGGGGAGTTCGTGGTCCGTCTGGCGCGTCGTATGTACGACCGCGCCGACAACGGGCCACACCCCCACCTGCACGACATCGCACCCCTCCACGCGAGACCCCCCGACAAACCCCAGAAACGCGCCCTGCCCCGCGACATTCTTCCGCCGCCAGAAGAAGACGAAGAGGGCAGAGGCGACTACCAGAGAGAAAAAAAAAAAAGGTCCAACACAGAGCCGCTGAGAGGCGCACCGACTAGCGGAGCAGCCACCAGCGGCCTGCCAGTTCCCCGGGGGTAGAAGCCCCCGCGCGTTTACGCCAGGGTAGAGGGGACCACCCCGAGACCCACCCCTACCACCCCCCAGGGGAGGTGGAAGATTAACTTGACTTGACTTGACTTGAGATAAATTGAGGTAGATTTCCAAAATTTTTTAAAATTAAAAAAAATCCATAAAGCATTTGAATTTGGTCTGCCTGCCATGCCGCCCGCTGGCGCCTCTACCGATTTGTACCCTATAAACTCTGTAGATTGTATTTTCATATATCATACTCCACGAGTCCGCTTAGGTCGTGCGTTAATTTCACGTTATTGAGATATGCATGATATTGCTACGTCTCATTCGCTTCGTCCGTTCCTTCATGCATGGGCTGCATTGAGGAATGACACTCAATGATGGGCTGCTTTAAACATAGACAAAATGTGTATTTGGTTACTAATGTCAGTTGGTGATTAAATAACAATCTACCAACATTTACTAATGTCAGTGTCATTACTATCATTCATTAATCTACCGTCAATTGCACGTCACTAGTGATGTGCCAACTCGGAAAAAACAAAACTCGATTTAACCCGAGTTAAAATTCATGTAACTCGGGTTGAACTCGAGTTAACTAGATGGAAGAGTTAATGTTTTTTTAAAATTCAGGTTTGGGTGTGCTTTAGCCTTTTTTGAGGAGGCTCAACATTTAATGTGCCAGTGACTGGGATGAATCGACCGAAGTACTCGTATTATTTTCATTTGTTGATGATGAAGTCGGACTTTCTTCGACGGTAGCACTTGGATGCTTCTTTAATGTGGTTTAATAATGTAGTCGTATTTCCATTATATTTAAAAGAATCTGAACATTGTTTACACGTAACACGTCCACTCACTGGCGATTCAAATACATTCCAAACCAAAGATTTTCTTCTAGGGCCCGGTATTTTTCAAAAACAGAATTTAAAACACGAAAAACTACAGTAATAACCGGCACTTTAAAGTTAACCTCAAATCTGCATAAATGTGACACTTGTTTGTTATGAATTAATATAGTCTCAAATGATCGGCAAACTTCGCTCCATGTTGGTTTCATTCGGTTTTCAAACTCGAGTCAGAGGTAATTCAATTCGAGTTGGTTCGAGTTAAGCCCAACTCGAGTTAACTCGAGTTAATCATCACTACACGTCACTGTCACTCGGAAAGTCGTCGAAAACGCTCACGGAAGCATAATTTGTTTTCATGCAGAAATATTGAAAGTATCCGTATTTTATAGGCTTTGTCTAGTTAGTGTAACGTTTAATTAATTAATGATTTTACAGATAGTGTATAATTGATAACACATCATTTGTAATTAAAAAAATGTGGTGGTAGCAATCCTAATGATGGGTAACGAGAACTCGCAACTAAGTGGTCTTGAAATCGAGGAAAAGGCCGTGGAGATAACAGACTTTTGGTGCCATTACCAGGCTAAAATAAACGATAGCTGCAGGTATTTCAGTTTGAAGAGTGATGGTTCAGTGTCTGTGTTTAAAGGAGAGGCAGCGGCGGGCCCTCTCTGGTCGATTTCCACACCATTGGAAAAGTTTTCTAACGTGAGTGTCAGGTACAAAGATATTCATTTTGCACTTGTCGGTTCAGTGTCGGAACAGCCATTTCTGTCCCACGGCAGGGCAAAGGCCTCTCTTCCTTCCTTCCAATTATCATGGTTAAGGTCTCTAACAGGCCATACTCATACATTTTTATTTATATATTATTAGCTAAATACCACTGATTCGGTTAGAATACACAGCCTAACATTGAAATGTTGGTTGAGTTAATTTATTTATTTAATCTTTACGTCAGGTAACATTGGATAAGTTATAGATGTAATTTACATATTATATTTTAATTGGTAGGAGTTAGCCAATTTTTATAAGTAAGACTAGATATGTCTAAAAGTATAATCCCTACAAGTACTTGATATCAATACAATCATTTCAGAACTTGCTCAAGTATCGTCACCCCTGCATAGTTCGGTACATATCAGCATGGCAGCAGCGGTCTACACTTCATTTGGCTACAGAGTATGTGCAACCACTTTCTCATGTCCTAAGTTCTCTGACACCTTTACAAATATGTATTGGATTGAACAACATACTGAGAGCCTTGGTTTTTTTGCATGATCAGGTAAGTTTTAATACATTTCCAACATCCTTTGTTAAACTCGCATGATTATAACCAACACACATTGCCAATACAATTCCAGGGTGTAATAACAGTTAAAGATTTTATAGTTTTCAATAATACATAAGAATTTAAGCCATTGAATTCTGTGCCATCATGGTAGAGTAATACACACTAGCATTGTGATGCTGATAGGTTAAGTAGGTTCCATGGGTATATGGGTACATGCAACAGAAGATTTAAATGGATTATTTTCTCTATAAACAACTGAGATTTATTCTTACAAAACTGAGTCAAACCATCACTTTTGTGCCATAGTTTTATGCAAGGTGGCTTATACATAATATTACTTATTGAAACTATAATACATACCTAAATATAGCACTCAATATAGATGCCTACATAGTCCAATCCTGACCCCTAAGACAGACAAAAGCCCACAATAAACTAAACTGAAGACTGGAAATTATGCAAGGTGCTTAGTACTGATTTTACAATTTTGGTTTCAGGCTCATATGTCTCATAACAATGTGAGCACGGGAGCAATCTATGTGACAGGAGATGGACAGTGGAAACTTGGGGGACTGCAGTACTTATGTCCGTTCAGTGAACTGACATCGGCATACTTGAAACATTCCAGAATACATAGGTAATTAATTCTCATAGCGGTATTGAATATACAATTAAATATAAACCAGTCCATGGCTTAATATGAGAACTTGTGCATTTACTAAAAATCCAGAATCTAGATTCTATCTAAGTTTAACTTAGAATCTATGTATAATGTACATATCTGTTTATGTATGTATGATGTAAACTTAGATTATGGAAATTCATACCATATATATATAGTCCTCATCGATTTCGATGACGGCGACCCTAAATAACATATAATTTTTTAGCATGAGCCCTAATGTGGCTCGCTAAACTGAATTTAGTTTTAACCGGTCACATGTAGAGCAGTAAAGTTGGCCATCAGTATTGTAGTTGTATGTGTAGGAAGGCTTAGGTCTCTCTTTTCGTGTTTTACTGAATGATTGATGAATTACAATAATACCTTATACCATCCATGTCTTTCTATATAAATTGAAAACATTAGGTATATGTATGAATATTTAAGTAGTCAAAAATAAAGTTGGTGTCAAAAATATTACATTACCTACCAGTTTTAAAATAAAAATTGATATATAATTTTTTGTTCATTTTCTAGCCTTATCATGAGATAAGTATATGGATTATTATATTTGTTAAATAAAACATAAATATAACTAACTGGTCACATAGCCCTAAATGTTTTTATTAGTAAAAGCATTTTAGATTACATTAGAATTAGACAATGCAAGAAGTTTTGCATCCTGCCATACTTGTATTTGCAATAGTAATTGCTAATTTTATTTGTCTGATTTTTCCTAAATTACTGATCCAATTCTCCATGATATGTCGACTTATCCACATGATATTGCCATTGTCGGAATTGTGGTATGGCAATTCCACAAATGCCATCCAAACAAGAAGTAAAGTGAAAGGTACTAATGTTTATATTTTGTTATAGATATGACAAAGCAATAGATCCAAATGAGGATTCTTATGAAGTAACAACAAAGGTGGATCAATACAGCTTCGCTGTGCTTGTTGATGATGTCTTCAAGGGACGCAATGATGGTAATACTTATTGATTACTGAATGTATACCATTATAATTTCAATATTGTTATCAGATGTTGTTCCTAGTAATCTTGGATTGCAATTAAAAGTCATGGTATTGTATCTATGCATCCCTAAATTAATAATAGTATGACATTTCTGTCACCATTGACTTGCAACGGGTACTTACATATTATTATTCATTTCCACATCAAATTATATTGCTATACATTACTTAACCATGCATTGAACAGTAGAAGTATACATTATATATCCACAATATATTTTTTTACAGATGATGTACCCCACCTTAAAGAATTTAAGAAATACTGCCGAGACCAACTTCAACATCAGGACCCTGCAAAAAGGCCGAACCTATCTGAAGCCCTACAGCACAATTTCTTCAACCATGAATTCATATCTATTTACAAGTTCCTAAACTTTCTTCCCCTGAAGTCTGAAGATGAAAGAACAGAATTCTTCTCAAATATTTTAGACAACCTAAAATGCTACGATGAAGAAACAGTGGCCAAGCAGCTCAGCGGTCTGTTGCTCTCTAGGTTAACTATGTTAGATCAGACTGCAAGGAAAGATGTGATTCCATACATTCTCAAACCTAAAAATGGTTAGTAACTTAATAACAATTTCAGAGTGCTGGTAGTGTCATTTCACTTTCAGGGTTAGATTCTATATTCTACTCTTCCTGAATTTTTTTATTTACAGTCTCTAATTCACTTGTTCATATTTGTTGTATGTTATTAGAGATATGGGCCAAAATAACGACCACCCTGATATTAATATAAGCCAGTAATCGGCGTCCTAATAATGCGCGGTGTTACAGCAGACAGCGCGAGAAATGGCCGTACTAAATCGACGCCTTGGGTACTTCCCGTTCGGGACACGCTGTCGTCAATACTGTTGACAATAATATGCATGTGTTGTCGAAAAATCTGGAAAGTACTTTTTACGATAGATTACTCCTGTAAACATCTAGTGGCGATATAATTCTTGTTATTAATTGCGTAGTTTTTTGTATTTCAATGTTTCATTTTCTTATTTTTGGAGAAACGGACGTAATTGCAAAACGCTTGAGTACGTGCAACCACTATCTGACGTCACGCGCCTCGCTACGTATTGGTCAATTTGTGACATATAACCCGTTTTATTAGTAAATTATTGACACACACACATGTAGCATAGATGGACAATGGGCAATGAGGAGATCCTAGGTCCCCACCGTTTGACGTCACAAGCAAATGGCGCGTTTATGTTGATTTAAATTTTCATTTAATTATTTTATTGATGAGTGATGCCGTAAATTTTTTAAACATTTTTTTCATTAATAGTTTTCAATAATGAATCGATTCATGCATTAAAAAAAATACATGCATATTCCCTATTTATTGACTAACAGGTAACCAATAGCCCAAGATCGCGATGCCCAGAAACTATTAGGGAAGGTTTTGCCCAACTGGGATAGTGCAGGCTAACGGTAACAGCCCAGAATAATAAATAGTACAAAGTAACAGTACTTATTTTACGCATGCTATGGCAATGGATACATGTGATAATGGCGACAAAAGTACGTCTAAATATTATATGAGACGAGACAGGGAAATGGAGAATAGAAGCAAGACATCTGTTGGTCACACATGCATAGATCCGGCCTTCTTCTGATCCCTAATTACGATCTTCGTTCCGTCGGATGAAAGGGACAGCGCTATGCAACAGGCATAAGAATGTCTCTTTTCGTCCACACGAACGAACAAACGAAAGCAACTAAGAGTAGGCCCCCTGGCCCCTAACTAGAATTTCCTGTATAGGGAACCAGGAACTATAGAGTTAAGGGTATGAGGGGATCGTGCTCCCACAACACCCAGACACGAAATAAATTCTTGTGCTTTTTTTTCTGTTTGCAATCATTTGTCCCGTCGCGTCGCGGGAATCGAACCCGCAACCTCAGTGGTGTATGAAATTTGAGTCAACCTGCCCAAGCACTACATCACAGAGGCAGACTTTATCGCCTCAATCTGAATAAAACTAATGTTTCAATATTTTCACCACAATATTTCTTGTAATTCCAGAAAGATCGCAAAATGGAGAAAACATGGGTTTCTTCAACCTGTCAGTTTTCAAAGAGCATGTGAAGCCTAGACTGATGCAACTGTTTGGAGTAAGAGACAGTCAAATCAGGATGTTGTTGTTGGTGCATTTCTCCAAGTTTGTCCATGTCTTCTCTCACGATGAACTTTCTCAACACATATTACCTGAGGTAAATATATTAAAAGAATTACGAACAATTATTATTTTAAGCGGAAGCTACACCCCGAGCGATGCTAACTTTTCTCACGTTGGAGCCTCTTTTCATACTTCGGTTCACACAGCAAACTTAGCTTGTAGAGCTGATTACATGATGCACATCAACACATCACATCATGTACATGATCATCACATCACATCATGTACATGATGCACATGTACATGATGTGAGCTAAGTTAGCTTAGCTCGCGGTGTGATTCGCGCTATTAGTTAATATTTTGTTTGTATGAAAACATTGCGTCTGTTGAAATTCAATGGTCACGCGAAGTTCTTTTGTGACCATGGAAGACCCAGTGTTACTAGAAACTTTTGTACCAACATGAATATGATCACTTCGTTGATAGTTACAAAGTAATTTACCTACTATTTTTTCATTTTTTCACATCTGACTGGGTCCGCGTTTGACCACAATCTCACCTGATGGGAAGCGACGATGTGGTCGAAGATGTAGAACGCTTACCCAGTAAGTACTTGTTCACTCTTGATGTGAACACACTCAGATTGTATTTATGTGGAAACACAGACAACGGCAAGGCGTTCCACTCTTTCGACGTTCGCACCAAAAATAATGATTCGAAACCTAATTATTTTTTACAGTTGCTTCTCGGCATCAAAGACACTGACGACACATTGGTCGCATCAACTCTAATCTGCCTCAGTGAACTGGTTCCGATTCTGGGAGCCGATACAGTCGTAGGAGGCAAGAGATCGAAGTATTTCACAGACGGTCGCCCCAACTCTAAAACTAGTTTATTACCACCACCTACCGGCATAAAAACACCTGAGAGAATAGTTTACTTACCAGAAAAGTCGTTACGAGAACTGCCTTGCTCTGAGGCTGTATTTGATCAAATTAATAGTGACATAGGCACATTTGCAAGTACATTGGCTTTGAATGAAAGACCTTCTCCAGTCGGCGGCGAATCTTTAGAAGAGGAATGTATTGCGGCGGAAAAGGTTACAATCAATATCCCAAACAATTTTGAAAGCGAAGATGACTGGAGTGACTGGGACAATACGAACCGGCAGCTTACCTTCGAACCTTCTCACTCACTCAGTGAAGAAGTTGTTAATAAGCCAGTAATAGATGGAGATTTGATAGCAATAGATGCACCTGTACTGCCACCAATTAGCGTTCCTACTTCGCCCGGTTCGAAAGAAGAACAAGCGTCGAGAAGAACTCTGTTACAAAAAGCCGCACTAGAAGCTAAGAGAAATATTGTTGATATTTCTGAATTAGACATAAAGAATCAGAAGTTTGACGGTACAAAAAAGAATGCTGATGAATTCGACTTCTTTGCTGATATGACTCCTGTTATAGAGAAACCAACTATTGCCGCACTGAACCCTGAGAATGGAAGACAAGATGTCAGCAGTAAACTGAACTTTGTGCCCGACGAAGCTCTTGAAGAGAGCGAGGCTTGGGGAGAAAACTGGAATGATTAAAATTAAATAACAATTGTTATTTTATAAAATTTATTACGCAGAAGAAATACTACAAGCTATTTCTTGTAACAAATAAAAATAAAACAACATAATAGGAAGAGTGGAAATGCTTGCTTCTTATGTAAATATCTTACTTGCTCTAGTAATATATGGAAATTGTTATTTAATGATAATAAATTATGAGTTACAAGCACCTGTATGAGTGAGAATATAGCAATACATACAATAAATATTATATGTGTATAGAAAGATAGTTTAAAAAAGTAATTTATGGAAGAAGATATTTAAAGTCTGTACCTAAGTTTACTGTGTGGAAGTAGTTTAGATTTAGACATTCGAAGCGTAGATGTAAGTACTGGAACATACTTAGCATTTCATCACATTTTTGTTGGTAATTCAGTTAAATTTAAACATGACCAAATCAAAAGTACTAAAATACCAGTAAAACTAGAAAGGATTAGTACTAAGTACATTTTGCCATAAAAAAATGTAAACACTGCAGTGTACTACATATAACAATAAAGTTATTACATCCTTTTTATTATAATTACTTGCATTTCATTTTACCTAATGCACAATGTTATTTTATTTTTCCAATATTGTGTAGATTGGTGACTGGTGAGTATCTCACTTTTTGGGCAAGATATAAGATCCTACTAATATTATAAATGCGAAAGTCTGTTTGTGTATGTGTTTGTTACCACTTAATTTCATAACGACTGAACAGATTTTGATACTTAAGGTCCATATTAGACAGGATTTTTTTATTTTATTAGACAGGATTTTTTTATTTTTAACCGATTTCTACGCGAAGTCGCGGATATCAAAAATAACTGGAAAAACGACTTCCATCGAGTGATGAATTTATACTTTTTTAAGATGTTCGCCCAATAATAGTAGAAAAATAGAGGACGTCATTTGCAGCATTTATGGCAACAGTACAAAGACAAGAACACTAATCTCAGTTTCATTACCGTCTATTTACTTTATTATTCCGAAAAAAGGCAAAATACATAATCCAAAGAAAAAATACTATATTTAATCTTTGACATAATCACATGAGTAGCTGATTTGACCGGAAATACTATGCATTTTTGTACCTTTGACAGTTATTCATAGTTGCCAGTAAAAAAAGATTTTGTTAAGTTTTATAATACTTTTGAATTTTTTTATGTAGTTATAAACCCGACTAGTGTCGAGGGTCACGCTTGGTTTACATGCTATTTAAAATGTGCATATTACTACAAACTACTTCCATGATATTGCGTTGGTTCTATAGATTCCTAACTAAAAATAAAGCTGGACACACACGTTGCGACTTTCGCACATACCGTTCCTTGAATAGTACACAGTATTGCAGACCGTAATGCCATCTTACGTGTTCCATGCATGATGCATGACTCATATTGAACTTGAAAGTTAGGTATATGAAAAGATGCCGGACGGAACCCGACAGAGATAGGTTCCATTATTTCGCCAATTTATGGTCTGTCAAAACGTCGCTGCATGTACTTATTCTCAAAAAGATTCTCAGCTTTAAGAGTGAATATGTTACTCACTCATCGTGTCTTACCCATTACCTTGCACAGCCGATAACAAGTTTTTGCGAATGTCTATAGTTAGATTAAAATCTATGGAGTCAAAAATTTTATGCCTCAGGCAACCAGGCCACTGTGCTTCGGTAGTCAGCTCAGACTAAAACAACGAACTCGAAACGACTCGAGACGAAGCTCGATGGCTGATCTTGAGGTAAAGTAGTCTGTCTCAAATCCAAGTCAACTCTATAGATTTTAGCCTTAGCCTTACACAAAATCATATTTATTCAGTGACACAGTCACAAATCACAACCTCACCACTTCTAAGACACTAATCTATGAATGGATTTGGTAGTTAATTAACATGCACAGCCCAAATTATGTATGACAAATTCTTAGCTAACTCCTTACCTGGCTAAGCCAAATAAATATAAGAATACATTGTAGTACCTACAACATGATTATCTCATTGGTGTTGGTTTAAATTTCCCAAGCCAATACCTAACTTAATAATTATTCGCTACAAATCTTATCGTCAATTATTATAAATTCTGTGTTTATTGTAACGAATCGTATGATGACGTTTGGCCAAGTCGTGTAACGCGGCAGATGGTTTCTTATGTATAAAAATATCACCTTCCAGTCAATTTGGTCTTTCGGTGTCTATTAGAAATATTTAGAAACTCAGTACATATTTTACGAAAAGTATTAATAAAATTACACAAACTTGGCCATAGGTATAATACAAATCGGTCATTAAATATTTAAAAATTTTTAGAGCGAGGTAGACTGCTGTCTACAAAGTGATACATTTTACAAAATCACTATTATGTAGGTATTATCTAGGATCTTAAGATATATTAAATTATGGTATATATATAATTATCATACAATTGAAATTGTTAACTTATAGTGATAATATTTACTATAGTATCAGATAAAAATTGGCTAACAATCAAATTGCAATAACGGAAATAAAATATAAAAAACTATACTTATATCAAAAAAGCCCACTTCTAGCATAGTTTTAAAAAATATTTAAAAACGTATTCTCATAAAATTTAAAACTGACACACTTCACGATTTAGAATTAAGAATCATACATTTAAAATATTCTAGCTAAGTATCACTCCTAATTTCATCATGCGCGTGCCACGAGTAGGTATATTAATTTATTTCATTTCAACATATAAAACGTTTCATTTTTATACTTATTGTGTGGTAAAAATACAATATCGACGTAAATAACTTGTCTTTACACTGAAAGTGTCCTCAGCCCTTTATACTGTAAAGTTTATTTTTATTTTTTTGTGCTGATTTTATAAAGTTTATTATAAAGTAAACCTGGAGCTTGTAAAAAGCAATTTCAATATTGACTAAACTAAGTACCTATGTATTGTATTTAGAGACTAGTAAAGACAGATCCATTTTAATTTTGTATGATACACATATAATTAACTAATTTATTATTGCCATCGTTATCATACAAAAACATATCCTGAGGTGATTTTTGGGCTTCAAAAAGACTAGATTTCAAAATACTAAAACTTAAAAATAAATAGATTATAAGGTACATATTATCGGCAACAATAAATTATTTCCAAAACGGAATACAGTGTCATATTATAACTTACTACGATTCGATAGTTTTTAATGGTGCATATCGTTTATTTGTTCGCAACCGAGATGTGACAGTAGCACTAGTGACATAGTAAAATAGGGTAAGTAAGAGTATACTAAGTATATCAACAAGAAGTGATTTTCAATGTCCTTACCATTAAAACTCTTTGTTGTTAATTGAGGTATCGAAAAACGAATTTCAGATTAATTTTCAGGATGTTCATGTAGGTTGATTGATATATATATATATATATATATATATATATATATATATATATATATATACATAGATATATATCAATTTGTCAAATAGGTATACCTTATTGGTGAGTTTTTAACAACTGCTACTCAGTTGTAAAAACAACAATCCGTTGACAAAAGTAATAAATCAACATACTATTTTCTCTGCTTACTTCTATAGAGAAGATATTTCTTGCTGTTTTTTTACTCTTGCGATCATTATTTCTATCAAAATATACCTTCATTTATTTTTATTAGACGTGCCATACTTACTGCTACAATTTAAATAGCGATTTTCTTCTGCATTACTAGATCTTTCGAGCTGTCATTGAAAGCTTCAATCATTTGCTGCCGTGCCATTTCTGATAATGTTTCTAAATCATCACGGGTCATTCCTTTGGTTGGGATTGGAGGTAAAGTGGTGATTACAACCTTGCCTGTAAATAAAATAATTTATTAATTAAGATTCACATTGCATAACGTATGGAGATAGAATACGCTTATGAAAGTAGGTAGAATCTGTGCAATAAGAGAAGGGTGTGCAATAAGAAAGAGTAACAGCTGCATCAAATAGATCAGTAGGCACATAAGCATTTTCCCATAAAACATCAAAATGAATTAATTTGAAGTATTAACCTGGTTCAAACGTCTTGGATTCGCCATCAAGGAAGTAGTATTGACTAAACACTACAGGCAGTATGGGTATCTGCGCATCGATCGCCAAATGAAACGCGCCTTTTTTGAAGGGCTGTATAGTCCCCTTGTTAAACCTCGCGCCTTCCGGGAATATCCACAACTTCGTCTGAAAATGATAAACACTCGGCGGATAATAAATATGTTCACGAGTAAGCATATAAATATGTTTTTGCCTTAACGGGTAAACGTTAGATAACTAATATTTCAGGAAATGCAGTGCACTAATAAGTTAATAACACCTACGATGGAATTATCGCTTAACGAGACAGTCTATATATGGATCTATGATCCAGGCCAGTTATAATACTCATTACTTATGAAGATACTCTTTGCTTATAATCTGTACACTGTCAACTACACCAGTTGCAAGTATGAGGTAAAACTTAGTCGACTAAGTAGTTACTGATGCATACTGTACTTATCTAGTTATCTACAGAAAATTTGAAAACGCACTGGGATTTAAAATATTTTGACAATGATAAAGGTAGACAAATTATTAAAAAATATTTTTAAAAATATATCTACCTTATCCTGTATCACCCGTTCAGTTGCTTCTCTCATTAACCGCCGAGCTTTGTCTGTTCTTAAACGGTCAATAAATACAAGTCCGGATAGCCATGCTCCAAAGCCAAAGGCACCCGTGAACATCAGGGGCCTTTTGGCGACCACTGTGCATCGCTTCATGCGAGGCCACATCTCGAACATTCCTGAAAATAGCACCCAGTAATCAAAACCGTTTTAGTATGATATGTGCAGACGGTATAATAGTAAAATATTAAGTATAACTAAATATTATTCAGTTTGGACTGAGTGTGTAATTTAATTAAACACGTTAAACCTATAAACAAAATATCTCTATAAATAAAATAAAGGTCGATGTCAGTGTAATTTATAATTTTAATTACTTTAATGGTACCATCAGGTCAACAGGTATAATCCTATGAAGCGATATATCTAACTCACCTAAAATATCTAAAGAGCTCTGATGATTTGATATCACAATGTAGCATTGCTCATTGTCCCAGTGTTCCAGCCCCCGCAATTCCCATTCTATACCCACTATATACGAAGCATATCTACAAAATCTGGAAGCAACTCTGCAAGAAAATATACCTTATAACACTTTTGTCTAAAAATTAATTTATATTGAGATTAGGAAATTAATCAATATCTTACATTAAATTTGTAACATCTCGAGGATATATTAACACAACGGGTAATAATACAGTACAAGTAGTTAAAACATACGCGTAGTACAGAAAAAACTTTAGGTAATATCGAAAAACATTACTTTTTTCATATAAAAAGGGCAAGGTAAATATAAAACCCGCCAAAAATAATTCAGGATATGAGTAAGAGGAAGCCATAACTACAAATCTAATGAATGAATGAGTAAAGAATCAATACATATTATAGATAACACAATGCCGTTTTTTAGTCCATCAAAATGTTGCGAGTTTGCGCACTGCGTAGGCTTAAGCCACTTATGCGCAAGTGCGAAAGTTACGCCATAAAAGTTGTGGACTTGCAAGGCGGAAAAAAATGTTAGCTACCTGTCCTATACGCGTTACGCTTACTATTTATGTAATTCTCATTTATTATCTGTGGTGGTATAATTAAAATGGCGGGAATTTTGACATTTATGTGTCAACTTTCGCTTGTTTTCGTTTCCTCTATCATTTCATTTAACACGTTGAATTTTACAGTGGTTAATTTTGTGGATTAACTTGATAATTAAACATTTATTTAATTGAAATTAGTTCACAGAATAGGAAGTATTTTATTTTTACGAACATCATTTAAACATGTCTGTGAACTTTAAAATAGAATCTGGAGTCCAATTACTTGCGCGACTCACGAAAAAGCCAAATATCGAAGATTTTTATCCAGCTTTATTTCAAACTGGACCAAAGACTGGTGACATAGTTGAAATTATTAGCGACACTTGCACATCTCATCTTTTAATTGATATCATTTCGGAAGCGCTAATTCAGACAAAATTAAATCGAGTGCCGGGCGGTGTTCTCATTTTTAACACGGACGGAAATTTGAACTATGATGAATTAATAAACACCATAAAAAGAAAGACATGGTGTACCATGAACAGGAAGCATAACATTTCTTCAGAAAATACAGAATTTGACAAGGAAGTGCATGAGGCTCTAGCCAATGTGCATATTTTAAATATCTATGATGCAACACAGTTCAACACAACAATATATAATTTGGAAAATACTTTGGTTGAACATCCAAATATATCAATAATAATATTCAACACCCTTACAGCTTTCTATTGGACGGAACAAGGTTTCAAAATAATAAAAAAGGATTTATATACAAAAAATTTAATAAATACAATACAAAAAGTTACTAAAGAATACAAAACAATATGCATGTATACAAGACCAGAATATTTTTGTACAAATACAGATTCTGAAATTATTCCTACAGAAGTTAATTATCAGATTCAGTTATTGGACAATGACAAAGGAAATTATCAAGTTAATATAAAAACATCAAGTATGAGAACAACAAAGTTTTTTAGAGTTTTAGATGGTGACTTAAAATGGATATAATTTAAAATACTAGAACTAGCTTTAAAGATGCAATGTAATAATTAAGAATAAAGACTATAACATTAATACTAGTGGTTCTTGAACAATACTAGAAGGAAGTGCTAGCTTTAGATCATAAGAACAGTTAGTGTAAAAAATATCTAAATATTAGAAGAGAGAATATAAGAAATACTGGTGAAATAGCTACCTACTAAATACTTGTAAACATTTATCTCACTACTTAATCAGACTATTACATTTCATGTATGTATATTTTGTGCATTAAAAGGTTCAAAATTGGTTATTGATTTATTATTGCTTATATCGGTGAACACTACTTACTATTTTGTAGCTTTACTAGCATTCCTAACAAGCAAGAGCTTAACTTTTAACTATCATTCAAAATTAATACTTATAGAGATCATCTACAAATTGAGATTTATATTATTTATCACATCATTAAATATATCACAAACATAAATGCTGCAAAACCATGACTAAAGAAGTTCAGGTTTTCCCACTTTTTCATAGTATGTAAATATGAGTATCCTGATTCTTGAATGGAGAATGATGCTTCAAACATGACACCTAAATAAGCCAGATGTATGATGGTTATCACAGAAAATAATGTGTTTACAAACACGGCAAGAAAACTGTTCTTTTTGAACTTGTGGTCACATTGTTTTGTACATGGATTGGCAAGGCAGCAAACTTCTAAAGCAGATGCAACTTTGTGCCGTAAATTGTATTCAACATAAGAGAATGTCCCTATGCTGAGAAGCACAGCGGAAAACTGGAAGTTCAAACCATGTAATAATGAAGACACTATATAAGTGACAAAAATTGCTGTAAATTGTCCATAGGGTTGGCAACCTTTGAATACATAGTTTTTTAACCATTGATGCATTGGAATATTCCAATAAATTACTACCTGAACAAGCGACCTGGGCAATTCAATGAATAATGGCTTTGTTACTTGAAGTTCACTATGGCAATCATTTGTCAACCCAAATCCAGCAGATGTCATTGATACTATAGACATACTCGAGACAAAATAATGTGACATTCGGAATGCTTGAGCATCTCTATACGCCAACAACCACTTGGTCATTTCATCATCAATATACCATGGCACAATACAGTTTGACAGAACCAAACATAACATAGAAATAAACAGGTTAACAATTATAATTTTTATCCACCTTTTGTTTAAAAATTTATAATCTAAATAATGGCTGTAAGTATGGAAAGATATCCAAGGGCCTAGGATAGAGTTGGCAGGACAAAGTAAGTAGCCACCAAACTCTACTGGATTCAGCATTCGCTTGAACAAGTCTCTGTCAAGTTCTATTGCAACTGAAATTATTTTCATGGCTGCTATCATTTGAATGCCTCGTATCTGCTGCCACATTTTAGGATTTACCACATATGCTTCACTTAGTAATAAGAATGAGATGACAGAAACTGCTACTAACAATCCTCTCCATCGCTTGGTAAGAAATGACAGTAATATTATTAATATATATGAACCAGCACAGAGACCAACTGTCCATAAAAAAGCTGGTCCAATATTATAGTAAAGCAAAAAGCTTCCTATAACTAAACATAAACTATGACGAACATTATGAGGTAAAGATACAAGTTGAATGATGGCACGTAACAATATGTTAGCAATTATCAAGTCTTTTGCGAATTTAAGACCTTCATAGAGAGTTGGTTCACCACACAGAGCTATGTAGTTCCATGTAGACTCGGCGTAGTCTTCTTCATCCATTGTTATTTGAGATAACGATTCTGCTAGCTCGAGTCACTCTGAAGATGTCTCATATTATAACATCTGCGTACTAAATTTTAGGTACCTAGTACCACTTTCCATGAGATTATAAAGTGCTTTTTCACAGTAAATCAATTACTAATAATATATTTTGTTCAGAGCTGTGTACTATTTATTTATTATAATTTCTTTTTGCAAACACGCCGACGCCGACTTTTCGCTTTTCCGGTTTTCCATGCATGTGTCATTTGTCATGTCATTGTCATAGTCATAACTGTCATTTGTCACCTTTTTTTTTTTAAATTCGTCCTTTAGTGCAAGCTAAAGTCTCTAGGACCATACCGCCATGTCTTTGTTCTTTTATTTGATAGTTAAATATTCCATTTATTATACTTTTGTTGAGAATAAGGGTCAACAGCAACAAGCTGGACCCTCTCCTAGTGCTTTAATAAAGTGGTGGAACTTTATTTAAGCTTTCCATGGACTTTTTAGGAGAACATAAAAAGCAATGTTTTCTCTATTTTGTTTCATTTGCCTACACTCGTGCACGTTTACGAATACATAATGGTTAATATTCCATCGTTATTACACATGATCACTCGAAATAACACTTGCTTGGAAATTAAAACAAAATCGAACTGTATTTGTACTTTTCACTTCCCGCCAAAAAGTCCTCGTTTGTCACCCCGTCACATACGCGCCATAGACAACGAGCTGAAGCGGCGCCAGCGAGCGGCGGCGGCGCGGCGGGGCCGGGCGCGGCGCACAACGGAAATACAACAATGCAAAAATTGTCGAGGCAGCGCCTCAGATAAAATATGGCTGTCTATTCGAAGGGCAGCGCACATAACAAATGTGTGTGTGTAGCGCCCATGAACCAAAAAAACTGTTTGGCTCTAATAGAAGCCAAAATGTACCTCCTTATTTTTTTACTATTAAATAAAACTAGATACTGTCTCTCTGTACATCACGGCTGGGGTTACACCACATGAGCTGTCTGACGAAGTCCCGATCCGCACCAACCCCGCCTTCTGAGTGACATGTTTCATACAAAGTAAAAAGAATACAACAGAGCCCGTGCCGCCCACGGCCCGCTTTCTGTGTGGCTTGGGCATTAAAATAGGTTTTGGACGCTGATACGAAACGTGTAAAAACTCGTATTCGTTGACGGCACGCGCTCTCTCCGGTAGTCTTAAGTCTATAAATGTAACTTTCTCGAAGGCAGGCCAAAGATGGTCCGAAGTGTACTGAACGCGCGATCAACGTGTCATTGCGACTTGCAGATGCGTTTTTTTTTCGCTTAATAGATCCATGTTTGGCCACTATCTCGCCTGATGTGAAGCGATGATGATGATGTTTACTCAGCATTGCGACAATGTCCTTTCGTTTTGATGTTTGTCGAAAAAGCGACAACGCGGTAAATCGCGCTGGACCAGTGTGAATGCATCAGAGTGCATTGTGCGACTGGTTTATTTATCTGAGGCATTGGCGATTATATTTTTCTAATATTCACCAGGGGGTGAATTTGAAGGTACTTAGCTAAGCTAAGTTATTTTTGATTTATAGTCAATTCATTCATTTCATTCATTTGAGCCACTTCACTAATTACTGTATTGCCATCTATAAAATAAGAAAGCAAGCTGCCAAAGCGACGTACGGCGACGCCGACGCAAAGCAAAAGTACTAAAATAAGAAAAGTACGATATTTTTGATGATCAAGCGAACTTGAAGTCTTACCAAGGAACAATACTCTAATCTTACTCAGATAAAAATTTCTTGCACATTCTTGAATCTTGATTATAGTGTATTCATTCTGCAAAAACTACAGCACATAGAAATAGCTAGTTGTGAAAATGATCAAATTATTTTATGTTAGACTGTGACTTAAATTGTTTTATTTTGTGGTTTAGCTGTGATATGAACGATTAGAATTTGTGGAGAAGATGGCTAGCCCGTCGCCTCAGAGCAGCCCGATGCCGCCGCCGCAGGCTCCTAGCCCCATGGGGCCTCCGACACAGAGCCCGGCGCCACCGCAGTCGCCTCACAGTCCTTACAATCAGCAACATGTTAACGGGCCGCCACCATCGCATCCACCGGGAGGTGGGCAACCGCCGATACCTAATCATATGTCGCCGTCAGGGCCCTCTCACTCCATGCCGCAGAACAACAATGGTCCTCCTGGGCCGCCACAACAGCACCCATCAATGCCGCCAGGTGGACACCAGATGCCCCCGCATATGGTAGGGCCGCATATGTCGGGCCCTCCAGGACACCCAATAGGTCCCGGCGGCTCGCACCCGCCTGGTCCAAATGGACATCCATCAATGCCTGGAGCTCCACAACACCCGAACATGCCCGGGCAAGGGCCACCTCATGGATATATGCAGCATCAAATTGGACACATGCCTCCTGGACAGGTAAGCAATCTAAACACTTACTATTTAGTTTTTTATAAAATGTAATTAGTCTGCTAAGAAGCATAATAGGGACATGACAGCAACAATAGTAATCCAACAGATACAATAACGGCTTTGGTTATTAAACAAAGGTCCATAAATGCTGTTCGACAGCATCAGCGCCTCGCTTATGATGACAGTCATGTGTTTAACCAGAGATGGTATTTGGCCAATACGGGGAAGGAATGTGTCATCATGTTTCATATAAATGCTAAAAACAATCGGCACATTCAAATTCTTCTTCACCCAATCAGCACTATTGCCTGTTTGGTTATCTGAAACATATATTACATCTTAATAGCAAATTTCAAAAGTTAGTTAAAGTTAAAGGAAGTAAAACTTACAGAAACAACTTCCAGTACTGCATAGATTGTATGATACATTGTGTTTCTCGAAAGCTTTGTCAGATGCATGTAATAAAATTTCTAGCTGAAATAAAAGAGTTATAAAATGATTACTCAAGTGGTGCTAGAATAACATGGATAGATGGATTAAAGAAGAAAATTATAAATGACAAATACCTATTATAAGGTTATTTAAACTTTCAATGTCTGTAAAGGGTTACAGAGAGTTGTTGATGCACTATTTTATTATAAGATTTATTTAATTATTATGTAGACCTAGAGTAGTAACTATTTGTGTAAATATCTTGTTGCTGGTAAAATAATGCTTGGACCTTACTAATTAATCACAAAAACTAGACACAAAAAATATAAAAATATATCAATATATCAACATCATCATCCACAGCCCTTTACATCCCACTGCTGGGTATAGGCCTCTCTCATATCATGCCAAAAATATATAGTCAAACTTATTATAATATCAGTAGGCTTAGAACACATTACCAAAACATCATAATTATTGGCATACTCATGAAATTCAGCATATGGCACAGTGATCAATTTGGAAAACCCCTTCACAGCAATGAATGCCATTAGGTCTGCAGCAATGGTATTTAGAAACTTTGATAAAGCTTTTGGCTCTTCTTCAGTGAGTTTTCCATGTCCAACATAAACTGAATCACATTCTGAGCCTGTCACTGTAATGATGATAAAATTATACAAGTAGAACATAACAAAAAAATTAAAACTTCCTATAGAAACATATAAAACTGTTACAACTTTGTTACGAATCACCTTGGCCATTTGGTAGGTATTGCAAGCTGTTTTATTTTTATTTGCCTATGCTAATATGCCACCCTGATATTATTCCAGGGCCCTAATTACCTATGACAACTTGGCGATTCCTTGCTTCAAGGAAACGTCTTATATATGAATATATGAATGCGTCATACAGATGTTGTTTATTAATGAAAGAATCAACGTGATTTCGAAGCAAGGAATCACCAAGTTGTCATAGTGAATTGGGGCCCTGAGCGGTTTAAGTATTTCCAACAATGGAAAACTATTTAATTGATCTACAAACTTTGTCTTTGATTTATAGCTATTTATAATCAACTGTTTGATTTTCGGGTCAAAGAGTTCTTGTCTTTATCTAGACTACTTTAGAACATGATCTACCTGTGTACAAAACCAAAACAAAACCAAATACATGTTTGTGTATATTGTATACTACCTAACAGAAATCTAAACACACACTTTTGCCATATAGAAATATTATTCTTAATGCGAAAATATGTGTACCAGTGGCCAGCGCCTATTTAAATACACTTAAATTTCAATGTCGTCCTTAGTTTGCTTTAAATTTTTGTTTCTGATTATTAGAATATGAAACGATTTAACCATGCATACCATATGGTGAATTTGATAAGAACCAGTTCCTGTCTATGTTCACTCCTATTGCAATTTCATCCTCTTCTTGTTTTTCACATTCTTTTTCTGGGTAAAAATGTTTCCTGTTCCTATTCCAGAATCTTTCCTGTATTTAGAGAAGACAAATTATTATGGAACAAGATATTGAAGATATTCTTATTAAAAATTAAAGTGTTTTGAACCTTTTTGAGGCTGTACTCATAACCATCAGGATTAAAAACTGGCATGAAATACATATCAAAGATATCAGCCAGTACATTGAATTGGTCCATAAGAATATAATTTAAATAGTTCATGACAGCAGCTGGAGACATCCAGTCCCGGGCCTGCTCTCCTCCCACTATGAATACTGCAGGTTTCTTTGGTCCTCCAGTTGATACTTTCAATACAAATAATTCCCGTCTCTCATATGTCTCACCTATGACAATTTTTTCTAGCATTGCATACTTTTTCAATTTATATTGCACCCAATTATTAATATCATTATAGTCGAAGAATTTTGAATCCAGTATTGGTAAAGATCCATCATTTGTGTTTGAATCCTGTTTGCTTGTACCCGGTACATAAAACTCTTTCAACCTAACAAAAATGAACAGTTTGTTAGAAAGTTACTAGATCAATAGCTAAGTGCAATATTTACATTAACATTACATACACTAAATCTCTTGGTATATTGATATATTCTATGTCATTCTTTTGCATTGTGATTTTGAACTCCTCTATGCAACATTCATTCACAAAGACATACATAGGTGTCGCGGCTTCATTGGTTACACCGTTCAAAAAAACCATATCGTCATTTGTCGCATACATATCGTACAGTATTGATCTTTCTTGAGCATTAAATGCAGTAATTTGATATAATGAGTAGTTTTGTTTGATTCTCTCATTGGTCTCACTTTTAACCATTTGCAAAATTAATATAGAAAGTATGTTTACAAGCATAGTTGTGTCTATGACTTATCCACACAATCTGTATGGCTATGACTACGTGTGTAAGTAGGTATGTCTTCCGTCTTTTACCACGTTATAAAGAATTAAAAATAAAAACCTACGCCCAACGATCACATTTCATAGATTCTGGCCCCTACTTGGGATTCCCTGTATCTAGAGAACCAGGGACTATGAGGACCCTGGTCCCACAACACCCAGAAACGAAACATGCTTGCGGGGGTTTTTTCTGTGCACAAGCATTTGTCTCGTCTCGAGTATCGAATCCGCAACCTCAGTAGTGTATGAGATTTGAGCTAACCTAACCCAACCACTACACCACAGAGGCTGTAAACGTTGAAACTGTGAAACCCTTCAAAGATTTAGGATGGAAAATAATCTTTCAGGCTCCACTGCCGATGGGCGGCGGGCCTCCGCCGGGGAACGGGCCGCCGGGCCCGCCCGGGGGGCCGATGGCCATGTCCGGGCCGCCACCACACGGCGTGCATGGGCACATGCCGCCGCACCACGGCATGATGCCGGCGCAGGGCCCGCAGTACGGGCAGCCAGCCGCCGGTGCCGCAGCGCCCGGCGCACCGCCCGCGCACCCGCCCGCCGCGCACACGCCGCCACACGCAGCCGGCGCGCCACCGCCGCCCGCCGCCGGCGCACCGCCCTCATCCTCGCCCATGCAGGGCTCGCTGCCGGCGCCCGGCCCAGACAACATTATCGCGCTGCAGCGCGCCATCGACTCCATGGAGGAGAAGGGCTTGCAGGAGGACCCGCGCTACTCGCAGCTGCTGGCACTGCGCGCGCGCTCCAACGCCGGCCCCGGCCAGGACCCCGCGAAGGGAATGTTCTCGAACAATCAACTGTGCCAGCTGAAGGCGCAGATCACGGCGTACCGCAGCCTCGCGCGGAACCAGCCGCTATCGCAGCAGATCGCGATGATGGCGGCCGGCAAGCGCACGGACGGCGCGCCGCCCGAGTGTCCCACGCCGCCGGCGCAGCCCCCGTACGGAGAGGGGCAGGGAGCGCCACCCACGTCGGGCGCGGGGCCCGCGGGTGGCAAGGGGGGTGGAGACCCAGCTCGCGGCGGGGGCGGGGCGCCTCCCACTCCCCTGCCCATGACCGGGCAGATGGCGCCCCCGACGCAGCTCACTCCGCCGCTCGTCAACCCGGTAACTACTATTTTTAGTTATCTGGAGTGATAGTGTAGTTTCTAATTGTCTGGACTTACTCTTTTCTGTTATCCGCAGCCGATGGGTGGAGCTCCAATGCGCGGGCCGGTGCCACTGCGGCCGCCCGGCCCGGGCGCGCCCGGCTCTCAACCCAATCAGAATCAAGTATGTACTCACAACATAGCTACATATATTGCAGAAATATTAATTTCTTTAACTTTCATGCTATGAAATGCGTAGAATCGTCCCCGTAAGTCGATATAAGAAGGATAGAAGAAATTTGGTTGCAGCAGCTGGCTCGGTTGCCCAGTGGTTAAGGCGTCGGGACGGTATTCGGAAGACGCAGGTTCGATGCCTGCCCGAGCAATATCATATTTCTTTCTAATTATTTAAAATCATGTCATGCTATGATTTGTTACGTTTTGCAGACCGGCGTCCCAGTTCCAGGGGCTAAACAAAATCGCATCACGAGCATACCGAAGCCGGTGGGCATTGACCCGATACAGATCCTCAATGAACGAGAAAACAGGTATGTTTTTTGTTTACATTAGAAGAAGAATATGAACCTTCAACGATAGACATAAGCTCCATTTTTTGTGCAAGTGCTTTAATGTCCTGTATTGCGTAGGATCGCCGCGCGCATCGCGCACCGCATCGAGATGTTGTCCAACTTGCCGGGGAGCATCCCGGACGACCTCCGGCTGCAGGCTCAGATTGAGCTGAGGGCCCTGCGAGTCCTCAATTTCCAGAAACAATTACGTGCTGAGGTAGAATTTGAATTTACAATAAATTAATAAGTAAATTTCAACACTTTTATACAAGTCTTACTTGCAGTCGCAGAATGACTATGGAAAGCATTCACACAATAAATATTACCATTACGATTGTTAATAAAATATATTAATTTGTTGCAACAGATATGAGCTTATTTGTCACGAAAAGGGGCACAACTGAATTCAGCGCGCTATAATAGTGCTTTATGCTGAGTTGTGTCCTTTAATGCCCATCTAATTTCATGTACCCACACCTTTGTTACCTCTTTTTTTTAGTATAAGACTAATAAAGACGTTCAAAGAAAGACGACAAGTCTAACAAAGACGTTCAGAAAAGGCATATGAAGAAATGCAAGATTGAGCCCTCTCGTTGGGAATCATTGGCGGAGAACCGCCCTAAATGGCGTGGGTTAGTCAAACGTAATATATACGCGTTTGAAAATGAGAGAAGGCGTGAGTTGGATGCAAAGCGCGACGAACGTAAGAGCAGACCACCCGCTAACATTCATTATAACTACGTGAATGGCGTCCTAACGTGTGCGCAATGCTCACGCACATTCACTGCCAAAATTGGCTACATTAGCCATATAAGAACATATCACCAAAGCTCAATTAATTAATTATTTAGCAGAAATTGTCGCCGTAGCCGAAATCGGCTCGGATGATTATATATATATATATATATAAGACTAATAAACTTATTTTCTTTCTTCTTTCTTTTATCTCTCTTTTTTTAATTTCAATTTATTTATTGACCAATATGTAATAATGTATGTTACATTAGGCATGTTATTATAATACAAAATTACTTAATTAATTATAATCTACTTAAAATAATAATTTTTGAATATAGGTTTATGAGATTAGAAAATGAACATTTATGTCTTCCAGCATTTCGTCATAAATTAGGTTTTCCTCTTATTATAGTTTTTAAAAGACCTATAAGAAACATCATTGTACCATACCATGTACTATACAATAATTAATTTTTAGAAAAAAACAAAAACTGACTTCAATGCCTCTTTGAAGTCCAAAGTCACATATCGATGAAATTTATAAGGGACCACTTCGTAGCTATACTGAACCCAACGCAAAAAGAATTTTTCAAATCGGTTCATAAATGACGGAGTCCTGAGGTAACAAACATAAAAAAAAAATACAATCGAACAGAGAACCTCCTCCTTTTTTGAAGTCGGTTAATAAACATACACTTATTTAATCTCTAGATCCTCGGCCAAGTCCGTCGCGACACGACCCTCGAGACGGCGGTGAACATCAAAGCGTACAAGCGCACCAAGCGGCAGGGGCTGCGCGAGGCGCGCGCCACAGAGAAACTAGAGAAACAGCAGAAACTCGAGGCGGAGAGAAAACGGAGGCAGAAGCACCAAGAGTTCCTGCAGACTGTACTGCAACATGGTGAGATTCTAAATTCATTTTATAACAAATAATAAATTTTTAGAAACAACAAAAACCGACTTCAATGTATCTTTGAAGTCCAAGGTCACACATCGATGAAATTTATATGGGACCACTTCCTAGCTATACTGAACCCGACGCAAAAAGAATTTTTCAAATCGGTTCATAAATGACGGAGTTCTGAGGAATTAATCGACTTCAAAAAAGGAGGAGGTTCTCTGTTCGAATCGCATTTTTTTTAAGCTATTGCATAGCTTCTATCGCGGGCCTTGAGCGTGGAGACCGAATCCAGAAATTCCGTAACGAACATAACCTAACACCCCCCACTCCGAATGCTATGCAATAGCTTTACCGCGGCGGTCTCCGAGTGCCACACGTCTTTTTTTTATGTTTGTTACCTCAGAACTCCGTCATTCATGAACCGATTTGGAAAATTCTTTTTGCGTTGAGATCAGTATAGCTACGAAGTGGTCCCATATAAATTTCATCGATATTTGACCTTGGACTTCGAAGATATATTGAAGATAAAACGTATACTTGTTAGTCTGTTAAAAATATGTTTGGTTTATGAATAAAAACGCTTATGTTTGTTCTAGCCAAGGACTTCAAAGAGTTCCACCGCAACAACCAGGCGAAGATGTCTCGCATGAACAAAGCCATCATGAACCACCACGCGAACGCAGAGAGAGAGCAGAAGAAGGAACAAGAGCGTATCGAGAAGGAGCGTATGCGACGGTGAGTTGCTATTTTATCTAAAAAACTTAATTATAACTATAGCATGCATAGTTACCCTTATCGTTAACCACTAGTTTTTAACCGACTTCAAAAAGGAGGAGGTTCTCTATTCGATTGTATTTTTTTTTATGTTCGTTACCTCAGAACTCAGTCATTTATGAACCGATTTGGAAAATTATTTTTGCGTTGGGTTCAGTATAGCTACGAAGTGGTCCCATATAAATTTCATCGATATTTGACCTTAGACTTCGAAGATACATTGAAGTCGGTTTTTGTTTTTTTCTAAAAAATAATTATTGTCTTTAAACACGACACACTACTGCGTGCCGGCGGGTACAGAGTATAAACTGCTCTTACAGTAGTGCTGCATTACTTTAGCATATGGCAAATGCGAAAATTTTATAAGTTCAAAGTCAAAGTTCAACAGTTACTGTTCTTAATCAATTTTGGCATCACAGACGCACTTATCAACGTCAATAGGGGATCGGACAACTTTTCAGAAAGTGTTTTAAAATAACTACAATGAATATATATAGCCATGAAAAATACTATTTTAATTAAATAACGATCTAAAAGTACCTAAAACTATGTTTAAATATTATGTTTCAAATATTCCCGCGCAAAAGGTCACCTCAAAACTTGTGATGTCATATGTAGGTAGAAAACGACAAACTCTTCGAAATAAAACTTGCAAAGAGATTCTAATACGTTTTGTGAAGTTTGGGGACTATATTGTAGTAATGGAACGAAAAAATTAGCAAAAATACATTTTATAAAAAGCAAATACGTAAAATAAACACAAGCTTGACTCACGGTATTTGCCTACAAATGACGTCATGCGCTGTGATTGTTGTTTCGTTTGAGATGAAGAACAGATTAAAATGTCAGAATTATTTATTGATTTAAAAATATAAATCATTATTATTTCACAAAAATATTGATTGAATGATCTTTCTGGTTCGACGAACATTCGTTCTAACTACATTTGAGATTTTTTTTCGATTACTGTCCGATCCCCTATTATAACAATAACTCTACTAACGTAACGGGAAAAGAACCACTACTCAGGCAAGAAACTGAGAGCCTTTCTTTGAATTTTTGTTTTTCACTTTTATTCTTGTGTAAAATACGCTAATGTTCCGTGAGTAAGGAGGCCCTGGGGAGGAGTTATGGTTAAGGCCTACGTATGTCTACTAGGTATCCGACAGGTTTTAAATATTGAAATTCTCTGCTACGAAAATTTTAATACTTACAATTATAGAACAGTTTGAGGAATTATTTTTGTATAATAGTTTTAATAACAATAATTATAACGCCTAGCGATCATATTCATTGATCCTGGCCTCAAACTAGGATTCCTTATATCTATGAACTACGAGGACCATGGTCCCACAACACCCAGACACGAAACAAATACTTACGCATTTTTTTCTGCCTGCGCACTAACATGTATCACATGGTGGGAATCACCCGCAACCTCGGTAGTGTGTGAGGTTTTAGCCAACCTGCCCAACCACTGCACCACAATGCAGTCAACATTATTTACCGACCTTTCATCAACATCATCATCATCAGCCCATCACGTTCCCACTGCTGGGACACGGGCCTTCTCATATAGAGAGTATGGGCCTCAATTCGCCACGCTGGCCCAGTGCGGATTGGTGGATGTCACATGTCCTTGAGTTTTGTGATTTATTCTTGTACATGCCAGTTTCCTCATGATGTTTTCCTTCACCGTTTTCAGAGCGAGTGTTAAATTCGCACATAACTTAAGAAAGGTAGTGGTGCGAGCGGGATTCGAACTCGGGTGCGTCAGATTGAATGTTGTACATGTTCCTACTGAGCCACACACCGACCTTTCATCATCATCAGCCCATCACGTTCCCACTGCTGGGACACGGGCCTTCTCTCATAGAGAGAGAATGGGCCATAATCCATCACGCTGGCCCAGTGCGGGTTGGCGGATGTCACATGTCCTTGACTTTTTGTGAAAAATTCTTGGACATGCCGGTTTCCTCACGATGTTTTCCTTCACCGTTTTTAGAGCGAGTGTTAAATCCGCACATAACTTAAGAAACTTAGTGGAGCAAGCGGGATTCGAACTCGGGTGCGTCCGATTGAAAGTCGCACATGTTCCCACTGAGCCACACACCGACCTTTAATAACTCCAATTATTATTGTTCTGTAGTTTAATGGCAGAAGACGAAGAGGGGTACAGAAAGCTGATCGATCAGAAGAAAGACAAGCGGCTGGCTTTCCTCCTCTCTCAGACCGACGAGTACATCGCGAGCCTCACGGAAATGGTCAAACAGCACAAGCAGGAACAGAGGAAAAAGCAGGTCGAAGAAGAGAAGAGGAAACGGGTAAATAATAAGCCACTATCGGGAAAAGCCCTCTTCGACCTTAGATAAGATAAAATAACAAATTTATTTATTGCAACAACAAACAACAGGTACACAACTTCAGCTTCAACAACAACGGGTACTTAGTATCTAACTTAGTATCTGTTTAATAACTATACATAAGCAATGTACCTACAGTCAGAGTGCAAAGGAGTAAATTCAGCATGTGCTGTGGTCATATCGTAAATGAGAACGCAGCGCTGTTTTTCAATTTACAGCTGTGCTCGAACTGGTTTTCATCGAGATAGTAGATATAGCAGGTTACATTTAATCTTATCTTTCTTCTTATATATAAAATTCTCATTCTCGATTCTTATTTTTTTTTCTTCTTACTTTTTTTTTATTTCTTCTTATTCTCAGTTCTCATTTTTTTATTCTCGTGTCACAATGTTAGTTACCTTACTCATCCGAAACGGCTTTACTGATTTTTACCAAATTTTATATGCATATTCAGTAGGTCTGAGAATCGGCTACTATCTATTTTTCATACCCCTAAGTAATTAGGGTTGTTCACCCTTAACATTTTTTTTTATTTATATGGCAAAACACGTTTGCCGGGTCAGTTAGTACCAGATAAATTAACAATGATTTATATAAAAGTCGCAGTAACCAGAAGAGCTTTCAGTATGTATGCCATATGTAGAATGACAAGGCGTGATCATAGAGTATGTGTGTGTGTTTGTGTGAAAAGGTGTGTGTGTATGTGTGATAAAAATCTTGCCAATAAGAAAAACCATTAGTTATGAATCTTTAAAACGTCTGTGACGAATTACTACTCAACAAGGTTAATAATCTGACCGTGCTGAGTACACTCAGGTAACACTGGTCAACAAAAAAGAATTTTTTTTTGCGCATGGGTTTTACTTAATATATTTAAGCAAATATATAAAAAAAATGTGATTACAAATCGAAAATATTTGCTTTTTAAGAACTTAGTGCGATTTGACCATTTTTGATTTTCGCGCCCAATATAAGTAATACAGGAAAAAGCCAATATAAGATTGAACATCTCGGTCAATAAGTTTACTTTGACCCCTGTTTACGTTATATGCCGGTGTTTACATTTATCTTATTTGATAGTTGAACTCTTAATGGCAGTAGAAAGCGAATGTGCGTACCAAGATCAACCTTTGGTTTTTGTGGTACGGTCGGCGACGAAAGTAGCTGAACATTTGTGATTCTTTGATTGAATACAACTTCAATATTTGTCTTATTTCTCTGAATGTTGCATTTAAAAAAGTCTGTTAATATACTGTACAAACAGGGAAATTACAAAAAAAAGACGTGTGGCACTCGGAGACTGCCGCGGTAAAGCTATTGCATAGCATTCGGAATGGGGTGTTAGGTTATTTTCGTTACGGAATTTCTGGATTCGACTCCACGCTCAAGGCCCGCGATAGAAGCTATGCAATAGCTTAAAAACGGAGTTATTGACAATTGGAAGATTTTAAAAGTTCAGCTACGTTTGTCGCTGACTGTACTATAAAAGTATGTTTGTTTAATACTTTTTTGTTATATTAAAAATAAGTCCCGTAATTTATGTGATTATCTCGATGTTTAGAAATCAAGGAAGAGGAAGCTTCTGGAAGGCGGAGAGATCGACGCTATGGATGACAGCTCGCAGACGTCCGACTCGCGCGTCACCGTCATGGATCCGAAGACGGGCGAGGTAACATTTTATACAGCTATTCTAATCTTAAAACATGTTAGTCTAACTAAAGTAAGAAACATATTTTTAGACGAATTTATTATTAACCGACTTAAAAAAGAGGAGGTTCTTGATTCGAGAGTTTTTTTTTTAATTTTGTTACATCTGAACACTGTCATTTATAAACTAATTTGGAAGATTATTTTTGCGTTGGGTTCATTATAGCTTCAACATGCACGCTTTGTAGGGTTCTTTTACCGTCACTGGATAACTGGAAGAAAATGCTTTAGCATTAAGTTCTCCTTTTGTACATTACTTGTAATTGTGCAATAAAGAATTAAATAAATAAACATGGACAAAAATGGCATGGACGTCTGGTCTGTGGACAGGCAGAGCAGACGGGGGTTTTAGCCAGAAAGTGGCTTAGGCCAAGTCTGGCACTACCTAGGCTCTCCCTTCCCGGGTGTCCATGAAAATTGCCCCCAGACAAAAAAAATATTTGACTATCTTTGTTAATTCCCTAGGTACTAAAAGGAGAGGAAGCCCCACTTCTCTCGCAGCTGAAGGATTGGATGGAAACGCACCCCGGGTGGGAAGTGCTGTCCGATTCAGACGACTCTGATGACGACAGCCAGGACGATGACGGTATGTGTTAGTATCATGCTCAATTTTAGAGGCACAAGGATCTGACATTCTAAGTATGTACTGAAGTTAAGACTAGGTTACGCTCTCGCATCATACGGGTAACGAGAGCCCTTTGCAAATATATATATTTATATATATATATTATTTTTTATATTTATAAAAAGTTGTAAAATTTATAAAAACAAAAAAAAAACCACTAATATCATAAACTAACTTTTTTTTTATGTAACTTAATGACAAGACGAGCTGGTCTTTTGCCTGATGGTAAGCAATACGCCAGCCCATAACAATAACAGCACCACCCAGAACTTTGGTTTTGCAAAATCCTGCGCGGCGCTGTACTGCGCTCGTCACTCTGAGACAATTAGCTGTTGAGTCTCATAATGCCCAGTAATTTCGCTGGCTACAATGCCCTTCAAGCCGGAACACAGTAATGCTTGCGCACTACCGCGCTAACTTTTCCCGCGACTTCGTCTGCGTCACGACAGACGAAGCCCATAGCCGTTCGTAGTCACCTAACCGATTTTGATTTGACATACACTATAATTTAGGTTGGGACTTATGAGCCCTGAAAACTGCATCGAAATTCGTTCAGCAGTTTTCAAGTCTATAAGTAACCGACATATAAAAAACATAAAAATTCTGAAAACCGTGGATTTATGTTCAGTGCCTTCTAAATAGTCGATTTCAGTTGGTTTTTCAAAAGTATCTTCACTGTGCAGAATTGGTTTAGTTTGTAATAATAAGAAGCGAAAGTTTGTGAAGATTGGTGTTTGTTATACTCTCTCTATATCGCAAAAACTACTAAACCGATTTTGACGAAATTTATTCAGGTCCTGAAATATTTTTTTCCGTGATAATGTATCACGCGGGGAAACCGATTAGGGCCCCAATTCACTATGACAACTTGGCGATTCCTTGCTTCGAAATAACGTTCGAAATAAACGACATCTTTATGACGCATTCATATATTCATATATATATGACGCATCATAGAGAATACGAATTTCGCAGATGTCGTATATTAATGAAGGAATCGACGTTTCCTCGAAGCAAGGAATCGTCAAGTTGTCATAGTGAATTAGGGCCCAGAGCAAATATTAAGAAGACATTTTGCAAAGGCATAGACTAAAAAAACTTTCTCAAAATTCCAGATAAGAGACACAAGAAAGACGAGAAGAGCGATCGTGAGAAGACCGAGGAGGAGAAGGCGCGCGAAATGATCAAGAAGGCCAAGGTTGAGGACGACGAGTACAAAACAGAGGAACAGACTTACTACAGGTACTGTGACGTTAATTAATCATTTCAACTGTCTACTAATTATATGTTTATTTATTATCATAATATGAACGCATTACCGTAAACTGCTTCTACGATTCCTGGATTTCAAGGTCTTTCGGAAATAATTTTATAAGTTTTAGAGTGTCAATTTTTTTTTATTGTTTAATCAAGATCCAATTTTAATGCGTTGGTTTAGGATCACAAATTGCTATACTATAAATACGCGTTCGGAAATTATCTCAAAAACTGTACCTATATTAGTTATAATATATGAAATATGTTAGTTTATTGCTAATGCTAAATAATCATTTTTATTTTATTTATTCTTATTTTTATTATGGACGGTACACACGACACTCTACTCTACGACACTCTATGAGGGAAGGCCTGAGTCCCAGCAGTGGGAACCTAACGGGATGATGATGATATTATGTACGAAGTTAAATGATTTGGTTTGTTTGATTGAGGCTGTGTTTCACTCGTTTTATTCCAGCATCGCTCACACGGTCCACGAGTCTGTCACGGAACAATCCAGCATTCTCGTCAACGGAAATCTGAAAGAATATCAAATCAAGGTAAGAAAACGGGAAACATTAAGCCGCATACAGACTATTTCAAGAAACCAAAAAGAGCCAAACAGCTCATTGGTGACGATGCGCTGGTTAAAACAAAGCTTCAGAGTCTTGAACATCGGCGCAAAGTTGCCAGTTTATCGGTCTTTTACCGGATACATTTCGGAGAGTGTGCGACGGAATTACATGAACTTTTCTGCCATCCCCATTCTATCACCGGACGACCAGGCGTACGGCAAGCCGTCATCAATATAATTATGGTTGACAACCCTCCTGCTCGCACCAAGCGCTTTGCTTCGACCTTCATAATGCGAACGGCCAAGGAGTGGAACTCTGCCGGCATCTGTGTTTCCGGATAGCTATAATCTGGGTGTCTTTAAGACAAGAGTGAACAGGTTTCTTCTAGGCGAGCGTGCTCCATCTTCGACCGCATCGTCACTTAAGGCGGGCTTATTCGAAACTTTTGGATGTTTTAACAACTGTATCTCTACAGAAATGTAAAAATTGCACAATAAATATTTTTTTTATTAAAATTGAACATATATACTAGAACTTTGTAAAGATAGAAACGTGAATAATAATAATTTTCTCGATTAAAAAAAATCATAAAGATGACACTAAATCGATATTTCAAACGGTTGGTACTAAAAGGTTTCTTTTTGAAATAATGTCAAATTAATATCAAAAGATAGGGCTTTTTATTTACTAAAAAATTGTAAAAAAAAAATATTATTATTTTGTTATTATTCATCCCTGTGAAAGAAAACTATCAAAATCTATCCGTTCAGGCGCTCGCACCGGGCGGCCAGTGCCCGTCAAGACGTCTTCGAGGTCGGACGCACGCCATTTGTCTCCCAAAAATTCCCCCCGCGTTTCAAATCAGTGCAGTACAGATTTATCTATAAATAATATGGGTAATAAAAACAATAAAAGAAAATTGAAGCCTAAGACACAGCATAGAAAATTGTTGCTCGAAAAATGGTAAGTAGATACTTCTTATTATATTATCAGACTGTTGGCGTATAAACCTATAATAGGTCAGTGACCTACCTAAGTACCTAAAGTTATAGTAGATAGGTACACAAATAAATAGTTTCTTTGTCACCTTACGTATGTAGGTATGATCAGATACAATAGCTATTTACCTACAATCAGAGTGTCGACGCGCCACAGTCTAAAAAATAAAGTAGGTACCTATGTAGGTGAACTAGATGAAACCTAAAAAACAAAATAGAAAATTGTTAGGTACCTACCTACTCGAAAAATGGTAAGTTTGGCGTATAAACTTAGGTGCCACCTAAGTTTGGCGTATAAACTTAGGTGCCACCTACCTACCTACCTAAATGATAAAGTTATATTTGGTAAATAGGTACCTACCTACACCAATAAATAGTTTCTTTGTCATTTACTTATAAGTACATAAATGTAGGTATGTTCAGATACGGTAGCTATTTACAATAAAATGATTTCCTACAATGCCGCAAGTTCCAAGCATTTGTTACCTACCTACAATCATACAGAGTGTCGACGCGCCACAGTCTAAAAAGTATAGTATGTAGGTAGGTAAGGTAGATTATTGAATTTGTAATTATTTTCGGTGACCGATGTGGCGTGGCAGGCGATGGTCCGCCTGCGACGCTGGAGGTTGCGGGTTCGATTCCCGTCTTGGGACAAATGTTTGTACGATCTGCAAATATTTTGTTCTGGGTGTTCTGGGTATTTTCTATATTATATAATAAAAAATATCTATGTAGGTAATGTATTATATCATATTGTATTATACATATTGTATTATATCAGTCATCTAGTAAGTAAACATAAACAGAGGTACTATTTCAAATAGCTTCAGTTCATGCAGTCATTTGTTTCCTACACACCCTATAAAAACGACGCGAAGTGTAATCGTAGTATGTCTACATTTTATTTTGCAGCGCTTCAATGAGAAGAAACAAAGCCACCGGTGTTACTCAGGCACTAAGTAACTCGGATTCTTCTATCCATAGTACCACGTAAGTATTATATTCGAAACACTAACTGGGTGACCCAACAGACATGACGTCCTGTATATTTTAGGCAACTTTTATAAAGGATTTGTTCCGTTACCGGTATTAAAATAAATAAAAATTCTAACCAGATCAATGATTGCTGTTTTATAAAGAGCATTAAAAATGTATTTATTATCTGATAAAAACATATTTTTAAAGCCCTGCAATATTTAGAAAATCGATAATATATATTTGGGGTATGTAACGTGAAACGGAACGGATATCTCGTAAAGAAACACGCTAATCTGAAAAAACTCAAAGCCAATTTAAAAAAAAAGTATAAAGGAAATGTTAATGTCAAAGGAAATTGAATATTAATTTGATTTTCGATCAGTGTTGCCACCTTAGCCCTTTTGGAGCTAGATCTAGCACTGTTTACTGTAGGTGAACCCCTTGTATTTGTATTTGTTTATTCATCAGTGTAATGATTTAGCCCGGAAAGGGCTATTCTAGCGCTTATTTTCCCTATTTATTTTCGTAGAAAATATTATTTTGAATTTCCAAATAATAAAAAATGCAGGGCTATATATTATTTTTTATTAGTCCATGGAGCTTTCAAATTTAAGTACATTCCTAGAAAAATTAAATGATCTTGGTTAGAATTTTAATACCGAGTTCCTTGTAAATCAGGTACAACTCCTTTTCCTACCTAATACCTACCTACCTACATACCCACCTACTACTACATATCTAAGCAACGATTATTTTACTGTTACAGAACGAGTCTACACAATGTCCAGGTACCACTTGCTGAAATGCTAGATGAACATGGTGATGAATCAGCTGAAAATTATACTAATGAGTAAGTTGTAATCTTTATGTACCCACTGGTATTTTTAGACATTTTTTACAAATTTACCTACTAAATGTTAACTTTTCAATAGTAAAAACATTTTTTTGTTTTAGAATGGAGGATATCGATAACTATTATCTGAACATTGAAAACCACACAGAAAATGAATATAAATCTATAAGTGGGCGGCGAATTGTAGATATAAATTACCTTATATCACAGCTTCAAGAAAAAGCGCATCATAATGATTTATTTGATTGCAAAGTAGGATATTTCAATTTAATTGGAGAAAAACGGACAGGGTTGATATCAAAATATAAATTTGAATGCAATGTATGTCATAAAGTGATAACCATTGACTCAGAAAAATGTAACAGTGCAGAAGAGAGAGAGTACGTCGACGCAAATATTGCTGCAACTACAGGAATTATAGCTGCTGGTATTGGATTTGCACAATTTGAAAAAATATTTTCTGCTATGGATGTGCCTGTTTTTTCCCGAAAATATTATTCACATTTACAAGACGTTGTTTATGAAAACTGGGAGAAAGTAGCTGCCGAATCTATGGAAGATGCTGCTAATCGAGAAAAAGAAGCGGCTGTAGCTGAAGGTCGAGTAAAAAACGGAATGGCTCTCATAGATGTGTATGTTGATGGTGCTTGGGGTTCAAGATCGTATGGCAACAACTATAGAGCAATGTCAGGGACAGCAGCGATCATAGGTAAACGATTCGGAGAAGTACTGTACATAGGAGTAAAAAACAAATACTGTCTTGTTTGTGCCAGAGCCAAAAAACAAGAACTTGCCCCCAAAGATCATATATGTTTTAAAAACTATTACGGAGCCTCTAGTGCCATGGAAGCTGATATAATTTCTGAAGGGTTTAAATCATCTGTTGAAATGTATGGCATAATTTACGCAAGGATGATTGGAGATGGAGACTCGTCAACCTACAAAAAAGTATTAGAAGCAAAACCCTACGACCATTTAAACCACATTGTTGAAAAAATAGAATGTAGGAACCATATCCTACGCAACTTTTGTAATAAATTGCGAGCATTAGTGAAGGAGACAAAATATGCAATCAAACATAGAAAGACGCTAACGAATGAAAAAATAATGAGTATGCGAAAAGTTATTGTCAAGTCAATTAAATTTCATAAGGACACAGAAGTTCCTAAAAATGTATCCATAAATTTACTCCACAAAGACATTACCAATTCACTGGCGCATGCTTATGGGGATCATACACTTTGTTGTGAGCATAACTGTTCAAAAGAAAAAAATCCTCATAATAGTAAAACTAATGAAATTCAAAATTCCACTTTCTTGTTTCGGATAAATGCAATAATTTCTACTGTAGCAAGTAAATCTCGTAGTCTCATAGAAGATGTGGACACAAATACAGTCGAACGTTTCAATAGCGTCATTGCTAAATTTATTGGTGGCAAAAGAGTTAATTTTTCTCTGAGACGGGGCTATCAAGCAAGATGTTCTGCTGCTGTAGTTTCATTTAACCGGGAATCTGCGGTATCATCTGTCCAGAAAGCTATTTTGGGGAGAAGTCCAAGGGGAAAAGTTAAAGAAATAGAAAAAAGAAGGTCACTAAAGAGGAAATTGAACAGAGAGCATCCCACAAAAAAGATAAGGAGATTTGAAGGACCTTCTGTACAGCACAACTATGGACCTACAAGTTCGGCTCCAGATATGAGTGAGGTACAATTGGAAAGGGCAAAGGAAGATTTCCTACAAAATTTAAAGATCATGACAAATGATAGACATAACATTGAAAGAAACACTGTTCTACAAAGAGATTCTAGTGAGTGGCTGGAACTTAGAAAAAGCCTGATAACAGCCTCAAATTTTGGCACAATTTGTAAAAGGAAACTGTCCAAAAGCACAGCTAATACTGTTAAAAATGTACTGTATAAAAAAAATATAGGCCACGTAAAATCTGTAGCTCATGGCGTAGAAAATGAAAAACAAGCGCTACAACAAATGGAGCGACAAGAAAACATTATCATTGAGCCCTGCGGACTTTTCATAGATAAACAATACCCATTTATTGGAGCTACACCCGACGGTTTAGTCGATAACGATAAAATTATAGAAGTTAAGTGTCCAATAACTGCGTTTAAGACCGGAATAGAAGCTGCTATAAAAGACAACAAAATTCAATTATATAAATATGACAAAAAAAACAGTACGCGAATCATCAACAAAAGGAGCAATTGGTATTACCAAGTGCAGGGTCAACTCCATGTAACCGAGAGAAACCAATGTATTTTTGGAATTTGGTCCGGCGAAAATCATCCACTAATAACCGAATACATATCTAGAGATGACGAATTTTGGAAGGTGGAAATAGAAATAAAAATTATTGATTTTTATATGAAATGCCTTTTGCCAGAGATTGTAGACCCACGACAAATTCGCGGTATGCCAATACGAGACATAGTTGTAAAAGAAAATGACGAAAATAATGACATACTTATGCAGCCAGGTCCAAGTAAACACATGGATCAAATTCAAAGTCCAATCCAATCTTGTGTCCAGTTTGGTCCATGCAAACCTAGGCAGCTACAATTTCATGAATTTTAGTAGGTACCCATAGATGCGCATTCATAAAATTGTAGGTATGTCATTTTAGTGATGAAAAGTGATGTTTTTCAAAATAAATATATAATTGTTACTTGTACCAGTTGTATTTTTTATCTCTGTGTTCTGGTTGCTGAATCGAAAAGCTGTATGTACCTACCACACGGAACCAAAGTATTTTTATTTAATTTTTAGTCTGGATTAATTTTAAATTTTAATGTCCTAAGCTTTGTGACTGTATCTAGATCTACACATAATAAGTAATAAAAATACTAGCACAAATGTTATCAATATTACCTACCTGAAGTTAGTAAGCACATAACATAACTACCTACTGCTTGATTTTCTGTACTGTGGCACTAAAATATCGTACGCGGTCACGTAAGGTCAAGTGGTGCACGGCTTGCCGCGCCGCCGCCGGGAGCGTAAATAAATACGTCGCGCGCTCAAATGCGGGGGCTGAGGTAGCGCGAAATACCTAAACTTCTTGGATAAGCCCGCCTTAACAACAGGTGAGACAGCGGTCAAACGCAAGCCTATAAATAATAATAAAAAAAAACTATTTGCAACTTCATGGACGGTCCGCGCGCACGCTACGCGCTTCAACTGCAAATTCTCGCATTCGGAGTTGAAACGCTTCAATGGCTTTAAAGTTAGGTTTGAAATCAAGATTATAATAAATACTACACTAACTAATACTAATCAATGAAAACTATAAAAAATATAAATATTGTAATTGTTTTTTTTAATGTAATTGAGTGATGGGACGAGCAGGTTTTCTCCTGATGGTAACGACACGCTTGCCCGTAACAGTATTTTAAGTTTGACGGCCTCTATGGTGTAGTGGTTGGATAAGTAGCCTTAAATCATACACCACTGAGGATGCGGGTTCGATTCCCGCGACAGGACAAATGTTGTTCACAGAAAAAAAGCGCAAGCATTTGTTTCGTGTCTGGGTGTTGTGGGACCATGGTCCTCATAGTTCCCTAGAAACGGAATTTAAGTTAGGGGCCAGGATCTCGAAGCAAGTGATCGTTGGGCGTTATCAAATAATAATAATAATAAAGCTCCAAGGGTGGAAGTGTTAAAGGGCATAACGCCGGGAGTAGCGTTTAAGTGAAACTGCAGCGCACCTCTCGACACCATTTTGCCACCCACACCAACGTTGCCCCTCTCGTCGCCAATGAACGGCGACTCTTAAAAGGGGCCCGTTTAGTGGGTGGCGAGTCACCACCTGCCAAAATATTTTCTTATGAGGCGGAACTGGCAGGTGCCGAGGTCTCATATCATAGACCGGCTCTCATCCATTAAAAATTCACCTCAATAGCCCAATCATAAGTAATTTTCATATCTTCAATAATAGTCCTCGCACTTATCGGGGGCTCTTTGATTGTATCTTCTAATGATGCACTTAGAGACAGTCCCCGATAAGTGTTGTGTTGATAAGTGTTGTTGTGTTTTAATTTTGATTTTAATTTTAATTTTTATTTTTATTTTTATTTTTATTTTAATTCTAATTTTGATTAAGTTATTGATATTTATCTAATATTTTATTGTAATTTTTTGTATTTGATTATTTATTGCATAATATGGGCCATGACATGCCTGAAATAAATGAAATTTGAATTTGAATTTGTTGCCCATTACATATCTAAATTAAATGCTCTAAGAGGCCTCTACGTGTTGGACGCATGTCCCCGCGCAAGCCTTCCAAAGAACCGGGTGTATAACCCGTGAGAAAGAGCGACATAATAATAATAATAATATTGTTGAAAAATATTTTTTCCAAGACAAGCTTTTAACAAATTTGTATTCTGGACCGCGAGCAAATTCAAATGAGTTCAAATACTAGCAGTTTACGATTATCTCTCAAGAAGTTTCACTGCTCACCTTCCGTCTTCATCATTAGATCAGCTTGTTGTCACCATAATATTGCATTGTCACCGGACTTTGACAAGTATACAAAATTTCAACTCCGTATGATTCGAGGATGTGGTTCTGATTCAACTTGGAAGATTTGACTCAAACGTTTCAAGTTAAATAAAAGCTTGTAAAAATGGTTGCTTATGTTGTTTACAGGGTCTGGAATGGCTGGTGTCTCTTTTCAACAACAATCTGAACGGTATCCTGGCGGACGAGATGGGTCTCGGCAAGACCATCCAGACGATCGCGCTCGTCACTTATCTCATGGAGAAGAAGAAAGTGAATGGACCGTTCCTTATCATTGTACCGCTCAGGTAACGCAGCTAAATACATTTTATTAATATACGATAGGATATCAGTGGTTACTTAAAAACTCATATATAAAAATGACCTGAAATTGGTTGTAATTTTTATAAACTCGTATTTTTAACACTTTTTGATTAGAAGTGCTGTTAACTTCTTAAATTTATGGATTAAGATACTTCTCAAAAGAATGAATTCACGTACATGAGAAACATAATGTTAAACAATTTTGGGCTAAGCATACTTTATAAAATGCAAAGAATTAATAAATATCTAAAAATTAATTTATAGCATACATTTATAGTTTTATGCCGAATTCCGCTAGGTCTATTGAGAGACATGATCATGAAGTTTTTGTGCAACAACATCTACTCCAATGTTTTATTGTTCTAAGTATTTGTTTGTGGTGATTTGGGTCTATGAAATATGTTAATTATGAACATTCCGATGTAAACTCATACGGTATTTGGTCGCTAAAGACTTTTATTGAACGAATGGATGGTCAGACAGATGAGTGGCGTTTGAACCGTTCGATATTTCTAAAAAGAGCGCTTTTCCAATCTTAGCAATATGCCTCAGTAGTAGGCCTCTTTTGCAAGAGTTTGCCTTGAGCAGTACCACACCTTTGCTAGATATTCAACCTCCAAGCAGTAGTGTGCAAATATTACTGTATTCTCTTTTTAAGGGCATAGTTTCAAGCGTAATTGCCTGGCATTATTGTATGAATTTGTTGACATTTTATTTTTGTTTTGTAGTTATTTGTGATTATTTGTGATTGGTATTGAGTCCTGGTTACTTGATTAAATAAATTTGAAATTTTGAAAAAAATTATGAGATTTTGGCCTTTTTTTGCCTGAGGGTGATGAGCGCAACACAAGGTTGCGAGTGTCGGTGCAACTGCTATCGGCAGGCATGCTGCTTACCATTAGGCGAACGACCTGCTAGTCTCGCCACTGAAATTTGAATTTTTCAGTACGCTTTCTAACTGGGTTCTCTCTCTTTTTCAGTACACTTTTTAACTAGGTTCTTTCTTTTTCAGTACATTTTCTAACGGGGTTCTTTCTTTTTCAGTACACTTTCTAACTGGGTTATTTCTTTTTCAGTACACTTTCTAACTGGGTTATTTTCTTTTCTGTACACTTTCTAAATGGGATCTTTCTTTTGCAGTACACTCTCAAACTGGGTGCTCGAGTTTGAAAAGTGGGCGCCCACAGTGGTAGTGGTGTCATACAAGGGCTCCCCACACTCGCGACGCACCGTGCAGACACAGATGCGGTCCACTAAGTTCAACGTACTGCTCACTACGTACGAGTACGTTATTAAGGACAAAGGAGTACTGGCTAAGGTAAGGTTATTATACCATTTTGGAAGCCTAGTCTTGAATCACTGTAGGTGCATTATCTCAAGCGAAATCATTACACGAGAGTCCCCCAACCTACAGACTTCTTCTTCACATTTGACAGTATTTTTTTCAAATTCTTTATGATAACACGTATAGCGCTGGTTTTAATGGGTCAATAAAGCAGTTTTCTACAGACTTGTTTACTCACGAAGCGCCCCTCTATAGCAAATTTATTATAGGAGTGTATTTGTACTCGTGGTAGGTCTCTCGTATGCGGGAGGCTGTCTGGGTAGGTACCTCCGCTTTGCCAGTTATTCTGCCGCCAAGCAGTAGTGCGCAAGCATTACTGTGTTCCGGTTTGAAGGGCAATGCAACCAGCGAAATTCGGGGTGACGAGCGCAATTCAGTGCAACGCATTACTTATTATGGTATGAAAAGTTCTGGATGGCACTGCTATTGTTATGGGTAAGTGTGTTGTTTACCATGAGGCGAACGATTTACTTTATTTGACAAAAACTCGTGTTTACAGGAGGCCATACCAGCAGAACAGATAGCAAAATATGCAAACACCACCTTCTTTCATTATGGCCACAGCAACCATTAGATATTCAGGTTTTAAAATTAGTGATGTCTTTAAAATTGGATATCATTTATTAAAACCATTTCTGGGGCATTCCATTTACTGCAGATAATATAATATAACATAATAGAATACATTAAAACTCGCGACATACGTCGCGGCTTGATCTCATCACTCCCAGAGGAAGGACTTCTAAAATGTCCGAAACCTGTCGGAGTAATTTTGACGTTTAACGTGAGTCATAGCCGTTTTATATCAATTATTAAAATTGGATATACAAAATAAATTACTATGATTATTCGTCAGGTGCAATGGAAGTACATGATAATCGACGAAGGCCATCGCATGAAGAACCACCACTGCAAGCTAACACAAGTGCTGAACACGCACTACATCGCGCCGCATCGCTTACTGCTGACCGGCACGCCGCTTCAGAACAAACTGCCGGAACTGTGGGCGCTTCTCAACTTCCTCCTGCCTTCCATCTTCAAGAGCTGTTCCACTTTCGAACAGTGGTTCAACGCGCCGTTTGCCACTACTGGTGAAAAGGTGAGCTAAGCGTTTGATGCTTCTAATATCTAATTTTATAACTGCGATAGTTTGTGAAGATGTTTGTTAATCAATCACGAAAGAACTACTGAACGCATTTTAATGAAATATTGAAATATATATAACTATAATTGTGTTGTTGTGTTTAGCTTGAACTGTACCACCGCTGGGCAAAGGTCCCTCCCCTTGTCTTTTCCACTGTTTTATTATAACTTGCCTTTTTTATGTAGATATTTACATGAGATACTTTATATCCTTAATTGTTACCTTTTCCGGATACAATACACAAACGAATGCATATTACTATGTTAACAAAGTTATATAAGTAAATATTGGTTTAGTTTCGTTTCTTCAAACTAAACTGAGTTTCGTTTCCGTAGACAAAAGACAAATACCTCTTGCTCAAAGCAATTGTAACTTTGTGTCTAAGTACCTAAAACCTAAGTTTGACCATCATAACATCATAACGTTCCTTCCCAACCCCAGGTGGAATTAAACGAGGAAGAGACCATCCTCATCATCCGTCGTTTGCACAAAGTGCTGCGTCCGTTCTTGCTGCGACGACTCAAGAAGGAAGTGGAGAGTCAACTACCGGATAAGGTCGAATACATCATCAAGTGCGACATGAGTGGTCTGCAGCGAGTGCTTTACAAGTAAGTAAGACTGCGTAGTCAGATGTGAAATTAATAAGTTTTTAGTTGATAAATATTTTTTTCAAGACAAGCTTTTAACAAATTCGTAATCGGAACCGCGAGCAGATTAAAATGAGCCCAAACACTAGTAGTTTACGATTATCCGTCATAGAAGTACAATTGCCCACCTTCCGTCTCCATCATCAGATAGGCTGGCTGTCACAATAATATTCAATTGTCATCGGACTTTGACAAGTATGCAAAATTTCAATTCCGTAGGATAAGAGGAAGTGGTTCTAATTCAGCTTGCAATATTCCACCCGTACAAACATTCATACATTGCAAGTTAAATAAAAGCTTGTAAAAAGGAATTTAGCATGTTGTTTGCCGGGAGTTTACTGAGCGTACGGCTATCACCCATCGGCCATTTTGCATCAGAACGGATTTATACTAAGCTTAACCGTCAGCATATAAGCCATTAGTTAATGCATCCTCTCATTGCATTTCAATATATAAATATGCTCAAGGCTTGCAAGCAAAACTTTTTTACACTGGCTCCCTTGCACCAAAGTGAAATGGATGATATGATGCGCCGTGGGATGATATGATGCGCTATAGGATGATATGATTTGATGTGGGATATTCGGCAAGCCGCATTAGTTCCTCATGTTAGATGGTCCATACAGAGAGTATGAGAGTGAGAGAAAGCCTGTGCCCCAGCAATAGGAACATAAAAGGCTCATGATAATTTGTACATCATGATAGTTTGCGTTGTTTGCTCCAAAAGTTAGTTTTATCTTTAATATGGTATTTGACAAGTATCAAAAATTATGTGCTTCTCAATGTTATTAGAAAATAGACATAAAATAATGCTCAAATGAAAACAGAATCAGAACCAATAGGACCAGCCATTTAAAATTAAGAAGTTAGAAAGAAATGGCAATAGCTTAAATGTGATGTGACGTCACAATCTAGTAGTGGCATACAGAATGACACAAGATACCTACAATAGCAGTTTTGCTAGAAAAGAATGGAGCCTCCCACCATTGACCATTAACGTTAAATATCTGTGTCAGTTGAGATATCGTAAAACTAGTTTCAGATCAATGTTTAAGCACGTTCATGTGAGTTGATTGATACAATAAAAAAATGTCTCAAAATCACCACTGTCACCAAAATTAAGAAAATCGTACAATTTATATCAGGTTTCTGATATAAATTGTACGATTTCATTGATTTTGTGTCAATAACCACCCGTAAATAGTTTACCTCGCATTTAGGCACCTTCCTACTATTCTGTGAACAAGTTAATAGTGATTGAATTTTGTATGAAAAACGTACCACCTTAAATCTGTTTTTTTCCAGACACATGCAGTCCAAGGGCGTGCTGCTAACCGACGGCTCCGAGAAGGGCAACAAGGGCAAGGGTGGCGCTAAGGCCCTCATGAACACCATTGTGCAGCTCCGCAAGCTCTGCAACCATCCCTTCATGTTCCACCAGATCGAGGAGAAGTTCTGCGACCACATCGGCACCGGTGGCGGGGTCGTCAGCGGGTGAGCAACTTACTTTTTACCAGGATATCGCAGCAAAGACTCCATAAGAACTTTTCGTTTGTTTTTTTATGTAGCAACATTTTGAGGAGTTGGGCCGAGAACACTGCCTTGGGAAACTCCGAATGATACTTCTTAAACACAATCACTATAGTCGTCATCTTTTAACTCTTTATTTTTGTTATAAGTGGAACACAAACAACTCATAAGCAATATCGCGTACCTCTAGATATTTCATTAGAACTAACCTTAAAACAGTGTCAAAAGCCTTGGCCTGATCAATCACACTCCCAACATTGTTCATTTGAATTTTTTTTTCTAATTCAAAACTGGTACTCTTTTTAATTCAAATTAATGTGATGTATTCGTAATTGTTTATTAAACACCAATAATTTGAATTCCCTTGTTGTATTATCAGTAAATAGTTTATTGTCTTGTAATGTTTCTTAGACCTGACCTATACCGGGCGTCCGGTAAGTTCGAGCTACTGGACCGTATCCTGCCGAAGCTGAAGCAAACCGGGCATCGAGTCCTTGTGTTCTGTCAGATGACCCAGTGCATGACCATCATCGAGGACTACCTGTCTTGGAGAGGATTCCAGTACTTGAGGTGAGTTATAGATCCTAATATTACTAATGCGAAAGTTTGTTAGGATGTTTTAAGTAATTAAATGACGAGACGAGCTGGTCGTTTGCCTGATGGTAAGCATTAGCTCATAACAATAACAGCACTACCCAAAACTTTGTTTTGCAAAATCCTGCGCGGTGCTGCACTGCGCTCGTCACCCTGAGACAATTAGCTGTCGAGTCTCATAATGCCCAGTAATTTCGTATGTTTATGACTTATTACAATAACCTTTGGATAAAGAAAATGGGTAAAGAATGGAAATAGTATATGAGTTGATGAATGTAGGTTGCGTTTGGAAAATCATTGTAAATTTATTAAAAAGTGTCTATAGGACCTTGAGAATAGTAGACGTGATAATAGGGTCAAAGTAGAAGTGATCTCCATTTTGGAAAACTAAATCTAGCACTATCAGAACCATTCTGATTTTGCAACAAAAATTTCACCTGTATTCTCGCACCGATCGATAGCGATGCTGATAATGCTGATAAAGATCAAATGCCTGGTTCATCGACGTGAAGTCGCCAGCTTATCGGTATTCTACAGAATATACTACGGAGAGTGTGCTCAAGAACTGCACAATCTGATCCCCCCCATCACCTTTTTACCATCGGACAACCAGATGATCGGCACAACGTCACCCCTACATGGTGGACGTTCCGCCTATCCGTACTAAACGGTTCGAATCATCCTTTTTGGTGCGAACGTCGAAGGAGTGGAACGCCTTGCCGTCGTCTGTGTTTCCACATAAATACAATCTGGGTGTGTTCAAATCAAGAGTGAACAAGTACTTACTGGGTAAGCGTGCTACATCTTCGACCACATCGTCGCTTCCCATCAGGTGAGATCGTGGTCAAAGTCTGACACAGTCAGATGTAAAAAAAAAATTAAAAAAAATCTTGCAAAGTTACACCATGTAACATATTATGTTATTGTTTGTATTCATAACAAAAGAGCACCTATTTCCCGAACTCTAAACTGCGCGGTATTTCTACTTCAATGTTTCCGTTCAGATTGGACGGTATGACGAAGGCCGAGGACCGCGGCGAGTTACTAAAGAAGTTCAACGACACCAACTCCGAATACTTCTTATTCTTGCTGTCGACGCGCGCCGGCGGGCTCGGCCTCAACTTGCAGAGCGCTGACACGGTCATCATATTCGATTCCGATTGGAATCCGCATCAGGTATGTCGTCTTGAGTATTATTTGTTGACTGCTGAATTCGCATCAGGTATGTTGTCATGTGAGCGAGTGTGGCTCAGTGGGAACACGTGCGTGTGACTTTCGATCCGACGCACCTGAGTACGAATCCCGCTGGCCCCGCTCCACTGACTTTCTTAATTTACGTGCGGGTTTAACACTCGCTCTAAAAAACGGTGAAGGAAAACATCGTGAAGAAACCGGCATGTCCAAGAGTCAATCATAAAATTTCAAGGACATGTGACATCCACCAACCTGCACTGGGCCAGCGTGGTGGATTATGGCCCATACTACTACTCTCTCTAAGAGAGAAGGCCCGTGTCCCAGCAGTGGGAACGTGGTGGGCTGATGATGATGTCGTCATGAGTATTTGTGGACTGCTGAATTCTTTTCGGCCGCGTATAAGTGGTTTCTGTAGAATAATTATTGTTCTCTTTTGACAACTGATTTCGGGTGTCTAGCGCAGGACGCTCTCATCTTTATTCTTCAACTACAAAACAAAATATAAAAAATAGATTAATAATAACTTACATTTTTGTGGCGCCGCAAAGGATTTTTGCTTAGCGAGCGAGAGTATTGTATTGTATATTTTATAGAATACTAGCGACCCGCCCCGGCTTCGCACGGTTATTATACATATAAACCTTCCTCTTCAATCACTCTATCTATTAAAAAAACCCATCAAAATCCGTTGCGTAGTTTTAAAGATTTAAGCATAGGATATAGGGACAGAGAAAGCGACTTTGTTTTATACTATGTAGTGATATAACATCATTGTCGGCATGTCCAAGAATCAATCACAAAAATTTAAGGACATGTGACATCCAACGATGTCACATGTCATATGAAATATTCCTCCAACCCGCATTGGGTCAGAGTGGTGGATTATGGCTTATACTCTCTCTATGAGAGAAGGCCTGTGTCCCAGCAGTGGGAACGTGATGGGCTGAGATGATGATGTTGATGAAAGGTCGGTAAATAATGTTGACTGCCTACTGTGGTTTAGTGGTTTCACTGTTGAATTTAATTTTGTTATAATGTTGTTTCGTTAGGATCTCCAAGCGCAAGATCGTGCGCATCGTATCGGGCAGCGGAACGAAGTGCGAGTGCTGCGGCTGATGACCGTCAACTCTGTGGAGGAACGGATCCTCGCTGCCGCCAGGTACGCCGACATATTATGATAAGATTGTATCCTAGCCTGAACTGTATAACTTGCTGGATAAAGAGCAAAGAACCCCTCAAATCTCCCACTGTTTTCGATCTGGTGTTCCTTAGTTTTGGCCCGAAGGCATAGTATTCCGGCGCTACAGGGAGGCGAAGGCGAAGTTAATTGCCTAATCGTAGCTTTAGTGTCTATAAATTGTATATATGCTAGTCTGTAAGATACTTTTAATTTGTTAACTGTATTATTGCCTGAAATAAATGAATTTATTTATTTATTTATAATGTTGCCAGTCTTTGTCAAAGATCCCAAAGAATATTCATTTATAATAACCTCTAGTTTTAAGAAGGTCACAAAGTTGGGTTTACTTTTAAAAAAATGAATTCGCAAGATTGATTATAATACCTCAAATTACTTTTTTTAAGGCCTGTGCAGGTTTTTTTTAAGTTTTTCTTATTTTTTTTGGCTAGCATTTGACCGCTATCTCACCTGTTGTTAATTGACGAAGATGTCGAAGATGGAGCACGCTCGCCTATAAAAAGCCTGTTCAATCTTGTCTTAAAGACACCCAGTTTATAGCTATCCACAGATCCCGGCAGAGTTTCACTCTTCCCAATTATACATGACATGTTTTATTAAAGTACGCTTTAAATTGATAGCAACAAAAATAAAGTCCACGGCGGACTTTTAGCCAACTCAACGACAACCATCGGTCATTTGTCCGCAAGAACGTCACACGCTATACGAGTCCACCGCTCAACTTGGTATAAACTACGCCGTGTGTCTTATGTACTGCGACTCATTCATTACATTTTTTCTGCAAACAACTGAGGACTTTACTACGGTCCGCTTCAAAAAAGAGCACCGCTTTGCGGTTACACTCGCGGACTTTATTTATCAGGTGTTTTTTCGCGGATAAAAAAGTTCGCGGCGGACTATCCGTCGTTTGCGCAGGTTTGTAGAAATAACTGACCATTTAATTTCTTCAGATACAAATTGAACATGGACGAAAAAGTAATCCAAGCTGGTATGTTCGATCAAAAGTCAACCGGTTCCGAGCGACAGCAGTTCCTGCAAAGCATTCTGCATCAAGATGGTGACGACGACGAGGTAATTGACTCTATGAGTTTAGATGATATTCATATAAATTAATTACTAAAATATAATTACTTTATTTCGGTTGTCTTACATATTTTCTTAGTATCATCAATAAAATTATTCAAGTAAATGTTGTATGTAAAATAGCAACTTGGTTTAAATTAAATTAATAATGACATAAAAATTAATAAACAATAGGTAGGCAATATGATAATATTTAATTAATAATAATGCTAATATTTAATTAATGATAATGCTCAATAGCATTGTACCAGTTTTGTGCAAAACTAATAAATATATTAATATTGTGGCAAGTGGCATATTGTTATTAAATAATATGCCAATTGGCCAAAATGCAGTCGTAGGGAGCCATGACTGAATGCACCTTGGTCCAATGCAGAACCAAACGGGAATCCATAATGTCGGCTACAACGGCCAAGAAGCTAATGGAGTCGCAAGGAGGCAGCGCAGCGCGCGCGCTATTTAGCCGAAAAACCACATGCGCATGCGCGCGTCAGTGAACATGCGTGACGCACTGCTCCAGCGCGGCCGCCACAGCGCACTGAACGCGTTGTTGAATCTGTAAGGCGCTTAGGGTCCTCAGTCCATAAACTATATGTATAGAGAGGGGTACAGAAGGCTCGAAACGACAAACTTTAACTGTACATCGCTGATATCTATGGGCTATCATATTATCTCTGGTAGCAAGCGTTCTCTTTCAATTTCACTTAGGCTTCGGCAAATTCGTTCACCTTGATGAAGCCGTTCATCAAATCTCGTTCAGTGAAATGAACTCCTTCATTAAAGTTGTTCAGTGAATCATTACGGATTTCGTACGAATTCACTAAAAAACTTCACACATCGAGCCTTTTATTTGGGCCAAACACGAAAGAACTGTGAGGAATAGTTTAGGATATAGAAACCAAATTTGTTTCGGGCGAATCTACCAATAGATAATTCAAAAAGAGTTGTTAAATTCTTCAAAAAGTAGAACCAACCATGAAGATTATAATTATTTATTTTGTATGTAAAGTTAAGGTGACGAATAGAATCTCATTCACCGTGCGGACACCGGCCGTTGACTGTTGAATTAACTGAGTTCGAACTGTGAATTGCTAAACAAATAAATCTCATTCAACGTATGTGCGCCCGCCGGTCGTTGACTGTGGAGTTCGAATTCGAAATGTGAATTGCTGAACGAAAAGACACCGGAATTGAACTAGTTCATTTCGTTCACTACAAGTGAGCAGTTCATCTGAACGGCTCGTACACAAATCTAATTTATCACTATCATCACAAAGTTTCAGTTATCCAATGTCCGAGGTATTTCGAAGCAGAAACTTTTCAACGGCGTACCATTAGTAAATACAGGTCGTATAAATAACGGACACCTTAAAAAGTAACAGAAATATTTAAAAATTTCAACAATAATTATTAAATTTTCACTACAAATGCTTATAAAGTATAATGAAATAAAAAAAATCAGTTCTTTTTTACGATGATTGCATATTCCCTATTATTTTAGGAGGAAAATGAACTCCCAGATGACGATCTGATCAACGAGATGATAGCGCGCTCTGAAGAAGAATTGGAAATCTTCAAGCAAGTCGACATCGAGCGGAAGAAGACCGAGACCAAGTCGCGTCTCATCATGGAGTCGGAACTGCCAGATTGGCTGGTCAAGGAGGATGATGAAGTCGTCTGTAACAAAGTAAGGGATTTTCTGTATGTTTCTGTATTTTTTACCTAAGACTAAGCCAGTGCATGACAACGATATCACGTGTAGGAAGTGACGATGCCATCGAAATTTTTTAAGGCACATCTAAGCTCTGAGGTTACCTACCTTTTAAAAATTGTGTATACAGATGTATAGGTAAGATTATATTGTTTTGAAAGTACATACAGCAAAGTAAAATGAAGATGTGGAATAGGAGAGACAAAACATGCTTTGCAAGTGCAACTTCCGTCTGCATCATCAGATCAGCTGGCTGTCACCATAATATTGCATTGTCATCGGACTTTCACAATTATGCAAAGTTTTAACGGAAGAGGAAGTGGTTCTGATTCAACTTGCAAGATTTGATCCAAACATTGCAAGTGAAATAAAAGCTTGTAAAAAAGCGAAACAGCGGGACGCAGCTAGTAAAAATAACCGGCCAAGTGCGAGTCGGACTCGTGCACGAAAGGTTCCGTACCATTATCTATAAAAACGGTAAATAAATCACGTTTGTTTGTATGGGACCCCCTTAAATATTAATTTAATTTGTTGTTTAGTATTTGTTGTTATAGCTACAACAGATATACATCATCTGTGAAAATTTCAACTGTGTCACTATCACGGTTCATGAGATACAGCCTGGTGACAGACGGACAGCGGAGTCTTTGTAATAGGGTCCCGTTTTACCCTTTGGGTACGGAACCCTAAAAAGCAATAAAAATAATCGTAATTTTTTTAAATAAAAATAATCCCCTTGGACCTTGTATAAAAAAATTGGTGTAAAAAAGCTTGCTTTAAAAGATACATTGCCATTGCACCGTCAGGGCCAGGGCTGGAATTACTTAGATGAGGACGAGACGCTGGGGCGCGGGTCACGCCAGCGGAAGGAGGTGGACTACACGGACTCGCTCACGGAGAAGGAGTGGCTCAAGGCCATCGACGACGAGTTCGACGAGGAAGAAGAGGACGATGACGATGATGAAGTGCTGGACAAGAAGAGGAAGAAGGGAAAGAAGAGGCGGTGAGTCTAAACTTTAAGGTGGTAACTAGTGGAAAGTAATTTCAAATTACGCGTTAAGAATGTTATAATGATCAAAGCATACTATACTGTTCGTAATTACATAGAAGATAAAGATGCTTGGAACATTCCACTTCTGCAAAGTAGCCAACTGGCACTAGCCATTGTAGAAACACAATTTTTTTTAACAAAATCTCTAAAAAATATGCCCCTCAGTTTCTTGCCGTATCTTCTGAGTAGTGGTTCTTTTTCCGATACGGTGGTAGAGTTATTGTGATAATTTGACGTTCTGTGATGCCAAAATGATTAAAGAGATTTTGATTTGATTTGAAATACTCGTGGTAGGTCTCTCGTATGCGGAGTCCGTCTGGGTAGGTACCACAGCTTTGCCAGTTATTCTGCCCCCAAGCAGTAGTGCGCAAGCATTACTGTGTTCCAATTTGAAGGGCATTGTAGCCAGGAAAATTACTGGGCATATGAGACTTAATATCTGATGTCTCGGGGTGATAAGCGCAATGCAGTGCTACGCAATATATTTATGGTATTAAAAGTTCTGGGTAATGCGTGATTATGGGCAGGCGTGGCGCTTACCATCAGGCGAACGACATACTCGTCTCATCACTCGTTGCAATATTTTTGGTTTTTTTTTTTATGGTGTACAATAAAGCTTTTGTATTTGTATTGTATTGTACTCGTGGTAGATCTCTAGTATGCGGGAGGTCAACTGGGTAAAGTAAAATAAAAAGTTGCAACACCTTGATGACTTTATGGGTTTATGGCATTCAGCTGTGGTATTCACATGATCATATCAGCAAAACGGATACTTTTTAGGGGACTTTATAAAAGCTGGCTTTTTAAAAGTATTTTAAGTTACAACCTACAAAGCATTTTTAACCGACTTCAAAAAAGGAGAAGGTTCTCTATTCGGTTGTATTTATTTTTTTACTATTTTTTTATAATTTCTTTTTATGTTTGTTACCTCAGAACTCCGTCATTCATGAACTGATTTGAAAAATTTAGCGTTGGTTTCACTATAGCTACGAAGTGGTCCCATATAAATGTCATCGATATATTTGACCTTGGCCTTCGAAGATACATTGAAGTCGGTTTTTTTGTTTGATAAAACGCTTGCTTGTTTCTCATTGGAAACAAAATGTGTCTTATTTGCAGCAGACAAGACGATTCGGATGAAGATGAAGTCCCTAGTTCGTCTAAAAAGAAAAGCAAAACTGAGCTCAATCAGCTCAAGAAGCGCTTGAAGAGTATTATGAAGAAAGTCATCGACTACACTGATGAGTAAGTATTTTTGGTCAATATGTACTAAATGGGGGCTCACGTTATTCGGAGATAGGTCTTTATTATTTATCCGCGCAGTATCGCTTGAATTGCAATCTCAAATAGAGTACCACAAAGTTATCTGACCCGGTGGCAAAAAATGTAACTAACGAAGAACAGAACAGAAAATAAATAATAATGATTAATACTCCCAACGATCACATACATTGATCCTGTCCCCTAACTAGGATTCCCTGTATTTAGGGAACGAGGAACTTTTTTTTAATTTTTTTTTACTATGTATAAGCTTGCGTTTGACCGCTATCTCACCTGTTGTTAAGTGACGATGCGGTCGAAGATGTAGCTCGCTCGCCTAGAAGAAACCTGTTCACTCTTGTCTTAAAGACACCCAGATTATAGCTATCCGGAAACACAGATGCCGGCAGAGAGTTCCACTCCTTGGCCGTTCGCATTATGAAGGTCGAAGCAAAGCGCTTGGTACGAGCAGGAGGGATTTTCAACCAAGAGGAACTATGAGGACCATGGTCCCACGACACTCAGACACGACGCAAATGCTTGAGTTTTTTTGAGCTCAAACATTATACCGTCGCAGGAATCGAACCCGCTACCTCAGTGATGTATGAGATTTGAGCCAACCTGCCCATCCACTACACCACAGAGGTTGTCAAAATGACAGTAACAATAGAATTACAAAGACAGTAGCGACGCTGTCAGCGGGCCAGATAAGTTTGCAATACTGTCCTTTCGACAAAGAATACGTATTACTTAGATGAGGTATTATACCACCGCGCCTTCGCCTCAACGGCGCTAATGTTAGCCCCCATTCTTAGGCCGCAATGACACGTTTTTATTTATAGCATGCTATACGTTGGTTTATAGAATGCTATACGTTGATTCATAGCATGCTATACGTTGATTCATAGCACGCTTACGTTGATTTATAGCATGCTATACGTTGATTTATAACATGCTATACGTTGATTCATAGCACGCTATACGTTGATTTATAGCATGCTGTACGTTGATTCATAGCACGCTATACGTTGATTTATAGCATGCTGTACGTTGATTTATAGCATACTATACGTTGATTTATAGCATGCTATACGTTGATTTATAGCATACTATACGGCGACTTATAGCCAGCAATCCATCATAACGTTTTTGTCGTGCTATCTGTAGCATGCTCAAATTAACATGCTACATATAGCATGACAAAAAAGTCTATTAGGTGCTATTTAGCAGCGTGTAATTGCGGTCTCATGGCACACTACAAAAAGGCGTAATATTTGTCGATTTGCATGATGCCGTAATATTTTCTGGTGTGCCGCCATTCAAAACACTGAACCGAACAAGAACTATGTACTTATTAAAATTTGTAAAATTGTCTTAGGGGCGGAAGGGTATTGTCGGAGCCGTTTATGAAGCTACCGTCGCGGCGAGAGCTGCCCGACTATTACGATATCATAAAGAAACCACTCGACATCAAGAAGATTATGAACAGAATCGAAGAAGGAAAGGTGAGTTGTTTACAGGACACACTACTCGTGGAAGTCTCTCGTATGCGGGGGGCTGGCTGGGTAGGTCCCACAGCTTAGCCAGCTATTCTGCCGCCAAGCAGTAGTGCGCAAGCATTACTGTGTTGATTGTAGCCAGCGAAATTACTGGGCATATATGAGACTTAATATCTGAAGTGTCGGGATGATGAGCGCAATGCAGTCCTGCGCAGTGCTTTTTATGATATTAAAAACTGACTGGCACAGCAATTGTTATAGGGAGGCGTGGCGCTTACCATCAGGTGAACGACTTGCTCGTCTCTACAGTCAGTTCCATAATAAATAAAATATAACATTCATCTGGGCACTTATTAGAAACCTGTAAGTCTTGTCAGTTGGTGTTGAACCGCACCCGGAACCTAGAAAAAGAAGCGCAAAATTCCGCCGAGACCGTGGTTTGTAAAGTCAACGTCGATCTACTCTTATTGAACATCGATCAACGTCGACTGATCTCATTCTGATATCGATCAATGTCATTTATTGTTGATCGATCTATTGGTGTGGAAAACTAAGGTGACGTAGCGTAGAGGTCATCCCACCAAACTATAGGGAGGTCACGGGAACTTTAAACCTATTTACAAATATACAACTTTAAGTTACATGGTACATTATAAATGGAAAATGCCTGTTGCTTTAGCGTTAGCTGTGTTGCATCAGACACTTGTATTTACTATTTACTGGTGGTAGGTTTCTCGTATGCGAGAGGCCGTCTGGGTGGGTACCACCGCTTTGCCAGTTATTCAGCCGTCAAGCAGTAGTTACAGTGTTCCGGTTTGAAGGGCATTGTAGCCAGCGAAATTACTGGGCATTATGAGACTTAACAGCTAATTGTCTCAGGGTGACGAGCGCAGTGCAGTGCCGCGGAGGATTATTCAAAACAAAATTCTGGGTGGTGCTGTTATTGTTATGGGCTGGCGTATTGCTTACCATCAGGCAAACGACCAGCACGTCTCGTCATTCAGTTACATAAAAATAAAAAAAACTTGATAGTTCCCTAGAAACAGGGAATCCTAGTTAGAGGCCAGGATCTATATTGTTAGAGGTGTTCAGAAATGAGACATAATAATAATTTAACGAATATAATAAATAACAATTTGGAGTCAACGGCACGTGCGCTGTCGATCGTCGGTGTACGTCAAGTGACATGGCCGCCGCGTCGCCTGAGCGAGCTGCATGCTTGCTGCGTCACCCGCGCCTCTCCTTAGCACCTTCATTGTCTGCCATTGCGTTGACCTCCTTATATATAATATATATATGTGATCGTTGGTCGTATCATTATTATTATTGCTATTTTTCTGAATCCGCAGTACAATGACATCTCAGACTTGGAGCGGGATTTCTTCACTCTGTGCGCAAACGCGCAGACTTACAACGAGGAGGCGTCGCTCATATATGAGGATTCGGTGCGCCTGCGCAACGTTTTTATTGAAGTGCGCCGCCGGTATGAGAGCGGACAGAACTCGGACGATTCTGATGATAACGATAAAGGTGAGCCAAATCAAATTTAAATCATTTTTATATCTTCGTCTGATTGTTTGTGATGTCATGAAAAGGGTTCTGACTGAAAATTAGTACTAAGGTACTTAAAAATACCTTAGTGTGCTGAGTCGGCTTTTCCTGACAGCGCAACATTTCACTGTGTTATATTTGTATTTATTTATATATGTTTTTATTGTTTTTCTTATGTCTCTATTTTAGTATGTTCAGTGTAATGTTGTGCGATGTCCTGAATAAATGTATTTTAACCGACTTCTAAAAAGGAGAAGGTTCTCTGTTCGATTGTTTTTTTTTATGTTTATTACCTCAGAACTCCGTCATTCATGAACCGATTTGGAAAATTATTTTTGCCTTGGGTTCAGTATAGCTACGAAGTGGTCCCATATAAATTTCATCGATATTTGACCTTGGACTTCGAAGATACATTGAAGTGGGTTTTTTCTTTTTTTCTTTTTACTAACAACCAAAGTAGCGTATTAGTTTTGTTGTTAGATTTTGATATTTCTAAACATACCTACCTACTCATGTACGCAATAAAATAGAAATAGGAGTAGCCGGAGTGACCTACTGTAACCCCGCTGTACAGGCTCAACAGAGACCTAGTGCGGGGGACAGAGATCTTTAAGGGTACACTATACTGTTTTGTTTTTAGTATAAGTATAACATATATCTTATATTATTGTACCTAGCTGTAAGTTTCTAAATCAATAAACAATTCAATAAACAAACTAATTATCTTTCTTTCTTATTTGTTGCTTTTCCCACCGGTCTCTTCCTAATCGTTATTTTATAGTTTTCATATTTGGGAATAATATTTGTCAAAATAAAAACTTATCCAACCTAGAAGAAACCTAGGTCGACTAATTCGACAAACTACGTGAGTCCTAGCCGTTTTATTAAATATTTTTAAAAACTTATCCATAAACTTTTTTACAGATGAAGAAGATTCCGACGGCGAATCGAACAGGTCCGTGAAAATGAAGATCAAATTGAAGGGCAAGAGTAAAAGCACCCCCACCAGGAAGCGGAAACAGCGCAAATATATCTCGGACGACGAGGATTATGAAGAAGATTGAAGCACGCAGTGTAGAACATGAATTAGCATTTGCAAACTATTATAGTTGCTAGTAAATTAAGTAATTGATATTAATGAAATATTCAGCATTGTGTCCGTATTGGTCAGTAGATTTGTAATAGCCAGAGAAGGGAATAGTATGTTACATGTCAGTTTTTGGACTATTATAGTAACAGATTCTTTTTACTTTGGAAACGGGATATTTACTATGTAAGTACCTATTTAAGGGATGTGACAGATTCATGCGATCTCTTTCATTTATAAATTCATATAATTATTTTGATTTTACATTAATGACATGTTAAATATCTTGTTTTTAGAGTAATATTAATTTGTTTTCTATTACATAACAGATGTAGACAGACCCTATGCATGACACATACTCTGTTAACCGTTATAACTTGTCTTTAGCAACATTTTTAATTTAAATTAATGAACTATTATTATTCTTCAAATGCACATTCTCATGATGAAATTTAATTCTTATATATTTTATTCTAATTTAGGTGGGTGTAGGTTTAAGTAGGTGTAGTATTTGTCAGTAATTAAGCGAATTATCCTTCATAGTTACAGATATTTGTGGTTTAATTATTATGGTGCACTCACATTTGTCCTTGATGAAATATGTATCCGCTAATAGCCAAACTATTGATAATTCTATGTTGTAACCGAAGGATAAAACATTCTAGTATCATAATATTTAGCCAAATATGACCATATGAGTTGGCACCAACATACTTAGTAATATTCTGCAATAGGTCTTACATTAATCTTGGTGGAACCATATTTTTGATTTAAAATCTCATATGCAAGTAGTCAATGTGAACATTTTATTAATGGAAAAAGTATTTTATTTTTAGACTTAAATCTTATAATAATTGACATTGAATCTATTTAGCGTAATTTTTATGTGCTTTTAGCATTGAATAAATTCATTTCCATGTGCAAAATTTGTTTTTATTTAGAATCATCCTAAATTAAGTTAGATGGACACACTATTCTAAGAGCAGAGAAATGGACCAAATCTCCCAGTTTGTAGTAGTTTGTAGTACTCGAGAGAGGGAAAGAGAAAGCAAAGGCGACAATTTAAAAGATAGGATGAGATTGTCAAAACAGCCAGCAAAACATGGTCCAGACTTGCACAGGAAAGGGAAGATTAGAAGGGGTTGGAGGAGGCCCTTGCCAAGGGGCACACATATTCAAGACTAAAGAAAACAAATCAGGGAACAATAAATAAGAATCTGACACATACATATCTGCTATATCAGAAAATTAATAAAATAGATTAGGTTAACAACATTATTTCCATGTATTTCAATACAATAAAACTCTTCATTTAATCATACAAATATCATACAAGCCCTGTTATCATACACATTCACATTCTATAAATAATGCTTTCAGGCAGTCTTTAATGGAAGTTTTTTAATTCTTGCTTCCTTCCATTTGACATCCGCCCATTTGTATTGGATGCCGTGAACAGTTTGCATGTGTTTGTTCAGACTAGTGCTATATGTGAATCTCTGGGCGCAAGTCTGGCAAGAAAAGGGTTTTTCCCGTGTGTGTACACGCATGTGACGCCGCAAGTCGCCCTGTGTGTAGAATGCCTTCTCGCAGAAATTACATTTGAATGCTTTGTCACCCGCATGCCTGAAAACATTCAAGATTATTTCAATGTTAATGTCCTGCCTGTCTTTAAAGCTGTGCAACAAGACATTTAAATTTATGTAAAACAGATTTTTTAATTAGAAGACGAGATTATTGTACCTTTTAAGATGTTGAACAAGACTTTTCTTGGCATTTGTGGTGTAGTCACATATCTGGCACTGAATTTTCTTTTCCGAGCTGTGTTTCAGTCTATGGTTGTGTAACTCTGCAGATGTTACAAATTTGTCCCCGCAGTCTTCACAGTAAAAGTTATAAACCTTGTAATGACGCTTCATATGGGCGAGCAAGGTTTCCTTTGATTTCAATACTTTTGTGCAAATACTGCAGCAAAATTTACCACTGTCATGGACTCGTAAATGAGTTTTCAGTGAGTATGCATGTTTAAACTGTTTGCCACATTGGGAACAGGTAAAGTATGACGTAGTACTGTGTGTTTTACGATGTGCTGCAAGGCTAGAAGCCTGTGTAAAGTTCTTTCCACACTCACAGTTGAACGGTCTCTCTCCATTATGTCTTCGCATATGATTCACAAGAGTTTGACTGTGAGGGGTGAAGTACGAACAAGAAGTACAATGGTAACGCCTTGTAGATCCAAATCCCGACACTCTACCGACATGTCGTCGTTTTTCATGCATACTAACATTATGTTTTAGCAACGATTTCATTGACTTCAGTGTTTTGTTGCACATTTCACATTTAAAACTATTATCATTGTCTGTATCGGTGTTCTGTACGTTCTCATTAGATTCACAATTAGCATTATCTATTTGACTGTCTTCAGAAAAGTCTATAACAGTTCCTAGAACGATTTCATTTGACGTGTTTTGCAATAAGTTTTCGCAGTATTGTTGAAAACGTTCATTGATTGTCGCACATTTTATTCTAAAACTATTAGCGTTATTCAGTTCCTCGTTGCATTTACTACAAATAGCACAAGGTAGGGTTTTCTCTGGGGTTAGTATTATTTGAAAACACATCGAAATCTTATTCAATATTTCAAGGGATTCATCACTTTTCGAAAACAAGTCTTTAAAATCACTAGCTTTGTTTAAGCATATCCTACAAATGTTCTCTATATCGAAATCAAATCCTGATATCAAATTAGGCATAATTATTTTAAACTAAGCTTTTGAAATATTTATTTTTGTTTGCAATTTGTTTGAATTTTAGGGTGACATATGTGACATGTCCACAGACTAGGAAGTATACTACACACCAAACACAAATTATGTATTTTATCTTTGCTACACACACACAGATGATATGAGGCAAGTTCCGAAACTAGACCACGGCGCGGCAGAGACTTAAAAGTACTGAAAAGCGAAATGAATTTTTCGGAACGATATATTTTTTCGTTTCGGTCCTTGGTACCGCTACCGGTGTTTACCGTTATCAGCACAGACTAGGAACAAAATGAAATAGCTACATACTGATAATATAATGTACCTATGTATGTAATGTATGTGCACAGAAAAAAAGCACAAGCATCTGTTTACAGTACCCGGCGATATATATTGCACATCGACCTTTGGAAAGAGACAATCGGCTAATTTCGGCTTCGTATCTCTGTCGCATACTACCTATGTGACGTTTTGTCCAAGGAACCTAGAGTTTGGTTTTGATATGTTCCTTGGTTTTGTCTAGACATGCGCAAAACAGTGCATTGAAAAGTAATGTGATATGGCATCACATTTCGTACCAAGTAATATTTCACCACCCCAAACATCACCTGAGATGGTCGCGTCGGACGCACTATCTATCACTTGTGTGATATTGTAATGGAATGCTCGAATGCAATAGCAAGTGATAGTTATAGCGCATATACATGAGATAGCGAGTTACTTATTTTTTTTGTGACTGGAGCGAGTACATCAAATCAAAATAACAATATCGTTTTGAGCGAGAGGTTCAAAACATTCAAATATTACGGGCGGGGGCGGTGCCAAAATAACCTATTGTCGCCTTAATTTTCTAGTAATACGGTTTTAAATGGAAGTTCAATCAAGTGGCAGGCAGGGCGCACGTGCGATGAAGCTCGCTTCCTCTCTCTCAGACGCGCGCGCGAATAGTGTCAGTGAGGCATAGACTCGATAGACATAATGCAATGAACAGAACAGTGCACTGTGTGATGCTATGGTGTGATGTGTAATGTTTAATTTAGTCGAGTAATATGTAATGCTACAGTACTCGATCGGGTAATATTACGCGTAATGCATCAATCGCATTACTTACACATGTCTAGTTTTGTCAGTCGTTGTTCAAGTGCGATAGAGTGCGGTCGCGTCCAGTTCAAAATGATGGGACTATGTGCGCCGGACAGGTGCGTGGCGCGGCGGTGGCGGCCGTGGCTGTTCGCGGTGCCCTACGCAAGGACTAGTTTACTAACTAAGACGCCATTGATACATATGTTGCATTTATTAAATCGTGTTGCTGACAAAATAGACATATTTATATGTTCAGTTGCTGAATTTAAAACAGCAATACTACTTGAAATATGTTATGGTAAAAATAATTAATTTTTGTATATGTAAATGAATTATAATAAAAAATAATTAATGACTATTGTAAATATAAATGAATTATAATAGAAAATAACTTTGACTAATTTAGATGTAAATTAATTATATAATTGACTATTTTAGATGTAAATGAATTGTAATGTTGACATACACTATTGAATTGGGAAATTCCTGTAATGACAGTTGTATTTGAATTTGAATAAATAAATATATATATATATATATATATATATATATATATATATTTAGAGTTGTTAACACCCCCAAATTTAAATAATTTAAAATTGTACTATGGCATCTTTAGAAAAAGGAGAGAAACCTTTACGAGGTCAGTCACGCGAAATTATCTACAATGTTTATAAATATTTTGTAGCCAAAGCTGACAGATTTAAAAAAAATTAAGATGAAAATGTAAGTTGTTATTTTAAGAAGGTTCAGGAGCGAGTTGCAAATGCCACTGGAATTTCAAGAAGAACTTTGAACATTATATTAAACGAAGTCAGTACACATTCTACTGAAATTAAGTTCAGCACTCCAAAAAAAGGGAGACCAAAAAAGCACTTTCGTTTGGATATGGACGATTTTGATTATAATGTTGTTCGAAGAATGGTGTATGATTTTCACTTACGATTTAATGAACTTCCAACAATAATATCATTAAAAGCTAAATTATCTGAAGCTATTAACTACAATGGGTCTGAAAAGACGTTGAGAAAAATACTTCACGAGATGGGATTTCGGTTCACTAAAATGGAAGATAATCGAAAAGTTCTAATGGAAAAGCACGATGTAAGTCTCAAACGAATGAAATACCTCGATAAAATACGCAAATTTCATGAAACAGGAAAAATTATCGTCTACATGGATGAGTCTTACATACATACATCCCACACTAAAGGGAAATCTTGGAGTGATGATAAGAAAAAAGGAAAAAAAAAAGCCAATTACAAAAGGTCAACGTTTGATAATAGTTCATGCGGGAAATGAAAAAGGCTTTGTACCCGGTGCCTTTTTAACGTCTAAATCCACGGACACTACAGGTGACTATCACAATGAAATGAATAACGATAACTACGAGAAATTGCTGGTTAATCAATTAATCCCAAATATACCCAGTGATTATGTTCTAGTTATCGACAACGCACCCTATCACAACAAATATGTTCAAAGACCCCCCAACTCTAACACCATTAAACAGGAAATGATCAACTGGTTAAACAGACACGAAATTCCAGTTGATCCAAAATTAACAAAAACTCAGATTTACGAGATTATATGTCAGTACAAGGAGAGGTATATAGAGTTTTCCGTGGACAAGGTACTTGCCGAACATGGGCACACTGTATTGAGATTGTCACCATATCATCCGGATTTTAATCCAATTGAAAATATATGGTCTCAACTGAAAGGCTATGTAGCCTCTAGAAATGTGGGTAGGTATGAATTTAACTACAGTAAAAACATTATTGACTGAAAAAGTAAACATGATCGGGGCTGAAGAGTGGAAAAAGGTTTGCGATCATGCAATCAAATGTGAGAATGAATATAGAAGCACACTAGACTATAGATAAATATGGCTGATAGTGACAGTGATATTGACCTCTTTGAGAGCGCAGATAGTGAAATGGAAGTAATAAAATAGATGTGTGACAGTCGGAGACTGCCGCGGTAAAGCTATTGCATAGCATTCGGAGTGGGGGATGTTAGGTTATTTTCGTTACGGAATTTCTGGATTCGGTCTCCACGCCAAGGCCCGCGATAGAAGCTATGCAATAGCTTAATAAAATAAAAATTCTTTATTTCGGACAATATACGAGTCCTTATTTTTACAAATAAAACATTAAGATGAAAAATTTAAAATTACTCAATAAATGGTGTTTATTATGTACACTACAGCTGTAATTTTCCAAAACAATTAAATACGTAAACATAATGTGAACATGTTTTTTTTTTTATTTTATTTTACCCCAACCTAAAGCCATCACTTATAAAAATTGGTGTATTTTATACAAAGAATAAAAGGAATTATCAAAAGAAGCAAATCATAATTGTTTTAACAGCTCCTAATAGATACCGGACTGTTTGTACTTCGTGCGACAGAGATAACGCTCTACGTAGCCGAAATTAGCAGATTCTCTTTCCAAAGGTCGATGTGCAATATTTATCGCCGGGTACTGTAATTTCATTTTTTTTTATTAATATTTTTACTGGCCCGGATACAATGTCCTTTAAGCCATGACTTATTTTGGATAATTATTTGTATTCGAGGAACGTTTTTGAGTCCATGTTTACCATTGAGGTCTTACACTTCCTCAATGATTGGCTCCCATTGAGGTCTTACCCTCAATGCAACAGGCTCTTATAAAGAACGAGGTATAACTATTATCATATTGTCTCTATCGCGTAACCCATTTTCTTAACATTGGTCCGTATATACAATTTTTATCTAGGACATTGGTCATGACATGTTAAATCAAAATAGTGGTCCGGCAGGGTCGGCTTGTGGTTTTTTAATTTGTGTTGTGGTATTTTTTATTATTTTTAAGTGAATCTTTGTGAATGTGTACTAAAAACAATTTTGAATTGAATGTGAAAAATATTCGGGTGTTCCATTCATGGTGAAGTGAAAATTGTACTGAAAGATTAAGTTTTCAAACGTATGTGTTTTTCTTGTGTTTATTGATGTTTTTCGGTAAATATAATTTATGTGGATGTAACTATACATCGGGTTCGACTATTAGAACCTGCATTTGGCTTGATATATTCAGTTTTCGGTGTTATTTTGTTTTAAAACAACATTGAGCAGTTTCGTGTGTCAGTGTGGCCATCGTATAAACATTTCAGTTCCCATTACGTCGGGCAACAAATTGCATATTTGTGTAAAATGTTAAATGTATTAAAATTGTGTATTTTTAAACCATATAATTAAGATAAAGGTAATAAAAGTAGTTAATGATTATAGTTTTTATTTAATTTGAAATTAAAAAGTTAAAGTTTAGTAAGAAGAGAGTAGAATTGTTTTAATAGTAAAGGCATTCGCCTCTTATGTAAGAACATATGTTGTAAATAAGTTCTTATTTTGTGTAATAAATTTATCTTACAGGTCCTTGCTGTCGATTACTATGGCCAATCATCCAATTCCATTGATGGATCACAATCCTACAATAAAAATGTAAGCAACGAATCTCGGATTTCTAATCCTAATTAACGCCACATAGTGAGAACGAGTTCATGAACGTAGACTTCATCATCATGTGAACGTCAAGGCTGTTCAGGACACAAAAGGACAAACCGTTTCGGGTTAGTGTAGTGAATTGACAGTTATGTATAGTTAGTGCTATCCAATACGGTGGTATGGTCAATATAATAATTGACTTTCATAAGTACGTCTGTGATCTACTCCGACAGTATGACATTTAACTGAGACACTATGCTATTTAGAATACTTCAAGTGTTTTTTTTAACATTGTGTTTATCTATCTACCTATATCCTAAGTATCAGTTGTGCTGCAGTCTTGTAAATTATGTCAAAATACTAGTTCTTCTATTGTAAATTTTACCTGTATGGAAATAATGAATGTATGCATATTGTATAAATGTGTCATATATTTTATTTGATTATTTTATTTACCTGACTGGTTTAATCCTAGATAAAACCTGGTTAACAACAAAATATTAATGATTGCATAAGAAGCATACCGTAAGGAAATGTAGTTACCGCAATGTCATTCGAGATCTGCGTTGTATCGCCGCCACTATAGCTTCAGAAAGTCGTAGGTAGTTTGGTCTGTAAAAGGTACGAAATCTGTACTATTATTCTGTGGCCACGCTAGAACGTATTCATTACTCGGCCACCTAAAAGAGACCTTCACCTTTTGATCTGTTTACAGGAGTCTATAATAAAAAGTAATTTCTAGATTTTTCGACAACATATGCATATTCCCTATTCTTTCACTCTGGGGTACAGAATAGTACAGATGTCCTACCTTTTACAGACCAACCACGAACTTCTGAAGTTATAGTGGCTGCAATGCAACGCAGAACACGTTACATTTTCATAGGTATGGTAAACACTCCAAAATTACTGTCAAAAAACTATTGCTTTCCAAGTGTTACGCTGTCAAGGACTCTATAGTGTCATTCCTCAATGATTGGCTCCATTACTTTAATGGCTTATATTGGGATACTAGCGACCCGCCCCGGCTTCGCACGGTTATTATACATATAAACCTTCGTCTTCACTCTATCTATTAAAAAAACCGCATCAAAATCCGTTGCGTAGTTTTAAAGATTTAACCATACATAGGGATATAGGGACAGAGAAAGCGACTTTGTTTTATACTATGTAGTGATGAATAGATTATGTTAACAAATAAAACAAAATGTCTTTGTCAGGCTTTTTTATTGAGGTTAGGAGCCTAAGCTTCAGCCTGAGCGGACGCCCTCTTTATGAAGGACTGCTTCTTCTGCTTGATCCTGTTCTTGGTCTCAGCCAGGGTCAGCTTGCGCTTGTTCCAGCGTTTCTGCTTAGCTGGATCTTTCTTGCTTTCCTTCTTCTTGTAGGACGGGTCAGCACGGATGGCAGAGTGTGCCTTCTTGTACAGTTCTTCGATCTGTGGAACAGATTGAAAAAAATGAAAATAGGTTGGGAGAAGACAAAATAACACATGGTAGTAAAGATTTTACCTGAAGCTAGCTAAGTTGCAGAAAAATGTCAACAAAATAAATGACTTTGAATATTATGATTGTAGCAATGTTAGTTATTTTTAAATCAGAGTAATTTAATAATATATTTACTTCTCTTGCATATTATGTTGTCCAACTTCGACACCACTCTTATACATTGCAAAAGAGCAGTAATTTGGTTGGACGTATAAAAGTAAGAATACAGAACATTAACTTACTTCATCAGCAGCAACACCCAGTTTGATGTATTTGCTGAACTGTCTTCTATATGAGTCATCATCATCTGCCTCTAGGGTTTTCATGTAGTTGGCCACATGCAATCCAAAGATGTGTTCTCTGTAAGATACAGAAAAATATATTATAACAAATACTTTTAGATATTTTACATTAATAAATCAGACATGTCAATACAGTCATCAACTCATTGTCAGAATTGTTAGCAGGGCCGGTTGTAAAATATTCTAAAACATTTTATGACAACCAAAAGTCTTGATATTATTATATTGCTCCAATATGGCTGTCCAATCAATAGTTTAAGCTATTATTTGGAGGATGAAAGGAGCTAATTACAATAAATATCAGTTGTGTAAGACACACCTGTGAACATCAGCATTGAATTTCTTTGCTTCTGCGTCATATCCAGGGAACCTCTTAAGGGAGTGGGGTACGTTTAGGCCTCCATCTACAGCACCCTTCATGGCTCCGAATACTCGGGCACCAGTGGTGGTACGGGCCAGACCAACATCAAGGTAACATCTGCAAGAAAACATAATATATATGTTTTTATATATTCATCAGGTATTTGACAAAATAGGTTTGTTTATGTATTTATAAATCAGCACATTACGAAACAACAGTTATTGATAGCATTGTACTTGCTTTCAGTCCGCCCGTAATCATTTCATCATTAAATTATGAATGGTATAATTGAAATCATATTGAAGATTTTTAATATTACTAACTCATTGAAATATTACATCATAAGCTTTTACTTTGTGCAATAATCATGTAACTAGCCCGCCCGGAAGTTCTAACCTCTTTTCACTGAATGGAACATTTTAACTCTCATTATTATTAGAGCGGTTACATACCTGAAAGCTCCTGGTCCATTGTCGACGGGTTCTACATTGTATTCATCACCAGTGATTTCTTCGGCACCAGTGTAAAGGGAGTCAAGGCCGAGTCTTTGAAGCAATCTTCTGGCAAGGAGCAGTCCGGTACAGTAAGCAGCCGCATAGTTGGTCAGACCACACTAAAACAACCATCTATATATTGCAGCTGATTTGAACTATGTGTTAAGTTCATATTAGAGACAATTTAAATCAGTGATGAACATATAACAACAGGGTTTTATGCCTTTGTACATTAGCTTCAGACCGCCCGTTCAAAATCATCATTTTAAGTTTATTCTATCAATATTATTATAAACCATTCAAGTCCCACTGTAAGGCAAAGGCCTCTCTTCCCTTCGAATCTAATCTTCAGTTTATCAATATGCACAATATTTACAGTAAGTTACTTACTAACTTTATAAAATCTAGCAAATTATTAACTTATGTATGGGCATACAACATACATATATCTCTGAGTATACATATAATAATTTATTAGGAATAGAATTCGTCAATATTAAGATGTGTTGTTCATACATACCTTGATGCCATAACGGGGAAGTTCATGAGAGTAAGCGGCGCAGACAATGTGGTCTCCCTCAATGCGAGAGTAAGCAACCTGGCAGGTCACATCCTTGTTGGACAGTCGGACAATCAAACGGTACTTGGGTGTATTATATTTATTCTTGTCCTAAGAATACAAAAGCAACAATAAATAGGAATACATTAGTCTAAGTCAATATAAAATAAATCCAAATGTTTCAAGACTGTCGTTTTTGGTAGCGAGTTATTTACCTGGACAATGAGGCGTTTACGAGCGTAGTAGTCAGTCTTGCCTTCGCGGCGCCTCTTGAACTTAACCTGGTACCTCTTGAAGTACTGCTTGTTCTTCACAACTTTCACGAAACCCTAGAAAAATAACCTTCATGAATTTATGCGGCATCGATAATTGATAACGGCATAGTCGCGAGCAATTTGTCAGAGACACTTTTTAATCATAAATACTGCTCGTGAGAACAAAACATCAATGCAGCGCGCATAGAACATGGCACTGCACGTCGTTTTTGTTTCGTTTGCAGCATCAGATGACGCGCATGTGTCGGTGTTTCATCATACAGATTGAGGTTAGAATATATATCAATGATTATTAAGCCTGCTGCCGCTTTGTTTGGATCTGGATCTGCTACACAAGTAAAGAAAAGCACATAGAGCTACACTGACTTAGCAACAAAAATAAACGAGTTCTATAAGTTCGGTTTTATCATTGACACAACAGCACAACCAAATTTTTATCCAGTTGTATTTACACCATCACTGAAGATATCTTGAAACAAATAAACAGTACACAAAATACCTAACCATAGTTAGACTTAAACTCTTTATTTTAGTAATAATCGCTCACCATCTTGACTTAATAATATTAAAACTGTATCGGGCGTCCACACAAGGACACCTCGGAAAAAGAAAGATATTTTTTTTCGTTCTGAAACGGATGACAGATGTTTGACATTCACTTTGATGGTTATTATTAACCCATTCACTGACCAACTGGTAAAAGGAACCATACCATAGAGTATTTTTTATCCCCAGCCGAATGTTGTCCAGCCGAGCTGCTGAAGGCTGCCGGAAGGCTATTATATAAATAGGTATATATTATATGTTCAAGTTCAAGGCCGAACGCATTGCATAATATAAAAATTTAGTCTCCTGAAGTGCTGAGTTCTGTCTGAGATCCTGACTGGACGAGCTCCTAATCTTAATCCTATATTGGCATATATTGGCATGACACGAGGACTCTGTCTAATAAGCTGTCCTGCTTTCCTGAAAACAATGGGATAGACGAATGGACGATTGGGACGGCGCAAAGGTGATCGCAGGCGCGACTGAGTCAATGGCTCGCGCCCGCACCGCACCGCGGTCAAAAATATTTATCTTGACTTGACTTCTTGTTTTATGGCTATTGTGTCTTTGCCGCAAATTCATTAAAAACAATATGTTTGACAGATTTGAGAGAGACAGACTGACATTGACGTGCAGTAACGTCAATTGTCAAATGAAAAATATTCAAAGTTTATTTTACCATTTTTACCATTGGATTGGAAGAAGTTCATAAAGTTGATTTTATTGAGATTGTTTTTGTCTGTTTGTGCAACTTTCCGTCTCTGCTAAGAATTGATTACCATATGGAATTTAATAGCGATATATAGAGATCCTTTTAATACATCAAAGATTGACATAAACTAAGGCCTTATAGTAAACAATGAAAAGTTACTATTACTGTTGTTTTGTAGTGTTTACTGCAAGTTTAATCAACAATGCAGCTTCAGAGATCATTACTCTGTCGGTGATAGGCGCAGCCGTCGCCGGCGGTTGGTTTAAATGGGATACCATAAAAGACAACACGGTGTGCCGGGTCACCGAATGTTGTAACGATGCACATGTGCCTTACGACATGAACAGTGAGTATATTTGTATAATTTCATTTTCATCGTTAGGTTTTATAGCATTATGTATATTCTACCATAATATATATTATGGTAGAATATACATAATACACAGATGTCAGTATGTGCACGGAATTTGAAATAGGAAGAACTACCCACTGAGACAGCATAATTTGTATCATTCTAATACATGCAAAAACTTATGTCAATTATCTCAGTGGCTATAATCTTTCTTAAGAAATTTGTTGTTGTGTAGATGCTTTAGGTAAAAATAGCTTGTTAAAGAAAATACATTCAAGTATTCTTATATCTTGTTGACAGAGTTACAACTGTCCCTCTCACAAAAACTGTTTGGACAGCCTCTAGTCAGTGAGTTGGTGAATATCCTCACAGCCCACAAGGAAGCTATGAATAATGAGAGCAACAAAAAGGCCTTGGTCATCAGTCTCCATGGATGGTCAGGGGTCGGCAAGAATTATGCAACAACAATGATAGCAGATGCTCTCTATGCAAAAGGAATGAAAAGTAATTATGTGAAGATGTACATGGGTAAAAAAGATTTTGATTGCTCTAATTTGGATACAAAGAAAGTAAGTAAATATATTATGTTGTTTATTTATGAGGAACTTTCTGTTTTGCTAAGTAGTAATGAGCATTGTAGTGAATTTACTATTTGTTTATCAATACTGTTTTACCAATCATATTAAATGTCATTAATTGTTTCAGCAAGAATTAGTTTCAGCAATCAATCAAATAGTGAAGAAGTGTCCCAAGGCCCTTATCATTTTTGATGAGATTGATGCAATGTGCCCATCAGTGTTGGATGTTATAAAGCCAATGCTGGATCATCACCATGCGGTTGATGGCGTTGATTACAGGTACTTGTCTTACCTTCATATGAAAAAATAAGGTGGAGAGATTATAATTTGATTGTATTTTATTTGCGTGTTACAATATTTTTATTTTATATTTCCAGAAACAGTGTATTTCTTTTTATATCCAATATTGGAGGCCCAGAAATTTCACAGACTCTTCTAGGTCTCTATGAGCAAGGTATTAAGAGAGATGATGTGGAATTCCATGACTTTGAATCCATCATCAGAAGAACAGCTTTCTTTCAAGGTATAAGAATTTGTTGTAATTTTTTATCCCTGCACTGATTGTTTTTAATACAAACACATTTTGGCAATTACTTTACAGGTGGTTTTGAAAAAGCTGCAGTGATCTCTCACCATTTGATAGACCACTATGTGCCTTTCCTGCCATTAGAACAAGTTCATGTGGAAATGTGTGCGCTTGCAGAGTTCAGAGCTCACGCAATCTACCATCCCAACAAACAGATGATGGCGTAAGTTTGCTTCATGAAACTAAAAAGGCTGTGTATAATACAACTTTAGTCGCAAGACTTAGGCTGGCTTAATTTACGTATGATACTTGTGCTAACTAGAATTGTGTTAAAATCAAGTTATTTTCATACAAAAATAATGAGTTAACCTAAATTTAGCACGATATATCATGTGACATGCAAGTAATAAAAAAATTAAAAGGTCAGTCTTTATCTGTTCTTATTTGGCATACCGAAATGCTAGTCCTATTCGGACAAATTTAGATAAACCTGTCAGAATAACAACACACAAGTTGTTAATGACTTACATTGTCTTCAGCCTTTTTTTTATTTCCAGGGATGCCTTATCTGTGATAACTTATGGGCCAACAGTGGAACAACCTATATTTGCAAACAATGGTTGCAAGCGATTCACTAAACACATTCCTTACGTCATACAAAAACACAAGGATAAGGTAGAATTGTGAATAACTTAATTATTAAATATTGTAAAGTTAAGCCTTCTAAGTTGTGATATTTTCTTTTTTGTAAATAAAAATATAGCTTGAAGCCTCTCTTTAGGAAAGAAGTGCGTTATTATTTTGTAACAGTACCTGATTTTTTATGTTCTGATACTGTTTTTACTGCATTTGTACATTGTTTTAATCTACAACAGTTTTGTTGATTGGCTGAATTATTTTCTTTTAATCATGTTTTCTTTTAATAAATAAATAAATGTTGGCAAGCTAATAAACTACTCACGATTTACCAAAAATAAAACCCCACTAATTTGATATCTTACATAATATTGTTATCTAAATGTATCTAACAATGTATAAGTACCCACAATTTTACCATGGTTATGAAAGTGCAGCCAATATTCATGGTTATTGATAAAAAAATGGCTTCCGTAATTTCAAAGTATTATGATTGTGCTAAGCAGAGAAACAGACCAACATCTTTTTGTTTGCTATTTATTGAATAAATAATGACTGGAATGAAATACATTGTAAGTAATTTTTTTTATCATTTGATGCATTTTATCTTTGTAATGGTTATCACATCTGACTTTATAGAGTATGTATTGTTAATTGTTAAGCACAGATTAACACAAACACAAGTGTAAGAAGTTGTCTGGATAGCTCATGTGTTCAGAGAGCCATTGCAGGGGTGTGTCTGATGGGATTGTTGTACCGTGTGTCCGCAATTTTACTGAAAGAATAAAAGTAAACCTACGTAAATTACTTTTTTTAACATATTTTATTAAAATCACAAATAAAATGTTGACAAATATTACCATTGTTTTTGTGTGGAAAAAGTTCTGCAATCATTTGTTGAAGTGTTTTTCTACTGCCGTCATTATTCTTTGGACAGACTAGTCGTTGTTGACAGGTTCCATCATCAGAGTATATTTTTATGGGGATATGCTTGAATCCCTCATTGTCTCCATGGGATTCCATCAGTCTTCTATTTATTGCCCAGAACTGGTCAAACTTGTCTGTGAAGTGAAAATGTAAACTGCTGTAATTTGCACATACATTAAATAACATTCAGTGACCATGATCACACAACATCAGTAGCTTATTTAGATTAGGAATAATGCACTTACTTGATATGACATCTTATGTCTGAATCTTATTTTTAGTTTACGAGTTGAACAGAATAGTGTGATCTATGTAGTTGAGCTATTTACCATTCTGTAATCCAAGCCACAGTTGATTGTGGTCTTTCTTCTGCATTGTAGACATTACTTGCCCTCTGTGCTTGAGGACATCAGCTTCTTTGACAGTAGACATGAAGTGTGCTTCCACAACATCCCTAGGCAAAAACAAAATAAATAACCATAAAGAAGTGGTTTCATCATGTTAATAAATAACCAAACTACATACACCAACACTATATATACACTATATATAACACTATATAATAAAAGTAGCAGTCAGTTTTCTAACTTTATGAATAAAATTTTCTATAATAACACATTTCAGAAGTTTTGAAAGCAATTGTGAATTATTAATAAAAACTGGTACTGTTACTTGTTTGGGCAATGAAGAAGGATGTCCTCAGGGAACTTGGTGAAGTGTACAGTCAGAACCCACGGCAGCTGGGGCTCATTGCCGCAGAATAGGTCGTACAGGAAGCCAATAGGGTAGTGCCACTTAAGAGGCTGGCCATTATAGTCTAGCCACATCTCACTGTCAGAGTTCTCTTGGGAAATGTAACGAAGAAAATGCCTCTTCATCTGAAACCCAAACACGACTTAAGAATATAGGTAGTTGATGGTAAGCAGGTACCTGCCTTAACAAAAATCAGGCACATACCGAAGGGCTCTTATGGCTTCTGAAATAGGGCACTAGGGAAATCTTAAGTTAAATATTCGTGGTATTCAGGTGTTTAACTCACTTTATCAGTAACGAGAGGAAAATAACTCAATCTTGGGACCATGACATAGAATGGATCCGGCTGTTGGATTTCCCTTATTTCCTCTTGCGCTAGTTGAAAACATATCGGCAGTTTCCCGTCCCAAATCTCTCGTAAAACTTCTCTGTCGTTAGCCATTGATTTTCTATATAAATTGAGAGATAAATGAGAAATCTGAATCTGTTCAAGGAACAAGTTTTTGTTTGGGTTTGCCTCAGTGTTGCCGGCGTCAAACATGAAAAAGTCCGTCTGTGTAAAAGTGTTTTTAATAAAAAAGAATTGATTCTATATGTAATATTACGTGAGTAATATTGCGTAGGTACTTTTTTAGTGGTTTATATATAGGTAATAAATCTACTGACTATATGTGTACTACACATCTCTTCATCTCTTCTGAATTTCTTCTCATTTTACCCAACTACGGCGAAGCAAAAAGAAGGGTTAAGATTTTAGAAGCGTATGTATGCTTGAGAGCTATTGTCTCGAGGTAACAGGTGCAGTGCCGCACGATACTAAGCTCTGGGTAATGCTGCAACTGTTGTGGGCATGATACATCATCCTTACTCTTACTATATTATAAACGCGAAAGTTTGTATTCATGGAAGTTTGTTACTTTTTCACGCAAAAACTACCGAACCGATTTTGATGAAATTTGGTATGTAGGTACTTTAGGACTTGGAATAGCACATAGGCCACTTTTTATCCCAGGAAACCGCGGGTGGAATCATAGGGGCGCAGCTAGTAAAATTCAAAATGTTATAAATAAAGAGATACAAATTAACGATAAAACGAAAAGTTTTATATAAGAGTAAGTCGTAGTAGGAGACTCCTAAATAAGGATATGATCACGTTCCGTTCCCTCACGATAGAATAAATTAAATGGTTTTTTGTCACAAGATTACCCGAAATTACCCGCTTATGGCCTAAATTACCCGAAATTGGATAAAAATATCCAAACCGGCAACGCTGACTTGCCTTATCTTACCTCGTCATAATTCTGTCAAATTGACAGTGACAGCTGTGACAATTGTTCACTTTGACAGTAACCAACTAAGGCCGCGTTCAGAAATCGGTAAATGTTCACGAGTGAATACTTGTCAGTTAATCTCAGTGATGTGTGCCAAGTTAAAAATTAACTAACGCCCTTCTGAACGGGCATCGAGTAATACAATAAGCCAGCCAATCAAAACCAATCATTTTCAAGACCGAGATTTCCCACGCTTTTGTTTATCAGATTTAACTGCGTTATTTTGGCTAATATCGGAATTTTACCGTATATTTTGCTTCAAATACACGAATCGCTTATTTTATTTGTATGTACAAAAAATCAATGCAAAAATATTGCAAAATGTAAAGGAAAATGACAACTGACAACTATTACCTGACAGGTGAGAATCGTAACCCGCATTTTTATCGGTGAATATTTTCACCTGTCAGGTGAACTTTTACTCTCCCCAATTGGTTTTCTGAACGGCTCAGGGAAAATGTCAAAGTTCAACTGAGTCATTTCTGAACGGCGTTAGGGTAATAATTACATTAACTGAGTGATTTCTGAACGCGGCCTAACAGACTTTCACAGATATTTATCATGCAATAGGGGATCGGACAACTTTTTAGAAAGTGTTTAAAATTAACCATAATGTATATATATAGCCATGAAAAATAATGGTTTGATTAAATAAAGTCTTAAAAGTACCTAAAATCATGTTTAAATGTTATGTTTTAAATATTGCCGCGCAAAAGGTCACCTCAGACGTATGACGTCACACGCTGGCCAACGAAACGACAAGTTCTACGAAAGCAAACTTGCAAAGTGATTTATACATTTTTGTGAAGTTTAAAGACTTTAGGGTCGTCATGGCATGAAAAACATATTGTTTTGATATAGATAAAAAGCAAAACTATAAATCGAACACAAGCTTCGCACACGGTATTTACTTTGAAATGACGTCATGCACTGTGTTGGTGTTTCGGAACAGATAAAAAATTACAGAATTATTAGATTTAATTTATTGATTTAAAAATATAAATAATTACTATTTTACAAAAATATTGATTGAATGATCTTTCGAATTTGACAAACATTCGTTCTAACTACATTTTAGATTTTTTTCCATTACTGTCCGATCCCCTATTAATTTGTTTTTTATCTGTGGTGAGACCTGTGGGAGAGACTGGAGCTAAGACTGGAGAGTCGAGTGGTAAAAGCAAAAGCTGGCGGACATTTTTTTTTATAGAAGCCAAAAAAAAAGTCCAAAAATGGAAAAAGAGCAAAAATAAAAAAATTGTTATTGACTTCGTTCATGCAATGGGTCGAGGTTGCGCACAGCCGCGCGTCAGCTTCGCAGCAGGGCAGCAAAGTACGAGCAGCAGTACGCACCAACTTTGTTTGCTTGGTTGGATTGGAAGTGGGACCGTCATACATGTAAGAGCATTGAGGAAGTGCGAGACCTCAATGTGTGTGAATGACGACGTCAAATTAACATAGTTGTCAAAGTCAAAATAAGTGAAACTGTCAATGTCATGTCAAGGTTTGTTTTTTTTTCTTTGTTTTGAAATAACTCCACGTGAGTGTCGTGTGTGCGATTTCTTTGATTCTGTGTATTTTTTTTACTTCTGTTTTTATGGAATGGAATACCTAGAGGCGAATTCTAATATAGTTGTCTTCGTTACCCACCACTTTTAATAAATTAGTTTGTAAAGTTGCTTCTATTATATACATTCTGCTATTATAACCTAAAACGCCACAACATAGCAGCAATGGGCAAAAAACGAAAACTGCAAGTAAAAGAAGACGACTTTGAATTCGATCCCGTACCGAAACATCTTGTGACCGCTCACATAAAGAAGCAAGAGAAACGCCTCATTGTTATTCTGGAGAATGCACAACTGGAAACCGTAAAAGTAAGTAAAAGTAACTTTACAAAATGTATATCTATTTAAGTTCATACCTAATCGAACCTTGTAACTTTCTTTTCAGGCAGGCAACAGCTTTGAATTATTGAACTGTGATGATCATGCGCATATTCTACGGAAGAATGACCGAGATCCAGGTTCATGCCGTCCTGATATCACACACCAATCACTTCTTATGTTAATGGATTCACCTTTGAACAGAGCTGGACTATTACAAGTGTATATTCACACGGAAAAGAATGTACTTATAGAAATAAATCCACAGACAAGAATACCACGGACATTTAAGAGATTTGCTGGGCTAATGGGTAAGAATGGTCATAAGGTTTTTAGCCTGTTAACTTACTACTTACATTCAATAGCTTTCTAATGCATAAGGGCCGGGCAGTTTCTGCTATACTTTGTGTCAATGTTATGTACCCTAAATGAAAATGGCATGGAGAGAAATTATAAAATTAAATATCTAGGAATTACTGTATTTTGAGAGTAGTTCTATTTAAATAATCATGCTTTACATTTATTTTAATTCCTATACTTTCTAATAAAATATTTTTCCTTGCTTGGAAGGAAGAGAGAAAGCCCTTTGCCCTGCAGTAGGACATAAATAACTTAGAAATAGATATAAAGACGCTCAGTGATCACTAACAATCAATAGATGTTGGCTGCTAACTAGGATTCTCTGTAACTAGGGAACCAGTAATTATGAGGACCATGCTCCCACAACACCCAGATATAAAATTGCCCTTTTTTTATATGCGTTTGTGCATAGAAAAAAGATTGTGCCGTCATGGAAATCGAACCCGCAAACTCAGTGGTGTTTGAGATTTGAGCTAAACCACCCAACCACTACACCACAGAGGCTGTCAATAATAATACTTGAAATCATCTATTTATCTTGCTCTGTTTCAGTACAACTCCTTCACAAGTTTGCGATTAGAGCATCTGACGGACCAATGAAGTTATTGAAAGTAATAAAAAATCCAGTCACGTCTCATTTGCCTGTTGGAGTTAAGAAAATCACCATGTCTTTTAGTTCCAAAGTTGTATCATCTCCGAGAGAACTGGTGCCAAAGGATGAGCCTATTGTTATGATAGTCGGTGCCATGGCTCATGGTAAAGTGGAGGCAGATTATTCAGAAGATGTCATATCAATCAGTAATTATCCTTTGTCAGCGGCTCTGACTTGTGCGAAACTATGTTCGTCCTTTGAAGAAGTTTGGGGTGTTGAATGATTAAAAATATTGGAAAAATTTGTTATTTTTAATTAAGCTATAAGATACTTCATAAAACCATTACTTTATTAACCTTTCGAGCGCCACGCTATAAAAGCAAAGCCGTGATCTCAACGATGCGACGCGAAGAACTCTGCAATTTTCATACGTTTTCGCCGGGTAAAGGTTTAAAATCTTTTTTTTTTAAGGTCAGATTGGTCACCCACACGAGATAAAGGAAGTAGAGAATTCTAAAATTCTGAGCCGTTAAGTTATGGTTCAACAAACTAGATGGCGCTGCCTGTCACGTGCATTCTTACTTGCAAGTTACAATATTATGTTACACTTAGAGCAAGTGTGTAAGTAGCTAGCTGGTGCGCTTTACAATCCAACGCACCCGAATTTGAATCCCTATTCGGCCCTGCACCAATGACTACAACTAAGTGCGGATTTTGCATGCTCACTCTAGAAATAAGTATTAAGAATTATCGTAAGAACTCCCTTACGCGCTTTGGAATGGTACTCTTCCCCTACATAAAAATGTACTCTGTAAGTCTTCCCTCCAATCTAAACAATATTCGTCTATAGTAGGCTCCGGCCGCGGTCGTAATACCACAGTATTACCGTAAGTAATAGTTGGTATTCTTTGGTATTATAATGTAAAACTGTGGTAATACCTACCACACGCTGAGCAAAGCCAGTCAAGCTACAAGAGAGACCAGTCGCCAATAAAAATAAAGCCATTCGTGTTTCGGGATGATGTTCGGAACGTGATGATGAATGAATGTGAACAATTGGGGATACGGGTCTAAGCCGTCATTCAACTACCGCCTTCCTCCTCTACATCAATACAAAAACTATTGTATACCAGTAACATAAAAAACTATTACAGATAAACCTTTTATCTAGGTTAGTATCAATGTGCTCCATCTTCTTATTAGTTGCCAAATATTTACACAAGCGGTAAAATATAAAAGAAAACTTGTTTACATTTTAAACTATGCGACAGACTGATTGCTTGTAGTTATGCCATGCTATAATATACATTTTGCATCAGGATCACTATTCATATACTTATAGGTAATATCACAACAACACACACACACACTGTGTATTATACAATTACAAGTTACAAGTATATTTGGTCCATAGTATAAAACTTAGAGAATACATAATACTCTAGGTATAAAATCTGCGTATGCGCAGCACCATGTCGGCAGATCGGTCGCTACAACCTACAAACATAGTACTTAGTACAAATTAGAACCACGCATCTTGTCAAAAAAATTGTTACATAATTTGCAACGGAAACAGGGCGACATCCGCCAAATTAGTACCAGCAGTGGCTGACAACTGACTATTTTGCCACCTTCCTGCCTTCGAACACATGGCTAATTACTCTAATTAGTTAAATCTGGGATAACGAATTGTCAATATTTTAAGAGAGATCCTTTAAACGAGGCCAATGGAGGCTCATTTTGATGTGACATAAGCTTAGCCTAAGTACAGAAATGTAGGAAAGTTCTATATACTTACTATATTTTATTGCATAGTAATTAGAGACAGCATAAGAGGTAAGACAGTTTATATTGTAATACTGACACTACTTACTTATTGTGGAGGTAGTTTTGACTTAAGTGTAACTCATTCATCGGGTTGTTAGGTAGATACTCAGGGCTGCCTGCCCTGATTTCTAAGAGCATCAATCTTTTTTTTGTTTCACATTCCACTTTAAAGTTGAACTCCGAGGTTGAACGTTTTATACTTGACTATCTTGATGGAATGTAAGGGCGGGGCAAGAACCGGGAATGCGTTCGTATAAGATTTTTTGTTAAGAAACATGATAGAAACAAAAAATACTTGTGTTCCTCATAATTGGTAGGTACCGTCTTCTCTGTCCAGCCAAAATTATTAAGAATGAATTCTATTCGTAAGGAAAATTATAATGGTCAATTAAATGTATCTACCTAGTACCTACTGAGGTTCATTCCTACAGTCGAAAGCTTTTCGAGCATTTTAAAAGTTTACGGATGATTGGAAACGCATTGAGGCTCAAGAAGACCTGAATGAATTTTTAAAGGCCTTTTTTGTCCGGCTTAAAGCAAACAAAACGAGGTTGCAATTTGAATGCGCATAATGGGGCGTATTATATTCGTAAAAGGATAATGTTTGACGTAAGTAATCGTGGCGTGCAATGAAAGCGGGTGTCCGCGCGGGCGGGCGCGCGGCGCGGCGCAGCGCTGCGGCACAGGGACTAGATTCTCGGCAACATGCCATAAATGGCGTATGGACCGACTCCGGCCAATTAACTTCACAGTAATGTAAACGACTAGGTACCTACGGTAGCCGGTAGCGCTAGAATGTACCGCTCGCCGCGTTTAATGAAACGAACGATACCTACCATAAAATTGCTGCCTCAGGCCATTAGATGCTATCACATGCCAGGAGCCTAATGGTTTAATATTATTTATTTTGATTTCGAAACGATAAATGTGATATCGTATGGATATGATTCTAAGAAAGCAAATTAATGCGACGCAAAATACCTACTGCTACTTAACAATTTAATGCGTGAGGATATTTACCTAAAAATTGATTGTAGTTTCGGTAATTTATGTTTCGTTATAGAATAGCATTTATTAAAATAGAACTTTGTTGAGGTAGGTACCTATTTATTTGTTTCAATAATAGCCTAGAAATCCGAAAAATATATTAAACGTGAGACACAATGACAGTAAAATTGATGTTCCCTAAGGCGCTTTTCATAGACCCTTGCTATATTCATACTCTACCCTAACCACAGAATAAATACGTAGGTACTACCTACGCTAACTACATTTACATTAGAAGTATCGTCAACTAGCAAGACATTGTTTGCCTAATTCTATGATTACATCAATGCTCAATAAGCGAGGAATGATCAACGTCGGCTGGCCTATATTAATATCCTACACTCCGATATACTATACTCAGATTTATGGCAATCGGCGAGCGCCGAGTAAAGCGGCGCGGCGCGGCGCGTCGGCATCAGACTCAAGCCGCAAGGCTAAACGCGATTCTTGGAATTACCGACCGGTGCGCTACGCCGCCGCCGCCGCCGTTGGTAAACCTATTCCGATAAACACATATCAAGTTTATAATGTAGGTAGGTAGGTAGGTACCTACATATTTCATTCCTACGTGGCCGAAAAGTACAAAAGTTTTATATGAAATAAATAGGTAACCTAGCGCATATACAACATTATAAAGAAAGTCTTTATGGTCCGAGCTTCTAGGTTCAAGGGTCGAAGTTAGTGGGATTAAAACAAATGACAATGATGACGATACGTTTCACATCACAGTGTTATGAGAAAGGCAAGCAATCGAAATCAACATTGTTATCAATCCCAAGAACGGACAGGAACTGAGCATGTGGAATGTCGTGCGTGACTATTGCGTCACTGGCTTGTCCTTTTCTTCGTTGAGAATTCTATGTTGAGTCAGGCATTCTTCGAGTGTGCCACTGCCTACCCCGCTCGCCGCCACCCGAGCCTCGGTGGCGTGATGTGATGTGTCATTAACGTAGTTCTATTGCGTACAAATGTATACCTAGGTAATACCTACATATGGATGCATTGCAAAACCTTAGCACAGGTAGGTACTTAGCATTCAACTCGACAGATAGACCCTGAAATACCTTTGTTTAATCATGACAATACACTTCGAGCTATGCACATAATAGGTATCTATCTTCGTATTATAGTTACCTACTTGTAGTATTATGTCTTAAGTACCTACTGGTCAATTAAAAGTCACGGTGACGCAGATTCCGTTCATTCAAGATCAGTTTAATCTCTGTGAATCGAGCAGACAGGGATAAGTAATGACAAGATGGGTTAGAGTCGAAGGGGTGACGGCCGATCCGGACAAACGGCGCATTGTATGCAGATGGAAGCGCGCGCGCCGTTTCACATCCACCGCCGCATTATCGGAGGGACGTGCGTGACAAAGAGCGCCCAGCGCTATCAGCTAACTATGCACACAAGCCAGCGCGAGCACCCCGAGGCCGCGTGGCGTGCCGGGGCCAGACGAGCCGGCACCGCGCGCCGCGCCATGCCGCGCCAGCCGCCGTCGCCGCCGCCGCCGCGTCGCGCCAGACCGATCGGCGCCTGCGTTCACAAAGGATCCATTGTATTCTACGGTCGACTCTATACAAGGGACCCTTACCTTTTACGGCATTTTTTTCTTCAGAATTCCTGATACTAGAATGACATTCAAACAATGGGTTTCCGTCCCTTTATTGGCACCTTATTTTTTGTGGCACTTTAAATGGACCTACCTAAATTCTAAACAAAATCGCAACCTGTTCTAACCTCGGATTGTAGAGCCGCTATCTTCATTTGTTTTTTTTGTTTTGGTTCCTGAGCTTGTTATAATATCGCATACGTAATCTAAGCTAAGTAATTAACAACTAACTTCGCAAATGGAACAAAAGTTAGAGACGGAGCTCCTATTAATTATTCTGTGATGGAGCGTTGCTTTTTCATGATTATCTGGTATATGGTGGTAGTTTACTGACTTGTAATGAAGGATAAATCATTATGAATAAATATATGTCTATGTCTATGGTATGCCCATACGTACTATGTGCACGAGACCTAGGAGCACCTATTTTATCAACCGCTGGCTCTGAGGCGAAAGTTTCCGAAGTATTCAGGATGGTGTCGTAGGAGATAGGGCGCACGAGAGCACCGCCGCGCCTCCGCGACCCATAAACAGGTTCCCTCTCTCCGAAGACTACCAGCCGAGCCGGTGCCGCCGCGGCTGCCACATGCTAACGTCTAACATGCGTATTTAAAAGATATACGTTGTAACGCGCACAATGTACGCATTCCGCAAAAGTCATCCGTAGTCATCACGTTCCGTTTGCTGCTGGGGTTCAGGGGGATTAAAGTGTCCCTGCACGTTAGTCACTTAGTAAAGTCAGAGTGGGAGCGCAAATTCAATTAAATTCAATTCATTTATTTACCAAATTGTACCAATGTGCGTTATATTAGGCATGCCATTATTATACAAAATTAATTAATTAATTATAATCTACTTAGTTTTTTTTAAATATAGGTATGAGATTTGAAAATGAACATTTCTGCCTTTCAGCATTTCGTCATAAATTCGTTTATTGTATAGAAAGAAAGGATGTGTTTCGAAGAACGCTTTGATTTTTGCTTTGAATTCTAGGGTAGGTAATTTAGTTACATCAAGAGGTAAAAATCCAACACGCGAGTCCAGTGCGGCTTGGTTGATGGTGATTTTTAGTGGGTTACAAATGATACAATGTGTTGGGTCTTGTAGGTACACATGCGGCCAACTTTGTTTTCCAACTTAACTATACAAATATCAAGATATCCAATGTTTAAGTACCTTACTTAGTATGTATAATATTTTGTTTATGTGTTAATGTACCCAAACTTAGAATAAAGTAATGCATTTGTATTATTATTTGAAATAAAATGATTATGATTATGATAATGTATAACATAACTACACACCCGAAAAGTTAGTGGGGAAAATATCATGTCAATTGTATCTGCCGCTGCAGTGGAAAATTACAACAAATGCCTGTCTCTTTAGCATGTATTTTCCCACATTATCTCGTGCTATAAATACCTGAAGTATAAAGTGGCAGATTTATTCGCCTGCATCGCAGTGATGTCAACGCAGCAAAACGTTATCTACATCCGCTTGTGGGGTCCCGTACGGCTGATGACACACTTACTACGTAATTCGGTAACAGTAGGTTATATTTATATAGGTGTGTTCATAAATTACTCTCGCTTCTCACAATATGTGTCATGTACATATTTGATTCAATTTTGCACTAGGTTTCTACTTACTCATCTTCGATGCATATTATAGACGTTGATTCTAAGTAGGTACCTATAGATTTCATTATCAGGATAAAAAAACAAGTTAAACAATAAAAACCAGGTTTCGCATGTGATGTTGTGGTGGAATAAGAGGTCGTGCGTGAACTTATTCAGCGTTGGCACATTACGAATGACATTGATTCGCAAATAACTTGTTGCAAGACGGCTGCTGGCTCTCCTGACCGCTGCGGCTGGCTAGGCGCCACCTCGCACGGGCCTATTTCACAAGAATACAACAACTATTTATTGTACTGACACAATTATCTATCTACAGCGAAGCACTGGTGTCAGGGTGACGTCGTGTGTATTTATCGGACAAAGGAATATCGATTGTACAAATTCCATGTTTGTGCGTAACTCGGCTATGAATGTTATGTATGATTCGTTGAAGTAGGTATCCTTGTTTATGTTTGCGCCTATATATTAGGAACTTTGTTACTGATCTTCAATTTATTTTCGCTTATGAAAGGAAACGTGCGGCTCATCATCATCGTCATCAGCCCACATCAGTCCACTGCTGGACATAGGCCTCTGCAATAGCACGCCACTGAGCCCGATCTTCGGCTTTCCTTCTTCAGTCGCTACCAGCTACAGTTGCGTACATCGTCGCTCCATCTAGTCGCAGGGTGTCCTACAATACGTTTGCCGATTCGCGGTCTCCACTCTAGAACACGTGCGGCTACTGTGTTTAAAATAAAGTAATGATTGCAAAATTGATAGGTGCATGATGCTGGTCGATTGCAGTTTTTGATATTTTGATATAGGTACCTATCTAGGACAGAGCACATCTTATGTTTAAACGATAAGCATTTTAAGTGGTAACGGTGCAGAAAATCGAATGTAAAATCATGCAGCGCCCATTTAAAAGAGTTCGGTAGCCTGAAGACGGCTGGATTAATTTGACTCAGTCTAGTGAGTTAACGATCGACTTTACTCAAGAAATATTATAAACAGATTAAAAGTTTAAATAAATATCTGTAAAAAGCTACCTAGGTACTACTTACCTACTTAGAAGTATAAGAATGTTCGCATTAAAAAGTGATATCACACTTATCCAAAAACTACATAAGAATATAAACGTAGGTAGCCTACTCTTGACGCTTGATTAAACTTACCCTGATCATGTTCACAGCTCATTTGACCAATTGATTAGTTAGTGCGGCGCGTTGAATAAATATGAATATGAGAGTGGACAGCCGACAGCCGTTATGAAGGCTGTAATGTAATGTTGCAATGGCAAGCGGAGGTGTGGTGGCGTCGCGTGGCGTGGCGGCACGGCCGGCGGCGCCAAGCAGGTTGGTGGCGTGATGCACGCGCAAACCGCGGCCGGCCGTGTTGCCGCGCCGGCGCCGCGCGCCGCGGGCCCCGCGGTCGATGACGCGTGGTATGCATGGCTGGCGGCTTCATTATCACGGACCGCTACCAGAGCAATCTGCATACTTAGCTGCTAACTACTCGACATTGGTACTTACCTAGGTAGTCTACATGGAACTTTGGACCAATAGTTTTAAAAAACCTTAAATTCGCTGAGCTGACGAAACCTAAACCTTTTGTAATCTATGCAATGATGGTCCGTTGACAATATAGCTACAGTACCTACAGTCCCACATACATACCGAATGATTTTCACCGCAGGTTCGATCCATGCCCGAGCAATATCATTTTCCTTTTTCCTAATTATTTAAAATCTTATGTATAGGGACTTCGTTACTTCAATGATATAAATTTAATAAGGTAGGTAAGGTATTAGTAAGGTAAGGTAGAATAATAATTAATAAACCATTAGGTAGGGAGTATACTTGACCTATTCAACAAATTCTTGGATTTTTCTAATAAGTGAATAAAATTGTGATAGCAAGATCCGGATTAGGCAAGGCTTGTCAGTATCACAGAAAACATTTCGGTTCCACTTGTTGACGAACACGTGCTGTCGAAAACAGCAATATCAATATTTGGAGAATTTAGATAAATATACTCATAATCTGCAGTTTTTCCATTAATTTTGTTAACAATTCTTGCCACGTTATCACAGAATCACAGTAGGTAATACCTACATAAATACGTCCAACGATCACATACATTTTTTTTTGAAGCTTAATAGATCTATTTTTGGCCACTATCTCGCCTGATGTATAGCGATGATGTGGCCTAAGATGGAGCACATAGATCTAGAAAGAGACGGCAGTTGAGCGGCTGCTCAGACCCGTTTCCCCGATGGTTCACCGAACATCATCCCGAAACACGACTAATAACATAGATCCTGATCCCTAACGAGGTCCTGTATCTAGGGGAACCAGGCACTATGAGGACCAAGGTCCCACAACACCCAGACACGAAACAAATGCTTGAACTTTTGTTCTTTGCACAAACATTTGTCCCGTCGCGGGAATCGAACCCGCAATCTCAGCGGTGTATGACGAGATTTGAGCTCACCTATTCAACCACTACACCACAGGCTGTCAGTAGGTAGATATCAAAATACGATAAATTAGGTACCTACACAAAAGTAAAACTTACTTAAAGAATAGTTTGTTATCTTGACCACATGTCATGCATGTGTATTTTCTATTCACTAGTTTAATAACAGATAAATCATTAATATTGGCATATTTAGGGTTGCGAAACAAGCAATCGTTTGCAAGTTTATTATCATGCAGATTATTATAATTTATAATTTACAAGTGCTGCGCCTACGTCGGCCTGCGTTTGGAAACGCGGATTGGCGCACGTAGGCGCCTCCACTACAGCACAAATGCCTCTACTCTACCAATCTTGGTTATCTACCGATATACAATCAACTATTTACATATCTATATTTATTTTCATAACGCATTTATCTTACATAAATATCTGCGATATAAGTGATTTCACTAGAATTCGCTGATTGCCTTGGGAGTAATCGAGTGTTACCACAGAATACGTGTTACTAGCTCTAGATAGCGTACCTGGCTACAAAATTATGATTATTTCAGAACGCTTGAGAGAGAACCGTGACTGAAAAATGTAATGCATTGTCGGTCGGCCTCCAAAGTTCATTCGACTCCATATTGTACTATTAGTTATTCTGTGTCTACATTGCAGAGTCTCTTTAGCACAACTCTGCTTACTTAGTTATAGAATAATGCAGTTACAAAATGCAGTTGTTTTTAACCGACTTCAAAAAAAGGACGAGGTTCTCTATTCGATTGTATGTTTCTTATGTTTGTTACCTCAGAACTCCGTCATTTATGAACCGATTTGGAAAATTCTTTTTGCGTTGGGTTCAGTATAGCTACGAAGTGGTCCCATATACATTTCATCGATATTTGACCTTGGACTTCGAACATACATTGAAGTCGGTTTTTTTTGATAAAATGTATGTATGTATGTTGTTTAAAAATAACACATAATAGTTATCAATGTGATAATTGATGGTTTATCTCTTAAAATCTCACAACTTTTTCTACTTCTAACAATTCTAAGAGATCTAGGGCTAATGCGCTTATGCAAAATAATAAGGTGTACGCCAGCTGTATACTGCCACAGTTTATGAAATTTAATGCTGTGGTACTGCTGTGTAGCAAACAGAAGAGACACGCAGAAGAGATTACAACGTGTGAATGTTGAGAAGTGTGAATGTTGTTACCAACTTACCGGTTACCATAGAATAATACCTAATTGCGCCGCCGCGACATCGCGATTAGCTGAGGGTTAAGTCCTGGTTAAGTCAGTCAATTTACTACAGACAAAAAAACAAGTTAACCCCTGGTTATACGTAACTTCACGTTGGCGCCACTCTATACTTGTTATGGTACCTCTTAGCGTTGAAAAGGTAAGCCAGCCGTATCACAGAATAAATAATAGGCCATGTACCTACCTAAATGGTACAGTCAGCGACATAAGTAGCTGAACTTTTACAAACTTTCAAGTCAATAACACCAGAAATATACTAATTATACATGCGATTTCCCTATTAGACAGGACAGACTTTAACATGCATCATGCGAGATATAAGACAAACATTGAAAGAGTCAATCAAATATTCACAAATATTCAGCAACTTTTGTCGTTGACCGTGTCTATTCGATAATCATGTAGGTATAGTTCATTCTACTCACAAAATAGGTACCTATTACCTATATACCTTTTTTATTTTGTGTCCTACTTAGTGAGTAATACCACGTAATACCAACTTAGTATTATCGTGGCTTGGCCATGTCGTGAACCACAAGACCAACAAAACCGCAGTGGCAATAAGTACATAGCTAAAGGAGCGTACACTGACTTATTAAATGTAAAGTGGGTACTTGCCAGGCTATTTACTATTCATTGTTATAGGTACCTTATATTCATATAGATAGTTAATCATAAATGTTATATCTGCTCGTGATATTTAACACGATTAACGCTTTATGTAGATATAAAGAGTTTTCTATTTTTGGAAGTGATGCAATCGAGTGGAGCGAAGTGCGTCGGTGAATGACTGTTGGATTGAAACGCAAACATTTGCGATTTGCGCCGACCGACGGACGACCAATATAGACAATTTAGTCAAGCTATTTTGATCACAAATTGTGTTTGCTTTAGGCCTGAATTGGTTCAACAAGGCTGATTAATAGGGTTATCGTACAAGTATGTGCTTGCTTGTATTTATTATTGTTCGGATTGTAACTGCTGTATACTGGTGGAGGTCATGGAGATACCGCGTTGCTGGTATGACGACATGAGTAGTGTGACGCATGGTGCCTACAGCAGGCGTCAACTTTTAACACTTGTTTGTCCTCGAACTTGGCTTTTAGGTATTAGTTTCGTTGGTCCACAATTACGCCACTATTGCAAGCATCATAGATTGCATGTTCATGATTGATCTTTCCTTATTATTTTTGCTCAGACTTAGGGCATCATCACCAAAGGCTGTTAGTAGAACATTTAAAAAGGCATGTAGGAAATTTGACAGAGCTTTTCGACGTTTTCTGTGCTCTACATGATCTACTAACTTTCAATGTTTATCCTAACCTTTTATGGGAGGTGTGGTCGCACGGCGACAAAGCCCTTCAAATAAATAAAAAAACTACTTATTTTACTTAAAAATACGTAGTTACTAGGTTCTATACTTATTCTTGACTTTTAATTCACTGCAGTAAACCGACAGTGCATGGTAATGGAAAACGCCCCATACCACTCCATCAAAACGGAAGTAAAGACAAATATGTCTTGGATATAAGCAAAAATACAAGAGTGACTATTATATTTATAACACTTACTGGTAAACTTTAGAGGTAAGAGGAGTTTCCATTACCATTAACTGTCAGTTTACTGCATCGAATTAAAAGTCACAGTATATAGTTTGTGACAGAGAATTTCATAATTTTCTAGATCTATTTCAGATAAGTAGGGTACCTTTACGTTAATTTAGTATTCTATTCTCATATAAGAAGCATCACCGGACGCGACGGCGGGCGCGGCGCCCGGCGGCGCCGCGACGTTATGAAACTTATGAATAAACTTTTCCTTGTTTTCGTAAAGTCATGTGTTTTACACCATTTGTAACGATGGCCTGTCTTAGATTCAATAACTAATTAATATCATGTAACACAACGATATATTCAAGTAGGTAAGTAACATTTTATATTCCTACTACCTACCATTCTACTACACCATAAATTGCGTAGCCTTCCGTGATCAGATCTCCGATACATACTTAAGAAGCCGGCTCTGCTTCTTTCTGTTGTTTATGCATCAGACAGGACTGCACTGCACGCATTCATTTTACAGTAAACATATAATGTACCTAACCAAGCATAAATGATACCGAGTACATTCCATAAAAGGTAGTCTCTAGAATACCTAGATAAAGCGAAACGGAAATATATTTTCCTTGTCCGAGTCGATTGTTCTTGTTCAAGAAATAATTAATTGATGTTCCAATTGTGCATGCGTTTGTATGTAAGCTTCTTATTATTTCAAGAAATTTACTTTAACCGGTTTTTAAAGTGTTTGTTAGAGAATAATTAGCTGACAATATGTCAAATCATTTGTTTTAAAACTGCGACCATACTATAGTCAAAGAATACTAACTATTACTCTATAGCATTCTTCTGATGGGAAATTCGTCTTCTGCCGTTCCATTTTTTGCAGGTATTTACAGATTACTTATAAGTGGTCAGGAGTTTTAAGATTTAGGGATTAGATCTGGTGGGAAAGCTGGAAGCTAGTGGGGATGAAGGAAGGATACGGGGATATGGATGTGTCAGGGAGATCGTATCTGCTGCCGTTTGGTTTCTCGTATCTTTGAAAGATGCGCGTTCAGAAACCAAGGGCACAACTCTACGAATTATGTTTGTAAATGACGTATTGATTTTAAGTAGGTAGAGTTGTCCTTTGTCAAATGAACTCTAGGCCGACCGACAATAAATTAGGATTATTCAGCCACGGCTCTAGACTCTAGAGTTCCAAAATATTTATCATTAGTATCAGTTATTAGGTACTTTAGACACAGCTTTAACACTCGTTTACTCCCAATGTAAGTAACGAACTGTAGTGAAATCAATAATCACTCTTCTTTCACCCCGTTCTCGAAATCCCATGAGTAGAAATCGTCGTTTAGAGTTGGGTGTGGGCTTTATGTTACATTGGCGCCATTATATCCAAAATTGGCGCGCATGTTCTAAGTTGCGTACCCATAGCCACATGTTGTAAGTATAAATATAGCTACCTAAGTATTGGCGTATGCTACGTAGCTACAGCAACTTTTTATTAATCTGTGGTTACAGTAGGTAGGTATGATATTGTGATTATTTCTAGATACGAGGAAAATACAAACGATGAAACGGACAAGTTCAGTTAGTCACGTCCGCCAAAACGCAGAACTAAGTATTATGAATTTATAATGCAAGTACCTACTAGTACATATAATGATGATGTTGAATGGTGATGAAATCCATGTTTGGACGAGTTTGTCGGTACCTGGACTTTTTCAGCCCTGCCAATGATAAATGCAAGTCTTTCAGAGACACTGCACAAAGTTGTCTGTGAGTATTATAGCCGCATAGGCCATTAAATCATTGGCAGCTCCATTACAAAATTTCCACAAAATCAAATCTCAGTCGTAATTAAGTCCGACATTTTCTTTATGCGTCGTGAAAGCTGGCGTGGTCGGAACCAGGCGAACAAGACTTGCCACCTACCTGCCGAGAGTGGTCCACAGATTACGCGCCAGCTAGTGGGCACGATAGAGGAAACGGCGGCGCAGGCGCAGGTGAGGGGTACCTACACATACAAACCGGTTGAGTGTCCGTCGCACCACCTCGTATCCATGTTATCATCGACTCATTCAAATTAGGCACAATCCAAGATTTTTAACTCGTTTTGTCACCTAGATTTGGGTTATTGCAACATCTTGGTGAAGATTATATGCGAAACTTTTTGGTTTTGGGCAATACTATACTCAAACCTGATATTTTAATTATTCGCGGCTTAGTTCCTACACAGGTTCCTATAGAAATCAAGTAGGAAGGTACTAGATGGTTACAAGGTGGTTACTGAAGCAACGTTATGGTTTTTTATTTGTTCTTTTCGTTCTGTATGCATGCCTACAATTACTTTGGCCCTATCCCAGATACCTACTTCAAGTATTTGTATCTTTCGTTCTTTAAGCATGTCTAGCATTGCTTTTTTTATGGAAAGCTAGCCCAAACCACAGCTCACTAGAATTTCCAGTAGGAAATTCTAATTTTAATTTTGCAGAAGGTAGGTAGGTAGTACGTACATAGGTAGAAAAAGCAACTAAGAGGTTTGTTCCACAACAACCAATAGCTTGTGCTAGTGCCTTGTGCATCTTTCAAAGACTTGTTCCGTTGTGGGAACCGAACCTGCAAAATCAATCGGAGCTGCTCTACCTAACCACTACACCACAGAGGCTGAAACCCCGAGAAACTAACACCGCACGCGTATTACTATAAGAGAGCTTATTGGTGTTATTGGCTCTAATAGGAAGCGCAAACATCGGCGCACGCGCTCAGCATTCATTATGAGAGTGAGAGCTTTGTTTGCTGCCGCTGAGATGTCACTGATCTGAATGTTTGATTGAACCACTGCTTCGTTGAAGGGAAATGAATGGGTATTTTTTACAGGCTTTCTGACATTATGATTATTGATACCTACCTTAAAATGTACCTACTTAACTAAATATGAACTTCAATTTTACTAGTATTAAGCACTGATCCTATAAAAAAAGTCAGATACACTTTTCGGGAACAACACTGTGAAGGCCGGTACCTAACCATGTGTGCGTGACAACAAATAGATAACAGTCTTTAACACTGTAGAAACACATGCGTCAGTGTGAGTGTAATGTTGCTAGCGTAAGAAAAAAATTCCCACTGATTCTTTAGTGAACGTTAGGTATACACAATATACTTGTAAATGGAAAGAGTGATGTATGTGTTTATTTAATAGACATTTAATTAACTAAGTATTTGTCATCATTATGACAATGACTGATTAATCTATCTTTTAGCTATACCTATAATGTACAAAATAAAATCTCACTCACTGACTCATCACGACCATTGAAGTTAAAATTTCAGAGTAAGGCAGATTGATTTTATTTTCGTATTAAGTATTTTTTTATACTACTAAGTAACGAGACGAGCAGGTCACTCGCCTGATGGTAAGCGCCGCGCCTGCTCATAACAGATGCAATGCCGCCCAGAATCCTAACCAAATCGCATTCAAATTGGTCAGGTGGTAACAAAAATAATTCGTTATTATAAACAATCTTACATGAATGAAAAACACCAAAATACTATTATTTTTTTAAATAAAACTGACACTGGCGTTGGAAAGGGACCAGCTCTAGTTTCAGACCTTTATGGACCACACATCTATTTAACTTACAGTTTTACCCTTACTTCTAGGTAAATTAATTTCAATGTAGGCTAGCCACACTAACCGATTCTCGTTGAGGTTTTGTGTTTGTATTGTAAACGGAAAAATAAAATCAAAGTATTAATCAGTATATTTGAACTTACTTGTGAAACGATATCACATCTTTTCGTCTCGGTTTCTGGAAGCAGTTTTTACAATGTTTGAACACGCAATACGGCATATTTTTGGAATTAAAATTCACGCGTCACGCAGTACTTACTCAGCCAGCGCTTCGTTGCGTAGTACTGACTCGATGTAGTATCCGCTTTGTGTAGTGGTATCCGCTTCGTGCGCCTCAATCCCGTGTTCCGTGCGGAGTATCTGACTTTTTTTATAGGATCAGTGGTATTAAGTTAATTGTTATTTTAATTTTAATTGTTTCAGTATCATGTTGTTATAATAAAGAGTTATTCTATTCTATTCTACTTATTGAATTTGCTCCCACATATTGACTGCAGTGGTCCCATTTCAGTAAAGTACAGTTAAAAGCTTGGTAGAGTTGGTGTAAAACACTATCGGCTGTCGTCGGCAAGTTTATGTAGGTATCTATGTAAATATGTAACATATTTGTAACATGAAAACAACCAATAAATATATATTTTTAAATTGGTGCATCAATGCTATTTTACCAACTACAATACTGTTCTGTTAATGTGATATCTAAAAACTCATCATCATCATCATCTAAAAACTGTTTAATAGTTAAAAATCAACTTTACACCACCTACCAGTAGAGTATGGTTCAGGGGGGTGATGGCAAGTCATACTCGTGAACGGGTGGGTGCCCGGGTGATGCTCGTGACTCTGTGGTCTGACCTGGTCACTCTGGCTTGTGGCTGCTATTGTAATAGGTATATTTTGATCTTTCTATAGCATCTGTTTCTGTTTTGTTCTATGATTGTGGGGACATTTCATTCGCACTTGCAATTTGTGATTTTTTGTTTTTATATTTAGGTAGGTAAGTATTTGATTGCAAAGTTTGATTGTAAGAGACATGTTTAATGACAAAAAAGACATCCTTTTTTAATGAGAGCGCAAAATACATAATAATTGTAATAATTAGGATGATCTTTATTAGCCTATATTATGATTACTTAAGATTGTAACTGAATCTTTTGTATAAGCTGTTGATCATCTAATAATAAATAATAAATAAATAAATAAATATTTTGAATTTTCTTGGTGCTATTATCTCTAACGGGCGCATTTCCAATACATTGGCAGTCAGTTCTCTTATTTCTTGAACGTTCCCGGACTTCGGTCTGGATGTAGGAATGATGTAGGGTACCTTTTTTCTAATAATAGGCACTTCTTTTATTAATTTATTTTTAACATGATTGCTATTATTTATTATTTTCTTATGATTTATGACATATAAAGGTTCATTTCTTACTTTTTGTAGAATAAATGATTTGATCTGATTAAGATTTCATAGATACTATAGGGGATCGGACAACTTTTCAGAAAGTGTTTTATATTATCTACATTTAATATATAGAGCCATGAAAAATACTATTTTAATTAAATAACGCTCTAAAACTACCTAAAACTATGTTTAAATATTATGTTTCGAATATTGCCACGCAAAGGTCACCTCAAAATTTGTGACGTCATATGTAGGTACAAAATGACAAACTCTTCGAAATAAAACATGCAAAGAGATTTAAATACGTTTGGGAACGATATTGTGGTAATGGAACGAAAAAATTAGCAAAAATACATTTAATGAAAAGCAAAAACGTAAAATAAACATAAGCTTGACTCACGGCATTTGCCTACAAATGACGTCTTGCGCTGTGGTTGTTGTTTCGTTTGAGATGAAGAACAGATTAAAAATGACAGAATTATTAGATTTTATTTATGGATTTAAAAATATAAATCATTATTATTTCACAAAAATATTGTTTCAATGATCTTTTAGTTCGTAACTACATTTTAGATTTTTTCTCTATTACTGTCCGATCCCCTATTCTGCTGAGCTGAGCCCATTCGGCACATTTATTTATTATTTAAGTTTTATTTATAATTTATTGTTTATGTGCCGAATAAATGGTTTTTCTTTCTTTCTTTCTATACGCTACGGCATTGACACGAGGTACGAAAAGCCATCGATGCGGCCGCCGGCGCCGGCGCAGCGCCGTCGGCTTCGCCATCGGAGAAAATCAATGTAACACGAGCGGAGCGAGCCCGAAAACTTTCTTTACTTACTACTTACTTAGCTTATCAACTTTTAGATGGAGAACTTACTACAATCTTTCTGAAAAATGTAAATGTACCTCAGTAGGTATGTGTCTATGGAGTAGGTAATAGGCTCCGGCCGCGGTTGTAATGCAATATTACAGAATAATTAATAGTTTAATACCTGTGGATACCTATCACCCACCGAATAAAGCATGCCAATAAAGCGACGTCGTCGTTTTAGGTCGGAGATGAAGTGCGGTGAACCATCAGGGAAACGGGTCTCACCCATCGCTCAACAGTCATCTAGATCTAAGTAGGTATATTATGTGCTCAATTTTCGACCACATTGAGGCAGGCGAGACTTTTTATTCTGTGTGGCCAAATCACTAGAATACAGAGACGTATTTAGGATTATGATGGGGGCAAACATTATCATCATAGATGGCGCTTGAGGTGTTCATTACATTCACAATTTTCTACTGTTAAACGATAACGGAAATCAATTAACAATAAAATTACTTTAGTATTTACAATGCGAAAATCTTTACATTAGGTATGAATACTTACAATATCTAAAGTTTTGTGTTAGGGATTTATTAAGTTTTAAATATATTATCTTTACAAGGAATGGGTATTTAAATAAAACTTATTACGAGCACTAAGTACCTACGATAAATCCCAAAGTCGGTTTTCTTAAGTAACTAGAAATAGCCCATGATGATTCGATAGAAGGCAGCTAATACTGAGAGTTGAGACGCTTATCAATGCTACGATCTCGGGAGATATGTTATGTGGCTCGAACTGGTCCCCATTTGGGTTACGACGGTTTGAAACACACGTGTTCTTGACACTTAAACCTCTGCCACTCTTCCATGCAGCGTCTATCACATGAATAACGAATTCATAGCTGACTACATAGAAATCAATTTTCTTTGAGCTGAAGTAACTATAAGGCATTATTGATTAGAACTGAAATATTTTATAGTTTTATAGTTACTGAAGAGAGAACCTTATCTGTTCTGCGTAGGGTACAAAGTTTAAAGCAAATAATTGTCTGTGATGCTATTTCAAATGTGCGCTGAACTTATTGGTATGGCGAACAGTCAACGGCGGCGTCGATGTGTCTGTGGACTTGATTAACTCATTTTATTAGCGGCGACTGCTGTGTCCCTGCTACTCATAAAGTATATTATTTACTGAGAGTCTGAGGGAACAAGACAGGAAGTATTCTATTAGTTTACTGGTTTAAAAACATTCATTCACCTATTCTGTATAAACACTGATTCAATAATAAACTTTTTTCTGTGGTCGACTATTTCATTTTCTTAACTTAGTTTTATTTATATATTTTTGGATTTTAACATCAAGTGCTTAGAATTTCTTGGCATATCTTCCCTCTTTTAACAAAGATTCAAAGAACCCTCAGTCCCATGGAATACATGGAGTGGTTGGAGTGATTCTATATTTTATAGGTATTGCTCTGTCTAGATAATTCTAGATGCACATAATTGATTATTTATCTATATCCTGGTATGCGCTGTCAAGCTATTAAACTTCATCATTAGTTACTCTATCAGATTCTGACGTTAGTATACGTTGGTAATAATATAGTTTAGTACGTACATAATTATCTAGATATACGATAATTACTTAAGTATATTATTAATGGGCACGATGAACATTATTGATGAACATGATGAACATTATTTAGTTATTATTACATTTATTACTCTAAGGTGGTGGCGTGACTTTACTATAATTTGGAACAGGCTTGGCTCACGTGGCCTGGGACGGGAGCCATGCAAAAACTTAAGCTGACTCGATGGAATATTTTCTGAACACCATGATGTCATGGTAGATTAAATTACTGGGTACTATGACCTTGTTTGTCAGTAACAGTTGTCAGTACCTACTCTACTCAGCCGACGAACATTAGCAGCTTTAGATTAGTTATAAGATAATAACACCTATACTATGGACCAAATGTATATTTAGTCTATATATAACATATACTATATAGCATTAATATTACTAAAGTTCGCTGCCATATAGGCTTGACTTAAGTTTAAAGATTTAGACCGTATGAGGTTCCCTACCCCTAAGAGTGTGAACAATAATGACATTAATGAGACAATGAGTTAAACTATCATAAATGCGAAAATGTTAACATCGTATATTATTTATTTATGTGCAGATTAATTTTCTGTTGGAAACAGATTCCTTGACAAATTATCTACTTCTAATTATAGAATGTGTTAGCAATTTTATTTTCTTCTTTTCTGTTATTATGTCGGTTTCGAACCATATCGGTGATATTTTGCAACAAACTCGTTTTGGCGTCGCTGTCTTCGCCTGGAGGGGCCTCATATTAGCATGGATTAATTCCAATCAAGTGTACCTATTTGGCCCGCAGTTGAATGAGCGCCGAGCACCGCCCGCCGCCGCAACCGCGGCACCCACACCGGTTTGGTAACTTGTTGGTAGGTTGGCTCGAAGTTGATACCAAAACCAAGCTGATAGAACAGAAAATTAAATGATTAGTGAGACTAAGACAGCCAAATATTTCGATTTAAAATAGAACTTGAAGTAATAAAACAAATTTTTAAATAAGAAGACAATTTTTCATGTTATAAAATTAATAACATGAAAAAAGTGTCTTCTTTATAAAATTTTGTTTAGTAGTTAGGTAATAAAATATAGTAATGTTATAAAATGACATTAGTAGGTAATAGAATTGAATGAAAATTATTTTAAGATTCATTAAGTATAATTTTAATTTTATTTTACTACCTAACGAAACTATGGATTGTATTTTATCTGAATAAATTAATTATTATTATTATATATATGTATATGAACCTAAACAAATGGTATTATGATAATTGTTACGACAACGATAACTGTAATGACATTTTCTTCTATGAAGAGCCACATGGAAAGACTTTTCCATTAGGCACTATGATGCAATCAAAAGTTCAGATCACGGAATCGAAAGATGCAAAAAATTACCTAATTTATTTTTTAACTAGTATTTAATTTTATTAAAATTTACTGGTGTGTTTTGGAATTAAATAAAATAACCTTTACCTAATATTATAAAAGTAGTAATAATAATTATTGCACTACCTGATGTTAGGAAAACTAAAATGAAAATTGTGTAGGTAGGTCCGATAAGAGTTAAACGCTGTTTTCACGGTCACCGGACGCAAACGAGTCAGCGTCAGGCGCGGCAGGCGGCCGTTCGCTCAAACAAAAAAAAAACAACTTTCCTCGAAACGGCTGTGGCGCTAAGTCCACGGTTAATTCTGTAATGTCCTAACCGCCCGCTTAAAGCATACAACATGAGATCTTTCAGGTACGGTTAAGGCAGGGCCGAAATAACTTGTTGATGTTCGTTACGGGCGCTGCGGGTGTGAGCGGGTGCAAGGGGGGCAAGCGCCGCCGAGCGACGGCCTGTCTACGCCGGCGAGTCGGCGACACCCTGTCTGCCACGGTCGGCGGCGTTGCCACTCCATGCGCATTCCTGTCCGCCCGCACCCCCCACTTCGCTTATATGCCGCCCGCACGCACGGTGTGACAACGCCGCATGCAAACTTGTTTCGTAAACGGATGTGGCAGCGACCGGGGCAGGGTATGATCATCCATCTTTCTCTTACTCGCACTTCAATACGAGAGTGAAAAAGATGGCAATGGTGGCGCTACGTGCTATCGGCTCCTACTTGCGGCATTTTTTCACGCCGCCGAGAATGAGGCGAGATTACGAGTTAGGCAACGTTCATACTTTATACTTAATATTATTTTATTAGATGCATTTACAAAAATATAAAATTAATCAATTACGTAGGTATTGTGAATATAATTTAGGGCAAATTCTGTACGAATATTTGGTACCTGTAAAGTTCAGTTGTATAGTTTGGTAAACAAACATCCTAATTTTTATGGGAACCTGTAGGTATTATTTTATTTTATTATTCTATCCGTGCTAAATCGCACTGGCTCTTTTGAAACTAATCAACATTACTGCATAATATATATAACTGTGCATTCTTATGTTTGCACGTTTGCAGTACGTAACTAGAAAAGGCGCAAGTTTAAAAAAAATTTACTGAGATGTACATGTTTCTTGATGCCGGGTCAAATTAAATTGAATGAAGTAAAATAACAATAAATATTGCTATTATTACTCATTTCATTCACCAATGTAGAAGAAGCCTATTGTACATGAAGCTCGTGTCGCACACACTCACGCACGTCGGACAGGCAGCGGCGCGCCACCAACATCCGCGGCGCGTCGAACGAGCAGTCAGTTCGGCGCCGACACTCGCCACGCGCACACGTTTTCACTTCGGAATGGCCGCCGCCCACACGCACCCGGCCCCCGCGCCCTCAGACCGCCGCTCAGAGGGCCGCGCTGGTTCCCGTCGGATCTTCCCACCACAATTCAAACTACAAGTTCTCGAAGCCTACAGGCGCGATGCTCAATGTCGCGGCAACCAACGCGCTACTGCCAGGAAGTTTGGCATACATCGACGACAGATCCAAAAGTGGCTACAAGCAGAACCCGCTTTGCGAGCGGCGCTCCTGAGACGAGCTCCGCAACCGGCCCCGTCACCTCCACCATACGCAGCTGGCTCGCCGGAGAGCGCACGGTTGCCCTCTCCGCCGCCTGCACTACCAGCAACGCTCAGCCCCACAACACAAATGACACCAATGCAGGTGCAGATTCCTGTGCCGATGCCCGCTTCCGAGCCCATAGACCTCTCAGTTCGTCGGCCGTCACCACCACCTGTCCCGCAACTGGTTACTGTTCCACGTGTGGCTCCAGAGCCTCGCAAGCCATTCAAACTGTTCCGGCCATACCTTCTAGAAGATGAAGAGGAAAAGAGACCCGCAATAGCGTCGCTACCTGTGTCAAGTGGCGTGCACGTGTCAGCATTCGTGCCGGTGCAAAGCGCGGCAGGCTGTGCCTTGACCGCGTGCTCCGCACCACACTGGTGTGCGCCAGTCCCCTCCTTCCCGGCTCCGCTCAGATGAGAAGACGCCGCTGGGGCTCTGCCCTGTACCTCCTGTGATCTAGTCGCTGACGCTCGCCTGGCGCCGCCCGGGGCGTAGCCCTCCATCACCGTGCCTTAACAAACACGCCGCCATAGTGCATTATACTGTCGTCTTGAGAAGATAGTTATTTTGTGTATAGTAGAGTATAATAATAATGTATTTTTATATGTGGGATTTATGGAATTTAGTACCTACCTACATTTATGAAGATTATAAATATTATAACTATTATTATTATTTTATAATAAAGAGTTGTTTACCAAACTATTTTGATTCAATTCAATTGTTGGCTTCCCCCGCGCCACCGCGGCAGGTAGCGCCGGCGCCAGCCTATACCCGGCACCCGCATGTCTACCTGCAGTAATCCCTCCTTTTTTTGTTGAAACTGTTATTTAAATTATTCAAGCATGAATACATACAAGATATAGTAACTACAAATTAATAGAAAAAAATAAGAGTTTACAGTTTATATACATCTGATAGTGATAGGTACCATTGATTATTTATCAATGTATGGCTATTGATACAAAAATATTAGGTTCTTAAAAGTAAAAACCTATGATATACCACAGAATACTAAGGCAATACTTAGTAAGTACATTGAATCTAAATATTAGGTAAGAATAAATTATGTGTTTAGTAACATTTTATTTAATCAAATAATTATGAATTGGTAGCTATTTTATTGGTCCTGTTATTAGCCAGACCAGACCAGAGAGCATTTTACCTATAAATAATCTTGCAATATTAACAGAAATAATAATTTAAAACTTAAACAAAATTAGAAGGGACATAATAAGTTAGGTTTAAAGATATGATAGGGAAAAAAAATATTTGAATTTCAACAAACATCGCCTATCATAAACATTCAGTGACTGACACAATTTTTAGGGTTCTGTATGTCTGTCACCAGGCTGTATCTCATGAACCGTGATAGTTAGACAGTTGAAATTGTCACAGATGCTGTATTTCTGTATCCGCTATAACAACAAATACTGAAAAACAGAATAAAAGGGAGCTCCCATACAACAAACGTGATTTTTTTGCCGCCTTTATAGATAAAAAAGAATTTATTGTAATTTTCTTAGTACGGAACCCGTCGTGCGCGAGCACTTGGCCGGTTTTTATTTATTTCTAGTTGGAGAATATTGGTACCCAAACTAGGAGACCAGTGCCGGACATAGTTGAAAAAGTTACAGGAACAGATTATAAAAGAGTTTGTTTGTACTCTGTAAGAATAATTATGATGGATTAAAAAGTTTATGTCACAATAAATAAAATAAAAATAATGAAATTAAAACAAAAAAATTCAAAAAACGCCCTCTCCCGGCTTTAACGCAAAATTATCAACCCTTTTCCACCGTCCTTAATACGTCTCTGACCCCGTCACTTAGTATGCGTAAAAATATATTCGTACGTTACTTACGTTACTTACAATTAAAATTCAACTTTATCATGGGACTAATAACAGTCTTGATGTGATACTAGAAAGATAATAGTTGTGGTAATAAGTAGTTATTTTATCAGTTTAATTGATTGAACACGGTCGGGATGGGACAGAGAAATGGAAAACCATTCTCCATTTCTCAGGGAGGGGCCGGATGGGTCGTGCCGGACGTGGCATCGTGTAGGTACGATGCTCGCCGCGTCTCCGACCCGCACGAGATTTGGCCACTATCTCAGCTGATGTGAAGCGATGGTGTGGCTTAAGATGGAACACATAGATCTAGAGAGAGACGGCAGTTGAGCGGCTGCTCAGACCCGTCTCCCCGATGGTTCACCGAACATCATCCCGAAACACGACTAGGTCGCTTGACGGCATGGCTTTGTTTTAAATTCGGTGCAACTAAAAATTATTTAAAGTTTAAGGACATTTTTTTTTCATCTAACTGAGGAATCAAAACAGCACAAACCGCTAAGCTATAATGAGAAAGCTGAAATTTGATGACAAAACCACCTGCATGAAAGGGTTTGAAAAGTTTGTACTGAGAAAAATTGCTAATTCTAAACAATATAAATTATTTTTCGAAAAAAACTAAACCGACTTCAAAACCACAAATGGCACTCAAAAGTAAAAAATAAATTAATATAATTATCATAAGCGCTACCCACTCATATATTTGAAGTCGGTGCCAGCCAAGTCTAATAGGTAGTAGATAAATACTACCTACAAGTAGTACTTACTATATACATAGTATTTATTTATCTACTACCTATTAGACTTGGCTGGCACCGACTTCAAATATATGAGTGGGTAGCGCTTATGATAATTATATTAATTTATTTTTTACTTTTGAGTGCCATTTGTGGTTTTGAAGTCGGTTTAGTTTTTTTCGAAAAATAATTTATTTTAACCTTTTTAGTGAAAAACAAGTTTTAATTAAATTAATTCAAAAAGTTTTTAAAGACAAGCTTTTATGATCTAGAAGCCACATCATGACGAAGTTTAAAACGGGCTATCACAATTAAATTTAAGTACAAAAAAAATCATGTCTGTCCTATTCTCTGTTGAGGAGTTCCCTCGCCGGAAGTCAATCCTGGGTGTATCTGCCATGTCATGATGGAATTTAGAACAGGCTATTATGGTTAAATCCATTTACGAAATGTTGTGTCTGTACTATTCACCGTTGAGGAGTTCCGTCACCGGAAGTCAACCCTGGGTGAAGCAGGTGAAGCATTCGAATACAAACCTCCACCTTTAGAAAGTTGGTTACGAAAAAAACAAGAACCAACTTGAAGATTAAACTTATATTTTTTGTTTTTGCTATTTTTTTCAAAAACTACTGAATGATTTTCGATAAAATTTATATGGGACCACCTTTGAAGTATTACCTACCAATCAAAAAAAGAATCATCGAAATCAATGCATAATTGGCGGAGTAATCGCGTAACAAACACACAAAAAAAAAAAAAAACATACCGTCGAATTGTAAACCTCCTCCTTTTTGAAGTCGGTTAAAAATTACTCATGCTTTTTAAAACCAATACATAAAAACCGGGTAAGTATTACCTTTTTAAACATAAAAAACTCAAGTCTTACATGCTAGAAGTATGAACATTTTTAAATGGACTAATCAATCAAAAACACAATTTATGTTGCTTTTTTAATTTATTAAAAAAAAAAATAACCCAGAAACAAGTGTAAATCAGGGTGGTAAAGTTTGTATATTTTTTGTTTACGACATTGTGGCGTTGAAATTACGCAAACAAAGTAAAAGAAAAAATGTTTCACCGTTTTTTGAAAGCTGCGAGTGCTACAACGATTAAATTTGGTGCATAATTCGTATTATACAAGCTTTTATTTAACTTGTATTAAGCTTATGTTTATTATTTGTTTATTTGGTGTGGGTCAAATCTTGCAAGTTGAATCACTTACTCTTATGCTACGGAGAAATTTTGCATACTTGTCAAAGTCCGATGACAATGCAATATTATGGTGACAGCCGCAGCTGATCTGATTTTGGAGACGGAAGGTGATCGATGGAACTCCTTGACGGATAATCGTAAACCACTAGTGTTTGGGCTCATTCTAATTTGCTCGCGATTCGATTACGAATGTGTTAAATTTATTTAGCTTATCTTGAAAAAAATATTTTTCAACAAAAATCTTTTATGTTTTCAATCGATCTTGTCCATGTAAGGATCAAAATACTCTACGAGATGAACTGAGGTGGGTAGAGTACTTAGCTAATAGAAATGTCAGAAACGGCAATATTAAGAATTTCCCAATACACCAAAAAACTGGTAGGTTGGTACTTGATCTAAGTTCCAACATATTTGTTGCGTTCCGACTGCAGTGGCGACACACTGTCTGCCGAGGGATATGCACACATACATACACGCAAGGGTGGTGTGGTAGTTGTGGTACAGATGTCTACTTTTAGTTAATGGCCCATTGCGACGTACGCCGCCATAATATATATATATATATATATAGGTATCTACCTTAAAATAACGTCAAATAAGTCGGTACGTTTTTAACAATTAAATGAAGCGGGGGCGTTTTCTTTGGATTGTATCCGTGAATTCCGTGACTCTGGAAGGTTCTATATCCTGTTTTAGGTAGGTAGGTATCGGTTTGTTATATACCTTTACCTATTACCTACCACAGAACACTCCTTTATTAGCATGTAAATTTACGTTTACCTTCCATATTACCAACTTAATAGTAATTTCTAGTTATTATTAACCGACTTCAAAAAAGGAGGAGGTTCTCTGTTCGATTGTATTTTTTTTTTGTTTGTTACCTCAGAACTCCGTCACTTATGAACCGATTTGGAAAATTCTTTTTGCGTTAGGTTCAGTATAGAAGAAGGCTACGAAGTGGTCCCATATAAATTTCATCGATATGTAACCTTGGACTTCGAAGATACATTGAAGTCGGTTTTTGTTTTTTTCTAAAAATTAATTATTAGAATTTCAGATGCATATATTATATTATATTATATTATATTATATATATATATATTATATTATATTAGACAGAATACTAGTAGTAGTATTGTTTTTATTGCTTACAATCGTGAAAGCAAGCCTATAAAAATTAGGCAAGTACCTATGCAGATATGGTTTTACATAACGGCAGGGCATTTAACATTCCGGCAGATGCCCGCAAATATTTACGACAACCGGCGACTGACTGAACGGCCCGGACGGGGCGGGCGAGACGCATCGCCGTCGGTCGGCGTCGGTTCATAAAGCACTACCTTCTTGTAGGCAGCAGGCACGGCTGCAGCCCGCAGCGTCATTCGGTATTTTTGGCACAAGCTCCCGCGGAACACTCTCGCTGTTATGGTTCATGGATAAATTGCACTGCATCTCGTTTATTGCACACTGTACTTGTGTAGTTATCAGTGTGTTGTATAGCTACCAGATATACTCACACACACACACAGCTAATTGTCTCAGGGTGTCGAGCGCAGTGCAGCGCCGCGCAGGATTTTGCAAAACTAAGTTCTGGCTGCACACCAGGCAAACGCTACCATCAGGCAAACGACCAGCTCGTCTCGTCATTGAGTTACAAAAAGTAGACTTTTGAATTTGGGACGTTTGGTGGGTTTGGTCACCAAATATTCTATTGAAGGTCTGTAGATCTATTAAAGGTTCGTGACCACGACCATGGACCAAATAATGGTCCCTGCCACGACTGATTGTTCAGGTCGGTGCCACTAATTATAATTCACTTAAGTAATATTATTTCTACTTCCTTAAACAAAATTTGCTTAAAGGGCATCGAGCGTTTTGGGCATAGTCTCCATTATGTCAGAGTTAGTCGTCAAAATACATATAATAAGTTTATAAAATGAAGCAATGAAGATTTAGGTATATAAGTATTTAAAGCCCGATTTGGTCAATGAGATCAAACTTCTAATTTAACATAAAAGGTTGCACTTTGGTACCAAATACCAAATGAAATGGAGTAATGTAAGAACATACTCGCTGAGACTACATATATAAAGGGAGGTACTTACATAGGAATCTATGTAAGTACCTTAGAGTATACATAACTAGGTAAATAGTCAAGATAGCTAGCTATAGTTTACTTGCCTTCGCTGCGCATTGGGCGACAAGTACGATACGCGCGTTCTATACCCAGTTATATATTTTATACTCTAAGGTAAGTACCTATACCTATGTAAGTACCTGGCGTAATTATGTTAATTACTTTGTTTTTATTTTATTACTTTACTTTTGTAGATTCCAGTTGTATAGAAAGGTAACCCAAAGGTTATTTCATCCATAGTATAGGAGCAATCTGGAGCAAGAAAACTACATGAATAGTAGATAAACAAACTCATAAAATCAACAAAGGACGTTCAAACTTTTTCGAAGTCTAACTGTGATTTTAAAACAAAAACACTCATATAAAAACTTCGTCACTCATAACGACGTTCTACCTGCAAACGAAAGGGTACGCCTCTAAAATGTGTTTGTTTCCTTAGCGCAAACAGAAAGTAATTAACCGCGGTGCCTTTGTTTGCCACTTCCAGAAATTGCTTTGCTCAATGTAAGGTATCTCTCTGTAGCCGGACCGCTTGCCGCCACTTTAAAACATCACTCGTGGGCGCAGCAAAGAAGAGTTTGCGTCCACCCCCGCAAAATAAATCATTCCTTAAATAATATTAAAATAAATATTGAATTAAATTGTACTCTTCACGTAGGTGTACCTAGTATTGTTTTTAGATGCTTTTCGTTTTCCCTGAAATAAGGATCTGGACTCGTCCACGCACAACCTACTTACTATTATGGTTGTTTTTACGTCAAAGTCCAGTTCAGCTGGTAGTTTAGCTTTAATCACACGGTCGTATCTTAGCTTTCCAGAGACTAAGTTTGATCTCACAGCTCACGGCATTGGAATGTGGTTTCACCAGCCTTATTTTGTTTCATCTACCTATCTAAACATTTTGATAAATGGGAGCTACGTTATCGATGATCTTTTTGTTGAGATTCTTGGCTGCAGGAGCCAAGGAGTCTGTTGTAGTCGTATATTTATGAGTGTATAACTGTGTAAATTTTTACGGGATACCAACATACACTTAGTCAGGATTTTATTTATTTATCTACTACATATTCAAATTGATTTACATCATCTGGTCTAACTATAGATCAACGAGTTTTTGAAAAACCGTGCTCTCCAAAAAAATCTTTTGGTCAGAGTCAGTCACGTCATGCCTTAAAACGTAAATAGCTAAAGTCACAAGACAGACCGGTCGGCGGCGGGCGGTGGCGGCACGGCGCGGCGGCGGCGGGCGCGGCGGATAGCGGCCGGCTCGAGCACGGCACAGGGGGGCAGCGAATGTGTGATGCGATGCCCGCTCCGCTTGGCGCCAACGCCGCCGCCCGCGTGTTATTTCCGACGCCATTACTCACGCGGGCTTCGACTAATTATAATATTCTGAGAGCTAGATCGACTGTCCGCTGGTGCCATGCCCGCTCGACGCTCGCCGCACTCAAATAACATCTTATGTTATTTTATTACTTTCTTGGTATTGTTAGTAGCGCTATAAATTGCCCCGAGCGAGCTTAGAAACAAGGAAGACCCTGTAAATTCTCGCAATTATATACCAACGAGAGATAAATACCTTTTTCGGATGTCTACCTTATGTCTTAGAAATAAGGTTGATATGTTGTGATGTGACTTGTGAGATTGAATTCCTGCTGCAGATGAATGTCGTACTGTTCCTATTAATTTATCATGACTAGCGCAGGGCGCAGTGTAAATGTAGCGGTGAGATCAGAGGTGTCGGCATCGTTGGAACCGCTTCTTGGTATACACATTATACACACCGACAGACGAGTCGCAATCAGCGCGCCCCTTGACACCAGACACGGTGCCTCTGATAATGTTTCGAGGAGACTCGCACTTCGCACATTAGCTTCAGATGATGTCTATAAGTACAATTTATTACAAGTTTAAAGTACTTATGTAACTTGGTTTGAAATTCTAGAGACATCATCCTAATTATCATCTTAATTATCTGTTTATCATCATTTTATCATGTCTGAATTCCAGACTAATCTAATATCGCATAGGTATTTACTCCAATAGACCATGTGTCATCATAACGTCAATCCTCCATTTTTGCTTTTAACATCTCAATGGTGCATTCATTATTGTTTTAAACATTTTTGTGTCGATTGATGCATTGTGAATCCATCCATTTCTGATTCAAAATGGATTTATAGGGCAATCGGTGAACGTAATATTTCAGTGGATGGGAAAATCTTAAAATTAGAAGTAGCGAAACTTGACCTTCATAACGGGGGTCAATGGTGCGATACTGGACGTCAGTTTTTCAGGAACGACGACCGACCATGACGTAAACCGTCGATGGTGCCAACAAGAAAGTACAAAATCTTTTGTCACTTTTCTTCGAGTTGTATTGTTCGAGTTGCCCACGTTACGAATGCCAAGATAAAAATATCTGTTAACAACATGCGACGATCACCAAAATTGTTATAGTTAGCGGGAATTGCGGGGCGCTGGCGTTTCAAGTTGTTATGTGCATATCAGTGTGCCACGAGTTTTTAACGGTTGCCCTCTTGATAAACCCTGGTTGATTGTGAGTTGTGAGCTCAGCTACTCCCGACCCGAGAGCACCTATATGGACCACCCGAGTGTGGCGTCGTAATCAATGTCATAAATATCCGTGGTGTAATAGGTATCATGTTTAACGTGCAGCGGTAAGCCTTGATAAGCTCCACATGCCCATGTGACTTTGCGGCAAGTCTGCTTAATAAAGTTAATCCTTTTTGTTAGGAGATTATGGCACAGATTTATGGAGTGTTGACTGGGCCGGATCTCGTGGCGCGCAAATAGGCTCAGTGAACGTGGTGTAAACATCAGTTGCGATCACAAATCAGAAGTTTTAGATACTATGACAGACTCCTCAACTGGTTCAATACTCAGTTTTTTGCTAAATAGCATTACGAAATCGTAAGTCGTTATCAAAATACTGACAAATCCATATTATGAAGTACATGACCCAGTTTTCGAAACAAAGAATGAGTCAAGCTAGCAGGTGTGATTGTGGAAATAAATACATAAGATACCTAAGCACAACTTTGTTTAGGTACCTACCTAAAGGGTTGCTAGCGTTGGTCGCACGTGGCATGATATTTCAAATAATATAGTAACTAGTAACTATAGCTGGTATTAATAATTTGTTATTAAACAAAGCACGTACGCAATACTTCTATTTTACGTTTTAACAGGTGACCCATTCCATTCATATGCAATCATTTTTCATAAGCTTTTTATGTTTTTTATTTCGTAGTTCTTAACTATGTATTGAGTTTTCAATTTATTGTAAATAGAATTTCATTCATTTTGCTAATTGATAAAATGGTAGTGTGTCGTCACAGCGTCAGCGTCTCAATTTTCTTCATTTTGTACCTTTTTTGTTTTGATAGAGTTTATTGTCATTCCTTTAATAAGTAAGTTTTTTCTTTTGTAGAACATCTTCTTTTCTCTGCTTACATATCTCATGTCTTGAATGTTTATCAGATTTCGATTTTAGGGCGGATGAACGTTTTGTTTTGAAATTTAGACCTACGCGACCTCTTTTTGACCGGCGCCGGCGGCGGCGGCGCCAGTGGGCCATAGAGCTAGATAAATATTTAGAGGTTTTTCATTCACTACAATGTTCTTGTGTGTCGTAATCACATATAGTACCTACATGATAATATGTTAATATTCCTTTGTAGGTTTTATACTTAACCAAATAATAAAGGGGACCGAAACAGACATTTTTAAATCTACTATCCAACTAGATGCATATATTTATATAACGACGCTATCAATAACTACCTACACAAGTCCACGTTAAACTGGTTAGTTAAGTTGGGTGCGCCAAGTAATTTGCTGAGGGGACAGGTGCGGGGCAGGGGGTGCCTGCGGAGAGCGGCCCAGGGGCGCGCGGGCGCAGCGACAAGTTGTCTGGCAGGGACGCGGACGGCGACGCGGCGGCGGCCGGCGCCCGGCCTGCTGCCCCCGCTGCCCGCCCGCCCCCGCCTGATTATTATGGGCTTGACGCCGCCGCTGCTCGCGCCCCGTCCCGCCGCTCCGCACCGCCTCCGCTGCGCTCGCGCCATCGCTTCTCAGAAACCGATACCGCCGACACAAGTATTATGTGCTAGTGTAGTGATATTCTCGCACACATTGACATTTGGCCGTTAGCAGTTAGCAGTCCATCTTCATGTGGATAATCATTTATCAAATTTATTACATAAGACATGTACTTATTAAAATATCATATTATATTACGTACATAATTAATAAATACGTAGGTACTTGTTTACCTAGGTACAAATAGTTTTAACTAGTTTTAGGTACCTAGGTACATAGCATAGGGATTGTAATTGGCAAAATTCATTTAAGGCGGGCAGGGCTGGCCGGTGCGACGCACATCACTTTTTTTCATGTTTGATATATCTCCACTTCTAAATCGAATGACTTTATAATTCTCCATAACATTGCCGATTTTTTAAATAGGTAGTTAAAAATATATTAACAAATACATACACAATAAGTATTCTGTACCTACATACCTAAGATGCCAACGCCAAAGAAAAAAATTTCAGCCCCTTTAACTGAATCTAGTACCTAATCACCTTGGTTTATGGTAGAATTAAGTAATGGTACTAGTGAGTTTTTTTTATGATACTAAATTATGAAGCGAGAGCGAGCCAGTTGTTCGCCTGATGGCAAGCGCCACGCCTGCTCATAACAATTGTATTGCAGTGCCACCCAGAACTTTTAATAGGTACCATAAAAAGCACTGCGTAGCACTGCATTGTGGGGTGACGAGCACAAGGCAGTAGTACCTACGCAGTGCTTTTTACGGTGTTAAAAGTTCTGGGTGGCACTGCAACAACACTTAGCATCAGGCGAACGACCTGCTCGTCTCATCACTCAGTTCCATAAAAAATAAAATTGAATAACATTGAGCTAAACAAATATATATCAATGTTGAATAAGACACGATTTGATTAGGCCTATATAAGCGATAATACCTAGTACCTACCTACCTACGCTTTCTTTATGTTATTAGTTATTTAAGTTATTAGAAGAAAATAAAATTTATTCTAGCACTTACTGGAGTCATAAGACTCATAACAGTCATAAGGTCATAGCAGCAAAAAGTACAATGCAGTATAATTTAAGTTATGCACCGGACTCGAAGTGTGCGTTTAATTTATAAAGTGAAGTGGAACAGCATAGCGGTCGCTCGCGCCACAAAATAAATTTATTTTGTACTAGCTATTGCCCGCGACTTCGTACGCGCTGTTCCCGAAAATTTTCCATTCCACCCTTATCCCGCTCTTGCTCCAGCTCCGCTCTAATCCCAAACCCGTCCCTGTTCTATCCCTTCACTGTCCCGCTCCTGCTTTCGTCTCGCTCCTATCCAGATCACGTCCTTTTCCTATATCATTACCGTCCCGCTTCTATCGCCATCGTATCTTGTTACCGACCCCTCCTAACCCGGAACCGTCCCCCTTATCCTGTTACCATCACCCTCTCGTATTCCGTTACCATCCCATTCCTATCCCGTTACCATCCCGCTCCTATCCCGTTACCATCCTCTTTCTGTCCTGTTATCTACCCGCTCCAATCCCGTTAACGCCCGCCTCGTACCCCGTAACCATCGCGCTCCTGTCTCTATCCCGTCCTATCTCGTTGTAGCCTATGACTCAATTTTTTTTTAATATTTTGATGAAATTAATCGAAGAAATTATATGGGATTTTATGTCTGGAAACATTTGCACGCCTGCAAAGGCAGAATAAGAGTTCTTTTTTTTGACACTGTTAACACCTGTACCATACCTTATTTTATGCAAATACTTTATTATGCTTATGATTAGAACACGGAATGTCAACCCATCCTTTAGTTCTCAAGGTAAACAAAAAAACAGTTAAACTGTGCCTTGTGCACTAAGGGTCCGGTGTGTTCCGCGGTACAACTTATAGTGGACATACATATATGTAGATATATATTTTTTCTCAATTGCGTCATAGCTTCAATATTCCTGAACCGATTTTGATGAAACAGCCTATATGTGTAGCGCCGGACTCCAAACTGCATTTCAATTCGAGCTTTAGTTTCTGAGTTTATGTCGGACAGACAGACAGATAGACAAAACTGTTAAAATTTGTTTTTTTCCGTAGCTCCTAAATATTCTTTAAAACTAGATTTACAAAAATATCTTCAATGTACAGTAGCCGCTTCGTTACAGTTTTATTATAAGTATATAGATTCGCGCTGCCCGGCGCAGCGCCTGCTGGGTCGCACTTTATATGGAGACTTGTCTAATCCACTGAATAAATTACCATCGGGCCTAGGTTTCTCCTGAATGACTAATGGAAATTTAAAGAATTAGCACAGCGCGCATTGCAGCGCTTTCCAATACAAATTATGCATGTTGAAATACCTATTATGGTAGGCATTTTTAAGCTACTTCAAAAAAGGAGAAGGTTCTTTCGATTGTATTTTTTTTTTTTTTTATGTTAGTTACCTCAGAACTCCGTCGTTCATGAACCGATTTGGAAAAATCTTTTTGCGTTGGGTTCAGTATAGCTACGAAGTGGTCCCATATAATTTCTTTGATATTTGACCTTGGACTTCAAAGATACATTGATGTCGGTTTTTTTGTTTTTTAAAACGTATACTTGTAAAGAATCGATTGTTATATTTTCTTTTCAATTTTATTAGTGTATTTAATAGATTTAGTTAGAGCTGGGATCGACAAAACCGTTACAGGAATCTTTAGCCTCTTTACAGAAACCAAACAAATATAAACAGGACTGTACTTTTGAACTACAACTACTACTAAATTCTATGTGATTTATGATAGTATAAACTCCTAACTCGGCATCTTCCCATGCCGACTCTTCGAAGGTGCCGAGATGGAACTAAACCACTAACTAGTTAATTATCAAAAGAAACAATGACTTTACCGAGTTATTCTTTATTTATTATGACTTTACCGAGTTATTCTTATATTTTGATCTTAGTCCAACTAATAATCTACGTCTATATGTAGTAGTAGGTAGGTACTAAGGTAGGTTTGTATTTGTATCACAGTAATTGATTGATTGATAACGCTTCATTTTACGCCAAATAACATAAAAAAATAAAAGTTAAAATTTTTATTAGTACAATGGGCGGTCGTATCACTAATAAGCGGTCTCTTCCAGACAACCTTTGGATGGAGAGGATCTGAGTACCTAATATTTTGCTTGCATTATTTATAAACTTTTTGTCAACCGATTTTTTTTCCTACGTTACGTCTTTCGTCACACTCACATCCCTACGAGCTATGCCGTCTAAGCAGGTACAATACTTAGGCAACACTTTTGTATACCTAAGTATTTATATCAGTCTAGATACATATTAGCTCTAATAAATGTACGTATACGGATGCATTGTACGTGCACGACCATTTAATTGTTTTTATTGCTACGCCTAGTAGAATTTCAATGGCTCTTCGTCTATGAGCTCTGGAATTATCGATAAGGCATAAGGCGATAAAAAGATAAGACCATCAAGGATGTGACCAGGAAATCTTATTTTACGAAAGTTTGTGAGGATGGATGTTTGTTACTCACACGCAAAAACTACTGTACAGATTTTGATGGTATTTTATATGTAACGTACTTTATAAAAGGAATCGGAAATAAAATATGGAGGGTGGGGATAGTGGAAAGACAGGTAGGTATATAAGATCCACTGTAGAAGCAAATAATACTAACTATTACTTGCTACTACTAACTAAGTATCGAATAGGAAAATAACGAAGCTTAAATAAAATCTTAAATAAATACCTACGTCGATTCATTTACATAGTTTCAGACTTCAGTCAATAATTGGACTTGAGTCAATAACGCATGACATCATGATGAAATGATGATAGTCGAAGTTAGTTGCGTCTGTTGTATTGTAGCCCTGTTAATTGGACTAAACAGCTTGAAGTATTGAAGCGGTTTTCACCATCATTAAGATAATTTATTGAGGGTACTTTTTGTATCCCACGTAAAGCCGGAGCGGGTCGATAGGTATAAAACGTACATAATTCGCTCTTCTGAAATTCCAAGAAAGTAAAGGAACGTAGCGTCTTAGGTATAAAGAGAATCGACAAAGTCCGAAACACTACGCTACTTTCCATCACAGGAATCGTTGATGTTGGCCAGAAAGCAGTCAGATTAAAATGGGAATGGGCGGGTCACGTCGCACGAATGCATCCTGACCGGTGGGCTCAGATTGTCACGCAGTGGGTGCCAGAAGATGAGCGACGGCGCTGAGGGAGGCCGAGAAAACGCTGGCGTGATGATATCGTGGCATTCCAAGAGGAATGGCTTGACATAGCGGGGGATCGGGATGCGTGGAAAGAGATGGGGGAGACATTTGCCCAGCAGTGGGACAGGTTAGATAAAAAAAAGGAGGAGGTACGGCAGTTAAAAAAAGCTCCAACCTCTTATCCCTATACACTGCGTATATTATATTATTATAGGCGACCTGAGAACATCACATCATTCGCAAAATGTCACGAAATGCGCGATAACATCACGACAAAATTAAATCAACTAATTATGAATTTTGATGGCTACTTAATGGACGAAATTTAAAATCACTGAATCGCTAAAATGTGTTAAGAGATGGGTTGGGCAGTTTCTCGATAACAGGTAGCTATTAGCAGTGGATTCATTATTAATTTAAAGTCCTTGAGACGGTTTATAGTCTACTTTGAAAGCTCTGAGAAGCTTGACTAGTTATTAGTTACCTACCTATATAATAATATCTATAATAGCGGGCATTTGAGAAGCTTTTTGCGCTGTCTCTATAATTAAGGGCAAACGATTCTTATGAGCAACCGAAGGCCTATTCAGTTCAGAGACACGCAGCGAACCGTTGAAGGTTAAATTCTCAAGTTACGTTGTTAGCTGCCACATTATTGTCATATACTAACCAACCTATATGCATATATGTAGACGCATACATAATAACGGCTATTAGACACACACCACTATATACAATCCCTTTATATTTGTCTATCACTACAACATTGGACTCTACTGCTCTAGAACTTAACAGGTAGAGTCTAGTCTAGCAGTTATTATTATCACTCATAGAATTTGACTACGACGTATACCTATTATTATATTATAATATTACTAGTTATATTATACCTACTGGCACATAATACTAAGGGACAGAAGCATCACTCCGCAAAGAAATTTAAACAAATAGGTAGCGACTCTTGCTATGACTCAATAAAATTCAATTCAGCTCGCGTAGCGCTGCATACCTACCAGTCATGAACCTACAGAGCGCCTCTCATTCTACCGCATAGCTTATCTCTTCTGACGCGGCATGTGTAACGACGCGCGACCCGCCGTCGGTGACCGGCTATGTACTTGTAGCTTCGTACCTACAGTGCGGAGTGCGCTAGGCCTGCTACTGGTTATAAATTAAATTATAATTTTGCCGCCAGGAAAAAGGCAAGTCGACACCAATATTAGAATTATTATCTATTGATCCTATTGGCCAGATCCATGATGGATCTAATGAGATTTTAAGATTCATTATTATTGTCTATTGATCCAATTTTATTTATGTGAAAATACTGAGATCTGGTTTTTCACAGTGAATTTAAACATATATTATACGGTAGGTATTCTTCCAAGAAAATTTTAGGGCGCGCGGAGTAAATCCCGCTTTATCCTGTTACATTTGGAATCACCTGAATGCGTAGCTGATTGCCGGTATCCCGGTATGTGGGCTAACATGTAAATAATTCAACGGGTATAGCTGTCGTAAATTATAATGAGCCGTGTGACCCATTCTAGCCTCATTTAACTAAGTAATTGAATTCCTTGAAGGCTTGCGTGAGACATTATTCCCTCTAAAGAAACCATCTCCTTTAGTCTAGTTTTGTCAATGCAAACTTTAGCTAAGTTGTATCTACCTCTTCTACTTCATATTATAGATACAAAACTTATACGCTGTATAATAGAATTTATATTTATTACCTTTTGAAAGGTGTTAAGTAGCACATGCTGATGAACATGATTTTTGGCTACCTACATAAAAGAGGGATTAACTTTATAGAATAACGAGCGTATCATCACTTCACAGCTTAGTTATGTGATATGATAAAAGTCCCTGAGATCAGATCGGGTGAGCGTCAAGGTGAACCGGCACGGCTAAGCAGCGCCAAGGAGTCTGGCAAGCCTTCCCCCCCTCTTCCCTAGCTTCGATGCCGACCGCTGGACGAGTAACTGAAACCTCATCTATGGCCCGCGTGCCGAGCGCCCACGCATCTAATATGGACCTACGCGCCTTTGTTACAAACCTAGTGCTGACTAATCTGTGACTGCGTCCATATGTGGCTACGCACTACGCATGATGCATAGTAATGAATAGTCGTGAACGTCGTGATTTTCAGTCGCGTGAGATACTGTTGCGCGGATCAATGCGCCTAGATAGTCTCATGATATGGAACTTATGCTACATAGCTTTGTCTTGGCAACCGAATCACATTTGGAAAAACCTAACAACAATGTTATTTTTTTTATGGAACTAAGTGTTGGGACGAGCAATTCGTTCGCCTGATGGCAAGCGCGACACCTACCCATACCAATTGCAATGCCATCCAGATCTTTTAATAGGTACCATAAATAGCCCTGCGTAGCACTGCATTGCGCTCATCACCCCGAGACATCAGATATTAAGTATCATAAGCCTAGTAATTTCGCTGGCTACTATGCCCTTCAAACTGGAACACAGTAATGTTTGTGCACTACTGCTTTGCGGCAGAATAACTGGAAAAGCTGTGGTGCCAACCCAGACGGCCTCCTGCATACCAGAGACCTACCACGAGTAAAATGAAAACCGTATGATATCCGGCACCGATTTCGACACCGACGTCGATACCGACGGTCGGTGATGCAGTAGCTCAGGTTGAGACTGAAGACACCGACGACGCCGCCGCGTTTGTACCTTCGGACGCCAAGCTCGTACGATCAATGGATTACAGTCTGCCGATTCCATGCGCGTCTGTCTCGCCACCCGGCGCGTGTCATCGGCGCATGTGATCACTATAGCTCCTTCTGTGACCTGCTAAGTGTTATTTTATTTATCTGCATCCTTTCAAACTACTTCAACTAAACCGGCTTGGGCGTGATATTTTAAGGTTCGAGAAACTATTGGCCTTCTGAGTGAATAAATGACACACCCTAATACATACATACGTAGGGTCCTATTCTTTCGTACAGGCGCGTTCTAGTATTTTTAATCTATTTTCCAGTGGGAGTTTGAGGTATTCCACTGTCTTCGAGTCTATTCCATGATGTTCTCTGGACCGAAATTTTACATGTCCAGGGTATTTTGCCCATACTACGGTTTGTCGCAAGCAATATCGGTCTAACTAAGGACACTTTCGCCATTTATATTATCATTTGTTGCGTCTCACATGACGAAGCGCTTGTCTTTGTTCGATGGGCCATCTCTGCAGTCTTCACTTCTATCTTCAAGCATTCTTCTTCTTGCGAGGTTTCGTTTAGATTAAGATAGGCGATACTTACTCTATAGCTTCCTAAGAGTGCTTGCTTATAAATTCGTACAATTAGAGATACGAACAAAACTCTAGTTAATACAGGAGATTTGATACAAATCATTGGATACAAAGATATTGATTGAATGAACAACTAAACTTCATTTAATTTTGTGTTTTAGCATTCCTTTAGGTATTAGTGGCAAGATAGTGGGTTGTCGATTTCCCGTGCACTTGCCCGCCGTGAGTCACCGACCCACCGGCGCTCGTGTCGTGTCGTGATACGAGGCACGTCCGACCCTCGATCAGCTTGTGCTGTAATACGTGAATTCACTTTCCGCGATCAATGCTCCTTGTTTCTTGTGCAATAAAAATTGCGAAACGTCGCGCGGCGCTGAGCTGTCCACTGCGCTTGGAATTGGGTATCGCGTCCGATGGTAAACCAAGTCACTGAGTAAAGGATCCTCCGCAATAACGAGTACCTAATATTCATGAACTTATGTTAGATATATAATGCTTCTTAGCTTGCGCTATGTCCAAAACCTCAGATAAAGTATACTCGAAGTCCAAAACAAATAACAAAACGAAGAAGGACTGCCGTCTCTCTATAGATCTATGTGCTCCATCTTAGGCCACATCATCGCTTCACATCAGGCGAGATAGTGGCCAAACATAGATCTATTAAGCGTAAAAAAAATGAAAAATACAGGCCTAGGTTTTCTAATATTTACCGTCTTTGCCACTACTTCGAATGCCTCTTTCATTGAGGAATAGGTGTGAGACCTCAATGGCCTCTTTGCTTTGATATATAGATGACAGTTGCATTTATTTTAAAGCGGCTGTTAAACATTTGTTTCATTTAGTTATATACTTTAGACTTTTAGCCTTTTCTTTCGGCTTTTAGAGTAAACTCTTTTGGTCTACGTACTGAGGTCTTATTATTATGAGAGTAGGTAAGCAACTAACATGACTAGTCAAACATTTTATGTTTATATTTCATAGATAATCAACTGAAAAGCAAGTTGAAACTGATTAAGTATAAAATATTACAGGCAACTTGAAACTGATCATAAAACTGCCTATTTCATTATTTGATAAGAAGGTTAATCAAAGGCGAGCCTTTTAGTAGTATCATGTTTTTAAATGTGTTCATATTTTGGATTTTTATTTCGCAAAAAAGTAAGTTGTAATTAAAAAATAGGAAACTTATATATAGTTAAGCATATTGAATGAATTATATTACCAAAAAAGTTATTATGCCAATTAGCGACCCATCGGAATTGCACGGACACCAGTGGCAATTTTAAGCTGAGTGGTACTGCAACTGCATATAACTGCTACATACATAGCAGATAGAACTGCTATTATTATTGTATCTAAGTATAAATAAATAGGTACATAATTATACTTTTTTATTATTTAAGGTACTCTCGGTCATGGTGAACCGGGTGACTACAGCGACTTAGGCGAATTGAAGTACAAGAGAAACCCAGCTCCTGACGGGCAAAGGTAAGTCAAGCTCATACAGGCCCATTCAAAATACAGACGCATTTTCTATCAACGCGCTATGCTATAATGGCCAAGGCGCTTATGTGGACGGAGTTAATAGACTTTGTTACTTTCTTTTTATTCTATTTTTGGTAAATTACATAATGAATACTTATTCTTTAATTTTAATTTCAACTAGTAAGGGATACCGGTACGATTGATGGAATGGTTCTCACCAATTCTACGTGTATATTTGAAAATTTCTTACAGATGTGGCGTTTGTCCCACGTACTACCAGAAGGTCTGTGCGTTCGACCCCCTCACCAACTCCACGTTTATATTTGACAACCACTGCGTAATGGACCTATACAACTGCATCGAGGGAAACGGTAAGTCCCGTCCTGCTGTTATCCAGTCATCTATCAGACTCTTACTTTTCTTGTCTTTATACACGGATTCAGCCCCCCTACCCATATGTCCCTCAAGCGCCAATCGTATTTATGTTGAGCTCGAATTAAGGTATAGCGTCACTGCGTCTAATAAGATACGGTCTAATTATTGTCGATTGAGGCAAGAAACCGAATTAATCTCATTCATTTATACCAAAAGACGATGACTACAAGTTGAGATAAACTTAATGAGACAATATATGGCATCATAAGACATTGTCGCAGTGAATCTATACCTTAATCTGAGCTCAACACGATATACGATTGGCGCTTGAGGGACATATGGGTAGGGGGGCATATTCAGAACGCCTCGTCATTAAGTAAAGACTCGGATCTGAGTTTGTCCTTATTTAATTTATTTATTAGGCCAAACTCGGAAAATCCTATTATACTGAAGTCCGTTTCAAAACACTTAACGAACATTTCCTGTATATTGGGTATGTATCACTTAAAAGCCACGCAAGGAGTGGCGTTCAAAGTAATAAACAAAATGATTAACTGGGTGGGATAGTAAGAACAGTGGTCAATAGAAGGCTCAATTCCCGGCTCGCAATAAAATTTTAAATGCAATTTTTCGGTTACGCGTACTTGAACAAAATTAGTACTTGAAGCCGTCTCTCTCTAGATCTATGTGCTCCATTTTACGCCACATCATCGCTTCACATCAGGCGAGATAGTGGCCAAACATAGATCTGTTAAGCGTAAAAAAGAAGCTGAATTATTACTGACTTACAGACCTCATTAATAGCAACCTTGTTGGTTCTAATATCAGTACTTTAAAAGGCCGATACCAATTATGCGAAAAATTACATCAAACAAAACCGCATTTTACATCAGCTTTTTCTGGTAAAGTACAGCCTCTATCGAAATTTGACTACTCAAATGAAAAAAAAATTACGACAAGACCGCCTTGAGTACTTTAGTTTTAAAACATTTTTAACCGACTTCAAAAAAGGAGGAGGTTCGCTATTCGGATGTTTTTTTTTTAATTTTTTTTGTTTATAACCTCAGAACTCCGTCATTTATGAACCGATTTGGAAAATTCTTTTTGTGTCGGGTTCAGTATAGCTACGAAGTGGTCCCATATAATTTTCATCGATATGTGACCTTGGACTTCGAAGATACATTGAAGTCGGTTTTTGTTTTTTTCTAAAAATTAATTATTCTGTAGATTGTTTTCTATTTTATAAATCTATCACATTCACCAATTTATATTTGTATTATGTACTACATTGACTTCTTTTATATTGTTCAGAGTTTACACCAATGAAATACGAGCATTGCGTCTATTTCGGAAACTTCGCCTACGTCCACGGTTTTAAATACGAAGACCTTGACTACAATGAAGACCATATCGTTGTCAAGCACAGTAAAAAGAATCCAGACTTCGTAGACTGGAACAATTGAAAGAAAATATATTCGAATTGTAGCGACGACATTATTTTGTAAATTCTTACTTCTATTTACAATTTCAATAAGTAATATACTTATAAAACACTTACATTTAATAATTATTTTTAGATATTTCTATTTCTTAGTCTTATCTGAGAAACAGAATAGTGTTTTTTATGCCAGTAAAATGAATAAATGGTTATAAGATGAATTTAGAGCCACGGGGCGATTGCAGTCAAATGTATTTTAAATAATATTTTTAGCTATAACAAATCTACACCAAAACACTTATTACCGCGTTTGGTCGCCGCTGTGCGCTGTCGTTTAAGTTTATAGAATTTAGGCCACCTGTGATCGATCTGGCGCAGTTGTAACTTTACTTCGTCGAACTAGATGGCGCGGCGTTGCGGTAGTGTGAGAAAGGCCTGAGCAAAATCTAATATATAAAATTCTCGTGTCACAGTTTTCGTTGCCATACTCCTCCGAAACGGCTTGACCGATTTTGATGAAATTTTTTGTGCTTATTCGGTATCTATGAGAATCGGCCAACATCTATTTTTCATCCCCCTAAACGTTAGGGGTAGTCCACCCCTAAATTTTTTTTTTTATTTATATGGCAAAACAACGTTTGCCGGGTCAGCTAGTAAAATATAATATTGGTGTACCAAAATCTAATGGCAAATGAAAAAAGAAAAATGAATAATATTTGAACTGGCAAATGCACAAGAGTATGATGCCAAATACTGGATAGAGGAAAAAATATAAAAAAATTGTAGATGTTTTAGTCGCTACATTAAATACTCTTTGCATTGTGTCTATGCTTGGAATGTGATATCTTGTGTCTATCTGTCTGATGTCTTTCTCTTATAATCTCATAATTCTCTGTGTTATTTATATGTTGAATAAAGCATAATAGTTAGTGTAAATGTTATTTCATAACATTTTATTCAAAATAATTAATGAAAAACATATTCTGCGAAATAAGTGCTTCCTATCGCTAGTTATCATGGAAAAGTATCTTCGACCAATTATTCTCGACTTGGATCCAGCATCGCCAACAGCGGCTCAAGAATGGAGCGATTGGTTTCTCACTTTCAAATACTTTATAACTGCTGCTAAAGGTGGCGATAAAAGAAATACAGCTGCAGCTGCTTATCAATCACATATCACCAAAGGTACATATATAAGTGACTACAAGCAATATGAGCTAACCATAGACCTCCTCAATAAAATGTTCAAACCAAAGAATGAAATTTTGGCTCGCCACGTTCATGACTTTGTTGTTCACGTGTGACCGTGAACAACAAAGTCATGAAGATGTGCTCCAATACTTGCAGCAACTAAAATTACTGAGCAAAGGCTGGCAATTCAAAGATGTCAACGCGGAGCGTAACAAGAATGACTTCATAAGAGCTGCTTTCATATCTGCCATAACATCTAATAAAATTCGTGAAAGACTGCTCGAAAATCTAAACTTAACCTTAGATGAAGCTTTCAACCAGGCGTTATCAATAGAGTTAGCAGAGTAATGCCCAAACATCGATGGATTGGTCATGGCTATACCAGAGACTTCTACTCACTTTACTAGACCTAAATCGGATAGAATTCAAAAACAGAATCCGTCGTACGAATTAAAAAAAAATTTCTTATCTGCGGAGGCAAAGTATCGCCGCGATAACTGTCCCGCATTAAACGAGATATGTCAGAACTGTCAAAAACGAGGTCACTATGCAATGCAAGAAAGTTGCATCCACACTCGAGCGTGCGCGAGGCAGTGCCAACAGTATCCTACAGATGATTGTCTCACGTCCAGATTGTCCCATCCAAAATCCTCATCCAAAACAAATGGATGAAGATTTTGATGGGACAAGTTTGACTAATTTTTAATATTATTTTTTTTGTATGACTTTTTTTATTTTAATCTTATTTTATTTAATTTTATAATATCTTGACATTTTATTTTATTGCATTGTATTAATTTTTTTATATTTCAATATTATTATAAATTGTGTGATATGGTTTTTGTGACTGAAATAAAATGAATTGAATTGAATTGAATGCATGATATATTAGAACAACACTCAAGACTAGAAATTTCTTTTGGTGGTCCTAGAAAACCTTTACCACAAATACCACCCGTTCTCTCATTTTCGAATTTAGCGACTGAATGTAAGCCGAGTGTAGTCAAGTTACGCAGATACAGTAATGATGGCCTGGAATTTATTGAAAATGAAATCAACTAACTGCTATCTGATGGAGTTATCTATGGAAATAGATCTCCGTGGCCAGCCCAGCCGGGCGATCATGTACCTTTTACAATAATTTCAATTTGAAACCCGTTTTGACGATGGTTTTGCGATCACGTAACCCGTTTGTTGCAATCAAACGTCAACGAAATGTCCATTGAAATTAAAATAAGTTTTGACAAGTTTACATCGATATGATAATTTCCTATACATAAAAAAATGATAAATAATAATACGATTTTTTATAATTTTCCGATAAAATTACGATTATGTAATTTGGTTTCAATCTACACGACAGAAACAATAGGGGATCAGACAGTAAACGCGAAAAAATCTAAAATGTAGTTAGAACGAATGTTCTTCGAACCAGAAAGATCATTCAATCAATATTTTTGTGAAATAATAACGATTTATATTTTTAAATCAATAAATGTAATTTAATATTTTGTTCTAATTAATCTTGTACAATACGTTTGGAAACATCTGCACGCCTGCAAAGGTAAAATAAGAGATCCTTTTTGACATTGATAACACCTGTACCATACCTTATTAAGTTATTAATAAATTATCATGATTATGATGACTATGATTAAGAAATAGTTATATTTGGTATAAATTACGTCAAACTTAATGGCGGCTGACAGGCGCACCACGTGACCGACGCAGTTACAAAACTGAATCTGCGCAGATCACGTGATGCGCCAGTCAGCCGCCATTAAGTTTGGCGCGAGTTATACACGTGCTACGTGACAGCCATGTGGCTGAGCCGCTTGTAGTCGATCTTGTCGAGCTGCACGAGCGGCCGCAGCTGGTCCGCGAACGCGCGCATGTCCTCCGCAATGGCGTCCTGCCCCTGAGGCGCTAGCACCTGCAACGTATACATTCACATCACTCAATATAGAGAGAGAGGTAAGATGTCCCGAGTGAATCGGTATCTTCTAGGCAAGCATGATTCATCGTCCACCGCGTCGTCACTTTCCATCAGGTGAGACTGCGGTCAAATGCTAGCCTATCAGGTAATAAAAAAAAACACGAAAGCTACAGAGGAAGAGGAACATTTTTTTTTATTGTGAATTGGCTTGCGTTTGACCACTATGACACCTGATGGTAAGCAATGATGCAGTCGACGATCTAGCACGCTTGCCAAGATAGTACCTGTTCACTCGAGACTTGAAGATTGCTAGATTGTAGCTATCGGGAAAGACTGACAGAGAGTTCCATTCGTTAGCAGTGCGCAGGAGGAATATCCACTATGAAACGGTGGCGTGTTGCCGTATCATGTAGTCCGGTGATGAAACGGGGATTACTCTTAATTCTAGGAGTACAATTTGGCAATAAATAATAATTTCTTTCCATTTTCTTTCTTTCTTTCATACATAAAACCTAGTAGGTACTAGTAATTCTAGTAATATTATCCTGAAGCACTCGTAGCGCAGCTCGCTTAGCCGTTCGTAACAGATCTGCTAGGTTAATCAACGTTCGCAGCGGTCACAACTAGGTTGGGTGAACGTGTGTGTAGTATTTACATGAGGGAACCTACTCTGAGTTGCTTTCGTTCGTTAGTGCGGACTTTTATGCCTGTTGCATAGCGCTGTCCCTTTCGAACGGAGTCGCTTTGGAACGGAGGCAGTTTATTAATTCTTTAGTAGTCTGTAATATAGGCTTGTACCTTTAATTATCCTGTGCCATAGGTACATTGTACTTAGGTTGCAATGCATGGCAAAGTTTGAACATAATATAAAACAATATGGAGCTATTTATCACACTCTAGTATTTTTATAACCCTGGGAATATCCAAAATTTTGCACTGCTCTGTATTTTTTCTTTTTATGAAACTGAGAGATGAGACGAGCAAGTCATTCACCTGATGGTAAGCGCCACGCCTTTCCATAACAATTGCAACACCACCCAGAACTTTTAATACCATAGAAAGCACTGCGTAGCACTGCATTGCGCTCATCACCCCCAGACATCAGATAGGCCTAGAAACATGAACATTCAAGAGTTGAGTTTCAAGTATACTCACAGATAGTTCTACAAGATAGCTCTGAGATATCGGCTCTGGGGGCATTGAACTCTGCGATATCTTGAACACTTTGGCTACAGTAATCTTCATGCGCCCTTTTCTGAACATGTACCCTGAAAACATATGTTGAAAATGTTTATTTTAAAACTAAGAACGGCAAAGCACATTATTTTGAAATTAATATTACACACAGAATATTGTCTTCATGCAGTTACACTAGAACCTAATAGCTGTGCTAATAGGGTAACATTGGTCCTCAAACAGAAATAGGTACCTTATAAGAGTTATAAGTGCTTAACTTACCTTGCAATAATATTAAGCTTTCACACTTTAATTTTCTTTAATTTTTTTATGCCAAATTTTTACCCATCACCCTTTCACAATTAGAAACAATACTGATGCAGTTTACTATTGTTATCTTGGAACTTGGTCCATTAAAGACTTTGGATTGGTATTGTGTCTACTAAAATATATAACCTTTCACACACATCTGAGACAAGCACAACAATAAAATTATTTTTAATAAAACGCATAACTTAAAACACAAACAGGCGTTTAAACAAGTCATGAGTTAGGACAGCACAGTTAAATTGAAAGATAAAATATTACGTCATGCAATGTTTTTTGTTTATGAATCAGTCAATATTGGGAATTGAACCAAGAAATTCTTTTGTTGAGGTCTCGATAGTTCAGCGCTGTTGCAAGTGCCATGTTTACAGTGTAACTACTGCTAATATTGACTATAGGGTTAGTGACCATGCCAGTTAAAAAACTTGTATTTATTTACTTTTAAGTCGTCTCTGAAACAGATGCTGTCCATCCAATTAACCCCAGTCAAAACATTCTAAATTAACTTCACCACAAATAACCCTTTGAAATCCGAGCCACTGTTACTGTCTGTTTGCAAAATCTATTTCACAATGCTGATAGATGACCCAGCATAGAATTAAATGATAAATACCTTTCACGCTATATTCAAATTCGATTCTACAGCCCAATTCGGTGAGGAACTCTATAAGCATTCCATTGCAGGCGATGTCAAGACTGGAGCGCACCACAGTGGGCCTGGTCTTGTCTCCCAGATCCGGCTGGCCGATGTATCGTAGTTGGAATGGCATGTCGCGGGCGTCGAGAGCCTTGCGCACGCGCAGCATTAGTGGGGCGGCCTGAAACAGTTAAATTAATACAAAATCTCTAAAAAATGCCCCTCAGTTTCTTGCCGTATCTTCTGAGTAGTGGTTCTTTTTCCGATACGATGGTAGAGTTATTATGATAATTTGACGTTCTTATGTGCGTCTGTGATGCCAAATACGAATAAAGAGATTTTGACTTTCAAAGTCAAAGTCAAATATAATTTATTAAATAGGCACAAAAGTGCACTTTTAAAGGTCATAACACATGATACAAATTAAATATGTTAAAATTTTTAACTTATGTTAACATGACTTTGAAAAAAACGTAAGTATGTTTACCCATTTCTTTCCTATACTCAAATTGAAGTCTGCGTGCTGAAAAGAAATGCGAAAACTGACTCTACCAGTGCTTCGGAAATACGCCCGTAGATAGCACCAAAAAACATTGCGGGGATGTCTATTTTCAGATCTTTTAAAATGTCTCGAAAATAACAATGAACAATTACATATAAACTAGAATTAACAGAATGTCAAACAAGAAGTGCAAGTGAGATGTCCCATAGTCATAGTATTAGTAACAAAAATGTGTACATAAAACATATAAGAATAGAATAAAGATAATTAGGTATGACAGTAGCAGTTAGGAGTGACTAGACCAGACCAATCCCCGCAAGCAGCACCCTTTCACGAGTATGACTTGTGGACCAGCCATCTTACAGACCTCAGCCTTTGATATTATAGACGATTTATGATACGAAAGCACTACAACCAATAAATTTAGGGGCTTGATAAGAACACACTCATCCTCTCCTATATCTACAGAATTTATATATTGTATTGTTTTGTACTAGATAATTATTGTAAAAAACAAATACCAGTAAATATTGTAACATTTGTTCTACTGAGGCCACGTTCAGAAATGGGTAAATGTTCACGAGTGAATACTTGTCAGTTAATCTCAGTGATATGCCAAGTTAAAAATTAACTAACGCCTTTCTGAACGGGCATCGAGTAATACAATAAGCCAGCCAATCAAAACCAATCATTTTCAAGACCGAGATTTCCCGCGCTTTTGTTTATCAGATTTAACTGCGTTATTTTGGCTAATATCGGAATTTTACCTTATATTTTGCTTCAAATACACGAATCGCTTATTTTATTTGTATGTACAAAAAATCAATGCAAAAATATTGCAAAATGTAAAGGAAAATGACAACTGACAACTATTACCTGATAGGTGAGAATCGTAACCCGCTTTTACATCGGTGAATATTTTCACCTGTCAGGTGAACTTTTACTCTCCCTAATTGGTTTTCTGAACGGCGTTAGGGTAATAATTACATTAACTGGGTGATTTCTGAACGCGGCCTGAGTGTTGTACCTAATTAGGTTTTCCATGACTTCATCCACATATTCCACAGAAAAACAAAGGAGCCCATAGTCGTCTTCTTTCTACAACCAATAGAGCAAGATCTCCCCAGTATATAATTTGAAGGGGTCACCGCTGTTTCTCTGTTGTTACTCAGCATGGAGTCAAACCCATCCAGTAGTTTTTGAGTTTAAAGGTGACGAGACATAGAGATAATAATTCAAATATCTATATTGTTAATTACAGTGACCTTTATATTATTTATATTAAACTTAGGCCACATCATCGCTTCACATCAGGCGAGATAGTGGCCAAACATGGATCTATTAAGTGTAAAAAAAAAAAACTCTTTATTTCAGGCAATATTAAGTTAATTAAAATTAACACAGGGCCCATAGAATATATTATTATACACCTTACAGCTTACTATACACCTTACAGACTACATACAAAAATAAACATAAAATTTAATAAACCATACACACTACTTCAAAGGGTTCAAATATTTCACTATTTCCCTGTATCTCCAGTATACTATGCCTACAGGCCAGAAGTCATAATTCAGGAACAATATAAACTATCTCAGTTTGGCCAAAATATCTTAAATGTTCTAGACATGGCTCAGGTGGTAATTTATAATAGTTTATTATACATAATATATTATAATATTATATTTATTATATTATATTATAATAATTATAATAATTAAATAATAATATATTATAATTTATTATATTATATTATAATATGTCAAGCAGTCACACCAAACAAAGAAAATGTTCAAGTTAAACAGTAATAGTTTCACCTGTTGATTTGGATCTCGCAAGCTAAAGCATACTTCTTGGTCATCAAAAGTTTCTGGGCCCGCATCAACATTATCACACAAGCCTCGCAGACGGTGCAGAAGCACTTCAACGGCAGAGTCTAGCACGGAGCCCTGGAAAAGAGAGTATGTAATACAGTACATTTTCTCATTTATCTTATTAAGAATGTGACACATTAAATATTTGTTATATACCTAGTCTACTTTATCAGTTATCAGCTGGGTTAACTCAGCTTAAAGGCCTAGGTATAATGTACTATCATTGAAATGAAATAATAATTAAAAAAAAAGAACAGTAAAACCTTATTAGTAGTGTAACAATTGGTGGTATTATCGCTGAAAGCGATCTCTTCAGGACAACCGTGCAGGAAGAGGAATAACGTAAAAATAACTGGACTGTGGTATAATTGTTGTGTTACCTCTTGAAAATTACTCAAGATTTAATAGGTTTTTCATCCTTTCAAACCAAAAATGGACATTGCGATGAATTCAGTTCTTGATACAAAAACAATCGCATATGCTTGGCTTACCTGAAGAAGGTATTCTTGATTCGGAATAATATTCGCTTTCAGTGCTTGTGACAAGCTATCGGTAGCCGTGATAGGGGCTGCATTAGCAGCAGACATCTTCAAATGTCTTGAAGTTTAACTCTTCAAATTAGATTACAATTAGAAAAATATTCTTTTTATTAGAATAACCGTAATAATGAAGATAAACCATGTAATTTGAATTTGAACCCGTTTATCTTACCTACTTCATTTTAACTTGAAATTGAAAACAACATAGCAATGTTGCCGGCAGTCAAATAAGAAAAAGTCCGAAATCGAAACAAAACTTGAAAACGAAATGAAAAAAGGAGAGTTATGATTTTAGCAGCGTATGTCTATAACCGCACGAAATTGGCCGTTTACAACTATATAAGGTATCGTTAGATTCGTATCAGCTAACCGCAACTCATTTATAGTCTCATATTAAAAATTATTTTATTAACAAAAACTTACGGTTTGATTTCATGGGTTACTTTGAGAGAATCATACCTTATAGGAAATAGGGTCGATTAAGCCCATATTGTTTTTACTTACTACATTATTTCTTATTTTTTCGAAATATACCCGAAGTTTTTTAAGAATTCTTCACTGCAAAGGAAATTGGTACCTACCATGAAGGTCCCAAAATTTTGCCACACTAAATACCTGTATAATCAAGTATCAAATTATATAAATTCACGCAGCAACTTCATTTTTTGTGAATAAAACTGAAGTTACTACAGGGTACTCTGATACCTACTCTGATCTGGTCCTATACTCTGATTTTTTTACCTAGGCCAAAAAGGTAAACAAAGAAATGTCACTGTCAAAGTGACAGGCCAGGGAAGAAAAACCTGTTTTTCTCTGGATCAATAGTACTAATACGCCGCCCATGACTTCACTTATGCGGATTATTTATTTCACTACTGCTAGAGTGCTACTACGCTACACTTCGTTTGTCCTTTATAAGAACCTACCTTCCTAAAAAGGCAGCGGCAAGACCGCAGACATGGGTGGATATGTTGAATAAAATACCTTATAAACATTTATATATTCATGTTTTATTGTCAATTTTAACAGGTATGAAAATAGTTACAAAGCAATCCACAATCCACAGCAACTACTTAGAAAAAGCTATATGATGGTGAATGATAAGTCAACTGTTCAGATATGTTTGTATTAAATCTGAAAATTATCATATAATAACTGTTTGTTGAAGTTTCAGACATATCTGAAGAGCTGTATTCAGATTCGGAATCTGATTGATTAATATTTATGACGAATCTATCTGTTATGTTATCTATAATGTGGTTGAGTGGTTGACTTTTTCTGTTGCACTCATAGACTTTTTAGGCCATGTTTTGGGCGGCGGCGGCGACAGCTGGCCTGCTGCCATAGGCCCTGAGGCCGATGAACTTGCCACCAGCAGAGGTTCCATTGAAGCAACGAACCAACAAAAACAAAAATGAAACGGTAACGGCACAAACAATAAACTTAATAAATAATACCTAACTAGTAACAACTAACAACCAACGAACAAATTTCACACGCGCAGGGAGAGGAGAGACATTCAAATCCGGCAATAAACGAAAAACGAATGTACGGCCATTACGGCTTTTAAAATGGCGAGATCTGTTGTTTAATATTATTTTCTAATCTTTCATTGTTGAAAAAATACCGAAATGTTTCATACCCCTATGCTGTGACCAGTGTCACAAAATATTTTATACCACAAAATATTTAAATTTTAATAACCTTGTGCCAAGTAAAAGCTAATAAAAATTACTACCTCAAAATCATTTCTATTAAATAACCCTATAGATTTTAACAAGAATAATAACTTGTCGTGTGCTTTTAGCAAAATTTAGTAAACTGTTACTTATAAGGTATTTTTTTGTATGGGTATCTCCTTTGTTAACATTTTTGGCTTAGGCAAAAAATCATAGTATAGTTAAGGGGTCATGATCTATATTAGTGATCATTGGATGTATTTATTTATTTACTTCACTATGAAATAAGCGGAGTCCCGTACGTACAATACGCACAAGATAGAAAAATAAATATTCATTTTTTATAAGCGATTATCGCAAAATTACCCGGTAGCCATAGAAAACCCGCTCATGGGCAAAATTACCCGAAATCGGGTAATTTTATCCGCACCGGCAACACTGCAAAGTTGCAGAAATTACCCGATTTCGGGTAATTTTGCCCATGATTCTCTATGTTTGATTGAAAACCAAAGAGGATATAATACTTAGAGTATACATAACATGGTACCTATACAGCGTATGTTTCTAAGTGGGAACAGTATGCACGGGTGAGAACATAGCATCGACAACGTCCTGTCCACAAGTGCTAGTACCTTAGAGTATATATAACTTGGTATATATACTCTAAGGTACTAGCATATTATTGGCAGTGCTAATCTCTTGACTAAGATTCAATCCCAGGAGTCTTGTATCTAACAGAATTTGAATGAAAAGATACCTACTATGGAAAAGAAATTAAAGTAAACGCTAGAAAATGTAATAAGTTCTTTAATTTTTACCCTAATATTTTATAATTTCTAACACGCGCATATCGTACTTGTCGCCCAATACGCAGCGTAGGCAAGTAAGCTATAGCTAGCTATTTTGATAGATATGTGGCAAATAGTGATGGGCAATGACACGGTATTGTTGTGTATAAAAAAAGGTGTAAATAGTTACTCATATTGTGTGGTGTAAAATCATGTCGTAAGGTTTCCACCCTAAGAGTGTTGTCGGCTTGTTGCGTAGGTATACTGAACCCACGGGCTGCCCGAGTAAGAAGCGGACATTAAGCTCTAAAAAGAGTTATTGTAACTTCCCATGTGCTTTGAGCAAACTTGCGAGCCAGCATATTGCTTCTCACCGCCAACGCCCTTTTCTTCTTCTTACATCTAGATCCTAAGTTGAACAAGCTTGGAGACGTTAACCTTGTCATGTCGTACTCCACATTAGAATGTCGAGCTCGACGCGACCGACGAGTATAAGTTAGAACTTATAATCGTCAGTCGCGTCGCGCTCGCTTTGCTCAGGAACTCCTCACGAATTTCTAGCTTAGCGTTTTTTATATACACTCTAATAGCGAGTCAGACCACGATGGAGTAGTGAGGCGATTGATTCTGAGCAAACGAAAGTTGTTTTAGTTAATATTTATACATTTCTTATTACCATTTAGGACGATTTAGGATGCATGCAATGCCTAGGAAATACTTATATACGTTTTCTAGGAAATGTAAGTAACTTTTACAAATTCTTTTACGGCATTGTATACCTACGTTTCCTAGGAACTGTATAAAATTCCTAGGATTCATACATTTCTGGCAACCATATAGGTACCAGTTTGGATTAGAAAGAGTCAACATGAGGATATATTTTATTCAAATATAGTCATGGCAGTCTAATGACGCAGCTTTACGTTTGCATCAATCACCTATGGATTAGGATTAATTGCATCAAACACGGAATGTTTAAATTACTTTAAATACTTAATAACTTCGACGAAATAACCATTGAGCATAAACACAGAAGACTTAATAGTACCTATCAAGTTAATAATAATAGTTGCAATAACATCATCGAGAACCGTCTCTAGACAAACTTAACATAGGTTTAAAGACACTAGGTACTAGTAAAATATTGGCTTTCAGTACTTCTATAAATAAGTCCGCGAATCTAGCTGTTATAGTTTTACCCTCTATAGCATGTGGTAGACTACAAGTAGTAAGGGTCTGTTCTTTTTTTCTTGTTTTAGGATGGCTCGCAAAAGTCTCCTTCATAAAATCATTGTCTGTTTTGCACTTCAGGATGATTGTGCGAGTGAAGATGGCCTGGATTTTGGTAATGACACCCTCGTCGACCTCAAGTTTGACCCTGAGCTTGGAGAGCTAGCTGAGAAAACTTTGATGATAGATGTCATTGATCTCGAGGCTACAATAGAAAATGTAGAAGATGATCTGATATTTCTTCTGACCTAGAACCACTCCATTCGTTTTCAAGCGCTGCAGACCCTCCAGTTCACACAGAGAAACGACGAAAACCCGAAAAACTAAACTTGCTCTGGAAAAAGAAGAATCTTGAGCTGAATGCATAGCAGCTGACATTCAGTGGCAACAAATCACTAGATTCCAATACCTTAGACCTTGAAAGCCCTATCCAGTACTTACTCTACCTGTTTTGACCAGAATTCAGTAAAAGAATATCGGACGAGACCATCCTTTATCTTGTACAGAGGGACCTGATCATGAAGAAGGAACGACATTCAGAAGAATTATGTAGCCAGCGTCAATAGCATCTACATGTCAACAGTACCTTGAAAGAATCATACAATTATTACCCTTGGCTTCTACATTTGCTGGCCAAAAACCTGAAACTGAAGTCCAGAGATATGACAAAAAGAACTCATGCTAAATTTACATCAACAATCTAACATGATTGGCGAGTATAATCGTGTCCTGGGTGGCGTCGACCTTATCGGTAGCATTATGGGCATATATAAGATTATACTGCGAAGCAAACGTTGGCACATGGTCTTGTTCTACCATTACATGGACCTCACGAAGGCTAACACATGGCTGTTTTCCAAAGGGTGTTCAAATACAAAAATCTTTTCCAGAAGACCAAATCACGGCTTCAGCAGATTTCGATCTGGAGGTTGGAGAGACTTTATGTATTATGGGCAGGACATCTAGTTGTTCGAACCGGTGATCTTTGGAGGGTCAGATCCTATCAAAGAAACCCAGAGATCCTGCTCAGCATGTGCCTCTGCAGGCACTTCGTCAAGACCAGATTGGAACCTGGCCGCAATGGGCTGATATAAAAATGTTGTACCATGGTTTCCAAAATTCATTGGACTTACTCCATCACTGTTTGAGAAGTATGGCGTGGCCAAACAACTTTCGTAAACCTCATGTACAATGAGCCAATTTCTTTTGCCAATATTGCTCATTGTTACCTGTAAGCTATACTCCCTATTTTTACACTTTTCTCATAAATAATAGAATAAATGAAAATTTTAAGAAATACGTGTTTTTTAATTTTTCAAAACCTGTTTAAATCTGTAAAAATAATTATATCCAAGTTTTTGAGTTATATAGGGTTAAGTTACAATAAAGGTTATTAGGTTAAAAGGAAAAGGGAAATTATGAGGTGATGTTTAGCCTAAACATCACCACCTAAACTGTTTAGGTGTACCTGTTAGGTACAACCAGGGACATGGAGGCCATGCCCGGGGCGCCATCACCACCACAGGCTTTCGTGGCTTGCGCCGCCGCCCCTCGTACTTAGAATCTTTCAACGTGCCTTTTTCGAAAGCATTAGGCTTCAGATTAAAAAATGTTAGCTGTTTTTTTTAATTATTGGGCAACATACCTGATATACCTGGACATACCTGGGCGCCAAATAGCATCTTGCTTTGCATGCCACAAAACATGAAATCGCATAGCAGGCAAGGCGCAGGTCGGTAATAAGCCGGTAAGACCGTGTCCCCATTAGGCTCACGGTGAGCGGCTAACTGTTTGCCTCTAGTTCGCCTTCCTATATATTTTAAATGGAATGTGCATAGCTACTGCGCGTACTGTACACAGATTGCGGCGTTTTGCTACCCGATTTATTCAGTGAGCGGCTGAGTCGCAGCGAACGATGCTCGCGGTTGGCGGCTCAGTTTAGCGGCGCGCTGACGTTACGCGATCAGTTGGAAAGGGACTACCGAAGCGCGTATTTATCTTCATTTAATACCTCCAAAACAGCTATCACTTCAAGAGTATACATGGCGTCAAACACAACCACTCCTCTCAGAACACTGATATATCGTGCCTTCCCTCCCAAGAGTTTGCAAGCGCTTCGCGGCTAATACTACAGTTCGCAGCTCACTCGACATTGAGATAACGACCGATATGCCGGTCAGAGCCAGTCTGCAGACAGTTAACCGCTCACCATGAGCCTAATGATGACACGGCCTAACGCGGTAAACGCTACGAGTGAGTGTCTACCGTTCCAGTTCGTAGAGGCGATGTAGAGTAAACATTTTGATGCAAAGGGTTGACTGCTGTGCTTTCTGTACTATCACATAATACGGTTTATAATTATCGCTGTAACTTTAGTCGCGGGTATCAGCTAGTATGGTATGGTATAACCGTAGTAGGTATAAAGAATTATTTTATATATATCAAATTTTGAAGGCCATGTTTATTTAAATAAATCTGTGGGGGACTGTAGATGATGTTGATGATGTGGACTGTATTGGGTGACTAGGTTCTTCCCCACGTGGTACTGGGATTGTCGCGGTCGGGGTGAGTAGGTAAAAAGAAAACTTTTTGAATACGACGGCTATTCTGCGGGTAGAGTTTCAATCCGAGGCTTGAAGAGAGAAGAGGCTTCCTAGTATTGCTTACTTGAGGGTCTGAGGTCGAGTACGAACTAGCTGCCGACCAGTCGTATCTATAACCTAAAGTTAGGTCCTGCAACTAGCGTATGTCAGGGTAAGCACTTTTTAGCGACTGACCAATCACAGCTATTGTGCGACAAGGACAATTTGAAAGAACGGAACATAAATACTGAATAATTCCTGCGTTGTGATTGGTCAGTGCTCTCTCAGATTATTTCCTAACGGTCATTGATTTTCACTATGTGCTTTACCTATTTTCATCTATTTTTCCTAATTTCCTTTAATATTCATTTAAATATCTATGTGCCTCTGTTTCGTATACTTTTCCCTACCTAATTAGCCTCGGAGGGAACCAAAACACCACAGGACAAAGCTTTTATTTAGCAAACTTATACTATTACATTTCAGTGTACATAAAACTTATATACGTTCTTATCAATATTACCTAACCCCTTATCAGTCAGGTCTTATCTTATGTACCAACACGTTTTACATATTAACCGTATAATATATTATTATTTACGATTTACTTATTTACGATACAGATTTATAACAATTGAACAAGTATTTCACGAAATATAACTCAAAATATACGACACTGATAACAAAATATTAACTTATAAATTTCAACTTACCAAACGTAACGTAATCAATGAACTGATAAGAAACTACACTTATTTTAATATCACTTTGTGCATAATAAAAACGTCTCTTACACCACGCATTTCACTGTACTGTAATTTATATTGCGGCCGTCCTGAACAAAATCATAATTACTTAACTTATAACCTTGAATCAAGACCATGGACCAAATATATAAGTATATTTATATACTTACTTGTATGTTTGGTTATACTTACTTCCTAGTCTGTAATCAAGATTATAACCACAGAATAGGTATTTAATAGATGATGTAGTAGTGTTTTTCTCTATGCTGCAATACAAAGCGGGGCCGTTTTTTCCAAACGAATTGTTTTTCATTAGCAGTTAGCAATAGCATAGAGGAACAATTAATTACTCTTCGAGTAAACAACCAAATATTAGATGTTTTTTACCTCTTTGTGAATTTGGCTCGCACGTTGTGCATTTGCCAGCGTCTTGTAATATTAGATGTTAGATGTTGCTTCATAATTAGAGTTTATAGACAACTGACCATTTAAAAAATCCCTAATATTAAATTATATTATGTAGACATTTAATAATTTAATATTAAAATTATATTATGTAGACATTTTATTTTTCCTGTGAGTATTGTATTGTGTGTGTATTGTTAGTTTTGATAATTTTTGAATGGTAGTTAATAATAAGATTTATATAATTAAGTATAAGTATAATGAAGTATTAATAATGATACGTTACAAATTATATACTAACGTAATTATAAGTACCTTATTAACCACATATGCATCTTACCTAAGTCTGAATTAAAAGATTTTATTATTATTATAGAAAAGGTATAAATCATTTTTTATTTTATATTTCATAAATTAAATTTAATCTTTAATCGGTTTTCTTCCTTTCTCTGAACAAAAGCGGCAGACCCCCTTTGATTGTTTGGATCATGATTGGCTTGGTATCGACAATTGGGTGCCTCAGTGATGCGGGGGCGGGCTCCACTGTGAAGCTCCGCAGGACTGCAGCGAGGCCGGCCAGAGACTGCATCAGACCCAGACGTTCACCTGGAATAACATACTATCTAGGTTTACTCCAACGGGTAGTGGATAGGACAATTTGGGCTGTCTATAGGCTTATTTTATAGTCAATTTCCGAAAGATGAGCTGCCGTAGAATATTTTTTTTTACGCTTAATAGATCTATGTTTGGCCACTATCTCGCCTGATGTGAAGCGATGATGTGGTCTAAGATGGAGCACATAGATCTAGAGAGAGACGACAATTGAGCGGCTGCTCAGACCCGTCTCCCCAATGGTCAATCCCGAAACACGACTAGGTCGTTTGACGGCATGACTTTGTTCGGTTAGTGGTATTACAACCTCGGCCAGAGCCTATCTACTCCAAAGCGCGTAAGCGGGTTTCATCACGATGTTTTCCTTCACCGTTTTAGAGCGAGCGTGCAAAATCTGCACTTAACTATAAGTCATTGCTACAGCGCCGAGTCGGGATTCGAACCCAGGTGGGTCGGGTCGAAAGGCGCACGAGTTCCCGCGGAGCCATACTCGCTCTAAATGTAGGTACTTACTAGGTATAATGTAAGTAGGTACATTATGTACCTAAATGTTTCGTTATTTGTCTGTACACGTAGTGTTTTATGATTGATAAGAGGAGTTAAATTCTTCTTCCTCAGCCCTAATCTAATCCACTAAGTACTTACCTACATAACAATGTCATGCTTACCGATACAAGCTCGTGGTCCCTCTCCAAAAGGCAAATAAGTAAACTTATATAAGGCATCTCCATTTTGAGGGTCAAATCTTTCCGGTCGGAACTCTTTGGGGTTCCTAAAGTATTTGGCATCAGTTTGCAAAGCCTGCAGTGGAATCAGAACCTTGACGCCTTCTTCTATTGTTAAGTGGAAATCTGGGACTTTGTACTTGCGAGCACATTCTCTTATCAAGAAACCAACCGACGGAAACATTCGCATACTTTCCTTGAAAGCCCATTGCAAGTAATGCATTTGTTTGATGGCGTCATAACACAGCGTATTGTCATATTTAGAAAGAACTCGATCAATTTCTTCTTGGACCTTTATTTGAGTATCGGGGTGGTAGGCGAGCTGATGAAGAGTGTAACTAGTTGTAGAAGACGAGGTCTCGAACCCAGCAATGAAAAAAACAAACATTTGTGCAGCCATCAGATCGTCAGTCATTTCCAAAGTTGCTTTTTCTGGAGTTCCGTCTGGTTTAAATTTCACCATCGAGTCGCCTACAATAGTTCCTTTCTTGTTGCACTCCAGCAGTAAGTCCACAAAGTCATTCCTGCCTGAAGGCTCATGATTTCTCTGCTTTAAAATAGATTGTACTAGCGGTAAAATATCACCTTCTATTCTACCTGTAATTTTTATGTTTTTAAAAATTTCTGGAAATAGTTGCTTCAAAAAAAACTTAATTCCATCTTTAAATTCGATATTGAAAATCTTTACTCCAAGTTTTCTAAATGCCGAGTCTTCGTCGGTCAGTGAATCCACATCCAATCCAAAGACGCAAGCTCCGATGAAGTCCGTAGTGAATCGCGCCATGAGGTCCCTCGCGTCGATGGGCGCTCCGGCCGCGGCCTGGATGCGCGCGTGGAGGCGCTCGGCACGTTCCACTATCAACGGGAACATCGCCTTCAGCTTGCCGCTCGTGAACGCCGGTGTCAGGCGCTGCCGCAACAGCTTCCACAAATCTCCGTCCGCGTTGAAAAGGTGACGCGCTAGAGGTTCTGGTGTATTACCAACAGGAATTACACCACGAAGGTAAAAATGACTGAAGTCAGTCACGAGGATGCGTTTGGCAATCTCAGGATCTCTTATAAGTAGTTGTGGTTTATTTGAGCGATAGAGCCCCACTACTTTCTCTTCGGGGTACTTCCGGTAAGCGTCTGTTGTCATTTGTGTTAAACTTTTTTGCAGTAGGTAGATTTTGAGATTATTTCCAAAGATGGGTAGAGGTCTGTCATGTTTAATACCTCTCTTATTCCAGTAATCGAAGTTCCTCGTAAAGTACAAGTATAAGATAGTCAGGAACAACGACACAAGCACAACAAAAAACATTGTAATTTTAGGCGTCACTATATTCTGACTAGGTATGATACGATTTGAACAAAATCAACTTGGCTCACAATACGATAAACACACAAAAAAATAAGAACCTATAGGTATCTTGAAACGGTTGTCCAATAGACTTCTGTTCTGTTCTGATGCAGTTAGATGAAAACAATATTATTATCAGGGAGGTAGTCGGCACTCACATAGATAATACCACTTTATCTTTTTGTATACCAAGCGAGATTATATAACATGTTGGTTGGTATAGATAGAATAAAAGACAATAATTTGAGTGCGAGACCGAACTATGAAAACAAAGAGTTCAATGTTTCACGTTGGCAGATGAACCATACACTTGAGCGCGGACGCGTGTTCGCCAACTTTCATCATTTGACTATTGAGCTATTATTATAATAGCGCAATGGATTTGACTACCTTTATAAAATCTCACACAACTTGTTCAATTTTGCCAACTTTTGTAGGCATACGTAATATTAATCCGGTTTTGTAATTTATTACCTACAAACGAGTATATAATTATTCTTACTACTACTACTAGCTAGTATTATTATTTCATCTGTGGTTATAGTATAAATCAGTATTTACGCTGCAGAGATAATTATCTTTTGTTTGATTCAGTCCTAACAATGATATCTAAAATGTAAATATACCTACGTTGAAGTACTTAGTCGTCTCGATTACTCGCTCAATATAAATATTGTCGATCAATGTTAGATGAGAATAGTATATTTTATACTTACACAAGTACACATAAGTATAAAAATAATAACGCCTCACTTTTGCAATAAACATAAAATCATCAACAGGGGCAACAGGATAATGATGCAAGTATTAATTTTTTTCAGTAAAAGCTTTATTTTCATTGATATTTAGTTTATAAGTAGGTAGTTACTTAAAACAATACTCTATCATATACCTACTATAATAGGCACTTATTTCTATGTGCTTAATGTTAATTACTTAACTAGGCACAAATTAAAAAGTAGGTATATAGATTTATCAGATGTTAAAACTTACTCAAAATTGAAAGGTTTCGTAATTTAAAATGTGGGTTCATTTAATAAACGCCTCCTATTGAAGAGAAGAAACTGGTGACTCGAAAGTACACACGCAAGAATCCAGTAAACCTTAAAAAATCATAGATCTTTTTTCCTTTCACGGAACGAGAGTGGCAAGCCATCTGCGATCTGTTGTACCATTGCCGGCGAGCGTCGGACGATGGGATGTCTCAGGGAGGTAGGCCCGGGCTCCACTGTGAAGTTAGACAACACTGCAGCAAGCCCCGCCAATGACTGCATCAGCCCTAGGCGTTCGCCTGAAATATAAAATTAAGCTGAATTTAGGTCGTGTACCTAAAAAAAGTCTGAAAAGTTCATATACAGCATATACCTAGTACCTACTGGATGAGTTTTTAGCAAGCATATGCCGGTATTAGTACTTAATTACGTAAGTACTACTTAATTTGTTCTTAGAAACACATCTAGTTTTTCAAACATAGACCTACCGTATTATTTAAAACTACATTTTCGTAAAATTCTGAACAAATGCGAAACTTTGTGAGGATGTACGCAAACACTACTGAACGAATTATGATTAAATTTGGCGTACAGATAGATACTTTACGTTCTGGAAAAGGACATAGGTATTATGATACTTTTATCCTGAAAATCACGGCTGTAACCGCGGGTCGCAATTAAAATTTCATATACCTACTTATATACGGTCTAAGTAATATTTATTCATAAAATATCAATTAAATATATTTGTGCAAATGAAAAATACCTATACTAAAAGATGAAACGAACTCACGATAAGATAGAATTTGATATTACCTAAATATGTACCTAGTTGAAGCATAGGAATAAATATATAATGTTATTAGTACCTACATTAATTGTTATTATTTATTCCTATGGTCAAGGCTCTAGCGATTTAACAAAGGTGAAATACCTACGTAGTATTACTAGTATCTATTAATACTTACCGATACACATTCGTGGCCCATCGCCGAATGGAAGATAAACGAATTTAGTTTTCTCAATGTTCAACTCTTCAGGACTAAATCTTTCCGGTCGGAACTGCTCCGGATTTTCAAAGTATTGGGGATCGTTTTGCATCGCCGCTACTGGAATTATTATCTTGATTCCTTCGTCTATAGTCAAGTCCAACTCGGGGATTTTGTATTTGTGCGCACATTCCCGTATCAAAAACCCAACTGAAGGGAACATTCGCATACTTTCCTTGAAAGCCCAATTCAAGTAATGCATTTCTTTGATGGCATCGTAACACAGCTTATTATCATATTTTAATAGAACTTTGTCAATTTCATCTTGAACCTTTTTCTGTTTGTCGGGATTGTAAGCAAGTTGATGCAGTGTGTAGCTGGTAGTCGAGGACGAGGTTTCAAAGCCGGCCGTGAAGAATACAAACATTTGTGCAGCTATAATATCTTCCGTTATTTCCAACGTGGCTTTCTCAGGAATACCGTTTGGTTTAAATCTTTCTATGGACTCGCCCACAATCGTCCCCTTCTCTTGGCATTCTAACAGTAAGTCTACAAAATCATGCCTTCCCGATGGCTTATAATTTCTTTGCGTAAGAACAGACCGAACTAATGTTAATACGTCTCCTTCCGCTCTTCCTGTAAACTTAACGTTTTTAAAGATTCTAGGAGCCATTGTTTTAAAAAGAAATTTCATTCCGTCCCAAAAATTTATATTCATTATTTTACGACCCAGTTTTCTAAATTCAGAATCGTCGTCAGTAAGGGCGTCCATGTCGAGTCCGTATCCGACAGCGCCAATGAAGTCCGTGGTGAACCGCGCCATGAGGTCTCTCGCGTCGATGGGCGCTCCAGCCGCGGCCTGGATGCGCGCGTGCAGGCGCTCGGCGCGCTCCACTATCAACGGGAACATCGCTTTCAGCTTGCCGCTCGAGAACGCCGGCGTCAGGCGCTGCCGTAACAGCTTCCACTTATCTCCATCGGCGTTGAAAAGATTATTTAAAAGAGGTTCAGCTGAATCGAAGGGAATAAAGCGTCGTAAATAAAAATAACTGAAGTCAGTTACAAGAACGCGCTTTATGATTTCAGGATCTCTTATCATCAGCTCCGGGCCGCTTCCGCGAAAGTATCCAACAACTGCTTCAGACGGGTATTTGGCGTAGACGTCTGACAAATGTTGTGTCCAGCTTCTCTTCAGAAAGTAAACTCTTCCATGATTGCCAATGATCGGCATGGGTTTGTCATGCTTTACCCCTTTATTTTTCCAGTAATTAAAATTTCTAGTACTGTATAAATACAGCGCTACTAACAAAACTCCTATAAAGATTAATGTGATCATTTTATTTTATTTTACCTACACCACTTGAGTTATAAAAATACAACTAAACGTAAACACTTTGATTAATAAGACAAAAACGCGTTAGATTAGTGCTAGTTTTTTAGTCTTGAGCAGGTTTTTTGTTGGTTTGTTTTATGTGGGACGGTGTAGTCATGGAAACTTTAGAAACAGAACTTGGGTAAATAAGTTGGAGCAGTCGGGCGCGAGGCGATGCGACCGGTTGGGGCGGTCGCTTTGCGTTTACTAAAGATTAGCTGAAGCGGTGAAGCCTAAGGATTATAGCACGATTGACAATGACTGACCATTCACCCACACCCAAGCCGTGACGCCGTCGCGGCGCACCCTAATTGTAGATATTATTAATTATTCTGTGGTATCGTATATGTATAATTAGATATTTTCATGCCCAGTCACAATGAATGGCAGAAATGTAGGTATTATACGAGTACCTATAACAATAAAGCTAAAGGTTCATCTACCACCTACGTATCAAATTAACTTTAGTGCACAGTCACGATTAGTGGCAGAAAATGTAAGGTTTATTATTGTATTCTGTCTGTTATTGACGATTTATACGATACGATGTCGATTTAAAAAAAATATAGACCTAAGTATATGGTCTATATTTTTTTTTGTTTCGCTTATAGAGGTAGGAGCTACTTCATACAACTAGTGGCGACTTAGATACCTCTACGTGGGCCCTAATTATTGGACCTTGAAATCGGAAAAAAATTACAAAGAAAGGAAGTTATCAACCATTGAGGTGTCATTCCTCAATGTTATCAACAGTCATTAAAACAGTAAAACTGTGGCCATACTACCTCTTCCTCTTTCTAAGTATGGTGACAACGCTTTAGGATAAAACGGACTATATTGCGACCACAGACTAGGTAGTACTGTACGAGTATAAGCACGAGCCACGTTTCTTCAGTCTTTATACCGCGGGCCTTTCTATTTGCAAGTTCAGGTTTATTGTGTTACCAGGTGTACTAATTGCTGCCCTACGACTTCATGCACGTGGGGTTTGGTTATATCGCGAACCCCTGGGAACTAAGACTTCAGTTTTAAATTGGGATGAAAATTATCCTATTTCCTACTTCTATTTGGTTGTTGGCTCAGATAAAATATCCAGGTTGCTGGTTTCCCCCGAAGTTTTCCGGGATACAAATTATCCAGTACAAGGACAGGGAAATCCTTTTCCAAGACCTCAAGTACCTAACTTAAAACATTACAAACCAACATTCTTCATTAATCTTAATCTGTGCGATGCCATCCTCGCCTGAGGAAAAAAAACTTGATCTGAGATTCTATATTTTTTTGTATGGACATAACCGTTCTTTTGATATTTTGATTTAACATCCAAGAATATAGGCATCTCACTAATTTTAGCACCTAAGTATATCAAATGCTAAGTATATAAAATAAAGGAGGAGGAGGTACTTCTGTACCTACTGTTTATTTTTTTGAGCATTACTTTATCTTTGTTTTTGAGATTGTTTTTACACGTAGACAGATAATAGGTATCGTCTACGCCATTGAGGAATGACACATACTGTGTCTACGTTTCTACGCATTGAGGTCTTACACTATAGAGGGATAATTACGAAGTTTTCCGACCTAAAAAAGGATAGCGCTATACAACAGGCTCTTATAAAGAACGAGGTACAACTATTATCATATTGTCTCTATCGCGTAACCCATTTTCTTGACATTGGTCATGCCGTGTTAAGTCAAAATAGTGTCCAGGCAGGGTCGGCTTGTGGTTTTTTAATGTTTGTTGTGTTATTTCTTATTATTTTCTTATGAATCTTTGTGCTTGTGTACTAGAAACAATTTTGAATTTAATTTTAAAGTTGTGAGAAAAACCAACCATGGGGAGACTCTTCTCTCCAGGCTTAACTCACGTAGCAGAGTATGGATGTAAAACTAAAGAATTATAAATACATTTTAAAACACAATTAAAATATTTTATTCACATGACAGTTAGTTATAAAGCAGAAACACGACACATCAAAAGATATATGAAAAACACCTTTTACTCTCTATTCAAATATCCTTCATTCTGTCATACCAGCCAGTCTGAAGGTAAACTATTGCAAACCTCTTTCTAACACTCCTCCTCAATCGTTTCCATCAGACTTCCTCTCTGATTCATGCTCCTCATTATCCTCTCTGACAGCCCCACAATCACTCACACGCAACGACACACACCCATCTCTCTTTGACAGAATTCGTGCTTTCCTTTCAAAACTGCCTTGGTAAGTACATCAGCAATCATGTTCTTTGTGTCTAAGTATTTTACTTTAATGACACCATTTTCCAAACATTCCCGAATAAAATGGTATCTCACATCGACATGTTTTGTTTGTTGATGATGTACCGGGTTCTGTGCAATTGCCATTGCTGGTTGACTGTCACTGTAAATGAGTATGGGTGACTCCTCCTTACCCGTAAGTTCTTTAAGGAACCGTTTCAAGAAAACTGCTTCCTTTGCAGCTTCGGACAGGCTAACATATTCAGCCTCTGCAGTCGATATTGCCACGCTTCGCTGCTTTGTGCTTTGCCATGAGATAGCTCCATTAGCTAGCTTAAAAATGTAGCCCGAGTAAGACCTTCTGTCTGTCAGGTCACTTGCATGATCTGCATCTGCAAAACCTTGAAGTCCTTTATTTTTATCTTTAGAGTACTTAAGCCCCATGCTTTTCGTACCCTTGAGATATCTCAAGATTCTTTTAGTAGCTGTCCAGTGAATCTCCTCATAGTTAGTACAAAACTGACTCATGTAATTCACTGAATGGGCTATATCTGGTCTAGTACAGACTGCAAGATACATCAGTGAGCCTATAAGTTCTCTGTACGGTATCGTCTCATCCGGTTTTGAGCCTTCTGGTTTTGTAAAATGCTGACCAGCTACTCCAGGAGTTGAAACTGTTTTACAGTCCGCCATTCTAAATCTGTGAAGAAGTTTTTCGACGTACTCCTCCTGATCAACTGTAATACAACCGTTCTCTTGCTTGAGCCTCATGCCCAAAAATAGCTCAGCACTTCCTAAGTCCTTCATTTTGAACTTGGACATAAGTTCTCGTTTTACATTCTGCATTTCCTGCTGATTGTTGTAAAATACAAGAATGTCATCCACATAAATTGCTAGAATAATCCTATCCTTGCCAGTTGTCCTTGTATATACACATGGTTCGTTCTTACATCGCTTGAAGTTCAGACTTTGTAACTCTGAGTGCAACTTCAAATTCCAAGACCTAGGCGCTTGTTTGAGACCATAGAGAGATTTCTTTAGTAAACACAGATAATCCTCTTTTCCTTTTTCCTCAAACAAAGGTGGCTGCCGCATGTATATTACCTCATCTACATTCCCATTAAGAAAAGCAGTTGTGACATCCATATGGTCAACTTTTAGTTCAAGATTGGCTGCTAATGCAAGCAATAGTCTCAACGTACTGTGCCTAATTACGGGAGAAAATGTTTCATCGTAGTCAATACCTTTTCGTTGACTGAAGCCACGTGCAACCAAGCGTGCCTTATATCGCGTTTTATTTCCCGCCTCTTTTTTGATTCTGAAAATCCATTTAGAATCAACAACGTTTACTGCTTGCTCAGGCTTCACCAAAACCCATGTGTCATTTTTATGCAGTGCATCCAGTTCTTCTTGGATAGCCACTTTCCAAAATTTGCTATCTCTACGTGATAGTGCCTCTTGCACTGTAACTGGATCACCTTCCTCAGACGTAGTTTGGTACGTGACATAATCGGGATAGCTAGTAGGCCTTCTATCTCTTAGTGGGTATCTTCTTTCCACTTCAGTTTCTGTTACTGTATCATTCAAAGATTCTTGGTTTTCATCTTCTTCAAAAGATGTCCAGTGTTCATTTTGATCTTCAACTGTGTCAGGAACCTCATTAACATGATCTCTATCATATAAGTTTTCCCCCTGAACCGACTCGTCAAGTTGAATATTTGCTCTCTGTGGCGTAGGTTCATGTCGTAAGGTAGTATCTTCATCATTTTGTAGATTGACAGCTACCGTCCCACCATCCTTTTCAACTTCGGTAACCTTTTTATACATCTGACTTTCAAAGAACACCACATCTCTGGCTCTATGAAGTTCTCCGTTTACAGGGTTTATAAGTCTATACCCTTTTGACTCTGTACAGTAACCCACAAATACGAACTCCTTGCTCTTGGGATCCCATTTGGTCCTTTTCTCATCTGGAATGTGTACAAACGCTCTGCAACCGAACACTTTTAAATGACTCAGGTCAACTTTTCGTCCTGACCATGCCTCTTCAGGCGTCATGTTTTTGACTGCGATAGTCGGACTTCTATTTTTTAAGTAAACAGCCGTATTTACTGCTTCAGCCCAATAACAAACAGATAGTCCTGTCTCCTGCAGCATCGCTCGTGCCTTCTCTGTTATTGTGCGATTGGCACGTTCGGCAACCCCATTTTGTTGCGGCGTGTATGCAATTGTCAATTGATGCTTGATGCCGTGTTCCCTCAGGAATTCATCAACTTTCTTATTGACATATTCGCCCCCGTTGTCCGTCCTCAACACCTTCATTTTCTTGCCGGTTTGAGTCTCTGCGTAAATTTGAAACTCCCTAATCTTTTCAAAAGCTTCATCCTTTTTCTTTAGAAAATAAACGTAAGTTTTCCGCGTATAATCGTCAATAAAAGTCATAAAATATCTTTTACCACTCAAAGATTCATTGGACATAGGCCCACAGATATCAGAATGCACAATTTCTAAAATATCTTTGGCTCTAATAGCCTTATTGCATTCAAATGGTTCTCTGGTTTGCTTACCCAAAAGACAAGCAACGCAATCAAGTTTACGATCATTATGTTTTAAAAAACTTACCCCAGTTGCCATTTTGTCACTCAATAACGATAGATTATTCATACCCAGGTGCGCTAGCCTCTTATGCCATAACTCCATATCGCCATCAGCTGCTGTAGACGCAAAAACTCTGGCCTGTGAAGAAGATTTTATTTTGTAAACCCCTCTATCAACCTCTCCTCTTATAAGTGGTTTACCCTCAATTTTACAATCACTCGAGTTGTAGATTTTACAATCCTTGTCTGTAAAAACAGCAATTTTATTTTTATTAGTAATCCTACTAATACTCAATAGGTTTGTTGAAAGACCAGGTACATACATTACATCATCTACCGTAATATCAAGCATCTCACTTGCCACCATACCGTATCCCTCACCATAAACCTTACCTCCATTCGCGCAAGATACCTCAATCTTACGATCAACCTTTACAATGTCATGCATCCAATCCTTCCTGCAGCTCATGTGTTCAGAAGCTCCGGAATCCAGAATCCAGGAATTATCACGAGCAGGCTCCTCTTCATGCTTCGTACCAAGTGCCGTTGCCATATGAACCTTCTTGGTATGCCTTGGATTATCTGGGCAATCACAAGCTTTATGAGGCCCTTCACAAATAAAGCATTTTATAGTCTTCTCCGTCTTTTTCCTGTTATTATTCCTCTGAATATTCTGTTTCGGATGCTTGGGTTTCACGGCAAGTGCAGAACTTGACTGATTTGAAGCGCTCGTGCTTGTGCATGGTTTATCTCCATCTAATTGCAAAAGTTTTGTTTTTATGTAATCAGTGGTCAATACGCTATTAGTGCTCTCCAGCGCTAATCTCAACGGTGCATACTCCTCTGGCAGACCTTGTAGCATCAGTGCTGCTAAAAGTTCATCATCAATCTCTTTTCCTAAGTCTGAGAGTTGATTGGCTACTCGCATTAACTCTGTTACATATTCGGTTATCGAATTAAACATATTCAGTTTCAGGCTCACCAGCCTTGACAATAGCCTGCATCTATTGTTGATGCCTTTGTCCTCATATGCTGCTTTCAAATTATTCCACGTCTCATATGCAGTTTTTGCTTTACGAACGTGTACCTTGCAGTGATTATCAATCAGCAGACAAATTTTTGTGCGTGCTCTCCGGTCTCCACGTTTTATGGCAGCATCTTCTCCTGAAGCCGGAGGACTTTCGACATATTGCCATAGATCATCATGGACTAATATACACTCAACGTCGAATTTCCATGTATCAAAATTACTACTCCCTTGTAATTTCTCAATAGACGGAAGTCCGGATCCCGCACTTGATGTGGTTGGTGTGCTCATTTTTCTTTGTATCATAAAACTCCATCAAAAGAACTAAGTGTGTCCTCACCTTTATGTTCTTGGCGTTCTTGCGCTTGTTCTCTCTAGTACAAGCAATGTACTTACATTTTCTTTATTTTACTTAGGTGCTTAGCACAATCACCTGTGAGAAAAACCAACCATGGGGAGACTCTTCTCTCCAGGCTTAACTCACGTAGCAGAGTATGGATGTAAAACTAAAGAATTATAAATACATTTTAAAACACAATTAAAATATTTTATTCACATGACAGTTAGTTATAAAGCAGAAACACGACACATCAAAAGATATATGAAAAACACCTTTTACTCTCTATTCAAATATCCTTCATTCTGTCATACCAGCCAGTCTGAAGGTAAACTATTGCAAACCTCTTTCTAACAAAAGTATGGTCGGGTGTTCCATTCTTGGTTGCAAGAACCGAAGCGAAAATTGTATTAACGGTTTAAGTTTCCACAGGTAGGTGTTTTTCTTGTGTTTATTGATGTTTTTCAGTAACTATAATTTATGTGGATGTAACTACACATCGGGTTCGACTATTTAAACCCTGATTTTGGCTTGATATATTCAGTTTTTGGTATTATTTCGTTAAAATAATATTGAGCAGTTTTGTGGTCAGTGTGGCCATCATATAAACATTCGAGTTCCCATTACGTCGGGTAAAAAATTGCATCTTTGTGTAAAATTTTAAATGTAGTAAAATTGTGCACACATAAACCATTTAATTAAGATATGATAAAAGTAGTTAATGACTAAGGCTTTTATTTTGGAAACTACAGCTTTCCCCAAGCTTATAAAAATATTTGGATAGCGGCTACTGGAAGAAGAGATTGGGAGCCAACAAAAAATTCGAAGATATGTTCAATACATTTTAAGGACCATGAACTAAAAATTAAAGAAAAACGAACAAGACTAGTTCGTGATGCAGTACCGACAGTGCATGTAAGATTTATTATTTAGATGTTTTTATTTAATTTGAATTATCTCTGTGATTTTGCAGTTGCACATCATCATCATTATCATCATCATCAGCCTATACGAATCCACTGCTGGACATAGGCCTCTCCCAATGACAGTAGTTAAAATTGATGTACTTGGAGAAGCTACTAAGTATTTTCCCTCAGTTTCTTGCCGTATCTTCTGGGTAGTGATTCTTTTTCCGATGCGATGGCATTGTCATTGTAATAATTGGCGTTCTTAAGTGCGTCTGTGATCTGCTTCGACAGTATGATATTTAACTGAGCATATTGTCAAAAACAAAACATAAAATATTGTAATTTGTTACAAAAGTTCTAAAGAACATGCCCCTAACTTTTTTGGCGTATCTTCCGAATGGTGGTGGTTCTTTTTCCGATAGTTAGAGTCAGTGTAATAACTGACGTTCATAAGTGCGTCTGTGATGCGAAAACTGAATAAAGAACTTTTGAACTTTGAGACACTATGCTATTTAGAATACTTCGAGTTGTTTTTTTCATGTACTTTTAAGGTTTTTATAATATGGTTTTTTATGAGCATTGAGGTTGCGGGTTTGATTCCCGCTACGGGACAAATTTTTGTGACAGAAATAAAGCGCAAACATTTGTTTTGTGTCTGGGTATTGTGAGACCATGGTCTTCATAGTTTTTCCCTAGATACAGGGAATCCTAGTTAGGGGCCTTTTTGTTTATTTATTTTATTTTTATTTCAACATTGTGTTTATTTACCTATATCCTAAGTGTCAGTTGTGCTGTGGTCATGTAAATTATGTCAAATAATTATAGTTCTTTAATTATAAATTCTATCTGAATGGAAATAATGAAGTTTATTGTGTTAATGTATCATCTATGTATTTACTTTAATTATTTTTATTATCTGACTGGTTTAATCCTAGACAAAAAACTAGTTAACAACAAAATATTAAAATGATTGCACGAATTTCATAGATTTTGTTGCAAAGGAATTTCTCGGAAGACTGTCTATGAGGCTTTAAGTATTGTATTTATACATTCACTATGAAGCGTGCCGTAAAAAATGTAGGTACCTATCGCATCTCGTTCGTGTTCTGCGTTGTAGCGCCGCCGCCACTATCGACATCACATGCATATTCCCTATTAATGCTGTAATTCGTAAATCATCGTGGTACTTATCTTTCACTCTGGGGTACAGAATAGTACAGATGTCCTACCTTTTACAGACCAACTACGAACTTTTGAAGTTATAGTGGCTGCAATGCAACGCAGAACACGTTACATTTTCATTCAAGCGAATGGGAGAATTTTTCATAGGTATGGTGAACACTCCAAAAATACTGTCAAAAAACTATTGCTTTCCAAAAGTGTTACGCTGTCAAGGACTCTATAGTGTCATTCCTCAATGTTTCTACGCCTTGTTGCATCATTCCTCAATGCCTTGTTGGCATTGAGGAATGTTGGAGTTAGGCTGTCATTAAAATTGACAATGTCAATGTTACGTTGTCGACGTTAGTTGTCATTGTCACCGTGTCACTTGAAGTCAAAATCAAACTATAATAATAAAGCAAAACAATCGTGCATTATTTGATTTTTGTTTTCATTTCAATTTTCAATTGAATTACCTTTAAAAATGACTGAAATGAGTGGCCAAGTCTCTATTAGACTTGTATCGGAAAGAGTTAATCACTGTGTTGCCTCACTTAACGAGCTACCCCGTTTTTATACCCCTGGTGAGGTTATAACGGGGGTGCAAGATTTTATGCGGTAAGCAAGTTCTCCAATACTATTTCTTTATAGTTAACTTACTTAACCCTTCCGCTGGCAGAATAAATTTTACTATCCTCACTCACCTGGCAAGCAACGGGCTTCCGGGCGCCAACACATGTTTTGGTTTGATAGTTTATTGGGAGCTGTGTGGATTGAGTGGTCACACTCTAACACATTGAAACGTTAGTATAATAATAGAGATAGCATTCTAAACTGGCAAAATGACATAGACTTTCAATGAATGTGAGCGCTTTTTTTGATTAACTGAGGAGCGCACATTCAGTCGCTCTTATTTCAAAGTAGATCTCACTCTGTAAATTTATATAGAACTATGTAATTGTAAGGTTGCTATATTGTAGAAAAATGGTTATAGTTATCAAATAAATACAAATTAAGGAATGGAATTTTATTTACTATCTAGTTTAATTTATTCACAAAAATCGGGGAAAATACTCAATAGTCCATATTCAACTCATTACAGCCCATTCATTTTAAATAAATATATGGTTTTATTAAATGCAACAGCTTAAGTGTTTTATTGTAATTTTATAAATGTATGGGTTTTGTGTGGTTTTAATACAAAAAAGTAGTAAAAATATTAATATATCTAAATAAATATCCATAACATTTACACACTGGTGGAGGAAGCCTGCCAGCTCCGCCATTTTGTTCTCGACTTTGATCTGCCGGGTGTCTGCCAGCGGAAGGGCTATTTCAGGTAACTTATTGCTCATATTGTAATTCCAAACTGAATACCGCTTTGGACATGCTAGGAATGAATTTACTGTTTCTATTTATTCCATTTAGTGACTTCATCCATGCATTTTGAGAAGAGATACTTTTTTGTCTTAAATTTTCTGTTCATTCATTTATTTGTTTAAAAATATTTACTAAAAAATACCAAAAAATCCAAAAATATACATTACAAGTAATCAGGAAAGTTTCATATGCAGACCTACCCCAGGAGTCACTTTATAGGTCTGAAAACACAATCCTGGACACCACAGTGTTTTGACCCATCAGTATCGCTAGATCAAATTCCTTAAAATACTCAACTATGCAGGGCACAGATTTCAAAAGGTTAAAAAGGTATTCTCTACTAAACTAAGTAAAACTAGAATTTCAAAACTAAGAGTCCTCTCCTGACAGTGAGCGACTAGGATGTGTGTCACTGATGTAGCTCTGCATACAAAAGTAACAGTGGTGATTGTATTTTATAGGTAATGGTCTCAAGCTGTTCAATCTGTGGTTGTAGACTTCACTTTTTGAGAGAATCTCTTAAAGTTATAGAGTAATTAACACATTTGACTTATATTTGTAGAGGTCATGGAACATATGTAGAAGATGACAGCATCAAAGCTTCAGTGGCCGGTGTTATGCAAAAAGTCAACAAGTTGATATGTGTGCGTCCACTGAAAAGCAGATATGTGGGAGAAATAGGTGATGTTGTGGTCGGTCGAATTCTGGAGGTCCAGCAGAGACGGTGGAAGGTAGAAACTAACTCACGTCTGGATTCATACCTACATCTCTCTTCTGTGAATTTACCTGGTGGAGAATTGGTAAAAAATATTTAAGTTCTAACTACAAGCTTCTTTTTTGTTTTTTTTTTAAAAAATATATACTTGTCATAGAAACCTATATGGTAATATTCATACAGTTTGCCTCTATTACATATAAAAAAAGTGAATATGTTGTGAATGATAATGGTTGTTTACTTTAAGAGGAGGCGATCAGCAGAAGATGAACAAACAATGCGGAAACATTTACAAGAAGGTGACCTGATTAGTGCTGAAGTGCAGAGTATTAATTCTGACAACACATTGGCGCTGCATACACGGAGTTTAAAATATGGCAAGGTACATTATACCATAATCAGAGTGAATGTTGTCATGCTGCTAATTTTGTAACTTTCAAACTGACTAAGCAGGGTTTGATAGCCCAGCCCAGCCCAGCCCTTGTCACAAATATTTTCTCTATTCCAGTTATCCCAAGGCATTCTGATAAAGGTGTTCCCATCACTCATAAAGCGGAGAAAGAATCACTTTCACCATCTCCCAGTGGGTGTATCTGTTATCATCGGCAACAATGGCTACATATGGATCAGTCCTAAACAACTGGAGGAGGTTATTCCTGAGAGCGATAAGGACGACATAGAAAACTATGAGATGAATGTAAGTAATTATTAATTAACTTTTGATATCGCTGCCAGGTGCGTTATCATAACGGGCAGGCCTAGCGCACTTCGCACTGTAGGTACGAAGCTACAAGTATTCATACAAGTACAGTATAGCCGGACACCGACGGAGAGTCGCGCGTTGTTACATGTGCCGCGTCAGAAGAGATAAGAGCTATGCGATAGAAAGAGAGGCGCTCTGTAGGTTAATATGACTGGTAGGTATGCAGCGCTACGCGAGCTGAATTGAATTTTATTGCGTCATGGCAAGAGTCGCTATTTGTTTAATTTCTTTGCGGAATGATGCTTCTGTCCTTTAGTATTCTGTGTAACGGGTTTGTGCTCGGGATGCTTAAGGGTTAATTGTGGGACTATGACTGATGCTAGCGCACTTACCCTCTGGTAACAAACTGTGGAACTCTCCCGAACGAAAGTCGCCTCGCCCTCTCCTTGGTAAAACCATTGAATGTGGTCGAAACTGTAGCCGGAACAATCTGACTAGTTACGAAATTCCCGTGATTTGTACGCTTATAATGTGTCAACGTGAATTACTGGGCACATGAGACTTAATATCCGATGTATTTGAGGGAGCGCAATTCAGTGCCGCATTGAGTACTTTTTATCGTATTAAAGGTTCTAGGTGGCACTGCAAATGTTATGGGCAGACGTGGCTCTTACAATCAGGCGAACGACATGCTCGTATCAATACTCAGTACATAAAATAAGATTATTGTTGAAAATTTTACTTTTTAAAACAAGCTGTTAACAATTCGTAATTGGGACCTCAAGCAGATTAAAATGAGCCCAAACATTAATAATTTACGATTATCCTTCAAGGAGTTCCATTGCCCACCTTCCGTCTCCATCATCAGATCAGCTGGCTGTCACCATAATATTGCATTGTCATCGGACTTTGACAAATATGCAAAATTTCAACTCCTTAGGATAAGAGGAAGTGGTTCAGATTAACTTCCAAGAAATGCAATGGAATCAGGCGTGACGTTGCGGAAATTCATCTCAAAACTGAAACTCAATGAAAATATATAGTGTAATCCCGCTGAATATTATGTAGGTTGTTGTTAGTTCCAAAGGGAAGGCGAAACACGTGTCGTACGAAGAGTGTTGTTGTTTGGAACTAACAACAACCTACATAATATTCAGCGGGATTACACTATATATTTTCATTGCGTTTCAGTTTTAACTTCCAAGATTTGACCTAAACATTGTAAGTTAAATCAAAGAGATCGCTTTGAGCGATAAGACCGCCTATTGTTATGCTGATTACTGTGAAATGTACTTATTTTTCATTTATCTATTTTTAAGGTTTTTAACAATAAAGTGTTTATCTATCTATCTCGCAAAAACACGTTTGTTTTCATAATAAAATTATTACCTACCTACTTTAAGCTAAATATCGGTTCCAGCCTGTCCCGCAGTCGGACCGCGAGACGATCGCGCGCCTGCGCAACTGCATCGCGGCGCTGGTCGCGTCCAAGGTGATGCTGGACGACACCAGCCTCATGTTCGCGTACGAGGAGAGCCTGAAGTACGAGCACGTGAAGGAGCTGCTCGACCCAGAGGCTATGCTCGACGTCGCCTTCCTCACGCAGCACAGAATAAACGAGGTTACTGAACTCTGAAGGTTGACTTTTATTTACAACCTGCTCGTGGTCTAGATTGAGTTTGGAGAAGGTTGAGTTTTATTTGTAACTTGCACTTAGTCCTAACTTAGTTTGGAGAAGGTTGACTTTTATTTACAACTTGCTTAGTGTCCAATCTGAGTTTGGAGAAGGTTGAGTTATATAAATTTACACCTTGCTCGTAGTCCAATCTTTGTTTGGAGAAGTTATTCACAACTAGTTTATAGTACAAAATTTGTTTGGAGAAGTTATTTACAACTTTCTTATAGTCAAAACTTAGTTTGGAGAAGTGATTCACAACTTGTTTATAGTACAAGATCTGTTTGGAGAAGTTATTTACAACTTTCTTATAATCAAAACTTAGTTTAGAGAAGTGATTCACAACTTGTTTATAGTACAAGATTTGTTTGGAGAAGTTATTTACAACTTTCTGATAATCATAACTTAGTTTGGAGAAGTTATTCATAACTTGTTTATAGTACAAACTTTGTTTGTAGAAGTTATTCACAACTTGTTTATATTACTGTTTGGAGAAGTTAAAGTTTCTCATATCTCACAAAGTTTGTAACTTTGTTTGGAGAAGTTATTCATGACTTGTTTATAGTACTGTTTGGAGAAGTTATTCACGACTTGTTTATAGACAAACTTTGTTTGGAGAAGTTATTAACAACTTGTTTATAGTACATACTTTGTTAACACAAGTTATTCACAACTTGTTTATAGTACAAACTTTGTTTGGAGAAGTTATACAACTTTCTCATAGTCCAAACGTGGTTTGGAGAAAGTTGACTTTTATTTACCTTGTAGTCCAAGCTTCAGTTAGGAGAAGACTTTTATTTGCCACGCGCTCATAGCACAGATGACTTAATAACTCATAGTCTAAACTGATTTTGGAGAAGGTTGATTCTTATTTACAACTTACTCGTATTCCAAACAGAGCTCAGAATACTTGTAGCGCTTCTACAACATATATAAAACCGTATCGGTATTCTGCTAGAGTTCGCTTTGGGAAGCGAACTCTAGCAGAATAACACAGCGAACAACTACTTGATGGTTGAATATCTGGCAACGTGTAGTACGTTGCCAGATATTCAACCTCCAAGTAGTGTTCAAACATTACTGTTTTCGTTTGAAGGCCACTATTTGCAAAATTATTGGGACTTGACCAGGACATGACGAGCGTAGTGCGGCTCAGCGATAAATTCTGGGTGGTGCTGCAACTGTGATGAGCAGCCGTGTTGCTTATTATCAGGTGAACGACTCGTTTCGAAAATCAGTGTATAATATTAATAATAATAATACTTCTTTAATTCAGGTAACTTAAAAAACAGTAGTTACATTAGTGACTAAAGTAATCCACCTTATAGACTAACACAGGGCTTCCCTAACTGTGCGTCACTGGGGCGTCGCGGCATTATCCCAAGGGCGTCGAGAGGCGATCCTGGATTGGCTTCATTCATGGATCCACATGGATTCTTACGAATATCGGGCCATCAGCACTGCAGCATTGAGGGTTCTGCTACCATTTGCGACATCTTACTTGTGCGAAACAGGCTTTCCTGCAGTTGCAGTAATAAAGAACAAGTACAGATCGAAAATAAATGTAAAGAAATGAGAAATGCTTAGAAAAGCAAGCACATTCTTCTCATTAGTAGCCATGCGACAAAGTAAAATAAATATCTCTTTGAATTTTCATTCTTGTGTTTTGATTTTGTTCTTATTTTCTAATAAAAAAATTAAGAGTCATTTGGAGTTTTTCTGATAGCTTGTTACTAGGCTAGAACTACAACTGGTATGGTAGGAAGATTTTGATCGGAGGGGGGCGTCGCAATTAAATGGCTAATGCCCAAGGGCGTCACAGTAAAAAAAAAGTTTGGGAAGTCCTGGACATATACATATTTTTAGTATTAAAACTATTTTTATTAGGCTACTACACAACAGGTGAAAAGTATACTGATTTTACGGTTACGGTCACGGATCGGTGCGAAGCCCAAGTTTTTATAGCCATGAGGTTAATGAGACGCGGTGCAACCTTATTGATTGTAAGTGATATCTCTGTCGAGAAATTTCTATTATAAATTATTCTATTTTATTTCTTTAAATTGAGTAATTACTCTATACGGGTAGTTCGCCTTTCTTATAAAGGCTATAGAACTCGTCACATAAGTAATAAATCTGTAATGAAAACCAAAATACTTGATCAATAAGTATAATCTCAGATTTTAATTTATCTTCCCCATCGAATATGTTAGACAAATTATTATTATTATACAAAAAGGTGGTATCTTGAAAAATCTTATAAAACAACTATGTCTATATCAACTTACGATTAGCTATCTCATATATTATTTGTTTGGCATATTTTATTTACATAATATTAAATCTAGAATAGGAAGGAGTAAACCAAACCTACGAATATTGTAAAGTAATACAAACATTACGAATTTTGTGACAGTCACATAAAACTTATATAAAATCTCACAACTCTTATTGTAAAAGATAATATTTGGCACGTTTATTCTGTCTTGTTCCTTTTGCCGAGGATTCTCATGAGGTTTTTCGACATGAAGTATGGCTTGTCAGGTGATCCGTCGTTTCTCTCGCAGTCTTCCACTGTAACGCAAATTTTCCTTATCAGCGAGTTTACGCTAAAAAAAAATTCTCGAGGAAAATCTACAGCCGCTACATTTCAAATCATTGTTTATATCCGAACTATTTACCTATATTCCTCAATGCGTGTGAGTGTTTCGAGTGTGACGTTTTTATTCTCACTGCTACGGTCTTAAGCTAGGTAAATCTACATAATTTATGGTGAATGCCACAAAAATGACTACTAACAGTAATAAGTGTGCGATGTGGAGATATAAATAAAATTGTCACACGTGTTGACGAATGTAATAGCACAGAATACTAAGAGACAGAAGCATCACTCCGCAAAGAAATTTAAACAAATAGCGACTCTTGCTATGACGTAATAAAATTCAATTCAGCTCGCGTAGCGCTGCATACCTACCAGTCATTAACATACAGAGCGCCTCTCTATCGCATAGGTCTTATCTCTTCTGATGCGGCACGTGTAACGACGCGCGACCCGCCGTCGGTGTCCGGCTATGTACTTGTAGCTTCGTACCTACAGTGCGGAGTGCGCTAGTCCTGGTAATAGTATAGTTATAAATAACGATTTGAAATATAGTTGCTGTGGGTAGATTTTAATTTTCTTGATAAATTATATAATCGCAAAAATAAAATATGGCTGAACAAAGGAATAGTGTGCGTTTATAGCCATAGTTTAGACATTGAAGAATATCGTATATGTGAACGGGAATGTAGCTGTAGTGCAGACGCCCTCCTTGCGACAAACTAGATTATAGAAACAATAAACCAACTTACAGAAACACAGAAACAGCGTGTCCACAGCCATAGCGTAGACATTGAAGAATATGGTGCAAATGAGGTACGTAGCGATGCTCAGGATGATGGCGGGAATGTAGTTGTAGTGCAGCCGCTCTCCTTGCGTCACCTCGTACACGAAGTTCCATTGAAGCAGGTAGTAAACACCGAAGCCGACGCCGATCGATATCAGCGCCTTGGACAGGAAGAATATGAAGTCGGTGACCTGAAATCGGAAATATTTTTTTTAAGGGATGCGCTTGGTTTTTTAATGCGTTTTGCACTTTTCTACTGTACCTAATCCATTGGAATCCGCGTTATCGTAAGGAATTCGCATTCGCGATGTCAAGTAAGTAATAAGTTTCAAAGAGTTTATCCAAACTTAAGAATTTTCTAGTTAGGTACCGCTTGAATATGAAGTTAATTTTTCAACATATAATAATTAAAAAAAAGTTACTTAGTAATCGTATAATAGTGTAGCTATTTAATTCTCAAAAAAATATAAATGTTAAAAAATATACTGTTCTGAAATTACTGGGCATTATGAGACTCAATAGCAATTTTTTTTTTTTTTTTACTCTTTGTAGGTCTACATTTGGCCACTATCTCGCCTGATGTGAAGCGATGATGTGGCCTAAGACGGAGCACATAGATCTAGAGAGAGACGGCAGTTGAGCGGCTGCTCAGACCCGTCTCCCCGATGGTTCACCGAACATCATCCTGAAACACGACAAGGTCGCTTGACGGCATGGCTTTGTTCGGTGGGTGGTATTACAACCACGGCCAGAGCCTACCACTCCAAAGCGCGTAAGCGGGTTTCATCTCGGATGTTTTTCTTCACCGTGTTAGAGCGAGCGTACAAAATCTGCACTTAACTTTAAGTCATTGGTGCAGGGCCGAGTCGGGATTCGAACCCATGTGCGTCGGATCGAAGGTGCACGAGTTCCCGCTGAGCCACACTGGCTCTACTAATATCTAATTTACATACATAGACGTAAATCAGTAACAGAAGAAAATAATTAAACCGGCCAAGCGCGAGTCGGACTCGCGCACGAAGGGTTCCGTACCATAATCTATAAAAACGGCAAAAAAAATCTTGTCTGTTGTATCCCAAACAAGTAGCCTCGCCCCACTTAAATATCTTTTATTCTGTTTTTTTATTATATTTTTTACTATTTGTTGTTAAAGCGGCAACATAAATACATCATCTGTGAAAATTTCAACTGTCTAACTATCACGGTTCATGAGATACAGCCTGGTGACAGACGGACGGACCGCGGAGCCTTAGTAATAGGGTCCCGTTATCCCCTTTGGCACAAAATATAGATTGGTCTATATTTTGTGCCTTTGGGTACGGAACCCTCCTAAAAACATTATATATATTGCATACTAAGTGCATACCTACTTCTTGTTGTGCAACGGTGTAATGTTACCCTGAACAATTCACTAGTCACAGATATCGATTCTTCACTTCCACTTATTCATTATCAGCACTCCCTGGTACCTAATCAGATGCTTGACATAAAGCGCCCTGGTTTTCCGTATCTGAAGCATGTTGGCGCCCACATACCTACTCATAATCGCTAATTGAAAATGTTGTTCACTTTACTATCTCATGGCCGTCATGTACTTATTGGAAAGGGAAAGTACCTGCCTTTATCCGCAGAAACCTAAATAAAATTTTGATTTCTGTGCTTTCTAGTGGTAAGTGGTAAATGGTAAGTCTAAGTGGAAGTATCATTATTTAGAATTTTGAATGTTGCAAGATTGAGGTTCCGGGAAAGCAGTAAAAACTTTGCTTTTCCGTAATTTGAGAATAGCAAAAAGAAGTTACGTCAGTAAAATTACGCAGCGCAATTCTACTGTTCCAAGGTCCAGCACGGGGCTTATCGAATGGCTCTTGGAATGGAATGGAGACCGTTTGGACTCATCACAGCTGTGGAAACTGCATTGTAAGATCTTCTCGCATGTGGGTGTGTGGCCAACCCTGGTGTCGGAGTTTTAAAACCGCCCGAAGACCTCCGACATGGCCGAACAATTGTTTTACTAACACAACAACCGGAACTGATGGCTTAACGTACCCTCCAGTGCATGGTAGCGCTCATCGATGAAGGAATCGACGTGATTTCAAAGCAAGGAATCGCTAAGTTGTCATAGTGAATCGGGACCTGGTGTAAAAACCACGCAAACGGTCACCCAAAGTTATGACCGCTACGAACGTTCTTAACAGATTTGTTACGACCAAACGGCTACGCGAGCTACGCTACGAGCGCTACCCTATGAAAATGCTACTACTCGTAAGATATTTTAAACAGCCTTACCTTATCTAACACGACGACCCGCACAATATTCCTCATAAGCAACGAGAAGGCGTCTCTCGCACTCGTGCAGAAATTCTTTCCATGCACTGCACACATGATATACGCGTTCTTATTGATAAACTTGAGGAAGCTCTCGAGACACCAGAAGAAGCACTTGCAGAAGCAGAGGATGCAGCGTGTGAAGGGGTTGTCGAACTTCTTGAGTTTGTGGTCGATGTACTCGAGGATGACGCGGATGACGCGTACTATTGCGATGATGAGAGCGCCGAACGCGACTGTGCCCATGTGATACCTGGAATGGGTTGGACCAGCAGCTTTAGAAAAATGATAAATTATTATAATTATTATATCAACCTATTATTACTAATAATACCTATTATTAATAAACTATTATTACTATTATTATATCAACCCAGCCTATGGAACGGACCCCGCGGCACCGATGACAGAATATAACTTTTCAAGTTTTTAAGGCTAATAGTGTTTTATTTATAGTTTACTCTCTAGTTCCACTGCTGGGCAAAGGTCTCCCCCATCTCCCTCCAAACATCTCTGTCCACAGCCACGAAATGTTCATTATAAATATAAACAGCTACACTCACGTTATGATTGTGTCGGAATAACTCCGACCTGGTTTCGATACTATACAATATGTGTTTTTTATCAGCACTAGAAAAAGATTTCCACAAAAAACTTTGCCCATGTAGATTTTAGGAGTTTATTATAAGCATGTTTTGTCGTAGTCTGGTTTTAGTTTTTAACCCCCGACGCAAAAAGGTGATATAAGTTTAACCACTATGCGTGTCTGTCTGTAGCACCGTAGAACTTAAACGGGTGAACCGATTTGGATGCGGTTGTTTTTTTATTTGAAAGTAGGTTTTCTAGCGGTGGTTCTTAAGACATGTTTTATCAAAATCGGTTCACCCGTTCAGCTGTTTTTTACGTTTTATAGGTTTTTCGGTTTTTTTTTAAATTTTAGTTTACTGAAATTGGCTTGTGAACTTAAACTTTTATATCAGCTCCAGCGTAGTCAACAGTATGTTTATTCAAAATATTGTACGGGTTAGCGAATTTTTAAGTAAGGCTGTATGTATTTAAAGCTTCAGTTAACTACCAAACTGAAGTAGAATAATAAAATGTAGGTATTTATCACAAGTATATGTTTACGATATTATTGTTTAAAGCATCATTATCTTATAGTTACGTCAAAAGTTACGTACCGAACCGTTCTCCAAATGCCAGCCGTGAGCGTGAAGAACGGAAGGTCACCCTTGTGGAACGTCCAGTACCACGTGGAGAATGTGCTCGCGAGCATCATGTCCGCGATGCCGCTAATGAAGAACATCGTCCAGAAGAAACCCAGCACGTTTAGCACTGCCAAGCAGATAGGTAAGTTAAGTTCTTTTTGCCAATTTTAACTTCATTAAAATATTTTATCGAAACATTCTAACAATATTAACCCACGAACATTTTACCGTCTCACTTTTCTCGATTTTGTGTATGAATTTGTCACTGAATCAGTGGGCTAACCGCGAATTCAGGCGCAAGTAGGTACAAATGTGCTTCATAATTTTAATTGATTGTTTAATCAATCAATGAAGCGTTTATTGCGATGCGAATATAGGTAAAGACACATTGCTGTTATAAAATGTTAAGTACCACTATATTTAGATATTTAAGCATGCAAATATAATTAAACCTATTCTTTTAATATTCTATTTTACATTTTTATATATTTTGGTACCTCAGACAATTATAAATATTTTTTCGTAAAATCATTTACGAGGAGTGTTTTCGGCAAAGAATATTATTTTCAGCAAAGAATATTATTTTTATTATACTATGGATGTATAATACTCATATGATATATATGATTTTACAAAGTAGTTATTATTATATGTATAAGTACACCACTGTCTTTTGTCGTTTTACAAATCCTCTCCATCCAAAGGTTGTCTGGAAGAGATCGCTTATTAGCGATAAGACCGCCCATTGTACTAATATATTTTTTTTAGTTCTATTTTTATTTGTTCTTGTTATGTTTTTGGTGTACAATAAAGCGTTATCTATCTATCTATCTATCCTCGTCGTGAATGTCGGCTGAGTAAAAGTGACGAAACTCACGGTGCATCCAGACGACGCTCTGCGGGTTGTCGATGCCGGTAAAGTGGCAGGAGGCGAGCCGGCACGGACCGCCGCCCGCGTCCGCGCATCGCAGCGAGAACGTTAGGGGGTCGCATGACTCCGAGTCCTGCAAGATAAACAATACATATTATACGTACCATGCAATACACATTAGATTTTAAATATTTAGAAAATAAATATGATTGGGCAGGATTCGAACCTGCGTGTTTGGAGTACCATCCCGACGCCATAAATAATTGCGCTACCGAGCAGGCTATCGAGCAGATTACTCGATGTCCAAGGCAATAGCCCAAACCAGGTAAGTTTACCAACTGCACAGAGTTGTAGCGTTTTTATGGACACCTTTGTTTTCAAAAGAATTTTCACCTTCCGCCTCTATCGTCAGATCAGCCCCCCTACCCATATGTCCCTCAAGCGCCAATCGTATATCGTGTTGAGCTCGAATTAAGGTATAGCTTCACTGCGAATAATAAGATACGGTCTAATTATTGTCGATTCAGGCAAGAAATCGAATTAATCTCATTCATTTATACCAAAATACAATGACTACGAGTTGAGATAAACTTAATTCGACAATATATGGCAACATAAGAAATTGTCGCAGTGAATTTACACCTTAATCCGAGCTCAACACGATATACGATTGGCGCTTGAGGGACATATGGGTAGGGGGGCTGATCAGATGTGTATGCCACTGCCAACTCAATCGTATAACCGGTTCAGTTGAGTTCGGTTTGAAATGTGTACTTGAATCAGTTAAAATTCGAGTACAAATTTTAAACCGCACCGACATAGGTACATTACATACGCACATATTAATTAAAAGTTTGTAATAATAAAAAAAGAAATCCAAATTACGTACATTCACGTAAGCCCCACTGCAGCTACAGGAGCTGTCGCTCACTAGATTGACAACCCTGAACGCAGACTCCCCTATTGACATCAGGTACATGAGCACCAACACTCCGTAGGCGATGACAACGCACTGCAGGATCCATGGGAATATGGGGAAGAACACCGTAGACTTTACCGCGTATACGGCCCTGGAATCAAATGAGACTTTGAAATAAGTGAAAATACATAGGTGCTTAAAATCTTCATGGATCAGCGCCGCGTCGCCTTGGGCATCTGCAATACCAGAGGCATTGCCAATGATTTGATTGAAGGAAGCCAAGATATGGCAAAGAAGTGAACGGAGGAATCGCTGGAAATCAATCTCAATATCCACAGCAATGCAGATCTCAATTATTTTGAATTAACAATAACAACGGTCATCGTTCACATAAATAAATATCCTGGCCCCAACTATAGGATTCCCTGTATCTGGGTAGTACCCTAGGAACTGCGAGGGCCATGCCCTTGCAACACCCAGACATGAAACAAAAATTTGTGCAATTTTTTACTGTGCACAAGCTTTTTCCTATCGCCAGAATCGAACTCGCAACCTTGGTGGTGTTTGAGATTTGAACCAACCTGCCTAATCACTACACCGCAGAGGCTATCAAAAATATTGATTTAAAAAATAAATTTTACAAGTAGGTACTCGTAGTACGTATTTGTCGCTATATTACAAAATAAGTAATAGTAATACGTATGGCTTCTTTCCCATATCCATTGACGAGATACCGGTCGGCGACTTTCTCTGAGAGAGTATGGGCTGTTACCATAAAATTATGTTCTTGAATTGTATTGGTCTTACGAGTGGAAAAGCCTGTTTTCCTTTACTGTAAGTTTGTGTATTTATAGTGTGAAGTCATTACATGATTATAGTCAGTCCCCACAGGTGCTGTGAGGGGTTCGTCCTCGTGGTCAAACTTTATAGTCAAATTGGTTTGTCCAGCAAGAATAATTTTCCTTGTGGTGAAATGGTCTCAGGTGACAATATTTTATGAGAAATTCAAAGTTTAAAAAAACATTACAAAAACTAAACTTATAAATATAAAACACCCTAAAATTGCAACAAAATAGGTAAATCAGACAATATTTACATCACTGTACACAATAGCATGCAACAATTAATGCAGTTTAACCACAAGGAAAATTATCCCTGTTCAACAAAACAGACTATAAATAATCTAAATACCTAATTACAATTTTTATACATTTTCGTTGAATCGTGATGCATGATCATGGCTACCAACTGCTATCGGAGTCGGTCAAGCGGAAACAGGATTTTTAATATTTTAATTCATACCGTCCTCCATAAGTTCAAACAGATTGTGAAACTCTTCGGTGGGCGTTTGGCGTTCAAGGTTAGATAAATACAGTTCGGTAGGTAATACGTAGGTATCCTAAAAGAACGATGTGGCTAAGAGCAAGTGTCACTCAGCGGGAGCTCGTGCGAGTTTTGTGATCCGGCGCAGTAGAGTTCGAATCCTATATCCTCCGCACCAATGATTATGCGGATATTTAATAACATGCTTTAAAACCCGACCATCGGCCTATCATAGAATCTAAATAAAAACAGGGTTAAGTGAAATCCGCCAACCCATTTGGGTCCGCGTCGTGGATTATAGACTACTCTCCGAGAGAAGGTCCGTCTCCCAGAAGTGGGAACGCAAGGGGCTGATAATGATGATGGGCTATCCGAAACACGTAGGTAATTAGTTAACTAATTATATTACATTTCTTGAGGTTTTTTTAGAGTCATAGGTCTCTATGTTAAATTTCGAAACCTATGGGAGCGAAAGAGGCATTAAAATAACAAAATGATAGAAACTGCGTTCAACAGAGAAACAGATGCTCAGTAAAATACCTACCTGAAGTACTTATGCGTACTATACTAATACGTAAGTAGGTAGGTACCACTGTGATATACGTATAAAGTATAAACACACGGTATTTCTGCGAAAAAGTTATTCGTTCGTAATGTTTTACTGATGATAAGGTCAATGACAAAACCCAAATCACTCATGATTTGAGTATACTCGGTACAATTACTTCATAATTTGAAGCGTTATTTTGTTCCGGACGTAATGAATATTACGTACGTATTATAACTATTATAAGTGATTAATATAAATGTGTTTTAAAAATGAAAGTGATATTAGTGATGCTTTTATTTTGGATTAGTAATATCGAATCAAAAATAATTATCGATATAGAAACGGATACGGCCAAAAGTACGTCAATAAAGTATTCGGGCATAGAAACCGAATTGGCCACCGAAAATGACATAACACTTTTTTTCACGGACAAAAGTTTAAAAGAAGCAGTGAAAATTCACTACGGAGTTAAGCCTACGAATGTGTACTACAAAAAACCTACACCATGGGGAGATCTCTACACTAGATTTTCCTGGGAACAAGTTACTAAAGTTATATCAATAAAATCTGCCAGAGTGAAGAGCATATCTAAAAGACCGGTGGTGATTTTATCGCAAGAATTCGAAAACTCCTCAAATAAGACCATAAAGGTGAATACAGGTATTAGTCATACAGTGGAGAATACAATAACGACATCTTGGTCGAAAAGTAAGGAGCTTACAATATCACAGGAGGTAAATTACGACATCAATGTTATTTTTGCAAAGTTATCCGGCACTACCGGTATTTCGTATACTTCTACTTGGGGAGAGAGCGAAGAGAAATCTGAATCTATTACGATTGGAAGCACTAGCGCCGTGGAAACTGAGTTGCAACCCGGACAGGCTGTGACTGCGGAGTTGTCCATCAATTCTGGGTTTTTGGAAATTGAAATCGTGTACAAAGTGTCACTTCGAGGCAATTTGGCCGTGAATTTAAAGAAAAGAATGGATGGTCACCATTTTTGGGGTCCAGCGATTCAAAATGTGATGAAATCCGCTGATATTGACAATGAAAAGACGTTGGTGGAAACTATTAAGTTCGGTTTCCATATTGACGCCAAGCTAAAGGTTATTGATAAAGCAACTGGATTACCCCTGTGATACGTCTCAATCGATGTGTCTAAATAAAATGCAATTAGGTATTAAAATATTGTCTAAAATACCGAATACATATTAATCACAATTCTTAAGAAGTAATGATTCAATTTATATCTACCTACTTATAAAACCATTAAATGCATCCTTTTCTAGTTGTGCAAATATAATCTGTGTATTATTAGTTTGGTCCGATTCACAGGCAAAACATCGAAAAGTACCTACTTACAGCCAAGTAATATTGTAGGTAAGTATAAATAATTTATGACTAAAATTGTATAATTTAGTGTATATTTGTTTACTTGGCACATGTAATACTTTATCTACACTAGTCATGATACCTAACGACCCCAATAGGCGAATCTATGCGAGGGCGAATCTGGCGATGAACATCAACAAACTAGGTGTCTACTTTCTAGACCTACGAAAAAAATACATATTTACTCACTTGCTGCCTTCACGTATCAACGCAATAGCGATGACGATCCTTCCTCTCAAGAAGATGACCATGAACAGAAGTATAACGAAGATAATTGACACCGCTATCAGTATGCCCAGCCAAGTTCCCTGAAATTTTTAATATATTCATTATCATTTTCAAAGAGAGATCCTAACAAAATGTTAGGTCAGCTTATTACTTTTGTTTGTCGTGTCGAATAAATGGTTTTTCTTCCTTTCTTTCAAACACAGTCATTATTAAAGTTTTTAGTACGCTTTCGTGATCATATCATACTTAGCTAAGGTAAATTATTCAAAAGGTGTTGAAATAACAATGCGTGACGGTTTGTAATGTTTTAAAAGAATATATAATGTAGTTTGAAAAATCATCATCATCATCCATTCCTCCTATACGAACGAAACGTTTTACTGCCACGTTCATTATACGAACAGCCAAGAAGTGGAACGCGTTGCCAACATCTGTGTTTCCTGACAACAGTGACAACTATAACCTAGGAGTCTTCAAATCGAGAGTGAACAGGTATCTTCTAGGCAGGCGTGTTACATCTTAGACCACATCATAGCTTACCATAAGGTGAGATATTGGTCATCCGCAAAACTATAAATAGTTAAAAAAACATAAGGTAAAAGATACAAGTACATCGAGACGAGCAAAGATACACAGTTTTACAGTCAAATTTAAAAATGGGTAGTTTAGATCATCATCATTATCAGCCCATCACTTTTCCACTGCTGGGACACGGGCCTTCTCTCATAGAGAGAGAATGGGCCATAATCCACCACGCTGGCCCAGTGCGGGTTGGTGGATGTCACACGTCCTTGACTTTTTGTGGAAAATTCTTGGACATGCCGGTTTCCTCACGATGTTTTCCTTCACCGTTTTTAGAGCGAGTGTTAAATCCGCACATAACTTAAGAAAGTCAGTGTTGCGGGGCCAACGGGATTCGAACTCGGGTGCGTCGGATCGAAAGTCGCACGAGCTCCCACTGAGCCACACTCGCTCAATAAGTAGTTTAGATACGTAGCCACAATTAGATGTTTACATGTGTGTTCTTACGGTCACATTCTCTACTAATATTTGTAGCGTACACTGTAGTATTTACGTACTACTGTAGTAATAATAGTCTAATAGTATATTCTAAGAGGATATCGATGTAGTAGGTACGTACAGGTTTGCTGAAGATGGACTGCGCGTATCCCTTCAAGTTGGTTGTCTGAATGAGCTGGTCTGGATGCGCCTTGTAGTACACGTAGTTCTTGTAGCACAGATATATCGCTGGAAATCGAAGGTTATGCGTAACTACTCGTACTTTAACTAATTATGATAATTATCGAACTGCGTAGTGCAATAACTGGGAAAATATGATAATGGCATGGAGTATTGAAGTTATTTTTAAATTTGCAGACCGTTTAAACCTACACAATAATAATGTTAGCCATCTCATATTTCATTCAGTGCTAATCGTAGCATGAAAATGCTTTTCTACCTATTACTGTACCCTATAGCTCTACATTTTTTTTTGTTATTCTGCGGTAAGACTTCCGCGACCTTGGCATATCCTTATACTGTTTAGTAATTTGTGGCATAATGTAATCAGCAGTAGCTTTATTTACCCTACACGGCTGTCATATCCTGCTAGGGTAGTAGATTTTTTCTTTGTCTAATTTAACAACTTAAATATAACAACAAGTATTAAAATGGTTATTAGAAAAGGTCCATTATAACCAAGGTGATTTTTTTAACCTAATTACCATATTTCTTTGTTTTTTAGTGTTTTAGAGCCAGCCTTAATTTTTAGTTCAATTATGAAATTATTGTATTATGTTGGAAAAGGACACTCATTTTTACAAACATATTTAAGACACATTTTGCACGCAGTGAACAATAAAGTGTATTGTATTGTATTCTATTCTATAAAAGTAGATAACGATCGAAATACTGTAGCAATCTGAAGGTCACCTGCATCTGCAGTGCTGACAACAATCAGATCATTTCTTATGATACATATATCTTCTGTTACATGTATCGCAAATTTAATATAAACAGCCTGCATTTGAATCACCTGCCAATTGATCAAAATACGCAGGGCGATATGATATTAACTGAAAAATAAATGATTATAGTGGGTAAACCTACTTTCCAGTTGCTGGGAGTTGCGCTCTTCAGTATAGAATTACAAAAAAAAAATGTTTGCCTATTTTATATTTCAATTTGGTGATATAGGAAAAAGCCGTGTAAATTGGTTAGGTCAAGGCTATTTAGGTACCTACCTAAATCTTCATGATTCCACTTTCAAGGTGGCCATCCATTTAGCGTAAACATAATGTAGATAGGAACCTTCCTATCTACATTATGTTTACGCTAAATGGATTTACAGTCGCTCAGCCTATAATAACCGAATGATACAACTGCTCAGCAGAGCAGAAAGTTTCTATAAAACTATTAGTGGTTTTCTTCGCAAAACATCTTTATACGTAGAAACTCTTTATCTCATACTGCCACCTTGAAAGTGGAATCATGAAGATCAAATAAATATAGACCCTTATACATTCAAATCAGTGTGTATCAGAGTAAGATAAAATTGACATACAATAAAGCATCAAGAAGGTCTTCAAGGCCTTACTTGTACTGAATTGTGATAACACTGCATTCTACGAATCCCTTGCCTCAAAAGGATTGGCGTTAGTGAGTCATCTTCATCAGCACCATGCCAATGCCACTGGAGAATAACATAATACACACACAGAATCCATAATAGCTGGAGGCTAGAGCAACTATGCCAGATCCAGAGCCGCACTCCGCTATACAAATATTACTAACTATAAAAGAGTTGCGATGACTTGGCTAGAAATGGACAATATAGTCAGTGCAGGTCTTATCACCCCCTATCTTACAGAATAAGAACAGTGAGTGGCATTTTTGAGGCATCAAAAGAGATTCAGCGTTACAGCAGCTAGTCACACTAATCACTGCTAAAGTTTGTATGTTCGTATACCTACATATAAGAAAAATACGTTAACGTATTTGAATAACAATAATAATAATATTTGAATTGATTTGTACGATGTGTATACTCGTATTACTTTTAAAAGTGCATTTTTTGTGCCTATTTAATAAATATCTTTTGACTTTTGATATAAATAAGTTTTTTTGTTGATAAGTATATTTTTCAAGACAAGCTTTTAACACATTCGTAATCGGAACCGAGCAGGTTAAAATGAGCCCAAACACTATATAGAAGTTTACGATTATCCGTCAACGAGTTCAATTGCCCACCTTCTCTCCTCGTCTCCATCATCAGATCAGCTGGCTGTCACCATAACATAGCATTGTCATCGGACTTTGACAAGTATGCAAAATTTTAACTTCGTAGGACAAGAGGAAGTGGTTCTTATTCAGCTTGCAAGATTCCACTCGAACAAACATAATTACATACATACATTACATACATACATACTTGTAAAAATATAAACCGAATTGTACGCACGCGGGTGAAACCGCGGCGCAGATACGTACAGAAGCCGAGCAGCGCGAAGAGGCCGGCGATGGAGGCCCACACGACGGGCGCCACCACCCACCGCAGCAGCAGAATGTATGCGAAGCACACCAGCACCACGGCCACCAGCGCGCCAGCTAAGTACCAGCGGGACTGCACCAGGTCTTGCACTATTTGGGCGGAGAGCTGCTTACACAAAACTTGTGTTAGTTTACGGAATTAACTAAGCACCTTACATTCATATTCTGTGTTCATAGACAAAATGTGAATTGCAATTGTGGACATGAATAAAGATTTTCTTATAAATTCTTTATTGTACACTGTCAGAACATTTACATGGTGGAATTAATAATCTATGTACAAAGGCGAGCTTAAACCTAAGAAGAGTTTTTCGTAGGTATTATTAAAATGTATACCTAGTAAGAAATATCGGTTTTTATTCAGCGGCTTCTTATTTGATCGTTTGATTTTTTCTTTTATTGCCACAATTATTTTTGGACACACGTTCAAATTTCCAAATTCCCAAAGCGACGTAATTTCAAAAGGACAATACAAATAATAAATCGTTTTCCAAATGTAGCAAAGAATTGATCAAATCATGGGAATTTCATGGTTTGACTAAATATGCTAAAGAATAATAATAACTACATAATTAAATGATCTTTATACTCTACTATCTAGCTATAGGGAGGTACATAACTAAGTGCACAGTTTAGGAAGGTATCTACGATTATTGTTAAGAACCTAGCCAGATGAGTTATATCTTATTATTTTATAGTTGGTAGGTAAACGTGTCAGTAGTTACAGTGTGTGATAGTAAACTGCAGGTTTTATTACATAACCATCACTAAGAATAGGTACATAGGTTAAATCACTAAGATTGGGTAAATACTTTTTAGTCAGCGTTATATACAATAGGTAAATGCAATCGTTCATAATATAAGAAAGTAGGTACTTAAGGAGAGTACCTACTTACTTATATTATAATTAGGAAATATTTTCTCAATTAGGTAAATAAGAGTCTCATAGAGAATCCAGCATCAGCTAAAACTAACGAGCGGTTAAGGGTTTAAATAAAAAAAACAGTAGATACAGAATAGGATACTAGAAATATAATATACCTACTCCCATAGAATTAGCGTTCTAATTCTATGAGTTATTGTAATAAATAAAATGTATTACAATAACTCATAGAATTAGAACGTTTTATGATATTTGGTTAACCACAGCTAGACAAAAGGATATTGTCCACTAGAATCCCTTAGCAATATGTTTCAGAGAATACTCTGGGGTTCAACAGGATCCCTAATTACTATTTTTAGACATCGTAAATGAGCCTATGAGACTTAAATTATGGATACTTATAATTTTTCTAGTCATATTAATGTTAGAGCGATAAAACCACGGTTCTGTGCTCACTGATGCTGGAACCTCGTAAACGAATAAGTAGCTATGTTACAGAAGCTATAGTAAGTGCGTACTACCTGCTGGAATTGCACCAATGTTGAGATTTGTGAGAGCACCTGTTCCTCGTCCATGCCCAAGAGCTGCTCGAAGTGGTGGAACGTCGCCACCGCTTCCGTCACGTTCACGAAGCACCGGCCCATCACTGTGCCCCGTGATATGACATTATTAGTATGCGGGACAATGCTAGTCGTGTGCACCGACACCGAACGGCAGTCTATTGGTAGTTAGTTGTTGTTAGTAATGAGTGCACATGCTACAGACTAGAATACTTCGGCACATGCGATAGAAGCGACTGACCGCCGCTGGATCTTACGATGTGGGTGTCCCGCTCGTTCCTGGTGAAGAAAGTCACCCAGCTCGCGGCGATCCAGCCCACGTAGGAGTCGAGGGCGGTCGCTCGCGTGAGGAGAGACTTCTGCGCCTCTTTTGGGTTCCGCACGCAAGTTCCGCCATTCTCAATCTGCGTCATTTGCGTTTCCACCTTCGGCGGACCGTGGCACTGGATGGCAGATAGGTCGCCGATACACCGCTTTAACACTAAAGCGTTGGTCTGTTAAGGCTATTTACAATAGACACCTACTGTAACTAGGTACCACAATCATGCCACAGTAAATTCATGACCCAAACGACATGCATCACAATCACAAGGTTTAAGCTTTATAACCGACTCAAATATTTGCCTAAACGTTCAAATTCACAACAAAACACTCAAAAATTAAGAATTACTTGCGAATAATTACCTGGTTGGCTTTGTATGACGTATTTGGTACATTTATCTTGGTTTATGTGTTGCTGCGCTTGACCCCACGATATGGCCTGAACGTTGATGTCGCCAGTGCACACCATGCTTGACCGGTACTGGTTGAAGTTGTTTTCGGTGAATATGATTGTTCTTTCCGGACATTTATTTACGCAAACCTGTGAGATTACAAACAAAGGTATTTAGAAACACTCCGTCCATAATAAAGTATCTTAGTTTTGGGTTCCTGAATAATGTGCCTCTCTATTAGGTGTAAGAATAGAATTAATATAAGTATTCAATAGTATACTTTGATACTCTGAGTGGTTTGATAGTCATTGCATGATAGATACCTATTCTCTATTTCTCTGCATGATACAGACCTGCGTAGTTGGACATCCTGTAATAGGCGTCCCCGGCGACAGACATTTAGCGATGTCGAAGAAGATAAGGTACTTCTTGTCCTCAAGTCCGGAGTCCAGGCCGCACCGGCGTCCTTGCGTGTCCATTGGTGCCAGCAGTTTCTCCACGCTGCCTCTCGACATGCCTGCGGGAACGAATCCGCATTGTCCACGCTGTTAACTAATTGGACAACCGTGTCCGTAACACAAGGACTAGGAATATAGGTAAATAGCTATTAAAAGTTATTACTTATTCTAATTACCTACTTTGTTTGTTCACTGTTATGAAGTCATGGATTACCTAACTACGACGAGTTCGATTGCAAGCGACCGGACGACATGGTTTCTTTGCAAAAGTTTAAGTTCTTGTATTGTAGTTTACCCATCTTAAAGGAACACCATGATGATGGAACAATCATGTATCAGTATCAGGAAAAATCATTAATTTAGCAAATCTCTGCGAAATCATTCGACTCATCTATTTTCGTCTTCTTGATACCTACCTACTCATCGGAAGTAGACTTACAATTAATATTTAGGTCGATGATATCACAAACTTATCAGTTTATGTTTATACCTAAGTGCCTGATTTTTAAGTACCGATTGTTTATCAGCGCAATAGAATCATGGATTTAATCATGTACGAGTAGGTATGTGATTACGTACGTCAATTCCCAGGAATTTAATTCAAAAGTCTGTTGACGAAGTATGATGCGGTTTATAAACGATGTTAACAAAGATCCGATAGCGTTGATAAGACCGGATGTCGGTTAGTACTAAGTATTATCAGTTGACGAGATTGGCCACACATAATAATAATAATTGCTTTTGCAACAGTAATAAGGTAGGTATGTTTTTTTATCGTTTACCTAATAATCTATGTTTGGCTATTATTTCGCCATTTCGCCTGATATGCAGGGGCACATACATCTTAATTCTAGACATAGAAAGTTTAGCGATTAAGTGAGGTCAGACCCAGAGAAATGAAGAACAATGCTCTGCTCCCTGATTGTTCACTGAACAACCATACATCATGTATGTTTGATGGTCATCAATCATCATCAGCCTTTACTTAGGGCGATTAGTTTGGTTCCACCAATCTCTTCCCGAATGCGTAAGCTGCCGCGCTGTAAGACCATTCCACATGTCCACACATACCTAGGTACACAGTTACCTATCTAAAAATACTTATAAAAACATTTCCGTGAATCGTCAATTCGTCATATCATTATTTATTTTATTATATTATTATTAGCCTGGTTTGTCCCACTGCAGGGCAAAGGCCTCCCTATATGGCCTCGTCATATCATATTATACATAAATTAACAATTTTACTCACCATAATAACCTACGTAGCCCCAAACTCCAAGGAATAGAATGAACAAGATCAGAAATAAGATGTCCGTGCAGGATCGGTTGCGAATAGGTCCATTGAAGGTCGGATCGAACCGGATCGGCTCTCCTGAAAAAAAAAGAAATATTTGGGTAAGTAAATAATTATTATGCAGGAGGTTCTGTGGCTGTAATGGCTTATTTGTATTGTGTCTATATAAAAGTTAATATATACCTACCACAGGTTGATATAGATACTTTAAGATACAATACTTATATAGGTGCAAAACAGAACATACTAGGCACCTCTATACAGGTTGTGGCAAAAATTTTGGAACCTTCATAGTAGGTACTTTTTCATTTGCAGTGAGGAATTTTGTTCTGAAAAATATCGGACGCATTTTTGAAAAAATAAAATCTCCATTTTTGGATTTTTGAAAAACGTATAGTTAGGCAACCCTCGTTTATAATCATAAAGTTAAATTTATAATCATAAAAAACTTCCCGCGAGACGTCCATTGTCGGAAACAAAAGAAGAGTGTCAAATAATCTCAGAGTGTCATTACCATTGACCTCAATTGTCATTACTCTGAACAAATAATCTTAAAAGCAAAGATCTATACTAAATCTTTGCTTAAAAGTATTAAAAAAAACCATAGATGGCCAATGATTTTCACCAAAGACAGGTATTGAAATTAGCCGTCAATTCAAAAAAGTTTCAAGAAAAAATTGTTTTTATTCTGTGGCTAACAATTTTCGGAACAACCTAGGTACAGAATAGGATACTAGAAACCTTCAGAGTAAGTACTTTTTCCTTTGCAGTGAGGAAATTTTGTTCTGAGAAACATCGGATGCATTTTTGCATTGAGGTCTCACACTAGTGTCATTCCTCAATGCATTTTTGAGAAAACAATGTCTGCATTTTTGGATTTTTGAAAAAGGTTCAGTCAGGCAGAAAAAAATACATTTCTCAAATAACATATGGTCTTAATCGAGGATAAGTAACCCATCAAACAAAATTCCTCACTGCAAAGAAAAAAGTAGGTACCTATCCTGAAGGTCCCAAAATATTACCACCATAGTCGAAGTTGTCGCGAAAGGCCACAACGCGTTTCCGGGTAGGTAAGTATCATTCATTACTGTTTTGTAAGTAGGTACAGTACATCTTTATAAAACATATTGCAAACATAACTAAATAAAACAGTCGGTTATTGTTCTTAATCTTCAATTGTGTTATTTTTATCGCACGCAAGTGCAGCGATTGTAATAAAATGAATGATCAATATTTAACGACCTCCCTAATGTCACAAGAACTGGCTATGAATCATTGTATTACAGATTGTATTGTTGTTATTGCTTTTATAGCTTCCCCATGGTGCAGTCGTTATGTAAGTTGCTTAAAACACGAAAGATGCTGCGGTTCGATTACCGCTCCGAGACTAATATTTTTTTTTTATTTTTATAACGATCACATACATCCTGGCCCCTAACTAGGATTCACTGTATCTAGGGAACCAGGAACTACGAGGACCATGGTCCCACAATACCCAGACACGAAACAAATGCTTGCGCTTTTTTTTCCTGTGCACAAACATTTGTCCCGTCGCGGGAATCGAAACCGCAACCTCAGTGGTGTATGAGGTCTGAGCCAACCTGTCTAACCACCACACCACAGAGGCTGACAAATAGGGGATCGGACAGTAATCGAGAAAAAAATCTAAAATGTACTTAGAACGAATGTTCGTCGAACCAGAAAGATCATTCAATCAATATTTTTGTGAAATAATAATGATTTATATTTTAAAATCAATAAATAAAATTTAATAATTCTGTCATTTTTAATCTGTTCTTCGTCTCAAACGAAACAACAATCACAGCTCATGACGTCATTTGTAGGCAAATGCCGTGAGTCAAACTTGTGTTTATTTTACGTTTTTGCTTTTTTTTAAATGTATTTTTGCAAATTTGTTCTAAGAGAATAAGGACCTGCCTACAGTTTTTGTTCAGTTTCTAAATAATAGCAGAAAGAGCCTTAAATAATATATATCTTAAATTATAACACAGTAACACCGTTACGGACCATTCGATAAAGCACAAAACAAATTTAGGCCTAAACTTAAAAAGAAAAACAGCAAGTAGGTATACAGTTCGATAGATATGCAATACCAAATATATTTCTAGCACAAACTTACTAGACTCCTTCGGATGCCCACAGCAGTCGTCGCAGCACCCCATTGTTTCATATTTTTATGATTTATTTCCTAAGATTAACACTGCATTTCCTCTAATACTTCCATTTTCCACAGTAAGGTTATGTTGTCCAAGGCACACTTCGGGCCTATCAGATTAGGCGCGCTTGCACAGCTCTTATCAAATTTTTGATAAGGATAGTCTGAGTTCGACCAATGATATTGTGTTTATGAATAAATAAATGTTTGTTTTGTAAAGCAAAATCTATATGTTTGTACAAAAATGCATACGGCCTACCCGATTTTCGGTTGCTATAACTTGGTTTGTATGGATATTTAATCTTTACTAATATTATAAACGCGAAAGTTTGTATGTATGGATGTTTGTTACTCTTTCACGCAAAAACTACCGAGCCGATTTTGATGAATTTTGGTATGTAGGTTTCACCCGTGGTTTCCCGGGGTAACAAATAGCCTTATTTTATGTTTTAGCATGTGCTAATCCAGGACCTAAAGTACCTATATACCAATTTCATCAATATCCTTTCAGTAGTTAATGCGTGATTGAGTAACAAACATCCAAACATCCATACATCCAAAATAGGATATTACCTCGATCCGCATTAAAATTCATTCAGTGGTTATCGAGTTTTTAGATACGTAACAAACAGACAAACATTCTAAAAACCGTGGATGCATGTCCTCTTAATTAGGGGAACACATCACTAGGTGTGTGATCCCCTATTTCTACACTGTAGAGTGTAGAATGTCCCTAGACTGTGGTTATAAGTAGGTACGCCAGTGGATGTAGGAAGTTGTTTTAACATTTAATGATAAACTAAGGACATAGCAGTGGACCTATTAGGTCTTACGAGTTCATATTATCATCTGAGATAAGAGCATGATGATTTGTAAACTTACTACAATACCTACCTACCTTATTTTTGTTTACTCTGTCAAAGATATTTGTACCTACTGGTAGAATGTTGTGTTGATAATCCATTTGTTGATTTGATTTATTTTAATGTGATATCATCATCATCATCAACATCAGCCCATCACGTTTCCACTGCTGGGACACGGGCCTTCTTTCATAGAGAGAGTATGGGGCATAATCCACCACGCTGGCCCAGTGCGGGTTGGTGGATGTCACACATAGAGACCAAATCTGTGATGTCACATTTCCTTGAATTTTTTTGATAAATTCTTGGACTTCTTGAGTACTTGGTTTCCTCACGATGTTTTCCTCACCGTTTTTAGAGCTAGTGTTAAATCCGCACATAACCACAAACATAACTTAAGAAAATCAGTGCTGCGGGGCCAGCGGGATTCGAACTCGGGTGCGTCGGATCGAAAGTCGCACGTTCTCCCACTGAGCCACACTCGCTTTAATGTGATATGTTGTAATTTAATTTGAATTCTTTGAAATTAAAATTACTTATTTTGGCATACTTTATAATATGGACTATTATCTGGAATGAATGATTTAATAATAATAATAAATTAGACGTCCCTAATACTGTTTCTGCTGATAGAGGTGCTATGACTCAGAAATGTTCTCATGCCGACCTCAGTAGTTAAGACAATATTAGTTGCATCCTGGATTTTATTATTGTCGTGTAGAATGCCTTAAGATTGACCTACCCACAGCACTACTTGTACTATTAATTTTGTTTATTGGGTCGGTAAAAATCAAAATATATTTATTACATAGGCACGAAAAATGCACTTTTAAACGTCATATACAAATCAATTCAAATACGTTAAAAATTGTAATATAAAATCATGACTTCGAAAAAAAAAAGGTAAGCATATCAGCCTATTTCTTTCCCATGCCCATACTCAAATTGAAGTCCGGGCCCAGAAAATAAATTCGAAAACTGACTCTACCAGTGCTTCGGAAATACTAGAGAAGATAACATCAACGGGCTGTCTCTTTTTTAAATCTTTTCAAATGTTCAAAAATATTACACTAAAGGGGTTTGTGTAATTGATTTTCCTAGTATTCTCATGCTCATGCTCATACCGCATCGAAATTCATTGGTACTTCCCGCCAATGCCAGTATTCTGTGACCCAGGGCCTACATGCTAAAAGCTGATCCCTTAGAGTATATATAAAAATTATCATCATGTCATTGATTTATGATAGAATTTTAATCAGATTTATTGAAGTCACGCTTTGGTTTTTAATTATTACTATGTATGGAAGTAGAGAGGCCAGTTAGGAAAATCTCAAACTACCTACATTTTATAACTTCCCGCTTAAAAACTTCAACATAAACTTTCGGTTCCGAAAACTGGTTTTCTACTACCTACTTGAATACACGCGCGCATCAACACATTACATCACGTTTCGTCATTTTGGATCTACACACAACCACATACAACATAGAACAATGAAAGATTTTCGTTTTATTTGCTACATTTACGGAGTTCATTACACCAGTTGTCACAATAACACTACACAGTTTGTAACAGATAAGTTGCATCTATTTAGTATGTAAATATTTGAATTTATGTAATGTTTAAATTATAACCGTATGGTAGAGCACAGTTTCCAAATCTCCTAAGCCTAGTGCACACGATAACGTCACCACGGATACTGTCTTCATCTGTTTGTGTGTTGTATTGCGCTTGCGATGTGTTGATTCAGCTTTTATAAAGACACTTACACACGTACGCCTATAATATATATTATATACTAGCTAACCCAGCGAACTTCGTACCGCCATATTTGTTTTTTAATTCCTGTTCGATTTATTGAAATTTCTTTTATACAAACCTTATCCTGACAATAACGAATACAAAAAAAGAATTATCCAATTTGGCGCAGTCCTTCGGAAGTTACAGTTACAGCGTACATACATTTCAGCGATTCATTTTTAGGGTTCCGTACCCAAAGGCTAAAACGGGACCCTTTTACTAAGACTCCGCTGTCCGTCCGTCTGACCGTCTGTCACCAGGCTGTATCTCGTGAACCGTGATAGTTAGACAGTTGAAATTTTCACAGATTTTTTTTTTTTTTTTCCCTCCTATGGTTTCATAGTCATTATGATCCCCATTTTTATTACAATCTAGCCAATTAATTAGGCTAATAAGCAATTTACATTTAACTTAAACTGATAGATAAACTAATACTAAGAATGTGTCCATTAACACTATTCCTATTGTCTCTATATTAAGGGGAAGACACATTGTTCTTGTGTTCTGTATGGGTAGCACTCGTACTACATTACACTAATTCACTATCACTAGACATTACACTAACTCAAACGGTTTTGTTCTTTTAAGTCTTCTCACTATATCCGTGTGGTCGAGGAGCTGGATTGCCTCGACGTTCACATGGTGATAAAGCCTATGTTCGTGGGCTTCGGCATATTTTTTAATAACTTTATCGACGAACTCTACTTTAAGATCCCGATGGAGATCGTCGTTTCTAATATACCAGGGTGCGTTCACAATTTCCCTTAATACTTTATTCTGGAAGCGTTGTATGATTAATATATTGCTCTGTTTGGTGCAGCCCCACAGCTGTATACCATAAGTCCAAACTGGCATTAGGACTTGTTTGTATAGTATCAATTTGTTGTATGTTGACAGCGTGGAGTGCCGATTTTCACAGATGATGTATTTCTGTTGCCGCTATAACAACAAATACTAAAAAACAGAATAGATAAACATTTAAGTGAGACTCCCATTCAACAAAAATGATATTTTTGCCGTTTTTATAGTTAATGGTACGGAACCCTTCGTGCGCGAGTCCGACTCACACTTGGCCGGTTTTTTTAATATGGATATGTTGTTTGTAGATAGTGCCTACCTATCTATACTTATAATAAAACTGTAACGAAGCGGTTACTGTACATTGAAGATATTTTTGAAAATCAATTTTTTTAGGAGTATATGATAGCAACAGAACCCAAAAATACAATTTTTAAAATTTTTGTCTGTCTGTCTGTCTGTCTGTCTGTCTGTCCGGGATAAACTCAGAAACTAGGGCACTAATTTGAATGCAGTTTTTTGAAATATATTCTGTGGAGTCCGGCGCTACACATAAGCTTTGTTTCATCAAAATCGGTCCAGTAATATTGAAGTTATGACGGAATTTAGGAAAAAATATAGGTGTCCACTATAAGTTGAACCACGAAACATACCGGACCCTTTGTGCACATGGCTCAGCTTATACTGGTTTATTACTTACCTTCAGAGTTTGTAGAACTAAGGTATTGGTTCACATGATGGTATTCTAAAAAATGTTTTGTGGAGTCCTAGGCTACATAACAAACTTTGTTTTATAAATATCGGTTTACGAAAACTGGAATTATTACGCAATTTAACAACGTTTAGTACCTACCGATTAGCAATTTTAGTATGAAAGTTTTCGTGAGTTTGATTCATTGTAATTATAAATATTTAATAAAACGGCTAGGACTCACGTAGTTTGTCAAATTAGTCGACCTAGGTTTCGAGCATGTCCGATGCTCTTCATCAGGGGCGAGTTTACACTGCAAGATCGCGGCGACTATTGGCGGTGCCGGTGGCGGTGGCTGGTGGAGTGGTATAACGTTGAGTACCGTTGCAAGGCAAATTAGCTGTTTAAATCGAGCCACCCATAGATAGCACGTTTTATCAAGGGGCGTTTTTCTGACTCGCGGTGACGGGTTTTATGGACATGGCGCTGGACCTGCACTGGAGCTTTTTTTTTGATCAGTTTGCAAAACGCTTTTTTGCTGATGCGATTATGTCGCCTTGGAAAGTTGTAGAGGAATTTTACCTAGCGGTTCCCAATTCTTTTTAGCTATGGAACACTAAATTATGTACCTAATTACCTGGTGGAACCCCAACTCATATTTGTAACCGTCTTTAAAAAAGGAGGAGGTTCTGTTTTTTTTCTATGTTTGTTACGCGATTACTACGGCAATTATAATTTGATTTTGATGATTCTTTTTTTGTTTGGTAGGTCATACTTCAGAGGTGGTCCCATATAAATTTTATCGAAATTGATTCAGCACTTTTGCACGGGTCAGTATATCGATAAAAATGCTGGCCAGCGTCGGCAATTCTCGAAACCCTAGGGTTCCGTGGAACAACTATTAGTAACTGCTGGTATAGACGAACAAAAAGCATAGCAACACCGTACCGGGCCTGGAACGGCCGCGGCGGCTAGCGTGGCACCGCGGCGCACCGTCACCGTCAGTTTTGCGTACGAATCGTAAAGGGTCCATGGCGTTTCCCCCCGATGGCAATCCCACCCGTGTTATTTCCACCCGGCCTCCGTGGTCCCGTAATATGTTTTTTTAAACTGAACGATGACATTTGATACGTATACTCGGTCAAAGAAACTATAACACATTTTTCACCAATTTTTAAACATCCCTAAAAGAACTTGCTAAAATGTATATATCTAAATATAAAAATAATCCACTCCCTCAGACACAGACACACACACACACATCACACCTCGAAAACCAAAAACCTACGAAGCTGTTTGGTATGTAAGTTCTATAAGGGGATCATTACGAGAGCGGACAAAAGAAATGAGAGTTTATGTTTTTAAAGATCTATAGGACTATCAACTTTGGTAATTAGGATTGGGAGCGGAACGGGATGATAACGGGATAAGATGGGCATGGAAATGGGATAAGCGCGAGAGTTACAGGATAGGAGCGTAATGGTAACGATATAGGAGCGGGACTGGAGCAGGAGCGGAGCGGTACGGTAACGGGATAGTAGGGAGCGGTAACGGTATAGGAGAAGGACAGGATCAGTCCAGAACGCGACGGTTACGGAATACAACCAGGACGATAACAGGATACGAGTGGGAAGGTAACAGAATAGAAGTGGTACGGTAATGAGAAAGGAGCAGGATGGGAGCTGGAACGGGAGTATTTTGGGACAGAAAATGGTCGGAAGCATGATGAATTACTACTACACTACGCGTACGAAGTCGCGGGCAACAGCTAGTTGTGCAATATATTTTGAAAATTTTAACACATATCGCATATTAGTTACGTAACTAATTTTGTATATTGTGCCTATACATACTTATTTTATGTTTTATTTTGCGTATAGTGTAAAAAAAATGTGCAAAATATTTATTACCTACTTGACAACTGGAGGAATTTGTCTGGGATGGGTGACATAGTTCAAATTAACCGGTTCGGATTAACTTATATCTACGTAATGAGCGAAGAAATTACCAAAAGAAAATTACACTTGCATGTGAACGAGTTACTAACTCCGCCACAGAATAACCAATAGTACTAACAGCAATCATGATGGTGACGGTATAGTTTTATTTACGTCTCCATGGTGGTAGCCATAACTCGCAGTCGCCGGTCATGGCGCAGCGACTATGCATTTATCTGTGGGCGTGCGCCGCAAATACATCTATTTTACTCACTCACCCAATTTATGTACCGTGACCAAGCAACGTGACGCTACCGACGAATAAATGATTTGATGGATTTCATAGACAAATTCGTTGTCGACGGTCTTAGTTTCAAATAGTATATCAAGGCGCATAACGTTTGGGGAAGTGGAAGGAGCCTCTTATGACCTACTTAGACTGAAATATTGGTATCTACAATAAAAATATTTATATACCTATACATAGGACTGACGTGAGTACCTACATATTCTTTATTTATTTATAACTAGCCGCGCCCCGCGGTTTCCCGGGATAAAAAGTAGCCTATGTTATTCTGGTGTATAAGCTATAATATTCTAAATTTTCATTAAAATCTATTCAGTAGTTTTTGCGTGAAAGAGTAACAAACATACATCCATATATTCTTACAAACCTTATATTTATAATACTTATACAAATTCTTATATAATTTATTTATATGAAGGTCACCCCTGACCGGAAAGCCGCGCGCGGGTACAAAGATTGCGTCGGATGATCAGCGCCCAGTTTTAAGGCGAGCAAGGACATATTACGAAATGTCGCCGTGAATGTGAATGCAGCCAGCGAAATTACTGGGCATACCTATATGAAACCATGGACTAAATATACATACTTGTATTATTAGTCCATGATGAAACTTAATATCTCATGTCTCGGGGTGATGAGCGCAATGCAGTGCTACGCAGTGCTTTTTAACCGAATTCAAAAAAGGAGAAAGAAGGTCTCTATTCCTTTGTATTTTTTTATGTTTGTTACCTCAGAATTTCGTTTATTCATGAACCGATTTGAAAACTTTTTGCTTTGGGTTCAGTATAGCTACGAAGTGGTCCCATATAAATTTCATATTTTACATTGGACTTCAAAGATACACTGGACTTTGAAGTCGGTTTTTTGTTAGCTTCTTATTTTTATGGTTTAAAAGGCCTGGGTGGCACTGCAATTGTCATGGGCAGGCGTGGCGCTTACCATCAGGCGAGTGATTTGCTCGTCTCATCATACTATTAAAAAAATAAAAATATTGCGCCGATGTGCTCCACACTCCACAGACATGCGCTCTAACTGACAAATAGGAGTTTATATGAGTAAACATATCGATGAAACGTTCTGTTCTGATGGTGACAATAATTTTATCGTCAAAGGGTTCTTCCATTCACTTCAGGTTCAAGGAAATCGGAATTCTTGGCTCTGAATAATAAAAAAATATTACCGAAGCCGAAGGAAAGACATCCCTACCCTATTGGAATCACCAAGGAAGGGACTAAAGTACACTCTTGACTTCATTAACAAAAAAAAAAATTTTTTAAAACGAAGGTAAGACATTGTACTGGCATGTATTATTGTATTGTAGGTTTTTAGGAGCAAACAGCTTTTTTTCGAAGAAAACAAAAGACTATACCAATGATGAATTTATGCTAGTGGGAAAATACATTGGGTATGTTTATCCTTAAATATTGTTGTTCCTACCTACATAACTTGAACGTAGGATCATGTTAAGATACTTACCTAGTCATCTTTTCAGTGAGTCAATGCCACTCAATGCTTAATTGGCCGGTGGTGCCGGCGCATTTCCCACTATTGTATCGTATTAGACAGTGTCTTAGAGTATACATAACTATAGAGCGCGCATATCGTACTTGTCGCCCAATACGCAGTGTAGACAAGTAAACTATAGCTAGCTATCTTGATAGTGATGGGCAATAATTGTGCGCCGCGCCGCGCCGTGACACGGTATCTATTGTTGTGTATGTATGTTATGTCTTGTGTACCTATAAGTGTAATTTTAGCAAGTGAACATTATTTATTTTAATGTATGAATGTATAAGATGTATGTGTAGTACCTATGTTAAATATGTATGGGATATGAAATAAGAGAGTCAAGGTGATGCGTTTACCAAACAGCATTTAATTTTTATTTATATAGTTTACTAGAATTTTAAATCGCAAGCGCAGATAATGTGCCGGTGTAAACTATTGCTCGCCATAGCCATAACTCATAACAAACATCATTATCGAATAGGCCGAACGCGTCACATCACTTTTTGAGTCGGCAATCTTAGCGGGGTTGCAGTGCGGGCGGTACGTGTAGTCCCGCGTCTTACGTCTTTTTCACCCCCGCGAATCCAAACAAACTTTGAACTTAAAAGTATTAAAAATTGGCTTACCGTGAAATGTGATGTTAGAATTCTGTTTAGTGTGTTTCCGAGTATCGTTTTTACAAGGTGTTATTGCACATTTAACCATTTTTTTTAAGACAAATAGAGCTAAGAACTCGCAACGGGTGCTCACACTGCTAGTACTCGTAAGACTACTACTAACGCTTGTGGACGGGATGATGCTATGTTCTCACCCGTGCCTACTGTTCCCACTTAGGAACACTCGCTCTATACCTAGTAATGTATACTCTATGGACAGTTTACACAAAAGCATATGAACTTTATATACCTAGCCGACGACGTAGGTACTACCTACCTAGGTACCTCAGCTCAGCAACCGACGCAAGATCACAGCAGAGTACTGCCTGGTTGCGTCAGTTCATTACCTAACACAATTTTTTATAACTAGGTATAAGTATAGGTATACCTAAATATACCTTAGGCACACTATATCAGCCAAAGTGATCACAAAAGGATAGAAGTAGGTCAAAATCTATAGCAGGTCACACTTCATCATATCTCGGGTTATGTTTAAGGAGTCTGGATCTCCGGAGAAGGTAAAATGTGTGGTCAGTGACTTTTATACGTAGTCTACATTTTGGGAACAGCGTAACTATCAAAATAATGTGCTAGTAGATAGGGTATCTCACTTAGGTTAGGTAAGATACTAACGATTACTTAGGTCGGTAGTTTTTCCTTCCCTTGCAGTAGCCCTAGTTCAAGAGGTGGCCAAAGTGGTATGTTCTCACTAGTTCGATTCATTTGTTCGATCGTCGAACTAGTGAGATATTTTTTTTCTTATTAGTTCGACCGCCGAACTAGTAAGAATATTTTTCTCATTTCAACTGTCGGAACTTATTTTAATCGAGAAACAAAACGGGTAATAAGGTTTATATTTGTGTACATAATATGTTTGTACATCTGCACCACATGACTAGTTCAGGGCAAAGTCATACATAGGTAAGACGACGAGCGAACCGAGGAGGAGTCTTAGGTTACTGGTGCACCACTACGCGCGAGCCGAGCCGAGAGTCATATTTAAGTGCGACGACGAATAAAGCAAGCCTTATTTAACGAAACAAGGGATTTTAAAATTTTATTATATTGTTTTATTTCTCTTAAAATAAGTTCGAACAAATGAGAAAAAAAATTCTCACTAGTTCGACGATCGAACAAATGAATCGAACTAGTAAGAACAAACGACCAAAGTCCCTAACTTAAATTATAAAATACTTAAATAACATTTAAGCATGTAAGTAGAAGTAGCTACTATTTTCCGAGCCTCACAGTAATACCTATCTACCACTAAAACCACAATCGTTATAATACCATTTAAGCGGTGGTAAATAACAAGTGGAGTCGTGCTGAGACGTTGGCTAGGTACTCCACAAATACCGATTGGGTACACACTCTGACACTAATTCTTAATAAGGAAACAAATTAAGTAGGCACATACCTATTAAGTAAATGACAAAAGCCATAACTCATTCTAATTGGTCTCAAAGTTTAAAATGGAGGTAATTTTCTAACTTTACCTCCGTAGTTAAAACCATCCATCCAATCATACCTTGCCCTGCTAGGTATTAACTTCAAGGCTCTTTTTGGCATCTGAATGTTTAAAGTGGGTACCTACTTAATCATGTTTTGCAGGTACGCGTACATACCATAATCCTTTCCCATTCTGCAGCTTAGTTTCTGCAATAACTTTTAACAAGTTATTTCAACACACAATTGGCACATTCAGGGAATACAAGCAACCGCGATCTAGATCTATTGTTAGTCACTGGGATACACGTCTTTTATTCCAAAGGCGCTCTTAAATATTCCTAATTGCAGCACGTCTAAAAACACTAGCACTTTTCCGTGTTAAATTGACCTTACAATGGACAGTTGTTCAACATTGTGGTTACAAATCGCGCGTATATAATGTAAACTTAAGCAATTTGCTGAAGTTCGTTTGTTTATTGCTAAGAGAAAGTTTGTCGTAGTTTTGTCCGCGCGATTTGGTTGTACAGACGCGGCGCGCTCGGTTGCCGCGTGCAGTGGACTGAACTGAACTGGCGCTGGCGGCACCGCGGCAGCCAGCCGACAGAGCCGACACCGCGGAGAACGGAGTAACGCCACTGCTACAATATATCGGTGACTGTTGCATGTGAATCACTCGACGGCGACGTCTCGATCCTAACAAAGAACTCGCCTTTATCTGCAGGACGCTCCGCCCGGCAGCGGCATTGCTCTTCCAAACAACAAAGTGAATAACTCCACTTAATCTAGGCCGACAATAAGAACAATTTAGATGATTCCGCTTAATTGAAGCTATATCGGTATCATGATTGCCGTGTAGGTTGCTTTTTAACCGACTTCAAAAAAGGAGAAGGGTCTCTGTTTGATTGTATTTTTTTTTAATGTTTGTTATCTCAGAACTCCGTCATTTATGAACCGATTTGGAAAATTATTTTTGCGTTGGGTTCAGTATAGCTACGAAGTGGTCCCAAATAATTTCATCGATATTTGACTTTGGGCTTCGAAGATACATTGAAGTCGGTTTTCGTTTTTTTCTAAAAATTAATTATTATATGAAGAATAAAACTTACACATTCCATCTGAGCTTTGTGGACAATGTAATTAGTAGATTTAGCTCAAAAGTAACTATACCCGTCTATTCAGATTATGAATAATAAGTTCTTTTACGGAGACATCGAAACATTGAGTAAAAGAAAAAACGCATGAACGACTTTGATCATACAAATACTAAGTCATTTAAGTTCATTACGAATATAATACCAAAGTATACAATCAGTAGGTAATCAAGGTAGGTAGTCATTAGGTATTTATTGTCCTTTGTAACAAACCGACAAAATCCCCTCTAAATACTTTATATTGTGTAATTTATATTATGTATTTATATATATTTTTATCATTTTTTTATAAATGAAGCTACGTTCTACAGACCCCAGGTTCCGTCCTTTTTAATTTTTGTTCTTACTTTATTATGATTACATGTAGTCTTCTGCTTCCGCGCAGTAAAATTACAATTTTTATGATATTAATATTTTTATTTTTTAATTTCTAGTGTTACGAAGTTACAAGTAATTTAAAGGTGCTTAATTAATATTATAAGTTGTCAGTATATTTTTTTTAATGATTTTTTTTCTTTCTTGTTGTATGTTTTTTTTTTCAGATGGTGAGCGTGTAGCAATCTGTAGGTTTAATCTAATTAGAAGCATCCCCAGAAACAACAGATTAGATATCGTTATGACGTGGAATACTTACTTATTCGTAGTTATATAGGTAGGCAATTAAAGGGCTTCTGTCGGTGAAATCGGATAGCTATTCATAAATCCTTGTTCGCCTGAGGAATGATCCTTGGAATTCACTTGTTGGTTTGCACATAGTCATGTAGGTAAACACTAAACTTATCTACCTACTACTCCTGAAAAACTGAAGCAGTAAATAAAGTATGAATGTTTTTATGGAACATACCTACTTAGTAAGTATAGACTACTATAGAGTATAGACAGGCTTTCAGTCGAGGTAAATGACCAGAAGGATTCGAACAAAGCACTTGCACTGCATCCCCGTCTGGCTGTTGACCTTTCATGAATTTAACTACATTGAATATGAAGATACTCTCTACGTTTGCAAATGAACAAATACAGGGTGGCCCAAAATAAAGATTACAAGTAATTTTACAAATTGCAAATTGTATTAATTTCTGAATTATAAGAATACGTTTTATGTATTTACAAGAGTCCCTATTTGTTTCAAAATATCGTCCTTTACAAACAAAATATTTGTAGAGGTATGGAAAATAGTATAAACATTTTACCAAGCATTTGTTTATATTAAGCTGCACTAAAGGACTATATTTTGAAGACATAAATATTCTAAGGATAGGAAAGAACATAAGGATTCTTGAACATAAAACGTTGTATTTTTTATATGTATTTATTTATAATATAAATTTCAAAATAAAATCACTTGTCAAAGTTAATTACGATATCTTGGGCCAACCTGTATTTTAGAATTTCTCTCGTAGCATAAGGCGCGATTATGACCGGATTATCATCATTATGTAGGTATAGGTACAGGATAAAACAAGTATTGTAAAAAAAATTTTTTGATATCATAGCTTTCATCTCGGTAAAACAGACAATTTTGTTTGTGCATACCAAATAGAGCGAGTGTGGCTCAGCGGGAGCTCGTGCGACTTTCAATCCGACGCACCCGAGTTCAAATCCCGCTGGCCCCGCACCACTGACTTTCTTAAGTTATGTGCGGATTTAACACTCGCTCTAAAAACGGTGAAGGAAAACATCGTGAGGAAACCGGCATGTCCAAGAATTTTCCACAAAAAGTCAAGGACATGTGACATCCACCAACCCGCACTGGGCCAGCGTGGTGGATTATGGCCCATTCTCTCTCTATGAGGCTGGGGATGATGATGATACCAAATAGGTACCTACATTCTTCGCGAACGTTGCATTCCTCATCCATCATCCACAGCCTTTCACATCCCACAGTTGGGTCATATCATACCATTCGCCTCGACTTATAAACATTTAATTTACAGTACCTTCTTCGTAATCTTCGTTGTATTGGATAGGTACCTACTGCGTGCTTTATATTGAACAAGTTGTGGTTGAAGTTCGATGGTCTTCCGGCGGGCGCCCGCAGACACCGGCACCGGCGCGGCGCGTTGGGTTCCTTACACCCAAACTGCTACCGCAGCTGCTACTGTACCAAATTACTAATAGACATCGTACGCAGTACCGTACCTACTAGCCAGTCGCTGTGTCGCTGCAGTATTCAAGAACAGATATGGGTATTTATGCGATGTACCTATAGCCAAACTTTGGCTTTAGTAAGATCGCCATTTCGCAGCGCGCAACCGTGTTGCAACGGAAGGGTATTTTTTAAGTTTATAGCTGTTTATTGAGACAACATCACTGCTCACGAGTAAACATCATCGTTTTAGTCTTGATTATGTAGTGGGTGCCGGGTACCTAGGGTAGTTTTCGTCGTTCATACAAGGTGAAATGTATAATATCTTTTAACTTAATTTAGTTTCCTAAAGTTGTAATGCTCTAACTTTATTAGAAACTGTAGTCACCCATAATACCCCAAAATCAAGTGTCACCCTCAGAATTATCTAATGGTGCGTAGAATGTAGAAATGAAAGTAAACAAGCAGCAGACGGCGCCACCGAGACGAAACTGTCGTGCCCTTCCGTATTATCTCAGTAGGGGATGTAACGGCCAATTTTGGCTCACAGCCAAATATGGATCACGCCCGTGTTGTCACGAAAGAATGTTGTTATAACTTGCCTACTCTATATATGTTAGTGAGCATCTATTTCTTACTATGGATGGATGTGGAAGTAAGTAAAACAATGTAGTGAACAACATTGTGATAGAACGCGTGTAGGAAATTAACATCCGGAGACCTTATTACACAAAAACCGACAAACTGTCGAAAATACATATAGATGTGTGAAGAATAGCATGATATAATATAATAGCCTACATTGATTTATCACATACAAACTTATTTTTGTTATTTGTTACAAACGAAGGGCAACATTAAAATTTAGATGTATAGATACGAGGGCTGCACTAAAAGTATCGGGAATCGAATATTTCCACTGTTCCTGTCATATAAAAATCTTTTTAATTGAAAACTCCTTGGTTTTAAAAATCGAATACCATTTATTTATTTAAAAAAAGATTCTCGGTCTTGTCACAAGGTTTTGTCAAACTTGTTTAGTCGTTGAGAAAATGGAATTGACTCGAGAAAATTCAAGAGCGATGATTTATTATGACTTTCGAAGTGGTTTAACACAAAAACAGTGTGTTGACCGGATGATTTCTGCATTTGGTGATGAAGCCCCATCCAAAACCACAATTTATCGCTGGTTTGCTGAATTTCAACGTGGACGTGTCAAGCTCAGTGATGATCCCCGTCAAGGTCGTCCAAAAACTGCAGTCACCCAAGAAAACGTTGATGCTGTGCCTAAGCTGATTGAGGAAGATCGACATGTGACATACCGCGAAATTCAGGCAACTTTAGACATTGGCATGAGTAAAATACAAATAATCTTGCATGAACAATTAGGTGTAAAAAAGTTGTTTTCCCGATGGATACCGCATTCGCTCTGTGAAGAGCAAAAAGCGGCTCGCGTTACTTGGTGCGTCAGAACTCTCGAAAGATTCCACGCAGGATCCTCAAATGCTGTATACAACATCGTATCAGGTGACGAATCCTGGATATACGCGTACGAACCCGAAACAAAAAACCAGTCACGAGTTTGGGTGTTCGAAAATGAGTTAAAGCCAGCAAAAATTGTTCGTTCACGGAGTGTTGCAAAAACAATGGTGGCCAAGTTTGTCTCCAAATCCGGCCATGTTACGACTATTCCTCTTGAGGGACAAAGAACGGTTAATGCAGAATGGTATGCTAGCGTTTGTTTGCCACAGGTCGTTTCTGAACTCCATAAAGAGAACTGCAACCGCCGCATCATCCTCCATCACGACAATGCGAGTTCTCACACCGCGCACAGAACAAAAGAGTTTTCAGAGCAAGAAAACAGAATTATTAGACCATCCGCCGTACAGCCCCGACCTAAGCCCTAATGATTTCTATACTTTCCCTAAAATAAAGAATAAATTGCGTGGACAGAGATTTTCATCACCTGAAGAAGCTGTGGACGCCTACAAAACGGCCATTTTGGAGACCCCAACTTCCGAATGGGATGGTTGATGATTGGTTCCATCGTATGGAAAAATGTGTCAAATTTCGCGGAGAATACTTCGAAAAGCAATAAATACATTTTTAAATAGTAATGTTGTGTCACTTCCTTGATTCCCGAAATTTTCAGTGCCGCCCTCGTAGATGAACGCTTTATCATAAAAACAATTAAAGTATTACAATGGGAGGCCTTATCGCTAATAGCGTTCTTTTCCAGGCAACCTTTGGATGGAGAGGAATTATGGAAACGTTAACGACCGGGATGTAAGGTCTACAATAATAATAAAAAATAAACTTACATATACCACCTAGGTACATATTTATAGTTGTTGTAATATTTTTACCTACCTATATTGTTCGTGTCAATCTACAATTTAGCTAGGGAACCACCATTTAGGGGTCCTACGGCTACTTCACTACGGCAGTCTCGTGTCCTGAGATATTTTTATTCCACAGGCGATTAATTGTGCCTGGACAAGAGTGGGGTAAAGAAAGAAAGAAAGAAAATACATTTATTCCGGACATCACACAACATTACACTGAATATATACATACTTAAATAAAGACAAAACAAAAACAATACAGTGAAATGTTGCGCGATGTCAGGAAAAGGTTCCGACTCAGCAAACGCTAAGGTATCTTAAGTAGGTACCTTAGCACTGATTTGACTGGGTAGTGAGAAGGTTAATCTATGTAGATACATCGATGGCAACTGGGGGCCAAGTATGTCCTACCGCTATGGATCGTTTACGATTATTTTTTTCACTTTGTTTACCATCTTCTGCTTCGCTCATAAAATTGAATATATGTAATATATTATTTGCCCATACAAATATTTTTTCTTTTAACTTGCAATTTTATTTTCGTGATAATTTTAGTTGACATTATATCGAATTTTGGCACATTTTTATGAAAATTATAACATCGATTTTCATGAAGTTAAAGCATCTTTAGAAAAACATGCTCATAAAAGTTCCTAACAGGAGCAGAATTCGTTAAAAATACATTACATTTTATAAATTCTTAAATAAATAAAAAACTATTTGGTTTTTAGACTAGATTCATTCTAACACATTGTTCCATCTCTCGGTTGGGGTAGTTGCCATAGGAATCCACTGTTAAAAACCTCTCTTTATACCTAGTCTCTATAATGGCGGACAGTTTACAGATCAAGCTTCCAAGGAGCTTAGACATTCCAATTTTGTCCAAGCTCCTAGTAAAATTTTATATGCCAATTTGACACCGCTTGCTGAGTACACAATTTAAATTTGACTTTATAGGTACCTATTGAAATTAGTCAATGTTTACCTACTTAATGGACTAAAAGGAACAATGAAATAAAATATTGTTTCTGTCGGTCATAATAATTTTATTCGCATATAATAATTGATTATGATACATGAAGCGCATCAGCGAATGGCTCGTCGGAATTGGACGTACCGAGCACCACTCGCCGGTCTCCGCTTCAAATTACATTTATTATTTCCATTTATATCGCATCGACAATCGTTCTGCAAACCGTCGCTACATAATATTCACTAATGAGAGTTTTCGAGGCAGCATCGGCCGCGGTCGCGTCGTCCTCGCGGCACTGTGGTCGCGAGGCCACCGACCGTTCGCTTCAATATACTTAAATGTAACAGTCAAGGAGCGGGCGCGTCGCTCGCGCCCGCCCGAGCGTCTATTTACATACGAACGGAACGCCTCCCGGGTCCGCCGCAGAGGCGCAGCTGCCGGACCGATCCTCGATCTAAGTAGCTTAAATCACTTTCATAATTTACGTCTTAATTAAATACCGAAAACCTAAAAGTGTGCGACGTCCGTGGGACGTCTCTCGGGCCGGGCGGGGCCCGGGTGCGGGCGGGTGCGGCGCAGGCGGCGCGGCGCGGGGCGTGCTCACTCCGCCTGCACGTCGGGCGCATCGGGCGCCGGCGCCGCCTCGCCGCCGCCGCCGCCGCCACCGGGCTCGTCCGCGCCGGGCGCCGGCTCGCCGCTCTCCGCCGCGCGCTCGCCGCCGCCGCCGCCACCGCCGCCGCCGCCGCCGTCTGCGCAACACAACGCGGTCACAAACGACACGCCCACAACGTCAACACAACGAAACGAACCGGGAGCGGGCCGCGGGCCGTCGCGCCTATCGACTCGCGGACGCCGCCATCGACAATCTCCGTATCGGTGTCTGCGCGAGGCGAGGAGCAGACGCGCGGACGATAGGCGGGCGGCTGCGGGCGGCGAGGCGGAGGTACTAACTGCGCTGGTGGTGCTGGTAGTAGGGGCCGGGGCGCGGCGCGTGGTGGCGCGGCGGCGGGTGCGCGGGCGCGCGGTACAGCGGCAGCGCGGGCGCGTGCGGCCGCTGGATGGGCGCGGGGTAGCGCGGCGCCAGGCCGGCGCGCGGGCCGCCCGCGCCGCCGCCGCCGCACCGGCCGGACGCACCGCTGACCATCTGCTGGAGAGAGGGGAGGTGAGTGCGTGCTCGGAGGCGCGCGGTCAGCGCGGCGCGCGAGCCGCAGCGGCGGCGCTCACCTGCTGCTGGTGGTGCTGGTGCGGCGTGTGCGCGGGCGGCGGGTGCGGCGGCGGCGCGTGGTACTTGTGGTGCGGCGGCGAGTGCGGCGGCTTCTGCGGCTTGCTCTGTCCCTTGGGCGTGGGCGAGGCGGCGTCGCAGAGCGGCGCGAACCCGTTGGCGTGCTCATGCAGCGGGCTCTTGAGTTGCTGCTGCGGCGGTGGGCGCGGCTGCTGCGGCGGCGCGTACTGCTGCTGCATGGGCGCGCGGTACTGCTGCTGTTCGACAACAACGAACGACACGTCAGCCGGGCGGTAGTGGTACGGCGCGGGCGCGGGCGGGTGCGGGCGCGGGCTCAGGTCGCGTACCTGCATCTGCTGCACGGCGGCGGCCACCTGCAGCTGCGCCGACGACAGGAACTGCGAGTTGAAGGGCGTGGACTGCGCCGGCTGCGTGAACTGCAGCGGGTAGGTGGGCTGCGGCGCGGCGGGCGGCTGGTACGGCGAGTAGTAGGAGGAGGCGGGCGGCGCGGGCCGCGGCAGCAGCCCCTGCAGCGAATAGGGCGGCTCGCCCACGGGCGCCGAGTAGCCCAGATACTGCTGCTGGTACGCGCTCACGCCGCCGACGCCGCCCACTCCACCGACGCCGCCGCCTTTACTGCCTGCGAACGAGCACCGTGATCGTCAGTGGACGAAAAGATTCTCGAGTACGAGACCTCGAGCACAGAAAAATTTAACTGCTCATGTTTCCGTTATTGTCTTACCGATGGCGCCTATTTGTTGCGTAGAGGGCTTGACCGTAGCCGACATGAGAGAGTTAGACGTGCTCGATATAAGCACGGTGCTGGGGCTGTTACCGAGCTGGCCCGACTGGCCGAACGCGGCGCCGCCTCCCGCCGTCGCCGCCTGGAACGTTACATTACATCAGACCGAATTCATAACACTCGCGTCTCTCGTTCCGGTTCAACGTGACTCAAAAGTAATACAAAAAAAAATTTAAAACTTACCATTCGATACTGGTTGGGGAGACTCTGGAACATGTCCGGTGGCGGCTGGTAGTTGTAGGGCGCGGCCGAGCCGGCGCCGTAGGGCGTGCCGGGGAAGCCGCCGAACTGGCCGCGGCTCTGGTCGAGGAACGCGCCGTACAGCCCGCCCTGCTGCGACGAGCCCACCAGCTGCTGCGAAGAGTTGAAGAGCATGGCGGGTGGCGACGGCACCGACAGCCCGCCGTACCCGCCCTGGTAGCCCACGTGATTGTATAGCTGCGGGGGCGGGGACTGCAGCTGCTGCGTGGGCTTCACCTTGCACACGTTGGGCGGCGCGCCCGTGTCTGCGCTGGACTCCTCGAAGCCGGCGAACTGCAGCTCCTCGCCGCCCTCCGCCACGGCCGGCATCTCCCACACTTTCTTCACGCTGGCGATTTTTAAATTGAGATCCGCCGCCAGCGGGGAGATGGTGCTCGAGGCGCTCATGTGCACGCCGCGCGGCAGCCCCAGCGCCTTGCCCGCCTTGTCCTCCGTCAGCTGGCCGAGGTCCGAGTCGAATGCGAAGTCCAGCTTCATGTCGGACGAGTCCTCCGCCTTCTGCGCCGCCTCGAACGACATCTGCAGGCCCAGCGGGGGCGCCTCGCCGTCCGGCCCCGGCCGCCCGCCGTCGCCGATCAGCTCCTGGATGGAGCGCGGCCGCGGCCGCACGTCGCCGTTGAACGGCAGCGCGCGCACCTCCAGCTCGCTCGGCAGCTCCTCGGCCGGCGGCTTGGGCACGCCGCTGCTTCCACCGGCGCTCATCTGGTACTTCTGCTGCAGGGCTTCCTCGGAAGGAGCGGTTTTGTAGTTGGTGTTCTCGAAAATAATCGTCTCGACCGGCGGCGTGGTGCCGTCCAGCACGCCCGACTTGTCGGCGGCCGCGGCGGGCGGCGGCGGCGCCGTCTTTAGGTCGGCGGGCGGGTCGGCCGGCGTGCTGCGCTGACTGGACTGCGCCGACTTGTTGTCGGCGAGGTCGGCGGGCTCCTCGGCGTTCCCGCGCAGCGGCTTGTCCCAGGCGTTGACGGCCGGCGGCGGCGGCGCCGCGCCCGTGTCCGGCCCGTAGCCGCTCACGAGCCCCAGCTGTTGCTTCTGTCTCTGCTTCACGAACCGCGGCGCCAGGTTGGCCTGTCGCGGCCGGTCGTACTGCCCGTTCTTTCCGGGAACCTGTGCCGACCCGCGAGGATTAGTCTTGTCGTTTGGATTTCTCGACGAGGATCCGTTCCGCCCGCCTCCCTGATTGGAATGAGATCTAGGTTGCTGCTTGGAAGCCTGTTGGCTTTCTTCCTTCGAAGGCCCGCGGGCCTCCTTTTTCTTGTTTCTGACCTCCTGGAAACCGTCGTCTACGACCTCGTCGTCCTTTTTGGCAGTGGATAATTTCAAATTCGTCGTAGCGTCCGCGATGTCGGCTGTCTTATTTTCGCCGGCGTTGTCTTTTTTGATACCGTGAGAAGCGTTGCGCAGGTTATTCTGATTCTTGGGGTTCTGGTTGCGACCCCCCGGGCCCTTCTGCGCCTGCCCCTGCGGCCGGCCCGGCACGGAGCGTCGGCGTCCGCCGGTGCCGCCTTCGGAATGTTCGGACGTAGTTTCCCAGTTCTCATCCTCCCCGCTGAGGGGACCGCCCGCCCCCTTCGGTCGCCGGTCGCGCCCTCTACCCGTCGTCGAGCCCGTTCGAGGTTTGTTACCGTTGCCCGCCTGGGCGTTCTCTTTGGCCTCCTCGCTCTCTTTCGCAACTCTATGATTGGTCTGTCCGAAGGGACTTTTCGTGTTGGGCGGGCCGTACCCGGAGACGCGCTTGGCGGGCGCGGGCGGGCGCGAGGCGCCCTGGAAGCCGCCGCGGCCCCGGCGCGAGGGCTGGCCGCGCGGCGCGAAGGGCTCGCGGGTCTCCATGGCGTCGGGCGGCGGCGGCTGGTCGGGCGCGCGCGCGTCGTCCGGCCGCTCCGGCTTCTTGTGTCCGCGCGGGCTGCGCGGCGCGCGCCGCCGCTCCTTGCGCTCGGCGGGGTGCGCGCCGTCCGTGGAGCCGTCCGACTCGCTGGCGCGGTTGTTGGAGCGGGAGCTGCGATGTGAGCGCCGCCCGCGGGATTCTCTAGAGCCCCAGCCTCGGTTGTAGACGGCGTATCCGCCGCCACCGAAGGCTCTGCTCTTCTTCTCGGATCCAGACCCGCTAGATTTTCGTTCTATGGGCTCCTTTCCTGGGATTCTGTTGATCTGGTCGATGTTCCCGTGTGCGTCGACTCTCTTGTCTTCCGCCCGTTTGGCGGCTTCGACACCGACCTGAACTGCTTCCGAGGGCGACGTTTCCATCATTTTCAGAGGTGCCGTCGGTTCGACATTCGCTTTAGAAGCTATTGATTCCGCCTCGGCGGCGTCCTTATCAGATTTCTGCGATGGATACAACACTTTGGCGAAACTTTGGGGCAAATGTTCAGAAGATGGTTGTTTTTGAATTTGTGATGCGAACGTTTCGGTCATGCCAGTCAGCGGTTGCTGGCCGAGTTTTGGGAGATTATGGTTTTCCGAGACGGAGTTTTGGATCTGAGATGCCGGCTGAGTCGGTTGTTGTGGAACATTGGGAACAGAACTGATGTGAGATAGTTGTTGAGTATTATTTCCCGCTGGCTGAATAGGAGTATGAGAATTATATTTATTTTGAATTTGAGAAGACACTGAATTTATCAAAACATTAGAGGTAGAAGTGGTTTGGGGTGGAGACACTGTTGCAGGCTGGAAGTTTCGTTTTGATTCCTCACTTTCTGTGGTGAGAGGTTTGTTGCTATCTTTAGATGTTACTTTATCTATTGCTGACTTCAGTACATTATTGGATTCTTCCTGTGTGACTTCAGCCCACGATGTAGTCTTAGTACAGTCTTTTTCAGATGATTCCCTTCGAGACATATTGGAAGGGGGTGAACTGCGTCGGTCTAGAGACAGATTTTGAGATGACGAGTCCGAAGAAGCAAACGGTTCTATAATTCCTATACTCTTTCTTTCAAAAACTTCACTCAATTTCTCCGCAGCGGACCTGCTACTCTGGTCAATAGCCGTCTCCAAAGACTTTCTATCAGACTCATTCTTTGCTTTATAATCATTGAAATCCTTGTATGAATCCTTCGAGTTCGATCTGTCCAATTCCCTTCCCGACCTCTCATAATCTTGCATCTCCGATCGCCACTGCGGCCCGGAGCCTTCTTTGTCCCTTCGGAAGTCATCCTCGCGGTCGGAATAATCTCTGGAAATAAAAACAAATGGTTACGTCCCAAATCTATACGAAACAGCGGAAAGTTTAAAACATATTCTGATAATGTTGACTTGTTTACAGCGAAACGCAATTTCTTGAAATGTATTTGCATCTACAATGTTTTTCCAAAATAAATTCTTTTGTGAAAACAATTTAAGGCAAACTTGTTCTCAATTTTTTTAAGCTATGATACTGTTTATAGGTATAAGCTGTTCATTTTACAAAAAAAAAATAATAATGTATAATATGCAGTAGTAACCTTGAGTACGAGCGGCGGCCGTTGTGCGGCGGGTGTCGCTGCGCGTTGTACCGGTCGGGCGGCGGCGGGTCGGGGCGCCGCGGCGCGGGCTTGCCGGAGAAGGCCCAGCCCTTGTGCTGCGGCTCATCCTGCTGCCTGCTCTGCTGCTGTTTCAGGAAACGCGGCGGTATATTCGCCTGGAAGCTCTTGGAGAAGGCCGGATTGTTCTGGTCCCGTTCGCGTTCGCGCGCGTAGTCGCGCTCCCTGTTGTCGCGGAAGTCGCGGTCGTTCCTATCCCTGTCGGGGCGCTCGTTCCTCTCCCGGTCAGGGCGCTCGCGGTCGCCCCGCTCCCGGTCGCGTTCACGGTCGCGGTCCGCGCGGTCCCTGTCGGCGCGGTCCCTGTCGGCGCGGTCCCTATCAGCGCGGTCCCTATCAGCGCGGTCCCTATCAGCGCGGTCTCTATCAGCCCGGTCCCTATCAGCGCGGTCCCTATCCCTGTTGTCGAACCTGTCGCGGTCCATGCGATCCCTGTTATCCCTGTTGTCGTTCCGGTCTCGGTTGTCGCCGCGCTCCCGGTCGCGGCCGTCCACCCGCTCCTTGTCGCTGTCGAGCCGGTCCTGGCGGTCCCTGGTGTCGTTGCGGGGTCGGTCCCTCGAGTCGGGCTTGTCGCGGTCGCGGTCGCGCTCCCTGTTGTCGAAGCGGTCCCTGTCGGCGCGCTCCTTGTCCCTGGGCTCGCGCACGTCCTGCCGCTCGGCGCGGTCGGGCTCGCGCTGCTGGCGGCGCTGCTCCTCCTCCTTGCGCATGCGCGCGCGCGCCACCGCCTGCGCGACCTCGTTGTTCTGCTTGAGGCGGCGCTCGGCCCACAGCTGCTCCTCGTCGCCCGGCTCGTGCAGCTTGTCTCGCTCGGCGCGCTCGCTCTCGACACTCGCCCGGTTGTTGTTTCTATTGTTTCCTTTGCTCGGTGCTGACGATTCTCCGTCGGAAAAGTCGAGCTTTTGGCTGAAACGTGCGAATGAATTAATAATTAGTTAACATAACATAATAAATATAAATATAGTATAAAATAATAAATATAAATAACTTATGTGCGACTTTCGATCTGACGCACCCGAATTCGAATCCCGCTGGCCCCGCACTACTGGCTTTCTTAAGTTATGAGCGGATTTAACACTCGCTCCAAAAACGGCGATGGAAACCATCGTGATGAAACCGGCATGTCTAAAAATTAATCACAGAAATTCTAGTACATTTGACATCCACCAACCCTTACAGGGCCAGCGTGGCGGATTATGGCCCTTACTCTCTCTATGACAGAAGGCCTGTGTCCTAGCAGTGGGAACGTGATGGGCTGGTAATGATGATGAACGAAGTCGCGGGCGGTCGCTAGTAATAGTACAAAGACGCTCACTCATAATCAATATCGTCGTGTTGCGCCCAGCCGGCGTCCCGAATGTCATCGAGCGTGGAGATCTGCTCGTCGCGCAGGATGGGCCGCGCCGTCAGCACGTCGGCGGCGCGCGGCGCGGGCGCGCGCGGCGCCGGCCGCCCGCCGCGCGCCTCGCGCGACTCGCGCGCCTCGCGCAGCGCGCCCAGCCCGCCCAGCCCGAGCCCGCCACCGGTGCTACCTTTCACCAGCTACACACACATACATAAATAATAATGTAGCTCTTTATTCAGACAATTTACAGTTTTATATTTATTTTCATAACCTATTAAATAACGCCCGGAACATCCTACGGACCGTACAGTGTCAAATCATCATTCTTACATTATTGCATTGATTCATATCGCGGCGCGTAAGTTCGCAATCATACCACGGCTCAATCGCATCATTTCCTCCATTCGTAATAAGTAGATAAAATTTATATGTCAATAAACAGTGTCTCAGTATCTCAGAAAATCATTTTTATTTGGTGTAGCAGTAGCTCCTACAAGTATTTAAATTTTTGCCAACATTGTTGTTTCTTTCTGTTTGCCATTTGGCAATGGCAGACAGACTTATACACATTCATTAATTTAAGCAAAACCTGTATATATATATATATATATATAGAGCAGTTTAGTAACTCAAAAGATAAAATAAAAACAAGCGACACACCACCCAAACAAAAAAAAAATATTTTTTTTTGCAACTAGTCAAACCTTTAAAATAAAATTACAGTGGTGTCTCGAAATACAAAAAAATCAAAATACTAAAGATTTAAGGCTTTTATTTTGTTCTGAATGTTACTTTTTTGTTTTACTTAGAAAGCACCAAGAAACCAAGAGAAGCATAATTACAAACATATTTTTAGAAGTTGGTTTTCAAAGGGCATTTTCTGATACTTGGGGACCAATCTATCTACACCTCGCTCGTCAAAAATAGTTGTAGCTTTGAGCAAAAGTACAAGTGGGTAATTTGCAATGTTAGATATACATGAAAAACGTTACTACTCCTTTTGGTGTGCCCTTTTGTTGGTATTTTTCCGAAGAGGCTCCAGCCAGGTTCTTTTAATACATTGATATCGCATTCGATCTGTTCCAATGGTATTTGAAACTGCCACATGCTAATCTAAGGATTTTAGTTTTCAACCCAATAGCAAAACGATAACACTGTCATGTCTTGACATTTTTGATTAAAAGTTTTGGAGTGATTTCAAATGGGCAAAGGTTTAGATTTACATTCTTCTTCTCTTGTGTGGCCAACCCTGGTGTCGGAGTTTTTAGACCGCTTGAAGGCTGACGTGGCCTAACGATTGTAGCCCTAAGACAACAACCGGGACCGACGGCTTAACGTGCCCTCCGAAGAACGGTAGCGCTAAGATGTAAATACCACACAAACAGTCACCAATCTAAGTTGCGACCGCTACAAACGTTGCTTAACCTAGCAGATCTGTTATGAACGCCTAGGCGAGAGACGTTACGAGCGCTACAGATTCTTATCAACTTGTATGATACGTACAAAGGAAGGCAGGATGGCGCGATAGGCCGGCGTCTGCTGCGTGGCGGGAGCGGGTGCGGGCGCGGGCGCGGGCGCGGCGGCGGGCGCGCTCGCCGCCTCCGGGCGGACGCCCGCTGTGCCACCGCACGTCCAGCTGCCTTCGGCTGGAACAGTCAACATTCACGTCAGTATTATGAGCTTTGGCCTACTTGGCGCGAACTGACTTAGTAGAATATCTGTGCACATTAATATTGGATAATTTTAACCGTTCACCAAAAATACTGATTGCGCACCAAATTTGGTCTGTTTTTAGCACTCAAACGTATAAGGAGCAGCCCTCGGTATTTGGGCCACCCCTAACGGTATAAGGGGCAGCCCTCAGTAGGTTAGGGTGCGGCGGGGGTGGCCTTTGGGCCACGCCTAACGGTATAAGGGGCAGCCCTCGGTAGGTTAGGGTGCGGCGGGGGTGGCCTTTGGGCCACTCCCGCTTACTTGATAGATATTAAATAATAATTATTAAATTTCATAAACTTAGATCTTTTCAAATTCAGTATTATTTACTTTTACAACAGCAAGAGCACAGTGGTAACTTACAAAGGTACATCTGTATGAAACACATTACCACTTCATTTGGAATCATATCCTTTTGTTTTTGATTTTGTAAAAAGCAAACCATTTCGCTTGATGAGAAACCTATCGAAATCAAATAACTGTCACTTATAAGCATCTGCAAAGTCAAAACGAAAAGGAATCTGTATAGTCAAGTACATACTTTGTGGTCTCAGTTGTGGCTGAGGAGTGGAGTGGTCTGTCCTGTGTGAAGGCTGTGCGGCCGCCTCTAGCGAGGGGAACTCTGTGCGGAAGTGTGGCGACGACGGCGGCGGGAGCGGCACCCAGCCGCCCGACGCGGCGCCCGCAGCCGCAGCGGTGCTCGCTTGTGTCGGCTGGAAGGGACATGTTTTGGTATTGAATGCATTAGCGAATGCTAGGCAAAAATCTAGGAATAGGATATAGAAATCCTATGGAATATTATAAGCGTAATAGAGAGAGAGATCTGACATAGTCATTGTCCCTTCCAAGATTTTAAATAACAAGGAAGAAATATGTTATTGCTTGGACAGGATTGCCCTATAATATATATGAAATTAGATTGCTCGAGCAGTTGACTCAGCCAACTAGGCGTCGGGGCGGTATTCCAATGACGTAGGTTCGATCCCTGCCCGAGCAATATCATTTTTCTTCTTCCTGATTATTAAGAATCTTGGAAGGGACAATGACTATGTCAGATATCTCATAGTAAGATAAGGAGGTTATAATATTCCATAGGATTAAGGCTAGAAGGCTTTTGTCAGATCTCTTATAGTAAGAGCCTTTGCCTGGAAGGGTCAATGACTTGGTCAATGTCACCTCTCTGATAGTAAAGGGGCCCCTAGCATATAGGAAAATTCTTGGGGAAGACATTCGTATCATTGTACACAGGTGGAAAACAAATTATCCTGGTATGCTAACTTAGATGTATAGATTAATTCCATACCATGGTTCTGTAAGAGTAAATCTTTCTTGAATAGAAAGTTTTACTCAACTATCTGTCGTATGCGTTTTGGTCATTGTCGGTTGAATTATCATCTCCATCGTCTTAGAATGGTCAGTTCTTCAGATTGCTATTATTGCCAGTCACAAATGGTCCAATCATTAGATCATATTTTCTTTGATTGACCATCTTTCAACATTCAGCGCCTTGTGTTGATAGATGAGCTTTTTCAAGTCTACGATGAACCTGAATTGGTCTCGCGTTGCATTCAGGAGTTGCTTACGAATGCCTCCACATTTATCTACTTGTATAAATTTTATAATAAGTACTACACACAAAAGACTGTAAAAGAAATTTTGATTAGTTTTGTAAAATGTAAATAATTCAAATAACAGTGTGTACCTATATAATAACAACATATTTGATGAATGCTCAGAGTAATGAATGACTTATTCATGTCATTGTCATCACGATATGACGTGACGACAATGACAACAACGAAAGAAATTATTGTACCTACTTTTTCAAAATATCAATAAAAACTACGTAAGACAAGGCGGTATGGTCCTAGAGACTTTAGCCTGCCCAAACAGGCGAATTAAAAAAAAAAGCATATAGGGAAAACAGCTGGAAGAACAAACGACTCTTTATTTGATACTAAAACAAAATAGCTGTTAATATGTTCTCTATTCTCCAGGATGAAGAATAGCTACATAGAGAAGATACCTAACTACTACAATTTGAACAGGATTATTGTTATTATATGTATCCAATGCTTGAATAGAGCTCAGTTGCTGGGTAGCGAACAATAGAGCTACGCACTATTATATACGAACAGCTTATGAATTGACACAAACAGTTACAGAGTTGGTATAGTCTGTCAATGAAGTGCTTTGCCGTCCTATTACAACTAATAGAGCTACATTCTTAAAAGGTGTATAAATTAGCATTTTATTTCATACTAAGTAAATTATAAACACTGCAAACATATAGACACAATCTGAATAAACTTTTGATAAATAATGACCTTTATGCCAGAACATTTTTTATTGATATTTTTTTTTATGAAACTTACCAAAGTTTGTGAAATGCATGTTGGTGGTGAAGATACAGATGTAGAAGTAGTAGATGTAGAACTGAAATCATACAAACAACATTAACTATAATGTCTGAAAAATATAATCTTTTTGAAGCCTTTGTGGTGTAGGGGTTGCAGGCAGGCAGGCAGGTTCGCTCAAATCCCATACAGCACTGAGGTTGCGGACTCGATTCCCGCGACGGGACAAATGTTTGTGCACAGAAAAAATAAGCGCAAGTAATTGTTTCGTGTCTGGGTGTTGTGGGACCATGGTCATCATAGTTCCTGGTTCTATAGATACAGGGATCCCTAGTTAGGTGTCAGGATCTGTTTAGGTAAGTGATCGTTGGGCATATTTGTTTATACCTAAAATAATTTTGCACTATTTATTATATCATAAACATAAGAAAGTAGTTTTACTGTAGGTAAATTGAGATCAATTTAAAAAAGTACTTTATAGTACACAACTATAGATACTTCATACTGTTACTAAGAAATAAGAAACTGGCAAATATCCAGCACAACAGTAAAAGACAGCCCATTACACATCTGGCTACCACACCCACCCCAAATGACATTTGAATGCTAAAATGACACTAATATTCATGAACTATAAGACTGGTCCTGAAAACATACATTTAAAAATATTGATGTATACCTATTCTTAAACTTTTTTTTAATTAACTTATTTAAATTTTACAACTTTTCTTATATTACTAACACCTTATAAACCATAAACAGGTTTGTCTTGGGTGTCGCATTCGTCTTCTATTACTTACTTCTAATAACATTTTATAAAAGTAGGTAGTATTGACTATAATATGTATAAATATCATAACAACAGCTGCGTTTAGGACCTCTCCAATGTAATCTTGATGTCTGTATTTCCGTGACACTCCTAAGAGTGACAAGGACGAAATGATATTAAGTATAGGCACAGTACCTAGTTCAGTCTTTGCCCCAGAACTTTGAATTGAAAAGTGTCAATGCAAGCTTTTTTTTTTTTACAAATGACGCCCAACGATCGCATAGGTAGATCCTGACCCCTAACTAGGGCTCCCTGTATCTAGGGAACCAGGAACTATGAGGACCATGGTCCCACTACACCCAGACATGAAACAAATGCTTGCGCTTTTTTTTCTGTGCACAAACATTCATCCCTTCGCGGGATGGAACCCGCAACCTCAGTGGTGTATGAGATTTGAGTCAACCTGCCCATTGCACACTTCCATAATGCCCAGTATTTGGTGACAGTATTTTATTCAACTTACTTAGTGTTGGGGTCCTGACCAGTTTCAGTTTTCAATGAAGGCAGATTAGCTGGTGGACGTCTTGTTGAAGGTACTTTTCCAAGACTTTGCATTCCATGTTTGCGGCTTAGTTGAGATTTCACAGATGACGGTTCAGAGTTCTCGTTCTAAAAAATAATGGTCAACATTATACTATGCATCACTGAAGATGTGAAGTGGATATTTAACAAAGCAGTGTAACATAATAATAATAACAATCCAAATTGTATTGTTGAACATGATCTAGTCATGCAATGCTTCAACCATCAAAATACATTGGTAAAAGATTCTGATGATGAATTTCTAATTATGTTAGAATATATGATTATTGGTTTGTGAAAGTTATCTTCGTATATCATAGAAGAGAACTGATGAGCTATCAATAAATCATGCAAAAACATTCTGTAGGAAATGTCAGTTTCTTACAACAGCTTTGGCTCTAAAGTTGAAAATCACAGTTTCGAATGTGAACAGAAAAGACCTGTATCCTATCAGAAAAGGCCTATTGCTTAAAATTACCTGGCTGGTGAACACCAGCATGTCTTTGTTTTTCAAGCCAATGGATGCTTAAAGATAGACACAATTGAAACAACATTCAACAGGATTTCACAGTTCAAAAACTAAGGAAGGAAGTGAATATTGGCATTTCAACTTCTGCCCACTCCATACTTTAACAGACATAAATATGTTATAAAATGTTCTTAGACACAATACCACTAAATTCAGGCATATTAAAACATTAAAGGAATGGTTAGCTCCACTCACACACCGCATACTTTTTTCTTAGTGACTCATAGGTAAATTTTTTGCAAGTTGTCAAGAACTTGACTTAAATTATCTCAAAAATTAAGAAATTATGAGTTAACAAACCAGTTTAGTTATTATTATAATCTATAATTACTTGCTTGTTTTTATTTTTTTATTACAATAAGACAATTTCTTTTTGTGTGACAATAATATCTAGTTACCAAAATTCAAATTACATAAAGCTTTCTTAAATGTCACAATAAAAAATACATGCATATAATAGAATAGTATGACAAGTAAATTATGTTTATTTCCATTGTTATCAGATTATTGGAGAGATAAACTATACATTCACCTACAACCATCCAACCAGACAGTGTCAATGACCTGTAAACCTAAACATCTGATTATTGTCAAAACTTCAGTGTGTAGTTTTATTGTTAGATTCAGGTATTTTTAGACTTGAAAAGAGTTTGTAGTACAGATTTACAAGACTAAAATAAAAATGTTAAATTGTAGACTACATAGTGTTGTACTTTGACATAGCATATTTTAATTCTCTTGTTCAAGATTAAGGCTTTCGTAATGCAAAATTCAGCCATGAACTCAATGTAGCATAGCCTTGGTTTTAAAGTAAGCGTTTGTCACGAGTTCAGGAAGTTGAATTGAATCGGTTACACATTTAACCTATCGGAACAATGTTTTTACACATTATACATGGCTAGTAACAAATTCAATAAAAATTATGGTTGGCCATTTTGTATTTGATAAATAAAAATGTCATATTGCAAATGGTTAAGAACTGTTCAGTCTGTCCAGTAAAAAGGTATATTGTGGGCGTGTACCACTTGACATTGACTTACTACAGAGATGCTGTGACCAAGATGTCAGACTCACCCTATTAGCACAGTACAGACTATTGATGTCCAACTTCTGATACTTCTGCTTGCCGGACGTCGGCTTGCTCTGCGCCGTAGTACCCCCGCCGCCCGGCGTCGAGAGTGCAGACATGCTGCGATGTACACACCATCAGGAGGTCACCTCGCGCTGACCACCAACTGCAAGGTGCAAGCGCAACTCTCACTTCTGATTCACAAAACAAATCCACTTCACTATTACACTGCCAATATGCAATCGCTACGGGCGATCGTCCTTCACTATTTCAATTTGTTCCACTCCTATGCACAATGAAACTGCAATTATGACGGGTTGATCTATGAGGTAAAAGTATTCACCGTTTTAGAACACAAAACACTTTCACAGCACTGATAGGACAATATATTTCTGCCCTGCCCTCCGAAGTTTATTGACGTGTTACATCCGTTTGATGAACGCTCGATCGATGACTTCTAGGTTTTACTAGCATTACAATTCACATTTCAATCCCTGATAACCTTTCACAAGTTTCTGCAATCTAGATTATAATAACGGTACTTACAAGAACAGAATATATGAACGGTAAATAAACTAATTTTTATCTTTGTTGAAAATAACAAAAGCAAAATATATAAGTACCTTGGTCCGTTACACTAAGTATTGCGAATTAAAAATTATTTAAGTGCAATTGCTAAGTCCAAAAGGATGATTACTTTGGATTTCCACTATGATCTACGCTACGAAAAACTTATATCACTTTATTTTAAGATGGCGTCTCCAAAAGACGATCTCCCTTCTTTTTACAATCAATAGAGTGACGTCACAAAGACGCGACGCAGCGCGCTCTGCTGGAAAATACTTGCGAGAAAAAAATTGTGTATGCATTTCCCAGCAAGATGGACAACAACAATCTATGATCATATATTTAGGATTATACATAGTTTAACGCAAAAACCAAAAGTGGAAAATAAATCTAGCCCCCTCTGGCTCTCTGATGAAATTTTACAAAATTTTAATATTGTTACCACCAATTTTTATTTTGAAAGCAAATGGTTACATGACATGCGTCTATACTTTTTGTGTGTTATACAATGCGGTGCAATTCACACTTTAAAAAGTTTATACTTTATACCAGTATGCAAAAGAGACAGTCAGTATTTTGGTAGTTATTATATTCATAAAAGGAAAGCAAATTGCATGCATAGCAAAGGGTAGCAAATTCACTTCGTTTATTGGTCACTTTTTGTGATGACGTCACGTAGCTTCGCTTGTCGGTCAGGTCTGCCATTTTGTGTGACGGTGACAGAACCGCTTTACGGTTCAACTTTCAGCTAGTTAGTAGGATATTTCGCTGGTGATTATTTAAATAATTTGTGAATATTTGGTGTTGTTATACATTGTAGTTAAAGAACAACAATTACTAAGTTTGTAAGATTTCATCAGTTGTTATTGAAGTACTATATAAATTGGTTAGATCTCACTTCATTTTGTGTGATTTTTCACCATGTTTTTTTAAATGTGTGAATTCATCTATTGTCTTTCAGGTCAATACTTCTAAATGATTGATTGGTTCAGGTTTAGTGCATGCTATACGTTTGATGGATGAGCTCAGCTAGTCAGCAACACCAAGTCATCCGCAGATGACATGGTGAGAACGTGATAAGATAATGGTACCTACTGTAGTGTATATCGGATACAATTAACAGTTTTATGGCTATTCTCTTGGACATGCTCATTTTCTGGGAAAAAATATCACAAAATGTGCTACTGTAGGGCATAATTTAGATTTAACCTTTCATTCAAATCTCAGATAAAATTGTTAGCGGTAGCGCTTTTGTATAGTGGAATGAGCCGAATATCAAAGATACTAGATAAATAAAAATCAACAGTCCATGACACAATATATTACACAACACACTGACATTATCTGTTACTAGAAAAAGTCAAATCAGATCTCTTCTTTTCAATTTAAAAGAGGTGTGAGGAAAGAGTCCTAACACCAATAAAAATATCCAGCCTACTCGAAGATTCAAATGCATTACCTTCATCGTTCGCCCAACAAATCTGTCATTTAAATCATGTATGCTAGAACGTGAATAAAATCCTTTAACATTTTGACAATTGGCATAAAGTTGACAGTGACATTAAAATGACCTATTCTAAAGTATGTGTAGAGATCTCAAAGCGATCATTCATCAGTCACTCTGTCAAATAATAATCGACTACCCACTCGATTCAGTAGGTTTGATAAGCAACTAAGCAAAATATTTTATTTTTTACAATTTTTAGGCTTGCGTTTGACCACTAACTATACTCTAACCTGATGCTAATAAAGCAACATAATTTTGCAATGTTTTTAATCTTACGATAATATGAAATCACAATATTAATAGAATATGATTCGGTATGCTAAAATACGCATGATTTTTTTATGAATGCTCTAAGAATTATAAAGTAAAAAAATATTGTTTACTAGCTGCACCCCGCGGTTTCACCTGCGGTTTCCCGGGATAAAAAGTAGCTTAACTGCTATTCCAAGTCCTAGAGTACTTACTTACATACCAAATGTCATCAAAATCGGTTCAGTAGCTTTTGCAAGAAAGAATAACAAAGATCCATACAAACTTTCACGTTTATAATATTAGTAAGGATTATGAAATGAGTTAATCATTAGCCATGAGTGAGTCATGCTTGCCTAGTTTAGATAATAACAATAATAATAATGTTTAATTAAACTTAAAAGACATTGTAAACAGTAAAATACTTACACCTAGTAGTTACAAAAGAATATCAATTAAAAACTAGCACTGGTCTAGTGGTATCATTAGAGACCCCTGATAAATTTAATATAGGCATACCCCCTTGTAGTAAATTAATTTAATTCGCATCGATTAATTTGATATTGCGCCTTCGTCTGAGAAGTGTAGAATATTTTTATTTTGCTTATTATTACTGATCCTACTAACCACACAAGCAGTCGTCGCGTCAACTGTCTAAACGTTGTCAGCTTTTTCACTAATATCAAACGCGTCATCCGACTGTTTTATTTACTAGACTGTAACTTTTTAATAGGAAAAAGTAGCAAGTTTAGTGATTGGTACTTAACTATAATGTCATGATTATCAATGAAGCACACACTTAACATGTATACAAAGCTATGTTTCTCTTACTCACATAAAAAAATGAGTATATTATAAATTATATATATTATTATAAATACGTACAGTACATGTAACTTTACACACAATATTTAACATTATGCATAATAATAAAGTTATATGAGCATGACCACAACTAATGATATTCTGTTTATGTTGACTTGTATTGTTTACACAAAAAATTGATTATGGATTATTATTGATAATCGCAAATAGTGATAATGTAATAATTTATTATTTTATAAGTAAGAGAATACGCTTATCAGTCATTTAATGATTCTTCATAGAGAGATAGGCGATACCTCCTACTGCCCTTTACATTTACGCATGCGTACTACACGTTTCGTGGTATATTGATGTACGGAAAATCAGTAAGCGAAGATCTGCGGTAAGGCTCATAGGACGAAGAGCGTTTGGGAAAACCGGCAGCCATGGCCGGAAATATGGGGATGGAACAATTGATCCCAATAGTTAATAAGCTTCAAGATGCCTTCACACAACTGGGTGTGCATATGCAGTTGGATTTACCACAAATCGCTGTGGTAGGGGGACAATCTGCTGGTAAAAGTTCAGTTTTGGAAAATTTTGTTGGCAGGTAAGAGGAGTTCATTTATTATATTAAATTTTCAACGAAGTCCAGTTTACAAGTGCCTACTTGGTTTATATAATTTTTTCGTAGCTCACATGTGTATGCTGTCTTCTATACGTAATATTTTTAGTGTAGTACCCTTATGTTCATTTTATTAGAACCACCCGCAACTAAATATTTAAAAGAAAAAAAACTAGATGTACCTAATTATTTTTAACCTGCTTACAAATTAGTCGTGTGTTCTTGTGTTCATTTTTGTTGTATCAGCGTAGCAAGTAAATTTTAATAACGGCTGATAAACTAGATTTTTTTCTGTCATGTAATGATGAATTTAATGGCCATGAAATTAAAAAAAGAAACTCATTATAATAGATGTAAGTATTATGTTATTTTTATTCGGTGGCCTAGATTTACTGCGCATGTCATACAATATTGATCCAGTATAAGTTTAGTGTCATTGGTTGTATTTGCCATTCAGACCTTACATAATATGCCACACCAAGTTCTTGGCTTGGATAATTATTTTTTATTAGTAGCTCAATGTCTTATAAAATTAGATACATACTAAGGTCTAGAGCTTTGCTATAGAAACCTACTGGACTTGGCAGATATTTTAAGATTATACGTGTATTTTTGGACGATAATAATGATTATTAAATATTAGCAAATTTTTAGACATGTTAAATTAATAAAGAGTTTAGGAGAGAGGTATATAAACTCAACGAATAGCATTCCAACTTCAAAAACTTGTGTCAAGCCAACTCGTGTCGTTGTATGACTATATCGATTAATCGAGTTTGACACAAAACTCACCCAGTACGGAATAGACACCCACCTCCATATTGAAAAAAAAAGTCAGTTTATCGATGATGAATTGATGATGAGCAAGTGTAATTAGTGTATTTAGTGATAAAACTTTAATGTATCTTAGAAAAAATGGCTGGGAATCTTGGAATGCAACAGCTGATCCCTGTGGTAAACAAACTGCAGGATGCATTCGTGCAAATGGGCGTGCACATGTCCTTAGACCTTCCCCAAATTGCAGTAGTGGGTGGTCAGTCCGCAGGGAAGAGCTCAGTTTTAGAAAATTTTGTCGGCAGGTGAGACTATCCGTTCAGAAATTCAAGCTACATTAGTGGTTAAATGATTCCCTTTTCCATTTCGGTGATACCTCTATCAAACCTTTTGTTATCGGGTGAATAAAGAAGTCTTGTTTACTGGGTGGACCCATAAAGATATTACCAGTATTTTTGTTTACCAGATCTTCTACCAACCTTAGAAGACACTAGACAGGGTTCTATGTCTATAACTTTTCTTGATGTCTCATTAAATATATATTATTTTCCATAATTCCTGAATAAAATCAGAATTTTAATAAACACTTGCTATATTCTGACTCACCACATAAAAAGCCTAAATTGGTAGGTAGATTAAGTTGAAAAATATAACACTAAAACTATCAAGCTTAGGTCAAATGCTATAGCATGATAAAGGGTACATTCTTGATAAAACAATATAGAACTCAATTATATTAATGCTGGTTGATCCTCACTGTATCACCCGCATGGCCAATTTGAGAATAAAAAGTATTCATCTATTCCAGGATCTAAAGTACTTGCCTGCTTACATAATTTTATCAAAATTTGTTCAGTACTTTGTGCTTGATAAGTGTGTCTAACAAACATCCATCCTCACATACTTTCTTCTTTATAATAATAGTAAGATTTTACTTGACTTGATGACATTACTTAGATACTTAGAAATATATGTAATGGAGGTAGGTTTTTTGGAAACAATAAATATGAACACCGGCTGCGACCGAAAACCTTGTACCTTAAAGAAAACCTTGTTTGAGTTTTTCCCTTGGCATTCTTTAGTGCTTCATATAAATATAGTAAGAATGCATGTATTATCGTTTCACAGTGTACTTTGCTTCCATAGTCAGGGAAGAGTAGAGGCAAATACATAGTATGAAAATTAAAATGAATTTAGCAAAAACTGACGCATCATAACTGAACAGTAGGAAACATTAATATCAAATAATAAGAGTATTGTTGTAGTGTACGTAGGTAATAGGTAAAATAATTACAAATAATAAAGTATAAATATTAATGTGAGTGAGGGTACATTGATGCCATATTCTGCAACTACAGAATAGCCAAGTGAGTACTTAACATGTGATGACGGAAATTCAGTATAAAATGCGAAATATAGTGTAATCGAGTGAAGTAAAGTGTGTTTCATAATGGGGACATAAGATTTGAAAGTTTTGTAGTGAATCATGGTGATTGGGAATCATATTCTGAGAGATATGACTTTTTCGTAGAGGCACAGGTTAACATTTTTTTTTAGTGTATTCTATATGCGAAAACTGCTAAATGGTGTTAAGATAATTTTTTTTAGTAACTTAGATATAATATATCTAAGTTTCTATATCATTGTAAGTATTCGGAAGAAAATAAAAATAAAATATGTATAATATAATGTCCAAAATGTGGTATCTTCGAATTCAGTGTGAACAACTAAGTAATTATTATTATTCAGTAAAAAAATCGCTAAGCTAAGGCACCAAAACAAAGGCACTAAAAAGACCAGTGTTGTCCTGTCTATAGCCTGCAAGTGCGATGACCACTATTGGAGTAATTAACTCTAATGTATATTATTTTGTTTCAGAGACTTCTTACCCCGAGGCTCGGGCATTGTGACGCGCCGCCCGCTGATCCTTCAGCTTATACATGCTAATGCAGGTAAAAATATATTTTATACTTTTACTAAAATATATCTTCACCATTTGTTTGCTAAATCAAATCAAATCAAATCAAAATCTCTTTAATCATTTTGGCATCACAGACGCACTTATGAACGTCAAATTATCACAATGACTCTACCACCGTATCGGAAAAAGAACCACTACTCAGAAGATACGGAAAGAAACTGAGGGGCATTTTTTTTTAGAGATTTTGTTACAATTTTTTGGGCTTTTACAATGTTATGTTTCTTATGTACCAGTTGGTTACTTTGCAGAAGTGGAATGTTCCAAGCATCTTTGTCTTCTATGTAATTACGAACAGTGTAGTATGCTTTTCTCATTAGAACATTCTTAACGCGTAATTTGAATTTACTTTCTGTGAGCTCCGTTATACACTTTGGAATTTTATTATAAAAACGTACGCAGTTGCCCATAAAGGACTTATTCGTTTTAGTCAGTCTATACCTAGGTACAACAACCCTATCCTTATTTCTAGTGTTAATGTTATGATGGTCACTATTTACTTTGAATTTTTAGAAGTTTTTGCGACCATGCATTATATTTTCATAAATGTATAAAGAAGGTAAAGTTAATATATTAACTTGCTTAAAAAAATCCCTTAACGAGTCACGTGGACCCAACTCGTAAATCGCGCGGACCGCACGCTTTTGTAATATAAAAATAGTATCTACATATATCCGCAGCAGAACCCCACAGCAAAATGCCATATGACATTATGCTGTGGAAGTATGCAAAGTAAACTAACCGAGCCGTAGCTATATCCGTTAATTGCCTAATTTTACGAACCGCATATGCAGCAGAACTAAGTTTTCCAGATAGAGCATCAATATGAGGACCCCACTGCAACTTAGAGTCTATGCCTATACCTAGGAATACCGGCGCTTTGTCTGTATCGAGTTTATTACTATTGAGCATTATGTTTGGCTCTACATGTCTAACATTAGGCAAAGAGAACTTTAAACATTTCGTCTTTTTCGCGTTTAGTAACAAATTATTCGCAGAGAACCATTTCGAAACAACATCCAATACGTAGTTTACATGCGCCAATTCACTGTCCTTTCTATCTACTTTAAAAATTATCGATGTATCATCAGCGAATAGAACAATATCTGCAAGGTCTTTAACTACAAAGGGTAAATCATTTATATATGCCAAGAATAAAAACGGCCCCAATATTGATCCCTGAGGTACCCCCATTCTGACTAAACTAACATAAAATCAGTTCTGTGTTCCTCGGAACCTTTTAATGGAACTACTTAAAAAATTGCTAATCAATATCAGATCCCACTACACAGTTTGGTGGTTGCATCTATTACAATGCATGATGGAAATATTTAACATTTTATTTTAGGATATAGTGTCTGTTGGTTATGTTCCATTACGTATGTGACAACCCTTAAGCGCAACACACATCCGACGTCAGACAGCACAGACAGCGAAACCCTAGCGGGTTCTGGCTGGGTACACAACTTTCATTACTACAAATAGCAATTCCGCGGACGGCCCGCGCCCGCCCTGCCTTAAATTCAAACAACACAACAGAGCCCGCGCCGCTCCTTGGCCCGGCCCAGGACCCCGGCCTTCTTTCTGTGTGGCTCGGGCATTACTGTTACTTAGTATTAAACCTATCATAAGAAAGTACATATTTATGTTCTGTAATTTCTTTTTAAGTGCCTAATAGAGTTCTATATCTATCTGTATCTATAGCTATACATTTAATATCAATATGGAGTAGCAGCTCTGGTACAAGTCAACAAATAAAAAGAAGTTAATATGTATGTCCAATTGTCTATCAAACGAATAACCTTTGCAATTTAATTAATGCTGCTCTTCATTGCTCCAATTTATCAGATAATTGTAGAATGACTATGAGTCAGCCATTGACACATTATCTAGTAGGTATTTCTCTCCGCCGTGTTCCATATGGGGCGGGCTATGCCAATGTATGGCATAGCCCACACCTTTTTTCAGACAAAAGAAAGGAAAGAAAAGGAATTGTTTACAGTCGGGTGTTCAAGTTCATATTACGCGTATGTGTTTAATAGGATGATACGAAGGTCTTTAATAAAGCTGGATGTTTGAAACGAGCAAACATCCAAATGACCTTTAGTTCCACCAGGCCTAGCGCACTCCGCACTGTAGGTACGAAGCTACAAGTACATAGCCGGACACCGACGGCGGGTCGCGCGTCGTTACACGTGCCGCGTCAGAGGAGATAAGAGCTATGCGATAGAAAGAGAGGCGCTCTATAGGTTAATATGACTGGTAGGTATGCAGCGCTACGCGAGCTGAATTGAATTTTATTGCGTCATAGCAAGAGTCGCTATTTGTGTAAATTTCTTTGCGGAGTGATGCTTCTGTCCCTTAGTATTCTGTGGTTTTACCTAGATTAAGGTATGTAAATAAATCTAAATAAGGCTGGCTTACTTTTAGAGCCGGGACAGTCTCTTAGACGTATAATAAGATTAGCAAGGGTTAAGTTCAGCAGAGTCGTACAGTTAGTGGATCAACTGTGTAGAAAATACAGGTAAATAGTGTGCATTCTAACAGACTAGAATAGGTGGATTCCAACTCGCAAATAATGATTTTAGAAAAATGTCAAGATGTCGCTTTGCGAATTTGAGCTTTTGATGTCGAAGCTGTCGAGTTCAACCCGCTATCGCTTTCCAGGTACCTAATAAGCTGTATTTTTCCAGAATATGCCGAGTTCCTGCACTGCAAGGGCAAGAAGTTTGTGGACTTCAATGAAGTCCGCGGTGAGATTGAAGCCGAGACGGACCGCATCACCGGCTCCAACAAGGGCATTTCGCCCGTGCCGATCAACTTGCGCGTCTACTCGCCCAATGGTGAGGGCTTTTTTCTACACTAATATGCGCTCGTTGTGGTTAACGTTATATTGTTTTCCTTTCCACTGTGACTGTAGGTAGGCACCATTGTTTGGTGTGGATTAAAGTGTATTTTATTGGATGGTAATAATAATATTACGTTTTTTAACCGACTTCAAAAAAGAAAAAGGTTTTCTGTTCGATTGTATATTTTTTTTTATGTTTATTACCTCAGAACTCCGTCATTTATGAACCGATTTGGAAAGTTTTTTTTTGCGTTGGGTACACTATAGCTACGAAGTGGTCCCATATAAATTTCATCGATATTTGACCTTGGACTTCGAAGATACATTGAAGTCGATTTTTGTTTTTTCTAAAAAATAATTATTGATGGAACTGATTGATGAGACGAGCAAGTCATTCGCCTGATGGTTAGCGCCACGCTTGCCCATAACAATTGCAGTGCCACTCAGAACTTTTCATGCCATAAAAAGCACTGCGTAGCACTGCATTGCGCTTATCAACCCGAGACATCAGATATTAATTTTCATATGCTCAGTAATTTCACTGGCTACAATGCCCTTCTAACCGGAACACAGTAATGTTTGCGCACTACTGTTTGGCGGCAGAATAACTGGCAAAGCGGTGGTACCTACCCAGACGGCCTCTAGCCTACAAGAAACCTACCACCAGACAATTTCAAAGGGTGTCAAAGGACTGCAAATACAAGACCGCATACGAGAGACGCATACGTGCTTTACAACTCCTCCATGAGTGAAACAAAGCACTTGGTGCGGCGACAAGTTTTCAGACAGCTTTCCGTTTATATCACTGTTTTAAAAAACATAATAATATTTGAGATTCGGATGAAAATGCACATAAAAACACATGGAAACTAAACTGAGATATAAGTTTGCAAAACCGATATGTAATAAATAAATCTACGGAATTAGTGTCAATGGCCGCTCGGCCTAAACGCGACAATCTTATCTTGTTTAATAACAATAAATGAAACGACACAATTTCGATCTTCCGCCGCCAAACGGAATTGATATAATGATGTACTTTATTTATATATCTAACTTTTTTTATGTAACTGAATGACGAGACGTGCTGGTCATTTGCCTGATGGTAAGCAATACGCCAGCCCATAATAATGACAGCACCACCCAGAACTTTGTTTTGCGAAATCCTGCGCGGCGCTGTACTGCGCTCGTCACCCTGAGACAATTAGCTGTTGAGTCTCATAATGCCCAGTAACTTTGCTGGCTAAAATGCCCTTTAAACCGGAACACAGTAATGCCGGCGCACTACTCCTTGGCCGCTGAACAGGCAAAGCGGTGGTACCCACCCAGACGGCCTCTCGCATACGAGAAACTTCCACCAGTAACTAGTCTATCTAGTATATCTTGTCAAATAACAAGCGTATTTCCGTAGAGGTTTTCTTCAATAGATTGGCAACGTTTGGCTGAAACAAAGACTACTTGACTCTCATGTCGGGCCCATTTACTTATGGAACATTAGCGTGCTTTAGTTGTCAATGCCGACTGCGCTCTACCCGGTCGACATTGAGCATTGATGAGACGTGTTTCTAGAAAAAAAGGAGCCTAGCTCTCTATAGGCTAAAAGTACTACTCTAGTGTGTTTTTTCTATCGCTTATAGACCTATGATTTTCTTTTAAATAACGCCCAACGATCACGTACATAGATCTTGAGCTTGAATACTAAAGCTTTTTTTTCGCTGGACATACATTTGTCCCGTCACGGGAACCGAACCCGCAACCTTTGAGCCAACCTGCCCAACCACTACAGCCCAGAGGCTGTCTATGATTGACCACTATCTTGATGTTAACCGACGATGTGGCCAATGATGGAGCACATAAACCAAAAAGAATAGGGCTCCCTCCCTGCTTAGACCCCTTCCTGATGTTTCATCGAACATCACCCCGACACAAGACTAGATCGCAGCATAGCTTTGTTCGGTAGATAGTAGGTATTACAACAATAGCCAGAGCTTTTGTATGCCGCAGTACATTGCGCTCCTCCACATAAGTCTTGAGTCTCGTAGTTGGTATTCTATTTCTATGGTAGTATGGTATGGACTACGCTGGAGTAACGTAACTCTTTATTCCGACATTTCACAAGAGAGCACTTGAAAATTAGGTACGTACATTCCGTTGCCACAGGATGATGATGCGTCTAAAGCCCGGCTAAGTCTCTGGCAGGAGAGATACCCTACAGCATCACCTATTTCACTATCTGAAAAACTCCCACCTGGACACAATCTGCCTTGGCCGACATGTAAGTCTTTAAACAGACTCCGGACCCAAGTCGGCCGTAGCAAGGAAAACATGTGCAGGTGGGGATACAGCTCAGATAGTGCATGCGAGTGCGGTTTCTCTCCCCAGACTATGGCACACCTTTTGCTTTGCCCTGCGTGTCCTACCACCTGTACACGCGAGGACCTGTGCAATGCCACGGACAATGCTGTGCATGTGGCGGAGTACCTACTGGTCCAAAAAAAAAAAGCCGAAGGATCGACTCGCTAAGAAGAAGATTGCGTCCTTATCTCTTCTAATTTAGCTGTGCCCGACGGACTCCATATAAGACTTTGTACGTTTACCAAATTAAACCTTGTACCACCTATGGAAGCAATAAAGAATCTGAATCCGACCCAGAGATTTTAGCGACCCGCCCCGGCTTCGCTCGGTTATTATACATATAAACCTTCCTCTTCAATCACTCTATCTGTTAAAAAACCGCATCAAAATCCGTTGCGTAGTTTTAAAGATTTAAGCATACATAGGGATATAGGGACAGAGAAAGCGACTTTGTTTTATACTATGTAGTGATAGTAGAATAGACATATGATACATACACTCAAGGCACTTTTGTGCCCAAGGTTTGCATGTACGAATTGGTTTCTAAGTAAATCAAGTGACCGATCTTAATGCAGTTGGTATTTAATCTCGAAACAAATCATTTTCATGGTAATTATCCCGTTACCGTAAGTACAATACCAGCCAGCAGCCTGTATAGTTTGGTAGTTAGTCTTGTTTGTATGCTCATAAAAATAGTATTATATACTAGATATTTATTCTAGTTATTATACGTTTAATAGAAAGATAAGATAGATAAACACTTTATTATAGAAAACCTTAAAAATAGATAATGAAAAACAAGTACATTTCACAGTAAAATACGCGTTCTTGTCGCTCAAAGCAATCTCTTCCAGACAACTCTTGAACAGAAAGCAGAAAAGAAAATAAATGAAATTTCATAAAAAAACAATCTTCTTTTATTTAGCGAGCGTATTTCTGAAACACTGGTAGAGTCCGTTTTCGCATTTCTTTTCTGAGCCCGGACTATAATCTGAGTATGGGAAAGAAATGGGTAGACATGCATACCCACCTTTTTTTTCAAAGTCAAATTTTGACTTAAGTTACACTTTTAACGTTTTAATTGATTTGTATTATGTGTATTTGACTTTTAAAAGTTATTTTTTTTTTTAATAAATCTTTTGCCTTACTTGTTAGGAACCTCGTAACGGTTAAATAAGAGGTACTTTACGAGCAAGTGTGTTAAAAAGTTCTTTATACTCATAGTGTTTAAAACATTATCTCTTTTAAAACGAACTTTGAAATCGCGCCGGATAGCTAATAATGAGTCAGAGCAATCAAGTGCTTTAGATACGGAAACCGGCAATTAAAACATGGTTAGCTAGTTAATGGCACTGTTTTCTACTTTATTGTGTGATCGATTAGTATTTAATCATTATTTATTCAATTATTTGTAGACATAGTATCAATATAAGTACCTATACCTAATGACTAAAGTATATAATGACATGGATTACATTATACGCCCCGTTTTTGCAGTCTTTTGACACCCTTTGAAATGGTCTGGTGGTAGGTTTCTCGTAAGTGAGAGGCCGTGGGTGGATACCACCGCTTTGCCAGTTATTCTGCCGCCAAGCAGTAGTGTGCAAGCATTACTGTGTTCCGTAATTACTGGGCATTATGAGGCTTGTCTCAGGATGACGAGCGCAGTGCAGTGCCGCGCAGGATTTTGCAAAACAAATTTCTGGATGGTGCTGCAATTGTTATGGGCAGGCGTATTGCTTACCATCAGGCGAACGACCTGATCGTCTCTTCATTCAGTTACATATAAAAAACTAAATAAAATCTAATACCGATCTTTCAATAATCGACTAAAAATTATTTTGCCCGTATTTTAGGAAATATTTTTAAATAGACAAACAGACACCATACACATCAGTCATGTCGTACAGATATCTTATAAGCAAGGGTATGTAACGACCTGATTATCGCTTGTCATTATGTTACATCGCGGTCAAATGCTTGCCTATTATTGTCTTTGTTCAGAAATAAAGAAACGCCAAGTATTTCTATCTACGAGTAGAATCAAGTCGAACATGACATTAAATAGATGTATTATATTTTACAGCTTCCTTAGTCATATACATATATACAACACATGTTCATAGTTATACCACGTAAGTAGAATCATAGACAAACAAAAACGGGTTAATAACCTTATTTTTATAATTTGTTGAAAATAACTGCGCTGTTTAGTCTCCCGTATAGAGGCTAACAACCTTGGTTAGCTTACACTATGTGGTCAACGACTAAAGTTAGAGTTTGGCTCCTTTTCTATTCCTAAGCTACTACGGGGTTCTTTAACTATACTAATATTACTAGTAATAATATTATAAAGAGTTAACATTGTTTGTATATATGTTCGTAGGGGGTAATCTCTGGAACTACTGATCCGATTTTGAAAATGCTTTCACCGATAGAAAGCTGTAATATCCCTGAGTGACATAGGTTATATTTTATCATGTCGACGCGAACAAAGTCGCGAGCGGTTGCCGCTTTTTCAAATAAAATTGTTCAGTTTCAAAACCTAGCCTTTAAGAAATATCTTTAAAGATATTTCTGTACGCTCGATAGCTACAGATAAGCTTTTTATATAAGTAGGTATCTACCAGTCCATACTTATCCATGCGTGCATTGTTTTCGATACATGTGTTCTCTTACAAACATGGCTATGCAATAACACACATATAATTATGCAAGATTTATGTTGGGATACGTACAGCGTTGTACAGTCGGCCACATTGATATGAGAATACTGCACTTCCTGCTTGAGTTCTATGGTCCGTTTCTCGCTTGCCCTTGCCTTGAATGCTTCCGTGGTGTGGTCATTGAGCAGATTTGCTTAAATCTCTGACAATGCGAGATCAATTGGACAAATCTGTACCGAAAAAACCGTAGTTACCGAACTCCAGATAAGGCAAATTCTAAGTCCAGAATCTGATCATAACTTGACGTCTTGTCATTGCGCGATGATGTGTTGTCCCATCTACCCCATTTGCAAACAGATATATTTTATGGAGTTTGACTCGTCCCACTGCAGGGTAAAGGCCTCCCTTCCATTCTTCCACATTTCACGATCGTTTGCCATTGTATTCCTGTCTTTTTTATACGAGTCCAAGTCGTCCCGCCATATCTGTCGAGGTCTGCCACGGGGCCGTCGTCGGGCATAGGAAGAAGTAAATAAATTATTCGTAGCACCCAATTCAAATGTTTCTAGTCTTCAATCTAGTTTGCGATGACTAATCTATGACCACGCGTAGCTCTTACAGCATCATTGATAAGAACAAACCAGTTAAGTGTGTCAAATTTATTTCGATCGCCCCGTTGCGATACTGGTGCACTTCCCCTTTCATATTCTGTGACAGTTCCAAACAATTTCTGTTTAATAATAACAATGGTCATAACAAATTAATGTACACCAAGATGTTTGTACTTGCCTGTACGTTTACCATTCGAAACGTACGCGCGATGTCTAATAGTGACCTACATGTTCAACTCAATGGCCGCCCGATGCGTCTGCGCAAGGTTGCCGATTACTTGGTATAAAAGGCAGTATACTAATCATTACAGACACATAATAGCTTCTGTATCTTACAAACGAAAATACGTAGAGTTTATATTTGTTTGTCATTCATGCTACAAGGAATTTGCATGAAAATGTCATTAAATATCCTGTTTTATAAATTATAAGTCCTTAAAATACTGGTTTTTATCCCGGTTAAATGGTAGATAAGAATAGAAATAGAAATTTATTTATTACCAAACTGTACATACACATATAACTTATAATTAGATTTATTTGATCTTCCGGAAGCTGGGCTTGTAGTGTGTTGTACATTACCTAATTATCCGATATCCGATACTAAATAACCGATTGTATCATTATAATAATACTCAAATTATTTATTGAATTAATTGATTAATATTATTGGATTGACAAAATGACATTATTCAACATGAGACATTTATAAAGAGAAACTAACACAGTCTGTAAGTTAACACAATGGATTGCAATTATCTGAAATAAATAAATAATTTGAATTGAATAATATAATCTTTCCGAACACACGGACAAAATAGATACAGTCCGTCAAATCTAAGAAGTACCGTTTGACAGTTCTGACAATTGAATGATAGGGATGGGATGAAAAAATCGATTACTATAATATCCGAACTTTAAGAGATCGATTACTATAATATCCGAATTTTAAGAAATCAATTGTTATAATTAAATAAAAGAAATGTTTAGGATATTTTTTTATTCACTACTAGTACTAGTATCGTCGTCTTCGTCATCATCGTCATTTAAATTAATGACCAGTTGATTGTCCATTACATTATCAAAGTGTACGTCTCTTTCGAAGTCGTCCATTATTATTTTCTTTGTTTTTTGTACTACTTTACTCCAATCTTCCTGTGTAACTTGGGCACATGCTTCCTTTAATAAACCTTCCATTTTCTTGACACTGAAGGGTGGTTTTGTGTTGTGTCTTGCTGCATAACCTGTAAAACAATAATGTAACTATTTGATAGCAGACGAAAACCATTGTTTAAATTATAAATGTTAGAAGTACTCGTGTTATTATTATAATATTATAAAATATTACCTTTAACTTGGGCCCAAATCAGTTCAATGGCATTATATTGGCAATGGTACGGAGGAAGTCGTATGACTTTGTGCCCGTGCTCTTCGGCCAATTGGTCAATTACATATGTCGGTTTTGGTGGTTTATGCAATTTCACTAACTGTAATAATTCAGCTTTTAATAGTGACATGTCGGCATCCACTCCTTTTCTTTGCAGCCATGCCACCAAATCTGCTTTCTTATTGGCTGACGTAGGTGCTTTATCAATTTGCACAGAGTGGTATGGGGCATTATCCATTATAATTGTGCTGTTAGGAGGGATATTCTGTAATAAATTTAAGAACCACTCTCGGAACCTTACTGCGTCCATTTCTTCATGATACTCTTTAGTGCTTTTGGATTGGAAAGCTAATAAAGAGTTTTCCACGAAGCCTGTAGACGCTGACCCAGCATGGCATATTATGAGGCGTCCACCTTTTCCTATCGGCACCTTCGAGCACGAAGCTTCAGAATCATCAGTCCATGTTTTCGGCACAGAATGGTTGGAATTTAGCCAGGTTTCGTCCAAAAATATTACATTATCCCAGTTTATAATTTGTTTAACTTCGCGCAGGAATGTTAGTCGCTGCATAATTATGTCATGTCGCTCCATAACAATTTTTCGTTTGTCAACTTTTTTGTATCTGAAGCCAATTCCTGTTATTACCGTTCTCAACGACTCTATGCTTCCCTTATACAGCCCGGCATCTTTTAAAGTTGCACATAACTTTGCCAATGTTGGAAATTCGCCTCTTGTAAAATACCCGTATATATGGTTTCTAATAGCATGACTATCGAATTCATCGATGCCTGTCACAGGTTTATTTCTTTTTCGTTTTTTCGGTGTGTGAAGTACGTTACTGTCACTCCCCGAAGGCCCATATTTTTCACTTAATATTTTGCCAACGGTGCGGCTACCAATACCGAGGGCTTCACCGACGCGATCCCGAACTTGTGTAACTGGCAGTAGAAGTCCACCATTTTGAGATTCACGCTCAAAATACTCGTGTAATTTCACCACCAATTCACGAGCCTGGCTGTTCAAAGTACGTCCTCTTTTCGACATTATTAATAAACACTTGCTTAGTTCGGAGTCCAGTATAAATATTGCCAAGGTAAACGGATAAAGAATGATCAGTCCAGAAAAGTAATAGCCAAGTCACAAATTGTAAAACACAAACGAGAAAGCAAGTACGCGCACAGTCAGCTTCCAAGATGGCGAGAGACTGCTGACGCCGAACCGACCGAGCGGACCGCGTGCGCTTGTAGTTGGCAGTGTTGCCAGAAAAAAAAAATTGTAGAGACTTGGACACCTGCGATTTTGCCTATTGACCTAAAAATAATTAAATTAATTTATTTTAGGGTATCTGTGTATTCAGTGCATTATGCGGTCGCGCAGTAACGTCGTTAATTTATAACATCAGGCAACAACATTTTTGTGAATGGGTTCTACATACCTTATTTTTATTAGTTTTAGACGTAGAAATAAGACTTAGAAGAAAAAATTGTAATTGTAAAATCAATGGATGTGCTTGTTAAAAATTTGTTTATTTCTCTGTAATATGCAAACCCATACTATCATACACAAAAATAAATGTAAAAAACACTATCCCTGACTCCATTTACTATTTCGACAGCGTTAGCGCGAGAAACCCCGACTTATTTGGGCGCGAAAATCAAAAATCGACAAATCGCTTTCGACAACTTTTTAAAGAAGCAAATATATTTGATTTATAAATACGTATTTAAAACCCATTCAGTTTTATCTCATATTTTACGATTACATAACTATTTAGTTATGTAATCGTAATATGTGAGATAAATCCCATTCACATGAAAAAATATTTGTTTGGTTGTCAAGTGTAATTTGTAAATAATACATTCGATTTTTCGTATATGTAAACGATTTTTTTGCATACAAGTGTATCCGAAGAGTCGCAACACTACGTGCAGTGACCTAACTACGTAACTTTGTAATGAGGTCAAGAATATAACTATTAGAAATTATTTACTGTGTAAATATGTGTTATTTTGCTTTGTTTGAAAGTTTTCAATTACATTTAGATATTAAGAATTGTACATTTTTAGATACAATAATGAAATCTTTCTAAATTCATGGTTTTATGAAAAAGGTTATCGAAACTGAATAATGTACGTATGAACAAAGTTGTTTCGGTTTGAAAAATATGAAACGTCAAACGGTACCTCTTAGATTTGATGGACTGTAGTACGCTGAAATACTAAAACTAAAATACCCGCCCAGTTCCGTACGGGTGCGATTTGTTTTAAATACGAAAGTATTGTACGCCTAAACATGCATCAAGAAATTACCTAAATAATGTAGCTACCTCTGCTATTAAATATTCTGTGGTACTACCCAGTTTAGAAGTACTAAGTGAATACAGACAGACGCAGCTGAGGGACTTTGTTTTAGACTATTTAGATACATATTTATACTCTTTGCAGACACATAAGCTTCCGTATGTTGCTATATCTTTAAAATATGTATGGTGTAATCATGTTGTTCGATAGGCACATATATAGACAAAATTTTTGATTTGATGCTATACATACAGCTATACAGTACCCAGTGAAGATGTATTCTCTATTCAAAAGAGTAATAAGAGAGAGTATATATCTTGAGAATAGAGAATGAATCTTGAATAGAGTACGAAAGGCTTGCAAAATTTAACTACCTTGGATATAAACTTGTTTCACTTAAGAAAGTGAGTAAAAGTACTTCACTAACTTGACGTATAATGAGCAAAATAAATCTAACAGGCACCAGTTTTGGCGGTTTCACTATATTTCTTAATAGTTTATTTACTTTTATACTCGCAAGTAGTGTAGTACCTCAATACTAGCAAGCTGTAGATTTAAAAACGTTCACCGTCGTTATAAAACTATATTCTATTTAAAGAGTAGGTATTGCGTTCCATTATCATCATGTGCTTACAACAAAACACTGAGCAGTGTACAAAGGCATCAAGCGATGCCATAAATCTCCTTATCTTATCTCATAATACTTATCTGTTCGACTGATTCACAACTTCTGTGTGTACTATAAATACCTATATGTATGTATAGTACGTCACTAACACAAAATAAATATAATAGTACATACCACTACGTAAGTATAAATAGGTACTTGTGTAGTGGGAGAACATTGTCTCATTGAACATCTATAGATAGATGACTAAGATATTTGATTCATGCTGTAAAATTGGCTGGAGTTACGGAATAATGGAAAAATTCTACATGAAAAAATATATCGGTCAAGTTTGTAGGAAAGGCTTTAAGGTGTTTTTGGGTTGCTCGCTAACTGCAAATGGAAAAAACGGAACCCTTATAGGAAGCAGCAAGCGAGCAGTAGTGGGCAAGCATTACTGTGTTCCGGTTTGAAGGATATTGTAGCCAGGGAAATTACTGGGCATATATCTCGGGGTGATGAGCGCAATGCAGTGATATGCAGTGTTTTTTATGGTATTTAAAGTTCTGGGTGGCACTGCAATTGTTATGGGCATATATATTTGTGTATGGTGTGGCGCTTACCATGAAGAGAACGACTTGTTCGTCTCATAACCCAGTTCCATAAAATAAAAATAAATAAATTGAATAACTTTCCTGGCCGTGTATCAAATCAAGACACGTTTGCTCAGGGTCGTATTTCAATTAAAAACTATCAGACCCCCTATCATCTACGCGAAAATCAAACCATTCGTTTCTCCCACAGATTTCGAGGATATCTTTGCGTAGGCATTTATTAAACCTCTACCCGAGGGCCTCATTGATGCGTACAGTCATCTGAAGGTTTCCCAAGCTAATCGGAGTCTCACGGTTATGGTCACGTTTCTAAAGATCCATAACATCCATTAGGTTCCGCCTGAGTTTGGTTGACCACCGTTATACAGTTATCTTGCGAAAACTTAACATTTTGCCAAAGTATTACTGGTGGCTTGCTTTACGCTACAACCTACCCTGTTAAAGTGTGTCGTGAAATGTAAAAACAAAATGTATAATCTCTTTAAAAACTTTAATAGATATGTACCTAACCTACTACCAGGCCTAGCGCACTCCGCACTGTAGGTACGAAACTACAAGTACATAGCCGGACACCGTCAGCGGGTCGCGCACACGTGCCGCGTCAGGAGAGATAAGAGCTATGCGATAGAAACAGAGGCGCTCTCTAGGTTAATATGACTGGTAGGTATGCAGCGCTACGCGAGCTGAATTGAATTTTATTGCGTCATAGGAAGAGTCGCTATTTGTTTAAATTTCTTTGCGGAGTGATGCTTCTGTCCCTTAGTATTCCATGCTATTACAAATTTAATTTTGTACCCTGTACATATGTACTTATTTATGGCGATGCTAATATGAGGGCGTCTTTTGTATACTTATCTATTACAAATGATCAGTTTTTCGTATTGTATAATAGGGGATCGGACAAATTTTCAGAAAGTGTTTTAAATTAAGTACAATGAATATATATAGCCATGAAAAATACTATTTTAATTAAATAACGCTCTAAAAGTACCTAAAACTATGTTTAAATATTATTTTTAAATATTGCCGCGCAAAAGGTCACCTCAAAATTTGTGACGTCATATGTAGGTAGAAAACGTCAAACTCTACGAAATAAAACTTGCAAAGAGATTCTAAAACGTTTTGTGAAGTTTGGGGACCATATTGTAGTAATAGAACGAAAAAAATAGCAAAAATACATTTTATGAAAAGCAAAAACGTAAAATAAACACAAGCTTGACTCACGGCATTTGCCTACAAATGACGTCATGCGCTGTGATTGTTGTTTCGCTTGCGATGAAGTACAGATTATAAATGTCAGAATTATTTATTGATTTAAAAATATAAATCATTATTATTTTACAAAAATATTGATTGAATGATCTTTCTGGTTCGACGAACATTCGTTCTAACTACATTTTAGATTTTTTCTCGATTACTGTCCGATCCCCTATTCTAGACTAGACTCTAGGTATCGATATTATTACGTATACCATGTTGAACAAACATCTGGTTGCGAAATGCTGTTACATAATGCAATTAATCACATTGTAGGTAGGTATAGTCTATAGGCGAACTTGTGATTTGTTTCCGAAGAAATTCTTGCGTAGGTACCTAGTACCTACCTACCGTAAACTACTTATTTATTGATGGAAAGTCTAACAATAAAAACATATTTTGGCATTCTCTCATCTTTAGCTTTACATGCATACGTAATATAATATATGAACTTGTTTTTAGAGTAAATACACGTCTGTTACCACTCGCGCATAAACGGTGATGAAATACATGAGGAAAACGGAACACTGACTCCCATATTATAATCAAGAAACAGTGGTAGTGGTTTTTGTTTTGTAGAGGAAGGCGTCTTCTGCAAGATTCCGCCTTGGAAATAACCACTCCTGTACCAAATATTCAACCGCCAGGCAGTAGTGTGCAAACATTACTGTTTAATGGTTTGAAGCACTGTATCAAGCGAAATTAGGATATTATGAGATTTAAGAGCCATCGTCTCAAGGTCCGCGCGGGTTAGAGCCGCGTAAGATATTGAGTGCCGAGTTCTGGGCGGCGCTGCAACTTGCCTTCTACTTATAGCATAGAATAACTGTTAGTACCTGTACCTTACAACCACACAGGGATCATAGATAAAGTAGCAGTATGTATGCTTACAGCGGCGCACAGTTATGACGTATGAAATGATCGAACTACTCATCATGTATATACACATTGTCTTTACCATTGCGGAGTTTAAATGAGTAATGTCCGGTTTGTTATTTTTCCCTCACAATGGTTACTAATTGAATTATATTTTTGGTCGTGTACCTACTTAATTGTCGACGATTTAACTTTCGAGGTTGAATGAATTAATATATGCTCGTCTGGAGGGAAAGTTTTTAGGTAACTACGCATTGTTTTTGAATCATAATGATGACTGACATACATTTCCTTAAAAATATTAATAACGAGACAACAATGACACAACTGAATTGTTATGGGCAGGCGTCGCGCTTACCATCAGGCGAACGACTACTCTCATCACTTAGTTCCATAAAAAAAATAAGCTTATATTGAAATTAGAAGAAAATAACACAACTCCTTTCTCTGTTATTTCCAGTGCTTAACTTAACCCTGATCGACTTGCCGGGTCTGACGAAGGTGCCGATCGGCGACCAGCCCGTGGACATAGAGGCTCAGATCAAAGGGATGATCTTCCAGTTCATCCGCCGCGAGTCATGCCTCATCCTCGCCGTCACGCCCGCCAACACGGATTTGGCGAACAGCGACGCGCTCAAACTGGCCAAGGAGGTGGACCCGCAAGGTAACCAGCGTTCCGTGACCTCTGCATCGATGTTAAGTTAATAGGATGGTCTTCAATTTCATCCGCCGCGAGTCATGCCTCATTTTTGCCGTCACGTCTGCCAACACGGACTTGGCGAACAGCGACGGGCTCAAACGGGCCAAGGAGGTGGACCCGCAAGGTAACCGGCGTTCCGTCACATTTGCATCGAGGTTACGGTAATAGGATGGTCTTCCATTTCATCAAAAGGAATAGAATTTTGTATTCTTTTTTGTATTATTCTATTTTGTATGTTGTTTGGATTTGAAATGCACCATCATCTTACGCAGGCTGTAACATCCCATCGATTGCGGAATCTTTTACACTATATGCTTCGATTGTGACATTCGAACCTCTGTATAGCCAAGTTCAAAAATCTCTACGGAAACCATTTTCTAGCACAGTTCTTTTTTTCCTTAGGTCTTCGCACAATCGGCGTGATAACCAAGCTGGACTTGATGGACGAGGGTACGGATGCGCGTGACGTACTTGAGAACAAACTGCTTCCACTGCGGCGCGGGTACATCGGTGTCGTAAACCGCTCACAGAAGGATATCGATGGCCGCAAGGACATCTCCGCTGCGCTGGCTGCTGAGAGGAAATTCTTCCTTAGGTAATTGACCAAGATCACTTAACCAATCACCGAGCAGGATCACTCGACCAATCATCCACAGCAAGAATTGCAGCTAGTTTGAATTTTTGCCGCTAGATGACGTTATTCGCAATAACTTTTATGTCACAACTTTTATAGTGTACAGTTAAACGCATTATAAATATCACGATCCTTCAAAGTCGGACAGAACAGATATTCGCCAATTCGTCGAAAGAAAGAAATAATTTATTGCCAAACTGTATAATTATGTAGGTATACGGGAATATTTTTTATTTTACTCGTGTTTTTATAAAGAAGATAAAAATAAAGAAATTTATTATTACCAAACTGTATACACAGAATTTAGAGTAACAACATTTATAAGCACAAAAACAGCAGCAATAGAGGTAGGCTTAGCACTGAGCTGCGTAAGCCTATCAGCTCACGCAAGGCTGATTTTCAGCATACCCCTTTATTCAAGACATGTTCGTCGATATTGAGTCATGCGGGTACAAACATAATTAAATGAATCAATAAAACACATTACAAAAACAGCAATTACATGTATTTGAAGGCGAGAGTGTGTTTGTGTGTGAGGGTGTGAAGAACGCTTTTTATATTTTCCCACTTTTTTTATAATTAGTCATAGGCTTGCGTTTGACCGTTATCTCACCTGTTGTTAAGTGACGATGCGGTCGAAGATGTAGCACGCTCGCCTAGAAGAAACTTGTTCACTCTTGTCTTAAAGACACCCAGATTATAGCTATCCGGAAACACAGATGCCCGAACAAAGCGTTTTGCTTCTTTTTAATGCGAACTGGCCCTATTTCACTATGACAACTTGGCGATTCCTTGCTTCAAGGAAACGTCGATTCCTTCATTAATAAACGACATCTGCGTAATTTGTATTCTCTATGACGCGTCATAATTATATATGAATGCATCATAGAGTGATTTCGACGTGATTTCGCCTAGTTGTCATAGTGAATCGGGGCTCAGCAAAGAAATGGAACTCCTTACCAGCATCGTTGTTTCCCGATTCTTATAATCTGGTGTCTTCATGTCTCGAGTGAATCGGTATCAAGGGAAGCATGATCCATCGTCGACCGCGTCGTCACTTTCCATTAGGTGAGACTGCGGGCGAATGCTTGTCTATTCGGTAATAAAAAAAAACAGATGCTACTCCGTTCCACTTCTTGGCCGTTCGCATTATGAAGGTCGAAGCAAGCACTTGTAATAATGGAAAACTCAAACTTTAAACTTTATTGGGACAGGACCATTATCACTGATAAAACCATTCATTATAATAGGCCAGATATAACAGTGCTCGATAAACAAAACAAGTCAGTGTCTCTTATAGATATTGCCGTTTGTAACACACAATCTTACAAAAACACACACTGAAAAAATAGCATAATATAACGATCTTTCCATAGAAATGAAAACCCAATGGCGCGTCAATACTACTAGAACATTACCCATAATTATCTCGACTACAGGCGTCATACCAAAGACACTTCATACACGTTTAAACACGCTAGACATTCCTTCGACAAGCTATATACTCCTCCAAAAAGCTGCTATTTCAAACACCTGCTGCATTGTACGTAAATTTTTAAGTATGTAGATAGGTGACTACTGAACTTATTTCTATAATGTTGCACTTGACTTCGGCCCGTGCCTCATTTACCTCCTGTTGTGGGAGAGAAACGTTATTCATAATAACGTTTATTGATTAAATAGTTGTTTACAGAAACATAGTCCATTGGTCCCCAAACTACGTAAACCTGTATCTTGGGGACCTCCTGCTTAAATGATACTATGATATTGTTTATAGTTGATTCTAACCTAAGTTCCCTCCAGCCACCCATCGTACCGACACATCGCCGACCGGCTGGGCACCCCGTACTTGCAGCGAGTGCTCAACCAGCAGCTGACCAATCACATCCGCGACACTCTCCCTGGCCTGCGGGACAAGCTGCAGAAGCAACTTCTCACCCTGGAAAAGGATGTTGACCAGTACAAGCACTTTAGGCCTGACGACCCTTCTATCAAGACTAAGGCTATGCTGCAGTAAGTAATGTTTTTCCTACTTTCGATTCCTACTTAATATTATGAATGCGCGAGTATGGCTCATTGGGAGCACGTGCAACTTTCGATCTGACGCACCCGAGTTCGAATCCCGCTGGACCAGCACCATCGACTTTCTTTAGTTATGTGCGGATTTAACACTCGCTCTAAAAACGGTTAAGGAAACATATTGAAGAAACTGGCATGTCCAAGAATCAATCACAAAAATTCAAGGACGTGTGACATCCAGCAACTCGCATTGGGCCAGCGTGGCGGATTATGGCCCATACTCTCTATGAGAGAAGGCCCGTGTCCCAGCAGTGGGAACGTGATGGGCTGTTGATGATGATGATGATTATAAATGCACCGCATGGTTCTTTTATTTGAAAGCAGATTTTCTAGTTGTGGTTCTAGATATGTTTTTTTTTAAGTTTTGGGGGTTTTTAAATTTTTAATTAATTTATAATTGTAAGCTTATCACTACATAGTATAAAACAAAGTCGCTTTCTCTGTCCCTATATCCCTATGTATGCTTAAATCTTTAAAACTACGCAACGGATTTTAATGCGGTTTTTTTAATAGATGGAGTGATTGAAGAGGAAGGTTTATATGTATAATAACCGTGCGAAGCCGGAGCGGGTCGCTAGTAACTTATAAAGATAACAATTTATTTCACCACATATTACGTTTCCAAATGAATATACTAAAACATGTACAAGGCTTTATGAATAAAAATATAACAAAAAATAAATAAGTTAATAATAACAAAAAAAAAATATATAATATAAGAATGAAATTATGATGTAAATATGTGATATTAATAAAATGATTTCAGGATGATCCAAACCCTGCAAACGGACTTCGAGCGCACGATCGAAGGCTCGGGCTCCGCTCAGATCAACACCAACGAGCTCTCTGGAGGCGCCAAGATCAACCGCCTGTTCCACGAGCGGTTCCCCTTCGAGATCGTCAAGATGGAGTTCGACGAGAAAGAGCTGAGGAGGGAGATCGCATTCGCCATTAGAAACATACACGGTATAAGGGTGAGTTAATTTATCAATATATAATTGTTAATTTATAATTTACTAGCGGACACCTGGTGGCGTGTGCTACTACGCTAACGAATGCGCCTAATGCATTGTTTTAGTGGTCTAAAACCATCTTCGCAATATTGCCTTTCTAATGAAACCGGTTTGGGGCACATCGGTTGGATGGTTTCAAAGTCTATAACGGACATAGGTAGAAACGATTTTTGTGTTTTATATATACAGATTAATCGACATAATAATTAATTTTTAGAGAAAAACAAAAACCGACTTCAATGTATCTTCGAAGTCCAAGGTCACATATCGATGAAATTTATATGGGACCACTTCGTAGCTATACTGAACTCGACAAAAAAGAATTTTTCAAATCGATTCATAAATGACGGAGTTCCGAGGTAACAAACATAAAAAAAAAAAAAATACAATCGAACAGAGAACCTCCTCCTTTTTTGAAGTCGGTTAAAAACAAGGTTCTCAATTACTTTTTTTAATGTTTGTTACCTCAGAACTCCGTAATTTATAAACCGTTTTGGAAAATTCTGTGTTGGGTTCAGTATGGCTACAATGTGGTCCCATATAAATTTAATCGATATTCGACCTTGGATTTCGAGGATACATCAAAATTTGAGTTAGTTATTTTTGTTATACAATTAATTATTTATTTATTATCATAATTATTATTTATTTTATGATAACGGAATAATAGCGCTAAAGAATGTGGTTTCGATTCCCTCTACGGAGCATTTGTTCCATGTGATAATATTGTGACGAGCGCAGTACAGTGCCGCGCAGGCAAAACTGCATGGTGCTGTGACTGTTATGGGCAGGCGTGTTGCTTACCATCACCATCAAATTAAATGTCTAGTGTTGTTGGTCCATGGTCCTCAGTAACATTAACCATAACCTATCATATTCCCACAGGTGGGATTGTTCACCCCAGACATGGCGTTTGAGGCAATTGTGAAGAAGCAAATCTCTCGTCTGAAGGAACCGTGCCTCAAATGCGTAGATCTAGTAGTTCAAGAGCTGTCCAATGTTGTCCGCATCTGTACTGAGAGGGTAAGTTGCGTTGTAGTTGACAATAAGATTGATATATAATTAATATGAGATCGCTGCTTAGCGATAAGACCGCCTTATGTACTTATAAGGCAATTATGTAATATGTATTTATGTGTACCTAATATATATGTATGTTTATATGTAGGCATTTAGAATGTTGCTATTGTATTGTAGTTTATTTTATTGACATTTTATGTTGTTATTATTATTTTAGACCTTACATCCCCGTCTTTAACATTTTGATAATTCCTCTCCATCCAAAGGTTGCCTGGAAGATCGCTTTTAGCGATAAGACCGCCCATTGTAACACTTTCTTTAATTGTTTTTATGTAATGTCTTTAATTTAATGTTTGCAATAAAGCGTTTATCTATCTATCTATCTATCTATGTATGAACTGTAATTCCTTTTTTCATATTTTAAGTGTTATAAAGTGTTTTCTTTCTACCTATCTATCTATACTATGTTATACTCCTCAGTTTAAAATTTGCCTAATTGAAATAGGTATAGTTTGTCCACAAACAGTAGAATTAAATAAATAGGAACTAAAAAATCTATTTCAGTCATAATTACTTTCAAATTATCGTTATTTTTCAAATTAATTAGCGATGTACGGTGGCTTTGCTACATCAATAGTTAAAATATGTCAAATATTTTTAACACTACTGATGTCGCAATGCCGTATCGCTTATTTGGAAAATGGTGTAGGCGCAATATTCACATATTACTGATTTCTCACATTTACCTAAAGTGTATGCTAAAAATAATATCTTACAATATTTTTCTGCCAATTTTCTTATATTTGAGAAATAGTCAATAGGCCAATACACCAACACGGCGTTCGAGCCATTCCTTAATCTGGCACAGCGCCGTTGAATTGCAGCTTTTCGCTCACCACATAATATCCACAATTGCTTATTTAACCTCATAACATAGCCCATTGCTTCAACGATAGGGAAACAATAGTCACTTTCCTTCTCTAACTAACGTCTCCCACAGATGAACCGCTACCCGCGTCTTCGTGAAGAGACCGAGCGCATCATAATGTCCCACGTGCGGTCGCGCGAGCAATTTTGCAAGGAACAGCTTATTCTGCTCATCGACTGCGAACTAGCATATATGAACACCAACCATGAAGACTTTATTGGATTCGCCAAGTGAGTATAATGTATTGTTGTATTTTTACTCTGTGGTTTCAAGTGTTTATACTGTGGCGTATCTGTGGCAGTTAGGCTATTTTCTACTGTGTGGGCTCACTTTTAGCTTTTTTACTATATTGTATAAATGTGGCAGTAAAGCAATTTTTTAGTCTGTGGTCTCATTTGTAGTTTTTATACTGTGTACGTATTTGTATGGTATTCTATATCTGTGCAACGATCTCCTTTTTTCCTTTTTTGGGGCGTGAGCATTTTCATTACGTACATAAATTGGCCATTTTAATGTTGTATCTCCTTTTCTCACTATTCTCATATTGTGACGTACCTATTCGTGTGTAACTTTTTTTTTGTATCTGTGTTTTAAACTTTTATTTAATCTTTATTTGATCGTTTAGCAGTTGCTAAATGTTTATGCTGCGTAAGGAATAAAGTTTGTATGCGTAATTTTGGTTTGTGAGTTTGAATAACAGTTAAACACTGCGCTTGCAACAACTATAAAGTCAGCCAATTATAATAATGAATGGCATTGGATGATCCTTTTCGAATGTTGACAATAACAAAAACGATATGTATTTTTTGCTTCTAATAACCTCCAACGGCAGAACAAAATAGTCGGGCTATTACAACTATAAAAATATTGCAAACTCTTATAAGTGTGGCTAGATTCCAGTTGACTATTTATCACTAACAAAACACTAACCAAAAAACAATGACGTAGGCTAGCCGCAACTTCTAGTAGTGAGACGGATATAAAATTAAATGTAAAAAAAAGTCAATTTGTTGCTCCCAGCGCGCAGAACCAATCAGAGAACGCATCCAAGTCTGGACACCGCGCCCTCGGCAATCAAGTCATCAGGAAAGGCTACATGTGCATTCACAATTTGGGCATCATGAAAGGTAAATAGAAGTATACTATTAAAAACATTTTTGGTACTTTCTAAAGTGATGGTAAACGTAAAGGAATAATTATTATGAACATTGTTTAAGTCTCCAATAAAAGAATGGTCATATGTTTCATATCTCATATTGGCGCAGTCGGTAGGACATCAGATTATTTTAATATAACTTTTCCTTAACGTTAATATTTATATTGTGAGTGTTAAGACTATTTGTTACACCTGTCCCAAACATTTTAATGTTTGAAAAACATTTGGCACTAATCTTTTTGTTTATTGTTTTTCCTAAAAGCTTGTTCACAGTCTGGGACGGGAGTCACATAATTTAATTTGAGTCTATTATTTTAACTTACAATTTCTATTTGCCTATGTGGCGCAGTTGGTGAGTGATTCATCTCTGTAGTGTAGCTGCTAAGTACTAGTAGTTATTGCGACGCATCTGCAAACATTTGTTCCCGTATTTATTGTCTGTCATGGCTGAATCGCGCACTTCAAGGCCAAACTTTTGTATCAAATATGGCTCAACGACGATGGTTTATGCTTTTAACGGTTTAGTCATATCGCAGGCTTTGTAACTTGGCAGAAGGCACATTCCAAGCAATAACACACTGCATCTAAATAAAACAACAGTGTAACGTCTTCTCTGTTTCGCAATTTGAACTAAAATAGCAATGGTTATACAGTACAGAGCCGTGTGTCGACTTGCCATGTGTACCTGTTGTGGTATACGGAAAATAACCAGGGCCCTGTCTACAAAAGTGGACTGGAGCTGGAAAATTCGTGATCAATAGAATTTCTCTGTTTAAAAATTGATGGATTTGGAGCGAGTCTATTGGCGCGCTACGCTACTAAAAAAAGAACATAGGACGGCCTAAAGCGCGATTCTGCTTTATCCCTATCACATGTTATACCTCCTCATTGCAAATCAGGTGGTTCCCGCGACTACTGGTTCGTGCTGACCTCGGAAAGCATCTCCTGGTACAAAGACGAGGAGGAACGGGAGAAGAAGTACATGCTGCCTCTGGATGGACTGAAGCTGAGGGATCTGGAGCAAGGGTTCATGTCGCGTCGGCATATGTTCGCACTGTTTAACCCTGAGGGCAGGAATGTTTACAAGGTAAGACTGGTTGAAAGCTTTACAGTCTTTTGCACAAGTGTCCTTCGCCTCCCTTCTGTCAAGATTCGGTGGAATCAAGATCTCAAACAAAAATTAACTGACAGATGTAGTAATAAAGTCTAAAGTGGTTTGGGGCGAAATGTCCCGCAACGATCGAAGCTTGACGCCACAGCGTGCCACATAGCCCCGCGGCGGGCGGGTCCATCTATAAATCAAAACATTTATCAAACTAACCGGTTTATTTACAGGACTACAAGCAGCTAGAGTTGTCGTGCGAGACACAAGATGACGTGGACTCGTGGAAGGCTTCATTCCTTCGCGCCGGCGTCTACCCGGAAAAGACGTCTGAAGCCGCTAACGGAGACGAGGTATACATGACTACTTAAGCCACTTTGTACTGCCTGTATTCTCCGATCTTTTCTCTATCTACCCTCATAACTGTAAACCCTTTTACTTACCTTTCTTTATACTCACTTCCCTATACTTTCGGCTTTTAATCTATTGCTTCATAATAACTAATACCCGCATATACATTGAGTACGAGTGTATATGTCAGTTTTATTATACGATCTGTTGTTTTGCCATGCTATACAGAGTGAAGGAACAGAGGTTTGTGTGTGAAGGCTTTGTGAAACGATTACATACATAACACACACATACACATAGACTTGTGGTGAATTTCAAGAATTGTTCCTGTTACCACCCATCTTCGTTTTTTATACAACGTTAATATGTATTTATTTGTTGTATTAGTGTTTTATTGTATTGTATTTATTAGTTTTCGTTCTAATATTTACAGTTCATAAACTATTCACAGTTCGTTTTTAAATATTTCTTGAAATGCATTGAAGCGTAGCATGTGCATTAGATATGAAGTCTCGCTAGAATATTTGCGTAGTTAATGCGTTCATTCACAATTAGTGATCATAACACGAACTCACACAAGTTTGTGTTTTTAGATGTGTGTGTAGAAAGCACAGTGTTTTTATGTCGGACCATACTGACTTTTATGTCCGGATAGATAGACAACAGATTTGTACAGCACCCTATTGTTCTGTTGGACCATCTTAAACGTGTTTCTTAAGGAAACAAATTTTATCCAAGACCAATATTGTCAATGCTGCGACGTGATTGGCCAATTATCGCTTACTAATTATTTATTAATTATCGCTAATCACAGCAGGGTTATTATATCGTTATATATAAATGTAATTATTTAGATGTATTTTATAAACAAATATGGCATAGCGACGGAGAATTCGTCTTTTATGAGTGTGTTATGGGGTTTTATATTTTTGATATTTGTACAGATTAATTTTCGATTTTGACCTATTAGCATGTTTATGTTTACATTTTTATTTTTAGTTATTTCCGTCTTCCCTGGGGTTTGGGGAAAATAAAAGAGTAAGTCGGATCGAATTTCAACGCTTTGTTTTGCTGAATTTTGCATTTCGAAGGGTGGTTTTGGAATAGTTTTTTGTAAGCATGTGTGAGAGACATCAGCATTGCGCTGCGTGTCATGAAGGCCTCATGGAAGGGTTCGAAGCATTGTATCTATCATTTGTGAAGAACTTATTCGGTTTTGGTTTTTGTCTGGATTTTCGTTTACAGCATGGATCTTATACATTTGTATGTAATACCTACTAATAAGTATTTGGGAACGTTGGTAAGTAATGTAGTTGTAACAATTTGGCGTTATTTAATAATAAACCTATTTTTAACGTCCATTGGCAAGTGAGAATTATACTAAATGCATTGCAATTTCTTCGGAGTTATAGTCGGTTCGGAGATATATAAATCGTACATTACGGAAAAATATCGAATTGAATTCCATGGAGTAAATTTACTAATATACTATTCATGTTGACGGAGAACTCATTCTATGAAAGTAATTACTCACTTCCGCTCAGTATAATTCTCGCTGTATTTATAGGCTACCAACGTGTGCGTATAGTTAGCGGACCCACCAACGAATTTGGTGGTTTTAGCTATCCCAACATATGGTGCCTTAATAGTGCTGTCCAAATATGGAACTTAGCCGAAATGTTTAATTGTTCACGCTCTTGTTATGTCCGCTTTGAATTAACTTAAAACAAAACAACACGAGACCAATTTTGAGATCCCATAATGATCCAAGACCATCCAATAATAAGCCAAGAAATAGTTAAGAAACTAGAAATAGCATGAAAGAATAAAATTTTCCAGCGGCAAGTCAAAACTATTAAAAAAGGGATATAACTTAATATGTCTTCAAAAATGGTCACGTGCAAAATAATGTTGTCATGACAAATTGAGCCTTATAAGCTTTGACATTAGACGCTACTTCTTGCCTGAAAAATGTATCACTGGGATATTCTGCCCACGACCGGCCTTGGAGCGGTGGTTTGGCGTTCGCTACAACCAAGCTACAAAATCATTCGGCATACTCGAAATGTATATTGCCTTCATTTTTAGTCAGTTATATGCACAATTTATAGTTCGGTTATTAAGAAGAAGCTAAGGCAATTTCATTTAATCATCATCATCATCAGCCCATCACGTTCCCACTGCTGGGACACGGGCCTTCTCTCATAGAGAGATAATGGGCCATAATCCACCACGCTGGCCCAGTGCGGGTTGGTGAATGTCACATGTCCTTCACTTTTTGTGAAAAACTCTTGGACATGCCGGTTTCCTCACGATGTTTTCCTTCACCGTTTTAGTTTCATTTAATGATTACATTTGATTATTAAATTAATATTTTTAATCATCATCATACGCACGTTGCGTCCGTACTACTGGGCCTTCTCTCTGACAGAAAGAGATGATGAATATTGCACATGTTGATCCCTTCACAACGTTTCTCTTTACCATATTTGAAAGATTGTAGAAAATCCGCACATGCCATCAGCATTGATGCGAAGCTGAAAACTTCAGTGCATTGAATTGAAACTCGCCCATGCTACCTGTCAGAGCTAATTCCCCAATAACCGAACTATGTCAAAACATCTACACACAGCTCCATACATCTCAATGCTTCAGTACCAAGTAATTTTCTTCCAGAGTTCCGATAGCGCGGGAACATCGAGCATGGATCCGCAGCTCGAACGCCAAGTGGAAACCATCCGCAACCTAGTTGACTCTTACATGCGAATCGTGACGAAGACGACGCGCGACCTGGTGCCCAAATCGATCATGATGATGATCATCAACAACGCCAAAGATTTCATCAACGGGGAGCTGTTAGCGCATCTGTACGCTTCTGGCGATCAGGTAATATCCTATTTTACTCTTCGGTTCCGTTTCTAAAATATGTGTGAGGTTAACAATGGACTACGTTGATATGTACTTCTTTATTAATCTTGAAACTTCTAATTGCTCATCTATCGCTCTCTTTCTATGAGCCGTGTCTCACGTTGTTATGTGAGATGTAAAACAAATGTATTCGAAATCCTTTGAATATCATGATGTCAAGATTGTTAAGCCTAATAGGGGATCGGACAACTTTTCAGAAAGTGTTTTAAATTAACTACAATGAATATATATAGCTATGAAAAATACTGTTTTAATTAAATAACACTCTTAAAGTACCTAAAACTATGTTTAAATATTATGTTTCAAATATTCCCGCGCAAAAGGTAACCTTAAAATTTGTGATATCATATGTAGGTAGAAAACGACAAACTCTTCGAAATAAAACTTGCAAAGAGATTCTAATACGTTTTGTGAAGTTTGGGGACTATATTGTACTAATGGAACGAAAAAATTTGCAAATATATATTTTATGAAAAGCAAAAACGTAAAATAAACACAAGCTTGACTCACGGCATTTGCCTACAAATGACGTCATGCGCTGTGATTTTTGTTTCGTATGAGATGAAGAACAGATTAATAATGTCAGAATTATTTATTGATTTAAAAATATAAATGATTATTATTTCACAAAAATCTTTCTGGTTCGACGAACATTCGTTCTAACTACATTTTAGATTTTTTCTCGATTACTGTCCGATCCCCTATTGTATATTGCCCCTGTTTGCTTAGACTTAATATTCTTTACTGGTTATACTCGTATTAGATGCAGGTGTCACTTCATCAGCAAATATTTATGATGAAAGAAGACGCTGTCACGTTATACGTTTCTTATTTCAGTCTCAAATGATGGAAGAGTCTCCCGAGGAGGCTCTGAAGCGCGAGGAGATGCTGCGAATGTACCACGCGTGCAAGGAGGCGCTGCACATAATCGGCGACGTTTCCATGGCAACCGTGAGCACGCCCGTGCCGCCGCCCGTCAAGAACGACTGGCTCGAGTCGCGCCTCGACGCTAACCCGCGCCTCAGCCCGCCCTCGCCCGGAGGCCCGCGCCGCGCCGCGCCCGCGCAGCAAGGTAACTGTACCGCTGGCCACCGGTCTCCATGGCAACCCGCGCCTCTGACCAGCAGGGGCATCGTGTAACTCGAACACCGATCCCGATCGCTTTCAATTTCAAATTCGGAAGGTGTTTGCATCTTTCAAACTGCGACATCGTTCATGTATAGCGATCGTGATTACGAGGGATTGCGGGTAGAAATACTCAGTCCGCATCCCGCAATCAAAGTTCGACAATTCCACAGACAAGTACCGATGACAACACATGCTTGAAAGCGATCAGAATCGGTGTTCGAGAGACGATTCCCTTGCTGTTTGCAGTTAACTTGGCTCTCAACAAAATGCATCGACTTTTCATATCTAGCAATATTTTTTAAACTTTATGTTACTAGTGATTATAGAATATTTATATTTATATCCGCAGGCTCTATGGGTTCCATGGGTGCTATGGGCGCCATGGGTTCAATGGGGTCGATGGGCCAGCGCGGCGCGCCGCCGCCGCCGGCCACGGGCCGACCGGCGCCTCCACTGCCGTCCCGGCCCGGCGGCGCCGCGCCCCCGCCGCCCGCCGGCCGGCCCGCGCCGGGCACCGGCCTGCCCGCGCCGCTCATACCCACGTAAGTACAGCTCGATAAAAGAAACATCTAACTTTTTATTTGATTGAGCGATGATACGTCGTTCACGTGATGGTAAGCGCCACGCTTTTCCATAAAACATGTAATGCCACCCAGAATTTTAATACCATGCAATAATATCATTTTTATCATTTTAATGCATTATAGACTTGGGTTTGACCGCTATCTCATCCGTTGTTAACGATGCGGTCGAAGGTGTAGCACGCTCGCCTAGAAGAAACCTGTTCACTCTAGTCTTAAAGACAATCGTGTTATAGCTTACCCCCGAACAAAGATCCCGAAAAGAGTTCCACTTTTTTATTGTGAAGGTTGAAGCGAAGCACTTGATCCGAACAGGAAAGATGTCAACCATAAATTGATAGCGGCTTGCTTTACGTCTAGTCGATCAATTATGAATGGGATAAGGAAATGAGTTCGTACAATTCCATTATACACTCACAACTTAGGTCGATTTAAATATCGCATGTTTAGGTGCGCATTACGCTCCGACGGGAACTAAAATTCGAGTCAAAGTTGTCACTTGAACTTAGGTACTGTTCAAGTGAGGTACTCCATCAATATGGTTTGATAATCTATTTTGTTTTGTTATATTAAATATGAAATATGTTTGTTACCCTCAAACAGGAGAAGTCACACATTGTGTGTAAGGAATTTCGAAAACCGAGTTGATTTATATTTAATTACAATTTATATAAACATGTTTCATAATGTCAAAGGCGTCAAGAATGCTGAGATACCTTAATGTTTTATTTATTGTCTAGGATATCGCTTTTAGCGTGTTTGGTGGTTTGAGCTTCGCTTTAAGGCATTTTGTGGGTGATGTAACAGCCATAACTCGTAGATTATAAATTCTAATACGCTTTATAAAACATATATACATTTCTTATAATATTTTATGTATTTGGTTTCTTGTGACGTGAATAACTCATATCCTAAAACGAGTTTTGAAGGTATTAATCTGATTTTGGGTATAATCATCTTAATTTTCGACGATTTTATTATTTCTAGTTACTAATAAAGTAGTGTGACATTTGAGCATGTGCTTGTTTTCGCAGGCGGCGCTAAGGCGACTGGCGTGCCCTCTAACTAACTTATATAAATACGAACAAAGGTACTAACCGCCGCGGTCTTGTTAACTTATTGCAGTTCACATGCTCTATTTCGCTTTCAAACCCAAACATCCTCTACTGCCCTAAACGTATAAGTAATAACAATGTTTCTAATAGTTTTTGAATGGTCCCAATATCGGAGATACCCGTAGAGAATAAACTATCAAAAATCTATCTGTCGTTCGCGAAACTGAAGACGATATAAGTGATTGAAAAATTATAATCTCATAAGCTGTGATGTAGCGTTGGTTACCGGCTGTAAAATTTTCGGTTTTCAAAAATATTAATCAAACTATTTCAATATAGTACTGGATAATATAAAACAAATAAATGACAGAACGTCATGTTTGCCCAATTAGTCGGGTCCACATTGGCCGATCCACGTCCGCTCCAAAACGTGCGGCAGAATCACGATCAAACGTTCGGTCGGTGTGAACGCGTCTCGTTCGATCCAAACGACAAAAGAACGATGCGTTATGTAGTAACTAGTAAATAATCTGTGACGATGGAAGCAAATGTTTGATCGTGAACATGGATCGGCCGGTGTGGACCCGGCCATTTTTTTATGAAACTGAGTGATGAGACGAGCAGGTCGTTCGCCTGAAGGTAAACGTCACGCCTGCCCATAACAACTGCAGTGCCACCCAGAACGTTTAATACCATAAAAAGTACTGCGCAGCACTGGATTGCGCTCATCATCTCGAGACATCAGAAATTAAGTCTCATATGCCCAGTAATTCCGCCGGCTACAATGCCCTTTAAACCGGAACACAGGCAGAACATTGTCGATAGATTTTTGAGAGATTCGGTCTTAACAACCGGGTATATGCTATTGGCATTAGTTCTAAATAGATCACGATTGTAGTAAGTTAACAAAATACCGTAAACGATATAAACAAATTATACATAATGTTATATACAATACTATTAGTAATGTAAATGATCAAATACTTATGATACGTCTGAAAGAATGTTGCTTCCATAAAGTTTATTAAAGTTATAGTGAAATTATTACTCTACTCGTAGAATACGGATGAATTATAATATTCTGCTTTAAATTCTCCTATGGGCAGCCTTATTCTATACCATATAAACTTATTTTCATATCGATACTGAATTACTAAGTAATTTCACTACATACATTCAATATTTTTTAACAACTTTTTGTAAGTATTTCCTGAAAAGAATATATTTTTATGCTAACGATGAAAATGGTTGTGCATTCATCGAAAAAAATCTTTGGCTGCCCACAGCGAGATGGACGGTTTACAAAAACATTAATACGACTTATACTAGACGTCTTAAAATATACATAGAAAATAGTTACAGAAACGAGAGACGGTGTATTTGAACTTCTTCATAGGTAAATAAATGCACATCATGTACGGGAACTTAATGCTTAATTAACAATTTCAAAGCACTGCATGCTAGTTTGCAATATATCAAAGTTTGTGTGTGGTCTTCGATGTGCCTTCCGATTTGCTGCAATATTGTGTTATCAATTTGGTCTTCTTGTAAGTTTGCATGACTGTTGTTACAATAGTCATTCTTGATAAAGGAAATTGTGTTTATTAATCTGTATATTAATTATATTATATTCTATTATGACTATGCTTGTTCACAGTTGCCCTGTAAGAACGTCTCTTACTTTGCAATTTAGTGTCTTAATCGCATTATGGCAGTTACATTACCACAATATGTCTTACAGAGAAGCTGTGAGAGTCTATTTGTAAATGATCAAAGATGTATCCCAATTTATTATTTTACCTTCGTAGTAACGACATGGTTACCTATTGGCTAAGTCTGACCAACCAAGGGTTTTATGGAGTATGACCAATGTGAGCTATTTGAATTGCAATCCTCACCCTTTTTCTTTATTGGCTCATCTGCGTCACTATGTTACCAAGTCTTAAAGCAAAGATAAAACGGGAGTCCATTTTTGTGAAACTGTACATATATTTCTGATTATCTCTTCATATTTACTGGCCTATCTCAACTTTAAATACCTTACTTCTAAACCGTAACAAACTTCCAATTACCTAAAACAAAATATTTAACTCCAGACATGTTGACTTCCTTCAAACTCCCATAAAAACATCGAATCCCCTCAAATGGTCAAATAAAAAAATATCTCCACCTATCTTCATCGCTTCAAACATCTATCCTTACAAACTTCAAAAATCCCCTAAAACTTAGGAGGCCGGGCGGTGGCGCGCAGCAGGCAGCCAGCGCGATGAACCAGCTTCCCCCTCACATGCGGTCGCAGATCAACCAGGCGGTCGGCCAGGCTGTCACCAACGCCGCCATGAACGAGCTCAGCTCGGCCTTCGCACGATTCAAGTAAAGCGCATCAGTGTGCTACTAATGACCTGTACTCGAATAGAACTAGCGGACAGGGTTTTCAATCTTTTTCTAGATAGTAGCTCAAGATTGTTTAACAATTTTCGAAGCTCAGAGTCGGTTCTCATCCTAGTTGTGTGTGAAAGCGGATTGGGATTATTGTGAATTGCAATATCTTCTGAAGATTGGAAAGTTGAATTTTGTTCGTTGCCAAATAAACAAAAGCTTTTCGAGGAACCTGTGTAAAAGTATGTGACGTTGATAAATAATTGAAAACGCTGTACCGCTACGTTCCAGCTGTATGTGAATAAAACTAAACGGGTGCGGATCGTGTTCGCACGCAAAACCTAAACATTTGCGTATGCGTACGCATTTTTACGGGCGCATACGTGATATGTATTCAAATTCTAAATTAGTTTCCTTTGAGATCTTAACAAGGCTTTGCAGCGGACTATGCCCCAAATGTTGATCCGCCCCTAAAAAACACTAATGTTCGTTCGCAACGCACACTTTATATACTTAGAAAGTCGACTTGTAAGTTAATTGAGAATACTATGAATGCTTAAAGGCAAGGCAAATCTTGCTCTGAATACAATTTAAATATTAGACTGTTATCAATCTCATCGTTCTTATGGTTGTCGTGCCGACTTTTTAAGTAGAATCAAGGTCTCGGTTTCTTATAAAAAATATATATTTTAACTGTGGAGAATAACACTGAACGCTGAACTAAATGGTTTGGCTTTGCTAGAATATTATGAGAAACAGGGAACCTAGCCGCTAAAATATGTGTGTTACTAAATGTTCTAAGATGTTTTGATACATCACCTTTGTAATAAGCAATAGTGTTTGGCGAGACATATCCGATTTTATTAAACCTGTGTTCGCTTTTGTTTGTCTTCTATAACATTTTTGTGTAAGCAAAGATAAGCTGTAAAGGATTGCAGCGGTAATATTATTCTACAGATTTCTCAGTTTGTATGCATTTGATGTTAACAGCTCGACTTTTTCCTATTAGTATGTATGTCAGTTATAGGACGCTCTCATACTTTTCCACGATATGATCGTTCACGATATATCGCGGACGTCCGCGATAATTATCATGGAGAATTATAAAAGCTCCCCGCGGCCGCTTTTATAATTCTCCACGACAATGTCGTAGTTACGGTAAACGGGCGGGGAAGTGGAGGGCGAAGGCGCGAACGCGGACTCATACATATTTAATATTCTTGTACGTATGAGTATACGCTACTCGCTCAACATCGCGACGATTTGACAGGGAGCTACGGTAACCGCAGGTTTTATCGTGGACATGTACATTATCGCCGACGGAAAAATAAAAGCGTCTCCATACAATCCCTTACACTTGGCTTCCCTGTCGAAACGTGACGGTAAAATTTATCGTATCGCGCCATTATCGTGGAGAATTATTAAAGCACTCATAATCACGGTAGATATTTCCTTTATCAAAATTCTTCAGTAATTTAAGTAAGTGCCCGTTTAACACTTGTGTCGTTGCGGTGCGCATATTGTATGGCAATACAGGTGATACGAACTCGTTTTTGTGATTTAGCATATTTAATTTTTATACTCCTTCCCACAGTTTTGCTCAAATAGACAACATTTTCGAAGATCACACACAAGCAGTAAAACTTGCTTTTAAGCAATTTATGTTTATCGAGAAAATTACGATGTTAGACATTCCAAAACCTTCATATGGCAACGCCTTTCATTATTTTTGATAATGGCAATTTACCATACGACAAAAGGTAACCATTATGAAAACTATGTGTAGGTATTAGTCGCGTCAAACTTAATGGCGGCTGACAGACGCACCACGTGACCTGCGCAGTAACAAAATCGCATACAAAATTGTGTCGGCGCAGATCACGTGATGCGCCAGTCAGCCGCCGTTAAGTTGGGTTATAAAAATATATGTATAGTGTCCAAATTTAACAATGAATGTTATGTTCAGTATTATCTATGAATGAAATTGTTATACATAGATTAGTGTTACATATTTAGCAGTGAAGTGCGAGTACATATTTACATGTGTATTATTATAGTCCCAGTGCTGCATATTTACCAATATTATTATATTATGGTAATATGTATAAATTTACTTTTAATTGTATAATATGTTACATTCAGTGGCTTAATATAGGTGTATATTGGATTTATGTAGCTAAGTTAATGCGAAACACGGAGCGTTCGGTCCAGAGGAGCATATCATGTATTGTTTTGTATAAAAATGTGTTAGTTTGTGTACTGTATCCCTAGTGTAAGTTTTATGCTTAAAAAATGATACTACTGCGTCTGCTTTGGTGTCGTTGCGTGCGGCTTTAATGTCTACCTACGCTGGTGATGGAACTTACCCATAGCATTGAAGATCTCACATTCGTATCGGAATTTACAAGATTTTCGCTGGCTATGGTGAAATTAGACAATTGGAGCTATAAACACAGTGACTGTGTGTATAAACACAGGATATATTTTTTGTCAAGTTAGACAGTATGAGCGAGTTAGTTTACCAATAATAAGTTCGTACTCACCCTTGGTCTTTATACAAATTCATGAACGCAAACGCAAAAGTTCGTAGTTCGTACTCACCCTTGGTCTTTATACAAATTCATGAACGCAAACGCAAAAGTTCGTAGTTCGTACTCACCCTTGGTCTTTATACAAATTCATGAACGCAAACGCAAAAGTTCGTAGTTCGTACTCACCCTTGGTCTTTATACAAATTCACGAACGCAAACGCAAAAGTTCGTAGTTCGTACTCACCCTTGATCTTTATACAAATTCACGAACGCAAACGCAAATGTTCGTAGTTCGTACTCACCCTTGATCTTTATACAAATTCACGAACGCAAACGCAAAAGTTCGTAGTTCGTACTCACCCTTGATCTTTATACAAATTTACGAACGCAAACGCAAAAGTTCGTAGTTCTTACTCATCCTTGGTCTTTATACAAATTCACGAACGCAAACGCAAACGCAAAAGTTCGTAGTTCGTACTCACCCTTGATCTTTATACAAATTCACGAACGCAAACGCAAAAGTTCGTAGTTCGTACTCACCCTTGATCTTTATACAAATTCACGAACGCAAGCGCAAAAGTTCGTAGTTCTTACTCATCCTTGGTCTTTATACAAATTCACGAACGCAAACGCAAACGCAAAAGTTCGTAGTTCGTACTCACCCTTGGTCTTTATACAAATTCATGAACGCAAACGCATAAGTAGTGTTTTTCAAGTAATAAACTTACAGTGGAGGTACTGAGGAACGGAGCGTTTCTATGTTGATGTTACTGCACCCGACACTCGTCGCGTAGAGCTAGCGTAGCAACACTGTGTGACGCGGTTCCAGTAGGTTAGTCTTACTTGCAGTCCTTCTGCCGTCTCCTTACTTTCGGCGACGGACCTATATAAATAATATAAATGCATTTACTCGAAGCTTATTTGTATACTTACTCGGTATATATCTTTAGAACACTGACGTGACACGAAACTTATGAAATATTCACGAAATTAATATTGAAAGTTTATAATGTAAAGTTAAATGTACTTATAATGGCTAAGACCAAAGTTGTCTCTTATATTGTTGCCGTTCGCAATACCTTTGGTCAATTATTAGAAAATGTTTTATTGATGGTGATACAATATGAATTCGTTATTAAATATAACATTAAATGATCATGAGTATTTTAATCTTCTTCATCGTCGGTAAGCGACCGCATCGGTCGTTCATGTAGATTCACGACTCCTTTGAAAGGATATTTGGTCGTTCATCGAATTCCTTTTGTTAGATAGTTGTAAATCATGAGAAACATAGTTTGGAAGTAGCTGATGCCAGTGTTAAGAGCGGAGACTTGTATAGTTTGTAGTTTCACGATGAGGCATCAGCGGCAGAGTTCCTACACCTCATTCAGTCGCTCGAAGCATATCCTGCTCTATCGATGTTAGCAGAATTTCAACACGAAACTTATCGTTCATGTAACGTTTTGCTCTGTCTTGTTAATAGCGTTAGTACCATCGAAAAAAGGTATAGGCAGTGATTGTTGGATTTGATATAGTTTATTGAATATTGTTAATCTTATGCTGTATAAATAGAGTAATTAAATGCTATATGTGTACTAAAGATGTTTGATTTATTTCAGTAGTTTATTGCATTACGAAATATAATATTGGCTTCATATCCTACTAACAGTTTGTTCGGATAAGTTTCGTGCCGGATTTTAGGTAAGCCGAGTTTGGATTTTTGTAGAAATGTTTTGGTAAGAATATTCGAAGAGAATTTATTTACATCCTACAGGCTATTTTGTTATTTCGACCGCGAAAGAGATCTGGATCGCGTTTTGGCGAATGCAAAATACGCTTGCCTGATTTATCTTGAAGAGTAAACCAGCGTTTTTTGTTTTAGAGTTCTCATAGATATTCTTATTCAAATATTACAAGGGATTGAACATGAATTGATGCTTGTTTTAAAACTTTAGGTATCGGTGCATGCGTTTGGCATAATTCACAGCTCTGTCATAAGTATGTACATTTTAGATTAGGTAGTTCCTAAGTCATCTCTATTAGTATGTATTAGTAATTATAAAGTAGGGTGACAGATTTCGGTATTATATTGAAAGCATGATGTAAATATTGATGCTCGGCTTAAGCTTCTAGAAGTTTATAGCGAAATTCACAGCAACGTTTCCTTTTAGACCTCACCGTATGTATACATGATCATATACATATATTTCTTTGTATGTGTGTATGTTAATTGTGCTTTTTTCTGTGTAGCCGGCCGAATCCGTCGATGCCGCCGAAACTACCGGAGCGGCCGCAGAATGGAAGGCCCTACTGAAGCCACTCTTCGCCACTTGTGATAAGCTTCGCTGTACATAACCCTCCTTGTACATTGCTTCGAGTTAATGTAAATTATGCTTAGATCGTCGTATAGAAGACTTACCTGCGCGACACGAGAGGTCACTATTAGACCTTAAATCGGTGTGTTAAAGTTTAAAATGGTATGAAATTGGCACGGCAGTTTTTTGTACAGGCAATTTTTACTTTAATAAGCCGATATTTTTACTTCAATAGGATGCGATACTTTAAATATTATATCGAGTTGTGTCGCGCAAGTAATGTCAATGCGATCAATATTTATACTTGTAAGTCTTTATTTTTACAATTTGATGTTAAAACGTGGTAAAACTTACTCAATTGATACCACACGAATCGTTACATGAGAGTTATTTCATACTGGATATCATATTCAACTTGTAGATTTTACGTTGCGTGAGCGATTTTCTTTTAACTTTCACAAGAGAGAGAGGATGGGCCATAATCCGTCATGCCAGACTCAGTGCGGCTTGAGTGCTGCCACTTGCGGCCACTCCTAATTGACGTTGTTACAGTTAGTTGCCAGCAAAAGGTTAAATATAATTGCACGCTGAAGTTGCAATAGTATGTTCCGATTTACGATAATTCTTATGAAATATGTTATTAAGTGTTTAACATGTAAAATGTATGGATATAAACGTCGTTCAAATGTTAGATCGCGTGCTCGGTCGCTCTGCGTTACAGCGAGCTTAATTTACCACTTTTGTATTTTTGTTTACTGAAATATTGCTTTTAAAGCGACTAAGGTCCCGTTTTGTGTTTACGAAACGTTTATGTTTGTATATCTCGCGCCATATTTTATGGTCGCTGAGCGTACTACGTGACCTGCGCAGTAGCAAAATCGGATACAAAATTATTCACTGCGCAGGTCACGTGGTGTACCGGTCAGCGGACGAGTGGTGCCAGTTATAAAAAGTATTTTTCATAAAACGGGGCCAGCACGCGATCTATGTTACTAGTATTATGACACAACCGTCACTGTTATGACAATATATTAATGAAATAATAATTTATAAAATTCAACAACTTGTAGTAGGATGTTCAATTTATAGTAGATCGGTGTTATTTGAATGAAATTGGAGATGTAGTTTGTATGGAAACGATTGTTTAAAAACATAATCAAATATTTTCTATAAGCACTCCTACCTCACGAAAGGGTTGCTTATCCCTAAAGCCGTTTGTAGAAAACTTTACTTTTAGTCTAAATAGTCATAAAACATCGAATAAGCTTGCATTTTGGTAATGGTTTTTGTCCCTCATGCTTTAGTGCCTCCATACAAACTAAAGAAAGAGTATTGTATGCTAGAGTAAACATACAGTAGACAAAGTTCGACGAAACGTGCAAATGGCCGATTTAAAATCAGTTCACCAAATATCTAAAAATAGGACAGCTGTTAAAGAATTATTTTTAGATATTTGGTTAATTTATAATAAAATTTGTTCAAGAAATTATTTATGAACTTTCCTTCTCTCTCAAATATTTATAACCTAAGGAATCTAAATTAATTCTCGGCTATAAATTCGGAGTTTGCCTACTGTACGTTACTGAACTATGAACTAGAAAAATTGCACTTGTAGAGGAAAAGTCGTTTCTGACTGATATTAATTGTAGGATATTGGAACGTTTGTGATAGAGGCTACTTACAGTACCTTTCTGTTCACGGGAGCCTTCAATATTACTGGTTCTTATAATCGTTTCACTTTCGCATTTAGTATTTAAGGGCGATTCACACCGAAGCCGGCGTTCCGATAGCATGAGTTGCTTTTAGCCGCGAAAGCAATAAAAGCTTCGCGGCTCGGTGAATCGTTGGTTAAGAACTCCGCACATTACACCGTAGCTGTGAGCGTGTTATGAACGCATCAGACGAAAGAGACAAAATACAGTTACCTGCTAAATAGTGGGCCTGGTGTGGACCGTTTACGAAACGGTGTATTAAGCGTTGTCTCATTATGACAAGTATAGAATTCGGTAGAAAGATATATTTTTTTGCCTGTGTGTATTCGATACGGTTGACGTCAGTGCGGTGTAATGGCGGATTTCTTAAAACTAGTTCATGCAGCCGGGGCGCCAGCCGGTGTGGAGTGCCCTTTACCCTGGCACCGGGACAAAGGCTTTCTACGCAATGATGTCGAGGTAAAAACTCGTTGCTAGTAACAAATGCCAAGTAATTACTTAGTATAATGTAATAAGCTATAAATACACATCATTTTAGCCGACTTCAAAAAGAGGAGGTTCTCAATTCGATTGTATTTTTTTTTATGTTTGTTACAGAACTCCGTCATATATAAACCGATTAACTTCAATCTAAATTAAGACACAGTCAAGAGATTTAAGTGACTGACTAAAATATATATTTTTAAGTTATGTGCTTAGACTAGGAAATGCTAAGCAACGACTATTTATAAAGGCTTGATTGAGATTCCGAAAAGTTTGAGAGCAGAGAAATAAATTATTGATTTACTAATGCACAAAAGAATCCTTACCATAGAGTCTTATGGTTGCATTGGATATAGATCTGTATTGTCTATGCCATAGACATTGCTATATATCTGCATTGTCTATGCCATAGATCAGGTCACGAGATTTCGAAAAGTTTGAGAGCGGCATTATTGATTTTGTAATGCACAAAAGAATCCTTACCATAGAGTCTATGGTTGCATTGAATATACATCTGCATTGTCTATGCCATAGACAATGCAGACCTAGTAAAAATCTGTTTAGTTTATTCAATGCAATGGAACTAACATGCCAAGGTTCGTTTTAAATTTGTACTTACTGTTTTAAGTAAGCTTCGCTTCTTACATTGTATGTTACCTATGTCCCGTAGCAGGAATCGAATCCGATAAATGTAACCTTCTTAGCCACGCAGTCCATTGTGAAACTAATAGATAGACTGTACAAAGAAACATCAATGTATTTTGTAAAGTTGCACAAGTGATTGAGAAATACTCAGTTCCCTTATTACAAGCTTTTATTTAACTTGCAATGTTTGGGTCAAATCTTGTAACGTGAATCAGACACTTGCCATTATCCTATGGAGTTGAAATTTTGCATACTTGTCAAAGTCCGATGACAATGCAATATTATGGCGACAGCCTGCTGATCTGCTGATGGAGACGGAAGGTGGGCAATGGAACTCATTGACGAATAATCGTAAAGTACTAGTATTTGGGCTCATTTTAATCTGCTCGCGGTTCCGATTACGAATTTGTGAAAAGCTTGTCTTGAGAAATATATTTTTCAACAAGTCTTGTTATTGCAAGTTGTTAACTGGCTCAGCTTTAAAGGTCTATTGACATCAGTGGGTACGCCCACTGATGTCAATAGACCTACTACTAACTAATATTTACCTTAAAAAGCTTCATTCTTAAAGTCGACTGTCTGTTTTACACAAAAATGTGACTAGTCAACGTATTATCCACAGAAATTATAAACTCATTTTGTTTGTAGACGAGGCATTTAGACCTATTTTTACTTACATTCCCTTCGCCTTTTAAGTCGCTTGTCCACGGTCCCAGTAGCTGGAGCAAGTAAAAACGCGGACTACAAATGTGTTTTTTTATGGAACAGTGTGATGAGACGATCAGGTAGTTCGCGCAATGGTAAGCGCCACGCCTGCCCAAAACAATTGCAGTACCACCCAGAATAAAAAATAATAATATTTAATAATATAAATAAAATATTAAATTATAAAATTTTATACCATAAAAAATATATATATTATTATATAAAAAGCGCTGCATAGCGTTGCATTGCGCTCATCACCCCGAGACATCAGATATTAAGTCTCATATGCCCAGTAATTTCGCTGGCTACAATGCCCTTCAAACCGGAACACAATAATGCTTGCGCACTACTACTATGCGGCAGAATAACTGGCAAAGCTGTGGTACCTACCCAGATGGCCTCCCGCATACGAGAGGCCTACCACAAGTGTGTAATGCATTAGCTGCAGACGTCGCTACATTTCGCGGCTACAATGACTTAGTCGCCGGCGTCATATTCCGATACTATGCATCTCAGATAAAATGTTGGCTGTCTACTCGAAGCTATGCATGCATAACTTGCGCTTATAGCTAACGGATGTAGCCCGGATCTTTACTTGCTCCAGTTACTTGCACGGTGTACAAGCGCCTTTAGTCCCGTGCCAGGACACTATACTTAAATTTTAATTAATGTATATGTCGTAGTAAGATAGATGAAGACGTAATATAGTTATATCCCTAGGGATATAATTATATACCGTAACATGGTTATACGAAAGCGATTCATTACTATCTCACTAGGAATATAGTTATAAAACCGTCCAAGTTTAGTGACATACTTATATTACTAGATTAAGTTTAGTGAAATAGCTTTCGGAGTGTGCGGCGCAGTCTTTTTTTAACACTCAAACGTATAAGGGGTAGCCCTCGGTAGGTTAGGGTGCGGCGGGGGTGGCCCTTGGGCCACCCCAATGCCGCGAATATGTAATATTCATAAAATAGGTATTCATTATGAAATTCTTTAATGTATTGTAACTAACTGCAGGATATATAAAGTTGATTTTTAATAAAGATAAAACCAATATAATATTGTTTTATTTAATTATATATGGTAGATTTCTATTTCACTAAGCTTAATCAAGTAATATATTTATAACACTGAACTTAATCTAGTAATATAATTATATCACTAAACTTGGACGGTTTTATAACTATATTCCTAGTGAGATAGTAATGAATCGCTTTCGTATAGCTATGCTACGGTATATAATTATATCCCTAGGGATATAACTATATTACGGCTTCATCTATCTTACTGCGACATATATAAATGTATATTATAGACTTGTTTATACTTTGTGTACTGTTGTATGCAACTGTAATAAATATGTATATAAAATATTTACCGTCTTTTTTCTAATTACTTTGATATAAGATGAACCCTTCTAGGTAATAACACAGAAAAAATATGCAGATTATGGGAACGTTGGAGTGCGTCTTAGAGAGAAGTACCATAAAAAGATAGCTTATAAAAAAATTCAGTTAGTAATACATATAAGAATAGTTATTACGAAAATGCAGAAAGGTGGATCTAGTTTCTTTTCTTAGGCAATATAAAAAAGTTACAATTATTAGGTTTTTAAAAAGCTCGCGTCTAAAGTATACTAAGCTGTGCACTCGCTTAATTTTCCCTAACTCGAAAATAATAGAGTAATTTTCCCGGATGATGGTGATTGTTGTTACTACACGTAAGTACCTACTTACCTACTTGCTGTTCACCTGTCGTCAACTAAACCATTAGTCAAACATTCAGTCAATGGTCAACAGCAAAAAAAAATCAACTATAGTCCAGTCTACAGGACTATCACATCTGTGTATACCTACTACGGACCAGAAGCGTACCTACCTACTATTAATATATGTGACACACGCTAGGTATACTTACGTAAGTACGTCTTGTAATAATTATTTCGTGTTGAGTATTTCGATTTAAAACAGAAATGTTTTAGTTATCAACCTACATACCTAAATTCTATTGCGAAACATATCGTGAAAGCAGGAATTCCCTTTCCTCAAATAACTGCTCATAATTTCTATGCCTGTAACTATTAGCTATGACTGTAAGTTTACAAATCTTGATATCGCTGGCCACTCGATTAATTCCTGGTGATTTAAGTTTATTTTTATAGTTACCACCCTCGGCCTGAGTGGTCGCTAATCGCCGAATCGCATGACCACCCCCGCGTTAAACTACCTGAAAACGTTTCCGAAAACAAGCTAGTTTTTCTTTATAAATTAGGCAACTTCAGTAAAGACTAGCGTCGATGGAAATTATGATTTAGGCGTTAATGCGATTCTGATAAATATCAAAGCTCGAGGACGTTTCTTTGGTTCGCCTTGGACAGCCGCTGCCTAATGAATTAGATGTAGAAAGAAGTGGTAGGAATACAATGAAGTGGTCATGTAAAGAGAACATTAGTAAAGGTACCTTAACCTTTTTTTACATCAAACTAGGCCAACGTTTGACCACGATCTCACCTGACGGGAAGTGACGTAAGTAATTAAGTGAGTAAATCTCATATTGGGCCGTGAAGTAAGTAGGAACCTACGTAAGTATATTATAATGTAATGAAGAGCAAGGCCATTAGGAGAGTTGATTAAATCGTCGGGAATAGCCGGCCGCGGAGCCTAATCGCGCCGCCACGATTCTGATTACGTGTGATTGTTGTATCAATCATTTCCCCTATCAAATTATTCAGTGGCCGGTAATTCTATCGGCGCGCGGCGTCGCCCGCTAATGGCGCCCGAACGGAAACATTCAACCACATTCGGTCGCACTTAGTCTCGGTTTGTTACTGGCTTACTGTGTAATTCATATGATATTACATACTAACGAATATTAGAGAAAATTGTCTTCGTCTCGACTCATATGGATGTCTGGTAAGTGGGGCGAGTTTCGGTGGTTCCGCCACTTGCCCAATAGCGATCTCAATTTTGATGTGGAGCAATCATGCTGGAGATTTCAGTGGTTAAGTAAACATCTGTGTAAGTAGAACTAGAAATTTGATGGTATTCTCGTGAAACTTTTATGTACCTAGGTATACCTTGCTATTTATTTACTCGTAGGTAGTTTTAACCGAAAAATTAACTGAACATTTTGAATTTTTGTTTATCCCTAAAGATGCACATACCTAAATATTTAAATTAAGTTGTAGCAATGTATGACGGGAGCCTGAAAGTAAACTACCTAAATATGAAAGAAAAGACACAGAAAGACCCATTATTTTTTATTTTTCTACGTACAACTTGCAACTGAAATACATTTGTGACATTTGTCAATTAGTGACATCATACCATCTCTTCATCCGTTGAAAAGCTGTGACCAGGTTGATTACTTTCAGCCTCCCCTCGTGCCTATGTAGGTACATACCTTACTCTACCTATATAGATTTTAATTAAAAAAGCTACTTTTGTACTAAACACAGTTTTCACATTAAGAGCGACTCCGTGTTAAAAAAATATACGATAAGAATCTAGAAGAACTTAGACTTAGTGAAGCTCAATGCATTCACTGCATTAGGTAGGTATCTGCTTACATTGTCTTTATAATTTAAGAAACATAAACATGTCTTTATTCAGAATAGCAAACCTAGAACCTGTAATGTTTTAGGCTAAAAAACCCCCTTTGCGTTAAACTATTAGATGTTAATAATGCAAAAGAAGTATTAAGAAAACGAAATATGAAGGTCCAGTGAAAACAGAACTTATCACATTTCTTTATCTACTAAAGCATTTTCCGTGATTTTCCTCATTCATTATACTTACATTGTAAGTATTTTAAGCTGGGTGGATTTAAATCCTTATCCGGCACCGTACACCTTGTTCAGGTTGATAAATGCTCTCGATACCACGTAACAGGAACGATGTAAATCATAGAAAGCATATTTCCAAAGCTGCGTGTAGGCACTCGATTAGCTATGCAAATCCGGGGAATTTACCACGAACGCTAAACGGTCGACACTGGCACGCGTCGAGAATAGGCGCTGGCTAAAGTACCTACTAAGTAATAAGTATTATCGTTGTACTATTAGCTATTCTGTGGTATGATACATACACATTTATGGAATGCTATCCTCCGGGATGGCAGCTGACATCTTCGACGAAAACTGACATAACCCTATAATATACGTAGGTGGAGTTGATAAACCGCAATACTTACTTACCTACTGAGATTCTAACATTCCAAGATCTATATATGTTATCGTTGGGCATACTTATTTTTTTTTATTGACAACTTTGTAATCGATTGATTTCTTTTATATGAAATAAATGCTTTATTTATTTCTACTGAATTTTACAATGTTGTAACGATTGGCGACCTCTTCTAAGTAACCCTTGAGTGCAGAGTACATAATAACGTGGAGGTAGTTTGTTGCTAAATGAGATTAAATAGTAGAACCATTCTGGTATATAAGAAATATACTATCAAAATATAAAAGAGCTCAATGTATTTTAATTGCATTGATCGCATGTAAAAATGTTTCTTGTTTCCAACTTACCCGCACTTACACCCACTTTCCATTCTCCCAACTCCCTGCTAATTACAGAAAATTATCTCATTCCTGCAACAATTTGTCATTAAATCATTCCCCCATAGAACGCGTCATAAGTCGTAACTGATAATATCCCCAATTATGAAGTGGTATGGACGCACTCAGGGAAACGGTCTCGGGGTCCATTCGAAATGGACAGCTCCTTTACATTGAGAGTCTGACTGAAATCTAGCGGTTGATATTATTTAACTTTATTAGGTAGGTATTGTTGGTAGGTAATTATTAATTGAGATACTACACTATAGATTATTTTGTTTTACTGAATGATTTTACAATTATACCTACATAAAGATATTTTTGTAGTTGAAAAATTGCTATATTTTTTTTTTATTATTTCTTACCACTGATAAAAGATTTGAGTATAATAGAGTACGAGTATAACCCAATTTGACATAGAGTATATAATGGAGTTAAATTACTGCAGTGCTAATTCGTAACAGATATAGCGGTCATGTTAAATATTATGCGCTGAAAATGTGAAACCGCATCCAATTGTTTTTGAGATATAGATAAAAACGTGCAAAATATATGTACCTAATTAGAATTAGAAGCTCCCTTTATATTTTCTGTCTATCGATTTGGGAAATATGCTGCTTGCTGTAAAACTGCGTCCGTAGATTAAGAAAAGAACAGAAATACGTTGTATTATATATATACTGCAAAACATTTAGAAATAAACCTTATCTGGGTTGATACGTGATAATTACGAACGTAGATAAGTTTAAAATATAGTAGGTATAGAATATTATTTGATAAATAAATAATTATTAATTTATGGGTTTTTATTATTTATTGATTGATGTAACTATAAAATTTGAATTTAAATTAATTTTAATGTAAATTTTATATTAATTTATTAAAATTTAATTGTATTGAATTTATATTTTTTAAAGACATGTAACTTATTTGCTATGACTAGGTATATAAATGTAGATAGCTCTACAGTTTGAACAAAACATTTGAATATGGCTATAAAAATAAAATTATATCAAAAACACATGTTACTAGCCATTGGTGTTTCTGTGGCCCCCTATTGAAGTCCTTATTACGCATGGAATGACACGCGGGGTCTCCACGAATTAGCTCTGACATAAATCGGCAGGTAGATAATTAAACAGTTGTCTAATTTAATTGGCAACGTGCGGGTTCCCACCGGCAGTCGACAGCCGATAGCATACATTCGGAAAGTCACCCCAGCTCATTAACAAACACATAAGCACATGCACACACATAGTACTTTTGTATTACTACTCACATAAGCAAACACTATGTTTTTAAAGTAATTTAGCTTAGTTGTCGTGTTGGAAAATATGTTGTAATCTGTAAAACTGCTGCCTAGAGAAGGTAGGTAAGTAGGAGGTATATTCACGAACATACCTACACAGTTTGAACAAGACATTTTTAAATCTTTTTAAATTATTAAGTAATAGAATACAATAATACTTTCATAAACACCAAAATAGGAAACAGAAGTTTAGAGTTACATAAATAATAATAGTGTAATTTTTTCTTTCTTTTTAACCGACTTCAAAAAGGAGGAGGTTTACAATTCGACGGTATGTTTTTTTTATTTTTTTTTTGTGTGTTTGTTACGCGATTACTCCGCCAATTATGAATAGATTTCGATGATTCTTTTTTTGATTGGTAGGTCATACTTCAGAGGTGGTCCCATATAAATTTTATCGAAATTCATTCAGCACTTTTTGAAAAAAATAGCGAAAACAAAAAAAATATAAATTTAATCTTCAAGTCGGTTCTTGTTTTTGTTGTAACCGACTTTCTAAAGGTGGAGGTTTGTATTCGACTGCTTCACATGCTTCACCCAGGGTTGACTTCCGGTGAGGGAACTCCTCAACGGTGAATAGTATAGACACAAAATTTTGTAAATGGATTTAACCATAATAGCCTGTTCTAAATTCCACCATGACATGGCTGATACACCCAGGAATGACTTCCGGCGAGGGAACTCCTCAACAGAGAATAGGAGAGTCATGCATTTTTTTGTACATAAATTAAATTATGATAGTCCGTTTTAAACTTCGTCATGATGTGGCTGCTAGATCATAAATGCTTGTCTTTAAAAACTTTTTAAATTAATTTAATTAAAACTTGTTTTGCACTAAAAAGGTTAAAATAAATTATTTTTCAAAAAAAACTAAACCGACTTCAAAACCACAAATAGGCACTCAAAAGTGAAAAATAAAAGGTAGTAGATAGATACTACCTACAAGTAGTACAATACAATACAGTACAATACAGTAGTACAATAGTTACTATATACATAGTATTTATCTGCTACCTAATAGACTTGGCTGGCACCGACTTCAAATATATGAGTGGGCAGCGCTTATGATAATTATATTAATTTATTTTTCACTTTTGAGTGCCTATTTGTGGTTTTGAAGTCGGTTTAGTTTTTTTTGAAAAATAATTTATTTACATCAGACTAGGCCAACGTTTGACCACGATCTCACCTGATGGGAAACGACGATGTGGTCGAAGATGAAGCACGCTTGTCTAGTAAGTATCTATTCAATCTTGATTTGAACACACCCAGGTTGTATTTAAAAGGAAACAGATGATGGCAGGGCGTTCCACTCAATAGCTGTACGTATTAAGATGTGTCAAAACGCTTTGTACGGATGGCCGCGACTTCTACCGAGTAGGGGTGGCGTTGTGCCGATCGTCTTGTTGTCCGATGGTGATGTGGTGATGGGGGGATTAAATTGTGCAGTTCCTGAGCACACTCTCCATAGTGTATTCGGTAGAAAACCGACAGGCTGGCAACTTCACGTCGATGAGCCGCAGACTTCGGAATCTGGTTTCCACCAACGTGTCGTCGTTGTTGAGCTTCTTAGCACGTCTTTTAATCGAATCCAAAGCCTTGAGGTGATACTTGGCAGACAATGGGCAGCAGCAATTTCGCTATGTGCAATTTCTAACAGTCAATCTTTGGATGAATAGGAATAAAAAGAAACATTTCTGTCAGTGGTGTACAAAGTAATTAATATAAAAAATACAATGTCATAATTACAAAATATAATAGTATAGACAATAATAAATATGTATAAACAAAATTAATACAATGATTTTCTACTTTATTAAATGTTCCTGTTCAAATCCATATTCGGTCCATCGGAATGACACGTCTTTTTACAAATAAGTAGTTCTGGCACAAATCAGTAGGTAGATAATTAAACATTTGTCTAATTTAATTGGCATCGAGCGGGTTCCCATCGGCAGTCAAAAGTCGGCAATCGACAATCGGAAAGTCACCCCGGGGCTCAGCTCGTATGCACTGAATTTTCCCAACAATTAAACTTGCTAACGGTATACAGGGCGTGATGGTTGATGTTGACAAGCTGTTATGAGAGGCGTCACGTAGGGAACTAGGGTAAACTAAAAACTAAGCTAAGTTATATGTTAATAGTTACATAAATAAATTAAATATGATTTTTTTTTTAAAATTAACGCATTTTCACAATATTTTTACCATGTTTAGCGTGTCTTACATAAGGTCCAAAGCCAATTGTTGTTTCTCACTTGTCTTCGTTAGTAATTTTCTTTTGCTGCTTTTTACTTTAAACATAAAACTAAACTTTATTGTTATCAAATAGTCGTGTTTCAACATCCTGTATTAGTAATTATATACGTATGTGGCATGCAGCGGTAAACGGTGCAATCACGCAATTCCAAACAGCTGCGAGCGTAACGCCATTGATTTATTGAGAACTGACAACGAAATTAATGTTCATCATCATAAGCCCATCAAGTTCCCACTGCTGGGCCCACGGGCCTCCTCTCATAGATAGAGTATATGGGCCGTAATCCACCACGCTGGCCCAGTGCGGGTTGGTGGATGTTACACGTCCTTGAATTTTTGAAAAATCCGCACATATCTTAATAAAGTCAGTGGTTTGGGACCAGCGGATTTGAGCTCGGGTGCGTCGCATCGAAGTCGCACGTTTTCCCACTGAGCCATACTCGCTTTAAATTAATGTAAAATAGGTTAAGACGTCTCTATCTAACGTGAAGTTCCGAGGACTCTTGCTTCCTTATACTGGTGATTTCGTAACAATGTGATATATGGAAGTTAACGTGTGTAGTAGATAAGCTATTAAATTAGGTCCTGAAAAGCGACCCTTAAATACATTGAAATGTGGTACGTAGGTTTTACTAGTAGCTATTTTAACCATTACCTTTTTATTAATTTAAGATAGATACCTACGTTTGACCATCTGATGTTAAGCGAGTATGTGGCCGAAAATGGAGCACGTACATCTAGAAGATTTAGCCTCTAGCCTTGAAGATACCCAAATCAAAATACCTTAAAAATCCTTATGCCCTGCAAGGTAAATATAAACTTTATGCAGGAATACCTACTAAATTATTTTGATGTAGGTACAATGTATATGTTGTGTCAATTGAAACAGATTATCTTACTTCCCCGAGTAGACCAGCTGCATACATTATATTCCCATTTCTTAAATCAAGTCGAGTTTGACCTGTCGTAGATTGGACCTACAATTACAATTATATATTTTCTTCCTGATACGGTAATTAGGCATCGTAATTGAAAAACTTTGCCGCCGATACGGGCGGAATAGCCGAAAATTACACTTTCTTTGGTAATTTCCACCGCTCTTAGATATTATCGCCTGTATGTTCGGTATTTTGGTTATTACTATTTGAACTTTTAATAATGTGCCGTGGGTCGAGGTTTTTACTTTGATGAAGAAAGTAATTTGAGAAGTTATTGTACTTCTTGTTTGTTCTATTTCATTTGAAATGTCCTAGATTGTAGTTTTATACCTTTGATAAGCGGTCCTGTACTTACAACAAATATTAACTTTCCCGACCGAAGTTTTCTTGATTTATGGTGGGAGCAGGCATCAAGCATCGAATAATATCCATCAAGAAGCCAATATTTTTAATATTGAGTGCATTAGCGGTTGCTAGGCGAAAATCTTGAGATATTTGAATATTTAGCAAGAACAAAAATTACAAGACGCTTTAACCACTGAGCCACCAAGCCAACTGCTCGAGCAAAACGATATTCTAAAGACGCAGGTTCGATCCCTGCCCGAGCGTTATAATTTTTCTTCTTCCTAATTACTTAAAAATCTTAAGCCAAAATTTCGCAAAATTTGTACAGTTGGCTCTGGAAATTGTGATGTGTGAGCTTCGAGTAGACAGCCAAATGTGTGAGTTAGGGAGTGCTATCCTTTATATGTACTTATTATTATAGAGACTAGATTTTTCCCGTGACTTCATCCGTGTGGACGTGAGAAAAAGACACCTCGCCTTTTGAAAACAAAAGGCCACGTTACGACGAAATGGTTTTGTTGTGTAAAAAAAAGCGCAAGCATTTGTTTTGTGTCTGGGTGTTGTGGGACCATGGTCCTCATAGTTCCTGGTTCCCTAGACACAAGGAATACTAGTCAGGATCTATGTATGTGATCGTTGGGCGTTATTTATTTATGTATTTATTTACTTCAGCAGGATCTTTCCAGTACCTACAGATACTACAGAGAGGTTAAGCTTTTGCTGTATATCCGATGTTGCTCAACCGATTTTCATGTAACGTATTTACCTACCTACCTCATTTAGGTTACGCTAAGCCAGATCTTGTACTGTATTAAAATACTTTCATATTTTAACAAACAAACGAAAGACTTCTGAATACTTACTGTTTTCGGGTTCAGTATCGATCCCCGTTAGTCTTACAGACATGGTTCAATAATAGTTTTATAATAGTATATTAGTAAGTGTGCCTAATTACCTATAATTATATATGGATATACAAAACTTAGTACCTACGCAATTATCACAATAAGTAACGCGATACCTACCTGCACGGCAAGCGTAGCATTATTTATTAAACTCTTTATTTCAGGCAATATTAAAGTACAACAAAGTAAAATTAACAGAGGCCCATAGAATATATACCTTACAGACTAACTTACAGACAAAAATAAAACATTACATTAAATAAACCACACACACTACTTCACAGGGTTCAACAATTTCGCTCCTTCCCTGTATCTCCGGTATACTACCCCTACAGGCCAGAAGTTAGAATTCAGGAACAGTTCCTTATGCACCGCTGGAACTTGGAGCGTATAGGACTTGAATTCAGTGGTCCTAGTCGAGTCCAACCTCGATAGTCGCATTGCTATCTGTTCCTGGATCCGCCCATGAAGCGTTTGCAATGTCTCTTTAGTTTGTTTTTTTAAGAAAGGTCATACAAGTGCCAACAACGACAAATAAGTTTCAACTGAATCGAATGACCTATACTCAAACGCATTGAAGACATACACACACACACACACATTTTTTTAAATATATAATAAAGAAGGTAAAATATTAACAATAATCGTGAGCATCAGCACATATAAATTTTTTAACAACCTAATTCTGTTTTGGAAGTACCTACCACCGAAACCCTTAACGATCTAATCGACTTCTAATAGTGCAATCAAGTGCTCCAGCAAAAAGGACAATGCCTAATGAAACAGCCAGCACTGGAGCGCCCAAGGAGCGTTTTAACTTTTTGTAAAGTGCAACACTTTCCCAGTCCTCGATCGCGGAGGGCCCTTCAAACCGCTACTGCGTTTAGACAAATGAACTGCACCCTACACGGCACACGCCATCGCATGGATGTCTGTAGGAATGGAAACGACACCGACGGGCGCAGTTTCTTGCAATATTTGTAAAGTGGTAAAAAATGGCCTAAAAAGTAGGCAAACAATATTAATAATAAGTATTAAAGTAAGATGGACAGATATTCTTTTTCCGATACGGTGGTAGTCCATATGATAAATTGACGTTCATAAGTGCGTTTGTGATGCCTAATATTAATAAGCCTCTGAGTTTTGAATTTGTGAATTTTGATAACCGCTGGAGTAGAGACGTGTGGAAACAACGGATTGGCAAACGTAGTCATAGTGTACCATAAATGCTGGATTGGAGATCACGGATTGGCCTACGTAGTGTAGGACGACCTCAGGCTAGGCAGAGCGGCAATCTTCGCTTCAAAGTGGCTGGCAGCAGCAGATCGTGCTAAGTGGCGTGCAGTTGGAGAGGCCTTCTAGCAATGAACTGCGACAGGCTGATGATGTATATGGGCTCATAATATGACAGTCAATCAATCAATTAAATCAATCAAAATCTCTTTAATCATTTTGGCATCACAGACGCACTTATGAACGTCAAATTATCACAATGACTCTACCACCATATGGGAAAAAGAACCACTACTCAGAAGATACGGCAAGAAACTGAGGGGCATTTTTTTTTTTGAGATTTTGTTACAATTTTTGACGTGGAGGTAGAATAGAAAACACTTTATTGCACTTAAGAAGGAATAACATTTGAACATAGTAGTTTGAGGTAGTTATTATTGAAGTAAGTATTTGAACTACATGATGTCAACAAGACTATATTTTTAAGTCAATGCGTTAGAATAAGCCGTTTGTACATGTTAAGAAGAAAATATGAAAAAATGAAAAATACTTTATTGCACTTTTTTGCGTTAACAAAGTTAATATTTAGCATTTAGCAGTAGGGTAGGGAGGGGGAATGGCGTTCACTTAAGGAAAGTACGCTGTATTTATCAAAATATTAATTTTACTTCAAAATTTTAAAACATAACATATTCTTTAACTATCCAGTAATCAGCATTTTAACACCAAACGTCTTATATCTTTGAGTTATAAGTATCAGGAAACTATTTTAAAAAAAACGGGTTTGAGCGCCATTGCCCCTGACTTTGGGTAATGCCGCTCAAATACGTTTTTGATAAAATATCTAGTAAGATCCATTTTCATTACACTACTAAGCGTGAGATCAACCTTAAATAATTAAAGTAAAGTCTACAATCACAAATTAGCATCAATTATACCTATTTGTACGTGAAGTAAGCCATATAATTAAATATATAATATAGTTATTATCTTCAATACCAAATTAACTTTAATTATTATTATTGGAGGTAATCACAAATAGAAATAGTAAGATTCTATCGTAGGGTACATAAATCTAAGATGTATCCATCTGCCGAATCCGATCCAGAACATATAGCATAAGACCACAGTCCGCAGGTGGTACAGCTATACCACATCTCGTTATTTTTTCTAAATTATTCGCAAATAATGCATTTGTTGTGGTTTTCATCACCCTTTTCACCACCAACAATGAATGTTAATTTCGTCATCACTGCTGTCGTCGCAAAGGTGCTCTTCATGTTCATTCTCTGAAGAACTTTCTTGTAGAATCTTTCGTTTGTATTGTTTGTAACTTTAAATGGTATGTTAAATGGTTTTGCGGCATTCCTTTCAGACATCCCTTCTTTGATCGCAGTTTTAGCAGATTGAAGAAAGTCTTCTTCGCTCCAAGCCGCCTTAGCGATGGGTCGTGGACGATTTCTGGGCATGTCTATAAGAAAACAAACCAATAAGTGATAAACGGGTAATGGCGCTCAAGTGAGCGGTATAGCCCCAAACGGTCATTTTGTATTTATCTTGAAATATATAAACATTCATATATAATTGTTCAAAATTGGTAACATTATCATAAAATAGAATAGTTTTACACTCAGAAAAGTGATAGCAATAATTAAATAAGTATCAAAAGTCTGGACTTACCGACGAAAAGACTGAATCCAAAATTAGATCAGCGCGGCAGTATACGGAAAAATACACTTCACGGTCATGTGCCGCGAGCTGACTGCCCATACGCGTATCTGCCTGTTAGAGGTCCCCACCCCCCGCGCTTTACGCGCCGCGGCGTGTTTCTATGTTCCATTTTTGCAAAGTTACAGAGGTGAGCGCCATTACCCAGTGAGCGCTATTCCCCCTGCTTACCCTACCTAGAGCCTAGATGGTAGTTACCTAATACATGCTACATACAGTGTTATAATCCTATTGTAACATTGTTGAAAGTCTGGTATAGAGTGCTTTTAGTAATACAAATATGTAATTAGTTTATTATCATAAACTAATTATATAAAACGGGACTTAATTGCGCTAAAACATTTATAAAGGTATTTTATTAAGGTAAATGGAACAAATGATTTTAGCGCGATTAAGTCCAGTGTCGTTATCATAAACTCGAATCGAATCGCGAAAGTTTAAACATTACTCAACAAATTGCCTAAAACCTATATGTGTTTAATGTCATGCACTATCCAGTGACTCTACTACCCCTTGTAACTCCACGCATTACAATTCTCGTCACAAAATGGCGGAACTCTAGAACACAATAAATCAATTGGAGTGGGTGGTTGACTTTTCACTCGAACGTGTTGTTAATTGTAACCGAAAATGACTGTTGATCGAGCCACACTTAATTTGAGTGGTGCTTTCATGTAGCGAGGGGCTGGGGTGGAAAGACTACTAATGGCTCTGTTGCCTTTAGGCTTTGTATTTTGTATTTTGATATTTGCTCTTCTGTGCGCCGGAAGTAGGGATATAGTTGAACTTTGAGAATGATGGGTTTGAATTTGTTGTTTAATGTGAAGTTCTCACGCTTAACTTTGGAATACTTCAGGAAAGATATCAATAGAAACTTACAGCCCTTGGAACTCAGCTATTAGAACCTCATCAGCTGATCACATTGATTTGTTCACAAACGTATGACCAGCGAGACGATCAAAGAACTAAAGATGTTGAGGATGGATTGTTTTAAAGTAGAAAAGGCAAAACACGAAATAGTATAACGCTTTATTTCATAAAAGCAGGCAAACTCAAAAACGAAACTATCATCTAAAAAGGTAACGAAGGGACACTGACCTGTAACAATTTGGTGTAAACTTTTTACAAAGCGAGCATTATTATTATATCTAGCAACCCACCCCGGCTTCGCACGGAAGAAGAGGAAAGTTTATATGCATGTAGGTTGTAGGTATTATACATATAAAACCTTCCTCTTGAATCAGTCTGTCTATTGATGAAAACCGCATTCCGTAGTTTGAAAGATCTAAGCGTACAGACGGCGGGAAGCGACTTAGCTTTATACTATGTAGAGATTAGAGATACCTACAGTGAGCCAAGTGGTTGAGCTCCACATGGCAAGTAATGTAATTTAACCCCGTATTTAACATACGTCGCCCCGAATGTTACATTACGATTGAATCTTACGGGTCAGTTAACACTTAATACATTTATGGAACAGGTACTTGAGGTGGTCGTCAAACTCGGCGTCTGGAGGCGGCTGCCGCCCGAGGAGGAACGAGAGCTTCTCGTGGCAGTCCATCATACCGAGATGTGATGGTAGCTTGTTGATCATCTTCAACCGCATCGGGTAGCGGTGGAAGTCAGCCAGGTCCAGCTTTGCTGTACCAACATACGCAATAAGACGAACATTTCAGACTGCAGCAGGCCAACAATAGTGCATTAAAAAGGTCGCTCTATTCATCACAATATAACTGACAAGTTCCGGGCAGTTTGGTTTCAAAACCAGTTTTAGGCATTATTTGCCGGCTAGACGTGAAACCAAAAATTCAATCTGACTTCTTGTAGCATAGGGTTTACTGAATATTGTTAATTGCAACTTTACGTGGTCATGAAATAAAAATTATTTATAACACAGACTTGTACAAATGTACCTACCAGTTAAATAAGTTGGAAGAAATCATTAGAATAATATATTATATGTAAAGTTTTTTGTCTTCTTTTGCAATCTAGTTATGGCGGGATGTTGTGCTTATGTTATTAGGTAATTATATTGTTACCTGTAGGTGAAGGAACTTGCAGGGTCCTGTAAGAGCCTTGGCTTTCAAGATTTTCCAGGTAATAAACTTGGTTCCTAATTCTATTGGAGCCGTCGCTCGTACAAGGGATCTGCATCTTCAGGACCAAGTTTTCCCAGGTCAAATTTTCGACATACTTCCCGATAAAGTCGAAAAGGTATTTGCGGTCCTGAGCAAAGAAAATATATTTTTTTAACCGATTCTATATGATTGCGTAGCGGTTTGGAGTGGCCCGCTTACGTCCGTTCAGGTTTAATAGAATCATAGCTGCGTCTAGACGCAATAATAGCGGAATCGAATTTAATTGATGATGATTGATGGGATGATGTTCGGTGAACCATCGGGGAGACGGGTCTGAGCGGCCGCTCGACTTCCGCCTCTCTCTAGATCTATGTGATCATCTTAGGCTACATCATCGCTTCACATCAAGCGAGATAGTGGCCAAACATAGATCTATTAAGCGTAAGAAAAACGATGCCATACCTATACCTAGATGATAGAGATGCTATACCTAGGTTAAAACATGAAAAAACAAATTAAAACAAACAAAAACAAAGCAAAAAACCAATTAAAAAAAATACAAAAAGAAATATTAAAACAAATCTATGAACATAGATTTTCCACCTCATCGGTGACAGGCGAAAACTCCACGCAATGAGAGTCTGTTGTCCCGTTTTCCGTTTCTGTGGTGTAGTGCAGCAAATGCCAGGTGCCTAGAGCTTCGCTGCCGTTGAAGGATAGGTCCTGAGTGTGTGAATCGCACGTCGGGTAATCTATGACCTTGTCAACGCTTCGCCTCGCAGCGCAGACCGAGGCTGTAACAACCAGGGCTAGAACAAAAAGATGTTAAATTACTTTTAAGTCATATTTTAGACTTAAAAGAAGACTAGTGCTGCACAGTGCAGTGTGCAATTCTAAGTTATTTTCACTTCAAACATTTTGAGTGGCGTTTAGCGCTTGTCCCGAAACCCGCTCTGTAGTCAGTCGTCAAGGATCGCCGGCGATCATCAGCGATGGTCGCCACGTGAAGTGTCGCCCGTCTGTGAGCTCTTTTTTGTCTACCTCAAAATTAAAACAATATCGTTAGTTATATATCTATTTAATATGGTTTTACTGAGGCAATTAATAATCAAGACGCATGACACTGATGCAACCTATTTGGCTCAACTTATCATTGCAATCCAGCGGGGTAATGCTGCCAACATCTTGGGTACGCTGCCAACAGGTGGACTGGAGGCGCTAGAGCATTCTTCGTCTTTAATGACCAATGGAAAGGTTGTCTCAGTTACTTCGTTTTAGTAAGTGTGTAGTATTTTTAGGAGGCATAATAAAGACATTCGTCCCTTGAGAAAATAATATTACAATGATCTAGATATGTACCTAAATTACAAACATGCATAAAGGCTGTCATATAACGAAAATGAAATAAATTAAAAATCATGCAGGTGTCTAAAATGGCACAAAATGTTCTTAAATATATTTTGATATGGAAATTACCTGAAATAAATAGCAGTACCGCCGAAGACATGCTGCCAGTGGTTCTGCGATACAGACTGCGGTAATGATGCAATTGGCTGGATTAAAACGACTTTGATTAGCTACTGTCCGCAAGACACTATGTAGAATGGATACGGTAGTTTGATTTTATTTAAATGAAAGATGGGGCAAGCACTTCGTTCGCCTGATGGCAAGCAATACGTCTGCGCCCAGCAAGCAGCAAAGCAACTTCGTTTTGCAAAATTCTGCGCGACACTGCACTGCCGTGATCACCCTAAGACAACTATTAGCTCTCAAACCTCATAATGCCCAGTAATTTCGCTGGCTACTACGCCTTTTAAACCGAAACACAGTAATTCTTACTTCTCGGCGGCAGACAAAATGGCAAAGCGGTGGAACCCATCCAAACGGCCTCTCGCATACGAGAAATCTACCACCAATTTCTAGGTGGTCCAGGAAGAGCACCAAAGCCATTCCACTACTTCTACGCAAAGCAGTAATGGTAAGCCGTTTCACATGGACGGAAGTGAGACTATTTAAGTAAATCAATTTTCTTCTGGTTTCTTCTTCCAGACAGCTTCTGGTGTAGTGGTTACGGTGGTGAGGTAGGTCGACTCACTACACGGATAAATTGGGTTTGAATCCCGCACCGCTAAAAAAAGCGCAGTAATTTGTCGATGGGTGTTGTGGTCACCGGAATTCCCCTCGATCTACGATACATACATGCGCTCTTCTGAAAAAATATATATTTCTGTATAATTATTAGGTACAGTTTTACTCCATTGTGTTATTTTCGCATGCGTTGGTACACGATGAGTGGTCTCTTAAACAGAATAACTGGTTATGTCCTGTCACACTGTCCTTTGCAAATTGGATCATTTATGATTCCTAGTAAAGTGTTCACAAGTTTGAGTCTGCGTGATTTTTTTTTTATTTGTTTGGGATCAATTTTGAGATTTTTTTGAGTCTCATGATCGTAGCCATCACAGTTAAGTTTTTATTGTTTATATCGAACCATCGGGTGCTTTTTGGAAAACAGTACCATAACACCTATGCAAGCTGAACAAAATAAATATATATGAGCTACAGACACTAACTAGTTTGCTGTTTGATGAGTCAAATTAAAGATGACACAGTGATACGAATTTATTTATTTAGGCGTTGAAAATTTTGAAAGACATTTGAACACCTACTTCAAATTCGAATTTGCAGTCGCAATTATTTTCATCCAGTTGTTTTGCTGTCATCCTTCACTCTTACATCACCTGTTCTTCCCCGCGGTTTCACCCGCGGTTTTCCGGGATAAAAAACAGGTAACCCATGTTCTTTTTCAGATTTTCAGGTATTTGGTGACTGCTTGAAAAAAAAAATATCCATCCGTACAAACTTTCGCATTTATAATATTACTAGGATTTCTGTGCCACACAGATTAGTGCTGTCCCGTAAATCCAGCGGACCTGTGACCGGTACACTGTTTTGGGTTACCTATACCTACCTCTGTAGATATTTTTATAAATCTTTAGTGTTCAGCAGCTTTTGAAATGAGACCTCTCATATTTATCTGAATTAATCATGATCCTAATTTATGGTAACTTACCTATATACTCCATATCGGTATAATATTACCGTTGGACCACCAAGACGTCCTGTGTGGTTTAAAACAAAACACGCTCGCCCTTTGTCCCGCACTCGAGTATTCAGCTTGTGCAAATTGGACTCCACTGTTCCCTTCTCGACGCAAAAAATAATATGAAATATACGTCGAAGTACGGGCTTCGCTTAAAATAAATGGTTCTACTTGTATTTTATAGAGGGGATGCGGTTAGGCGCACGCGCACCTCGTGTTCACTGCTTCGATAGCGATCCTTTGTTCAAATGAAAGGTAGCAGTGACACCTGTCGTTTCTTTATTATTTTTAATTCTTTTTAGAGGTTCATTGAATTTGTAGTTTTTATACTAATTTATATTATTTTAATTGCTTTTTACACTTGACTAAATGAAAGTTTACTTACGTTTTGCACAAATTTATTTATACTATTTACCTTTACAGCATTTTAAGAACGAAGCGCATTGTCTGCAGTTTGCTATCGATGAATATTGTAGTTCTTATAATTTGTAAGTTTGAATTTGACCGGAAAGGTAGCAAAACTCTCACATGATATTAATGATGGTCACACGACTCATCTTTATAGCAAAAAATAAATCAGAGCATAAAACACCTTGCTATTGTCCTTCCTCCAGTAAAAGCATAACTGGCATAACTACCGAATACTTCAAAGGTGTCAGTGTTCAGAAGGGTTTAATTCCCGTCCGGTCAGAGTGCATCACCGACCGAGCCATCATTTCAATCATTAAGGGCGGCGGCGGGCTCAAAGCGGTGATTGATGCGCGCGTTTACCGGGCTGGTGGCACCTCTGCGGCACCATCGCGCCACCAAAACACCCACCAGTAAAAAACGAATGCTTAATTAACTCGTTTGGCACCGCCGCTCATTAGAAATATTAATCAAACCGAGGCGGCACGATAGCGATGATGCATCGCCCTTTGATTACATTAACGTTCAGAGTAGTCAAAGACCAGTAATTAAATTCCCGCCGGGATGTCTGTAGAACAATAGTTCAAGGTTCGACTGTTTTTGATTCAAATGGAGTTGGTTTCGCCAATTCCTTAGTAGGGCAGGTGTGATTGGAAACATGCACCTGCGTTTCTATGGTGATTTCATTTTAAACTACAGTTAGCCAACGAATTCGCGAAAGCGTCCTTGGAATTAGTACAATCCAATTGGACATCGAGGTGAAACAATAATCAGTAAATTATGGTATTCTGCAGGTACTTATTAGAAATATCCTCCGTCATAAAAGGAAGGAGGGAAAAAGGAGGTAGGAAGAAAGAAGGTGCTTCATCATTGAATCATATCCGGTTCTTATTATTTCAGCAACTAGTAGTTTTGCTTAGGTACAGACACTGAAAATGTTGAGACATTCACATTTTTCATAATAAAAGGTGAAAAATATCACTGTCCGAAGGCGAAACTCGTGCATTAAAATAGTCAGGCATCAGTCGGCACGCACCGGTCTTTCGATCTGTAACATACAATATTTTTGCCCATAACTATTGACGTTCCTCTGTTCATGTTTCCGTCTAGGGTATCTGGTATGCAGAGGTTCGCTCGCGGTGGGCCGGTGGGCGGCCGAGATACTGCAGCCTCTAATCTGAGGAGATACTCTCCGCGTATAAAGTATACAGGCACGTGGGAGCTGACAATACTGGACATGCGAATACCTAAGGCTGGCTTTTATTTATCTGTTGATTTGTTAGGAATAAGTTATACAGTGGATTTGAACCTGCGCCTGAGGCGCAGGCGTGTGCAATGAAGTTACCGAGTTTTTAGCCCGAAATTGGTCGAACTATGTTACCATTGAATTAAGAATAGAAAAAAATAATTTCAGCAATGCCCGGTAGCCAATCGTATGCACGTAGGTAGCCAATCGTATTGCCTACAGAGTCTACGGACCTACAACCAAAATAGTTTGGTCGTAGCTACGACCAGTAATGTATGGTTATGCAATGGTAATATTATATACCTACCTCCTTAGTTAAATATCAAAACCTAAATGCCCGTAGCTAAAACAATTCCTAAAATGAATTATATGTATATATATAGAACCTATACTTATGGTTGAATATAACATAGGAACAGGTAATGGTTTTATTTCGACAGGGATGCTTTGTTATTTATAAGTAAGGTTAAAGTTGGACCATATCCCCATGCAGGTTAGTGCCATACAGATTAGATCATATGATCGTAACCACCACAATATTTAAACCAGTAGCAACTCTACCGCTCAAACTATAATATGTAATAATAGTAAGTAGTACTATTAGGTACCTATTCTGTGATTATGGCAAGAAGAGAGGAACGATTTCTTTTCCTCAAAGTATTTGTACAAAATATTTTTTTTTTACGGGCGAATGCTTTTATTACTGAAAACAACTCTACACTCTACTTACTAAAACTAAACAAACTGCTTACAAGGAGAAGCGTTTGGACAACCTATACCCCATTAAAAGCCTATAGATAGCTCAAATGCTGCAACCCGCTACGAGTTGGCAGCGTACCTACCCAAAATGATTGAATATGATTTATCGGTTTAGCTATTAAAATTCGCTGTAGGTCTGTCTCATTCTAATTCTTTTCAAATTAACAGTCACTTATTAATTCTTTCCGATAAGTAGGGCAAAGTAAAAAGCTCCTATACTTTTAAATTTGTGAATTACGAAATTCTGAAACACAATAATATTTTTTATCGCACGCCACCTGCACCTGAGTTGTCAATCCGAGAGATGGATGTCCTCTAAATTCGTGACGTCTTTTCTCTCACACGTACCTACCTAAATCCTCAAAATTCACGGAATATCGAAGACAAATGGCGAGCATTAGTTCAAATCAAAACAGTTTATTCTTCAAAACTAGTGGGCACGATGTTTCTCAAACATTATCAATCATTTTCTGCGCCGCCGCGGGCAGCACGGATTTAATTTGATAAAACGCAATTAGCTACCATAAAGAAATCTAATCCGAGAGGCGGCTTCATTTTTTGATGCTCATATTTTTTCACCTCGCTCCACTTTGACCGTATAAAATAATTAATGAATCATAGAATATTTATTATATTAGGGGCTAGTACTCGGATGTCATTGACTAGGCAGGATCTAGACATGCCACTGCCTAGAACAGCTTTTTGTGAGCTTTAGATTTGTAATTTCATTGCTGTGATATTGTAGTGATTGTAAAGCAAGGGAAGATTTTTTAAAGTACATAAAGATATATTTGGTTGGATTATACGCGATTAAAAAGACAAGGATCCAATTCAAAACATAATTGGCAGACCAGTAAGATGCTTTCGCATTTTATGCTATTTTGTACGCTTTTTACTAACGGTTTTTCTACAATGTCTATGGTCTTTTAATCTCTGTCGAGTCATTCCAGTGGCAGTATCAAGTGGAAAGCGCTGCGGGGTTTAATGTCTAATTCAACCGCTACCAACAGGTGGCAGCAGCGCGCCTTTTCAAATCTGACAGACGCCATTGCCTTTACGTCAGAAAGCCGCGAATAAAATTAATGATCTTCGCGCCTTAATGACGTTTCACGACGCCGCTCCATTGTGCCCGTAATACAACAATTATTGAGATCATTTATTAAGTTTATTGATCTTTTAAGTTAATCTTTTATTTCGTAATTTAGCTTCGTGCGAGCGCGCGAACTCTGAAAAAAATATCTCATATGCGCGCGTGTTTTTTGGACTATTTTTGTCATTATACGGAGTGATGTGAGCGGGTCTTTGAATATAGAGGCAATTACGGCTCGGCATGTGGTTTGATTATGTACGACGGTTCATTCCGTCATTCCGTCTAGCGATGCGGCTATAAAGCGCCGGGAAACCGCCGCAAGATGGAGTTTTTGGGCTTCCGTTGCTAAATTGACGGCGATGCGATGTCGAGAGCTATTGTTACACTTTTCTGTTGATGCTATTAGTTTTTATGTCGTTCTGGGAAGATTGAGGGAATTAAGTCGCATCATTTACGTGTGGTTTCGTGAAACTGTATCTGCGTTAATGTAAAGAAGAAGGTTGGGTATACCCATATTAGATAGATACAGGTTGAGTGACAAAAGTTGATAGAGGTGAGTCGTATTGTACCTATAAGTTGATTCAGTTTGCTTATGGTTGCCCAAGCTCTACATTAGTTTAATGTAGGTACAATTTTTTGAGGAAATTGAAAAGTTGTAGTAGGTTCCTATCTAGCGGTCACTTTAAAACCTGAGTGTAGTATCGTATTAAAAAGAAAAATAATCTAAAGCACTGCTTTCATTTAAGTATGTATTTATTAAGTTAAGGTGTAAAACTGATTGATAATTCACCAGAGGTGGCTCAAGTACATAAATAGAAAATAGAAATAACGCCGAACGACCCTAGACGTATCTTAGACATAGGCACCTAGATAAATCCTGGCCCCTAACCATGATTTCTTCTATCTAAAACCAAGAACTACGAGTAGTAAGTAGGTTTTAGTGCAAATGGCAGATATTTTTAACCGACTTCAAAAAGGAGAACGTTCTCTATTCGATTGTATTTTTTTTTGTTTCTTACCTCAGAACTCCGTCATTCATGAACCGATTTGGAAAATTATTTTTGCGTTGAGCTCAGTATCGCTACGAAATGGTCCCATATAAATTTCATCGTTATTTGACCTTGGACTTCGAAGATACATTGAAATCGGTTTTTTTGTTTGATAAAACGTATACTTGTGTATTACACAAAAGCTTACACATGTCGGTGACCTCAAAACACATCCCCTTAAAGAAAGTGGACTAACTTATACGTACCCTGTATAACATAAAGAGAACGTGTCGTGTGACGCTAGTCAAAGGAAGTTAGTCCGTCGGCGGCAGTTTGCGGAGTAACTAATTTGCAGTTTGTTGACAGTTAGGTTCCTTTGACGGCGGGTAATGCTGAAGCTTTAGCGACTAGCTGAGAGGTCTGATCGTGGCATGTTTATCGCTAACGTATAAATTAACTGTGGAATTGGCCTTCTTTTGCTCCCAATTACACGCACGCGTTTCGTTCCTAACATTTTCCAGAATAATTATAAAATCAAATAACTATTTACTGGAAAACCAAGGTGTGGGTCATGTAAATTGCACCTATCATTACCAGATGGAGATACGGAGAACACGTATCGCAAAATAATCTATCTACGCGATTATAGATGAAATTATCGACGTCAAGTAGAAGGAAATACGTGGTGTAATAGGTTGCAAGGTATATCTTTATCTATCACTATCAATAATGACAGTACCTAATGGTTACATATGTTCTGCTATAAGTTGCGCGAGTGACCACACGTGAGTCCTAAAGTTCCAAAACAGAGGTTAATCTGATGAGACTTCGGTATCTGTTCTCTTTACTTGAAATTGGCATAGTTGTTTCTTGTTTCTTTGTCACCTGAAAAGATTTAAACATAACATATTTTTTTATGCTTATTACAGAAATACTACAATTTCCCAACGTTCCGAAAGTCTTTGTTCCACGCTCGTCACCCTTGGACATAATTGAATTTTCTGAACTCTGAACTGAATGAATAACCCCAGAAAAACATATATCCATTTTTAATTCGCTTGCTAAATAGTACCGAAACTTTTCACATGTTTAATGGAACGATGGACATGGATGTTCCAATGTGATACAATGTGCATGAAGTTGCGAGGATACGAAGCAGCGAACTCAATAGGTTCTTAATCCCTATCTAATACATAAGGGATATTATCTAGATGAATTCATCGGTAATTCTTGACCACGATCGTCGGAAACGAGCGCAATTAGACGCAATCGTGTCGGAATTATTGTAATAACCAAAAAGAATCGATGATCTAACGATCGAGTACATCGACGGCAACCATTGGCCGAGCGGGACCGGGCGCGGGCGAGCGTTCTCCAATACGCTCCTCACGATCCGCCGATGTTACAGATCCACTGAAGATAAGCGCAGCAGATAATTACACAACTACAGCGGACGTCGATTGTTATTCTACTTATCTCTTCTATTTTTCAGATGTTAAGCTTTTCGATACAAATGTCGAAAGTATTATTAAAACGTCGATTTAGAAGCGAAACACGTTATTATCGAACGATTCGTCTAATCATTAGGTGCGGACCACCGCGACGATAGCAATAATGGAAATTAAATTTGTGCCTCGCGATAGAATTAATTGTGGCAATGTATATATAATGGTTGTGTGATGGATTAAGCTTCCATTATTTTTATACCCCTAAAAATGTATAGACTTATAGAGTGAATATTTCTGTGGACTTTCAAGTGAATGGCACTCAACCGATCGTAGCACTTGTAGCAGCGTCGCGTCGTAGCTAACTCTGTAATTACACAGTAGGCAACAATATAAGAAAGCTATTAACCACAAGCATTTTGTTTCCTCATGAATAATCAATTGCTGAAGGTTATTTTGTATACCATTTAATTACATTATCTTTGTAAACGTAGAGTTTTTAGTGCTTCAGCTCTTTTGTAAGGTCGTCTGGCTGAAAGTATAACAAGTCTCAATTATTCTGAAATTTATACGTTATTGTGTTTTGATATCTACTAACAAAGTTATCAAGTAAATGTTAACTATTTAAACATTTATTAAATTTACGTTATGTGTTTTAGTGTTTTAGGTATAAGGTACAGATATGATATTACTTATATATTTGTATTTAAACTTATGATATTAAGAACAGATCATTTCTTATTATTTTACTTACATCGCCGACCTCTCTCACTCTGTTAATTAAATCCATCCAAAGGTTGAATGGAAGAGATCGCTCTTAGCGATAAGTCCGCTCATTGTACTTTAGTTTGTAAATTGTTTTCATGTATCTATTGATTATTTTCGTTTGGTGTACAATAAAGCATTTTTATTGTTACTAAATACGTAAAAAAAATGTTTATGGTACAATGGTAGGTACTGTCGCAAAATAAATGGGCACTATCTTACTCTGTTGCAGTACTGTCATTTACAAAATGTGACACACCCACGTGTGTATATGAAGTATCCACCGCATCACTAACATCAGCAGTACTAGCGTATTGTAAGCATCGTGCTCACGTTCCCTTGCTAGTATTAATTTGCGCGTACGTGCCCGCCTGCTAGAAGATATCCATGTAAAGTTTATGTATGTGTTTGTATGGGCGGTAATAGGGATAAGATCGTGTCAATTGTTATTTAAGGAGAAGATTCTTTAGGATATAGGTACATATTTAGAATATGTATGTAAAAAAGAATATGTATAATTATGTTCGGGGATCATCGGGGAGACGGGTCTGAGCAGCCGCTCAACTGCCGTCTCTCTCTAGGTCTATGTGCTCCATCTTAGGCCACATCATCGCTTTACATCAGGTGAGATAGTGGCCAAACATAGATCTATTAAGCGTAAAAAAAAATGTTCGTTATATAATCTAAGCTGATCATTGTAGTGTGGTATCTTCGTATTTAAAACTTGTTGTGTACGATAGATGCGTTTCTGTAATTTTAGAACTTACGAAAACGATAAATATATTCCTATTTTTTTTAAATGACTTGAAAAAAAGAGAAGGTTTTCAATATGATTGTATTTTTTTATGTTTGTTACCTCAGAACTCCGTCATTTGTAAACTGATTTGGAAAATTCTGTGTTGGGCTCAGTATAGCTTCAAGGCTGTTCGGTGAACCATCGGGGAGACGGGTCTGAGCAGCCGCTCAACTGCCGTCTCTCTCTAGATCTATGTGCTCCATCTTAGGCCACATCATCGCTTCACATCAGGCGAGGTAGTGGCCAAACATAGATCTATTAAGTGTAAAAAAAAGGCGGTCCCATATAATTTTCATCGATACTCGACCTTGGACTTTGAAGTTACATTAGAATTGAAGTTGGGTTTTTTTGTTATAACCCTTGAACGCATTTGAAGCATTGTAACAAACGACATACCTATATATTCGGCTAATACAAGCCACATACAATACACAGCCACGAGCACAAAAATTGGGAATAGATACAATGTTTTTTCTTTAATTTTACTAATATTATGGGCAATTGCAATTGTTATGGTCAGGCGTGTCGCTTACCATCAGGCGAACGACTTGCTCGTCTCATCACTCAATCCCATAAAAAAATTTGAAAGTTTGTGAGGATGGATGGATGTTTGTTACTCAATCACGCAATAACTACTGAACGGATTTTGATGAAATTCGGTATGTAAGTACCTTTACCGCATGTAGGTACCTTTTTAGATCCTGGAAAAAGACATAAGCTTCTTTTTATCCCGGAAAACGCGGAGGAAACCGCGTGGCGCAGCTAGTTATTGCATAATGCAGCGAGTAGTTCTAGTTAGTGCCTACGTTTATTTTCGCTCGCAGCTAACTGCCAACAAATGGTCCTCGACATTATTTTGACAGGAGCAACTCGAGTTAACCGCATGTCGTTTTAGTTCAGTTTCCCCTTAATAAGCATAATTGTTTGCGGTTTCACCCACCCTTAAATGCTTAAGCGAAACGTGCGCCCGGCACTATGGAGCTTCGCAAATTATTTCATAACAAGCTGTAATGACAATAATACAGATAATTTGGGTAATTATTTGTCATGGTAAACCTTGAATTTTTTTATGTCGTCTTCCGTAGCCTTAAGGCAAGCAATTATTAGTGATCACTTTGTCGTGTTTATTTCCTCGCTTCGCTTGTAGTTGTAGCTGTTTGTTTGCGATTGCTCGGGCGTCCTGTTGGCATTTTATGGAATACTTAGTTGCTTTTTATGTGAAACGCTAAGCATTGATGTAATAGCACAATCTTTTTCACCAGGGCCCCGGCACAGAGTACAAATGTGTAGTACACCTAGGGTCGACTCTAGATAATTGATAAGTTGTAATTCTTATGGTTTTCGCAATTATGAATATATTTTGACAAGTATATACTATTAGTCTATTTTAATAATAATATGTTTAATTTTGTGTATTAAAATGTAAATATTAGCATGTATTATGTAGGTATTTAGTAGTAATTAATAAATGTTGTTGTACATCGCCGTCTATTTACTTCTTCCGATGCTGTCCATCTAAAGGTCGTCTGGAAGACATCGCTTTAAGCGATAAGTAAGATACTACCATAGTTAAGGCAAAGAAAACTAAATATTACTACGTATTAAGGACTGTGTTATTGTCTATTTCTTTAAATTGGTATATACAATAAAGAAATTTTCTATTCTATTCTATATTTTTAACCGATTTCAAAATAGGAGGAGGTTCTCAATTCGATTGTATTTTTTTATGTTTGTTACCTCAGGCTCCGTCATTTATAAACCGATTTAGATAATTCTTATATCGTATAGCTGGCTGTAGGTGGTCTCATATAAATTTCATCGATATTCGACCTTGGACTTCGAAGATCAGAAATAAAGTAGTTTTTTTGTTATAAAATGAATTATTATTTTAAATAGTTTTTTACATTTGTAATCACAATGATCATAGAAAATATACAACATATATATCTACTTGTTGGTACCATGAAGTGGTTTTATAAGGCTTGAAGTCATGGCATACAACCCTAACCCTAGTCTAAACATATACTCGAATTACCAAATTGTAAGTCGCGCTGTATTATTTTATGATGCACCTATTATATCACCTTCAAAGATTTTCATACATTGCGCTGTATTATTTTATGAATTTACTAGCGACCCGCTCCGGCTTCGCACGGTTATCTATATACTTATAATAAAACTGTAACGAAGCGGTTACTGTACATTTAAGATATATTTGAAAATCTATTTTTTTAGGAGTATATGGTAGCAACAGGACCCAAAAATACAATTTTTAAAATTTTTGTCTGTCTGTCTGTCTGTCTGTCTGTCTGTCCGGGATAAACTCAGAAACTAGGGCACTAATTTGAATGCAGTTTTTTGAAATATGTTCTGTGGAGTCCGGCGCTACACATAGGTTTTGTTTCATCAAAATCGGTCCAGTAATATTGAAGTTATGACGCAATTTAGGAAAAAATATACATTTCCACTATAAGTTGAACCACGGAACATACCGGACCCTTTGTGCACAAGGCTCAGCTTAAACTGGTTTTCTACATGGGTTGACATGATGGTATTCTAAAAAATGCTTTGTAGAGTCCTAGGCCACATAACAAACTTCCTAATCCTAATCTATGTCTATACATATAATAAAATCGTAGAACCCAAAAAATCTGTACTTGGAAGATATTCGAAAAAAAATCAGCCAGGGCGATATAAAATGAGTAACTAAACATATTAAAACAGTTTTTAAAATTTTTGTTTGTTTGTTTGTTTGGACTTCTATAACTTAAAAACCAATGACGGGATTTTAATGGCGTTTCCACGAATATGTTTAATTAAATTCTGATTTTAATATAGGCTATCGACATTTTGAAAAATCTACTTATGGGGGGGTTAAATGGGGGCCAAGTTAGTATGGAAAAAAGTTAGTAGATTATCCTAAAATCTTGAAACTCAGAATTAGTTTATATAACTAAAAATTAACGAATACGGGTCCAATATTTTTTGATATTTAACTTCTTTAAGCGAGGAAGATAGACAAAATGTAAAATTAGTATGAATTTAAAACGCTGTATACACTATGAAAATAAATTAAATGCATACAAGTAAAGTTATATTTAAATTAAAAATATCATGATAGAAATATAATTTCAGCGTTTTTAGTAACTCTTAGAAAACAACTCGCAAACTTTACATGAAAAGAACCATAATTATTTCAACTTTTGAAAATTCATTTATGCAATTGAAACTAGATGGCACTAGGGGTCGCTAAAACATGCAAACGATTTTTTTAGGTAGTGCACCACACACGGTGAATATAAATAAAACATCTTTTTTAAATTTGTTTAGTTTGACGTTACCTGCTTTTTTATGGTACTGAGTGATGAGACTAGCAAGTCGTTCGCCGAATGGTACGGGCTACGCCTGCCCATAGCAATAGCAGTGCCACCCAGATCTGAGTCATTGTCTTGACATCAGCTGATATTGAGTCTCATATGCCCAGTAATTACGCTGGCTACAATCCCCTTCAAACGGAAACACAGTAATGCTTGCGCACTACGGCTTGGAGGCAGAATAACTGGCAAAACGGGGGTACCTACCCAGACGGCCTTCCGCATACGAGACACCTATCACGAGTAAAGTTACGCCACCGTCCTTTACTCAAACATGGTCGTTTACCTGCAAAGTGATCGATTTTTTTTTCGACCTGGAATCCTTCAGCTAACCTCTTGAAAACCCTCATCAGACCACAATTCTGGCGGTTTTTAGGTTTTGTCAAGAGGATGATTTTGCCAAAACTTTAATGTATGATGAAGTGCCAAACAACGACTTCAACGACAAACAAACTGGTCCAGTTAACAAATGACGACTTGTTGGGGGATCGGGTGTCTATCAGGAACATGATTTTGGCAGTATGTATGTACACCGTCCATGTCAGTAACAATGAATGCTACTATTTACGGTTGCTGATACACACTGTCTGTCCGCGGCGCTACCCCATTTGCGTTTCTCACAACAGTGAACTGTTCCTCAGAACAACGATGGTATTAAACACTTTCCACAACTTTCCACGTAGCCTGCAAAGCAAGGCGCCTTCTGAATGACGACCAAAATTGGGACGAAACTAGCAAAAGCAGTCGTAAGTGATGCTCACGACGTATGCGCCATTTGTTTGCTTTAATTTTGGTGTTTTGTGGGCCCAGTGAAACTGTGGAAATCCAGCCTATAATGTTTTGAGGGACATTGAACATGACGTTGATGTATAAGACGACGGTGAGGATGGTGGCAATTCACTACCGTACCCCGTAGAGTTTTTGAACTCTTCGAGTCCATCCGGACTTCCAGCGCACTCTATTAGATTAAAAATTTGGAATACAAAATTATGCTTTTTTGAAATTAGACCTCCCCGAAGTTAACTTAACTTCGGGGAGGTTAGTTGTGTAACAGAACTCGGCTGAAGATACTGTCGCTAGAGACGAACCTCACTGAGGCACTGAACCTCACTGAGGTATACTGATAGCCCGTGGCGCTGGCAAGTCAGTTTTCATATATTAGTATTCATCTCTCTCATCTCGAACCACTTTCCGTTCACATTCAAACGCGTGCAGTTTTGTGTGAGCGTCGGCTTTGCAATGACGATCAATAAGTCGCAAGACCAGACTCTCTAGGCCACGGCCGTTGATCTGAGGACAGGATATTTCTCACAGAGACATCTGTACGAAACCTTCTCACGGGTGACGTGATCCCAAAGTCTTTACGTGTTTGCTCCCTGTACAGTGTGTTTTTCAAATAACATGTGTTGTACACAATCTATAAAAAAGTCTCTACATCAGCGTTAAACGAAGTCCACGCGAACGAAGTCGCGGGCAACAGCTAGTTATACATATAAACCTTTCTCTTCAATCACTAAATCTATTAAAAAAAACCGCATCAAAATCCGTTGCGTAGTTTTAAAGATTTAAGCATACATAGGGATATAGGGACAGAGAAAGTGACTTTGTTTTATACTATGTTGATTGATGCATCTTTTATTTCACTTCCAAAGAGATTTTATTGTGTCGTGTGTATATGTCGTAGTAAGATAGATGAAGACGTAATATAGTTATATCCCTAGGGATATAATTATATACCGTAACATGGTTATACGAAAGCGATTCATTACTATCTCACTAGGAATATAGTTATAAAACCGTCCAAGTTTAGTGACATACTTATATTACTAGATTAAGTTTAGTGAAATAGCTTTCGGAGTGTGCGGCGCAGTCTTTTTTTAACACTCAAACGTATAAGGGGTAGCCCTCGGTAGGTTAGGGTGCGGCGGGGGTGGCCCTTGGGCCACCCCAATGCCGCGAATATGTAATATTCATAAAATAGGTATTCATTATGAAATTCTTTAATGTATTGTAACTAACTGCAGGATATATAAAGTTGATTTTTAATAAAGATAAAACCAATATAATATTGTTTTATTTAATTATATATGGTAGATTTCTATTTCACTAAGCTTAATCAAGTAATATATTTATAACACTGAACTTAATCTAGTAATATAATTATATCACTAAACTTGGACGGTTTTATAACTATATTCCTAGTGAGATAGTAATGAATCGCTTTCGTATAGCTATGCTACGGTATATAATTATATCCCTAGGGATATAACTATATTACGGCTTCATCTATCTTACTGCGACATATACATGCTGGTATACCTTCCACTCAAATTACTTCCTAGACATCATGATTGACTTGTAAACCCAGTTTATGAATAAATGAGTATTTCAGAAGGTAGTGCATCTGTCTTGAATAAACGTATTTTCTTTCTTTCTTGTATTTGAGTATTTGACATAACTTTCCTTACCTGACATGACTAATTTTATGCTAATTATTAACTATGGAATTTTAATTTTATGTTGACATGTATGTACCTAATTATTTTTCATATTTTAAATTAATTAATTCTGAATTGAATTTTACATTTATATTTAATTTATTATCTATATATTGTGATAAAAATTTGCACACCTGACGGTCATAACATAACCATCTATGATATTAATTAAAACCTATAATAAAATTGTATCTTTACCTATGTTTATGCAAATAAATGAATTTTGAATTTTGATTTTCATATATAAAATAATATTAAAAGTTGGTTTAATATAAAGGCATCGTGATTCGTTCAGTTTATCTCCGGATACAATAAAGTTAGTTAATATAAGTTGATATAAGTGTAGAAAGAAGCGCGGCTCGGCGTAGGCGGCGACACGTCCGACGCATTTGTACGACCAAGGCGGTTTTATTATAATTCGTTTACTGTGTTTTCCGATAACAAACAATTGTTTAGATATTCTATTGTTTGATAGGTGTGAGCTATTTCAAATTTATTTTTAAGTTTGGGGACTACTTTATCAAGAATACAATGCAATCCAATACAATTTATGAACCCGGTGAAGTAGTGTGTATGGTTTATTAAATTGTATGTTATATTTTTGTCTATAACGTATATATATATATATATTATATATATTCTAATGGGCCTCTGTCAATTTAACTTTATTGAACTCTAATATTGCCTGAAATTATAATAATAATAATAACGGTGCGTAGCGACACTGAGACTACCCCGAGATTCTCCCTGGGGCTAAATGAGACACCTGAAATCATAAGTAATTTTCATATCTCCAATAATAGTCCTCGCACTTATCGGGGGCTGTCTTTGATTGTATCTTATTAAAGATGCACTTAGAGACAGTCCCCGATAAGTGTTGCCCATTACATATCTAAACTAAATGCTCTAAGAGGCATCTACGTGTTGGACTCATGTCATGTCATGGGCAAGCCTTCCAAAGGACCGGGTGTAGGTAGGTATAACCCGCGAGAAAGGGCGACATAATAATAATAATAGACTTTCTAGTATTTCAAACAATACCTAGAGTGCATCGTAGAATAGAAAAATATTTATAATTTATAGGTACCGTACACTCTTCTTTTACAGCAGCTCAGATAATTTTTTTCCATGTTTCTTCCACACTTTATACGGACAGAACTTATATGGAAATTTCTACAACTTTTTTTGTGTAAGCCCTGCATTCTGATTCGCTGCATTAACTTTATTTATAGGCACTTTTAATATCTGTTCAACAAAATGTTATGTTAAGTATTAAGGGACGTTATCAGCGCTTTAATGTGTTAAAAATTTAGTAAGAACTTATTTATTTGATTTAATTCCTAATTAAGAAATCAGTATCGGTATATCTGTAGGCCTTTCAGTTGGATCAACCGATACCCGTATGTATGTACATATTCATATTTATTTAGTTTAGTTTTTAATTTAGTATATATTATACTTCCTTAATCTATCTATTCTATTAAATTAAAGTGTGCAAAGGTCATACATTAAAAAAAGATTTTTATTTATAGAGTTTAGATTATTTTTGTAAAACAAATTTTGTATTAAATAAATTACTAAAACACAGCAAGAATAATCATATAATAGGAGATGAACAAGTTCTCACATTTATAGAAAGGCATTTTTTTTCCTAGCCTACACTGTCTCACTGCTGGACAAAGGCCTTCCCCAATTCGTTCCACCTGTCTCGCTCCTGCGCCACCTCATACCAATTTTCTTGGTGTGCGTCTAGATAGGCAATTTAAAAATAATTAATTATATGACGAACTTACCGGACCCTGAGGGTTCCATCAATTAGAAATCATAATGCTGCGTTTGCTTTACTATTGCATAGATTCCATGTTGCACTGTAAGTAGCTGTAGTATTCATCACCGATATTGAAGTCAAGCAGTCAGGCTGTTTCAAAGTCCAATTGCTACCAAGAGGTAGATTATTAAAAAAAAATTCAATAGACAGTTGCTGGCAAATAAAACTCTGCTCACCGATAGCACTTAGCTGCTAACAAAAACGGATCATATCTGTAAGTCCTCGAACTGTTGCAAAAAGTTGATTTGCTAGGGATGTGCAAATATATAAGTATTTAGGGATGTGCAAATATATACAAGGTACTTAGTTTCTAATGATGAATTTTTGATTCATTATTTATTTGATTCATTATTTGATTAACAAATGCGATATTGAAAAATGAAAAAATCTTTATTAGGTTAAACAGACAAAGGAAGGTAAATATTTAAGGATATAGAGCACCTGGTCTCACAGTAGGCTCGAAACCCGTACCTACGAGCCAGGACTCTTCCTCATATTCGATCCATATTAGCTAATAATTACAATTAAAATTAACTTAAAAGTACGAAAGTATGACCAGTGTCTGAATTTCACAATTAATTGATTTCGTATATGACGGGCTAGATTACATAATATTCGGGTGTGGCGGAATAATCTTCTCTAGAATGAGTATCCTATTTCTTTTTTGTAGCCGTTTTTTGGTTTATAGTTTAGTATCTTTTTAATCCTTATTCCTTTGGCGCTCATCTGAAACATTTAAAATGGCCCCAGTAGTCAGAGGACATTGAACACAGTACTACCGATAAATCCTTTACACATAGTTAAATTTTACTTGTTAATATCACAGAATAATAATTAATAGTAGTACAATTAATTCTTAAATGCATGTTTTTATTTAAATAATCATCTAGGATGTTTATTCTATCTGTAATATCCTTAAACGTACCTAACGATACAACATTAAATTGAAATTGACTTGAGACACGTCCCCTGTAAAAAACCGTGTTGTCTTCGTTGCTCACCCAGGGGAAATAATTGGCATATGAAAAACACAGGAAGTCATTAGTGGAGCGTCTATTTTACGAACAGCGGAACATGGTATGTGAACCTCGTTTACACCATAGTGTAAAAAAGTTATGTAGGATTTTCTTTTGTATGTTACTAATAGGTATGATGGTGTGTCGCATAATATTAAATCTGCTGCTTTGACAATATTTATTACGGGTATGTTTTATGAGCACATTAATAAATTGTTTGAAATGCATACGTTCGTAATCACTTATGGCGTATTATGGCGCTTATGACATGACGCACTTGCCAAAATATTTATTTAATTAGACAAGTTACAAAATAAAAGCATTTTATTAGTGAGAATCTGCAGTAGTTCATCACATCAATTATTATTAGAAGTTTTCTACATAGACTCTACATAGATTTATGAGATTATTTATGAGAACTTACCTTTGTGTGCATACATCAAGCATGATCAGTGCGGGGTAGCATTATCGATCCTTGCAGACTATGTTTTAACCCTAACAAATCCTTATAGGGTTCTCAACTCTATGCTTTTGACTGTTTTTATGTAGCTTGCAGGCAATTGTATATTTACAGTACGGTGTGACAGCCAGTCCAAGATAGCTCACTAATAAGCTACGAGTTCTCGCAATTTGACATTTCAGACATTTTAATTCACTTTTAATTCGCCATATGAATAGCTCTTTTACGCGGTTTGTACATCATTTTGTGTTCATTAAGTATACTATTATATTAGCGGAGCTCGTTATTTCTGGGCAGAGAGTGGGAAATATTTACCCGCGATCTGTGTCACCTATTGTCTGCCCATTTTGTAAAGTGTTTTTGACGATTGTTAAAAAAACATGGTCACAGAATACGTCTAATTTTGAACAGTAATTTGTACTAAAAATATAGATAGGCTATGCAGAGCGTGACTATACTATCTGATAACTATCAGAATTAGTATTAATTCTGATTTTGATTAGTAATTAGTATAGTAGAACTAGTATTATTTATAAACTGAAGTTATTCTTTTTTTAAAAAATTGGCCATTATTGATTTATTAAATGAGTTGAAAAGGTCGCTAAGTGGTGTGAGTAAATAAAACGATTCCAATTTATTATAATTACAAGCAATAAATAAATATTTCGCCAATAAAACCAAAATCTATTGATATTAAAATATTTAATAGGTGTACAATAAAATTAGAAAACCACGATAGAATATTAACATTTTATTGAAAGGGAATATATATTTATGTTTCGATGACAGGTTTATGATCTGTTTATGCAACAAATCTGATATTGTGTAGGTAAAGAGCCAACGTCGCGTCATAAAGCAGGTATTCAGAAACGACACCCATAAAACCTTTATGATTAGTCCGACCGTGCCGCTGCGTGGCTGGAGCGGGACCGCAGCGGGACTGCAGCGGGCGCGACGCGGGACGATTCATTATGGACCATTATGCGTCGTGTTTATCGACTTACTCTATACAAGCCAATAAAATAACGAACGACCGAGATAAGAGGTGGACAGTCCTCTAATCTCCGGAACAAGGGACACTAATTCGATTGTGGTTTTGGTCGAGCCTTTTTTGGGGTTTACGGCACAAATTGAAGTGTTAAAAAAACTACAAATTGGCTTTTTTCGAGGGCCATTCATTAGTTCGACGCTGAATGGCGTTGCTTGTGTCGTTTTGGCTCAATTAGTTAAACGGAAATTCGAGCTTGGACGCGCACGGTGCCAATGCGGCGGGCGGTCGACGTGGCCCACTAACGGACGTGCTCACCTCTTGATATGAACTACAAAGCATTAAAATTGTATAAACAACGTCAGAATCATTCGTTTACTCGTAAATTTCTACTTATTCGTGTTTTTCGTGTTAATCAGAATACAGAGAAGAGATTTATGCGTAAATAAAGCTGCGTCCGAGATATAGCGGTCGTAGCATATATGCAAAATTGATTCCGAAATCCAAATAAGCAAGTAATTTGTATCACTTATGAAATGTTTAACATAAGGTCAAGTGTATCATATTGAGACGATATCAATCTGATTCAATATGTTCTCCAGACTAGTAAATTATCATAAATTAATTTCCAATTTTATGGAAGTGGTCCGCTCAGCGGCAAAAAGTGCCTATACATATTAGGATTTTATCATACTCACTATTGATATTTGCCTCTCTCAAATACTTTGTTACTTATTGGAATGTTTAGTTGGACATGGCTCTATTGGTATTTAGGTATTATTATTGCGGCCTGCAGTACCTATTAATTAATTTACATATCAATCTGCCTACTCTTCCTACGTCTAACAGATCAACAACTAAAATGATGAACTTTCTAATTAAGTCTTAATCTTTACTAATTATCACGACATAGCGACGCCTACCACCTGGCAAGTACTTTCACAGAGACCATCAGCATGCATGTCGCAACGACAAGCCCGGCCGGCTTGTCCGCGTCAAATATCTAATTCATTTTTTGTCCAAATAATGCGGATAATCTTTATCGAGCTCTTTATTAAGCTTCACTGCGTAAAATAGACTCTGAGGCTGTAAATGGAGATTACGATACCTACGCAAGTGACAAAACCAAGCGAGTTGAACAGTAAAATGGGCACAATAAGGTGAGTTTACCACATTTAGCGTATCCGTATAGTTAAAAGCTGTATAATAGCGTTATCTCGTGTCTCGGGTACTAAATTGGGATGTCTCTGGCCCTCGTGGCGGCCGTGGCGGGCGTTATCAGTTTTGTCGTGTTCATCTTGAGTTGTGTTAGGCTTTACCGGGATATTTACAGCGGACGACGCCAGGGTGGCGCGATGGCGGCAGCGAGGCGCAGGCCCGGAATTATTGCCGACGTGATCTCTGGGATAGGTATTTTTTGGTATTTTAGAAAAAATATCAAGTCTGAAAGAGAAAGAAATACATCAAATACACAAAAAATACAGTCCCAATATTACAAGATTTAGTTGCAAATAATATCAGTCAAACTTTAGGGCACTGAAAATTAGAAGAAAAATTAAAGCGTGTGATTTTAATTAGTTAAGTACTTAGTTAATTAATACTAATTAGTCACAAACGCTCAAATTATTTTAAAGCTAAGGTGACATTATGAGCTAGATCACTGTCAAATTAAGCTATGCGACAACCCTCGCACCAGTTTGATGAAACGCTCTTTTGATACTCTTTCAATTTATTTTTTCTTCTTATTGTCCACGGTCCATTGATAAACGGACAGGTATACGAACTCAGACAGGCGCCAACATTCCTCGCCGCGACCTCACACTTACTCGTTGCCTTATAAAAACGGGCACACTTTTTTATATTAGCACTTTTTGGACTTATTTGACTCCCTTTGTGTGCGTCGTAGTTGTTTGTTTTGGTTATTAGACCGGCCGTAGGAAGTGGGCCCGATAAACCTATTGGGCCTAAGCGTTTTATTGTACCAATCTTGGATATCCGTTTTCATTTCACTCACAATCGAAGTGCCGTGTCCGAAGATTCTATTTATTCGTGGATAGCTGGACTTATCACCTCCATTAGCACCTCTGTGATATAAGTGTTGTAAAAATACGTACCAACGCTAAAGGTTTCTCGCTTGAATTATTTTATTTAACGTTTACAGTTTTTGTCAGGTGTTAATTATACAATTAATAGCGGGCCTAACTGGTCGCTTAGTGGTCGCTCCGGGCTATAAAATTAGCAGAAACAATGCGGAACTAATCGTATTAGCATTTTATGAATGAGTTAAAAGCATGACACGGACATTTTGAAAGTTGTGATGTCACTGTCGAAAATAGAGTTCCCTGAATAACGGTGATACGATGGTATGTATGGTCGAGTGATTTTGTCCGTATGAGACAAGTTTGATTGAACGCTACAAAAACTAAGTGCTTGGTGTACGCTTTGATTTATTCAATACTAGCTGCGCCCCGTGGTGCGCCTATGTGTTAATCCAGAGTACCTATAAGCTATCTCCATTCCAAATTTCATCCAAATTCGTTTAGCGGCTTGAAGAGATAACAAATATATTTAGTGTGAAAAGTAAATACAGTGCTAAATCCACTACGTAGGTAAAACTAAATCTTTGGTAGATGTCTTTTAAATTTTATGACACAAACATCCATATCCGTTTTAAAACCAAAACAAAACGGCCGACAACATTATGGAAATATCGAGCGGAAACACCGTGTACCGAAACAAAATCCTCTCATTCGGGGTCGTGTCGTTGTAAAATGACGCAAATTGCTCAGATTTTATGAATGAAAGCCTGGCAGCCAGGCAAATACCCTGAGGGCCCGTGAGTGGCAAATTAGGCACAATTAGATGTTTGCGGCCGCCTCTAATTCGTCTTAATAATGAATAGACAAGGCTGCCTTTACCGCCGTCATCGTCGTCACCGCGACCGTCGGCTCCTTTTCAACTTTCGGCGATTCGCATAATGACACCCTCTTCGGACCTAGTGCAATTTTGATTTATTTAACTCGATGGTCATTTCCGGTATTAAATGATTGTTTGGTTTTAAGTGGTTGGGTTTTTACGATAAACGCTCATCATTTTGTTGGTCATTTTCAATTTAATTTTAGCGATTGTCATTTTAGGTAACAAGCTTATATAGATATTAATTTTTAGAAAAAAAATAAAAACCGACTTTAATGTATCTCCGAAGTCCAACGTTCATAAATAACGGAGTTCCAAGGTAACAAACATAAAAAAATACAATCGAACAGAGAACCTTCTCCTTTATTGAAGTCGGTTAAAAACGATGATCTTCTGAGTTACTTTTTCAATCACAACTGAAGCCAGGGTCAGGTCACACCTTGACATATTAACCTAATACATTGACAATGATATTCCGTATTCTCCAATGATAAACATCATTGGATTTGCATTCCATCACACACTACTAATTACCTGCAACGATATTTTCATAAATTGGCAGCAATCTAACATTGTAATGATTTTCGCATGATTGCGCCTGTGAACCATTATTTATGATTAGGAATGAAGTCAACTATGGGTTATAAACAATGTAAATACAAGTAATTTTCCACATAGAAATCTTTGTGTCGTGATCAACACGTATTGTATAGGTATAGATTAACGTTTTAAAAAAGATTGTACCTATTGGTTTAGGACGATGCTTGTTTGTTCGGTGCTCTAAAGTCAATGTTGTGTTCGTTCTGTTTTGCTTGGGGCTGACGATAAATCGGCAGGGTTTGGTTATTTGCGGTTCCCCGTAACTTTGGCGTGCGATCGCAGTATTTCGAGGCAAACTGTATTTTTCGATAGATTTAATGGGACGGCAAACATATCCGCCGAGATAAGGGAGTAGGTAAAGACCGATATGTTTCAAAGGAGTGTGGAATGTATGTCAGTTGTGGAACCAGTTTGATCTGTTTGGTACGTTGTAAATAATTTAAGATTATTTTTAGCGTTGTGGCACGTTTATCAAAGGTTATAACGGTATGAAATGGAAAGGACTAAACTTCAATATTTTTTATAGGCCTTCTTATCAGCCGGAAAATGGATTTCCTTATTACCCAAATACATTTAAAATATTTAGAAAACAATTCGTATCGTGTTTTGTCTTTACTATACTCCAGTCACAACTCAAAGGTTGTGTCATCGAAATCTCCGATACCTATTGAATTATTCTTATCTTCCCATTTACAATACTGTGTGTGATGTCATCCTGCTTCGAACAGGTATCATTAAGTACCTTTAACTTTACCATGATCCCGAAAACCCGTGAAAAATCCCTAACAAGGCCGTAGCTTATAGGTATAAGGTTCAAATTAACTTAAATGTTCATTTTATTGTTCGTAAAATAAATTGGTAATTCTTATCTGAATCCCGACTTGTGACACCTTGACTGGATCGTGGAGTACTTGGTTCCTTTTCCAATTAGGAGATCTTTGGCTAGATGGTTTAATCTTTAAAAAACTTATCTGATTTTGTTTGCAAAATTCGGCACAGGTTTTTGTATAAAATCAGGAAAATTACATTTATTAACTAAAGGGCTTAATTATTTTTTTAGTGTTTTGTTTATAGTATGAATAGTACGAAAGCATGAAGCATGTTTCCTATAAAACCCGACATTACGAGTACCTATCTATAAGGATATAACTAATTAATAGTTATTTTTATGTATTTTTATTTTTTATTGTTCCATACCTATGTTGTAGTTGTACCCCAGTTTGAACGTAACATTGAGGAGGCGCCTTCGCAGCTGATTACTCTCACTCGCAAGTTAATTTGTTTAAGCCTAATAAAGACACTAATTAAGCAATTAGCATACGAGACGTGAGCACGGCGATATAATGCAGTGATAAGTCTTATACAGTCAATAAACAAATCAGTAGGTACTTTGAATCTGGGTTGAAGTTATAAGAAGATTTTGAGTGAATGTGTACTACTGATAAGTTCAAGTTTAGAGAAACTAATCAAGCAGAAGACGTGTGACTACGGAGATATAATGCCGTTATAACTCTTAAATAGTCGCTTAATAAATTAATATTTTGAAGCGAAATAGATAGAAGATAATTTACCTAATTCTATATAAAAAAATCCCGCAGAACAAGTTACAAGAATAGCCTCTACCATGACCTCTACATATGACACAGTTCCGTGATGAAGTAGATCTCATAAAGCACCAAGTGTCCCTGTAGGGTTCTTATAATGATCATTAAAAATGTATCTATCAACCATCAATGTCTATAATTAATACAAACCTTTTTTAATAAATAATTTATCTACATCTTTCATTTCGAACATAGAGATATCGGGGGCCGATTGGCCCAAATGCTTTAAGAAAAGAATGCTACGACGGCAGTGCTTCAGATTAATCTTAGTACTTATCTAGACCTCACTTTGCTGCTCTATAATGTGGTATTTCATGTAATACGCTATTTCTTCTTTTTCGTGTAAGTTTCGTATATTTTTGAACACTAATGGTGACGTCAAAAGTAGTAGAGAAATAACTTAAAAATATCTATCATATCGAAGACACGTTAATATTTATTGTGATTCTAAAACAAAATTCACCGGGATTCCATCACGTCCTTCAAATAAGAAATTCTCACGGACTCGAGCATTTAATAATACGAATGGATATAATGCGATTCAAACGATTTATTATCCGCGTAAGCACATCACGTACGAAGCAAATGATCGGTCAGAGAGCCGAAAAATATCAAGAGATCGATCCTATTAGGAGTAGAGAAGTCAGTTATTGAGCTGCTAAGAAATATCACTTGTATGATGATGCGCGTCCAATGTTTTATAGTCCCATAGACTGTGTAGACCATGCGTCATGATAAAATTATTATTTACTCTACCACTATGGTGTACTCTACCTAACTACTGGGTATAGTGAAATTTTGGAATTTTTAGGTTAGGTATTTCTTCCTTTACATTGAGGAAGTTTTGTTCTTAGGAAACTGCTATAATGTTTTTTTTTTTCAAAAGCTTACGGTTTCATTTCTTGAATTAGTTTGAGGCGTCATTGCTTTGGCGGAAACATTCTTGGTGGAAAATAGGGTCGATTATGATCATGTTTTTTGTTTCAAGAAATTAGATAGGTTCTTATTCATTAGGCATCAAACTCTCGACATTTTAATATTATTTCCTTCGTAGAGAGTATTTCTACTGGCTTATGGGACATTGCAAGTACCTTTTTTTGTTAGCTGAAGCACTGAAGCATATTATTCATATTATGGAATCAGTTGCAGTACCTATAAGATATGCTGATGCCGTGAGACGTGATATTTTGACATTGTTTTCTTCTCATCACTTCTGCTCATATATAAATAAGTAAAGCTTAGATACTGACTCAAAAACTACATAATGTATTAGACTACTATGGGATTCGATACAAATCGATATGAAATCGATTCGTATCGAGGATAAACACTGCAATCAGACGGCAAGTTGCAGCTGTTAGTTATGTGCGATCGGCGTCATCCTCTAAAATAATATGACACAGCCGTTTCTGTATCTCTTGAGCTCGCCCAAAAAGGAAAACTATTGATATAGCCATAATTAAATGTAGGCTGTAGTGGCAGCAAAAATATACAAGGAACTAGAGAAATTGTTGGAAATATTGAATTTTGATGCGTGATTTTCGTGCTTTATCTCTTCGTTGATTTGTCTGAGTGCTCATCATGAAACAGATGTAAAAAGGTCAGTAACTATGTTAAAAGTATCAATGGATGTATTTGGTATCGCGTACTTTTTCTGTTGGATTCCTATTTACCTATTTTTGTGGATATAAGAAAAAAAATCAAAAAGTAGTTCTAATAAATGGCAGTGAACATGCGAACGCTACATCGAGGGATCAACAGCAGACATTGTAAGTGGTTACTCATGCTTTCAGGGCCTATAATTTGACAATATTTTGTGTCATTTGGGCTTTATTATTACTTACGCCATTACCCGTCTGTGGATATAAAGTTAATACACGAACATCGCAGCCGCAGGGACGATTAAGGCCCTGGTAACCACAGGTTCCCCTAATTCAATATTAAAAGCATCCTACGACGTGATCGGCAACTAATAATAGTCTAATTTGAAGAAATGTCCCTGAGAAAATGTCCGATTGTCAACCTTTTTCTACTGGGCCTTTTTCTATTGCGTTTTTTATCTGAACACAAATGAAATGGCCCGTTTCGAAACTTAAGAATGGAATTACAGTGTTTACGTACACGAATTTTGTAATAATGTCCGTTCTATTGCTCGTAAATTGGAGATTATGAACAGTTTTTGTCTGCTATTAGTAATTCTATGTGCAGTTTAGGTATGTTTTACATGAAGGGTGGCGCTAAAGAAATCAATTGTGGTGTAAAGGGAACGTGAACTTAAACAACTTTCAACGATTTTGTCGACGATATCATGACAATCCTGAAGCTGAAACATCGCTGATACTGACTTACGCACCTTGTAATTAATTGGATAGTTCTGGGATCCAATTATTATTGTTATAATACGCGTCAAATTTAATGGCGGCTGAAAGACGCACCACGTCACCTGCGCAGTAATAAATTCGCATCACAAAATTGTATCTGCGCCGATCACGTGATGCGCCAGTCAGCCGCCATTAAGTTTGGCACGAGGTATACCTGTTGTGATGACCATCGGGTCATCATCAAGGGTGCTTCTAATGTCAATAAGTTGCCTTAACAGAGTTGATCAGTGACTAGCGGCGCCGGGCGGGGTCCTGGAATAAAAAGTTTTATCAATTCTGTTTAGTAGTTTTCGCGTGATTGAGTAACAAACATTCATCTATCCATCCATCCATCCATTCATCCTCACAAACTTTCACATTTATAACATTAATAGGACTTAGCGAGCAACAAAAAAATAGACTATCTAGTAATCACAATCCGCTATGTAAGAAGCAGTCTCTCCAGTAAACACGGCTCGGCTACTTATGCCCGCGTTAGTATGCATGGCCTGGGACGCCCTGCGAGCCCTCGTACCATTATACCGAGGCGGTGCTAGCCACAGATTAGGTGGGAGACACTACTGTGCATACCCGGTTACACCTAGAATGAGAGACAACCGTCAGTCTTAGAAAGATCGTTCGGAGGAATTGTTGTGGACATCATAATAAGGGTGGTGGAATAGGATGCGTCTAAATTTTATTAGGTATATATTATTATAGCAAATTGCTCGTTTCCGATTTTACAAGCTCGTTTATCGACAGCCAATAATAAGTTAAAAACTGTTTATATTTGTTCATATACTAATTTTTAACTGCGTTATTGCTTATTTTATATGTAAGTACATAGTGTATAACTTTCAACCAATCTATTTTTTTTTTAATTTAAAATTATATACATAATTCTAGTATATATATATACGAGCAAGTCGGTCGCTTGATCGTAAACCTGCTCATAACAATTGCAGTGCCACTCAGAACTCTCTTTGCCACTCAAAGCTCATCACCCCGAGACATCAAATATATAATATGATCAGATGCTTTAGTTAAGGGTAGGCGGCGTAAAAGTTCCGACAAACGGTGTAAACTTCATTAATGTTTTATACACTTGTCAATTCGAAGCTTATACTTCTTTACTGCCATAACATGTAAAGTCGTGACTTTAAAGCATTACCTTTTAATCATAACGTCCTATGACTCTCCGCCTACAACTAGATGCGAATTGCCACCCTTGAAAGCAGCCCGACTCAATCCGCATGATATTCAAATTGGACTCGCATTACGTGCCCCAATCGGACAGGATATTTTTAATGTTTGTCTGGAACTAGATTTGCATTTCCATTTTATGATTTATTTTGTACAACTGAGCATTCTAAATACAATAGCTGCAGCATTGTACTCGCTAGGTACATAAAAGAAATGATTTATAAATTCGCTAGTGGTTTTACAAAACAGCACTGTTATGTAAAACAGTTAAGCGACGTTCAGCTGTTTTACAAAATGACTAAATCACATACGCAATATTGTATATGGTTAAAATTATATACTTAAAAGTTTGTGTTAAGAAATGCTACGTGTCAACAACGGTTGAAGGTTTTGTATAACGGTGGACTATATAATCCAACTACGAGAAAATATGGAGACTGTGTACAAAACTAAATGGATGCCAATCCACGCACTATTGATTTTTATACTTTTTTTCTTTTGCAAAATATCAATTCCTTGTTTATTGTTTTTTAAGGTTATCAATGTGTTGACATTAATAACTTTTGAATTGGACATTAAAGTGTTGTAGAGCTTAATTACAACAATTTAACAATGCGATAAAATAATAAAACGTGACAATTTTTCTGAAAAACCAAGCGAACACATACCTACACATATACAAACACACTCAATCACAAATACACACACACATCCAACAAGCTGTTTTGTAGTTTGTTTTCTTTTTTATGTTATTTTCTGTATTTTAACGTTATCTAAGTTTTAATGTTGATTTGTTTTAAATTTGGGGAAGACACTGCCTGATGCAACACAACTAGCTCTATAGCACCAGGCAGAGTTTCCATTTATATTGTATGTATGTAACTTAAATCAATAAATATTTGTAATTTGAATACAAAACATCCAACTAAAAAATGATTTCCATAAAATATGTACAATTAGTTTTATTGTTCGGAGCGATTAACATCTAATACGAATTTAATGTACATGAATAATTAATTTACAATAAACTACACTTATTACAACTGTTTAACAATAGAACGTAAATAACTCTAGTGCAATGCGGATATTATTTTGTCTAATGCAAAAATAAATATTGTCATTAGAGGAATAACAAAACGATTGTTACGTGCTGTAGTTTTTTGTTGATCAAATGACATTTAATGTTGATTTGATACTGTATTATTTTATTAATAGCATTATAAATGTAGTGGGATTGTCGTAGGGCGGGTAATGAGGAGTTTTTGTCGTGTGTCCTTATAGCTTGTGACCGTTATTAGTTACTTAGGTGCCTATTAGAGAGCCTGCGCCGGCGCAACTACATAGAATATTGCCTGAATTGTTTCCGGAATGATCTTAATAACTATGTAATTGATGCATAAATATAAACTGAAAGTATATGTGTCGCTGTAGCTATGTATGTATAAAGTCACATATTTTCTAAGTACTTCATTCAGACCGAGAATTATCGCTATTTGTAAATCACGCCCCTACTGTAGCTGGAAGGAGGAAATTCGCGATTTGTGTCTTGTAGGGTTGATGGAACCGACAGTGAAACAAATAAATATTAGCCTCAATTTAAATAATGTTTAACATGTTTTAGCACACTTCATCTTATTTATTTATTTATTTTGCTTATTGCATACTAGCTGCGCCCTGCGGTTTTACCCGTGGTTTCCCGGGATAAAAAGTAGCTTATGTGTTAATCCAGGGTACAAGCTATCTCCATACCAAATTTCATTTAAATCTATTTAGTAGTTTTTGCGTGAAAGAGTAACAAAGGTACATCCATACATCCATTCTTACAAACTTTCGCGTTTACAATATTAGTAGGATCTACCAGTGTTCCAGGTCCTGAAAGAAATATGGTGGGCGTGCGGCTACGTTTTGAACAAAAGGTACATTGAGAGATACTAAATAAATAACATCAATCCGCCTACTCCTTTTCTTCGGATACTGTCCATCCAAAGGTTGTCTGGAAGAGACCGCTCTAAGCGATGAGACCAGCCATTGTACTACCCTAGTTATAAGGTTTATCTGTAATCGTTTTTATGTTATTGGTTTACAATTAAGAGTTTTTGTGTTTGTATCAAATTATTATTTATTTAAGTATGTATTTAGGTCAAACTAATATAATAAATTTTATTAAAATATATACAACTTAATAATAAACTTATATATACATTGTATATCCGAAATTACTGGGCATTATTAGACTCAATAGCTAATTGTCTCAGGGTGACGAGCGCAGTGCAGCGCCGCGCAGGATTTTGCAAAACAAAGTTCAGGGTGTTGCCGTTATTGTTATGAGCTGGCGTATTGCTTACCATCAGGCAAACGACCAGCTCGTCTCGTCATTCAGTTACATAAAAAAATACATAAATATAATATATATTTATAATTATAAAGAGAAAAGGTCACGTGTAGGTTTATAGGTTAGGAAAGGAGGAGTGAACTAATCAAAGCAGCAGTATCGATGATAAAATCTTAAGTTGATATAAAACTGTCTGAAAGTGTACCAATGTTTTTTTATGAATAAAGGGAAGGTTTTAAACTGAAATTACCCAGATATAGGCTTACCTAGAAGATCAATTAAAAAAAAATCGTGCTACGTTCCATTTCAATTAGGTATTTATACATTATAAATATTTAATAAAACGGCTAGGACTCACGTAGTTTGTCGAATTAGTCGACCTAGGTTTCGAGCATGTCCGATGCTCTTCATCAGGGGCGAGTTTACGCTGCGAGATCGCGGCGACGACTGGCGGTATCGAGGCGAAATGCGCGGGCGGCCGCCCGCTCCGCACGACGCGAGGGGGGAGGTGGCGTCGGCGGCGCCTGCGGGGAGCGCCACGCGCATCTCGTGCACTGTCGTGTTGCCGACGAGGACCGCACTAATGTCGGCACGAGTTCTTCATCATCGTTGACAGCGTCGTCGCCGAAAGTTTCGCCACACACCGTGCTGACTGTGTCACACTCTAGACTACCTACCACATTCTGTGTCGAGGTAACATTAAGAAGTGGTTTCCACGCTGCAGACAACAACCATCCACGGTCCCGGTTGAAGTTGGGAAATCGAGAGATCTCTATAGCCTCACGCACTTTTCGAGGTACGAAGAACTTCTCTCTAGACAGTACGGAGGCTTTGTCAAACCTGATGTAATGTTTGACGTCTGCGAGATGTGCATGCTCTGCCAGAGCCGATTTCGTTTTCGACAAACTAAGTGAGTGTTAGCCGTTTTATTAAATATTTATAATGAATCAAACTCACGAAAACTATCATACTAAGGTATTTAAACATTGCAAACTATGCAGTTTGTGACTAAATTTAAAAAAACAGAACTCTATCTAATACTTTTTATTCTTTTATGGTATTGAGTGATGGGACGAGCTGGTCATTTATGTGATAGTAAGCACCACGCCTGACCATAACAACTGCAGTGCCGCCCAGAAATTTTAAAACCTCAAAAAGCACTGCATAGACATGGCATGTGAGACATCAGAAGTCTCACACGCCCAGTAATTTCGCCGCTTACTGGTACTTATGTAGGTAAGTACTTGCATTGCCAACAACGTTATGCGTCAAAACCACTACCCAATGCAGATAATGAGACGTCATCGTTTACAGAACTGAGTTTAATTAACGTAAAAAAGCGCGTTTATTTTAACCGCGCTTATCGGACCATCTCGCCACTTATAATGACTTTTGTTCATTATTTTGTTGCTCGCTCCGCGTCTATGCCGTTTCCGGTTGTTATTAACCATAGACACTATATAAAACTGTAATAGAGATATGTCTGTGTAAAGAAACTAATAATGAAATATCTTTACTGTGTACCTAGTACTGTGTGTTCGGCGAACATATTCCGACGATCCATTTTTAACCACTCCGTCGCAAAAAGGAGGGGTGTTATAAGTTTGACCACTCTGTGTGTCTGTATGTGGCACCGTAGCTTTTAAACGGGTGAACCGATTTGGATGCGGCTTTTTATTTGAAAGTATGTTTCCTAGCGGTGGTTCTTAGATATATTTCATCAAAATAGGTTCAGCCCTTTTTACTTTTTATAGGTTTTTGAGGCGACGTTTTCTTAAATTTTAGTTTACTGAAATTTGCTTGTGTGTTTTCTATTGAAATGTTCTAAAGAGACAGTTTTTGAAGTATTTACGAATAAAAATTATTACGATACTTACGAATAAATCCGTTTCAATATTTACGAATATTCGTAAATATTTCGAAAACATCATATCACATCATTGTTTTAGCGTTTTGTTGCCAAAACAACCATCAATTTAAGACTCTACATCAATCATTGTTCAGAAACACAAAATGTATTCAAAAGTTATGTAAAATCAAGTTTATCGTTGTCAACTGTAATAAAAGCAACAGAGTCACGACACTAACAACAATTTAACGAGGTTTAAAGCAAAACCAAAGGCAGAAGCTACCACAGAATCACTTTTAATAATAATCGTCTAAACACCAATTGAATGCCCTACAACCTACAAGTGTTTGATTCCATAGCGCTGCCATTCAATTTTACATTAATTAATATCCAGTCGCCAACCCCGCGCCTGCAGCTGATAGCATCAAATCGTGGAAAGTAGACTTTTGAACACATTCGTAGGTATAATTACTAAATAATAATTAGTCATAATTCTTCTAATTATATGCCATTTCGTAATCATAGTGGTGTGTGGTCTCTCGCATTCTTAATAAGTAGTAAGAGGCTGTAAAAGTTCAGTTTTAATTGTTTTTTGCTGTGTAATACTCTTTTAAACTGCCTATTACTGGCTTAGATGCAGATAGCTATGTTCTAAGAACAAGTTTAATTTATTTGAAAATACTTTTTTGATGTGAGCTCTTTTACAGCGGACATAAAAGTACACGTTTGAGTGGGAGACAAGGATGTTGAAGTGTATCATCAAATTTTCATCTTCATAAGTGTACCTTGGAGCATTTTCGGTATAGAATCATTGAAACCGTTTCATAAAATATAACAAAAATATTAATAGGCGAAACCAGAACTAATAACGAATTTCAGTAAGCTAAAGTTTAAAAAACACCCCGAGACAAAATACCTTTAAATAGTATAAAATGTCAAACCGATTTTGATAAAACATTTTTATACTAAGAATCACCGCTAGAAGACCTGCTTTCAATTAAAAAAACCGCATCCAAATCGGTTCACCGGTTTAAGAGCTACGGTGCCACAGACAGACACACATAGTGGTCAAACTTTTAACACTCCTCCTTTATGCGTCGAGGTTTAAAAGTGAACGGTCAAATTGAAAATTCAAAGTAACAGCAATACAAAAACATGAATATGTACAAGTACAATACATGTAAGTAAGTAGATATAATAATATGCGAAGTCTCTTTGCTTAAATGGATGTAGTAATATGTAATTTTGTCATTATCCATTCATGTTATTACGAATGGCGTTGCGAGAATTACGAAAAGTGATAGCGCATTTTGCATTGGTCGGCCATCTATTGCCGTTCTTTCTGGTCGTCTCGACAAAATACCTCCCAAATAAATAAATATGTCCCATAGATAGAATATAGACTATAATTTTGGTGTCATACTCGTATCTTGTTTATATTTATTTAAAATATCTACATAAATAAATACGCCCAACCATCACATACATAGATCCTGGCCCCTATCTAGGATCCTTTATGTAGGAAACCAGGAACTGCGAGGATCATAGTCCCACTACACCCAGACACGAAACTAATGCATGAACTTTTTTCTGTTCACAAACATTTGTCGCGTCGCGGGAATCGAACACGCTACCTCATTTAGGAGTGTCATGTAAAGTAGTTATACGTATCATTAGGTATCCAGCCTAGAAGAACATACATGAAAAATTAATAGTTCTGTAATTTTTTTTTCTTTGGAGTGGTAGGCTCTGGCCGTGGTTGTAATACCACCCACCGAACAAAGCCATGCCGTCAAGCGACCTAGTCGTGTTTCGGGATGATGTTCGGTGAACCATCGGGGAGACGGGTCTGAGCAGCCGCGCAACTGCCGTCTCTCTCTAGATCTATGTGCTCCATCTTAGGCCACATCATCGCTTGACATCAGGCGAGATAGTGGCCAAACATAGATCTATTAAGAGTAAAAAAAAACCGGTTGTATTTCACTAAGTAAGTGTATAACAACAACATACAGTCATAACTAGAAAGGCAATAAAACAAGAATACCAGAACAATTACACATTTGCAAATAGATTGCGATAAACTGGGTTACATACTACAATTAAACCGTCAGGAAAATAGTTATGACGTACGTAAAAAGATATTACTGTTACCTAACATCACTTTTACAAGATATTGACAGAATCATGCTATACCTATAAAATCTGATTAGCAAAACTGATAAACGTCATTGAATTTTGAATTCTATTACCAAGACGCTAAGGTTTACAAATAGAGACGTGGTTTTAGATGTGACAGGCATGCAAACTCTCGCGTGCATACAAAATAAAGCTTTTTACTCATCTGTAAGATTGCTTGCACAACGATCAAAATTGTCTGACTCGTATGTACCCACGGTTGCATCACACACTAATGTTCGTGAAACAAAGAGGCGAGGCAATTAAACGAGTGTTTGTTAAGCTCTGGGTAAAAACATAAGCTAAATTAATGTGCGCCACTGTCTTCCTGATAATGAGTAATTATAACGGTGGAAGTTGAGTCAGTTACCTATCTTATATTGGGTACTATGTACGCAATGAAATGGAGATAGGAGTAGCCAGCACCGCAATTATGTTTTGGAACCAATAAATAAATTCATTCATTCAATTCATTCATCTACGTTTATTGTGAAACAATAGTTAAAACAATTTTTGTTTCTAAGCAATTTACTATACTTGGCTTGGCCATAGTTGAAGAAAAGGTCCCGAGTTCAAACCTCGGCTGCGGCGAACTATTTTGCATTACTAAAAAGTTTTTTAATTTATTTAAAAGATTCAGAAAATATCGAATAGGGTCTATTATCGCTAAAAGATATATAATAATAATAATAACCGCACCGTTCAAATCCATTGGAAATTTAATTTTGTAATTTTGTTTAAGATATATTGTATAACTATGTTTATTTATAGATAACATTAAGTTTCCTCATTAACTTTCGTTTTTAAAAATCAATATTTTTATATATTTATAAAAGAAACCAGAGGCCCATAAAATATATACCTTACATACTAACATATATACAAATTATAAAACACTATACCCACACTAGGAAGAAATGCCTCTTGCATTTCGGGGTAGCCTCTCTGTAGCACCGGAACACGTGCTACAGAGAGTGTGGGTACGTGCAGAACAAACAGTGGCCTGCGCTCACCAATCCGCCGTATGGTAGAGACATACAATAACTTGTTTGTTGATATTGATATATTACTGTTTAATACAAGTAAATTCAAAAAACTTGTTTATGACAAACTTTTTTAATTGTTCAATTTAATTATATGATTATATTTTTGATAATTAATGTAGGTATATTATATTTATTAATGTATATATATATATATAGTATGTATTTATTAATATACTCATGTATTTAGTAGTCAGTAGCCTCTAGCGGTGCTGCAATTGTAAGTTATCAAGTAACCTGTGAATAGCGTTGTGGGCTACATTGTTAGTATTAAGCTATAGTTATAATTATGTGTTTATAAAATGTACAATGTAACTGTTTGCTTTTCCAAATAAATAAAATAAAACACTATTCCCTCGGGCCAAAACTCTTAAACCAGGAACATCTCCTTATATTTTGCAGGAAGCCGGAGCACGTAGGACTTAAAACTTGTAGTCCTCGTTGACTCCAGCCTCGACAGGTTCAGGCCCTGAACCCTTCCTCCGCACCTCTCCTTGTTATACTTAATGATATCGTCTCCCGACTATGTGCTCTGGTCAAATCGGGAGAGGTAGATCGCCGTCCTGGGCTAGGCGATATATGTTTGGCCACTATCTAAGCTTCGATGTGGCCGACTCTAAGTCCGAAATCTAGACACTAGATACATAATAGATTCTAGAGAAAGACGGCAGTTGATTCATTGCTCGGGCCTGTGTCCTTGATGGTTCACCGAACATCATCATCAGCCCATCACGTTCTCACTACTGGGACACGGGCACGGGCCTTCTCTCATAGAGAGAGTATGGGCCATAATCCACCACGCTGGCCCAGTGCCGGTTGGTGGATGTCACATTTCCTTAAATTTTTATGATAAATTCTTGGCCCCGCCGGTTTCCTCACGATGTTTTCGTTCACCGTTTTTAGAGCGAGTGTTAAATCCGCACATAACATAAGAAAGTCAGTGGTGCGGGGTCTGCTGGATTCGAACTCGGGTGCGTCAGATCAAAAGTCGCAAATGCTCCCACTGAGACAATTCAATTCTACTCGCGTAGAGATGCATACCATCCAGTCATATTAACCTACAGAGCGCCTCTCCTTCTATCGCATAGCTCTTATCTCTTTTGACGCGGCACGTGTAACGACGCGCGACCCGCCGTCGGTGTCCGGCTATGTACTTGTAGCGTCGTACCTACAGTGCGGAGTGCGCTAGGCCTGGCAGTACTTAAAACGAACGAAACTGGTTTGCATCGGTTTACAGAAGATATAAGGAACAAAGATACGTTAACGCTTATCGCGCCCTATGATTTCGGGGATGTTTAGAGTGAAACCTAAGTACTGTCTTTATGCTACATTGTATAATTATCGCAATTAGAGTACAGTCAGCGCTGCTGTGAATTGTTTGAACAATGTTTTGTTGATAATTTTTATTACTAAATAATAATCGACGTCTAGCCTGAAAGGTCCAATACAATGACAAAGTTAATTTAAATTTTGTAGTTTTAGGTTACCTATAGCATAATCCACCAACCCGCACTGGGCCAGCGTGGTGGATTAAGGCCCATACTCTCTCTAGGAGGGAAGGCCCGAGTCCCAACAGTGGGAAAGTGATGGGCTGATGATGATGATGATGATGACGATAGCATAATTTAATTAAAAAAAATAAATTGCAAAAAGTTATCGTTTTGATACTTGTTCGAATAATTTTTGAAAGCCTCTGTGGTGTAGTGGTTGGGCAGGTTGGCTCAAATCTCATATACCACTGAGGTTGCGGGTTCGATTCCCGCGACGAGACAAATATTTGTGCATAGAAAAGAAAGCGCAAGCATTTGTTTCGTGGCTGGGTGTTGTGGGGCCATAGTCCTCATCGTTCTTGGTCCCCTGTATACAGGGAATCCTAGTTAGGGGCCAGGATCTATGTATGTTATACTTAGGCAAAAAACCAATTATAACTCTACCTCCTCACCTCCAAATACGTAGAGCTCCACTTAAAATGTCATCTATATTCATTGCAATTTTCTGCGTTATGTTGCTAACCTTACCCACAGCAAAGCGTGCTCCCGCGACACAATTATGTCATCAGATCGGAGCGCATCGATTACGTGGGAATAAATTACTTTTTCTCGTCTGTCTGTCTGTTTGTAAACCCGGTTGTGGAGAAGTCGAGTCGAGACGACGAGACTCGAGACTTGTATGTTTGTGGTCACGACTAGGGAAGAGGTCTAAGTGAGTAACTAGGATTCCCTGTATCTACTGGTGGTAGGTTTCTCGTATGCGAGAGGCCGTCTAGGTGGGTACCACAGCTTTGCCAGTTATTCTGCAGCCAAGCAGTAGTGCGCAAGCATTACTGTGTTCCATTTTGAAGGGCATTGTAGTCAGCGAAATTACTGGGCATATGAGACTTAATATCTGATGTCTCGGGGTGATGAGCGCAATGCAGTGCTACGCAGTGCTTTTTATGCTATTAAAAGTTCTGGGTGGCACTGTAGTTGTTATGGGCAAGCGTTGCGCTTACCATCAGGCGAACGACTTGTTCGTCTCATCACTCAGTATCATAAAAAAGGGTAAGTCAATTTAAGGGTTTGCGTCATAATAACGGCATTGGGTAGTTGGTAATGTAACCAAAATACATTTTTTTTACGCCTGATAGATCTATGTTTGGCCACTATCTCGCCTGATGTGAAGCGATGATGTGACCTAAGATGGAGCACATAGATCTAGACAGAGACGGCAGTTGAGCGGCTGCTTAGACCCGTCAGACATGTCAGTTGATAATGCTTTTATCTTACTTTGTCAATAGAAGAGAATAGGAAAAGAAATATCCGCCACTATAAACAGCAACAGGTGGAGGTCACGAGTTTAAACTGCTTTAAAAATATTCTAATGAAAAAGGCATACTATACAGTTAGTAATTACATAGAAGACGCATGGAACATTCCGCTTCTGCCAAGTAGCCAACTGGCACATAAGAAAATAATATTGTCAAAAACAATAAATAATTGTAACAAAATTCTAAAAAAAAATGCTCCTCAGTTTCTTGCCGTATCTTGCCGAGTCATGGTTCTTTTTCCGATACGGCGGTAGATTCATTGTAATAATTGACGTTCATAAGTGCGTCTGTGATGCCAATAATGAATAAAGAACTTTTGATTGATTGATTTAGGCGTAATATTTTGCATATTCACTTGCCTAAAATTGATACATATGAATAGTGCCACCTAGTTTTTTTTTTTATGTAACTGTATGACGAGACGAGCTGGTCGTTTGCCTGATGGTAAGCAATACGCCAGCCCATAACAATAACAGCACCACCCATAACTTTATTTTGCAAAATCCTGCGCGGTGCCGTACTGCGCTCGTCAGCCTGAGACAATTAGCTGTTGAGTATCATAAAGCCCAGTAATGTCGCTGGCTACAATGCCCTTCAAGCCGAAACACAGTAATGCTTGCGCATTACTGCTTGGCGGCTGAATAACTGGCAAAGCGGTGGTACCCACCCAGACGGCCTCTCGCATACGACAAACCTACCACCAGTAAACCTAGTTAAGCAAATATATTGCTACCAAAACTCTACTCATATTATAAATGTGTAAGTTTATATGTATGTTAGTGTGTCTCTTACCTCTTCACACCGCGAGGGCTAATTATATTTGGATGAAATTTAGAATGGAGATAGCTTATAGCCTGGATTAGCACATAGGCTACCGCGGGGCGCAGCTAGTAAACTGTCATCTGAAACATTGATCCAAAGGTTGCCTGTAAAAAATTGCACATAGCGATAAGGCCGCCCATTGTTCTACCACTATTTTATGTAACTGTAAACTTTTTTCCGGTTTTGGTGCTCAATAAAGTATTATTGTATGGTATTGTATAGATTAATTTCAATGATAAGTTTGCACGCGATTTACCGAACTAGTCTAATTGAGACATATCTACAATTGATTTGTGTTAGTTCACATTTTAATACTACTTATTGATAGGCCTGAACCTTGGCTTGTTCAAGTTGATAGCTAGGAGTAGATAGGGGTCATTAGATCAATTAATATATACGAATAAATAAATAGTGGAAGTAATTGAAAAAAAAGCAATAAAAAAAAAAGAAATTATGTACAAATATATACAGTGATAAAAACTAAACTAACGAAACAAAATTAAAAAATGAAATAAAATATAAAACACAGAATTAAGGCACCGTCCGCGGGCAAGGCGTCCAAAAATAAAATAAAAATAATAAATAAAAAATCAAGTACCTACTTAATTGTGCTACTTGATTTTTGAGTAGAGCGCATTAATAAAATTAGTTAGTGTCAAAATGTCAAGCTGCGATGAAACGTGGTGTCAAGATTTAAAAGACTCAATTGTAAATTATGTACATCATTACGACATTTATAAAATAAAACTTTCAATTATTGATACTTAAAATACCTATTACCTCATAGTAGACTATTGTCACAATAAACGAGTAGTTTAGACCTAACCGTTAATTTAAACCCTTAGGTAAGTTTTTATCAATTACCTATAGGTACGTATAGACGTAAAAATTCATATTATTTGGACCTTCATACATTTGTACGACAGGGAAATTCAATATATGTATAATGCGCTATCGCTAATACCATACTCGCTATCAAAACATACTTCCGATTTAGACTAAGACCGCGTACCTATTCTTATAACGACAAAATATTGAAACATCAAATGGCCGGCCGCCCCGGAAGACTTATACTAACGACAATTATAATTTAAACAAAACAACAATTCCTTGGAAATCGATAGCAAAAACAGTTGAGCGATACCGAGAACGGAAACGCGCGATAAACGTCCATATAGTCGCAAGCAGCGGCCGACTAATACATTTATTATCATTTAAAATTATCATATTCATAATGTAACTTGCGGGTAGTCGCCATAAAATCGGTGTGATTAGAGTTTTTCAGGCGCGCGGCCGCGGCGAGCGTGAAATTACTGCAAACGCGCACTCGCGTAATATACATGTGTGTCAGTCCGTGTATATACACTACGCACCACACGGAGATGTTACGCGGGTGGAACTACAGTCGTTAATAATATTTATGGCGTAAAACTGTTTGTTATACATGCAGTTTAATTAATATTAAAAAAAATCTAGAGATGCAACGAACTGTTTTAACTATTCAGCGAAAAAAGTTTGTGAAAAAAGGTGTTGAAAAATATATTTTTCAAGACAAGCTTTTAAAAAATTCGTAATCGGAACCTCAAGCAGATTAAAATGAGCCAAAACACTAGTAGTTTACGATTATCCTTCGAGGAGTTCTATTTCCCAAGTTCCGTCTCTATCATCAGATCAGCTGGCTGTCACCATAATATTGCATTGTCATCGGACTTTGACAAGTATGCAAAATATCAACATCGAAGGAGGATTCCACCCGAAAAAACATAATTACATACATGCATACTTACATCCATACATACATACATACATACATTAAAAAAAAGAACCATCCTAGGAGACCTGTGTTTTAGCATACCAACACCATAATACATATAAAAAGAGTTTGTTTGTACTTAGTAAGGATTATTATGATGGCATGCAGTTTTATGTAGGTATATATTACTTGTATGTGTGAATGTGTGGGTGTGAATGTTTGTGTGTATGAGGAGGTGTGCATGTAGGTGTAGTGTGTAAGGAATTGTGGTTGATTGAAGATTTACGATAAAATTGTCAAAATAGATTCAGTTTGTAAAATACAGTTTTCATAATATAAGCTCAACTATTTACGGATGCGTTCCGATTAAGTCTAATATTTTTACGAATATCATGATAATATTATTAAATACGAATGTTTCGCAATTGGCTGTTACTCGGCGAATATTCGTATTCGATGCATCACTAAAAAGCCTTATATCACACTTCACGCTAATTATTATAAATACGAAAGTTTGTATGTAAGTGTTTTACTTCTTCATGCTGTAACTGCTTAACGGATTTAAGCGAAATTCGGAATAAAGATTACTTATACTCTGGATTAACAAACACGTAGGCTATTTTTTATCCCGGGACACTGCGGGTGAAACCGAGGGGCGCCAGTAGGTATCTTCATATTGAGAGTTATTTGTGCTAAGTCGAATTCTTGAAAAAATAATACTTTGATTCACTTACTTCTTAACATATAAAACTATAATGCATATTACCACAGAATACAAAGGGACAGAAGCATCACTCCGCAAAGAAATTTAAACAAATAGCGACTCTTGCTATGACGCAATAAAACTCGATTCAGCTCGCGTAGCGCTGCATACCTACCAATCATATTAACCTACAGAGCGCCTCTCTTTCTATCGCATAGCTCTTATCTCTCCTGACGCGGCACGTGTAACGACGCGCGACCCGCCGTCGGTATCCGACTATGTACTTGTAGCTTCGTACCTACAGTGCGGAGTGCGGTAGGCCTGATATTACATAATATATGACGTATCTCTGGTCCCTCATGCACATAAAGTAATGTCAATAAAGGGATATAAAAAACTATTGTAAAAATCTCAATGATTAAAACATTGATCATAGATATTTTAACAGACATAAATGCAATTAAGTTAATTAAAAATTTAAATGCGAAGTATTATACAGATGAATGGAATTAGCAAAATTGTTTTTGCTCTTAAAGCTCCATAGAGTTTCGAATAGTTTAAGGTTAGCTCATGTCTTGAATTATAAGTAACTTTTTTGTCTTTTAATATATTATTATAATTGTTTGTCTTTTAATGATATGCCTATATGGAAAATAATCATGCGTTTCAGAGTAATAATTATTTTTAGCGCTGACGTTGAGTATTGTTTCTGATATTTATTGTCAGGGTCCGACTGAAGTATTGTTTTTGTTTTATAAGAACCTTTTTGTATAAATAAGTACTGTCAATCTTATTTTTTTATTTAATTTGTCGTCAAACAAGCAGACGGCCCGCCTGATGGTAAGCGGTTACCGTCGCCTATGGACATCTGCAGCACCAAAGGCATTGCCGACCCTAAAGGACTCTGTTAATTCCCCTTTTAAAGGACTCCATGTTGTAGCTCAAAGGAAATCTATAGAATCTATGTAACAATAAAATTGGTAGTACCCATTTTTTTTAAGTATGGAGTTATTCTTATTCAGATCGACTTTTCTTCCTTTGGCCAGTATTTTTAATGTCTATGACATATTTATGTAAATACACAATATTTTGTTTAGATAGCAGAATAATACATTTTAAGGTTCAAAACTCAAAACAGGTTCAAAACAGGTGAGTTTTGATAAATGACTTCAAATTAACTTTGCTAATTACTCGTTTTACTAGGCTGGTACATTTTTAATTGTGTAAATAAATCAAGTGCGCTGGAGTCGCTGTACTGTGACCTAACAGTAATTGCAGCACTTATGCTGTTTTTCCATCAGCTATTAGTGCTCTTTACGAGCTGCGCTGAACATATAGGCAAACGCCATTATAAATATAAAGAACAACCAAAGTTAAACTACGTCATCGTAATTTTTTTAAGGATAACTTATGTAAGAGCATACCCTGAGTAATACATATTTTATGCATTTCCCTATGAATTCTGTAAACCGTATTTGTTATAAGTTATAACTGTTGTTTTTTTTCTCCTCTTTCTGAGGAATTTGGCGTCGCACGTTGTGCATTTGCCAGCGTCTTGTTTTATGGTTTTTCGTTAATTCTGTATGTACATCTTGGAGTAGGTATATTTATATTCTGTTTCTAAGGTAACTTCTTTCTTAGGATTAAATTTATCTTCTTTCTTAGGATGTGCTTTGGAGTGGTAGGCTCTGGCCGTGGTTGTAATACAACCCACCGAACAAAGCCATGACGTCAAGCGACCTACTCGTGTTTCCGGATGATGTTCGGTGAACCATCGGGGAGACGAGTCTGAGCAGCCGCTCAACTGCCGTCTCTCTCTAGATCTATGTGCTCCATCTTAGGCTACATCATCGCTTCACATCAGGCGAGATAGTGGCCAAACATAGATCTATTAAGCGTAAAAAAAAATGTAGTTTCTTTATCGTTTAGCCAGTGTCAAGTAAATAAATAATATGCAAGTATATACCTACTATACAATAATACTTTATTAAACACCAAAACAGGAAACAAAAGTTTACAGTAACATTTAATAGTAAAACAATGGGCAGCCTTATTTGTGCAATATATATATCATTATCGTCATCATCAGCCCATCACGTTCCCACTGCTGGGACACGGGCCTTCTCTCATAGAGAGAGTATGGGCCATAATCCACCACGCTGGCCCAGTGCGGGTTGGTGGATGTCACATGTCCTTGACTTTTTGTGGAAAATTCTTGGACATGCCGGTTCCCTCGCGATGTTTTCCTCCACCGTTTTTAGAGCGAGTGTTAAATCCGCACATAACTTAAGAAAGTCGGTGGTGCGGGGCGATCGGGATTCGAACTCGGGTGCGTCGGATCGAAAGTCGCACGAGCTCCCACTGAGCCACACTCGCTCATATATATACTATGCTTCAAGTAGTGAATAAATGTATATTTGTTCTTTTTTAGGTTGATTGAAATTAAGATCAAAATGTTTATACCTACCAAGTCAAATCTCTATAGCAAATATCATTTAACTTTCATCCTATAGGTATAAGTTCGTATAAGTACGTTAAGAAACATTTGTTTCTATTGTGTTTTTTTTTTAAAAAATATTTTTTTTTTATTTGACATAGAACCAACAGCACTTAAAGAAAATAATAACATTGCATATTAAGCTACTCATACTGCCAATAACAGGTTCACGCTTTTTATACATTTTATTAAAGTTGCTATATGTTTATAAATAAGTAATTCTATACGCATTTGAAGCACATATTACAAATTTTGCTTTGTTTGTGGTGGATGTGTGTAGTGTGTAGTGTTTGTGTGTGAGGAAAAGTGAATGACGCTGTGTATGAAGATAAGGATTGTATGTTTTTGTAGGTATTTGTGTGTAATATGTATTATGTACAATATTATGTATATAAGATGTATTATTATATATATTTTCCATGCATTTAATGTATATATGAGATGCTAGTAATTCCTAAGTATAAAATATAGACACAGTGACACTAGCAGGGTTAAGCTAGTGTCACTGTGCCAATAGTTTAAGTAAACGGTCGCAATTAAGGATCAACAATTAACAACTATTTCTGTTGTTAATTGTTGAGACTATTTGTTTCTTGAAGCATAATTTACCAAGATGAAATATGTCGATGGAAGAAAATATAGGCCCACGTTTGACCACCATCTCGCCTGATGTTAAGCGACGATATGGCCGAAGATGGAGCACGTAGATCTAGAAGATACCTATTCACTCTAGCCTTGAAGATACCCAGATTGTAGTTATCAGGAAACAGAGAAGACGGCAATGAGTTCCATTCCTTAGCAGTACGCACTATAAATGTGGAACCAAAACGCTTTGTACGAATTGGCGGAATGTCTACTAAATAAGGGTGATATTTGGTGGGGTTTATAATTAATTGTTGATTATATTCAAATTATATAAATAATATTAAAGTTTTAATATTCATAAATTAGCTGCGTCTCGTGACTTCATACACATGGTATAACGTAATCCATCCAGGGGCCTAATTGACGGCTAATTCACTATGACAACTTGGCGATTCCTTGCTTCAAGGAAACGTCGATTCCTTCATTAATAAACGACATATGCGAAATTTGCATTCTCTATGACGTGTCATATATATGAATGCGTTATAGAGATATCGTTTATTAATGAAGGAATCGACGTGATTCCGAAGCAAGGAATCGACGTGACGTGTGCCAAGTTGTCATAGTGAATTGGGGTCCAGTGGTTTAGGCTCTGCGTTTATTGTCACCCTGTCATCTGTTTATAACTAATAAAACAAAATTAATAAAAAATATATGAAATTACTTTTTAATTCTGCTATTTCGATCAAAAAATATTTTTCTGCTTTTTTTTTTACCTTTTTACCTATTTGTACATGTAAATAAAAAAATGAAAACCAAGGTATACCTAAATGTAAGCATTAGTTATATACATAAAGGTTATAGCCACGTCTTCGGGATACCATTCCGACGCTTTAACCAACTTGGCCATCGAGCCCACTGCTTGAGCACACTTTTTCCTATTATTTTGAGATTGTTAAGATTTTTCTTCAAGCATGCGCGAACGCATTAGGTAGATATCAAATTCACTAGGAAACCGAAGTGTCAACATTCTGTTATTCTTCTAGTAAACAAATATGGCCTCAGATAGATAGATACCTAGATAGATAAACACTTTGTTATTCACCTTAAACATAGAAATTAAGTACAAGCAGGCCTAGCGCACTCCGCACTGTAGGTACGAAGCTACAAGTACATAGCCGGACACTGACGGCGGGTCGCGCGTCGTTACACGTGCCGCGCCAGAAGAGATAAGAGCTATGCGAAAGAAAGAGAGGCGCTCTGTAGGTTAATATGACTGGTAGGTATGCAGCGCTACGCGAGCTGAATTGAATTTTATTGCGTCATAGCAAGAGTCGCTATTTGTTTAAATTTCTTTGCGGAGTGATGCTTCTGTCCCTTAGTATCCCGAGGTACAAGTTAAATGTTTACACTGGTGTAACAATGGGCGGTCTTATCGCTTAAAGTGATCTCTTCCAGTCAGGGTAGAGAGGAATAATGAAACATAAACGGATGGCGGTCATCAATGTTACAATAATAATTAATTAAATAAATAAATGGAAAAGTCGGTTAACCACACTATAAACTCGTGATGGCTGGTCCACAAGTCGTACTCGTGAACGGGTGCTGCTTGCGGGGACTGGTCTGGTCTGGTCACTCCTAACTGCTACTGTCATACCTATTTATATATTTTTTTTTTGAGAACTGAATGACGAGACGAGCTGGTCGTTTGCCTGATGGTAAGAAATACGCCAGCCCATAACAATAACAGCACCACCCAGAATTTTGTTTTGCAAAATCCTACGCGGCACTGCACTGCGCTCGTCACCCTGAGACAACTAGCTGTTGAGTCTCATAATGCCCAGTAATTTCGCTGGCTACAATGCCCTTCAAACCGGAACACAGTAATGCTTGCGCACAGTAAAGCTTCCGCCAAGCTTGCGCTTGGCGGCTGAATAACTGGCAAAGCGGTGGTACCCACCCAGACGGCCTCTCGCATACGAGAAACCATATATTATAACCGTATATTTTTGTTACTGATCTTATGACTATGGGACATCTCACTCGCTTTTCTTGTTTGACATTCTGTTAATTTTAATTTATACCTAATTGTTCATTGTTATATTTCGAGATATTTTAAAAGAGTTGAAAAATAAGAGACATCCCGCCGAGTTTCTTGGTGCTATCTCTTCTAGCGGGCGTATTTCTGAAGCACTAGTAGAGTCAGTTTCGCATTTTTTTCTGAACCCGGACTTCAGTTTGAGTATCGGAAAGAAATCTCACAGTAGAATTACTGCGCTCATCGAGTATTTGCTAAAATCCAACTTTTTACGCATATTTATGATTAGAACAATATATTTTTACCAGGTTGCCTATCAAAATGTGGCCGCTAATATTTTTAATTAAATTATTGTTAATTGATTTTTGGGAAACAATTTCATTCACTTGTTTTATAAACGACATACAATGTGGCAATGCTGCCAGCATTTTGGGAACGTTGCCCACTGGTAGTGGTTTATTAGATTAGATTAGTTATTAGTATTTTTAATTTGTTTTGTTTGTGTTTTTTTTTAATTATCTGTGTCTTTCAATAAATTTTAAATTAAAAAAAAAGACATACACATAAATAAACTTATATACCTAATACATACAACCGAAGGTATTTAATTGTTATTTTATGTCTATTATAATTTATATACATAGACAAAAGTTGAAACTTATATCATAAAAAATACCATTAAATGTTTATACTTAAGTTACAATTCTTAACACATTTTTAATTTGACTTGTATTTTGTATTATGTGTTTATGACGTTCAAAAGTGCATTTTTGTGCCTATTTAATTTAATAAATGATGTTTGACATAATATATTTTTTATTTTAAACGTTGAACTTATTAAGCTAATCCATAGCCTAATCCATAACGGTAAGTAGGCACGAGTCAGTTAACTGGATTATCCCCATAAACTCATTTTAATTAAATATTAGGTACAAACTTACATAATTCCATAAAATCCCAAAACATAATTAAAACTACTCAAGTACCTAAAATTGACAAAAATATTGATAAGCTTATTAAAATACCTATGCAATATATATATATAAACTCAAGGAAAATATTGCAATTTTATTAACTGAAAAATACCTGCCGGGCATCGAAATGAGTGACATCGAAGAGAACGGAGGGACTAAGGGACCTATTGGGACCAATTCTCGCCAATAGGGGATCGGACAACTTTTTAGAAAGTGTTTCAAATTAACCATAACATATACATATATATATACCTATATATAGAGCTATTCAATAAAATGACTCTTTATTGAAACACACAAAGATAATTAATGACGAACACAAAGACGCACGGCTATGCGACATCCATATATGGTAGACATCCCTCCTGTACGAACAAAGCATTTTGGTGCCACGTTCATCCTACGAACAGCCAAGGAGTGGAACGCATTGCCAACGTCTGTGTTTTCTGACAACTACAACCTGGGGGTCTTCAAATCGAGAGTGAACAGGTATCTTCTAGGTAAGCGTGTTTCATCTTAGACCACATCGTCGCTTACCATCAGGTGAGATAGTGGTCAAACGCATGCCTATAACCAGTAAAAAAAAAAAAAAATTAGCAATGCAAGCAATTTAACACAAGTGTAACAATTGCCATTCTTATCGCTAAAAAAGAGATCTCTTCCAGACAACCGATGACCATTTAGATAAATCTCGGAGAGTGTGGACAGATGCGATAAGGCCGATAATATATATACACATGATACATGTTTAGTAATAATAACTAATTGTGCCATTTCATAACAATACCTATTCGAAAATAATATTATTTTAACAAAATGTTGGAAAGGAAAATTTACGTTTTAGTTCTTTATAAGTGCTAATTAATTTAAATTAGTCATGAGTCAGTCATGACCCATTATACAATTTTATTCTTAATATTTTATAATTACCTAAAAATGTTACCTAGAGCCATCTTTATAACATAAAAATTAAAAATGTATAAAACTACATACAAAACAAAAACTTAATACGATTTGTGTATAGGTACCTCATGCAGTTGAAAGCTCAGCGTAGCAGTGGTTGCGACACGCTAGCCTCAATTTTGCGGGCGTGAACCAATTACTAGAGTATAGTGTCGCCAACTTTCAGTAAAACGCCGTCATAAAGTGCGATATCCCGCTGCGAGAACGCTTTATTTTCCTATAAAAGCGTTTTATCCACGTATAAAAGCTTAAATCCGTGCGGAGCTTTCTCCCGGCGGCGAGTCGGCAAAAAGAGCATTAGCCTCGCTCGCGGCAACATGGCCGGGGCACGCCCCGCGCGCCGCCGCTGCCGCCCGTTGGCCGGGGCGGGCGCGCGCGCCGCCATTGGCCGGCGCCGCCTCCTGCCCTCGCCGGCGCGCCGCCCGCGCCCAGTCGCGCACCAGACCTCGCCCGGAGCACCGCGCCGATAACCGCGGCACACTCGGCGGACTCACGCGGACGCGCGCGATCTAACTCGCTACTCTAACAACCAAACAAACTATTTCTAACGTGACACAATATCATCAACATATATTTTTAGTGATTTTGGGAACTGTGTGTGCGCTTCGAAAGTTTATAGTTAAAGTTTTTGATTGACGGCAATTTTCGTATCTGATAAACTTCAAAACTCGCTTTACCGGCCTTTTCCGAAACTTGCAGCTATCGAGTTGCTCGAAAGACAGTGGTTCACAACGGAAGGAAATCGAAATCTGTCGTGCAGGTGGCGATGCGCGTACGAAAGAGACTTGAGCAGATTTTTGTAAAGTGTTCTGCGTTCGTTGGTGATTTCGAGGACAGTGCCGTCTTATGATGGCTCAGCAAAGGTGACGAGTGCGGGAGTACGGGAGCGTCGGGACCGGCGGCGAGCTGGGGGCGAGCGAGGTGCTGAGCGTGGGGCGGGGGTGGCGCGCCCCCGCGCTGGATGCGGTAGGGGGCGGCGGCGGCGCGGGCCCCGCCGGCGGCGCCGTGGCGATGACGGTGCAGCGCGAGGAGCGCGACGCGCGCGCACCGCGCACGCGGTTCATGATCACCGACATTCTGGACGCTCCGCCGAGGGACCTCAGCGCGCATCGGGACTCCGACTCCGACAGATCAGCCACCGACTCACCAGGTAACTACGGCATATCAGAGCTTACAATATCTAGTGTAAGGGTCATTCTACTTTTTAGTGCAGGTTTTTGCACTGCTAAAAAAGGGTTTTAAAAATTTTATCATTAGAGATAAATGAAGTAAATTAACTGTTTTTATGCTTAATTATATCCAGACAATTGAAATTAACTGCCAGCAGCGAATTTTGTACATATTTCTTTCTGAAAATGAAGGTTTTGCAGACCAAGGTAGAAAAATCAAACCACTTTGTTACCAATCTAAATATTTTTATTGAGCAGCTTCAGTCACTCATTACAAACAAACAATTAACAAAACGTATTTTAGGAACATAAATCTTTCTCTTCCATAACTATAATAAGAAATTATCATTAATTAAGTCTTATAAATCACATTAAATGACAACTATGTTACCGTTGTGCACTTTTGTTTACAAAGATTTGACATAAAATGTATATATGTAAAAATATCTTAACAACGTATTTAACATTGATATTAAAAAATATTATCTTGCATCTGATATATCTGTAATGTAGCTTATTATGCCAATTGTACAACTCAAATTGAAGAACCTATACTTAGAAATAAGAACATAATGGTAACACAGTTGTGCAACAGTAACAAAGTTGTTTCAATAGACAATTCTCTTCTCTACAAAAATAGCTAATCAGTCTCTTAGTTACCACAAAGGTTGAAGATAATAATTTAATCCTACTATTATATCCGTTTTACCAAAATCACAGCACTTATGCAGGTTGGATTACTTAAAAAAATTAATTAATAATTGCAGTCATTGTTCAAACACTTCCAGAGGATTAGGGATTTCGTAGTATTCGCGTTTCCTTTTAAAAATCTTTTTCAGTGCAGAAACCACTTCAACAATGTTATCATAAGGTTCAGAACTAGTGTCTGTTTCGACCGCTTTAAAAAGTTTTCCAGTATCATTTACACCTCTGTAAAACATAAATTGTATGTATCCATCTTCGTCAACCTCACTCAATGCTGAAGCCAAGTATGTATAAATTTGTTTTCTACCTTGTATTTTCAATAACACATAAGTTCCGGGAAAGATTTTACTGGGATGCAGATTTTCTTTCTGAAGTAGTTCGTCACTTTGTTTTGAAGTACTGGGTACATTGTGGTTATTATTGTTGGAAATGTCTCTAAACGCAGAAAGAGGTATGTCGTCACTGCTGTCGGTGTCCGAGGAGTAAATTTGATGAAACAACGATTGGCGTGGTTTTTTTATGATATCAACAGTCAGCTCATCAAGTGGAGATTCGATTGCAGTTGGTTGTACATCCTGAATCACCAAATCATTGACTGGAGCATATTCTTTTGGTTGCAGACTAGAACATATTCCACCACTACAGTAACAGCTAAAATCACGGTACATAAGTTTGCAAGAATTTTCAGAGAAAGTTTGGTGAACTTTCATGGTCCCAACTAAAGGTGGCACAAAATCTGCGAGAGTCGGGTATCGGACAATTTTCAGGAATATTTGGTGCATTTTGTCCTGTTGGTGGAGTGTTCACACGAAGTACATCAGGTTGAGGGGTCAATTCCGGAGTGTTTCTTGTAATAGATTGCAGGGCATGATTGCAGGGCATGAATGCAGGGCATGAATGCAGGGCATGAATGCAGGCTCTTCTTTTGCTGTTAGCGACCCGCCATTTTCTTTTGGCTTGGCGATGCTCACGTGATGTTAAGTCTTTGACGAGGCTTTTTGTTTTGTGGTACCTGTCTAGAGCCTTTTTTCTTGCTTTCTCATCTTTAACAGGGTCTAATTTTCGCTTGTTTCGGTACCGACGTTGTTTTTCGGCTGGTGTTAGCGGCATGCTCTTCTGTAAAAGATAAAAACATGGCATTACAGTACTAATTTTACCGTCAGTAATTAAAGTAAGTCAGCAAACAAATGTGAAATTGTTAAAATATAAATCTGTGGGTCGATACGAACAAATCAACTTAAATAAAATTAGAAAGAGTCAGTGACAGAGTATACTTACAACTGCGTTACCACAGCGGAGTAACAAAGTGGGCCGGTAACACAGTTGTAAAATAACATGATGCTACCTGATATTTACGAAATGACCATATAATTTGCAAATCCAACAATAGAATACAATTCAGTGACATAAATGCCACGTATCGATAGTTAAAATATAACGTAAAAGTTCTGAAACTTACCTTTTCGCCGGGTAACAAAGTGCATACCAAATAAACACACGCGTCTTGATTCACAACATGGCGGCGACTGAGTGGCGGCACGCGGCTTACTGCCATTCCCCTCCACCCCGCTCTTGTAATGCCCAACCTACCCAATCGAGCCGACCAGTGACGGTAAAGTGACATCTAACGATTTTTTGAGAAAATACCAGTAACATAGTAGTACCGTATTGCGCTTCTTCCTTAGGGACAAAACTAAAATAATTATTTTGAAAAAAAATAAAGCTTTTAAAAATATATGAGGCCTACATAAAAAACGCAAACATATTAAATAAACTTAATAAATTTTTGAAGCATAAGACTACACTGTAAGAAGAATACTTTTTTTGGTTAAGTTAGTCCGCGTATTGGGTCGGGGACACTTTGCAATACTATGGAAAACAACTATGTTACCATAAAATTCCACTATGTTACCCTTAATTATGTTAAAATAGGCAAAATATTCAAATATAAATGTTAACAGAAGTTAAGGAAATATTACGGAAAATTCATGTGTTGCGCAATTTTTTTTTATTTCATTAAGAAAATGGCAGATCGACATTTTTTTGTCTGGGGGACACAAAAACCTGCACTAAAAAGTAGAATGACCCGTAACCTCTATATTTCCGTTTTCAAATATATTTAAAGTACAATGAACCAGTTGTGGATACTATTTGAAATATCACATTAATCTAAACATATCGCGTAGAGCGGTAGCACTATACCTAACAATTATTTCATTTTTAATTGTTTGAGCTAGGTACAATACCTCTTTTCCATTTTATAGATATCTAAGCTTAAAATGTCTTTAAAACATAACACACAAATTAAACAATACATTAACAATATCTCAAAGGACAAAACCAAACTCGACAGCTGACATTCGTAGCATATCTTCAATTACCGTAGCGCCTAAGAAAAGACTTCAACGAGATCGCACCAAAATCGTAGACATGCATTAATTGGGTTACAATATGCCAAATATGTTATTTTTTTCTTGTAATATGAAATGAAGTGCGAACTGTTTGAGCATTTGCTTTTTGTATTGGTACAATTGGATTTTAAAAGATAATTCGCTACACTTCATTCTCTGGGAATCATGACAGTGGAGTCAGTAGAGTAAACAATCACGCAACCTTTGTATGTGGGAACCATTTAAAAGTTTAAAGTAGTTACTTTAATGAGATTTGTATTGAAGTATCTGTTCTTTGTTATTGAAAATTAAAGTTTTAAACAATAAATAATAAACTAATAGTTATTTGACTATAAGTACCTAATATAAATGTAACGCGCGTAAACGCATCCCAATGCAATGTCTTTATTGATATATCATCTTTTGAAATGAAATAAGTTTATTGTGGCAAAAACATGAACAAATTCTTAACTAAACATTAATGACTTAGTAGGTTAAACTAGGTATTGCCACAAAACGGCCCTACTCAGCATAATGCCGGCTGAAGCAACCAGCGCTGATCTTTTTAGTTCATTTCTTTATAAATATGTTATTTAGATTATCAATTAATATACGTACCTACATATACGAGTACCTATCTATTTATAATCATCATCATCAGCCCATCACGTTCCCACTGCTGGGACTCGGGCCTTCCCTCGTAGAGAGAGTATGGGCTATAATCCACCACGCTGGCCAATGCGGGTTGGTGTATGTCACATGTCCTTGAATTTTTGTGATAAATTCTTGGACATGCCGGTTTCCTCACGATGTTTTCCTTCACCGTTTTTAGAGAGAGTATTAAATCCGCACATAACTTAAGAAAGTCAGAGGTGCGGGGCCAGTGGGATTCGAACTCTATTTATAATAATGTAAGCAAAACGTTGATTTAACAAAGTCTTTGGTTGACCTTGGTTTCTGATTTTTTGTGGTTTCATAACAAACTCCGACACAAATATAAACTTAATAAATAATGTTTTGGGTTTATTCGTAAAAATAGTTTTCCATATTCTTATAAACTTTAATATAATTTGAAAATGTATTATATAAAATTGTTCAATTTAAAAAATATATTAAATTACGATGTTTTAATTTCATACAATCCCGACCATCTAATAATATTAAAAATGTGAAAATATGTTTATGCATACCTATGTGGGTGTGTTTGTTTGTTGCCACTGAGCTCCACAACGACTAAATAGATTTTGATGAAATTTGATATAGAACCAACAGTTGATGGAACAATTATAAACCGAAATCTACGCGGGCAGAGTCGCGAGTATCGGCTAGTATAAAATAAAAATGAAATATTAACTCCTGACATTTAAATGGTTGTATCTTTTAAAATTGATTAGATTTATATTGTTTTTTTTTTGGTTTCAATCGCTATTTTAGGTTAATAAAACAAAAACTCTATTGCACCTAATAAATTCATGCCATTTTATCAGCTTATTTGAAAAATACTGCATAATATTGTCCCAAATCGTGATCAAAACTGTTCCTAAAATGTTTTGGTGTAAGGTTGAAATTACTTAAAATTATATTCTGGATATATTTTTCGACCTTGTTGAGGTCAGGCCCAGGTGCGGTTGAGAATGCAACTTGATACCAACAGTGATTTTGTCACAAGTCACAACTGTTCCCTTTCGATGCAGCCGACCGGCACAAAGTCTGTATGACACGCACGACTTTAAGAACGATTTTGATTTCCTTTTTACGAACGTTTTATGTGTTTCTAATTCATAAAGCTGTCGTGTTATCTACCTAATTCGTTTTTAACAGTGTGTTATATAAAATAATGACTCAGATCTTTTTTACGTCTTTGATTTCGCACCACAAAAACAAACAATAAATTAAATTTCGTAAAAAACTGTACTTACTAAGTGTTTGTAACGGAAGCGGCGCATTAACTTTTTGTTCTTAATTCAAGTTACGAAATTAATTATAATAACTGTTAGTCGTTTCCATTATTATTACGGTCGAATAAGGTTTTGTTGAAACAAGGCACCATTCAAAGGTGCACTTTGATTTGTTTCGGATAATGGAACTGCATACGTTTATTCTAATTTGTTTTATCTTAAGTCCTTTGCCGTATAATCTCAACTCATTATAATTTCATATTTATTTGACCATGTAATGAATTAATTAATGTTCTTTTAGACAAATACAAGCCGTCTTATATGCATATAATTAGTAACCGCAATTAGCATTATTAAAATGTATTATAATTAAGAACATAAAAATATAAACCTAATCTATCGTCGCTAGCTTATAATATACGCTTCGCTTTTGCCTTATTTATTATAAATAATTTACAATAATGCGATAAGATTTGACCCAACGACATAACAGTCCTAATAAACAACAATTTTAAAATGAATTCAATAAAAATACTAATTAAACTCAGTTTGTAAAGTTAAATAATGTTCGACTTTGGATCGCATTATCCCCTCGACGATTTAATAGACAAGCCGATAAACCTGACGCGTTAAATAAATTAAATAATAAAACGTATAATGGGCTGCGATAAATACAACCCGTTTCCACTCCGACTCGAGATAAGTAAGCCCTTATAAAACGGTCCAAATTAATCCTCCCTGAAAGGACTCAACAGTACACGGGGAATAAAAAAATCTGACGTCATAATCAGCTTTTGTCAAATGTCAACTACGTTTGGAATTTTAAAATAGCTCACCAAAATCCAAATCCGTAATCGTAGGTACAGCCACCATCAGAAGTCCATGGTTAACTTGGGGATAAAAACTGATAAACATCCTTCCATTCAAATAATGACTGGAAGATATCGCTATTAGCGATAAGGCCATACGTAGTGCACACATGTAAATTTTACATAATATATCATATTTTTATGAAGTACCTAGTCAATCATTCACCTTAGTATGTACCTATTCAAGGTTTATTCAGATATAAATATTATTTAATCATCTTTGAAAGACAATGTTTAATCGTAACAACATTCTGAAGGCGACTGTATACCAATCGTCACGTAACATCATGGAAAATATGGATATATTAATAAAATACAGCGCCGTCCAATAATATCCAATTTTATGGACAAAAATTAAAGACACTGAGCTGTTATTATATCTTACGTTCTAGGTATACGTCATCTCGAAGTTACCTTCCAATTACTGTATTTAACATCCACCGTCGGCAATTAAACGTTTCATGCAACTGTAAATACAAAACCTCTTGCCGCGTAATTCGAAAAAACCCACTTATACTAAGAATGTGAAAAAATTACGACGCTTATTGTAATTAGTGGCCATACAAGTCGAGACAATATAACTAATTTGTTATATGTATATTGTATACCTACCTAGTTAGCCATAACAGTTCAAGCGACTACTAACGTAAGAGAAATCGTAATTTTATGGAACTGAGACCAACAAGTCGTTTGCCTAAGTTTTTGGTAAGCGCCACTCCTGTCCGTAACAATTATTATTGCAGTGCAACTCGGAACTTTTAATACCACAAAAAGCACTGCGTAGCACTGCATTTTGCTTATCACCCTGAGACATCAGATATTAAGTCTCATATGCCCAGTAATTTCGCTGGCTACAATGATTACAATTATTACTATTAGGTTTTTTTTTTCAAATTTTAAGATTTGGTAGTCGCAATATTTATATAAAAGCAGCAAATTAAATTAATTTTAACATAAAATAAAGTGCCGTGTAATACTTTAATTGAAATAATCGAATGCAATCAGAATAAATCGTGTTTTCCTTGAATTACTAATTTCTTATCTGAACTGAATAAGCATCTCGATTAGTAGATCGTAAAGATCAATTTATTGTCAGTTATCAAGTGAAATCAATAATATTTAATTGGCAGGAGGTTTCTTTTTTTATTTGTTTGTTCTATCGTTAATCGATTCTCTCGATTTAAATTAATGAGATATGTTTTAAAACTATATTTTCTATGTTGCCAGTTGTATGTCCTAGATTAAGTAATACGTTTTGGAAAAATTACTTTTTCTTTTTGTTGTATTTACAATAAATAATATAGAAAAAGATAAATGATATGATATGATGATGATGAATATTTCTCTACTCTTCGTTCGTTCGTCTTCTTTAATTTTATATTATGACCTATTATAAATCTTTTACATTTAAAGTATTCTGTAAACCAGCCTATGAAAAAGTCATAGTATAATTGTCATAATATATTACATAGGTATTAGGCAATATTATTTATTTGAAAAGTAAAGAAAGAAAGAAAAACCATTTATACGGCAAAAAACGACAAACAAAAAATAAAACTTAAATAATAAATATGTGCCGAATGGGCTCAGCTCAGCATAAAATGCCGAAAGTTTGAGACACAACTCGGCGCTGATTTTCAGCTGATACAATTTGTTGATATTTTAAATATTTTGTAACTGACTATACTTCACGCGATGCCATCGTGTGTCTCGTTACTGGAAACGTCAAATGCAACCTCAAATGCTTACCATCGCTCTACTAAGCTGCTTAGCATGCCAGGGGATCGTTCTTACCAAACAAAACTAAACTTTATTACTTGAAGATGAAAACTGAAAATTGAAAGGTAAAGAATGAGGTCCGTGACTTTTGGCATCTCGATAAGGTACGGAGGTGACGATTCTTTCATCGAGTCGATAACATCGGGAGTTTTTATTGTGACAATAAATAGATTACCATTGATATAAATAGGGGCAGTTTTTATAATACGGCTCCCATTCGCGGCTTTGTGTCACTGTTGACAGGCGATGCGAGCTGTGAAATTGAGTCTCATTTCAAATATAAAAGTCTCAAGATGATTAAAGTGCTCGTTTTTTCATTGGGGATTAGTTTTTGATTGTTTGGCTGTAGCAGAAGGTAAACTGATCGAACTGGCTTATCAAAATTGTTGGATCTTATTTGGAGTTTAATCAAAATAATTTACTTAGGTACTGCACTATGTAGGTTGAAAATCATGAAATGAAACTAGCTGCACCCCGCTGTTTCACCCGCGGTTTCCCGGGATAAAAAGTAGCCTAAGTAGTATTCCAAGTTCTAAAGTACCTATATACCAAAGTTAATCAAAATCGGGTCGGTAGTTTTTGCGTGAAAGAGTAACAAATATCCATCCATACATACAAACTTTCGCGATTATAATATTAGTAAGGATTTAAAAATAATCCTAAAAATCGATTAGTATATGATACAGATGTGAAGAATCAGTAGCCTGTGGGTACTTGTTTTGTTTTATTTGAGCATTCAAAGTTCAAGTTCAAAAGTTCTTTATTCAATTTTGGCATTACAGACTCACCATCAATTATTACAATGACTCTACCGGAAAAAGAACCACTACTCAGAAGATACGGCCAGACTCTTAGGGGCATTTTTTTAGAACTTTTGCTTCTTTATTTTATGTTTGTTTGTTATAATATTATGTTTCTTATGCGCCAGTTGGCTACTTGGCAAAAGCAGAATGTTACATGCAATTTTGTCTTCTCTGTAATTACTAACGGTGTAGTATGTACCGAGATACAAGTTTATACTTAGTTTGGGAACGGCGACCTCCATCTCCACGGTGTAGGTCTGGGCTGGTCTGCCTCAGCTTTATAAATTAATTAAAATGTATGTTCCGTGCTTGCACCTTAAAAAAAATAAAAAAGTATGCTTTTAGATACCTAGGTGTAGTTATGTATATTGTTTCATTTGAGCATTCAATATTTAGATAAGAACATCCGTCCCATAAATGCACCTAAATTACTTGTACTAAATACCTTAACCTCACTATAAAATACCGTAATCGATTTATAGCTCCCCATTTAAAAACAGTTTTCTTACGCCCCTCATAAGCTTATTATTGTCGATATTGCGTACTTTGCCGTGTTTCTTCAGCGGACGGAATCGTACCGTGTGTGAATAGAGCGTGTAATAGCCTCTCAGCGTGCACGTCTGACGGCGCGTACAAAAATATCGGAAAATGCATAATTTTTCATTCCATTTCACGTCGACAGGTCCGACCACTTTGTATCTTTGATGTATATTTACCTCTTTCTGGAATGCGGCTTCCCGCTGCTATTCCCGGTTCATTTCCCTGTTATAAAAACGTTTCGTGTCAAAATTGGACGAGTTTTTTTCTGAAAGAGATAACTTAAACTCATAGCCCCTGACACTTCAACTTCTTGAAACCACCTCGAAGAAAATGTACTAACACAAACTGAGCCTGTAAATCAGTACCCTCTTTTAAATACACTTTTATTTTTGTAAATTTAAATTTATTCGCTTTACATCAGGCGAGATACTCGTAGTAACCAAACATAGATCTACAAAGAGTAAAAAAAATATTTCTCTCATTAACAACTTTTACAAATTCTCTATTTAAAAATTTTAGGATATTAATTTAGCATAAACAGTAAATTAACAAATTTTTACCAGTATGTTTACAAATTATTATTAGCATGTAGTAGGTATATCATCATCATCATCAGCTGCTTAGGTATTTAATTCAGTCAGTGAAGTCGACGATCGTCATTTCGCATGCCTTGCCTCTGCTCTTATAAAAAGGCTGCACGGTTTTCTAAAGACGTCAAGGTAACTTTAGCTTGTTTCTGTAAAATGCATTATGTTACAGAGTTTACTAACAAATGGCTTCCTCATCGGACATTTAACCCGCCGATGTTCAAACAAAGTGGAATTAACATCCAAATTGCCTTTACAAATGCGCAGATGCATCAAAGCCTGTTAAATGGTTAATTAATTTCGCATTTCCAAATACTAATTAGTACCTACCGTGGTAAAATCACTGCTTTGTGTCTGACGCAAGCGTCGGAAGCTTTTCACACGTTTCCGCCTTATTATAATGTAATAAGGTTTAATTTGAGATTAAAACATGATGCATGGTTATTGAGAACGTAATCGATAATTACGGCTTATCACTGAAGATCGTCTGTATGTTCAACAATTGTTATGCAATTGCAGTCATTGTTTGACGGATGATTACTGAGTCTCCAACGTGAAATACCCGTTAGACATATCGAGATAAAATTGATAAGTAATTTTAGGGGCTGGTTTTGAATTTTACGTCATGACTATACTTTAACCATTTGATTAATAGTTATTTATGCAATAAAGAAACATAATAAAGGAAATAATTATGCTGTTTGAGGCTTTTACCTCTTTTGTCCTATTTGTTCTTACAAGGGATACTATCAGGATTGAATAAAACCATTTAGTATCTTGCTCTAATTGTTCTGTATTTCGAACCTACCAAAATCAAAATTTGGCGCCAGACACATCGATTTACGGCGACAAGCGAATGCGTGTTTTAGCGATGGCCAGCGCCATCTAGTTCTAATCTTTAAAACTAAACATCATTTAGACATTCCGCCCACCAAGGACATTTAGTAACGAAATAAATGTACTTAGTACCGCCCACCATGGCTTGATTAAAACGATCTATTCTTGGTGGACAGAACTTACAATTTGCTTAAGTACTTATTTTTAAACTATTTTAAATTAAAATTTAGATTTCTATAAGATTTACAAAAATGATCTTCTAACTTTAACTTCTACAGACTACATTTATATGCTACTCATTAACCGGTAAGATGCACAGTTTAGACGTGGGTCTTTTCAAGGTAGACGCTTTAGTACGAAGTGTGACCACACGGGTAATATTATCTGTACCGGGGTGTTTTTCCACGACTCTACCCATCAACCAACGACTTGGCGGCAAGTCGTCCTCTTTTATTAGAACTAAGTCCCCAATATTTGGCTCCGGTACTCGTGAGTTCCACTTATATCGGTTCATTAGATTCGATAAGTATTCAAGAGACCACCGACGCCAAAAGTCCTGCAACATCTTTTGAATGAGTTGCCACCTGGTCAAAGTACTTATGCCTGATTCCATATAATTTTCGATCTCTGGTACCGCTAGCAGCGGTCCTCCAACTAAAAAATGACCTGGTGTCAATGGAAGTGGCTCATTTGGATTAGAATAATCCACCGTGATCGGACGTGAATTTAAACAAGCTTCCACCTGGCTGAGAAGTGTGCTCATCTCCTCGTATGTAAGAGTTGATTCTCCAATCACGCGTTTCAAGTGGAATTTTGTGGATTTCACCCCTGCTTCCCACAAGCCGCCGTGATTAGGAGCATGCGGGGGAATGAAATGCCACTCAGTTCCCTGCGTTGCTAAATGTTCAGCCACATCTTGCTGAATAGTGTTAAGCTGCTCTAGTTCCTTAGAAGCACCTACAAACGTGGTTCCATTGTCACTCCACATTTGAGTGCAATGGCCACGTCTGGAAACAAAACGCCTGAATGCTGCTAAGAAGGCCTGAGTACTCATATCACTTACGACCTCCAAATGAATGGCTTTAGTAGCCATGCAAATAAAGAGACATATGTAGCCCTTATGCGATAGATTGCCTCGACCTTTGGTTGTCCTGATCTTTATTGGGCCTGCATAGTCTACACCACTATGCAGGAATGGTCTGGCGGGTGTGCACCTTACCGATGGAAGAGATCCCATAAACTGGTTTTGAACCCTTGCCCCCTGTCTAACACATACGACACATCGATGAATATGCTGTTTTACAAGGTTTCTTACACCAACAATCCAATATGTGTTTCTGAGGTAATTTACCGTCAGTTGGGTTCCTCCATGAAGGGTAGCTTGATGCGCATTTGCTACAACCAATTTTGTGAAATGCGAAGAGTGCGGTAGTAATATGGGATGTTTTGTTTCTTCAGCCAATTCAGACTTTTGCAGTCTACCGCTAACTCTCATAATTCCAGTCTCATCTAGATATGGACACAATGATCTTAACTTGCTACTTTTAGCTAGCACACGACTTTTGTCCTTTAATTGGGCGTAATCTTCAGCAAATTCTTGTCTTTGCGCCTTTTTAATGCAACAGATCCGGGCTTCATCTATTTCAGTCTTCTTCAAATATGTCGTTCTACTACTGTCCCGTTTATAAAACCGTCGACAGTAAGCTATTACTCGCAACAGTCTCTGCAGAGAAGAAAACCGCGTAAACACCGTGTCCTCAGGCATGGTGCTAACATGAGCTTTAACGGCTTCTTCTAAATGGACTTTCAATTCCATTGGCCTCGTATACGAGATAACTTGCTCTCTCAGAAATTGTGGACCATGAAACCACAGCTCATTTGCCGCCAGTGAACCTGGTTGTACTCCTCGTGATGCGCAATCCGCAGGATTTTGCTTGGACATCACGTGGTGCCATTGGGAAGAATCCAGGTTTGTCAGGATTTCTGAAACCCTATTGGCTACAAAAGTTTTCCATCTACTTGGATGACTATTAAGCCAAGCAAGAACTACGGTCGAGTCAGTCCAAGCCTTTATGTTTCCCTTGTCGATCTTGAAAACTTCTGCTACCTCTCTCAACAGTCGCGATAAAAGCACCGCCCCACACAGTTCTAGCCGAGGGATGCTGACCTGCTTAATTGGAGCAACCCTAGTTTTTGCTGCCAGCAGAGAGACCTGTCTGTGACCAGTGTGGTCGACTACCCTTAAGTATACCACTGCTGCATATGCTAGTTTTGAGGCGTCGGAAAATCCGTGCAACTCCGTGCTGGTGTCAATTGTGCCTACCCATCGTGGGACTCGAACTGCTGTAAGTTGGGTCAACTCGTTACGGTAAGTATACCATTCATCTTTCAATTCTGCTGATACTGGTTCATCCCAAGTTATGCCTGCAAGCCATAACTTTTGAATGAACATTTTCGCTAATATTATTGCAGGTGCGAGCCATGAAAGAGGATCATACAGCCTTGCTATGACTGATATTATTGTTCTTTTGGTTTCAGGTCCAGCCGTCGTCGTCGGGAGTTTCACCGTGTATTGGAAGCAATCTTCACTACGGTCCCAGGTAATACCTAATATCTTTGTTGTATTTTCTGCTTTTATTTCTATTCCCGCTTTGTCCTTAAAATTCTCCTTTTCCTTTAGTATTTGTTTATCTTTGTCCTGTGTGTTGTCCTTTTTGTTCTTGATTTCCTTTGCTTTGTCCTCTCCTTGCTTAATATATTCCTGTATCTGCTTGTCCTCTTTTTTCGTGCTTTCGCTTTGCTTATTGCTTATGTTATTACGCTTTGCTTCATTTAGGTTTATTTCCGCTAACAGCTCTTTACTATTGCTATTCCATTTTTGTAGCTTGAAACATGCTCTAGATAATAATTCCGTCATTTGCTTGTAAACCTCTACTCCTTCCTTGACGTCAACGCAACCTGTCATTAGGTCGTCCATATAAAAGGAATTCACAACCCTTGCAGAAGCCAGTGGATAATCTTGGCCTTCGTCGTAGCTGACCTGATTCAACGCTCTAACCGCCTGGTATGGAGCACTGGTGGTTCCGAAGGTCACCGTCAACAGTTCATAGTCTTGCATTTCATTTTCAGGGGTTTCGCGCCATAATATGCGTTGAAACACGGCGTCTTCTTCAGCAATCCTGATCTGTCGGTACATTTTTATTATGTCCGCTATCAACACAATCGGATGTACTCTCCATCGCAGAATCAAATGACGTAAATCTGCCTGTAGTTTAGGTCCGATCATAAGTTCATCATTCAACGACACTCCTAATTTGTTTTTGCTGGACGCATTGAAAACGACGCGAACTTTTGTTGTACTCTTGTCGTTCCTTACTACAGCGTGATGGGGTAAGTAGACTGCTTGTTCTCTTTTCTTGTCATTTTTGTCCACAGATCGCATATGCCCTAAGAGTAAGTACTCATTCATGACATCTTTATAACTCCCTTTGAGATCTGAATCCTTTGATAGTTTTCTTTCCAGCGCTTTGAATCTCGCTTCAGCTATTTGCCGTGAACTGCCTCCCAAGTAACGCGGCTGGTCGTTCCGAAACGGTAGTTTAACGACATACCGGCCTTCCTTTGTCCTTTTAGTTGTACTATTGAATAGTTCTTCACATTTTTGTTCTTCCTCATTCCATTCTATTTTAGTATTTCTCGGTTGATCTTCCAGTTCCCAAAACTTTTTCAGTATATCATCTTCGCTGATCTGTGCATGCATCGCTGTGATGTTTTGCTCGTCCCCCGAAATTGAAACTTTGTCATTCATCACAGTACCTGAGAGTATCCACCCTAAACTTGTGTTTTGTGCTATAAGTGTTCCCGTGGGACACCGTTTCAGACCGTCCTTCAAAATGTGGCAAAGCACATTAGCTCCTAAAAGTAAATCCACCTTGTTAGGAGTGTTGAACTGTGGATCGGCTAGGCACAAGTCCTTTAGATCTACCCAATCAATCGATTCTACCTTTTGGTCCGGCAGATACGATGTTATATTCTTTAGCACATAAGCTGTGATCTTCAGGTTGAACTCTTTATCAATTCTTGACTTGAGATTGATAGTTACCAAATACTTCGACGTTAACCCTTTGTCTCCTCCCAAACCAGTTATTCTTCCTCTAACAGGATTCTTTTTGAGGCGTAGAAGTTGCACTGCGGCCTCTGTTATGAAACAAGCCTGTGAGCCCTGATCTAATAAAGCTCTGACTATCTGATTCCTCCCCGATCCTGACTCGGCATCTACTAACGCAGTAGCTAGTAGCACCTGTCCTCGTCCCATAACCCTTTTAGTTGACAAACACGAAACTATTTGCGAAGTACTAGCTGATGAGCTAGCACCCTCAACAGGTTCAGCATCAGGTTTGTGCTCCGCGTGAAGCAGAGTATGGTGGCGTTTTTTACAAATCCTGCAGGAGGTCGGCTTATTACAGTTGTACACGATATGATTGCTGCCCAAACAATTAAAGCAGATGGAATTTTTGGCCACAAATTCACGCCTCTGATCAGTGTCTTGCTTTGCGAACTTTTTGCAGAAACATAGTTTGTGATTTTCGGCACAAAATTCACAGGTCATGCCAGACACATTTGTGGCCACTAAAACCTTTGGCCTAGTATGAGGACCACTGTGATGCGATGGAGGTCTTTTGGAATCGACAAACTCTAGCGCTCGAAAGCGACTTTCGAGGAAACATTGAAGTTGATTCATAGTTGGCAACTCATTTGTGTCAGAAATGTGCAGTTCCCACTGCTTGCGCGTTTCCGGATCTAGTTTAGTCATGACAATATAGATAATCATTATATCCCACGTGCTCACGTCAATTTCCATATTTTTTAAAGCGTTTATACAGTCCATGGTGGTGTCTACTAGTTCTTTCAACCCTGATGCGGACTCTACGTTCAGACGTCGCTGACCGAATAACCGTTTTAAAATGCAATCAACCAAGTACTTCTTATTATTATACCGTTTCACTAATAGTGACCAGCATTGACTGTAATTTGCGTCAGTAATTGGGGTATGCCGAATAAGTTGTGCTGCCTCACCAGTTAAATGAGTCTTTAAATAATGCAACTTTTGTACGTTTCCTAAAGTGTCATTGTTATGAACTAGTGATACAAACAAATCATGAAATGTTGTCCATTCCGAATATTGACCACTAAAGTTTGGTATGGAAATTTTCGGCAATCGTACTAGCAGACTTGAGCCTGACTTATCACTTTCATTATTAATAACTTTTGGTTCGGATGACATAAATTTCTTTAGTGATTCTTTCAAAAGCGCTTTATAAACAAAGTAATTGTCCTCAGTGACATCCTGAACCTCTCTACTAACATATTTTGATTTCTCTATTTCTTCCGGTTTCAACGTTTCGTACAACTTTGCATTGTTAGTTCTAAACAATTCCCAATCTCGTTCTAAATTTTCTAATCTACATTCTACATATTCTTTATTAATTCTCTCTTTCGGACTTTTCTTAAAATTAGCTAATGCCTTTTTAATACTATTTTGCAAGTCTATTTGTACATTAATAAGACCTTCCATTTTGGTTGCACTAAAACACCTTGTATATAAAATATAGATTAAAACCAAAACACCTTGTATATAAAATATAGATTAAAACTAAAAACAACTTGAATATAAAATATAGATTAAAACTAAAACAATAAATAAAACCCTTTGTAATCTATACTAACTTGCAAAATATCGGATTCTACTTTAAACTTACAAGTGTTTCGAACAACTTGATATTATATCGAAATTATTCTAAGTCCTGAGAAATTACCAAAACGCTAAAATTTTACAAGTGTTTGAAACTTAAATAACTTGGTAAATTTTTGGGCATAGATCTCCCGTTCCCTCGTTTTTTACCAAATTATTCTAAGTCTACTGCATGCAAATATACTAAGTAAATATTACAAGTCTCAAATTAAAGCAAATTATTCTATCTTAAATTATGATCACTAGAATTTACTAAGTTCTCGAAACTCACGAAATAAAGTTCAATTTTGCTTGAAATTTTTAAAGTCAATGTTTGAAAGTGTACTCACGAATTGTATCGCACTTGCCCTTTGTTACTCCAAGTGTGTCCTGGGTTTGTCCTCGCTTCACCTCAGCGCCGCTAGCCGTTGTCCAGTTTGCCAACCGACTTGACACAGCTCCAGCCGGTCCCACAGCTTTGCCAACCAGCTTGATGCGCCGCGATGCGTACCTTCTTCAATAGCTTCTTCTGCCTCAGCGTGCCCCTTCCAATGGTAGACGAATCTTCTAATTCGCCCACAGTAGGATACACAATACTCGGTTTGTTGCAGCGATCCACTGCGAGTACGTGTTGATCTCGGCTACTTGCTGTCCGTCCTTCGGTTCGGTAAGGACCAATGTTTGAGGCTTTTACCTCTTTTGTCCTATTTGTTCTTACAAGGGATACTATCAGGATTGAATAAAACCATTTAGTATCTTGCTCTAATTGTTCTGTATTTCGAACCTACCAAAATCAAAATTTGGCGCCAGACACATCGATTTACGGCGACAAGCGAATGCGTGTTTTAGCGATGGCCAGCGCCATCTAGTTCTAATCTTTAAAACTAAACATCATTTAGACAATGCTTCAGCTATTTTTTGTTGGTTTTAATAAACTAATCATAATAATAACGAAACACCGAAGTGATACACTAAAATTTTAAAAACGCTCGACACAACAAGCCAATAAAAAGTTAAAAACGGCTAAACTGATTTTGACAAAACATGTCTAAGATACACCGCTAAAAAAAAATTTTCTAATTAAAAAAACCGCCAGACACATACAGACACACATAGCGGTCAAACTTATATCATCCCTCCTTTTTGAAAACACTTTCTTTTTGTTTCTAAGCAATAACGCCATGCTTGGCTATAGTTTAAAAAACTTTTTAAAAATGCAAAATATTTCGCCGCAGCCGAGGTTTACTCGGGTCCTTCTCCTTCAGTACAGGGAACGCTATAAATAAAGCAACTGAGCTACCACATCAGGTACCTCGGTGGTCGAAATACTTGCACACCTTTTCTTTACCTTCTTAGGGTGACGGGCGCAACATCTATTAAAAGTATTTCACATATTTATCAAGTTCTAACTGCCTAATCTGCCGAGCAACGGTAAAATATTTTGCATTGCCTAAAAAGTTGCTCATTTAAATCAATAATGAAAGAAACGCTTACCGTATCTTGTTTATTACCTAACTCTTAATAGAGTTGACGCTTGTCATCATACATTATCGTATCTATCCATTTCATAAACAGTATTGAATCATATTCTCTCACAATGTTTTGACTTTCAAAAAACAACATTATGAAACGACATCCGACGCAGCTATGACAGGGGCATTGCAAAATGATTCGCGATAGACAACCGTTAGCAGCGCTTACGATCGAAGGCTCGGTGCTTGTTACCGCTGGTTATGCTATATAGGCGTGACATAACGAGTGCTAAACAGTGAGGTAGTGCATGGGTTCTCAAACTATGGTTCATGAACCCCACAGAGCTTCTCAACATGGCTTACATTTGGTATGACTGGCGCATTGTAAAATGATTCGCGTCCAACTACCGTAAGCAGCGCTTACGATCGAAGGCTCGGTGCTCCGTAATGTATAGGTTCTGGAACTGTGGTTCATAGACCCCACAAAGCTTCTCAAAACGGCCTACATTTGGTACGAAAGGCACATTGTAAAATGATTCGCGACCGACGACTATTAGCAGCGCTTACGGTTGAAGGCTCGGTGCTTGTTACCGGTGGTTATGCTATATAAGCGTGACATAACTAGAGCTTAACAGTGATGTAGTGCATAGGCTCTCAAACTGTGGTTCAGGGCCCCTGCTGAAGCGGAACTCAAGATGGTCCACCTATGTTATCTTCAACTTTCTTCATAATTATTTGCACTACGGTTATTACTAACGCCTACGATAAAAAATGCAAGTAATTCCAGAGAAATGCAGAGGGATTGCACACTGGCTATAAAACTTAAAAAATAATCTTCCTGAAAAATATTTGACAGCGAACTAAGAATGAAGAAGGTGTTGCACTGAGTTACAGGAAACCCTAGCCCGAAGCATGAAAAAATATGAGCACTGAATTAAGTAGTGAACTAGTTTTCTCAAACTGTGCGGTATGTGTACCATGCAGGTAAGTACCTATAAAACAATTCCAAATCTACTTAACATGTTTTGTACTTAATTTATGAGTAATAAACCCAGCCCTATACCATTATTTGATATGTATCGTAGAGAGAGGTTTATATCGTATGCGAGGAAAGTAGTTTGAGAGCCCCTGAGCAAGCATTGTGCGCCTGCGCAGCTCACACACCTGCGCGCCGGTCTGCCATTGTGCATCTATTCATTAAGCATGAGATCACGTGAGTGAGCGCTAGCGTTGAGCGGCGCTCCCGATTGACAGCCAGTTTGATTAGATTGCAATCGCATTTTCTTTTGCTTGTTGTTGTTTTATTGCATTAAATTATTATTTTATGATTTTACCGATAAATTCTGTATACCTACCACGATTCAAGAATTTGTTTGTACATAGATACCTATATAAAAAAAATCTAAAATATCATACTCTCGGATTGTCCAGTGATCAGTTTTTCCTCAGATGAATATGTTATTCAATACAAACACTCAAACATGCCAAATAAATTGATGTATAGTAAAATTTATAAATTAAAACAAAAATCCAATACTTCCATCATAATCATCATCATTAACAGTATGTACGAGTCCACTACTGGACATAGGCTTCTCCCAATGTACGCCACTGAGCCCGAACATCCACTTTTCCCAGAAAGTCGCCGGCAGTTACTTTAAGCATTTACTTAGGCTACTTTAAGCGTCGTCTACATCATAATACCTATGAGATTTATCTTTTTCAGTAACAATGTAGGTCAGCGCTAAAATGTTGTGGTAGGTATAATTACTCTTTAGTCACCTCTTTCAGCTACTTTGCTCGAACTTATAATATGGCTATCGTCCAGTCTGCGCCACCGCTTACCCAACAAGTTGCAGCCTTATTCTTGCATCGCTGCTCTGGAAAGCAAGCGTTACAGCAATTAGGCAAATTGTATAAACGGCATATATAGACCATTATATTTTGCTCGCTACCGGTTCAGATTTTAATTGCCATTACTCAGATTAGATACGTTATTTCCATTACAAACTGCAACTAACGCGCTCTTTTATATAACTTAATAAGCTGCTAACGTAGGTTTTGTTTTGCAAAATTTTGTGGTCGATTTTTCTCTAAGAAACGGGTTTTCTCATTTTTTGTGCCCACTTGTTGTTTTCTAGTCAAATTTTACAGTCTTACTTGTCATTTTTGTATGTTTTCTCGTTTTTTCTCAAGTAGTTTCCCTACTTTCAGTTTTCTCGTACTTTCAGTTTTCGAAACCAAATTAGGAATTAATCTTCAAGAGCAAAATTTCGTTAAATGCTAAAGAATATTAAAGGTCACAGCAAAACTGCAACGGCTGTAAAAGCCTTACGGGAAAAGCTATAAAAAGCTATCCAATAAAAGTGTAACAGCAATGAAGTTTGATTAAAATTCCCATTAGCAAAGCAATGAATAGACAATAATTCCTTTAATTGAACAATCATAATAATTAGAACAACCGACCGACGACGACCGCTCGTATATATGTGTAATAACCCATTCTATTGTTAAACGATTCCGTGAGGAAGGAGTTATTATGTGCTACTGATGAAGGGTTCATAACCCTTTACTTAAATATATAAGTTAAAAAATACATATATAAATACCAATTCTATTGTCTTTAGTCTAGAGTTCTGGTGAAAATGCCCCTTAGCACTTACCATAGTGCTAAATGCATAACCAATGATATGATATGAATTAATAAATATATCATCAATATATATAATAAATTTCTAAATTTAATTAAATTTAATTGATAATTAAATACATAATAAAAAATATACCTAGTAAACAGTTCATATATCTCCAAAACAGTGTTTTAAAATTCTGCAATTCCACTAATAAATGCGAAAGTATGTGAGTGAGTGAGTGAGTGAGTGAGTGAGTGAGTGAGTGAGTATGTATGTTTGTTGCTTCTTCACGCTGTAACGCCTCAACGGATTTGAGTAAAATTCAGAATGGAGATAGAGTAGGTATACCATAGACTAACAAATAGGCTATTTATCACTGGACACCGCGGGGTGCAGCTTGTAATAGATATACTGGAAGAAATTATCTTAAAGTCACCATTAACTTAAGTGTAATACTCGTAATATAATTAATTGATAAGTTGATGGAACGGCCCCTTGGTGTCTTTTGACTCTTCGGGTGTACAACTGACCTACGATATTGATAGATAAGGCCAAAAATGTTAAATGGTTTCTCATTTATATGCATTCAAAGGGGTTAACCGTTGAACAATTACTTAAATAATTGCGTTCATCATCAGCCCATTACGTTCCCACTGCTGGGACTCGGGCTTTCCCTCGTAGAGAGAGTATGGGCCATAATACACCACGCTGTGTGGGTTGGTGGATAATTGCGTCTTTTCAATATAAAAAACATCGTGACTGTTCAGTATAACAGTAATGTTTTAGTTAGTTATTAGCCGACTTCAAAAAAGGAGAAAGTTCCCTATTCGATTGTATTTGTTTTAATGTTTGTTACCTCAGAACTCCGTCATTCATGAACCGATTTGGAACATTATTTATGAGTTGGGTTCAGTATAGCTACGAAGTGGTCCCATATAAATTTCATCGATACTTGACTTGGACTTCGAAGATACATTGAAGTCGGTTTTTTTGTTTGATAAAACGTAATGTATTATATTAATTAGAAAATACATGGTTAAGTAATCAGGAAAATCATTGGGTTTACTTTACCGCTTTCCTTCAAGGCCTTTGTCATTGTTTAGCAAAAAATGGCCTTTCCGTTGTAATATACCTACATAATTCAAATCCATAATAACGTTAAGTCTGTTGGAAAACCTAATAAATCAATAAATAATAGTACTTTTCATAAACAGTTCGTTATGATTAATGATTATTTATTTATATTAATTAACTATTATTAATTTTTAATTAAATATAGATAAAAGCAAATAAAATATATGCAATCTCTAGCTTAGATCTAATACCATTAATTTAATGTTAATTTCTTGAAACAAAAAGCTGTAATATTATAGTTAGTACGTACCGGACCGTTATGAAGTTACGGCGTTATATTGACCCGCGGGAGGGGACTGGTGACCTGTACTACAGGAACATACTACTGTTCTGTTGTTCTGTACTGTTGTACTACTACTGTTCTTCAGAACCTTTACTCGTGGTAGGTTTCTCGTATGCCGTCCGATAGCTACGACAAAGCAGTGGTGCGTAAGCATTACCTACTGTGTTTCGGTTTGTAGGACATTGTAACCAGCGAAAATACTGGGCATATATGAGACTTAATATCTGTCTCGGGGCGATGAACGCAATGCAGTCCTACGCAGTGCTTTTTATTGTAGGTAATAAAAGTTCTGGGTGTCACTACAATTGTTATGGGCAGGCAATGGCGCTTACCACCTGGCGAACGACATGCACGCCTCATCACTCAGTGCCATAAAAAAAACTTACCAACTATACAGGCACCAGTATCTCACAACGCTAGGTATTAAGCCTAAAATTTTGCCCTAAAATAACCACTAAAAATGTGAGAGAAAATAAATACATGATTTATTATTATATTATTATTTATTAATGTTAATCACTTGTCAACCTTCACAATCGTGACTTCTAATGAGAAATTAAAATGAGTTTAGAATCAATCATAGCATTACTTCAGTAACTTAATATTTATTTAATAGTTAGAGTTATGTAGATGTTAGTGTCGTTTTAGTTAAGGTTCTTAACCCACTCCGATGCAAGACTATGTAATATAAAAATATATATAATAAAGCTACAAAAACTATTGACTTATTCAGATCTTATAATGCTAACCAACTGTCACCTGTGCTCCGGTTCGAAGGGCATTGTAGCTAGCGGAATTTCTGGACTTAATATCCGATGTCTCGGGGTGATGAGCGCAGTGCAGTGCTCCGCAGTACTTTTATGATTTTACTGCGTAGTTTTATGGTATTAAAAGTTCTGGATGGCACAGCAATTGTAATGGGCAGGCGGTACTTACCATCAGGCAAACGACTTGCTCGTCTCACTACACAGATCTATAAAAAAATCTTACAACTCGAATCTGATATAAGTATCTTACCAGAGGTTGATGTAAATTTATGTGCAGGGCGGCTCCTGGGCGATCTCTTTATTATTGAAACTCCGTGCGTAGACGAAATAATATTTATTAATACTAAGCAAAGCCTGTACATTGCGGCGACATATTGACAATTTTATTATTTTTTTTATTTAGCCCCTTAGGGCAGGCCAAAGTCTCTAAGACCATACCGCCATGTCTTACGTAGTTTTTATTTGATAGTTTAATATTCCATTTTATATACTTATGTTGAGAATGAGGGTCAACAGCAACAAGCCGAACCCTCTCGTAGTGCTTCAATAAAGTGGTGGAACTTTATTCAAGCTTTCCATGGACTTTTTGGGAGAACATAAAAAGCAATCTTTTCTCTATTTTGTTTCATTTTCCTGCACTCGTGCACGTTTACGAACACATAATGGTTAATATTCCACCGATATTAGGTACACATGATCACTCGAAATAACACTTGTTTGGAAAATAAAACAAAATCGAACTGTATCACTTTTCACTTCCCGCCAAAAAGTCTCACCTATTGACAAGAGACCAGAGTGAATTCAACCAGAGAGAATTGAGTCAAAGAGAATATAGATTCTCCGACTACCATAGATAATACAACAGTTGAGATATGTAGTCTTAGTGTAAATTTAACAAACTTTGCACCATATTTGACCGTTTGGTTATTGTTTTGACTATTTATCTTCATTTTTTAAATATACACGAACAAAAAGTTTATTTAGGATTCAACTACGTTCAACCAATTTCGACTTACCCTAACATTGAATCATCTTAGTGAGTTTAGCCCCTACTTATCATAGCAGTAGTGGGACAACCTTACGAGGTCGGCTTAAGTATTTCAATTATAAACCCATTAACTCCTACGTATTGTTTCATATTCACATTTAACGTAGAGGTCGGACTCGTGATTATTTTGTCGACGGCAAAAACTACAATCACAATGTTTTTTAATGGACTCGTTCGTTCACAACGCAGTTAAGTATTTAATCCCAGTGCAAATATAGCTTATTTCGACCTTAATAAGTTATATAACGCGAGGAATAATTAAAAATATTTATAAGGAAATGTTTATAAGGAAACACATGTATGGCAAATATATTCAAAAAGCATTACATTAAAGAAGTTACATAAGAAGTTATCTTATTCTTTAACTGTTACATCAAAATCGGTTGTGTCACTGCGAAGACACAGCTCGACTCTTCGTCGTACGGGCTCTCTTATACTTGGGAGTCCTTAGTAAAAATACGACCATAAACTCTGTCGTCTACGTGGACGAAATCGCGAGAAGCTAGTCCTTACTAATATTTAAACGCGAAAGTTTGTAAGTATGGATGTATGGGCGCAAAAATTAACGAACCGATTTTGTTGAAATTTTGTATGTAGGTACTTTAGGACTTGAAATAGCACATAGGCTACTTTTTATCCCGGGAACGGGCGCACCTAGTATATTACAAACGGTAAAACCTAACGCTAAATCCCGTTTATAATAGGTATTGGCTACATTTTTTTTTTTTATGTAACTGAGTAACGAGACGACCTGGTCGTTTGCCTGATGGTAAGCAATACGCCAGCCCATAACAATAATAGCACAACCCCAGAAATTTGTTTTGCAAAATCCTGCGCGGCGCTGCACTGCGCTCGTCACCCTGAGACAATTAGCTGTTGAGTCTCATGATGCCCAGTAATTGCGCTGGCTACAATGCCCTTCAAACCGGAACACAGTAATGCTTGCGCACTACTGCTTGGCGGCTGAATAACTGGCAAAGCGGTGGTACCTACCCAGACGGCCTCTCGCATACGAGAAAACCACCACCAGTAAAATTGTATTATTGTATGTATTGTATTATTGTATGTATTGAAAGAAGGAACAGGTTCCCAAGTCCTTCCAGCTTCCAGGTCACACACATCTTTACACACATAATTTATTTTCGGGAAACGCCAATACCTTAAACTGAACATGCGTTTTTAGGTGCATTATCGTGGACTAATGATAATAATTTTCACGGTCGAGTAAGTGCGGTCGGCAGTTGGACCTTATTATAATAAATTAACGGCGGTGTGCCCTAATGGGCTTCCCGTACGTAATTACACTCAATATTACAAACTGCTAAAGGGTCCGTGGTAAAAAAATCACCAACCATGGTACGGTCAGCGACATAAGCAGGTGACCATTTGTGAATCTTTGATTGGCACATTCAATTGTTACATTAGAAAAGAACGTAATATCGTGTGCGGATAAACAAATTGCAAAAAATGCATGTAATTTATAAGTTTTAGATATTATTGTCAATTGAACGTTTGTAAATGTTCAGAGCGAGAGTAGCTCAGTGGCAGCATGTGCGACTTTCGATCTGTCGCACCAGAGTTCGAATCCTGCTGGCCCCGCACCACTGACTTTCTCAAGTTATGTGCGGATTTAACACTAGCTCTAAAAACGGTGAAGGAAAACATCGTGAGGAAATCGGCATGCCCAGAATTTAAGGACATGTGACATCCACCAACCCGCACAGGGCAAGCGTGATGGATTATGGCCCATACTCTCTCTCTATGAGAGAAGGCCCGTGTCCCAGCAGTGGGAACGTGATGGGCTGATCATGATGATGATGATGATGATGATGATAAAATGTTCAGCTACTTATGTCGCTGACTACCTTCTGGAGCGAGTTTGTACGAAGGTGTTCCATTACAGAAAACATTTTATAAAATAAACACTTCATCCGCTTGCAAATTGAGAACAAAGCTGTTTTTGATATGCAATTGCTCATAATGATTCACTACATTAAGTTTTATTTGCAAAAACTTTTTGTTTTTAAACTATAACGAGTCATTGACGTCATGCAATCTTTTATAATGCTTTAGCCGTTAAAGTCATTACCTAGAAAATATGTGCTATTATACGCCTTTATTCAAATGCAGACATCTTTAATTACTTATTTCTTGATTTTTGTGTTTAATATACATAGAGTTTGCTTCTTGCGTTGCTCGTAAGCTCAATTTCCTGTGGTAGTTTCCACAAATTGTTCAAGCTAAATATTAAATAAATAAAAATGCCCAACGATCACATTCATAGATCCTGGCCCCTAACTAGGATTCCCTGTATCTAGAGAACCAGGAACTATGAGGACCACAGCACCCAGACACGAAACAAATGCTTGCCCTTTTTTTTATGCACAAACATCCCGTCGCAGGAATCGAAACCGCAATTTAAATGGTGTATGAGATTTGAGCCAACCTGCCTAACCACTACACCACAGAGGCTGTCAAAATTACATACACACACAAAGTGCAGGCTGAAGACATAAAAATCGTCTTTTTCTAAACTGAGTCAATGAATCACTGGCATTTCACTTTTTACATAAAGAAAAAGCGTTCTGTCAAATTAGGCTTCATTCTCGTTAGCACAGACTACATATAGCTAGGTATAATATGTTAACAAGAGAGCGAGTGCCGCAGCCCCGGCCGCGCTGCGTCGCGCCAGGGCCGTAGCTAGAATTGAACCAAATTCTGTGCTTGAACTTAAGAAATGTATAGATGTACACATAGATGTAAGATATATATAGGGTTATATATAGATAAAATTAAAAAGTAATTTAATTGATCTTTTGTGAGGAATGAGGTTCTTCGTGGAGAATTTTCTCTTCAACTTTTCGTTTTTGCTATAGAAAGCCCGTTTATCCATCGCAAAATCAATCAACCTTCAATTGATAACAATAAACAAACAATCGTGTCACTAACTACGACTGACAAAATGTAGAAAAATATTTTCATCATCATCATCATCAGCCCATCACGTTCCCACTGCTGGGACACGGGTCTTCCCTCATAGAGAGAGAATGGGCCATAATCCACCACACTGGCCCAGTGCGGGTTGGTGGATGTGCGGGTTGGTGGATGATAAAAAATATTTTGCTTATTATTTATTAGGTGATGGTATTTTATTAAGGTAGGGCATTGGTATTTGCCCCACAACGCCCCCTCCTCCCTCCTGGCTACGGCCCTGCGTCGCGCACGCGGGTGGCAAACCGCAACGTCCTCGACACTCGGCTGCGCTAATTCCCTACGCATTATACGCATAATCCTTTATTTTCATATTCGCTTCATATTTTACACCAACGCCTGTGTAACGCTTTGGCCAGTTTAACTTAGGTCAACAGGTAGGTATCGGTTGCGAAAAGGGAGCTGTTTTTTTATGTTCGGTTAATCAAAGTAAAGCTCTGACAGATTAGTAGAGAATTGAATGTAATAGAATTTAACCTATGAATAAAACTTCACAGAAATAAACTGATTACGATATAAGTATGTACAAACCTTATGTTAGAAGATGTAGGTAGGTAGTGTCAATCTTACCAATGCCGCATTTTGAAAAAGTTTAATATCAAAAATAATAAGCATCTCAACTTACAAATCTAAATTTTATCATATTTTATTTTACTGATTGATTTATGTATGTATTTAATTGATCGCCAACACAATGTACACCGTTACAAAGAATAGGGGATCGGACAGTAATCGAGAAAAAATCTGAAATGTAGTTAGAACGAATGTTCGTCGAACCAGAAACATCAGTTAATCAATATTTTTGTGAAATAATAATGATTTATATTTTTAAATCAATAAATAATTCTGACATTTTTAATCTATTCTTCATCTCAAACGAAACAACAACCACAACGCATGACGTCATTTGTAGGCAAATGCCGTGAGTCAAGCTTGTGTTTATTTTACGTTTTTGCTTTTCATAAAATGTATTTTTGCTAATTTTTTCGTTCCATTACTACAATATGGTCCCCAAACTTCACAAAACGTATTAGAATCTCTTAGCAAGTCAATGGCAATGACATCACAAGTTTTGAGGTGACCTTTTGCGCGGCAGTACATTTAAACATTGTTTTAGGTACTTAAAGAGCGTTATTTAATTAAAATAGTATTTTACATGGCTATATATTTTCATTGTAGTTAATTTAAAACACTTTCTGAAAAGTTTATAATATCACAAATACAGAATAGCTAAGTTTCATCACAAATATAGGCGCAGACTGCACGCATTTTTTTCAACGGAAGCACAATTTTTATAAAGCGATAAAATACAAAAATAATATTAGTCAGTTCAATAAATATTCAAAATTGATGCGACGAGCAAGTCGTTCGCTTGATGTACCTAATATATTCGCAATGCAAAATTATTATCTTAAAAGTGTATATTAAGAGGTATCTATAATCCAGGGTCAAATGTCTTTTAAATTTTATTAATTCATGTAAATCTTTTCCAAGTCCATTACAGCTGTTATCTAATCCCTACGATAACATGTTCGTAGTTAAAGACACTATTATCGCCGAAATTCAATTTATTACATTAACATTTTATCTAATGGATGTACCGAGATTAGTTAACCACGAGTTAGAAATCGGAATACATTAAAATCAATGTCTCTCTCCTTGTTTCCCTGTTCGATACAATCTTTAGCTAGGCTGACTTAGTAGAGTAATAATGTTTTAATATATGTAAGAATGAGTGAATGAATGATTTATTTATTTATCAGAATATGGTGAAATAGGTCTTAAAAATTGTAAATGTCCAACATCTACCGTTTCCGGAGTATGGTTGTTGCGCATGCATAGGTACAATATTAATTATAAAAAAGAAAGAATAAGTAGTTTAGTTTAAAAGTAGATATCAAGCATACTATACCTACTGTTACAAATATTAATACTAACTTTTATTGTTTTCGCATTTTGATAAGATGGTTCGATGATTTCAGAAAAGTTGTAGGGCAAAACTGGAGGAGTTTGGCACAGAGCCGAAGCGAATGGCATGATATGAGTGAGGTTTAAACCCAGCAGTCGGATGCAAAAGGGTGATGATGATGGATGATACAAATTTGATGATGAAACCGCGGCCGGAGCCTACTCTAAAAAATCTAAAATTGTTTTACAAAACTCCTAAATAAATAAACAATAAAAAAGAAATTCTCTGGTATCTAGTAATACTTCCCCATATCCATTACTCAAAACAAATCTATAAAGTTAAGTCGCTTACCGCAGAGTGGCAAAGTGCGTGGCAAGTGATGTCGAAGGAAACGCGAAGAGGCAGCCCGACCGCAAGAAGCCCCACCGGCGCACGGCTTCGCCGCAGGCCTGTGACTTGGAGAACACGTTTGTTGAGGTTTAGGAGCTGGATTTGTGGAGACAGTACATCAATTTGAATTCTCGTAATTTAAAAATTAAATAAAACTAAACTAAAAGATATTAAATACGATGTACATGCCGGGTATTGGTTGAGCCAACTGAATGGCCTACAGATAATTCAACCGATACCCGTCGTCCGGCAACGTGCCCAATATGCTGGCGGCGTTGCCTCGCTGAATTGCGAGGCTGATTATTTGGCCAAGAGTAATTCCCGTTGATCCTACTAATGTCATAAATATGAAAGTTTGTGAGGATTGATGGATGGATGTTTTTTACTCAATCACGCAAAAACGACTGAAAAGATTTAGACGAAATTTGGTTCGCAGGTACTTTAGGTTCTTTAAAAAGATATAGGCTACTTTATATCATGGGAAACCGCGGGTAAAACGGCGGGGCGAAGCTAGTTGAAAAAAAGCTTGGTAGAAAAAAGTGAAGGAAAAGCAGTAGGTTTAATAAAGCTTGAATTGAAAGTCACTGGTATTTCAATGTTTACTTTTTGGTACAGAATTTATATTGTCGTGGATCAGAAGATGCATGGGGGCTTATTATATTTAGCATCTACTTACACATCTTAAGATATTTACTTAATTCTCCTTGGAGGTAAAAGAAATGCAACTAATAATATCATACACCGAAAGCATTCCCCCTTAACTAAATTGACACTAATCGTCGTTGACGCGTTAACATGTAGCAAAAACTCACACTGAGCCTACCGTATCTCGTAAGAATAATATCAACATGACTAAAAATAATATGTACCAGATAGTAATCTTTTAAGTGTTGTTTTCCTTACCCTATGGTTGTCTGGAAGAGATCGCTGCTTAGCGATAAGACCGCCTATTGTACTTATTGATTATGTATTACCAACTGTAATTCTGTTTTCTTTTTTAAGTGCAATAAAGTGTTTTCTATCTATCTATCTAGCTATAGTATAGTCACAGTATTACAATTGTAAAACTGTGGTAGGTATAGTCGTAACGTGTAGGTGCATGGCCAAACTAGCCACCGCACCAGTCGTAGCGTCGTACCGTGCCTTTGTCATTGTGAGTCTGACAAATGTGATCGGATGTAGCCTTAAAAACACCGTCCCTGTGGTTTTAGGGTCGATGCCTGAACCTTACATTGTCTTCTCATTTACATTGCACCGATTTAATGGACTCGCAAAAATCGGAATTTCTATAAAAACGTAACCGATACGGTATTCGTGTTCCTGAGCTAAGTAGGTTGATAAAATCTGAATCGATGAGACAAATTCATTAAACTGATTAAACATTTATTGACTGTCGATAAACTGATACAACTTATAAATGAGTCTATGATTTATAAAAGTTTCTTCAGCGATGTATGGAACCGGACCAATTCATATAGGTACTTTATTTTATTGAAAACTTGGTCATAAATTGTAGCATTCGAGATTTGTGATAAAGAACGAACTAGGTCATTTTCTATTTTTTGCACCTATTATTATAGTACCTATATTTCTTTTTTTTTCATTTATTGGGGTAATCAAACACTGATAAAATAAAATTATGTTAATTAGGAATAATTTAAGAAAATATATTAATTGTAACACCAGCAGCGTTAAGCACGGCTTATTTATATAATTTTACTAAAGGTTAGCTAAAGAAAGAATAAAATAGTACTACTTTACAGCGACTTTACAGCTACTTTACAGCTACTTTACAGCTACTTTACAGCTACTTTACAGCTACGTTACAGCTACTTTACAGCTACTTTACAGCTACTTTACAGCTACTTTACAGCTACTTTACAGCCTATATTATGATTCCTTAAGATTGTAACTGAATCTCTCGTATAAGCTGTTGATCATCTAATAAAAAAATAAATAAAAAAGAAATTAGAATTTCAAGGAACATTTTTTTGAATGTATAATATAATATACCTAATTATATTATATAATATAAATATATATTATATAATTTACCTGTTTTATTTAGTTCTGAAAATAGCAGTATAAGATGACGCTGAGCCATCGTTGTCGTGGTGTATGGTCAGTGAATAAATCTTATTCACTGTTTGCAAAAATGGCTAAGGCAGATCTTAAAAATGTGAAATAGCATCTCAAGTAGAGTTTCTTAAAAAAATTGATTTGTAATAAATAACTCTTTCAACAGCTGTTTCCATTCTTCCAGGTGTAAAAGATGACTCAGACGACGTGTCAAGTAAGAGTTGCGGTGGTGACGCCTCAAACTTAGCCAAGAAGCAGCGGAAGGCGAGAACTGCCTTCACGGACCACCAGCTGCAAACCCTAGAGAAGTCCTTTGAGCGGCAGAAGTATCTATCCGTCCAGGACAGGATGGAGCTGGCGGCGAAGCTAGGTTTAACGGACACGCAGGTTAAGACCTGGTATCAGAATCGACGGTGAGCACCTTTAAATATTTTTAAATAATGACCAACCTATAACTGAAACTGTAGATGCAATTTATTTAAGAGACGTTGCTGTTAATCACATTTATATTGCAAAAATGTATCCAGAATATTCAAAAGAAAACTAAAAATAAATAATGTAACGGGATAGAGACCTGGAAAATTATATGCTATACTGATTAGGTTCACGAACTTTCGTAACATCTGGCTTGCCTATTGCAAATTTGGATGGAACGTGCCAAATTTCATCAAGATCGGTTCAGCTTTATAATCGTGAACTACAAACTGCCGGAGCAACTCCATGTTAATGTATAACATGACATTACCATAATTTGATTTCGTATAAACCTAAATGGTCGTCTCAGTGGGATAATCGCCGGTGACTTGGCCCATCCACCTTCAGATCGTGAGAGCCGGCCCGGCACAAAGCCGCGCTGACTGCTGAGTCAGGGTATGCCGATATGCTACCGGTACCTATAACACTTATTACCTACATGGATACGAAGATAGTGTAGTGGTACCGACAGTAATAGAAGAAGTTGGGGCCTGAGGTGTTCTATTGAGGAAATTAAATCAATTTTCTAGCAATGCCTCTCAAGCGTTTCTGTTTACCTGGCCTTAAAATGTTCTAGTTCTAACTACGACTATACATGCCTCATTGGTATGGAGCTTTGGATTTTCCAAAACTGCCATTCTATAATTAATTTTTAGAAAAAAACAAAAACCGACTTCAATGTATCTTCGAAGTTCAAGGTCACATATCGATGAAATTTATATGGGACTACTTCGTAGCTATACTGAACCCGACGCAAAAAGAATTTTTCAAATCGGTTCATAAATGAAGGAGTTCTGAGGTAACAAATATTAAAAAAAAAACAATCGAACAGAGAACCTCCTCCTTTTTTGAAGTCGGTTAAAAAGTAAAAGAGGCATCAGGATACGTATTCGCAGTGGCCAATTAGTAGCTAAAACATAAAAACCCTGTTTGGCTATTTCTGTAGTTGTGTATTAGTTTTTACGATTGCTGTCTTGTTAAATATCAAATTCAGCGACCCAAATGAACCTACGCATAAAAACTGCCCAGTAATTATAACAATTATTTCTAACACTGCTAGATTCTGTCGGCGACTGTCCGCGCGGCTATTTCAAAAACAATCGTCTATAATTAGGACCGACGCCGCCGGGCGCCTCCGCCGGACATAAAAAATACGGTAGCTAAAAACAAACGAATTGTCTATCGATTGAATATTATCTTTCTTATCAAAGACGCATCTGTTCTACCAATCTTATTTTGATATTTTTGCATGTACTTTGTCAAAGTTGGCGGTTGCAAGTGCAGGTAGCACTTGCAACCGCCAAATTGCCCTTTAATAAGTCTGAATCACATTTATAATAATGCAAAGATCGTCATATTATTTTTATACATAGTTGTTTTAATAAGTATATTTAAAACCTACTGCTGTTTACCTACATTGCTATTTTAGAATTTTACTTATGTTTACGTTAAGTACAAAAATTCATCGGTTAATTATTTTCCTAAAAATAGGTGCTAACATACAAATGAATGTGCACGAGAAACGTTAAAGTCTATTTATGATGAAAAGATAGGGTTGACAACCAAGAACATGTAGTATAGTTAGGCAACCCTGGTTCACTCAGTCCGAATACTTCGAAGTAGGTACTGCGAGCTAGGGTGTAAGGGGCCTAAACCATCTTAAAGGCCCAAGTCAACCTCACCTGCTCGCGGTGCACCCTGCCGATCAGCGAACGAGGCTCTGACGACCGACCGATGGCGGTATAACTATCACGATAATAGCGTAGCTAAATCCTCCAGGCTGGTGACGGGCAGCAGCGTCACCGGTGCAAAAAAAGCTACGCCCTGCGGTTGCCAACCCGCATGCCCAGCGTGGCGACTATGGGCAAAACCTTACATGGCAAGTCAAAATACTCAGTGGCGTGCTATGGGAGAGGCCTATGTCCAGCAGTGGACTGATATGGGCTGATGATGATGACTGCGAGCTAATGTGCTTATTGCTTATTGTGAGAGAAGATATTTATATTGATTTTTATTGGGACGTCATGACGGAGCCGTGCGAACTAAATTGTGCTTTATTGCTGGGTGGGCGAGACTAGCATTTTATTAGAATGACGGAGTGAACCTTCTGTACGAAGTATTATTTATTCTGTGATTCAGGACAATTAAATGATCTTGAGCACAAGCTTTTAAGACTAATATGTCACAATGGTTATTCATAGTTTTCTGTTTCACGGTCTAAACCTGTGTGATTTTATTCATGGTTTATAACATAGAAATCTACTTTTATGATACGGGTCGGCAACCCTATGAGACGAGCGACGCGCAGACGCCAAGCATGACGGTGACCAAACTTTAGCTTTTTCCTTCCTTTTTTTGCCTATTTTTTGTCGAATTTCAATAATTTCGGTTAAACTAATGTTTGGGCTTCGATTTTTCGGTTCGTGAAAGGGTGTGAAATCGAAGTTAATTGAAGGATGTAATGGCTTTTGTGTGCGGTCACTTTCCTCTATTTTTTATACTGTATTTTTTACTCTGCGGCAATAATATAATATTGGTCCCACCTACTATGTGTTTAAATAATAGTTGAGCTTTTAACTAAACCGTGGTCGATTAATGTAGACTCGGGAGCAGCAGGATACCTGCTTCAGTATTATTATTTAAAATAATGACGTAGGGTCATTATTTAAAATTTCACACACAAAGAAACTTTTAATTTAAACTGGACTACGATAATTAATTTTAATTGTCTGACACGCTATTTGAATTCTGGTTAATTTATAAATATAACTAACTAATTACGTACATAACTTTTATTGCTTATCTTGTTAATTAGTGAATATTTTGAACAAACAATTTAAATGCTTACTAACGCATTTACATTTAGATGGTTTCTAGTAATGTATGATGTATGACTTTAAATCATTCTAGCTTTAAAACGTCATCATTATTGAAAATTGAAACTTTTTCCCATGTAAATGTATTTTTGTTAATATAAACTTTAATTAAATTTAAGGCTCTGTTGTATACAAGTGTGAGTTATTGTAGGCATGCATATTTAAAAAAACCAGAATGATACGTAAATTTAAATAAATTAAAACGGCGAACTTATTAGCAAGAGGAAGTTGTGTATTTTATACATTGAATCCCAAACTCCAAAACAATATTTTTGACGAACTGCCCTATAATTTTAACAGAATTAAAATATATCATGTTTCTTCTCTTCCTCGTTTCGATTATTTTGATTTTACAATACAACTGTATTACATACCAAATAAAGACACAGTACGAAAAGAAAAATAATAATGACAAAATACATCAAATTCTCTGTAGACTAAGTTTAAAATGATATCAAAAAAGTGTACAGAGATTCCTACTTCGTACCCCATCCCAGCAGAATCCATGTCGGAAGCTTCAAGTCCAAGGCTTATAGGGTCGTCGCAGACGCAGATGCAAGTCATCGGGTCGGCGCCGCCGCCGGTCGACTATTCATTAGGCTACCGATGATGGGCTGACACTGTTATTTCAAGAGGTTTAAATACGCGATTAACTCGTATAAAGGACTGGATGAGAGAATTGCCTTTGTAGCTATTTGTTCAAGTCATTCAAAGATTAGACTGGTTTACCTCGGTGGTGTGATCTAACAAAAAATATATTCAAATATGACTAACATATAAAATAACTTATAAACGACTGAAAGAGAAAAAATAACTCGCTATAAATATACCTAGGTACTAGGTATGTAAAGAACTAATAAGCGCATTTTTCTATGTTATTATAAAATGGCAGTGAGCCAATTCTGTGCATGGAAGATATTTTTGAAAAAACAACTGTGATCGACTATTTAGAGGACACTGAACACGAAATTTAAATTTTTTGTCTGTTTGCAACTTTGTTACCTATAGAATCGGAAACTGCTGAATAGAGTTTATTGTGGTTTTCTGGGTTTGGTATCATTAATCTCAGTTTAGATTATAGAGTTATGTTACATCAAAATCAGTTGGGTGACTATGAAGATACAGCTAGACCTCTTCGTAGTACGCGCTCTTATATATTGTGGAGGTCTTGCTTGGTCAAAGAAAAAAATACGAATATGGGCTTTCTTTGTAATTCACGTGAACGAAGTCGCGGGATAAAGCTAGTTAATTAATATAAGACAGAAGCAGAATGGGAACGCATGAAACCACGTCAATTATAATAATAATATTATGTCAACATCAATAAAACGATGGCGCAATTCATATGACATAAAACCGCGAAGAAATTAGTTTCTCCATTACTCTCTTTCTTAAAGACAGTAATTAAAAGTGCCTACAGTGTGATTGTGTGTGAGCGATCGTAAAGCCTTTCTGTCGGTCTGTCTGTCCATCGTAAACTTGTAATAGGCAGTGTGCGCCGACAATATGTCGTTTATCGGCATTTAGTCGGCGGCACAGCAGGTATAATCCACGACGATTACTGAATGACGCATCCTGTAATGAGAGACGGACAAACCTATATCATAATTGGCATTATTGGCGATACTTTTGACTTTGTCCATGAGTCAGGTTTTGACCTAGAGAAGACTGGATGTGACCTACTTGGCGTATAATAACATACAATTATGACTATTTTAGGCGTACAATAATTTGTCAGGCCAAAAAAACATTTAAACGGTGCACCCAGATAAGTTTTTTATACATCCTTATAAGAAGTATTTCATTTGTACCGTATAATTTCTGACCAATTTTTTGGCTAGTTTATTGATATGATTTGCTTATTTATTGAACGTGGTTCTACTTTGGTCGCGAATTTTTACAACACCAGTTTTTATATTCATCATCATCATCGTTCGTAGTTCGTTCGTCACTCGGGCCTTCCCTCGTAGTGAGTAAGGGCCCTAATCCACCACGCTGGCCCAGTGCGGGTTGGTGAATGTCACATGTCCTTAAATTATTGTGATAACCTCTTGCACATGCAGGATTCCTTTAGAGCGATTAAATCCGTGTGAGCGTGTTAAATCAGCATATAACTTAAGAAAGTCAGTGGTGCGGGGCTTGCGGAATTCGAACTCGGGTGCGTCGGGTCGAAAGTCGCACGTGCTGCCACAGAGCCACACTCGCCTGTTTTTATATTAAGTTCACTTAATTATAATAAAGAATTACCGTTTATGTTGTTATTCCTACATTTGTGTATGAGCCGTTTGTTGTGTAGTTTTAACCAACTTTAAAAAAGGAGGAGGTTTCCATATAAATTTCATCGATATTCGACCTTGGATTTCAAAGATAAATACATCAGGAACTCTTTAGAAACCTTTGTTTTTGCTATAAAATTTATAATGTAAATAAAAAAAAAATCATTCCTTCTTTCTTAAAAGTATAAAAGTTCTTGAATCTATGTTCTTAGATTGATGTACTTACATTAGTTTACAACTATAAATGTACATTAACACTAAATATAGGTAGGTAAGTGGCTAACCCTCCAATATGATGGAATTGTGAAGTGAACCTACCTTTGTGCAAATCATCCGGTGACTAAACGGGTTACAGCGATAAACGAATTCGTATCATTCGAATAAAAGCCTGATCGATTCACACTACAGGAAAATGTTTCATATTAATATGTGGCGCGTCATTGCGTTTAACGTAGGTATACCTACAGTTGGGAATGTTCTGTAGAGACTAGAGAGTTCTCCGAATAGCTTATTTTAGGTTTAATAGTCGTAGGTCAACTCATATCTGAAACGCATTGAAAATATATAGTGTAGTTCCAAGGCTCAAAGATTTTTAATTATATCTAATAATAATAAATAAATACGCCCAACGATCACATACATAGATCCTGGCCCCTAACTAGGATTCACTGTACCTAGGGAACCGGGAACTAAGAGGACCATGGTCTCACAACACCCAGACACGAAACAAATGCCTGCGGTTTTTTTTCTGTGCACAAACATTTGTTCCGTCACGGGAATCGAATCCGCAACCTAAGTGGTGTATGAGATTGGAGCGAACCTGCCCAGCCACTGCACCACAGAGGCTGATTAATTATAGTCACTATGACAATAACTACTGTAACTAGTATTTCAATAAAAAGCTGTAACAAATCGCCAAGCGTCTCACTACAAGCTGAGGACACTCGTGGTAGGTATCTCGTATGCGGGAAACCGTCTGGGTAGATACCACAGCATTGCCTGTTATTCTGGCCCGCACCACTTACTTTCTTAAGTAATGTCAGGCCTAGCGCACTCCGCACTGTAGGTATGAAGCTACAAGTACATAGCCGAACACCGACGGCGGGTCGCGCGTCGTTACAAGTTTCGGCGTCAGAAAAGAAAAGAGCTATGCAATAGAAAGAGAGGCGCTCTGTAGGTTAATATGACTGGTAGGTATGCAGCGCTACGCGAGCTGAATTAAATATTATTGCGTCATAGCAAGAGTAGCTATTTATTTAAATTTCTTTGCGGAGTGATGCTTCTGTCCCTTAGTATTCTGTTGTAAATGTGCGGGTCTAACACTTGCTCTAAAAACGGTGAAGGAAAACAGCGTGAGGAAACCGTCATGTCCAAGAATTTATCACAAAAATTCAAGGACATGTGACATCACCCAGTACTAGGCCCAGCGTGGCAGATTATGGCCCATACTCTCTCTATGAGACCGTGACCCAGCAGGGGAACGTGATTGGCTGATGATGATGATGATGAAGCTCATCTACATACCGCACATCCTACTAATATTATAAACGCGAAATTTTGTAAGAATGTATGGATGTAAGTTTGTTACTCTTTCACGGAAAAACTACCGAACCGATTTTGATGAAATTTGGTATGTAGATACTTTAGAACTTGGAATAGCTCATACGCTAGATACTTTTTATCCCTGGAAACCGCTGGTCAAAGCGCAGCTATTTCTAAATCATTCCCTTTTACCCATATCGAAGCAGTACGAGTGAGCAAGCCTCATTCTAATGACATAATGCGCGGTTGCCTTAGCTACCAAGAAACAGCTAATCGCTCCGCCAAACCCTTCCAAATTACACGTCAGCTCTCAGAGACACGGGAATCGAGCCAAGGACGCCGGGGTCACCTGGCTTATCATTTAAACACTGATCATTATACGAATGCCATTTCGGTTCTGGTCCGGTTTCGGTTTTAATAAGCGGTACGGATTATGCGCAGTCAGTAATTTGGCTTCTAACGTTCGCTGGGTCGTGATGCTGTTTAGTTTTGTATGAGTCAATATTTGGCTATTCAATGGAACTTTATAATAATATATTATTTTTAAGTATACTATACCTAATATAGCATTTCAAATTAAAAAAGGAGACGATAATTTTATTTTGACGCATTCATGGCATCCTTTGATTTTATTTTACTAACCTCAGGTAGGACCTACTACAAATAAATTTAATAATTCAAGAACAAATAGAACGATTGTTCCTTACATATTACCTATTTTTTTAATAATTTAACTTTACTGTCTCGATTCCTGACTAAGTAGGTGCATATCAAAAGCTAAAAACGCTAATATCCTTTTTTATAGTTAGATAATTCTCATTACCCATTGCCTTGCATTTTGCCATCAAAAACATCTCAAACAACATGTAAGTATAGATAAATATGTATATAAAACATTAAATAATTATTCTTTAAAAAAATATTCAAAACAGTAATTTCTTGTAAATACCTAAGTACGCATATTTTTTTCATCGTTTTGGATACATTTTACAGCGCATACCTATAGATCGCTACGAGAGTAGGTACGGGCACATAACCCACCCGTTCACGTCCGCTATAATAAAAGCGCTCAAACTTCATACAATTCCCATAAGAACACTCGTGCAAACATGTTTCTGAAACTTTCTAAGCAGCGTATAAATAACGTTCGATAACGCTCAAATTGGGCTCGAAGTGTGCGGACTGTAACGTCGCAAGCGCCAGCTCCAACTGTTGCGATCGATGAAAGCGCTCTTTGTTTGCCGGATATACAAGCCGAATTCGCATCACGTCGCCGAAAAACGCAAACCGAGATAAACAACCTCCCCCTCGGAGAGGTTGTAAGCGGCACCGTTTTACCGGACCATTTTCGTCTTTAACGTGAAATGTTAAGGCGCGTTTTCGGACGGGTCTCCTTGAACAACAATTGAATCAGTTCACGCAGCATCAAATCACTAAACCACTGGGCGGGGCGTACTCAGACTCCGCCGGGGGACGCGGGACAGAGACGGGGGAGCGCCGCCGCCGCTTGTTCCGAGACAGACAGAGAGAAAAGACTCAGCTCGAGATGGCAGCCCGAAATTAAGTGCGCTCCGAGAGCTTTTTGTTCGTCGCCCGCGGCAATAAAAAGAATAGTGTCACTGAGCAGATTGCCTCTCATTCACCACTTGACAATTAAATAAGTGCTCTTGAGTGGCGTATCTTAAGAATAACCCGTCACAATAATGTGATTAATGGGAGCGCGGACACTTTCTATCGATCAATTGTCAGCTACTGATAATTAGAGAGTGGTATTCAAATTAGGCGAGCTTAATTCGGCTTCAAGAGTCAATCTAAACGAGTCGAACGTATGCTAATAAGGGATAAGTAAAACTTCCTGCAGATGTAATTTTGATGAATGAGACCACATAAATCATATGAGATGCTACAAAGCTCGTGTGTACTCCCCCTCATTTGCATTTAATAAAATTAAATGATCCATTTACTGAAATTAATTAAGGAGGTGATCAGTGAACCGTCTGCTAACAACCGCAGGCCTCGTCTCTATCGCGGGTGCCCTACGCTCTACAACACAATACAATACAATAATAATAGCAATGCAATGATAATGCGCATCGCAATAACGACTCGCGACTCCCCACGAATTAATAAAAACCTCATGATGACAATAACAAGCCACTTCGGAACTAATCGAGGCTCGACAGTGAAATTAAATTTTAAAACTTGGGGGAAGCTTTTTTTGTTATTATTGTTTTCGCTTGGCGAAATTCAGCTGCAGTAAAGTACAGTAAAACTAATTAAATATTTTGGTGTGTTTATATTGAGCCATAGTAAAACTGTTATATTAGTGCAATAATCAATTACATTTTTATAAAGTCCACAAAGGCCGCGTTATTAGAGTTGAATAACTCAAACAGTCTTGAAAAATTGTTTGCCTGCGTGTTTGAGAAATTACACCAAAGGAGGCGGCATGTTATCTGTAGACAACTACAAAGGTATTCAATCCTAATCAGTATTCTTCATTTACATGTTATGTAGGAACGTTAAGATATCGTCTCGTCGTATATATATTTAGGTAACTCATTATTATTCTTGTGTACAAAAAGTTTGTCCCAAATAGCTACATTTGAATGAATAAACAAGCAGAGAAGAAACGAGTAGACGTTCCCGCAGCCACAGAGAGTAATTTATACGAATTCACCCTTTCCGACACAATCAAATAAATCAAATTAAAGTACTAGACCACGCTCCGGTGAACACAAGAGTGCCCAAGACGTTTTGTCAAAATTTATTATTTTATTTATTTATTTTTTATTACTCATTTCATTGCGGTATTTCTATTGTGCCGTGGAGTGGTCTGTGACAAATTTGATGACGATTCGGGGTCACATTCTGCGTAGGGTTAGTGATCTATGGGTTTTGGGGTCCGTAAACGATAGTTTAGAGAATTTTAGAGTCGATTTAAGTTAGTGTAGTGGCATAAATCGTTTTTGTAATTTCTTGTGGGATCTGCACAACGGTCCGCGCCGATTCATTTGAGTTGGTAATGGACTGTGAACGCATTGTCCTGCCGATAACGTATTGATAACTCTCAATGCAGTTTTTTTAAGTGACATTATTAAAAGTTTTGATGGCTCTATTAGCAATAGCATCATTACTGTACGGGTTAGCACGGTTGAAAGAGTTTCAATTAAATAACATTGCCAAATATTTTATTCGGTAATACAATTCTATACTATCAGATCACCTAACAAAGTTCAGAATGTTATTGTTCAATCTAAGTTACCCTATTTTAAACCTCCTTCACCGAAACCTCTTTGTCAACAGGACAAAATGGAAGCGGCAAACGGCCGTGGGTCTAGAAATCCTAGCTGAAGCCGGTAACTATGCAGCCTTCCAGCGGCTGTACGGTGGGTACTGGGCAGGCGTGCCAGCGTACCCCGCGCAGCCCGCGCCGGCCGCCGCGGACCTGTATTACCGACAGGCTGCAGCCACGGCGGCAGCCGCGGCCTCAGCCACCGCCAACACACTGCAGAAGCCTTTACCTTACCGGTAAGTTATTATTTATGTAAAAACGTGGCAAGCAAGTTGACGGCGCGTCAGATGGAAAACGATCACCGTATTTACCGTCGCCTGGACATCTGCAACATCAATGTATTACCGATGTTTTGCCGATGCTGAAAGGAGAGGAGGAAGAATGAGAGAAAGAGGGGTAGAGCTGTTACACCTACCCTTGCCAGACTTTTTGGGGTTGCAACTCGATTTGAACTATACTGGCGAAGTCTTTCCATTATTTTCAGCAAGTGGTTTCACAACTATGGCTCGGGTGGACGGGCATTTATACCTGTCCTTAATGGCACTTTGCACTTCGTCTGCCTTTATCAGCCTGTAGTCACTTCGTCTGGCCATATAGAGTTTCTTTAAACTACACTGCTCTTCAAACTTCTAATTGATGGTTAGCAAGCCATATATATAAAAGACTTAAGCTTTTCGGAGATAGGACTTTAAGTTTATAATCAGTTAAGTGTTGCTAAATACAAGCATCAGCAGTTTTATACTTATGCACTGTTTATAAGGAAGTCAGACATCGACGGGTAAGTCGACCGTGACGATCTCCTTACAAAGTCACACAGTTAAACAACTTAAAACTAAACTGCTAAACAACTTCGAAGTTTTTATAACCTTTATTAAGAGCGTTAACCAATAACAGTTTACCTACTTCTTGCCTGAGAATCAGTAGTAGTTAGGTTGGGACTTACTTGAATATAGGTACGCTAGGTATACTAGCGATCTGTCCTATACCTAAAACTTTTCCAAAAAATCAAAAATTCTCGATATGATAGTGCATATAGTAGTAACAACAACTATTTTAGAGGACTTTTTGGCGGGAAGTGAAAAGTGATACAGTTCGATTTTGTTTTATTTTCCAAACAAGTCATATTTCGAGTGATCATGTGTAATATCAGTGGAATATTAATCATTATGTGTTCGTAAACGTGCACGAGTGTAGGCAAATGAAACAAAATAGAGAAAACATTGTTTTTTATGTTCTCCTAAAAAGTCCATGGAAAGCTTGAATAAAGTTCCACTACTTTATTGAAGCACTAGGAGAGGGTCCGGCTTGTTGCTGTTAACCCTCATTCTCAACAAAAGTATAATAAATGGAATATTAAACTGTCAAATAAAAACTACGTAAGACATGGCGGTATAGTCCTAGACACTTTAGTCGGCCAAAACGGGCAAACTTAAAAAAAATCAACTAGTTTAGAAGTAGATAGTAAGCAAATAAACAGGTAGACACCGATCTACTTAGTTTTATTTAGAGAAGTGCAATAAACATTACTTACTCCTGCCAGAGATTCAGACCTCTCTATACTATTGAATCTTTCGATACTTGAATATACTCCGTTAAAATTATATTATAAAGGGTAAGTCCTTAAAGGTGTTTCGTACCTTTACTGCCCAGAGTGTTGCCAGTGCCATATCTCAGCAGCGGGACCGCTTAGCATCCATGCAGGCCGTCTGTTTATTTGTCTAATTTTTATATTTAATCGTTCAGTTATCTAATACCATAGCCACATAACGTCATCATTATCATTATCATCAACAACAACAGCCTTCATGTTCGAGTCCACTGCCGGAAATAGGCCTCGCTTAATGCACGCCACTGAGCCCGTTCCTCGGATTTTTTCATATAGTTGCTGTCAGCTACTTTCCGGTACTCTATCTGACCGAAAACTCAACGTCATCTCACTATGATTTCTCTCTTGCATCAGGTTATACCCAGGCTCGCCGCTGGCCGGCGTGCCTCCCCTAGGCCTGGGCTTGCCGGGCCCGTCCGCGCACCTGGGCTCCCTGGGCGGGCCGGCGCTGGGCGCGCTAGGGTACTATGCGCAGGCGCGGCGCTCGCCGTCGCCCGACGTGGACCCCGGCAGCCCGGCGCCGCCACACCGCTCGCCCCGGGAGCCCTCGCCCGAACGCCGCTCCGACGACGACGAAGATGACGAGCCTATCCACGTCTAAGCACGCCACTGACTTGAGTGTGACTTCTACTTTCAGCCCGTGACGTGACACTACTTCTGAAACGTGACAAAAATGTGTGAAAACCGTGTTTAAATTACAAAAACTGAATGGAATTGACTGTTTTAGTGTTGGAAATTGTGATCTGAACGTATAAATGAACAATGAGAAGGTTTTCTTCGTTTCGGCTGTCTGCTTTACACGGTATTCAAATTCGTGGTAGATTATTTGCACCCCGTGAAAGACAGTTTCTACAGCGATTTAGAATGTTGGACTACGCTTGTCCTGAAATGTGATATTGTAAGCCCAGTTTCGACTTAGGAGTTATGTAAAATATAAATCGATGTCGTGTTAACTATCTAAGTATATAGTGGTTAGGTTCCTAAACAAGCTTGTAAGTTACAATAGAATATAATGTAGACTGGAATATGTCAAGTTCCAATAGATATAACGTTAATATTACGTAAGACCATTCTATTCCTTGAGTGTGTACATTTTACATCATACATTACCCCACAAACACTAAGATTTATGATCATTTCAACCATTCATTAAAAATTAATTTAACTCATATAGTAGATATATCAAAAGATTTTAATCAGTTATAATATTAAGATAACAAAATGGTGTGAAGTGTGACACTGAAGCACTACCTTTATAGAGTCCGCCGATGACTCGACGCAGCATTGTGCAAACTGTATGATATAAGTATATAACTACGCATATAGTATATAATGTATCTATTGTTAATATAATTACCCAACTTAAAGTATTATAATGTATGTAAAGTACCTAAAGCTACTATTGTAATATGGCAATGTACTTAAGCAATCCGAAACGTCTATGTTCCATATAGATTTTGTGGTGTTTTATAATTAAAATGTTGTCAATTAAAATAGCAATTTGTTTTTCTCCATTGCCGCACTATATGTTACATTTGCTTATATTTTGTAAGACAATTGAATATAATTTTGAAATGGCAGACCTAAATTATTGTGGATGAAATAAAAGGAAGATGCACTTCTCTAATTGGTTTTAATAATTCTCAAAATCAAAACAGCTTTATACGAATTTGTTTGTTCGTATACTGATCCAGTTCATTATATGCCAATGTAATACATTGCAAATAAACATTGTAGAATTAAATGAGAATCAGAATTATTTATTGATTAACTGAATAATAATATACATGCTAGGTCTTAATGCAATTTATAATAACATCAGCTTACTCTCAGGCATTCAATAATAATAAAATGTATATAATTAGTTGTAATTTTACATCAAACAGTACGTAAGTATCTTTGGTGGTTTCTAAGTACCGAACAATTAGTGTAACGAACACTTCAGTAGCACTGCGGGGTAACTCCGCTTTGTCACGCTACCTACTTCACTATAGCCTAACGTCTGCTTAAGGTAAGCGAAAGCACAACGTATCTCTGTTATAAAATATGTTATCTCTATTTAAAGCTTAGCTTTGTAATTTAGTAACATGAAAATAGATCAATAGCTTAAATAATGAAGCTTGTATATTAATGACATGTAATAAACACCTCAATAGCGCGGTTCACCCCGTTTTGTCACGCCATCTACTTTTTTTTATCGGTTATAGATCTGTGTGTACATTATCCTGCTTGATGTTAAATGACGATGAGAGACAAGAGTTAGAGAAAGACAGCCGTTAATCAACTGCTTCGCCCCATCTCCTTGATGCTAATAGCAGAGCTAATAGCGGAGTTTTTTTTTATGTAACTGGTTGACGAGACTAGCATTCGCCTTATGGTAAGCAATACGCCTGCCCATAACAGATGCAGCACCACCCAGAACTTTGTTTCGCAAAATCCTGCGCGGATCTGCACTGCGCTCGTCATCCTGAGACAATTAGCTGTTAAGTCTCATAATGCCCAGTAATTTCGCTGGCTACAATGCCGTTCAAACCGGAACACAGTAATGCTTACGCACTACTGCAGAATAACTACGGTGGAGTTACTTAATCGTGGCTTTTATTAGGTACACACTAGCTGACTCGACAGACATCCTGTCTTAAGTATCAGTGCGCATTCTGTTTATTGCGCTAAAAACCACTGACAGTTATGTCAAACACCATAAGGTTACATTAGAAAAGTTAATATGGACGTTACGTTTCTTAAATTTTCTAATGTTCCGCGCAACTTTCTTAACTTTTTCTTTCATAAGAACCTTACAACATCCTGACAAATAACAAACACAACAAAAAAAATTGCGAAATTTGTCCAGCCTTTCACGAGTGATGCCGTGACCAAGGGAAATAGGGATTCATTTTACATATATAGATAAATATATCTGGTAATATAGTAAACGACAAATAAAACCGCCGCGGTAGGTAGCTAAATAGACAACACTTCGATAGTCAGCACTCAAATACTAAATAATAGACCAATAATTCTAAGGAACACCTCAGCAGCGGCTAACTCCGCATTGTCACGCTATTTACTTCCGAAGCTCAGCATAGTTCATAAAATCCGTTTGAAATTTATGTAGTAGCCTGTCCAGTTTCTCATTTCTCGTGTGAGTAACCCTGGGTGTCAAGATATAGACCGTCGAAGGTCAACATGACCTTACGACTGAGATTCTAAGACGGGAGCAACGGCTTAACGGGCTCAGATTTAAATACGACACACCAGGACCTACCCAAGTAGTGACCGCGGCGAACGTTGCCTAACCTAACAGAACGGTTAAGAATAGCTGGAAGCGGTACGTGTCAAGAGCTACTAGACTACTAATTAAAATAAATAGATATACGACCTGGAATCAACTTCAATCGTGAAGTACCTATGTATTTTCAGGTCTCGTTAAAATCACATAGGAGCCAACACACCTCAGTAGCGGCTAACTCCGCTCTGTCACGCCATCCACTAACCGAGGTTCAAGCATACTCAATACTTCTATCTCTATTAACTGTGTAGGTAGAGCCTGGTGATAGCGCACTAAGACACCCCTCAGAAACAAATGCTAAATTAGCATAGTTAGTATACATTTAATTCGTTAAAAGTACAAAGAAGGCTTACATTGTAACAAACACCTCGGTAGCGGCTAACTCCGCTTTGTCACGCCATCCACCAACCAAGGTTCAAGCGCAGTTAGCAGCTCGTAGTGTGATCTCCATTACCATGTAGTCTGTTAATCTAGTAAAATAGAAAAACGGAAAGTTACTTAGCTGAAATAAAAAAAGCTCACTCAAATAAGCTCTACAGTAGAAGATGTATTTAGGAGGTAGCGTCATTATCTAAGATGTGTCACGCCTTCTGTCGGGGCTCAAGTTCGGATCTACCCTGCAGTTTCGTGTATGCTCGTTTGGGTTATCTATAGGCTTTTAATTGACAATAAGTTGTCAAATTGATTCACCTTGTAAGTTAAGTTTGTGTTAGTATAAGTAATTAGTGTTTTAGTAAGCAATAGAGTTATTCGTGAAATAGAAGTTACTGTTCTATTTAGTAACCATAACCATGTGCCATGCGAAATTGATACCAAGGCAAATAGTCATATGTTATAAATTTGCCTTCTCTAAAAATTTTACCTGAAATATTCTCTTCTTACCACAATAAAAATAAAAACTTGTTTCCTAATTTGACATAAAACAGTCACGGTGTTCGCGTTCCACAAAGCAACTTGTCCCTCGCGTTTACACAATCGGCACGAAACTTCGCGGGCTTCGATTTCCCGAAACATTTTTAGTGGGCATAAAACCTATTTAAAAAGCGATCAGTCAGGTACCGCTGATTGCCCACGGGGCACGCCAGCCGTGTTCACAAAACGGAGCAATTAACAACACCCCCACCCGGCGAACCCCACACTTCCTCCTGGCCAGATCTAATCGCAAAACGACCGTTTTCTAGAATCGCCTCGACAAACTATTGCGTGTATCGTGAGCCAGCAGTCGAGCCGTGAACATTAACCGCTCGCTGTTTGGTTTGATGATTCTTCGTTACAGGACTACACAATAAAATTGAAATGATGTATGGAGTGATATCGCTTTGCTTTTGTTTGGAATCAAAAATCGCTACATCGCTGTAGTGTAGTCACAGAATAATTAATTATATATTAATTGTATAGAAGGATAACTCCGTGAAAACATTGAGACATTTAAAGAAATAGCGACTTTAGCAGTGACGCAATATAGTGGCATTTAGCTCACACAGTACTGCGAGCTTGGAATTTAGCGCATTTATCTATTTGACGAAATGGTATTGATAAAATAACCTATCGGCTAAATAGCTTTACGATGTTATGGCGTCGTAGAAATGGACTTCGTTAAAATGTCTTTCATAAATGAACACGACACCTAATATTGATTGAAAATATAGGTATTGGCCCTATCTATTTAATAGCAGAGGTATCAAGCTTCAATGAAACATTTTACTGGCCATATATCATATTGGTTCATGGAATATATGAACGCGAAATGTCATCTTTACACACCTAACATAGTTACATCCCTACTTTTACATTAGCTATATTTTCTTTCACAGATGGATCTACCGTGTATCTACAGGCGAGGTATTATTTAGAAAAATAAACAACCAGTTATCACGCTAAGCAGATATCCACTGTGCAAAATTAATATTTATGCTGTTTAAACGTTGTTTAATTACGCACGGCACGAATGCTTTTTGTTGCCAGCTACAGTGAAATGAACGTAGAAAGGTACCTATTTGTAATCTATACCGGACTTGCAAATACAATATTTTGATCATTTTAGTTTTTTTTTATGAAACTGAATAATGAGACAAGCAAGGCGTTCGCCTGATGTTAAGCGCCACGCCTGCCCATAACAATCGCAGTGCCACCTAGAATTTTAATACCGTAAAAAGTACTGCGTAGCACTGCATTGAGCTCATCACCCTGAGACATCAGATATTAACTCTCATACAATACCCTTCAAACCGGAATCAGTAATGTTGCATACTACTGCTTGGCGACAAAATAACTGGCAAAGCGGTGGTACCTACCCAGACGGCCTCCCGCATACAAGAGACCTACTACGAGTAAAATATTTATCTTACTAAGTAATTCCCACCTATTACAAATGCGATAGCTTGTGAGGATATAGGTATGAATGGTCATCAATCACGCAGAAACTACTGGCCGGATTTTGATGAAGTTTAGCAAATAGGAACTTTTAGTTTAATTCATTTACTCAAATAAAATATAATTCAGTTTTGTTAATAAAATTGAATTAAAATCGGAACACAGGATATACCTATATCCCGAAAATTTTACCATGAGGGTGAAACCGCGGGCGTGACTAGTTATTACCTATTATTATAACTATTATAGGTAGTATATACAATATTATAATATTTACAAGTGTAATTATTTGTTAAATAACATCGCTTACGAGACTCCACGGAGGACTTCAAATATTTCCTTTTTTATTCCTGTCCCTCCAAAGGTTGCCTGTAAGAAATTGCACATAGCGATAAGGCCGCCCATTGTTCTACCACTATTATATGTAACTGTAAACTTTTGATTCCTGTTTTGGTGTTTATTGCATTGATCGATTGATTGTTATTGTATTGACTTCATCATATTTCCATTCGTAGGTATAGCAGATGTTCTAGATATAATCAACATCAATAAAAAACAATGCAAAACCTAAAGAAACCTAAAGCAGACCCCCGAAACTCCATATAAATTCGCCGAGCTAACTGTCTAGTACTACTACTGGCGCACCGGCCCGTCCGCACACGTTTTGTGTGTGTGCGTAATTATTGTAGGGATGAGGTAATACGAATCGAGCGCGACAAGGACAACGCTATACGTAAGCAACCTAATTGTTTCTCTTTCACACCCACTATCGCTTGGCAGGGAGACGCGAAATAAAAAAAAATCTCGGATTCTTATTTGTGTAAGTGGTTTCTTTGCATCCATACACAGAACAATAACGAACCATTTTAAAAAAGATAGGCAGACCTCCGTCAGTCAGGTCAGGTCCTGGTCAACTCCACCGTCTTCAGCCGTCCTCCGTCTTTTTCTCAATAAGTGTCGTCTATGCAGCAGGTCGTAGTCGTCATCCAAAAAGGTCATAACAACCTCAAATAACATCAATTGATCGCACATATAAAATAAACATTTGAATCTCACTCATTAGTCATTCGCAGCGAGCGGTGACAACCGAGTGACGCAAGCACGGCATTGCCCATTTTTTTACCGGTTTATTGCGGGTGACGACAAATTAGCGGGGGGTGGGAGTGTCGCTTCTTTACGTAGTAATATTTAGTTTTTTTTGCCTAAAGTCAGAGAAACAAATGGAGGGTGTCATTGTATAGCGTCGCGGAAAACTGACACTACGAGTAAGGGTTAGTGCAGATTTGCGACAGTTTGACAAACACACATTATGCAGAAAGCCCGTTCAAAAAAGTCCAGTTAATTTCCATCTTATAAATAAAATCATTCAGTCAAATTGGCGTCTCTTTATTTGTATAAAACGCACATAGATGTAATGAATTTCATGCGGCAAAAGGAAACGCACCTAATAAAGACGAAAAAGATGCTTATCAGGTAAGGCTTTAATAAAAAAACAACTGTAATATTAATAGGCTATTACAAAGCACTATTATCAGCAATAATGGATCTGTTATGAGCAAAAACTGCTCAGATATGGTCAGTTTACTCGAATGACTTCCTCGGATTGCGCGATGTTAAAAGATTGTTCAATTGGGTGAGTTATGGCCTAATGCTTCCTCGATTCGCGTATACTTAGCATTTCATTGCTGCTAATAGGTACTGTGCAGGAGGTTTGTACAACCAGTTTTGTACGAAAATTCCAATTTTGAGTTTTAGTTTCACTTTACTTCCGACTGGCGCATGGCATAACCAAAAATAAATATCTGAGGTTTTGCTATTCTCTCAATAAGGCGAAAGTTAGTGAGGATGTGTGTATGAATAATACAGTGTAAGGTTTAATAATATTGTGCAATTATTTAATCGATATTTTGTAGTATCAATAAAGTGTTTTATTGTCCCTACGTGCCCTAAAACCCTGCAGAATAATCGGATAGGCCCTAAAGTGGAGAATTACTACAACCTATTGACCAAAAATATTCGCATAGTAGCACTTTGTGTAATTTTTAACAATGGCAGTAAATAAAGAGGTGCCACATTCTTGAGTTAAAAGTCTCTTTAACCGCCAAAATCGGCTGGCTATACCTACTCTAATTGCGAAAAAACTCTCTACGCCGAGGTCGGCTTGAGCCGACTAAATCGCATGAAAATTACGTACCTCAGCGCGGGGGGCACGGCTTTGCTTCTTAGCGTGATTGTAGTATGTATCTGTAGGTAGTAGCTTAAAAGGTTGAGAAATGTTTTAGGTTTACTAGAACAATATTTTATAAAAAAAAAATGACTTCAATTCTGATGTATCGAAGTCCAAGGTCGAATATCAATAACATTTATATGGGATCACCCTGAAGCTATAGTGAACTCCACACAAAGAATTTTAAAAATCGGTTTATAAATGACGAAATTCTGAGGTAATAAACATAAAAAAATCAGTCGTATTGAGAACCTCCTTCTTTTTGAAGTCGGTAAAAATGGAGGCTGCGATTCTCTGGGTTTGATCGTAGCCACGTATATAGCACGTAATAGTTATGCAGGACGAGCAGATTTGCAGAAAGTAATCCTGAAGTTTTGGTTTCCACCGTAAACAATTTTCGGTCGGACTCGGACGCAACTACTAGTCGTGGAGTACTAAATATACTAATGTTTCCTGTGCTTTAGGCATTTAACAAAGTAGCCCGAGTTCCTGTAAAACGTTAATAAGTAGTCATGTTTCGCGAATACTCACCTTGGTTTTTTGCGTGTAGTATAGATACATGGATTGTATAACCCTAATATTTCGTTATCGCAAATACCGTTGCAAATTAACAAAGTGTATTTTTAGACATTTCGGTACGAAAACTAAGTTAAATTATGCTACTGCTAGGATATAAATCTACCGTCAGAGAGAAAATATGGGTCATAAAGTCATAATCCACTGCGTCAATAGCAAACGCGGCCCAGAAAGGCTGATTTGCTGAGTGGCGGATTTGCTTTAACTTTGTAATGCAGACATGCCGATGCAGCATGTCATTACCGTTGTCCTTACGATGTATTCCTTCACCTTGGAGCATAGAGCGATTAAATCGGCACTTATCTGCAATACAATCATTCAGAAACTCCGGTCGTCAGACCTAAATGTTTTGTATTTCTTTATTTTAGCGACATTACTGCATATTATTGTTATAGGCAGGCGTAGCGCTTACCATCAAGCCAACAATTGCTCGTCTAATTATATAAATCGTTCCATAAAAAAATACCGATATTATTCAAACGAAAACATTCCTAGCTACTAACTATGAATTAAATCATTGCTTTATTATGTTGCATAATTGGCTTTGATTTGCATAGGCTTCGACGTAGTCTTTTAGATAAAGAACATTTTGAAACCATGCAGCATTTATTTATCTAATCGGAAATTTAGTTGGACATGATTTTATTGATCTTTTGTCTTCTCGATGTCATAATAGACCTCCTGATTTGGAGATTAAACAAAGCTAGATTCGTTAGATGATAATATTTTTACTACCAAGAACCTACTGAGTTTGTGCACATTTTCGCGTCTAATCGGACTTGTTATTTTTTTATTGTGATGAATTGCGTCAATTACAAGCTATAAAAATGCAAAATGGAAACCTTGCTGTGAACAGAATGTTGGAAATAAGTTTCGTTAAGCAGGGAGCAGAAAACGAAATTTTGTTTATAGTGAATACACCTGGGGCCTTACTCCAAAAAAGTAATTACGATCTTCGTTCTGTCGGATGAAAGGTTCAGCGCTATGCCACAGGAATAAAAGTGTCTCTTATAGTCAGCACGAACGAACGAACAAAAGCAACTCGGAGTAGGCCCCTGCACACAAACAGTGCATTCTATGCGCATCATAAGAACATGTTCAGGAGCTGATTCCAAACATATTGGGGGAGTCTGGTACGTCATTTAGTATTTCAAACATAGTATGGACGCGTAAGCGAACACACAACTGCACTGTGCAAGAGCTTGCACGGGAACTGCTCGTGAATTGTTCGCGTCGTACGCGTGCGCTAACGCTAGTGTGGATCTACCTCAACGTTTTCCGAAACAACTCAGCCTTACCTCATACCAAAGGCGCAAAGGAATAAATTTGAGAAAGAGTCCACCTTTTAAGCGGACACAAAATATGAGATAACGATTTACGGTATTATTATTATTATTTAATACGGTAGTTTGCGAATCAATAAGATCCACTGTATGAAAGCGTGTTATTGACTGTACAAGTGCATGTTATAAAATCAGCAAAATGTTAGAAAATTTAATTATATAGGATGACAACGAAATAACTAGATGAAACAACTCGAATTAGTAATTCGAACTCTAGGCATATATAGATATTCAAATGCCAAAAATTTCAACGCCCATGCACATGTTAATTTTGGGAGTGTATAACTGTTTCGTCTGTTTAAGAATCATCAGGTGCGGTAACTGCCACACAGCAGCCAGACTACTGTCTGAAGAAGGTCTAACTTCACTTGTGTCACTTTTGAATTACCATTGCATGATTTCGTCCTCTCAGAGGCATCGGTTCAAGCTTGGACTCACCTGCGAATATCTTGTCCCCTATGGGACTTCTTAGTTAGAAAATCCGTTAAAGTATCCTCGTCTTTAAACGGTTATTTGCTTTAACATACCGTTTAAATATCTTGATAACGGCATTTGGCGCTCATTAGAACCCATCAACATACAATGTTAATGCCCCTACTATATACAAAATCAATGTATGCAGCACTGTACTTGGAAGCAATACATTAATTGCACACAATATGAACAGTTCAACTATTTTAATTGCCTGCATTAGCGTTTACGTTTCCAACCCAATTAAAATGTAAATTCAACACAAATGTTTTAATATCCCCCTGAACGAATAAACTACTTTCACATATTTTTGCTTTAAGTACCTAGCTTATGTTATTTTAGTGGCCGTTATTTGCTTAGTTTACTGTAGCAGTTTTTTCCAAGGACACCTTGAGAGAAACTGGTTTGGTAATCAATGAAGTATTTTTTTATATTATCATGTCTCTCACATTAGAATTTGATTTAGAAACGAGATATTCTCCATGTCTTTGTTTTGTTTCGAGTTCTAGGTACCTTCGTGATCATGGTGCTTGTAATAGTGCCGAAATATCGAGAACTCAAAACAAAACAAAGACATGGTAAATATCCCGTTTTTAAATCAAATTATAATGGTGTATTTTCTATCTAAGTATACTTAATTCAACTCTACATACCTACTCGTAATAATTATTTAATATTTTTTATGTAATCTAGTGGCAAGAAGGTCTTTTATCTGAAGGCATCATGCCTGCTCATAACAATTGCACCGTCAGCCAGAACATGATTTGCAAAACCTTGCGCGACACTGCACTGGTTTACCCACCCTGAGATGGCTTTTGAGTCTCAAAATACCTTTAATATACATCGCGCCAAATATAGAAGTTTTATTTATTTATAACATCTTGACAGGACATTCCAATACTAAAATTAAATAATTCAATTTCATATAAAATTAAATAAAATTAAATCATTCAATTCAATTCAAAATTAAATAATTCAAAAGAGATTACTAAGTAAAAAGCGATAAGACTTCCCATTGCACTACCATAGTTAACTGTGTTGTGTGTGATTTTTTTAAAAGGTGTACAATAAAAAGTTTTTCTATTCTATTCTATTCTAAGTAGGTAATGTTATGTCAACATAAAATATGACCTTTGCCTATAAGAAAGAATTCAACGGGGTGCGCACGAGCAAGAACAGCGCGCGTTGATCTCTTTTCTTCTACTTATTATGTAAATATCCCAACTACTGGAATTACTTTTAATTAGTTACTGATGTTGGCTGTCAAAGCAAATATAAATAGAAACAAGCTCAGGTGTTTGTATGTATATGTCGCCATAGCAGTGGACAATAAGCCTGAAGACTGACAATTTTATGTTGCCCACACGCGGCGCCACTGTGCTAGTACAAACTCTTACTTACTCTGTGACATTTCCATACAATATCAGTAAGTTCTAAAAACCGCCACGTTCAAAATAAAATGGTCAGTGTAAAGGCCGTAATGAGTAATTACCGTCGGCGACACGACGGAAACAGATAGCATCTACAGCGAGCGAGGGGGCTAGTTGCCAATGATTTACCGCTAAAGACCAGCTAAACGATCTCCAATTGTGTTCACAAAATGCTGCTCAGAATAGGTTTAATTGCGCCAGTGTAGGTTAAAAGTGGTCACTGATAACATGAATAAAATATTAGGAAACAACGGGGGGTATTTGTTGAGAACTTTGTTAGCTGGTGCCTTCGTTATTGTTTCTCCTTCACCGCGCTTTTCAAGCCCCATGTAGCAGACCATGTATAAGTAGGTACTTTATGTCGCAGAATGAACAATATAGACTACTTCCAAAGCAGAAAAATCTCATTAAATTTGGGGTTAAATACTAGTGGACAAAAAAGGTCGTCGTGCATGCGTGAATGTGTGTATATAAATGATGCTCCAGTGTCATCTCTTAGATAATAAAGCAATTGAAATCGCACGCGATTTTACCAGTTCTGCAGTGTCTCGCCATTACGAACGTAATTGCGCAGACAATGCCATTTGAAGAGTAAGCGAAGCAATTTTTTTAAACACGAACGTGCTGTATTGCCTGATATTTTGTTACGAATTGCTCAAATGTTTCCTTAAATTTTCCGTTACGTATGTCTGTAAATTCCCTAATACGGTCTCACATTCTACCTTTATAACTACCTACCTATAAGGCCTAGCGTACTCCGCGTTGTAGGTACGAAGCTACAAGCACATAACCGGACACCGGCGGGTCGCGCTTCGTTACACGTGCCGCGTCAGAAGAGATAAGAGCTATGCGATAGAAAGAGAGGGGCTCTGTAGGTTAATATGACTGGTAGGTATGCAGCGCTACGCGAGCTGAATTGAATTTTATTGCGTCATAGCAAAAATCGCTATTTCTTTAAATTTCTTTGCGGAGTTATGCATATGTTATGTTATGTTGTGTTGTGTTGTGTTGTGTTGTGTTGTGTTGTGTTGTGTTATGTTATGTTATGAGTTATGTCTCTTAGTATTCTGTGATTCTACTGGAACTCGTGGAAAGATGACTTAGACATGCTAAATTACCAAAATTATATATACTCGTATTATCCAATACGCGATATCACTGCGCAGATTGTCTTAGTTTGGTGTTAATAGTAGATATATTTATGTAAACTGTATTTTTCCCGACAGGTGTAACTGACTTTAAATGAATCCCAATAAACCACAACTAAAAACAAGGAGTATCTGTATCAGTAGACATATATGACGATTATAGGTATACCTAAGGTATACCTAATCGTCATATATCGTAATTCTGTCGAGTATACTCGACAGAATTTTCAAATCAAAACTCCAATTGCGGGGAAATTCCGCCATCCTGGCAACACAGCACCATACGCGATAGCTATCGCCAGTAATTAAGCGTACCGTTTAGTTCAGCAATAAACGAGTCCGCCAACCGTTCGCTACACGAATAAAATCACTATGAATAATAATACATTGGGCATTATGAACCACCGCCGCACTAATTCATTATTAATTACTTATTATTACTCCACTACCTCATATAACATGCCTTTATAGCTCTCGTGCTTTATGTTATGTAAAAAAAGAAATTTTCATTTGTAAAAAACGCAATTAGTGAAACGCTTTTTTATTTTAATTTGTTATGCCGGCGAATGTAGGAATAACGGTTAAATCATTTAGCAAGTAATAAAATAAATTAACTTTTTACCGGTGTGCGCGGCCATATTTTACGTTACCGAACCGTTCACGTAAACCTGTAATAGGTTTTCCAGGCACTTGCACATGCAAATGTTGCCTCGAGTTTCTATTACATCTCCAACAGTTTTAATAATTCTTCAATTAAAGCCCATTACAGAATGGTATCATGCAGTACCTAAATATTTTAATACTCGTACAATGCATACCTCTGGATTAGGTGCATGATTTACTTTTAACCCAGCATCGCGAGTATAAATCCGCGTATGGCGGCGATTCAGGATCGCCACCGTAGGCGGTATCTTAACGGATATCTACTCGCGATGCATTAAGGAATGTGACTGCCTATGTAATGTAGTTAATAGGTAGGTCAGCTCAAATAGCGTGGAGGTTGCAGGTTGACTCCCGCTTCGGGTCAAATGTTTGTGTAAAGAAAAAAGCGCACGCATTTGTTTCGTGTCTAGATGTTGTGGGACCATGACTCCCATAGTTCCTAGTTTCCTAGATGTATAGCGATATAGAGAATTATGTATAATTGTATGTGGTCGTTGAGCGCTATTTATTATTATTATGTCGCTCTTTCTCACGGCCTCGAAGGAATACGAAGAGACCTCTAACAGCATTTAGTTTAGATATGTAATGGGCAACACTTATCGGGGACTGTCTTATTATTATCATTTATTTTTTTATTACTAAAAATATTTATCCTAGTAATTTTTAAAGCCTACGTTCGATTCAATCGGGCCCATGATTTTTATACTTCTATTCGTTCTACCTACGACACTCCTCGTTTGTAAATCAGCCTTTCGTTTATAAACAGTATTTTTGGTCTTATCTACGCATATCCCGTTTAATTACAACATAAACGTAATATTATTATAATTGTCAAGCTGTTTCCTTTCATTTCAATCAAAATGATTAACAAAGTGTTGTTTTAAAACGCTGTGTGTAGGCAGTGACCGAGTCGAACACAATGTAATGAAAAGTCAGTAACTGAACTTCATACCATAGAGCCCGAAGCTACGGCGATACATTTCACAGCATGCCTACCTACATTGTACACTTTTCGATCGTAGTTTATTAAAAATGTGGATAGAAACCATGTATCCAATGGTCCCTAACCGTCCAGTTCGTGTTTGTTGTGCACGACTACCCATTTTCGTGATAATTTTAATGTAGGATACATTCTGCTGGGGTGACATGTGGTCACTATGTGACAAAACCTTATCCAAAAAATAAATAAATAAATAAGAGATTATTCGCTCGAATGTTTAAGCTATTTAATTATCTAGATTGACATATGTGTATATGAACTCTTTATTGTACACTAAATTACAAAGTATTGCAATTATAAGTAAAAATAGTTGTAAAGTATAACAATGAGTCTTATCTCTAAAATCTCTTTCAGGCCACTTTTGATGAAGAGGACATCAAAATTGTAAAATAACAATGTTGAGTAATAGTAGTACATAATATCGACCTTCTAATTAGCTAGATTTCAAATAGTTTTCCTATCTGATGGTATAACTACGTAAGTAATACATTGTTCTACCACTATTATTTGGAACTTCTGTTTCCTGTTTTGGTGATCAATAAAGTATTATTGTATTGTATTGTAATGGTTAGTATTCTTTGGTATAACCATGCATATACAGGCTCCAATTCTTGCGTATGTTTGCAATTTAACAACCATAGCCAAGACTGTGCATACTATTTAAAAATATTTACATTACTTACACATATTTATATTATTCATACATTGATATATTTGTTATATCCCCGAGTGGCGATGCTATCGTTAAGCATCGCCACAATTTTCAGCGATAACATCGCTGACATTGCTGTGTAGACTTTATTTTATTTATTTCAGGCAATATTAAAGTACAACAAAGTAAAATTAACAGAGGTCCATAGAATAAAACCTTACAGACTAACAGATACAAATATATAATCCAAATTTTATAAACCATACACACTACTTAACAGATCTGCGTGTAATTTTTATATATCGATTGCTACAGACAACTATTTTTTTAACGGGCTAAATCCTTTATTACTAAAAACAACTCTCCATTCTACTTCTTAACTAACTACTTACAAGGATAAGCAATTGAACAACCCACAGACCATGAAAGGCCTATAGATAGCCCAAATGCTCCAACCCACTACCAGTTGGCAGCGTCCCTAAGATGCTGGCAGTATTGCCCCGTTGGATTGCAATACTGATACGCTGAGCCAAATAAGTCCCAGTACTTTGGTCACATTTTTGGACAATTAAATACAACTCCATATTAAAATATCCTGCTGCACAATGCCAACCAAGCTTACCAACTTACATAGCCTGTAAGAAGTTTAATCACTATATTCCAGTTACATAGTAGCGGTGGCGAGCGAGTAGCGATGCTATCGTCGGGCAGCGCCGCAATTAGCCGGCTCACTTTACCCGCTTGCGTTCAGCGATAAAGCCGCTGCACGCTTTGTGTGCACTTTTTTGTAATTAATTTCTTTGTATCGATTGATTCGCAGTAATTGCGGTCGGTTTATGCGGAGCACGCTTGGAATGGGTTAGAAATGTCGTTACAATTGTAACTGAAATTTATTGTTATTTTACGACGTTAACACATGCTTTTATTTATGGAGAGAAGGGGTACGACATTGGCTACTGAGAAATCTTGTAAGGACATCTTGCCGCTCAACCTAAGTACTCAAGAACCTTGTTTAGTCCTACTAAGAGCATTATCACAGAATATTTAATAGTACAAGTAATTAAATATACATACTAAGTATTAGATGCGCCAACCTATATAGAGTAAGCATCAGAAAGGACAAGGGGAACGCAACATCACTATTCTTGCAATAAACATAATATGTACAGAAATGCTGTACAAAGTACTTTTGAATGTGACAATTCTTATCATTTTAATATCTAGGAAATGAGCACTTGGCTCTATATAGCATCATATAATTATAGCTTCAGTTCAGTGTGACCTACTCGCTAGCTAGAAAGGCCAATTATTTGCGTCACATTTATCTACAATGGGCAGGCCATTTAAGCCATTTTATTATTTTATTGCCTAGGTATCACGAGCGCAACATTTTGACAGACAAATTGTATAATGCGAGTTCTTCCATTGTTGGAGCAGCTCTGATGATTGTCAGCGCTGTTTTCGGATTTTAATCTGCCATTTTGTGAAATTATGGAAATGAAACGGACGTTTCGCGGTTAGCTGGCTCCGGGCCTAGGCCGTAATGTGTACGCTCATTTTGTAATTTTACTGTTGTGACATTGAAATTAGATTTATAATGTGGAGCGAGTAATTTGTCTCGTGCATGTTTTTGGATGATTTGGACGACATCAATCTAACCATCTACGTCTTTTTAATGAACCATGCAGTCACGCTGCTAGGATAAGTAGTTCTAGGTTTAAAAAAAATCCAGCAGTAAAATTACCTACGTCTATACATATATGTATGGCGATAGTATCTATTCTCTTCCATACCAAATCGTACAAACTCACAGTTGACTGAACAAAGCAATGAATCAATGATTCGTATTGCACTTGTTTTTCTGATCGTAAAAATCAACACTAGCATTTCCTCGTGCTACTTTTTAGTTTTTTAGAATAGCGCAGAGCAAATATCCATTATGCGGGTAGTCGTGCCGTAATGAGCGCGCGATATCGGCCGTTTTGTAGCGCGTAATCGCGATGTTATCACAAACCCCCTCATGCCCCCGCGACCCCTGGGGCCTGCTGCATCGGACCGTAGCCCCCTCGGACTCTCGTAGTGCTCTAGTGATTGTATACAAGTCTCTTGCATGCTTGCCCTTGCGACATTTGACGACTTTGACAGTATCAAATTTAAGTTTCTAGACCTTAGTGTGCTTGATGCTTTTAAGTTTCTAGATCTGAGTGTGCTCGACGCCTACTGAGGGTTACACCTAAGTTTCTAGACCTTAGTATGCTCGATGCCTACTAAGGGGAAAATTTAAGTTTCTAGACCATAGTGTGCTCGACGCCTACTGAGGGTTAAATTTAAGTTTCTAGACCTTAGTGTGCTCGACGCCTACTGAGGGTTCCATAAAATTGTCATTTTTACGATGAAAACGTTGCGTTGTTTACTTAATTTTTTTAGCTGTGACACACCGTAGTCTTCCGTATTTGAGTACGTTATCAATAAAAAAATCTATCTTTCTTTTAGATTCAATAAATTGTAGTCACATTTTTCATTTAACCTATTTATAATCGAGCACAGTAAGAGCAGTGATTCTTAAAAGTTTGTGCTGATAACCGGTCACATATATTCTCCGAATAGTTTTGTTAAATAACAACGTCAAAGAGTAATTGTTTTAAGGAAAAGAGGTAATGACATAATTGCCGCGCAGAAAAAGCAGAATTCAGGAAACATCTTGACTCACGTTACTTTCCTTATTGTTTTGTACATAATTAAGAAATCAGATGTCAGCCGTAAAATATGTAACTCAACTTTACAGCTTGAGTGTAGCATTGATTAAACTTTTTATAAGAACAATGACTTTCCAACAAAAGCCGCCTTAATTATCATACTGCTGGGCTTTGATCAATCAAATATGTAGATACGTTATACTGTTACATTACGCGTACTAAAATCAGTCTTACTACAATGTTATTAAACAAAATAAACGCGACTTTATAACTCTTGTAAATGGCGTAAATGTAGTAGGTATATTTGACAACGTGACTTATACCACACATAATAGTAATAGTTCAAGTATGAACTCTGAATTCATCAAATACTATACAATTCATCTTTATTCTGTAAATAGAAATCTATAACATACAAATAAAAATGTTTACATGGTACAATATAAAGTTGAAAACCCTGCCCGATGCTTTAGTTTATCACTGTGGTGCAGCAGGCAGTTTATAGTAAGGAATTCATAGTATAATATTTGTTGTTTTAATATGTGGAGTGTTGTATAATGACGCTGATAATGATTATTATAAACTAGGAAAAGCTTTTCGCAAAACTTTACCGTCCACTGAAAACTGTGTACTAAGTCCAGTAGACTCGATATTCAGAAGCCACGCGGCATACGTATAACGTATCTTCCATATTTCATCATACCTGACTGGTTTAATTTTAAAGTTCAGTTTAACGCATCAAGATGTTAAATTATGAATAATGAACCTAAGTTTTTAAATTTTTAAGCTTCGTTACATTTTGTGCATGTCCGATAATGGTAATGATAAGTAAATGCTGGGAGGTACAGAAGGTTGCATGTAGGATTTCCAGCTGGATGGAACATGTATAAAATCATTGTTTCTATTTAGAATATTTAAAAAGATTAGAATGAATAAAAAAAATAGATTTAGTGTGGCAAAAACAGAAACATGAATAAATCCTAACACAACAGCTAATACACAGTTTACAGTTCATAATTAATATATTATATTAAAATTATTATTACACTTACCAAGATTATGTCAAAATGGTGCTTAGCATAACCTATATCAGAAATTAGAAGTTGCAGCCCCCCGATTCAAAACCGCACGATAACTCGTTATCGATCGATTCGGTTTCATATCTTAAGATGTAAAATATTGCACACAATACAAATTCTGTAAATGCAACATTTAATCGATACCGATATTGTAACCGAAACCGTATTAAATTTTCGGGGCGAAATAGCTCGAAAAGGAACATACAAAACGAGATCGATAATAGTCGAATCGATTCGGTATTTGTTATCGTGAGGTTATGAATCGGGAGGCTGATTCAGCTTGCAAGATTCCACCCGGACAAACATACATACATTGCAAGTTAAATAAAAGCTTGTAAAAATAAAGAACATTACAAAATACATAGTAGATTTGACGTACAATAGGCGGTCTTATCGCTACCTACTTACCGCAGGCATCACGAATTTGTTCAATACGCTTTACCAGTTTATATTACGAAAAGAAGCAAACGATGTCTCTGTTGGGAAATTACTCAATCAATTAAGTCATCAAGTAGGACATCTACAATTTGCAGAAATGACTTCACATTGTCATGCATTATCATTTGCGAATGAGTGTGGGCATCGGCGAGTACTTCATAATTCTACTTATTAGCTATTGCCACCCCACAATGCTAGATATATATTTCGTCCCGACTTTTTGGTTTCTTGGTATTTTTTACTGGTGTTGTGACTTGAACTCTTTGTATGAGTGTTGTGTGGCTTGAATAGTGCTGGTTATGTGTGAAAGATTTATCTAATTAAATTAAAACTTCTTTTGTACAAACTCTAGGTATATGCCTACTCTTACTGTGCAGTGCTACGCAGTTTCAGAATTCTGGGTGTTAAATTTTAAATTAAAAGTCCTGGGTGGCACTGCAATTGTTATGGGCAGGCGTGGGGCTTACCATAAGGCGAACGACATGCTCCTCTCATCAACACTCAGTTCCATACAAAAATATTTTTATAATTTTAGAATGTACGGCAATAGGAACCGATAGAACTGCCATTGAAAGAAAATTTAACTGAAAAAATGCTTACTGCTCATAGAGTTTTTCCCCAAAGTCTATCTTAGTTTAAAAAAAAACGTTTGATGTTGCTATAAAAATCTTATAAATAAAATTAGCCACGTAACATTCATTTGAAATCCTATTTTTATTTTAAACTTTTTAATAATTTATAAATAGTTTGTAATTTCCAAAAAACTGCTGCACATTTCTATAAACTACCTCCTTCATGCTATATCACGACATGACTTCATCGTTCCCCATTTCCCTAATCCTAGAGTCAAAAAGTCACACGGACACATGCTAGTGTGCGTGCTGCGGTGGTGTGTGTCACTAATTGCCACGTCCGGCGGAAGTGGCCGGTTCCGAGCCGGCGTCAGGTGACGGGCCCACCTGTGTGCCGTTTGACCACTCACACACGGACAGGCCCTGTGGTACTAGAGGTCCTGGACAGAGACAGTGGGACAGAGAAGTGGATTCTTTGCTCTAGATAATTTTTGAAAAAAATTGATAGTTTTTATTCAAAATCTCTTTAATTGTTTTGGCATCACAGACGCATTTATGAACGTCAAATTATCACAATGATTCTGCCACCGTATCGGAAAAAGAATCACTGCTCAGAAGATACGGCAAGAAACTGAGGGGCATTTATTTTTAGAGATTTTTTTACAATTTTATGGGTTTCTACAGTGTTGTGTTTCTTATATACCAGTTGGCTACTTTGCAGAAGTGGAATAGTATGTGTGTATGTCGGTAGATACCACGGCTGGTGTCAAATGCTGATTCCTGGAAAGCGCTGTGAAGTTACTGATAATTCAACATGTAGGTAAGAAAACAAATAAAAAAAATGAATTACTTTGTACCTACTTAAAGTTTAGTTATGATTGTGTCGGAATAACTCGGCCAATTACGATGTCCTTCTTCCGGAAGTTTTAGATTCGATAATAATTTGATCGCTTTGGATTCGCGGCGAAGATCATAACGTGAGTGTAGCCGTTTATATTTATAATGAATACTTGGACTTCCTTTGTACTTTGTACTTCTAGATAACGAATGTGGTTTATTCGTCATCGTGGTTCTATTTTAGCCTCAACTGATATTATTAAAAAAAAAATTAACAGAATTGTACACAATTGTAAGAGTCTCTAATAGATTTGTGTGTGTAACTGTACACATTGAAAATGCTATACACGTGTGCGTTGACCAATTATTGTTTGATTGTGTGATTAACTACATTTAACTATTCTATTGTATTTCACTAAAATAATTGAATTAAATTAGAGACTACAATAGAATTAAAATGTTAAACTTCCTTTTGGTTGCAACTCCACCGCTATTCTAAAAAATTGAATGCATGTTGCAATATGCAACATAAAAAAAATTAAGAATGTATTCTGTTGGAAGGATAGAAACTGTACAAAAGTCCCAAAAATCCCCCGAAATCAAACTCGAGATCAGGTGTAAAAAAATGAGTCTTTAATTTTGAAACTTAGCCTAAGCTCCCGCGCGCACACGAATATATCGTGTGCGTGTTTTAAGGCTTGCCAGCGCCATCTAGTTACGTTTTTTGAACTACGAACGATTTTACACTAAACATTCCGCCCACCATGGACAGAATGTCCATTTACATAACTAAAAGGAGTACAACAAAATTTCTTAAAGTTGATCTTATATAAGAAACCGCCCACCATGCGTGAACGCGGCACAAACAAAATACAATACTAACTACATAAATCAAAACATACGTAGGTACCTAACGAAAACAACTTTCTTACGAAACACAACTTAAAAATTTTACAAAAGTATTTTTTTTTAATGTGGACTGTATAATAAATTTAAGTTACAGGTAATATAATTAATTTTGACACAGGTCGCTTTATAACATTAGTTTTACATTTTACGCTCACCACGCGCGTAAGCTTGTCTGAACCAGTATGCTTTTCCGTGATAATACCGAACAGCCATTTGGCTGGAGGAAGATCATCTTCTTTGACAAGAACAACATCACCTATTTTAGGCTCAGAGACTTGATCTGCCCATTTGTATCGATGTTGTAATTGAGTGAGATACTCCTGGGACCACTTTCGCCAGAAATCTTGGAGCATTCGCTGCGCCAGGTGCCATCTACTTAAAGAAGAAATAGTGGAGTCTTCATAATTCCTATCTGGTACTAGAACCAATGGTTCACCTACTAAAAAGTGACCAGGCGTGAGAGGAAACGGGTCGTCTGGATAAGTCGGTAGTTGGGAAATCGGCCTTGAATTAAGGCACGCTTCAATCTGAGACAACAAAGTTGTCATCTCTTCAAAAGTCAGGGTACTGTTGCCTACTATCCTTTTAAGATGGTGTTTGGTGGACTTTACTCCTGCCTCCCACAATCCTCCAAAATTTGGAGAATGCGGAGGTATAAAGTGCCAACTCGTACCATTTACAGCGAACCAGTCAGCAATTTCGCCTGCTAGACCAGACCTTTCCACGTCGAACAACGCCTTTAACTCCTTCGCGCTTCCGACAAATGTGGTTCCGTTATCACTCCATATCTCTGCTACATGTCCTCGCCTGGCTACAAACCGTTTAAACGCGGCTATGAAGCTTTGAGCCGTCATATCGCTTACTACTTCAAGATGAACAGCCTTTGTAGCCATGCAGACAAACAGGCAGATGTAGCCCTTTGTGGAGTGATAGCCACGACCTTTAGTAGGGCGGATATTAATGGGACCAGCGTAGTCCACTCCGCTTCGCAGAAAAGGTCGGCTAGCAGTTACTCTCGCTTCTGGTAACTCGCCCATCATTTGTTGTCTAGTTTTGGCTGAGTGACGAACACAGACTACACACTTCCTAACACATTGCCGAACGAGACTCTTTGCATGTATGATCCAAAATTTGGTTCTCAAATAATTTATCATTAATTGAGGACCTCCATGCAAAGTTCTCTTATGCGCATCGGCAATCAATAACGTTGTGAAGTGTGAGCCTTGCGGTAGCAATATGGGATGCTTCATGCTATCCTCAAGTTGAGCCTTTTGCAGTCGACCACCAACCCTCAAGATATCGTCTGCGTCCAGGAAAGGATTCAATGAGGTAAGTCTACTTCTTTTATTTACTTTACCCGTCTTTTTCAAACTGTCAATCTCTTCATGAAAATAATGCTTTTGACACATTTTTATGCAGGTGGTTAAAGCCTGTCTCAATTCTTCTGCCGTTAAAGCACCCGTTGCTCTGGGAATCAAAAATCTTCTGCAGAAGGCTATGACTCTGGTAAGCCGTCTTAATGCTGAATATTTCGTCATAATAATATTTTCTGCTTCTTTACTTGTAGCAGCATGACATTTCAATTTTCTTTCTTCCATTGTCGTATCCATTTCTTCCATTTTATAATCTATCTTTTTCTGTTTCAGCCACTTCGGACCCTGCTTCCACAGCTGGATATCGGTGCATTCTGATGGATTCACGCCTCTGGATGCGCAGTCTGCCGGATTCTGCTTCGATGGTACGTGCGACCATTGGTTCCCGTCCATTACGGTCAGTACCTCCGCTACTCTATTTGCTATAAAGGTTTTCCATCGACTAGGATGGCTCCTTAGCCAGGCTAACACAACTAACGAGTCAGTCCAGGCGTGTAAATTTTGCTTTGGTATTTCCAGAACATTCGAAACTTCCTTAAGAAGTTTCGCGAGCAATACTGCTCCGCATAATTCTAGTCTGGGAATAGACACTTGCTTTACAGGAGCCACCTTAGTTTTGGACGTTATCAATGCGACGTGGACGGAACCGTTCTTGTCAACAACACGAGCATATACCACCGCAGCATATGCATCATTAGATGCATCCGCGAATCCATGCAGTTCAATGCAGTGATCATCTATGGACGAGTTTATCCACCGAGGAAGACGAAAATTGGTAAGTTGACTTAAATCCTCTCTAAATTTAAGCCAGTCTTTCAGCAACGACGATGGCAATTCCTGATCCCATTCGATGCCTGACAGCCATATTTTTTGGATGAACACCTTTGCTGTTATAATTGCAGGAGATATTAGGCCGAGGGGATCGAACAACCTTGCGATGTCAGAAATAACTCTGCGTTTGGTTACAGGTGCTTCCAGGGGAGGAAGTTGGACAGTGTATTAAAACTCATCGGATCTTCTATTCCAGGTAAGTCCTAATATTTTAGTAACCGTATCTGTTTTTAGTTCCAGGTTTTCTTCGAGTACTCGTCTGTCTTCCTGTATGTGTTCCAGCAACTCATTGTTATTTGTGGACCACTTCTGCAACTGGAAACCTCCGCGACCAAGCAGCTCTTTCATCTGGTGATAGACTTGAGCTCCTTCTGCTACAGTTTGACACCCGGTCATCAAGTCGTCCATGTAAAACTCCTTCAACACACGATTCGATGCTAAAGGAAATTCTGCTCCATCATCATGAGCAACTTGCTGCAAACATTTAACTGCCAAATATGGCGCTGCTGATGTTCCGAAGGTGACTCGTGAGAGGCGAAGATGCTGCAGTTCAGCGTCTGGATTCTCTCGCCACAACAACCGTTGAAAATCGACATCGTTTTCAGACACCTTTACCTGTCTGTACATTTTGATTATGTCCGCGACAAGGCATATCGGAAAGCATCGCCAACGCATTAAAATATGTCGCAACTCGGGTTGCAGAGTTGGACCTACCAAGAGGTCGTGGTTCAACGATACTCCGTTTGTTCCCACGCAAGACGCGTCAAACACAACTCTTACCTTCGTGGTAGTCTTGTCATTTCGGACTACCGCGTGATGTGGCAAGTACACAGCATCGGCCTTTTCTTTATCTTCGACCTTCTCCATATGGCCGAGACTCAAGTATTCATTAATAACGTTAGCATACTGTTCCTTCATCTTGGGATTCCTTAACAACTTTTTTTCTAAAATAAGAAATCTCTTTCGGGCAATTAGCTGTGAGTCTCCATATATGCATTCAGGGTCTTCTGTGCGAAAGGGCAAACTAACCACGTAACGACCAGATTCGTCTCTCTGCGTCGTTTCCGAAAACAATCTCTCGCACAGCTCTTCTTCTTCCGTTAAATGCGTCTTCTCATTATCATAATGCTCTGACTCCAACTCCCAAAATTTCTTTAAAAGCTCATTCTCATTTGAATGAGCTGAGTGCATGCTAACAATCACATTATGACACGTCTCTAAATGGTTGCTAACCTCGCCTACTTCGCCTGACAAGATCCAACCAAGCGTAGTTTTTTGAGCAATAGGGGAACCTGGTGGACCCCTAATCAAACCTTGCAACAATATTTGACTGTAGACTTCTGCTCCTAACAATAAATCAATTTTATTGGGTGTGTCAAACAATGGATCAGCCAATTCTACAGACGGCAACGAGGGCAACATTTGAACGACAACCTTTCTTTCAGGGAGGAGGGTTGTCAGTTTGTTCATAACATAAGCCTTGACAGGAATGACAAAGCTGGGGTCGTGACGGGATTGAATTTTGATGGAAACCATCGACTTACAAGCTAATGATGCTTGTGGATCACCGCCTAGACCTGATACAAAAGTTTTGATAGGATTTTTCTTTAATCTCAACAACTGGACTGCGGACTCCGTAATAAACGAAGCCTGGGAACCTTGGTCTAACAAGGATCTTAAACAAACAGAAGTCCCAGTTCTTGATTCAACATCGACTAAAGCCGTGGCCAAAAGTACTTGAGTACTGGCTTTCGCGAAACATGTCATGGCTTTAGTGGACTCACTTTTTGAGGATGATGCCACTGACGTAGCTACATCATCCTTACCATCAGACTGATCCGGTTTACTTTCATCATCAGATTTCGAAGTATTCTTAGGATGAAGAAGTGTGTGGTGCTTTCTTTTGCATAAATGGCACCTAGTTGACTGGCGACACGTGTACACCGAATGACCTGGGTTTAAACAATTAAAACATATCTTACTGGTTTGGGCAAACTTACGACGTTTTTCTACATCATCTTGAGCGAACTTTTTACAGTTACACAATTTGTGGCTTTTGTCAGAACAAAGGACACAGCACATATTGGGAGTGGTTACATGCAATGCCATTGCATTCTTATTCTTAACGTTACCTTGTTTATTAACGTTCTGTGAACCTATACATTCCAATGCTCTGAACCTATTTTCCAAAAATTGTCTAAATTGACTTATTTTCGGCAATTCATTTGAAGAATCATTGATTTTCGTTTCCCATAACTTCCTGGACTCTGAATCTAGTTTCTGACTGATAATATAAATTACAAGTATATCCCACGAACTAACGTTAATCCCTAAATTTTCAAGTGCATGCAAACATTCGTTTGTTACATCTAACAATTCTTTAACTGCACTTGAAGATTCAATAGTTACGTTCTTTTGGTTCATGAACCGTTTCAAAATACAATTTGCAAGAAACTTTTTATTATTGTATCTCTCCTCTAATTGTGTCCAACAAGTTTTATAATTATCAGCAGTAATAGGTATATGCCTCAATAGTTGTTCTGCTTCTCCTTGCAAATGACTCTTTAAATAATGAAGTCTTTGCACATCATCCAAACCTTTGTTATTGTGCACAAGTGACACAAATAAATCTCTGAAACTAGTCCATTCAACGTATTTGCCTGAAAAAGTAGGTATTTCAATTTTGGGCAATCTGACACTAGTAGGCTTAGCTTCGCTACTTAAAGATTGAGTGGTTTTACTAGCCGCCTTCAAGTTCAACAAAGATTCCTTTAATTTAGATTTGAATTCTAGGTATACCTCCTCTACTTGTTCAAACAAATCAGTCTTATAGTACTCCGAAGCTTCGAGCTCCTTACGTTCAAAATCAAAAATAATCTTTTGATGTGTACTTTTGAATGATGACCAACATTCTTCTAAATTATCAAAACGGGTCTCAACATATGATAAGGTGATTTTATCCTTCGACTGTTTACCAAAATTTACTTTATTTTTTAATATCCTGCTTTTAAGATCTTCCTGATACTTAACTAAACGATCCATTTTTGAAACCATAACACAACAATATTTTGAAAGTTTAAATCTACAACAATAATTAATTCAATTGTATCAACTATTAAACAGTCGAGATAAAATACTCTGTTATTACAAGGCAGATTTAAAAACTATGTCCAAAGTTATGCGCAAAAATTTTACAAGTTGAAGAATTTTTATTCGAAATTATTCTAAGTCCAAAATATTTTACTTCAAATTTTTCTAAGTGTTTGAGTTAAATCACTTCGCTCCGAAATCGGGCATGGATTCCCCGTATCTTCGCTTTTTCTTAAATTATTCTAAGTCCTAACTAGACACTTGTAATATTTTCGCATGCATTAATATACTACTAATTTTACTAAGTTTCGATCTTCAAGTAAATAAGGTTCAAATTTCTTCACAAATAGTTCAAAATGTACTCACAGTTCAATCCGTAACTCACTCACACAAGTAACTTCAACGTCATCCAAATCCAAGGTAAGGGGGGATGCTCCGCCCACTGCTTCACCCAGACATCCACGTAATTGGCTGCACTCACAGCTTGGCTCAGCTGCTCAGGTCCCGATGATGCTAGTGCGGCCTTTCCGCACTAACTACTATTTCTTCTGTGACCGATGATGCTAGTGCCGCCTTTCGGTACTAGCTACTGCATAATCTGTGACACTTCGCAGTCACCGAAGATGGATTGCTTCACAAAGTCCGATGACGTCAATGCGGTTTTTAATCCGCATTAACTACGGCGCTTTCTGTGGCAATCGCCACCCTACATTAGATAGGTAGGTGGACCTGTACATGTGCGCCTGCCAGTCCTTATCATGAATGCCAATTATCAATATTAGATTCGGCTCAGATGGACCATGTACAAAAGTCCCAAAAATCCCCCGAAATCAAACTCGAGATCAGGTGTAAAAAAATGAGTCTTTAATTTTGAAACTTAGCCTAAGCTCCCGCGCGCACACGAATATATCGTGTGCGTGTTTTAAGGCTTGCCAGCGCCATCTAGTTACGTTTTTTGAACTACGAACGATTTTACACTAAACAGAAACCTACCACATTTTGCTTTTGGCTCCAGCCGCTTTATCCATTTTTTTTTAATTTGCCCTTTTGGTCAGGCCAAAGTCTCTAAGACCATACCAACATGTCTTACGTATCTAGTATTTATTAGTTCGAAAACATTACGATGATTTCTTTCGTATTGTAGTCAAAAGCAATATCATTCGTAGTGCTACATTAAAGTGGTGGAACTTTACTCAAACTTTCCATGGACTATTTAGGAGAACATGAAAAACAATGTTTCCTCTATTTTCTTTCATTTCCCTACACTCGTGCCCGTTTACGAACACATAGGTAATGGTTAATATTCCACCGATATATTCATGATCACTCGAAATAACACTTGTTTGGAAAATAAAACCAAATTGAACTGTATCACTTTTCACTTCCCGCCAAAAAGTCCTTTACCAAATAGACTACGAAAGCACTGCCTATGCAGTCACTACAAAAGAGATCATCATACCTGCTGAGAGAGAAAACACCATTCTGCGAATAAGACAGTGTTTCCAAATGAAAACTAGATCTAATTTATTAAATTGCTTTTTCGTAATTGGAACGAGACAGTAATTAAGTAAGTACTTGTGTATATATTAAGTGAGTACTTGTAACCAACTTAGTAGAACCTAGCAGAATTTAGCATATTTTATCCATTATGCAACTTCAATCACTGAATTACTTAGCATGGTATTTTACAATTCAAATGCAGGTGTTTTCGCTTCATTGAATAGTCTAGTTTTCTTCACCTAATTAATCACAAGGCATTAAACATTTATAACAAAGGACATGCATGCGATCCTGTATATAGATAGAAGGTAAATCGAGCTCTAATATTTTAAACAACGTTATCAACACCTTGGTCATGCAATGTTTTTACTACTTGTGTATTGAGAGATTAAGACGTGTTTTGTATCTACGAGTCCATGTATGTTTGTATCATATGTATTTGCATGATTTAACATTTCGCAATCAATATTAATGGGACTGGAAATAGTTTATCTTAATGTATTTATTTCTAAATATACAAGTTTTAACTTAAACTGAGCTTAAACTATGCCATTTAATATTTTACAAGGTTTTATTTGCTTTAGCTTGAAATATTTGGGTTAAATCTTGCAAGTTGAATCTCTGCTCTTATCCTACGGAGTTGTAACTTTGCATGCTTGTCAAAGTCCGATGACAATACAATATTATGGTGACAGCCAGCTGATCTGATGATGGAGACGGAAGGTTGGCAATGGAACTCCTTGACGGATAATCGTAAACTACTAGTGTTTGGGCTCATTTTAATCTACTCGCGGTTACGATTACGATGTTTTTTTAAAGCTTGTATGAAAAATATTATTTTTAACAAAAATCTTGTTCTTGCTCTAGCAATTCAAATGACTCCACAATATTTTTTTAAAGATCGGTAAAAAAATGTCACGTGCTAAAATGTCTTGTCTATGCAAGTCTGGCGACGTCACAGTATTCCTTCCTCTTCACTCGGCTCGCTGAAAACGTACGTGTCGCACTGTTTTAATGTAAAATGGAAGTATGGGAGGGCAGGAGGCGGGTGACTTGGCGCGAGGTTCCGTGTTTTTACTAAACTTAAATATTTTACAACTTTGTACATAATTGACGTATCGATCTGGAATAAAAAATATTCTATAAGACCTTACGTAATTTTATGGTGTTGAAACTTAAATGCGATATTTTTTCATGATCATTGTGTTCCGGTCAAAAATAATGAATGTGGCCTTAGGTGGAAAACTCCAATCATCACCCCGAGACATTAAAAAAATAAGTCTCACATGACCAGAAATTTCGATAGCTATAATGTCCTTCAAACGGGAACAGAGTAATGCTTGGTGGTAGAATATCTGGCAAAGCGGTGATACCAAACCACACGCCCTCTCGCATAAGAGAGACCTACTAACTAGTAAAGAACGTCCGAGTTTGTCACACAGTAGTGACATTTGTATCATATTCAAATTTAGAATAAGCGACGAGGGTACAGAGAAATGATTAAAACTTCATTCGATATCACAAAATGAAATCGCATCGAGTGAGCTGACTCATATTCGTAATGCAAACATTAATTCGAGTGAGTCGGTGGGTAATTATGTTACGTCGAACGTAATGGAGTATTTAGTCTTGGAGTCGCAGAGAAACCCTCATGCATGACTTTCAATTTGCGGAAAAAAGTTTAAACGCTTTCACACTTGGGAAAAAAGTTGTGAAATATGTTCGGCGACTTGTAGGTATAATGTGGTGTGAGGGGCGATGAGTGGGTTGATTGTTTTTAAGCTAAACATCTTTTTATATAAGTAAATCAATTTACGGATAAAGATTTTAATAAAACCCTTATTTTTTTGAGATACGAAACTCTAGAACAATTATATATTATATCATGCACACAATTATATTATATTATATCATAATAATCTATATACTATAATATTATAAAGAGGAACGATGTGTATGTTTGTAACGAATTAACTCAAAAACTACTGGACATTTCAAAATTTTTTTACCATAGGATGGTACATTATCCCTAAGTAACATAAGCTATATTTTAGCATGTCGACGCGAACGAAGCCACGGGCGGTTGCTAGTAAAAAATAAAGATCATTTCAAAAACGAGCATGATAAAAACGTTTAGACTATAGCCACATCGGCTCATACGCAAGTATTTACTGAACTATGCCCAGTATGTGCGGCCACAATGTTCGCCTACAAACCTGCACTAGTGCGAACGGATCACATTTGAATCGAGAAATGTCGTGAGCTAATGTGTCGACTGGGCGCCGGGAATGCTCGCCATTTTATTTTTTCCTCCCCCATAATTACGTAATTAGTGACGATGAATTGGAGGAGCGTTTTTTTTATTGTAGGCCCTTTTGTCCGCGGTCGTTGCGCCTGCGCAGACTTTTGTACAACAGCTGTTACCGCCATTGGTTATGTTTTGCAACTTTCTCGCTTTGTGGTAATTGTTGTAATACCAAATTGTATTTAAATACTAGATACTCTATGTGACAAGTATACATATTAACAAAAAAACCGACTTCAATGTATCTTCGAAGTCCAAGGTCAAATATCGCTGATAAAAATTATAAGGGACCACTTCGTAGCTATATTAAACTGAACGCAAAAATATTTTTTGAAATCGGTCAACAGTTGACGAAAGAATCGGTGAACATACTAAAAAAAAATATATCCAGTGTAATATAAAACCTTTTCCTTTTTTGAAGTGGTTAAAAGACGAACTGAGGCGAGCGAGGATGCGGAATAACATCAACTCTTGCCGACTCAGAGTGGTGGATAATGGTTCCTTACTCTCTCTTCAAGAAAAACGTGTGGGAATGTAACAGGCTGATGATGATGATTATAAATACAGTGTTGGTAAGCTAAATATGACAGCCGTTAAATGAATAATGGGGTGCTTACTGGCATCGAAGGGTTAAATTAGACACGGACAGCCTGATGCTTATATAGTCACAAACTACTAGAGGTTTCCAATTACCAGTAACATTAAAAGCAATCCATATAGATATACCTTATACCTAACTAGGGTAGTACAAGTGGCGGTCTTAGCGCTTCAAGCAAAGCACTATTAGACAACCTTTGAACAAAAAACCCAACTATCTAATGAGATACTTAAGTTTTTGTTAGATACTCATATACTGTAAATGTACATCCTAATCCATAGTTATATATTGGTCTACAAGCATCCGCTTATAATTAGTTCTATTAGGAATGTGAGAGATTTAGTTAACTTCCATAAATACGTAGTTTTACTACAATAGATATTGATTACAATGAAACGAAATAAATCTCACACGCATGACCCGAACACCGAATCCTTTTAAGCTCCTTAAAATAACCTCGTGAAGAATCAAAGTATGATTTACAACCATAAACCGCGTAATGAAATAAAGACACGAGAACGCCCCAGTTTATATGTTATTTATGGCAGGACATGGTGCTATAATATTCCTTTTCAATTAGGAATCAATGAGCTCAACACAACACAGTAGTGGAGTGGCGTCGAGTGGTTGCACGATTCGATACGCAATATCGACGCGCAACAACCGATGGTTCCATTCATCATTATTATAAATGTGCCACACTCGCTTATTTACGGAAATCGATATTTTTTTCGGTGTCGATTTTGAATAGTCGGTTTCGACACGTCGATACGTCGGTAAACGTGACGGCATTGTAGCGGATGACCCCTCATTGTGCGCGGCGGCCCGCTGAGCATCATTGACTGCCGAACTGGGAGCTGATTAGTTCCGCATCTAGATAATATCGTTTTGTAATTATTGATTATACCAGGCCACGGTTATTGCTCGAATGTCGTTTTTAAAACAGACCCGTCTAATTAATGATAGGGAGACCATCACATAATTATTTCTGGTATCGATAACAAAAGAGTTTACAGAAGACCAATGTTTTGTCTGTCGCTTTTGATATATTTGATGATATGCCAAAGGTTTCTTGAGTAGCACATCCTTATTGCTATTTAGATTCCAATGGACCTAATTTAGCACCTGAACTAAGCAATGAATAATATAAATCATGTATATAGAATGTATCGGGTCTAATTGCGCACAAAAAAATATTAAAAAAACATTCTGTCTAACCTCGACGTTTTGATCAAGTTTCATTGATCACGGTCACCGAGAAGACAAGTGATGAACTATGAATACAATTCGCAACATTTATAGAGTACTAAGAAAAGAGGTTAATAGAAAGAATAGAATAGAAAGAATAGAAAAACTCTTTATTGTATACCAAATTATAGAAATAGACAATAACACAGTCCTTAACTAAGGTAGTACAATGGGCGGTTAATTTATTTCAAAACCATTTTGCTCATATATTTGTCTGTCGCCATGTTCAATTACTCAATCTATCGGTAGCGTGGAGCATCGAGCGGGTAATGTCGGCTGCAATATTGATAAACGTCCGTGGGCAATCAGTGGCGGCCAATTTGCGGGCGATTGTCCGTGGTGAGATGCGAGCGCACGCAATTGGCAAGCCACGTACAAAACGGCCTATTTAGTGCCTCTAATGTAGTTACTAGCTAGTCTATACGAGTAGCTAGTCTAGTACTAGCTACTACTGTCGAGTTACGTTGGCATGTCTGACCACATTGTTTAGGCACGGAGTTTAAAGCATGCCAAGTAATGCGAAATATTTACACTGGCGGCCCTCTATCCTTAAATTTCATAATGTCGGGTCAAAGAGCAGATACACTTAGGTCTTCCATTCCGACTATATTTTACTCTCCAGTATATGCAGATGTGTTTACTACGTAATCACAAAGCTTCATCAGATCAGCACCTACGACTTTGGACCTACCCTTTATGACGAAGGGTAGGTGCAAAGTACCCAAATTAAGAGCAGCTATATTACGTACTTCTATCTACATATATAAAGCTTGAAGCCTTACCTTATTTTATTAACTTTGCATCCAAAATGACTAATCCTGGAAGTCGTGAACGAGCGTAGCGAAGGGCTCTCACGGGGTCACACATAAATACCTAATGAGAAATAGGATTGCGCAAGAAAATGATATCGATATCAATTCGATATTCGTTCCAAAGCTCGCAATCACGAAAACAAATTTGCGTTCATTTCCTTTCTGAGGAACAAACGTAGAGGGAATCCGGTGGAGTAATATTAGCTTGGCAGCTGCTGTTTAACTGATTCACGAATCGAGGCCACCAATTAAGTATTTCGTCATCGTCATTCCTTATACCTATAGGTACATGATTTTCCATGGCCTAATTTATATGTGTATATTTATTAATAATAGGTAAACAACAAATTATACTATTCGACGAAGTTCATTTATACTTACTTAATCACACAATAAGGCTTCGGTAGATTAAGAAGTACATCTAAACATATCAAAACTTTATTGGGATAGCAATTAAATATACATTTTAGGTACCTACATGAAGCTTTGGAGCTGTTTAATTTGTTTAATATGGCTGTACAAAATACCTTTTCAGCAGTGACTAAGCCGGCCAGTGTCTCCATCACTATATATTTTATAAGGCGGTGGATGGTAATGGTTCCCATTTCTCATCAATTTTCTAAATAAAGGCGAACAGAAGCCAGCGCCCGCGTGCAAGCGTAGCGGTGAGACAAAGCGCCAGCGCTCACGACATAGATTGGCCTGAATTATCGCTTTACCGCAGAACACAATCTGTTCTGAGTACAAGGATGTTAGTATGATATACATTAGTATTAAATTATGTATCTATACCTATAGACATAGGTTTGTAGAAGTTCTTAGGAATTCAGATTAAACATTTTCATAGATTTCAGAATTTCGACCACATTGCGTATATAATATCATCACCGTGTTAAAAAAAAAGGAAATACGGTAGGTTGTAAATGTGTGTTTAAAGAGGTATACAAATTAATTATGACTACATATAGTGAACAGAGTAAAATCAATATTTAAGAACATATTCCAAAACATTTACCGTTGATATTACTAGGCATATGAGACTTAATATCTGATGTCCTGGTGTGATGAGCGCAATGCAGTGCTACGCAGTACTTTTTACGGTATTAAAAGTTCTGGATGGAACTGCACTTGCTATGAGCAGGCATGACGCTATATCAAGCGAACGACTTGCTAGTCCCATTACTTAGTTCCATAAAAAATATACCTAACAAAATGACGATTTATACTCTATAACCTAATACGAAGTTCTGCATAGCAAGAACAGGAGGTATTACCTATAAGCCTCGACTAACCTTTTTTACCCACGTGTTATAAGCAGATAAACAATTTCGTACTGCGTTATCGGACTGCAAGATTTGGAGCGCATTGTGCACTCTCAAGCCCGATAACCCTTGAGTAATGTTTCCTCGGGCCGGTTCCTCACGCCGTTATCGATATACTGCCGATTACTGCCGCGCTAAGTACAACGTTTGATTCTGATTAAACTAATCGATAAGGCTCTGCCCTTGTTCAATGCGAATAAAGAATATTTAAGCCAATATGCGCCAACGTGGAAAACGCAGATAACGCGCTGGTTAGGTACCATTTATCTTTAGAAAACCCAAGTGAAACTTATAGATGAATGGACAAATTAATGAAGTATTGTACCTAGTTCTAAATTTTTAAGTACTTACGCCTTAAAACAGAGGGATAGAGTTGGATAATGCTAGAACGATAGTAAAACGTGGCAATGCCAAAAGGAGGTGAGTCCATAACCAAAAATGGGTAGAGTAGGTAAAGACTGTAAAATAATTAATGAAAAGAATAAAAAATATGGACCGAGAAACAATGACTGAGGCACGACTTAGTTTAAAACTTGATAATATGTATAATAAATTACCTTTTGATGTAACTAAATTACGGTGAGTCCATAACCAGAAATGGGTAGCTAGAGTAGATAAGGACAGTAAGATAATGCATGAAAAGAATAAAAAATATGGACCGAGAAACAATGACTTAGGAAGGACTTAGTTTAAATCTAGATATGTACATAATAAATTACCTCTTGCTGTAACTAAATTACCTACTTACCCTATAATACAAAACAAAAATTAAAGCGTTCGTCAAAACATATCCTTTCTACAAAATAAACGAATTTAAATTGAAATGCTGGAAGGCAGGTTCATTTTCTAATCTCAAATACCTATATTGAAAAATTTCTTATTTTAAGCAGATCAATTAAGTAATTTTGTATAATAATGACATGCCTAATATAACGTACAAAGTTTTAATTTGGTCAATAAATGAATTGAAAATTTAAACAATAGGTATCATTAGGTATATCCCTACAAGGATCCCGTAAACCTATTGGACAATTTCTGTCAAACTCTACACATAAAAAATTGCAGTAATTTCAGAACAATCAAACCGTCGCGTTACAAAACAGCGAAATTGGGAGAAAGTGTGACGTTAATTCGAACATGTGACAAATTGCTGTTATATTTAACGTTATTTACCAAATGAATAATGAGGCCCAAATCAAACGGTGAACAATCGCTGTGGTTAGCATGTCGCAAGGTTTAAGCCAAGCATCCACTAGAAGACAAACTATAAGCTATTTCTAGTTTAGCGAACTTGCAGACTTTCCGAATTTCGTTTTATATAGCTCACAAGTTCGTGTCTATCGCAAGAGAAAATGAAAATATTTCTTTGCGATGGTGACAATTATCATATCTACAATACAACTTATGCCTACTGTTGCAACTGCTATGGGCAGGCGTGTTACTTCCCATTAGATGAACGACCTGGGCCTCAATTCACTATGACAACTTGGCCATTCCTTGCTTCGAAATCACGTCGATTCTTTCATTAATAAACGACATCTCTATGACGCATTCATATATTCACATTTCTCTATGACGCGTCATAGAGAATACAAATTTCGCAGATGTCGTTTAATAATGAAGGAATCGACGTGACCTCAAAGCAAGGAATCGCCAAGTTGTCATACCTAGTGAATTAGGGCCCTGCTCGTTCTGTAACTCCGTCCGTTGCATTAAAAAATCTTCAAGCTTCTGGCTCCGCGCTTTTTATAAACAGTCTAGGGATAAGAGCAAGTCGGCCCACGGAGGAGTTGGGTGCGGCAATTCGTCAACGTAACATATTGCTGTCGGAGTAGAATTAATCTAAATAGCATAGGTTAGTGTCGTAATTAAGTCATGTCGGCTTAAATCATTGTCGGAGTAGAGAAACACCGGAGCTCAATTAAATTTTTATGATAGCGTTTTGCCTAATAACAGTTGGAATACAGTTATCGACCGCAATTAATTGGTTGAATTTACCAATTTTTTTTACGCTTAATAGATCTATGGCCACTATCTCGCCTGATGTGAAGCGGTGATGTGGCCTAATATGGAACACATAGATCTAGAGAGAGAAGGCAGTTGAGCGGCTGCTCAGACCCTTCTCCCCTGGACCGTGTCCTCAGTTACAGTGAAGCTACACCTTTTTTTAGCTAACCACGATATACGATCGGCGCTTGTGTGGCATACGGGTAAGTATCTAAAGGGCTAATAAATAAAATACATTTTACAACAAAACCCACTTCAATTCTTATGTACCTATCTTCGAAGTCCAAGGTCGAATATTGATGAAATTTATATGGGACGACTTCGAAGATATATTGAACCCAAACATGTTTGTTACCTCATAACTACCGACATTTATAAACCTCATTATGCCCATTACGTTCCCACTGTTGGGACTCAGGCCTTCCCTCTAAACCTATTTGTAAAATTTTAAAAATATTCTTCCAGATTGGTCCCATTTTATTTGAATTGTTTTTTCCTATCATCATCATCAGCCCATCACGTTCCCACTGCTGGGACTCGGGCCTTCCCTCCTAGAGAGAGAGTATGGGCCTTAATCCACCACGCTGGCCCAGTGCGGGTTGGTGGATGTCACATATCTTTGAATTTTTGTGATAACTTCTTGGTTCCTCACGATGTTTTCCTTCACCGTTTTTAGAGCAAGTGTTAAAATCCGCACATAACTTAAGAAAGTCAGTGGTGCGGGGCCAGCGGGATTCGAACTCGGGTGCGACGGATCGAAAGTCGCACGTGCTCCTACTGAGTCACACTCACTCTTAACTTTAAGTTTTTTCCTATAAAATTTAATTATTATGAACCATCGTTAACGTTACTTTGAGGTGAGCATTGGGCTTTACTCTGCTGGTGCGTGCTTAGAGACATTAGGTGTATGGACCTACTTAACGACGAATTACTGCGGTCTATCAACTCAACTTATGTAAAGAAACTAGGTAATGGCACTTTAGCTAGAACGCGCCTAGTAGTCTATGTAGAATGATCTACTTATCAACAATAGTTGTAAATGATTTGTTCACGCCTCTCTTACCTATTAGTATTAACAACCAAACCACATTAGATCTCATACCTGTTCTATCCATCCAAAAGTTGTCTGGAAGAAATCGGTAAGCGATAAGACCGCCCATTGTACGTCAAAACTACGATGTATTTTGTGACTTTTATTTTATTTTTCATAATTTTGTCTATGTTATTTGGAGTGCAATAAAGTGTTATTAAGTGTTACAAAGTGTTATAAAGTGTTATTGTACTGTATTATTAATAGCACATAGATTATCAACTTGTAAACAGGCACATGTTATTCCCTGTTGTGTAGTAACTTAATAAAAGAAGTAATAATGATAATAATACAGACTGCATAGGAAAACACAAAACAATGACAAACGGAAGACCGCGTCACATAGGCAAAGTATATAAGGTTAAAATTTCGACGGGCACTTAGTATACCACAGCAGATAAAATAAGACCCACATTGACTTTCTAAACTCATGTTCCTACCAACTCCTAGAGAGAAACTTGAAAAAACAAATGACAACTGAAGAGCGCGTCAGATAAGGGCACAATTGCGGTGGGCACTAAGGACACCCCAGCAGTAATCGCGTTGGCCACGGTGCTCACGTAAGACAGAGGCCATCAGGCGCATTACGGCGACGCGGGCGCAGGTGCGCGTTGGACACGCTACCGGGACGGTGGCCAGTAATCTGCTGGAGATATATGTAGTGAAGTAAACAAACACGTCAAACATTTTACAAGGAAAATCGGTTAAAACTGAAAAACATGCAATTTTCCTGAAATATTTAATTTTACATGGACATGCCGATTACCATCAATAAATAAATAAAATTAAGTATTTAGTATCTATCGATTGAGTTTGATTGCAAAGCAAAGCAATTCACGACCCTCAAAAGGGTTTATTACGTCCTGAAAACAGCTTGTAAAACTAACAATAGTGCTTTAATAAGCTACTGTTTCACTGTCATCGTCTGGAGGCCGACCGACGACGTCACACTCGCCACTTTTACGCGGAAATGATGCGTGGATAACCGATGTTATGTCACAGAATAAATAATAGTCTCTCGACGACCGGTTACGCGTTCTAAGCGTATATAGCTTGAGATGGTTTGATGCAATGACTTTGTGTACCTATTTACGATCAAAGGCCGCGGTGAGATCTCTCCAAGGAAGAACTTATCAATTTCATAGGTAATCCCACAATTTCGATTGGATGGTCTTATGCCTGAGGACATTGTATGAAAGCCTAGGTATGGGTCTTTAACATCAAAAGTTAATTATCTTTTTCAGTCGATAAATATTCAACTTTAAATCGTACCGTTATACGTTCGTCGTATAATCAGTAAAAAATTTATATAACAAACTCCACCTAACAGCATTAATTTTCCCCATATTTCCAAGACATCACCAAATACGTCGCGCCGTCTCACCTCTATGACCACTCAAATCGAATTAAAAGACCATTACACCACAATATACGGCTTCCATGTACGGTCAAACAGAAAAAATAAGGTAGCGACTTCCTTCAAAACGTAGCCGCCGCGGCCCGAGTAATCATCGAATATTCCCGCTCTTCCATATCTAAGTACAAGTTTATAGCGGCGTTATCATCGGCGTATAATGAGTTATGCGGCTATTTTGTTCGTTTTGTGTCCATCAGTACGTCGAAGGGCGCCATCCATCATCTCGCGCGACTAATTGCCTGCTACCTCGCTTCTCTCTTATCCTTTTAATTCGTCCTCCACACGCCTATGGACGTCGGGCGGCGGACATCGGACGTCGCGTCGGGCGGGTGTCGGGCGGAGGTGAGCCCTCACCGATAATTGCCTGCGAGATACGAGCCTGATTGCAGAATTAAAACTCGAACAAAAAGTCCGTGCATTAGTTTATGTTAAGTATGCTAATGTATTTTATAAATATAAAATGTTCACGTAGTTTTTTGTACGAGCAAAGGTATCATTTCGCAAATGGCTTTTGTTTAAATTTTGATTGAGCGAATTTAATAATTCTGCTCTACCGGAAACAGCGAAACGATTTTTAAATTGAGATCCCGTAATGCAGAGTCTAATATCGTAAAAAAGTAATAAAACGACAAAAATCAAATAAAAGTATCCATTAAGAAACGAAAAAATAACCCATAATTCAACAAATATGAGCACTTAATGCAATACAAGAATCGTGCTCGAGCAATTCGTAGGCGACCACTCGATCACGGCCGGGGTAATATTTAGTTTTCTTTGGCCGGGGGCCGCGGCTAGTCACGAGAACTGGCAAATAAAAGTGAGGACAGTCTCTATCAAAGGGGTGATCGTAAAGTGGTTTTTGGACACACGCTCTTACGTGCGTGAAAGAAATGAAATACGAAACGAAGATTTTTATGTACCTATCTAAATATTATGTTCTCTTTGAATAATTATTTTAGCCTCATATTTTTATGGTTTCAGGATTTACTCCACTTTCAGTGATATTGTATTTCAACGTTTTTATTGAACTTCTTATTAATAGAGTATTCTCAATTCCATAATGTTTGGTAGAATTAACGCTAACCCTAAAAAAATGCAGATTTATTATTTTCGTGAAATATCTTGCTTTGAAGACTACACATATTTTGTAAAAATATGTACCTACTCTTATTCCCGTACGCAACCCTCTACTTGTAGCGGCACCCGGCTGAGGCAGGAGGGTCGGTGTGAGTTTATTTGCGTCGAAGGCTGAGGGGTGAGAGGAAGGGGTCGTGTGAGCGGAGAGGCGCCGCATTAATCATTAACGCAGCCTGCCTAATGACACCGCCGAAATGGGCCGCTCAGGGATGCTCCGAGAATACCTATCGATGATCGAGTGATAATTTTAATTCTTACTTTATATTAGAAATGCGAATGAGTGTTATTGTTCATCTCTTTTAATTACAAGGCGATTTTAAAAGTATTAAATGTAACGACTTTAAACAAACAAACAGAATAACGGTTCTCGGTGAGTAATTCAAATAAAAACCTGTATAGTAGTATATTATGTATGTAAGTATAGGTAGTAGTTTTATGTATAGTAGTTATAAGTATCAAATCAGTTGTTTATTCTATAGTTCTACCTCTAAAGAACTTAGAATAACAAGATAATCTTTTTCTGCATTCTCTACTCACTATATAGTGTATAGTTTACAGTACATTTTAAAATTAATTAAAGGAACTATTAAATATTCTATCACTTTTTCATGTGTTTCGTTTATATAATTATATATATATTATAATATTATAAGAAACCATCAACGGTGCCATGTTTGAAGGCCCGCTTCAAACACAAAGCTCAATCATCGAATCTAAAATCGCCGACACTTACCCCATCCCTACCCCCGATATTAGATGTCGCTATTAACTCCGCAAAACGTAATTAATCGAATAACTTTATGATTGATATAACCAGTTTGTGGGGCGCTTTAATTCACTTCCCCAATTTCTAAGGCCTCGCTTTTATAAAGTTATCCTTCAGGAAATTGATTGGCCTATCCAACGTAACCGATTCCCTAATGATTCAATTATCAATTAACTAACAAAGTAAAAGGTAATAGGAGGAAGTGGAATTAATCAAAAGGAAATTTATAACAGTATTATGTTCTATGACTTAACATTATCGGTTGAGTTTAGTTATTGAGAATAAAATGATAAATTGGAGTCTGCCATGCGATGAGATTCAATAGCATGTAGAAATCGAATTATGTAGGTTGTCTAGTTATCTATTGAGGCGGGTGAGAACTACCACTAGTTTTGAAGACGCAGGAAATTTGTTCGCACATTTTTCTATAGTATACTGGTGCTTACTACCTAATATTTTACTATCGCCCAACATTCGTGTAACCATTGTTAAGAAGTATCAAAATTCTCATCAGAAGTGCGAAGTTCCCATCGTAATTCTTATCAGCAACCCAACCAAGTAGAATATTTTGTTGTAAGGAAGTAAACTGAGAGGAAATTTTTCATTTATTTAACTAATGGCAAAAGGTACTTAGTCATTTTGTGAATAGTGCTGCTCACACGTTCATAATACATGAATACTAAGATGAAAATTAGGTGTAAGTAAGACCAAGAATTTTTATGATACTGAGTGATGAGACGAGCCAGTCGTTCGCCTGATGGTAAGCGCCACGTCTGTCCATAACAATTGCAGTGCCATCCTGAACTTTTAATACCACAAAAAGTATTGCGTAGCACTGCATTGCGCTCATCACCCCGAGACATCAGATATTAAGTCTCATATGCCCATTGCCCAGTAATTTCGCTGGCAAAAAAGATAATAAAGTAATTTCAACGCATCCATGTACCTACGTTTAATTATGTTTGATTTCTGAATATTTTTAAATTGGTTTTATATTGGAATATTGTCCACGCATTCACGTTTTAAATTAAAACCCAATAAGAAAAATTTCGATCTGCATCCTATTTGATTTGGCACTCGATAATTAAACGCCTCACAAAGAGGAAATAGTGTAAAATTAAACCCACACTTAGACAGCCTCTGTGGTGTAGTGGTTGGGCAGGTTGGTTCAAATCTCATACACCACCGAGGTTGCGGGTTCGATTCCCGAGACGGGACCAATGTTTGTGCACAAAAAAACGCAAGCATTTGTTTCGTGTCTGGGTGTTAAGGGGTCATGGTCCTCATAGTCCCTGATTCCCTAGATACAGGGAATTCTAGTAAAGGGCCAGGATCTATGTATGTGATCGCTGGGCGTATTTATTCATGATTGTTTATTAAATTCAATTCAATTTATTTAAGCAAAACAATGTAATACAATATAATATCTTAATTGAGTAAAATAGCTAATTTTATGGTATAAAAATAGCTCGTACATAATTTTGACACATAAATTAAATATAAGATAATCACCAGCATTCGTGCTAGGATAGACCTGTGTGTGTTATTAAACATACGGATAGCACATGTCTTCTATAAGCTAGCAATAACGCCGTAAATATTTCTCTCTCAATTTTCCCAATTTTTTAAGTGGAATCCCATTACCCTTAACCCTAATCACCTTTTTAATCCAATATCAAAACTCTTTCGCACTCGACGTTCTGTACGCAGATCAGACACCTATATGTTCATTGGCACTTGGTGATCGCGCACCCTCGATGTATACCGTGAAAAAGGCAGCGTAAAAACTGGGAGGCACCCCCTCGCCCTGGAGCTCGGAGGGGGGAGGGGGAGACGCAATTTGTAATATTTCACGAGCCAGTAGACGCTTATTAACTAGGCGTGCAAAAAATCGACGATCCAGCGGCGCGCAACTTTGCTGAAAACATAAGAGAGAATTACCTTCGATAGCATGCACTCAAATATTTGCCAAATGTATTTATTTATGGAAGACCAACAGCTATTACATGGGTATAGTTAACTTATAAAAACAGAGAGCCGAAGTCCTCACGAATACAAATGTTGTCTTAGTTATAATAAAATTACCGAGTCACTCTAAGCTCAATTCTGGATTTAATTATTTATTTATTTATTTATTTTCCAAATTTACAATAATTCACTGTACAATTAAATGACAATATATGATTTACGCATACAATGATTTGATATTCGATTGTCGGTGGGCCCCAAACTAGGCTAGGCCTGTATCTTGGTGACCCTGTTAGATTTGACAATACAGAAATTGCGCTTAACAATTAATTTAACAGCTTCGAATACATAAAATATAAATTTTAATTAAATTATTATATTATATTCAGCCTATATCGTCCCACTGCAGGGCAAAAGCCTCTCTACTTTCCTTCCATTTCTCGTGGTCTTGAAATAGAATGGGAATAGAATAGGCCAATGGGAATGTATCCAGCTCGTCTCGCCATCTTCGTTTTGGTCTGCCGCGTTGACTGTGTCCATTGCTGGGAACCCATCCGGTTGTGCTATTGGCCCAAAGTTCGACAGACATGCGGCTAACGTGCCCAGCCCAATCCCATTTCAACCTAGCAGCTTTCTAAGTGACATCACCGATCTGAGTTCTGGAGCGCAGTGTGGTGTTACGTATTCGGTCGGTGAGTTTAACTCCGAGAATACTGCGGTCCATCGATCGTTGACAAACTCCGAGTGCGATTGTCTTGCAAGATACAGTTTACGAACTAGTTTGTAAGACAGAGGTCCAAAATATTGTTAAACCTAGCCTTTCATATCTTGTTAAAAAAATAATAATAATAAATGCGTTTAAACGATAATAAGAAAAATAAAACAATTTCTAATATTTGTCGTTTGTTTTGGGCATAACAATAAAGTATCGCAATTATTTTGAGTAATGATTGTGATATAAAACAAATTATAAAAACTTGAAAATGTTTGCGACCTCTGACTAATGCAAAAAGTCGTATCTAGTCAGGAGTGTAGCAGGGTACTGCGGGCGGAAAACGGCAGAGGCGCAGTCGATACTGGGACACATTATATTTTATTTTATTTTATAAAGGTAATGGTATAAAATTGGTTTGCTCTTAGTAGGTGTTATTTTATTTTACATATAAAAGACAAATTTAATTTATTTTGGTCTCATTTTGGAATGGTTGTTAGCTAGTATCTGACATCAGAAATTTGATTTATCGGGTGATGAGAAATTCGCTTTACTTTTACGAAAAAACCAGAAGTATATTTTCCAATGAGTTGATAAGACAAGAGATGTTAAAGTCTTGCAATGATGCAAATCTCCTTTCGAAAAAAGGTTAGTTTCAAATAAACGCGTCAAATTAGAAATCTTAGCCGATAACTACGATGTTTCCCCATCGAAAGAGCGGATTGTAACATCTCTTGTCCTGTCAAATCAATGGAAAATATACTTCAGATTTTATGTAGGCACAGAAACAGGCACAGTTGTACGCCTGAAAGTAAGCGCCACGCCTGCACATAACATACACAATCTCACCTAGAACTAGCGTAAGGCTCTTAGCGTAGCTCGCCTAGCCGTTCGTAAGGGCCACTACTTGGATGAGTGACTATTTCTATGGTATTTATTAGCCTACTGTGCTTTAGAGCGGAGGGCATGTTAAGCCTTCAGTCCCGCGGTCTATAAATCCGACAGCAGGCTTGGACACACAACCTACACCAAAAAAGTAACAGATTTCAGTAAATTAACTAACTTTCATGACTTATGGGTAAGTGCATATTTTGCACGCTCGCTCTAAAAACGGTAAAGAAAAACATCGTGATGAAACCCGCTTACATGCTTTGGAGTGGTAGGCTCTGGCCATGGTTGTAATACCACCCACCGAACAAAGCCATGCCGTGAAGCGACCTAGTTGTGTTTCGGGATGATGTATGTTCGGTGAACCATCGAGGAAGACAGGTCTGAGCAGCCGCTTAACTGCCGTCTCTCTCTAGATCTATGTGCTCCATAAAAAAAAAAATTTTAGAAATCTCCAACACAAAAAACCGTAAATATAAAAAGTAACAAAACGGCTGCACCGATTTTTGATCAAATACCAAGACCACCGCTAAAAAACCTGCTTTCAAATAAGAATTACTGTATCCAAATCGTTTAAAAGCCACAGTGCCACAGGCAGACACACATAGTGGTCAAACTACACCTCTCCTTTCGTCGGGGGTTAAAGAACACCTGGAACTTTCGCTTGCAAAGTCTGCCTGGCACTTCACTGCGCTCGGTACCCTGAGACATCAGCTTACAAGTTTCAAAAACCCAGTAACTAATATTTAATTTATAATTGTTTATGCCGCAATTTTTTTATGCAGTAGGTCCTAGTCCGTCCCTGACCTCATAACTTTTACCGAGAGACTATTAATCCGGCCCCGGGGGAGGAGGCGGGGGCGACACTTAGCCGCTGCCCTGGCTACATAAATATCGCTTACCACTTGCTTTCAAAGCGGCCCACGCAGTAGGAAATACTTGGAAAAGTGTACTAAATATACAATTTATTTAAGTTTAGGTAAATTAGTCTTTAGGTAAAAAAAACGAGTGTAATCGAGCGCCAACTTGTGTAACTTTCTGACGTACCGTAGCTCGAATCTCAGCTCTATACTAGTGACTTTTCTGGAGTTATATTCACTAGACTAACTCGCTTTAAAACTGCGAAGGATAATTGTGACGTAGTAATTATATTTTCTAATTTTCCCTGTGCATTTTTAACGTAATCATTACTTTCTTATCTTCTAGCTTTACTGACCTACTTTTCCATGCGGAGTTTGAAGTATTGGGATCTCTTACACTATTTAAAGATTAATTGTATCTATATACAAAGAAAAAATATATAAATATAAATAATAAAGAGTACAACTGCATAAATAAAAGATGTGAACTAAAGCATTAGGTACTTACTAAGTAAAATTTTAAAATATGATATCGATCTTGGGTGAAAGAAAGCAGACCTCTAAATATTTTTATCGACTCGAAGTACGCAAAATTAAAAACGTCATTAGGTACTTTTATAACTTTTCATATAGCTATATTTAAGTTCGAAAAGATTTACTTGCGTTATATTCAAAATAAATTTTAGTTTTGTAAAAGACTAGAAACACCAGCAATATTATTTGAGTTTAATCGCAGTTTCGAGATTAATCTCAAACTTCCTTAAGCAATTTCAAACCTTATTATATGTAAATCCGTCATTGGCCTCAAATTACATACAAAAGCATCTATGATTAGAATTAAGGGCTGTGGATTTTGTATAAAATTAAATTATTTAGGTCAGATAAAAGGTGCAGTATAGGTAATACCTCACCTTAAATATCGTCTTACATGACTATGATGATGACATCATGATCAGGCTTCATGACTCTACCTACTGAATCTACTGTGAACCAATCACGCCATTGAATTGCGCTTGAATTTTCGTCACAATCAAAAATCTAATGTTACAAGCTCTTCTGTTGCCGAGGCACACCAATGGATAGAATAGAAGTACATATAGGGCTTCTAGTGTCTACTTGAAGCTCCTGTAACTTGCTGTGTGTCACACTACAATACGTTAGATAGACAATTCTAAGAACAGCTATTTACGCTTAGACATTTGTAAATAATTCCACAGTCCGCGTAGAAACCATGTCACTTCAATTTTATACTTTCCTTTTTCAATGTAAATCCTGAGATACATAATACTCGTACTTACTGAATACACTGCCAACCAAAACAAAGCATATTACATAAGGCACATAGTCACGCCCGCTAAACGGTAGACTCAACCGTTTAAGCTATACGTATAGACATTAGCATCTCTTTACTTTACCATGGTTCTATCACGGCACAACTTGGCTTAATTCGCTTTATTCCCTGAGATATAAGGTTCAGTTTCTCTAGAGATTGTGAAAGGGTGATGGTGTGGAAGTGAAGTGCGTAGGGCGGGCCGCCCAAACGTTTAGCGACCGTTTAGCTAAAGCTTCGCCTGAGGTAGCGTAGGGACACACCCACTGGGGTGATCCAACAGTTTGGAAATTTTCTTTATGTAAAATTGTAAATGGTGTATTTTTTACGATTTGATATATTTTGATTATTATAAACACGTTTTAGAGATTCGGTACATTTACATAAACCTACAGTTAACGGTTGACTCATTAGAATTTACTTATGAAATAAAAAATCATAAGAGCTCAAATTTTTCTATATAAATCCTCGCAATTATACTGAATAGATACATTATAAGTAAATACATAGAAACAAGCTGACACCCGCGAATTCGTAAACGTTTTCATACTATGGTTGTACCCACTTTTTATCTTCTTAGAGGAGCAGTTACAAAAAATATCTCCTAAGTGCACCCCAAAGGTTCCCCGGGAGTATTCTCTTCAGATGAATAAATAAACTTTATTTGGAATAATAATACAAAATGTGCACTAATTTTGCAATAGGGGATCGGACAGTAATCGAGAAAAAATCTAAAATGTAGTTAGAACGAATGTTCTAACCAGAAAGATCACCCAATCAATATTTTTGTGAAATAATAATGATTTATATTTTTAAATCAATAAAGAAATACTAATGATTCTGACATTTTTAATCTGTTCTTCATCTCAAACGAAACAACAATCAACGTATGACGTCATTTGAAGGCAAATGCCGTGAGTCAAGCTTGTGTTTATTTTACGTTTTTGCTTTTCATAAAATGTATTTTTGTTAACTTTTTCGTTCCATTACTACAATATAGTGCCCAAACTTCACAAAACGTATTTAAATCTCTTTGCAAGTTTTATTTCGAAGAGTTTGTCGTTTTCTACCTTCATATGACGTCACCTGTTTTGAGGTGAACTTTTGCGCGGTAATATTTGAAACACAACATTTAAACATAGTTTTAAGTACTTTTAGAGCGTTATTTAATTAAAATACTATAGTTAATTTAAAACACTTTCTGAAAAGTTGTCCGATCCCCTATTGCAATAATGGACCCATAATCTAAATTCTAATTGCAATTGTATAATCAACCTTGTGACCCCACGTCGGGGCAGAGGGCAGACACAATATTTCGCCATTCTTCTCTGTCTTGAGCCGTGCGCTTCACTTCACTCCAGGTCAGTCCAATGGTCTTTGCTTCCGCGATGACAGAACGTCGCCAGGTCTGATTAGGACGGCCACGCTTGCGCCGGCCCTGCGGATTCCAATCCAGACCTTGTCTGGGGATGTGATCCATGTTCCTACGCAAGGTGTGACCGATCCAGCTCCATTTGCGACGTCGGATTTGCAAATCGACAGGATCTTCATGGCACTGTCTCCAGAGGTCTATATTGGCGATAGTGTTTGGCCAGAAGATCTTTAGGATTTGTCGCAGACACCGGTTGATAAAGACCTGTAGCTGCTGTGTTAATCAACCTTTTAAGAAACAAAAATCTAGCAGTTTTACCACAACGAATTTCTGTATGAGTCTTCACATAAAAGTTCCGTTTTTACTGAAAACTGAAACGAACGAAAATAGCAATCCCATTACAAATTGCAGTAAAAAATACTTGACATTTCACACTGCGGAAGGCGAGCGGGGCAATATCGCACTTGCGCTGATTACAATTTAAAATGTCATTTATTTGTGCGAAGGCAGCGTCGTGTATTACCGATGTAACTGCATACGGCGGGCGGACCTTCCTGATGATGAGCTTAAAGAATCCTCAAATCTGTAGGCAAGCTTTGTTAATAACTGTATAATCGAGAATAGAAGTGTAATCTTGTCATAATGAGGGAACTTGTTCCCAAACAGCTACAACATGTGTCTCTTTAAGTCTAGAGTAAATAAGCATCTCATGGACAAGCGTGCGCCATCTTAAACCGCATCTTCACTTTCCATCAGGCGAGATGTCATCAAACGCAAACTAGCATTATGCTTTGCTTTTTTTATAGAAGCAAGGCTGGCCATTTTCTTTTGTCCCAAGAAGTCCATGTGAAGTAGGCTATGTAAAATTCTATTACTTTACTACAGCTGATAGCTTATATGGGCTTCCATTAAACTTATTTTGGTTAATTCTTGAAGCATAACACTTATTTACCTATTCGATAAAAATAAAATTTATTTCACTTAATACAAATTGAATGCACAAACCGTGCAAAGCAGACAACTTAAACGAAAAAAAACATGTTAAAAGAAAATCAAAGTACCAAGACTTCTCGATCGCAGTAGAGTAGGGTGGTGTAGCGAATAACGAAGTCGCGTTTGATATGTTAATTCGCGTAATTTGTACATTTTCACTGCTTTTACAAGTTGTCGCGATGCGTTCTACGTGTGAATATCAAGTAATAACATTTAAGATTGCGACTGATAAAATAATTTACAAAGAAAAACGAGGAGTACAGTTTGAATAAAGTGTTTATATATGTTATGTTATATGTTATGTCATGTTATATGTTACGTTATATGTTATGTTATGTTATATGTTTGTTTCTATACAGTCATGTTTTCTACAGTCAGTAAAGCTGGTAACTAGGTATGTATAAATAAATGGCTCCCACCGAGGTTATTAGACTCTTAAAATAATTATATTTATACACACCAATCAAATGATTAACGCCCAACGATCACATGTTGTGATCATCGGCTATAGATCGTAACTCCATGTTTCTAATGTATTAGGAATAACGAGGAAACGCGAATACGTCATCGCATCATACAATTTTAAACACTGCGATATCTTCCTTAGGATTACATCAGGCTCTCTACTTCGATACAACAGGACAACCTCTGTGTTATAGTGGTTGGGTAGGTTGGCTCCAAATGTCATACACCACCGAGGTTGCGAGTTCGATTCCGTGACGGGCAAATGTTTGTGCACAAAAAAGAAAAGCAAGTATTCTTTTCGTGTCTGGGTGTGGGACCATGGTCCTCGTAGTTTTTGGTTCCCTAGGTTCAGGGAATCCTAGTTAGTAAAGGCCCAGGATCTAGGTATGTATTTGATCGTTAAATCTACCGCTGTCGATAAATATCAGAACCCGATCATTTTCTTCTTTCAAGATTCACAACGATCAAAACATACAAATCCACCAGCCTCTGATCTGATTGAGTAGTTAGAATCAATTTGCGACACTTCTCCCGGCACAATAATCTAATTTTAATATTTAAAAGTGGCAACATTACCCACGCTCTCGCCTCCATGTTCTGAATTCGAAATGTTCTGGAAGCGCGCGAAAAGTCGGCCATATTGCTTTTAGCACCCTTTAATGGAAAAACGAGCCTTCTGATTAATGTGTAAATGAACTGAATTGATATTTTAGAAAGTGTTTCGGATCCTTTATATAAGTGTGAGGAATATACTTTATTATTAATGCGCCTTCCTTTTTCTTTTCCTTAATGATGCAATAAAATATTTTTAGGGAAAATACCAAAGGGGTAAGAAAACATTGAATCGAAATATACCTAAATATACAAAATAAGACTTGACGGAGGACTGGACTCTTAATGGAGTATATTGAAAGGGTATTTTACTCAACTAATTTTAGTTGAGATTGGCTACATCTGAACTATAAGTTTGATCGTAGCATACCTAAGTGTCTATGTCTAAATTTTTAAGCTAATAATAGAATGTAGGTTTGTACCTGAAACAGATAGAACATTTTCGTTTTTATGAGCTCAGCGCCCGAAAAGTGTCAATTAAAACAGGAAGGTGTATGCCTGGCTTAATTTACGTTAAACAAAACAAAAACATCCAATTCCCCCAACTTGCTAAACATTATCTCGCTAAAAGTGCCGAGTTTTTCAAAGCCCGACGACTAAAACCGTAAAAGGTCAATTTACATACATTCCAGTTGCTTCAGAAGTTGGTACGAGTGAGGAATTCCGTAGGTGAGCGAGGTGTGAGGAAGGTTAGGAGAGGCGGGGGGGGAGGAGGGAGGGTAATCAGCGTAATGCCAATCATGCAAATGCCGAGATCCGACTGAAAGCCTCAACCGGCTTGTTTCAGGAGTTAAAATGGAGATCCACTTAGTGGGACACGCAACTCACATACGCAATTGATGCCGTTGGCCAAAGATTTGAGATCATCGATGAGATTCAGAAGTGGCAGGTAGCGCCCACGTGTTCAACTTTGAGAGTGTAAAATTAGTATTAATTATTTTGATAATTCAATTTTTTTTTTAAATCGCTTTTGTAAAATAAGTAAATAGGACATACATTGGAAGGCTGCCACATTTTCAATAAAGCAAAGAACAAAAGAAGACCACTTATAAATAGCTTTCTAAAAAATCTTTTTTTTGGAAAAATAACTTAAATAACAGCATACATCATTAATTCATCAACAAACGTCTCGTACCTACATATACCTAGGTAGGCACCTAATACCAAATTGCCCTTCTGCAGATCTGTTCTATGGGCAACCACGAACGAACACCATCGCCCGCTTCTAACGAATTTAAACGCCGGCATAAACTGAACTGTATACTCGCTAATTGGGGATTTGTAACACGAACTCCTTGCTTTGAGGTTACTTGGAAGTGCTAAAAGTGATTTAAGAACTACTTTTGTAAGAGGATACTTACTTAAGTACTAATAGACTGACTGCCTTCGCGGCGAGTGGATTGATTAAACCGATTAAATTAATGTCGAGGTGCTTAATTTATACTTCTATGTGCCCTGGCGTGAACAATAAAAGTTTCTGCATCATCTATTTACGTAGGTACCTAAAAGATATATGTATCTATAAAAAATATTGCTTATCTTGTAATGCTGCGGAAATTTTGAGATAGTAAACATAGTAGCTGATACTGAGAAAAAAACACAATCTGTGTTCGCGCTACGGAAGCCTACGCAATCTTGCATCTTGCATCTTTGGCATCGGCCAAAAGCTCGCGATCATGCTCGCTCGTCTGTCCTCCCTTTAAAGGAGTTTTCATTTTAAACTGTAAATACATAGAAGTGTTACCTAAGCATCCAGTTGTTTAGACTAAAAGCTTCATCCCGCCCCACTCCCCGCCTTCTCATCCCCTCGACCCAGTCAAAGTGCTCCAGAAAGAGTCGTTTATGTACTCAAAGCATATGCAAATGATGTTTTAAAATTTTAGGGAGCGAACTCCGCTTTGCTGCCAGCAGCACTTGGGAACATCAAAATGGAAATTCACCCTTTTATGTTTACAAATCCTGTAAATGAAAGCGTTCATTTTATTGACTTGGGTCTGCTAAATATTTAGAGCCATTCCAAAACGGCTTTAGAGATATTAGCACGAATGGACGGCTTAAAATATGATAAATAGTTCATCAAATATGTTTGACTAAGTGGCTAGAATAATCTTTTATTACAGACCTATTCTATTATTTATACTACCTTAATATTTTTTTAATTGATTTATCTTGATCGTACCTATAATTTTAATTTATATATAATACGTACTACAATACGTACATTATTTTACGTACTAGGTACAAGTAAAACTGAACCTTTATTTCCACATCTTACAGTACAATCTCGGAAGATATCGTCGAAAATTCAATCCAATCACGATGTAGTATTTACGAGGTAACTATTTAAGAATATCTAACTGAAGAATTGAGCTCCTGAATGACTTACGCAATAGCACAGAATACTAAGGGACAGGAGTATCACTCCGTAAAGACATTTAAACAAATAGCGAGTCTTATTATGACGCAATAAAATTCAATTCAACTTGCGTAGCGCTGCATACCTACCAGTCATATTAACCTACAGAGCGCCTCTCTTTCTATCGCATAGCTCTTATCTCGTCTGACGCGGCACGTGTAACGACGCGCGACCCGCCGGCGGTGTCCGGCTATGTACTTGTAGCTTCGTACCTACAGTGCGGAGTGCGCTAGGCCTGCTATTACGCAACAGCTTAAATAACTGATTATATCGATCGCTCTCGTTTACCGCATGTAAAGTGAGAAGCAGGAATAGGAAGATAGTCCGCTCCGCTGCGCAGGCGACGCGCGAGTCGCGCGACGCTCTCACAGATTCAAATTACCTACTAACTTGGATAAGATAGATAGATAGATAACACTTTATTGCACTTAAAAAAAGTGAACAGAATTACAGTTGGTAATACATAATTAATAAGTACAATAGGCGGTCTTATCGCTAAGCAGCGATCTCTTCCAGACAACCATAGGGTAAGGAAAACAACATTTTAAAGAGGATATGTGTGCAGTAGATAATAAGTAGGACGAATGAAATGATTTTAAACTTAAATGAGATATAGAAGATAACTAAGATGTATTTATATATATATATATATATATATACATATATATATATATATACATACACAATTATACATAAATAGATCTATATTGTCTGTGATAGTTCATGTTTAGTTTTCATTATTAGATGTCTGAAGTATACAGAGTGATTCTATGATGTGGGTCAGTATGGAGAAATCTGATGCAATTAAAGGTGTAGCCCAGAATCGAATTGGTAAAGCCGTATTGGACTGGCTCCTGAAACAGTTTCGACTAGTTCGGGAGCCTATGGATTCAATACTTACCTTGTACAATACCTTATATTAATAGTTGTTTTTTTTTATTTGTATTTAGCTCATAACAAGAATTTGTAGTAGATTAAAAAAATAATCTAAAAACTACGTTTCTATGGATTTAGAATGCATTGTCATCGAATTGTAAGCTACCCTGAACGTTTCAGCCAGATGGCTAATTGGGAAGTGCTAGAAATTTGAGTTGACACCCGGAACGACAGACAGACAAGCAAGAAAGTGAGTAAATAAAAACGTGGTAAAAAGAAGGGCCAAATGTCTGAAACTTTTGACGTGTACTAAAAACATATTACGACAATATTTCAAATTCGATAAATATTAAAGTTTTTTAGTTTGCACTTACCTATACGGAAAATTACGGGGCAATATAGGTAGGTACCTAAAAATAACGATAGTGAATTCCCCAACGGCAAAAACCATATTATAATTGCATTCTTTAAGATAAATTTATAAGTGCGTAGGTACCTACCTATAGATCGCATTTTGAACTCTACGACTCCAATCAAATCGTGAAACAGATCCATTAAACCTAGTTGTTCTCTGATATGATATCGATATCTTATAATCGTTCGTCCAAATCGGCGCGTATCGAATGACCACGTGTAGAGGTGTCGATGGAGAATGTCACATTTTTCGTGCGTTTAAACTTGTCCCCGGCCAGTGACGCGAAAAACGCGTGTTACGCGTTCTGATTATGTGTGACGAATGTTTAATATAGAAACTTTATGAAGTAAATCTCTGCTTTTTATGTAATTTAATGACGAGAGACGTTCACCTGACGGTAAGCACCACGCCTGCCCATATCAGTTGCAGCATCACCCAGCACACTGTTGTAATACGGTTTACAAATAACTGACATTATGAGGCTTAACCACTTACCTACTAGGACCACTAACTTCAAGTCCTACGCGCTTGAGATTACAGCTGAACACACAAAGATGTTCCTCGCCCCAGACTTCTGGGCTGCTTAATCTACCGCCGGTACAATAAACGTAGGCGAAAACAATTTCTTGTTGAGTAGTAGCTTAATAAAAATAGTTTTAATATTGTAAAAATGTATGTTAGTATGTACCTGACAAACATACATATTATATTATATAATATAAGTTTAGAATTACTTATGTAACTACTGTTTTATTAAGTTACCTGAAATAAAGAACTAATAATAATAATTATGACACTTGAGAGCTAATTGTCTCAGGATGATGATGAGGGCATGTTCTGTACTGCGCAGTATCTGGAAAAACCAAGTTCCTGGCGTCTTGTTTACTACATTACAAAAACTACACATGCAGCTATTCCCTTAGAGAGCCTGGCAATTTCCCAAGAAGAAAAACTCCAAAGTTAGTAGGAAGTGGAGTCCAGTAGGAAGTGAAGGTAACGAGATAGAAGTGGTACGGTATGAGAAAGGAGCAGGACGGGAGCTGGAACGAGAGTACGGTGGGACGGAAAATGGTGGGAAGCAGGATGAATTACTACACTACGCGTACGAAGTCGCGGGCAACAGCTAGTAATAAATAAAATCATTTATTTCAGGCAATAATACAGTTAACAAAATAAAAGTACCAGTGGCCGATAAAATATATTACCTTACAGATATCATATAGAGACCATATATATCTATACAAATTATAATACACTAGGATAAGGGGCATTTCGCTGTAGCCTACTTTCTATAGCGCCGGAACACTATTCCCTCGGGCCAAAACTCGGGAACCAGGAACATCACCCTATATATTGCATGAAACCGGAGCACGTAGGACTTATAACTTGTAGGCCTCGTAGACTTCAGCCTCGACAGGTTCAGATTCTGGACCCTACCTCCGCACCTCTCCTTGATATACTTAATGATGTCGTCTCCCGACGTGCTCTGGTTAAATCAGGAGAGGCATATTGCCTTCCTGGGCTCATCAGCACGAAACGTTGTTGTTGTGGCTGCAGGAGGAGAGGTGCCGCGGTGGAAATATATAGGCTTCAGCGGGCCAGGTTAGGAATAGCTCCCCTTTACTGCAAGTATCTTTGATTCCAACGTCAGGGATAGTTGCAGTAGAGATGCGCACACTTTTTGTTTTGAAGATCTTTATTTAGTGTACAGAACCCAGCAAAGTGTCAACGCAGAAGCTAGCCGGGTGTTTACGAAACGATTTCACTTCGGTAACCGGAGCCAGTGTCTCGGTCGAGCGGAGCCTGCGACCGCGCGACACAAACACTGCGAAATGCCGAACGCTACACACACACGTTTATATTATGTGCATTGGATAGATACAGAGACGAGAAACAAGTGAATGAAAAACTAAAATTTTAAGCTGCAGTCGTGCAGGTGACTATACCTAATAGGTAATACCAGGCCTAGTTCGAAGCTACAAGTACATAGCCGGACACTGACGGCGGGTAGCGCGTCGTTACACATAAGAGCTATGCGATAGAAAGAGAGGCGCTCTGTAGGTTAATATGACTGGTAGGTGTGCAGCGCTACGCGAGCTGAATTGAATTTTATTAAACCATAGCAAGAGTCGCTATTTGTTTAAATTTCTATGCGGAGTGATGCTTCTGTCTGTGGTAATACTTAGTACCCCGATTATCCGAACCTTTTGGTAAGCCACATCGGGCCAAGCATCGTGATCGGGATTCATACATTTAATATTTAACTGTATTATATAGGTACCTACCAAAAATTTAAATTATAATTATAATTACCTACAAAAGGTCCTTCCAACGGGTATATTTAAAAATATACCTGCTTATTACTTAGTAAATAGGTATGTACCAAGGAAGCGTTCACGAGTCGTTCATTTCTATTTGTAATCTGTCAGTGCTCTTGCTCAGTGCTCGCATACCTAATGTTCACAAACTGTTGATGTGTGCTCGCTGGTAGCCGCAGCTCTCGTGTTACCGTCACTGATACATTAACCAATAGTTTAACTTGATCATATCCGTTTACAATCGACCACTGGCTGTGTAGCTTCACTTTGATTTCTTGTTATATTCCGTCTCAGTTGCATTATTTGCTTTAAAGATTCCATTACCTACCTTTTCACATGGACGTCACAGAAAATGTGCGAAGCCATTTGAAAAGCTACAGGAAAAGTGAAATGGGACTATACGTACCCCACGAGAAGAGCTCGATCAATCTTTTTTTTCAAGTATCTCTGCTTAAGTTACTTGAAAAAAAACTTGTGTTCTTTTCAAGCTCTACTGTGCACAAATATCCTACCTTTTTGTGCCATTTAGGTTCATATGTTCCGATATTTTAGAATATTTTTAACAAAATAATCCCCCTAGTTATGTGGCCAATTTAACAAAAATCTTCCAAAATAAAATTTTTACATCATTCTGAATCGAACCCATACTCCCGGGCACAGTCGACTAACCACATCGTCTAGGGTTGGCACAGCAGTTGATCAGTGTTTAGTCGAGATTACGTCCGTTTACCGAGCGAGCCGCGGAGACCGCAACGCACACATGCGAGCGAATCAGTTCACAACTTGGCCACGGTTCAGCTGCTACGGTAGGTACTAATTTTATTTACTTTGTATGTTTTGCGAAAGAACATGGAAATTGGTACTCAGAGCTTTAGCTAAGAATTAGGTATGTGTATGTGGTTATTTTAATATTAATTTTCGTCTTTCGATCACATAGTTCCAATTCTCTGATTCAGGGATATGGATCGCCATTGAGATGGGCCAATTTAGGGAAACGTGATACTAAAACTTTCGAATTCACATTTTAAATGATACTTAGGCAAGTAAGAAAACCTGCAAGTAAAGTAAAACCCGGGCAAGTGCGAGTCGGACTCGCGCACGAAGGGTTCCGTACCATTATCTATAAAAACGGCAAAAAAAATAATGTCTGTTGAATGGGAGCCCCCTTAAATATTTATTTTATTGTTTTTTAGTATTTGTTGTTATAGCGGCAACAGAAATACATCATCTGTGAAAATTTTAACTGTCTATCACGGTTCATGAGATACAGCCCGGTGACAGAGGGAAAAACAGACAGACAGACAGAAGGACAGCGGGGTCTTAGTAATAGGGTCCCGTTTTACCCTTTGAATACGGAACCCTAAAAAAGACTACACGATTTATTTGTTTTTAGCTCCATCGTTGAGCACCTAATCATATATTATAGTACATACAGCTGACCTACATCTAAATGTAGTTAGATAGAGGTGCATATGTGTAAGAATCTGTGGTCAGGAGTCGATCGAAGCAGCTGCTCATCAAGTGTTTAATAGGTTACGTGCACAAGGCATGTGGAAGTCAGCCTCTCGACCCATTGGTTCCACGTCACTGCTACTATCTGTAATCGATGTGAGCGGAATAAGTACTCGAGTATCGATGGATATCATTCGATTTTGTTTTGGAATGGTTGTCACACGATATTAAAAAGTAATCGGACTGGTTAAATTTACTACCTACTCAATTTTATTCATCATGCCATTGGTATTTTTTCTGTATGTCTAATCTCTATTCCTTTATTTCGCCTACTGTAAGACTTTAAACGCCCTAGTTTTAACGACCTAGACGTGTTTCCAGATGATGTTCGGTGAACCATCGGGGAGACGGGTCTGAGCAGCCGCTCAACTGCCGTCTCTCTCTAGATCTATGTGCTTCATCTTAGGCCACATCTTCGCTTCACATCAGGCGAGATAGTGGCCAAACATGGATCTATTAAGCGTAAAAAAAAAACTTTAGTTCAGTTAATTTCTACGTGTGCCCATTTTTACTGGCCCTGTATATAGTGGAGTTCCATTAGAGTAAATCAGTACGAGGCTGCCCACTAATATAGGCACCTATAGGTATGTAAGTACGTATAAGATACACGATTTCACCTCCGAATAACAGAAAGAAGAAGAGATCGTTCATTAGGCTCTTGTATCGTCCACTGAACTCTTTGAATGTTATAAGAAACACGTAAGAATCACACATCCATAGAACTTCATTCTGCACACATCATAAAATTTTCCTTTTGCAGACAAAACGGCTTCATTGTCACTTAGCATGCAGAACAGACATCTCCCAGCGTATGTAATGTGAGTTCCTTATGGCCTGTAATGATCGACGACAAAGAACAAGAGTAATCTGATTGCCGCTAACAGCAATAATATTATGCATTTTTCATCCCCATAATTAGGCGCTATCTCCACGAGTGTTACTACCGCGGCGAAATTACAAACCAATAAAAAAATTAATAGCCGCGAAATATTTTTTTTATTACTATTTATAGACTTACGTTTGACCGCTATCTCTGCTGTGGTTAAGTGACGATGCGGTCGACGATGTAGCACGCTCGCCTAGATGAAACCTCACCTCACAACCTCACTCTTGATGCGACGTTTGTTTAATATTGATTACCTATCATCAGCCCATCACGTTCCCACTGCTGGGGTCTTCACGGTCTACACGGGTCTTCTCTCATAGAGAGAGAATGGGCCATAATCCACCACGCTGGCCCAGTGCGGGTTGTTGGATGTCACATGTCCTTAACTTTTTGTGAAAAATTCTTGGACAAGCCGGTTTCCTCACGATGTTTTCCTTCACCGTTTTTTAGAGCGAGTGTTAAATCCGCACATAACTTAAGAAAGTCAGTGGTGCGGGGCCAGCGGGATTCGAACTCGGGTGCGTCGGATCGAAATTCGCACGAGCTTCCACTGAGCCACAGTCGCTCTTATTGATTACCTATTACGTGCTATTACAAAAAAAAGTCAATTCATAGTTTTTCCCTTGCTGCCTTAGATATGTCTGCATAGGCACCAAGTTTTTTGCGGTCGCTAAGCTCGCCGCTTGTGCTAAACTTTGAATCACTATTGATATCCATAATTTCGCCCTAAATAATCTGTCGAAATATGTGTGACAGGCTTTGTTTTAGCGCTTGTAGTATATGGGGGGGTAATACCTAATGCTGCAATAGGCTCGCTCGTGAACGCAGCGCCTTAATGTGCTCAGTACTCATCGGTGTGAGTGCGAGCGTTAATTTACTTATGAATAGTAAACAAGTGAGGTCCCGCTCGCGCACTAATAGCTTGTTTTTGCTACCTACACTATGATTATTTCTCGTAAAACGGTTGTTTCTTGCCATTATTCAGTGTTTTACAAAGTGACTGCGCCGACTTATCTAGTTTTTGCGCCGTCGCGGAATCGGTTTCCACGTTATTAGACACATCGCGTAGATATAGATACTTACCGATGTGTATAAGATTTTATTATTCATTGTTTAACTGGTATCTTATATGGTTCGCGCATGATGAGCTCCATCCGTCAAATGAACGTTTTTGTGCAACGTTGCGTTGAGTTTTCCAAGTCGCTTGTTGCATTGAGACTAAGTTTTCCCTGTCTTCACTTTATGAGCTTGTTTTACTTGATTAACTTCGCTGAATGATTCCATATCATTTTTATGAGAACATTAACCTGGTTGTGTATCAAACTGTTGTGCTAAGCTTTAAAGTTCTGTATTTCGAATGCCTTTATTTTACCTCTATAGTCAGTTCACCGAGTTCAATCCACCTAAAAATGATTTTATTTTATTTTGCTTGCTAACAGCTGTTGTTACAAAGTAGTTTGACAAATGAATATAAGAAAAGCCAATTAAAAGCCTCCGCAAATAACAATTAAATAGGTGATGAGATAGGTAATTAATTACCTACGTTTTTTAAACAAAATATTTTTTGAGATCACATATTATGGGAGGAACGAATAAATTACACCTATATAGTACTTATATCGTTATTTCTGAATTATTATAATGTATGGTTGTTCCAAGGAGTCCGCGGCGCTCTTCCACATTAGAAACGATTGCCCGCTTTGGGTAAAAAGGAACCTAGAGCGAAATAACGTCTTTTTGTAAAACGTACCGATCCCTCTGTTAGAAATTGCACATTATTGCTAATTCAGTTACATCGTTATGTAAACTCATTTCAAAATGCTTAATATACTTAACGCTCCATTCTCTAACTTCACAAGAATTATGTAGGTTTAAACGCAACAATTATAATTGATAACGATTCTCATTAACACAATTATATTAAATGGAGTGAATGTATTTCCCGCTTTGGAACAATAACGATTATTATCTGATGCCAGCATCTGCGAACAATGACACCGCGCTTTTGCGGTGCCCATGAATAACCAAATAACCATGTCATTTTATGCGGATTATTCTAGTATGATGGGTGTAATATAATATTATACTTATTCAAAACTAGTACAGAATACTAATAGTACCTACAAGTAACTGTAGTGTGTAGATAGATATAGCAAGCTGCAGTCCCTAATCGAAAGAGCACCTAAAATGCACTTGCCAAAATTAAACAATAAACGTATCTTTTCTATACCGTCGTATTTCCTATTATTTACCAAATAAATAAACAAAAGAATAACGCAAAATCACTGTCAGTCTGCATATAGATAGTTATATACTCGCGGACACCATTATATTATCTTTTTTGGTAAATTGCTGTAGTAGATAATACCTAGCGCTATTCGCAGCCACCACCGCTCCGACAGGGCCGAAGTGGCCACACGGTAGCAGATCTCTCCATCTCCATCGAAAACTGAGAAAGCTAAACTATATTATCATATCAGGGCGTGTCCTGACAGCAGCTAGAATGATGGCAAACGCTTGCTGTTAGCCGAGTTCCCACGCTTCTGTTACTGTTAGCCTAACCGCCTGTAAGCGTCGCTCATAATACTTAAAAATTAAAAGTTATTGTTTTATGAAAACGTGTGAGAATGTTTAATTAAATAAGTAATAATTAGATAAGTGGGATGGACGGAACTAAGCGGTGTCAATGAAAGTGACGACACACTGCCCAAATAATAGGATTATAAGTAATTACTCGGTTCACAAGCTAGTTGTGTAATTGGTTCACATACTTTGCATGATGTATTCAATTACTTTACTAAGTTTTAGGAAATATACGTTGGTTGCATTTTTTATTTCCTATTTCTCTATGGAATGGGTCGACGAAAATCGGTCACAAAAAGTTAATAAATAAACAATTATTTCTAAGAAAATAAAGGATTCAAAAATACTGTCCGTATCATAAGTCCGTAAGTGCCTTTCAAATAAGTACCTATTAGCACTAAGAAGGTACCTACCGACTTATACATTCCTACGAGCTAAATACTTCCAGTGCATGTGAAAGCCTGCTTTTCTATATAAAAAATGTTAATCACCCATCTCGAGCACAAACAAAAATTAGTTCCGAATTTAACTCACATCCTGGACTCATCGAAAATTAGTTTCGTCGCATACCCGCCCTCTAGCGGCGTCATATGCCTCTCATTAATGAGTTGTTCGCAGCAAAAAACGTGTTCGTCCACACAATACGGCGCATGACTAGCTGTTCTGCGATCAATTATTAATAAAAAAGCGGGCCGCTGCATTGAAAGGGCGATTAGCTCAATATTTATATGGAATATTCGGTATCAACGGCTCTTTGTGCCCATAATTCGGTAGGTCGTGACTGGCGCGTTTGATACGCCGCCGCGCCACGCCGCCGCCCAACGCAAAGAGCAACTGTTGTAGATGCGACGGGGTTGTCATGTTTTACAACATCACAACTAGATAGTAACGTTGCAGTTGTGACGGCTAGAGTCGTCAGGAAATTCAAACATCATTACTTACATGATGAAATAAGATTTCCGAAAAATCTACTGGACACATTTTTATAAAGGTACAAAACATTGTAGATAGCCTATTTTAACTATACAGCATCTTTCTTCTTTCTTTATACATTTTTCTACTTATTATAATATTGTAACTTGATGTTTGTCACCTTTAGACTGGAAAACCGAACGGAGTTTGATGCGGTTTTTAGAGTTTGGTAGCACTATTCCCATCTTAAGATGGAGGTCTTACCACAGAATACTAAGGGAAAGGAAGGGAAGGGAAGCATCACTCCGCAAAGAAATTTAAACAAATAGCGACTCTTGCTATGACGCAATAAAATTCAATTCAGCTTGCGTAGCGCTGCATACCTACCAGTAATATTAACCTACAGAGCGCCTCTCTTTCTATCGCATAGCTTTTAGCTCTTCTGCCGCGGCACGTGTAACCAAAGAAAACTAAATATATGTAACGACGCGCGACAATGGAAATTGGAAAACATCGACTATGGACTCTGTCGTTTACGAGGATAAATCGCGGGAAAAGCTAGTCATCAAATATTATTATTTTTATATAATAGTATTTTAAGTAAGTGTCTTTCATGAAGTCTTCCATGAAGTCTTCACCTTTTAGGCAAGTCTGTATTTTCGATTCGATCTTCTCTCGCGGTAGCTCGGTGAGGCGGGTGGCCAGATTCATTGTACTACCGAATTGACTCGCCGCCTTTATGCCGCTCGGGCGCCGTGAAAGAAGCCACCGCGTTTTATTCAATCTGATACGAGTACAGTATCGTAGGCAGGATGAAGTTTTGGGGTTTCAAGCCCCCTCGAAATTTTATTAGATGTCTTGATAATAAATGTTTATAAAAAATAGGCCCAAATTAGTTTATTTGATGTGACCTAATGAAGGAAAACTTTACTAAGCTTTTCTCAGTTGTTTTAGTAGGTCAACGATGTGGTCTAGGATTTTAATTCATACTTACTTACTCGTAATACTGCAGACTTAGCACTAATACTCCTACCCTAAGACGTGTAGTGGACCTGGCCTGGTTATACACTTACACTACATAAACACTTACACATAAATATTGCAGTTCTCTCTTTGACCATGGCTTGATCAATTAGCTGGGTGGCTAAGCAACGGCTCTTTCGAATCACCCATACAGCCCCATTCAAAGTGACATAGCATGCCCCCAAAATGTTCTAGATACGGACCTGTTGGAGTACATTTCCTAGAACATCAATCACAAAGGCGCGAATAAGTGGCGAAATTATCGGATTCAATGGAATTAATGTACCTTGCATTGTGGTGCCGTGTCGCATAGCGAACGGAGATTGAGTTTGGAAATGTTTTCGTTATTTAATTATAGAAGATTGAGCGGCATACAAACTTAATAACTAATTTTATGTGTGTGAAGCCAGCGATGACTGTTGCAACTTTCTTGTGATATTAGTTTACGTAGGTATACAACGTAGTAACGTGCATACTGTAGAACAACCCAAAACAGTAACTAGGTAGGTATACTTTGCAAAGAGTTTGCACTACTTTGTATGGGTTTTTCACCAACTCGACACGAGGGGCTGGACACGCGTGTGCCCAGTTGGTGAAACCCAAAATAGGTATCACTTGTTATTTCGTCATTTGGACACGCTAAGGTTTTCACGCGTGTCCGGACAGTGAAATTCACCTACTTATAATGTGATAGGTACATATTACGAGTAGGTAGGTACGTGACGAACTTGATATCCTTGACAGAGACCGGGAATATACAGTACAGAATCGAGAGCAGTGGAAAATTCTAGGGGAGGCCTTTGCCCAAAAGTGGATCATTTCAGGCTAAATCACATCACAACAACACAACAAGGTAGGTACACTATAGGTACCTACACTTAGATCATCACTTGTGAACATCGGTTTTCAAAATTAAACTATTGTCTTTTAACTTGTGTATCGATTTTGTCCAAACTAAAGCTCACTATAACCGCGGCATCGGAACAATTCACACACCGATTACCGATACATAAAGGCAGTGTTCAGAACGATTTTTCAGCGAGCTGATGGTAATGAAAAGGCATTTTCACGAGCTTTGGCGCCGGCCGGCATGCAAATGCGGCGGTTAATGACGCGCGAAGCCGCGCCGCACAACTATATTGTACAATTATAATGTACGCAGTACCAAAACACCCTAAATAACATTGAGTGATCTATATTGAGCTATAAATCTGCGGTATTTGTATTTATTTATTATAATAAGCACGGCTAATGACCACTTATACCTATTATCAGTTACATATTCTACATTACTATAAATCAGAAATAGGAATGCGATTAATTGCAAATAAAATAAAAATTCAGTACCACCGCACATCTCGCCATCGTCAGAAAGCTCATCTCCACATCTTACAAAACTGTACTTCCCACGCCAATCGCTTCACTCGCACTTCTTATTTCCTTGCACTTGTAAGATGTGAAACGACCTTACCATCGTCGGTATTTCCCTTGAGCTACAACAAGGGAGTACAAAGGGGTATTAATAGAGTCCTTAAGGGTCGACGACGCATCAATGCCTCCGGTGCTGCGGATGTCCATAGGCGACGGTAACTGCTTACCATCAGGCAGGCCGTATCCTTGTTTGCCGTCATTTTAAATAAAAAATATAAATAATACATATTTACAAATTATAAATGTCGCTGAACTAATAAATCCATTCATTAGAAACTATGAAAAATTATGATAGGTTTTTTAATGGTTGGAATCCGCGAACACCCCCCCCAACTAGACATTTTCTATGTTGTAACCACTATGCTTTTTTTTAGTCTACGGACTAGTCCGTACCTACCTCCTTAGTTTAGCTTAGCAAAGAAAGCGCGCGATGTGAAAAAACGAGAAGTTTGTATGCTGCATAGCTAACACAGCCGACCCTGTGTAATATGTAAGCAAGTTGAATTGACCCAGTTCCAGAGCCTTTTCACTGCCCCCTAGTTTTCCACTGTACCTACGTCGTAACAAACATTATGTGATGCCGTTTTGCACAGACTGTTTATTGGAAAAACTTGACCGTTTATGGAATGAGAGCAACCAATCGCGACGACTGGGATAACATTGACCTCCAGACGGGCATATTTTTTAACAAATTCTAATAAATAAGTCTACTCTAGAACATTTCAGAATAGAGAAGATTTTAAGAAAATATTTATTTCATCGATAAAGGTTAATGCTTTGAGTTCATTAATTAACCACCTCCAATAGTAACCCCTGCGAGTTCACAGTAATTAATGAACATCGCCCCAAAGATTAATGTGTCACAATTAAGTCGTTCAAAAGTCTTAGAAAAGCCCCTCAATCTACAACCCTCTATAGCTCAAAAGCGCAAGAATTCAGCATGAAAGAGGATCACAATACTCTTTCTAATTTGTCATTATCCAGCAATAAAAACATGGTAAATGAGACCGACAAAAACTCGTTCAACAGACAAAAACCGCGAGTTGGGGCAAAATTCGCAAATCATTCCTTCGTAATGACGGCCGCTTGAAAAAAATTTAAATATCAAAAGGCCGGACGGGGCACGGTAATGGTTTAAAATCATTTTTCATTCGAGTCACTCGTGAGTCAGAAATATGAAAACGGTAGCCGTCGGGTTCCATTAGAGCAGTCGCGATTAGAATTTTGGACGGGCTCCATCTTTCATCTCAGTATAAACTGGACAAAAACTGTGATCAATTATGGAATTTTAATGAAACTATAGTTGATGTTCGTTTGTTTTATTTACAGTTATTGTACAGTAAGGTTGTGGTACCAGTATATTTTGAGGTTATGGTACATTCACGAATGTTTCTTTTTCTTATTTGAATTTTCCACTGGTGGAAGGCCGCTGTCGAATTCACTAGCGGTGTGCATGGAGGTTTGCTTGTTAACCACGCGACTCTTGAAGCCGATCTTCACTTTTGGGAACCTAGAAGGAAAATGAAGACTTAGATGGTACAGAGATTTGTTGGGAATCTAATACTAAGCCTTAGCTCGGCCTGATCGGCTAACCCCATCAAGCCGTACTGCATCCGGGCGAAACTAACTGGACTACTCTTTGACGACAAATACCTTTTTAATTCAATTTAGCTCAACGTAGACTCAAGTCGCCATTACTATATACGAAAAACCTTCCCTCAAGCACAGAAGAGATTAGTCTGCCTAAAGATTTACATTTAAAATGTATACTCAGAAATTGGTTTTGTTCATGTTTTTAGCTGAGCATTTTTTTGTGATTTTACTACTTCGCAATACTAGAGTACGCTAAAAAATCCGATGCTACGCTATAACAGGGTCCTAAAAACGTCAAAACCCACTTACCCAGGCCTCTTCTTTTCCTCTTCCTCGTGCACCGTCAGTCGATTGACCGGCTTCTCTCGCTTCAGGTTGGGGTCGGACTTCGCCCTCCGTGCTAGGGCTGCGGGCGTGTCTCTGAGAGCGAACGCCTTCGCCGCGTGTCCCAGGTGTAACTGCTTCGCATCGAGGTAAGGACGCACTTCGCGAGGGTAGCCCGAGTAGAAACGTACCCACGATGTGAAGGCTACAAAATAAGATGTACTAATAAAATGTGTAGGTACGTAAAACTTTCACACATCGAAGATTTTTTTTGTGAGTTAACTGTCTTTTAGTAGGTTTACTAAACTGGACATAGTCCCATGACTGGTTCACTCAGTTCAAATAATTTTTAGGCATCGTCAGCACCATCAGCCGGAAGGTACCATAGATCGCCACAACGAGCGGTTACTCGCTGTATGCATCCAGCAGTTCCCCGCGACTTTAACCAGGTCGTCGGTCCACCTTGTGGGGGGCCGTCCTACGGTCCGTCCGTGGTCGCCACTCGAGAACCTTTTTAACCCAACGGTTATCGGTTCTACGAGCTGTATGGCCGCCGCATTGCCACTTCAACTTGCTAATTTTGATTTTTCCACATTCCGGAACTTATCTTGCAAAGAAATTCCAAGCATAGCTCTCTCCATAGCCCTTTGAGTGATTTTGAGCTTATGAATCAGGTCAATTGTCAATGACCACGTTTCAGTGCCGTGAGTCACCACTGTCATCCCTTTAAAGTACTGCGAGCTAAATTGTACCTTATTGCTGGGCGGTAAGTGTCAATTATTGGTGCGTCGTAACGGAGTAAACCTTCTGTACGTAGTAGACATTACATGGGTTTTCTCAACGCTATCGTGACTTAGATATTAAACGGTGCCTAAAGAAAAGCAAAGAAATAAAAAGTTTGATCGACGTGGCTGAAAAAGCGGCTGGTTGCTAGGTGTGGATTGTCGAAATACAGTATGATATACGACTTTCCCAGACGTCATGAGCCGTAAATCGTAATCCACTATGCGGAATTCCGGTTTACAAGGTACAGAACTAACTATGAAAATCTTTAGATAACAGATAATACAGCGAGGGTCTTACCTCTGCTAGCTCTCGCCAGCCATTCCTTGGAGCTGTGAGCGGTGGCTTCAAGTTTTGTCTGCACGGCTATGGCCGCCCGCTGAGCGCTCTGTGCCGTTGGCGCTACTGTCCGGAGAGGATCTAGCGCTTTGGACTCGTCCTTTTGGCGGAGTCTGTAGGATGTGACAAAGATTACGACTGGCTTATGGCAAAAAGTGAAAAGTGAGACGGTATAAATGTTTTCATTTACTAATTTATTAATGTTATAAATACGAAGTTTGTAACTTCTTCACGCAGTAACGGCTCAACCGATTTGAATGAAATTCGAAATGGAGATAGCTTAACCCTGGATTAACACATAGGCTACTTTTTATCCCGGGACATAGCTAGTCTATGATAATGGTATTGGCGGTGGTGAGTTATTATTAACCGGTGAAGCATTAACAGGACCAAATAAAAAATAAAAATGTAAGCTGTACGTAAGATGCGACCCAACAAAAAAAAAAAAAATTAGATCAATTAAATAATTGAATCGCAAAAATACATATTGAGTAAATTTTACGTGTGAAGTGTAAATTGCTCTCTAACTCACCTGATTCTTTTTTGTTCTAAATGCCTCACAAACTCGGTCTCACTCGGCAGTAGAAACATCACAGCAGCGCCGACCTGCGCCGCGCGCCCGGTTCTACCTACCCTGTGCAAATATTATGTACTTAGGTTAAAGTAAGATACTTTTTATGTCATGTTTTTTTATGGAAATGAGTGATAAGACAAAGTAGTCGTTCGCCTGATGGTAGGCGCCACACCTGCCCATAACAACTGCCGTGTCACCCAGAACTTTCAATACCATAAAAAGCACTGCGGAGCAATACATTGCGCTCATCACCCCGAGACATCAGATCATATTCCCAGTAATTTTGCTGGCTACAATGCCCTTCAAACCGGAACACAGTAATGCTTGCGCACTGCTGCTTGGCGGCAGAATAACTGGCAAAGTTGTGGTACCTACCCAGATGGTTTCTCTCATACGAGAGACCTTTCTAGTTATAAAAAAATCTCACCTATGCACGTAATCTGTGGCCGAGGCGGGCGCGCAGTATTGCAGTACAAGGTCCACTCTCGGCACGTCTATACCACGCGCCGCGACATCCTAGAAAATATTTCAAACGTGAAAATCTACACTTACCTATCACTTACCTATCATATACACAATCCATACAGACATTATATATACGAAAGTAACTGTCTGTCTGTCTGTTTGTTAACCTTTCACGACTAAACAACGCTAAACTGATCTTGATGAAATTTGGCACAGACATATCCTGTAGTATTTTGTTATACCTATGTATAACAAAAAAGCCTCAGGAAGCCTATATATTTTTTAAACTGCTTGGTAACCAAATTGATGTAACTTGTGAAACAAAGGTTTATATTACATACATATTTATTAAGATAACTACTTAATAGAATATATTTAGTTTTAGACAGTTTTAATGTTTTATCAGTCAACAAATCTTTTTCTCACATTTTAATCAGCTCATAAGGAAATCATTAAATTTGCAAGGAGTTTTAATTAAAACAACTAAATTTAAGACATTGTGTTACCGCCATGTTTGCATTGATGCAACTTCAATATGATAGGCTTTCCCTTTCTTACATGGTAATTAGGTGATTTGCTTTCCTTGTCCCTCACCTATATCCCGCCACGCATCTTGTCACCGCAGTCAGTAGCAAATTACCTTATCCGCGACCAGTCATATAAATCTGGGAAGTTAGACAATATTCCAAGTGCAATTACACTGATTACCACAACTGTGAAGTGCAAGTGAGCCGCCGTCTGCACTGCCGCAAGTGCGTAACGTGCCTACCGCGCTCAGGACTTCAATCATCGGGACGTCCCACAGGAGCGACACAAGAGAAAGAAGGTGCGTGGTGTCCAATTTCTATACCTAAGTAGATCTGCCGAAATACCATGTAGGTAACTAGTGTACCTAACGATTAACAAATACAGTCCACTAAAATAATATATATATTTAATTGACGCCATAAGCCTTAGGGCACATACCGCATCCCGCAGCGGAAATATAAAAGGCCGCTTCACATTGCTAGAGCATGGATTAGGTATTTTGTGTACCTACATAATTTAAGGACGTAAATTAAAATAAATCTAACCTATATTATATAGGAGAAAAGATTTGTAATTTTGTATCATTGTAACGAATAAACTCAAAAACTACTAGACCGATTTCAAAAAATCTTTCACCATTAGAATGCTACATTATCCCTGAGTAACATAGGCTAAATTTTATCATGTCGACGCGAAAGAAATCGCGGACGGTTGATAGTCTACTATATATTTTTTACAGCGAGTGGTACATAAATACGCACACATCTTTTGACTATAAAAACATTTTGCGGTGACGAGGATTCGAACTCCGGTGCATCGGCTCAAAAGTCACACAAGTAACTGCCCGCCTACTCTCGCTCTATACATGTCATCTACACTAAGAGTGAATATTTGTATTGGTATATAGATTGATAAACACTTTATTGTTAATAACCTTAAAAATAGGAACATAACAAACAAGTAAATTTCACATTTATCAGCATAACAATAGGCGGTCTTGTCGCTCAAAGCGATCTCTCCCAGACAACCATTGAACAGAAAGGACTAACATAATTTGGAAGGACGACGGTTTTTTTGTAATTTGATAAAATAACAGACAGAGGTCGCAAACCTTCAAAGAAAATCCCTGTGATTACAGTCAATAAGAAAACCAGAAGCCTAAGTTACGCGTCCCCTGATGTACCTACACGTCGAAGAGTAGCGCCCCCCGCTGCGAGCAAGATTGGTCGCGATAGAATCTCTCACGTCTCCACGACGATTATCTTTGCCCATTATAAAAGATACACTACATAACATTGGTGTAATTAAAAAAGCCTCAGTGGCAGGTACGAGTCGGAAAGGTAGATTTCAGTTTTATTAGTGCCTAACAATACTCATTCGGGGAAACGCCGGAAACCTATTCGGAAGACATTCGATTTCAAAAAATCTTGAAAATAAACATGCCCCTCAGTTTCTTGCCGTATCTTCTGAGCAGTGGTTCTGTTTCCGATGCAGTGGTAGAGTCATGGTGATAATTTGACGTTCATAAGTACGTCTGTGATGTTAAAACTGAATAAAGATATTTTAATTTGATTTGGTTTGAATCGAATGACTGAAATTATTTCAATCTTTATCAGATTTATTAACGCTATACATTTACAAAAAGAATTGGTTTTGAGTTATGTTATTTCTAGTCTCGTGTTTTGCCTATTTTCGTATCGTAAAACCATCGACTAAATTAATGAAACAATTAATATATATTATGTGTATAACCAGAAAGTAATTTCAAAGGAAAATCTATTTTCTTGCTAATAGTCCATGCTACAATTTACAAAAGTTGCTGCGCATAAAGCTCAAAAAGATTAGTCGCCGTCGCGTCGTCTTGAGTCCAGTAACTGTTGAAACGTACCAGGCCGATGTTTCAGACATTTCAGAAATCAACCCAAACTACCGCACCACGACGTTATTTGTAGACTAATTACACGATTTAGAAAAATATTTCACGCAACGCCACGTCCGTGCCGGCGCGGTGTAAGCAACCGAAACATGTACGTTTTCTTAATCATCCTAATTATAATTAATAAATTGAGGATTAAAATAGAATAGGTAATTGGAGTTATTCATTATAATTGACGATGGAATCGAGGAAGTTCTTACTCATAATTACTTCAACAATATAATAGTTATTGATTGTTTCGAAGTAGGACACGCGATTTTACAACCCAATTTTGATCACGTTATTTTATAATAAACTAGCTGACCCGACGAACTTCGTACCGCTATATTTTTCTTTTTTAAAATTTTCTTTTATACAAACCTGACAATAACGAACAATAAGAATTATCCAATTTACTGCAGTCGTTCGGAAGTTGATGCGCATACAAACATTTCGGCGATTCATTTTTATTTATATAGATAATTCGTTTATTAAATCGTATTTTATTTTAACTTTACACGAATAGTATAAGTAGATTGGAAAGCTCATGTGTCGGGTGACGACCGCAGGGTGCAATTTTTTAATTGGTGATCGTTTTCGGTATTCACCGGTGATGTCTTTTACGAGCGATTCCTCCAACGCGTATTCGAAATCATTCGCCGAGGCCGAAACCGGTCACGATGGATGATGATGATGATTCGAAATCATTGGTGGCTATAATTATTTTGACGCCAAAATTCTCGAGTGTGTAGATACCTACCTATTAAAAATATTGCAAAAGTTTATTATATTTTATAGTCATTTCTTTGTAATTTTTAATTTCATCAATATCGGGGAGACGGGTCTGAGCTGTCACTCAACTGCCGTCTCTGTCTAGATCTATGTGCTTCATCTTCGGCCACATCATCGCTTCACATCAGGCGAGATATTGGCCAAACATAAATTTATATATAGGCGTCAAAAAACAACAGTAAGATTTAAGAATCGCACCCCAGTGCAGTAACGCCCAGAAGCGTGTAGTTTATCACCAGGCGCATGCTAATACCTACTACTTATTGTCGGTTTCAACTAGTATTAAGTTCTTTTCTTGGTTGGCTCTCAGGTACAACGGACGGTAAGGTGACAAAGGTTTGGAACAAGGATAAATGGGTTTTTTTCCACTAATTCTGTTCGGAGAACCAAATATTTGAGCTAAATTTTTCGCGTACCCAAAAAGTTTATTAAATTTTCACCAGGCATGCGCTATTGCTTGAAAAAATTTAGATTAGAAAGTCATAAAGATTTAATAAATTAGAAAGTCATTAACCTCAGTATAGCCAGCAGTTCAGAAGTTCGTAGATGTAAGAAATATTTACCATAAACATAATTAATTTTTAGAAAAAAAAAGACAAATACCGACTTCAAGACTATTCTATATTTATTACTTTTGTTGATTATTTCAAAATGATTCACCGGAATCAATTTCGATAAAATTTATATGGTACCACCTCTGTAGTATGACCTACCAAACAAAAATCAATAATATCAATTTATAATTGGCGGAGTAATCGCGTAACACTCATACAAAAAAAGAACAAAAAACAAACATACAGTCGAATTGAGAACCTCCTCCTTTTTAAAGTCAGTTAAAAATCGAAAAGCTGCATCGAGTCGTAGCCAGCGGCTATAGACGTATTAAATACATAATAGTATTTAATCGAAGCTCGCCGACAGAGGGCGTGCGTGAATGCCGCTAATAGGTGAAGGCGTAACAATAAGTGACGGACAAAGGCGGCGGAGAGACCACTGTTGAAAGAAGCTTCGAGATAGGGTTGGCACTCGGATGAATTCCGGTATTACTACTCTAAGCTCAGTTCTGTTGAAGCTAAGCTATCATGCTATTTTAAAAGACCTCAGTCTTCTCTACCTAGCCTGGCTGCACCTAGCTGCACCTCGCGGTTTCCCGGGATAAAAAGTAGCCTATGACCTTTTTCAGGACTCGCCTACCTATAAGTATGTGCCTATACCTATATGTAGGTAATTTCCTAATTTTAATAATTTAAAACAAGGCACTATTAACCTTAAAGTGATTTTTTAGCAAAAAGCTGTTGAATTTAAGAGTTTAATAATAACGCAGTGCATGTTATTTAGTAAGTTTTTGAATTTGTTTTAATGAATATTAAGTTTCTGATTGTTTAATAAAGTATAAATGGTATTCGCGGGCCGGGCCAAGGCGCCCGGACAAAAAAAGCGTCAAATTTCGTGAAAATGACAAATTTTATTAAAATCGGTTCATTAGTATACGGTTTTCACTGTCAGTTCGAGAATTTTACAGAGGTTGATATGTCTAGGGCCTCATAAGGTGTTAAGGGATGAGTGTGATCCACCGCAGTCTACTGCAGACCGCAGAGGTACTGTTTATATGTTTTCAGAAGATGGCGGGCGCTTGCCTACGCGATCTGATATAAATAGTAGTTAGTATTAGTGCGACAATGTCTACAGTCGTTCTCTTTAATCATACCTTTATTTTATACTAGCTGCGCTCCGCGGTTCCACCCGCGGTTTCCCGGGATAAAAAGAAGCCTATGTGCTATTTCAAGTCCTAAAGTACCTAAATACCTAATTTAATCAAAATCGGTTCGGTAGTTTTTGCGTGAAAGAGTAACAAAGATACATCCATACATACAAACTTTCGCGTTTGTAATATTAGTAAGAACTGACCGACAACGTCGACTGAGAGTTTGAATATCTATTCAAGAATTTTCACTCCTCTTTTTAACGAAATCCTATGATTTATACCAATACCAATAATAGTAGAGGCTGCAGCCCCGCTTCAGTAGATATGGCAGTATTTCACGCCTCATTTCTTACCAGCAAACAAAAAGTGTATACATACTGAATTTCACAAGTTTTATAAGACAGTGTGGAAAAATAAGTAACCCGACAATTAAAAAAACAAATGTCATTTCAAATTAAACCATGGAACTGTAGCAACCCTACTTGAAACGCAATCATTAATCCGTTGGTAGCATTGTATATTGGACGTTAATTAAAAATATTCAGTGGTTTATTACCTACTCGTCCCCTTTGTTGGCGTTGGCGGCCATAATGGCGAAGACACTATAAATTGCATACATTGTTATTGAAGAAAAGTAGGTAGAAATCATGAAAGTGTTAATAACAGCGTCTGAAGGATCAATGTGTGCGTAACACCCGGGCTATTTGGTTGATATTTTTATGATAGGTATGTTTTATTACAAGCTTTTATTTAACTTGCAATGTATGTATGTTTGTCCGAGTGGTATCTTGCAAGCTGAATTAAAACTTCCTCTTATCCTACGGAGTTGAAATTTTGCATTCTTGTCCGATGACATATTATGAAATATTATGGTGACAGCCAGCTGATCTGATGATGGAGACGGAGGGTGGGCAATGGAACTCCTTGACGGATAATCGCAAACTACTAGTGTTTGGGCTCATTTAAATCTGCCTGCGGTTCCGATTACGAATTAGTTAAAAGCTTCTTAATACGTACAGCTACGGAGTGGAACGCCCTGCCATTATGTGTTTCCTATTAAATACAACCTGGGTATGTTCAAATCAAGAGTGAATAGATACTTACTAAGCAAGGGTGCGTCATCTTCGACCACATCGTCGCTTCCCATTAGGTGAGATCGTGATCAAACGTTGGCCTAGTCTGATGTAAAAAAAGAATACAAACCCTGTCAACTTACCGTGCAGATCATCACGCCGTTCCTGGCCACCCGGAACTGCTTGAAGACTTCCATCCTCTGCTCGTGTGGCATCGAGCCGTGCAGTGCGAACATTTCCAGGTCGACAGGCGCAAGCCCACCTTCTGTTTGCTCTTGATAGTCTATTTCGAACTCGGAGCCCGAGTCGCCTGACGATTGGTCCTGGGACAAACAGGAAGTATGTTCAGCAGTTGATCGTGTAAAAAGAACACGATCCCGATCGCTTATAATTTCAAATTTGGAAGGCGTTAGCATCTTTCAAACTGCAATATCGATCATTTTTAACCGACTTCAAAAAAGGAGAAGGTTCTTTGTTCGATTTTTTTTTATGTTTGTTACCTCAGAACTCCGTCATTTATGAACCGATTAAAAAAAATCTTGTAGCGTTGGGTTCATTATAGCTACGAAATGGTCCCCTAATATAGTATCATAATTTCATCGCTATTTGACCTTGGACTTCGAAGATACATTGAAGTCGGTTTTTGTTTTTTCTAAAAATTAATTATTTAAACTTTATTAACGATCGTGATGGGTGGGTTCTGTTGGAACTGGAACTGATTTTTGCCGATCGAAATATAAATTCAGTTATAGTTATATTCTCTTTTTAATTGAGTGACAAGACAAGCTAGTCGTTCACCTGATGGTAAGCCACACGCCTGCCCATAACAATTGCAGCACCACCCATGTCTTTGCTACATATACTCGTCTAATTCCAAGACTGCAACGTGAATTTCTATTTAACTAGTGATGACAATTGCGGAAAGTAACTCTATATGCCGCTCAACTGCCGTCTCTCTCTAGATCTATGTGCTCCATCTTAGGCCACATCATCGCTTCACATCAGGCGAGATAGTGGCCAAACATAGATCTATTAAGCGTAAAAAAAAGTAATGCAATAATCTAATGTTAAGCTTACTCATAAAACAATACAAATACTGAAGGAATCTATGTTTCTTGTTCCTGCAATACACTTTGCACCAATGTAAAATCAAGGTTCAGTTAGAAAAATGATTTTTTGTATAAAAATTGACACCTAAACGCTTTAAAATTCTCTTTTTATAACTCATGCATCGAATTAGAAAAGCGGCCGCAAGGTGCTCTTATAATTCTCCACGATCATCATTTTTTTTACACTCAATAGATCTATGTTTGGCCACTATCTCGCCTGATGTGAAGCGATGATGTAGCCTAAGATGGAGCACATAGATCTAAAGAGAGACGGCAGTTGAGCGGCTCAGACCCGTCTCCCCGATCGTGGAATCTCTTCATCGTGGACGTCCGCGATATATCGTGGAATTCGATGACGATAGTATCGTAGAAAATTATGAAAGCGTTAATTGTATGAGTCAACTGCATTTTCACGTTGGCGTTGAAGCACTTACCTCGTCATCATTGCCTTTTCTTTTCTTCGCTTTAGATTTTTTACTATTCCCTTCTTTCTTCTTTACTTTCGCATCTTTACCAGTCAGAACAGTTTCTATAAGCTCCGAGAAGTAATCGACCATTTCTAGAGTTGCCATAAACACGATCATTTTCCCGCCTTTCTTGTTCAGAACGCAGTGCTCAATGATAGCAGAGCATAGAGTCACTAGTCTTAACTTCATTGGAACTATTAGGAATGTTTGGTTTACAGAAGCTGGTAATACAAGTTCGTCTTCAACTAGAGCTGACTTGACAGCTTCTACGAAAGTGTTGACTGGTGGTTTAGCGTCCTCGTCGGAATCTTCGGACTTTTGTGCTGCTTCGTTCTTGGTTGCTATTTCTTTTTGCACTTTGAAGTATTCATAGTCAGAGTCGCTGTCACTTTCTTCTGTAGCGGCAGCTTCAATTTTAACGGCAGGAGATTCTATGTCGTCCTTTTTATCAAATAAATCTGGATGGTTCAAACCACTAAAGGCTTTCAGTCCTATATTAAGAACACAAAGTCAATTGAGAAATAAAATTTACCAATTTAATTAAAACAAAAATTATATCAACTTAGAATTACGAAGTTAGAATTGTACGAACCTCTTTTCGTTTCCGTAGGTACTGTTTTAATTTCTTTCATTTTAACTTCTTCTGATTTCTTCTCTTCTTTGACCAGTTTTGCTTCCTGCTTAACTTCTGATTCTTTATCAACTATTTTTGAAAGTTGTCCTTTCAAAGAATCTGCTACCACTGCTCTACCTTCAGATGTATCTACAAATACTGGGTCTATCATTGTTATTCCTGCTAGATTTTCCACAGCCTAAGAAAATAATAAAAAAATTATAAAATTACGATAGTAATATTTTTTATACGCCCAACGGTCACAGACAGATAAATCCTGGCCCCTAACTAGGATCCCTGTATCAAGGAAACCAGGAACTACGAGAACCATGTCCCAACAACACCCAGGCACGAAACAAATGCTCGCACTTTTTGTTCTGTGTACAATCATTGATCCCGTCGCGGAAATCGAAACCGTAACCTCAATGGTGTATGTGGTTTGAGCCAACCTATCCAACTACTACACTAAAGAGGCTGTCAAATATACTCTGTATAATATTATGAATAATTTTATACTTAAATGTTACTGAATCTCACGTGTTACTTACCTTTGTAAGTGTTGCAGAGAGAAGTATAGTTTGTCTTTCTTTGGACAAGAACACTTCGGTCAAATGGTGTTTAACTTCTGTTTCCTCGTTATTATCAGTCTGTAGTGTTTCTTCAGATTTTTCTGTTTCATCATCGTCATCGGGAATAGTTTTCTTGGTATTTTGTCTGACTAGCGCCATAGGGTCGTATGTAGCGGCCTTCTTGTGATCTTCTATGGCTTTTACAATAGCTGCTACATCTTTTTCGTATCCCATGTCTAGTAAGCGATCTGCCTCATCTAACACCAAGCAACTACAAAGATTTGTAACATACAAATGTACTTGGATTGCAGAATAAAAAAGGAGAATTTATTGTGGATTAGAGATTATTGATTTTACATATGTTTGAAGTACATTGTGGGTCGTTCGTTAGCTTTAAATAAAAAAAACTGATACCATTAATGTCACCGTTGTTAATCGCTCTAGAGAAGAAACGTAAGGCAACTGAATCTAAATAGTATAAAACAAAGTCGCTATTCGCGTATTTGCTCATTTCGCTATCCACTTGCTCCGCTGCGCCGTTTCTCCGCTTACTTCTTCTAAACTTTTCGCTGTTATTTAGAGATTTTTTTCATCATCATCAGCCCATCACGTTCCCACTGCTGGGACACGGGCCTCCTCACATAGAGAGAGTATGGGCCATAATCCACCACGCTGGCCCAGTGCGGGTTGGTGGATGTCACATGTCCTTGAATTTTTTGTGATTAATTCTTAAACATGCCGGTTTCCTCACGATGTTTTCCTTCACCGTTTATAGAGCGAGCGTTAAATCCGCACATAACTTAAGAAAGTCAGTGGTGCGAGGCCAGCGGGATTCGAACTCGGGTGCGTCGGATCGAAAGTCGCACGTGCTCCCACTGAGCCACACTCGCTCGAGATTATTTTTACGGAAGATTAATATGTACAATACATTCTAATTAAGTTTTTGTATAGTAGAGAAAATTCAATGTTTTGTAATCAAGTCGTAAAAAATGACACCTCATTGGATTCGTGCGAGGCCGGGGCGGGTCGCTAGTAAGACATAATTACATGGTACATATATGCAGAAACTACTTACTTAGTTTTGGCGAAGTTCATGGAAGTTGTATGTCGTAAGTGATCATTTATGCGACCTGGCGTGCCCACTAATATACTGAGTCCTTTCCTCAATCTTGCCTTTTCCGCTTTCCTCTTTTGTCCTCCACTTAGCAAGCCAGGGACTATCCAGTGGAATGGCTATAATACACGTGAATACTGAGAGATAAATGATATAAAACGGCTAAGACTCACCGTAAACGAAACACAAACGGTAAACTCTCAGAATAAGGACTTCTAAAATGTCTGAAACCAGCCCCCCTACCCATATGTCCCTCAAGCGCCAATCGTATATCGTGTTGAGATCGAATTAAGGTATAACGTCAGAGCTACTAATAAGATACGTTCTAATTATTGTCGATTCAGGCAAGAAATCGAATTAATCACATTCATTTATACCAAAAGACGATGACTACGAGTTGAGATAAACATAATGCGACAATATATGGCATCATAAGACATTGTCGCAGTGAATCTACACCTTAATCTGAGCTCAACACGATATACGATTGGCGCTTGAGGGACATATGGGTAGGGGGGCTGGTCGAAGTCATTTTGAAGTTTACCGTGAGTCTTAGCCGTTTTATATCTTATATGAATAACACTCACGAAACTTTTCAAAATTAAATACTGAGAGAACTTCTATTTTTTTTCCTGTGGGTGTGTGTCTAAGGTGTCAGAGTGTTAAGCCGCCCGAAAACGTCCGACTTGACCTAACGACTGTTGCCGTAAGACAACAACCGAGACCGACGGTTTAACGTGCTCTCTGAAGCACTGTAACTCTCAGAGGTAAATACCAAACAAACGGTCACCCATTCAAGCGGTGACCACAGTGATTGAAGCTTAACTTAGCACACAGCTAGGTTAGCCACGTTATGACCGCTACATTGAGAAAAGAGTGAGACATTTTTATTAGTGCATCAGTACTAGTAACTTCTTCTTAAATAGTACAAAACAAACCCCATCCACATATGTCTGTTTATTTGTTCAGTACTTCTAAACTACTAGGTGGATTTTGATGCTATTTTCACCACCATTCAGACAATTCCTTGAGGAAGTTTTATGTGTACAACAGGTATTAAAAGAAAGAAGAAAGATCCCCGAAGCTATAGCAAACACCCTAACAGGCAAAGATAACATAATTTAAAAAAAACAAAATCAATAAAATGTCTGTTTTTGTGAACATCAATAATTCTGCTGCTAATAAGTAACTTCTCCTTAAGTTGTTAGTTTAGTTTTAGTAAGTAGTGAAGAATTGTTATTAGTATGAAGGCATTCACCGCTTTTTTTTTTTTAACTGAATATGAAATAGCAGCACCACCAAGAACTTTGTTTTACAAAATGCGCGGCACTACACTGCGCTCGTCACCCTGAGACAATTAGCTATTGAGTCTCATAATGCCCAGTAATTTCGCTGGCTACAATGCCCTTCAAACCGGAACACAGTAATGCTTGCGCACTACTGCTTGGCGGTTGAATAACTTATTTTTAAAATAACTTAATAAATTTTTAAGTGAGATGAGATGTTAAAAAATTTGGTCTTGAGTAAAACATAATAATCAAAGCAAGGCTTAGTTTAGCATATTTTAACTGCATTAATTTCAATAATAATTCTTATATCTTATAATTCTGACTTACCTTAACAAGCTTGGTAAACAGTTCGTCAGTTTGTACAGCAAGTTCTCTGGTTGGTACGACAACAACCACTCTAATGCCGTCGTGTCTGTTTATCTTGGGCCTAATCGCCTGAAGTGCCTCGATGATGGGCAATGCATAGGCCAGAGTCTTACCAGATCCAGTTTGAGACCTGAAAATATATTAGGATTCAAACACTTTTTTTTATGGAATTGTATGATGCACAAGCAAGCAAGCAAGTCGTTTGCCTGATGTTAAGCGCCACGCCTGCCCAAAACAATTACAGTGCCACCCAGAACTTATAATACTCATGATTTATTTTAATAACAAAAAAAGCAGACTTCAATTCTGACAAATCTAAGTCCAAGGTTGCATATTGATGAAATTTGGAATGGGAACTGGAAATGGGACCACATTGTAGCTTTACCAAAAAGCAAAAATAATTTTCCAAATCAATTTATAAATGATGGAGTTTGGGGTAAAAAAAAAAATTGAGAACCTCCTCCTTTTTTTTAATTTAGTAAAAAAAGCACTGTGTTGTGCTCATCACCCTGAGACATTAAACTATCAATTAATAAATAATGTTAGCCAATTCATGCGTTAAACACAAATAACAACTTTACAACACATAAAACATTGTGAAACTATTTTACATTATACTAACTACAACCTGTGTAATCACCCCTATGGATAGGATTTTCATGGACTTTTAACCGACTTCAAAAAAGGAGAAGGTACTCTATTCGATTGTATTTTTTTAATAAATTTGTTACCTCAGAACTTTGTCATTCATGAACCGAATCGGGTTTTTTTTGTGTTGGGTTCAGTGTAGCTTCGAAGTGGTCCCATATAAATTTCATTGATATTTGACCTTGCACTCTGAAGATATGATTAAGTTCGGTTTTTTGTTTGATAAAATGTATACTTGTAAAGTCTCCATGTCCTATTCCAGAACCTACATTATAAAGTTTAACATAACACCGTTCAGCCTTTTTGTGTCATTAAGTGAGCTGTTACATTTATTTACAATAAAGTAAGATGTTAATTTAATCCCTTACTTGCTTAGCTCACCCTTTTCATTAATAAAATAGCATTTAATGAATGAAATCAAGATTTATAAACAAGCATATGCAAATTAATTTCTGAACTGATTTAAAAACATACCTGATAAGAACATCTCTGCCTTGCAATATAACGGGGACAGCACTTTGCTGAACAGCCATAAGTTCTTTTAATCCTAAGTTCTGCTGCAAGTTAGCTACACTGTGAGGGTGTATGTCAAGATCCGAAAACGTCCTCCCAGCAAAAACTTTCTCAACTAATGGCTTCACAGCTCGTTGGCCAATCCGTGGTACATCAGGATTGTTCTTGAATAATGATGATATCCAACCACCACTTCTAGGTTTCTTCAATGACAAATCGTCAGTGACTTCCTGATAGTTTTTGCCTTGATATTTACCTTTATTTTCGCTCAAATCGAGTAAATTTGCCGACAAATCTACCGTTTCGGCTTGTCCAGGCGCCAATTTTTGAACCTTTTTCGCAGGTTCTTCATCGTTGGTTTTAGCGTTAAATTTTCTTGGGGTAGCACTCTGAGGTCGCTTTCTAGCTATAGTATGGCCTGTAAACTTCGGCTTGGACATAAACTTGTATCCTGAGGCATTATTAGCTGAAGCAGCAACTTTCTTGTTGACCTACGAAAATATTCACAAAAGTGTAAGTAAATGCTTATACATTGTAAATTAATCTAGAATATCCATATTAACCTTCTTAGCAACTGATATATTTAGCTGTAAATCGTCCATTTTCACAATAATACACACAGAAAACACTGAATTAGAGGTTATCTTTGCACGTTCGTTTGTTGTCGACACAACAAATGACAATGACAGTGACAGAATTGACAGATACAAATATGACATGACTGACACTTTGGTTTCGTTCAAAAATGTTTCGATATGACTTTGATATTGTTTTCGTATAAAAACCCAATATGTTGGTAAGAATGTTCACTCAAATGTCTTTGCTTGCGGCGGCTCTGTGTGTCGGGTCACTCCCTTCCCTCCAATATGGTTGAGGGGGGTGATGGCTGGTCCACAAGTCATACTCGTGAACGGGTGCTGCTTGCGGGGACTGGTCTGTTCTAGTCACTCCTACTGCTACTGTCATACCTACTTATATTTTATTTACACTTTTCTGTTACTGATACTATGACTATGGGACATCTCACTCGCATTTCTTGTTTTACATTCTGTTAATTCTAATTTATACGTAATTGTGCTGAAAAAAGACATCCCCGCAGAGTTTCTTGGTGCTATCTTCTCTAGCGGGCGTATTTCCGAAGCACTGGTAGAGTCAGTTTTCGCATTTCTTTTCAGCACTCAGACTTCAATTTGAGTATAGGAAAGAAATGGGTAAACATACTTACCTTTTTTTCAAAGTCATGTTAACATAAGTTACAATTTTTAACATTTTTTATTTGTATCATGTGTTTATGACCTTTAAAAGTGCACTTTTGTGCCTATTTAATAAATGATATTTGACTTTGACTTTGACTTTAGAATATTACTTATTGTTATTATGTATTTGGTGCGAACTGCAAAGACTCAGCAATACCACAGGCAATACTCAGAAGTCAGGTCAGTTACTTTGCATGATTCGAGAACCATATGATATCTATCGTATCATGCTCTCGGTACATATACATACCTATGCATACATAATATATAGGTATAGTACCTTCCCCGGTGAGTTCACGGTGGATATTCCCTGTATATCTAGGGAACAAAGGTCTACCAGGGCCATCCTACATCACCCAAACATGAACCTTTTTTCTGTGCGAATACTTTTATCCCGTAGCGAGAATCGAACTCGCAGCTCGCAACGTCCGCAGTAGGCTCAGAGTAATGACACTACTGAGGCAGTAGGTATATGAGATTTGACTGCCCAACTACTATATTTATTTAATAGGTAAGTAGGTGAGTGATAAAGTAAATAGGTAATGCAAAAAGTTTCTTTTATAGCTTTTTAATTTCATGTCCATCTGAAGTACCTACTACGTACCTATTCCGAACAATGAAATAAATTATAATAGCTTCGATTTAAAACGCAGTAAAAGCTGCGTATGTGTGTTTACTTTTGACGCACGCGTCGCGGCTACAAATTAAGGCGAAAGCGCGCGCCGCATCGGCCTCGGCACGTGCCTACAAAATATTGCTTTTTGTCCTTTATGGGGTGGAATAAATATTTGTAATCTAAAAAGCCATGTTTATAAGTGGTAATCCTCTTATTGGTTATGAATAGGGAGCACTTGAGAGTGAATCGATCTGCATTCTCAGTTGAATGCTGATGTTTTTAAAAGTTTAGTTTATACTCCCCTGTTATTAATTGTAATTCGTACTGTGATGCGATATCTGATGTTTGTTAAAGTACCTAATCAGTGTAGGAAGAACCAATATTACCTCTCCCTACAAAACTCGCTTATGGACAGGTTATAAATAACAAGCGGCAGGCTAGAGCCTGTACTTGCGGTAGGAAATATCCTATAAAAAATATTCATTGCAATAATTCGATTAGGCCCTTTATGCGCCAAAATGGAACCGCGGCTTACCATAGTAGGCTAGCTTTAAACTGATTAGGTAATAGTACATTTTTATACTGCTATCTGGCTTATGTGTTGCTTGGGTAGGCCCTCTACGCCACGCAAGGCTGTCGTAGAAGCGTAGCGGCCTACCGCTCGTAGGCACATAGGTCATAGGCCAGGCGTAGCTGGTAAAATCTTAGTTTACGCGATAATTATATTTTAATTTCATTTTCATATTTTCAATTCATTTACTGGCAATAGTTTTCTCGTATGCGTGAGGACGTCTGGGTGGGTACCACCGCTTTGAAAGATATTCTGCCTTCAAGCAGTAGTGCGCAAGCATTATTGTGTTCCGGTTTGATGGGCATTGTAGCCAGCGAAATTACTGGGCATTATATTATGAGACTTCGGTCCGCGGAATTTGGTACAAGTATCCAGGAAAAAGGCATTGTAGCCAGTGAAATTACTGGGCATTATGAGACTCAACAGCTAATTGTCTCAAGGTGACAAGCGCAGTGCAGCGCCGCGCAGGATTTTGCAAAACAAGGTTCTGGGTGGTGCTGTTGCTATTGTTGTTATGGGCAGGCGTATTGCTTACCATCAGGCGAACGATAAGCTCGTCTCATTACTGACTTACATTAAAAAATATACCTAGGTACCAATAAAAATATTTCAAATTCATAAACGAGTAGATAGTATGAAAGCACTTTGGTACTTACAGAACAGTTATATTAAAAATGAAGAGGAGAAATACTTAATCCAATTTTCTACTCTATGTACCTACCTACTTATATCATTTTCTCTTATCTGCCTTTCCTTAAATCTCTTCCCTAAGCACAAACGTATACCAAGTTACAATAGCTCGTTGTTATTCAGGCGGCAGTTTCAGGCGCGTCGCGACGTGACTCCCGTGTCCGAGCCTCCGAGGGCGACTCTGACCCGGGCCGACCCGGGTCGACCCCGGACCGACCCCGCACGGATTTGTTTGATTTGGAATGGGTTCGGGATTGGAAGGTTTGATTTGTAAATAAAGTAGGTATCTATTACTAGGGAAAGTAGGTAGGTTCTCTGCCGTTGCCTGTCGATCTGATGGTGTTTTTTGGGTTGCAAATCTTGTTGACTATTGATATTCAGAAATTGATTGGTATTTATTTGTGACTAGTGACGACTGTAAATAGTAAGTAGAACGTGGTAGAACGTAGTTGTGGTGCTATATATTGTTAGACGCTTCGAAAAGTATTTAAGTTTTAGATATTATTATATTAAACTTATGATACTAGTTACTTAGTATGTTGTCAAACCATTTATGTACCTACCTACTTATAGAGTGGGTACTACGAGTAGGTATACCTCATGAAATATTGTAATAATTAAGTAATCAATAATTAATAAACACATTATTACAGTTTATAGTCTTCATGTTCTGTAGTATTTTTTTATATCCATGATTAAAACCTATGTGTTACTTTTTACCAGAATATGTCATAATTATGACAGTCAGTCATTGGTCAGTTATGTAAACAAAACAAACAAATCAACACCAAAGATTACAATAATTATTATACAATTGTATACGGAAAATACCCACGGAAACACATAACATCATTGAAAATCAACACTTTCTTAGTTTAGGAAATATCGCACTCCATAAAATATGGCAGGTTTAAAAGCCACGACGTGCAAGGAAGCTATCGCTAAATGGGAGAAAGAAAAGGGAGAGAGTGCTGCTGATGCCTTAATAGTGGAACTCCAGTTCCAGTGGCCTCCGATTGAGAAGATGGACGGAGCTCTCTCTACTTTGGTTGCTTGCGAGTAAGATTTTTACGCATGTCGAGAGAATGTTTTTAGGTATATAGGTAGTTACGTAAGTACCTATATAATACTTTAATATAATGAAAATATCTGTTACAGAAAATTAAGCATGTCTACAAACATGATCGACAAAATAGCTGGTATCGCCGGCATGAGAAGTCTGAAAATATTGTCCTTGGGAAGAAACTACATAAAGTCATTAGCTGGCATAGTGAGTTAATAAAAAACATATTTTCTGTGAAATTCAGTGAAACAGTCTCAGTAACAGTAATTGTCTCAGGGTGACGAGCGCAGTGCAGCGCCGCGCAGGATTTTGCAAAACAAAGTTCTGGGTGGTGCTGTTACTATTATGGGCTGGCGTATTGCTTACCATCAGGCAAACGACCAGCTCGTCTCGTCATTCAGTGACATTAATTAAAAAAACAGATTTTTACACATTTAATTCTTTTTAATACTAGAGACCGGCCCTAGCTTCGGCTTTGCACCGAATAACAGGAAGGTTTATATATACCTATGAATTATATAATATAACCCTTCCTCTTGAATCGCTCTCTCTATTGATGCAACACCGCATTAAAATCTGTTGCGTAGTTTAAAAGATTTAAGCGTATCTATCTACAGTCGGCGGGATGCGACTCTGTTATACTATTGTAGAGATTATGGTAAAGGAAGCTTATTGGAGGTTATTTGTTTGCAATTTCAATATATATTATACTTATTTTCAAGCTACTTCGCTGGACTCTTACTAGAAGTAGTGGCATAATATAGCGTAGAAAAGAGTTATATACTACCTATCTCCTACTTTGGAAGTCCTTGGATGAGGCCTTTGCCCTGTAGTCATGTCCCGCTTGATTAGGAAAAAAGTGTCGCATTACAATCTAGGTCGAAGCATTACAATGAAGAATATTTTCATGATACTCTAGGAGACAGTCTCAGACACTTTGGAAGAGCTGTGGATCAGTTACAACCCTATCGACAAGTTGAAAGGCATCGGCACGCTGAAACAACTGCGCGTTCTTTACATGTCCAACAACGCGATCAAGGAGTGGGTTGAGTTTAATAGAATGCAGGTAAGGTGTTCGAACCAATTTTATTACTTACAGGAGAGGCCCCATTGACGAAATCTGCCTGGGCAATATGAGTTATTTAATCACACCCTGTTAAAGTGTCGCTATTGCCGAATTTCAGTACAAATGTTCAGGAAGTCCCAGAAACGCCACTCGCCCCTCCCACATTTCCAATATTCCCATCCCTCGTTTTCCCTCCATTACTGGGTCGGCAACGCAACATCAATGCCTTGTGTTGCAATATCTCACAATGGTGACGGTTACTGCTTTCCACTGGATGAACGTCTGCGTGTCTGTTATGACAAACAACATGATCCAACCTCTTTGACTGCCGACTCTCTTAGTCTGCATCTGTATCTGTAGTGTTGTGTTGAATCATGTAGATAATTTTCACTACGATTATGCATTTCATTGTTTTTGGACCCAGGTAGCAATTTTACGTCATGACGACGTCCATTCACGGTCATTTTCGACGTAAATGACGTCGTAAAAAACGTCCCACAGACGTACTAAATGACGGCCTAATGTCAGGTCTCAGCGACGTCTCTGAAGACGTCATATTAACGTCTCCAGATAACGTCATATTAACGTCTCCAGATAACGTCATATTAACGTCTCCAGATAACGTCATATTAACGTCTCCAGATAACGTCATATTAACGTCTCCAGATAACGTCATATTAACGTCTCCAGATAACGTCATATTAACGTCTCCAGATAACGTCATATTAACGTCTCCAGATAACGTCATATTAACGTCTCCAGATATCGACTTATTCACGTCCCCAGATAACGTCATATTAACGTCTCCAGATAACGTCACCTTAACGTCTCCAGATAACGTCATATTAACGTCGCCAGATAACGTCTCCAGAAGACGTCAATACCACGTATTGTGAAGACCTCCTATAATAACGTCTATTAACGTCTTCAGACACATTAATATAACGTTATCTGAAGCGTTAATATGACGTCATCCGGGATCAATTTGGCCTCGATGCAATTCATCCAGCCACAGTCTTCAAGTAACTCTGAAAGGTCAACATTAAAAACACAAATTTGCATTGTAGTATTATTTATTATAACGAGTTAACTATCACAACTTAATTAATAAATGGAGAATTTTAATCCTTATAACCATGGAGCATAGGAAAACATATAAAAGAATTACTAGTTGCCTCTTGAGGAATAACAACACATTTTGAAATAATATCATAAACAGGTACAATTTTGTAAGCTGAACAGAGTTCCGAAACTTTAAAAATATCAATAACAGCAGAATCATAAGGATACGTATAGTAGGAATCATAATGTACAAACTCTTTTCCATAGACGAACAAGGAAACCTCTCCATTAATCTTACATCTCAAAATATTATGTATCTCGACTACTTTGCCGTTTGCATAGCAGTAACAATTATTAGCTAAACCAGATTTTGTATACATTGCAAAACCCTTATAAACAAGTTTATTAAAGCATTCATAAGCATTGTTATCAACAGGCGTTGGTCCTAAGCTATTGTAATAAAAAACCGCTGGTACCTCGTCAATCAGTTTTGGAGGAAAAGTAGATTCCATTTCTTTTAATCGTTTATAAATTTGCTGCAACGGTTTGTTAGGTGACCTAACTAATTTTTTTAACATGCCTAAATAATTTTCGAAAGGAAAGGCGGAATAACTGTCCAAATCACCAAATAAACGAACGTCATCACACAAATGACATAACATATGAACATTGTAAATTAAAAATTTCCGGCTATAAATAGTTTCGGAATGTCTTATGAACATTAATAATAGCTCATGTGCTAAATATGTACCTACTTTATTGATGTTTCTAGGGCTACAAAGAATTGTTATAGCACAATGAAATAACAAAAAATTTTCATACAGGGAGGTTGGAAGGATATTTTTTAGAACAACTGGTCCAGTATATAACAAAAACATCCTAAATTCGGTGGCTTTCCAGCGAGCCAACTCACTGATACTTCGCGGTCGCCTGTTAAATTCAACAGGTATACAACTTGCACAGCTAAGTAATTTTTCAGAAACTGCATTTACTAAACGGCTATTTAAACGAACATTTAAATCACCACCAACCCAAACATTTAAAAGTTTCCTCATGACTCCCAGACAAACAGCATGCATATAATCAATGGGAAACAATGAAACTAAATCTATGGGAAGCGTCAAAAGTGGAGATTCACCAACATGATGGTCGTCATCAGACTGTAAACGAAATTGTGAATCCGTTCTCCTACTCGCAGATACGCTTGTATAAATCACTCTACCTTGAATATACTCACCAGGTTCTACACATTTATCACATGATGAGTATCCACCATGGGATTTAGTACATTTGATAAAAGCTCTAGCTGGAGCGTCACATACAAAACTATGTACTTTTACAATATAATGAGTATCTTCAAAATTTATTCCATCATTAAGTAATGTAGACAGTTCTTCAACAAATGGCCCCAAAAACAGATTCAATGGTGAAGGTTTAGAGTTTCCACAGAACAGAGTTATTACAAATGGCTGTGCACAATTAAAGTTTTTGATCAAACCTAATATAGGCCATAGTTGAGTATTCGTGCTTTTAAAAAGTGGCAAACCATCAACATTAAAAGACAACAATATTTCACTATTTTTAAAGTTGAACCCACTGTACAGTTTTAATTGTGCTTGTATTTGATTTATGAGACCAATGTGCACCAATTCACCAGATTGCAAAGAGTTACTTGATATATTCATTGGCGTATTTAAAAACGTTCTGCTATCTCTAGGCAATTTAGGGCAAAAAGGATTTAGAATTTTTAGAAGACTATCTAGAGCACTGTGGGAAATTTTATGTTCTACGGTAGCCCAATGTCTTAATTGCGATGGCAAATCGTTAGCATCGTCAGATCGTGAATCATCATTATCTATAAAACAATCCTCAAACAATGTTGATTGACAATTTTCATCTAAAAAAATATTCTCTTTATATGTCCTTAAACAGTTTTCATTTAAAGTATTGTTGTCAATACTACTGTTACTCGTAGCTATAGATGTGGATGTATATTGTGGTGAAGATGGCAAATCACTTAATGATGGCTGTAATGTACTTCTTTGTATTTCTAAAATAATTTTTCGTTTTTCTGCCAAAATCCTTCTATACATTTGACGCTCACCTACTACATTTTTTTTCTTCCTAGAGGATGACATTGTTATTTTCCTTTGACAATCGCTTTTTTGCTCGTTCAGGTGCGTGCTTGAGCCACACCTTTATATCGTCTTCAATGTCTTTTTCTGTAATCCTTGGAGAGGAACTCTTTAAGCTCTCTGAAAACAAAAAAGTTTGTGAATATAAGAATAGCCCAAATGCCTGCAACGCTCTGTGGGGTCAGATGACGGGTCGCTCTCACACAGCGACTCGCGAGTCGCGACACAACTGGTGTTAAATATTATTTTTAACGGAGAATTAAAAACCGGTCAAGTGGGTGTTGGATCACGCGCATTGTAGGGTTCCGTAGTAAGCCCGTCGCAATAATTATGTGGACTTAATTGTTTTATTTTACCAGTTAATTGACGTGATTATTATTATATATAGCCTTGCCAAATTACAGCTTTCTAGTACTAAGAGTCTCCCCACCTAGCCACCTACATAAAACATGCCAATTATTAACCAGTTGCCAGTACACAAGGAATATGTATCTTTTGAAATTATTTAGGTATTTCATAGCACACTTATTTTGTATTATAGATGAGATCTAGAAAGAATAAATTTAATCATATGAAAGACAATAGACACATACCAACAATAAATTCACGGAGACGTAGCTCTGAAAAAGGCTTCTTCTCAGACCTTTTACCATAGAAGTTGAACTTGCTTGCCAACGAGTCTGACAATGTATATTTCATCACTCTCGATACTTTATTTTTTAAATCATGCCCACCAAGGCTCTTTAGGTAGCTTGTCTGTAAATATTAATTGATAGCAATAAACATCCACATATATCTCTATAAGTACACACTAGAATTAACATAAGATCCAACAGTCACATACATAATCTTGAGCTCACACTATAGGATTCCCTGTCATAGGTATCAGGAACTACGAGTGCCAAGGTATCATGACACAGACCTAGAGCAAATATTTGTGTTGCAACAGGAATTGAACCCACACCTCACATCTCAGCCCTCTAATCGCCCACTGTGAAGCAGTGGCCAAAATTATTAGGAATTAACTACACATAATGTGAGCAGAAGCTAATAAAACATAGCCTGTCAGGGGTAATGTAGCTTGCTATTAGTGACTGAATTCCCAGAATTGAATCAATAGTTCCGATGATTAACTCCTACATCCAAACTCACAAACAAACTAACTCATTCTAGCAAGGTACCCATGTAATAAAAAGCTTTCTTATGGTAAAGTAGGAATTAATTATAATTGCTCAATAGGCATTTCCTGTTTATTAAAAGTAAACACTTACCAGGTTAGCACAGTTTTCTGTATTAGTCAGTAACTGTTCCACTGTTTCTAAATCTTGAAAAGTTTCCAAGGGAAATTTGAATTCAGGCTTCAATGCATTGGTATTTCCTGCTCTGTCTTTCAAAATTGCTAGGATGACATCATTTTGGGCTTTTATTTTGGCAAGTAGTGAAACAACTTGGCCTTGACAATCTGGATGAAAAAAGTAGTATGGTAGGTATTACAGTCTATAATAATCTTAACACCAACCACCACCACCACCACTATACCAAAAAATAGAAATAATCGTCGAAAACTATACTCATGCATATAAGGTAGTATCTAGCAAAGAATCTAGTTAGGCAGCTATAGATTTAAAAAAATCAAAATGATTTTTACTATTTACCACAGTTATTGGAAGCACTGCTGGCAACAATTTCATCGAGTGTCATACTTTGTGAACCAGATGGTTGATCATGATGACTGTTAGAAGCCTTCTCTTGTGCATCAGGTTTATTCATCTGTGAGTTGTGATTTAGTACCAAATCACTGTAAATTGTGCTTGTACTTGAAGGTTCAAGGTTTATATCTAAAAAGCAAAAAAAAAAAGAAAATAATGGAAGGAAATATTATTATTGTTGTATAATATTCTTCGAAATAAATTAAAGATAGATTAAAGACATCTCGTTATTTATTATGTCAAAACCTCAATCTGACGTTTTACAACATTGAGTATTATTTGGCATGTCTTTATAGCATTGACTACTAAGGTTTCATTTCTAACTCTAAGGAGTTTATACTACATCACTCCCCTCTTTCAAAAGGTCTAAAATCCAAAAAATCCAAACCGTGCCGGTGGTTTGCGCTTGCGTTCCGAACGGCGTGGCGACAGCAGCGGCAGGGCAGCAGTGGCGTCAGCGTCGTTAGCGCGTGACGTTGAGGCGCTGGCCGTATCCTCGACCGTTTGCTGTGTAGGCCCTTCAGGGTGTTGCCTGCTGGTCGAGGGCATAGGAGTTTGTTGTTGTTGTTCGCTATCACCACTCTGTTGTGTTTGCTCATCTTTGTTTCGTCGGTAGTAAGTGTGTTTTCTCACTTTAATGTTTTTCGGTTCATCGACAACTCTCGGGCGCAGCTGGTCGGCATGTTTGCGTTTCCGGATACCGTTTAAGAACTCTACTACGTAAGAGTATGGTCCGTTACATTTGACTATGATTCCAGGATCGGAGCCCTTCCCTATAGGTTTATTAATCCAAACGTTGTCTCTTGCTTTATATTGTGGCGGTGCTACTACTTTGCTTGTTGGCCTCAACTGTTGGCAAAGCCTTGTTTTTTCTAAATCGTCTTTTACGTTTGGTTTTAGTAGATCAAATGTCGTGCGCATCGGTCTTCCGAACATTGTTTCGTAAGGAGTCCGATTTGTTGATCGTCGTGGTGTATTCCTGTACGACTGAAGAAATCGGTTAAGGCGTTCGTATATATCTCGGCTCCTGTCCGTTGCTAACATGTGTTCTTTGAATGTACGAACGGCGCGCTCTGCCAAACCATTCGTTCTAGGATGATATGGTGTCGTTTTAATATGTGTTATACCAGTTCTCTGACAGAAGTTTTCGAATTCTTCTGATACAAATTGAGGGCCGTTATCACTTACAACATATTTAGGTACTCCGAATGTTACAAAAATGTTGTCCAGTCGTGATATGGTATATTTTGATGTTGTTGAATTCATCGGAATTACTTCTAGCCATTTGGTAAATGCGTCTATTACTATTAGCCACATATTTCCGAGAAAAGGTCCTGCGAAATCTATATGCAGTCTGTGCCAAGGTTCAGGTGGCACGCCCCAAGGGTACACCGGTGCGGTGTTTGTGTTTTCTTTAGATTGTTGACATAGTTTGCACCTTTTTGAAAACTCTTGAATGTCTTTATCAATGTTTGGCCAGTAAACATGTAAGCGTGCTAATGACTGCATGGCGTTGATGCCGTTGTGGCCATCATGTAACATTTCTAGTATGGCTGATTGTAATTTGTTAGGTATGCATAATCTTCCATTCCATAAAACAATTCCATCTTCGTAAGACATCTGGTCCCTCTTTTCGTAAAACGTGTGTAGCTCGTCATGTAGTTCTTTTTTTTCTGGCCAATGAGTTGTAATATATTCTTTTATTTTGTTAAGAGTCGTATCTTTGACGGTTTCTCGTTTAAGCGTATGTTTTGTTACTGGTATGTTGCTCAGCCTCAGGTGTAATAGGTGAGCAAATTCGGGTAATCCTGTTCTCTCTTCTATTGTTGTTTCAGTGTTGGGTAAGGGCAATCTTGAAAGTGCATCTGCTGGAGTGTTCTCTTTGGCTGTTAAATAGTTGATCGTATACTCGTAGCTGTTGAGTATCATGGCCCATCTGAGTAATCGGTTACTTGCTATTTTGGGTGTTTCTCTATTTTGGCTAAAAATACGCTCAAGCGGTTTATGGTCTGTTAATAAGAAAAATCTCCGCCCGTAGAGATATTGGTGAAATTTTGTTACAGCATACACAATGCCTAGTGCCTCTTTATCGATTGTTGAATATCGACGTTCTACATCAGATAATGTTCTCGAGGCATAAGCTACTGGCCTCATTATGTTGTTTGTTTTATGAAACAGGACAGCTCCCACACCCTTATCTGAGGCATCGCTACTCACGTAAATCGGTTGACTTTCATCGTAATGAGCAAGGGTGTCGTTCGATGTTAAGATGTTCTTTAGTTCGTTGGTTATTTGTGTATCATGTTCAGTCCAGTCCCATTTTTGATGTTTCTTTAAGTGCCTGTACAAAGGAGCGCATCTCACATGAAGACTGTTAATGAACCGGCCGTAGTAAGTAATAGAGCCTAAGAAAGATCGTAGTTCCGCAACGTTTGTTGGGATAGGCATTTTTTTGATAGCTTCTATTCTTTCAGATGTTGGATGTAAACCGTCTTTGTCAATTTTATGACCAAGAAATGTTACACTTTCTTGTAACCAAGAGCACTTGGATATTTGACTCCTTACACCTGCGTCTTGGAGTTTTTGTAACACATTTCTCACTCTGTTAAGGTGTTCTTCTAGATTTTCGGCCGTTATTAAAATGTCATCAAGATAACAAACCACACCATCTATTCCGCTAAGGATCTGGTGCATTGTTCTCTGAAAAACTGCAGGTGCAAAAGATATTCCAAAGGGTAAGCGTTTATATTGAAAATAACCCTTATGTGTTGCGATTGTTAAATATTTTCTGTGTTCTGGATGTACTAATAGTTGAAGATACGCGTCTTTAAGATCAATTTTTGTAAAGAGTTGACCGCCTGACAGTTTTGCTGTTATTTCTTCAAATCTCGGTAATGGATAGTCATCGACTTGTACGTGTTGGTTGATTGTAACCTTAAAATCAGCGCAGATACGTACATTTCCATTTGCTTTGATTGCTATGACTATGGGGGATGCCCATTCAATAGGTGTTGTCATTGTGTCCACTGGTTCAAGTACCCCCTCTCGTACTAATCGTTGTAATTCATCGTTTACTTGTTCCCGTAGCGCAAGTGGTACCGGGCGTGGCCGAAATGTTTTCGGCTTTACATCACTTGAAATGTATATCTTAGCTGTATGCCCTCTTATTGTTCCCAGTTTGTCGTCAAACAGTTGTTCAAAATTGTTTAGTAGACATCTTATTTCCTTATCATATTTTGGGTTCGTATTGTGTGTCGGATTAACTGTGTTTTCTTTAATGTTACATAATCTAGCACCAGTTGGCATTGGAAGCTCGAACTGTAGACACCAGTCTAATCCAAAGAGTGGGACATCGTTATTATGTGTCACATATGCCGACAAAACTTTCATCGTATTAAAAGCTTTAACAGGTATCTCACATACTCCCAGTGTTTCGATAGTAATGTCCGTATAGGCAACAAGGTTCTGACATTTCTTAAGTTTTGGTCGTCCAATTGATTTCCATAATTTTTTTCCGATGACAGAGTGAACAGCTCCAGGGTCATAAAGCATTTCAACTTGTTTATTGTTAAGTTCTGTTGGTATCATAACTTTACTAGCCGGCTTGCGGAATTTGATTGCCCGTGTGTGTGCGCTCTCGTCTTCAGAGGATTCACTCTCCGTCTCACCACGTCTCCATTGACTGCTCGATGCTACGTGTCTTGCATGAAAGTTTTTAAATTTCAGGCGTCCGCTTGTTATACATACGCATGAGAAATGGTTCTGTTTCCCGCAGGAACCACATTTCTTTCCTCTCGCAGGACAATCATTCATATCTTGGTGATATTCTTTTCCACAGAACATACACTTCTTGGAGTTACTGTTCTTATAATAACGTTTCTCCTGAGATTGTCGGTGTGGTCTCGTTTTGACCTTGTTGATGGTTTGTTGTTCCATTTTAGCTTGACCATTATTTGCTAAGCGTTGGCTCTGAATTTCAGCTTGCTCTAGTTTTTGTGCCGTGGCGCTTACTTCAGCAAGTTTTGACTTGTTTGTTGGGTGTTCTTTAATGAGTTCTTGCTGCCACGCGGTATTGTTGATGCCGATTACCAGCTGATCTCTAATGCGTTCGTCTAATGTGCTACCAAACTCACAATATCCTGCGAGTGAACGGAGTTCCTGTAAGAACTGTGAAATAGTTTCGCTCTCGTTTCTATATCTCGTGGCAAAAGATACTCTTTCCGATAGTACATATGTTTTCTTGCCGTAGTATTCATTTAGTATATTCACAAGTTCATCATATGTTTTTGTTGTTACGGCGGTAGGGCGGTAATAGTCGACAAGTACCTTGAATGCCGCTGGTCCGATTCGAGACAGAAGTAACTTTTTACGTTTTTCATCGTCTGTTGATGTTGCATCGAGGCCATGAAGTTGTAACTCAATCTCAAATCTTTGGATGTAATAGTCCCAATCATCACTAATATTGTTAAATGTTTCAAATTTAAAACGTTCTAACGACATCTCGTCGCCAAAATGTTGTATAATATTCTTCGAAATAAATTAAAGATAGATTAAAGACATCTCGTTATTTATTATGTCAAAACCTCAATCTGACGTTTTACAACATTGAGTATTATTTGGCATGTCTTTATAGCATTGACTACTAAGGTTTCATTTCTAACTCTAAGGAGTTTATACTACAATTATGTTCAAAATAATTTAGTTAATGTATCATCCGGTATAATTACAATTGGATAGATGTTTCTTTAAAGGCGGAGGACGAGGGAATTCACACCCTTTCTCATCATCATTATCATCTGATGATGAAATGTATCTGCTAGTTTTTTTTGTTTTGCGTTTAGGTGGCTTACTTATATAATTTTCCTCCTCAGTCTGTATATCTGATGTGTCTTCCACCAACTTTAATTTTTTCTTTGCCTTATCCAATTCATCTATAGAACAAGCATAAAACACCAACACAGTTAATATCAAAACAACATGCAAGTTAAAGTTAGTCACGCCATGCAACACACCCACGCCGTACAAGCTTGGTAGTCCAGCACTTATTAATCCATTAGTTCTATCTCATTACTAGTAGTTAATAGTACTGCCATTACTTATATAATTTACTATGCTTTTGTTTCTGTTTTGATATGGTATGGTGGTGAGATTACAGGCACATGAGACTGCAATGAACACAACACAATGCTATGTAGGGCACATTCTAGGTGGATGTGGGTACATACCCCCCATACATACCCCTGGTGGTTCGGTGGCCACCTAACCACCAGGTTTATGTATGTTATACAATGTATAATTATAAGACAAGACCAACAAATATTTGTGAAAACAAACAAAACCAAACACCTGTGAACACACTTTCTTGGAAATGATTACTTATCTGTTGCTTGCTTGCTGTCGCCGCTGCTGCTTGTTTACACACGGCGCCATGACCTAAAAATAGCAGTTCTGTCTTGTGATCTTGGGCAATCTGAATATTTTTTTTCTGTGCGCATCAAAACTGCAGTCAACTTCAGCTCGGCCGTAATCCTTAGATTTTTAGGTTATGGCACCGTGTATTTTTTTAGTTAGGTTTTAAAACACTAGCACCTACTAGAATTAAATTCTGGGCCAGTCTGTCTGTGCCCAGGCTTAAAGCATGGTAAAGTTAACTGCCCTCAAGCCACCAGCTGCTAAAATAGTTGTGTGTGGTAGTGTTACACTACCTACTCAAAAAAAAAACTTACCAGTCTGATAGAAAACTCTATCGATCTCGTATAGTTTCCATTGTTCATTTGGAGACGAACACCTCTGTAGAAGTTTATCAAATGCTTTCGCCTCCTTTACGGGAGGCCAATAGATTTCTCTTTTTTTAGGTGTTATCCATTTATTGATGACCACAGCCACAGTGCCACCCTCACTCTCCGCGAACTGAACGACACTATACATAATTTACAATCCTTTTATGTGCTGTGATACGTACTATAACAACAGCAAGAAAAAAACATGAGAATTTACACATTTGTTTGACACAGAGAATTGAGAAAGAAAAAAAGCGCGGGATACCAACCAACCGTCAACGCGTTCGTTCGTTCCGTTCCGAAATAAACAAAAGCAAACAAAAATATATTTTTTTTACTTTTTAAATATTTATATTTTTAATCAGCCTTTTCTATCTTATATTGGTTCTTTCTAATGTTTGATGATAGACTAATAGCTGAATTTCTTTTCATTGAGTTACATAACAAATACAAATGTAAAAAATAATAATTTAATAAAATAATAACAAACAACATGCTATCAATGCGTTCCGTTCCTCGCAGATTGGAAGAAAGATAAACTCTGGTGATAATTTTTAAATTATTAAAATGGACTATTTACTGTCGAGTTAAAGTTTTTACAGAGTACCTATATTTTAATACAAAAAAACGTTCGCTAGCCGCATGATAGTTATGTTGTTAGAGCTAATTTAATCGTGCCTGCTTGAGCATGGTAGGCACCTGTTGTACTCTCCTAGAATAAAATTATGTTTCTTTTCTTGGATAATGGCATACCTAGCTCATATACCTACCTTACTTAATTAGGTTTTATTCTGATTCCCATAATAATAATAATATGCTTGAATGTCCATAGCATCATAAGTAGGTTCCCGTTTATTCTGCTAGTCAAACGAATGGAAGTCAGTGGTGGATGTTTCTGTAGGTATCGAGGCGGCTCAAGACCGCTCGTCGTGGCATTTCTATGTATATGGGGCCTGTCCAGCAGTGGACTTCTAACTAAAAGTGTTTGTACAAACCTACTTACAGAAAATAAATCATTTATCATTTAAACTGATAATTTATTTAATGACGATGAATATTAATTTTATCGGTTGCAATTAGGTACCTACCTTAACACGTTCGCAGTCCAGTGTACCCTATGCGGTACACGCGGAGCGATTCCGCCGAGTCCGTGTACCCTATGCGGTACACGAGGCCACTATAACTATATGGGCTCTGCAGCCACGGACTTATGAAATTTGTTAGTGTATCGTTCCTGGACTTGTGACAAGGGTTCTATTAGACAAGAAAAACCAAAAACATGACTTATTTTTTTTATATAATGTTTTCACAGTACAAAATGAAACGAGTTAGTAGAAATATATAATGTTTTATTGGTGAACTGTAACTTTAGGAAAACAATCAATACATATGCCTTTTTACATTTTTTACATTGTGATGACACCCTTTTAGCTTTGGCGCGTGCATACGAAGTGAGTCTTCCTTCGTCGTGTTTTAAGTCCGTGTACCGCCCGGTGTACACGAGCAAAGTCGGGGCACGGGCCTTTATTTTAACATAATTATGCATCAGTTGTGACGTTTGCATCGACTAATGGTCAAAAGTAATGAAAATGATATTGGACTTATGGCGTTGTCGGAAACTTTTGTATTGGGACTGCGAACGTGTTAAGCAGGTATTAAGTAGTACCTACGTGTTAGAGCATTCCTTTAGATGCACTAAATAAATAGTACGTAGGTAAGTACACTACGGCCGAAATATCTTGGCGAGTCTGTACATAGACACTACGAACTTTCGCCATTGACCCTAAATGTAGGTACGTTCCTACGGCGTCTTATTAATGAACAACACAGGGCGTCACAGAATGGAACCCAAATGGACGTTGCTAGGGCGTCTTATTAGGGAACAACACAGGACGTCACAGAATAGACCGTAAATGGACGTTGCTAGGACATATAATACATGACCAACACAGGACGTCACAGAACTGACCCTAAATGCACGTTGCTACGGCGTCTTATTAATGACCAACATAGGACGTCACAGTTGACCCCAAATGGCCGTTGCTAGGGCGTCTTATTATTGACCAACACAGGAGGTCACAGAATTGACCGTAAATGGACGTTGCTAGGACGTATAATACATGACCAACACAGGACGTCACAGAATTGACCCTAAATGCACGTTGCTACGCCGTCTTACTAATGACCAACACAGGACGTCACAGTTGACCCCAAATGGACGTTGCTAGGGCGTCTTATTATTGACCAACACAGGACGTCACGGAATTGACCGTAAATGGACGTTACTAGGACGTAACATTCACGACCAACACAGGACGTCACAGAATTGACCTTATATGGACGTTGCTACGTCGTCATAATCATGACCAACATAGGACGTCACTGAATTGACGCTAAATCGACGTCACCAGGACGTTCCCTTGAGTACCAGACGTTAAAATGACGTCAGTGTGACGTACTTATTTGACGAATAAACTACGGACCCTAATATGACCTTAGGATGACGTCATTTTTTCGTCGCAGACGTCATTTTGCTACTTGGGGAGCTTGTGGCTCGACCTGGATCAGGTCTTCATAGACTAGTCTTGTTAACCAACAAAATCCAATATGCAACCTGAAAGGCATTGCCGTGCTAAAACTTCTGCGTTTACTCAACATGTATTCAACATCTAACTCTTTCCAGGACTGTCCAGCGCTAAGAGACCTGGTGTTCATCGGGAACCCCATATGCGAGAACCAACCTGACGTGGAGACGTGGCGTACGCAGGCCTCCAATCGTCTCCAGCAGATCACGAAACTCGACGGTATCCCCATCCTCAGAGAAGAAGCATAATTATGTACCTGACCACATTTTAAATTTAAAAATGGGAAAGTTAGGCAATAATTTGCAGATATCTAATCAGGGGGATGGCATGAGACTTATGGCCATACTTATACGGTACTTATGGCAATACTTATACGGTCATTATGACCATATTTATACGGTACTTTTTTTTTTAATTTATTTATCACTAACTGCGCCCCGCGGCTTCGCCCGCGTGGAAATTGATGTGTCGCAAGAAAAGTAGTCGGCTGCTCGGCTGCGCTGCGTATGATTATTCCCGAATGTATCATGATTCTGTATTTGCGAACTCGCTTCAATTGTTAAGCACGTGTTCGACGATTTGTTCGCGTATTTCCCGTGCCAAACATGGGTTGCCGTATAAAATATACGAAATTGATATTTTTTTTATATATTACATTATGTATTATATCATAATTATATTACATTATTTTTTACATTATGTATTATATTACATTTTGGAACCGAGTTTTGAGTGAATCGAACTAAAATGAAATACATACAAACTTTATAACTCCTTTGCACACTTCCTAAAGGTAGGTAGGTATAAAAAATATGTTTTATTACTTATTTTAAAGTTTATTTGTACCAAGTTTTGATTGAATCAACCTAAAATAAAAATATATCATACAAAGTTTACCACAGCTTTGCCAATTATTCTGTCGCCAAGCATTAGTGCGCAAGCGTTACTATGTTCCAGTTTGAAGGACATTGTAGCCAGTTAAATCACTGGGCATATGAGACTTACTATCTGATGTCTCTACGCTACGCATTGCTTTTTATGGTATTCAGGTTCTGGGTGGCACTGCAATAATTGTTCTGGTGAAGCGTTGTGCTAGCCATCAAGCGAGCGGCGTGTTTCATTATTTAGTTTCAAGTTTATTTGTACCAAGTTCTGAATGAATAAAACTAAAATTAAAAAAAACCATACAAACTTTAAAACGCCCTTACATTTTTATGAGTAGTTTAAAAAAAACATGTTTTCAAAATTTATGTTAAAGTTTATTTGTTCTGAATTGTGAGTGAATCGAACCACGGAATAAAGCATACACTGAAAAAACCGTACAAACTTTAAAACTCTCATGCACCCTTCCTAGGGGTAGTATTGAAAAAATTAAAAATACGTGTTTCATTATTTAGTTTAAAGTTTATTTGTACCGAGTTTTGAGCGAATTGAACCAAGGAATAAAAATGCTCCATACAAACTTTACCATCCTCTTCACCCCCTTGGGGGTTGATTTTTAAAAATTAACATAGTCTATGTTTCAATTCAGTACTTAAACTATCTTTATTCCAAATTTCTTCAAAATCCGTTCAGTAGTTACGGTGATACGTGGTAACAAACATCACACACACAAACTTTCGCATTTATAATATTATTAGGATTAGGATTTAAAAATAACATTACAATAGTTGCATGGCATTCGTAAACCACTGAGGTTTGTGTTCAATACCATATTTAATCTACATCGATATTAGGTACACAATCATCTAATAACTCTATCTATGAAGATAGAAATTTGGTAAGTACATTTCTTAGCAATCTTAACATTCAATTTGTTTCAAGAAGTGAGCCTTAAGTCACTTTAATGTTTAGTGGTGTGATATCATTAACCAAATCCGGAGGTAGATTATTAATTAGTCGAGGAACCAGGTAAGACGATGTCCGCTCGCCGTACAGCTGACTTACAGCCAGGTAACTGGCTACAAAATCCAGTTATTTATTAAGGACGTTGATGGGATCTTCTAGCCTTCCTAACTTTAGAGTCAACTTAATTATCTCAACTTCTTTTGTGTGGTTTCCGTGGGGCTGCCACAATTTCGTCAATTTCGTCTAGTTAGAGCAGATAATAACTATTAACTAGAGTACTAGAAATAATAGACGTTAAACTATAATCCACCTAAGTATTTAAATTATAATTTAGTATAATTTAATTTTAAAACTAATAATATTATAAAACCTTATAGCTATACTTAACAAAAATTCAATGAAATAGAAATTATGAATTTCAATCTCAAACTCTATTATTCTCCTACATCAAAGAAGACAATTTTCTGTTCATATTTTTATCTTATTTTATTGTTACCGATAATGTAGGTAATTCAAGTATAATTTACCAACATATTCGAAATGGCTACATCTAACAAGTCAATTACCCACAATAAATATTTCTGTCGAAACGTCGACGTTCTCCGAATGTTTTCTTTAAATTAGAATCGTGATTGCGTGTCGCTTTCCTTAAGAACGGTTGATAGAAGGGCCACTTGTTTAAAATAGAATTGAAATGACGATAATACTTGAAATAATAGGCTCGTCGGCGTCGCATCGCACGCTGCTTGACATTTATGACAGATTATGACTGGCAACACTAATAACTGAGGCGCACGCCATCTATCTATTAGGTGACGCAAGCGTGGCCGGCGGCGGGCGTTAAGATTGAATTGCATTAATCGAATAATGATTACGATAGACAGATTTATGATAAACTATGCGTACATACCTACCTATTGAAGCCTTCGTGGAGCAACAAATCGATATATTATTTATTATCATTTCATAAAATTGCACCTTTTTGTTAAACGTTGGTACTTAATGCGCATGTGATCCAAAGGAAAGTGTCGCCTGACACAACTTATAGATACAAAACAACTTGTGGTAGTTATAAATTAACCTATTGATTCTCACTCTAAGCTTACTCATGTTAAGAGGCGGGTCTCGAAAAATAGATTTGTATACTTTTATTCATATAATTATTTTAATAGTGAAATCTTTATTCGCTTGTACTATAATGCAAAACAACATCTAATTTTTCCTACCCTAACCACCCTTTTAACTTAAAGTATGTAGAATTATCTACCGATGAGGAACATATTATGTCGGCAAATTGGTTATCGCGAAGTGAAGGTTAAGCTTTATTAAACTTAATAGTCACTAGGGCTACTAAACTCAGTCCATATAGGTAAGTAAAAATATATCTCAAGACTGTCAATGTAGTCCCAGGACTTGATGACGACACTCACAGAAGAAACACCATGATGACCCGCTTGATACAAGTGGGATACTTGCATAAATGAAAACTCTAACATTTAACTAAGTCTTCCCTCTGAAAATTAAACTTTTACATCCAAAACACTAAACACAGGATTAGATGGAACATCTTTTCTTTTTAAAAAGAACTGACACTTAACTTCGACTATAATAACACACTCTTTCGGGTCGTAAGTTATAATAATGTGATGCACCGCTGTGCATTACATTATTTTGTTATCCAACTTAATCGCATTATATCGCTATATAGGAGATGATTCCAGCATGATGATAAAAAAATTTAGTTATATATAATAGTAACCAAGAATTTTTAGTCCTGAAAGCGGGACTCGAACCTACCTACCTATTCCAAAATGGATGCCTTATGGACTATTAACGTTTCCTACAGACAACGATTAGAATTAAACGGGGGAAAACTGCTGGCAACATAAATGCGTTTGTGGCCCAGAATTGTAGGTAAGGTAGGTAATTCAACTTTATTTAATTCCAAATGTGATTCCAAAGGTGACTTCATGTGAATGCGCTTCCATTGTCCGTTCGACTTTACGATTAGTCATACGTCTCCGAGCCGACTTAATAGCCTGCTTAATTCGCGCCAAAAGGAAATAGAAATTGGCGGGGGACGCCATTGCTGCCGGAAAAGTCCCTCTCCCGCCGAGACGTGCGGATGGCCCGCTATTGTGTTGCCACTAATAAAATTTAATGATGTAAACGGATAGCGCGAATTTATCTAACTCAGAAGCTTGTAGGGTCGTAAAAGCTCTGAGGGGAAATCAATTAGCGACAATAATATCAGTTGTAGTATAAATTGAGTTTATAACAGTTGTGTTATTGGATACTGTTGCATTCGAACTTTTAAGATTTGATATAACGATAAGACTGCTTTTGTTCATTACCCATAACCTCCTTACTAATACTTTACGATTGTTTGCCATTAGATCCATTCATAACAAGGAAGTTTTTTTGTAATATATTTTATAACTTTTCAACTTTGGTTTACTTGTAGGTATTTGAATACGTGCCTACAACGCAGCATTATCATCAATCGAATTTGACATTAATAGCACACCGATGGCGTGGGGTAAACACCTCATATCAATACCGGAGTGGCATTTGAATAGTTCCAATATAATTTAATGGAAAGCAGTCGATTGTGTACTCTCCGTAATGGACCGATAATTGTCCATCGGGACAGAAGTAACTCTGTTAATCACAATGAAGCTCACACCTTCCCTCAGGCACCAAGCGGCGGCCCTCGTTAATGCGTACAAATGCCGCCAACCGACATGAAGCCCGTCATTATTTAATTATTAACACTACAATCGACCTAATTTTGATTTCTATTTGACATTTCGATTATGTGCCTCGTGCCCGCCGGCGAAGGGCCATTTTGTGACATCTGTCCTCGAATGTGTTACCAACTATAAAATTCAATTTCCCCAATCGGCCGACTCGACACATTTATTATTCATAGACCGGTACGTAGATGCCCGGCCACTAACAGATGTGATCTTTTACGTGAAAGAATATCAAAAAACATGACGTCGATATAAAGAGCACTGATTCTAAGGGACATGAATTTAATATAGGATCATATGAATCCAATTTATCGAAGTCTTCGAATAATATAATGGGAGGATCGAAGATTTACAAATAAAAGAGTCCATCGCGTGACGGACAACGGGCCGGTATCGTGAAATGACTTTTCGCTTCAGTTGAAATTTTATTGAAAATTTGAGTCATCGTTTCTGAAAAGTTATGAATGTTGCACCATTCCCAGCTCTTTAATACTTAACTCCGCTGAGTGGTGTGCACTCGTTTAATGACTGTATCGCGGCCGGTGTTCGACTTGCGGTTTAATGTATGACCCGGGATCGGGTTCTTCGATTAGACTATAAATCAATCTATGTCGTCGGTAATGCACGAGCCATTTGCTCGGAGCCTAATTGCTGTTAGCGCCGCCCAATGGGCACATTAGGCTGAAAAGCCTCGCATTCAGTCCGCCCCCGCAGCTCGGCGCCCGCGTCCCTTGCCCCGCGCTACACCCGTCGACTAGCCACATGAAATGGCTCGATTAGGTATATTCGGGTGTAATGGCTGATTTTCTAGCTCACGAGATGTAGCGGGGCAAACGGACGCGCTTACGCCACTCAAAGGCGGAGAAAATGGCTTAAGTGCTTTCTCTATTATACTTAAGGTCGTTCGTGAAAAGGATAATTTTCAACTCTCCAGCGCCCCCGCCCGGAAAGGGCGTCGAGATTATATGGACATGACTTTCACATTACGAAAATCCTGTAGGTAGATACAACAGAAATAGCGTTATAATTAAAATAGTGTTTATCTAATTTACTTTATTGACAGAATAACAACCTGCTGCTGTAGATCAACAAGCTGCTACTTAGGCAGGTAGATCCGATAAAAATTTAGGATATATACCTACTTAGGTGTTGGCTCTATCTCGGTATCTTCTCTAGCGGGCGTATTCCCGAAGCACTGGTAGAGTCAGTTTTCGCATTTCTTTTCTGGGGCCGACTCCAATCTGAGTGTAGGTTCTGTGGTATAGGAAAGAAATGGGTAGACATGCATACCTTTTTTTTCAAAAGTCAATGTTTTAACGTCTTTTAAGTGATAAGTATTTTGTATATTTGACGTTTAAAGGTTCATTTTTTGTGCCTATTTCATAAATCTTTTTTAACTTGACTAGACTCCAATAAAAATATCTAAGGGCACGTCCACAGTATCAAACAAGCAGTGAGATAATATATTTTTAAGTTGGGCAACCTATTGTCGCGGCGACGAGGGTAGCAAAATAAAGCTTTTCCAACAAACAATAGTTCCGGGCCTTTGCGCGCCGCGACTTGAGTAAACATTGGTAGTTGGCTATTGTGGACGGGCCTTGGAGCCACTTGGGTGCTTTCAGCGCGTAACCGCCGCGGCTTAGATAAGGCAGCGCTTACATTTCAGTTTGGCTTAGATATATTGTGTAAAATATCATAATTAGGTAGAAAATCACGCCTCAGCTTAGAATTAAAATTCCTAGGCAATCTTAATTTATTTATTGTAAGTATGTAACATAAATTACAAAATTGTTCAGCCTTGTGATGGGAGCAGCAAAACGAAGATATGGTTTGATAAATAAATAAGTACATCAAATGAGTGAGGCGCCAGTAATAATTGATAATGATCTTTTGTAAAATATTATATGTAAAGCATTCACATTTCCAAGAAAACAGCGGCAAATAATAATCGCTTGTTAATAATTAGCGACACAAAGAACATCTTGTCATGTTGTTAGCAGGTACATTAATTCAATATTTAAATAAGATACGTCTTGCTCTATTATACCTACCTACCGCTTTATTCTACCTTACGTATCTTATGTATTGAATGAACACAATGGCATCTATGTTAGGAAACTGACTGCATAATGCATGCAACCACATCGAAATCAGTTTAATTGATTTTAATACATGGGTTTTAATTATGAAAAGAAAGAAAACACTTTTTATCCCCTGTCACTTTACGTTGTTTACCTGTTTGTATGCAACTATAAAACTATAAGTATACGTTGATTTTGTTATTAGGTTGATTTTGTTTCCTTATATTCACGCTTGTAAACTACGCCTTACAGTTGAGAGTTTACGGCCAGATAACTCCCACTTACCCTCATTTTCTCTTTTGTTTCTTTGATATATTTTTGTCTTTATTTTGGGGATCCTGCGGTTAGTCGTTATGTCCACTCGGATTTTGGACCAAAGGTTTTACTAATGAAACCATTTATTAAACAAAAACTCAGTTTACGAACATTACCGTTATATTTAGATTTATAATCTCATTAAAAACCTGCGAAACTAGCCACTAAAACGTAAAAGTCACGAATACGCCATAAATTACTGTTTCAACATTAGCACCTACTTTCCATAATAGCCGATAAACCAAATTTAGTTTCCATGTTACGCACCCTCTTCAGCTACTTAAAATAAGCAATGATCAATGGAGAATAATCCTATTGTGTCGCGCGCAGACAAAAAACCATGTCTGAGTTATTCCGCCACGCTTTCGCGCTAATATCTACATTACATTAGTGTTGGAGCTCATTGTTGTGCGGGAAGGATTACGCGCCAAAATGTTGTCAATGGTGACAGTTGTCGCATAGACAAAGGAAAGTGAGTGCATTCCAAAATACACAAGCACGCATAATAGCTTGTGTTTATTTAATTTTCATCGCTGGCAACACAGAATAATGGCGTGTTTTCGCCGACGGCGGTGCGCGGCGTTTCTACTTGAGTCGGGAGCGCCTCGGGGCAATAAAATTAATGAAGCGTGGAGATGGGACCATTTTACTTGTATTATTCGTCTCCTGCGGCCTCAGACTGGAGCGAATGTCCATTAGTTCTGTTTTAACATGTTAGCGAAGTTGAAACGTTGTAAATGCGATTTACTTTACAGAGAGGGTGGAAAAGTAGCCGGAGAGATTTGCTGCCGATCAATAGTTGATGTGATCGGAAACGATTTCTATGCTTCTAAAGTGGAAACTCCCTTGTATCGGTAGACAAACAAAGTTTATTTCCGAATTTTAAGACGGCACTTTTAATTATTACTTACCCCCTGCTAATAAAATCAACATTGGTTCTTGACAATAATAAGGAAGTATAATAACCCATTTACCTGCCGTATCCTATAAACTATAAATAGCCCTGATACCTATACAGTAATTTAAAAAACACTTAGGTATGTGAAATTTAAGAATATACTGTCTGCAGTTAACGTTAAAACTACATGAGTTTTCATCGTAACTACTTAGGTAGGCTCTACATCTAAGTACATGCGTAATCATGTAGTTAGTATCCAGTGTAACAAAGCACTAAAGACATACAAACACGATGCGAGCATTTTATTAGCACAATGGGCGCATTACAACGCATTAGCGGTTAACTGATGATAGCCGTGTGGCGTGGCGGCGGCGGTTACAGCAGCCGCCGATACCATCTTAATCCGCAAACTGCGAACTGGCAACACTGAGTGTAATAGTATTCTTTGACTGAGTTGTGTTGGCGGCTGGCGATGAGTGCTCGGATTACATACTTTTCAAAGGGATTATTTAAACACATTGCTTCTAATAAATGGTCATTTTAGTGCGGTGATAGAAAGTTTCCTAAAATCTAGATTCTAGTTCCAAATTTATTTATTTTATATTTGTATCTCCCTATTAGATAGGTACATAATTTTAAAAGGATAAAATTATACCTAATATGTATTTAGTTGGTCAATAGAAAAGCTTAGATGTAAGGCAGGAGAGAATTCTGCGTAAATGGTAGTCTTGCTAGTGGATGACACTTCCGTCTTTAATTGGTTTGTTGCAGATTTGTTGATGTTTTTTTATGGAACTGAGTGATGAGATTAACAAGTCGTTCCACTGATGGTAAGCACCACAGCAGGCCTGCCCATAACAATTGCAGTGCTACCCTGAATTTGTAATACCATAAAAAGCACTGCTTAACACTGCATTGCACTCATCAATCCGAGACATCAATCAAGCTGAAAGTCTTTCATAACCTAGTAAAAAACAATAACAAAAATAATACAAACTACCCTCAACATCACATCGCAGGCGCACGCACATTTGCCGCTATTAGCATATCAAACGCCTAATAACGCCTTATCTGATGCAACGCCTGCCCGCGTCGTGTTTACCGGCCAGAGATAAAAGGGATACAATAACGCGATTACCGGTAACAAGAGTAGCTAAATAAACTGTAAGTAACAAGTGAAAATCAGATTATTGCAAAAAAACATTAGATGGTTATGATTATAAAGATAAAGATAAATTTATTTGAATTTCAACAAACATTATATATCATATACATTCAGCAGTGATTGTAACAAGTTTTTATTCCTAGTTGAAGAACATTGATACCCAAACTAGGAGACCTGAGTTTTGGCATACCAACACCCCCGCCCGAAATATTTAAAAAAGGATCAGATAAAGATTACAAAAGAGTTTGCATTTAGTAATAATATATGTTGTTATGATACATGCACTTTTAAGTAGATATATATTAGTTATATGTATGAATGCGTGGTTGTGAATTTTTGTGTGTGATTATGACGTCACTTCCGTTGGAGTTGCCAGTATTCGGAGTAACCAATGAGCGACTGACACTTCAAGCATCATATACCTTTTATTTGCTAAATATAGAGGATATCAGACTATATAACTTTAGAGGTTCTTATAATATTAGACAACTAGCTGCGCCCCGCCCCGCGGCTTCACACGCAATTTCTCGGGATAAAAAGTGGCCTATGTATTAATCCAGGGTATAATGTCTACATTCTGATTTTCATTCAAAAAGGCTTTCACTTATGCGGCGTGAAGAGGGTACAAACATACATACACTCTGACACACTTACATACAAACTGTCGCATTTATAATATTAGTGTGTTAGTGTTATGTGATGTGATGTGATAACATTCAAAGGTCTTGTCATGTCGACAATGTACCTCCATCTGCTCAATCATCGCATAAGTAGTGATTATAAGGAGAATTTATGATGACAGTCTGAATTATAATAGTGGAAAAATTGGCTTATCCGTGGTCCCACAGTCCTAATGCCTATGGCCTAATGTTATGGTCCCACCACCACCGACTGATGGAAGACGGTTGATGTGCGTCATACTCTCTTTCGGCACAATTTGCTCCTCTACCCTCATTGGCAGACTAGCACTCCATGTCAAATGTACTTACAACTTAAAAAAAAATATAATTATGTCCATACCCTTGGGTACCTTTTGCTTGGCACGAAACTAGAAGCTGGTCAACCATTCATTTATTAGCAACTTAAAAAGCAAAAACATAACGGGTAATTTTTGTTCGTATTTAGATTTTTTTAATACATTAATAACTTTTCTTAAAGAAACGAGAAACAATGCCAAGGAAACCCTCTCACGAATACCAGTGCCAGCACTTTACGAACATTTGCAACCGTTATTAGCATAGGTATACCGTATTATATCAAACGCTAATAGCGTCTTATCTGATACAACGGCTACCCGCGTTGCGCCGCGGCAACCGCCGCAAGAGACAATAACGCGATTATTATAGAGAAATAAAGACACGAGTAAAATAATACCAGTCAACTCATGGTAACGAGAGAGAACGGATTTGTAGATTTTTATCAGGCTGTCAATTGAAAGCCATTTTTGTCCATTGACACCCTGTAGACTAGTACGGGGCTTGAGCCAGCTGTCAATTGAACTGGCTGATTTTCTATTCCAATCATGTACCAGTATTGCCGTTTTTAGATACACAACTATGTGCAAATTTTACACACTAATGCGGTACAAAGAAACAATCGGGTCCAGAAAACTAAGTCTAAGGTTTTGTAACATTGACCAAGCCTCACCGGACTTGATGAGTGATGATTGGTGATCCATGCACCAGTATACACACCAGACCATAATCAACATTTTTGCAAAAAGAAGTTCTTTTTTATTATAAAAGATACCTAAATAATAAGTCACTGGTAAATGACAAAACTATAAGAACGGCTATCTCTAGCATCAGAAAAATCGTGAATCCACTTTTGTTCGACAAGCTTTGTTTACAACGGTGAACAAATATTTTTGCGCCCAAATAGTACAACTACAGTACCGAAAAACATCCAAAGCTTTATATCCGAATGATAAACTTTTATGTGAGTTGTGTAACACAATAGGCGGGCGCACCGAGGCCCGGGTTTTAGTGCGTCCGATTTACATACAAAAACTTCTATTTCCCGAACTAAATGGCACGTGAGAGGTAATAAAAGTGCGGGAAAACTACGCAGGCCCGCTACACTGGTTAGGTATTCCCTTTTATTTTTTCACCCCTTGCTGGCTTGCTAAATAACTAATGCCTACCATTTTTGTGTAACCTGAGTATTTCAGGCTGAAGCTACAAAAAGACTAATAGACTAATAGATAATACTAATACTAATACTACTTGTAGACTAATAGCTATCCTGAACTCGTGAATAAACCGGCCAACTACGAGTCGAGTTTGAGTAAGTTCTTGTTTGGTCCATTAAATGCTTGAATAACCTATTAAAAGTATAAGATCGCAGATTATACGTTAATGTGACGCAAGGCATGGGATACACAAACCCATTAGTGACAGCACTAGAATTATGTTCGTTCTAATTCTAAGCCGTTTAGACCCTTTGGCCCTGATTAATCTATATATTTAAATGTGCACACCCACCTACTAGCTGTACCAGGTAAGTTTTTATAGGGTACCTATGTATTATCTAGAGAATCTATAAATACCTATTCCATAATCGATACCTAAAATAACAAGTCCAAAAATGTTAAGCAGAAATCATAAAAAGTTATACGAGTTCTCCCAAAGGCCATGTAGTGAGGACACGTCGAACTGATCTCAAGCCCACAAGTCGCGGCATCTCTTAGGAAGTGATTTGTCAGCGCCGCCCCCTCTCGATTGAATAATTCAAATAATCGACGTATTTATATGTAAATAGCGGGCCACATCTCCATACGAAAGGGCCGAACGGTACATAAATTTGGCAAGACGAGGAGAAAACTGCGACGCACCGCCGATCTGATTTATTCGGCAAGTTCTGGAAAAAGTGGCGCGAGTCAGGAAATGTTTGTCTAATCGTGTTATGGCTCGACCCGAGATTTTGTGCGTCGCAGCACATAGGGGGCTCCGGGGCCTCCGGACATCGGCTTCACTATTCCGATTCAATACGAAAACAACTAATAACGCAAACAGTTATACATAGTTGGAAAATTTCATATGAAACTTAGATTTTATCTCCTTTTTGTTTAAAGCTTAACGTTGGTTAATTATGATCCTTTAATTTATCTATGTTCAGCAGATAAAATCAGTCTCTATTGTATATTGTTTTCTTATATATTGTATATATTATATATTGTATATATTATATACTTATATATTATATATTGTGCTTATTTTATTATATCTTGTACATCATAATCTTAACATAACTGAATGAAAGATAGTAACTTGGAAGTTGGTATGTAGTATGTATACGAGCTCCGGGTTAAAGATTGGCAAGAGTTAAGCATACGTAGGTAGGTAATAATGCATATCGAAGTGACGCTCTCAATTACTATACTATCATTAAAAATACTTAAGAAAAAGGAAAAAAGATTTATTAGAAGTAATTAATGGCTGTATTTGTATTCTTTTCTTAACTATATGTAAATATATATTAATGTTGATATACACATATATTGAATTGGGAAATTCCTGTAAAGTGGTTATTTTGATAAATAATAGATGGTAATAATGATCATGATGGTGATGGTTTAATAGATGGGTCGATAATTATTACATATATATTACACCTGGCAGTGTAAAAGGAAGTCCAGCAAAGTATACCTACCTAAGTCATAAATAATAATTGATAATGGCTAATTTTGGGTCAGAATCATGTGTTCATCTGTGATCATTATCTGTGTTATGTACAGTCAGCGACATAAGTAGCTGAACTTTTACAATCTTTCAATTGACAATAACACTAATAATATACAAATTACATGCAATTTTTGCAATTTCCCTATGCGCACAGGAGCAGACTTTTTAAATGCAACATTCAGTAAATTAAACCATATATTGAAAGTGTAGTCAATCAAAGATTCACAATAGGGGATCGGACAACTTTTCAGAAAGTGCTTTATATTAACTACAATTGATATACAATTGATATAGCTATGAAAAATACTGTTTTAATTAAATAACGCTCTAAAAGGACTTAAACTATGTTTAAATATTATGTTTCAAATATTGCCGCGCAAAAGGTCACCTCAAAATTTGTGACGTCATATGTAGGTAGAAAACGACAAACTTTTCGAAATAAAACTTGCAAAGAGATTTAAATACGTTTGGTGAATTTGGGAACGATATTGTGGTAATAGAACGAAAAAATTAGCAAAAATACATTTTATGAAAAGCAAAAACGTAAAATAAACACAAGCTTGACTCACGGCATTTGCCTACAAATGACGTCTTGCGCTGTGATTGTTGTTTCGTTTGAATGAAGAACAGATTAAAAATGTCAGAATTATTAGATTTTATTTCTGAATTTAAAAATATAAATCATTATTATTTCACAAAAATATTGATTGAATGATCTTTCTGGTTCGACGAACATTCGTTCTAACTACATTTTAGATTTTTTTCTCGATTACTGTCCGATCCCCTATTGTTCAGCTACTTTTGTCACTGTCTGAACGTAGTTATCACATAATATTTAATAGTAGTATGTAAGTACTAAATAAAGCACCTACATACAACAGTTTATTTTCTTAAATTATCCGAGCGGGTACAATTTTATCCTATCTTACAGTTTCAGCTGTAAACCATTCATGAGAACGTGACATCAAGACGTGTATCGTATCGTCCCGGGTCTATAACTCATAGCGGATCATCCATCATGCAGCGGGTAAAGTGTTAATAATGCCAGCCGCCACTATTGTTCGTTTCGAACCGAATTACTCGCGGAACGGAGTGAAATATGTGATCCAGTGGGTAGGTGATGGAGCTTATATTAGGTCGAGTTGGTGATCTCAGTGATATTTGTGAATAGTTAGAACTAAAGGTTGGTGCACTAGTACCTCTATCTTATTGGAATGGAACCTTTTTACTATAGAACGTAGCTGTATAAAACCGGGATGCGTGTAATTTTTTAAAGTTTTGGATGAACTACATTATGAAAAATGAAATAAAATGAAGTAACTCATTATTGAAACACACACATATAAAATTATGTCTTTTATATTAATTACTTTAAAGTATTATTGTATTGTATTGTTATTGGAAATAATAACTCCGTCATCGAACCAGTAATTTATTAAAAAAAAAACTCTGGTCACAGTGTTACAAAAATTTCGGATTTGCGAAGGGTGTTTTTACTCAATTGAATAGATGTTAACATCAATATGAAATAATTTTAATATTTACACTAAAACCAATAAAAAGCCTAAATACTAAAGCCCCTTGGTGGGTCGGACAGGGTTTTTGTTAGTTAAGTACCTATATATTATTATTATATTAGGCGGTTGAAACGGTGCAATATCAATGCGAAATAGTTTCACCTTCAGCTCCAGTAGGTAAGTACTTTACTTGTGTACTATTAATTATTCTGTAGCATTACCATTTAGATTGAGAGGTAGGTATTCATCAGAAAATTTTAACCGTTGCTTTGGCTGAAACAATGAGCCCAAAACAATAGGCAGGCAATTCATCCCTTTAACGGGGGTTTTGGAACAACACGTAACTGAGCAACAAAACGCACTTTATCAGGTGGCAGCCGCTTTATTCCGCTAATGACCTACCCTCTAGTGTTGAGTAGGACTTACATGAACCAGTACATTTGTCCCGTACGCGACAGAAAATTGTAAGAGCGGCTCAAAATGAAAAAATGTAAGACTTCAATACGAATGTCCCGCTCATGCTCATTGGTCCCGCTATCTATCTACTCTTCACTCAATGAGGCGACGAGCCGGAGAGTCGCGACAGTACATTTTCGTTCGATGGAGATGACAAAGAGGGTGAATGTGATGTTGTTCTTCTCTCTGTCACTGCCTCACGCGATGTTGTTTGAATGAACGTCGAATATGACCGTATATATAGTATGGATAAAAAGAATAAATGTTCACATTTATATATATATATATATATATATATATTCTTATTTAGATAACCACAACTTTATTACGCTTCAACATTAAGAATTTATGATCATCTCTTACTATAAGTATTAGCACCTACTTGCATAAGCGACTCATAATAATTGTCACTCATAATAGTAGGTAGGATATTTTAGGTAATTGTAATATCGCATGTAGTTCCTGATTCATTATCTAGTGGAAAAGTGTGACACCAGTACAAAAGCCGGATATCGCTTCATTTGAACCGTAGGAGCTCAATAGACCTCGAACGCCTCGCCTCATTTGAAGCGGTACACAGTACTGGCTCAGTACAAAAAAGAGGCGCCTCTTACAAACTCATTTTAAAACCGTGTCCTACCCAAGACTACTACCCTCGACAATAAAAGTCGATATCAGCCTCCGCGCCCTGACCACTGCTGCGTTGATTCAGTTTTGATACTTGAACTCTAGAGAAATAAGTAAAGACTTTTCGCTTTGCCCGTTTCGTGGACAATAGGAATACAGACTAAGACACATCGCCGCACACCCCTTCTTGCAAAAGAAAACTTGCAGCCAATCACCATGCAAAGATTTACTGGCTAGGGATTTTGTTTGTCGTATTCTACTTTGATATTAATTTGGCACCAACTTTTGCTGTAAAAGCACCTCTCAAAGGCTAGAAATGTTTTACGGCCTTTGGCAAATATATAAATCAGATAGGTAGATGACGTGACCGAATTTATAGATACATTAATTTATTTTATATTCCCTTTTAGGTATAATGTTGCTGATTTCGGAAGTATTTACCTACAGGGAGAGTACCTGCTGTCAATAGAGAAAAATTCAAACAAGGTTTTTCGGAAAGAAAAAATACGACTAACGGCTGGGACTTGAACCCGCACCTCAATCTTTCCTCTGCCCTGTTAAGCTACGGTGGTCACCAAGTCTGTTAAATAATAGAAGAAAAAATCGACACTCGACTTGGTGACCACCGTAGCTCAACTGGGCAGAGCGCTTCCCGCGCTGAGGGAAGCGGGTTAAAGTCCCAGCCGGTGGCCGTAATTGTTCTTTCCGTAAAACCTTGTTTGAGTTTTTCGCTTGGCATTCCATAATACTTCATATAAATATAGATTAGATTAGATTAGATTAGATAACGCTTTATTGTCACACAACAACATGAAATAATTACAAAACAATACTTAAACCTAAAGTGTTACAATGGGCGGTCTTATCGCTTATAGCGATAATGAAAAAAAATAAAGAAATATAATTAGAGAAGAGAAAAATGTTCTAATGAGTGTTAAAGTATCAAGGCATGTTCACAAGGGTGCGTGCTCGACGGAGCGCAGCCGAGAATTAGCAGCGACGGGAAAGAAAAATGATTGTGACAGTCCGACGAACACCACTAATGGAGTCCGCAGAATGCCCCCACTTAGGGCTCCAGCGTGCACACAATTTATAATTTGCTAACGAACAGTCAATAGAATTAGTTAATTTTTATGATTATCGTATTCTGCAGCTTATCAATTTAGTGTATTTAGTGGTATACCTTTGCGACCTAAGTGTATACAAGTGTATACTTAGTTATTGTGCTATAGTTTTGTATATATGTTAGTCTGTAAGGTATATATTCTATGGGCCTCTGTTAATTTTACTTTGTTGTACTTTAATACTGCCTGAAATAAATAGGTAAATAAATAGGACTATTATTCTTTCTGTGCAGTTCTTCAAGTGACTGAGCTTTTATTGTGAAGTTACATAAAAACTAGCTGACCCGGCAAACGTTGTTTTGCCATATAAATTAAAAAAAACACTTAGGGTTATGAAAAATAGATAGTAGCCGATTCTCAGACCTACTGAATATGCATATAAAATTTGGTTAAAATCAGTAAAGCCGTTTCGGAGGAGTAAGGTAACAAACATTGTGACACGAGAATTTTATATATAAGATGATTTTAAAAAATCTACTACATACTGTATACAAAAATAAAACAATTTCTTTAAGTACTAACTAGTTACTAACATAATCATAATAGGAAATGTATAAAAAAAAGTCGCTTGAAATCTCCAAACGCATTTTTGACACAATCCGCTCCAGCTTTCTATATTCTAAATAATCCATCAACGACATCCGAAACCAAGCTGTTAATACCCGCACTAATCTTCAGTTTAAAAGTGATCACGATAGATAAATAGCTGATAACGCAACAATAATATAACGGGGTGACTTATCTGATTCGTGTATCTACCTACTTAATTCAAATCGTCGAATTCACCCTCTGTCCCCACCCCAACGATACAATACCACTCCCCTAACAAATTAAGTGTAAAACAAACCTAATGAAATTTAAATATCTCCCGACGCAATAACTGCACAAATAAAATCATGTCGCGGGGGAGAGTATAATATAATAGCTTCTATTGTGTACACATTGTACGATGTTATTCTGTGAGATTTAGGACTTTGTCACAATAGGTGCGTACTTACTCTCCTGTTAAGTTTGCTTCTATAGATAAAGCAGCAAGGCTGTGGATAACAGCATATTGCAAATGAAGAATTTTTTTATTTTGCAATATATGATCGACTATTCACGCGAGACTTTTCTATTCACTGAGACTATTCACTGAGAGCGAGTGTGGCTCAGTGGGAGCACGTGCGACTTTTGATCCGACGCACCCGAGTTCGGATCCCACTGACCCCGCACCACTGACTTCCTTAAGTTATATGAGGATTTAACACTTGCTCTTAAAATGGTAAAGGAAAACATCGTGAGAAAACCGGCATGTCCAAAAAATAATGACAAAAATTCAAGGACATGTGACATCCACCTTTATGGCCCATACTCTCTCTCTATGAGAGAAGACTCTGCTGATGATGATGATGATGATTGACGATGATGATGATGATGACTATTCAAGTAGGTAATGTGTGAAATGTTTGTGCGATCCCAGAAGCACTCAAATGATGATGTCAAATTCAAATAATCAGAGTAACAAAATATTTGAACCGTATTATAGACTCGAAAACTATACTTTTGGGAGTTTTTATAACAAAAATATTTTTTTAATTACTCCATAAACAGCATATTTGCCATGTTTTGATCTAATTTTAGAACTCGATAATTCGGTAATCAAAATAATGGTAGGTTCCATAATTCTGGAGTTAGTAGCATAGTGGACCAAATTGGTCCAAGGTAGCACCAATGACGAATTGAATCCAATCCAATGAAATTTATACCTTTTTATTCCTGTTTATCCAAAGGTTTCCTGTAAGAAATTGCACATAGCGATAAGGCCGCTCATTGTTCTACCACTATTATATGTAACTGTAAACTTAGAAAACAATAGTTTACAGTTACATATAATATATATATATAATTATATACCTATGTCTCCCATGATTGTTGCTGCATGTTATTGTGACAAGGTTGCAGAGCGTAGAACAACATAAGGAGGGGAGGGGATGCTCTCGAGACGGTAATAGGCTCTTGGGGTGACGGCAAGCATCATTGTTGGCTTGTTAGTGGATAATTTGGAGTAATGCGTTTAGCGTGTGTGGCAATCTGGCTGCGGCGTCTACGCTTACTATAGGTACTCTTAAAACAAGTGTAATAGGACTTGTTTTTGGAATGGTGTTAGTACACAAATTGATAAATTGCAGGAGTATTTGGTCTTTCTTGATACTTTTAGCGAGTATTCTTTATCAGTTAGGCGCGAGAATGTAAACAACAATAGTTTTACGCACTAACGGGTGTGCATAACATACTAGGCAGATTAAGAGGGCAATAAAATAAATATAAATAACGCCCAACGATCACATACATAGACCCTGGGCCCTTACTAGGATTCCCTGTATCTAGGAAACCAGGAGCTATAAGGACCATGGTCCCACACACCCAGACACGAAACAAATACTTGAGCTTTTTTTTCCTGTGCGCAAACATTTGTCTCGAACCCGCAAACTCGGAATCGAACCCGCAAACTCAGTGGTAGGTATATGAGATTTGAGCCAACCTACTCAACCACTACACCACAGAAGTTGTCAAGGCTGTAAGTGCGAAACTGAAGACGTACCAGTGAAGTGACTGAATTATTTCTTTCCACATAAATGAGGTAGGTACATAAATACTCGGCTTCTTTACGTAGGGTTACGTTACTTTAGGGTATGGTTTGTACAGTCAGCGGCATAAGTAGCTGAACTTTTACAATCTTTCAATTCTCAATAACATCAAAAATATACAAATTACATGTAATTTTTTGCAATTTCCTTATTCGCACAGGATATTACCAAACTCTTTAAATGCAACATTCAGAGAAATAAGACAAAAATTTGTAAAAAATGGTGTAGTCAATCAAAGATTCGCAAATGTTCAGGTACTTTTGTCGTTGACCGTACAAGCTCAAGCTTGAATTCTAAGGGCTTATAGGCTATGCCTGATTTTTGTCTACCTTTGCCTTAAGTACCTACCGTTTTAAATCTCATCGCTTGCATAGCGACGCCATTTAAAATTGAATAATAACCAACTAATATTCAGAGGTTACAATATTCATCATCTTTAGAGAGAAAAGTAGCTACTTAAAATTTATGCTTCATCAATAGTCAAACGGGTACTCAAGCACAGAATACTAAGGGACAGAAGCATCACTCCGCAAAGTATTTTTAAACAAATATCGACTCTTGCGATGACGCAATAAAGTTCAATTCAGCTCGCGTAGCGCTGCATACCTACCAGTCATATTAACCTACAGAGCGCGTCTCTTTCTATCGCATAGCTCTTATCTCTTCTGACGCGTCACGTGTAATGACGCGCGACCCGCCGTCGGTGTCCGGCTATGTACTTGTAGCTTCGTACCTACAGTGCGGAGTGCCTGTAGGCGCTAGGCCTGACTCAAGTGACTGGGGTGCGGGTGGTAATACAAAAGGTAATATTCACATTGTGAAGCAACTCAATAAACTGCGGAAACATAATTATTCTAGCAGATTGAGTCGAGTATCCAAATGAGTCTCTTAAAACACGTCCCGCCCCTCAAAGGAAGGATACTAATTTTCTTCAGAGTTTTAAAAGAAGCTTTCTTTTAAGAAGTGGAAAAAAGTTACAATCGAAAAGGAAATTTGCGTTTTAAATCCTCTAATGAAGCTGAGAAGTTCGTAATGGAGGGGCGAAAGGGGGATCGCACGCAAATTGAGGAAAAAACTTGAGATTGGACGGACGCGGCCGGCGTACAGATGTCGAGATACTCTACCACCTTCATTTTAATGTTAAGATAAGGTACCTTTATAGTTTAAAAAAAGGATTATTATAATCAAGTGCCAGACATGCGTGGTGCGCGAAATATTTAAATGGGAATGAATTAAAACGGTGTGCTAGATAGACTTTTTTTACGGACTTCAAAAAAGGAGAAGGTTCTCTATTCGATTGTATTTTTTTATGTTTCATACCTCAGAACTCCGTCGTTCATGAACTGATTTGGAAAATTATTTTTGCGTTGGGTTCAGTATAGCTACGAAATGGTCCCGTACAAATTTCATCGATATTTGACCTAGAACTTCGAAGATACATTGAACTTATTGAAGTCGGTTTTTTTGTTTTTTAAAACGTATACATACTTGTTTATGGAACTGATGAGGCGAACAAGTCATTCGCCTGATGGTAAGTGCCGCGCCTGCCCATAACAATTGCAGTGATTAAATAGAGTGTTTAAATACCATAAAAAACACTGCATTGCGCTCATCGCCCCGATACATCAGATATCAAGTTTAATTTTGACAGCCTCTGTGTAGTGGTTGGGCAGGTTGGCTCGAATCTCATACACCACGGAGGTTGCGGGTTCGATTCCCGCGACGGGACAAATGTTTGAGCACAGAAAAAAAAACGCAATCATTTGTTTCGTATCTGGGTGTTGTGGGACCATGGTCCTCATAGTTCCTGGTTCCCTGATACAGGGAATCCTAGTTAGGGGCCAGGATCTATGTAGGTATGTGATCCTTTGGGCGTTAATTTGCCCAGTAATTTCGCTGGCTACAATGCCCTTCAAACCGGAACACAGTAATGCTTGCGCACTACTGCTTGCTGGCAGCATAGCTGGCAAAGCTGTCGTATCTACTCAGACGGCCTCGCGTATACAAGCAACTTGTCACGAGTGGTTTAGTATATAAGACAAAAATATATAGATGAATGGTTGATGAGTAAAAGTTTAGAAAAAAATTACCACAATCGGCGAATTCTTCATCTTAGTGTATCACTGGTTCACTGGTTCATTCTGCTAAAAATGGCCAAATTAGTTGCACACTGCTACAGCATTTTTTATGTTTCTGAATGATGAGACGAGAAAGTCGTTCGCGTGATGGTAAGCGCCGCGCCTGCCCATAACAATTGCAGTGCCATCCAGAACTTTTAATACCATTAAAGCACTGCGTAGCACTGCATTGCATTCATCACCCCGAGACATCAGATTATTAAGTATCATAAGCCCTGTAATTTCACTGGCTAAAATGCGCTTCAAACCGGAACAGAGTAATGCTTGCGCACTACTGCTTGGCGGCGGAATAATTGGCATAAGCTGTGGTACCTACCCAGACGGCCTCACGCATACGAGACACCTACCACGAGAAAAATTTTCAGTAGCAAGCATTTTCAGATTCCTCAGGTCCTTCATGGTGCAGAGGTCTTACCATAAAGGTACTCTGTGAGCCTTACTACTTTTCGTAAAAAAATACGATGTTCATTCCGTCGGATGAAAGGGACGCCGCTATGCAACAGATACAGAACAGACGAAAGTAACTCGGAGTAGGCCCCCAAGTGGTAGGGGGGTAAAAAACTTTTCGAATTTGAATGTGGCCATAGCTTGCAATAGCCAACTCGAGTTCTAAAAATCCCTTAATCGGAAAATTCTTAAAAACCTTAAGATTACTCGAACACACATAAAAGAATTTTGTTGCTTGAGCGGTGGGCACGGTGGCCCAGAGGTTAAGGCGTCGGGACGGTATTCGCAAGACGCAGGTAAGATCTCTGCCCGAGCAATTTCATTTTTATTCAAAAATCGTTGGTTCCTTGATGAGTAATGCGTTGATAACTTAGCTTTCCGCTTGTCCATGAATTATTGAGCTATTTTAACCTCAGATAAAGTATCCAGCCACTCGAAGATTTTAACAGTACCTACCCTATTTTTAATAGACTTCAAAAAAGGAGAAGGTTCTCTATTCGATTGTTTTTTTTATATTTGTTACCTCAGAACTCCGTCATTCATGAACCGATTTGGAAAATTGTTTTTGTGTTGGGTTCAGTATAGCTACGAAGTGGTCCCATATAAATGTCATCGATATTTGACCTTGGACTTCGAAGATCCATTGAAGTCGGTTTTTTTTTGTTTGATAAAACGTAAATTTTGTTATTTTTTCTGGCGCTGTGTTCTGCCCAGTCTTGGGAGATCGATTGCTAACTCGCGCAGATATTAAACTAGACAATAACTTATGTCATTTTTATGGCATAACTAGCAGGGTATTTTACAGGATACGTCACGGGGAGTGTGCGAAGGAATTACACGAGTTAATTCCTCTATTTCCTTTCTACCACCGGACAACAAGACGTACGGAAACTCGGCATCCGTTTATGGTTGACATTCCTCCTGCAACTAAGCGTTTCGCTTCTTTCTTCTTCTTCTACCTGAACTTTCATAAGCGCACAGCTAAGGAATTGAAAACCTTACCAGCGTCTCTGTTTCCCGATTCTTATAATCTAGGTGTCTGTCCAGAGTGAGTCGGTATCTTCTAGGCAACCATGATCCGTCGTCGACCATCATCACTTTCCATCAGGTGAGACTGCGGTCAAATGCTTGCCTATCAAGTAATAGAAAAGGTCGTCCACCTGATGGTAAGCAACACGCCCCTCCAATCACACCCTCAAACAATGGGTCGTTTCATAATGCTTAGTAATTTCGCTTGATCCCTTTGAACCAGTTTACAGTACCTAATTAATATATTATAATTATTGTTATTCATTACATTTCTAGCCCCAGCTTCGCACGGGTGCAATTTACTAATGTGCAGTAGATATGAGCGCCGATGACCATTTCCACGGCGGCGCGGCGGCGCCGATCAAAATTGACCGCGGCGACGGCGGCGTCGGCGTCGCGCCGCCGCCGAAGCGTGGGCTTAGAAATTTTCAGGATACTCGGAAGTCCCTTTTTTAATAAGTTCTTGTTGAGAAATCAACATATACCTAGAATAATTCCCCTTTTCCTGCATGCTTTTTTTCAGAATTTCATGTGTTGTTACCTTTGTCCAGCGCTCAGAATGCATAAAACTTATGTGTTCCGCCCAAACCCACTTGAGCTTGATTTTTAATTCGATAAGCGACCAGGTATGAGCATCTTAGGTGGGCAGGATACACATGTCAATGAGTCGGCGCTTTAGGGAGATTGGGAGATCTCCCTTCATTAGCGTCTTCTTGGACCAGTAGCTTTTCCAGATGATTATCGATATGGCGATCGATCTCTTATTTTGCCAGTTTTCGCTACTAATGACATAAATAAATACAAATAATTTTGTAAAATAAAACAGCCGAGAACCCGTTCGATTGGGAATCTAAGGTGAAAATCTGTAGATTTGGAAAAAATGCAGGCGACGACGGTAGGGCACGGCGCTGGCGACGGCGCGCCGACATATTCGCGGCGGCGGCGCGCCGATGTAAATCTGCAGCGACGGCGGCGCGCCGACGCGGCGCTCATATCCAATGGGCAGTAATTTTTTCACGACTCGATTACAAATCATTGAATTTTCTCTACTATAAAAAAACTCAATTAGAATATATTGTACATATTCCGTAAAATCTCTAAATGACAGTGAAAACCGTATCAAAATTCCTTGCATGGTTTATAAGAAGTAAGCGGAGAAAAGAAGAGAGGAAAGAAAGAGATGAGGAAGCGGATAGCGACTTTGTTTTATACTATTTAGAGATTCTAAACTAAATTAAAAGATATACGTACGTTTTGTAACAAAAATGTATTCAAGTATAATAATAAATATATTCAATATTTTTTACTAAGATATCGTACAGCACTGCAATATATCACACTAAAATATTAAAATAGGTACATATTTTACAATATTTATTACATTATTTTTAAATGTTTTGCTTTGAAGTGATCACAATTTATAACAGTGGAGATGTTTTATGTATGTATTGTTAAGTACTAAAGGAATTTATTTTTGTAATTAAATTAATTATTTTCATTAATAATTTAACTCGCGTCTTTCTTAAAACATTTGTTTACGCTTTGCAATCTATTTGAATGAACTAATGTATGGTACATTGAAACAAAATAAATACATCTGGGGTCATGAATTCAATTCCTTTGCAAGGTTCGTTTAATATTTCAACATCGACATTAAAGTTCGTGCGTTTGCACTTAGGCACTTAGTCTTAAACCTTTACGCGTACAACCGACCTATAGGTCGTGGATAAATTATTTTATTGATTTAATTGATAGCGTGAAGGCGTTACGTTTTTCATACAAAATTCAACCATTTTTAACTTGTTCACTGAATAGTAGAAATACCATAATAGGGGAGCGGACAGTAATCGAGAAAAAATCTAAAATGTAGTTAGAACGAATTTTCGTCGAACCAGAAAGATCATTCAATCAATGTTATTGTGAAATAATAATGATTTATATTTTTAAATCAATAAATAATTCTCACATTTTTAATCTGTTCTTCATCTCAAACGAAACTACAATCACAGCGCATGACGTCATTTGTAGGCAAATGCCGTGAGTCAAGCTTGTGTTTATTTTACGTTTTTGCTTTTCGTAAAATGTATTTTTGTTAAATTATTCATTACTACAATATAGTCCCCAAACTTCACAAAACGTATTAGAATCTCTTTGCAAATTTTATTTCGGAGACTTTGTCGTTTTCTACCTACATATGACATCACAAGTTTTGAGGTGACCTTTTGCGCGGCAACATTTGAAACATAATATTTAAACATAGTTTTAGGTACTTTTAGAGCGTTATTTAATTAAAATAGTATTTTTCATGGCTATATATATTTATTGTAGTTAATTTAAAACATTTTCTGAAAAGTTGTCCGATCCAACTAATAAAATGGTACAATCTATATCAGAAACCTGATATAGATTTGTACCATTTATTAATTTTCCGTAAATAACCACCCGTAAATAGTTCACCACGCATAAATTTAGGCAGTTTTACTATTTAGTGAACAAGTTAATGTTTTAAGTAATTAGGTAGAAGAAAAATGACATTGCTCAGGCAGGGATCGAACCTGCGTCTTCGGAATAACGTCCCGACGTCATGCCCAGTTGTTAAGTCGTCAAGATGGTATTCCGAAAACGCAGGTTCGATCCCTACCCGAGCAAAATCATTATTATTTTTCCTAATTATTTGAGATCTTAAGATTTCCACCTAGCTCTCTAGCTCGCTCTAGCTCTTTCGCTCGCTAATGCATTCAATATCAGAAAAAAGTTAATAATGTTTATTTTGTATAAAAAACCTACCACCTTAAATATGATAAATTTTGCATCTTGTGATATAATCATGTGCTATCGTTTTTTTTGTTGTTTTAAGACAGTATAAAGAGACAACCAATATACAAACAGATTTAGTGCCTACGGTTTTGTGACGATATCGGCATGCAAACAAAATACTGTATAGACAAGCATATTCCAAGATTTCAATAAGCAATAACACACGCTACTGCATTGGCATAAGGTTGATATTTGCTCGTACAAAGAACGCTACATTGACAAGATGTTTTTTTAAAAAGGTCGTTACTGCTTTGACATAAAGTTGACATTTCCTTGCACTGTTATAGCGTTGACAACATTGGTATTTGCTTACAGGGGTCGTTACTGCTTTGACATAAAGTTGATATTTCCTTGCACTCATTGAGGTCTCACACTATAGAGGGATAATTACGAAGTTTTCCGACCTAAAAAAGGATAGCGCTATACAACAGGCTCTTATAAAGAACGAGGTACAACTATTATCATCTTGTCTCTATCGCGTAACCCATTTTCTTAACATTGGTCATGACATGTTAAGTCAAAATAGTGGCCCGGCAGGGTCGGCTTGTGGTTTTTTAATTTGTGTTGTGGTATTTCTTATTATTTTTAAGTGAATCTTTGTGAATGTGTACTAGAAACAATTTAGAATTGAATGTGAAAAAATATTCGGGTGTTCCATTCATGGTGAAGTGAAAATTGTACTGAAAGATTAAGTTTTCAAACGTATGTGTTTTTCTTGTGTTTATTGATGTTTTTCGGTAACTATAATTTATGTGGGTGTAACTATACATCGGGTTCGACTATTAGAACCTGCATTTGGCTTGATATATTCAGTTTTCGGTGTTATTTTGTTAAAACAACATTGACCAGTTTCGTGTGTCAGTGTGGCCATCGTATAAACATTTCAGTTCCCATTACGTCGGGTAACAAACTGCATATTTGTGTAAAATGTTAAATGTATTAAAATTGTGCATTCTTAAACCATTTAATTAGGATATAGGTAAAGTAGTTAATGATTATAGTTTTTATTTAATTTGAAATTCAAAAGTTAAAGTTTAGTAAGAAGAGAGTAGAATTGTTTTAATAGTAAAGGCATTCGCCTCTTATGTAAGAACATATGTTGTAAATAAGTTCTTATTTTGTGTAATAAATTTATCTTACAGGTCCTTGCTGTCGATTACTATGGCCAATCATCCAATTCCATTGATGGATCACAATCCTACAATAAAAATGTAAGCAACGAATCTCGGATTTCTAATCCTAATTAACGCCACATAGTGAGAACGAGTTCATGAACGTAGACTTCATCATCATGTGAACGTCAAGGCTGTTCAGGACACAAAAGGACAAACCGTTTCGGGTTAGTGTAGTGAATTGACAGTTATGTATAGTTAGTGCTATTCAATACGGTGGTATGGTCAATGTAATAATTGACTTTCATAAGTACGTCTGTGATCTACTCCGACAGTATGACATTTAACTGAGACACTATGCTATTTAGAATACTTCAAGTGGTTTTTTTAACATTGTGTTTATCTATCTACCTATATCCTAAGTATCAGTTGTGCTGCAGTCTTGTAAATTATGTCGAAATACTAGTTCTTCTATTGTAAATTTTACCTGTATGGAAATAATGAATGTATGTATATTGTATAAATGTGTCATATATTTTATTTGATTATTTTATTTACCTGACTGGTTTAATCCTAAATAAAACCTGGTTAACAACAAAATATTAATGATTGCATAAGAAGCATACCGTAAGAAAATGTAGTTACCGCAATTTCATTCGAGCTCTGCGCTGTAGCGCCGCCACTATAACTTCAGAAAGTCGTAGGTAATTGGTCTGTAAAAGGTACGAAATCTGTACTATTATTCTGTGGCCACGCTAGAGCGTATTCATTACTCGGCCACCTAAAAGAGACCTTCACCGTAATCTATCATAAAAAGTAATTTCTAGATTTTTCGACAACATATGCATATTCCCTATTCTTTCACTCTGGGGTACAGAATAGTACAGATGTCCTACCTTTTACAGACCAACTAGGAACTTCTGAAGTTATAGTGGCTGTAATGCAACGTAGAACACGTTACATTTTCATTCAAGCGAATGGGAGAATTTTTCATAGATATGGTAAACACTCCAAAAATACTGTCAAAAAACTATTGCTTTCCAAAAGTGTTACGCTGTCAAGGACTCTATAGTGTCATTCCTCAATGCTTGCACTGTTATAGCGTTGACAACGTTGGTATTTGTTTGTGTCGTTACTGCGTTGAGATAAGGTTGAAATTTGCGTGTACTGTTCGTGTTTACTGCAGTACGGCTGCGTTCGCGATGATCGAGGGAGAGTTGATGGTCTCCCCGAGACTCTCCAGGAGTTCCTTGCGGTAGTCGTCGAAATCGCCGTCCACCTGAGGGTAAACAGATTCAGTTCAGTATTGCATGGTCTATGCATTCACTGTGTGTGCATAAATTAAAAATTAAAATAACCCCAGATACAATAAAACATGTCTAAGAACCAGGGCTAAAAAAACGTGCATTCAAATAAAAGAACCGCATCCAAATCGGATCACCCGTTTAAGAGCTACCGTGGCACAGACACATATAGCGGTAAAACTTATTTCCTTTTTGCGTCGGGGGTTGAAAATAATGTATTTGACAATGAAAATTATCATATCAATCTGAAGAATGATATCTCAACTAACACAAAGATATTTAATAGTAAAGGTCAGTGGTGGGGGAGGGTCCCTTCTCTTCTCAAAACTTATTTTATACGTAGCTTGTGTCATCTGTTGTGCATTAACCAAACAATGACGTGACAAAAGCTATTGCCGTTTCTTTCTTAATACTAAGGAGGTTGTGACATAAAAATATGATACATTTATGTGGCCCTTGAAACCATATTTAGCACATACGACCACTTGGCAGAACCAAGGGGACCACCGTAAGCCCTCAAAACAGCCTCTGTGGTGTAGCTGTTCGGCTTAAATGCGGCCGCAATGCGTCGTGGGAATCGACCCACAACATGCGGGTTCGATTCCCGTGACAGGACAAATGTTTGTGCACAGAAAAAAAGCGCAAGCATTTATTTCGTGTCTGGGTGTTGTGGGACTATGGTCCTTATAGTTGGTTCCCTAGATACAGGGAAATCCTAGTTATGGGCCAGGATCGATGTGTATGATCATTGGGCATTTATTATCTATAATATTATTATAAAAATGGAATAGAGCCAATTGTGTACATTGAAGATATTTTTGCAAAACAAACTGGGATAGACTATTTAGAGGGTAGGCACTGAACACGAATCTATGGTTTTTAGAATTTTTGTCTGTTTGTGTTTGTTATCTATAGACTCGGAAACTGTTGAACGGATTTTAATGCGGTTTTTTGGGTTTCGTAGCATCAGTTCCAACTTAGATTATAGGGTATGTATCATTAAAATTGGTTGGGTGACTACGAAGGTACAGCTTGACCTCTTAGTAGTACGCGCTCCCATACACTAGGGAGGTCTTGCTAAGATGGTTTTGAAAACAAATTGAAAGGGCTTCTGTCGTCTACGCGGACGAAGTCTCGGGAAATAGCTAGTTAATTATTAAAAATGTATTCTGTCCCAAATGGATGAGGCTGTATAGAAATACATCGTTGTAACTTATCATCCTTACCTCGTTGATGGTCTGGTCCTCTATGACGTAGAGCGTGCACTCCGTCTCTCGGATGAGCCGCTCGTCGTGAGAGACGATGATGACTCCGCCCTTGTACGCGTTGATGGCTTCCGCCAGCGCGTCTATACTCTCGATGTCCAAGTTATTCGTAGGCTCGTCCTGGAATTACAGAAGGCTATTTGATTGGTGTCTTTAAGACAAGAGTGAACAGGTTTTTTCTAGGCGAGCATGATACATCTCCAACCGCGTCGTCACTTAACAATAGGATAGATTAACAGAAAAAATCGTAAGTATATGAGCAATAATAAACATAAATACGTAAAGAAAGAAAAAAATAATTTATTTTTGACAAGACTGCACACAACAATCAATAGTACATACACAAGTGTAGGAGAACAAAATAAGACAAGTTAATAAGAGCAAGACAAACAATTACAGCATGTGGATGGAGACCGCTGCCGTGTACAGTGCAGTCAAAAAATGTCTGTGCTCAGCATAATGTGAATAAACCACAACCTAGGTTGTTCCGAAAATTGTTAGCCACAGAATAAATACAATCTCATTTTTCTTGAAACTATTTTGAATTGACGGCAAATTTCAATACAAATCTCTTTGGTGAAAATCATTAGTTACCTATGTGTAGTTCTTTTTTAATATTTTTAAAGATTATCAAACAAAAGAAGGGTATTCTTTCGATTGCAACAATGGACGTCTCGCGGGAAGCTTTTCGTGCTATGATTTTTTATGATTATAAACATGGGTTAACCATCAAGGAATCTCACGAAAATTTACAAGTTGCAATTGGGGAGTCTGCTCCTGCGTTAGCAACAGTATTTTTTTTGTGAATTTAAACGTGGTCAAGAGAACATAAATGATAACCCCAGACCCGACCGACCGACAACTATATATACCTATAACTCATGAAAATGTCATCAGGGTAGTGTGGCTATAGCAAGAGAATACACACATCACACACAATGACAGTTTCAAACAGAGGAAGACGAGTGACACAGTTTCAAAGATGGACCTTCTCAAGTGTGTCTAGTGACACACTTGCACTTAGTCGCGCTTAGACCACAGAATGAACGCTAGTGCCTTACGTGGTCGTATTTTCAACAAAAACTCATTAAAGATGCCTGCGTTATTGTTTAGTCACTTAGAAAAGTAAAATATCACATATAGTCACATGGGATTACTTTCCACTCGTAGGTATGAAATATCCATGATATTTTGCTAAATAATAAAATATTAATATTCTTGCTCCTCCGTATTTGTAAAAGCGAGTTAGCCAATTGAAGAAGTAGAAGTGAGAGACACGATAAGCGATATTATTCGATAGAAGTTTAGTTACATCTCGCTCGGACGCATTGACTGGCGCCTCTACCCATCCTTGTTATACACACTGCCTACTTGTGTAGTCGGACAGTTTCGGAATCATTTGTGCGCCGCCGCCGCCGTCGAGTCGTAGCCGGTCTAAGAAACTATCAAACATGTATTCTGTGCCGCAGCGAGCCCAAGCTTTTAGATTACAATATTAGCGCGTCACTCGTCTTCCTCTGTTTGAAACTGTCATTGGTTACACATCGGTCACACATTCAGGTTGAACTGAAGATTGGATCACAGGTAGTTTCCACCACCCTGCATGAACAACTTAAAGTTAGAAACTTTGCTTCGCGATGGATAACTCATTCTCTCACCGAAAAGCAAAAATCCTTCGTGTTGTTTGGTGCAAATTTATACTAGAAAAGTTCGAAGGAGGAACTTCGCAAAACTTCCTACATGCACACTTATGACGAAATTATATGAATACAAAGTTTACATTTGTTTTGAAAACTTAAAAAAGAATTATATTTACATTAATTTATTTAGCTTACTAAAAATTATATAAACTTTAAATTATAATACAAAAAGTTGATAAAAAAAATATATTGTTCTTAAAATAATTTCTGTAATTGATAACATTGTAAAAAAAATGCCGTATCTTTTACACTTTGAGAAGATGCAGCGCAAAAAGCAGGCCACGTAAACCTCATGAGGCCCTACAAGATTTCTTACCAATATAACGACATCGGGCGCCATCAGCGTGAGCTCGGCCAGCGCGACCCTGGCCTTCTGTCCGCCGCTGAGGTCCTTCATCTTGATGGTGTGCGCGTGGCTGGCGAGGCCGAAGGTGCCGAGCGCCTTGCGCGCCTTCTCGTACTGCAGCCCGAACAGCCGCTGCAGGTACTCGGCGGGGGACTCCTCGGCCGTCAGGTGCTCGCCGGAGTGCTGGTCGAAACGACCTATCCTCTGTGCACGAATGTGGAAGTTAGATAGATAGATGAACGCTCTATTAATAATAATAATATAATATAATTCAATAATAGTCCTCGCACTTATCGGGGGCTGTCTTTGATTGTATCTTCTAATGATGCACTTAGAGACAGTCCCCGATAAGTGTTGCCCATTACATATCTAAATTAAATGCTCTAAAAGGCCGCTACGTGTTGGACTAATGTCCCCGCGCAAGCCTTCCAAAGGACCGGGTGTATAACCCGTGAGAAAGAGCGACATAATAATAATAATAAATTCATTTATTTCAGGCAATAATACAGTTAACAAATTAAAAGTACCAGAGGCCCATAAAATATATAAATAAGAGACTAGCATATATACAATTTATAAACACTAAAGCTACAATCAGGGAATTAATTTCGGCTTCGCCTCCCTGTAGCGCCGGAATACTATGCCTTCGGGCCAAAACTCAGGAGCCAGGAACGTCTCTTTATACTTCTTCAGTCTCTTTTTACTTGTCTTTTTATAGCAAACATTAAATTAAAGACATTACATAAAAACAATTAAAGAAAGTGTTACAATGGGCGGCCTTATCGCCAAAAGCGATCTCTTCCACGCAACCTTTGGATGGAGAGGAATTACCAAAATGTTAAAGACGGGGATGTAAGGTCTACAATAATAATAACAACTTGAAATGTCAATAAAATAAACTACAATACAATAGCAACATTCTAAATGCCTACATAAAAACATACATACATATACTACGTACACATTATTACATATATAAATAAATAAATAACGCCCAACGATCGAGGACAAATGTTATTTAAATAGATATAATAAAATACAAAGAGAGATCCCACCAACCAGTCTATGATTCCTAATTAGTTCTCCCTTGATAGGGCTCAGTTCCCCGACGAGTAGTTTCAAGAAGGTTGACTTGCCGACGCCGTTGGGGCCCACGATCGCAATACGAGAGTTCAGATCTATGCCGAAGTCCACGCCGAGGAATAGAGGCTTGTGACTCGGGAAGTTGAAGTCCACGTCTGGAAAGAAAATAATTATCAGTTTTGTGCATTTTGATAAAAATCCAAATCCTTTGCCATTTATTCTGCCGCCAAGCGGTAGTGCGCAAGCATTACTGTCATCCGGTTTGAAGGGCATTGTAGCCAGGGAAATCACTGGGCATATATGAAACTTAATATCTGATGTCTCGGGGTGATGAGCGCAATGCTGTGCTACGCAGTACTTTTTTGACGATTGCTATGGACAGGCGCTTACTATCAGGCGAACGACATGCTCGTCTCATAACACAGTCCCATAAAAAAGAATCTAATAAGGCGTCGGATGGAAAGTGGCACAACGACCGCAACGCACTCATACGTCTATCTTTAAACACCTTCGGAATAGCTAATAATAAGTTCCATAGCGGCCATGTTGGATTTACAAAACAGTGTTGTCAGAGGCAAAAACTTTACCAGGATGGTAAAATATACAATAATACATTTATTGTTCAAACTTATAATTACCTCGAAGCCTTAACTTTATAAAAGACATAAATAAACCCTTTCTTTTTTCTTTTGCCGTTAGGGGGGCAGTAAAAAAAGAAAGAAAGAAAAAACATTAATAGGGGATCGGACAGTAATCGAGAAAAAATCTAAAATGTAGTTAGAATTAATGTTCGTCGAACCATAAAGATCATCCAATCAATATGTTTGTGAAATAATAATGAATTATATTTTTAAATCCATAAATAAAATCTAATAATTCTGACATTTTTAATCTGTTCTTCATCTCAAACGAAACAACAATCACAGCGCATGACGTCATTTGAAGGCAAATGCCGTGAGTCAAGCTTGTGTTTATTTTACGTTTTTGCTTTTCATAAAATGTATTTTTGCTAATTTTTTCGTTCCATTAGTACAATATAGTTCCCAAACTTCACAAAACGTATTTAAATCTCTTTTCAACATTTATTTCGAAGAGTTTGTCGTTTTCTACTTTGAAATGACGTCACAAATTTTGAGATGACCTTTTGCGCGGCAATATTTGAAACATAATATTTAAACATAGTTTTAGGTACTTTTAAAACGTTATTTAATCAAAATAATATTTTTCATGGCTATATATAATCATTGCAGTTAATTTAAAACACTTTCTGAAAAGTTGTCCGATCCCCTATTCCAACCATCACACAACATTACACTCAAAATACTAAATTAGGGGCAAAACAAAAAACAATTAATACAACACAGTGAAATGTTGCGCGATGTCAGGAACAGGCTCCGACTCAGCACTCACACTATAAGTATGATAAGAGAGAATAAAGAAGTTAGAATTAGATTTAGTAACGTACTGTGGAGCCCCAGTATGGGCGGCTGCAGCGGCGGCGGGTCGGGGAATGCGAACTTGACGATGTACTCCTTAGGCCGCTGTAGCAGCGTGACGGGCGCTGCGCCCTCCACGTCCTCATTACTCGTCTTAGTGCGGTTCTTCTCTTGCTTGCGGGTTAGGGCTTCTTTCTGTTTCTTTTCCTGAGGGGGAAATATTTTTTTTTATGTTACTTAATGACGAGACGAGCTGGTCGTTTGCCAGCACCACCCAGAACTTTGTTTTGCAAAATCCTGCGCGGCGCTGTACTGCGCTCGTCACTCTGAGACAATTAGCTGTTGAGTCTCGTAATGCCCAGAAATTTCGCTTGCTACAATGCCCTTCAAGCCGGAATACAGTAATGCTTGCGCACTACCGCTTGGCGGCTGAATAACTGGCAAAGCGGTGGTACCCACCCAGACGGCCTCTCGCATACGAGAAACCTACCACCAGTATTAAATATTTGGGAGGTTTGGTGCTATGAATACACTGTGGATGTTATTGTTAGTCTTTCTTTGTAAGTGTCCTGTCGAGATTCGTGAAATCAAGATCCCCAATAGAAATAAACCCAAACAGGAAGAAATAAAGTCTAAAGTGGCTTGGGGCGAATCGTCCCGCAGCGGGACGATCGAAGCTAGATGCCACAGCGTACACATTGCCCCCGGCGGGTACATTGAAAAAAGGAAGGTTAAACTCAAGTATTACACGATTTTTGTCCTTGTTTTAGTAGGTATTACAACTTCTACTTAAAATATTGTTATTTATAGATAATGTAAATCCGTTATTGGCCTTAAGTTACATCCAAAAGCATTTGTAATTAGAAATTCAGGGCTGTGGATTTTGTTTAATAAATAAAATAAAAACTTTTAAGGAACTAAAACCCGATAATAAAAAGTAATCAATGGTTTCATTAAGGTAGAAAGATAAATGTTGTTTTTTTATTATTCAAATTATTTTGTATTTATTTTAGTGTGTATTGCAGGTAATATTATATAAAAGCATAGAAATCGGACGGTATAGACAACAAACAACATGTCTGAAGCCAATTTACGTGTAAACTGTACCTCATGAAAATATTAAATATATTTTTTTATATCGACTGCAAATATTCACCGAAGTATATCTTTAAAGATAATTAATTTTTAGAAAAAAAACAAAAACCGACTTCAATGTATCTTTGAAGTCCAAGGTCACATATCGATGAAATTTATATGGGACCACTTCGCAGCTATACTGAACCCGACGCAAAAAGAATTTTTCAAATCGGTTCATAAATGACGGAGTTCTGAGGTAACAAACATAAAAAATAAAAATAAAAAATACAATCGAACAGAGAACCTCCTCCTTTTTTGAAATTGGTTAAAAATGGTGAAACGCGATAGAAGATAAACTTTTGAAAGATAAATAAATATACTTACAGCCTGTTTCTTGGACTGTCCGTGAGCCTTCAAGTCTTTCAATCTCTTCTCTTGTTTCTCATACTCCTTTATCTGTTCCTTTCGCTTCTGCGCGTACATTTTCTTGAACATAGAGTAGTTTCCTTTGTAATAGAACAGTTTCTGTTGATCTAGGTGAATGATTTCGTTGCACACGTTGTCCAAGAAAGATTGGTCGTGAGATACTACTAGGAGGGTCTTCTTCCAGCCTTGTAAGTAGCTGAAAAGTTGGAGCATTACGTAAAAATTCGAAATTCGTGCTATGAATCGTTATGTATACGCCCAATCTATTTAATTTTACTGTGTAATACGGCTCTTGTCTATGGTTTATAAATCGATATAACTTTGTTTGTCAAAACTTATTTTTATTTCAAATGAAGTTTCGTTGACGTTTGATTGCAACAAACGGGTTACGTGATCGCAGAACCATCACAAAACTGGTTTCTTATTGAAATTGATTGAAACAAAAGATACATGATCGCCCTGCAGTAGCCATCAGTTGCGCTCTTCTCTCTTCGTTCCGGACACAATCGATCAATATGGTAAATCCTTACAAGTGTACGTGCGTCGAAATATTGTATAATAATATATTATATATGTACTAGCTGACCCGGCAAACGTTGTCTTGCCATATAAATTAAAAAAAAGGTGTTAAGGGTGAACAACCGTAACCCTAACCTATATTTCTTGTTTATATATACATATATATATATATATATACATATATATATATATATATATATATATATATATATATATATATATATTATAATACTATGTATGTATTATACTCATATGATATTATATGATTTTACTAATAATAACTATTATATAAGTACACCACCGTCTTTTGTCGTTTCACAAATCCTCTCCATCCAAAGGTCGTCTGGAAGAGATCGCTTATTAGCGATAAGTCCGCCCATTGTACTAATTAATTTTTTAAGTTCTATGTCTATTTGTTCTTGTTATGTTTTTGGTGTACAATAAAGTGTTATCAATCAATCAACCCTTATCACTTAGGGGTATGAAAAATAGATAGTAGCCGATTCTCAGACCTACTGAATATGCATATAAAATTTGGTAAAAATCAGTAAAGCCATTTCGGAGGAGTAAGGTAACTAACATTGTAACACGAGAAATTTATATATAAGATGTATATTGATGACACTCACTTGTCCAACCAAATGACGGCGTTCAGATCTAAATGGTTTGTAGGCTCGTCGAGCAGTAACAGCGTAGGTTCAATGTATAAAGCCCTGCAAAATAAGAGATTTTGTTTTAAGCCAGCAGATACATTTAGTAAGAAAGAAGAAAAGAAATAAAATACATTTATTCGGGACATCGCACTGAACATACTAGAATAAGGACAAAACAATAAACACAACCAGTGAAAAGTTGCGCGATGTCAGGAAAAGGTACCGACTCAGCATACGCTAAGGTATTTTCAAGTACATTAGCACTGATTTTCAGTCGGAATCCTGTCCATGACATCACGAACAATCAGACGAAACATTACAGTAAGAAAAACAAATGTATACAAAATTCTATATAAATAACACGATTGTTGTTAAAAAGATATTTTTCAAGACAAGCTTTTAACAAATTCGTAGACGGAACCGCGAGCAGATTTAAATAAGCGCAAACATTAGTAGTTTACGATTATCCGTTAAGAAGTTCCATTGCCCACCTTCCGTCTCCATCATCAGATCAGTTGGCTGTCACCATAATATTGCATTTTCATCGGACTATGACAAGTACCTTTTTTTTACGCTTAATAGATCTATGTTTGGCCACTATCTCGCCTGATGAGAAGCGATGATGCGGCCTAAGATGGAACACATAGATCTAGAGAGAGACGGCAGTCTAGGGAGAGACCTATGCAATAGGGGATCGGACAGTAATCGAGAAAAAATCTAAAATGTAGTTAGAACGAATGTTCGTCGAACCAGAAAGATCATTCAATCAATATTTTTGTGAAATAATAATGATTTATATTTTTAAATCAATAAATAATTCTGTCATTTTTTATCTGTTCTTCATCTCAAACCAAACAACAATCACAGCGCATGACGTCATTTGTAGGCAAATGCCGTGAGTCAAGCTTGTGTTTATTTTACGTTTTTGCTTTTAATAAAATATATTTTTGCTAATTTTTTCGTTCCATTACTACGATATAGTCCCCAAACTTCACAAAACGTATAAGAATCACTTTGCAAGTTTTATTTCGAAGAGTTTGTCGTCTTCTAACTACATATGACGTCACAATTTTTGAGGTGACCGTTTGCGCGGCAATATTTGAAACATAATATTTAAACAAAGTTTTAGGTACTTTTAGAGCGTTATTTAATTAAAATAGTATTTTTCATGGCTATATATATTCATTGTAGTTAATTTAAAACACTTTCTGAAAAGTTGTTCGATCCCCTATTGTTCAACTCCATACGACAAGAGGAGGTGGTTCTGATTCAACTTGCAAAATTTGATCCAAACATTGCAAGTTAAAAAGCTTGTAATAACAAAATTTTTATCAGGAAGCAACAACAAGGTATAGCAGTTACCTAGCCAGGGATACTCTCATCCGCCAGCCTCCGGAGAAGTTCTTGGTGGCTCGGTTCTGCATCTCCTTGCTGAAGCCGAGACCGGCGAGGATGCGGCGCGCGCGCGGCTCCGCAGAGTCCGCGCCTATCGCCTTCAGCTCGGCGTATACCTACCAATAATAATATGTATAGAAAAGTAAATCTAGCTCAAAAACAGTACCGCGTAGTAATGGGAATCATTGCTATTTTTCATTAATGTCATTAGCATGCGAAATATTGTTCGTTAGCATCCTTCAAACTGCGATATCGTGCTACTGCAATGCTAATTGCTAATATGAAATGTGAATTCACAATTTTGTGCGAAATTTAATTATTATGTGCTATGATTTTTTTTTCTCAATGATCACATATATGGCCTCTATGAGGACCATGGTCCCACAAAACCCAGACACGAAACAACTGCTCGCGCTTTTTTTTCTTTGCACAAACATTTGTCCCGTCGCGGGAATCAAACCCGCAACCTCAGTGGCGTATGAGATTTGAGCCAATCTGCCCAACCACTACACCACAGAGGCTGTCAAATTATTGAAAAATGAAGTATTGGGTTTGGATCTCGTATTAGGCCTCAAATGAAAGGGCTCGATGAGTTACAACATCACAATCTGCCTTAAAAATCGCGCAGACGAGACGCGTCCGGTGAACAGGACACTCCCCGTCGATTCGCAATCGCAACAGCATTAGCAGACCGCCGCCGCCGCCGCAGTTCACATTCGTACGGCAATTAAGGTGCACGCATGCTGCCGTTCGACCCGTAGCATTCATCAAATTCGCAACTACAATTAATTTGATTAATGCTAATATAAATTTAGCAGCTCATTAATACTGCGAATGCTAATTTATCCAACATTAGTACCACGCGGCGCTATCAGTAATTACCATTTATTTTATGTGATTTTTATTTTATTTTCATAAGCAAAATTTACAGATAGGTCCAATAATTGGTATACAAGATATGATGGAAGGCCAATGCTTTTTTAATAATAAATAATTATGTACCTACCTCATTTAACCTGTCTTGTACTTTCATATTTCCTTTCTCTGTCTCGGCTTCCAATTCTTTGCACTCCTTCAGCAATTCTACAAGAAAATAATTACAATTAAATTCCATACCGTCTTTTTTAATTTTTATTATCTTATAACACATCCAAACGCTCCAGTGGCGTAGTTGGTTATCGCACCCGCCGGCTATAGGTTGGAGGTCACAGGTTCGACCCCGTCCGAGTCGTATTTTACGTTGATAAACTTTATGATTTTCACTATACAGACGGTATTGTTTTTAAAAAAACTGTTAAATAACAAGTAAATATAAATAAAAAAATCTGATAAATGGTTAAATACCTCATAACTTTTAAACAGCTTAAAGGATTTTCATCAAATACAACTGAAACCATCGTGATAACTAGCTATAATTTTTTTTAAAACCTCTGATATCTGTCCATTTGGTTGGGAGACACACAGACAGACAACCAAACACACAGCCAAACAGACAAGCGTCAAACTTAGAACACGCGTCCCACATTTTTGCGTCAGAATAATAATACAAGTACACGTTTTATCAAACAGAATAACCGACTTCAATGTATCTTCGAAGTCCACGATCAAATATCGATAAAATTTATATAACACGACTTTGTAGCTATAATATTTCAAATCGGTTCATGAATGACGGAGTTCTGAGGTAACAAACATAAAAAAAAAACAATCGAATAGAAAGAAAAGAAAGAAAGAAATGATAGGTAGCATGCAAAAATCTTACCAGTCCTCTTAACGTCGGCTTCCAACAAGGTGTCGACGGCGCTCGAATCGCTAGCCGTCACTTCTTGTTCACACAACAGTATGTCTATATGAGGCGGCAGTGGAAACGCGCGCTGCGCCAAATGCCTCAGCAACGTCGTCTTGCCGTGACCGTTGGGGCCGACGAGACCGTATCTCCGCCCGCTCGCGATTAGTAGATTGGCGTTGAGGAACAGATCTTTGCCTTTAGCGGCGATTGAAAAGTTTTCCACTTTGATGTCGACCGAGTTTTCCAATGCTGCCATTTGACCTGGAAGAAAATTATTATTTAATCTTTATTTCAGGCAACATTAAAATAAGTTACAGATGTTATTTACTTATTCTACGGCCAATATAAACATATACCTTAGAACTAACATACATAATAATACCTAACATACATAAATACCACACAAAGGATCAAAATTTTAATTCCGCGCTGTTTCGTCATTGAACGCGTCGCAAGCTTCGGGCATCTTCGGGTGCGGAGGATCGTGTCGCTGCACTCGCTGCACACCGATGAATACCTAAAGTCGAGCGGACGCGCTAGGCATAAGCGCTAATAATTTATATTAAAATATTTATGTGACACGTTTTGTCGGCGACGTGTGACGCAACTGCGCGGTGTCAGCTTGCAGTGTCAGCGGTGACGCTTGCAGCCGTCCTCTGAATCGTCGAAACACGACACCCTTTGGCCAGAATTCCTCACTCAAGGAAGGAAGGAAATGAGTCTATTTAAAAGTTGCTAAAACTCATTCAATTTGTAGTCACAAAATTGCCATATTAAAATGAACCTTACTCGATATTTCAAGCTACAAATTAGGAAACTGTACGCACACTAGTATAATACATGCGAGTGTGACTCAGTGGGAGCACGTGCAATTTTCGATACGACACACCCGAGTTCGAATCCTGCTGGCCTGACCACTGACTTCTTAAGTTATGTGCGGATTTAACACTCGCTCTAAAAATGGTGAAGGAAAACATCGTGAGGAAACCGGTATTTTTTGTTTGTTTTGGTACGTCCAAGAATTTATCACAAAAATTCAAGGACATGTGACATCCACCAACCCACACTGAGCCATCGTGGTGGATTAACACACCAAACAAAGCCAACGTCAAGCGAACTAGTTCTGTTTCAGGTTAATGTTCGGTGAATCAAAGGAGACGGGTCAGAACAGTCACTTAACTGCCGACTTCTTTTCGATCTATGACCTCCATCTTCGGCCATATCGCCGCTTATCATCAGGCGAGATAATGCCAAAACATAGATCTTGATACTTGCTTCACTCACGTGGCCAATATTCGGGGATAAAAAATCTTATGTCCTATTCCAGGATTTAACACATCCCACTTTCATCACAAATACAAAAATTTCGTCAAAATATGTTCAAAACTTCAGTAGTTTTTGCGTGATAGAGTAACATACATCCATACAAACTTTCGCATTTATATCCCGTCTGGCGTGGGACATTGCGAACTTTGAACTTAAAAACTAAAAAATAAATATTATTCCGTAGATTTTCAAAACTGACCAGCATGTCCAAACAAAATGACCCAATTCCGTGACACTTACAGTATACTGACTCTAATAAAAAATAAATATAAATTAAAATTACTAAATGTACTTCTCGCACTGAATTGCACTTTTTTTTGCAATTGGCCCTTACAGGGCCCATGTACCAACCTAACATATTATTTAAGACCTACCTATATACCTATAACAAAATTACATACAATTGACTTCAAAAGAAAACTCAAACAGTTCTTCGAGTCTCATCCTATGTATTCCTTAAATGAATTTATGGATATGCGTCTCACAGAATCTTTGTTCATGTAGAAATAACCAAAGAGTATTATAACTGACAATAACTTTGACATTAACGATATGACTTTCACTAAAGAGAATGAATTTTATTACAATTTAATTTATTTGACATCTTATAATGTATAATTCTTAATGTTAATAATGTATATTTGACTTGCCCAGAGTGACAAACAATATTATGGAGTCTATAAAAAATTCTATTCTATTCTTGAAGTTAATAATTCTGTAATTTATTTTTTTATTTATTCCATGTATATTAATGCCATGAAAAAATATTGTAATTAAGACTTGCCTAGAATAACAAACTGAGTTATTATGGTTAATAAATTATTCTATTCTATATATAACAAATAAATTTACATGAATATGAAAAAAAACTGCAAGCTTAAATCTGCAATTAATAAGAAAAGTGTGCGCAAAGTCCTTTTTCCTTACGCGCACCCAGATGTGTAAAGCGTTTGACGGGATATTAGTAGAATGAAATAGTAGAACTAGGATAAATCAGTAAACAAAAATTTAAAAACCCCCGACACAAAAAGCCTAAAAAAATTTTGATAAAACATGACTAAGAACCATCACTGGAAAACCAGCTTTCATATTAAAAAGAGCCGCATCCAAATCGGTTCACCCGTTTAAGAGCTACGGTGCCACAGACAGACACATAGTAGTCAAACTTATAAACCTTGCATCAGGGGTTAAAAATTAAAAAGATTAATCTACCATACCAGCAGTTTTCTGCGCCTGGCTGACAGTGAAGTTGGCGTCCAAGTCGCTGTGCCCCTGACCTCCCTTCTTGGTCAGGAGTTCCATCTGCTTCTCATACTCTTGCTGCTTCTTCAGCTTTTTCTTCTCTTTGTGACTCAGTTTCTTTTCCGCGGGCTCTTCGGATCTCTCTTTCTCTTTCACTGGTAGTTCTGGCACCTAGAGTTGATTTGTTTAACACTACAGTTATAGATTACATTAACTTGTGGTAGGACTCTCGTATACAGGACACCGTCTGGGTAGGAACCAAAACTTAGCCAGTTATTCTACCGCCAAGCAGTAGTGCTCAAGCATTACTGTGTTCCGGTTTGAAAGGCATTATAGGCAGCGAAATTACTGGGCATATGAGATTTAATATTGGGGTGATGAGCGCAATGCAGTGCTACGCTGTGCTTTTTACGGTATTAAAAGTTCTGGGTAGTAGTGCAAATTTTATGGACAGGCGCGGCGCTTACCATTAGGCGAATGACTTGGTCGCCTCATCACTCAATACCATAAAAAAATTAAAAACAACATTTACATTCAGCTACAGTTACATAATTCAGAATCATAAACAATAATTATAAAAATACTTGAGCAGGGCTTGAATCTTTTGGAATAACGTTCCGCCTACAGTTCTGAATCATAATACCGGAAAAAAGATATAACAGAGTCAGCCGAGACGACGTTCTTCCCTGAATTCCTTACCTCATCATTCTCCTTCATTTCCTCTTCTTCAATCCTTTCTGGTTCCTCTTCGACTTTAGATTTTGTCTTCTTATCCTAGAAAATGGCAATAAGCTAGAATAAATAATAATTACATTGTCTCATAAACATTTTTTATGTGTTGTTCATGGAAATTGAATGTAACAAATTAAAAGGTTCTGTTAAAAATTAAAAAAAGAAACAAAATATGACTATGACAAAATAAACGTTTTTTAGGGTTCCGTACCCAAAGGGTAAGACGGGGCCCTATTACAAGACTCCGCTGTCCGTCCGTCTGTCTGTGTCTGCCTGTCTGTCTGTCTGTCCGTATGTCACCAGGCAAATTTTCACAGATGCTGTATTTCTGTTGCCGCTATAACAACAAATCCTAAAAACAGGATAAAATAAATATTTAAGGGAGCTCCCATACAACAAACGTGATATTTTGCCGTTTTTACAGATAATGGTACGGAACCCTTCGTGCGCGAGTACGACTCGCACTTGGCTGGTTTTTATCATACTTTATTGCAATAACAACTGGTAAAAATAAATTGAAATATTATACCATTACTTTAGGTGGCTCTGGTTCCGGTTCAGTCTCTTTCATTTCAAATTTGGCTAACTCTGCTTCAATATCATCCATGTTGTTTTTCTTTTTCTTGCCTGGAATGACATGTTTATTAAATTTTTTTTTAAAATTTAATTGTGTCGTCATAATCACAGTGTTTTTTAAATCAATTTGCTAAGTACCTACTTACTACCTACTCAGTTACAGACTACTCAGAAATATAAATCACCAAGTAAAAAGCAGCACTGCTTTGCACAATTAATTTTTTTTAAATAAATTAAAATAAATGTCCCCCAGTTACTTACCATATCTTCTGGGTAGTGTTTAAATTTCCAATATTTTAATATTATAGGGTAATCTTTGTGATACTTCGACGTTAATCATTTTATTACGTCTGTGATGCCTAAATCGAAGAACTTGAACTTTATGCCTACATACCTTTACTTTTAACAACAGGTATTGCTATTTCTTCTTCTGGTTCGGAGGGCATTTTCAGTTCCTTGTCACTGTCTTCATCTGGCCAATCCTCTTTTTTGCCTTTACCTAAAAAATAGGAAGCATACATACAGCATTCTATCTTTATGGATAGCAAAGGGGTAAAACAGAGCTTAATAATAATAATTTACATAATAAGTAGCTGACCCGGGACACATTGTTTTGCCATATAAATTAAAAAAAATGTTAAGGGTAAACAACCCTTATCACTTAGGGGTATGAAAAATAGATAGTATCCGATTCTCAGACCTACTGAATATGCATATAAAATTTGGTAAAAATCAGTAAAGCCGTTTCGGAGGAGTAAGGTAACTAACATTGTAACACGAGAATTTTATATATATGATTTAATGTGACATAATAGATATTTTTACAGAGAAGTAGTAAATCCATAGGCTCTCGAACTAGTTTAAACTGGGTTTCGTTGCAAAAAAAAAATGTGCTAGTTACGAACTATTATGTAGGTAAAATTATTATGTAGTACAAAAATATTTTAATATATTTGTTTTAAATTAAGCTGACAATTATTAAACTTAACATTAAGTAGAAGGAAAGGAAGCTCCTAAGTTTTTTTTTTTATGTAACTGAATGACGAGAAGAACTGGTTGTGTGCCTGATGGTAAGTAATATGCTAGCCCATAACAATAACAGCACCACCCAGAACCTTGTTTTGCAAAATCCTGCGGCGGCTCTGCACTGCGCTCGTCACCCTGAAAAACTTAGCATCTAGATGGCTCATCTGTCTGTCATTGACCTCTAGCAAAACAGATCGACTCTAACAACAAAAATCCTTGGAAACTCTGAATACTGACTAGCAATGGGACATTTTTTTTTTATAGCAAACATATCCGCACCAGACCAAAAAGGAGATGGCGGGATGAGCTAGACTCACACCTGAAACATAGGTCTATTGTGGCAATAGATAGAGATAAATGCAAAGAGGGTAGGGAGGTCTTTGCCCTGCAGTGGGACACAGCAGGCTCATAATAATAAAAATTTATAGCAATACCTTTTTTACTCTTAGACTTGGCGACTGGCTTAGCAGCATTACTCGATACATTGCTGACAACAGACTTTGTGTCATCGTGATCTTGATCTTCTTCTTCGTCTGAAGACTCGGCTCCTTTATTTTTCTTTTTATTTTTAGCTATTATCATGAAAAGGAAGAAAGTAAAATTTTAAGTTCTCTGTAGTATTCCATCACTAAAAATTATGTACAATTGTGACATACTTTTCTTTTTACTAATGGGCTTAGCAATTTCATCTTCTGATGCCTCTTTGAGCTCCACATCACTGCCTCCATCGGACCAATCATCATCCTTCTTGCCTTTACCTAAAATCATAAGTAAAAAATCTATCACCTTCAAGTTTCAAAAACACAAGTATACATTTTATCAAACCAAAAAACCAACTTCGATGTATCTTCGAAGTCCAAGGTCAAATATAGATGAAATTTTTATGGGACCACTTCGTAGCAATACTGAACCCAACGCAAAAAACAATTTTCCAAATCGGTTCATGAATGACGGAGTTCTGAGGTAAGGTAACAAACATTAAAAAAACATACATTTGAATAGAGAACTTTCTCCTTTTTTTTAACGTCTGTTAAAAATACAGTATTGTTGTTACTTCATATTCACCTTCGGTAAGACAAGGGCATAATTGTTAAAACAAATTTTGAGTTTCTGGAAGAACAAAGTCACATTTTGTGTACTTATGCCTTATATATTATTAGAAAGAAAGAAAAAAACGTTTCTTTCTTTCTTTCTAATGATATATGCCTTTGTTCTTCCAGAAACTCAAAATTTGTTTTAACAATTATGCCCTTGTCTTACCGAAGGTGCGATATAGCAATCAATATGTAAAAACACCAGATCATGTAATTCTTGTATTGAGCTAGGTAGCGTAGAAAAATAAATGGTAAGTGATAAGAGTAGGGTAGGAACATTAATAATCAGATAATAAAAGAGGGTAGGCTAAATTGACACAATCAAAATGCAAACTTATAACTAGGATATATGTATATAAAACAGTATAAAACAGTTAAATGTAATATTGCTTACTGACCTTTCTTTTTCCCTTTGGCTTTTGGTGTTGGTTTGGCGACTGAACTTGCAGTGTTGGTGGTGGACTTGCTATCATCGTCTTCATCATCAGAATCAGCACCCTTCTTCTTATTTTTACCTGCAGAAGACATGAGAGATGATTTATGTAAGTATCATAATAAGCCCAAAGAAAAGTGTGCTACCTTGCATATTTTGCATTTTTATTAGTTTTGGTTATCTCTCATTTTTACCCCTGACGCAAAAAGGAGGGGTGTTATAAATTTGACAACTATGTCTGTGTCTGTGGCACCATAGCTCTTAAACGGGTGAACTGATTAGGATGCGGTCTTTTTTATTCAAAAGCAGGTTTTGTGGCGGTGGTTCTTAGATTTTTTTATCAAAATCTTTTCAGCCATTTTTTAGTGAAATTCACTTATGTTAAAGATAGGCCTTTAATAACAAAAAGTTATAAAATGTATTGTATGTGTGCATGTATAGTTAAGTGATTTTAGTATGACTTTCACTGACGGGAGAAGAAGATTGTAACCTTTAGTCACTTAATAATTAATTAACCCAACATTTCTTATGATAATGCATGTAGTGGCTATCTTAATAGATTAAGACATAATAAAATATGTATAATATGGCTTTACTCAGCATTGATGTACCATGTAGCCATATGTTTGTAGACACCATAATTGTACTGGACATATATTGTTCTATGTATAGAAAGAATTTTAGTAGTTTAGGCCCGATTGTGGTGACGTTAATTATCTCTAAATATATTTTATTGCACTTAAGAAAAAAAACCAAGAGATAGAATACTAAATGGTAAGAGTATCGTGCGTAATATTATAATCTTTTACCTTTCTTTAGTGATTTCTTAGCAGCTGGTTTGGGGACGTCCTCGTCATCGGAGAGTTGAACTTTCTTCGGCCTTTCTTCTTCACTGTCGCTCCAGTCTCCAGCGTTACCTTTGCCCTTTTTTTTCCCCTTTCCTTTACTTTTTGAGGTTATATCCTGACTGTCATTGCTTACAATCTTCTTTTCTTCAAAATCATCATCAAAGTCTTGGTTCTTTTTGTTTCCCTTCTTCTTGGACATTTTTATGTTTTGGCTCGTTTACAAAACGCAAAAGAGATAGCCAACTCACTAGTGTTGCGGATTGGGGAATTTTTCTTGAGTTTTAAGGTATTGAATTGACAATTTGACAACTTGACGTTGACTTGACGTGCGTGACTCGGTGACGGTGACGGCTGACGTACCATTGACCATAAGAACTATAGAGGAAATATAACATTAAAAAAAAGTGTTGAATAATCACACAAAATAATACAAAATGGAGTAACATCCGTCTATCTTCTAGTACTTGCTATATCAACTGATGAAATCTGACACACTTCATTGATTGTTGATCTATATGTAAACACAATTACATAATATTAAATATTAAAACATTATTTAAGCTATCGCCAGAGAAGAATACTACGAGCTGAAAATTGAACCGGAAATTGGTTCCATCACCGTGACTCAAAGTAGCCGACCCGGTCGAAAGGCGGAGCTACGTGACGTCATCACAAACAGTGCCCAATAAAAGAAGTAACTTTTTCTATCTTCTCTCAATTAATATCTCAAAAGAAGAAATGAATATATACAACTTGTACTTTTTACCTGACTTTGACAGTTGCTTTTTTTCTTGGAACAGTGAGATATTTTTATTCAGCCTTCTGTTGTGGCCTGATTCTCAAAGACAAGCAAAGACGAAGTATATAATTTTATCTTTGCTCAATGAACCTTCGAGTAGACAGCCAAATACTTTATCTGAGGTATGAACGTGTTCTTCCTCTGGGGTATGAACCTACACTTACCTTGGGGTTTGAGAATCTATACTTATTATAAAAATAGAACTGAGCCAATTCTGTACATTGAAGATATTTATGCAAAACTAACTGGGATCAACTATTTAGAGGGTACTGAACACGAATCTATGGTTTTTAGAATTTTTGTCTGTTCGTTTGTTTATGTGTTTGTTATCTATAGACTCTGAAACTGCTGAACGGATATTAATGTGGTTTTCAGGGTTTGGTAGCATTATTTCCAACTTAGATTACCTATAGGGTATGTTATAATCGGTTGGGTGATTACGAAGATACAGCTTGACCTCTTTGTAGCACGCGGTCCCATACACTAGGGAAGTCTTGCTAAGATGGTTTTGAAAATAAATACGAAAATGGGCTTCCTCTATCGTTCACGCGGACAAAGTCGCGGGAAAAGCTAGTTTCTAAATAAAACGCACCTGCGCAAAGACGTAGTAACCGTCGTAAAAAATAAAATATAGCAAGTATCAAAATTATTACTGTCATTGTACTGGTATTGATTGTATTGGTATGGCCGTATCGATCTAGGCTGCAATGGATGTGGTGCACGTAGGCGCCAGGTTCTGGGGAGCGCTGTAGGGCCCGCAGGGTGGTAGGTACAAGCGGCACTCCCTTGTGGCGTCGGTCGCCGCCGCCGCCCGCCACTCCCACCCGGCTCATCATCGCCCTGAAATTTACTGAAAACTTTACCGTTGCCATAAACAGCTAGTGTGCCTAGACAGAAACTTTTGTTTTAATTAGAATTCAACTTTAAGACCGTCACAAAATGATATGATGGTATGTTGTCTAAGTATTGTATTTGATTCACTGATTTTCAAATAACTATAATAAGCCAAACTACCTAAAATTTCAATCAACAATCGTTTTTCATAACTATTCTGATAAATATTAACTCTAACTCAATATTTACTCTCGTTTTTGGAAAATACGAGTAAGTATGAACTCATACTCATACGTAACAATTTATATTCTTTGCTCATACTATGAACCCTGTTCTGGTACTCCCTTGAAGTTTCTGGTTTATACACTTTAATTAGGTACCTACATTGCGAACGAAATCATTACGAAATACCCCATCACCGTTTGTATCACTGTGCATTTGGTCCACTTGGTAGGTAGAACTAACTAGCAGATGCAGGTGAATTGCAGTAGCTAGTAGGTACGGCTGGCTTATCATTTCCTAACGGCCAATGCGCTATACGCACCCTGTATTGCGCTACCTATCCATCTTTTCAGTTACCTACTGGCAGCTTGAGATTTATGAATAATATATGATAGAAGTCAAAAATAGAACAAAAAACTTCTGAGTCAGAGAAACGTCCAAATTTTTTTGATTTCAAGATGAAGTCAAAATTAGTTATGCTGTATTTTCTTCTCTTTACTTTAATTGTCTTCGATTCCGTGAAAACTTGTGCCGCTGATAACGTGAAAAAGAATGCGGATGATAATCGAGATGATAACGGTGATACCAATGATGAATCAAAAGATGAATCTCTTGACATTCCTATCGAACCAGCTGAGCAATCAGCTACGAGCAATGGAGAACCTGTCAATACCACGGCATGCACTAGGAGACAAAATAACCAAATGCACGAAATACGAGCCGCAGTCCACAAACAATTTCCTTTTATGGCATCTATAATGTCCCATCAAAATGAACATTTGTGTTCTGGCACTGTAGTTTCTAATGGGTTAATATTAACAACCGCTCAGTGTACACAGCTACCATTGAGCTATGTATTGATAAATACTACAAAAGGCAAGAAAGATGAAACCACAGCTGCACTTCATGTGATAAAAACTGAGAGATTCCCCACGTTCACAGCCACTGACTCTGACAAGGACGTTGGTCTTATTTACACAGAAAAGCATAATAATAGTATTGCAGCTAAAGTAAGATTAAGTAATTTCACAAGCACTCGCAATATTGTGGACATGGAAGTTATTGGATTTGGTCTGAATGCGGAGGTGGGTCAAGTCAAAGAGTTGCAATACATTGGCTTAGAACATCGATCGGCTCCACTATTCCTTACCGATATTAAAGACATATTATATGGACACATTGATTGTATAGATACTAAAGTCCTCACTTGCTTTAAGGACACAGGTGGCCCCAGTATATTTGACAATGAACTCGTGGGAATCGTGATCGTAGGTGACGATAAGTGCTACAAAGAAATGTCCTCTAACTATGCTGTTAACAAAAAAGTAGCAGAAATATTGCCAACGTATACATTCAAAGCATGGTTGGATGAAAAAATTAAAAAGAACGAGGACCAAGATCTTGTAGCTCTTGCGACTTTTCCAAATAAGCCATCGTTTCGTCGGCGATACGAAGAAGTAAAGTTAACTAGTAAGGGAAGTTCACTAGTTACTCACCACCTTGTTGTAGGAATTATTTGTTTAAAAATGTTTCTTGTTTTAGCTTATTAATGATTGCATAATAATGTTATTTATAATTTTAATTATAATGTTAATTTAACTCTCCTTTTTGATTGTAATACAAATCTTTTAGTGAGAATAAACTGAGATTTTGATATATAATGCGTTCCTTAATGCGTTCTTATAAAGCCTGTATGTAAGGCCCACTTTTTTACAAATTGCATACTTAGGTACATACCTACCGGCTTTCATCATGATGATGATGATAATGATGGTGATGATGAAAGCTAGTATGTAAGGCCCACTTCTTTACAAATTGAGGTACCTATATAACTATGTATATATGTCGTACCTTGATCGTAGAGTTGATCATATCATGAAGTGCACGACCATTTCATGAAATGTTCAACTAGTTCTGTCCTGGCCACATCGTTTAATTGTCAACGTTTGTCGATTTATCCATCCACGTTTAGCCATATCTTTGATGAACCTAGGTTACCCTAAAAGGTAGGTATAATGAAAAATAAAAAATGGATAACCTATTATGAAATCATTGTTCTTGTAAGTAGGTACTCAACTTCGTAACAAATTTGGTACTGTACCCTAGTTTACGGCTTACGTACCATATTATTCGCATGTATCGGCGCCTCTAGCGCAGATAATATAACTATTTTACGATATCAATCATTAATGCTCATTTATGTTTGACCACATAATGAAATATCCGTGATATAATAGACAAATAGTGGAATATATCATGAAATGCCACCATTTCATGAAAATATCGTTCGTACTATATATACTTAAATTAAAAGTTATATTTTGTGGAAGCGATTAGTTTACGAGTGGCCGCGACCATTCCGTGACCTAAGCCGAACCCTATATATACAACTAGCTGCGCCCCGCGGCTTCGCCCGCGTAGAGATTGATGTGTCGCAAGTAAGAAAAGTAGTCGGCTGCGCTGTTGTGATTATTTCCGAATCTATCATGATTCTGTATTTGCAAACTCGCTTCAATTGTTAAGCACGCTTTCGACGATTTGCTCTCGTATTTCCCGTGCCAAAGATGGGCTGCCGAATAAAATATACGAAATTGCTTAAACAGGCATGCCCCATCACCGATTATTATGGAAACAACGACAGTGTATTGCACTATTACCTACGTCATTCACGTCTAAACTCTCTATTTTTTTCAAAAAATTGAATACAATTTTCCATATAAAGTTTAGAACCCTATTGCCCCTAGTGGTAATTTTGTAAAAATAAAAAATACATAATTCATTATTTACTTTATAGTTTATTTAAACCGAGTTTTTAATGAAATAAAATTAAATCGAACCAAGATATAACATTTTCCATAAAAACTTTAGAACTAATTTGCGGGGTGCAAATGAGTTATGAGTTAAAAGGGTAGTATAGAAAAAAAAATTACTATTTATTTTGTAGTTTATTTGTACCGAGATCTGAGTGAATCAAACATCATACACACAAAGTTTCGCATTTATAATATTATTAGGATTAAACCGAGGATTTAAACCGAGTTAGGTCTCTCGTACCCGGCAGGCCGTCTGGGTAGGTACCACAGCTTTGCCAGTTATTCTGCCACCAAGAAGTAGTGCGCAAGCATTACTGTGTTCTGGTTTGAAAGGCATTTTAGCCAGCTAAATTACTGGGCATATGAGAATTAATATATGATATCTCGGGGTGCAGCGCTACGCAATGATTTTAATAGTATTAAGTTTGTTTGTTGTGGTCAGGTGATTTTTTTTATATATTATATATTACATTATGTATTATATTATATATTACATTAATTTTTTACATTGTGTATTATATTACATATTAGAACCGAGTTTTGAGAGAATCGAACTAAAATAAAATACATACAAACTTTAGAACTCCTTTGCACACTTCCTAAAGGTAGTCTTGAAATAATAAAACATATGTGTTATATTACTTATTTTAAAGTTTATTTGTACCAAGTTTTGATTGAATCAACCTAAAATAAAAAATATATCATACAAACTTTACCTACCACAGCTTTGCCAATTATTCTGTCGCCAAACAATAGTGCGCAAGCGTTACTATGTTCCAGTTTGAAGGACATTGTAGCCAGTTAAATCACTGGGCATATGAGACTTACTATCTGATGTCTCTACGCTACGCATTGCTGTTTATGGTATTCAGGTTCTGGGTGGCACTGCAATAATTGTTCTGGTCAAGCGTTGTACTAGCAATCAGGCGAGCGGCGAAATTTTTTTTTGTCTATTATATATTACGTTGTATATTATATTACATAATACATTATATATTATATGATACTATATTAGGATTAGAATTTAAAGTTTTGAGTGAATTGAACCAAGCAATAAAATTTTCTGTACAAAGTTTAGAATTTTATTGCACACCCCGTAGGGGTAGTATTGAAAATTGAATGATGAAAATTAAAAAAATAAAAAACACTTGTTTCATTATTTAGTTTAAAGTTATTTGTACCGAGTTCTGAATGAATAAAACTAAAATAAAGAAAAACCATACAAACTTTAAAACGCCCTTATACTTTTTAGGGGTAGTTTCAAAAAAAAAAAAACAACATGTTTTCAAAATTTATATTTAAGTTTATTTGTTCTGAGTTGTGAGTGAATCGAACCATGGAATAAAGTTTACACTGAAAAAAAACGTACAAACTTTAAAACTCCCATGCACCCTTCCTAGGAGTAGTTTTGAAAAAACAAAAGAGACATGTTTCTTTATTTAGTTTAAAGTTTATTTGTACCGAGTTTTGAGCGAATTGAACTAAGGAATAAAAAGTGACCATACAAACTTTACCACCCTCTTTCACCCCCTTGGGAGTTGATTTTTAAAAATTTGCATAGCCTATGTTTCAATTCGGTACTTAAACTATTTTTATTCCAAATTTCATCAAAATCGTGTCAGTAGTTACGGTGATACGTGGTAACAAACATCACACACACAAACTTTCGCATTTATAATATATTAGGATTAGGATTAGGATTTTGGTTAACTCACAATGACTGGATTTTTTTTACATTATTCAATCTAAACACAGGTGGCATCGAATAGTGGTGAAATTGGTAGGTTATATAATATTAATCCTTACCTATCCATATTTATGGTTTGATAATTAAGGTTGATTACCTATGTACCTACTTACATGTAAATTACACTTTCAATTATTCGAATCGGACCTTTTGTAAGTTACGACGGGTAAAGCAATGCTAAAATTAAGAAAAATATCACTAACGTAACGAACGACCCCATCACAAAAACTACAAGTGCAATTTCAAAAAATATTGCTGCGTTAGTAGTGAGTCTGTTCAAAGGAAGACTTATGATATCACGCTATTACCACAAAAAAAGGTTCCATCTGTGTTTTGTGCACCCACGGGAGCGGGGCATTAATGTAAATTAATATCTACACTTATATTATAAAGAGGAAAGATCGTTTTGTTTGTTTGTTTGTAATGAATTATCTCTGAATTAACCATTTTCTGAATGAACCACTAGAACGATTTAACCATTTTTTCATCACACGGAAAAATTAAAGAGCCGTAATAAAATTGCAATATTGTAACCCAAGCTACAACAACAACAAAATTATAGGCGTGCGCTGTAAAAACTATTGACGATAGAACAATAGTAGATTGTATCATAAGGGAGCAAAATAATATTTTTACGTAGAATCCCGAGCGTAGCGAGGGATTCTTTAGTAGAATCCTGAACGTAGCGAGGGATTCAAAGTACGTCGCCCGAGCCAAAAATATATTTTGCGCCCGAGTGATACACTCTACTTTTCATCACCCACTATGAGAAAATAAAAGCGCCTCATATTTTATTGTAATATTATTATTTAATAAAACATAGAGTAACAACTAAATTGAAATTAAATAGTATCCTTTATTAAAACAGCTAAAAACTTATATTTACATTTGTGACTATGGGCCGTCGTACCAGCCAGTCTTTATTCAAACAATATTTGCGTTCGATTTCTTTGGTGCTGAACACTAAGATGTTCCAAATTCAAAAAGTGCGCGGCAAAGATAATTGCGGCGCACTTATAAAGAGGATTAAAAACTCATTACTGCCCGCTAAAAGTTTCTTATAGAAAACACCACCTTTGGGTGCACATAAAGGCGAACCAAGTCGTCCTTTTCGAATAGATGGGATGAAAAATAATGTACTACGGGTTAATAGGTCTTATATACAAAAATGTCCGCGAGAGAATATATCTAACTATCATATTTACTTCTTCACGCAAAAACTAATGAACCGGTTGCGATGAAACTTGATAGGCTACATAGCTGTAACCTATACTTTTTATTCCGATATTCTCACGGAATTCAAACTTACGCGGGTAAAATCGCTGGGCGCAGCTAGTTTTAGCATAAAAAATATTCTGCTCTTTTAACACAGCCTTTTGTTACAACGTGATTTTGGTTTATAGCCGCCGCCGCGTCCGTCGTTGTGAACACGACGAGTGGCGACACATCTAGTCTTGGGTAGGACAAGGTTTTAAAATGAGTTTGTAAGAGTTGCCTCTTTTTTGTACTGAGCCAGTACTGTGTACCGCTTCAAATGAGGCGAGGCGTTCGAGGTCTATTGAGCTCCTACGGTTCAAATGAAGCGATATCCGGCTTTTGTACTGGTGTCACACTTTTCCACTAGATAATGAATTAGGAACTACATGCGATATTACAATTACCTAAAATATCCTACCTACTATTATTATAAATGCGAAAGTTTGTGTGTGTGTGTGTGTGTGAATGTTTGTTACCACGTATCCCCGTAACTACTAATGTAATTTTAATGAAATTTGGAATGTGGATAGTTTAGATTCTGTAGTAACATATATAGGCTTTTTATCACACTCACAGTGACAATTATTATGAGTCGCTTATGCAAGTTATTCATACTTATAGTAAGACATGATCATAAATTCTTAATGTTGAAGCGTAATAAAGTTGTGGTTATCTAAATAAGAAAAATATAATATATATATATATATATATTTATATATATATATAAAAATGTGAACATTTATTATTTTTATCCATACTATATTTACCTACTTACTATTAGAATCCTAATATTATCTTTGCTGTATTCTATATATACATATAATACGACTCATTTAAGTATACCCAAACCCACTTACTGATGTGAAAGTAAAACTTGTCTACATATTTTGGATAGTTATACAACAGTTCGTATTTTGTTCGGAGTTTCGGGCGAACACGGTCATATTCGACGTTCATTTAAACAACATCGCGTGAGGCAGTGACAGAGAGAAGAACAACATCACATTCACCCTCTTTGTCATCTCCATCAAACGAAAATGTACTGTCGCGACTCTCCGGCTCGTCGCCTCATTGAGTGAAGAGTAGATAGATAGCGGGACCAATGAGCATGAGCGGGACATTCGTATTGAAGTCTTACATTTTTTCATTTTGAGCCGCTCTTACAATTTTCTGTCGCGTACGGGACAAATGTACTGGTTCATGTAAGTCCTACTCAACACTAGACACATCACGTCGCCGCGTCATGTCGTGTCGCGCACAGACTAGTTAGAGATACTACGTACGTGTCGCGTTTCAGTGGTGTGTTTCCGCCTTTACCCGTTTTGATCCCCCACTTTCACTGTGATGTGAGGTAGTATCTCTAACTAGTCTGTGATGTGAGGTGAGATATATTGAATCTGTGTTATCTTTGGCCTATAAAAAATACTTTGTCGAGTACTTGCTTCGGCAGTATGTACCTATGCAGTACATTTAATAAATACTCTCTAACTTTAATAATCTCTAACGATTTGAGTATGTGTGATAATAACTAAATAAGTGTTCCTCCTATAGGAAGCAATAAGAGCTGCGCCGGCCGTCAGATTTATTCTAAAATGCCGTGTTGCGCCATTATTACGTGTCGTGTAAATAGCAAAGAGGCTAATTTAAATAAAGGAGGAATATCCTATCACCGGTACGGTTCAAAGTATCTCTTACTAGTCTGTGTGCTCAAATGCTTGTAATATTGTGAATTTACAAAAGTCGAAGAGACTAAGTAATAGTGCTTACCAAAATTTTATCGATATCGATACATTCACTTCAAATGTCTCAGAGGTTTATATTATATTGTTAATTTACTTTTAATGTAAAGCTATTTTATCCATTAGTTTTCCTAGCGATCTCAATCAACGTCAAAAATGGATGGATGTCACAGGAAGACAAGAATGGATTCCTACAAAAACGAGCACTATATGTTCGAAACATTTTGTAGAGAGCGACTTCTGTTCTACGCAACATAAACGATACTTAAAGCAGTTTGCAATACCTCAACTAGAAATTGTTTGCTTACGATCGGTGGTACGTAATGTTATAAGTATTTAAAAGTCATATACAATGATACGTGAATAATAAATAGTATTTTTTTTTACAAACATACAACATGTTGTCACGACCTTTTATTAACATTTGGGAACTTGAACGAAGAAAAGAAGATGGACGGAATGTTGCTAAGCAACAACTGAAGCAGCAATGGCGATGGCGTTGTTTTTTTGAGTGGATGGAGTGCCGATGTCAAGCAGATGTGACAGGCGATCGGCATAACATGATGTCTTGTGTACGAACACCTCAATGGTACGAACATTGAGGTCTTACCCTCAATGGGTACGAACGAGCGGACTGGCATAGCTTGAGTCCTTAACGTCTTAGTTTGGAGACGAGACGTCCGCCTTTTTTCTTCGTTCAAGCATTTGGGCAATATTATGAATATAATGAAATTTATATATTATAATATCTACTTATTATATATTTTTATATTTTAGGTAAATAATGATAACGTTTCCACACCTTCGGCGTCACCGTGCTGTCAAGGCACCTCATCTAACTCTCCTAAGAGGGTATGTATTTAAAACATTTTAAGTAGTTAGGTACCTACGTTTTGTACTTTAAAGTCTTAATACTGTGTTTTACACTTAGCTACTGAGTAAATATATTTTTGACATTACTTTTTATTTTGTAATTCTTTGCAGTTCGAAACGAATAAAAAATGTTGTACTTCAGTCAGTACTTAATTGATTTTCATACTTATTTTATGTGCTTACATTATGATTCCTTGGTTAGGCTGGCAATATAATTAAGGAAGGAATTCGTTACTACAGTGTACATTTCTTTTTTTGTTTCTCGCGCTCGTTTGATAATCTACCTGTATAATAATTTATTTTTTGGTCTACAGATCGCCTCGCCTACTTGTTCAAATTATTCAACTCAAAAAAACCACACATTAAAGGAAGATATACAATTACAAACTAAAGAAAGCGTCATTAAACAACAACGAAAACAAATCAAGAAATTACAAGCTCAAACTCGGAGACTTAAAAAAAAAGTAAAGAAGCTTGAAGATGTTCTCTCCGAATTAGGTACAAGAAAAGTGTTTGTTACATAATAAATAAATAATAAAATTCATTTATTTGTCTCACAGTTATAGTATAATAAAAAAGTAACCCTGTACTCCAAAGGCTTACGAATTACGAATATGTTCGCAACATCTTTAATACATGTTTGCCACACGTACGCACTACGCACTCAGGCAATAATATTAAATAAAAAACGCCCAACGATCACATACAAAGATCCTGACCCCTAACTAGGATTCCCTGTATCTAGGGAACCAGGAACTATGAGGACCATGGTCCCACAACACCCAGACACGAAACAAATGCTTGCGCTATTTTTTTTTCTGTGCACAAACATTTGTCCCGTCGCGGGAATCGAACCCGCAACCTCAGTGGTGTATGAGATCTGAGCCAACCTGCCCAACCACTACACCACAGAGGCTGTCAATAATATTCAATTGTTAGAGGAGACCCTGGTTTCACTAATCACTAGTGACTAATGAAACCAGGGTCTCTCTTGTATTGTTTGAATTTGTATGAAACATGCCGCACAGAAGGCGGGCTGGGCGCGGACCAGGGTGGGGCTACGTCAGACAGCACATACAGCGTAGCTCCGGCTTGGCCCGGGCTTATGTGTTTTGCATTTAAAAACATAAAATCCATTCAGAGCATTTATTCATTGATGTTGGACGAAATTTTAGTGGTAATCTGAAGACGCAAAGAGTAAGACAAATATATTTTTCGGTGTTGAATTTGGTGAAACTAACTACTGCTGTGAATATCATTTTCAAGGTACTAGTGGCGGCCAGTAAATTGTGTCATTACTTTTCTTTCTTTATACAACCAAAAGATACTAGTAGAAGTGAAATTAGCCAAGCAGTTAAGCAACTCTAGCGTGGCAGATTCTTTGAAATTTTGTTAAAACGACAAAATTTACATAAGATACAAATATTCTAGAAGGAGAAAAATGAAATTGCTCGGTAGGATTAAAACCTGCGTCTTAGAAATATCGTACCGACGCGATGCCTTACTAACTTGGCAACCGCGTGTTCCGCTCGAGCAACCTTTCTTCTATCCTTGTTATCGTGATATCTGTGTGGTTGCACTATTATCCTACTCGCCACACGCTTAACGCAACTTTATTATTGCAAAAGATAAAGGTGGCCTTCTCTGCCGCTCAGATAGCTTTATAATAATTTGTAAAATATCGGAAGGAATTAATTGAACCCAAATGAACAAATCTATGAAATATAATAAGGAATTCTTAGTATCAAAAGTCATGCGCATTCTTGTACGTTATATTTGCGAGACTGAAAGTAGCTGTTTGTCGGGGTGTTTTAACGGACTGATTCTTCTGTACTTTTTCTGTTCTTTTTCTGTACTTTTTGTAATAATAAATATTTAAAAAAATAAAGTCTCTTATGTGAAACTTAAAACCATAAATCATCAGACGAAGGTCGCACAGGTATGTTTTGACCGTGGATGCATTTAATTTTTAATTATTATTAATCAAACTAAAATCACTATAAGTAACCAAATATTTTCTATTAATAGTTAATATAATAAAAGCATCGAATAAAGTATAATAAAAAGAGTAATCCATCGAGATTCGTGATGACGACGTTCGACTGCTTTCAAAGCGTTTCCCTCACAGAAGTCACAGACTCATTCAGTGCACGCTTGGTCACTGATGGGTTTGCTCTGCGCATCGAGCGTCGGTCGTCGTCATGGATCTCGCCAAAAAAGCTTAAAGCATTAGCGGTACGTTTTTGGTTTCAACGTTTTCGTTCTGGAAATTTCGACCTTCAGAACCAACCCCGTGGATCTAACCAAACCAGACCACCAGGGAGACCAAAGTGAAAGGAAAATGAAGAATTAAAGGCTATTGTGGAAGCGGATCCATCACAAAGCGCTTCAGAGATAGCTGCTTCGGGGTAAGTGATAAAACTGTATTAATCCACTTGAAGCAAATCGGGAAAGTAAAAAAACTTGAACGATGGGTACCTTATGAATTGAGTGAATCGAACTTGCAAACACGCGTCGACTGCTGTGTTACTTTGCTCAACCGACACAATAATTAAGGGATTACAAATCGAATCATTACTTGTGATGAAAAGTGGATACTGTACGATAATCGGAAGCGCTCGTCGCAATGGCTGAACCCTGGAGTCTCAGCCACATCCTACCCTAAACGAAAATTGACTCAGAAAAAGTTACTTGTGAGTGTTTGGTGGACTAGCGCCGGTGTCGTTCACTACAGCTTTCTAAAATCTTGCCAAACGATGACGGCAAGAATCTATTGTCAGCAACTGCAAACCATGAAGGAAGAACTAGCTGCTAAACAACCGAGATTGGTAAATCGCTCTAGGCCACTGCTGCTTCACGACAACGCAAGACCACACACTGCGGCAGTCCAAACCGCCTTCAAAGAGTTTATTGATTCTCGTCCCCGTGGTTTTTTTAGTAAAGGGATCAATTAACTGCCTATGAGATGGAAAAAGTGCATAGATAACAACGGTGCATACTTTGATTAATTTAATTTTACAAAAAAAAATACTTTATATTCCTCCCGTACAAAACGCCAATTGCATATGTAAGGTTAATATTAATAGTTAAAAATGCAAAACTTTAGGGGCAGTTTTTTTTTCATAATAGTGGCGAGACGTGCTAATTATCTTCGATATTTTTTGAGCCCATAGATTTATAACCATAATTATTAAGGTGATTTTTCTATCATACCTATATATAGAATTCTCGTGTCACAATGTTAGTTACCTTACTCCTCCGAAACGGCTTGATTTTTACCAAATTTTATATGCATATTCAGTAGGTCTGAGAATCGGCTACTATCTATTTTTCATACTCCTAAGTGATAAGGGTTGTTCACCCTTAACATTTTTTTTAATTTATAAGTCAAAACAACGTTTGCCGGGTCAGCTAGTAAAAATATAAAGGGTTGTTAAATATTTTCATATCTACATAGGTAGGTACTTATTATCGATCAGTAAAATGTTAAATATTAAGATATAAAGTCAAATAAAACAACCAACATAATTAATGTATTTTTTTAAGAATATATGCAATATAGTCATTTAACCACCTGATTATTTATATTTATATACAAAACTTCAGCAAAAATGGAATATCAGCATGTTAAATCGATTGAAACTTATTCATACATAAAGCCGATTGTTTTCATAAATCGAATCAGTAACGCATTAGGACATCACTAATCGAGCTGTCAAAAGTTAAATAAATGCATTGAGAATGAACTAGACCACAATGAATAAATGGATAGACTCATTGAGGAAGACCATTGAGGTCTCACACTAGTGTCATTCCTCAATGGGAAGACCTCAATGGTTGGACTCAAAGATTTAGTATAGTAATCATTGAGGAATGACACTACCTCAATGATAGTAATGTATACTTTTTCTTTTGGTTGGACTGGACGGCAATAGGAAATGTCTAAAACACTTTGTCTTTGGGAAGTGCAGTATCCATTGAGGTCTCACCTCAGATAAAGTATCCAGCCTACTCGAAGGGTCTCACATTCCTCAATGGCAGTATCACTTACTCTGAGAGTATTATACAGACTAGGAAGTATACTTTAGTATCAAAGATAAACATTTTTAATACTTTGTCTTTGCTTAGTATGGTAGTATCCAAAGATTATTGTAACTGTCCTATAGTATCTCTTTAATCTCTTATAGTCTGGCACAGACTAGGAAGCAGCGTTGCCAGATCTTACTAAAAGGTACGATTTACGTAATATTTAGTACCCATTCGTACCTCTGTCGTACCTCGGCTTCGGCCATACACTTTTGGCAAGTTAACTGTTGTTAAAAAAATATTGAATTAATTTTACTATATAAAATAGTTAACAAGGCAAAACACGATTGTTAGAGCTCAGATAAGCTGTACGACTGATGTATAGTCAAGTGATAAATATAATATGTTTATTCAACAAGTTTTCGTAACAATAAAATGCAGGCTAGAACTCCATGAAATATACATAGATAAATAAATCATTACGTGAGATATCTTTCAGCAGGTACACAAAATCTAACATAAATTATCGGACTTATTCATAAATATAGTTATGGACCTGATAGTTTTATCAATTTCTGACACATTCATATTAGCGTAGTTTATAGGGTGACATACGATTCTTAACAAAATAGTAAAGTTTATTAGCCTTATCGTCCGTTTAAGAATAGAGTGGATAGGACATGGTTAACGATAAAGTTAACCTGAACCGGTTGTTAGTCTTAGGATATAAACTAAAATGTTTAAATCACGCGAGCTACTCTTTATTTACCAACTTCAAAGAGAGAAAGAGATCCTCAATTGCATTGTTTTTTTTTTACCTTAAAACTCCGTCATTTATAAACCGATTTGGATTTTGTTGCGTTTTATTTACGTTGGGTTCAGTAAAGCTGCGAAGTGGTCACATATAAATGTCATCGATATTTGACCTTGGACTTCGAAGATACATCAGAATTGAAGTCGGTTTTTAATTGTTGAAAAAAGAATTATTCCGTTTGTTACTTTTTTTGTTCGTCTATTTTTTATTCTGTCAGATACTTACCTCTTCTAACGTACCCACCCATACTATTTGCTTAGCGATGCCTAGATAAGTAGCCTTCGTACATAGGTGTGACAGTTTCGTGCTCGCTCCGCTCACGTATATTTTTTATTTACCTGCAGTTATTTGAGTACCGTAATATTTAGCAAACTCACAGCACCTACGGAGTGCTATTTATTGGTTTCTAAACCACATAACTATGTGTATAATTCTTGTGCTCGCTCCGCTCGCATATCGTTATTTACCTGTATGATTAGATATTCAACGCCTGTGCTTAAGAGTGTCATTTTTTTTAATTATAGTAGTTATATATATTATAGTAGTATATATATTATAGTAGCTATCTACGGTTTCTAAGCTATCTCCGTAAGTGAAAAATTTCTCGGTCGCTTCGTTCGCAATATTTGATTTTCTGCAGCTCTCTATATCCCGTATCACTTTGCAAAATGATAAAAACAACTCCAACTAACTGCAAGGGAGTTCGCCATCTAATGCTTTTTAATCCAAATACATTAGCTAATTGTCTGAGGGTGACGAGCGCAGTGCAGCGCCGCACAGGATTTTGCAAAACACGTTCTGAGTGGTGCTATTATTGTTATGAGCTGGTGTGTTGCTTACCATCAGGCAAACGACCAGCAAATAATAAAATAAAAGTGCAAAATTCTCGCACTCACTCCACTCACGTTTGTAAATAGAAGAATGTAGAGACCTATACGTTTTACTTTTGTTCTTGGTGAAAGAGTAGCTATTTTCATAATTGCGAAAATATTTAGAGGTTAATTTGGACTAGGCGGGAGGTGGCAAAATCGAGCTGGGCCCCGGGTGGCAAAACCCATGCTACGCCATGCGCCACTGAGGTTCCTACTAGATTGTATCTGATTTATCAAGTTTTACCTGTTGTGTGAACACTAGCTCTTATGTTCTCAAATATTAGTATGTGATTAGTTCTATTATGGCCTAGTTTTGTTTCAAAACTATAATGATTGACTAAATGATAAGTACATTAAAAACACATTTTAATTCAATAAATTACATAATGTGGTCGTCGTACCGTTACCGTTTTATCGTACCGTTTTATCGTACCGTTTTATCGTACCGTTTTATCGTACCGTTTTAGATGACCGGACGTACTATATTGGAAATTCTTACTGGCAACACTGCTAGGAAGTGTAATGGTTGGTTTGGTTGACTTTGTTGTTCTCCTAGAAAAAAATTCGAACGAAGTATTTTTACGGAGAAAAAAAAATCTCATGACGGATGTGACAGTTGTACTGTACGTACCTTGGTACGTACTTGGTACGTACCATAGATTTAGTAATTATATAATATCAGGATCATTTCTGCGTACAGAGTAAATATAAGCACGAATCAACACACATTTTTTTTAACGGGCGATTGCCTTTATTACTGAAAACAAACTACACTCTCTACTTACTAAAACTAAACTAACTACATACAAGGAGAAGCAATTTGACAACCATAGACCATTAAAGGCCTATACACACAAAATTAATTGGTACGATGGATGTTTAAAACTGAAGTGTAAAGAGGATACTCAATTTTCCAAAACTATGAAATGTGTGCATTTTAAAAAGTCGAGCTGGACTGACTTATGAATATTAAGAAAGTTACATCAACGAAAGATATTCTACTAAATAAACTGGCTTCATTAAGATTTTAATGTTACTTAACTAAAATGTTCGATTCTAAAATCATTTGTTCAAAATTCAAATATACCCAGCAAAATTTAATCGCTACTACTGTTTATTTCCTAACATTAACCTGCAAAGCTAATTTAAAATGTTGAAATGTACGATGTTGAATGTACAACCTTAATGTTTCGCATACATATGGCAATTAAGCTATTGTTTCTGTCCTGGCAATCACAGACCCAAGGATTCGTGTATGTGTGTGATGTTTTCTTTCTATGTGTTCATCTGTTTTGTCTATGTGTTGAACATTTTTGACGTAAAATTCGTTTGTTTACATTATTTTTACGGAGACTTATTTATGTTTTCCGTACGCTTATGTCCTTATTTTCATAAACATAAAGAGTAATATTGCATGTTTAGTTGCAAATTGTCTTGGTAATCATAGTTTTGCATGTGTGGCCGTGTACATAAACAGCTTGTGTAAACACATCGCGCGACATCACAGATAACAGATTAAGTAATAGTAATAATAAAGATATTTTTAATAGAAATAAATACCTATAATTATAATTAGCAGTATTATGTATTCTATGGCTTTAATTTACGGATTGTAACGTAAAACTACGGGCCAGTTATTGACTAAACGGATTTTGATGTTTGGTATGAAAATGGGTACATAGGAAGTACTTATATAAGACCTAGTTGGGTACTTTTACGTTACATCCCAGAAAAACGAACAGTTCCATAAGGAACAACTGAAAGGTACTTCTAATAGGTAGCTAACTCTACGCGGTTTTGCAGGTATCGGCTAGTAGGTATAAAATTACTTGGTACCTAGAGAAAAGTGTGGGAAGCTTCTTTGTTTCATGGTTTTATACCTATGATATTTAATCTCTTGTTCTTATTCTAAATCTAATCTAGAGAAGTTAAAAAACAACTCGACTGATTATTGTCAGGTACCTACCTAGATAACCTACAAAACCTCTCCTATTAAAACCTACCTACTGCACTTATGGTTGCGTGACCAGTGGTCATCAAAATAATCACGGATTTTTTTGATTTGTTTCGCATTCTCCCCTTGATGTTTTGCCACACAAAAAAATCTTCGTTCGCCTCACGTTTTATTCCTTATTAGCCTCGAAAATTATTAATCTCAATTTAATGTTTTATTATTGATTTGCCCCATACTTTGTAGCTCATTCTCCTCATACTTTATTTATATTGTAATAATATGCCTAAAAAAATTGCATTCGCTTAACTTGCGCATCCATCTAAACATATCTATGTAGATGCCTAGGGACTATTATTAAAAGATAGGTTTTCGTTTTCGATAAAGAAATGTTTACTTCAAGGGGCGCCATGCCTGTTATTCGCCTAGGGCGCCTGGCATGCTCGGGCCGGCCGACTGCGGGCGCAGCGGCGCTGGATAAGTGTGATCTCTATTTCAACTTACAAATACTATTTTTCTATGACAATATTTGTGGGTAAATTGTTTTCTTTACACTAACCTAACAATGTACCTAAATATGAAAGTTCCATATACCTATATAGTTTCATAATAAAACAATTGGACTTGGTCATCATAAGTACCTACCATTGAGGAATAGTGCGAGACCTCAATGGTACCTACCCACTGACTCTGGAGTAGGGTTGCTAGGTCGTCGGGATTCATCTGGTTTGTCCCGACTTTAGCGATGGGCGTTGAATCAACGAACTAGTTAAAAAAACCGTCCATCGACTGTCAACGATTCAACTGTTAACCGTCCACAGATTAACCAGTTGAATTCAACGACTAAAACGTACGTAGAAAGAAACATACCAGTTGACGTTAACGAACGAACGTGGGACAGTTGTCAACTTCTATCTTCTATTCGTTGTTAGACGGATAAATTCGATAGTAGAAGGAAACATTCCTATCTGCATGCAACGGATCATTGAGGAATGACACTATAGAGTCCTCGACAGCGTAACACTTTTGGAAAGCAATAGTTTTTTGACAGTAATTTTGGAGTGTTTACCATACCTATGAAAAATTCTCCCATTCGCTTGAATGAAAATATAACGTGTTCTGCGTTGCATTGCAGCCACTATAACTTCAGAAGTTCGTGGTTGGTCTGTAAAAGGTAGGACATCTGTACTATTCTGTACCCCAGAGTGAAGAATAGGGAAATAGGGAATATGCATATGTTGTCGAAAAATCTAGAAATTACTTTTTATGATAGACTCCTGTAAACAGATCAAAAGGTGAAGGTCTCTTTTAGGTGGCCGAGTAATGAATACATTCTAGCGTGGCCACAGAATAATAGTATAGATTTCCTACCTTTTACAGACCAACTACCTACGACTTTCTGAAGCTATAGTGGCGGCGATACAACTCAGAGCTCGAATGACATTGCGGTAACTACATTTCCTTACGGTATGCTTCTTATGCAATCATTAATATTTTGTTGTTAACCAGGTTTTATCTAGGATTAAACCAGTCAGGTAAATAAAATAATCAAATAAAATATATGACACATTACACATATACACATACATATATACATATACATACATACATATATATTACATATACACATTCACAAAGATTCACTTAAAAATAATAAAAAATACCACAACACAAATTAAAAAACCACAAGCCGACCCTGCCGGGCCACTATTTTGACTTAACATGTCATGGCCAATGTTAAGAAAATGGGTTACGCGATAGAGACAATATGATAATAGTTCTACCTCGTTCTTTATAAGAGCCTGTTGTATAGCGCTATCCTTTTTTAGGTCGGAAAACTTCGTAATTATACCTCTATAGTGTAAGACCTCAATGCTACGGATTGACACGTACATTTTGTGACATTGTACAACGTTTGTCGTTCGGTAGAAATAGTGGCATAAATGACGGGTCTCTTGTAAAATAATTTGAACTCTAAATAGTGCAAACAAGAGTTAATTAAATGCAAATGCGCACGGAAAGACATTTGAGATTTATTAGCGTTTTCCGCTTTGCCAGTTATTCAGCCGCCAAGCAGTAGCGCGCAAGCATTACTGTGTAAGTAGTATAGTAGGCATTCGATAATACGACTTATATAATGATGTTACGTATAGCTCTGCAACAGACAGAAGCATTTAGAGTTCTTCGAAAATTACATCATTGTGTAACTCGTAAACATAAACTGTAGGTAAACACATTATGTACAGCGCCATTTGGATTAGGTTGTCTGCATAATCGAATATGGTTAGTCCGACCGTAGACTATAGTTAAAGCTTTAACTAGTTAACAAATTCAACTAGAATATGGTTAGTTCGACCGTAGACTATAGTTATGGCTTTAACTAGTTAACAAATTCAACTAGTTAATCGACTAGTTGACGGAGGTTGATTAAACGGTCTAGTTTCGTTAACGAAAAATACGTCAACGACCCATCGCTACCCGACTTTTGATATGAGGTCCAGAGTCCCGACGAAATACGAAATATCCCGATATTTTGTCTCCGGCTGATTGGGCGCCGGCCACCCAGGTTTAGAGCGTCGTGGAGTGCCCGGCGCGGAAACCAAACTGCTCCTCTCTCGGAGTCAGGTGAGGTCTCATCCTACGCAGCAGCTCGAACAACTTCGAGATGGTCGGTTGCAGTGTGATGGGTCTGTAGCTGCTAATGGGTAATCGGCGATCCTTTCCTGGTTTCGGCAGCACGATTACCCTACCAGTCTTCCATTCCTGGGGGAAGCAACGGGTACGCAGGACTCCGTTGAAGAGCCGCGCTATAGACCCCTTCGTGGGTAGTTCTTTTAGGACGACATTTGTAATGCCGTCTAACCCTGGTGCCTTTTTTCCAGGTAGTCTTAGCACGGCCCTCTTCACCTCCGCCGGCGATATAAAATCGTCACCTTCTAGCGGTGGCGGCGGGTGGCCAGGAACACTGCGACCTTTTCCTGGACCATCTGGTGGTGTTTCAGAACTACACGAGTTATGTTATTGTACTAAGACAATATGACAATGACATTTTGCGTTCTAACGACACATACCCAACGATCCACAAACAACAAGAAGAAACTGCTGTGCATTCACGCTCACACAAAGAATGAACATTGAATGAACTTGTTGTATAAGTTTGAGTTGCTATATTTGCCCCCCCCGTACTTCATTGCCTTCCGCCATTCTCCGTAAAAATATGTCTTGCCAAAAAAATTGTGTATACGGAAAGTTGTTCTCTTGTTGAACGTTGAACTTGGATAAAACATTGCAAAAACATATATAAAGATAAATGAACAGTATTTTTAAACAGGGAGTAAGTTGCTGTCAAATTCCTTCGCGAAATTTTAGCTCATAGTGATTACATTCTCTCTGTGTTAGCTTGCAAGATATCTACATAGATCTGCCTTCAAATTTTTAATAAAAGCAGTGAACGGAAGAATAAGATTTCGTTGTAACTAATAGTTCAGACAAAAATATATGAACGATTCACTGCGCCCCGCGGTTTACCGGGATAAAAGTAGTCTATATGTCAATCCAATAAGCTATCTCCATTCCGAATTTCACCCAAATCTGTTAAGCTGTTACAGCGCTGCGTGAAGAAGTAACAAACACCCTTACACCCAAACATACAACTTTTGCATTTATAATATTAGAGGATATTAATATTAGAAGATAGAAGTTAGGAGTTTAATTATTAAATTTATTTATAATTTAATTTTATATTAATGCTTATTTTAAAGTATCTAATAGTACAATTTTTAATCATGTTAGTAATTTTATTTATGTATAAACTGACGTGTAATGAAATGTCCATCTTTTTCTAAAAAAAAATGTATGAACGAATGAATAAAATCTTTATTTTCAGACTGGGGGGGCTGCCATTAAACCATCAGCACGGCCAAGCATTCACAGCCATCTGGGTTGTCTGTTTAGTCGTGACTCTAGTCTTAACACCATGGGACGGTATGGTGTCGCAGACAACAGAGAGTTACGTGAATCTACTAATGAACAAGGAGCAGATGAGGTGGACAATGTGTTAAGGTACAATTAAAATTTAATTTACATAAAGAAGCCACACTCTCACTCCTGCTTCCGCTCTGCTCCAAAACAGGAGCGAGGCTTCTGCTTTCGTCCCGCTCCTATCCAAATCACGTCCTTTTCCTATACATTACCGTCCCGTTTCTATCCACATTATATCCCGTTAGCGATTCCTCTTATCGCGGAATCCGGAATGCTCCCACTCATATCTCCCTCTTGTATTCCGTTACCATCCTGCTCCTATCCCGTTACCACCCTCCTCTTATCGTGTTACCTACATGCTCCAATTCCGTTAAAGTCCCTCGCCTATCCCGGAACCGTTGCGCTCCTGTCTCGATCCTGTTTTATCTCGTTGAAGCCTAGGACTCGATAAAACATTTTTTTGAAAACGGCATGTCAATCCATTCTTTAGTTCTCAAGATAAGCAAAAACCCAGTTTAAGCTGAGCCTTGTGCACTAAGGGTCTGGTATGTTCTGGGGTTCAATCCATAGAAGACATATATTTTTTCCTATATTGCGTCATAACTTCAATATTCCTGGACCTGGAGCTGGAAATTTGGTGGTCATTTACTAAATTTGATCTGCCGATACAATTTTTTGATAGAATGAATGGGATCTCAAAGATTATTTTGATGGTCATTATATTTTCCCAAAAATAATTATTATGACATGCCTACCTGGCTAATGTTATCAAATGTACCGAATTTACACTTTGCAACTTTTGAAGTTTAAATTTGTATTTGTATTTGTATATTTTCAGCAAACCAGCTCAACCAATTAGATCACCATCTAGACTAAAGAAATACAGTCATAAAAGGAATTCTCTTCAAAAAGAATCTGTTCAGTATTCGGAAGATGAAGAAACGTAAGAAACCTTCCTTAGTTTTATTGCTTTTTCGCTTGTGCTTCATTACATATATTATCCTGGACATTTCATAATATGCTCTTTAAAGGTAATAACAATCTCACATTGTTTATCAAATTTCCATAAAATTCCACATCATTCTTCCCTCCGTTGCCATCTATTAAACTTCATATCCCTTTTTTATTACCATGTTTTATCAAGTCACTTTATTATTTGTCTTTTTGTCATTCCGGGTGGAATCATACAACTCAAATTGTTGAACACTTCCCGATTAGCTATCTGGCTGAAACTTTCAGAGTAGTACACAACTCAATAATAGTGCATTCTAAATCCATTTATTAACATGCAATGCCGTGCTAACTTCAAAAGGTGCATAAAAACGTGCTTATTGGATAATTATTTTAATCTTTTACTTTTTGTTGGAAAGAAAACATTGCAAATTGTTGTTAAGTGCATGATTAAAGCTTTTGTTGCTTTTCATAATGCTTATCAATTTAAGCAAAATATTAACAGAACATTACCATCTCACCAGCTCATCATACTCACCGTATCATCTCTTTAATGTATTGTTAAATGGAACATGCATGCATAATACAAAGTCATGCACAAAATGATACTTATTATTATTCATCAACCGTCATCAATTTATCATCATCATCTCTTCAGTAGCGGTCAATTTAACACAATCACTCTCATTAGCAGTAAGTTGCAAATGTTTGTGACTAAATATGTGAAAGTGAGCTGGTAATGTCTGTTTGATTTGCAGCTATGTTTTATCCACTTCTGCACCTGGAAAACTTCAAACTTCATTATATTGCAGTGATGATTCTTTTGACTATGAGGCACCGAACAACAAAAGCCAGATCAGCGATATGTCTGCCTATTCTTTTTCAACACCCAATACAAGTAGTGTTAACGGCAGCACTGTTTCAACTTCTATTATGAATCCAGGATCAGCTCGAGGGAACTATGAAAGAGGTTCAACAGTGAACACTAACAGTTCTTCTAAATACATTCTGATGTTCTTTGCATTACTAGTAGCGATGTGTGCGTTCTTATTCAATAAGTGGAATACATCACAATTGACCAATTATGATGAATTCCGGTTCCACACTGACGTAAGTGGCCTGGGAGAGAAATACAATGTAGATGAGAATGCAATTCTGCAAGTGAAAACTGGTAAGGAACTTCCATTTTAACACACCAATAATGTAACACAAGCCATTTTCATGAAACTAAAATTTTAGAAACCCCCGACACTTTACTGGTGGTAGTTTTCTCGTATGCAAGAGGCCGTCTGGGTGGGTACCACCGCTTTGCCAGTTATTCTGCCTAGTAGTACGCAAGGATTACTGTGTTCCGGTTTGAAGGGTATTGTACCCAGCGAAATTACTGAGCATTATGACAGTTAAATAGCTAATTGTCTCAGAAAAACAAAGTTCTGGGTGGTGCTGTTACTGGGCAGGAGTGTTGCTTACCATCAGGCAAACGACCAGCTCGTCTTGTTATTCAGCCAGATAAAAAAAACACAAAAAAATATAAAAAGTAAAAAACGGCTTAACCGATTTTGTTAAGACATGTCTAAGAACCACCGCTAGAAAGCCTGCTTTAAAGAAAAAAACAGTATTCAAATCGTTTCACCCGTTTAAGAGCTACGGTTTAAGGGATACCACACATACCTAGTGGTCAAACTTATAATACCCCTCCTTTTTGCGTTGGGGGTTAAAAAAGCATAACACCAGTCTGCTGGCACAGTCGAGGTCATAGCAACTCTGAAGTCTGAAACTCATATCATTCTCAAAGATTGATAGATAGATAGATAGATAACATTTTATTGCACTTAAGAGGAAATACCACGGGCTTGAGGATTGGAAATTAGGTATTTGTAAAATCTATTGCTGTCGCGCGATGCCCGAACAAGCGAGCTATCAATGTGTGAGTGGGACTGTCAATGTGTGCGTGGCACGCCGGACGACGCCGCTCCGCCCTCGCGCCCCGCACCCCGCGCCACGCTCGCACTCGGGCGCAGCAGTCTGACTGACTGAGTCTGTCTGTTGATTTCGGCGTTTGCGGAGTGTTTCATGTTATTGTTTTACCTACCCTGCTCTTTGTTTGACCTTGGCTATTGTTTACTGGACTTGTTTCTTTACTTCACTGTTTTGACTCGGCTTGTGTATTGGATTTTGGAATTTTCTCTGGTAAAAGAAGATAAATCGTGAGTAAATTTTGAATTTAATTATGAACTTTTCTGCATAGTGGTAAAGCAGTCAGCTAAAAATATATTCTACAACTACCACTCTACGTTTTAAGTTCATTTCAGTACTAAATTTTAATGCTAACCTAAGTACCTAATTTTTTTGTTACAGGTAAACCCTTTCTTTTGTTTACAATGGGTAAAAGAAAAGGGAATAAAAAGCGTTTATTTTTATCCGCTAAACGAAAAAAGCATCACTTTAGTATAAAACGTCAGATCCATTTCGCACCGCGTTCAATCTCAAGGTTGGTATTTTTTTTAATTTGATGTAGGTAACCAAAGATGTAACACGCTTGCCGATTACCTAAAATTGTGTTTGTGCTAAGGGAAGGATGACCGATTTAGAGTATTACCCCTTATTGGGACTGTCTCACGTTTTTCGTGCACGAAAATAACACTTGATTACTAGACAAAAGTGAGTGATCAATGTAGCCCCAGGACATCAAAGTAATCCCAGTTTACCAGTACCTATACCATGACTTATAATTTTATTTAGCGAGTTGACAGCTAAAGGGTTACCAAGTATTGACAAAAAAAATAGTGGAGTGTTGTACGAATAAACTAAATCGACATAAATCTAAATAATGTAGGTACTTATGTGCACATTTTATCAAAAAAATAAAAACTTATTTTTAAAACACGATTTAAAGGATTAAATATTGTAGAATTAATTATTCAAAGTAATTCTGATATTTCCACGAAAGTAGAATTACATGACTTTTATTTCGTTTAAATGAGAAGAAATAAGAGAAGGAAATTATTTTTGTTAATAATTATTATAATTTTTAGTTTTCCACTTGTTATAAACGATTTAAAGTTATATTTAAATTAAACCATTTTTATCATTCGGTCATACATCGTTCTTTACGCGAAGTCGTTCATTACCCAACTCTATTAGTTGTAGTATGGTATCATTATTTTTCATTGAACTATCAAGTCACTGAATAAAATTATAAGTCCGGGTATAAATATTTGTTCACTTTCATACCAATTTTGTTATGGTTTGCATTGTAATAGTAAGTGTACCTACTATTTACGCTGGGCCTGACTTTAATAAAATAATGAATGCCTTTTCTTTTATTTTTACAGTGATAATAACAAGGAAAACCCAGGTCCTTCATCACGAATGCGTGAAACTTTAAACGAGAATCGTGAAGTATTCGAAGAAAATGCGAGCTCATCCTCAGAGTCTACTCTTTCTGATTTTGATAAAACAGTTTGTAATGCTGATGATAACAACTGTGGCGAAGTCGTTCAAGATGAACAATTAGTAGGTCGCAGAATCGTAGATATAAAATATTTGTTTACCGAGCTTTCAAATATCAAGCACGAACACACAGACTGCACGTTTGCTGATTTAAAGTTCCTAGGAGAACAGCGAAATGGATTTATTAGCAAATATACATTTGAATGCAAAATGTGTAAAAAAACTGAAATGGTGTACAGTGAAGATCCTAAATTGAAACTATCTGTAAATGACGCTGTTGTAGAAGGAATAGTCTGTTCAGGAAATGGGTATGCACAATTAAATGAAATATGTAGTGTGTTAAATATGCCAAATATGAGTAATCAAACATACACGAAGATTGAACGAAGTCTGGCACCAAAAATTGAAGAATGTGCCCTAGACGAGATGATCGCAGCAGGCCAAGAAGAAAAAAGGCTAGCTATCTTGAATGGTGATGTAGACAAAGATGGTTGTCCTCTAATATCAGTGGTTGCAGATGGATCTTGGGCTAAACGGTCCTACAAAAGCGGATTTAGCTCGGCATCTGGTGCTGGGTGCATAGTTGGACTGCAGACCAAAAAGGTGTTATTTCTTGGAGTTCGGAACTCTTACTGCTGTATATGTGCTAGAAGTGCAAAATTAAATATAGATGTCCCTGAACATAGGTGCTTTAAAAACTGGAATGACAGCGCTAATGCCATGGAAGCGGATATAATAGCAGAAGGGTTTGCAAAAAGTATGGAGATGCATGGAGTAAAATATAATAGACTTATCGGAGATGGCGACTCTAGTTTAATGAAAAAATTGATATTGAACAAGCCATATGGGCCCAATTTCACTATAACTAAAATTGAGTGCAAAAACCATTTGCTCCGCAACTTTTGTAATAAAATCAAAGCATTAGGGAAAAAAACAAACAACCACAAAGGTTTTGTACCTGTCGATCTGAGAAAAAAAGTTGTATCAAACGTATTGCGCATGAGGAAAGCAGTGGTTGGAGCTATAAACTATAGAAAAGAAGAAGGTAATACTAATCAAGGCGATAAAATAAGAAATCTTAAAATGGACATAAAGAATGTCGCTAATCATGTATTCGGAGACCACAAAAATTGTGCGTCTTATTATTGTAAGCCGGAAAAATATATTAATGACACAAATTTGGTACCCGATCTCCAATCTTGTGGAATATGGACGGATATTCAGCAGTACCTCTTATTGTTGTTATCTAATGCAGAAAGCCTAATTCTAGATGTTACAAACAACACAGTGGAACAATTTAATAATGTCATTGCGAAATTTATTGGTGGCAAAAGGGTGAACTACACTACAAGAGGTTCATACCAGGCACGGTGTTTTGGTGCAGTAACGTCGTGGAACAGTGAAACGGGTATCCACTCACGCCTTTCAAAAAAAATTCAAGATTGTAGCCCTGGCAAATACACTAAACAGTTTATAGAGAGGAAACGGCGCTCCAAAATAAATACAGAAAAGTGTCGAAAGAGAAAAATTGCGTTCGGCGAAGATGTACCAAGCAAAAGAAGAAAAGTTACTGGACCTGACGAGAATTATGGTCAGTTAGATTTAGAACCAGATATGCCACCTGAGATATTTGAGCAAAAGAAAAATGAATTTATTTTGGAGTTAAATAACACCGAAATTGATAAGCTTCAACGGAACACTTTAGGCCAGAGCGAGAATAAGTTGTGGGCAGTTGAAAGACGTAAACGCCTTACAGCATCTAACTTCGGTCGAATTTGTAAACTACGTAAAACAACTTCAGTAACAGGACTTTTAAAATATTTCCTGTATTCTCAATTTAAGGGCACTCTTGCCACAAACTACGGTAAAGAAAAAGAAGATGAAGCAATAGAAGAATTCACAGAAGAAACGGGACTACCGGTATCAAAATGTGGATTATTCGTCGACAAACATAAAACGTTTTTGGCAGCGAGTCCTGATGGTCTTGTTGAAGAGGATGCAATAGTGGAAGTTAAATGTCCTTATAAAATTGTTGATTTATCACCTAAAGAAGGAATAGAACAAAAGAAAATAGACTTCTGCGTACTTAAAAACGATACGCTGGAGTTAAAGAAAAATCATAATTACTACTACCAAGTTCAAGGGCAATTACACATAACTGGCCGAAAATTCTGCTATTTTATTTTGTGGAGTCCTAAAGGCATGCTTTACGAAAAAATTAAAAGAGACGATGTATTTTGGCAGAAAATGGAACCGTTATTAGAAACTTTTTACATGGAATGTCTGTTGCCAGAAATAATCGACGGTCGTATCCCACGAAATTTACCAGTAAGAGAGCGAAAAGGATTAGCCACTGAATAGTTATTTTTTACACCTAACTTTACGTTTACCGTAAATTTTTTGATGTTTTTGTGATTATAGTATTTTAATAAAGAAATATGTATCAAAAAGTTTATCAGTTACTTAATATTTTCCAACAATCGAACAACACAATAATCTATTAAAAGCACTTCACGCAAAATATTATAACTAGAAATATCGATATCAATGAACAACACTAAAATATCGATACAATTATCGACTACGTGTCACGTCTCAAGCGTGTACGTAGTCCGCGCCTCCCCAACCTCAAGCCTCCCCCCGCAGAGCGCGATAGAGACAACTGCAGCTTTGACCGAAAATACCAATTAAAAGTACACAAAATCAATGATTCGTAGTCCCCTGATTTCTTCTCCAAAACTAAACCGATTTAACTGCTTTTTTCATTAAAAAATAAAGAAAGACTTTTGCCGTGTTCCTATGTTTTCTATTTTTTATATAATTTAGTCAAATTTGTTTTCTGAATGTTTGAAAACAGCGGAAAATCATGCCAATTTTTTAGGTTTTTGAATATTTATATCTCTTTTAATAATACATTTATGAGAAAAAGGAAAACATAGGGACCTGCCAATAGTAGCCATGGATATAAAAAAAAATATATATTGATCTACTGGCATTATCCAGGGAGGAAACAGGGGACTAAGTTTGTATGGAAAAACGGCCCTTGTATTTCCTCTTAAAGAAAGAAAACAGAATTACAGTACCTTTACAGATTGCTGGTTCGATTCCCAGATTCTACGAAACAAATATGCACTGAAAAAAGTGCAAGACACGAAACAAATAGGTATAATTTGTTTCGTGTCTGGATGTTGTGGGACCATGGTACTCATATAGATGGGATCTACTGGGAATCCTAGTCAGGGTCCAGGATCTATGTACGTGATAGAAAAATAAATGGAGCCTTTAAATAATTATGAGTTTTGCTAAGGCGATATTTTTTGTTCATCAAAAACAATAATCTAAAATTCTTATGGGCAGGCGTGGAGCTTACCATCAGGTGAATGACTTGCTCTTCTCATCGAACAGTTCCAAAAAATAAGTTTAAATTATTAAAAACTTACCCACACGAGTAAACCCAGTCATTTTTTCTATGGCTTAGTTTATGTTGTTACTTTGCCTCACTTCGAAAGGTACTCTGGTTCTATTATTTTAATATTGTTACTCTTAAAAAATATTATATTATCTATTTTTATATTCATGACTGTTTTCTATATTTCGTAGGTATTTCTACAATATTTGAAAGACAAGACACAGGATCTTTCATGTTTGTGTACAATAGCGCCGCGGACAATTTCAACAAGAATAAATTCAACAAATTCGTGAACGATGTTTCTTACGCGGCGTCCAAGTATTTACGTAAGTATACCACAAATACAGCCTTCAAGGAGTTCGCGTCAAACTCAGGCGTCACCTCTCCTCCCTTCAACCACTGCACCTACTGTAAATTATTACTCTATACAATAGTATAACTTATACAATATTTATTAATATATTTCTTGCATATTTATATAAGTATATGTATATATCGGCGCAAAGACGCTAACAAACTTCAACAACTGTTAAAAATAACAAACTGATAGACTATTAGTTTACTACTAATAGTTTTGATTGCATAACTAGTGTTTAGAATCATAAATTCATTGTTAAATGATGAAATTCACTACTTTTATGTTCACTTCTTATTTAACTGTTTACACCTTAAACCATCATTTTATAACATTGATTTATTGTTAAAATTTAACTAAGACACTCGCAAGCAAGTTTGAATAGATTTTGCAAACAATGTTTGTGCGAGCCTTAGGTTTGGTATAAATACGACCGCCCGACCGATCGCAGCTCAGTCTCAGTCAGTGACGTCAGCACTGCTGACGTCACACTTTTTATAAACAACCCTGGCGCTGTTACTCCGTCATATATTTATTTTTATATGTACTTTTTCTTGCCAGCGAAATTACTGGGCATTATGAGACTCAACAGCTAATAGGGGATCGGACAACTTTTCAGAAAGTGTTTTAAATTAACTACAATGAATATTTATAGCTATGAATAATACTATTTTAATTAAATAACGCTCTTAAAGTACCTAAAACTATGTTTAAATATTATGTTTCAAATATTGCCGCGCAAAAGGTCACCTCAAAACTTGTGATGTCATATGTAGGTAGAAAACGACAAACTCTTCGAAATATTGCTAAGAGATTCTTATACGTTTTGTGAAGTTTAGGGACTATATTGTTGTAATGGAACGAAAAAATTAGCAAAAATACATTTTATGAAAAGCAAAAACGTAAAATAAACACAAGCTTGACTCACGGCATTTGCCTACAAATGACGTCATGCGCTGTGATTGTTGTTTCGTTTGAGATGAAGAACTGCCCCCCTACCCATATGTCCCTCAAGCGCCTATCGTATATCGTGTTGAGGTCGAATTAAGGTATAGCTTCACTGCAACTAATGAGATGCGGTCCAATTATTGTCAATTTAGGCAAGAAATCGAATTAATCTCAATAATTTACACCAAAATACGATAACTACAAGTAAACTTAAAACTTAATGGGACAATATATGGCATCATAAGACATTGTCGCAGTGATTTTACACCCTAATCTGAGCTCAACACGATATACGATTGTCGTTTGAGGGAGATATGGGTACGGGTGCAGATTGCAAATGTCAGAATTATTTATTGATTTAAAAATATAAATCATTATTACTTCACAAAAATATTAATTGACTGATCTTTCTGGTTCGACGAACATTCGTTCTAACTACATTTTAGATTTTTTCTCGATTACTGTCCGATCCCCTATTGTCTCAGGGTGACGAGCGCAGCACAGTGCCGCGCAGGATTTTGCAAAATAAAGTTCTGGGTGGTGTTGTTATTGTTATGAGCTGGCGTATTGCTTACCATCAGGCAAACGACCAGCTCGTCTCGTCATTCAGTTATATAAAAAAAAACTTAAGATAAGAATAATTTATTTCCAGATATAATAATAATAATAATAATAACGTTTTATTGAATAAATACTATATCCACCAACCCGCACTGGGCCAGCGTGGTGGATTATGGCCCATTCTCTCTCTGTGAGAGAAGGCCCGTGTCCCAGCAGTGGGAACGTGATGGGCTGATGATGATGAATAAATACTTAGTTTACAAATACATAGTCCATTGGTCCCCAAACTAGGTAAACCTGTATCTTGGGGACCTCCTAATGATACATATTCTTTAATGACAAAAAGAAAAACGTCATTTTCTAATATGTTATAAAATATAAAATAACTTAAGAGGCAAAACATAGGTGACATAAAGTTTGTTCGAGTGAGAGGGTATGCCTCTAGTGTGACAGGTGTAGTTCATGACATATATAAGTACACAATTCAAGAGTACATCGTACATATAAAGTAATCCTAGAATCAGTAGGTTTTTTTTTTTAATTAACTATTTTTAATACATATCGGAGATGTGGAACAATTTGCAATTGTTAGGTTTGTTATGCAATGCAAGGTGAACCCTGGAACCCACACTAGGAAAACCTGTGTCGTGGGTTTCAGTGTCTTCCATTTATTGGTATTACTAAGATGTACATAAGTAGGCTGTTCCTAGATCTTAAAACTTACAAGAATAAATAGCTAAAAGTTTTTATTTACAACTTACAAATATCTCAAATTATGCCTTTTGAATGAGTTAGTGTGTGAGTGTGAGGGTGAACAGGTGGGTGTGTGATGAGTGTGTAAATAAATATTTATATAAATAATAGCTTGAATAAGTAGGTACATCGAAACATTTGCAACGGGTCCCAAACTAGGCAGAGTCTGTATCTTGTGACACATAAACCTTCTGTTTACTAATAAAGTTATGTCTGCTCGAAATGACTGTTTCTTCTTCGTATGCACTTATCAATATAAGTTACTTGTGGTTATATTTGCGTATTATGTACACCACCAAACCGCATTAGATCTTATACCAGCCCCCCTCCCCTTATGTCCCTCAAGCGCCAATCGTATATCGTGTTGAGCTCGGATTAAGGTGCAGATTCACTGCGACAATGTCTTATGATGCCATATATTGTCCCATTAAGTTTATCTCAACTTGTAGTTATCGTATTTTGGTATAAATTAATGAGATTAATTTGATTTCTTGCCTGAATCGACAATAATTAGACCGTATCTTATTAGTCGCAGTGAAGCTATACCTTAATTCGATCTCAACACGATATACGATTGGCGCTTGAGGGACATATGGGTAGGGGGGCTGTTCTATCCATCCAATTGTTGTCTGGAAGAAGACTTAAGTCTTTCCTGTACCTTGTTAATTTCTTTTTTGTTTTTTACTATGAAAATTAACGTGGTTTGGACACATTATTAATAATAATTTACGGGTGACACGGATTCTTTTTTGGTGTACAATAAAACATTATTGTATTGTATTGTATGGGATGGATGCTAGAATTACTCGATCACGCAAAAACTATTGTACGGGTTTTGATGCAATTTGGTATTTAGGTACTTTATGTTCTGGAAAAGGACCGCGGATCGCAGCTAGATCAATATAAGTCTTGTTAACAATAAACATAATATTTTTGTGGAAAAATACTTTTTTCAAGAATTCGTAATCGGAACCGCGAGCAGATTAAAACCAGCCCAAACACTAGTAGTTTACGAGTATCCGTCAAGGAGTTCCATTGCCCACCTTCCGAATCCATCATCAGATCAGCTGACTGTCACCATAATATTGCATTGTCATCGGACTTTGACAAGTATGCAAAATTTCAACTCCGTAGGATAAGAGGAAGTGGTTCTGTTCCAACTTGCAAGATTTGACCCAAACTGCTCAAACATTGCAAGTTAAATAAAAGCTTATAACAACTTTACTCTCCTTATACTTTTAGGTAACGACAGCACCCGCGTCCGCTATACCACAGTCGAAGGCACGAAACTCGACATGGAGGAGTATAGTGAGCTGATCTCCAGATATCGCGAGGAGCTGGACCGGACCGGAGTGATGCTGGTCCGTCATGTCGAAGCTGTTCCCTCGGACCTGGCCATGGCTTTCCATTACTACTGCGATGAGTACAACCCGTTGGTCAAGAAAAGCGCCATTTTCTTTACGCTCAACTTAGCGGAATGTCCTTCGGAATCAGGTAGGTACTTGGGCTACTGCCCGAAGTTTTCCCGCGGAGCAATAACATGGGGTACTTTAAAAGAAGGGTGAAAATGGTCCTTAAAGGTAGGCAACGCACCAGTAATGCCCCGAGTGTTGCAGGTGTCCATAGGCGACGGTAACCGCTTACCATCCAGGAGGGCCGTCTGCTTGTTTGTCTATGTATCAAAAAAAATAATTACTTATCAATTTACGATCTTTTTCACATAAGTCCTGGCCTTTAACTAAGGTTCCCTGTATCTAGGGAACCAGGAACTAGGGATGGTCCCTCACCAAGTCACCACCCAGACACAAAACAAATACTTGAAGCTTTTTTTATGTGCACAAACATTTGTCTCGTCTCGGGAATCGAACCCGCAACCTTAATGGTGTATGACATTTAAGCCAACCTGCCCAACCACTACACCACAGAGGCTGTGAATATATATGTTACGGCTAATAACCGAAGTGCGGCTACACCTAGTTTTAGCCGGTTAGAACTAGGTGTAGCCACTTACTCTTGGCTACACCTAGTTCTAACCGGCGTCGCATTATTTTTCAGTAGATTATAATCTATTGAAGTGATAGATGATAATCTACATTATATTATATCTAATATACATGTTCGCGGCGTTGGGGTGGCCCAAGGGCCACCCCCTCCGCACCCTAACCTACCGAGGGCTGCAGCTATATTCACATGCGGCTGCACCTAGTTCTAACCGGCTAAAACTAGGTGTAGCCGAAGATAAGTAGGATATACCTAAGTTTAACCGCATGTAACCGGCTGCACCTAGTTGTAGCCGGCTAAAACTAGGTGTAGCCGCACTTCGGCTTTTAGCCGTAACATATACACATAACTCATAAATCGTGTTATAAACATGCGGGCTCAGTATGGCTTGGTCGATGGTATCTTTATCCTTACTACTAGCAACCGCCTGCGACTTCGTTCGCGTCGAAATAATAAAACATACCAGAGATAGTGTAACTTTCTATTAGTGAAATAATTTACAAAATCAGATCTTTAATTCGAGAGATTGTGTAGACTGTTACATCACGCCAGACATTCCTGATGTATTTTACCAGCTTTTATTTAACTTGCAATGTATGTAACTATGTTTGTTCGGGTGGAATCTTGCAAGCTAAATCAGAGCCACTTCCTCTTGTCCTACGAAGTTGAAATTTTGCATACTGGTCATAGTCCGATGACAATGCAATACAGCCTATATAGCCTTACGAGAGATTAGAAATGTACTGGATAATCTATATAAATAAAAATGAATCGCCGAAATGTTTGTACGCGCATAGCTTCCGAACGACTGCACCAAATTTGATAATTCTTTTTTTGTATTCGTTATTGTCAGGATAAGGTTTGTAAAGTAAAATTTAACAAAAAAGAACAGATTTCTTTTAATATGACGGTACGAAGTTCGCCGGGTCAGCTGGTGCATCATAAAAAAGAGCCTGCTAATATACAAAAGATGAATTTAATGCTAAAGCTGTCTACAATTTCCGACACCAGAGTTGACCACACATGTGGGTACATGGGAGAAGACCAGTGAATATGAGTATACTAAAATTTTAATAACACCAGATACAAAAACCCTATAAAAAGTAAAAAACGGCTGAACAGATTTTGATAAAACATGTCTAAAACCCACCGCTAGATAACCTGCTTTCAATATAAAAAACCGCATCCTAATCGGTTCACCCGTTTAAGAGCTACGCTACGGTGACGCAGCAGACACATAGTGGTCAACCTTATAACACCCCTCCTTATTGCGTCGGGGGTTAAAAAAAAAAGAATGCTAAAGAAATTTCTAGCGGGTATCTAGTAAAATTCGCGTTGATAATGTTTAAATAATACAATTAATAATGTTGCACGCCCAGAATAGGGTTGATTGTACAGGAACAAATTTATAAATCTGTTACACCTATAAAACCTACAATCTAGTAACAATAAACATTTCATTTCATTCACAAAACTTTGATTTTATTTTCAGACAGGAAATCGTCCCACGCCTTGATAGAGAAGTGCCTCGCGAAGAAATGGAGCACCATCCCTAACAACAACATTAGTCCTCTGCTTACGAGGGTCGTTAGTGTAGTCATTGATGTCACCAGTGCATTTTGAACAGAATTCGTTTAAGTATTTGAGTTGCTCATAATTTCTTGTTAGTAAAAAGACCATAATTCAGATACTTTATAATGTACATTTCTTAACCGGCACAAACGCCGGCTTCGTGATATTTAGGGTCAGAATTTTAGAATTAGTAATTGGCATATACTGAATACTGATAACTGAAGCTAGCTATTAATTCTTCAATGCACAACTCTGAAAGAAGTATGCAACACATTTTTTTGAAAAATAGAACATTTTTCAACATTTGTTAGACTTGGGCAAGCTGGCGTCATCGCAAAGTTTATGGTTGAAACAGGCATGTTGTGGTACAAAATAATTAAACCAAAAAGTACCTGAAAGTTATACTATTTTGTTGTTGTGTATGTTTATATGAGAGAAGGATATCAAATGAAAATTATCCTCAAGAAATATTTAACTGTACTTTGGATCTGTTGTCTGAACTTTGGTCATTTTCAGTAGTATTATAAGATTATGTAATTATTGATTTATTTATACTAATTGTGATCAATTTACTGCCTACTTAAGTGTCTTCCCTTATAGCCTTAAGCTATTTTTTAAGGGTTAGTCATCTTACTTTAAATTATTATTATTATTTTAATTAAATAATGTTGATTAATTTGAAAACTATTTTGATTTACTGTCTCTGTGTACCTGTAGTTAATTAATTTCAAATAAAATGAAGCCAAATAAAAGACTTAACAAAATATGGATTAAAAAGATTGAAGTCTCAATAAATAAAAACATTTTAGAATAGACCTTATATTAACAATACAAAATTAAAATCAATAATCATTACAAAATTAAATTATTATATATAAAGAATCATCACTGGATTGGCCACAAAGCACTCTGATCTGATACACTCAAGTCTGGCCCTTCATTCAAGTCATCCAAGCTATCGGGTTCCAATTCGTTGTTGTTTCTTGCTGGCGAATAAGATGTGGGCACATCTTCCTCCTCATCTTCGTCGTGAGAATCCTCAGATTCGTCTGATTCATCATTCCCTGGAAGTAAGGGATAATGTATTTTAAAATAGGTTTTGCATTTAGTGTGTATTTGGATTATATTTGTTCCAAACTGTTAATTTTTTCCAGGATTAACGTATGCTACATATTCCAGGCCCTAAAGTACCTTCATACACACACAAGACTTGCATTTATAATCTTAGTAGGATATGGAGGTATTTATATGTATATAGGGCCAGTATGATTGACTTTGGACTGTACTCTCTCTATTAGTGAAGGGATAGTAATGGGATGATGATGATAAAAAAAATCAAGGCCTTATAGAAGAAACTTCGCAACATATCACCACTTAACATCAGGTGAGATTGTAGCCAATCTCTAAGCAATAAAAAAGATATATTAATATAAAGATATGACAGGAACAGGACACAATACTTTACCTTCTTCTTCATCAGTATCAGCCTCCTCCTCCATTGGCTCTGGATCTGTTTTCCCAAGTGGAGCTCGTTTCATGTATTGTTGGCCGATAGAGTTCAACTAAAAACAATAAAAGGGATTAATTTTAATAAAATAAATGCGATCACATAATAAGCAGACAATGATAAAATTACAGGCTATAGAATAAGGCTCCAAGCAAACCAAAATTAGTAAGGGAAAGTGAATATAATAATGAAGCCAGAAATATGGTCAATTCACTCAATATCTCCAAATTTCGAAACTCAATATTTGATAGTATTTTGAAGAATGGTATAAGAAAGTATTCTATAAAGCGTTTTTTTGACGGAAACTGGCTACTAATAAGGCTTTAGTTGTGCACTCACTTGTAATAACATTATAAGCAGTTGTTTGATTTCCAAATAAAATAACATGCACATACCCAATGTTGATTTGCTTGTTCCATAGCCGTTATTTCGGCCTCTTCGTCGCAGGGGCTGTCGGCATTGAACCATTTAGGATCAATTAAACGTGGGGTCAGTAACGGGAATGGAATAAACATTTTTTGAACGTGATCCTGTACTAAAATCGCAGATATTATCACGTATATATTATCGATGTGCCCTAGCGATAGGCGTTGAGTTGACTAAACGAAACGAACTAGTTAAAAAAACCGTCCAACGACTGTCGATGTCAACATTTCATTATATTTAGGCCGCGTTCAGAAATGGGTAAATGTTCATGAGTGAATACTTGTCAGTTAATCTCAGTGACATGCCAAGTTAAAAATTAACTAACGCCTTTCTGAACGGGCACCGAGTAATACAATAAGCCTGCCAATCAAAACCAATCATTTTCAAGCTTCGAGTAGACAGCCAAACGGAGTCGACACGACAGGCCTACCCCTCTCGCCAATTTTGCCAAACGTCAAGGACAAAAAAATCCACGACGTTATATAAAACTAGTTGACGCGCATCACGCGTCATTCACCAACTGTCGTAGCGGGCGAAAGAGCTCCTAAAAAAATGCCGAGTTGCAGCATATATTGGTGCAAAAAAAATTCAAGAACATCAAACTACACCAAGGATAACGTAACTTTTCATCTGTATGTATTTTTATATCTAATAATGCACTAAAATAGCGAAAATTTAAAAATTATTGTCAGTCACATAAACTCACATAGTGTTGCAACTAAATCGAAAAAGTTATATTTCGGATAAAATTTTTAGCTTATTTTCATGTATCTAGGCGGCCAAAGCTCTGTTTTCCTGCACGTTATAAGAAAGTCAAATAAAACTGAAACTATTAATAAATATTGTTTTACATTACAATTTTATATACGTACATGTTATTATTTTGAATAATTGTTGACTCGAAAACTGCAGAATGGATTTTAATTTGGTTTTCAGCGTTTAGTATTAAGTTCCAGCTCCGATTATACGGTATATAGGTGTGGCAAAAATTTGGGACCTCCAGGGTAGGTACCTTTTCTCTTGCATTGAGAAAGTTTTGTCCTTAGAGTAGAGAAAATATAAACAGCATTTTTGGTAATTTAAAAATTTTGCTGCACATGTATACATCAAAACCGGCTGGGTTGGTGGTTGGCGCTCTCATATGGGAGGACTTGCGAAAATGGTCTTTTAAAAAAACGACTATATTGTCTGTCGTCTACGCAGGCGAAGTCGCGGGAAAAATCTACTATAATGAGTAACTAATGAGAATGACCTAATCGAAAATAGGCACTTATATTATTTGAACGTTAGCAACACAGTCAAGAAACCGGAGTGAAATTAGTGCTGGGATAGAACCAATTTAGATATCGATTAAATCAATATGTTTAAAAATATGTCGATAAAAACACAATTGTTGTATTACACTTTTATTTGGCAGATTTCCAAAAGAACCTGATAGTCGGGCTGCCTAGATTCAACCTTGTGGAAATGATGTATCGTGGGTTCCTAAGCGTACCAGCACAATTTGTTCAGAACCTTTTGAAAATAATTGCTTTATACCACGGTCTAACAACACAAGGAAATTAAAACAGGGTTCCGTACCAACATTAAAATTATCTAAAATAAGTTTTAAAAAAACTGTTAATTTATTTCCCCAAAACTAGGTCTAAACTGGTTAATGTAAATGGTAATGATTGAGCCCACGCGGAATGAATGGTGTCCGATCGTGAACTGATGACGCGATACATGAAATGTGGCATGCAGGCGTAAACTGCTGACCGCGCGCAATGTGCGATGCTTCCATCGTACATACAGCAATAGTTCTTGCAACGTTATTTCACGTTATTGCAAGTTTAATTTTAAATCATCGCCTATAGTAATTACATAGACTATAATTATCGTTAGTAATCACATAAAAGACAAAGATGCATGGAACATTCCGCTACTGCCCAGTAGCCATCTGGCACATACAAAAACATAACATTGTCAAAAACAAACATAAAATATAGTATATTTTATGTTTGTTTAGTCATTGTAATAATTAACGTTCATAAGTGCGTTTGTGATGCCAAAAAATAATAAAGAACTTTCGAACTAACTTTGATAGTTATTACTTTGATTCTCTTGAGCAACAGAATATGTCATTTAAAAATTCTGTTTTATTTTATTTTTATGTCTTCCATGCTTTAGCAGAGTTTATCGATAACACAATATCGATAGTATCAAGCATGAAGTTGTTTACGTGATTTGACGTTTAAATATCGTGTACCGATAGAACGTCTCTGTGTGTGAATGTGATTGTGTGTGTAAAGTTTAAGCTAGTGTTAACTTCTTTTGTTGTGTGCGTGCATAGCGACGTGATTGAAAAATGCGTTAGTGGTGATCATTTATTTGTGTGCGTTTCCTCGTCCCCCACCGAAAATGACAGACTTTTTGTAATGGGAATGAGTGCGCGTCACCAATCCAGGCTGGATACTTTATCTGAGTTTTCAAGACCGAGATTTCCCGCGCTTTTGTTTATCAGATTTAACTGCGTTATTTTGGCTAATATCAGAATTTTACCTTATATTTTGTTTCAAATACACGAATCGCTTATTTTATTTATATGTACAAAAAATCAATGCAAAAATATTGCAAAATGTAAAGGAAAATGACAACTGACAACTATTACCTGACAGGTGAGAATCGTAACCCGCTTTTTTATCGGTGAATATTTTCACCTGTCAGGTGAACTTTTACTCTCCCCAACTGGTTTTCTGAACGGCTCAGGGTAAATGACAAAGTTCACCTGAGTCATTTCTGAACGGCGTTAGGGTAATAATTACATTAACTGGGTGATTTCTGAACGCGGCCTTAGCTCATCAAAGTAATGACACTATTTATAACAAAGATAAATAATATTTTTTCTTTGATTTATAACTCCTGATTTTTTTGCCAAGGCCAAAAAGGTAAACAAAGAAATGTCACTGTCAAAGTGACAGGCCAGGGAAGCAAAACCTGTTATTCTCTGGATCAACTAATACTCCGCCTGTGACTTCACTCCAATCCAATTTCCAAATCTCAAGTCCAATTGATGCATATTTAATCCCCTCCCCACCTCACTTTGTTTGATCCATGGTGAATGAATCACCTTTACCTATACTATGATATGATATTATATTAAACATGTAATAACTTATTTCTATTGGGGAATAATAAATACAACATTTACTTAAATTTTTATTTGTAACAAATACAATCTTTTACATGATCATTTACTAAACCACATGCTTGCATAAATGCATAGCAAATTGTAGGACCCACAAACTTAAACCCCTTGTTCTTCAGAGCTTTTGACAGTGCTCCTGATTCTTGTGACTGTGTTGGGATTTCTTTGATTTGACTCCAACTGTTGATAATTGGTTTATTATCTACAAACTTCCAGATGAATTCAGAGAAATCTTCACCATTTTCTTTCATTTCAATATAACAGTTGGCATTATGGATAATAGCATTAATTTTCCCTTTATGCCTTATTATTTCAGAAGTTTTCAAGAATTCTTGCACATCATTATCGGTAAGCTTTACTATCTTGTATGGATCAAAGTGAAAAAATATCTTTCGATAGTTCTCTCTCTTCTTTAAAACTGTTATCCACGAGAGCCCAGCTTGTTGCCCTTCTAGACAAATCATTTCGAACAAACGAATATTACTATATAGTGGTTTACCCCACTCTTCATCATGATACTTTATGTACAGAGGATCTTCAGTAAGCCATCCACATCTTGTGCCATTATTTTCTTTCATTTTTTTCCACGTAATCTTAAAGCAATGTAAGAATTTTGAGATTGTTTGTAGAATTTCTAACACTTACACTTTAGATTTAGTCTTGCTTTTGTATTAAAACTTTACAACACTTTGCATGTGTTTCTGAACTTGCCCAGTTTGGTCTTGTTATTGTTAGCACTGGTATCAAAATCATAACGATATAAGATTATAAAACAGATTGTTATCTTTCGATAACTAATACCGTTATCTTTCCGGTATTAGTTAGAAATTTACCCCTGATATTGAAATCACTCAAGCGTGAGTAAGCCAAGGACTCGCAGCTCGACCCCACTCCAAGTCCAATCAATCAACTTTTCACAAAGTCTGGTTTTATCAAAATTTCATTAAATTATGAACTTTTATACCTAATGTCGTTAAGATTGATTTTCTTCTTTCTTTCGTCTTAGATTTTGTTTTGTTTTGCTGCTTTTGGCATTTAACGGTTGTATGGCGTGTAGCATTGAGGAATGACACTATAGTGTAAGACCTCAATGGCGTGTAGTATAAATTGACTTTGACATTGACATTTTAGTGAGTTTTTTTTTAATTCGCTGGTTTTTGTGGTCTAAAGTCTTTAGGACCATACCGCCTTGTCTTACTTAGTTTCTATTTCATAGTTTCTATATTCCTAGTTTAGTAGAGAATAAGGGTCATCAGCAAAAAGCCGGACCCTCTCCTAGTGCTTTAGGTTAATATTCCACCGACTTTACATATGATCACTCGAAATAGCACTTGTTTGGAAGGTAAAACAAAATGGAACTGGATCATTTTTCACTTTCTGCCAAAAAGTCTATTTTTGTGTAAAAGTAAATGCGTATGTTGTTCTTTTCTCTAGCCGACGCGAAGGCGAGGCGTTAAGATCCATTACGATCCAGAAAATCGGTTAGATTTTATACCTCAATCCGTTAATTAAAATTATTATCCACATTTATCTATACGACGTTAATTACCTAGCATTAAAACATCAAATAGCCAGCGAAATTACTGGGCATTATGAGCCTCGACAGCTAATTGTCTCAGGGTGAGCAGCGCAGTGTAGCGCCGCGCAGAATTTTATAAAACAAAGTTCTGGGTGGTGCTCTTATTGTTATGGGCTGGCGTATTGCTTATCTTCAGCCAAACGATCAGTTCGTCTCGCAAATCATTTACTTAAAAAAAAATGCTACTTTAATCATGAAATGTCGTACTTACATATACATATAGGGGAACGTACACGTCTGACATCTATTACCTACGTAGCATTGAGGTCTTACACTATAGAGGGATAATTACGAAGTTTTCCGACCTAAAAAAGGATAGCGCTATACAACAGGCTCTTATAAAGAACGAGGTAGAACTATTATCATATTGTCTCTATCGCGTAACCCATTTTCTTAACATTGGCCATGACATGTTAAGTCAAAATAGTGGCCCGGCAGGGTCGGCTTGTGGTTTTTTAATTTGTGTTGTGGTATTTTTTATTATTTTTAAGTGAATCTTTGTGAATGTGTACTAGAAACAATTTAGAATTAAATGTGAAAAAATATTCGGGTGTTCCATTCATGGTGAAGTGAACATTGTACTGAAAGATGAAGTTTTCAAACGTTTGTGTTTTTCTTGTGTTTATTGATGTTTTTCGGTAACATAATTTATGTGGATGTAACTATACATCGGGTTCGACAATTAGAACCTGCATTTGGCTTGATATATTCAGTTTTCGGTGTTATTTTGTTAAAACAACATTGACCAGTTTCGTGTGTCAGTGTGGCCATCGTATAAACATTTCTGTTCCCATTACGTCGGGTAACAAATTGCATATTTGTGTAAAATGTTAAATGTATTAAAATTGTGCATTCTTAAACCATTTAATTAAGATATAGGTAATAAAAGTAGTTAATGATTATAATTTTTATTTAATTTGAAATTAAAAAGTTAAAGTTTAGTAAGAAGAGAGTAGAATTGTTTTAATAGTAAAGGCATTCGCCTCTTATGTAAGAACATATGTTGTAAATAAGTTCTTATTTTGTGTAATAAATTTATCTTACAGGTCCTTGCTGTCGATTACTATGGCCAATCATCCAATTCCATTGATGGATCACAATCCTACAATAAAAATGTAAGCAACGAATCTCGGATTTCTAATCCTAATTAACGCCACATAGTGAGAACGAGTTCATGAACGTAGACTTCATCATCATGTGAACGTCAAGGCTGTTCAGGACACAAAAGGACAAATCGTTTCGGGTTAGTGTAGTGAATTGACAGTTATGTACAGTTAGTGCTATCCAATACGGTGGTATGGTCAATGTAATAATTGACTTTCATAAGTACGTCTGTGATCTACTCCGACAGTATGACATTTAACTGAGACACTATGCTATTTAGAATACTCCAAGTGGTTTTTTTTAACATTGTGTTTATCTATCTACCTATATCCTAAGTATCAGTTGTGCTGCAGTCTTGTAAATTATATCAAAATATTAGTTCTTCTATTGAAAATTTTACCTGTATGGAAATAATTAATGTATGTATATTGTATAAATGTGTCATATATTTTATTTGATTATTTTATTTACCTAACTGGTTTAATCTTAGATAAAACCTGGTTAACAACAAAATATTAATGATTGCATAAGAATCATACCGTAAGGAAATGTAGTTACCGCAATTTCATTCGAGCTCTGCGTTGTAGCGCCGCCACTATAACTTCAGAAAGTCGTAGGTAGTTGTTCTGTAAATGGTACGAAATCTGTACTAATATTCTGTGGCCACGCTAGAACGTATTCATTACTCGGCCACCTAAAAGAGACCTTCACCTTTTGATCTGTTTACAGGAGTCTATCATAAAAAGTAATTTCTAGATTTTTAGACAGCATATGCATATTCCCTATTTCCCTATTCTTTCACTCTGGGGTACAGAATAGTACAGATGTCCTACCTTTTACAGACCAACCACGAACTTCTGAAGTTATAGTGGCTGCAATGCAACGCAGAACACGTTACATTTTCATTCAAGCGAATGGGAGAATTTTTCATAGGTATGGTAAATACTCCAAAATTACTGTCAAAAAACTATTGCTTTCCAAAAGTGTTACGCTGTCAAGGACTCTATAGTGTCATTCCTCAATGTACGTAGTATACTTTCTAGTCTGTGCTTCTGATGGCTTACCAATACCTCACCCTTTCCATGTTCAAGTTGTTCACATCACAGACTAGATAGGGAGTTCACATGAAGCGCAGTCAGCTTGCTGACGCATATCGTGGCGTCGTTTCTCGACTGTAGAAAGTTAAATATGAGAATGCCACGTCGACTGAACGACCAGTCCGTGCAGGCGTGGCACAGGGGAGCTGCCTCTCGCCGGCGCTGTATGGACTATGTACTGATGACATCCCGATCTTGCAGGAAGAACATCTTCTGCCAGGAGAACGGGGTGTCATGCTCGTATTGTACGTCGTCGACAGTGCGTACTTTGCGTCATCTACCATCTCGACCGTCGCGGCGAACAGGGTGCAGCGAGTTCTAGATCTCTTGCCAGATTGGCTCGGAAAGTGGATGGCCGTCAACGTGGGGAAAACGACCGCGATGCTTGCCGGAGCCCAGCGCACCCTGATACCTCAACTGAAACTATTTGGACAGGACGTCAAGTGGGAAACCACAGTGAAGTACCTGGGCGTCCGCATCGACCGGACGTTGATGTGCCTGCAGGTAGACAACGCCGTCTGCCAGGCGAAGGCCTCCCGCGCACTCCTACGTCCGGTCTTGGCCTCAAAAACGTACGACAGTGGGAGTATATAAGAAGTTTATTCGTACTCGCCTCAAGTGTGTGGCACCGGCATGGTACCCACTATGCTCGGAAACCCAAAGTAGGCGACTCCAAATAGTTCAGAACGTCGCCCTATGCACGGGAGACGTACGCAATGACGTAATCGCCCGCGACGGACGTCGGGATCGAGTCGGTGAAGGAGTTCGTGGTCCGGCTGGTGCGTCGTATTTACGACCGCGCCGACAACGGACCACACCCTCATCTGAACGACATTGTGCCCCACCACACAAGGTCCCCGACGAACCGCAGAAGCGTGCACTGCCCCGCGACATTCGCAGGACGAGGAGGATGCCCGCGACGAGGGCAGATGAAGGCGCCTCGACGGATCGCCCCAGGAGCGGCACGAATACCAACACAGAGCCACCGATGAGGTAATCCGCCCATAGGAGAAGCCCACGATGGCCTGCCAGTTCCCCGGGGGTAGGTGCCCCCGTAAGTTTATGCCTGGGCAATGGGACCCACCCCGAGGCCCACCACTACACCTAATACGAAGAGCAAAATCATCATCATCGCAGGCAGCGCAGCGAACCGCTCGCTGTGGAGTTGTGGACGCATCGCTTTCCGTAAGCACAAACGCACGACTTCAACGACGATTGATTGTAATAATTTCTTATGCCTGTGGCTGTGTAATTTTCCAAAATGATAGTAATAAGTTCGTTATTTGACGTTTTCTAAACTACGTAAGTGCAAAATTCTTGTGCTACAACATGAGCACGACGTGACTGTCACATGCACGCGAATCGCTCGCAAACGACCACAGTCCACTATGTGCTTTGATGCGCGTAGAACGCACGGTTCCTGCGCGTACGCAGGTGTGAAAGCATATTATAGTATTTTTTCTATGGGTGGAAGCGACTCTAAGGATAAAAATAAGAAACTTCACATGGACTTCTTGGAAGAATGTTTTGTCGTCGTAATCGCTACTGTTTTATTTCCCTCAACATAGGCTCGTTCACGAATACTCAAACTCCAATTTATAAACTTATGAATAACTTATTTTATCATAGATCAAATTCAAGTTTCACTTCTTTCCAAAACGTGTAGTTCTTAGTTAATCGTATAAACTTGGTGTGTTTAAATTCAAGTACCCAGTGCAAATCAACCACTTCGGTCCTCCATAAATTTTTGCTAATTTCGATTGATGATTACACCTATGTGGTTTAATGTATCTTCGGGAATCTGGCCCAGTTAATAGGCTTTTCATCAATGCCAAGTTGTCTCCAAGAAGAGTTCCTTCTGATATTTTCTGAAGGAGTGGTAAATACTCCGGCTTTGAGAGCTCATTTGCAATACGGCTCATCTGAAATAAAAAATAAAATTGATTTGTTTGAAGTGGGTTGATTTACATTAAATTAGGGCCCTAATTCGCTATGACCACTTAGCGATTCCTTGCTTCAAAATCACGTCGATTCCTTAATTACTTACATCTGCGAAATTTGTATTCTCTATGACGCGTCATAGAATCGCTAAGTGGTCATAGTGAATTAGGGCCCAGATTGATGAAAATATTACTCACAACTAATTTAAGTTCGACGTCAGAAAGCGGCGTTGTTATGGGTCCGAGCAGCAAAATACTGCTATTTTTCGCTAGACTGTCAGGATCCACCGCTATAAGTTCTTCAGTGACATTACTGTTAATTTCGTCATTAATGACTAAAAATAGGTGTTCTCTAGGCTTTTCTGTTTTTGGAGTGAACTTAACTTTTTCTGACAGAACTGGCTTCTTGTTAGTACTTTGTGACAAAATCTTTTTCAGCAGTAATTTTAGTTTGGATACGTTTTTGTTTGTATTAGGTTTATTTTTTTTACAACACAGTGCTTTCAATTGAGCTACTAAAACATCGAAAAGCATTTCATTTGTTCCATCATCTTCTTCAGATTGCTGTTGCGGACGACTGTACAACATATTGTTCAGTTTTAGCAATGCATTGTATTTAGGATCCGCCTTATTGTTGACGCTATAAGGATCAACTACTTTGTTATCTAATTTAAAGAAAGCTTTTTGAGGACCTCCTTTCCCTGAAACTATTAATTAATGTTTTATTTCAGTCTACATTTATTTCACACGTATATATCTATTTGTTAATTTGTTTTGCCATTCTTATTCATAAATTTATAAATATCATAGTTACATACTCTTACTTCTCCCAACTTACTTGATTTATCACGTGTATTAAGTGCGTCAGCTTCTTTCACATTATTATTAGTAATCTTCACTAGATCATCTAGATCATATTCATTTTTCTTAGGTTGTTGGCTTAGTAATTTAATAAGATCATCGTCCGACAGTTTAGAAAGGACGTAAGTAGCATCGTCGTCTAGAATAAGAAATTATTTAATGAAATTATTAGCAGTAAATTGTTCAATACACACAAAAAAGTTAATGTATATTTTATTATAGGTAAGGAATGGTTTACCTACCAACATTTTTTAGAACAGATTTTTTGGGCAAATCATCTTCATGGGGCAAATAGTCTTTGATATTCAAAAATTGGTATACTTCACTATCTGAAGCATCACCCGCCATATATGAAGGGGTTTCCAATAGAGCGGTGGAACTTGCGATATTTAACTGAAAAGCAAAATGCACCTAATATACTAAAAATATTTTTATATTGGTATCTAGTAGAGAAATATGAAAAATAAATAGGTAGGTACCCAATATAACACCGATATCAATTTAAAATTATAAAGAGAAGACATGGTTTGGTGATGAAACTAACACACTGTTGCAAATCGTACTTAATTGTTTAATCTCACGGATGAATGATCAAATACTAAATAAGTAATTTATCAGATTGCTAGTCATCTCTGTTTATGCATTTTACAATGAACAAGCGATCGTTAAATTGTGTTTGGGTTAAGATAACGATCAAAGTTTTATTGTTTTTTCACCAGATACAGCGCGTACCTATCGCGACTTGTGTCCTTGTGAAAACCCAAAGCAAATAAATAATTGTCTTGGGGTGATGATCACAATGCAGTGCTAACATTGTTAAGGGCAAGCATAGCGCTTACCATCAGGCAAACGACTTGCTCGTGTCATTGCTAAAATGTATAACAGAAATAAGATTCTACATAAAAATATCCCAGTTTCGTACGTACCTCGATCATCGACACAAGAATAATGCGTGAAGTTACGAAAAACGAAGCAAAAACTTGCTCTAGCTAATCAGATCGAGCAATGCAATTGTTTTTGAACAAGAATGTAAAACCTTGAATTATGTCCTACTAATTCTTTCTGCTAAGTTCGTCCGTCGACTTATAAACTGAAATAAGATATTTCTCTACTCCGACAATACTTTAAGCAGCATGTATGACTGGTTTTAGTCTTGTCTTGTCTTATCGAAGTCATATCCACTAAGACGCTACATGACACGACACTAGTTAGAATATATTCTACTCCGATAAATAGGATTTCTAAATTGTAGTGGCTTCAGTTCAGATTTTCTGTTAGTCCGACATAATGCCGTTTGCTTCCCCGCGCCCGCTGCCGGCGGTGTGACGTCGCGACGGTTACTCGGACCGGACGGCGCAGGAAGTTTTTGGGAAGTCCAAAATTGATTGATTTAAAAAAAATAGCTTTACAAGATATCGACATATATTTTTCGCAGTTTTCATTATATTAGGATAAAGATTTTTTGAAGACAAAAAATTACGATTAACTAGGATTACGAATGATGTAAATGTAACATCATCCTCATTATACATATTATAGAACATTAGGCTTACACAGGTTATACTACAACAAATATCTAATATAAGTTCGCTTGTTCAGCGCGGGGCCAGGGGACGGGGCGCTTACCTACCTACCTTTAAAACAAACCATCGAAATACAAGCAAATACCTACTTACCTCTCTGAAACAACTGGTAGCTTAAAAACGACAATTCACCGTTTAATATTCAATTTAAACAATCGTCCACTGAACAGTTATTATAACTATTTTTTGTAAGCGGATGGCAGTCGCGCTCCTACTGATCCCAACTGGTTCGAGATATCGTGTCCGTGAGCGGTGTCTATGTGTGCGTTGCTCGAGCGCACTTTATATGTAGATTGACTTCTGTACCTATCTGTTTTGTGCTAGTGGTCTCTCCGTACTTAAGTATGGTGTACAGACAAGCCACCGCTGGCTTGGCTCGTGTTGTTTAGATGAAGCCAGTCAGCCTGTATCTTTCTTGTAATGTGCACACGTTTGCGTTAAAAAGTAATGAATTTGCGCGGCGCGGGGGTTGAGGGGTTAGCGGGCGGAGGTCACTGGCTTGAAAAAGAGACGGGAGCTCTATTCTCGCCCGCGCTGTCAGCCAGTGCTGGCTTGAAATGAAAAGCTGTTTATACAAGGCCAATACCAACCCCAGCGATGGCTTCGTATGAACAAGGCTTTACACCGCTAAACAAATTAAAATTATTTATCATATTTTTTTTAATTCTCCCTTTTGGCAGGCTAAAGTCTCTAGGACCATACCGCCTTGTCTTTCGTAGTTTTTATTTGATAGTTTTATATTCAACGATTTCTTTCGTATTGTAGTCATTTCTAGTGCTTCCATAAAGTAGTAGAGCTTTCCATGGACTTTTTGGGAGAATATGAAAAGTAATGTTTTGTCTCTATTTTGTTTCATTTGCCTACACTTCACTGCCGTTAATATTCCACCGATATTACACATAATCACTCGAAATAACACTTGTTTGGAGAATAAAACAAAATCGAACTGTATCACTTTTCTTGTCTCTTCTGTCTTTTCAAATTGCCAGCATCGATTCTCCTGAAATGAGATAAAGACAAACAACAAAATTAGCCCTATCAGCATCCTCTCGCAGGTCTATAATTTACTATTGTTATTAATAACCAATCAATATTTTCGTGCAATAATAATGATTTATATTTTTAAATCAATAAATAAAATCTAATAATTCTGACATTTTTAATCTGTTCTTCAACTCAAACGAAACAACAATCACAGCGCATGATGTCATTTGAAGGCAAATGCCGTGAGTCAAGCTTGTGTTTATTTTACGTTTTTGCTTTTCATAAAATGTATTTTCGCTATTTTTCTCGTTCCATTACTACAATATAGTCCCTAAACTTCACAAAACATATTTAAATCTCCTTGCAAGTTTTATTTCGAAGAGTTTGTCGTTTTCTACCTTCATATGACGTCACATGTTTTGAGGTGACCTTTTGCGCAGCAATATTTGAAACATAATGTAGGTACTTTTAGAGCGTTATTTAATTAAAATACTATTTTTATAGCTATATAGTTAATTTAAAACAAAAGATTATGAAAAGTTGTCCGATCTCCTAGGTTTTAGTCGAATTTATGTGTGTACTGAAAATCGATATATAATCGACTATTTTTAATATTTCATATATAAATTATAAAATCTAATATGGCAACATTAAATATTTCTGTAGCCAATCAAATCGAATAAGAGCGGGGGGCGTGGCGTGGGAAGCTGGGTTCGACCGGCTAGTTTCCTTCCTTTTCCTTTCCTTTTTGATCGCCACATTGACATTGCTCGGTCGCTTCACTTTGTTCTATCTTCTAACCCTAATCGGACGTACCGGCATCGTTCACACGATTCAACATAATGGCAGAGCAACGTGAAAGGAGTTTCCTCATGATCAAGCCTGACGGCGTCCAGCGTGGTTTGGTTGGCTCCATCATAGAACGTTTCGAAAAGAAGGGCTTCAAGCTGGTAGCCCTCAAATTCGTGTGGCCATCTGAACAGCTGCTGCAGCAACACTACAGTGACTTATCATCCAAGCCTTTCTTCCCCGGTCTAGTGAAGTACATGAGCTCTGGCCCCGTCGTTCCCATGGTATGGGAGGGCCTGAACGTTGTGAAGACCGGCCGTCAAATGCTCGGCGCTACTAACCCTGCTGATTCTCTCCCTGGCACCATCCGCGGCGACATGTGCATCCAAGTCGGCCGCAACATCATTCACGGATCGGACAGTGTTGAATCTGCCAACAAGGAAATCGCTTTGTGGTTTACCGAGAAGGAAGTCGTTGGCTGGACCCCTGCTGCCGAAAACTGGGTCTACGAATAAACATCCCATAGCTTCTAAGATAAAATTCCACTAACTCTGCACATGTGTTAGGGTTAAGCATTTGTAAGTTATTTATGTAAAACAATACAATACCTGTACATTAAATTGTCTTTTGTTTTTTTTTCTTCGCCTCAGTCATTGACTTTTTTATTTCTAATGCTGTTTTATTGATATGTAGGTAAGTAGATACAATTTAGTTCAGACAGAATTAATTATAACCTTATAGACATGTACCTAATGTAAATGCGAAATTCTGCAATATATCATACTGTAACAATTTAGAGGTTATACATGTACTTATCTATAAGAGCTTTGCTAATACTGAGTGCACTGTATAGGTAGGTAGGTAACTAAATTTGAGTGGACGTATCAATTACAATGATTTTGGTTTCACAAGCTAGCAACTAGACAAGAAAAACTCCTTGGTTAAGTGTGAACTGAAAGTTCAAGGTCACTATGACATGTCAAGGGACTATGGCCTACAGCATCAATGTGGTAGGCACTGTACATACTCAATATAATATATATTTAAATAAAATAGTGGAGTAATCTACATCTTCATTGTGTAGATATTCATCATTTTCTTAGCTAAATTACATTTCTGTTATTTTCTCGGGATGAATAAAAATAGTTACACTGTAAAGACAGACATCCGATTTGTACTTTTATAATTGATGTGTTTACACATATGATTTAGAAGGTATGTAACAGAAACAAATGAAACAAAACATACCATTCTAAAATTTCACTATATTTAATTTTTCATAGTTAAAAAATCATTTTAACTAACATATAAAACACTGAATAGGGGTGCTATTGGAAGAGTTGCGCTTATTATTAACAATTATAAATAATTATATCTAAATAACATACATAGATTACAATCATCAGACTGAGTTATAATAATTGAGTTGAGTTTATTTCACCTAGAAATGTTTTGGTATGTATTTGTTAGAGAAGGACAACACTTACCACATTTCAAAGGCAAATTGTTGGTTTATGTTAGATATTTTAATTTTAATTACAGTGTCACATGTAAGACTATCTTACAGCTGGTAGACATGTTGCGGAGTTAGTAAACTGTAGATATATAGAGTTCCAGAATGCGAGTATAAACAGGAAACAAGAAAAAGGTCTTCTAATAATAGAAGAAAAATCAACACTTATGTGTCATCATAGTCATCATCAGCCCATCACATTCCCACTGCTGGGACAAGGGCCTTCTCTCATAGAGAGAGTATGTGTCATGACCATCGAGTAATAGCCACTTCAGTGACAATTTTAAAAAATACTATACTTTTACAGAATCTGACCAGATTTCAATTATTTGTGATTTTCATTACAGTAACAAATAGAAATAAATGTATATATAATCAAGATCAATAATAACAGTCCAACATGAACATAAAAAAATTACTTTTTGGGAAAACAACTTTTTACTACTTTTTGTTTCGGTTAATGACTCTTAATTTCTATCACCCAAATTTAACTGCTTAGACTAGAAAAAATGTACCATGCTAATGTAGCAAGAAAAATATGCTCAAATTGTTTGCTTCACCCCTAACACATGATCCTATTCCCTGTTTCCGGTTTATCATCACAATCTGGGACATCTGTAAGTACTTACAACTTTTAATATTTGTGACTTGTACCCAGTCAATCACAATATGAAATTGCTCATTGCCGCAGCTTATAATGTAATTATCTATATTTACAGATTATTGCCCAATGCAAACAAGGATACAATTTCATGAATTAACAAGACCAGTTCTACTATATATACAAATAAAATAGAAACCTAACATTATAAAACAAATATTGTAACCAAACTCAATACATGATTGCTTCAATTGGCAGTGACAGCTGATTTTGATGAGTGAAAAGCACTATTTTTATTTATTCACAAAAATGTTAACTATGGAGTTTGTGTGACCAATCATAAGTTGGCAGCAAAAGAAAGAATTGATAAATAAAACACATTATTTATATACGCACTTGCAAGTGCATAGTAAATGTTGTTGATATCACAATTTCTTTTATTTAAACTAAGAGTCCAATTGTCTCACCCGAGTTTTTTCAATGAATTCACTTCCCTCACACGCAATAAGAAACCGAAATCGGTCCTATATTATCGTCATATGTGCGCTTACAGGCTCAACAAAATAGACAACCACTTGTCTATTATAAAACGTAATCACTACTGCTAAACATTAGCAGAACTTAATATCCAGTTGCCGTGAAGCAACACCGTTCCAGCCACCACTTATTTACAAAAGACTTTGCTCGTGCTAGGAGCATTTGTCGTGTTCCAAGGGCCAACATTGAGAGACTGTTCCAGCTCTAACATTGTCTAATTTACGTGTCTTTATGGCTGTTGGCAGGCCGGGGGCAAGTGTTATGTAGACCTTGAGGGCTTGCCTCGCAGGAATTCCTTTCTTCAAAGGCCTGGTTCCCCGTGATGCTCGACTTCCACAGCGGCCTGCGCGGTGTCATTGCTCTGTGCTGTCTGCTGATCTTGATTCTGTTGTGCTCTCGATGGCAGAGGGGTAGTTTGTCCTGTTAACAAGAGAATTGCAGTAAACTAAAATGTAAAAAAACCCCGACACAAAAAACTTATAAAAAGTTAAAAACGGCTGAACCGATTCTAAGCGAATCTAGCGAGAAAACCTGCTTTCAATAAAAAAAAATTGCACCCAAATCGTTTTACCCGTGCGTGAGCCACAGACAGACGCATATCCTACGGAGTTGAAATTTTGCATACTTCTCAACGTCCGATGACATTGCAATATTATGGTGACAGCCAGCTGATCTGATGATGGAAACGGAAGGTGGGCAATGGAACTCCTTGACGGATAATCATAAACTACTATTATTTGGGCTCTTTTTAATCTGCTCGCAGTTCCGAATACGACTTTGTTGAAAACTTGTCTTGAAAATTATATTTATCAACAAAAATCGAGTAATGAATCATACTCAGGAATTACTTACCATACTTATCGTGAATTCCTCTATGCCTCTTGAGCGCGAATCGGTCCGCGAAGGCTGCAGTACAAATGTCACATTTGAAAGGCTTCTCCCCAGAATGTACTTTCGCGTGGTTCTTAAGATGCGCCGCTTGGCTGAACGCCGATCCGCACGTCTCGCATCTGTTTGGACAAAATAAATATAATATATATTTTATGAGGCGGAACAGGCAGGTGCCGAGGTCTCATATCATAGACCGATTTTCACCCATTAATAATTCACCTCAACAGCCCAGTCATAAGTCTTTTCCCTATCTCCAATAATAGTCCTCACACTTACCGGGGGCTGTGTTTGATTGCATCTTCTTAATGATGCACCTAGAGACAGTCCCCGATAAGTGTTGCCCATTACATATCTAAATTAAATGCTCTAAGAGGCCTCTACGTGTTAGACCCATGTCCCCGCGCAAGCCTTCCAAAGGACCGGGTGTATAACCCGTGAGAAAGAGCGACAATAATAACAATAAGAAAAAAAATACAAATGAGAACAAAGCTTCCTCACTATATTGGAAAAGGTACCTACAAAGGTCCCAAAATTTTAGCCACACCCTGTATAAGCCCAACGATCACATATTTCGATCCTGGCCCCAAACTAGGGTTTCTTGCACTCATTTGGGGAACCAGGAACTCCGACGGCCATGGTCCCACAACCACTCAGCCACAAAACAAATACTTGAGCGTTTTTTGTGCACAAACATTTGTTAGCGGTAATCGAACTTGCAACCAACTAAGTGTATGAGATCTGACTCGCTCAACCACAGAGCCTCTACAGAATATGCTCTGTTTCTAGTTTGTACCCATTGGAATAAGGCACCCTAAAACCACTAAAGCTTAAGATAACAACTCTCTAACAAATAAATAGTATAGATATATTATAAGTATGTACTGCTGGATGGATTTTTATGCGGTTTTCAACATTATTTAGAATAATATCTTGAGAAAGATTTGTAAATAGCTTCCGTGCAAAGCCAGGTCGAATCTTTACTTATATATTTTAGCTAATCTGGAGATTATCAAAGACGCTTCATTATCATGATCCTAAATAAAAAATGGGCACTATGTAGGTAACAATACAAACAATTTCATCATCATCATCAGCTCAACATGTTCCCACCGCTGGGACTCGGGCCTTCCGTCGTAGAGAGAGTATGGGCCATAATTCACCACGCTGGCCCAGTGCGGGTTGGTGGATGTCACATGTCCTTGAACTTTGCGCTAAATTCTTGGGCATACTGGTTTCCTCACGATGTTTTCCTTCACCGTTTTTAGAGCGAGTGTTAAATCCGCACATAACTTAAGAAAGTCAGTGGTGCGAGGCCAGCGGGATTCGAACTCAGGTGCGTTGGATCGACATTCGCACGTGTTCCCACTGAGCCACACTCGCTCTCGCACAAACAATTTGCTTAGCTTTAATTATTTTACGTAACGTAGGCAACATACGTACACGAGTTTTGAGAACTTATCATGTTCCCATATGAAATCGACACCGGATGCGGTCTAGGTTTTAGGTAATTTCCCAAGGTCTATGTACCACTAGACTAACTACCTCATATACGACCGCAGCATCCGCGCCAAAATTATGTATAGATACCTAAATTTTCCTGAATAGTCAATCCCAGATAAATAATTTAAACAAAGTTTTATAATATACAAAAATAGGAAAGTTAGTAATATAAAACAAAGTTTTATATTACTAGCTTTTCCCGCGACTTCGTCCGCTTTAACGACAGAGAATCAATATTCGTATTATTTCCAATACCATCTTAAGAATTCCCATTGGATGAGAGCGCGCACTAGATAGATAATAGATAAAACGTTTATTTGGCAACACAACACACACGTACATTAAATAGCAAATTTTAAGACACTTAATCTACAAGTACGTGTGTGTCGCAGTTATGACAAATGGCTCAGCGAATAACATTGCTCAAGGAGCAAACACTGATTTTCAGCTATTGTCCTGTCTGAGGTGACGAGGCGATCGAGCGTATTACAACGATATACCTACAATGTATGTGTCGATAATAATAAATTAATTTAAGTTACGGAGGTGCGTGAGAATGAGTAGATGTGTGTAGAGGAGTGAATGTTAATAGTCAATACAATACAATACAATAATATATTAGTATAGACATAATAATACATCAATCAATCAAAAGTTCTTTATTCAATTTTGTCGTCACAGACGCAAACTTATGAACGTCAATTATTACAATGACTCTACCACCGTATCGGAAAAAGAACCACTACTCAGAAGATACGGCAAGAAACTGAGGAGCATATTTTTTTAGAACTTTTGTTACAATATTTTATGTTTGTTTTTGACAATATTATTTTTCTTATGTGCCAGTTGGCTACTTGGCAGAAGCGGAATGTTCCATGCATCTTTGTCTTCTATGTAATTACTAACTTTATAGTATGCTTTTTTTATTAGAATATTTTTCACTCTAAATTTGAATCTACTTTCTGTGAGCTCCGATATACATTTTGGAATTTTATTGTGAAAACGTACACAATTGCCCATGAAGGACTTATTCGTTTTACTCAGTCTAAACCTAGGTACTGCAATTCTATCCTTATTTCTAGTGTTTATGTTGTGGTGGTCACTATTCACCTTGAATTTGTGCAGATTTTTACGAACATACATTATATTTTCATGAATATACAGAGAAGGTAAAGTTAATACATTAATTTGTTTAAAGACTTCTCTTAATGATTCGCGAGGACCTAACTCATAAATAGCACAATAGCACATACAAACAAAATAATACATATATATATAAAATACGATAAATATTATATATAATTATATTATATCGAACAGATATGATATGATTAACAGATACATATATTACGATATATAATTTAGCAGTTTGTTTATAGTCTTGTAAGTGTGTCGGAAAAAGCAGATGTATTTGGATGAGTGGGTGTGCATGTGGTGTGGTCTAATCTGATAACACCTGTCTCTTATGTGTCTGGGGTACCGGAATAGGCCCACGTGCATGTGGAGAGTAGGGGTAGATAGATGCATGTGTGAGTCACTACGAAGAGGTCAAGCTGTATTTTCGTAGTCACCTAACCGATTTAAATGTAACAAACCCTATAATCTAAGTTGGGATTTATGGTACCAAAACCAAACCCTGAAACCGAATTACACCGCACCAAACGAACCAACAGACAGCCAAAAAAATCTAATAACCGTGGATTCATGTTTAGTACCCTCTAAATAGTCTGTTCCATATTTCCTGGTGATGCCTCGTGCAGACGGCGAAACAAGTGTCTTTCAAGGAGGGTTGTTGTTAAGGCTTTCTTTGTTTTATGTTATTTATTGTTTACTAAATTAATACATTATTTAACTTTTTCTATAATATAAATACAATATTAAACTCATTACCATATTTAATATTAATATTAAATATATTATATATTAAAAAAAGTGAAGGGATTATTTATATATATATTTTAATTTAAATTCATTTTACATTTGCAATCACCCCCATACATATTATATTAGATTGGTAGAAAGATTTAAAAAAAAGTTTTGCGTTGGGTTCAGTAGCTACAATGAGGTCCCATATAAATTTCATCGATATTTTACCTTGAACTTCGAAGATACATCAGAATTGAAGTCGTTATTTTTTGTTATAAAGTTAATTATTCAAAAATATCTTTAATGTACAAAATTGGTTAAACTTTTATAATATGTAGTGCAATATAATAATATGTAGGGTATTATTATTTTAAATGTATAAGTATAGATATGTTTATGGATAAGTAAAGTCAATTTTTCAATGTTCCTACAGCAAAACGGGTATCAGCTGAAAATCAGCGCCGAGTTGTGTAAAATTCTCGGCATTTTATGCTGAGCTGAGCCCATTCCGCAAATATATTTATTATTTAAGTTTTATTTTATTATTATTTGTTTGTCGTTTTTGTGTGCCGAATAAATGGTTTTTCTTTTTTTTTTTCTCCGTCATTCTCGCCGATTTGAAAAATTCTTTTTGCGTCGGGTTCAGTATAGCTACGAAGTGGTCACATATAAATTTTATCGACATTTGACCTTGGACTTCAAGATACATTGACGTAGGTTTTTGTTTTTTTTTTCTAAATCTAATTATCTTTACATACATCATGCGAACCGAACCAACAAACTCGATAAAGGCATGGCCAAGTTGAATCCAATTGAATACAATGCACTGCACTTACTTGTAAGGTTTCTCCCCCGTGTGAATACGTCGGTGGTTCCATAACGTCGCATGTCTCGCAAATCCTTTGTCACATACCTGGTAACAGCAAAATATCAAAATGTATCACTCGTGGTAGGCCTCTCATATGCGGGAGGCCGTCTGGGTATCACAGCTTTGCCAGTTATTCTGCCGCCAAGCAAGTGCGCAAACATTACTGTGTTCCGGTTGGGCATTGTAGCCAGCGTAATTACAGGGTAGGACTTAATATCAGATGTCTCGGGGTGATGAGCGCAATGCAGCCCTCATCTTCAGCCCATCACGTTCCCACTGCTGGGACACGGTCCGTCTCTCATATGGGCCGTAATCTGCCACGCTGGCCCAGTGCGGATTGGTTGGAGCGAAACAAAGCGCCACCCATAACTTTTAATACCATAAAAATACTGCATAGCGCTGCATTGCGCTCTTCACCCCGACACATCAGATCAGGTCCGGTCTCATATGCTCAGTAATTTCGCTGGCTACAATGCCCTTCAAACCGGAACACAGTAATACTGTGCATTAGCTCTAGGTGAGCTACGATACGAGCGTTAGTGTGAATAATACTGTTCCTGAAATTTATCGATTCATTTGTATGGATCTGTTTTTTTTAAACTGAATGACTAGACGACCAGGTCGTTTGCCTGATGGTAAGCAACACGCCTGCTCATAACAGTTGCAGTACCACCCAGAACTTAGTTTTGCAAAATCCTGCGCGGCACTGCACTGCGCTCGTCTTCCTGAGAAAATTAGCTCTCAAGTCTCATAATGCCCAGTAATTCCGTTGGCTACAATGCCCTTCAAACCGGAACACAGTATAGCTTGCGCACTACTGCTTGGCGGCTGAATAACTGGCAAGCGATTTCTGACTAAAATGCCAACTCACCTCACAAACATATGGTTTTTCTCCAGAATGAGTCCTTTCATGGTTCTTTAAATGCGGTGATTGCGAGAACTGCATTCCACATGTATTACACCTGATGAATAAGAATTACAATGTTATTTTGTAGTTTATAATTAGCATGCCGCATTTACAAATATTTTACAGGGTGAAAAATACTCCGAAAAATTTTAGAACACGTTAAAAAATCAAAATCAAAATATCTTTAATCATCTTGGCATCACAGACGCACTTATGAGCTCTATGTGCTCCATCTTAGGCTACATCATCGCTTCACATCAGGCGAGATAATGGCCAAACATAGATCTAATAAGCGTAAAAAAAATGAACTTCAAATTATCATAATGACTCTACCGCCGTATCGGAAAAAGAACCACTACTAAACGCTATGGATGGTAGGAGGATCCGCAAAAATAAAAAAAATTAAGAACTAGTGTCCGATCCTAACATTGGCGAAACTAAGTACCACAAACTGCGCTGGTTCGGTCATCTTTTTTTTTACGCTTAATAGATCCATGTTTGGCCACTATCTCGCCTGATGTGAAGCGATAATGTGGCCTAAGATGAAGCACATAGATCTAGAGAGAGACGGCAGTTGTGCGGCTGCTCAGACCCGTCTCCCCGACGGTTCACCGAACATCATCCCGAAACACGACTAGGTCGCTTGACGGCATGGCTTTGTTCGGTGGGTGGTATTACAACCACGGCCAGAGACTACCACTCCAAAGCGCGTAAGCGTTTTTAAGCGGTTTTATCACGATGTTTTCCTTCACCGTTTTAGAGCGAGTGTGCAAAATCTGCACTTAACTATAAGTCATTGGTGCAGGGCCGAGTCGGGATTCGAACCCAGGTGCGTCGGATCGAAAGGCACACGAGTTCCCGCTGAGCCACATTCGCTCAAGTTCCCGCTGAGCCACACTCGCTCAAAATGGGATCATCTCGAGAGAATGGGAGAGGATCGTTTTGTGAAACGCGCCTACTTGGAACAACCAATTGGTCCCAAGTACAGATGGAAGGACGAGGTGGCAAAAGACCTACGGGAGCTACAAGTTGATGCCTGGCAGGATCGAAAGTGGCATTTATCGGAGGCCAAGACACACTTTATTTATTTATTTATTTATAGTTTAGCACAAAACAGTTTGTACATGGAGGACTTAATGCTAGATAGCATTTTCTACCAGTCATCCAGGATGTGCAAGAAAAAATGGTAGCGGTGCAGTAAAGTGTGTTATAGGAAATATTAAACCACATAAACTTAATATATACATAATAGGTATAGGCATATTATGCAAGCCTAATTATAAAATATATACTTAAATATATACATAATAAATATATACTTAAGTCATTACATAAATAAAAAGACATATACCAGCAATAATAAATGACTATGACAATGGGTTAGGATAGGTTTATAGATCTAGTAGCAGGGAGGAGAAGAGGAACTGAAAGAACGAAACATTTTAGGGGTTGCAATCTACTATCACTTTGGGTCGCTGTGCCAGCATAGATATAGATTTACATAAATGCGGTCATATAGAACAATTTGTTTTAATACATTTGCATGTAATTTTCCTCTCAATTAAGCTCAAGCCTTTGATACAGGTAATAGGGGATCGGACAGTAATCGAGAAAAAATCTAAAATGTAGTTAGAACGAATGTTCGTCGAACCAGAAAGATCATTCAATCAATATTTTTGTGAAATAATAATTATTTATATTTTTAAATCAATAAATAAAATCTAATAATTCTGATATTTTTAATCTGTTTTTCATCTCAAACGAAACACAATCACAGCGCATGACGTCATTTGTAGGCAAATGCCGTAAGTCAAACTTGCGTTTATTTTACGTTTTTGCTTTTCATAAAATGTATTTTTGCTAATTTTTTCGTTCCATTACTACAACATCATCCCCAAACTTCACAAAACGTATTTAAATCTCTTTGCAAGTTTTATTTCGAAGTGTTTGTCGTTTTCTACCTACATATGACGTCACAAATTTGGAGGTGACCTTTTGCGCGGCAATATTTGAAACATAATATTTCAACATAATTTTAGGTACTTTTAGAGCGTTATTTAATTAAAATAGTATTTTTCATGGCTATATATATTAGTTGTACTTAATATAAAACACTTTCTAAAAAGGTGTCCGATCCCCTATTATGATATGAACTATGAATTCAGATAAACTTCTTACCTATAAGGTTTCTCTCCCGTATGAATCCTAGAATGATTTTTCAAATAAACAGCTTTAGCAAATGCAATGCCGCAAATGCCACATTTGAAGTTTTTCTCTCCGGAATGCAGTTTTTTGTGTGACCACAGTGAAGAGTATCTAGAGAAGGAACCGCCGCATATATTACAGTGAAATGGCTTGTCTAAGTTTGCTTGGTGGATTTTGTGTTTGATTCCTCCAACAAATATGATGCCGGAGCCATTGCAGTTCTGACATTTAGTTACGGATGCTAAGTTTCTTTTCTTCACAGGATGGTGGCCAGGCACTGAAATAGAGATGTTACATTAAGAACACAGGATATCGTTGAGTCTATGGTGAAATCGGTTTATCAAATGACGTTATGAAATTGTGACAGAATATTCGATTTTTGCCAAGCTCACCTTTTTTTTTACGCCCAACGATCACATACGTAGATCCTGGCCCCTAACTAGGATTCCCTGTATCTAGGGAACCAAGAACTAAGAGGACCATGGCCCCACAACACCCTTTTTTTCTGTTCACAAACATTTGTGCACAACAACAAATGTTTGTGCACAGAAAAAAAAGCGCAAGCATTTGTTTTGTGTCTGGGTGTTGTGTTGTGGGTCCTCATAGTTCCTGGTTTCCTAGATACAGGGAATCCTAGTTACGGGCCAGGATCTATGTATGTGATCGTAGGTCGTTATTTATTTATTTTGTTTTATTTATTTATTTGTCCCGTCGCGGGAATCGAACCCGCAACCTGTGGTGTCTGAGATTTGAGCCAACCTGCCCAACCACTACACCACAGAGGCTATCAAAATGGCTAGGGCTGTTAGTAGTCAATCAATCAATCATTTATTTGCTAGTATACATCAATTATTACATGGTCTTATTAAGTATATTTATTGTCAATTGGATTCAGCCTGCAAGCAGGCGTGCAAATGTAAAAAAAAAATATATGTCAATTTATATTATTAATTGAAATTACAATGACTTAGTAGGTTAGCACTCAGTAGGTTAAGAATTAAAAATAATACAACGTTAGTATGAAAGTATTCATGAGTTTGATGCATTACATATCTATATAAATATAAATGAATCACCGAAATGTTTGTACGCGCATATCTTCCAAACGACTGCACCAAATTGGATAAAACTTTCTTTTATGTGTTTCTTAAAGTCAGGAGGTTTGTATGGAAAAAAACATTTAAAAAATAATAGCAAATATTTAAAAACGGTGCGCGAAGTTCGCCGGGTCGTTTAGTATGTAATAAAACGGCTAGGACTCACGTAGTTTGTCGAATTAGTCAGCCTAGGTTTCATGCATGACCGATGCTCTTCATCAGGGGTGAGTTCGCTCGAAACCTAGGTCGACTAATTCGACAAACTTTTGTCAAGAATAAATGTAATTTCTTTCTTTTTTCTTTGGTTAAGTTGTTAGAACACTGACATGGTTTCGGCTGCTGTTGCGGCTGCTGCGGCTGCTGCGGCGGCTGCGTGGCGAGCGGGTCGCCGGCGGCTTGCGCGGCGTGCGCAGAGTTCACCGCACCCACTTCAAACTTCACGTTCTCATCTGCAGCCACGAAAATCTGGCTCGCGTTCACTGCACATACGAAACGATAAACCTTTTAAGAGCCACGCTAAACTCTCGGCATTTTATGCTGAGATGAACTGATTCGGCACGCCATGCATTAATTTTTAACTTAACAAAAGGATGAGGTTCTCTGTTCGATTATATTTTTTTTTTATGTTTGTTACCTCAGAACTCCGTCATTTATGAACCGATTTGAAAAATTCTTTTTGCATCGGGTTCAGTATAGCTACGAAGTGGTCCCATATAAATTTCATCGATATGTGACCTTGGACTTCGAAGATACATTGAAGTCGGTTTTTGTCTTTTCTAAAAATTAATTATGTAGGTATTAATTCACGAATGGCACCTCTTTTGCCAATTGTAACGCATTTATAAAATTTCATCGATATGTGACCTTGGACTTCGAAGATACATTGAAGTCGGTTTTTGTTTTTTTCTAAAAATTAATTATATTGTTGTTTTTTAAATCATAAGAAAACGGTTCTTTTTCGCTAAGTAATCAAGGAATCGACGTGATTTCTAAGCAAGGAATCGCTAACTTGTCATAGTGAATTAGGGCCCTGGTTCGTACAAAATACCTATTAATAACGACATCTAATTTCATTTGTCCGCTAGACGTTAATGTAAAAATTAAATTAAATTTACTTTTTGTGTTGAAGGAATGTTTTTTATCTCTCTAAATTAATATAAAATTAGTTTTTGTGTCAAATAAATGGTTTTTCTTTCTTTCATACCATGCCTCTAAATTAATATAAAATGTATTTTTGTGTCGAATAAATAGTTTTTCTTTCTTTCATACCATGCCTCCAATTTTTTTTTTTATGTAACTGAGTGTCGAGACGAGCTGGTCGTTTGCCTGATGGTAAGCAATACGCCAGCCCATAACAATAACAGCACCACCCAGAACTTTGTTTTGCAAATTAATATAAAATTACTTTTGTGTGTCGGATAAATTATTATTATTATTACTTCTTTATTTCAGGTAACTTAAGAAAACAAAAGTTACATTAGTGACTAAAGTAATTCTAAGACCCATATTATATATACCTTACAGACTAACATACATATGATAATATTAAAAAAAAATGGTTTTTCTTTCTTTCATACCATAGCCTCCACACCAAGTTACAAAATGTACATACGATTTGGTCATGGTTGTGCAGTTGCACTATACTTACTAATACTTTTGAGAGAGATCAGTCTGTTTGGGAGAAAAAGTATGTAACTTTGAATCATACGTACTTTGATTATTCCTCTGCTGCTCAACTGAGTCTTGTGCTATGCAGTTCTCGCATCGTATTAGCTTGGGCCCTTTTCTTTTGGGGTTGCTATTGATGGACCCACCACAGGTGATGCACTTCTGAACTTTGTCGATGATTACTGGTTTGGCTGAAACAGGTAAGTATTTATAAATTAGAATCATTCATATTAAATATAAACTAACAACTAGTATGACATGCAATGGAATCAGGCGTGACGTTGCGGAAATTCATCTCAAAACTGAAACGCAATGAAAACATGTAGTGTAAGCCCGCTGAATATATTATAACTAATATGACAATAGGATTTTTAGGGTATAGGTGCCACCTTCAATTTTAAATTGATTCTGTTCTATAAAATCTAGTACAAAACCCAATGGAATTACTATTCTTTAAACAGATATATACACATCAATTTTTTTAATTGTATCTTTAAAAAGCTTAATTTTTGTAAATGTATATTATAGGTATTGTAATATGTGTTGGATGAGGCCTTTGGTCGTAAGTGCCAAAGGGCACATGAAACAAACAAAATACATGAGTCAAATCAAAATCTGATCCAAGCTAATATAAAATAATTTTAAATAAAAATATAGTAGTTATACCAATTCAAAAGCTAGTTTGTACACTAGGTGGAAAATTTTATTTTTTAAACTTAGGTGTTGTTAGGGTAAATAATGACTTACTGTCTTGTAACTGCACATGGTGTTGTTGTTGTTGCTGCTCATTTGGGTCTGATGACAGTATCTGAATGTGCGGAGGCATTGATACTTCATTGCCAGCATTGACTCCCGTGGCCACCACTGTTATATTGTTTTCTGAAATTAAATTAGAATTCATTAGGTATTATCTATACTTATCACTGGTTATAGATAGATGGTGAAGTTGTTTGTATGTTTATTTGTAGGATGTAATCTCTGACACTATTCATCTGGTTTTAAAAATTCTTTCACTGATTTATCCCTGAATGACCAGCTAATATTTTATTGTGTTAACACAAAGTTACAGGTTACTAATTAATAATAACAAGTAGGTAATAAACAAATAAACCCTTCAAATATCTAATTTTAATTTAGCATTAATATAGAAATATAATAAATAGAGCGAGTGTGGCACACTAGCCACACTCGCTTGTGCGACTTTCGATCCGACGCACCCAAGTTCGAATCCCGCTGGCCCCGCACCACTGACTTTCTTAAGTTATGTGCGGATTTAAATATAATAATTTAAAACGGTGAAGGAAAACATCGTGAGGAAACCGGCATGTCCAAGAATTTTTCACAAAAAGTCAAGGACATGTGACATCCACCAACCCGCACTGGGCCAGCGTGGTGGATTATGGCCCATTCTCTCTCTATGAGAGAAGGCCCGTGTCCCAGCAGTGGGAGCGTGATGGGCTGATGATGATGATAGAAATATTGGTCATTAAATAAGTGTAAAAGATTGGAGTTTACTTCTTCATGTCTACAGAATAGATTTAGATTTAAACAATAAATTTGGTGCTGATGTAGCTTGTATTCTAATTCCCATAGAGCACATAAGGTAATTAATTAATTATTCATATTGGGAAAAGGATCAGTTTAAACTTATTTATAATTACTTAAATTTATAAAGAAAAAATGGTAGGTGGCAGGCCAAATTGCAGCAAATTAGTTAGTAAAAAATTTGAAATACAGTTACCACTCTTGCTTGCATGCCATTGAAATCTGCACCATTAGCATATAAGGAATTTACACTCAAGACGCTGAGGGGTTAGGGGTTAAACAACAAATAAATTAAGATTAAAATAGAACCTTACCTGCATCTTGAGCATGTATCCTTTTATGAGCATTGAGCAGTGTGAGGTGCCCAAACATAAGTCCACACACATCGCATTTAAAACTTATGTTTGATATTGCATTTTGTATCCCATTGGGTGCAATCTGCATTTGATTCACCAGCGCATAGTTATAGGAGAACGGCTGGGCTATATAGCAAGTCTTATCATCAGTTGTAGTTAGCTGTGTTATGTTTACCCCGCCCGTCCCACTTGAAGCAGTTGTTCCTATTTTGCCGATCATGTTTACATTTGTTGTGTAGCAAAATGTAGGGAATTCCTGGAAAATATATCATCACTAGGTCATACACTATCACAGTAAGAAGACTAACACTTTAGTTTCTATAGATTAATAAAGTTAGACAATGAGAGATTTATTTGTGAACAATTTTGTGACTTACTTGTTGTTGAGTCTGTTGTGATTGTTGAGCATTTTTCTGCTGAACATTATCTATGTTCTTCCCTTGGGACTTCTGAGTGGGATGCTCTTGGTATTGCAATGTCGGCACAGAGCCGGTCTGCACGGCATTAGTCGTGAACATCTTGAATAGCAATCACTACTTCAATGCATTCCTTGGGCACCAAATATATCTGTAATAAAAGATCACTCGTACAACACTTCGTTAATGTAACGGCAAGCATATTCAAGAGAAATTCGAGCTGATTTCAAAAGCGCGGCTAATTGTAGTTACACGAAAGAGATACTCCAAAACACAACGTGCGAAGGTAACAGGGAATATTTTCTTATCAGTCTACTCTGCTCGTAAAAAGATCATTCGTTGATGTAAGCAGTGTCTCCTGAATAGCCGATATATGCAAGAAAAGGATGACGGAACATTCATACGCGCTCCGACGAACGGACGCCATTGTACTCTTTCAACAAGACAGAACAAGACGCCAAGCATATTTACGGGAAAGCTGGGACACATGAATACTCTTCAGAATCTAAGCTTACCTGAGTTTAATTTGGCTGTTGTAGTTTTGAATTTTTTAGACAAGATGTTATATTTTTATGGGATTCAGAAATATTTTATTTCTATCTCACTTTCGTCTCCAATTCTCCATCTCATGAAAGAAACGAAATGGCGATACAAAGAAAATGGCGGATTGACAGTTTTTGACAGATAAATTGATTATTGCCAGATGTAAGAAATGTAATTTTTCTTTATTCTATAATGTTTCCTTTTATAAGTGAGGCTAATACAAATTTGCGACTTTTTGGCGGGTAGTGAAAAGTGATACAGTTCGATTTTGTTTTATTTTCCAAACAAGTGTTATTTCGAGTGACCATGTGTAATATCGGTAGAATATTAACCATTATGTGTTCGTGAACGTGCTCGGGTGTAGGCAAATGAAACAAAATAGAGAAAAACATTGCTTTTTATGTTCTCCCAAAAAGTCCATGGAAGGCTTAAATAAAGTTCCACCACTTTATTGAAGCACTAGAAGAGGGTCCGGCTTGTTGCTGATGACCCTCATACGACGATGTACGAAAGAAATCATTGTAGTTTTTTCAATCTATTCAATAAAAACTACGTAAGACAAGGCGGTATGGTCCTAGAGACATAAGCTTGCACTAATGGGCGAACTTAAAAAAAATACAATTATCCTAAGAAAGAAGGTGGCGAAAGGAAGATGATGATAAGATGATAACTTAAACCAATGACTTGTGTAATCATCATTACATATTCATACATACATCATTTCCACAAGCTTGAATCCAGGCAGCCCGACTACCTGGTTCTTTTGAAAATCTGCCAAATAAAAGTGTAATACAACAACTGTATTTTTATCGACATATTTTAAAACATATTGTTTTTATCGATATCTAAATTGGTTACTCATCATAGTAGATTTTTCCCGCGACTTCGCCTGCGTAGACGACAGACAATATAGTCGTCTTTTTTCAAAAACCATTTTCGCAAGACCTCCCATATGAGAGCATCATCATCAGCCTATTAGGTTCCCACTGCTGGGACTCAGGCCTTCCCTCATAGAGAGAGTATGGGCCATAATCCACCACGCTGGCCCAGTGCGGGTTGGTGGATGTCACATGTCTTTGAATTTTTGTGATAAATTCTTGGACATGCCGGTTTCCTCACGATGTTTTTCTTCACCGATTTTAGAGCGAGTGCTAAATCCGCACATAACTAGAAAGTCAGTGGTGCGGGGCCAGTGGGATTCGAACTCGGGTGCGTCGGATCAAAAGTCGCACATGCTACCACTGAGCCACACTTACTCTTCCCATATGAGAGCGCCAACCACCAACCCAACCGGTTTTGATGTATACAAGTGCAGCAAAAGTTTTAAAATACCAAAAATGCTGTTTATATTTTCTCCACTCTAAGGACAAAACTTTCTCAATGCAAGAGAAAAGGTACCTAACCTACCCTGGGGGTCCCAAATTTTTGCCACACCTGTATACCCTATAATCAGAGCTGGAACTTATAATACTAAACGCTGAAAACCAAATTAAAATCCATTCTGCAGTTTTCGAGTCAACAATTATTCAAAATAATAACATGTCGGTATATAAAATTGTAATGTAAAACAATATTTATTAATAGTTTCAGTTTCATTTGACTTTCTTATAACGTGCAGGAAAACAGAGCTTTGGCCGCCTAGATACATGAAAATAAGCTAAAAAAATTATCCGAAATATAACTTTTTCGATTTAGTTGCAACACTATGTGAGTTTATATGACTGACAATAATTTTCAAATTTTCGCTATTTTAGTGCATTATTAGATATAAAAATACATACAGATAAAAAGTTACGTTATCCTTGGTGTAGTTTGATGTTCTTGAAATTTTTTTGCACGAATATATGCTGCAACTTGGCATTTTTTCAAGAGCCCTTTCGCCCGCTACGACAGTTGGCGAATGGCGCGTGATGCGCGTCAACTAGTTTTATATAACGTCGTGGATATTTTTGTCCTTGACGTTTGGCAAAATTGGCGAGAGGGGTAGGCCTGTCGTGTCGACTCCGTTTGGCTGTCTACTCGAAGCATGCTACCGATACCCTAAAAACCAAATAAAAAACCATTAAGCAGTTTTCGAGTCTTTAGATAACAAACATACAAAAATTCTATATAAAAACCGTCGATTCATGTTCAGTACCTTCTAAATAGTAAATCCAAAATGTTTTTTAAAAAAATCTTTTCAAAGTTTTATAGTACTTTTTTTTTTAAGTTCACCCGTTAGGGCAGGCTAAAGTCTCTAGGACCATACCGCCATGTCTTACGTAGTTAAATGTATAATAAATAGAATATTAAACTGAGGGTCAATAGCAACAAGCCGGACCCTCTCCTAGTGCTTCAATAAAGTGGTGGAACTTTATTCAAGCTTTCCATGGACTTTTTGGGAGAACATAAAAAGCAATGTTTTCCCTATTTTGTTTCATTTCCCTACACTCGTGCACGTTTGCGAATACATAATGGTTAATATTCCACCGATATTACACATGATCACTCGAAATAACACTTGTTTGGAAAATAAAACAAAATCGAACTGTATCACTTTTCACTTCCCGCCAAAAGTCAGTTTTATAGTATCTTCCAAAGATAAAATATAGTATATCTTCATAGTAGGTATAGATTATTCTGTGCAGTGTTGCCCAGATCTAGTAGCGAAACCTTAAAGTATATATACTCTAAGGGTGAAACCAATCTTTAGTGTTGCTCTAGATAGAAATGCGCGGCTATTTGATACCACATTCCGATGTAGTAGAGCCTTCGAAGTAGAACTTATGATCTTATTATCTATACAATCTATACTATTATTATAAATAGGTAAAATTGTTTGTATATATGTTTGTAGGGATAATGCTTAGAGTATATATAACTAGTAATATGGGTTAATGTCTGTAACAACCGTTCCTATTTTGAACATTTTCACCGGTGGAAAACTACACTGTCCTTGAATAACATTGGCTATATATACATTATGATCAAAATACATTTGCATACAGAATAACCATATTTGTAAATCAAGTCGACGAAAAATAAGCACAGCGATGGATGACCCACACACCACTTGCTCTTTCGCCCCGTGTACCACCCGCGACCTTTGTTCACCGTGCACTAAGCTTTACGTTCAACTTCAAAGTAATTTTTCGCAAGTAGGTATGCTCTTTGAAGAAACGCGATGTCGCGTCGGTCGTCATCCAGCTGTACTATTATTTATTCTGTAACCCAACCGGAAGCGCGGCGTCACCCAGCCTAGCCGCCGCGCGCCGTAGCCTTGTTGACCTTTTGTTGGTGCTGGAGCTGCTCCGGTTACGTAGGTGAGGTACCTGCGTTTGGTTGACGCCTGGTTAGGTTGACGGAGAGCCGATGAGGCGTGGCGGTGCCGAGCCGATATGTGTGCGTTAACCTTTATAAACCATGGAACTAGGAAACCCCAATCAGTAATATTACTTAATGGAAAATATCCATAATTTTAGATTTATTTATGTTTATATACTTTTGAGAATAAGCAGTAAAAGTTAGTACTTAACTAAACGTGGTGTACTTATAATACGAAAGGTAGTACAGTCAGCGTCAATAATATGTACACATTTTAGTGCCATATCGTAATAATAATTTCAATGACAAGGTATTTGAAAGAAGCAAATGTCAAATTGGTTATTGTGATATGGAACTAAAATGCGTACTTATTATTGCCGCTGACTGTACTATTATTTATTCTGACACATATGCATAAGCAATGATTTCAATAACAAGGTATTTAATCTTATAAGGCGTCTTTTCATTGAATGAAAATGATTCCTATGTTTATATTTTATGTTTATTTTCCCATACTTACTTACAATGTTTTACTATTCCTTATGTTTAGTTACATTAGTAATGAACATATTTTCTTTCCACATCTATTCTTTAACTATAGACAATAAGTGCTTAATATTATAGGTAAGTTCGTATTTTGTTACATTGGAAGATAAATACAGTCTTAAATAAGTGTTTCTCAAAACAAACAAAAAAGTGTAAATTAAGGCGATAGTCTTCCATAAAATGTATTATAGGCGATAGTTATAACTTAGTTTGAATCCTTAGCTATGAGATATTGAAGAATAATGTGAGGATTTGATTTCTTCTTCTCCTCTATCACATTGATTATATAAGAAACCCTGTTACACCAGTTCTGGCAGGTTTCAGTTTTGATTGCCTTAATAAGGTTGTGATCCGGACACCAAAAGTTCTTTATAGTTTTGTTCTCTAAACAATTCTTCAATTTCTTCAGCATGTAAATGACTAGAAATGACAAAGAGTTGTCTTTCCAAAAATCATCTGTGTTTGCGAGGGCCTCCCATAAAAATATTGTCTTTATGTAGTAACTGGCCAACTTGTTAAACCCTTGGACATCTCGTAACAGTTTCAAAATCTTTATTGTGTTTTTCATATTGTATTTGTTGTAAATGTAATGCCTTTCTTGAAAAGGGAAAGCCAAACGCCAGCTGAAATCATCAACATTAGGTTTAGGAACAACAAAATAATGCTCGATCTTCGTCGATGCTACTCTGTCGAAATCTGTTGCAGAGTTGGTTGGTATTTTTGGTAGTTTAAATTCCAAAGTAGGTACAAGATCCACATCTATAATGTTGTCGCTATTTTCTTTTATAGTCAGTGTATTTGCCGGCCCTGAAGTTTTGGCAGCAATTTGATAAGTTTTGTTATTAATTCGTAGAATCCTCAATCCGCCTTCAACTGGTAGGGTGTTTAGCGTGGCATCTACGACACGTTGCATCCAGGATCTAAATTTCTTCACTGACAGACGGTGTGAGGGATCACACCATAGTTCCGTATCTTTAAACCCCTTGAGAACTGTCGCTGGGGTTTTAGACAGTCTGCGAAACTCCGATGGCATCTTTAAACTCGTGTATGCACCTTCCATGCAGCTTAAAGAATCTAATTTTATTTTATTATAATTTAAATGTAATGTTAGAACGATGTTAATATCGTATTCTGTGGCATGGCCGACCCGAAGTCCGTCGAAATAGCTTCCCAGATATTCTAACTTCGGTTTAAGACTGCTGAACAGTTTATCGCAGGACTTCATCTTTTTTAAGAACTCTTCAAGTACTGAATAGAGTATGGTGTTGTTTTTCTTTCTTTCTTCTTTATCAATTTTGACGTTGCTTTTGATGACTTCTAGGAGGACGTCTTCTAAAGTTTCTTTTTTCTTCGTGCGGCGGCGCCGCCGGCGATTTTCATTGCTCTGTACTGAAATAAGAAAAATTAAATTATGTATAGTAAATTAAGCAACATGGAGGTAAAACGATGAAAAAAAGGGAAATGATAGTGTCGCAAAAGTTAAAATTGCTATAGTTCGAGTCGAAATAACATTAGAACAATACAATTATTTTTTTTCACCGCTGCTATTTTCTTTTTTTGGCGACGGTGATAAAAAAGCTACTTTTTTCATGATAATATAAAATTATAAATGATAAATATCATCAGTGATCGGGTATTCGGATTCATTTTTACATACAAGTCCGGCGGTTGGATAGTATGGAGTACACTTTAGTATCGAGAAAATCTCGCGGCTCCGGAATCTAAAAGCTTGGTATTCTGAAGTCCGTTGAGTTGCTTTCGATTTATTTATGTTTGTTACCTCAGACCTCAGTCATTTATATAGGTATAACCGATTTGGAAAATTCTTTTAGCGTTCGGTTCAGTATAGCTACAATATGGTCCCATATAAATTTCATCGATATTCGACTTTCGACTTCGAATTTACATCTGAATTGAAATCGGTATTTTTTTTATTTTTATAAAATGAATTATTGAGCAACAAACATCCATACATTGGGGCATATTTTACTAGATAAGCTTGTCGCTGTTCATACATCTAAATAATACGCTGTAAAGAGCGCCACGCGTACGAACGACACGGGTTTGAGCTCCTTTTACAGACACCTTCGATCATATGCATGATCGAAGTACAACCAGGACTAGCGCACTCCGCACTGTAGGTACGAAGCTACAAGTACATAGCCGGACACCGACGGCGGCGGCGGGTCGCGCATCGTTACACGTGCCGCGTCAAAAGAGATAAGAGCTATGCTATAAGAGAGGCGCTCTGTAGGTTATTATGACTGGTATACCAGTCATATATACCACATAGTATATATATATACCACATATAGTCATATATACCAGTCATAATAATCTACAGAGCGCCTCTACGCAGCCTCTATGCAGCGCTACGCGAGCTGAATTGAATTTTAATGCATCATAGCAAGAATCGCTATTTGTTTAAATTTCTTTGCGGAGTGATGCTTCTGTCTCTTAGTATTCTGTGGTACAACACCAATAGCGCCAACTAGACCTAGTTGCCTACGTTGGAATATATTATATGTAGCTCATAGTATATCACATTTTTATCCATAATTCATAAATAAATACAACACATAAGGTGATCCTTACCTAAATAAAAAGCGTCTGAAAGTTTCTCAGCAGTAGTAGGTCTCTCACAAGGTATGTATTTCGGCATGATAATTTCCCGTACTAATATTTTCTTTCTAATCCGTACAAATAAATAAAATCCCGATATTCTACAAATTAATTCTGCGACTCAATGAAAAATATGTGACACGTCTGCCCTTCGGACTTCCCTAGTCCCGACTGGCGGCGGACTCGGCGGAGGTTTCTAATTTACGAACAATCATATAAAACCACCTGAATGCCGGGAATCCCCATGACATTTGAATTGTAAGTGTAGTGTTGGTCGCCTAGAGTTTTAGTAAACACAGAACCACTGAATAATTAACAGAACAAAGATGCGACGATTTTGAACTGACAGTCAACGGTGACATCAAATGCTCTAATTTACCGATACGATATGATATGATACAAACCGTTTGAGACTTTTCAGGATCAAAATTGTCACGAATTTTTAGATCTCCGTTTAGATTTAAGAATTGCGCGCCAGAGGAAATAGTCTATATTTCGAATCGAAATTTTCGATCTCTGTGGATTTATATCCATTTATATCCGGAAACAAAACCTAGCGCGAGATATACACCTATAAAGGTTCAAAATGATTTTGCTTTTTATTTGAATGCCTACTTAATAGTGTGACGTATCATAATAAAATTATTATACATGTGAACTTTAGAGAAAACCGAGGTTTGCCAATTTTGAAACAACGAGGAACAAGAATAGAAAAATGGTTAAAAATGTTATGATTTCGGTTTCAGTCAAAAATAAATACTGATTTTTAAATTATTCTAAGTACATATTTAACTCACTGAACTGTGGTGTTTCAATTCAAAAGAGTAATGTAACACAGCATTATGTATTAGATTTTTATACATGTAAGTAGGGGCGAAGGTCACCAAACTTGGTCGTTATCTGGGCTATTATCTCTTGGAAGTCATTGGAAGGTCGAAACATATGATGCTACTCAACAATACATACAGTATGTATCAGTACCTACAGATAGTGAGTCAAGTCTGAACCACTCAATATTTCCGGTTTTAAAGCCGTTGAGGGGAATCCCCTGGATTTATGGGGATTCCTAATTTAGTTAAAAGATTTTGACCGATTTTGATGTAACATACCCTATAATCTATATCTAGTTGGGACTTATACTACCAAATCCTGAAAAAAGACCTTTTAAACAGTTTTTGAGTATACATATCAACAAACAGACAAAATGTGAAAAACCGTTGATTCATGTTTAGCTCAAAATCTAAAAATATCTTCAATGTACAGAACTGGTTTAGTTACAGTTTTATAATAGTAGGTATACATATAGATAGACAAGGAAACACAGTGATGTTGTAGTTAAACAAAAAAGGTTTACCTGTTGCTATGACAATGTTCACCTCTGTCTCGGTAACACATGAGTTTTATTCCTTGATAGATTCTATGTGTGTATCCATATGGTTTTCCTTATGAGTAGATTCTATTCTGACTTCACCAAGATTTCGTGTGATGGCAGGTTCTATCCTTTGATCCACAGGATTGTCTTTATTGGTTGATTGTACGTTGATTTCTACAATGTTTTGTGCATTGGCAGATTCTGTGCTTATATTAGAAGGTTCTATACTGACTTCAATAAGATTTTGTGTTTTCATAGAATCTGTCCTTATGTTATCAGGATTTTCTGTAATGGTAGGTTCTATAGTGATTTCAACGAGATTTTGTGTGTTTGTGGATTCTGTTGTGATGCTTACGGAATTTTGTTTTTTGGAGTTTACAGTTGTGTTTGGGTCTGATTTAAAGTAAGCTTTAAAGGCTTCTGTGGCTTGTTGTAGATCCTTGAATGTCACTGGCTGAACATCCTCTTCCTTTTCTTTTGTCTGGCTTTGAGCATTTGAATCTGTGGAGAAGAAAGTTTGTAAATGAAGTAATTTTTTATTGAGGCAATCTGAAAATTACAGATTGTTTATGAATGTTGATTTATCAGTGCAAATTGTGAATAATACATATTCTCAGATGTAAAGGTCAGTATTTCTGGTGCCCTCATTTTTCATTAATCATCTGTTGTTAGACATTACAGCATCATCTTCAGCCTATACATGTCACTGTGCTTTTATTACAAAGTGTAAGAAATCCTTACAAATTTTGGCGATGAAGTTGCGGAAAAAGGCTAAATTAAATTATTTTTTTAATGTATCTGAATGACGAGACGAGCTGGTTGTTTGCCTGATGGTAAGCAATACGCCAGCCCATAACAATAACAGCACCACCCAGAATTTTGCTCGTCACCATATGACAATTAGCTGTTGAGTCTCATAATGCCCAGTAATTTCACTGGCTACAATGCCCTTCAAGCCGGAACACAGTAATGCTTGCGCACTACTGCTTGACGGCTTAATAACTGATAAAGCGGTGGTACCCACCCAGACAGCCTATCGCATACGAGAAACCTACCACCAGTAGAAAATCCCAATTGCCAGTAACGGTGGCATTGAAGTGATGGCGATGGGAATCATAGTTTATTCCAGGCCCAGTTGCCTTTATGGGCAACAGGAAAAAGTTGTTCCCCTCCGTTTCTAGCAAAAAATGTTTAGGAATAGATAGAAGTCACTCAATGTTTGACAATCATGAGAAAGCATTGGGCAGTATCACATGAACATCATAACACACTGATTGTATTATTGCTTTAACTTATATACCTATATGTATAAAAAAAGTAATGTAAGACAAATCATACACACCTTGACCCTCTTTAGGAGTTACGTAGGCATGCTCCATGCTCACAAATTTTCTAGTTTTGTAAACATATTTGACATTTTTTTCAGGATATTTGTCAAACAACGGATCTTTGCTTTGTACAATAGGGTCTTCTTCGAAAAACATGTATGTTCCTAGTGCATTTTCATATTTTCCTGAAATAAACATACTTTATTAAGTAGGTACTTATATATTTTATCCTAAATAATATTTTTATAAACAAGCAGCATGACTGCTGGTGCTATATGTTGATTTTCTTTTTACTTTTCACGAAATAATTAGTCTTTATCACTTCTATCAACATTTTCTTGGCCCTCTTGGGTTTGCTACCACTTTGCACAATCAAAAATTGCATCATCCAGACATATGTGACTGTCACATGTCTAACAGATATAATTGTTTTAGGATCTTTATATAGTCTAACAGGAGGTCATCAAATAGTTTTTTCTTCTACATTTAACAAATGGTGCATAGCTGCAAGCTGCTGGGATCGGTTAACCAAAAACTTGGAGCAGATCCCCAGGGAAGCGAATAAAATTTTTAAAATCCTTGAGTGCGGCTCTTGGCTCTCTAACAATAGTACACACTACACACTAGTGGCTGTATGCAATACAGCAGTATATTCAAAAAGCAATAGGTAAGGTACACAACCAACATTTGTAACCGACTTCAAAAAGGAGGAGGTTTACAATTCGACGGTATGTTTTTTTTAATTTTTTTTTTTTTTTTGTGTGTTTGTTACGCGATTACTCCGCCAATTATGAATGGATTTCGATGATTCTTTTTTTGATTGGTAGGTCATACTTCAGAGGTGGTCCCATATAAATTTTATCGAAATTCATTCAGCACTTTTTGAAAAAAATAGCAAAAACAACAAAATATAAGTTTAATCTTCAAGTCGGTTCTTGTTTTTGTTGTAACTGTCTTTCTAAAGGTGGAGGTTTGTATTCGACTGCTTCACCTGCTTCACCCAGGGTTGACTTCCGGCGAGGGAACTCCTCAACGGTGAATAGTACAGACACAAAATTTTGTAAATGGATTTAACCATAATAGCCTGTTCTAAATTCCACCATGACATGGCTGATACACCCAGGATTGACTTCCGGCGAGGGAACTCCTCAACAGAGAATAGGACAGTCATGAATTTTTTTTGTACATAAATTTAATTGTGATAGCCCGTTTTTTCACTTTTGAGTGCCTATTTGTGGTTTTGAAGTCGGTTTAGTTTTTTTTGAAAAATAATTTATTTGTTAACCATTGGTCTCAATGTTGGTTGATATCAAGGTACTTTGATATTCTCTACCCGTGAATGTCGGTGTTAATCAAAGCTGCACAGAACATACCCATAAAAAAGGTTTCGTCCAATTGAATAATAGGGTTCTTATCGTCTGCTCCTAAAACGTGAATTGCTCTGTATTTGTCAATGTTAACAGAGTCTTCAAACTCTGCATACACCAGGATTTCTTCTTCAGAATCAGAATCTTCTTTGCTCATTGTAGACACTGATCCTATAAAAATAGGATCAGTGATTGTAGATAATAAGATGATATAAATTCCTTCAGAACCTTTAGTGAGTTTGGTGAAAAATGCGCGACATTGCGCAGCGCAGAGATTAAATACAAATTAATACAACAATGCTTCTCTAATTCAATATATAACATGAATTTAATATTTCTAGATAATACAATTTTTATCTAGATTATAGGTTATAGCAATGTTTAGGATAATATAGGACAAGCAAGACTTTCCGTATATACAATTTTTATCTAGGAGCAAGACATATTTTTACCACAGACTAGTAAGAGATACTAATGACCTCAATGCTAATAGTGAAACTCATTGAGGTCTTATAGTGTCATTCCTCAATGGATATACTACTACATTGAGGTCTTAGTGTCATTCCTCAATGTACTACTACCTCAATGATTTGCATGCATATCACAAATGACAATGACAGTGACGTTCAAAACAAAGTTTTTTTTTACTGTTTGCCCATTAGGGCAGGCTAAAGTCTCTAGGACCATACCGCCACTTCAACATTGATAGGAATAACTTCAACTACAATTTTTTTCTATACCTAATCTTTGACACTATACCTTACGAAATAACACTCTGAGTATAATACCTATTCTTATCGAATAATTTAATGTTGTTGGATTCTTTGATTAATCCAATTCAATTTATTTTAATCCAAACTTTGAAATGTTTGAATTCAGAAGTGAAACATAACACAACCTGTGCTCATAGATAAAATAATGAGTTGGTGTTACCTGTATTGAGTTTTTTGTCTGTGGAACTAATGAACAAACAAGCAAAGCACACGACACGAGTGACAAAATTTTCGTAAGTGGATTCATCTAGAAATCTAGAATATTCACCGAGAATCCAGTGAAAGAATCACTACAATAATGTCAGACTGGGATACCGTCACTATTCTTCGCAAGAAACCCCCGAAAGCTTCGGCGCTTAAGACTGAACAAGCAGTCAACGCTGCACGCCGCCAAGGAGTACCTGTAGACACTCAGCAAAAATATGGGGCAGGCACCAATAAACAACACGTTACCACAAAAAATACTGCGAAACTCGATAGAGAGACTGAAGAACTGAAGCATGACAAAGTACCCCTTGATTTAGGGAAATTGATAATGCAAGGTCGTCAATCGAAAGGTATGAGCCAGAAGGATTTGGCCACAAAAATATGTGAGAAACCACAGATTGTGAACGACTATGAAGCTGGTCGCGGGATTCCAAATAATGTGGTTCTCGGTAAAATAGAGAGGGCAATTGGTATAAAACTCCGGGGCAAGGAAAAGGGCCAACCGCTGCAGCCTCCTGGAGGGAAGAAATAGCGGAATCTCTGGGAGGCGAGGACTACACTCCGAGTTGTTTATTGCTTCGTAATTTTGTCTCATATTTGCTGATTGATTTATAAATAATGCATACTAATGTAAAATTGTGTAAGCATATATTTCTCCGAAATATTCTGAGTGTGTTACCACCAGTTAAATTACAAAAATAATATTGTTTTAAAAGCAGAAGGTGATTGTGATATACAATAGAAATAGATGTATTGATTGGATTTTTTATGTTTCATTGGACACTCGTAAAACTCAGTGATTTTTATTGCGAATTGTGATGCAATTTGGCTAGGTAAAGTAATTGATTTTTGTTTGTAAATACAGATAGATAAAAGTTTAACAATGTATTTGTTATGCATGATAATAACTAATAATATTGTCCTGAAGAGATGATCACTATTGTATCTTGGGTTGAAAAATATAATATTTACGTAACTATTTGATTGAGTCAACTTGTTTAAATTAGCTTAAAACCCTTGTGTCATAAGAAAAGTGCACATGTGTGTAATTAATCATTATGTAACTTGATGTTGGAAGATCTTAAAAAAAAATAGTTAAAACATACCTACATAAAAGTAAATTATTCTAGCTATCATTGAATAGATGCCTGCATGCTCAGTGTGCTCATTCCACATATTATTCTATTAGCATATTATAAATTTTTGGGATGACCTACGGAATAAAGAGATAAGTATGTACATGCTGTGCTAGGATAATTAAATTCTGGAAGTTTGCAATAATAATATCCTTGACATCAAATAATTCAATAATACTCATAGAATTAAGTACATGGGTACTACTAAACTTTTCGTCATTTCACAATTATTGATATTACGTAGGGCCAATACCAATAAAATGATCATTATGATGGTCATCAAGTGCAAACAACACAATGATGGCTTTTTATTTTTAGCAGTAAATTTTCACAATTTTCGAAAACTTGAATTTGATTTGAATTTTGTTTGGCCAAAATTCTTGTATCTTACATTTAAAAAAGAAGTGAGAAGTGATACAGTTCGATTTTGTTTAATTTTCCAAACAAGTGTTATTTCGAGTGATCATGTGTAATATCGGTGGAATATTAACCATTATGTGTTCGTAAATGTGCACGAGTGTAGGGAAAACATTGCTATTTATGTACCAGAGTCCATGGAAAGCTTGAATAAAGTTCCACCACTTTATTGAAGCACTAGGAGAGGGTCCGGCTTGTTGCTGATGACCCTCATTCTCAACAAAAGTATACATAATAAATGGAATATTAAACTATCAAATAAAAACTACGTAAGACATGGCGGTATGGTGTTAGAGACTTTAGCATACCATAACGGGCAAACTTAAAAAAAAATCTTTGAATTGTCAGTCACTGGGACGTTGTCAGTCAACTGTCAAATGTTGACTCAAAATGTCAAACAAAGAGGCCGTTTCTATTGTTGTAAAACGTGAATTTGTTTTATAAAAATATATTCATCGAAAATAATCTATTAAAATAGATTTGGATAGTGCAAGTAATTAGGATAGGAAGTAATCATGTCTTTCTCATTTGGTTCTAACGCAACCTCACAACAGTCGGCTTTTGGCGCTGCTGCAAAACGTAAGTATTTATACTCGATTTTTCATGAATATGTACATTGTTCCTAAAAATCCAAGAAATCATTAGTATTTATTGACTAACTCCTAAATATCTTCCATTGCCTTAGTTCCTGCACTATACCCCACATTATCAAACATTACCGTATTTATATACATATTTTGCAATGTGTCACAACAATATAAATTCGCTTTAGTTTTGACCAGAAATCTTATACTCCAATGCGAAGACACTTGTAATTTAGTCACAAATATAACAATAATCAATAAAGACGTCTTAAAAATGACCGTTTTATGGCCATTCATCATGCTTCTCTCCATTGCAATTTGACTGGTTGCTAGTTATTTCAAGCACTTTTCATAGGAGCCTGGTTTAACATTCAATGTGACATTAAAAGCTCATCCAAAATACTTTCTTATCAGCGTCATTCTCGTTCGGGAGCACAAACACTTCCACCACAAGTACTGCTGGATTTGGTGGTTTCGGCACCACCACCTCTTCAGGTTTTGGCACAACCGCATCAACAGGTTTTGGGACTTTTGGAGCGCCTGCGGCCAGCACAGGTATGATTTGAATCTTCTTTTACATCTAGTAAACACAAAAGAAATTGTACCTAAAACTCCATGGGTCAAAATTTACTTTGAAGAAATGTATGCCTCTAAATGCTAAAGGTAAAACAAATATGTGCCAGTTTCAATAACCTGATTTATCTTTTCCCCATGTCACATTTTTGTCTGTCATAAGTGAGTGGTATAAGTAATGGGGAATATATGAAACAAAAAGATTACTCATAAAACTGCTGGTTCAACTTAACAAGTATAATCAGGCCTAGCGCACTCTGCACTGTAGGTACGAAGCTACAAGTCCATAGCCGGACACCGATGGCGGGTCGCGCGTCCTTACACATGCCACGTCAGAAGAGATAAGAGTAATGCGATAGAAAATGAGGCGCTCTGTAGGTTAATATGACTGGTAGGTATGCAGCGCTACGTGAGCTGCATTGAATTTTATTGTGTCATAGCAAGAGTCGCTATTTGTTTAAATTTCTTTGAGGAGTGATGCTTCTGTCCCTTAGTATTCTGTGGCATAATATAGTATACACAAACTATACCTCCATCTGCAAATTCTATGATGTTCTGATGGTTTCCATTACTCAGAATAAATGATATTCACTGATCTTTGAAGAATGAATAGTGGAATAGTTGCAGATCGGCAATGCCGATAACAAATACAAATATGTATGGAAAAAGATAGAAAAAAATTACATTTGTATTTCTCTAATTTTTTTTTAGCTACACCATTTGGGGCATTAGGTACAACACCCGCTTCCACTGCACCCTCACTGTTTGGTGCTGGTTTTGTAAATATGACCGCTAAGCCCGCAACAGGTAAACAATATAAAGTTGAATAAGATTTAGATACCTGTCTTGTATAATTTAATATGATAAAAAACTCGATTCGATTTTCTCGCAAACTATTTCAAACCTCATGCTTTATGTTAACCAGTTTTTGATACAGATATAAATGTTAAAATAACTAGCTACACCGCGGGTTTCACCCGTGTTAAGAAGTATCCAATGTCCTATTTCAAGATCTAAACTTACCTCAAAATTTCATCAAAATCAGTTCAGTAGTTTTTGCGTGATTGTATATTAGTAAAAAGTAGGCAGGATAGTAGGATATTAGGATATTAGTTGGCTAGTAGGATTCAATTAAAAGGACTACATAACTGATTTGGACTTTTTCAGGATTTGGAGCGGGATTCGGCACAAACACATTTGGCACTGGCGGTGCATTCGGCACGGGCACTTCAGCTTTTGGCACAAACCAAGCAGCCCCGTTTGGCACTAGCCAAGCAACCCCGTTTGGCACTAGCCAAGCTGCCCGATTTGGCACTAACCAGGCAGCCCCATTTGGTACCAATCAAGCGGCTCCATTCGGTCAAACTAATACACTTGGAGCAAATACCTTTGGCACTACCTCACAGTTTGGTACTGGCACTTTAGGCTCATTTGGCACTAAGCCTAATACAGGCTTTGGTGGGTTTGGTACCGGGCTTGGTACAGGACTTGGTACAGGACTTGGTACTGGATTGGGAGGTGGACTTGGAACCAATCAGTTTGGACAACCACAGGTTAGTTGATTTTTTTAATATGATACTTTATTTTATTAGTCTGTGTGAATTTGTAGTGTCCCTCTGCTTACTCACATGATGTTATGGGCAGGCGTGGCGCTTACCATCAGGCGAACGACTTGCTCGTCTCATCACTCAGTTCCATAAAAAAAATCTTTTGATGCTATTTATTAGACCCCGAGCTAAGTTGCTCGGATTTTCCGTTTTCCGTGGGAATAGGGAATATGCATGTATTTTTTTAATGCATGAGTCAATTCATCATTGAATAATAAAAAAGGAAAAAAAAAAATAAAAATTTTACGGCATCATTCATCAATAAAAAAAATTTAATCAATTTAAATCAACATAAACACGCTATTTGCGTGTGAAGTCAAAATGTGGGGACCTAGAATCTCCTCATTGGTCTATCTATGCTACATGTGTGCGTGTGTCAATAATCTACCAATAGGGCGGACTATTTCAAAAATTTACTAATAAGCAGCGAGCCGCGTGAAGTCAAAATATGGTTGCACACTAAGATTTAGTATAGTATTAGATTTACCGAAAAAAGTTGTACTTCCAAAACAGAATGCATCCTTTTCTACTTATCACAAAACTTACTTGAAATAAAAGAGACCACTATAGTTGCTCAATACCCAAAAAATACCCAATTGTCTCCACTTTGTCTATATTTACTTACTTGTCAAATGATTATACATATATTGTACATTAGCGATGTCCTATTTTCATACCGATAAAACGTTTCGACCTCCGGTCTTATAAGAAAATGTTCAAAAATTTTTTTTTTTAATCAATCAATAAATCAATCAAAATCTCTTTAATCATTTTGGCATCACAGACGCACTTATGAACGTCAAATTATCACAATGACTCTACCACCGTATCGGAAAAAGAACCACTACTCAGAAGATACGGCAAGAAACTGAGGGGCATTTTTTTTTAGAGATTTTGTTACAATTTTTTGGGCTTTTACAATGTTATGTTTCTTATGTACCAGTTGGTTACTTTGCAGAAGTGGAATGTTCCAAGCATCTTTGTCTTCTATGTAATTACGAACAGTGTAGTATGCTTTTCTCATTAGAACATTCTTAACGCGTAATTTGAATTTACTTTCTGTGAGCTCCGTTATACACTTTGGAATTTTATTATAAAAACGTACGCAGTTGCCCATAAAGGACTTATTCGTTTTAGTTAGTCTATACCTAGGTACAACAATCCTATCCTTATTTCTAGTGTTAATGTTATGATGGTCACTATTTACTTTGAATTTTTGGAAGTTTTTGCGAACATGCATTATATTTTCATAAATATATAAAGAAGGTAAAGTTAATATATTAACTTGCTTAAAAAAATCCCTTAACGAGTCACGTGGACCCAACTCGTAAATCGCGCGAACCGCACGCTTTTGTAATATAAAAATAGTATCTATATCCGCAGCAGAACCCCACAGCAAAATGCCATATGACATTATGCTGTGGAAGTATGCAAAGTAAACTAACCGAGCCGTAGCTATATCCGTTAATTGCCTAATTTTAAGACCGTTGGTGAAAAGTTCTCGTGTAAAGTTTTGAAGGAAGGGACTTGTTACGATGAACTGATTGTATGCTTGGAAGTAGTGTATGCTTTATTAACACTTTAGACTATCTCGTTTTTCGTTCGCGCTAGATAAAGCATACTTTAGCTATTTCACACCAGCCGACCTACATTCCGGTCCACGATCAAAAGTTTGTTTAGTTGATCGGGTGTTTAGTTCGTGGTTTCCTTTTGATTTCTCGTCCGACGCGTGCATGATACAAACGCATTGTATCATGCACGCGTCGGACGAGAAATATAATGTGATACACCCAGTAGGTATCACATAGAGGTGCATCAGGCAAGACGCGTCCACACCGACTACAACTGTGCACCGCGCAAGTTCGAGCGGTTCTGGATGGGCCGGTGTGGACCCGGCTATTGACTTTTAGACTGCTGGAACGGAATAAATTAATAACGCACACTCTTTCAAAATACGTTGAATTTATTTATTTACTGTATACGCTAGTGGCGACATCTAACATCTAACCAATAAGAACGCTAAATATGCTTTTAAGATTGCATGACATACAATACAATAATGAATAATTTCATTATTATTTATGATTATTTTAATTATTAATTACAGCGAGCACTACTATCAGTATTAACTAGGTATAGGTTGCGAAGCTCATCTTATAAGTCTCCGCTTCACAGGTATTTTCTGCAAACAAAAGAATATACTTATAAAAAAGAATATACAAAAGAATACACTAAATAAATGTTCAAATAATTTCTTACAATTGATTGAATTTTATTTATTATGTCAAGCAACCCAGCTTAACATACTGAAATTGAGCTGAATTACATTTTCCAATACTTAAGTCCAAAGATATTTAATGTTAGAAGTTAGTAGAGGGTGAGCCCCGCTCTTGTTCTTTTTGACCTCTGCATGTTTTTTATCCATGCGTTTCGCAATTCTGCTAACACCGGGAACCTAAAACAAGAACAAGAACCTAAGTATTCTAAATATATTTAACATAATTAATTAGCTACAAGTATACATTTTATAAAGAAAAAACGACTTCAATGTATCTTCGAAGTCCAAGGTCATATACATATCGATGAAATTTATATGGAACCACTTCATCGCTATACTAATCCACACTAAACACAACGCAAAAAGAAATTTCCAAATCAGTTTATATATGACGGAGTTCCGAGGTAACAAACATATTATAAAAAAAAACAATCAAATAGATAACCTCCAACTTTTTTAAGTCGGTTAAAAATGAAAAATATAGACTGTGAAATTAACTAGAACATATTAAAGTGTGCCACTTGAATAAATTATGTTCTATTATCATATCTATATTCATACTATGGTTGTGAATTTTACCACATCACTAGACGAGTACATGAAATGCCAAACACGTCGATCGGTATGCAAAAATCCGTGTTTATTTAGATATGGGAATTCTTCTGCTCGTCATGTGAAGCTAAAATAGCACCTAGTGTAACTTACATACTTTTCAAACGTACGAGAAGGTTAGCACATACAAATATTCGCATTAGGAGGTGAAATACACAAATCAGACTTACCGATGAAATGTTATAGCCCTTGGTTTATGCTTTAAATCACTGACGTGGCTCTTGCAGACTATCACAACACACGCCATGGTTCATTTACTTGTTGTTTATTGCTTGATATAATGTTTTTCCCGCAAAATTCCTTGGAAAACACCAAAACCACTGCACACAATAAAATACCAGCTGGTATCGACCAAACATCACCAAACGTCACACCCGTTGGCTGGTGGCCCGCAGGGTTTAAAGATGGTGCCATGCGCATAATGCTTTCTCTTTTTAACACATGCAAACGGCCTTTTGAGAAAAAAGAAATGTGTATATGTTTAATTGTTCATCTTTTTGCTTGAATTCTATTTTTTTAATACTTTTTCTTTGGTTGCACATACTTGAACGTTTTGCGATTACGTTCCGTTTCTACAAAAATAAGAACAAGAAACATAGAAATACAAAAAAAAACCTACGCAAAAAAAAACCTAGCAGAGTTTTACCTACCATTAAAACTCTTATTATGTCCGGAGCCTTATTCGAAGCCTTTAAACAATATTTGAGAAGCAGTCTTTCCGTTTCCGGCCGTGTTTTAGTAGTTGTAGTTCCTTTTCCGGGCGTTAGAGGGAGTATTTCCCCACTTTGTTCACCAGGTGGCGTGCACGAGCCGCTCTCGTCATTGAAGTCTCAAATAACTTATGATAAAATTAATACTAAGTGCCACACCAGGCAGAACTTACCGTAAGGCCTCGAATAAGGCTCCGGACATAATAAGAGTTTTAATGGTAGGTAAAACTCTGCTATTATGTCTCTTCGCCGTTATTCGAGGCCTTTAAACAATATTTGAGACAATGTTTGTTTTCGCCTGGTGACTAAGACGCCAATGTGATTACATAATTATACAAAGAAAATGTTTTGATGATACTTATGTAATTATTATTATTCTTATAATTATCATTTTTCCATTATTATTATTATTATTTAATTATTATTCCTCTTATAATAATTATTTTTCTATTATTATTAAATATTTTTTTGATACTTTTTTTTGTTATTATTATTGTTATTTTTAAATCTACTATTATTATTTTGTTATATATATTTATATATATATATATATATATATATATATATATACACTACCGGTCAAAAGTTTGAGACCACTTCAAAAAAATTAAGAAAACAAATAAAAGTCAAAATATTTAAAACTTAATAAAAAACCGGTTTTATTCTTATGTTACACATATGGTTTAAAATCAAAATATAATTCAAGTTTTGACGAATACAATGATCTATAGAAAACACACACAAGATTAATTATACAGATTTTTCATCAAAATATCCCCCTTTGCATTTGATGACTCTTTGTACCAATCTTGGCATCCGAGCAATTAATTTATTAATTGTTTCTTGCGAGATATTTCTCCAGCTTTCTTCTAAAGCATTCCACATGCCCTGCTGTGAAGAAGGACATTGTTCTCGAACCTTTCTGTCTAGCTCTTCCCACAACAGCTCTATGGGGTTGAGATCGGGGCTTTGGGGTGGCCACACCATGTTTTCCAACACCTTTTCAGCTTGTTTCTCTTGCAAATAGCCCCTACATAATTTTGAACTGTGCTTTGGATCATTATCCTGCTGGAAAATAAATCCTTGCCCGATTAAATTCAGTCCGGAGGGAATTGCATTTTTCTCTAAAATATCTTTATATTGCTCCTTTTTCATGATTCCTTTAATAAGAACCAGATTTCCCATCCCATAGCCTGAGAAACAACCCCAGACCATAACTGATCCACCACCATGCTTGACAGTCGGGACTACACACTGTGGCATCATTTTTTCTTCGGCGGAACGTCGAACAAAAACCCTTCTTTTTGAACCGAATATTTCAAATTTAGATTCGTCACTCCAAAGTACTTTTTTGAAGTCTTCTTCGGTCCAGTCTCGATGGGCTAGGGCCCATTGCATCCGCTTTTTTTTATTCTGTGGTTTTAGTAGAGGTTTTCGAACAGCAACGCGACCAAACAACTTGGCGTCTCGCAATGTTGTGTGCAGTCTTGTCAAAAATAAATTATTTCTTTCTTTCTTTCTTTCTTTCAATCGTCTTTTCACTGTAGAGACTGACACAGGTTTTTCCCGAGATTTGTTGACTTCGGAGGAGGACTTTCGGCATCAGATTTGGAGGAGGAAAAATCCACGCCAGTCCGAACTTCCATTCCCATGTAAACGCGTTGTGTCTCCACGCTGCTCGATCTCGCTGATCTAGACTGACATATTTTGGAAAGACGTGGGCTCGAGCTGAAGCAAAAAGATCTACCTCCGGAACTCCCCATTTGCTGAAAACTACATCCGTCAGTGCCGACAGCAGGTGCCACTCGGGAAGAATCGACTTTCGAGAGATCCGACCGGCTACGCTGTTGTATTTGCCCGGAATGTGATGGGCGATTAAATGAATGTCGAATCGATGTAGAATTTTGAAAATCTGATAAGTTAGATTCATTAGCTCCTTGGACCGACATCCCCCCTCGTTCCTCAGATATGCTACGACGGATCTGTTGTCGCACTGCAACAGGACTGACGAATGACTCAGAGAAGGACCGAATCGGGACAAACATTTCAGAATAGTCAACATTTCTTTCTGATACGAATGAACGGGTTCTTCCTCGGGTAACCAATCGCCCCCCATCTGTATTCCGTCCATCTCTGCCCCCCATCCTGAGTCGGTTGCATCTGTTGTGAGAAAATGTGTCACCAACGGAGGGTGTAATCGAGACGATTTGTTGATGTTTAACATCCACCACTCCAGTTCTCTGATCGCTAGAGTTGGCAGACGAGATGACTTCCGGTGCTGGATTTGATTTAGCCGGTTGCAGTGCATCAACAAACAACGAAAGTTGAGCCGGCCCTGTGGAACAACGAGCCGAGCAAAGTTTAGACTCCCAAACTTTGAACTTCTCGCAGCGTTGCTTTTTGGTGTTGAAGTAACCTTGAGATATTTTCCTGCAGACCTAGAATTTTGTTTTCTGGTAGAGATTTTTTGTTTTGCCACGTATCCCATTCGAGACCCAAGAATCCTATCGAGGTTTTCGGTACCAATGTTGATTTGTCGTTGTTTACCTTCCATCCCACCTCTCGCATAGTTATCAGCACGGTCTGCGTCTGGTCCCTTAACTTTGACTCGTCCTGGCAAGCAATCAAATAATCGTCGAGATATACGACAATACGAATTCCCTGTTCTCGAAGTATTTCCGCCGTTCAATTCGAAAGAGATGCGAAGGCTTTGGGCGCTGTCGCAAGCCCAAATGGCAAACAGGTCATCTGTAGCAGTTGACTTCTGTAAACAAGCCTCAGGAAGCAACGATGGGAAGGCGCTACAGGAACGTGATAGTAAGCCTGTGTGAGATCTATTTTCACCATCCAATCGTTTGGTTGTAAAAAGTCGGGTATCCGATGAACTGAAATCAGCCTGAATTTGGTTACTTTCAGATATTGATTCAAGCGTTTTAGATTGAATATCGGGCGCATGGAGCCATCGCTTTTTGGAGTCAAAAATAGGGTTGATAAATAACTGGGCGTTTCGGGGGCGTGCTGTAATATATTTTCCATCACCATGTTGTTTATAACCTGATCCATCTCGGGAGATGGAACAGTTTGATAGCGGGCACTGATCGACCGAGGCGAGACCAGCGGTGGTTTTGTTTGAAAAGGGATTTTGTAACCTGCTATCATGTTCAGCAGAGGATTAGGTGCGCCCTTCCTTCTAAATGACTCTACAAAAACTTTAGTAACCTCCCCCCTCCGAAATGTCTGCGAAGAGTCAATATTTTAAGAAAGAAAGAAAGAAAGAAATTATTTATTGCTAAACTGTACACATAGTTAAAATTAGAACAAAAATTTTTGTGCTAATAAAAATTTTTGTTCTGTGACGGAAATATCTTTGATTGTTATTTACAAACGGTGCCGTGAAGCGACCGGCTTGTTTATAGCCACTAGGTCCAGGTTGCGCAGCCTGGGACCCAGAAAAGACTCTTCTCTTGCGCAGAAAAGGAGGGTTTTGGAGTTGTAAAAACTTTACTAATTCCTCCATTGTTTTTCAAAAATTCGGAAAACTGCTCGTTTTCAAAAATATATTCACAAGATGGTGGAATCTTTTTCAAACTATTTTTAAGAAACTGATCTTTAACCAAATTCAGGAATGTATCCCTCCTTTGTTCAATAATATCAGCCCTACGTCCACAAATTAATTGCAAACAATCAAGAGAGATTTTTTGAAAATCACCTGAGAAAATTTCTTTGATTTTGGAAAGCAACGAATCCTTGTCTACATTATTATTTTCTTGTGTCCATTGCAAAAGGTCAGTAACACCTCTCTTTAAAGCATCGCTTTGCATAATTACGGCGTGGGTAATTGCTCCCAAAGATCTATCAGTAGCCGCAAGGCTGTTGGGCTTTTCAAACTGTTTAATTTCATCATTTGTCTCTATTTCAGTAAACCCCGGTCGTGCCACGTAAGATTTTTGTGTTTCTGCATACCTAACATTTGTCCAATTTTCAGACTTAAAATGTTGCAATGCATTAAATAATTGCAAATGCTCTGTAGAAGTCTTTGCAATTGCTGGCTCTTTAAGATTTGTCGCCAAATCGAAATTGAATGTAAGGGCCGACTCGGCGGGTACCTCAGTGAGCGTTGGCTCATTCAATGCGATTGCGTTCGTATCTACGTCTAAATTACAAGACGAATTTTCTTTTCCTGGGCACCAACCAGAATGAGGATAGGCGCAGTACGTCAAAAAATTTTGCATGTCACTAACCTGCTTAGTAAGGCGTTCCAAAGCCTCATTTTCCTTACGAGGTCTCTTACCGCGTACTTTAGTCGTTGCGCACGTTCGTTTCCGCTTGCCACGTCTTGCTTCACCAACACTATCATTTTCATCCGATGATGAAGAAGAAGAATCCACGCGGTTACGCAGACTCTCATCACTACCCGTATCAGATATTGTAAAAGTACACTTGAAATCACTTTTTCGAAACTACAACTTTATTTTAATTAATTTAGAACACTTGTAAAACTATTTTAATTTTATTTTCACCAAACGCTAGCAGCGTTACGTCTTCACGGCACGAAAACTTAGACGCCAATGACGAGAGCGGCTCGTGCACGCTACCTGGTGAACAAAGTGGGGAAATACTCCCTCTACCGCCCGGAAAAGGAACTACAACTACTAAAACACGGCCGGAAACGGAAGGACTGCTTCTCAAATATTGTTTAAAGGCCTCGAATAACGGCGAAGAGACATAATAATAATTATATCACTACTAAATGTTTTTACATGAGTAATCTATCATTAAAAGTAATTTCCAGATTTTTCGACTACACATGTATATTCCCTATTTCGAAAAATCCTCTTGTATCGTGCCTCTGGAACACTGTATGGAACACTAGCTGCGACCCGCGGTTTCACCCGAGGTTTCCCGGGATATAAAGTAGCGGAGCTGGTGTGTACATATTATTACGCTGAGTGTTTTTTTTTTATGTAACTGTATGACGAGACGAGCTGGACATTTGCTTGATGGTAAGAATAACAGCACCACCCAGAACTTTGTTTTGCAAAATCCTGCGCGGCGCTGCACTGCGCTCGTCACCCTGAGACAATTAGCTGTTGAGTCTCATAATGCCCAGTAATATCGCTGACTACAATGCCCTTCAAACCAGAACACAGTAATGCTTGGAAAATATAATATGTACCATTCATTCACAGCAGCAACAACAGCCGCAAGGGCCCGCCACTGCGCAGGAGGCGTTAGTAGCAGCTGTGTTTAACTGCTGCGTGTTCGGTGATGAAAGAGATCAGGTGCTCGCCAAATGGAACCTTCTGCAAGCTCAGTGGGGCACTGGTAAGATATTAGATTAGACTACCCCGCCCCGCGGTTTCTCCTGCGGTTTTCCTTTGATACGGTTTTTGCTGTTATTTAGAATTTTTTTACAGAAGGTTAATATGTACATTATAATGAAGTGTTTGTATTGTAGAGAAAATTAAATGATTTTTAGTCAAGTCGTCAAAAAATTAAGCCAAATGAGTAAATTGCATTCATAATCATCATCATTTATTTGCATTAAATAAGGTACGGTACAGAGGTAATAAATGTCAAAATAATCCTCTCTTATTCTGCCTTTGCAGGCGTGCAATTTTTTTAACATAAATGTCACAAGTAATAAAATTAAGTCATTAAAAAAATAAATTTAAAGTCATTAAAAATTAAATTATAAGTCATAAAAAAAAAATTCGTGCAAAGTCGAGGCGGGTCGTTAGTAAATTATAATCTCTTCCAGGCCAAGCATACTACAACCGCAACGCGCCCGCGTTAGCGCTAAACGAACAAAATCCCCTCTGCCGGTTCAAGGCGGTTGGCTATTCCAAACTAGGAGGCAAGGAGGACAAAGAAGGACATGTTGCGATGCTTTTTAACAAGACTGAGCAAGAGATCAAGTGAGTATCACTTATTTTTAACCGACTTCAAAAAAGGAGGAGGTTTTCTGTTCGACTGTATTTTTTGTTTTTTTTTTTATTTTTTTTATGTTTGTTACCTCAGACCTCCGTCATTTATGAACCGATTTGAAAAAATCTTTTTGCGTCGGGTTCAGTATAGCTACGAAGTGGTCCCATATAAATTTCATCGATATGTGACATTGGACTTCGAAGATACATTGAAGTCGGTTTTTGTTTTTTCTAAAAATTAATTATAGATCTAAAGATCTTCTACCGACTGATAGAAAACTGCACCATCTTGGGTAGACATAGGCTTAATTCTGCAACCAAAATTGCAGGTATCGGCTAGGCTTGATATTGGTCATTCTAAGAAAGTACTGATAACATTGAAGGAAAACTTCATTCAAATTATGATTTTAGGTAAATCTTTTGATATTGAATTTTACTTTTACAGGAACAATCAACAAATTCTAATAAACTCACTACAAGGTCTGCTTGGAAATAAGCCAAATTTAGCCGTCAACATAGATACTGTGAAAGCTATATCTGAAACAAAAAGTCAGGTAAGTTGGATTTGTCGCACTGTTCAAGTGGAAATTGAAAAGTTGGATTTGTCGCACTATACAAGAGGAAATCACAAAGTTCGGGCTTTCGCACTGTACACATGGAAATTACAAAGTTGGAGTTTTCGCACTATAGAAGTGGAAATTGACAATATGGATTTGTCGCACTATACAAGTGGATATTACAAAGTTGGATTTGTTACACTATACAAGTGGAAGTTACAAAGTTGGTCTTTTCGCACTATACAAGTGGAAATTGCAAAGTTATTTTTGTTACACTATACAAGTGGAAGTTACAGAGTTTGCATTATACAAGTAAAAATTATAAAATCGGATTTTGCGCACTATACAAGGGGAATTTACAATGCTGGATTTGCACTAAACCTACAAGTGGAAATTACTAAGTCAGATTTCTCGCACTATACAAATGGACATAACGAAGTAGGTATTTATCATCCGCAGGTGGTGATATACGTAGTAGACAAGAACGCCGGCATGTCTCACGTGGCGGCCGCCGAGCTCAGCGCGTTCCTGAACGCAGGCAACGCGCGCAACGCGCTGACCGGCGCCGGCTGCGCCGCCGTGTCCGCCGTCACCAAGCCGTCGCCGCAAGCGCTGGCGCAGTACCTCAACACGGCGCCGCCAGGTCGGTAACTGTACTGTACAGACATGTCTGAGACAGAGTGTGTCTAAACACAACGCGCTGACCGGCGCCGGCTGCGCCGCCGTGTCCGCCGTCACCAAGCCGTCGCCGCAAGCGCTGGCGCAGTACCTCAACACGGCGCCGCCAGGTCGGTAACTGTACTGTACAGACATGTCTGAGACAGAGTGTGTCTAAACACAACGCGCTGACCGGCGCCGGCTGCGCCGCCGTGTCCGCCGTCACCAAGCCGTCGCCGCAAGCGCTGGCGCAGTACCTCAACACGGCGCCGCCAGGTCGGTAACTGTACTGTACAGACATGTCTGAGACAGAGTGTGTCTAAACACAACGCGCTGACCGGCGCCGGCTGCGCCGCCGTGTCCGCCGTCACCAAGCCGTCGCCGCAAGCGCTGGCGCAGTACCTCAACACGGCGCCGCCAGGTCGGTAACTGTACTGTACAGACATGTCTGAGACAGAGTGTGTCTAAACACAACGCGCTGACCGGCGCCGGCTGCGCCGCCGTGTCCGCCGTCACCAAGCCGTCGCCGCAAGCGCTGGCGCAGTACCTCAACACGGCGCCGCCAGGTCGGTAACTGTACTGTACAGACATGTCTGAGACAGAGTGTGTCTAAACACAACGCGCTGACCGGCGCCGGCTGCGCCGCCGTGTCCGCCGTCACCAAGCCGTCGCCGCAAGCGCTGGCGCAGTACCTCAACACGGCGCCGCCAGGTCGGTAACTGTACTGTACAGACATGTCTGAGACAGTGTGTGTCTAAACACAACGCGCTGACCGGCGCCGGCTGCGCCGCCGTGTCCGCCGTCGCCAAGCCGTCGCCGCAAGCGCTGGCGCAGTACCTCAACACGGCGCGGCCAGGTCGGTTTCTGTACTGTACAGACATGTCTGAGTCAGTGCGTGTCTAAACACAACGCGGCGATCATTCCATACACTCTGACTTATAAAGATCACTTTTGTTTTCTAGGTATGGACATGAGGTTATGGAAGCAAGCCCAGGCAGACAATCCTGACCCGGCGAATTACATTCCAGTGCCTATTGTTGGATTTAGTGAGGTGAGATTTCAATATCTTTAATTATTCTCTTGCGAAGCACGGTTTCGGACACGTTTAGCAATAATACGGTGAATTTAATTCCCCCGCTCCCCCTTATTGCATGCGGATTTAACGCTCGCTCTCAAAACGGTGAAGGAAAACATCACGAGGAAACCGGCATGTTCAAGAATTATTACGAAAGTTCAAGGATATGTGACATCCACCAACCCGCACTGGGTCAGCGTGGTGGAGCATGGCCCATAATCTCTCTATGAGAGAAGGCTCGTTTCCTAGCAATGGAACGTAATGGGCTGATGATGATGATCAATGATTTCAGATTAAGTTCCGAGCGCGTTGCCAGTCGGAGCAGGCGCGGCTGCAGGCGGAGTGGCTGAAGCGCACGAGCGAGGAGCTCGCGGAGCTGCGCACGCGCCGCGCCGCCTCCGCCGCGCGGCTCACGCAGCTCGCGGCGCAGCTGCACCAGCTGCGGCACACGCTGCTACAAGTAAAATTAAATAACGAGTTTCAGTAAACTACAATTTACTGTAAAAGAAATGACAAAACTGAATAGGCAGATGATTGTATATAATGGCGCGTAGACTTCGCACCGGGAATATCCCTCCCTCTCAATTAGTTTAAATACACTCAACACTTTTTGTTGGAATGAGCCCGGAGTGAATCTATTAGATGTTATTAAATTAAGAGATATAGGATTAAATTATTTAGATGTAGGCATATTCCAGAGAGTGCAGAGTCCACGTCAGACATTGCTAAGACTCTTTTTGGTCTCTGCTACACAGTATTAAATCAATAAATTTGTATGTACCAACCAGAAAACTTGCTTTCAAATAAAAAATACTGCATCCAAATCGGTTCACCCGTTTAAGAACTACGGTGCCACAGACCGAAACACAGACATACACACATAGTGGTCATGTTACTCCATTTTTAACACAAAAAGGAGGGGTGTTATATAGTTTAACTACTATGTGTGTCTGTCTGTGGCACCGTAGCTCTTAAACGAGTGAACCGATTTGGATGCGGTTTTTTTTATTTGTAAGCAGATTTTCTAGAGGTGGTTTTTAGACATGTTTTACTAAAATTGGTTCAGTCGTTTTTTACTTTTTATAAGATTTTTGTGAAAATTAAATTTTAGTTTAGGTACTAAAATTCCTTTGTAAATGGTAGAAGTCCTCTATAGTTTCTGAAGGTCAATGATCGCTAGAAGTTGATAAATCAATTTAAATAATGTAGATAGATAGATAAACACTTTATTGTTAAAAAACCTTAAATATAGGTACATGAAAAACAAGTAAATTTCACAGTAATCAGCATAACAATAGGCGGTCTTATCGCTCAAAGCGATCTCTTCCAGACAACCTAAATGTAATATGAAAATTTGTATGCCAGAAATGGTGAGACACGCAGAACTCTAAAAACATTTGTCAACTTTATTATGACCGTGTTTCCTACAAATAAATATAATTTCATTTCATTTAAATCGTCGCACTTTGTTGTCTCCTTTCCTCATCTATCCGTCTCGTTTCGTCCTCAGGTAATAGTCCGCCAGGAAGTGATCGGTCGGGTCGGGGCTGCGCTCAGCCCCGAAGAGGAAGCGACGCGCGCGCGGCTTCACGAACTGGCCTCGCAGTTGTCCACGCCGCCGCTTTACAATGTAAGTCACAGTTGGACATTTTCCACGCATCAGTCTCATGTATTAAGAGACTGTTAAATTCTTAAATTTACTACATAAATTATATATTATATTAGTCATATAAGTACAGAACCTTATGTTGTATTTGAACGCATGCTGTGTTCACACCTAGAAGGATGTACACGTACGCACGTTTGTATATTTACTAGCTTTGTACTGTCTGTATGAGTGTATACCCAGTTCTGTGAACCAATAATAAAAAAAGTCTATTCTCCACCGCTTTGCCAGTAATTCAGCTACCAAGCAGTAAAGCGCAGGCATTACTGTGTTCCGGCTTGAAGGGAATTGTAGCCAGCGAAATTACTGGGCATTATGAGACTCAACAGCTAATTGTCTCAGGGTGACGAGTGCTGTACAGCGCCGCGCAGGATTTTGCAAAACAAAGTTCTGGGTGGTGCTATTATTGTTATGGGCTGACGTATTGCTTAACATCAGGCAAACGACCAGCTCGTCTCGTCATTCAGTTACATAAAAAAAACTATAATTAATTATTTTCATAACTAAAATAGCCGACTCCAATTCTGATGTATCTTCGAAGTTCAAGGTCGAATATCAATGAAACTTATATTGGATCACATTGTAGCTATACTGAACCCAACGCAAACGTAAAAAAATCCATATTGGTTTATATTTGACAGAGTTCTGAGGTAACAAACATATAAAAAAATACAATCAAATTGAGAACCTCCTTTTATTGAAGTCGGTTAATAAATAACGCCCAACGATCACATATATAGATCCTGTTCCTAACTAGGATTCCCTCTATTTAGGGAACCAGGAACTACGAAGACATTGGTTGAACTTTCGTTATTAAGATATCGGCATTTAGGTGACACTCATTCTAATTCCTATTAATATTATAAATGCAAAGTATTTTGAGTGGTGTATGAGATTTGAGCAATCATATCAAGTCCAGAGTGAATCGGTATCTTCTAGGCAAGCATGATCCATCGTCGACCGCGTCATCACTTTCCATCAGGTGAGACAGCGGTCAAATGTTTGCCTATCTAGTAATAAAAAATAAAATAAAATAATTAATTTTTTGATAAAAACAAATTCCGACTTCGATGTATCTTCGAAGTCGAAAGTCAAATATCGATGAAAATTTATATGGGACCACTTCGTAGCTATACTGAACCCAACGCAATAATTTTCCAAATCGGTTCATAAATGACGGAGTTCTGAGGTAACAAACATTAAAAAATGATAAAAAAACAATCGAACAGAGAACCTTCTCCTTTTTTGAAATCGGTTAAAAAGCCTGCCCAACCACTACACCATTCTATGTTTACAAGCTAGCTATGTAGCGTAGTTCGCCTAGCCGTTCATGACAGATCAGCTAAGTTAAGAGGGAACGGTACGCTGAAATTTTCATAAAAAAAGAGAAAACGTTTTTCTACCCCTAAACATTAACCAAATTCGATGAAATTTGGACATGTAAGAGATGTTATCATTATTGAGGTTTGTAGGTTTTTATTTTTTCGATAATTCCTATAGAATTTGAATAAATGGACCCAAAAAACTCAATATTTAATTGATTTTTTTTTTTAAGTTTGGAAGCTGTTAACTTTCAAAATAAACATAAACTTAGAAAAAGGAAAACCTACAAACCTAGTTTATTTTCCATTTAAGAAATTGAGACCAAAATTACCAAATTTGGTTGAGATTTAGTGTGGTAGAAACGTTTTCTCCCGAAACGCTAATTTTAACAAAAATCTGAAGTTGATACGAATTTAGTTAAATTATTGTTATTATTATTATTTAGTTAATTTATTGAGTTTAATTTACGCATTTTCTGCGAGACCTTTAACCATTACTCAAATACGTAGTGCTCACTGGCCGCGGCTGTGCCATATCCTCTTAAGCTACTTTCGCAGCGGTCATGACTTGAATTGGTGACCGTGTGGTATTTATATCTAAGCGCTACCGTACTTGGAAGGGCATGTGTCTTGGGGCAACAGTCGTTAAGCCATATCGGTGGCCTTCAGGGCCCTAATTCACAATGACAAATTGGCGATTCCTTGCTTCAAGGAAACTTCGATTCCTTCATTAATAAACGACATCTGCAAAATGTGTATTCTCTCTGACGCGTCATATATATGAATATATGAATGCGTCATAGAGATGTCGTTTATTAATTAACGAATTGACGTGATTTCGCCAAGTTGTCATAGTGAATTGGGGCCCTGGCGGTCAAAGACGAAAATTCAAAGAGAGAAAGAGAGAGAAGCTATTTATCTATTTCATGTTTACAAGCTTGTAAGATCCCTTCTGCCGTCTACGAAACCATCACTTGTAGAACAAAATAAAAGTTTATTAGTACTTTTTAGGGTTCCGTACCCATAGGGTAAAACGGGATCCTGTTACTAAGACTCTGCTGTCCGTCCGTCTGTCTGTCCGTCTGTCACCAGGCTGTATCTCATGAACTGTGATAGTTAGACAGTTAAAATTTTCACAGATGATGTATTTCTGTTGCCGCTATAACAACAAATACTAAAACAGAATAAAACATATTTAAGTTTGATTTATGGGAGCCCATACAACAGACATGATTTTTAGCCGTTTTTTATAGATAATGGTACGGTGATACGTATAACCCTTCGTGCGCAAGGCCGACTCGCACTTGGCCGGTTTTATTTCTGTATACAAAAATACCATAACTTCCTGGGATCCAATTCGTAAGGAATAATGCGTAGTAAATGATGTCATTACCTGATCCAGACAGATGGGCCTGTTATCTCAGATTGAGCGTGTAAGGTAGGTAGATTCAACGACCTTGTCTGCCCAAATAGTGCAGTATAAAACAGTATCCAAGCTTCAAATATAACGCCTTAGATCCGGGCACACTGCACTTGCGATTGGTACTCGTGGATAAAGAAAGAAAGAATAAACATCAACAGTATAAAGAGATAATTAAGCTTAAATGGCTACTACCTATGTGGTGCCAAATGGGGTTTTCGCTTAGCACAAATGTCAAGTGTCAGTATTTGACACCCGACGCTGGTTTTCAGCTTAACCCCAAGGCGTGCGGATATTTGGCTAAATAAAAACAGATAAAGCAGGAAATTAGACTCGTGGTAATAAAATTACTTGAAGTTTCACTAGGACTAGGCTAAGAGCAATTGTGGACGAGCGGTACAACAAGATGGTGCAACAGGAAACGATATTTACAATCTGATAACTCAAGAAGACAAGATCAAAGCAGAGCCGAGCATGAAGTTGCTGCTCTTGCTGGGTGACATACAGCGATTATTATCGGCAAGGATTATTATATGGGATGTCTAAGATAAGACCTACTATATATAGAAGTCGATGTATGTGATCATTGAAAAAAACATACAACCCGGAGTGTCACTAGACAAAATATAACAACCAAATGAGAATCTTAGGTACTGTACTATAGACAACTACTGACCAAAGACACTCGCTCTTCGCGTGGTCTCTTATCTATTGTTTATCGATGCTATCGCCAGACGGATCGTAATTTAGTCAAACATGTTATGGTGGTATCAGATAGCGTTGATTATGTCCGGCGCTAATTTTGTACTTACATGTACTTACTTACCTATGTTAACTTGCAATTATTAAGGCCAGAATACGGCCAGAGTAAGGCACCTAAAGATTAAAAGCCATACTGAAGATGATCTTCGTCATGCAGATAAAGCAAGGGATAATAGACGGCAGACTGAGAGAGAGAAGGGCATAATAGACATCTATTGTGCTCCTGCTTCTGTCCAACTTGCCATAATTAAGAGAAAAAAAATAACGCGTTGATCTTGTGGCTTCACCATAGGAACACCGGTTGTAGGTAAGGCCTGGGTAACAAAACCGCCACCCGAGTTATTGTTTGATGTGTAAAATTGTTAAATTAAAGCGTTTAAATGTTGACTAAGGCCCACCCCCTACCTATTACCTATAATAAAATCTCCTGAAGTTCTATACCAATCTGTTTTTTACAAGCTTATTTAACTTGCAATGTTGACAGCCAGCTGATCTGATGATGAAGACAGAATGTAGGCAATGGAACTCCTTGACGGATAATCGTAAATTACTAGTGTTTGGGCTCATTTCAATTGCTTGCGGTGCCGATTACAAATTTGTAAAAAAGTCGTGAAAAAAAAATATCAACAAGTATCTTATTCTCCATCCTGTACTTTATAGTTCTAATGTTGGTATGCAATAAAAGATTACTCTATAGCTCCCAGACAACATAGAACATGTATTGCCAGCATGCGCTGACTATAATACCCGAGCAATAAAACGTATGTTTCTCATATTTATCTAAAGTCCCGTAATCTTAACTAAAGTGTGTCTGTCACAATCTCGACTAGTATTATCTAGTTTTTCGTGTCAACGAATCAAACAAGGGGCATGCAGGACCCGTGTGAAACAATTATAGGTAACCAGTATCTTTATTTGAAATTTACTTATGTCATGATATAGTAATCGGTCGTGACGTGACGGGCTTCTGGTTCTATGGCTACGTATTTAGTTAAACACAAGAAATACAAGGAAATAATATTGATTAAAAATACGAACAAGGAAATAAACACAAAGGGGGAACTTTTAGAGCTATCGGTGAAGTGCGTCAAAATCTATTTGGCACAGGCAAATTCTAACAAGGTTTCGATCTAAAATTTTAATTAATTAGGAAATAGCAAATGAAAGAAACATAATATAATTTTTTTAAATCTTGCCTTGCATGCATTCACACACAATCGCTCTTCCACCTCCCCCTGGGGTGGGTGGTAGGGGCAGGCCTCAGGGTGGGTCCTATTGCCCAGGCTGAAACTCGCGGGGGCATCTACCCCGGGAAAATAGCAGGCCACCGTGGGCTTCCCCTATGGAACATGCATTCAATGTAAAGGTTTAGATCTGCTTTGGTTCTGAAAAATGTTGTTATGGTTTATTTATAACTACTAAGACCTTATGTAGACAGATCTATGAATCTAGAATTCTACAACATTTCATGAACATTAATGTATAAGCTCTTTAAAAATAATATTAAAAAAAAGACGTGTGGCACTCGGAGACTGCCGCGGTAAAGCTATTGCATAGCATTCGGAGTGGGGGGTGTTAGGTTATTTTCGTTACGGAATTTCTGGATTCGGTCTCCACGCTCAAGGCCCGCGATAGAAGCTATGCAATAGCTTAATAAAATACGCCCAACGATCACATACATATACATAACTAGAATTCCCTGTACCTAGGGAACCAGATACTAAGGGCCATGGTCCCATAACACCCAGATACAAAACAAATGCGTGCGCTTTTTTCTTCTGTGCACAAAAATTTGTCCCGTCGCGGGAATTCAACCCGCAACCTCAGTGGTGTATGAGGTTTGAGCCAACCTGCCCAACCACTACACCACAGAGGCTGTCGAAATGTACTAATTACTTTATTGGAAAACTTCATATGATATCAAAACATCTCACAAAACAAATGAAAAATATCAATCTGTATCTTGGAATATACAAGCTTATCATGCCCTCTTTGGACTAAATAAAATAAATAATGTACCAGAACCATTTTGCAGCCTTGATTTGTTATCTCTTACTTATTTACAGTATTCACTTATGTCAATAAAATAGTTTTGTTTGTTAAAATATCTATTTTAAGAAATGACCGGCGGTTCTGTTTTTACCAGAATTTTATTTAAAAAATACTAAAGTATATAATTATATAACTTTAATATATAACTTTTATAATTATAAATTATATAACTTTTAAAACTACGACTTAAGCCATTGGAGCGTAAATTCTAGGGTGTATTATTTACCTATTGAGTTTCTATGACCACTTATAGGCCAGCCAGCCAAGCCAGCTCAATGTTAAAATAATAATGCATTGTCATAATAGGACCTTTAATTAAAAAAATCTGTTCAATCAAACAACAGAAAGTGGGTTAATTTTTTGTAAAACTTCTCGTTTTGACAACAAGATAGGTTTTGCAACTAGAAACTTGAAAAACATTAATAAAGTTACCCCGGACTTCTGGCCTACAGGGGTAGCCTACCGCCGTTATAGGGAAAGTAGGCAAAAACAATAATTCCTTTTTGTGTTGTGTAATGTGAAGTAGCGTAATAAAATAGTTTTTTTTATTCTTCTTTTATTAGGGACTTTTGCCACATGGCATGCCAGCCCCATCATAACCTAAATCGAATTTAACTACTAAGCTACTTAAATATTTTAAATAAAGCATAAATTAAGCAGCATCACATGCAGGTGATGCTAAGATACCCATTAACACTCCTACATCTAAGATATTATGGCCAAACTTTTCAATAAGAACAGCTCGTTCTCTGGAACCTTTGACACATTCTGTAAGTGGACGAGAGTGGAAGATGGACGTACTCAACAGATCCACATAATTCACAATTCGGAGAACTCGACTTTTTCATCATTAAACTAAACTACCACATGGATAGTGCCCAGATTTTAAACGGTGTGCCAATACAATGTCATAAAATAGTTATTGTGCTATATTTTTGTATATATGTTAGTCTGTAAAGTCAATTCTACGGGCCTCTGTTAATTTTACTTTGTTGCACTTTAATACTGCGTGAAATAAATAAAAGGTTTGTAAAATCATCAGTGTTTGATAATTCTTCTAAACCATTCACGTTTATTGTCTCATATGTGACGTGCATAAGATAATAACTAAAAAACAATGGCTTGAGGCCACATCGCTGTCTAAGTCGAAATAAAATTTATAATGCGTCCAGCTGTTCGCTACCGTATTTTGTAATTTCTAATCGTCCGCAATCGCTCCCCAATTGCTGGTTAGCAGTGCCTATTCAACTGTTTTAATTACGATAATCGAGACGAGATTTCAATATACAAACTAGGTTTTCTCGTCTCGTTGGCATGTGCAATAAGCGCGCGGGACTCGCTGGTTTAACAGAGTTTATAATGACAAACTTTATATTAAAATAGCCCTCCTGGTCAGCTTGCTCGATGACTCTTAATTTGGCTGATTGGAAAACGCAATTAAAATGAGACTTATGTGACAATTAGATACAAATAAACGTTATAACCGATTTGTTACCAGTTTTATCCAGATTCTTAATTGGAATGCTATGGATGTGTCAGCGTCTAATTACCGAGTTTTAATTAAGTTTTCAATTAATTGAATACGCGTGTAGCTATCAAAAATAAATTTGTGGCGAAATGTTGAATTTATCAGGTCGTTCGCCTGGTAGTAAACGCCACGACCTGACTAAAATTCCTTTAAAAAAAAGAGTATTTGCCATACTATTTAAAAAATAAGATACTGCACTGTTACGATTGTTCCATATTTAAACTTTAATTATACAATGTAACTAGATTGAGGTAGTAAAATTTAAGGTAGATCTTATAATCTACATAATCCATTGCCCGATAAGAAATGTCTGTCGAATTTTAATTATGGCTATAAAGTGATATAGATACCTAATGAATTAGTGTTTATCTTTTGCATGCTTCATGGAAAAGTCGCCGGTAAGCATGCGTCATGCGCAGTCAACAATGTTACAAGTTTCGCCAGATGTGACGAAATTTGGACTTTAGTCATTAAATCAAATCGTATTCAGGTTTTTTATACAGGCAGGCGCAACATTTTGAGGCAATTAATGCTTTTTATGTTTTGGATTTACGAAACTGTAGGCAACTTTGGAGGTATAAACTTCAATAATGTTTTTTTTTAATGCTACAATCAGCCTCGATCATAAATCGTAATTTAAAAAAAATATTATTGGGTTCCATCGTCTCTATTTATCAACAGGAATGTTTGCGCCGATCCCACAGTAAGAGTTCTGAATTCCGCGGTGTTTGAAATACTTGCGACGCTAAATAGTTCTACATATTCTGTGGCGACGGCGACGCCTTGAACTGCCACGACTTCAAAACTCTTAACTCTTGCTGTGGGATCGGCGCCTATAAAACCAAAAGGTCGCTAGACGCCCTACGCATCCAATACAATAACATCTTTAGGATGATGTTGGGGCTGCCCCGTTTCTGTAGTGCATCAGGGATGTTTGCGCAATTTCACACTGATGGCGATGATCACGCTATACGCTGTATTCGCAAGAAAACTGCATCCCTGATCCACAGAATTCGGGGCAGTGCCAATAGCATCCTAAAGACGGTAGCGGATAGGTTCACCTCGCCGCTCTGGAAGTGTCTAGTTCGGCGGGGTTTACCTATACGTGTATAGTAATTTAATTTTTATTTATTAGCTGTTTCATTTATTTAATTTTTTCAATTCTGAATCTTTGAATTTAATTTATGATTTTAATTTTTGAATTTAATTTAATTTTTAATTTTAATTGTTATTTTTAATTTGTAATTCTGGATTGTTATTTTAATTGTAATTTAGAGTTTTTAATCATAATGTTTTATTTATAAAAATATGGATGGGTATATTGTCCGAAATAAAGAATTTTTATTTTTTTATTATTTATTTATAAAACATACACCAAGACTTATGTATTAGATTTATGTGCGTGATGCGTAAATTTTACTTTTGTACAATCTTCTGATGTAAAACACCGAATATGGCGAATGACATCGTTTTATACAAAATGTGTATATAAAAATAATTAAATAGTAATAAGTGTCGCGGTTTCCACAGGGTCGACTCAACGAGTTACTATGCGCAGTGCGTCTGCAAAGAAGCGCAAGCGGCGGCGCGGCACAAGAAAGATACCATCTCGATCCAGGTAAGGGATTATAATCAATCCATCAATCATTTATTCAATCAATCCAATAATCAATAGTCTCTACGTAGAATAAAACAAAGTAGCACATAGGCGACTTTTTATTTCGAAACCGCGGGTGGAACCGCGGGGCGCAGCTAGTAATCTATTCTATACTTTTATAAAAATGGAACTAAGCCTACAAGATATTTTTTTAAATCCAACTGGGCTTCGATTATTTAGAGAGTATATATCTAGAGAGAGTTGAGTACTCACACGTTCGTGTTCACACGAATCCATAGTTATTTTTTTTTACTCTTAATAGATCTATGTTTGGCCACTATCTCGCCTGATGTGAAGCGATGGTGTGGCCTAAGATGGAGCACATAGATCTAGAGAGAGACGGCAGTTGAGCGGCTGCTCATACCCCTCTCCCCGATGGTTCACCGAACATTTTTTTTTTATTATTATTTTATTTTATTTATTTGTTTGCATGTTTGTTATCTACAGACTCTGAAACTGCTGAACGGATTTCAGGGTTTGGTAGTATTAGATTAGGGTATGTTAGTTCAAAATCGGTTGGGTGACTACGAAGATACAGCTTGATCTCTGCGTAGTACCAGGCCTAGCGCACTCCGCACTGTAGGTACGAAGCTACAAGTACAGTAAGGTACAGGTAAGTCGCTATTTGTTTAAATTTCTTTGCGGGGTGATGCTTCTGTCCTTTAGTATTCTGTGGTAGTACATGCTCTTGCTAAGATGATCTTGGAAAATATACGAGTATGGGTTTCCCCAGTCGTTTGAATTTTTAACTTTGAATTTTGTTCACGCTGATAAAGTCGCGGGAAAACGCTAGAATTAGTATAAATAAGGTACAGTATAAATATTTATTATTTAACAGGTGCGCAAGAAGACGTGAAACAGTTCCTAAGTCTCCAACAGCGCGGCATGGCGCATCTCCTCGATACGGCGCGGAAAGACCTCGCCGCACTCAATACCATCGCCGAGGGGATGGACAAACTCGTCCGTACGTAACTTACCCCACTACTACCACTGTACCACTCTATCGTACTAGATCATTGTCTTTTAAACAAGTTAGGTCAGCAACAAAAAAAATGGTCCCTATAGGGGAGCGGACAGTAATCGAGAAAATATCTAAAATGTAGTATGAACGAATGTTCGTCGAACCAGAAAGATCATTCAATCAATATTTTTGTGAAACAATAATGATTTATATTTTTAAATCAATAAATAATTCTGACATTTTTAATCTGCACTTCATCCCAAACGAAACAACAATCACAGCGCATGACGTCATTTGTAGGCAAATGCCGTGAGTCAAGCTTGTGTTTATTTTACGTTTTTGGTTTTCATAAAATGTATTTTTGCTATTTTTTTCGTTCCATTACTACAATATAGTCCCCAAACTTCACAAAACGTTTTAGAATCTCTTTGCAAGTTTTATTTCGTAGAGTTTGTCATTATCTACCTACATATGACGTCACAAGTTTTGAGGTGACCTTTTGCGCGGCAATATTTGAAACATAGTTTTAGGTACTTTTAGAGCGTTATTTAATTAAAATAGTATTTTTCATGGCTATATATATTCATTGTACTTAATTTAAATCACTTTCTGAAAAGTTGTCCGATCCCCTATTGTCTCTATTTATCAACAAGAATGTTTCCCCCAAAGTAACTTATGGTGCCGATCTCACAGCAAGAGTTCTGAGCTGGGTCACTGTAATCTATGCGACGCTAGTTTGTACCTACTACATATTATCTATTCTGTGGTGATGCCATGATAAGCAACGAGAACTCCAGAACACGAGAACTCTCGCAATGCAGTGCTTTTTATGGTATTAAAAGTTGTGGGTGGCACTGCACTTATGATGGGCAGGCGTGGCGCTTGCCATCAGGCTAACGACATGCTCGTCTCATAACGCACTTCCATATTTTAACCTATGCTATCCCACTGCTGGGCAAAGGTCTCCCCAGGGGGAGACTTCCATATAAGAAATTAGAAAAAGCTTGCTGTGGGATCGACGCCTATGAGGTCAGAGCAGTGTCTAGCTGGGTAACGTAATGCCGAAGATAATATACTCTATGAAGTACTCTTATCTAATTCGACAGTTTGCATGTATCCAGTTAAAAAAAAACTAATAGTAACGATACATTATAACAAACTGATAAGCATAAAAAAATAATGTAACGGAGGTAAATTTAAAAGACGTTAAAAATATTGCGTCCAAAGTGGAATTTTGAAAATAATAAAAGTTGCTAGTTGATCGCCAAACCGAATATACACTGCGAGGATGTACCAATAAGTATGTAATTGTAATATTTGAATGTTCAGTACTGTAATTATATCAAAGATATACTTTTGTATCTATTAATTGATATTTTAATAAATTAAGATTTCGTAATTTTTTTGTTTTTATTGGTGATCTTTCTCATTTCATATAATTACATGATTTCATATAAAGATTACCTGCGCCGCACGATCGCCGATCCATCCATCTAATTATCCATCCATCCGTCCATCCGTCCATCCATCCATCCATCCATCCATCCATCCGTCCGTCCGTCCATCCATCCATCCATCCATCCGTCCGTCCGTTGTCCGTCCGTCCGTCCGTCCGTCCGTCCGTCCGTCCGTCCGTCCATCCAACCTTCCATTCCATTTATCCTTACAAACTGCCGCATTTATAATATTACTAGGATAGTAGGAAATAGGATAGCACAAAATAATGAATAGCCCAAGACTGGCTGAAAATTGTTGGAACACTGGAAAATTATAATTTTTATCGATTTTCATTTTGATCGAGTTTGAATAAAATATAAGTAAAATAAATATAACTCCCAACGATCCCATACATAGATCTGGGCCCCTAACTAGAATTCCCTGTATCTAGGGAACCAAGAACTAGGAGAACTATGATGCCACAACACCCAGACACGAAACAAATGCTTGCGGGATACGAACCCGCAACCTCAGTGGTGTATGATATTTGAACCAAACTGCCCAACCACTTCACCACAGAGGCTGTCGCCTTTTGTGTATTTCATTTAACGTTCATAATAAAGCGTCTCTTCGTATAGACATTGATTCATCCGAAACCGCGGCTTAATTGGGACGCTTTTTACCTTTCACAATGACACGAACATTCGCTACAAACTGTTCTATATATGTAAGTAAAAATGTAGCTTTACATATAGACATTGTTTCTCCACATGAATCGTATTTTGCCGTAGATAAGGAAGTAAACGATCTGCACTTTGTCTTGTCACGCCAACACCTCAATAAAACGTATACTCTTTACAAGCTTGTCAAAATAAAAAGATCTCAGCATCCCATGAAGAGTAAAGGATATTTTAACAAAATTTTCTGAGATAAGGTTCTTAAGTTTTGAAATGGGTAGGCTATATTGTTCGTTAGCAAACTGATAAAGATGTGCTGAATATGATGAGTGGTATCAAATGAATGCTAATATTTAACGTTAGTCTATTGTCTTTTTAACACAGGTCTTTGATTACTTACTGGGCATTATGAGACAAGACGTATTGTCTCAGGGTGACGAGCGCAGTGCAGTGTTCGCGCAACGTTCTAGGTGGCGCTGCAACTGATATGAGCAGGCGTGTTGTTTACTACCAGGTGAATGACCTACTTGTCTCGTCACTCAGTTGTAAATAAAGTTGTACGCCGTTTTATAAGTAAATTTTAGAAGGTATTAATAAATTTTGGGTTTTGTCACGGAGCTATAATATGGGGCACTTTAAAAGAAGGGTGAAAAGGGTCCTTAAAGGTAGTCAACGCACCAGTAATGCCCCGAGTGTTTCAGGTCTATAGACGACGGTAACCGCTTACCATCCAGGCGGGCCGTCTGCTTGTTTGTCTATTAGTTATATATAAAAAAAGTTTTCGCTATCAGCTCATTAGGTGATGATATAGCCACGTGATAGCAAATAGAAGGCTTATCTCTGAGGACTAGTCATGTGTTACTATTAAAATATCCTATTCATCATCAGCCCATTACGTTCCCACTGCTGGGACTAGGGCCTACCCTCGCAGAGAGAGTACGGACCATAATCCACCACGCTGGCTCAGTGCGGGTTTGTTGTATGTCACGTCCTTGACTTTTTGTCATACATTCTTGGGCATGCTAGTTACTTCACGATGTTTTCCTTCACCATTTTAAGAGCAAGTGTTAAATCCGCACATAACTTAAGAAAGTCAGTAGTACGGGGCCAGCGGGATTCGAACACCCGTGCGTCAGATCGAAAATCGCACTTGCTCCCACTGAGCCACTCTCGCTCCTATTATCCTATTAATATTATGAGTGCGAAAGTTTGTGAGGATATGGAAAGATGGATGGGTGGATGTTTGTTACTCAATCACAGAGTAATCAAGAGAAGGACTCAGATGGCCAAAGCTGCAATGAGCAACCTGGCACGCATTTGGCAGGACAGAAAAGATGACACTAGTCTGGACATTGGTTTTCTCGATATTCCTCTATGGATCGGAGTCGAGGTCGATCCGGAGTACAGAACGGAAAAAAATAGAAGCATTTGAGATATGGTGCTGGAGGTGTATGATAATGCTCCTCATCCCGTGGACAGCCAAATGAACAAACCAGTGTATCTTGAAACAAGTGCGTATAAAAACTCGTCTGTCTCTCATCTGTTTCCAGAGAATCCTCGGTTACTTTGGTCACATTGCCCTTGACAACTGGATAATCTTGATAAATTGGTTATGATTCGCAAGGTAGAAGGAAATAGACCACGCGGCCGTTCACCTGGCCGTTGTTGTGGCCAAGTAACCACCCTCACTGGCTATAACTACCGCTATGACGCCAAAAATCAGGCGAAATGGAAGCAGCTAACACATAAAGCTATGAAGGACTTTCAGGGACACGACCTTCAGCAATCAAGAACACGACCAAGATGAAGACGAGCTACTACGAGTGATGTAGTGGTTTTATCATGTCTCCTCGCTCACACCGTACAGCTTCTTCTTCTTCAAGTGCCGCTCCATCACTGAAGGTTGGCAGCTCGTTAAACTTTATCCTATCCAGAGCAAGTCTGAATAGTTCTTTTACCGTCCTTATTGCTGTCCATTCCCGGATGTTTCGGAACCACGACATCCTGGGTCTTCCGGGTATTTTGCCCATCATTATGGTCTGTAGCAACAAATATTGGTCATGCCGTAGTACGTGACCAAGGTAAGCGACCTTTTTTTTTTTGACCGTGCAGCTAGGTACCTGTCTAAGAATCCGATTGAGTTAAACGCTACCTATATAGACTCGTATACTTGCATTACTAATAATGTATTAAGCATTTGTAGTATTAGGGCATCCTACAGCTTTAGTCTCGTGGATATTTCAAGAAACAAAGTACCTAAGGTTTTAAGACTGGTCTTTGAATTAAACGTCTGTACTAGGTAATCTTACAAATATTTTAATCATATATCAACTTTTAGTACTTAAATCTAAGGGATAATCTATACACTTGACTAGTTCTTCAATAGGTCTGCAGTCTAACCTTTTAGTCATAAGGTTTAGTGGCATTTCTTCCAAACACGTCTCTGGTTTCTCCATCGGTGCTTCTTCTGCTCTCTGCTCTTCATAGAAGACTTTATCACTGATGCTAGGTCTTAATACTGGATAGGTTATATTTGAATAGTAATTTCTATACGCATGTTCGTACATCTGCGTATATTCAACATAAGACATTTCGTCTGTAGGAACTCTTACTGGATACATTGGTTCCAAAGGCCTGACGTAGGTTAGGTGTTCCACTGGGGTGTACCTCAGAGAATCTGTCATGATTGGGCTATATGGCGCCATAGGAGAGATGCTACTTCTAGCTGGATAAACTGTTGCGTTCGGCATGTATGTGTGTAAAGGTGATGTCGGTTCTGTGATATAAGTGGCTTCTTTAGGCGAAAACGCGTCGGAACTGTGAGCGTCTTCCGAAGATTCTCGTCGGGTTTGCTCTGTCGAGAAATGCTTGTAGGTCTTCACGTGTTTTCTTAAACTGGACGGATCTGTGTACCTCTTGTTGCATCCTAGTATTTTGCAGCAGTAAGGTTTTTCCACGGCGTGGGTTCGTGTGTGCTTGAAACGGTCGCTGGAGTTTGAATACGCTTTTCCGCATCCCTGTTGACAATGAATAAAATTTGCTTTTTTAAGTCTGTTTATGGTTCGAGTGTATATTTTAGATAAGCGAAAAATCTCTTGCAAATATTGGTTATTGCTATCGGTGCATGCGCGTCCAAAGTCTGCTTTAAGTGAATGTGTTGAGGTTTGAAATGGGTTGAAAGCAAATGAGCAGGTGTAGCTCACAAAAATGTACTACTTTATTTATTATGCGGAGAGTAAATTATTGCAGTACATTTATGTCAATAATGTGATTTAATGCCAACGTAATAACCCTCAGAATTTATCGAGCATTTTAACTACAACAATAGTAGGACGGTTGTTGTGATATTTACCTCATAGGGGCAGACGTATGGTTTCTCTCCGGAGTGCGATCGGAGATGGATCTTCAAGTTCTCTGCTCTAGAGAAACTCTTTTGGCACTGGTTGCATGTGTGTGGTCTCTCGTTTGTGTGTGTGCGTACGTGCACGAGCATTTTATATCTGTAGAAAAAGAAAAATCATATAAGCACTAGAAAAACAAGTTTCGTAAATCATGTATTATAATTAGCCCAAAAATAATTTCTTCAAATGACATCCATTTTTTTTTAAATTTAAGATAAATAAAAGCTATGCTCCAAAAAAATTTACGACATTTATTGCTAATAAAATAGAAAAATATGTATCAATAATAATTTTGAGAATACAAACCTTGCATTAAACCCTCTCTGCGGCCTCGCGCACCCCCTCCACCCGCAATAGAACAGTCCGTCCATATGCGCGTGCGCATGCGTGCGCGCGACGTGCGCGGATAGGCGTGCTACGCTCGGGAAGCGCGCACCGCACCCGCGCCACCCGCACACGCCTTCGAGGCTCTCGCCTTCCGTCCGCTCGGGGGAAGACCCGCCTGATGAGTCTTCATCTTCGAACTGTAAAAAGAGAGAAAAAGTTACAGACAATGCTACTATTTTTAGCTTAAACTTTGACGCGGTTTTACTTTAGGAGGCATAGTTTTATAATCGATGTTTGAGATCACATAACTAATTGGTGTTAGGATGGCTATTGGCTAAAACAATTTTATCCCAATTTCTCCCCAGTCGTCGCATCGGCACAAAAGAGTAAGGTGTCAAAGATAAAAACCGAATTTAAAAATGTCTATGAATCACGGCATTTCATTTCACATCCATTTTTCAACATCCAGTGAGTTCAAGTTTAAATCTCCTTGAAAGTTGAAACAAAGTACAAAAATTAATTAATATAGTTTTGGTTACGTCAAAGACATGTTTGTTTACAATCACAATTCGCACCTGTGGTGGAGGAAGCGGTGCCAATGGAACAGGCCTGGCAAGGTACGGCGCGAACCGTTCAGCCGGCATCCACCTTTGGACCCTACATCCGTCTTCAGGAAGCTCCGATCTCCAATGCGGAAACACCAACATTTCACGATATAGTTTCACAATTTTTCAAAAGTATAATAAGTACAGCTGCGGTCACCTCGCGGTCGCCACGGACAGTGATGCGGCGCGCCCGACTCGCCTACTTATAAAACGTTTCGGTGTGACAACTCACTGATAACGCGACTAAACTACTCCCCTGCGAACAAGTTAACACCGCTTCGTATCGCGTTCCCAGGAAAACTCAGGGCAGACATTTTCGTAGACACTTCCACGCAAAACAATTTGGATTTGCTATATTGTGTGTACGTGTCGATATTTGGTGGTTTTTGTGGTATATTTGCGGTGATGTATTAAGCTATTTGTGTGTGTTGATTACGGACTCGTGTGGTGTTATCTGGAGCTGCCTGTCGCGGCCGCTGTCCGGTTATTACCGGTGCGATAGGCCGCGGTTCAATAGGTGACTGATATCGTGTGTCGGTGTGGAGCGACCTCTTACTGGTTATTATTTACGGACTGCCCACTTTATGCGGCCACTGTGTGTATGTGGGAACGGTTTTGTTTGAGTTCTTTGGACAAAGCTAATGATATATAGTTTTTGAGAGTGTTTGACCAAACTTCTAAATCATCCAACGTCTCTCTTGGTTCAGATTCAGAGAATGACTATTGATAGCGATTTGAAAATCTACGACGAATAAGTCTTTCTTAGGCAAGCGTGCTGTTTTTTGGCTATATCTACTTTTCCTAAATTTGTAATTGGTATACTTCTGTTGTAAGCTTACCATCTTAGTTTTTCACGAAGGAAAAAAGGCTGTGGAAAAATATACACGTATTCAGGAAGTAGATATTTTCAATCGTCTAATAAACCGATCGATAAATTTCATCTGGAAAGGTGCGATAGCTTATCTACACTATGTCTAGACGTGATAAAAAAAAAAACTGCGTGTTTCGATGATGCCAGCATGAAGGACTAGTGCACTGTTCATGGTGATTGAACAGAGCTCACAGAAAGTAGATTCAAATTGCGTGTGAAAAATACTCTAATGAAAAAAGCATACTATACAGTTAGCAATTACATTGAAGACAAAAATAACATTCCGCTTCTGCCAAGATACATAAGAAACATAATATGTTTTGTCAAAAACAAACATAAAATATTGTAACAAAAGTTTAAAAAAAAAGCCCCTCACTTTCACACTTTTTTTTTTAATGAAACAAATTGATTATTTACTTACTAACATTTTATTACCTTGCATTTATACTAACAAATATGGATAATTATGTCTGAATTATTAATAAATGAATTGAATTGAACTTTCTTGCCTATCTTCTGAGAAGTGGTTCTTTTTTCGATACGGTGATACTCATTGTACTAATTGACGTTCATAAGTGCGTCTGTGATGCTAAAACTGAATAAAGAAAAAATATTTAAAATAAATAATTAAAGAAATAGTGCGATCTGTAATTATATATTTGGCAGAGTATTCTGCATTGAGCACCAATCACTCTTTCATTTGATGAGGATTTGAAGCTTCTTATTCCGGTTTGTTCCGACTCGGCTATTCAGCGACGAAAAAGATGCCCACAAAAGCACAGAATAATTAGTACCCAAGTACGAACAAAAGTTAGATGTTGCAATGTATACATGCTGATGATCATATGACGATCAGACATCACACAACATTACACTTAACATACTTAATTAGGAGCAAAACAAAATATAACACAGTGAAATGTTGCGCGATGTCAGGAAAAGGTTCCGACTGAGCACTCGCTAAGGTGTTTTAATTCCTGATATTTCTATCGACCTTACATCACAATACCTACAATTATCGCTATTAATGAGGTTTATGTTGTGTATAGGTAGTTCTCAAATCATAGACGACTCTTTCAAAATCTTGTGGCGAGCGGTTTGCGCGTGATTGTTTCGGAAGCAGCTCTATAGGTACTTACTCTATATACAAATTAATACTGCCGTCTGCGGTTTACCGTTTGCCGTCTGCAGCGTTCGGAGTCATACCATAATAAATGACGTTCACTGATGCTATAGCGTTCCTAAAATTTTCCAGTCATACGGGCTGTTGTAAACAACGGAAGGTTTATGAACTTGTTGATTGTTAACCAAATACTTTTCTAACTGCTACTTGTGTTACCGAGTTAGATTAAGTCTGTTTTTACCTCTACCATACAAAATATTTGGTATTTAGCTAATTTTGTAAACAAATTAGTATCATCCAAATTATGCAAAAGATATATATAATTCCTGTTATATTAATTATCAAGTAAATTTTAAGTCATCATTATACAACTCATCGTTATTCCCCACATGTTTTTAAATGGGTCGCAACAGAATGCGTCATGCGCATTTAATCTGGTTATTCCTGCTGATGGGCTTTTATTAATAATCTTATTATTTATTAAAATGACAGTGACATAAGTGACTACCTACTAACGTAGGTTTTAAGAAAAACTGTTACTAACACGACTATGGACTTATCCGATTTTTTTTTTATAAACATTCGTACATATTTTACATACCTAAGGGGCGTCGTAAGCAACGATTTGAACCCTGTCGTATACCGCAATACCTACAAATGTCGCTATTAATGAGGAATAGCAGTCTTCTTCATTTATAGCGATATCCCTTTCATCATCATCATCATCATCATCAGCCCTTCACGTTCCCACTGCTGGGACACGGGCCTTCTCTCATAGAGAGAGAATGGGCCATAATCCACCACGCTGGCCTAGTGCGGGTTGGTGAATGTCACATGTCCTTGACTTTATGTGAACAATTCTTGAACATGCCAGTTTTTTCACGATGTTTTCCTTCACCGTTTTTAGAGCGAGTGTTAAATCCGCACATAACTTAAGAAAGTTAGTGGTGCGGGGCCAGCGGGATTCGAACTCGGGTGCGTCGGATCGAAAGTCGCACGAGCTCCCACTGAGCCACACTCGGTCTGTATCCCTTTAGCTATAGTTATTCCTTGAGCAACAGTCACGCGTGAATCAGATTCCACGATTCACCGATCATCCACGCCTTGAAACGTCAAAAGTGCTCCAGAGACGAGATTGACATAGAGACGTAATCCCGTGCACGATAAGGCGTATCGTGGCGATCGGAAATTTTGGCTGCGATGCCGATGGCGTGCACTACGCGAGGCTGTATCGTGGTACCTATATCTTATCGCTTGCCGTCATGGGCACGCAACGTATGATGGCTTACGTTTAGGCAGGTGCTATATTAGCGGGCCGATTCTTTTTGTAATTAAAAAGCAAACAAGATTATCCAAAAAAGTGCCACATAAAATATTATGCAGCTTTTTGTGTACGGCAATATACTGCCATTCCATACTATATTTAGGAGTGCCGACAAAATCGTATAACCATTATAACCAATAGGTTTTTATGGTGTGCACTACCTTTTATATCCAATACATAGCCTTCCAATATCCAATATCGTGTCGATAATGGTTCACTTAAATTGAACGCGGAAGTACTGCATTGCGGCATATCGAAACGTGAAAATAGTACGTCTTATCAATCTGTAACTTTGTTGGGCTTCACTTCTTATTAGCTAAAATATTTACATTCCAGAACAGCGCATAGAATATACATATGATAGGTACAGTTTTCACCTATAGGCCCGTAGATGGCTCCGATCGGCATAAACTCAAGTGCAGATTGATTACAAATTGAAGATAGAATAACTTAAGTCAAGAACTCAAGGATCCGTGTATCAGTTTTATAATCCTTTGAAGGTAGATCCCTCACAATGCTCGATAATTCCTCCATGTGCACCTGCGAGTATATAACGCGACAAATTAAACACATAGCTGCAAATCGTGCGTCATTAAATACTTTGTTCAGATTGTGTTATCACTCGTGTAAGTGTGAGTGTGTTCTTAATATGATTGTGAATGTGGTGCGTGCGTGTGCGCAGCCGGCGAGCGGCCCCCTGCGGTCGGCGCGCGCGCCGGTTCGCACCGGTTCGCTTATCACTTGAGCTGTTTGTCGTCTACATTTGCCTGATATAAGCACTAAACTTAATGAGAGACTCAATAAATGTCTCACAGTTATTGTAGCGATAAAAATATGTAACGTAATATTTTTGCGCGCCGCATAAGACTATTCACGTGTAGGTATCTGTGATAGAGATCAATCTGAGCGGGATCACAGGAATCTAGCATATTGCAGATTTTAACTAGTCTACTGGATATGTTCTAGTGTATTATTTATTACAAGTCCAAGTGGCCTTGCTTGCCCGACAGAAAGGGCAGACTTTAATCTTTAAATGGAAATCTGGATATAATCAGCACTGTAAAGTAAATGCTCTATCACTGCATTTACCTTACAGTGCTGATTATATGCAGTGATAGAGCATTTACCTAGAGTTAAATGTTCTTAATTGTGCCTATAGTCTTAACTCGTAAGTAAGTCTCTCGTATGCCGGAGGCAGTCTGGGTAGGTACCACGGTTAGCCAGTTATTCTGCCGCTAAGCAGTAGTGCGCAAGTATTACTGTGTACCGGTTTGAAGGGCATTGTAGCCAGCGAAATTACTGGGCATATGAGACTTAATATCTGATGTCTCGGGGTTATGAGCGCAGAGGAAATGCAGTGCTACGTAGTACTATGGTTTTTAAAATTTGGGTGGCACAAACGCCTTGCTCGTCTCGTCAGTCAGTTCCCCAAAAAAAAAACTGGCAAGCGGCGGTACCCACCCAGACGGGCCCATTGTCATTTATAAGTCATATGAAGTAAATACTGATTAACTTGATGTTAAAATAAATTTAAACCCCCGCAGTGACGGCCGCGACTAGTCCACAAATACCTATACTCTGCGGGTGAATTTTATACCCAATCACTGTAAATCAGTAGGTGTGCAGCGGTGGCTAAAAATAATGGCAAAATCTACCTAGACGGCCTCCCGCATTCACCTTATGCTTATGCAAAATTCTCTTAATCCACTGAAATGTAAATAAAGCGCACTATGACCGCATAAACATTACTGACCAGCATTTCCGGTAAGTACCTAGGAAGTGCGACCGTGAACAACAAACTCCATTAGCAAATAATGACATTAGCGCCATGAACTGTTGAAATTGAAATCTGTAGGTGACCTAATTCCGTTTTTATTTTAGGTATTATATATACCTACTTATTTTTGATATTGAATGCATAAGCGCACGCTTGACGAATATCCTAAGATTTTAAATCAACCGATTCTTTATCTTTATCTTTTTTTCTTTCGATTCGTCACCGTTAAACGATATAAGAAAGATAGAAGAAATTTGGTTGCTTGAGCAGTTGGCTCAGTGGCCCTGTGGTTAAGGCGTCGGGATGGTTTCGGAGACACAGGTTCGATCCCTTCCCGAGCAATATAATTTTTCTTCTTCCTGATTATTTAAAATTTTATTATAATACTTGTTCCTATTTTAATGAAATAAGATACGTCTAAGGTCCGCCATAGCGTTGTTTACTCAGTATTAAGTTGATGATGAAACTTGGCTCACGTGTAAGTAAATGCACCGATAAGTAGCCGGTTCGAACCGGCAGCGGTGCTGACCGGCGGCCCCGCCCGACTTTGTGATACAAGATACACAAGGCTTGGACTAAATGTTGTAAAAATATGACTTAGTTTAGTTTTCTGCTCTCTGATTTCATCAACATTCATTGCAGTGCCTATTCCACGGAGGAACGACGAAGTCAGTATCCTTATGCTTGCTGCTATCGTGGTTGGGATAGAGCACAGACTAGTAAGAGATACTCGGTTAGAGCATTTAGGCCATAAATAAATAAATTAGGCATTATTTATTTATTGATGGCATTCTACTTATTGTTAGGCATTATTTATTTATTTATGGCCGATTACTTCATAGATAGCCACATTTTATTTTATTATTATTTTTTCATAAATAGTCTTTTTCTTTTTTTACAACAGACTAGGTCTGCGTTTGACCACAATCTCACCTGATGGGAAGTGACGATGCGGTCGATGATGTAGCACGCTTACCCAGTAGATACTTGTTCACTTTAGATTCGAACACACCCAAATTTTATAACATACACTTACATAAACTAGGATTCGCTGTATCTAGCTACGAAGACCTACGAAGACCTACGAAGACCATGCATGGTAGCGCGACACCCAAAAACAAAACAAATAACTACCTCCCTACTTGCGCTTCATCATTCTACGTATAGGTCCTGCGACAGAACTAGATATGTTCAGTTCGAGGATGTCCCTTAAACTTTGCGTGAATTAAGTCCCGTGGAAATTAGGGTATTTAAAAAAATTGGCAATTTTGATTCTGTGGTGTATAGTGGTTGGGCAGGTCAGGTCACCCCATATACCACGGAGGTTGCGGGTTTGGGGCATACATTTGTTTATAGAAAAAAGCGCAAGCATTTTGTTTCGTGTTTGGGTCTCGCAGTTTCTCGTAGTTCCTGGTTCCCCAGGTACAGGGAGTTCTAGTTAGGAGCCAGAACTATGTATGCGGTCGTTGGGCGTTATCTAATTTTATAACAAACTAGTATTTCGCCGCGTGCGCGAGCTGCTAAAGCAGCTCGCGTGGTGGTGGTGTTTTTTTTTTATAGAAACTTCCTATCGATTACGGTTCTAAAGTTATCTAAGCCTTTATGTTCAAAAAACAAACTTTTGTATGGCGGCCATATTGGAAAATGGCGCAATCCAAGTGATTTTGTGGCGTGCGCGAGCTGCTAAAGCAGCTCGCGTGGGGTGGTGTTGTTTTTTTTTTATAGAAGCTCCCTATCGATTACGGGTTTAAAGTTATTCTCTTTGTTCGGAAAAAAATCTTTTGTATGGCGGCCATCTTGAAAAATGGCGGAATCCAAATTATTTTTTCATAATCGTAATCTTCGACCCCAAAAACCCCCCGGTGCAAAATTTCAGTCGGATCGGAGCAACTTTCGAAATGGCCGCCATTTTTTTTCTTTTTTTTTAATTTTTCCAACTTTTCCAAATTTCCCCTATGGTCCTCTATGATATTTGGTCGAGCACCCTATGCCTATCTGTAACCGTTTAAAAGTTATTTGCATATTATTTTCACCTATTTTGTCATGAAAAAAAACCTTTGTATGGCAGCCATCTTGAAAAATGGCGGAATCCAAATTTTTTTTTCATAATCGTAATCTACGATCCAGAAAACCCCCCGACGCAAAATTTCAGTCGGATCGGAGCAACTTTCAAAATGGCCGCCATTTTTTTTTCTTTTTTTTTAATTTTTTCAACTTTTTCAAATTTCCCCCATCGTCCTCTATGACATTTGGTCGAGCACCCTATACCTATCTCTTACCATTCAAAAGTTATTAACATTTTCATTTTGTATGGCGGCCATGTTTTTTTGTATGGCGGCCATCTTTTTTTTCAAATTTTCAAAATTGGCCCAGGGTTGGGGGCATATTTAGTTCGAGCGGTACCCCCATCCGATTTATAGTTTCCGAGATCCCCTGAGCAGTTCCATCTTGGAAACCACTTTCTGGTGATTTCGGATTTTTCTGGTTGGTTTCAAAACACCCTCTATACAACCGTACCAAACACTCCCCCCCACCATAACGGCAAGTCGGAGATCAATTCTGTCAATATGTCAGTCAGTCAGTCAGTCAGTCAGTCAGTCAGTGATGGTCTTTCACTTTTATATAATATAACTAGTATTTCGCCGCGTGCGCGAGCTGCTAAAGCAGCTCGCGTGGGGGGGTGGCTGCTGTTTTTTTTTAAAAGCTTCCTATCGATTACGGTTCTAAAGTTTTGTTTACCCTTTTTGTTTTGAAATCAAACTTTTGTATGGCGGCCATCTTGAAAAAAAGCTGGATTTCAAGTGATTGTGTGGCGTGCGCGAGCTGCTAAAGCAGCTCGCGTGGGGGGGGTTTGCTTTTTTTTTTTTTTTTTTTTTATCTGTTAATGGCTTGCGTTTGACCACTATGTCACCTGATGGTAAGCGACGATGCGGTCGACGATCTAGCACGCTTACCAAGATAGTACCCGTTCACTCGAGACTTGAAGATTCCCAGATTATAGCTATCGGGAAAGACTGACTCTGGCAGGGAGTTCCACTCGTTAGCAGTACGCATAATAAAAGTGGAAGCGAAGCGCTTAGTACGCGCGGGAGGAATGTCCACCATAAAACGGTGGCGTATTGCCGTACGTCTTGTAGTCCGATGATAAAATGGGGTTGGGGGAATTAGTTGGTGCAATTCCGACGCACACTCACCGAAATGTATCCGATAAAAAACTGATAGCCTGGCAATTCTGCGTCGATGTTCAAGACTGTGTAGTCTTGACTCGAATAGCGCGTCATCACCAATGAGTCTCTTGGCTCGCCTCTCGATTGATTCAAGTGCCTCAAGTTGATATTTAGCTGAACCATCCCAAAGGTGAGAGCAGTACTCTATACACGACCGGACTTGCGCTTGGTATAGATTCAGCAGCTGTTCCGGTGTGAAGTAACTCTTCACCTTTGCTAGGATGCCCAGCTTTTTGGCAGCCAACTGAGCCTTTGACTCAATGTAGGTCCCAAAATTGAGGGAAGACGTGAGTGTAACGCCAAGAAGTTCTAGGTGGTTGGTAATTGGTACGGATACATCTCGAAAAGTTGGAGTGAGATCAAATGGACTCCGTTTAGCGGAGAATAGACACGCTTGGGTCTTTTTGGCATTGAACTTGACCAAGTTGGAGTCGCCCCAATCGGAGACTGCCTTCAAAGCCACGGTCATGCGCTCAACCATCGCCTCCCGAAGACTCTGGATCGTGGCACTACTGGCTCGAGCATCGGATATGTAACTCTCTACAACAGTGCTGTCTTGCTTTTTTTATAAAAGCTCCCTATCGATTACGGTTCTAAAGTTGGCGAAATCCAAGTGATTTTGTGGCGTGCGCGAGCTGCTAAAGCAGCTCGCGTGGGGGGGGGGGGGGTGTTGCTTTTTTTTTATAGACGCTTCCTATCGACTACGGTTCAAAAGTTTTGTTGGCTTATTTTTCCGGAAAAAAAACTTTTGTATGGCAGCTATCTTGAAAAATGGCGGAATCCAAAATGTTTTTTCATAATTGTAATCTTCGACCCAGAAAACTCCCCGATGCAAAATTTCAGTCGGATCGGAGCAACTTTCAAAATGGCCGCCATTTTTTTTTCTTTTTTTTTAATTTTTCCAACTTTTCCAAATTTCCCCCATCGTCCTCTATGACATTTGGTCGAGCACTCTATATCTATCTCTTACCGTTTAAAAGTTATTTGCATTTTTATTTTGTATGGCGGCCATGTTTTTTTGTATGGCGGCCATCTTTTTTTTCAAATTTTCAAAAATGGCCCAGGTTTTGGGGCATATTTAGTTCAAGCGGTACCCCCATCCGATTTATAGTTTCCGAGATTCCTTGAGCAGTTCTATCTCGGAGACACCTTTCCATGGATTTCGGATTTTTCTGGTTGGTTTCAAAACATCCTCTATCCAACGGTACCAAACACTTCCACCCACCATAACGGCATCTGGGAGAACAATTCTGTCAATATGTCAGTCAGTCAGTCAGTCAGTCAGTGATGGTCTTCCAGTTTTATATTATACTAGTATTTCGCCGCGTGCGCGAGCTGCTAAAGCAGCTCGCGTGGGGGGGTGGCTGCTGTTTTTTTTTAAAAGCTTCCTATCGATTACGGTTCTAAAGTTTTGTTTACCCTTTTTGTTCTGAAAACAAACTTTTGTATGGCGGCCATCTTGAAAAAAAGCTGGATTTCAAGTGATTGTGTGGCGTGCGCGAGCTGCTAAAGCAGCTCGCGTGGGGGGGTGTTTTGCTTTTTAATAAAAGCTCCCCATCGATTACGGTTCTAAAGTTATTTAAGTTCAGTTGTTCTGAAAAAATTACTTTTGTATGGCGGCCATCTTGAAAAATGGCGGAATCCAAGTGATTTTGTGGCGTGCGCGAGCTGCTAAAGCAGCTCGCGTGGGGGGGGGTGTTGCTTTTTTTTATAGATGCTTCCTATCGACTACGGTTCAAAAGTTTTGTTTGGCTTATTTTTCCGGAAAAAAAACTTTTGTATGGCAGCCATCTTGAAAAATGGTGGAATCCAAAATTTTTTTTTTAAATCGTAATGTACGACCCAGAAAACCCCCCGATGCAAAATTTCAGTCGGATCGGAGCAACTTTCAAAATGGCCGCCATTTTTTTTTCTTTTTTTTTAATTTTTCCAACTTTTCCAAATTTTTCCCATCGCCCTCTATGACATTTGGTCGAGCACTCTATACCTATCTCTAACCATTCAAAAGATATTTTCATTTTTATTTTGTATGGCGGCCATGTTTTTTTGTATGGCGGCCATCTTTTTTTTCAAATTTTCAAAAATAGCCCAAGGTTTGGGGCATATTTAGTTCAAGCGGTACCCCCATCCGATTTATAGTTTCCGAGATCCCCTGAGCAGTTCCATCTCGGAGACACCTTTCCATGGATTTCGGATTTTTCTGGTTGGTTTCAAAACATCCTCTATCCAACGGTACCAAACACTACCCCCCACCATAACGGCAAGTGGGAGATCAATTCTGTCAATATGTCAGTCAGTCAGTCAGTCAGTCAGTCAGTGATGGTCTTCCAGTTTTATATTATATTAACTAGTATTTCGCCGCGTGCGCGAGCTGCTAAAGCAGCTCGCGTGGTGGTGGTGTTATTTTTTTTTTATAGAAACTTCCTATCGATTACGGTTCTAAAGTTATCTAAGCCTTTATGTTCTAAAAACAAACTTTTGTATGGCGGCCATATTGGAAAATGGCGCAATCCAAGTGATTTTGTGGCGTGCGCGAGCTGCTAAAGCAGCTCGCGTGGGGTGGTGTTGTTTTTTTTTTATAGAAGCTCCCTATCGATTATGGTTTTAAAGTTATTCTCTTTGTTCGGAAAAAAAACTTTAGTATGGCGGCCATTTTGAAAAATGGCGGAATCCAAATTATTTTTTCAAAATCGTAATCTACGACCCCAAAAACCCCCCGATGCAAAATTTCAGTCGAATCGGAGCATTTTTCAAAATGGCCGCCATTTTTCGTTCTTTTTTTTTAATTTTTCCAACTTTTCCAAATTTCCCCTATGGTCCTCTATGATATTTGGTTGAGCACCCTATACCTATCTGTAACCGTTTAAAAGTTATTTGCATATTATTTTCACCTATTTTGTTATGAAAAAAAACATTTGTATGGCAGCCATCTTGAAAAATGGCGGAATCGAAATTTTTTTTTCATAATCGTAATCTACGCCCCAGAAAACCTCCCTATGCAAAATTTCAGTCGGATCGGAGCAACTTTCAAAATGGCCGCCATTTTTTTTTTTTTTTTTAAATTTTTCCAACTTTTCCAAATTTCCCCCATCGCCCTCTATGACATTTGGTCGAGCACCCTATATCTATCTCTAACCATTCAAAAGTTATTAACATTTTTATTTTGTATGGCGGCCATGTTTTTTTGTATGGCGGCCATCTTTTTTTTCAAATTTTCAAAAATGGCCCAGGGTTTTGAGCATATTTAAATCGAGCGGTACCCCCATCCGATTTATAGTTTCCGAGATCCCCTGAGCAGTTCCATCGAGGAAACCACTTTCTGGTGATTTCGGATTTTTCTGGTTGGTTTCAAAACACCCTCTATACAACCGTACCAAACACTTCCACCCACCATAACGGCATCTGGGAGAACAATTCTGTCAATATGTCAGTCAGTCAGTCAGTCAGTCAGTCAGTCAGTGATGGTCTTCCAGTTTTATATTATATTAACTAGTATTTCGCCGCGTGCGCGAGCTGCTAAAGCAGCTCGCGTGGTGGTGGCGTTATTTTTTTTTTATAGAAACTTCCTATCGATTACGGTTCTAAAGTTATCTAAGCCTTTATGTTCTTAAAACAATCTTTTGTATGGCGGCCATATTGGAAAATGGCGCAATCCAAGTGATTTTGTAGCGTGCGCGAGCTGCTAAAGCAGCTCGCGTGGGGTGGTGTTGTTTTTTTTTTATAGAAGCTCCCTATCGATTACGGTTTTAAAGTTATTCTCTTTGTTCGGAAAAAAATCTTTTGTATGGCGGCCATCTTGAAAAATGGCGGAATCCAAATTATTTTTTCATAATCGTAATCTACGACCCCAAAAACCCCCCGATGCAAAATTTCAGTCGGATCGGAGCAAGTTTCAAAATGGCCGCCATTTTTTTTTATTTTTTTTTTATTTTTCCAACTTTTCCAAATTTCCCCTATGGTCCTCTATGATATTTGGTCGAGCACCCTATACCTATCTCTAACTGTTTAAAAGTTATATGCATATTATTTTCACCTATTTTGTCATGAAAAAAAACGTTTGTATGGCAGCCATCTTGAAAAATGGCGGAATCCAAATTTTTTTTTCATAATCGTAATCTACGACCCAGAAAACCCCCCGATGCAAAATTTCAGTCGGATCGGAGCAACTTTCAAAATGGCCGCCATTTTTTTTCTTTTTTTTTAATTTTTCCAACTTTTCCAAATTTCCCCCATCGCCCTCTATGACATTTGGTCGAGCACCCTATACCTATCTCTAACCATTCAAAAGTTATTAACATTTTTATTTTGTATGGCGGCCATGTTTTTTTGTATGGCGGCCATCTTTTTTTTCAAATTTTCAAAATTGGCCCAAGGTTTGGGGCATATTTAGTTCAAGCGGTACCCCCATCCGATTTATAGTTTCCGAGATCCCCTGAGCAGTTCCATCACGGAAACCACTTTCTGGTGATTTCGGATTTTTCTGGTTGGTTTCAAAACACCCTCTATCCAACGGTACCAAACACTCCCCCCCACCATAACCGCAAGTGGGAGATCAATTCTGTCAATATGTCAGTCAGTCAGTCAGTCAGTCAGTCAGTCAGTCAGTCAGTGATGGTCTTCCACTTTTATATAATATAAACTAGTATTTCGCCGCGTGCGCGAGCTGCTAAAGCAGCTCGCGTGGGGGGGTGGTTGCTCTTTTTTTAAAAGCTCCCTATCGATTACGGTTCTAAAGTTTTATAAGCCATATTGTTATGAAAGCAAACTTTTGTATGGCGGCCATCTTGAAAAGAAGCTGGATTTCAAGTGATTGTGTGGCGTGCGCGAGCTGCTAAAGCAGCTCGCGTGGGGGGGTTTTGCTTTTTTTATAAAAGCTCCCTATCGATTACGGTTCTAAAGTTATTTAAGTTCAGTTGTTTTAAAAAATAGATATTGTATGGCGGCCATCTTGAAAAATGGCGGAATCCAAGTGATTTTGTGGCGTGCGCGAGCTGCTAAAGCAGCTCGCGTCGGGGGGTGTTGCTTTTTTTTATAGACGCTTCCTATCGACTACGGTTCAAAAGTTTTGTTTGGCTTATTTTTCCGGAAAAAAAACTTTTGTATGGCAGCCATGTTGAAAAATGGAGGAATCCAAAATTTTTTTTATAATCGTAATCAACGACCCAGAAAACCCCCAGATGCAAAATTTCAGTCGGATCGGAGCAACTTTCAAAATGGCCGCCATTTTTTTTTCTTTTTTTTTAATTTTTCCAACTTCTTCAAATTTTCCTCATCGCCCTCTATGACATTTGGTCGAGCACCCTATACCTATCTCTAACCATTAAAAAGTTATTAACATTTTTATTTTGTATGGCGGCCATGTTTTTTTGTATGGCGGCTATCTTTTTTTTCAAATTTTCAAAAATGGCCCAAGGTTTGGGGCATATTTAGTTCAAGCGGTACCCCCATCCGATTAATAGTTTCCGAGATCCCCTGAGCAGTTCCATCGAGGAAACCACTTTCTGATGATTTCGGATTTTTCTGGTTGGTTTCAAAACATCCTCTATCCAACCATACCAAACACTCCCCCCCACCATAACGGCAAGTCGGAGATCAATTCTGTCAATATGTCAGTCAGTCAGTCAGTCAGTCAGTCAGTGGTCTTTCAGTTTTATATTATATTAATAAATTTCAAAAAAGAAGGAGGTTCTCGATTCGATTGTAGGCACCTTAGTAGTAGTAATTTCATCGATATTCCTATCGATATATCGAAATTACCTTGGACTTCGAAGATACATCAGAATTCAAGTCGGTTTTTATTTATTATCCAAAAATGCGAAAAACATGGACATACATCGGAATCTGAACCACCGCTTTACGTACATCGAATCACGTAGCTCAAGGTGACACTACAATATCGATAGTCTATTGATAGTCCCGTATTTTAGCGAGTCACACACCAATCTCGGTGTGTGCCGATAGTTGATATAAGATAAGGGGCTGTCTAATCCGCCGTCTGAAACAAGCCTTGTCATGTCACGCGACGATCACGCGCGGGATTCGTGAAGGAACCTTCTGCAGCGTGATTGTCGTAAAGGTGTACCATTAAGAATTTGTGGTAAAGATGATCGAATGCTGATCCTGGGATGATTAGTAGGTATGAGAAGGTTGTGTAGCGCAGCAACACGTAAAATAGGCGCGTATGGCTTATGCGTATGGCTATAGTTTTCAAAACCAATGCTGAAATCCAAGTGATGTCTGGAAGAGATCGCATATTAGTGATAAGGCTGAATTCTGCATTCAGAATTCAGATTATTATGTTGTTCGATGTAGTATTTTGCGTAGTTTTACTCCAGCTATGATTAAATAAGGTAAAAGTTGTTGTTAGACAACTTTACCGGCTTGGGGACTCAATAATATAGTTTTTGCTAGAGATTTACAATTTACAACCAATAAACCTATAAAAAGTTAGTAGGTAATGCCATTATTCTTTGGTAATGCTAAACTAGGTACCTACTTACCTAGTATAACTTTTTGTATATATCTAAAAAGCAATAAGGCCGTAGTTTTGGCTTCCCATCGATCTTTTCAAGTTTCTTGTCTTAAAGAGACCCAGGTTGTTATTGGAAGGAAATAAGGATTCCGGTAGAAAATTCCACTCCTTAGCAGTACGTATAATGAAAGAGTCAGCGAAGCGCTTTGTGCGGACTGGTGATATGTGCACAACGTAAGGGTAGAGTGACACTCCTCGCCTGGTGGTCCTATGCTTATGGATCGATAGGCTTGCCACTTGTATACTGTGTCCAAGGCCACAGACTAAAGGGTGAGGTTTTTTTTTTTATTTTCCGCGCATAGGGTTTGCGCCTAATCTGCCACGTACAAAATGGGGAATTTAAAGTTTTCTTTTATTACAGAGAAAACAAAATTTATATTTGAGTGAAAGTTTTATTTATTAAACAAGTACGAGTTAAAATTATCTATTTAAATAAGAAGTTGCATGAAATGAGCAAGCAATAGGAACTTCGAGTAGACAGCCAAATCTCTATCTGAGAATAGGAACATTAATTTATTTGTTCTATTAAACAAGATCTTTTTTGAATAAAAACTTTTTAAGAGAAAGCACCTCAACCAATAAAATTTAAAAAAAAACTATAACTCACTTGTGAGTTATCTCAATGGTTATAGCATTGAGGTCTTACTTGAATTGGTCTTACTCAATGGGTTATAGCAATGAAAAGTCACAGTTTGATTATGGATGTCCTTCTGTGCCTAATTGCGGTGACCATTTAATAGAGCCACTTTATGAGCAAGTGTGTTGAAAAGATTATAGTAGGTACCTAGTAGAACTCCTGCGTTAGATAGTATCATTGCAAACAATGGCTTTTATGTAGGCGTTGAATTGCTACAAAGTCTCGCGTACTTATCTTAAAAGATTACAATTTAATCTTATATGATAAGCAAAATTGCGCAATATTTACTTAGCTATTATTAAACTCCTCGATAAAGATCCAAAGGAACTGCCACACTTTACCACGTTCATCAAATTGACGTGTGAATATGTATGGTCATATGGTATCTTTATGTAACAACGTAATAAAAGTAGTCATTTATTTATTTCAACCACGTTATATAACATAGCTAGAAAATGCAAATATGACGCATTGCACGCTCGCTCTAAAACGGTGAAGGAAAACATCGTGATGAAACCCGCTTACGCACTTTGGAGTGGTAGTAGGCTCTGGCCGTGGTAGTAATACCACCCACCGAACAAAGCCATGCCGTCAAGCGACCTACTCGTGTTTCGAGAAGATGTTCCGTGAACCATCGGGGAGACGGGTCTGAGCAGCCGCTCAACTGCCGTCTCTCTCTAGATCTATGTACTCCATCTTAGGCCACATCGCTTCACATCAGGCGAGATAGTGGCCAAACATGATCTATTAAGCATAAAAAAATAACTACGCACATAACATAATATAAATAATTATTATAATTAATTATTTTCTAAAAAAATCCGTGCCGCTTCTGAGAATTCCGACAGGCTACAGTTAAAAATATCAATCACATCCGACACGTATGATCCGGAGATGTGAACCTACCTCTTACCCGGGTTTTATCGATTTCAGCATAGGTATGTCACCGTATGTCGTTATATGGTAGGTAATGCCACAAAATATGAATGGCATCCCACATAATAAATTTTTAGAAAAAACAAATTCCAAGTTCATGACTACACCTATATTTTTTGTTTACGTTGATTATGTCAAATAGCGCTGAATCAATTTCGATAAATATGGGACCACCTACATGAGTTATCTTTTTCTGTTATATACTATACTATACATATAGTATAGTATTATTTGTTATGTGTAGTATAGTATTATAGCTGAATGTAATGTTGCGTGTATCTGTCTTGAATAAATGTATTTTCTTTCTTTCACGTCTGAAGTATGAACTACCAAACAAAAAAAGAATCATCAAAATCAATTCATAATTGGCAGAGTAATCGCGTAACAAACATAAACATAAAATATGGACAGTGGAATTAAAAACCTCCTTTTTGAAGTCGGTAAAAATAGTGTCTATTTTGTGGTAACGGCCTCCATAAGAAAATAGCTGCACCTCGCAGTTTCACCCGCGTACACAATTTTCCGGATTAAAAGTAACATATCAACTATTTAAGGATCTAATGTATCTAGTTACAAACATCAAAATCTGTTTGTAGTTTTTGCGTGACTGAGTAACAAACATCCATCCTTACAAACTGTCGCATTATTATTATAATAGCTTTTTCCGATTTATATGTCAACTCTACATCAATCGTGCATTAAGTACGGTTTTTATACAACCGAGTGACGAGCTGGTTGTTCGCCTGATGGTAAGCAACGCTGCCACAGTTGCAGCATCGCTCAGAACTTTGTTTTGCATAATCTTGTGCGTTACTGCACTGCCCTCGTCTGGGTTGGGACTATTATACTTTATAGATGATAGATAGATGGACGTTTTATTGTAAACATAATATTAAGAAATAATATATAAAAACAATTAAAGGAAAAACAATTACGGCGGCCTTATCGTTAAAAGCGATTTCTTCCAAGAACCTTTGGATGGAGAGGAATTATCAAAATAATCGGTGAAAAAATTATCGGTGAGAAAGGATCTCACTAAGAACAACAATAACAATAAAAACAAGAGGTAACACATTAAACTAAAGTAAAGACTATGATTACTTAACTAAAGACTATGACATTAAAATGCCCACAATACATATACTATAGCAAAAGATATACATATAATATAGCCTTTGTCACTGGGATCATATGAATCGATGGACAGTATGGACACCTCATTCATTAAAATCGGATTAGTCTGTAGTTTGACGCTACGGTGGAACATACGTAAATACAACTAGGTTAATGTGTTCTGGTTTGAAGGGCATTGTAGCGAGCGAAATTACTGGGCATATGAGACCGTGGTCCTAGTCTGCTCCAGCCGCGACAAACTCACGTTGATGGGCTCCTCACGTGAACTCCGGTACATGCCTATTCTCTCCCGAACGTATCGAAGGACTTCTTCACCTATCGTCTCCTTGTCCAGGCGAGAGAGGTAAATCTTGACGGTCGGGGCTACAACTCGTAGCGTCGAAGTTGTAACCGTGGCGGTGCCGCGATGATTACGGCTCTGACGAAGCCGAAGCTTTTTCTCCACGAGGGAAAAAGCTTAAAGTTTAGTTTAAGACTTCTGGGTGGCACTGCAATTGTTATGGGCAGGCGTGGCGCTTACCATCAGGCAATCGACTTGTTCGTCTCATCACTCAATTCCATAAAAAAGACATACATACAAAGACTGCTACAAACATAACCTTTCCTTTTGGCTTTGCCGTAGTCGGGTAAAAAGTACCTACTCACCATGATCTCTCACGTCTCTATGTATGTTCAAATTTATAGTCCTTTTTTATGTGTTCTATTATTTACTATTCACTTTCATCACTTAACTTCTTTTACGTCCTTTCCTTTATGCCTCGCCCGCGTTAGGCACTAACATATATCTCTCTGTTAACGTAAACAACCAGTGCACCGTCCGGTGAACAACAACTGTTGTGTTCACGGGTTTTCCGCCAAAAACGCTGAGTCTACCACACGCGAACTACGCTAAAATAAAAAATCAAAAATAGCCGCCGCGATAATGCCGCGGTGAAATTAAAATAGTGCGTAGTGACGCGCGTTTCCCCCCAACAGAGCTTTCTGAGGGTGCTTTTGCGGCTTTGAAATAAACTATTGTTCAGCTGAAATTAGCAGCACGTCTTCTTCTCCAGACATATATCTCGTAGTAGGTCTCTGGTATGCGTGTAGGTAGGTACCACCGCTTTACCAGTTTCTGCCGCCAAGCAGTAGTGCGCAAGCATTACTGTGTTCCGGTTTGAAGGGCATTGTGGCCAGTGAAATGGGTAGGCGTGGCGCTTACCATCATGCGAACGACGTGCTCGTCTCATTAATCATTTCCATAAAAAAAAACATTATATATCTCAGTTTCACACGGTGAAATCGCGCAGCGCAGCTAGTCCTTACTAATATTTAATACGTGAAAGTTTAACTTTGTATGAATGGGTATTTGTTACTCTTTCACGCAAAAACTACTAAATGGATTTTAAAGAAACTTTACAATAATATAGCTTATACATCAGGATAACACATAGGCTATATTTTATCCCGGGAAACCGCGGGGTGCAGCTAGTATAATATATACCTATCTTGCACTCGGTAAAAAGAATTTTATAGATTTTCATAAAACGCCTAGGACAGATTGACTATCCCTGTAAAAGATATCAACGAGCTCTTTTTTGTTATTGCCTCAAATCTATACTACCAAAAGAAATATTACCATACGCATTATATAGGTATACTTATGTATAATATTATAATGAGGTAAATTTATATGTATGTTTGTAGAAGATAATTTTAGGAACTACTGATCTGATATTGAAAATTCTTTCATTAATAGAAAGCTACATATCCCTGAGCGACATATTAGGCTATATTTTATTGAGTCAACGTGAACGAAGCCGCGGGCGGTTGCTAGTATAATTAGACAAAAAATGGCTATGTATAGCCAATTCAATTAATAATTGAACTTTGTAACCAAAGGGTTCACCATGCCTATCGCTCTTGTTTTAGTTTGTCACTGCTTGGTAATTCAAACCATGAAAACCTAAAATCTTGAGCGTCAGAATGGCGGGTCACTATTTCATAGGCATCAGAATGGCGGGCCTCTAAAAAAAATATGTCGTATTTAAGTTTGAAATGGTGAGCAAAAATTGCTTCTATTTGCTACCAACCCATTACACAACACTTTCTCGATATTTTAGGAGAGGAAAACATAAATATTTGAATAACCTAGTTTAATCACGAAGTGACATATATTTTAAATATCCTGCAAACGTGTAAACTTAGATTCTATATGCGAAAACTGCTAAATGGTGTTAAGATAATTGTTTTTATTAGTAACTTAGATATATATCACTGTAAGTTTTCCGAAGAAAATAAAAATAAATAAATAAATAAAGGGACCCGCGGTTCTAAGTCAGGATGGCGGGTCATCTCTCCGTAGTGTACCTACATGTTGTGCGGAATCATTAAATTTTGTTATGCCAATAATTGCTTCCTACTCTTTACTTCCTTTCCTTTTTCACGAACGCCTCCAGTGCCTGTTAGAATAAAATAGCAAAAATTATTTGATTTATGTAAACACAACATGAACGTAAGCGCTTTGGAAGCAATTGGAAAGCTATTTTTGGACAGCATTTCAACGTTAAATACGACATATTTATTTAATGACCCGCCATTTTGGCGCTTACCATATAATCGTATTTTTTTATGGAACTGCGTGATAAGATGAGCAAGTCGTTCACCTGATGGTAAGCGCCACGTCTGCCTATAATAGTTGCACTACCAACTACAACCTTTAATACAATAAAAAGTACAGCAAATCACTGCATTGCGCTTATCACCCTGAGACATTAGATATTAAGTTTAAAATGCTCAGTAATTTCTATCCAGGATAGGTAAGAAAATAAAACTAAAAGACATTTAAATCAGCACATTATATTTAACATAAAGTTATTTGTAAAATCATTTCACCTAATTGGCAGGATCATTACTAAGTACCTGTATAATTGATATCAGCAAAATTCTATTATAATAAGGGCTCTCTGAAGGGCTACCCGTCCAATGACGTCAAACATAAATAGTAGGTACTACCCTAGGCATAGACAATAAACAATATACTGTATTGTCTATTCCTACGGTATTACGTATTCCCGAATTTTTGGGAATTAACGAGTTATATATTAAGTTGTATGGAGAAATGAGTCACATGTGATTCATGAACTTATTTCAGAACGTTCCTATGAGTCATATATGAATCATTGGACAGGGTAGTTGTTAAATAATGTTAATTGAATTTTGAGATTGTGTTGCTCAATTTTAAACGGCCATAAAAAAATGCGTAAAATTTATTATAGGTATTTGCTAACTACTTAGAAACTATATTAAATACTATATACTTGCAGTAGTCATAAATCGAACTAAAATACGTACGTTGGTACATACTGATTTGAAAATAATAAATTATATTTTTAAGACATAGGTCGTGAGTTGGAAGGTAAGTATATATTTTGGTAAGTAACCTTCTATATAATATATTTATTAGTAATATTTTGCTTTGTGTTTTGGATCAAAAATCTACAAAATAAAACTGGGCGTTAAATACGTTAAACTGTCGCTGTAATTGTAAACAATAATCTAATAATAATGAAATAGACTTACATAATTTCGATGTTCGAACACAATATCGTATGCTTAAGTACACATAAAAATTGAGCTATCAAAATATCACGCGAATTACTTAAAAAAGCAGTAAGTAGTCGTGTAGGACAGCGAAAAATTCAAAAAAGTATAATTAAAGTAAACTTAGAAATAAAAATGCTGAAGCAAGAACACGAGGCTACAACTAATTTACAATAATTAAAAAAAATACTATAAAATGGTATGTACATAATTCCACGTCGCTAATTGCTAATTTTAACACTAGTAATAATATAAAAGTAAGTTTTAAAAGCTTTGCAAGCGAAATAAATTCTTATAGAAAACGTCATACTGTTAAATCGGTGCCACATTTTCATCTAGTCAAACCAGCACTACTACCACAGTTATTTTATACAATATTTCAATAGTGTGCTACTACCACAGAATACTAAGGGACAGAAGCATCACTCCGCAAAGAAATTTAAACTAATAGCGACTCTTGCTATGACGCAATAAAATTCAATTCAGCTCGCGTAGCGCTGCATACCTACCAGTCATATTAACCTACAGAGCGCCTCTCTTTCTATCGCATAGCTCTTATCTCTTCTGACGCGGCACGTGTAATGACCGTCGGTGTCCGGCTATGTACTTGTAGCTTCGTACCTACAGTGCGGAGTGCGCTAGGCCTGCTATTACTCCTAGTTTTATTTCTGTAAATACAATTTAGTGGCCTCTTCAGCCCCCGTACCCATTTGTCCTCACGCGCCAATCGTATATCGTGTTGAGCTCAGATTAAGGTGTAGATACAGTGCGACAATGTCTTATGATGCCATATATTGTCCCTTGGAAGTTTATCTCAACTTGCAGTTATCGTATTTTGGTGTTAATGAATGAGATTAATTCGATGTTTTGCCTGAATCAACAATAATTAGACCTATCTCGTTAGCTGTACTGAAGCTATACCTTAATTTGAGCTCAACACGATATACGATTGGCGCTTGTGGGACACATGGGTGAAGGGCAAGCTCTTCAGAGTAATTAAAGGAGCCTATCCGAGCGGTATATTTAGATATACCTACTGATCTCTAGCCGCAACAAATGAGTGGGTACTACCCTATATTTTGTTAAAAATATACAGTATGCAAAAACCTTGTCTGACTCGAGAAGAGTCTAACAAAAACGTCAACTATATTATTGTACACTACCGTCTACTCAATTTCCGATTTTTTCCGATACTGTCCATCCAAAGGTTGTCTGGAAGATATCACTCTAAGCGATAAGACCGTACAATGTACTACCCTAGTTATAAGGTTTATATAAAAAAAAGCATTTTTGTTACTGGTATACAATAATGAGTTATTTTTGTATTGTTTATTATTACGTAAAATGAAACTAAAAGCAATAATAAATCGGCGAGTTCACATGCAGCGTCGCATTAAGGATGCCAGTCGCGAGGGCTATTTTCTTAGCATATCTATAGCTTCGATATCTTTTTTTTCCATATTTAAGAAATTTTTTATTATTTTATTATTTTTATTTTTTTATTATAGCAGCAAAAAGGTTATTTTTTTTTAAGTTCGCCCTTTAGTGCAGGCTAAAGTCTCTAGGACCATACCGCCATGTCTTACGTGGTTTTTATTTCATAGTTTAATATTCCATTTATTATAACTTTTGTTGAGAATGAGGGTCAACAGCAACAAGCCGGACCCTCTCCTAGTGCTTCAATAAAAGTGGTGGAACTTTATTCAAGCTTTCCATGGACTTTTTGGGAGAACATAAAAAGCAATGTTTTCTCTATTTTGTTTCATTTGCCTACACTCGTGCACGTTTACGAACACATAATGGTTAATGGTATATGAAACTCCTTGACGAATCGGACAGTGTTTCTGCTGTACATTGTATATTTCGACACAAACAAACTGAAGCCAACATTATATGGCAACAAATATCTGTTGCTTGAATAATTTGACGTCAATATTGCCACTTGTTCAACTGCTGTCTTTGACTAAATGGCTTTTCAACAAGGACTGATCTTTATAATAAGACTCGAGTAAATGACGTTACGGCAAGAAAAATTAAGTAGATAAGTTAATATTTAAGTAACTAGTCACGCTTTTACAGAATGCTGAACTTGATAAGCTTTTGTGCTAAAGCGCAAGCATCGCTCGCAACCGTCATTAAATTTAAAAATTGAGGTATGGAGTAAGGCCGTATTAGAACTGCCATTAAACTTTTAATACAAGCGCTAAACAAGTATACATTTTATAATAAAAACAAAACCGACTTCAATTCTATTGTATCTTCGAAGATCAGTGTACTGATGAAAATTATATGGGACCACTTTGAAGCTATACTGAACCCAACGCAAAACTTTCCAAAGAATTTTCCAAATCGGTTAACAATTGACGGAGTTCTGAGGTAACAAACATAATAATAAAAATATATTTATACAATCGAATTGATAAAAATGGAAACCCGATGTTTTGATAATCTCATCACTTAACAAGTCGAAACAAAAGTGGTAGATTTTCAATTGTCATTAAGGTACATTTCACTGATTTGATTATCTACTGTCATACTTTACTCAAGTTATTGTTGATTAAATACACATCATGACGTATAATTTAATTATAAATTATTGATAAGGCACAGTTTCATTACTTTCAGGAAATGTCTAAGATGTCATCGGTTTCTTAGTAGACCGCTATTGTTACACAAGTAGATAATACTGGATAGATAAGTCATATGTTAGTATTGTTACGTACAAGCATTGTAAAGTATGATAAGTAGACGTATGTATGTTTTAAGGAATGGTAAGTATTTCATCATCCAGTAATGCCTAATAATGCCTTGGACTCGTAATTAGTGGTAAAAGTAAAAGGCATTAGAATTGTACCATATTGTGCAGTCCAATGTAATTACCAAAAGCAAGTCATTACTGGTTGATGTAACATGATCTATGTAATATGATTTACGTATAACTATGATCATTAATCGATATTTTCGGGCGGCTTTAATATCCGACACAAAGTTTGGGTGCATCACATTATCAATTATGTTATATAACGACCGTATGTATACAGTTCAATTTTTCAAGTGGACGTGGATGGCCATATCCGGAACTACGAGCATAAGGAATAGCGAAAAATGTTCAAACGAGTCTCGAGGCCGATTTGATAAATCCTAAAACTTTATTGGATTTTTGAAAATCCTATTTTCCTAGCCAGGAATCTAACTCGTTGATTTTGAAGCAGAAATTCACCTTGAATTATTACACCAGCCGATAGTGTAGCATTGAAGTATACGATCATCATAGCTAATACGATGATCATAGCTGATAACGGAAACAGTAAATGCGTTGTCAATTCTTTCTAAATAGTGAGCAAATGCGTCAATCAGCCTGATTTATTAAAGAAAATATGATGACGGCGAGCCGGCGGCGTCTTGTGCGCGGGTTTGCCGCCGTGCGGTAGTCATGCGTAGGTTTCCCTAAACCGCTTCTGTATGTGGTGAGCCGCGTTTAGCAGGCGGTGGTGGAAGGTGATGTGCGTCGGGGCGAAGGCCTGGGGCGCCGGCGCGGGCGCGACGCGCAGCGGCAGCGGGGGGAGGGGCGTATCGTCGTCGGGGTGGCAGAAGAAGGCCACGCAGTGGCGGCCGCGCGCGCGCGCGTACGCTCCGGACGGGACTACAACGCGGTGCATCTGAAAGGAGAATAAAAAAATACCTTGAGAATCAGGCTGTATCAAAATTTGTATGATAATAAAACGGGACTTAATCGTGCTAAAAACATTTTTTGTATTTACCTCGACGTTTCGACCACGTTGCACTGGCCGTGTCCTGGAGAAAACTCAAGTGTCAACTTGGTCGGAACGTCGAGGTAAATAAAACAAACGTATCAAGGAGACCAGCTGCTGTCTGAATAGGTAAAACACTGCTGTCAGATCATAAGAACATAGACTCAGCACCTTTTTTCTGGATGGATGATCTGATCTGATAAGTGTTCTTTTAAGATGTATGTGAATAACTCTTATAAATAAAACAAATACTGACCAGCGCCGGCAGCTGGTTAGTAGTCCAAGCGGCCAGAAGCTCGCCAGTTTGGACGATGATGGCTCCCGGGAGATGGCCCACCGTTTGCCACTGGTCACTGCCGTTCAGCTTCACCTGCAAACATTAGAGAAAACAATGAGGTTTCAGGTTCATGAGACATGACTAAAATGAAATGAACGTTTGCTCTTTCCACACTCGCCCTCAGAACGGCGACATCCGTCGAGGCACATTGGGCTCCCGTAGTAGACTAAAGTCTTACATTAAGTTGTGTGTATATACGTTGTGCATTACTGCTTGGCGGCAGAATAACTGGGAAAGCGGTGGTACCAACCCAGACGGCCTGTCGAATAGCGGGAACGTAAAGAAAAGGTTTTTTGTTTTTGTGTGTAGATAAACCATTTTCCTCGAAAAAGACGAGCAATGCATGTATAAAACTAGTGATCACAAATGTAAATCCTGGCCCCAAACTTAAATTTCCTGTAAGTGTCTAGAGTACCATGGTCCCACAACTGCCAGACACGAAACAAATACTTGTGGTTTTTCCGTGCATTAACATTTGTCGTAGCGGAAATCGAACCCGCAACCTCTGCTTGTATGAGTTACGAGCTGACTCGCTGAATAGAAACTGCACACTTATGTGGTGCAGTGATTCAGCGAGTACCTACTATTACGCAAATTTTCTTGCTGATTTTCTAGCTGATTTTCTAGTTCTAAGTGCAAATCAGTGGTTTCAAGACACTCAAATGAATTCTCACTTAACGGCACCTCTTCCGGTAAGTCCATAATTATTATAGCTCTCGAGTGCGGTTACTGGAACTCTATATCTCCACTTCAACTGTATATTGCGGAGATGTTTTATATTCCATTGTTTTAGTTAATAATTATGGGAATTATATTGTTCTGGCACTTGTAGCAGTTTTTCCAGATATCTTTAGAGCCGAATGTCTATACTTTTCTCAGTAAATGTACACGTGTAGTGTGATGCATTTAGAATATGAATTGTTTAGGAAGTTAACGCCGGTATCTTCTGTTTCACTTTAATCATAGGTTAAGCTCTTGTTTTCAGGGTAGGCATAGAGCACAAACGTGCCATCTTACGGCCATCTTTAAAGACCTACGCATTGAATACAACGTACCACACACCAATACCACATCACAGGCACAGCTTAGTTGCTTCTAGCTCTACCCATATCGTGCCACCCATATCGACGAGACATACTAGAGAGAACCTACTATAGCGGTACTTATTCGCCTAGTCTTACCCCAAGCCAGTCGAGTAAAATCTTCCTGACTTCCTGAGTCCTGACTCCTGCGTCAGCAACGAAAAGGTGCCGTAACTTGCATATGCAGAAGCCGGTATTGTGATCACATCACAGCACCGGCCTATGTCTTCAGAAGGTACACCAATGTGGTGCACTAGCTTAAATCTCATCTCACCTCAAGCCCTCTTACACAGTCCTGCGTCAGCAATGTAAATGTGTCCGCATGCGCACCACAACGGGAGTAGTGCACCACATCGCTTTTCAGCACGAGCCCACATACTTAGGGGGGCAGCGGAATGTAGTTAAAGTTTGACAGCCTCTGTGGTGTAGTGATTGGGCAGGTTGGTTCAAATCTCATACACCACCGAGGTTGCGAGTTTGATTCCCGTGACGGGACAAATTTTTGTGCACAGAAAAAAAAAGCGTAATCATTTGTTTCGGGCCTGGGTGTTATGAGACCTTTTTGTTTCGTGTCTGGGTGGTTCTCATAGTTCCTGGTTGCCTATATACAGGGAACCCTAGTTAGGGGCCAATATCTATGTGTGTGATCGTCGGGAGTTATTTATTTTATTTATTTATTAGCTAAAGTATTACCTCAAGCCCTCCTTCAGAGTCCTGCGTCAGCAAGGTGAAGGTGCCATAGTCCGCATGCGCACCACAGCGAGTGTAGTGCACCACGTCGCTTTCGCAGCACGGGCCTACGTCCTCAGGAGGTACCGGGGGGTAGTACAGCAGACGCATCGTCGACGGGTTGTGGCCGTCGCTCTGCATCATGCTAGCGTGGCAGGCGAGGAGGGTTGCTGGAGGGATTCCTGAAATCAAAGATAGTTTTTGAATTGGCTATTTTTACCATGTTTTTATGGTCACTTTCTTGTTTGTCTGTCTGTCGTTCCGGGTGGAATCTTGCAACTTCAATTTCGAACACTTCCCGATTAGCTATTCGGCTGAAACTTTCAGGGTAGCTCACAACTCGTTACAATGCATTTTAAATCCATAATAACATAGTTTTTACATTATTTTTTAAATCAATAGATTAAACCAATAATTTAAAAACTATGAATCCGTAATAACGGTTTTTTTTATTTGAGCTTTATAAGCTTGATCACTGGATACCGCACAGGATACACTAGATAGATAGACTGGAAGAGTTACAGATTGTTAAGATCTCGCGCTTTTATTATTTAGTTTATTTGAGACGACTGACTTCTCATGCTTTGTTCGGTACATAGTACGGTATAGTATTTATAGTTTTTTATATTCTCTGTAGTACTAATGTGCTCATGCAACTAGATGACTGTTTTTTGCCAACTTATGGCTGCCTCCAGCTAATACTGCACGCTTTGCACACGCTAGATATGCAATACTTTTAAATAATTTTACTTCTGCTATATAAATAGGGAGGCAAATCAGCGAACCTGATGGAGAGCAGTTACCGTTGCCTATATATACTGCTGCAATTCCAGAGGCATTGCTGAAGCGTTGTTTATTCTGAAAGTTGGAAGGAGAAGGTGAGCCTTCCGCCTTTCTTTTAAGTAAATTGCTAAATTACCCAGAGCATAAGCCAAAGCCTGAAGCAGCACCCGCGAGAGGTTGGTCAGGTCATGGGCGAGAGGGAAGGCGTGCTTCGTGAACTCCGGCACTTCTTCCTGCGCGGGCATCGCAGCGGGCGTCAGCGTAGTGATGTTGAACGAGTGACGGAGCTCCTAGAATTTAATAGAACGAGCTGTGATGTGAGGTGATGTACATTTTTATGTAATTTAGTGAAAAATATAGTTTTGGTAGATCCTCCATAAGAAACGTTTTAAATCTAAAACCTGAACTCTAAGTTTATATGTCTATAGATTTATAGACATTGAAATTCAGTACGGCGAAACAGACCAAATAAGAAACATACCACTGACAGATTTATGTTCAAGCTAACTCATTTGTCATTTGAACATGGTTAAGTGCCGTGGCAGGGTATAAGTTAAAAAGACGTTTGAACCATGTTTGAAAGGCCAAAACAAGTGATTACCTTCTTGGTGGTATCGAACTGCTCCATGCCGGGTTTCACGTAGCCGTGGTTGTTGGTGGGGTTGCGCAGGTACTGAGCCTGGCACCCTTCGGGGAGCGCGCAGAAGTTGTCCAGATCAGCGTATACCGCCTTCAGCTGAAATGGTAAAATAAAATATAAGCGTCAGACTTAAGTTCTATGCATATCTTCTGCATACATCTGATCTTCTGCACCAGAACCGAGCAAGGATGCAAGTACATGACTATTTTCAGCAAGCCTTGAGCAGGCTATGCGCAATGCACTACACATCACATTATTCATTTTAAAAGCCTCTGTCGTGTAGTGATTGTGCTGATCAGCCCAACTAATATCGGGTTTGATTTCCTAATAAATTAATGATTGCATGCACCAATTAATTCCCCCATCCCCATTTCATTAAAGGACTACTATACGGCTACGCGCCGCCGTAACATGGTGGATGTTCCACCAGCGCGCACAAAGCGCTTCGCTTCCACATTCATTAAGCAAACCGCCAAGAGTGATACTCTCTACCATCAGAATCAGTTTTTCCCGATAGTTACAATCTGGGAGTATTCAAGGCACTAGTAAACAGGAACTATTTTGGAAAGCGTGCTACTTCGTCACCGTATCATCACTTACCATAAAGACGCAAGTCAATCACCGATACAAATAAAAAGTATGAGCAAAAAAGGCTAATATTTGCGTCCAGTCTGAGTATTATGGTTCATCATCATCGGCACATTACGTTCCCACTGCTGGGACACGGGCCTTCTCTCATAAAGTAGGTATGGGCCATAACCCACCACGATAGCGCAGTGCGGTTTGGCGGATGTCACATGTTCTTGAATTTTTGTGATTAATTCTTGGATATCCATACGATGTTTTTCCTTCACCGTTTTGAGAGTGACCGTTAATTCCGCACATAAGTGGGATCGTAAGCCGCACGAGTTCCCGCTGAGCCACACATTCGCACTTTGTCACTGTCTCATTGTATGGTTACGCTCCATATTCGTATGGTCCTCTGTTCGTGCTGGTTCTCTGGATCCTGAGAATCCTAGTGGGCTAGGATCTATATATGTAAACGTTAGGCGTTTATTATTTATTAGTTTAAACGGAGGCTACCTTCTCGTCAGCAATGCCGTGGTTGACCAGGACAGCGATGCCCTTGCCACTCAGAGCTGTGAACAACTGTTGGCCGATGCGCCTCACCACTGACTTCATGGGACAAATGTCCGTGCCTGCAACAATACATAATATTCTATGAGTAAAAAAACAGGAAGTAAAAATACAGGAATGTACTAGGTCTCTTATGGCCGTTTGGTTTGGTGTCACCGCTTTGCCAGTTATTTTTCCGGCAAGCAGTAATGCTCAAGCATTTGTGCTTATTGTAGCCAGTGAAATTATTGGATATTAAGAGACTTATTGTGTCAGGGTGACGAGTGATGTGCCATTAAGAATTGTGCATAACTATATACTCGTATGTATTTGTATATGTTCTAGGTGGTGCTGTACTGTTATGAGCAGGGGTGTTGCTTACCATCAGGTGAACGACCTACTTTAGTATCGTCAATCAGTTATATTAAAGAGCATTAGAATCTATGATATGCATCTATCAAAAGTTATTGGGGTAAAAAATAAATAAATATTCTGTAGATTTATATGTTATATATTTATAGTCCTTATCATGGATACTATTAGGTATTCTGGAAGCTTGTGTCTATTCCAGTCAACCTTTAGATGGAGTTAAATAACGGAGTGAGAGAGGTGTATTGTACCTATGTACATAGTAGGTATACTTATTTTATTGTAGCGATATGAGGTGTTCGTGATATTTCTGTTTGACAGTGCACGATTCCTCTGAAAGATTTTGCATGTAAAATGGCAGTTCGCTTCGGCTTGCGCAATGTGAATAAAACATACGTCGGTTCAGACGTTCCAAGCTGAAGGTCCGGCCATGACACCGTTCTGCTGATGGCATATTCACTGACATATATTTTGTTAAAAATGCGGGTAGGACTTATGATAGAGAAACTGGTTTTAGTGTTAATCATTGAGGAAAGGCCAGCGATTGACTTCTGTTATGTAGTGCAGTCAGCTGCAATAATAAGTATATACCTACATTTTAGCACCTTGTCTTATTAATAATTTGATAGATACCGTTTTGACTAAAGCAAGAGTTGAACTAGTGAGTATGACAGTGTACTAAATTGACTGCTTAGACAGGGCGACAAAGATGTTTACTATTACGGTCAAAATATATCAATATTCACATTGATCAACATGTAGGTATATAACTTGTTATTATTTTTGTATGATCTTTTAAAATTTCCAAATTTACTTAATACTTTGTTTGCACTACCTTATTAATCTCCACAATACACCGAGGTTAACTGGAAGATAATGCTATGATGATAAGGCGAACTTAATACTAGCATTAAGTTCGCCTATGTACATATAAATTTGTTTGTGCAATAAAGAATTTTCTATCTATCAACCAAACAAGTCTAATATACAATTAGCAACAGTTGGCTCGGTGGCCCAGTGATTAAGGCGTAGGGACGGTATTCCGAAGACGCAGGTATGATCCCTGCCCGAAAAATATAATTATTCTTCTTCCTAATAATTTAAATGTTACCGAGACTGAAATTAGCGCCGTTCATGTTCTCGCAGTCTCGCAGACTCTTGTGCTCACTATAGCAGCTGACTGTTATTCTCTCAAATCTGTGGTAATTCTATTATTTAGATAGATAGATAGATAGATAACACTTTATTGCACTTAAAAAAGAAAACAGAATTACAGTTGGTAACACATAATCAATAAGCACAATAGGCGGTCTTATCGCTAAGCAGCGATCTCTTCCAGACAACCATAGGGTAAGGAAAACAACACTTAAAAGAGGATAATGTGCAGTAGATAATAAGTAGAAAATTATTTTAAACTTAAATGGTTAAAATATTATATATATATATATATATATATATATATACAAATATATTATATATATATATATATATATATATACAAATATATTAAGATACAATTTATACATAAATACATCAATATTGTCTATACATACTATAAAACATATACATATTATATAATTCCAATATATATACGCAACACATGTACATATATATATATAAAGTATATAAATACATAAAAACAGCAGACTTTCATGATGACAGGTAAAAGTTTTTCACACGAAGCTTAAATATTTGAAGCGTCTTCGCTTGTCTAATTTCTATGGGAAGAGAGTTCCACAATCGCACCGCTTGAACGGTGAACGACTTACCATAAACAGTGGTATCATGCTGGGGAGTCTTAATTAATAGATTTTCTGACGACCTAAGACATATTTACTCAGTGATTCTGTTGTAAAACTCGCATTAGTGATGTGACACGCTACAGTCGCCAACTCACTCGTTTCGTGTGATCGTTTACCAACGTCTTTTTTTGAATCCGGTGATGAAATATACCGGGAATATACCTATTTAGTTTTCAGGTGGTTGGATGGAATGACTAGCATTAGAACTTGACGAATAAGCAATAGGTATCTAAATGGACAAAAACAAACATTCGATATGAAAAAGAATGACAGCCTCTGTGGTGTAGTGGTTGGACAGGTTGGCTCAAATCTCATACACCATTGAGGTTGCAGGTTTGATTCCTGCGACGGACGGGACAAATGTTTGTGCACAGAACAAAAAGCGCAAGCATTTGTTTCGTGCCTGGGTGTTGTGGGACCATAATCCTCATAGTTCCTGGTTCCCTAGATACAGGGAATCCTAGTTAGGGGTCAGGATCTATGTATGTGATCGTTGGGCGTTATTTATTTATTTATTAATGTTTGTGCACAAAAAGAATATGCAAATATTTGTTTCGTGTCTGGGTGTTGTGGGCCATGATACTCGTAGTTCCTGTCTCCCTAGATACAAGGAACCCAAGTTAGGGGAAAAGATCTATGAATGTGACCGTTGGGCAAAATAAAAAAAGGAAGTGGAAGACGATGTCAAGACCTACATAGGCATAGATCAATGAACACATCACAGCAATATACCAATGAACACATCAATAGCCGGCAGGTAGGTTATCATTCGCCGACATGAGTCATATAATGTATATGTATACAATATTATACCTAAGTACTTCATGACTACATAAATGATTTACTTACTTTTAAACAAACTAACTACAATGTTATAACTATGATAAACTTCAGAAACACCGCTGTTTCATAATAACGGTGAAACGGGTGGAGATGTGATAATCCTAACTGTCTATAAGGAAGGCTTGTCCTTTAATTTTCGGTATTTAAAGAACTGACTTAAGTTGTGATGTCATATTGAGATGCGGTAGAGAATTGTGGCAACGTTAATAATCGCTTTTAATTTATAAAATGGAACATCACATTTAATAGAAATAAATATTTTAATGTTCCACGAACTCAAATAAATAAAAATAAAATAAAACTTGATTTAAAAAAAAAATATGTTATGTCATAATCGCTAAATTTAAAATGTATTTATTGTGCAAATGTGTAATTTATATTAAGTGATTATTCAACAACTAGGTACCTCGACTTCGCATGAGTATTATGAATGTAGTTATCACTAAAATCTTTCTCCTGAAATTATCCAAATTATGATGGTAATGATATACATCGATCATCATAATCCGTTAAGCGGTTTAGATTACTAAACAAAAATAAAGATGGCGCCGACGAGCGACGTTGCTTTATAAATACTATTCAGAGATCAGGGGTACATATAAGCAAAGCGTTTTTATGCCGCTTATTAGTAATAGCTTAAAAATTGCGAAACAATTTTTCTGTTCCTATACCTATAGGTTCTATTGCATAATACTAATTTAAAGGAAACAATTACAAAACCGGTATAATTAAACCAAAAACGGTCCTCACTTCGCTTCACAAATCATGTGTCACGTGTGTGACGTCACGCCGGCGCCGTCACGCAATCGTTGCCGCGCTGTTATCGTCACCTACATACCTACCTACACACATTTCTGCTCGTAAATCATTCTGGTGAATGTCGACTGAAACTCGTACGTACCACAAGCCTTTTGGCCACTCAAAAAATATTTGAGATTTAAATTATTCTATAGGTCCTAACATCTACCTATGCATAGTAAAACCTGGCACTATTAAGTATTCTGTGGTAAAACTCCAAATTGTATACTTGCACATAATTTAAAACATCATCATCATCATCAGCCCATTACGTTCCCAATGCTGGGACTCGGGCCTTCGCTCTAGAGAGAGTATGGGCCATTATTCACCTCGCTGGCCTAGTGCGGGTTAGTGGATGTCACATGTCCTTGACTCTTTGTGATAAATTCTTGGACATGCCGGTTTCCTCACGATGTTTTTCTTCACCGATATTTTAGAGCGAGTGTTTAATCCGCACATAACTACACATAACTTAGAAAGTCAGTGGTGCGGGGCCAGCGGGATTCGAACTCGGGTGCGACTGATCGAAAGTTGCACGTACGCCCACTGAGCCACACTCGCTCTATTTAAAACATGCTGTTGGTGAAACAATCGACAAATAGTCCACACATCGCGGAAAAGTCGCGGGTACAGATAGTCCTAAACCAACACTATGTAAGTAGGTATATCGAGAATTGCTGCGATTTTAAAACAAGTTACAGGTATCACTAATTAATTAATACATGTGGACTTCGTTCACATGGACGTAATGTAGCACAATAAAGTTCCGAAATAGGTATAGAAACACAGAAATAAAAAAGAAAGAAAATGAGTTTTATTGCTGACAAACATAATTATCATTAATACAATATTTATACAATTTATTTCACGTGATAATAATTTTGCAATAAGGAGTAGAGAGTTTGCAGTAAGGCTCAGCATTGTTATGTGTTAACTCACAAAAGTTGGTTTTCAGCTGGGGGCTGAGGGCTGGTTTTCAGCGTACTTCTTTAGGTAGGCAAGGTGCTTATTATGTGCCTCTACAGTCAACAGTTTTTAGCAGGCTTGAAGCTTACAACGACGAGAAAGACCTATACTGATGTACTCGCCTTACATCGTAGAAACCGGAAGTGGAGATACATCTTTTATATTTTTTATAAGACTAACTGTTCACTGTGACCACGTACAGTCTTCCAGATTTTTTTGCTTTCAATTCACTGAAATAAATGTTAATTTATCTCCCGTGTCGTGCCTGTCGTATTATTTTAGAAAGCAAATAAACTACTGCCTGTGGGCGTACCTAATCTTCATTAGATTTCCTGCAATCTTTCAGTATAAAGAGGTGATTTCCATATTGAATCACCGTGCAAACATGCGAACAATTCTCTGAAGTGAATGATCGTGCCGGAGTAACTGGATAAATAAACACAGTTTTATTGAATCGTACTTTACTGACTGATACAGTATAATAAAACGAAAACCCACGCGGTATCGGTAATGATTATATTTGGGTTTTATTAGATAGTTGGAACACTGATTAATGTAGACAAATTACGTAGGATTCATTGTTTGCTGAATGTTTTAAGCAGTAGTGTGCATGCATTATTATTTGCCGGTTTGAAGGGCATTGTACCATAAGAATAAATATTTATTTATTCTTATGATTGTTCCCAGCGAAATAACTAGGCATGAGACTCAATATCTGATGTCTCGGGGTGATGAACGCAATGCAGTGCTACGAATTGCTTTGGTAATAAAAGTTCTGTGTGGCAATTGTAATGGGCAGGCGTGCGTGGCGCTTACCGTTCTTTCCATCTAAAAGTTGACTAGAAGATATCGATTTTAGCGATAAGTCCACCCGTTGTAGGTTCTGTACTTTGTAAGTCAATTCCTGTACATCATTCAATCATCATCATCAACAGCCCATATTAATCCACTGCTGGACATGTGCACATTAAAAAAATATATTGAATTGTACATGTCGATGGTTAACTAGTATACCTACTTATAGGCACAGAATAATTAACAGTACAAATATAGGCACATACCTAACTGTCCTGAAAAGGCCATCTTCTTAGTGACATTCGTCGGTGACTAGGTATGGAACTATGGAACGAAATCATTACCAGTACTTGCCTTGTAAAGTGCATAGTTTTTGTTAAGAACCTCACCAAGAAATTGTTAGGTCTGTGTATGGTACTGGTTACCTAGATGCCTACTTTCTAGGCGGTCTATGTTTGGCAATTTGAGCAATTTCACGGATTAACAATTAGCCGAGTGACCTCGCTTTCAATTTGCAATCTAAGAATAAACACTGCCGTATGGAGTTTAAACATTGGAGCCAGTTTTACCGACTTTTACCACAGAATACTAAGGGACAGAAGCATCACTCTGCAAAGAAATTTAAACAAATAGCGACTCTTGCTATGACGCAATAAAATTCAATTCAGCTCGCGTAATTCGCTCTGTAGGATAATATGACTGGTAGGTATGCAGCGCGCATACCTACCAGTCATATTATCCTACAGAGCGCCTCTCTTTCTATAGCATAGCTCTTATCTCTTCTGATACGGCACATGTAACGACGCGCGACCCGCCGTCGGTGTCCGGCTATGTACTTGTAGCTTCGTACCTACAGTGCGGAGTGCGCTAGGCCTGCTTTTACTAGGGCTAGGAGAGAAATATGTTAACATTAAGAGCCCACACTACCCCAGCTGAAATCAAAATTCTCCCACGCGACGGCCCGTCAACTCGTAGCTACAGTCGCAACTATCTCGCTCGCACCTAGTAGGTACGTTGCGCGGCCGAGCGGGAGCGAGTGCCGGAGCGCGTCTGAACCAACACAGCGGCTGTCGCGGACGTGTAGTTTTCCACGCAATATTTCGGTATTAAATTTCTAACAAAATAAAAAATAACATTATTTTAAATTGAATACATAAGATACACGTATTATATTAGTTCAGATTTGTGTAAAAAGTTTCATTATAATAGGTCAAGTATTAACTGTATACTGCTTTTTATTTACAAAATTTAAGTGGGAAGTTTGTGAATTTTTTGTATCGAGACTTTTTTTAGTAATCGTGTTTTTACAACGTATGGACATCAGAGTATATCCTCAACTATACTATATATTTTTTTCAACACGATTGATTCAATACTATTATTGATATGCAACTTCAAACGCGAACGGTAAAGCAGTTTTGAGGTAGTGTGCAGTCTTAACATATGGGTTTAATATGGAGTTCTGATTGGTTGCTATATTGTGGGCCTTACTTTGTCAAATGTTTCGACAAGTCTTATGTCAGTATTGTATGTAAGGAGCTTATACGAGTTTTTTTTATATAACAAATTGACAGATAAGCAGACAGCCCGCCTGGATGATAAGCGGTTACCGTCGCCTATAGAGTATGAGTTAGTTCCAACTCGGTACAACCGTCATTTGTCCATCGAAATTTTTGTCCATCGAATCCCAATTCGGTACAGTTTAAAAAACAAATGTATGAACAAATACTAGTAACAGGAGGGCTTTGTATTCCTGTGATTTGTATTCACTAATTTAATCAACTGCTAAAGTGCTAATAATTAATGATTTGACAACTCTGAACATAAAGTTTTTCTGTAGTTATCCTATTTTAATTCAAATGTATGGTCAACTATTAAAAAAAGACACGACATACGAGTAAAGTAGGTTTCTCTTTCGAGACCGATGGCACAGATAGCACAGTGAGACAGTGTAATTTAATACATATATTTTGATTTTAATACCTATCTAAAAAGTTACGTTAGATATTCGTACCTACCTACACATAAAATAATAAATATACCAAAGATATACATAATTTATAGACCTTCGCATTATAATGCGAGCATAAATGACACATAGATTTGGTAAAAGTCAAGGTGCAAGGATTGTTCAAATAAATGCATAGACATTGCTAAGTTATTACCTTGTTATAAACAAACAACTATAACTCGCCTTTTAAAAAATACATTTTGCCAAAAAATAAACCGACTTCAATGTATCTTCGATGTCCAAGGTCAAATATTGATGAAATTTATATGGGACCACTTCATAGCACTGAATTGAACGCAAAAAGAATTTTTGAAATCGGTCAACAGTTGGCGGAGAAATTGGTGAAATTATATATAAAAAATATATACAGTGAAACATGAAACCTCCTTCTTTTTAAAGTCGGTTAAAAAATTGCTATTTTAATACGATATTTCAGTCACCACAAATCTATAGGCGACAGGGTTTTGAATGAACACGGAAGTTAAAGTAGAGTAATATATACATAGACAATACATTGTATAACAAAAAAAAACGAATTCAATTCTGATGTATCTTCGAAGTACAAGGTCGAATATCAATGAAATTTATATGGGACCACGTTGAAGCTATACTGAACCCAACGCAAAAGAGAATTTTCCAAATCGGTGCTTAAATTGCGGAGTTCTGTGGTATCAAACATATAAAAGAACACAGTCGAATTGCGAACCTCCTCCTTTTTGAAGGCGGTTAAAAATACCTAAAGATTATGGTAGCGTATGTGAGTAGGTAGTAGTGCAGGCGGTGGGTATAGTGTGTAGTGGTAGAATCTGTGGTAGGCCTCTTCCGCAATAAGCCGCATTGATTGACCTCTGAATTGAAACTTTGCAAGATATTCAACCGCCAAGCAGTAGTGTGCATGCACTACTGTGTTCCTGTCCGTAAGTATTTATAAACAAGGTCTTCCAACGATTTATTTATTCATGTTGGCTCAGAGTTGAATGCTTTGCTTATTTGCTAACGATTGTTTCGCTACTCAGCAAAAAAATTGCAAACGGAGGAATTCTGAGAAGCGAAGTCATAATTATACATAATAAAAGGTACCTAATACCTTTACCGGCTACGATTAAATGCAAATAAAATACAATGGGAAATCTGTTGTAGCGTCAGTCTGTTGTAGCGTCAGTCTAGTTGATTTTGAGAATATGAGATAAAATTTTAAATGGCTTATGTTTAACGAAACACCAGAACTAGTAAAATGTAACGGCAATAAATCTCTCTGTATTTTAAAAATTGTTACTCAAATGATCCCCAAAAAAATATCACCAAATAAAAAAATACATTCACAAAAAAATAGCACATGATCACCAAAGTAGGCTCCACCAGAAGTCTCGCTCGTCCCCCCTTCATGTCGCTTCCCCTACATTACCTTCGCTCCGCTGCGGAAGTCGCCGGCTCGTTTTACTCGCCACGTCCCCCCTTCGCTTAACTCGACCTCGTAGGCTCGCTTCATTCAGGATCAGGACCTCCTTCGCAAGCTTCTGGTGCCGCGCGTGTATGGGATCTCAAAGTTTATTTTGATGGTCATTATATTTATTTCCTATTTTAAATTAGAGTTGCGTGTTTAAAAGTAGGGTAGCTTAATTGCCGTTGATGTCGACGCCTGCAGATGGCCTACTCTACTATGACTCGTAATTACGATTCGGATGAAAGGGCCTTGCAGCATTGGTTTCCATCCACTCAAACTTTCGCATTGATAATAATAGAAGGAAGTCATAACTCATAAGTATCTAAGGTATACCTTCGGAGCGAGTGTGGCTCAGTGGGAGCACGTGCGATTTTCAATCCGACGCACGAGAGATCGAATCCCGCTGGCCCTGCACATGCTGACATTCTTAAGTTATGTTCGGATTTAACACGCGCTCTAAAACGGTGAAGGAAAACATTGTGAGGAAACTGGCATTTCCAAGAATTTATCAAAAAAAATCAAGGATATTGTGACATCCACCACTGCACTGCAGCATGGTGGATTATGACCCGTGTCCCAGCAGTGTGTTGGGCTGATGTTGATGATAAAGGTATACCTACCTATCAGGGTAAGAGATTTCCTGCAATAGCTGTTACCATATCTCTATCGGTACTTTTCACGGGTGCTGGGTCGTTTCACATCACATGCGGTTTCACGCTTTGTCTCCGCTTGGGTAGGCTCTCGGTTATGCTTTTTAATGAGTTAATGCATGCATTCTTATAATAAAACGGGTTGTATCACGCGACACAAGCATGCGATCCTCCATTGTTTAATAAGCCCACCCGCATCGAATGGCATATTTTTCATAATTGAGACTACAAAGGGTCATTACATTTATTAGGAAGGGGAGGATTTGAGGATATTTTACCATTTACCATGTCACTTTCTTGCCTGCCTGTCTGTTGTTCCGGGTTGAATCTTGCAACTCAAATTTCGAGCTCTTCCCGATCAGCTATCCGGCTGAAACTTTTATGGTAGCTTACAACTCAATGACAATGCATTCTAAATCCATTTAATAGCATGCAATGCCGACCTAACCTCAAAAGGCGCATAAAAACGTGTTTCTTTTTTCAATCTGTCACTTTCTTTCATAATTAATTGGGACTACAAAGGGTCAATAATTCATTGATTAGGTATACTCAGCAGGGGGATTTCATTTTTTTTCTGTTTCTACTCTTCTAATTCCATTTGTTTCATAGTTAATCCTAGGCCTCTCCCCCTGCCTGGGGGTCTCTCCCCCTGGGTCGCGCCAGCCCACCCGTAGTTTTCCGCTCGCGTTTAGACACTAGACACGACTTCTCAAGAATATTGAGTTCCAAGAAATATTACACTGGTTTCCTGTATCAAACATACTGCATTACCTACATCTAAGGTTGAGTAAGCGAGTACAAATTGGACACTAATGATTTGTAATAACCCATTGTTCCTTTTATTTTATTAAGCCATTGTTTATTTTAATAGGTTTTATTAAGACAACTTTTAGGAAGAAATGTCAAAAGACATTCCTTGATGACTACCCACAATGTTTACGTAAATAGATAGATATAGAATATCTCTTAATTGGAACCTTGGAACATCATATAGTACAAAAATATTTCCTAAAACTAAAGCTACAAAATACCTAAGTTGTAGCAATAGCTATCTACTGCAAAACTTCAAAACTCATTGCATGACGTTACTTCCCAGAAACGCTGTGATGCGCCTGTAACATTATTGTAGTTGACTTTCCTGTATTCAGTGCCTAATGCTAATTTACATTAAGCCAATGACTAGCGCAAGCGTACAGCGCTGGACTGTCACGAAAAATGGAGCCATGAAGCAACTACCATGCCAGCGCTAACGTGTGAGCGTCGCTGGCGCCAGTCATTGGCTTCATGTAGATCATCCCTAATGAATAAGAAAGTGAATCAGAAGTTACTTGTTTTCCTGAATATATTAAATGCTGAAGCGCAGGAGTCACAGGACAAATACGTGAGTTTTATTATATTACAAAATGTAAGTACCTCTTCTGGTTAAAAATTCCAACCTGCATCTTTCGTTTTCCCAAGATGCCAATAACCAAACTTTTCAAACATAAAACACAATGATGTCATCGGATCCATACTCTACCCAGAGAGTCACCTATAATAAGCAGGTAAGTCATTATTACTTGACTATGAAATCTCGACCGCCCATACCTTATGTACATGTGCCTCCTCACTCGCTTAGCTCAGCAGTTGCCATAGACACCTGAAGTACTAACAGATATATATGGCAGCTTCCCACCAACACATCCTCCATGGGTTGTACTCTAAAGTAGTGCGGGACTACTGTTCATACAATCACAACCGTGCTTTCTTCCTCTGCCGCCGCAATAACACATAATAAATAATAGGTAATTGTAAATCACTACATAGTATAAAACAAAGTCGCATTGTCTGTCCCTATATCCCTATGTATGCTTAAATCCTTAAAACTACGCAACGGATTTTGATGCGGTTTTTTTAATAGATAGAGTGATTGAAGAGGAAGGTTTATATGTATAATAACCGTGCGAAGCCGGGGCGGGTCGCTAGTCAAGGATAAATAGGCAATATATTAGCACTCCATTGGTTCCAGGCTAAAATCTAGATCATATAAAAATATATTCTCACGCTACAACTAAACGATTACCTACGTAAACTATTTATGATAAACAAGTGTTCATTTATATCGTTTTATAATGATTAATGCCTATTAGCTCTCGTTATTATACGATTTTCAAACATTTTCTCAAAATACTGACTCGCTCCCTTTTAGTCAGTATTCTTTGTTATGTTCATAATTGTTAGTCTGGCTGGACTCTACGATAACTAATGATGAAGATGTCTACTTTGCATTGCAGGTTTTTTATCCTTTATTATTTAAATAAATTAAGTCTAAATAATGGCATTTTAAAGCAGATTTACAGGTTTATAAGATGCCTTTGAGAAGGTCAAAGATCGTCGCGATTTAATACAAAAATCTAAGAACTAATGAACAGGTTTTAGTAAAAAGTACCTGTAACACAAACTACGGGTAGCTAGCTATGCTGGAGCTTAGAATATAATCATAACGTAGGTATTTTATTAGCTTCTGCAGTTTTTGTTACAGGTCCTTTTTTTTTAAAACCTGTTTTTAGTTCTTAGAATTTTGTATTTAAACATGACGATCTTTGACCTTCTCAAAGGCACCTTATGAACCTGCAAATCTACTTTAAATGCCATTATTTGCGAACTTTAAACCTTCAGACGTTCAAACTGAACTACTTAACTGCTAACTAGTAACTAGGCAAACAATTGCTATACATACCAACATATAATACTGTACTATATATGTATATAAATATACAATACATTATACAGTATAACTCGTTCAGGAAATGAGAAGAGAAATATAATTACATAAGGTTTTTTTTTAGCTACGTAACATTAATCTCGATCTCAATTATTTCAACAATAGAAGTTAGATTATAGCCTAGGTGTGAAAGTCTAGAACATTTTTCTATGTATTTTATACCTACTTTTGTCTTTTATACCTTGTGTTTTAAAATTACACAGGGCATGTGACTTTCATGATAAGATTTACTGTTATCAGACCTTAACCGAAATAGATAAAGTTCATTCTAAATCCTATATTCGAGATATATTTTTATAACCAAGATACCTCATGCCAATCTACGTATTGTTATTTTTCCTATACTACTAAGTATTGTTACTTTTTTCCGCTTTTTTCTAGAAAATTCTACAACCTTTGCGAATCTTTACGTGTTAGGAATATACCTACTCGTATATAGATAGGAACATCGAAACGCTTCGAGTATTTTTAACCTACTTAAAAAAAGGAGGAGGTTCTCTGTTCAATTGTTTTTTTTTTATGTTTGTTACCTTAGAACTCCGTTATTTATGAACCGATTTGAAAGATTCTTTTGTTATTCAGTATAGCTACGAAGTGGTCCCATATAAATTTCATCGATATGTGACCTTGGACTTCGAAGATACATTGAAGTCGGTTTTTGTTTTTTTCTAAAAATTAATTATGTAACATCACTTTTTCTAGAAAGCACATTCATTTAAACAACTTTCCAGGGGGAGATCGTATACTTATTTGTAACCACCGGCCCGGCTAGACCTATTTTTTTACTTGACCACTATCTCACCTGATGGTAAGCGATGATGTGGTCTAAGATGTAATTGTAATACGCTTGCCAAGAAGATACCTGATCACTCTCGATTTGAAGACTCTTAGTTTGTTGTTGTCAGGAAACACAGACGTTGCCAATGCATTCCACTCCATGGCTGTTCATATTATGAACGTGGTAGCGAAACGTTTCGTCCGTAAAGGAGGGATGTCTACTATATGTGGATGTCGCATAGCCGTGCGTCTGGTTGTCCCATGATGGAATGGGGAAGGTGGTATGAGGTCATGCATGGTCTTGCATGGTCCTAGAGAGTTTGATGTAACAAACCATCACACTCTACATTAACGAGTAATAAAATGATACTTACTTCGACTATAAAATATAGTTGTTACAATTTAGATGGTAGAGCTATGGAGCAAACTTCACAATAACATCCATTGAACAATAACGGAAGTAATAAACGTATGAGCTAGTCTCAATTAAAGTATGGTATAACGTTAATCTCCTACTAAAATGTGTGGACGTAGCAAGGATGGACAAGGGGGGCTAAACTGCAAAAAAATCAAAAAATAATTTCTATTCTAACTAGATCGCCGCCGTGGCCGCCATCCTGAAGTGAAGGTATCGCTAGAATGATGAGAAAAGATATATCAGGAGGTTGTGATACATATGGGACTGACAGTGCGCTAAACCACTGTGTAGAGTGTCTATTCCACCTAAATGCATTGCACAAATCCATTAATGGATGTGTTTCTACTTTTTGTTCCTCTATAATTTTGTTACATACTTCTTGTTTTCCGCCCATGTTGTAAATAATATGTCGCCTATATGTGGAACCTTGTAAATGTCCCTTAGTACAATATTTAAGTATCCTAGTTACTAGACCTAGATGTAAGTTTTCCTAAAATTGTAGAATAAAATATGATTTTATTCCACTCTAATCCAATTTTTTTCTGTGTTTTGTTTTATTGAATAAGACAAAAAAAAATATAGGATTTCACTCATTTAAATGGGCAGTGTTGTCTCCCCCCTCCCCTGCTACGCCCATGTCGGCATTTAGCAATGCCGAAAGTGGAGGTCGAATGCCTTATCCGACATGCGGGCAGCGAGTGATTGAGGCTGTAATGATTTTCACAAGTAAATAATTACTTAGGCATTTGGACGACCGTGGTGGGAATAAAACAAAGGTGTACTTACAAAATAATATTATAATAGTTGGTAAAAAGTGCAATCTAATACTAATTATACCTACCTGTTGGTATTTTTATTTTCTGAATTGTGACGCAATGACCGAGACACGACCTCGAATAAATGCAAAAATTATATAAATTAAATTAAAACATAATTTTGCGATATTAACATTATGTACTTTAGAGGTAGACAGCGCGCTGCAACGCATGGCCAACATCATTTTGCTGAAATGTTGCCCGTGTGAGAAGACCGATACTAAGTAAAGTTAGTATTCTTTGCTGATACGTTGAGGTTAAATACGGTAGGTACTGTTAGGAAACTGTACTGGTTAGCAATATAACTCTTTAGTCTGACCTCTAATGCCAAGGTATGAAGTAAACGTCATATTTGACATTTACGTTGACACACCGCGATGATTGGTCCGAGCCACCCGCCATGTTATTTTCCTGTGACAGAACAGAAAAGATGGCGATGCTGGCCAGATTGCGGTAAGTGCGATCAACGGGTTTTCTTTTATAAATTGAGAAACTAATACCATACAGTGGCACAGTTCCTGCTAGAGCGAACTAAAGTTAGTATCTGACGATACTAAATGATGATACGAATGTAAATTAAATTGATGAGAGGAGTTCTATTATTGTTCTTTGTGAAAATGTGATGAGAGATGAGTTAATAAACCATTATTGTATGTTATCAAGTTATGTTTTCTTTATGTAGTATTTTAAACCCCTACAGTACGTATTTGGCTTAACATACCTAAACATTGCAAATTCAACGGAGCAAGGCTGCCAGCATTTGAAGTACATTTTTCACGGACTACTCATACATTTTACCTGCTCATTGCTTGATTCGCAAGCTTACTCGTATGTTATTTGTGTTTTTTCTATTTTGTCATTTATTTTATTTTTTGTAAGTACATATTACTCATCTTTGTAATCCCAAAAAAAGAAGTTTAAACAGGGGTCACCTAATCGAGGACACGAATACTTTCAAGGAAGAAAGTTCCCGTTATTTATAAAACTTATAACGTAGGTATATAATAAAAGGTATATATGTATAAGATGTACAAAGGTAAGTAAATTAGTAGTTGTTAAGTAAATAAATAAATTCTAGAAATTATTAAGTGGATAAGAATATTCATATTTTTTTAAGCTATTGCATAGCTTATATCGCGGACCTTGAGCGTGGAGACCGAATCCAGAAATTCCGTAACGAAAATAACCTAACACCCCCCACTCCGAATGCTATGCAATAGCTTTGCCGCGGCAGCCTCCGAGTGCCACACGTCTTTTTTTTTATTTTGTAACCGTTAGCAATAGCCAAGAAATTGTCAGTTCGTGTTTTCGAGTAGACAGAGGTTCGTGTAGTTATCTAGATACCTACTATAATTCGATACTCTTTCTCGATAGCGAGACGAGATAAGATAATTTCATAGTTTATTTTTTGTTTTTAAATCTGACCCGCTTTACTTGTACTATTATTTATTCTGTGCCGCTGGGAAAAACCCCGAGTCTAAAAGCACAAGGAAAATCTAGTTCTCGCTAGGTATTTCGTGACAAGGATTAACATAGAAAGAAGCATAATATCGGGTATAATAGGTAGGTAGAGGTAATGCGGTAGAAGGTAAAAACATTTTTTTTATGTTATTTTATGTCATAAGGTTTCGCTTTTCATAAAATGTATTTTTGCTAATATTTTCGTTTCATTACTACAATATAGTCACAAAACGTATTTGAATCTCTTTGCAAGTCTTATTTCGAAGAGTTTGCCGTTTTATACCTTCATATGACGTCACAAGTTTTGGGGTGACCTTTTGCGCGGCAATATTTGAAACATAATATTTAAACATAGTTTTAGGTACTTTTAGAGCGTTATTTAATTAAAATAGTATTTTTCATGGCTATATGTATATATATTAATTGTAGTTCATATAAAACACTTTCTGAAAAGTTGTCCGATCCCCTATTATTATCGATCATAAGAGGTTAAATACAAAGATATTTTTTTATGAATATATGCTATATAGTCATTTAAACAACTACTTATTTCAATAAAACAATACAAAATGTTGAATAAAAATGGAGTATCAATTTTTTAAATCGATTAAAACTTATTCATAAATAAAGTCGATTGTTTTTAGGAATCGAATCAGTAACGCAATTAGGAAGTCACTAATCGTAATCGAGCTGTCAAAAGATAAATAAATGGTTGGACGGAGTACAGTATTCTTTGGCCATATCTTTCTGAGGGAAGGCCCATAACCCAGCAGCGGGAACGTAATTGTCAAGTTTTGGAGTACTGTCCAACTTCTTTAGAATTAACTGATGCTTACGCCGCCGTTTGCAGTATTATTAATTTCGTATCATAACTCATTATTACATAACAACTTTGTTAATAAATAGTATTTCTACTGCTACCCATTATCATTGAAATGTTTTATATACGTAATCATACCTACATACTATAAAAAGTTTCATTCTTAGATAAACGTATTATGCAATACAAGTAGGAGTTGCATAGATATTAAAATGTTTAATTTTCAACAAAACCTATACTTTACTGGTGGTAGGTTTCTCGTATGCGAGAGGCCGTCTGGGTGGGTATTACCGCTTTGCCAGTTATTCAGCCGCCAAGCAGTAGTGTGCAAGCGTTACTGTGTTCCGGTTTGAAGGGCATTAGCCAGCGAAATTACTGGGCATTATGAGATTCAACAGCTAATTGTCTCAGGGTGACGAGCGTAATTCAGCGCCGCGCAGGATTTTGCAAAATAAACTTCTGGTTAGTGCTGTTGTTATGGGCTGGCGTATTGCTTACCATCAGGCAAACGACCAGCTCGGCTCGCTCGTGCATATGGTGATATGTAAAAAAAATTATACATATCACCACATGCACATGCAGAACACAGTATTTCCTTTCCATACATGACGGCAAAAATAAAATAAAATAAATTTCTATGTTTATAATTCAACTTTTTGGGATTTCAACATTTTGGGAGCTCAACACGTGGACCTAAAGGCAGCCGTGAGAGGGTACTGTAGTGAGTAGTGACAGCAGTGAGTTCCATTTAGAGTCATACAGGACTTTTTCGTTCCACCCTCTTATTGAGACCGCGTGGTGAAAGTGGTGATTACCATCAGGCGATTGACCTGCTAGGTCGCTTGGCGGTTTATATTTAGTGCCCAATATGTTTTACAAGGTTTTCTTTTTGTTTTAAAACTAGGGCATGATAAGTAAAGGGGTTAATAATGGTAATAAAATACCTTGCCTAAAAGTAAAGTAATAAAAGCGATAACCATGTTATGTTCATTGTTGCGATTAGATATTGACTGAATACGTCTTGATGAAGATAAATATGTTAATATGTTTCTAGAATTATTAGGAAATAAATTGAAAAAGAAACAATTCCATTTTGGATCTCTAAGCCGTACCTCTATGACAAGATAATACAATAATATAATCACTACGTTCATGTGGCATACTTTTTTTTTAATCTTGAATTTATGTTCTCATTTTTTCTTCTATTCCCAGTTGCTACCACCAGCTGCGCCACCAGTGGTGGCAATCGGGACAAACTTCTTTGCCTATAGTACCTTTGCCATTTTTCTCAACACGTGAATTTATTTTTTGATCCGATAAGATTGCCATCTGTCAAGATTATGTCACAGTCTTAGACTGTGATTATGTGATTTCGCAGATTTTTTGTTTTGTTTATTATTCGAGCTTAAATAAATTTATTATACGTACCTATTCGTTTTCATACAGTGACGCGAATTGGAATCGACGAAATCGTAGTGTTACCATAATCTGTCAAGATAAACATATTATTATGCATAATCATATTTATGCTTTTTCATTGTTATGCGAATTTGAATCGATAAAATCATAGTGTTGCCATCTGTCAAGATTGTGTTGTGATTTTGAAGATATAAACAGGAAACGAGTAGGTTTCTTATCGCGTTTCTTTACTTTGCTTATTTAGTGAACAGTAGGTACCTACCTACCTAATGTTCGTTACCGACACGTGACGAAAAACGTTTTGCAAACAGAGATTTTTGTTTTCCTTCGGTTTTTTGTATGCGTCATGATAATGTAAGTATATGATGACAGTTCTTTGGAATCATTCACCATTTCAAATAACTTATAAACAGGCTTAACTTCGTATGGTATGCCACTAAACTACCTCATAGGTATAAGTAATACTAATAATACACAGAAATAAGTTAATTTTTATTTAGATTTTTGTGGTTTGAAATACTTATACCAAGAGAATTGGGGTTCTAGGCTAGGTTAGCGGTAATAAAATAAATTATATATAAAAAAAAATAAAAAAACCTTTTATTTTCCATATCCCTATTTACATAAATGTTGTAAGTAGGTATTTGTTAGTTTTTTTACTTACTGACTAGTTGTTAGTATGGTAAGTTGTTGGGTTCATTTGGGATGACCCCTCTTTGGATGAAGGTCTCCTCCATTTTCTTCCATGCCTGTCTATCTCTGCCTGGGGTCAATCAGACTTTCCATTTAGTCTTCCTTTCTAGTAATAGCCAACCTATAATAAAACCTAACTAAACCGAGAATGTGGTAGTTATAAAGGAGCTCCTCTTAGCTGAAATCAAAAGTACCTACCACCGTGTTCTAGACACTGGAAAATCTAAAATGCTTTTCCAGCATTTCCTATTGTGTACATAGGTTTGAGTATAATTAAATAATTACCTACTGTGCTGTGGGTACTGATATAGAACAGAATAGAAAACACTTAAGAAATAATATAAGTATGTTTTAATTTCCTTGTCTCCATAAATCTCGCAGCCGATAAGAGGGCCAGAGTAATTGGCATTCACGTTGTTCTTGCACATGTGTCCCAACACAATAGGTTCTGTGTAAACATCGAGCAGCGTAAAATTACTTCACGATTCATAATCATTTTTGAGGTTTTGGCGTCAACGTCAATCGTACCTATGGGGACATCTCTATTGTGATTTTATAAAACTGTGTCATTCATAATTCATAACCTTTGTTTTTTGTTGATTTGTAGCGAATTGAGCAAAATTTGTCTATACAATTTTTTCCTTATAAGCCATTCCATTTTCGCCTATACGTATTTTCGCGATAATTTTTGATTTTTATAGTTTTTAGGTAGATTTATAATATGGGAATTAAAACATCGATTTTCATCCAGTTGTAGCAACTTAAGTAATTTTTAAACTTTCGCGATTCGAACACATAGTTTATGATATTAAATATATTATGATATTAAGATATTAATGATGATATTAATGATTTATGATATTAAGTCCCGTTTTAATATCATAAACTACGTAGCAACTTAAGAAAAATATTTTGGACTTTTAATCGATTTTTGGCAATAATGGTCTATTAGATATTATTTAAATTCAAACATTTTTTTATGCGTTTGGAAACTAGATAAGTAGATTTTTTACAACACATTGTTCTATCTCTAAAGGTTAGGGTATAGTTGCCATAGAGATTCCTTTTCAAAAGCTCACCCTCATTTCGACCAAATTTTATCGTCCGCTCAGTAGTTTTTACGTGATTAAGTAACAACCATCCATCCATACATATTAGGATAGAATTATATAAACATAACAATTACTTTTAGCAGTATCTCATAGTCATAATTGACGAGAAAAAATCCAATGTAGTAAACTATTCACACGTAAAGAACAAAGTGACAAAGGAGAAAACTAAAAGAACTTCCGCCTCACCAGCGACAATCACCTTTCGATTGTCGTTGGTGAGGTGAGATTAGAAAAAATACAATATTTCCACGGCGCAGTGAAAATAGACCGAACGTGCTCATTCAAGCATTGAGTAACTTATAGAAACTTCAACAAGAAATCAGTTACCTAATGCATGATTTAAATATAGGTGCACGACGAGCGCAGGTGCGATACTCTTGTGCAATGCTTGTAGTTAGAGAAAATAGACACCTTTTTTTTACTCTTTATAGATCTATGTTTGACCACTATCTCGCCTGATCTGAAGCGATGATGTGGCCTAAGATGGAGCACATAGATCTAGAGAGAGACGGCAGTTGAGCTCAGACCCGTCTCCCCGATGGTTAACCGAACATCATCCCGAAACACGACTAGGTCGCTTGACGGCATGGCTTTGTTCGGTGGGTGGTATTACAACCACGGCCAGAGCCTACCACTCCAAAAAAACACCTTTAAAAAGTTGACCAAACTCTAACCTAATTTTCTTAAAATATGAAATAGGCACAGACATGCATTTTTAAACGTCATAAACACATAATACAAATCTTGAAAAAATATTTTTTCAAGAAAAACTAATTCGTAATTGGAACCGCAAGCAAACAATAGTAGTTTACGATTATCCGTCAAGAAGTTCCATTGCCCACCTTCCGGCTCCATCATCAGGGGGGCAATCGCACTAAAATATATCGACTGAAACGCAACTGAACTTGAAACGCAGCACAACTTTTTAAATGTTTCGTATCGCGTTAATGATTTGACTGAAAGTTGAAACGCAACTCGATCGTAACTGGAACGTTACCGCTGTCATACGAACGGTTGTGAAAAAGTTAGGAAGATGCTACTTTGTTTTAATCGTTGAGCGGTGTTTGACTCGGTTTAACTTTTAAAACCTAATCAAAATGAATGCGTACATGGATTTATTAGAGAAGGCCCATGTATTCGACGTTGCGATGGCTCGGGCCCAAGAGAGGAAGAGAAATATAAGTGCAAGACGTATGTATGTGCGGAGCTTTTAAGTGAAGTGATTAACTACGTTGATTCCGCTGTAAAGCCATTAACATCTAACATTGTCGCTTCCTTGGAATTTGCATGACAATCCTTTACTAAGTACTTGTTGTGTTGTTATTGAATAACAAACATTTATTTTAGGTTTTCGTTGCATTGGCATTCTATGCCACTGGGTCCATCAATAATGTAATTGTTTGTCTGGGTCAATCAGGAATTCATTTTGTTTAACAAGACATTCATAGCCCTAATGAATACTTATTGATATTATTAATGCATAAAATATATTCTATTGTAGGTGCTCGTTGGTGGATAGAAAGATGAATTATTCACCAGTGGCTGCTGCAATGATAACAAATGCATGCTGTGTGCTGCATATTATAGCATAAAAGGCACACATCACATAGTCTATTGAAGGCAGAGGAGGCTCAAACCAAGGCACCAGCGGCAGCGGTGGTGTGACCAAAGTGCGCCCTCAGCGAGTTGGAGCTAGGATGCGCTCGTCAGCAGGCACTCATGCAACCTTTTGCGGGTAGATAGGGAGATCATAAATGAAATGCAGCGTTTCTACATCATCATTATTGTGATAAACATAGATTTTGCTATAATAATTAATTGACAGTTAACATGGTTTTATTCAGAGAGATAAAATAACATACCCTTTAACTATTTTACAGGGCCTTAAATAAAAATCTTACACGTTAATAACTATAACCTATACAAATTTAAAAATTATATTTCTAGGCATATACTAGCTTTTTTCACATTTAATATTGAATGTTGATTCTCCTTCATATAATTTATTTTTCCTTTTGTAATTTATTTTTGGTATTAACTTGTGCTAGTCCTTCTTCTGACTTTACATCATCTAATGGTCTGGGTCTTGTGTTGACAATACTGAAACAATAGATAGCTGTGAGTACCAATATTTCAGGCGGCTTTATAACGATTAACAGCTGCCCTGCGTTATACTGATTTTTGTACACTAATACAATACTATAATGATGAGGTAAACTTTGTGAGTTTTTTGCTGAAAAATTTGTCGCTACCTAAAGGGGTTAAAGGCATAGAGTAAGTAGTTATACTTCATATATGCGTTAAAAGTGTGTTCCGCCAGCTTCTTTTCCTGATAGCCTGACAGTACTCATTCCAGGCATATTTTGATTATTATATTATATCATATAAAAATAAATTACCTTTTGGCTGAACCTATCAATGCTTTCAGCAAGCATCTGAATGATTAGACATTTTATGTATTTTTTTATAGCAGCCTCTGCCCGCATTTCTTAAATGTGGATGACCTTGATACGTTTCTTCTAATGCACTTCTGGCAGCTGAAAGATTGATGAAATAATTATTTTCTAAAAAAATTATATATGACATCTTTTTTTTTCACTTGTAAGCAGTAAAATTAATAATTACTTTTTATAGAAGTAGGTATATACCTTAGCTTATTCCTTTCCTGTTCTGGCAGGTCGTTTCGCATTAAGGGTCTCAGCACATTCAAGCCATAATTGTGCTGCAAATGCACGAGCCTCAACACCTCACCCATCTATAAGAGCAAGGTCTTGGTGTCCTTCAGGAAACTCTATCATGAGCTTTAGCTGACGTTCTGTTGTGCATCTGCGGCGCTCTTCCATTTCCTAAAAGATTTCACAACTGAAGATCAGAAACAAAATTCTACAATAGAAGGGAATTCTTCTAAATGTGTTCACTGTTAGCAAATTAAGTACTAACTGAGCATAATGTGCTTAAAATAGCTCAGTAACTGCGTAAAATATTAGGTACTTCAACACCAACCAAACATTTCCACAATAGTTTTTTTTATTTTACAAAACATTAAAGTTTCGAAACTACAAAAAAAACAAACAAACAAAGAAACTACTTAGTATTCTGTGCTACTTACCAGTCTTACCACAGAGTACATTTGTCTATCTGTCGGCGAATGTCACGCTGTCAGCTGTCAAAACTAGATGTGCACAAATATAAAATGGTAAATCGATCCTCGATTTAGCATTTTGTAGCAGAAATAGCTGTCACTTAAAAGTAACATCACTAACAACTATAAAGCGTTAACGTTCCAGCTTCGATTCCACTTTGGTTGGCGTTTGAACTTTATCGCAATACCAAAATTCAGACAGGTGAATCGAAACTTAACCACAGTCGTAACCAAACTACAACTGAACCATAGACGTTCGCAGTTGTTTCAAATTAACGCGATCGGGCCCCAGATCAGCTGGCTGTCACCATAATATTGCATTGTCATGGGACTTTGACAAGTATGCAAAATTTCAACTCCGTAGGATAAGAGGAAGTGGTTCTAATTCAGCTTGCAAGATTCCACCCGGACAAACATACGTACCTACATACATTGCATATTCAATAAAAGCTTGTAAAATTTGTTAAAACTGTAAACATGACATTGAAAACAAAGGTAAACAAACATCCATACTAAAATTGAAGACCGGGCCTAGAAAAGAAATGCGAAAACGGACTTTACCAATGCTTCGGAAATACACCCACTAGAGAAGATAGATCTCGGATATTAATATTAGAACTAATGATGAAAATCGTTAGAATAACTAGTCCAAGAAAATTGTAAGTAGTAATTTGGCCCGCTATTCAAAATCATCTATACACTTAGAAGTCCTTCAACTTAGGTAAATCTCGGAGAAAACAGTTTAGTCCCACTCTAGTGGGAGACAATAAAAAAAAAAAATTGGTAGCTACCTAAGCAGGTACAACCCTGACAGACCTACTTCCTACCTAGTTACATAAAGGGTGTTGAACCTTTACAATAGACAATCCATCTCATGAAATATATGACAAGGACAGGGATAGACAGGTAATAATGAAGAGTGACTTGACGTGGTAATAGTGGTATGTAAGTAGGTAGAAAACCAGTAAAATCTGGTTTTACGATCTTTCATAAATATAAAGAAGTTATAAATAACATGGAAAATATATAACTGTCTGGTATTCATACATGTACATAAAAATAGGTGTTATGTACATATAATAAATTACAAATACAAAATGCTTTATAGGTATACCTACTGATTATTTTTGTACATCCAACAAAAATAATCAGTAGGTAGGTACAGGTACATGAAAACTTATAAACTACTTATAAAACTACTTATAAACTGAAGTACAATGGGCGGAATTATCACTAAAAGCGATATATATATATATATATATATATAATCTCTTCTAATCAAGCTAATTAATATGGTCAGATTAATTATTGCATCATATGAAGTTAATTAATATGACAATGTATTATTATTGTAATGTATCTATATGATTGGTGTAAAATGACTCATCTCATGCGTCTTCATAAAATAAGAAAACGATGATTTCTCTTTATGTGTTGTACCACAGGTTGTACTTATTTTGATATAAGTACCTACCTACGACTTGTACCTAAGTGTAGAATATCGGAGAACCCACCATTATTTTATAGTGACAAAGTTTCATGCGTTTGATTTTTTATTATCTTCTTTCAAGCTCTACAATATATTTGAGCCTAACGAATCACTTAATGCCACGTGATGTCATCTCCTCGTCTAGGCATGTCAAATCAGCCGGTTGAACGAGGAAGTCCATTTTAGTAGATATCATTTGGCTATCATGAACTCTTTGTGTTACAACAAAAGAAGATCTTCTTTGTTTGATTATACGGTAAAACTATAGTTATTAGTACATAAATATTTATCACACAATGACTTGTCCTCTGGTCTTATCCAGACTTATTTTATAATATCTTTGTCTCGTGTTATTTAAAAATTTTATGACTCAGCAAAGTAGTGTCCATTTTAGCTTCATAGATAGATAGATAGATAAACACTCACTGTTTTTATAGTCTAAATGATTTTTTAATTGCAAAGACTAGTGACATTATGGACATATTTTATATTTGTATTTTTAAGCTATTGCATAGCTTCTATCGCGGGCCTTGAGCGTGGAGACCGAATCCAGAAATTCCGTAACGAAAATAACCTAACACCCCCCCACTCCGAATGCTATGCAATAGCTTTACCGCGGCAGTCTCCGAGTGCCACACGTCTTTTTTTTGTATTTGACATATTGTGCGTATGAATAATTAAGGCAATTTAATTTAATTTGATGTTTAATGGTTATCTATTTTTTTTAAATTAATCTTTGACATTTTCTGTACTAATTATATGCATGGGACATTTTATTTCAATCAATTTAAATAATGTAATATTATGAAAATTTGTATGCCAGAAATGGTGAGACACGCAGAACTTTAAAAACTTTTGTAAACTTTATTATGACCGTGTTTCCTACAAATAAATATCATTTCATTTTCATTTCATTTCACTTTATTGTTAAAAAACTTGAAGTAGGTAGTATCAATCAATACTAGGTCACAGATTACTTAATAAGCCTCCTTCATCTCCAGTCTTAGTTTTTAGAATGCCAACGTATATCCAGCGTTATCTGACGCTTGACTTACAAATATTTATAAGTTCGAAAACTTGTTGTGGTTGTTTGGAAATACGAAGTCAAAATCAAATATCTCTCGGCTATAGGGAGAGTATGCTTCTGGTAATAGCTACTTGCAAGCCAAATAACAAAGTCTTAAGAAAATACACGTTTATACACGTAAATATTTACAAAATACACGTTCATATCAAAATGTACTGTTTTTAATATTTTTTTAAATGCTCTCTAATAATAATATCTTCGTTTTGACATGCACATTGAACCTCACGTGTAATAAATAATTGATTGGAATTACAAGCTTATCAAAATAGCGATAACGTTTGCGTAGTCTGATTGTACTAGTTAATGGCACGCATTTTTTTAAACTTTAACACAGAGCAGTGAAAGAATATATTTAAACTAGGATATCGGTGTGCCATCCGTTCGTTATCGCATAAAAATGTATTTAGAGAAGTATCAACGCCAGGCAAAAGTGTACAGTTGAAGTAAGACTTGTGGATATAGCTACAAAATAGGATAGAAAAACATAAATAAGTTATCAAATTACATGTCTAACATATTACAAAGAATGCTTTGTGATAATGATCACAGCATTGATAACAGATGATGAACAAGAACTTCGTAGAAAATAGAACCTGCAGTGAATCGTGTAACACGGTAACACGAAAACAGAACTGAAACGCAATGAAAATATGTTGTTAGAATAATATAATATGTATGGCCCATACATATTATATTATTCTAACAATTTAATTACTACAATTATCCTACCACCATATCGGAATAAGAACCACTACTCAGAAGATTCGGCAAGAAACTGAGGGGCATTTTTTTTTTACTTTTTAAACATTATTTTACGTTTGTTTATGACAATATTATTTCGTATGTGCCAGTTGGCTTTTTGGCAGAATGTTTCATGCGTCTTTGTCCTCTATGTAATTAACTAACGGTACTATAACCAGGTGTCAGTTCTGAACAGGAAATTTATACTTAAATATAAATAACTACTTAAGTTTAGGTGTAAATCCAAGGCAACAAGACAAGGATAGAAAGTGAAATCTATTTTAGAGTGGCCGTTCACCGATTGCATTTTGTTGAGCGGTATCGAGGCAGCTGCTTTTTGCTCGTATCTACCTATCTATTGTTGGAGTGACAGCCAGTCTGGTTTGGAAGGTAAGAATAGTGACAAGTTTATTGTGTAAGATGAAACCTTTTGTTGGTATGTGGGTAAATGAGGGACTACATTACACAGCTGTATTTGGGAATAAGTAATATGAGCTGATCCGCCTGTAAACCTCCGAAAACCTGCCAGGGTCTGTAATTCTGCATGAATAAGGATGGGGATGCTGGTGTAACATTGGGGTTATCAATTATCATTAGGGAAAATATCCTTACAAAACCTGATCTGGCTGTGTACATAGAATTCCTTGTCGTACTATGCACTTAAGGTTAATAATGAATAGTATGCGAGAAGATCCTTATAGATGGCTGCTTAATCCACACTTCCACATAAATGCGAAAGCAGTCTTTGTTTGTTACGTTTTCAGGACTAAACGGCTGAACCAATCTTGATGAAATTTGGCACAGAGATAGCCTGTAGCCCGAAGAAGGATATAGGATATAGGATAATTTTTATCCCAATCCAACACATGGTTTCTGATGGAGCGCGTTATAACCAAATCCCACGCGCCCGAAGGCACGGGCAGCACCTAAGATTTCATATGAATAGGCTTGTAGTTGCAGTATTATAAGTGAATGCAAATCAAAAGCCTTTAAACACGTTAGCTCTCAGTCAGATTTAATTTCGTGAAAGCAATTCTAAACCTAGCAGTACCACGGTTGCCATGCGACCTTCTCCGTTGCTTGTTGCATAACATAATAGCAAGAAATGTATTACAGAAGGCAAGACGGCGCATAACTCGCCTTGCTCGGACCGTGACCACTAGAATGCGAAATGACTTCTATTATGCATGTATTTCGAGACAAGCTCAGGTATTCAGTACTCTGAGATAATTCTTATGAGAGTTCTAAGGGCGAAGCGTACCGTACCGTACCTAACCTGTTCCAGTTTCGTCACATGGGACAGACAATTTTTTTGCTTTTAAGGTTACGTTAGTTACCTATCCTGGTATAATATTTCTTAAGTAAACTATTTAATTAGTGCCTATAGCTAAGTAAGTAGAGTGTAATGAAGTGTAATTGGTTTTAGTTATAATTAATACGCCCATAAAAATTTGTAATTTGTCAAAACATCACCACGAGAGTTCAAAACTGATTGTGACTCTGAAGTACTGACTGCGACTCCGTCCGCATAAAATTCGTTTTTTTTTGGATTTGAAGTCCTTTCCAGGTTGTACAACATCCACATACCTAACATTAAAATCGGTTTAGTCATTACATTATAAAAACTAAGTGCTAACAAACATACATCCCTACAAACTTACACCGTTTAGCATTTATAAAATTAGTGGGAATCCTTCAGGGATGCCACCGCTAGCTAGCTAGCTTAGACCTTTCGTTGACTTCGTTGACTAAGTAATTAAGTAGTATACTTAACACTTCGGAGTCTGGATAATTTTATCTACCTTGTCCTGAATGTAAAAGGCTCGATTTGCACATAACCGATTATTTTTTAAATTCATTTCTTTAAGGAATAATTTAAACCCAAACCGATGTTCCTGGCTACATCCATTGTGTACATACGTAGTAAGTGTATTGTGTATATAAAATATTTAATAGATATGCTAATTATAAGCTTAAAAGCCTTGTTCTTGCACAATTCCTCTTAGCTAGGACACATACACAGAACTTCAGTTTTGCATTCGTGTGGGAGTGACGCAGGAGTTTCATGTTTAATATTTGAATACATTCGCGTGAAGTTTGTTTGCTCTGTATAATCTCGGAAAGTAGCGCAAGGATCTTGTGACTTGTTGATTCATTCACATCATCACTTGTTTGTTGCTGTCAGGGCCGGGAAGCACACCGGTATGCCATCGTTTGATTGTTTCAGTGTTGTATTCAACGTTCGACAACGAATTATAGAATGTCTAGCTGCGCTCCGCGGTAAAAAGATACCCGAGATAAAAAGTAGCCTAAGTGTTAATCCATGCCAAAAGCTAACTCCATTCCGAATTTCACCCTTGAAATCCGTTTAGTCGTTGCGGCATGAAAAGGGGACACACACTAACACATGAAAATTTTCTTTTTCATCTCTGAAACGCCCCATAGCGATAGTACCTAGGTATAACTTAGATAAATGTATATGCCTATAATATAATGAAGTTAGATATCTGGATAAACAGTCTGACTATTTTTATGCCTAACTTCCTGTGCCTAACAGGGTCTGTAATGAACTACACTCGAGAGCAATGAATCCGGGTCACTTAAAGAATGTTAAAAATCTCGGAAACTAAAAATGATAGGTTAATGCAATAAATTGTATTTAATAGACAATGTAATACTCCTTAAATGAAAGTAAAAAAAATATGAGTCACCATACATTTTATTAACACAAAATTACATAAAGTAAAAAACTGCTGATCTCTCCTTAAAACAAAAATAGGAAACATGAAATTTTTGAACTTTATTACGATTTTCTTGAATTTTAATACTTCGTGTTGCCTCCTCGTGCTTCCATTACTGCGTTTACGCGGTTTGGCATGCTGTACACCAAGTTCCTTATACGATTTTGGGGAATATTCTCCCATTCCTCTGTGAGAGCAATTTTGAGCTCACGAAGCGTGATTGGGGGAGGGTTTCGTTGTTTTACGCATCTGCCTAGCTCGTCCCAAGCATGCTCGATCGGGTTGATATCCGGGCTGCGCGCTGGCCACTCCATACGAGTAATGTTCATCTCTTGAAGGTAGTCATTCACAATCCTACCTGTATGAGGTCGGGCATTGTCATGCATAAATATAGCATCCTCACCTAAATTGACCATAAATGGACCAACGTGATCATTGAGGATTTCTTCCACATATCTTACGCTAGTTAAAGAGCCGTTTTCTATGATCACCAGCTCTGTGCGACTTTCAGAAGAAATTCCGGCCCACACAAGTACAGACCCACCACCGTAGGCTACTTTTTCTTCGATGCATGCTTGCTTGAATCTTTCCCCTGGTCTTCGATACACTCTGTGTCTTCCATCGTGCTTGTAGAGCATAAATTTTGATTCGTCGGAGAACATAACTTTTGACCAATCTTCAATACTCCAATTTACGTGGCTCTGGGCATATCTTAGTCTCGAAATACGATGCCCACGCTCCAGTTTAGGGCCGTTTGCAGGTCTAAGGGGTTTTAAGTTAGATTCAACAAGCCGACGTCTTACTGTCCATGCACTTGGGTTACTTCCTCCGAGGCGTCGAAACTGATTGGTGAGTTCAGTTCCTGTGAGAAAGCGATTTCGAAGCATGGTGTTCACCAAGTATCGGTCTTCTCGTGCTGTGGTACACCTGGTTCTGCCCGTTCCTGGTCTGCGTAGGTTAGAACCAGTTTCTTCGTAACGTCGGAGAACTCTTTGTACTGTTGACAGCGACACACCGACAGTCCTGGCTGTATCGCGCTGACTCCGGCCGGTTTCCAGCATTGTAAGTATTCTGGTGCATTCTTCAGGCGTAAGCGACATAATTTCAGCTTGAATAATGAATATAGAGCACTATCAACATGGTTTATGTACCCACATAAATGACAGATTACAAACAAAAGCAAAACCAAATGCTGTAATTTCGTAGTTCCATCTTCGAAAGTGGCCCTTTTTCAAATTTGATTTTTTTATGATATAACTTTACAATAACTAAGAAGTTTTAATACCTTCATTTAAGGAGTATTACATTGTCTATTAAATACAATTTATTGCATTAACCTAGCATTTTTAGTTTCCGAGATTTTTAGGATTCTTTAAGTGACCCGAATTCATTGCTCTCGAGTGTATTATAACTTATTATGAATATCTATTTTACATTACAGATGCAATAAAGAATTGAATTGAACTTTTGAAGCCCATAACGATAGTCCTAACTATTACCTATACTTGCTCTACTACTAGAATAAAGAAAATGTTCCTTATTTCAATTCTATATAGATTTTAATTATTTGTTTTGTCGATACAGTATAGCAAGCTGAGGTCTCCAGTAATTGAAGGAGCACATTGTAAAAACTTAAATTGGCATTAAAATCTAGCATGTAAGTGTATCCTTTGTTGAAGATCCTATTATAAATGAATTAATAAATAAATAAAATTATATGTTTCGAACATACTTACTGCCTAAACTTACCTAGATTAAGTTATACTATTAGGTATTCTGTCTAGACATTAGTTATTTTTTGTAAGTTTAAAATTGGCTTTTTGTAAGTTTAAAATTGGCTCGCATAATGCATAGGTACTAACTAGATTTATTAGATTTATAATTCAAGTAGATGCAAAACAGTTATTATGATTCTGTTCTACATATCGCATAAAAATGTAGACCGAACACCTCCCATTGAGATAATTGGGGTCAGGCATCGATCAAGCATTTCGATTGATTCGTCGTTCCTTGCATGCCAAGCGCGTTGCAATATGCAATACCCTTGGTAGATTAAAAGGATACGTTACATTAATAATGCCTCACTAAAATTTCTATATTTTAACTACCCACTACAATAGAGAGTTCAAATGGAGTCGAAAGCTGGTCGAAAGCTTTTTTTTATGTAACTGGATGACGTGACGAGCTGGTCGTTCGCCTCATGGTAAGCAATACGCTAGCCCATAGCAATAACAGCACCATTTAGTACTTTGTTTTGCAAAATCTTGCGCGGCGCTGCACTGCGCTCGTCACCCTGAGACAATTAGCTGTTAAGTCTTATAATGCCCAATAATTTCGCTGGCTACAATGCCCTTCAAACCGAAACACAGTGTTGCTTGCGCACTATTGCTTGGCGGCTGAATAACTGGCAAAGCGGTGGTACCCAGTCACCCACCCAGACGGCCTCTCGTATACGAGAAACCTACCACCAGTAAAACCTTTTCTGACTTAAATAAATTCTTTATTGCACAATTTAGTGGGTTATTATTCATTACATTATTTTTCAGTTAACACCGTTGTGCTGTGATGTTTTTATACATGGCATGCTTATCTTATTACAGACAAACACGTCAACTACACAAAATGTTACTCAGTGCTGCAATCAGTCAATTTGTTTAATTTTTTAACTCAAACAGGTCCAGCAAAGTAACAACCATGTCAACTACATGAAATTGCTGTTGCTGTAGGTCTATTTGAGTAATCTTTTTAACTTAATATCTTTAAACGGAACAAGTGAAGACGCCGATACAAATTCCTTATCATCTAGATTTTCTCCCCAAAACGTTTCGGAGTCGGACTGCCACAATATGCAATGGCGTCTTACCGATGGCATACGCCACGCGGCCAAAACCACTGGAGTTATCTTCATGATTAATCAAAGGCAATACCGCATTCAATTGCATCGCTCCGATTTGATATACCTACGTTATACAAGATCGAGCACGTGGAACACGATCGCTCCTCGTGAGTACGTACTTGAATATTGAATATTACTATAGTAATTAAACCTAATGATGTGTATTAATAGCAATCAGTGTGTTATTGGGTATCTAGATCTTACTCTATTAACATGCATCCATACAGGATGCTTCAACTATTTACTAAAAGTTATTAAGAATGGAATAAAGGCCAGTATTGAATTCGTCGATAAGCTGTTCTGTTATACCATATATTGTGTACTGGATTTATAATTGGATACCGTGCAATGCGAGTAACATAGACGTCGTTTTATGTCAATAAAATGTTCCTTTTCCCAACGTCGTCATCAACTGGAAAATTTATGATTATGCTTGCAATAACACTGAACAAGATAATTCTATCTCAGTGCCGTGTTAGCTCTAACAAAGAGAAACACAAAAGAAGTACCTAGCCATCGTAAATCAACAAGATATTCTGGGAAAATTCGCCTACCTAAGTGGAAAGCCTTATGAGCTATTTCAACTAAAGCTTTTCATTTTAAACATCAAAGACCCTGTAATCTTCTGCTAGGTATTTTAAACAACCGTGGAGTAAACTGTGGAAGCCATTAGTAATGTTTGGAAATCAGTAGGTGGTCAAGGTTAGAGGAATTGTGGTTTTGCGATTTGGAAATACTAGATGCGGGGGAGAGCTTAGCCAAATCGTTCCACCTATAGAATCTCAAGAACAAGAAATCTAGAGTTGGTAGTAATAAACAACTTAAAATTCCGCCTTTCTGATTGATTTGGAAACGAAATGCTCGACCGCTATCATAGCTCAAGTTTAGATTACGTTATCAGTATTTAGGCAAATTATCCTTAACATAAAATATAGACTGCACTTATTTTAAAAATCTTTCATTTTCTATTTAATTGTTATTTGCGAAAGTTTTTAATTGGCTTTTCTTATATTCATTTTGTCAAACTACTTTGTAACAACAGCTGTTAGCCCCCCAATCAAAAAAAAAAACATTAATGCGTGTTTTCTATGGAGAGAGTCGCCGAGTAACTGTAGAATTGGACCAGCTGTGAAGTAATGAGAACGGAACCACTACATATACCTCCTGCGAGACGGTATGACAATTGAAATTGTTTTTGGCCGGCATGATTCACTACCTGTAATAGATTTTATATTTTATATTGACACTAATGCAAACGAGGTTATACAAGTCCAATGAAGTCTACCTACTCCAGTCGCCGCGCCGTTAGTGAAACCGCTTGCCGCATTCATTGTGCCAAAATCAACAATTCATAATGATATTGGTAAATTAAAATATGAATGGGACATCTGAATGTATTGATGTCTAGTTAACTATCATTCTTAAAAGGTTTGAGCGGCCATTGTCGATCAAATCGCTTATGGTAATCTAGAATATGCTTAAAAGAGTGTGACTATGAGCTATGTATATTAAAGTTATACACATATGTACAGGCTATATATTAATTTACTGTTATTTTTAGTACCTATATACCTATCCTACATTTCAACAAATGGACTATAAGAAGATAAGAGAACGATAAGAGATATAACTCCAAATTAGATATGAGGACTGTCAATTATGTGCATCGATATGATATAAAACAATGATAAATATTTAACAAAAAAAGCCGTTTAAATACATAATTCATCAGAATAGACGTATGTACTATAGAACCCGTAGTTACTTTGAATTACTTTTGGCTTCACAAACGTGCTGGACAATCGCAAACATGTGCGTACAAATCGGCGTGTCAAAGCGAATTTTGTGTACACAGATGGCAAGGCTTCGGCGCAGTATACAATAGCTAGTGCGTCAGAAGGATACAAATTATTATCAACGAGGAAAAGACATGGCTCGACACTTTATGGCAGGGTGAAGCGAGGACGCGGATGGTTGAGTGTTGAAATGAAATGTTTTTTTAATGATTTGTCTCAGGAAGACGTCCCATTAACATTACAATCTAGCCTACTAAGACTAAGTAATTTTACTTTGACTTAAATTGCTAAGTATAGTATAACTACCGCTGAGCCACACTCGCTCTTTGTATAACTAAGAATGTGTCCATTAACACTTTTCTTACTGTCTCTATTAAGGCGAAGACACTTTGTTTTTTTTGGTTCTTTACTGGTAGCACTAAAGTATAATGAATAAATAAAATGAGTATTGTAGAAATTGTCTATAAATTGTAATAAATTTACATTATGCTATGGTGTAGCTATCAATAAATTATATAAAAACAAAGTACAATATTTAAAGATAACACGTAATTAATTTTAATATTTTATGAAATTCAGATCAAATGTCAAGATGTTATTTAAATTTCAATAGAAAATACACAATAAATTGTATTATTAATCATGTCATATAATTATTATATTAGTTAAATGACAATTTGATATTATTTTATATCCGAAAGTTTGTATGTAAATGTTTGTGAGTTTGTTACTTCTTCACGCTGTAAGGGCTCAACGTATTTGAGGGAAATTCGGAATGGAACCTGGGGCCTTATTCTTAAACAGCAACTACGATCTTCGTTCTGTCGGATGAAAGGGACAGCGCTATGCAACAGGCATAAGAGTGTCTCTTTTAGTCCGCACGAACAAACGAACGAAAGCAAGTCGGAGTAGGCCCCCTGGGATCACCACATAGGCTATCTTTTTATCTCAGGAGACCACGGGTGAAACCGCGATACGCATCTAATTTAGTTATAAGGACACGGGTTACGAGCGCCACATTTTCCAGGCCGTGGTCCCACATTTTAGGCACAAAACAGGAAGAGCAGTTGTATGATAGACTAGCTGCACCCCGCGGTTTCCTGCGATAAAAAGTAGCCTATGTGCTACTCCAAGTACCTACATACTCTAAAGTATCTAGCTAAAGTATCTAAAGTATCTAGTATCTACCTAGTCCTAAAGTACCTACATACCAAATTTCATCAAAATCGGTTTGGTAGTTTATGCGTTAAAGGGTAACAAACATACATCCATACATTCTTACAAACTTTCGCGTTTCTAATATTCGTAGGATTTTCGCTTTATGAAAGACTAGTTACACTTTGTACCAAAAAATACACATGTCATACTTTTGGGTAGGGGTAGTATAAAACCTCACCACGTATTACCAGGCGGGCGGGGGAATAAGGGGGGCGGGGGGTTAGAATATCGCTAAAACATCACGTGATTAATGGACGACCCCTTAACTGTATTATAAAGAATTTTTACTCATGCAAATAGTCTCCTGATCCTGTCCCGGATATACATTATACTGACTATACCAAGTATGGTGTTAGTTACTTCAATATTCCAATTATTATTCATGAATAAACTTGCCTTAAGGTCTAAAGCTCTAGAGTCGTCTCTAGGAATTAACTCGTTCTGTTAATATTGAGTTATCTCAATTACAAGATTTACCTTATCCGGCTAAACTGCTTCTTATGTAGGATAAGTGTAAGTATATTTAAATATGCTTATTTAATTCAATCCATTAGCGAATTTCCTTTTACAGCTTTCTCGACAATCATTCTGTATCTGTATAAAGATGTTTTTGTGTGGGTGATACGCTCACGACTTCGTTACGTAGTGTTTACGCAATTGGTTAAATATTTTAACAACAATTGTAATTATAACTCTTTTCATAAATGTGTATCTGTTTGTTAAATCAACGACACGATCGCTATAATAACTTGGTTTTATTTTGTATACTTGAAACTTAAATGGTAGAATAATTATCTTCACTAGCAGTTTCTCTACAATGAAATTGTTTCATGAATCGTGTCGGTTCAGAATTCCTTGGTATACATCGTATAGAAGTATAATCACAGAATACTGGACAAAAGCATCACTCCGCAAAAAAATTTAAACAAATAGCGACTCTTGCTATGACGCAATAAAATTCAATTCAGCTCGCGTAGTGCTGCATACCTACCAGTCATATTAACATACAGAGCGCCTCTCTTTCTATCGCATAGCTCTTATCTCTTCTGACGCGGCACGTGTAATGACGCGCGACCCGCCGCCGGTGTCCGACTATGTACTTGTAGCTTCGTACCTATAGTGCGGAGCTCTAGGCCTGGTATAATATACAGGCTTGAACAAATAAAAAAGGTGGACGACGGCTTGAACGAATTAAAATCGCAACAACTAAAGCATAGCAATGGCGGTGGCGATGGCGTTATGTTTGTTTATGTGAACGGAGTGTCGATGTCAAGCCGATATGTGACGGCCGATTGGCATAGCATGATGTAAATGTGTGCGTGTGGCTTGTGTACAAACGAGCGGACCGGCAAAACTTCACTTTTGAATTTTGCGACGCGGAGTCCGCCTTTTTTAAATTCGTTCAAGTATACAGGGTGAAACTTTGAGATGGAACATGAAGGGCAGCTACTGGAACGGTGCGGGTGTTACAAAACGTTATTAGGAGACTATCCATATTTATCTGTACAAATTTTTCAATATCTGTGAATGCAGTTAAAATACATACAAAAAATGTGGATAGATAGATGGATAAACACTTTATTATTCAACTTAAGATAAAAATTTGGTACAAGTCAAATGTTTACTGGTGTAACAATAGGTGGTCTTACCGCTTAAAGCGATATTTTCCAGACAATCTTTGAAAGGAGAGGAATAACGAAACATAAACGGACGGCGGTGATAGAAATTATAACTGATATTTAAGGGCTTACACATAAAATAAAATACACTATACAATTACTTTTACTTACATAATGACTACATAAATAAACTATAGTCTCCCAAGCCCCGCTGTATCTCCAATGGTTCAAGAAGCCATCCGTCCCATTTCAAATTTTCACCCTAATCGGTACTTGACTATGTACCTTACGAAGTTAGGGAAGCCCCTATTAGGCACCTTATCGACCTAGTTACAAGAAACCAACTCAGTGGTTAGATTGGGGGAAACCCTGATTGGAAGAACATACTATGTATGCAATATGATAGTTTACAGTAAGGAAGGTATTTTGGTACCGTGTAACGCCAGGTAGGTATGTGAAAAAAGTAAATGAAAAACTATAGTGAGTACATAATGTGAGTATGACATAGAACTAAATAAATAAATACACCCAACGATCACATACATAGATCCTGGTCCCTAACTAGGATACCTTGTATCTAAGAAACCAGGAACTATGAGGAACATGGCCCCACAACACCCAGACACGAAACAAATGCTTGCGCTTTTTTCTCTGCACAAACATTTGTCCCGTCGCGGGAATCGAACCCGCAACCTGGTGTATGTGATTTGTGCCAATCTGCCCAACCACTTCACCACAGAGGCTCTCATATGGATACTTATTATGCTGACTATTATGACTGTAGTTAGTGCAACCCACCTACTTTCAATACATGAGTTCAGTCACAACATTGTCATTCAGCCGAAGTACCTAACACACTTGTTCAGCACAATAGCAAACAGGACAAATATTATTATTTATATATTTCCATGTACCTACTTATGCGGTTTCACTAATGGGAGGTATATACCTATATACCGTGTAAAAAATGTAGGAGTTATTATGAGTAAAATACGTCAATCGCGTTCACGCTCCGTGAAGGTGATATGGAATCAGGTTCAAGAACCTGTTACCATTGCTTTTATTTTTGAATCCATTCAATGCTTAACCATTTACGGTACTACAAACTGGGAGAATTGAACTTTCAGTGTTTTACGGTGACCTAGACTATCAGCTATGCTTAGCTTGAGAAGATAGTGAGAAGAGACGGAACGTCCACCATTCTTGGTATCATAAATGTTTTAGATATCTACAAAAAGGAGCGCATTTCATCCTAAATTAAGAAACGGACTTTTTGAGAACATTTTGCGAAAAGAACATTCTGCGACGAAGCCTTTTTTTACCCCATTTATACCACAGATTAGTTATATTGTAGTGTTTATAGTCATGTCAGTTTATGCCAGAGATTTTACACGGGATGTTTGTGGGTCAGTCACACCAAAAGTTCGCAGACGTCCATCGATATAATAACATCTAAAAGATGATGTTGGGGCTGCCCCGTTTCTGTAGTGTGTCAGGGGTGTTTACGCAATTTCGCAGTGATGGCTATCAGGCTACCATCCTTAAAAAAACCGCATCTGGATTATTTATGGTCCGAAATAAACAATTTTTATTTTATTATTTATGTAATTTATAATAAGTAGGAGTATTTATTATACTTCGGCAACGTGTAAAGTAAACTTGTATCTATAATGATAATATTTTGTACTAAGATCACTTTGGTGTCTCTCAGGGCGTAGTGCTTGGTCCTATACATTTTGTAATTGCTGTTTTTTTTAGGATATGCTTTAAATACTTATTGGTTTGTTTGTGATAAGTACCACGGATAGGCAGGTACGTAATGTACGTATATTAGCAGTCCCCTAAACCAATCACATTGGAGTTAAAGCGACAGCTTTGACACCCGAGTAACCGGGTTGTCGCCAAATCGCTTGCAACACGCCGCTAAAAGATAAAACGAGCTAAAAGAAAACGAGTTCAGCAAATTCGGGGAAGTAGCGGCACTGTATTACGGTTTCTGAATGACGGAAAGTTGCAATCTGTTACTTATATAGGTATGACGACTTTGGTACTGTGTCGTAATAAGAGAAAATACGTTCGTTTTCGAGGCTCAATGAGAGCCAGTGAAAATTTACAACGACATGGAATGGTGTGGTGTAGAGTTGACTGGTTTGTGGATATGACGTGTCAGGATGATGACTGATAGCTCGTGACTCGGACTTTGCCTGCGACATGGCAGTGTGCACTGTAGCCGTTTCGTCATACGTTTTATCTCGCATAACTGCTATTATTTCTTCTGTGGCATAACGGTAACCCAGAGCTCGAGACTTAGCACAGAATAATTAATAGTACAAGTGAGATACCCATATATTTTTATTTTGCTGATGGCAGTAATGTAGCCAGTTAAGACAATAATTAACAGGTCTCTTCCGCATTGTTTTCTTAATAAGATAATTGTTTGCAGCAAGGATAATTACAAGTATAAATTGTAAGATCAGTATGTGAATGATATGGAGTTACTGAGAACGCCTAGAAAGGCATGTAATATGTTAGGTTTAAATAAATGAACAGAGTAGTCAAGGCAATCAAGCATCCATGTTCTCAAGTTTTTTCTTCTACGTTTTTAATTATGTATTCGAGGAATTCGATGATAGAAAATTAAAGGCTGAGCTACTGACAAACACTTAAAAAAATAATTACGTATATTATAGTAGGTAAGGTACTTACTATAATAAACGTTATTATTATTATTTAAGTGTTTCTCAGTAGCCTTTAATTTTCTGTCATCAAATTCCTCCAATATATAAGCATGGGAATTCTATCTTTTTTATAAATATAAATAATTATTTTGTGCTTCCAAAGATTTCTGTGAATTCGATGAATGAACTAGAATGTGTGTCAGTCATATGGCAGGATAAAGCTGTGACGGCCCACTTAGCATCTGTTTTGCTGGTTACTGCTAGTAATTCGCACGAAGTGAACTATTAAAAAAAAGTATTTAGTTCAAATAGGTCGTTGACTTTCGTCTTTATACTAGTTGCAAAGGAATATATAGACAATAACAGTAGGTATAATGTATTGTCTATTTCTATGCTGTTTAATCTGGCTTCTTTGTTTTATCCAGTAAAGTTGTGTTTGGTATTTTGGCAAGGTTATTTTTTTAACTGATTTATGAGACGATGAAGGCGTTCGCCTGATGGTAAGCGCCACGCCTGCCCATAACAATTGCAGTGCCGCCCAGAATTTTTCATACCATATAAATCTTTGCGTAGCACTGCATTGCGCTCATCACCCCGAAACATCAGATATTGTCTTATATGCCCAGTAATTTCGCTGGCTACAATGTCCTTCAAACTGGAACACAGTAATGCTTGCGCACTACTGCTTAGCGGCAGAATAAATGGCATAGCTGTGGTACCCACCCAGACGAACTCCCGCTTACGAGAGACCTACCACGAGTGCAAATATATGTATATGTAAAATATATAGGTGTCTGTATATCTATTCGATATCGAACGTTCTTGATGGTGGTGGTGACAAGGACATGAATAGGTAGGTACATGAGTGAATAACTTTATACAATTTATGGAGGAGTCCAAGTCAATAGTCAAATGACTAAAGAAAGGAAGAGCTTGAGACTTATCTAAGGACATTAATGACGTCCCAAAAATCTATAATTATCCAAGTTAATTTACATTGATACACTTTAAAATAGTTTCCAACATAGGTAGATAGATCCTATTCAATTTTGCAGGTAAACAAAAATGTCTTTATCATGAAGACAAAAACTATCAGTTTCAGTAACAAAGTTTCTTTTAATAATTTTAACACGGTTTTTCTTTATTTTTCCTTGAAGAAAATCAGAATGTATTGGAATATCTATTTATGTAGTCAGCTTATTGTCAGGCATTATGATGTTATCTGTTTCATTCAGGCAAACAAGGTGTTTTGTAGAAATAATGGTTCAGAGGTATGCATGACTGTCTCTATGTGACTCAAGTATGAGTAGAGATAGTTCAATTCAACAAAGTTATCCTTCGTGACTTACGTCTAGTCTAGTCGATTTTGGTTAGAGTCAAGGTGGATTCAAGACCTTCGCTAAGGAGGAATTTTTTTACAAAACAGACGGTGTATTAATTAGAAAATTCCTTTGTGACTAAGTTCGTGTCCTTTTTGATATAAAATCGAAACTACTACATGAAAACACGATCTTTTCAACAATTTCCTTCAGCCTAAAGCCGACAATAGATATAATATCTACGCTCACTATAGCACTTGTATCATAGCTTAGTAGCAGACTCATGCTAGGCTAAGCAACGTTGGTTGAGCTCACCACTTAGATGGGCGAATGTTTGTGTGGTATTGACGTAGCGTTATCGTGGAGGGCACGTTAATCTGTCCTGGATGTCTTAGGATAGAAGTTAGGTCTTGCCGGAGGCCTTCGGGCGGTTTGTAGAGGTATCTCCGACATCCCCACACGAGACAGAAAGAAAGATAATGACTGCGAGCGAGAATTGGAGTCCTGGTATTTACCTAAATTTAGAGCTTATGCAACATCGCTGTATCGGCGTAGCCATAGCGTTTATCATATATAAACCGCAATTTATATTTGAGTGATTTATTTGCATACAGGAAATTAAATTGTTAACAAAACTTTATGAGTCGCTCCGTCGATTCCATATTGGTAATTGTCATGAATTATTATTTGAGAGTGGAGTTGTTTTCCTTCGATTGTAAATATTGCAGACTGCATTGGTCGTTGTTGTACGTATATTTGGACAAATGTATTTTCCAAAGTCCGATAACATTATCAGCGACTGATATGATAAAGATAGTAAGGTACCTATTTCATTATTTTTATTGCGAAGTTTGTTTGCTTTGAATTTAATGGAGCTGCGCCTACGCATCTCGTAATATATTCGAGAAATATTTCTTTTTCCTCGTAGGTTTTGGAAATATTGCGTTATGTAGGTGTTGAAATTATTTTCTATTTTGTAATATACCTATTTGGTTTTGTGCGCATTGTCTTTGTTAGGTATATGCTAATATGCATGTGCCACAGTACGGATACATGGGGGTACTTTATGAATTGTTAATTCCTTTATTAGAATTTTAATGTTACCTATAATTTTCCTTGTTTAACCAGTTTTGTTTTAGCATTAGCTAATAATTACTCTAAGTATACATATTTCTGGAATACCAAACATTTATTGAGACTGTCGAGATTATTTCGTTTAGACAAATAAACTTACTACGAAGAAAACTAAATCGAACAAGATACTTAAGTATATAGGTATAGGTGTTAGAGTTAGGTATCAGTAAAGATACTGTTCCGAGATATCTTCGTCTGATGAAGTGGCGAAGTGAGTATATACAAATCGGGAAACGCAGTGGTGAAGCGGGAGGGAGGTGCATGGAGTAAGGGCCGGGCATTGGCCCCAATCCGAAGCCAGCTTTTTCTGATTCCTTCGCCCCTTTTAGAATCGATTCCGTTCCGATGAAACTATATCAGCTACGGTTGCGGTTATACGATGTGATGTAAGAACTAGTGATTCGAATATCTATTTGATACCAAGATTTCTTTGAAGTTATTTAAATTCTTTAATACCCGACGATATAAAGGTTCAAATAAATGTCTGGCTAATTGGCAAAGCGAATACGTAAACTGCCGCTAACGGGTCTTCCAATAATACAGTTCGTTGTGAACGACTAACCGAATCATTGAGAACCAAAGAGTACCACTCAATCAAGACTATTTGTATCTGCATAGTTTCAAGGATTTCGGATTGTTGGTCAAGTACGCTCTAGCATAATAATGTCTTGCTGTTAGAAGTTACTTAAAGATTTGAGAAATCAGAACATTACCGCGGAGGCGGTCAACTTTTTCTCGCTTTCTATAACTCTACACTATAATTATGTTCGCACGATTAGGATCAAAGTAACTGAGCAGGTTTGAATAATAACTAGACACATCTAGACCATGATGAACGATGCGCGGTTCCTATTTACCTCTCGCTTTCAATCGGCGACAAAGCATGTTGATTCACAAGTTTCACAACTCGCAGACCCACTTATTCAGGGATTCAGCTATTACTCATCGTTTCACTAAATACCAGTCTTTGTTTATTTGTATTCATGCTCGTCGCCGCTGTAAAGAGGTTGTATCGATCAAATAGTTCATTAATACGGTATCCACTACGAGGGATTGGTGTCCGGTCTTTGAACTTGTCGGGAGGGAGATGCATAGTTTGTTGACAACACATAAACAGCGGCACAGCTGTCGTGTCGGCCGCGGCAGACGCGCAACTCGAGGGTTCGTATAATAGGCAGGGACGTCTCAGGTAGACAGACGTCTTGAGTTTTACAGCTTTGTGCGTTCTGGGTCGCTGCTATTGAGAGTCGGATGGAATGACGCTTTTGAGTCGGTTTTACCTGTTCCTTGTCGAGGTCTTTGTGTTTCCTTCTTATTATTATGAACGCTTACCGATATGGGCGAGATCGATGATGGGGATCTCGCAGCGCGAGAGCAGCGTCTCCTCTTGTTTGGCCGCCATCGTGCCGGTATCGAGTGCTGTTGGTGCTGGGATGTCGCAGTGCTCACGAGTGACTGCGGCGCGCCCGTCCACTCGCTACTCCAACCCCTTATCACTGACTCTCACAGTAATTAGCAATTAGCGATCGCGACTCCGAAAGATAATTTAGGTAGGAAACGGTAGATAAGCACTAACACTGTACGGCGCCGAACGTTAAAGTTTATTGAAGTTATGAATGGTCTTTTGGTTATTTCTCGTATAGAAGCGTTCAGAACTCATCTGCATAACCTTGTAGTTCCTGCTGGAGGCTCCCTGCGATCTGACGTAGCAGCAATAAGCAATACTGACTTGACACATTAAAGATTGGTTCCCGTTTCTCAGAGAGTAAAGCGAGCGTGTTGAGTATACCGCGTGCGTCGGCGGCGTCGCCACCCGTCCCCGCGCGTGTCGAACGTCTCTCGTGTAAACTGGCTCACCGTGATGAGCGAACGTCGGCGGTCGATGGCGGCTCTCACTTGTATATCATCGCGGCACTTTCGCAACCGAGCGTCGGCGTCGTGTCGAAACCACTATGAACTGAGCTCGCGGAGGGAGCGCGAGCGCGTTTTGCGGAACTAGCGGACGGGCGCGACGGCAGGCGCGGGGCGACTGGCGCTGGCAGGCGGCGGCGGCGGCGGGCGGCGAGAGACCACCGTCATGAGTCAGTAGCGACAGCGACTACTAGCGACCCTGCCTCGTTGCTCACTTCGCGCGATTTGCGCGATCACCCTCCGTGGCGCTAGCGCCTGCCATAACCTCGCGTACCATTCACTTGTACATTTCGGGTCATTTTCCTGTGACATTGTGACCCTGTCTTTCGACGAATACCACGCCCGGGATTTTATGATAAATTTACAACAATAATATTCTTATCATTCGATTTAATCTCGTATAATCCTGGCCATAATCAGTTTATCTTTAATTCATTACAAAATAATAAATAAATGCCATCTGGCCGTTATTTTGCGAAGCTTACATTTTATATAGCGCCATCTATAATAAGTATGTAATACTTAATTTAACCATAGTAATAATCGAACTTTCGAATACTATTTCGTGAGTAACTTCGTTTCAAAAGTCCCTTTGTTTGTTTGTTAAAGAATGAGTTCTGATAATTCACATTATGATTTATTTTTTAGCTTTATAATATACAGTTTTTTTTTTAATATTTTCATAGGTTTTCTGTGCCCTTTGGGCAAAATATTTTTAGTCAAATTTCACTTCCCAAAAAACTTAGGTATCGCCTTAGTTCCATTTCCCAAATAAATATTTAGCAAATTGACATTTCACATTATATTCACTTGGTCAAATTATATTATCATTTGGCATCATTTTACTTTGTCAAACTTTATTACATCAAATGTTCAACATAATGTTTGTATGTAGGTACATCTGTACCACATATGACTAGCTCAGGGCAAAGTCATACATAGGTACGACGACGAGCGAAGCGAGGAGTGTTGTGAATGAGTGGCAGTGTTCCAAGCGCGCGAAGCGAGCGTGCCGCGGCACGTTAAGCCGTCGGTCTCGTTTGTTGTCTGAGACAACAATCGTTAGGCCATGTCGGAGCGGAGGCCTTCGGGCGGTCTGAAAACTCCGACACCAGGTTAGGCCACACACCCACACGAGAGAAGATTTATCCCTTTGTATCTAATGCATCTTTGCATCTTTGTAATTAATAACAGGTATAATATGTTTCAGTTATCGCCAAAATAATTTTCTAAGTAAATATACAATTCTATTTTAAAAGTAGAAATCAATATGCGCTGCTTATATCACTACATAGTATAAAACAAAGTCGCTTTCTCTGTCCCTATATCCCTATGTATGCTTAAATCTTTAAAACTACGCAACGGATTTTGATGCGGTTTTTTTAAATAGATAGAGTGATTGAAGAGGAAGGTATATATGTATAATGACCGTGCGAAGCCGGGGCGGGTCGCTAGTTGTATATAAAGAACTTTATGTAAATTTAAATACTAGTATTGCAATTTACAATCCTTACACTGTGGCAATACTATAAAAGTTACTTTTATTTGCGTAAAAAAGATTAACATAGAACTGTCAAAGCTCATTCTAAAATAACCAAATAGTGATTAGGTTTTTAATTTTTGAACTAAACAGCAAACAATAGGGTATTTGACAAACTTTTTATTGCATATCAATCAACTCACGTTAACATGCTTAAAAACAATTTGAAATTAGTTAATCGATATCTAAACTAACACCAAAGATATTTAATGGTAAAGGTTATTAGTGGGGGGACGCTTCGTCCCTTTCTAGACTGAACAACGTCTTTTGTACGTTGCTATTGCCATTTCTCTCTTACACCTAAATTTGAAATAGCTATAACCATTTTACTTTTAATTCTCTTTTCACATTTGACCATCATTCTATGTCTATTTTCTAATGTCATTTAAAACACTTAAATTTTAATAATCGTCAAATACCCTATTTACGAAAAAAGTAAGCGGCGAATAAACAAAATAAAAATAAAATAAATAACCAACCAGCAAGAATTTGGTTGGACAATCAAAATGGCTCAAGAATAGAATGAGATTGTTTTATTTATAATAGTTGTTATATATAATTTACAGTTCACTTGAGGCAGCGTTCGAAGTAGTTGGAGCCGACGTACCCGCCCCGCATGGCTCTCTGCACGTGTTGTTCGAACAGTCGTCGATTGCTCTGCAGTTCGTCGGCAGCTTCCTTGTTTAGGGGGTCTTCGGGGTTTGGTTCCTGAAAATATAAGTTTGTATGAGATTCATGAATGATGTAAGGGTCGACTATGACGGTTTTGCCCCGCTCGTAATATGCACCGGATACTCAATAGGGCCTTTTTCATCATCATCAGCCCATTACGTTCCCACTGCTGGGACTCGGGCCTTCCCACGTAGAGAGTATGGGCCATAATCCACGACGCTGTGGGCCTTTTTGCGTAATGGCAATTTTGAATAAATGCCCTTTTTCGTAATGACCCTTTCACACAAAGGACATTACGCGAAAGGGCCTTTTTCGTAATGGGCCTTTCGAACAGAGGCCCTTTCGCGTAATGACCCTTTCGAACAGAGGCCCTTTCGAATAGAGGCCGTTTCGGGTAATGGCCCTTTCTAACAGAGCTAGGCCCTTTCGCGTAAAGGGAATTTAGTTTTTCTTATGGAAACTGTGCTTATACATACATAATACGAAATTTGCATGCTTTAAAGTGGGCGAAATGATGATGATGTTGAAAAGAAACACGGAAGAAGTTTGTGCTTGGTGGCCGAAAAATCTAGTGATATAGATGACATGGTATTTCAATAGACGCCGTAAAAATCCTATATACTTAGTAACAGTTATCCTATTTAGTTTTATATATGTTTTTAAATTGTGTGAATAGCGAATAAGGTCAATTAACGGGGCAGGTGCCATATTTGCCGTGAACTAAATGAATACGATGTTAGGCGCTAAAAGCAAAATAATGATGTCGATTTTACATATCATTTATGGAATTTAGTGGCGTCTTCGCACGGGTGCAATTTATTAATGTGGTGTCATTTGTTTGAAGACTTGATTAAAAACATTAAATTTCCTCTACTAGGTATACATAAACTTATTTAGAATGAATTGTACATATCGCACCTTCGGTGCAACAAAATCACAAATAGCCAAAACTGCAAAATTGAGTTAAGTATGCCAAATTGTCTTAGAGCCATGCCTATATCAGGGCAACAAAAACACCCGTGAAAGTATCGCAAAAATCTACTAAATGGCGCGAGTGCCTTTGTGGTTATTGGTGCATTTTTCCATTCGTTTTGGGCCAACAAAGTTTGATTAGACAGTTGTGCCCCCGCGCCTGCGAGATTATGACGTGCGTTGGAGCTAAAGCGACACAAATGATGTAGACGAGTGTAAAAAACCTGACTGAAATGCCTAAATAATAAGGCATAACTCATATAACTAAATAATTCCTGGTGCAACAAAGTCACAATTCAGGACACTTTTTTTGTTTTGCGTTTTATTAAATAATTTTAGTAATTTGAATTAAACTTTTGACATGAAACTATAGAAAACACAATAAAGCATCAATTTTATAAAGATCCTACTACAAACCTACTACAATTAGACATCCAGTAATAAGGCAATAAATGCGAAAAAAATCTTCAAAGTCCTCTCCTGTAAAATTCAAAACTGAGCTGTTGTGACTTTGTTGCACCGAAGGTGCGATATTAATATTAACCTTCCGTAAAAAATGTCTAAACGACAGTGAATATTGTAACATAATCAGTTGAGTGTTTTTTTTAGAAGTAAGCGGAGAAACAGAAATAATGATGCAGATAGTGTAACTATTTTTTTACGCTTGATAGATCTATGTTTGGCCACTATCTCGCCTGATGTGAAGCGATGATGTGGCCTAAGATGGAGCACATAGATATAGAACATTATCCAGAAACATGACTAGGTTGCTTCACGAAATGGCTTTGTTCGGTGGGTGGTATTAAAACCACAGCTAGAGCCTTCCACTCCAAAGCGTGGAAGCACACATTAACGGCATTAACCCATTAGCAGTGCTAAATGTGTGGGTGTGGCTTTTATATGTATGTATGCATGGATGTTTCTGAGCGACAGAAAGGGATTTAATTTTAGTATTCATTTTGATTTGACTTTGAAATTGAAATGACTTTAATAATAAAATATTTTGTTTAATAATAATGAAGTCTTAAAAGTGGTTAGATATGTATAGAAAATCGATAATTTTTGTTTATACTCCAACACCCTAAAATAATGGTATTAATTTACTAATTGGAGATAGACATATAACACATTCATATTAATGACTCAGCATGAATAACCCCAAAGATATTTACCAAGAATAAATATTGAAGCCCATAAACTATAGAGTTGACGGTGAGCACTGGTTTCCAGTCTTCCCGGAGTATGTTCAAACACACATTGCCTTCTAGGTCTATGTTCGGATGGTACACGGCCGTTTCACATTTTACTTTTGGTGGCTCGTGTGGATAGTTTGGGCCTACCTGGAAATAGAAACAATATGATGTTATCATAATCACAATTAATACTTTCCGAACCTATATCATGTTAGTCATTACTCACATAAATTTTGATTCATTAAGCAATCATTTCCTGAAATTCTAAATTAGGTAAATTCAAATTATGTATGTTTTGTTTCTAAATGAAGTAGGTATTTGTAAACAATAGGCATTTATTTTGCATGTGCTTAGTTCATGTCGGTGAGCATCTATTCCGTGTATTTTGCCTAAAAAGATAAGCTAACAAACAGAATTGCTAACAATAATCTGATGATATCAACTACAACATATGTAACTATTGTTCTACAGAATGTTCCACACAAAGTTCTGGCACAATTTTACTTTAACCAATATTCTGGATTTGTTGTCATCTGAAACCTTTCAGCACCAATAGGAACTTCTGAAGACCAAACTGGTATGTTTTAGAACCAGAAAGAGAACATAACTAGAATATTCATGTTAGATTCGATTATCTATAGGACCTAATTATGATGTTTGGAGAACACACCTTATAAAAAATATTGGTGCCAATCCTACAAATGGATTGAAAAGCTTGTTACACATGCCTTTAGTCAAATGGAGACACTGACATGGCAATACAATATTTATTAATGTAAAATAGGTATGTCTTCATCTAACAATTTGTAACTTGTTATTTAACCAATTGGCATAGAGATCAAATTCCTTACAATAATGCCTCAGATTTTATTTGATAAAGCAACATCATTTTCAAGATCAATTGAGTTAAAGGTAACATGGAAAAATCCATGAGCTCTGAATACAAGATTCCTTTTGCATAGTCGTAGAGGTTCATTTAAACAGCTAATAATAATAATTGTATTAAACTGACCCTATATGACCTACATATATAAATAAACAATGATATATAGAATGAAACTGTTATAAGAATTCTACAATCTTCTTCTCTTCTCTGTTGTGGGTGTGTGCCCGACTCTGGTGTTGGTCATTCTAGATCTTGTTTAATGTTTACCTTAAAACTAAATACGAATCTTCCTCCTCGGTAAAACCCCTCATCAGGGCATATAATTAATTTGAAATTAAGGAGATCATCTGGATCTGGAAATTCTGTAGAACATGTCTTAGGCAAGTTCAACTCATTCAAATCTGAAACAAGACGTAAGTCATGTAGTAGCATAAAGTTTACATTTATTTTAATTAAAAAACAAATAAAACAAATACCTTTCACTTCAAACATTAATAATTTCTTTATAGATATATTCTGATAAGCTCTCTTTTTAAACTATGATATTCCTACATAAGATTGTACGTTCAATAAACTGTTTACATACGGAAGAAGGGCAGCAACCGTAAACAGAATAATGACTATGAAAATAATTGTATCTTCATTGGACTACCTCATACCTTTTGTGATCCGCAGTTGCGCTGCTGAAGCTTTTTTCTGTGAACCTCCTGCTCGGCCTGAACCCTCTTCATCTTTCTTTTGTTGTTTTAATGAAAAAAGTTTAATCATTGTCCTAACTAATCGATAAAATAGAAAATAGAAATAAAGCCACGATCCAAGTTAATATTTTGACAGCTTTATTTTTCAAGTTCAATCAATCAAAATCAAACCAAAAAGAGAAAAAGTCTGTTTGCGTATTCATGTAATTGACAATCGAGCGATTCTATTGGTACAAAAGTTAGAAAATTTACAATGAATTCCATGTAACCAATCAGATTCAAGATTAAATTATGAAAACAAATTAGAGACAGACTGTGTTACAATAATGTAAAACGAGTATTTAGATTTTAAGCATAATTAGCTAGGGACTTCAATATATATTTAAAAATAATTTAATAATTTGGCAATCAAATTCGATTGTTAGACATATAATTACTAGTTCAAATTCAGTATCTACTATTCAGTTTTTTGCATTGAGGAGACCTCAATGGTTTTTTGCATTGAGGAATGGTTTTTTGTCAAGTAAACGAAAGAGGCACGAAAAGAAAATGATAATTACATGTTACAAGAAAGGAAAAAACGTTACAACAGTAACCATCTGGTAACGCTGAATTAACGTCCTGTCCTGTACAATTCGGACTGGCTAGGCTGTCTGTTACGAAAACAAACTTGATGAGCGGATCTTGTCGACTCCACGAGACCGTATTCGATCTTCTGTTATAAAATAATCTGCTGTATATTGAAACACTTTGATTGAAAGGCGAAAAACGGTTCATATCGCATGCGATTTAGACCGTTAAACTGGGATCTGTAAACAAAAATGAATTTCTATCTGTGCCAGATCGAATTTATCAAATTCTATTAAATTTAAATTCTGTCGTTAATGTCGAAAACAGCTTGTCAGTCTTCATCAATTATGTGAGTCGTTTGAGGCCAAACACGATCAGTAGTTTAGTTTAGGAGATAGAAACCTGTTTAGGGCAAATTTACCCTTACGATAATACAATGATAGATCAATCAAAAAGTAGTACCACCCATGGATATTATAAAAATAAATAAGGGATTTTTTTTACATGGCGCGACTAATCTAATCTGTGGTTCAATTACACTTAAAGGCTAAGATAAAGTATTTTTTAATACTTTATCTTAGCTCGAAGGAGTATCGCAACTTTCCTCAGATAAAATAAGAAAGAAAGAATGAAAATATTTATTTTGACAAAACTGCACACGAAAAACAATGATCACAACACAATAAAACAAAATAAAACAATTAATAAATAAAATACTGGGTGCTTGTGGATGAGAATCACTGTCGTGCACAGTGACGTCAAAAGAGGTCTGAACTCAGCATAATGCTGTGGATAAATCCACAACGCTGGTTTAGCTTAGACCTCTGGTGACGCACGTGAAAAACGTAAAGAAAATAAACAATTTATTTAGATGAATACACACAGTAAAGAATAATAAATAATACAGACGTAAATTTTAATAAACTAATATACGAACAATATAATACAATGCGTATGCCTCCAACTGAATATAAAAAGAGAAAGAGAAATAAATAGAAATTGCTATTACATAAATATACGTTCAATATTAAACATGATAGGAGACGGGGAGGTGTGTATATATATAATAACGCGTAAACCTATACCACACAGTATTAACTCAATAGTACCTACAAGATACTCTTATACCGATAACGATTTGTCTTATACCCACGTTTTAAGTATGCCACGGTGCCGAAAACAGAATCACAAGCATCCTTCGAGTCCAAAATCGCATCCTAAAATGTAGTGTTTACTTTGTCTATGACTTTGTAGTTTATTTTTATTATTAAAAGTTGAAGAACGATATAAAATATCGGTACGTTGACGATAAAATGGTAACATTACATTTTGTAGTATTCCTTGATTATTCCTATTTCGTTCCGTTTTATCAAACTGGTATAATATTGCCCATTCATTTACTTCAGTGCCCAGTATTTAATTTCATTCCGATCCCAATGTACAGACTGAGGTACCGTCATCAAGACACAGATATAACGTCACAGGAACATTTCATATCGTTATTTATTTCGAGTATCGTTTTAAAATCTTGCGAGTTCATTAAATTAAACCCAAAGATAAAATACATTAAACCCGATGGTCAACTGGGCATATATTTCCATCATCTAGAATAATGTTGGGTTAGTTAGCATTCACAGCATTAATAAGCTGCTAAATGTATATAAGCGTTATCAAAATAATTGTGGTTGCGAATTCGCTGAATGCTAAAATTCATCACTTAGCACGCGTCGTACAGCATCTTGATTTCCGCACGAATGCGAACTGCAGCGGTCTCTTATGCTGTTGCAAATTCGAATAGACGGGGTGTGTCCCGTTATCCCGCGCGCCCTTTGTAACTCATCGAGCCCTTACATTTGAGGCCAAACACGAAAAATCTATGACTAATAGTTTTTCCATCCTTCTATATTTATATAATACATGTTATGTAATGTAGTAATGAAAATTCGCACGAAATTGTAAATTCACAACAGAATTTTATATTAGCAATTAGCACATGCTAACGAACAATATGTTGCATGCTAATGAAATTAATGAAAAATAGCAATAATTTAGATTACCAGTACCAGTCGAATTTCGATTCTCGACTAGTCGATTAGAGCTTTTCGTTTTCGTATGCTTTTTTTTTTAGTTCGCCCGTTAGGGAAGGCTAAAGTCTCTAAGACCATACCGCCATGTCTTACGTAGTTTTTATTTGTTAGTTTAATATTCCATTTATTATACTTCTGTTGAGTATGACGGTCAACAGCAACAAGCTGGACCCTCTCCTAGTACTTCAATAAAGTGGTGGAACTTTATTTAAGCTTTCCATGGATTTTTTGGGAGAACATAAAAAGCAATGTTTTCTCTATTTTGTTCCATTTGCCTACACTCGTGCACGTTTACGAACACATAATGGTTAATATTCCACCGATATTATACATGATCACTCGAAATAACTCTTGTTTGGAAAATAAAACGAAATCGAACTGTATCACTTTTCACTGCCCGCCAAAAAGTCCGTTTTCGTATGCGTGTCTGTGTTTTTATCTCGCTTTCTGCTGGCTACCTCTTTCACACAGTTCTTTCCTTTTCAGCCAGTTTTGTGTGGTTTTGTTGCTGTGTTTTGATAGTTTACGAATTTTTGACTCAAGATTCAATATAATTGTTACACAAATGTGATACTATACAACTCATTGGAATTCCTTACTATCATCTGTTTGCTTTACAACTTTATAGCATCAGTGCAACATCAGTGAGTGTTCAAGATGGCAAGCGACGATGTGATTGAATTAGGATCTTCGGACGAAGACACGGAGCCGGCTCCTAAAAAGGTATAATTAAACGTAATAAGAAGTCACGAAAGTGGTCCTGCAGTGTTCAGTTAAATTCGTTCAACATTTGTTTATTTCTTTCAGAGAAAGCCGACTCCCAATGCAATGGTGCGTATTCCGAATACACTGTCAGGAGTTACTATCACACCAACAAGTAGCAATAAAAGTAAAAGCAGCCATAAACTGAATCCAGCAAGCATAATGACAGGGTGCCTTGGAAAAAATGTAACAGTAACTAAAGTTTCGAAAACCAATGTTCGAAATCCCTATGCTAATAAAAAAGTGAACGGGAATCCTATGAAAGCGCAGCCACCAGGAAAAAAATTTGGTCAATTACCCATGTCGAATAGTGTAGCCATACCAATAATCCATAAAGCAGGAACTACAATCATGAACTCTCCTATCATACACAAAACCGGAATAAACCCCTTTCATAAGGCTGGAATTAAAACTTTCTCAAATAATGTCAAAGCTAACCTTATAAACACGACTGGAGTCAACCCTATGAATATAGTTAAACTAATTCAGCCGAATCCATCACTACCAATAAAATTTGCAGAAACTAATAAAAAAAGGCCAAAAGTAAACAATCTTTCTTTACTGCCACCGGGCATCACAATTAAAAAGGCAAACAACATTACTTTGAAATCAAAACCCCCTGGAAACACCATTGTGCGTATGACCAAGCCAGGTGTCTTTAAGACTAATGAGGTTCTGACTGTAGATCTTGAGGACGATGAGCCGGCTGCTACACCCTCGGCTTCAGGACATCAGTGGTACTTAAGGCCGGAAGATCAAGAGAAAGGAGAGAAGTCTACTCAAATGCTGATTGATGAATCATCAGATCCTCTGGCAGATGAGTCTCCAAAAGATAAAGTAGTCATAAAAGATCAGAGAAATTTACCTGGTGAATCTCCAGATAAATTGCAAAAGCAGTCTTCTGATGAACCACAAAAAGAGTCTACAGCAGCGGAAAAAACTCTGTCACCAGAAAAGCTTCCAGACACTTTAGAGCCATCAGTCTTAGAGAAACAAAATAATAAAGAACCAAACAAACCTACTCTTATTGAAATAACGATTGAGGATAGTCCCATTAAGCCTGCTCAAAACAAACCTTCAAAAATTAAAGGATTCAAAGTTGGAGCTGATTTAGCTATTACCATTGATGACAGTCCTGTTAAGATAACCAATGAGCAAACAGTTCCAAGCTGCGGCAGTGATGAGGAAAAAGTGGTTTCTCCGAAAAACCGCAACAGCAAAAAGAAACTAGAATACCCGAAGGATGTTGAAATGGTTGAAATTGAGATTGAACCAGTGCCAGTACAAAAACCTGATACCAACATAGAAGAGGAAACAGAAAAATCTAAAAATGTATTTGACTGTGAAATAGTAGAAATTGAAGAGTCTCCCATTAAACCTCCAGAAATTGTACAAGCTATTACACCAAAGAAAAATAAGCTGGTCAAACCAGTGTTCAAGAGGACTGAAACTGAAACCGTATTTATTAATGACAAGGAAAAAGAAGAATTTCATCCGATATATCAAAGTTTCATAAAGCTGTGCTTTCAACTCGAAAACTCTGAAGACATGAAGAAAATAGTAGAAAAAAAGATAAAATCCTACTATCGGCAGGTTCCAAAAGAATATACTGAGTCAGAGGCGTTCATTGACATGGTGTCAAGTAAAATTATAGCTATAAAGGCTGGCCCTGAAAAGATGTATTTATACATTAAAGATATTGTTGATGAATTGAATTTGCAGAGAAAGTTAGCTAAAGCACAACCTCCAATAAAGGAGACCAAAAATGAAGGTGAGTTATGTCATATAATGTTTATGGGTTTACTTATATTAAATTAGGGTTAACTTGATATCATGTTAATTATCAGTCTTAAATTATGCATAGATATATAGGCCATATGATATGCTTATAGGCCTATCCTATTGATATTTAACAAGATCTACTTTTGGGATTGCATCTTAAAATTCCCTATTTTTGATCACATTGACAATTCTCAAGATATATGATTCAAACTTGGCAACTCAGTAGCAAGGAGTAGTGGAGTAGCTACATACTTTTTACAGTTAAATAAAATTGTAAATAGCTTATTGTATAAGATCCATTTCTAACCATGCATGATTTAACTGTCAGAATGATTATCAAACACTATAGACATAACAGTTTATACTATACCATAGAACAATGAAGTACAAGTAGCTTGACTCTGACGTATTGTTGTATATTATTTTAGAACAAGAAAAGTTTTTGTATGGCGAAGAAAGTGAATTTGATTCAAAACGCCAAAGACAAATACGGAAACTGGAAAAAACATTGAAGAAACTCCACCGAGCCATACAAAAACTTGAAGAACAGGAAGTCGACTTTGATGACGAAGAAGACTCCGTCTACTTACTCACTGACAGGTTTGTATCCTCAACATCATACAATTTCAATAAAATATTAGGCATAAAAGCACTAGATAAATAATGAACTATATGAACGAACTTGTGTACAACAATAATACCTAACTTGGTCTGGTTTTCTGAATTACTTCAGCCTTTAATTTCATTCTAGTTTCTGGATGAATTAAGTATGTTGGCTAATTATTTATTCTTAGAGCTCAGTAGAACTTTGCAGTCTTCAAGGTGGTTCTAATAGATGTTGCCTTTGTACAAAATTAAGTGCCTATTTAGTACTGTGTAATAGTTTCATTTCATGCAAGTATGTATAAGAATATTGCTAAATAATATCATACTGGCACTGGTAAAAAGTCTTCCATTCTACTTTCTACATCTTCCATTTTAAAATCTAGTGTCTAGCCTACTGAAATAACGTTGTGTTTGCTAATATTTCATATAATTAGAATTAGAAACGAAAGAGAGTGTGATAGAACGATCAGTGGGAGCACTGATTCTCTTAAGTTATGTGATTATGTGCGGATTTAAGACTTGCTCTAAAAACGATGAAGGAAAACCTCATGAGAAACCAGCATGTTCAAGAATTTATCACATCCAAAAACCCGCACTAACAATGACATTACACCTGTAGATTGCATTAAATATTTAGGGATATGGTTGGACAAGTCCTTGTTATGGAATAGGCATATTCGCGAGACCCAGGAAAAAACCATGAAGATGATCAATTTATTAAAAGTTTTAGCAGGCTCTAATTGGGGTCTACACCCCAAACATCTCCGGAATTTATACATCTCGTTAGTTCGAAGTAAAATCGATTTTGCAAGCTTTGTATATGATAACGCAGCAAAAACACATGTAACGAAACTAGATAGGATTCAGAATATGGCCCTACGTGTTATGGGAGGATTCATACGAACCACGCCCATTCATGTAATGGAGTGCGAAATGTGTATCCCTCCTCTCCGCTTGAGACGGCGATATTTGGCAACAAAATATTGTTTAAGAGCTATGTCCTGGTCTAATAACTTGACAATTCATTTATTAAAAGAGCTTAATGGTCTTTGTGATCGGAGTTATTGGCAGCATAAAAAGAAACCTCTGCTAGTCTCTGTGTATACGGAAGTACATGACGAGCATGTTAAATCTAGTAAGATTCTTAAAATGTTCACGTTATCAACATGGGTATCTAATATTAATATAGGTTTTATTGCAACTGAAGTAGACGAAATAACACAATCTAAAAGCAGTTATGACAGTAGAGTACTTCGATATAACACATTACACATGATACACAATAAATACGAAAGTTGCCTTAAAGTGTACACAGACGGATCTAAAAGTCAAGATGGTGTGGGAGCAGCCTTTTACGATCCCACGCACAATGTAAGGGCATGTTATAACATTGTATCTGATGTGCAATCTATAATGATGGTTGAGTTGTTTGCAATCTCAGAGGCAGTGTCTTATATCGAATCTATGGGCTACAAAGATGTAGTTATTCTAACGGACAGTAGGTCCGCGTTGCAGCATATAGCTCGGTGCGCCTCTGGAATAAGAGGTGCAGCGATAGCTTATGCGATATTAGAGAAAATCAATAAATTACATTTAAATGACATGTCTCTGAGATTGCAATGGATTCCCTCTCATGTGGGCATTCATGGCAATGAGGAGGTTGATAAATTGGCCAGGGGTTCTGTCACAGCAGGAGCAGAAACACACATAATGCCTGAATACACAGAGGTACTAACAAAATATAAAGGCCAAATTTTCATCGACTGGCAGAATCATTTTCGAAAAATATCTGAAGACAAAGGCATTTGGTATAGGACCATACAAAATGAACCTCCTCGGTTGCCATGGTTCCTGATGACAAATCTGAATAGGCAGATGATTGTTATGGCGTGTAGACTTCGCTCCGGGCATATCCCTCTCAATCAGTTTAAATACCTTATGAGGAAGGTAGATTCTCCGGATTGTGAGGTCTGCGGCAAGATAGAAGATACTCAACACTTTTTGATGGAATGTGCCCGGAGTGAATCTATTAGAGGTAAATTAAGAGATTTAGGATTAAATTATTTAGATGTAGGCATATTCCAGAGTGTGTTAGCAGTGTCTACGTCAGACATTGCTAAAACTCTTTTTGGTCTCTGTTACACAGTATTAAATAAATAAATTTGCATGTACCAATGGGGCTGGCATGGTCGTCTCGACTAAAAGTCCCTAAAAAATTGTAGAAAAAAAAAAAAAAAAAAAAAACCCGCACTGGGCCAGCATAGTGCATTATGGCCCATACTCTCTCTACAAGGGAAGGCCTGACTACCAGCAGTGGGAACGTAATGGGCTGATAATAATGATGATGATACTGATAGATAGAGAATTGATTGACAGAGATTTATCTGAGCAGGACTTGTTCCTGCTACCTCTGTCTGTCTGTCTTGGCTCTTTAATTTATCAAATAGGACACCAGTTATAAAAAACCGTCAAATTGTTTTAATCATACTTACTACTTTTGATACTAAAGAAATTGTTTTATTTGAATGCAGTGAGGATGTGACCTCCCCTAAGGATGATAGACCACTAACCAAAGAAGTATGTTTACAAAGGTGTGTTGGTGAGAGAAACACTTTCCATTGTGTTGCTAGTTTCATTTCCCATAATTTATATTCCCTTGTTTTTTCATTATTTCATTTATTTTATATTCATTAACTTTTGCTTGTAGTTAGAATGAGTCAAAAGCAAATTGTTTGAATTCACATGATTTTTTTATATCTATATATTTATTTTCATACGAGAATTTTATATATGATTTTCCATCAGTTAAATATATCTTATCTCCTTTCGCCTTCTAAATGCCTGATCTATCGTCTTTTAATATAAGTGTTGATATCATGTTGAATTTATTATTATTCTAGTAGGAACATACACATGTATTTATTATCATTTATTCTTTGAAAGTCTTGTTTATCTAGTGCTTCGTGTCTTATTATTTTAAAATTATGTTTCAAACATATTCTGACAGTTTGTTAACGGTCTGTTTCAGGTATAAGGAGAGAATGGTGCGAGTGCATGCTAAGTTGTGTCAGCTGACCAACACAAAGATGCCTTCTGAAGCCCGGGTTCAGATAGATTCCCGCCCAGGCCGGCCGAAGGGTCCAGCGAAGCGTCTAGAGAAGTGGATAAATAGAAAAGTTCCTATCGGGACCCCCCTGCCGTTCCCCGATTTTCACGACGTTCTTCGTTGCGTCAGAGATGCCAACCAAGAAGACAAGTTGGGTTGGAACGAGGCGGATATTATGGAAGAAGGTTTGTTTTACGTAAACGTTTCAATTGTACCATACAAAGCTGAGGTTAATCTAATCCTGTTTCTGAAAAAGGCAGGTCCTAAATATAAATATTTCATAAAACGGCTAGGACTCACGTAGTTTGTCGACCTAGGTTTCGAGCAGGTCCGATGCTCTTCATCAGGGGCGAGTTTACGCTGCGAGATCGCGGCGACCACTGGCGGTGTCGGTGTCCTGATGAAGAGCATCGGACATGCTCGAAGCCTAGGTCGACTAATTCGACAAACTACGTGAGTCCTAGCTGTTTTATTAAATATTTACAATGAATCAAACTCACTCTCATACTAAAGGTCCTAAATATGTCTAAAATTTGAGTATGTTAGACCATGTACTAAATAAATTAAGACTTGTATGAAGTTACTCCTCCTGGGGTGGCAGTAGCCGAGCGATTAGGTTTATATGATTTAGTACGTCTTATAGACCATTGAAACAAAGAAGAATAAGAACAAACTATTGTATTAGCTGCTATAACTCGCGCCAAACTTGATGGCGGCTGACTGGCGCATCACGTGATCTGCGCAGATACAATTTTGTATGTGTATTTGTTACTGCGCAGGTCACGTGGTGCGTCTGTCAGCCGCCATTAAGTTTGACGCGTATTATAACTAAGATTTTCTATACCACTTACTACTTGTTACTTGGCGGGCGGGCAATTTTTCGCAACTAGGCCGTTAGTCGGCCCTTTTTACAAGGTTTTATTTAACTTGCAATGTATGTATGTTTGTCCGGGTGGAATCTTGCAAGTTGAATCAGAACCACTTCCTCTTATCCTACGAAGTTGAAATTTTGCATACTTGTCAAAGTCCGATGACAATGCAATATTGTGGTGACAGCCAGCGGAGATCCGCTACAGATCAGATAATGATGCTGGTTTTTATTAATCTTGTTGAAAGTCATGAGAGCCGCATTTGCTTTTCCTTTAGATTACGTTGTGAGATGTTAAAAAGATGAAAACGGTCAGCTGCAGGCCGATGACCAGGAGCTGCATACATTTTATGCGGAAATTAGGTAGATCAGAAGCAGAAGCTTGCAAACATGACTGTGTTCCGGTTTGAAGGGCTTTATTTCAATCGAAATTACTAGGCGTTAGAGATTGATAGAAAACACTTATATAAAAGACTAGTATTTCGCCGCGTGCGCGAGCTGCTAAAGCAGCTCGCGTGGGGGGGTGGCTGCTGTTTTTTTTTAAAAGCTTCCTATCGATTACGGTTCTAAAGTTTTGTTTACCCTTATTGTTGAAATCAAACTTTTGTATGGCGGCCATCTTGAAAAAAAGCTGGATTTCAAGTGATTGTGTGGCGTGCGCGAGCTGCTAAAGCAGCTCGCGTGGGGGGGGTGATGCTTTTTTTATAAAAGCTCCCTATCGATTACGGTTCTAAAGTTATTTAAGTTCAGTTGTTCTGAAAAAAAGACTTTTGTATGGCGGCCATCTTGAAAAATGGCGGAATCCAAGTGATTTTGTGGCGTGCGCGAGCTGCTAAAGCAGCTCGCGTGGGGGGGTGTTGCTTTTTTTTTATAGACGCTTCCTATCGACTACGGTTCAAAAGTTTTGTTTGGCTTATTTTTCCGGAAAAAAAACTTTTGTATGGCAGCCATCTTGAAAAATGGCGGAATCCAAATTTTTTTTTCATAATTGTAATCTTCGACCCAGAAAACCCCCCGATGCAAAATTTCAGTCGCATCGGAGCAACTTTCAAAATGGCCGCCATTTTTTTTCTTTTTTTTTAATTTTTCCAACTTTCCCAAATTTCCCCCATCGCCCTCTATGACATTTGGTCGAGCACTCTATATCTATCTCTTACCGTTTAAAAGTTATTTGCATTTTTATTTTGTATGGCGGCCATGTTTTTTTGTATGGCGGCCATCTTTTTTTTCAAATTTTCAAAAATGGCCCAGGTTTTGGGGCATATTTAGTTCAAGCGGTACCCCCATCCGATTTATAGTTTCCGAGATCCCTTGAGCAGTTCCATCTCGGAGACCCCTTTCCATGGATTTCGGATTTTTCTGGTTAGTTTCAAAACATCCTCTATCCAACGGTACCAAACACTCCCCCCCACCATAACGGCAAGTCGGAGATCAATTCTGTCAATATGTCAGTCAGTCAGTCAGTCAGTGATGGTCTTCCAGTTTTATATTATATTAACTAGTATTTCGCCGCGTGCGCGAGCTGCTAAAGCAGCTCGCGTGGGGGGGTGGCTGCTGTTTTTTTTTAAAAGCTTCCTATCGATTACGGTTCTAAAGTTTTGTTTACCCTTTTTGTTTTGAAATCAAACTTTTGTATGGCGGCCATATTGAAAAAAAGCTGGATTTCAAGTGATTGTGTGGCGTGCGCGAGCTGCTAAAGCAGCTCGCGTGGGGGGGTTTTGCTTTTTTTTATAAAAGCTCCCTATCGATTACGGTTCTAAAGTTATTTAAATTCAGTTGTTCTGAAAAAAAGACTTTTGTATGGCGGCCATCTTGAAAAATGGCGGAATCCAAGTGATTTTGTGGCGTGCGCGAGCTGCTAAAGCAGCTCGCGTGGGGGGGTGTTGCTTTTTTTTTATAGACGCTTCCTATCGACTACGGTTCAAAAGTTTTGTTTGGCTTATTTTTCCGGAAAAAAACTTTTGTATGGCAGCCATCTTGAAAAATGGCAGAATCCAAAATTTTTTTTCATAATTGTAATCTTCGACCCAGAAAACCCCCCGATGCAAAATTTCAGTCGGATCGGAGCAACTTTCAAAATGGCCGCCATTTTTTTTTCTTTTTTTTTAATTTTTCCAACTTTTCCATATTTCCCCCATCGCCCTCTATGACATTTGGTCGAGCACTCTATATCTATCTCTTACCGTTTAAAAGTTATTTGCATTTTTATTTTGTATGGCGGCCATGTTTTTTTGTATGGCGGCCATCTTTTTTTTCAAATTTTCAAAAATGGCCCAGGTTTTGGGGATTATTTAGTTCAAGCGGTACCCCCATCCGATTTATAGTTTCCGAGATCCCTTGAGCAGTTCCATCTCGGAGACACCTTTCCATGGATTTCGGATTTTTCTGGTTGGTTTCAAAACACCCTCTATCCAACGGTACCAAACACTACCCCCCACCATAACGGCAAGTCGGAGATCAATTCTGTCAATATGTCAGTCAGTCAGTGATGGTCTTCCAGTTTTATATTATATTAACTAGTATTTCGCCGCGTGCGCGAGCTGCTAAAGCAGCTCGCGTGGTGGTGGTGTTATTTTTTTTTTTATAGAAACTTCCTATCGATTACGGTTCTAAAGTTATCTAAGCCTTTATGTTCTAAAAACAGACTTTTGTATGGCGGCCATATTGGAAAATGGCGCAATCCAAGTGATTTTGTGGCGTGCGCGAGCTGCTAAAGCAGCTCGCGTGGGGTGGTGTTGTTTTTTTTTCATAGAAGCTCCCTATCGATTACGGTTTTAAAGTTATTCTCTTTGTTCGGAAAAAAATCTTTTGTATGGCGGCCATCTTGAAAAATGGCGGAATCCAAATTATTTTTTCATAATCGTAATCTACGACCTTAAAAACCCCCCGATGCAAAATTTCAGTCGAATCGGAGCATTTTTCAAAATGGCCGCCATTTTTCTTTCTTTTTTTTTAATATTTCCAACTTATTCAAATTTCCCCTATGGTCCTCTCTGATATTTGTTTGAGCACCCTATACCTATCTGTAACCGTTTAAAAGTTATTTGCATATTATTTTCACCTATTTTGTCATGAAAAAAAACGTTTGTATGGCAGCCATCTTGAAAACTGGCGGAATCCAATTTTTTTTTCCATAATCGTAATCTACGACCCAGAAAACCCCCCTGTGCAAAATTTCAGTCGGATCGGAGCAACTTTCAAAATGGCCGCCATTTTTTTTTCTTTTTTTTTAATTTTTCCAACTTTTCCAAATTTCCCCCATCGCCCTCTATGACATTTGGTCGAGCACCCTATACCTATCTCTGACCGTTCAAAAGTTATTTAGATTTTTATTTTGTATGGCGGCCATGTTTTTTTGTATGGCGGCCATCTTTTTTTTTAAATTTTCAAAATTGGCCCAAGGTTTGGGGCATATTTAGTTCAAGCGGTACCCCCATCCGATTTATAGTTTCCGAGATCCCCTGAGCAGTTCCATCGAGGAAACCACTTTCTGGTGATTTCGGATTTTTCTGGTTGGTTTCAAAACACCCTCTATACAACCGTACCAAACACTCTCCCCCACCATAACGGCAAGTCGGAGATCAATTCTGTCAATATGTCAGTCAGTCAGTCAGTCAGTCAGTCAGTGAGTGGTCTTTCACTTTTATATAATATAACTAGTATTTCGCCGCGTGCGCGAGCTGCTAAAGCAGCTCGCGTGGTGGTGGTGTTATTTTTTTTTTATAGAAACTTCCTATCGATTACGGTTCTAAAGTTATCTAAGCCTTTATGTTCTAAAAACAAACTTTTGTATGGCGGCCATATTGGAAAATGGCGCAATCCAAGTGATTTTGTGGCGTGCGCGAGCTGCTAAAGCAGCTCGCGTGGGGTGGTGTTGTTTTTTTTTATAGAAGCTCCCTATCGATTACGGTTTTAAAGTTATTCTCTTTGTTCGGAAAAAAATCTTTTGTATGGCGGCCATCTTGAAAAATGGCGAAATCCAAATTATTTTTTCATAATCGTAATCTACGACTTAAGAAACCCCCCGATGCAAAATTTCAGTCGAATCGGAGCATTTTTCAAAATGGCCGCCATTTTTCTTTTTTTTTTTTTAATTTTTCCAACTTTTCCAAATTTCCCCTATGGTCCTCTTTGACATTTGGTCGAGCACCCTATACCTATCTCTAACCATTCAAAAGTTATTTGCATATTATTTTCCCCAATTTTGTCCTGAAACAAAACCTTTGTATGGCAGCCATCTTGAAAAATGGCGGAATCCAAATTTTTTTTTCATAATCGTAATCTACGACCCAGAAAACCCCCCTATGCAAAATTTCAGTCGGATCGGAGCAACTTTCAAAATGGCCGCCATTTTTTTTTCTTTTTTTTTAATTTTTCCAACTTTTCCAAATTTTCCCCATCGCCCTCTATGACATTTGGTCGAGCACCCTATACCTATCTCTAACCGTTCAAAAGTTATTTACATTTTTATTTTGTATGGCGGCCATGTTTTTTTGTATGGCGGCCATCTTTTTTTTCAAATTTTCAAAATTGGCCCAAGGTTTGGGGCATATTTAGTTCAAGCAGTACCCCCATCCGATTTATAGTTTCCGAGATCCCCTGAGCAGTTCCATCACGGAAACCACTTTCTGGTGATTTCGGATTTTTCTGGTTGGTTTCAAAACATCCTCTATCCAACCATACCAAAAACTTCCACCCACCATAACGGCATCTGGGAGAACAATTCTGTCAATATGTCAGTCAGTCAGTCAGTCAGTCAGTCAGTCAGTCAGTCAGTGATGGTCTTTCACTTTTATATAATATAACTAGTATTTCGCCGCGTGCGCGAGCTGCTAAAGCAGCTCGCGTGGGGGGGTGGCTGCTGTTTTTTTTTTAAAAGCTTCCTATCGATTACGGTTCTAAAGTTTTGTTTACCCATTTTGTTTTGAAATCAAACTTTTGTATGGCGGCCATCTTGAAAAAAAGCTGGATTTCAAGTGATTGTGTGGCGTGCGCGAGCTGCTAAAGCAGCTCGCGTGGGGGGGGTGTTGCTTTTTTTATAAAAGCTCCCTATCGATTACGGTTCTAAAGTTATTTAAATTCAGTTGTTCTCAAAAACAGACTTTTGTATGGCGGCCATCTTGAAAAATGGCGGAATCCAAGTGATTTTGTGGCGTGCGCGAGCTGCTAAAGCAGCTCGCGTGGGGCGGTGTTGCTTTTTTTTTATAGACGCTTCCTATCGACTACGGTTCAAAAGTTTTGTTTGGCTTATTTTTCCAGAAAAAAAACTTTTGTATGGCAGCCATCTTGAAAAATGGCGGAATCCAAATTTTTTTTTCATAATCGTAATCTACGACCCAGAAAACCCCCCGATGCAAAATTTCAGTCGGATCGGAGCAACTTTCAAAATGGCCGCCATTTTTTTTTCTTTTTTTTTAATTTTTCCAACTTTTCCAAATTTCCCCCATCGCCCTCTATGACATTTGGTCGAGCACTCTATATCTATCTCTTACCGTTTAAAAGTTATTTGCATTTATATTTTGTATGGCGGCCATGTTTTTTTGTATGGCGGCCATCTTTTTTTTCAAATTTTCAAAATTGGCCCAAGGTTTGGGGCATATTTAGTTCAAGCGGTACCCCCATCCGATTTATAGTTTCCGAGATCCCCTGAGCAGTTCCATCACGGAAACCATTTTCTGGTGATTTCGGATTTTTCTGGTTGGTTTCAAAACACCCTCTATCCAACGGTACCAAACACTACCCCCCACCATAACGGCAAGTGGGAGATCAATTCTGTCAATATGTCAGTCAGTCAGTCAGTCAGTCAGTGATGGTCTTCCAGTTTTATATTATATTAATTAACTAGTATTTCGCCGCGTGCGCGAGCTGCTAAAGCAGCTCGCGTGGTGGTGGTGTTATTTTTTTTTTATAGAAACTTCCTATCGATTACGGTTCTAAAGTTATCTAAGCCTTTTTGTTCTGAAAACAAACTTTTGTATGGCGGCCATCTTGGAAAATGGCGCAATCCAAGTGATTTTGTGGCGTGCGCGAGCTGCTAAAGCAGCTCGCGTGGGGTGGTGTTGTTTATTTTTTTATAGAAGCTCCCTATCGATTACGGTTTTAAAGTTATTCTCTTTGTTCGGAAAAAATCTTTTGTATGGCGGCCATCTTGAAAAATGGCGGAATCCAAATTTTTTTTTCATAATTATAATCTACGACCCAGAAAACCCCCCGACGCAAAATTTCAGTCGGATCGGAGCAACTTTCAAAATGGCCGCCATATTTTTTCTTTTTTTTTAATTTTTCTAACTTTTCCAAATTTCCCCCATCGCCCTCTATGACATTTGGTCGAGCACCCTATACCTATCTCTAACCATTCAAAAGTTATTTGCATATTATTTTCCCCAATTTTGTCCTGAAAAAAAACCTTTGTATGGCAGCCATCTTGAAAAATGGCGGAATCCAATTTTTTTTTTCATAATCGTAATCAACGACCCAGAAAACCCCCCTATGCAAAATTTCAGTCGGATCGGAGCAACTTTCAAAATGGCCGCCATTTTTTTTTCTTTTTTTTTAATTTTTCCAACTTTTTCAAATTTCCCCCATCGCCCTCTATGACATTTGGTCGAGCACCCTATACCTATCTCTAACCATTCAAAAGTTATTTACATTTTTATTTTGTATGGCGGCCATGTTTTTTTGTATGGCGGCCATCTTTTTTTTCAAATTTTCAAAATTGGCCCAAGGTTTGGGGCATATTTAGTTCAAGCGGTACCCCCATCCGATTTATAGTTTCCGAGATCCCCTGAGCAGTTCCATCAAGGAAACCACTTTCTGGTGATTTTGGATTTTTCTGGTTAGTTTCAAAATATCCTCTATCCAACCATACCAAAAAATTCCACCCACCATAACGGCATCTGGGAGAACAATTCTGTCAATATGTCAGTCAGTCAGTCAGTCAGTCAGTCAGTCAGTCAGTCAGTCAGTCAGTGATGGTCTTTCACTTTTATATAATATAACTAGTATTTCGCCGCGTGCGCGAGCTGCTAAAGCAGCTCGCGTGGTGGTGGTGTTATTTTTTTGTATAGAAACTTCCTATCGATTACGGTTCTAAAGTTATCTAAGCCTTTATGTTCTAAAAACAAACTTTTGTATGGCGGCCATATTGGAAAATGGCGCAATCCAAGTGATTTTGTGGCGTGCGCGAGCTGCTAAAGCAGCTCGCGTGGGGTGGTGTTGTTTTTGTTTTATAGAAGCTCCCTATCGATTACGGTTTTAAAGTTATTCTCTTTAATCGGAAAAAAATCTTTTGTATGGCGGCCATCTTGAAAAATGGCGGAATCCAAATTATTTTTTCATAATCGTAATCTGCGACCCCAAAAACCCCCCAATGCAAAATTTCAGTCGGATCGGAGCAACTTTGAAAATTGCCGCCATTTTTTTTTCTTTTTTTTTAATTTTTCCAACTTTTCCAAATTTCCCCTATGGTCCTCTATGACATTTGGTCGAACACCCTGTACCTATCTCTAACCGTTTAAAAGTTATTTGCATATTATTTTCACCTATTTTGTCATGAAAAAAAACGTTTGTATGGCAGCCATCTTGAAAAATGGCGGAATCCGAATTATTTTTTCATAATCGTAATCTACGACCCAGAAAACCCCCCTATGCAAAATTTCAGTCGGATCGGAGCAACTTTCAAAATGGCCGCCATTTTTTTTTCTTTTTTTTTAATTTTTCCATTTTTTTCGAATTTCCCCCATCGCCTTCTATGACATTTGGTCGAGCACCCTATACCTATCTCTAACCGTTTAAAAGTTATTAACATTTTTATTTTGTATGGCGGCCATGTTTTTTTGTATGGCGGCCATCTTTTTTTTCAAATTTTCAAAATTGGCCCAAGGTTTGGGGCATATTTAGTTCAAGTGGTACCCCCATCCGATTTATAGTTTCCGAGATCCCCTGAGCAGTTCCATCTTGGAAACCACTTTCTGGTGATTTCGGATTTTTCTGGTTGGTTTCAAAACATCCTCTATCCAACCATACCAAACACTCCCCCCCACCATAACGGCAAGTGGGAGATCAATTCTGTCAATATGTCAGTCAGTCAGTCAGTCAGTCAGTCAGTCAGTGAGTGGTCTTCCAGTTTTATATTATATTAATATACAATACAAATAGGCATAATGAGTTACAAGTCTACAAGATTTTGTAAAATAAAGTTTTGGATGATGGTGTTGATTGTTATAGGCAGACGTATTGCTTATTATCAGGTGAATGACCGGATCGTCTCGTGCTACTCAGTCGTAAAAAAAAAAGACAGGCTGACATAATTTGGTGGCGTGATGCCAAAATGTAACACTATCAATTTCGAATTTTAGCTCGCGACCTATTCATGAGGTGTGGTAAGAAGTTGCAAAGACGCAGACAAGAGAATGAATGGAGATTAGCTGCTTCAAGGATTCCGGCGGACGTTACGGATCCAGCGGAAGACAGTTCAGAATTGAAGAAAAAACTCGAGGAAAATAAGCGAGTGGCATCTAAGAAAGAAACTGAGGTTCTTAACAAGTAAGTAACTTAAATTTTTTTATTTTACTATTATTGTTATAGAAAGTCTATAAAGTACGACGTCTTTCTTTCAGATATGCAGACAGACAAAACCAACTTCAACTCGAGGCAGTTGAAATTGGTGACAAGGAGGCAGAAGAGTCACCAGTTGAGAGTGACGACGAGCCGATGGACGACAACGTCTCCTTGATAAGCAAGGAGAAGCGAAGGGAGCGCCTCAAACGTCTCATTCAAGAAAAATCTAAAAAGGTAAGTGACGAGAAAGAAAATCGACCTTATGATCAGCCTGTAGAAGAAAACACTCAAAACGAAAACATAGCTGTAAAAGATTCAAACAAATCTGACAATACAGAAAATACTGAACAAAATGACACTGAAAATAAAGATAAAGATCAAAAAGAAAGAGATTCTAAGTCAAATTTACCAAAAAACAGCCACCGAAGCTCAGACTCACCTGAAAAAGATATCAAGGACGCTGTTGAGGATTCAAGTTGTAAAAATAAAGATACTAATACACAGCAAAGTGACAAAGTGCATTCACTTAGTGATGATAGCAGTAAACTCGAATCCGATATTGATGAGCTTCATCTCTTGCAAAAATTGTATTCTGAGAATGAAATGAACACTTCAGTAAGAGACTCTTCAGATACTGGTACTCCTATTGCCATATCTGATACGTCAATAAACGATGAATTAAGTGGCGAGGAGCGAAGTGATGAAAAACGATCGAGTGACGTTATTAGTATTGAAAATTCAAGTTACTCGGATTCTGAAGAAAAGAAAGGCGATTCTACCAATGATACAGGTATTTTACAGTCAGTCTTTACTGTTAACGATTGCTTCGTTAAGGAAACAGTTGATGCAGCAATGGAAATAGAATATTCTAATAATAGTGTTGAAAAGAAAACCATTGAAAAATCTAACGAGAAGTGTGATCAAACATTAGAAGATATATTGCTTGCTTCGTCCGATGAAGCTGGCGAGCCAGAGCCGAGTAAAGACGTTAATGAAGACAATTGCAGCAAAGACAGTACTGATGAAGCATGTAAATGTGAAGCGACAGATAATGCAAAAAAACAAAACAACACACATAGTGCAGTTACTGAGATTAGTGCAGATAATGAAACTTGTATCAATTTAAGAGACGATAGTATTTCAATTGGAGAAACTGTAATTGAAGAAAATCGAAAAGGCGATAATGGTTCAGGTGAACTATGCAAGGCAGATAGCTCTGACAAGAATACAAACACAGATTCTAGTTCCGTGGAGGGCATGGAAATTGGACCAGATTTATCATCCGAGGAACGAAATGGTGAAGCAAATATTGTTGAAACAGCGAGTATTAAATCAACAGATGAAGGGAGTATAACTGAAATAACAAGCGTCAAATCAACAGAACCTAATGAGGAAGGAAATACTGCTGATACAACTAGTATTAAATCTGTCGAAACTATTGAAGATGGAAACATAAATGAAAGTAGTATCAAATCTGTTGAAACTTTCGAAGATACGAATATTAATGAAACAACAAGTATCAAGTCCGTTGAAACTATTGAAGATGGAAACGGCAATGGACCGACAAGTCTCAAATCTGTTGAATCAATTGTAGATGGTAATATTAATGAAGCAATAAGTGTTAAATCTGTTGAAACTATTGAAGATGAAACCATTAACGGAAATAATGGTGATTCGTGTCAGAATGTACATGAAGTTGAAATGGAGACAACTGAATACACTGATGTAGGCGATGCCAGTAATGTTGAAAAAGCAAATAATGATGATTCAATTCCGAAACCAATGGAGGTGGATAATGTAGAACAAACGTAATAGACTGATAACATAAACGTGGTCAGATTCACAATATATCTATTCCTCAGATGTGATATCTATATTTGTCATGCAAAATGATATTAACACAAATTTACAAAGTATGGAAGAGTGTTGAGTGACATCTATAGGCAATATGTTCCAATGGCAACCTCCAAGAGGTAGAAACTACTAACCACGGACTTGGATTTATTTCGGATATGATACGCCAGTTTTATAACCAATATTCCGAGTTTAGACGTTATTTAATAGAGTTGAAAGTCTGTATAAAAGCCTAATGTCCACTGAAAACGAAAACAAGCTCACAATCTTCTTATCTCGTGTGGTGTCGGAGTTTTTAGACCTGAAGGTCTCTGACATTGATTTAATACGTATTCACAATTAACGCAAAGACATGTTGCTATTACAAATAGCAGATAAAAACCTGGTTCTCATATTTAATCCATTTTAAATCGAACAAGGGCGAAACTATACAAAGCCGACTTATGTTTTTTTCAATCACTGGCTAAATGCGTCGCGCCGGGTTACACGCGGTCAGTACAAACTGTTAGTTTTCATGCAACAACTTTTACTGAACGTGTGGAACCGCTATTATTTCGTTCCCGGTGGACATTCGGCACGGGAGCGAAAACTGGGTGGGATAATTAGTTTATAATATTCCTTGTAAATAAATAATTATAAGCCCAATAGGTAATTAGAATGTGCGTATATTTTGTATGGTTAATTTCTTATTTATGTTATCATCAAACACCTATTTTTATATAACCATGCAGAGCCAATAATTGCGATATATTATTTGTATAAATTGTACGTTTGCACCGTACACCGAAAGCTAGAATTTAGTTTTTTTTTAATTTTATTGTGTTGATGGCAACATGAATAAGAGTACACACAAGAAACTGCCTTATAAATTGTTTTCGCATAGCTTTAATTCCGGTCCTTGAATTCTGTTGAAATATGAATAATTTGGTTAGAGCATTAAAATAGCAATAAATGAATTAATATCTGGTGTCATAAGATAAATCTTTCTATTGTTCGGCTATTTACTCTTATATACCTAAGAATTTATTATAATTTATATTATGAAGAATTTAGATCTCCTATACAGTAAAATTGACGAGTTCAATCACAATATAGTAAATAAACAGTTCTTAAAGGATTAATTTAACTTTTCTTTGATTGCTTCCGAGTCGTATAAACATATGTACCTAAATAGTTATTTCATCTATACATGCATCCATACTAACAAACTATTGCGTTATTAGTAGTACGCCAAAGGTTCGGACATATTGTGCATTTCCGCATGATCTTTTCAACATTAAAAATACTGGACGCATAAAGGAAAACCTACTCTCTCTACGAGGGAAGGTCCGAGTCCCAGCAGTGGGAACGTAATGGGCTGATGATGATGATGAAAGGAAAACCTACACAGATTAAAAAAAAACAATTCTTATACTTACTCTTAGTCGTCACAACTTTATTTACAATATTTACAAAAGTCCTTAAGTACATAATGCAGTCTATCCTCATTTACAAAAAAGTCAATTCCTCATGTGAAACAAACTGGGCCAACGGAGAAGGCGAATTGGTGTTCCGCATCGGCGAACAGGAGCGGTTGGAAGTCGCTGAGGGGCAGTCTGTCGGTCCTCGATGTCTTGATCTCCATTACTATTTCTCCGGAGCCGTCCTGTGAGACAAATTCATCATCATCATCAGCCTATTACGTTCCCATTGCTGGGACAAGAGCCTTCCGTTACACTATAAAATGAACTAGTGAAAGTTTCTCCCACATTCGGAATAAAACCAAAACAAGTTCCAGGAACGCGACTTTAATAATAGCAACTTATTTGAAAAAAATACAGGGGTATTCCAAACAAGTCTCGAACATTTCCCGCAAGTTTCTGATAACGAATCTGGAGTACGAACTGGAGTAGAACAAACGATTTTAAATAGTTTAGTTAGGGGCCTTTGGTTACCTAGCTACGCCACTGTCTGTAGGTTAATATGACTGGTAGGTATGCAGCGCTACGCGAGCTGAATTGAATTTTATTGCGTCACAGCAAGTCGCTATTTGTTTAAATTTCTTTGCGGAGTGCTGCTTCTGTTCCTTTTGTATTCTGTGGTATGGGCCATAATCTGCCACGCTGCCCCATTAGTTTCGATGCTCTTAATCAGGGGTGAATCAAACTTATGAAAAATTTATGGTCAAGCAAACATATTGTAGTATTAATAGTCCAGTCATTTCGTAGTTTTACCTGGAATGTTTTCCGGGAGTTTTGAAAATTGCTAATTTTACAGATTTTGACGTGTTCTTTCCGAATTTCAACTTTGCCACCTCGTATTTTTGCCGCTCGCGCCACCATATTGGACAAATGGCGCCTAAAAGCAGTTTTTTTGACAATACCTCTTTTCCAACTTATTTCACAATGAAAAGTTAGTTATATACAAAATGAAACTAAAGACCTACAATTTATGTATCGACCTTTTTTTCATTAAGTCAATAGTCTTGGCGTACGAGCGCCGCAAAGTGTACTCCAATGCGCGTGTTGGAATACACTTTGCGGCACTCGTACGCCAAAACTATTGATTTTATTAAAAAACTGCTTTTAGGCGCCATTTTTCCAATATGGCGGCGCGAGTGGCAATAATACGACAAGTTGAAATTCGTAAAGAGCACATCATCATCACAATCTATAAAATCACCAATTTTCAAAACTCTCGGAAAACTTTCCAGGTAACCACTATTTTTCGAACCAAATGACTGTACTGTAAGGGAATAAAGAATGAAGCGATATTGCTCACAAAATGGTTATAGTAAGTATAATTATATTTTTCTATCCAGATTCTATTTCAGAACAAGTAAAAAATAATATAATTTCATCGTCTTTAATGAATTAATGATAAAGGTTTTAAATGTTATTTTTTATACCTGATGGTCTCTTTTGTTAGTAGTTACACTACAATAGGTATGATGTCGCCGGAATCATTGCTGTCCCTAATATTGTTCAGCGCATTCAGAATAACATAAGGTGTACGATGTACCTTGCAGCTGTCCTTTATAATTTGTGGTTCTCTAAATTCCGCTGCGTTGAATCCAAATAGCTTGATGTTGCTTATTCTCGTCGGGTCAGGGGGTATATCAGATCTAAAACGTCAAAAAATGTATAATGATTACATAGTTGGGTAAGTATTAGAACCAACAGAATATTCAAAACATCAAACAATATTAAAAAGAAATCAGACAGTATTACAGACAAGTATACGTTTTATCAAACCAAAAAACCGACTTCAATGTATCTTCGAAGGCCAAGGTCAAATATCGATGAAATTTATATGGGGCCACTTCGTAGCTATACTGAACCCAACGCAAAAAGAATTTCCAAATCGGTTGATGAATGATGAATGACTGAGTTCCGAGGTAACAAACATAAAAAAGACAATCGAATAGAGAACCTTCTTCTATTTAGAAGTCGGTTAAAAATTGGCGTATTTTCCATGGTCCTTGCGCTTCTCGATGGCACAGCATTTCAGTATCTTACCTTTGAGGTGCTTTCGTGTCTACGCAGTTGTAGGTGAAATTCTGCCTCGCGCCGTTCGACAAAAGTCTCAGGAATCGGAGTTGAACTGCCCCAAATCCTTCACCGTCGTAAGTGAACTGAAACAAAAATAAATTAAGTCCTTCTTGGTTTGTAATTTTTTGAACACAGCGATCGTTACCAATACCAAAAACCTAGCAGAAATAACAGATTTTTCTGATGAGATTTTTCTGACGTGTTCAGAGGAATGATACTTTGATGCTGTAACTTATCTTAGTAAGCCAGAGCCGTTAGTCTACATCCTCTCTCACGACATACCTTACCAGTTAGGTGTACTATTTGAGCATTAGAACAGAATACTAAGGGATAGAAGCATCACTCCGCAAAGAAATTTAAACAAATAGCGACTCTTGCTATGACGCAATAAAATTCAATTCAGCTCGCGTAGCGCTGCATACCTACCAGTCATATTAACCTACAGAGCGCCTCTCTTTCTATCGCATAGCTCTTATCTCTTCTGATGCGGCACGTGTAACGACGCGTGACCCGCCGTCGGTGTCCGGCTATGTACTTGTAGCTTCGTACCTACAGTGCGGAGTGCGCTAGGCTTGGCATTAGTCTTCTTAAAGTCGTTCATGACTGCGGTGTTCCGTCAGTGTTGAAGACTGAAAGGTCCTTCTCGTCAGGGTTCAGACATGTGCTATAGCGACGGGATCTAATAACTACATTCATGATTACATATACATACGAAGCCTTTTTCCTTCAGGTGGGACGACATGGGCTGAATAATTTATAATACATACTCGATATCCATCGTCCATCTGCGAAAACTTGTGCGAAGTTCCGTCAGTGTTGAAGACAGAAGGCTCCCGTTCGTCAGGGTACAGGCAGGTGCTGTAGCCGCTGCAGAAGACCCTAATGGGACGTCCCCCGAGTGAGCCTCGAGCATCTATCCAGTAGAATCCTAAAAAGTAGACAGGCTTTTAGAATAATTTGGTATTTCTAGATTACTAGGTGGTAGGCCTCAAACAATTTTTTTTCAATAATAAAACATTTATCTTCTTCGCAAAAAGGTACAGGCCGACGATTAGTTAACAGAAGTATTATAGACTAAAAAAACCTGTTTCATTTAATGCCTGTATCACAGGTCACTAGGTACTTACCAACGGTGTTTACTGTTCTAGGTATCTTACTCACCATCAGTTAAATTGACATATGCAGAGCGCAAGTCTCTGCAAGATAGTGCAGGGTTGCTCCTCGATCCTCTCGGTCGCTTCGCAGTTTCAATCGCCGACCGCGCCGCCAGCACTCCTGACAGGATTTCTTTAGCCCATTCTACTTCTTCATCTGAAATAATATAGCATGAATATAAGGCGCCGCGCCGATCCCACAGAGTTCTGAGTTCCGCGGCATTGTAATCTATACTACGCTAGTTAGTACTACATATTGATTCTGTGGCGACGCCGCCGCCGCCTTGAACTGTCACTAGAACTGCACCTGATGTGGATAAGTACCTACCTACTTTTTTATGTACCGGACAAAGAAAAAGTAGGTAACCTAGGACAGTAAGTAGGTATATTTCATGTGTAATAATAAAAAAATATTTTACATAGATAAAACGCGTTCTAAAAACGGGTTTTTGTTGTAACATAACAAAAAAATACTCGAAGAATGATAATGAAGAAATAAATGAATGATAATGAGTTCAGTGAGGGCAAAGGGGATGAAGGAGGGCTGACATTCAACCAGTCGAGCAAAACACCCGTTAGTGCTTTTACACCTTTGTAAGTACATACTTATTTATTTCGTGTCTGGGTGCTGTGGGACCATGGTCCTCGTAGTTCCTGGTTCCCTAAATACAGGAAGTCAGGGACTAAGATCTATGTATTATATGATCGTAGGGCGTTACTATCATACCATTTCCTACCTTAAAAAAAGAACCGAAAAGGATACAATTAGCCAATATTATGGAACTTAGCATCCTCTTTCTACCTTCTTCAAAGTTATCTTCAGTTGCAGACTCTTGAGACTCCATAATGACACTTCTTCGTCTTCTGTACGATGAGAACAGCTCAGCTGGTAGCTGCGGCGGCGGCGCCGGAGGTCCAGGAGGCCCGGGGTTGCCGGGGGGTCCAGGAGGCCCAGGCCGGCCCTCGGGACCAGGTGACCCCTTTGGACCTAGTGGGCCTTCTGGACCTAACAGACCGGCGGGTCCAGTGTCGCCTTTTGAGCCGGAAGGTCCGGTGGGGCCCTGTTGAAGATTTATGTATAGGTAGAATATCCCCATATTTTGATATTGAAGTTCAGTACTCAGTAGGTATAAAGTGGTTTACCAATATTGTTTCAGTAACAAGGTAAGAAATCACTTTCAACTAATAAGGTGTTACATTTAGAATTATATTACTTTACTCTAAATCTATGATTAGTTGCTGATAATTTTATTTGGGGAGCAAAATACGACTGAGGAGTTGCGGACTCCGTTTTAATTTTAACTCGTGACCTCAGTGCGCCAATATAACCAACTGAGTTATGAGAATACTGATCCCACAGACCGTATTTTGTATTCCTTTTTCTTTAAGGGACACGATTAATTCATAAAACGTACGCAAAATGAAATGCTTACACTGTCCCCTTTAGGTCCTACAGGCCCGACCAGACCGGGCAGACCTTGTTTCCCGATTTCTCCTTGGTCCCCTTTCAGTCCCATAGGGCCTGTATCTCCGATGTGGCCTTTAGGTCCCCTGTTGCCTTTATCCCCTCTCAGCCCCTGGGAGCCAGGTGGCCCAGCTTTGCCAGGCGGTCCTGACGGCCCCATCAGGCCCGGTGCTCCTACTTCACCCTGCAATAAGATTAAGACATCATCATCATCATCATCATCGTTATAACCCACTCAATTGGGTTATGGCAACACCTCTTATATCACCTACTCTTCTCATGCCAATCTCGACAAAATTTTGAAAAAAAATTCACAAATTTTTTATGTCGTTTTCCGACGAGACCAGCATGATGATCGCCTGAGGTCTCTGGTACGCAACGGGCCTGCCCATAACCGTTGCAGGACCACCCAGATTTTGTTTTGCAAAATCTTGAGCAGCATTACACTGCGGTCGTCACCCCGAGGCAATGGCTCTCGAGTCCCATGATGCCCAGCAAATTACTTATTAGTCTTATTAGGCTAGATCGAAATGTTATTGAGGTACCTTATCAAGAAACTTCATTAACACGATCCGGGGCGGTACCGGCTGTGGCCGTACTTAGAGAGTACGAGGAATGACATTACGGTGACAGCCGCATATTTTTCAAGTTAGTTTGCTTCAAATACCGCTACCACCGTAGAAAATCTTTTTGCATATAGTAAAAACCTTATTGTCTACGAAATAAGGTTGGGAGTACGTTGCTATACTGTCAAATATGAAACGGTTTACGTTACGTTTTGGTCGATGTAATAGTTCTACAAAGATATAGTCATTTTTATATCTACATAAATTCCCAAAAAACTGGTATACTCACATTAGGACCAGGTGCTCCTCTAACCCCTCGTTGGCCTTCAGGGCCAATCGGGCCCGTAGGTCCCGTCGGGCCTTGATCACCGGGAGACCCTTTAGGTCCCGTATCGCCTTTCTCTCCAGGGGTACCGGGGCTGCCTTGTGTGCCAGCTGGGCCTTCTGAACCCTAAAAACGATACAATTTGTTGAGGTATGTCTTCCTTTTTATGATAAGACAAAAAAATGAAGAGTAGTTATTTTACTTCGTACTAAATATTTATTTATTTTTTTAGCTTCATCAGAATTTATGAATATTTAGAGCTTTCAGTTGGTACCCGCCCATCGAGTCAATTAAAAAAAATCTAAGAATCCCTACCATTACTAAGAGAAAACTACTAAATGTATGCTAAAAACATACGATAGTGCAACTTACTGGATTACCAGGCAGTCCAGTTTCGCCGGGCTTGCCAGGCGGCCCCACAGGTCCAGGCGGGCCCGGCGAACCAGTGCTTCCATCCGGCCCATCGGGGCCCGGCTCTCCTTTAATTCCCTGAGGTCCAGTTTCCCCGCGCTCTCCTGGCATGCCCGCCGGACCTGCGTTCCCTTTAGACCCCTCGGGTCCAGGGGGACCCCTAGATCCAGTTTCTCCTTGAATGCCTGGGAGGCCGTCGTCCCCTTTCGGTCCTACTGGTCCTCTCGGTCCCTGGTAATTAGAGGATAATAAAATATTTCTACAATCATATACCGAAGTTTGATATAACTACCTTTTTTATGCCGGTAACAATACGAGGCATTTTATGCTTGAAAACGGAAGTAATTTTTTTTAAGGAACTGAATAATGAGACGAGCAAGTCGAACGACTCCTTATAGTAAGCTCCTTATAGTTCGCCTGATATTAAGCGCTACAATATTTGATGTCACTGAGTGATGAGCGCAATGCAGTGCTACGGTACAGTACTTTTTATGCTATTTAAGCTTCTGGGGGGCACTGCAATTGTTATGGGCAGGCGTGGCGCGCCATCAGGCGAACAACTTGAAGAAATACATATAACGCACATAGGTAGAATTTACAATAAGTAATAGGTACAATTTTTGTGTTTTATATATTTTTTTTGTTTGTGTACCAATTTCCCCTCGGGTCCCTGCGCGCCCGCAGGGCCCGGCGCGCCTGGGCTGCCAACGTCGCCGTGTTGTCCCTCGGTGCCGCGCGGGCCAGCCTCACCCGGCACCCCTTTCGGCCCTCGGCGACCGGGTGCCCCGACGGGTCCGGGCGGACCAGTCGATCCTTGAAGATAGATGGATAATTTAATGAAGATTAAAAAAATAATCTAATAACCACGTTTTATGGATTCAGAATGCATTGTCATCGCGTTGTGAGCTACCCTGAAAATTTCAGCTAATCGGGAAGTGCTTAAAATTTGAGTTGCAAGATTCCACCAGAAATCACAGTCAAACAGACTGACTTATAGACAAGAAATATTGTATAGACGGATAAACACTTTATTTTCCTTCATTATTTTATCTAGTCTAGCAATATAACCATTTCCGATTTCTGGAAGGGTTAGTTTTCTCATTCTGGACTCTTTTTTAGTGTGGGATGGAAATAATTTTATTTTTATTTAATAAATTTTTGGAAAAATAATAGAAAAACACACCCATAGGTCCAGTATCTCCCATATCCCCTTTAGGTCCCGACTGTCCTTTATCACCCTGAATTCCAATTGGTCCAGGAGGCCCCATGGGTCCTCTAACGCCATCAGAACCTGGAGGTCCGGGAGGCCCAAGGTCTCCTTGTGGACCTTTATCTCCAGGCAATCCTACTGGACCAGACTCGCCGCGAAGACCTTGTATTCCCGGTGCACCAGATGGCCCCTAGGAAAGTTAGGTACGAGTATATTTATCCGATGACAAAACACAGCTGTAAACAAAAATAAAGACGCAATATTTTTATATAATATGATTTCATTGGCTATGAAAAGAGGACGTAAAGGTGGAAACTCATACCGTTATCATGATACAACATTCGGAGCGGACTTGTTAATATTTTTGCAATTGCAAGCCCACGATCGCTTTTCTTACTCTACACTGTTTTTATATTGACGGCGTCCGCGTTCCTTAATGCTCAAAAAATAGAGTAACTTACTTGTTCGCCAGCTGCTCCTTTAAATCCTTTCTCACCCGGCGGGCCCGCTTCGCCTTTGTCCCCGTCTTCCCCCGGGGGTCCAACAGGCCCCGGGGCGCCTGACAAGCCTCGCGGCCCTGGCAGCCCATCACGACCGATTGGACCTATTCAAAAGTAAGTTGTTGGTATTATAGAATTTAAATAATTTTATTTAATATGTTTTTAATAAGAACATATTAAGAAAATTTATGAGAGTTTATGAGTATGTTAAATATAATATCTTTTTATAGAACTGAGTAATGTTACGAGCATGTCGTTCGCCTGATGGTAAGCGCGACGCCTGCCCATAACAATTGCAGTGCCGCCCAGAACATTTAATACCATAAAAGCACTGCGTTGGACTGCATTGCGCTCATCACCCCGAGACATAAGATATTAAGGTCTCATATGCCCAGTAATTTCGCTTGCTACAATGCCCTTCAAACCTGAAAACAGAAAACCATTAATGCTTGCGCACTACTGCTTGGCGTCAGAATCACAGGCAAAGCTGTGGTACTTACCCAGACGGCCTCCCGCATACAAGAGACCTAACACGAGTAAATGATGGCGCTAAATAAACTAGACTTCATTTTGTTTGCGATTATACAAGTCTGTCATCAAAAATACAGTCTCAAAATGAATCAAATCATCGTTTTACTAACCCACTGGTCCTGGCTCTCCTATTTCGCCTTTCTGCCCTCCTGGTCCAGGGGGTCCTTTTGGACCCTCTCGACCTTGCGGCCCTTGTGGTCCTTCATTGCCGGGTTCGCCTGGCTCTCCCTTATCTCCTCTCACCCCGGCTGGTCCGACTGGGCCTATGTCGCCTTTGCCTCCAGGAATTCCCTAAGAACAAGTTTGAATAAAATTGTAGATTTAGCAGTTAAGAGCCTGTAAAGCCTCAGTTGATAAAGTAAATAAAAAACTGTGATGTCATCAGACGCATAAAATAATTATAAGGCTGAGAGACAGAGACAATTTAGCAAAATTTAAAAATGTATATGATAATCCTTACCGGTGATCCAGGCAAGCCAGTCTCCCCAGTATGTCCCGGTGGTCCTGCAGACCCAACCGGGCCAGGTTTTCCCTCAGGCCCGGGAGGTCCAGGGGGGCCATCCTTTCCAACTTCTCCTGGAGCACCAATGTCTCCTGGAGTCCCTGGTATTCCTGATGATCCTGGGGGACCTGGTGGGCCAGCCTCGCCTTGTTGTCCTTGAGGCCCGACCGGACCTGACGGGCCTGTTAGACCTGCTGATCCTGGTTCACCCTGTATAAAAATATAGCAGACACTGTGTTGGTTACGCCGCCTGGATGGTAAGCGGTTACTCTCGCCTATGGACACCAGCAACACTCGGGGCATTACTAGTGCGTTGATTACCTTTAAGGACCATTTTCACCCTTCTTTTTTTTTTTAATTGCCCCATGCTATAGCTCCTCGGGAAAACCTCGGGAATTTTAATGTATATGTATGTTTATTATATTTTTATTATATTATATATTAAAAGTATTGTGTGTATTTAGAATATTTACTATTTTATTAGTGTATATATTTTATGTAATTGATTTATGTAAAAGTATTGAAAACTACTGTACTAATAAGCTTTTATTGTTAGTTTATTAACTATATGTGTGTGTGTGTGTTTCAATAAAGAGCTATTTCATTTCATTTTCACATTTTTTGGGTGCACTAAATACTCCTCATGTGTAGCGCACAAAAATTGTTTCGCTGAGCAGGAGTTAAAGGAGATTAATATTGGTTTATAAAAATCGGTAGGTAAATATCTAAATACGCAATAGTTACACAGCATAAATAGTACAAGGTTACATTAAAGTTTCGTAGGTATCAGACATGCTCATAAAAGCTGTGATGAGAAAAACTCTCACCGTAGGGCCTCTTTCGCCAGCGGGTCCGGGCAACCCTGGTTTTCCATCAGGGCCTGGAGGACCCATGGCCCCAGGAAAGCCCCTGGGTCCTTCTAAACCTTGCGGGCCTCTCTCCCCAGTCGGTCCTGGAGCGCCGGGCTGTCCCGTGTCGCCTTTTGGACCAGGCGCGCCGTCAGAGCCACGACGACCTCGGGGTCCTCTGTAACCCTGGATATATGAATACATTGTTATAAGAATTCCGACGTTATGTCATGGTGTCTGGTGACCGCTGACTATATAGAGTTATGAAGTGGTCATTTGGCGGGTTAACCCCGGATAAACAAAAAAAAAATCCGGGTATGTGAATTTTTTACATCTTCTGTGGTGAAGTGCAGCTTGACTCAAATCTCATACACCACAGAGGTTGTGGGTTCGATTCCCGTGACAGGACAAATGTTAAAGCACAATGATAAAAGCGTAAACATTTGATTTATGGTTGGGTGTTGTGGGATCATGGTCTTCATAGTTCCTGGTTCCCTAGATACAGGGAATCCTAGTCAGGGGTCAGGATCTATGTATGTGATCGTTGTTGGGCATTATTTATTATAAATTTTTTATTTTATTTACCAAAGAAAACACAGGAAAACAATCATCAACATAATTAACAGTTGTCACCATGCAGCGATTGCTGATGTTGACAAAATATAATTATTATGAAGAATTTCATATTTTTATTATCGGTGTCTCTTCTGTAACCCTATGTAAAATAAAATAAACATATTCAATAAATATTTTAGCCATGTGTATTTGATCGGCAATCGTTGCCTAAGGAATTTAATTATTAACTTACTCTCGGCCCACCTTCGCCGCGATCTCCTTGAGCGCCCATCATACCCTGAAAAAGTTTGCATATTATTGTTCACATATGGCTTACTAGAACTGTTTTAGCCTTATATATACTTTTTTAGCCTTTTTCTGTAATGAAAAGAAAAGGCTTGCTTGCCTGCTTTTACTGCCTGCGTTACGGTACGTTTTTCAAACAAAATTCAACCTGTGACAAGTCAGGTTCATTTAACCCGATTGTCCATTTCACAAATAAATAAATGATTATCTTGTTTGGTTATATAATAAACGTTTCAGAATCTTTAACAGATGAGGAGTAGCATTAATTAATGTAATTAAATAAATAAAGGCATAGGAATATAGTTAATAGAGTATGCGTAAGAATAATGAGAATTAAATTTCATAAAATAAAGGAATATCATTAAAATTAATCTACATAGTACAGAATTATAACCTTTAGCTTAGTATTATTCGAACAATAATTTGAGATACTTATATCAACAGAGAAAGGTTTTCAGCAGGACAAATATAAAGTTATTTTAGTATAGCTAATTGGAAAAAGTGAGCAAGTTTGCACACTCCTGTTGAACAATATTCAGAATAAACATTTAAACAAATTAAAGTGGGCGGGGCGATGAAGCACAGTTGATGGTTACTACGCATGCGCAGTAGTTAGTATGCATGCGCGGAAATTAATAAATTCTAAAAGGGCCTAAAACACTTACGTCAGGAGAAGGAAGAGGGGGTTGGGGGAGAGAAGTAGTATTGGAGGTAGTAGGGTGATGAGAGGAAGAACAGTGGGTAGAAATAGGGCAGAGGGAGATAGTGGTGTGTTCATTGATGAGGTTATTTTGAGAAAGAGAGAGGATAGTTTTGAGAAGAGGAGTGACAAGTTTTTTTTTCGTGGGAGAGAGCTGAGAAAGTTCTTCGAATACAGAAGAGGAAGTTGTAGGAGAAGAGGGAGAAGGAAGTTCAGTAAAAGAAGTTGAAGGAAGAGGAAAAATAGGAGGAGGTAGGGAAAGTTGAATAGAACTGGAGGACTCGGGAACCGGGTTTGAAGAGGGAAGTTTCTGAAAAAAAAATAAGCGGTAAAAGGGAGTGTATTAGATAAGGTAATTATAATTGGGAATTTGGTAGGTAAAATAAGTAAGAAAGTAGAAAGGTACTTACAGAAAGAGTTTTGGCGCGACGGCGAAGTTTGGTGGTGTACGCTTTAAGTTTACGGCGAATATCATTTGGGGAAAGGGGATAGATAGAGCTTATTGAAGTCAGAGGTGAGTTTGATGAGGCAGTTAGAACGGATGGTCCTGTCTCTGAAATCCGGATGTTGAGGATCCCAGAGACAGGGATATTTGTGGATGAGTTTATCAGAAGATGACATGATGAAGGTGGGAGAAGACATGAAAGAAAGAAGTAATAGAGACAAGTGAATGTTTGTGATTGAACTGGGTGATTGTAGAGGCTGTATGATAATTTGGTTTTCCAGACACTGAATGATTTTGGTTAATTGGTGTATGCTGGGAGGCTGCGTCACAAATTTGGCAAGACATATTTTTACGGAGAATGGCGGAAGGCAATGAGGTACGGGAGGGGAGAGAGCTTTTCATATAGCAACTCAAACTTATACAACAAGTTCATTCAATGTTCATTCTTTGTGTGAGCGTGAATGCACAGCAGTTTCTTCTTGTTGTTTGTGGATCGTTGGGTATGTATCGTTAGAACGCAAAATGTCATTGTCATATTGTCTTAGTACAATAACATAACGCGTGTAGTTCTGAAACACCACCAGATGCTCCAGGAAAAGGTCGCAGTGTTCCTGGCCACCCGCCGCCACCGCTAGAAGGTGACGATTTTATATCGCCGGCGGAGGTGGAGAGGGCCGTGCTAAGACTACCGGGAAAAAAGGCACCAGGGTTAGACGGCATTACAAATGTCGTCCTAAAAGAACTACCCACGAAGGGCCTGGTGTCTATAGCGCGGCTCTTCAACGGAGTCCTGCGTACCCGTTGCTTCCCCCAGGAATGGAAGACTGGTAGGGTAATCGTGCTGCCGAAACCAGGAAAGGATCGCCGATTACCCGCTAGCAGCTACAGACCCATCACACTGCAACCGACCATCTCGAAGTTGTTCGAGCGCTTGCTGCTGCGTAGGATGAGACCTCACCTGACTCCGAGAGAGGAGCAGTTTGGTTTCCGCGCCAGGCACTCCACGACGCTCTAAACCTGGGTGGCCGGCGCCCAATCAGCCGGAGACAAAATATCGGCATATTTCGTATTTCGTCGGGACTCTGGACCTCATATCAAAAGTCGGGACAAACCAGATGAATCCCGACGACCTAGCAACCCTACTCCGTAGTCAGTGGGTAGGCACCATTGAGGTCTCGCACTATTCCTCAATGGTAGGTACTTATGATGACCAAGTCCAATAGTTTTATTATGAAACTATATAGGTATATGGAACTTTCATATTTAGGTACATTGTTAGGTTAGTGTAAAGAAAACAATTTACCCACAAATATTGTCATAGAAAAATAGTATTTGTAAGTTGAAATAGAGATCACACTTATCCAGCGCCGCTGCGCCCGCAGCCGGCCGGCCCGAGCATGCCAGGCGCCCTAGGCGAATAACAGGCATGGCGCCCCTTGAAGTAAACATTTCTTTATCGAAAACGAAAACCTATCTTTTAATAACAGTCCCTAGGCATCTACACAGATATGTTTAGATGGATGCGCAAGCTAAGCGAATGCAATTTTTTTAGGCATATTATTATAATATAAATAAAGTATGCGGAGAATGAGCTACAAAGTATGGGGCAAATCAATAATAAAACATTAAATTGAGTAATAGGAGAGGTTTTGTAGGTTATCTAGGTAGGTACCTAACAATAATCAGTTGAGTTGTTTTTTAACTTCTCTAGATTAGATTTAGAATAAGAACAAGAGATTAAATATCATAGGTATAAAACCATGACACAAAAAAGCTTCCCACACTCTTTTCTCTAGGTACCAAGTAATTTTATACCTACTAGCCGATACCTGCGAAACCACGTAGAGATAGCTACCTATTAGAGGTACCTTTCAGCTGTTCCTTATGGAACTGTTCGTTTTTCTGGGATGTAACGTAAAAGTACCCACCTAGGTCTTATATAAGTACTTCCTATGTACCCATTTTCATACCAAACATCAAAATCCGTTTAGTCAATAACTGGCTCATAGTTTTACGTTACAATCCGTAAATTAAAGCCATAGAATACATAATACTGCTAATTATAATTATAGGTATTTATTTCTATTAAAAATATCTTCATTATTACTATTACTAAATCTGTTATCTGTGATGTCGCGCGATGTGTTTACACAAGCTGTTCATGTACACGGTCACACATGCAAAACTATAATTACCAAGACAATTTGCAACTAAACATGCAATATTAGTCTTTATTTTTATGAAAATAAAGACATAAGCGTACGGAAAACATAAATAAGTCTCCGTAAAAATAATGTAAACAAACGAATTTTACGTCAAAAATGTATAACACATAGACACAAAACAGATGAACACATAGAAAGAAAGCATCACACACATACACGAATCCTTGGGTCTGTGATTGCCAGGAGAGAAACAATAGCTTAATTGCCATGTGTATGCGAAACATTAAGGTTGTACATTCACCATCGTACATTTCAACATTTTAAATTAACTTTGCAGGTTAGTGATAGGAAATAAACAGTAGTAGCGATTAAATATTGCTGGGTATATTTGAATTTTGAACAAATGATTTTAGAATCGAACATTTTAGTTAAGTAACATTAAAATCTTAATGAACCCAGTTTATTTAGTGGAATATCTTTCGTTGATGTAACTTTCTTAATATTCATAAGTCAGTCCAGCTCGACTTTTTAAAATGCACACATTTCATAGTTTTGGAAAATTGAGTATCCTCTGTACACTTCAGTTTTAAACATCCATCGTACCAATTAATTTTGTGTGTATAGGCCTTTAATGGTCTATGGTTGTCCAATTGCTTCTCCTTGTATGTAGTTAGTTTAGTTTTAGTAAGTAGAGTGTAGTTTATTTTCAGTAATAAAGGCAATCGCCCGTTTAAAAAAAATGTGTGTTCATTCGTCCTTATATTTACTCTGTACGCAGAAATGATCCCGTCCTATGACGTACCTACCGTACCTAAAAAAAAAAGGAAGGAAAAAAGAAAGAAAGAAAAACGTTCTTGGTGTGGCAAAAAATATGAGTACTTATTAGAATAATGTTGTTAGACGTCACTAACTATATTATAGTTAATTTTATAGGCTAAAGGTCAAGGAAAATTAAACTAATTATAAATTTACATTCGATATTAAGGTAAATCATTAGTGGTTATACAATTAGATTTTAGGGTAAAACAGTAGGAGTTAGAGATTAGGTGAAGTGGATAGTCTCATTTTGGTTGTGGTGAACGGAGCGTAATAATTGTTGGGTTCGGCACTGAACGCACCCTAAAAATAATATGTGTTTAATCTGTGCGTAGGAATGTCAAGAAAAAAAAATGTATTTGTTTTTAGTGAAAAAGGTGTTTAGGGCCGCGTTCAGAAATCACCCAGTTAATGTAATTATTACCCTAACGCCGTTCAGAAATGACTCAGGTGAACTTTGACATTTACCCTGAGCCGTTCAGAAAACCAATTGAGGAGAGTAAAAGTTCACCTGACAGGTGAAAATATTCACCGATAAAAAAGCGGGTTACGATTCTCACCTGTCAGGTAATAGTTGTCAGTTGTCATTTTCCTTTACATTTTGCAATATTTTTGCATTGTTTTTTTGTACATATAAATAAAATAAACGATTCGTGTATTTGAAGCAAAATCTAAGGTAAAATTCCGATATTAGCCAAAATAACGCAATTAAATCTGATAAACAAAAGCGCGGGAAATTTCGGTCTTGAAAATGATTGGTTTTGATTGGCTGGCTTATTGTATTACTCGATGCCCGTTCAGAAATGCGTTAGTTAATTTTTAACTTGGCATATCACTGAGATTAACTGACAAGTATTCACTCGTGAACATTTACCCATTTCTGAACGCGGCCTAAAATGGGTGAATTTAGAATTAAACTATGCATTTGTGGCTCAAGGAAGGTCAGTGAGGATTTTGCTAGTTAACTTTTAAAATAGTTATTAAATCTCATGTGACTTGTGAGGGCGTATAGGATTTTTTCTAGACTGGGGGCTGTTTTTGCTATGTAAATTAAAGCCGGGGTTTGTTGACATTCAGTAGTGTTATTTATATCTACAGATTAGTGAAGGAAATTGTAAATCGGGGGTTAATCGATACGATCGTGTTTCCAATTAATAAAGACTCTGTCTAAGTCATTACAGGTGGAAAGTTTTGCAATGAGAGGCGGCTCTGAAAGGAATTAATTGAAATTTTAGACATTACTAATTTACATATGACTACTAATGACTTTTGACATATTATGGTATGAAAGGGGCCCTAATGATTTAGCGGATTATAAATTGGAGACAGCTTGTCTTTTGGGTTCAAATACACAACACTATGCAAAGTGGAAGATTTTATGAGATGAAATATGTGTTAGGTTAGGTCAGAAGACAGGATTATAATCAGTGCATGGCTGGGACCTTATAAAATCTTCTTTACTACACAAGAAGCTAACATTCCTTTTAAGAACACTATTCAAGCACCAAAGGAGAGGTAATTATTATAGAGGGGGAATTTCTTGGTGGAGCTTAGCGATTAATGGAAAGTCATGGCTCAAGCTATTAAAGAAATATAGTTTCTGAGGGATGTGTGAAAACGTTCCCGGCTAAAGAAAAGTTGTTTAGCTTGGAAAATTTCATATTAAATCACTAGGATTGGTTTGAACTCACAACTCAGATTTCCCTGGCGGAAGCTATATTGTCCTTGTGAAAGCAATGATTGAACATGATTAATATGTTATAAACTGAGAGAATTTGCTCTTGTGATGGTTACATCTGGTTTGGTTTAAAAACACACCACACAAAATTGGCATAAAAATTTGAAAACAAGGACAACAGGTTAGATTGTTTGTAAATTCAGATACTTATAAAAGAATAGGTTTAACTATGGGTTAAGTTAGTTTATTACAAAGGGGGGTTGGGTGTAATTAAATTGTGAATTCTTCTAATTCTTTGCACTTTCATAAGTTACATATTCAGTTAAATTTGATCATATTTATTTTAATGATTAGTAATGGCTGGAAGGAAATCCTTGTGAGTCAATTTCCACGCCAACTTATCGAGTGCAACATATCACTCGAAAGCATTAGATTTGACCGTCAATATCGAGTATATTCCGTGTGTTGTCAAATAAACTACATTTTCTACTACAAATAAAATAAAACTCACAGTAAGATTCAACATAAACTAATTCTATGTAATAAAGTACCTACCAAGTCTAGTATTTATTTATAGGTTAAGTTCGCTTTGATTGTTTTAGAACTATTTACCTACTACTATAAGATTACTTAATAAGATGCATAAATCTACCGAAATAAAATCACTGTACCTATATAATTATTATAAAGTACTCTGTGATACTTTGTAATTGTAATTTTGGTTTAGAAATGTTATTTAACATTTCTAACGAATATTGATGAGGCTCGTCTTCTCGCTCGATCTTCTTTTAATAATTTCAAAACATGATAAAGAAAACAATTTGCGATAGACTTTTTAATTTGGCGGTTTGTCAATGTCTAAAGCATAGATTAAACATTAATGTCAAGTGGATATCAGCAGGTGGGTGTTTACGAAGCTCTTATTTTTTTATATTTCTACCAATATCTGGCGCTTATAATTGTTGATTATATTTTAATTCGTGATAAACGTTGTTATAATAAATTTTGATAACTTGAAAACATTTTTATATCGTCTAGATAATAATACAATTTTCTGCGAGTATTGCACACAAAACGATCTCCGTAAATGCAACACGTTGTCGTATCGATTTCGATATCGTAACCGAAACCGTGTCGAATCCTCGGGGCGGATGTTCTGAATAGCTCGAAAAGAAACCTACGGCACGAGATCGTTATCCAATCGAATCGATTCGGTATGTTGTCGTGGGGTTCTGAATCGGCCAGGGACGAGATTCACTGTTAACAGCGGATGGATGGTGCTGTAACCTTTGTCGAGACTATTCTATATTAAATTAAATTCATTTATTTGTCGAATGTAGAATGTAAATTTCTAAATAATCTTTTAAACTTTTCATTACAAATATATATCCATGTTTAATAGATTTGCCTTTTGCTTAACTAATGTTGTTTATTCAAAAATTATCCCTTTAAATACAAATTAGAATGACTGAGAGTGTAACAATACCTAGGAGAGATACTCATATTTATAATAGTACAGGTTTTTATATTTAGTTATAAGGGCTAGTTATGAATTGTTTTAATTACCTTAAAAGATCATGGATTATTTCGGTATCACAACGTATAAAGGATTCTAATTACTATATGATCACATTGGCCAAACATAAATCAAATCATAATAATTCTGGAGTAGAATAATGAGGGTATAAATGTTAGAGTTTATATTATTAGTGAAATTTTATTAAGTAGGTATGAGGCAGAGGTAGTATTAAGTGGTTGTTATCTATTGGCTAGGATTAGGCTAGGCTAGTTAGGAATGTTACAATTTGGTTCAGTAGTAACTCAGGATAGCTATAGGATAGAAGAAAGTAGTTAGGGTGGTTACAATTTGCTGGCCGAGACCAGGATAGGAGTAGTTAGAGTTAGAGTATATAAAAAGGGGGAGGGTACAAACCATTATTAACTTGTTCACTGAATAGTAGAATTGCCTAAATTTATGCGTAATGAAGCATTTACTGGTGGTTATTCACGCAAAATTATTACCTTAAGCAACTTAGTTATAAGGATTGAGCTTCATATAATATCTAATTCTATTGGATGTCAGTTTACCATCCCTCCTTTATTGCCCCGTCTGCCTCGGCGTCCCGAAGCCCCCTTGTCTCCTTTCTCCCCCTGGCTACCTGGGTAGCCGGGTGGTCCTAGAGACCCTGTCGCCCCTTTCTCTCCTGAAGGGCCAATCGGGCCTGTCTCACCTCTTGGCCCTTCTGCTCCCTAAAAATTTTATAAACATTATGTGGTTATTTATATTTGGATTCTTCTGTTCTTAGCCCAAGGAGGACTTTTTTTGGATTCCCAGAACTAGTATAGATATGATATTTAGTACCTGTTCTTATTTATTTATTTATTATTATTATAATCATGTTTGCTTAAAATGTAAAAAAAACTTAAATCCATAATAGGACTTACAAAATTTAAATAAAAGAAATAAAGAAAGGAATAAATCAGGGTGATAATGACTATACCTTTTGCCCTTCAGGTCCTTCGACACCAGGTGGCCCTGGTTCTCCAACCAGACCTCGTTCTCCTTTTGGCCCCATTTCACCCTTTTCCCCTTCGATACCTCTAATCCCTTTGTCCCCTTTATCGCCAGATAGACCACGAGATCCGTCGTCTCCTTTGGTCCCACGGCTTCCAGGGAAGCCCAACATACCCTGGAATGGTAAAAGATGTTTAATCTATGTATTCTACGTTCTTCGAATCATTCGTTTGAAATTTGCTAGAACGAGTTTTCGCATGGATGGGCCAGTCTGATTTTTTTTCAGTACTTCTGGTGTCCTGGTACTTGATGTTCATAAAATTTATTCTTAATCTTAGGTGATCTTAGTTACCTCTGTTTTTCGAATCAGTGCCTTTCGTTTGGTGAACCAGTCGAAAATTTTTTGCACGGGCGTGCATCGTAGTCGCTTGATTCGAAACAACGTAATTCGCTAAAACAAGCTTTCGCACCGATGAACCAGTCCAATTTTTTTTCGCACGGGCGGTCTTCGTAGGGGCGTTTTTCGAAACTACGTAGGACTCTCCTTCTCTCTTGCTTACAAAGATTGTAAGCGAATTAGTTTTAGATTATATTCCTTAAAGATCTTTTTAAAAACCTACCTAGTTCGGACTACTTGAAAGCGACTTCCTTCACTGACTTTCCAATTGACACTACAGTTTTGTGTTTTTAGCTATTCTTATAAATCTTTTCACAGAATGAGTTTTAGTGAGTGATGTTTTCTACCTGAGGTCCTGGTGGTCCAGCGTCTCCTGGTGAACCTTGTTGTCCTGGATTGCCTGGTGTTCCTGGCGAACCTTCAGGTCCAGGAAGGCCTGATATACCTTGCTTGCCTTGAGGACCCTTAAATATTCCAAATATTGAGTTACTGTATCTGTGTATCGAAAAAAATCGGTAAATATTTTCATTCTTACCTGTAGGCCTGGTATGCCTTGTGGCCCTTGAGGTCCCGGTGAGCCCATAGGACCCATTGTACCTGGTTGACCTTGCGGTCCAGGCGGGCCAGGTTGTCCAGGTGCCCCTTTAGTCCCTTGAGGTCCTTCAACGCCGGGTATTCCTGGATATCCAATCAAGCCTGGAAATCCTCGCGGGCCCATGAATCCTCTTGGTCCCTGCATTAGAAAAACTAATTTTAATAATCCACTTTGTAAAAGAAAACTGGATTTGAATGCGCTGAACATAGTCAAAATACTGGTCATATGAGACTTCATATTTGGTGTCTCGTGGTGACGAGCGCAATACAGTGCTACACAGTACTTTTTAAAGTTCTGGGTAGTACAATTGTTATGGGCAGGCGTGGCACTTACCGTCAGGCGAACGAAATGCTCGTCTCATCACGACTCGACTCAGTTTTAAAAAAATTGCATGAAGAGTTATTTTATCAAGCTTAGTGTAAAGCTATAATTGTAAGTAGAAGAATATTGCATGCAGCTTTATTCATATAGGCCGAGAAGAAAAATAGAAACAAAAATACCGGGTCGAATTGCTATGTCAATGCCAGTGTAAGCGGTTTTAGAAATAGTTTACAGAAAATAAATAATTACCAATTCTCCAGCTAAACCGGCCGGTCCTGGTGGTCCATCATCCCCTGGCGGGCCATCCTGCCCCGGAGCCCCTGCCTCCCCCTGCAGCCCTGGGCTTCCTCTCTCCCCCTTGTCTCCCAACATCCCAGGAAGCCCGGGGTAGCCTTGCTCTCCTTTAGCACCACTAGCGCCCGGTGACCCTCTTTCCCCGTCCCTGCCCGCGTGGCCTCGCCTGCCTAACCTTCCTGGAGGTCCTTGGATTCCTCGGGGGCCTGTTGGACCCTAGGATTTAAAATGAAGAGATCTTTTTACAAGCTTTTATTTAACTTGCAATGTTGGAGTGAAATCTTGCAAGTTGAATCGGAACCACTTCCTATCCTACGGAGTTGAAATTTTGCATACTTGTCAAAGTCCGATGACAATATTATGATGACAGCCAGCTGATCTGATGATTAAGACTGAACGTGAGCAATGGAACACTTTGACGGATAATCATAAACTACCAGTGTATATGGGCTCATTTTAATCTGCTCGCGGTTCCGATTACGGATTTGTTAAAAGCTTGTCTTGAAAAAATATTTTTTAACAATAAACCTATTTTAATGAAAAATTATGAACTGCAGACTTAATACTTGTTCAAGCGTTAACAAAATAATAATGATTCGAATGATGTGATATAAATAGTTTCCAATTTTAGAATTGCTTGGATTAGTACTCACTGGTTCTCCTGGCTCTCCTATTTCTCCTTTAGATCCTTCTGGTCCAATTTCGCCTTCAGGTCCTGCTGGTCCAGTGAGTCCCATAGGGCCTTCTGCACCACGCATTGCAGCCTAAAAACATGGACATCGGTATTATTCTTTCTATTAAAGAGTGTAGTGTTTTATTCTACAGCTTCAGTTGTCAAATCAAGTCAAAAGATATTTATTAAATAGAAATAAAAATGCACTTTAAACGTCATATCTACACATAATACAAATCAATTAAAATACGTTAAAAATTGTAACTTAAAATATATTAAAATACCCATGACTGAAAAATAATGGTAAGCATGTCTACCCATTTCTTTCCGATACTCAAATTCAAGTCCGAGTCCAGAAAAGAAATGCCATAACTAACTCTACCAGTGCTTCGGAAAAACGCACGCTAGAGAAGCTAGCACCAAGAAACTCTGCAGCGATGTCTTTTTGAACTTTTTGAAGTCTTGTTAGATATTTAAAACCGCTCTAAAAGTAATAACGTGTATCTTAGTAAAAACGGATTTATGTGCTTACCATGTGCTGAGTCAACATTTGTCGGAGCGCTTCTGCTTGCACGTCTGGTCCTTTCTCGTTGCCAGACTGGTGTAACTGCAATTAAAGGTCTTCGAATGAGTAAAGCTGACGATTGAAGACATTTCACCTTTATTAATTTTTCATGAAGCTAATTTGGATCAAGCTGTTCCTATGTGCACCCAACTACCTTAAAAGCACTCTGTCAGCAAGGCACGATGAGTCTTGCTGACCTTCATAAGTGCGTCTGTGATGCCAAAACTGAATAAAGAGATTTTGATTTGATTTGAGCCCAAAGATGTTTACCATCTTGGACAACTGGTAGACAGAATTGGCAGACAAAATTGGAGTGAATAATGTCATAGCTGGTCACTTTTGGGAGGCTTCAGCACACGTCCCTAATTAGCAAGTAATAAAGAGTTAGTTCTTTATTTCTTGAATACTTTATACTATATGGTTACAGCGAGATCATTTTTTTAGACATATCAACGCTAACTGCCAGTATGCAATAGATTATCATGAAATCATTGTAGGCTGCATATAAGCTATATGAGACCTCTATTAGTCACATATTCTATTTTAGAGCGAGTGTGGCTCAGCGGGAACTTGTGTGCCTTTCGATCCGACGCACCTGGGTTCGAATCCTGACTCGGCAATGCACCAATGACTTATTCTTAAGTGCAGATTTTGCACGCTCGCTCTAAAACGGTGAAGGAAAACATCGTGATGAAACCCGCTTACGCGCTTTGGAGTGGTAGGCTCTGGCCGTGGTTGTAATACCACCCACTGAACAAAGCCATGCCATCAAGCGATCTAGTCGTGTTTCGGGATGATGTTCGGTGAACGATCGGGGAGACGGGTCTGAGCAGCCGCACAACTGCCGTCTCTCTCTAGATCTATGTGCTTCATCTTAGGCTACATCAGCGCTTCACATCAGGCGAGATAGTGGCCAAACATGGATCTATTAAGCGTAAAAAAAAAATCTCTCTCAAAAAAAGGCCCGAGTAGGAATGTAAAAGCTAATCATGGTGATAAAAATATACAAGTTTAATTTTAAGTATTCTACTCACTGGTACAACAAAGACATGTCCAGGTGGACCAGCAAAACCTTGCTGCCCTTCCGCACCAGGCTTCCCCGGTTCGCCTTTTGGGCCTCTAGGACCCTGCGGTCCTGGGGGACCAGGGTACCCTCTAGGGCCAAAGTATGTTCCAGAGCTGCCGTAGTCATAGGTCTCGTAAGAATCGTAGCCAGTGGAGGAGTTACCCTGAAAGTCGGTATGCAATAAATGCGTCAAAACAAGGAATTACCTAATGCAATGAATATTCATGCTGCCCTTCCTGCAAGCCATAATGTAATGTGGCCTTTTGTTTTAATTATATCATATGGATATTTTACATAGTAGCTTACGTATAATAATATTCGTATGTAGTTGGTAGCGGTGACATTTGGCGGCTAGGAATAATACCTGTATAGATCAGTTTACTTAGAAATTTTATTTAAAATTTAAAGTGTATTTAAACTTTTATTAAATTTACCTTGTGTCCGACTAGCGATATTTGAAGGACATGTAAGTACATACATAATACATCGAATTTTATCGACAAACCCTTGTATCCATACGACCTTTATTGAATGAATTACATGCCTTCAAATCGCTATTTTTTGGCCGGATACATTATAATATATCAACGACGCCGACGCGTATGAAAAAAGCTTGAAGAACGAAAAGATTAGCGCTATTTTGTTGGGTGATTCCGTTCCGTTTCAGCGATTTTATTTATCACAATCATTGTGATACAACTACATCATTATAATGCACTGGGTACAATGTAACTATCTCAATAATAGTAGACATTTCTCCCCAATAGAAATAGAAACGGTAACTTCAAAAACCTCCGCACCATCTTTATGAGGGCCTAGCTAACTCTATACAAGAAAGAAATAAGAAAGAAAGTAAAAACATTTATTTGACGACCATAAAATCATACAACTAACAAAATGAAGAAAACAGAAATACAAAAAGAAAAAATAAATAAACAGTATCCAACGGTGGTTTTCAGCAAAACCCCAAGGCGTGCGGATATATTTGGCTTCAAATCTATATAATAAAATCGTAGAACCCAAAACATCTGTACATGGAAGTATTCGAAAAATGATCAATGATGACTTAAAATAAGTACCTACAGTTAAAACAGTTTTTTATTTTTTTTGGACTTTTGTAACTTAAAGTTATAAATATAGGTAGGTATACAATATATTCTTGCATACAATCATAAATACATTTTAATAATATAAAAATATCAAGTAATACTTTATACTTTATACGTGGTAATACTTTATAAAAACTTATAGCCGCACTTAAGGATTTTATCATTTTTATTTCGAAAAAATAGTTGATTACACTCGAGAGCAATGAATCCGGGTCACTTAAAGAATGTTAAAAATCTCGGAAACTAAAAATGATAGGTTAATGCAATAAATTGTATTTAATAGACAATGTAATACTCCTTAAATGAAAGTAAAAAAAATATGAGTCACCATACATTTTATTAACACAAAATTACATAAAGAAAAAAACTGCTGATCTCTCCTTAAAACAAAAATAGGAAACATGAAATTTTTGAACTTTATTACGATTTTCTTGAATTTTAATACTTCGTATTGCCTCCTCGTGCTTCCATTACTGCGTTTACGCGGTTTGGCATGCTGTACACCAAGTTCCTTATACGATTTTGGGGAATATTCTCCCATTCCTCTGTGAGAGCAATTTTGAGCTCACGAAGCGTGATTGGGGGAGGGTTTCGTTGTTTTACGCATCTGCCTAGCTCGTCCCAAGCATGCTCGATCGGGTTGATATCCGGGCTGCGCGCTGGCCACTCCATACGAGTAATGTTCATCTCTTGAAGGTAGTCATTCACAATCCTACCTGTATGAGGTCGGGCATTGTCATGCATAAATATAGCATCCTCACCTAAATTGACCATAAATGGACCAACGTGATCATTGAGGATTTCTTCCACATATCTTACGCTAGTTAAAGAGCCGTTTTCTATGATCACCAGCTCTGTGCGACTTTCAGAAGAAATTCCGGCCCACACAAGTACAGACCCACCACCGTAGGCTACTTTTTCTTCGATGCATGCTTGCTTGAATCTTTCCCCTGGTCTTCGATACACTCTGTGTCTTCCATCGTGCTTGTAGAGCATAAATTTTGATTCGTCGGAGAACATAACTTTTGACCAATCTTCAATACTCCAATTTACGTGGCTCTGGGCATATCTTAGTCTCGAAATACGATGCCCACGCTCCAGTTTAGGGCCGTTTGCAGGTCTAAGGGGTTTTAAGTTAGATTCAGCAAGCCGACGTCTTACTGTCCATGCACTTGGGTTACTTCCTCCGAGGCGTCGAAACTGATTGGTGAGTTCAGTTCCTGTGAGAAAGCGATTTCGAAGCATGGTGTTCACCAAGTATCGGTCTTCTCGTGCTGTGGTACACCTGGTTCTGCCCGTTCCTGGTCTGCGTAGGTTAGAACCAGTTTCTTCGTAACGTCGGAGAACTCTTTGTACTGTTGACAGCGACACACCGACAGTCTCAGACATAATTTCAGCTTGAATAATGAATATAGAGCACTATCAACATGGTTTATGTACCCACATAAATGACAGATTACAAACAAAAGCAAAACCAAATGCTGTAATTTCGTAGTTCCATCTTCGAAAGTGGCCCTTTTTCAAATTTGATTTTTTTATGATATAACTTTACAATAACTAAGAAGTTTTAATACCTTCATTTAAGGAGTATTACATTGTCTATTAAATACAATTTATTGCATTAACCTAGCATTTTTAGTTTCCGAGATTTTTAGGATTCTTTAAGTGACCCGGATTCATTGCTCTCGAGTGTATTATATACCTCCGTTCATAAACCGTAAAAAGCAACTGACAAAGGATTTGTCCTAAAACCTCGCCTTATCTCACCTGTCCTTCTTCCGGCGGGTGTGTCAGCCAATCACTGTCCTCGGTGGTCGTCATCGGGGAGAAAGGGGACTCGGTGGTGACGACCGGCACTTCCGGTATGTCCTTGTCCCCTCGCTTCGGCTATAGTTCATAAAAAGGTTGATTACCTGCGATTGTGTTGGTAGGCTACTTTTTAGTATCCGGACAAACTTGTGAGTATGACAACAGGCAACTCATACAAGATAGGCGCGGAGAAAAGGTAAGGAAGGTAGTAATAAAATTATATTTAGGCGCGAGCGAAGCGATAAAACTAAAGGCTATTTCAGACTTTATCATTTTCATACGTTTCCGCACTAAGCTGTGAAGAACCAGAGGGTTTTCTTATGATTATTGGATATGACGACGGTTTCCTTACGATGCTTTCATGTGGCAAACGAATATGTTTATGTTCCTATTCCGCTTAATGGTAATAGTTTACCGTCGCCTACGGACATCTGCAACACCAGAAGCCTCCTCCATCAATACAGTGATGCAAGTACATTAACATTTCACCAATATAATTTAACTGGATTTACTCTACACGACACCCGTCTCTAGTTTTCACCCTGTGAAGATGTATACTTCACCTATGTCTTAAATTAATATTTATTAGCGTATACTAATTATAAGGTAGTAGGTACCTTTCTAATTATATAGTATTATTATAGTATCTTGTGTATGTGTAGAGCGAGTGTGGATCAGTGGGAGAACGTGCGACTTTCGATCCGACACACCCGAGTTCGAATCCCGCTGGCCCCGCACCACTAACTTTCTTAAGTTATGTGCGGGTTTAACACTAGCTCTAAAAACGGTGAAGGAAAACATCGTGAGGAAACCGGCATATCCAAGAATTTATCACAAAAATTCAAGGACATGTGACATTCACCAACCCGCACTGGGCTAGCGTGGTGGATTATGGCCCATACTCTCTCTATGAGAGAAGCCCCGTGTCCCTACAGTGGGAACGTGATGGGCTGATGATGATGATGATAGTATCCTGTTGATTATAAAAATATCCTTACCCTAGGTGTAGTGGCTTCTGAAGGCTCCAACGGATTTTCGTCTGTAGAAGCTGGAATATATTCGTCCACGTCGGTAAACCTGCCGAATATGCTGTTCTCATCTGAAAAGCAGACGTCATCATAAAGGATAGGTAAGTACCGTACCTATAACGTTAGATATACTTATCTGATTTGGATACTTGTGTGTTGGTTGTACTAGCTAGATATTTTATCTGAGACTAGTTAGTACTCTATAGTATTGGGGAAGATTTTGCATGGATTAATCTCGAAACATAATGTAGGTATACAAAATTAATATAACAAAATAAGAAATTTCAGTAATAAAGGCATTTGCCCATTTAAAAAAAGGAATATCTAAAAACGAGTACATAATAACAATATGTAAATATATCACTATTTAAATATAAAGTTGATATTAGTCATCATTAGTGCAGAGTCGTGTTGGAATTTTTCACTTTACAAAAATGCTATCAGGACCATAGAGCTTGCGCAGCATATAGCTAGTTCTCTGACCAAGATGGATATTTAAAGTATACATGCAAATCTATAAAAGTAAGACATGTTACATTTGTCGTAAATACCCACCAAATGAGACCTTACCAGCGTCAGTTGACGATATAAACTGAGGTGTGACAGGGTAAGAATTGACGTTCCAAGGTTTTTCGGTTATCAAGTCTCTGCTAGCAGCTGCCCATAGGTCTGATCTGTTCCGTTGTCTCCTGCCAAAGTGGCCATACTGTCTTCTTCCATTTCCATCCACGCTTAATGTGTAAGGACTGGATGTAGATGGTTCCACGTCTATTAACGGCCTGTATATGGATTCCGTGGGATTGTTATTTGACACTTCATAGTTGTCTTCAGTTAATTGGGCGCCTTCTAGTCCTCCGCAATTGGGGGCAATATTTAAGCACATATCGTAAGCAATGTCAGGCTTGTTCGCAAATTGAAGCAACTCGATGTCGCCCTGTAAATTAGGCTCAATTTAAACGATCGCTGTTCGTTAGGCCTATACATGTTGATTTGGGTTATTGGCTCAAGGAATGAGGCTTAAATTTGAATATTTATTGGTGGGATGTCTGACTGATTCAAACAAATGATCGAGATTGTTGACGCTGGACGATAGTTGTTGTGGCGTAGTGATTGTACACGTGGACTCATTACGTTGTACATCATATATTTTAATTATTTACAGATATCTTTGGTGTAGGTACTTAATTTTTTAAACCTGTCTGGAAGACATTGTTTTGAGCGATAAGACTGCCCTTTGTCAAACTTTATTGTGATTTTAGATATTTTTGTTTTTGTGTTATGGTGTTATAATCCGGAGGTAGTCTATTCTATTTTGAACTCCAGTTCTATTTTGAAAAAGCGCGAGTGCGTAGGCTGAAGGCACAGACTACATAATAGTACCCAAAGCTACTCATAGTTTCTTTCAAACTTCTCATTTTTTATTGTCTATGTATCTCATTTGTATCACCAGATTCCGTATTGTGTCTGTAAAACCAATACCGCCTAGACAATATTTAATTTAGTAACAAAAGAAAAAAATGTTCTGTAACGGGAACTTAACTCTTTGTGTTACGAGCCTACGCAACCACTACACCACTGGAGCTATCAAAAATCTTTTATAGGTACCTAAGTTTTTAAACTCACATCATAATACTGGTCAGGTGTAACTTGGGCGCCCACCACAAGGGCTCCGGCCAAGTTGAAGTTGCTTCCAGGTCGGCGATTGAGTAGAAGCGTCTCCCTCACTTCACAGTCCACAAGAAGCGTCGCCGAGTCGCCTTTGATGCTTAAAGCTAGTCGATGCCACCTACGCGAGATATGCAAAAATATTATTATGTTGTTATTATAAGTATTTAGGTATATCCACACACTAAACACCATAGGTATATATGTTATGTAGGTATATGTGTAATACTGAATGGATGGCTAATAACTGTGTGGGTAGGTACACACGTACACACACATAGGTACATAATAATATAGTTTACCGTACTTATCTACTAGAGGCGCTGCTGGTAAACAGTAATGCCGGAAACCGGAAACACCTATGTATTTCCGTATATACAATTTTTATCTAGGGGCATTGAGGTCTCACACCATTCCTCAATGTCTAGGGGTATATCGTTGTTGTTTTCATGCTTCACGGTATTGTTTTTTTAAGTTCGCCCGTTGCTAGGACAGGCTAAAGTCTCTAGGATCATACCGCCATGTCTTACGTAGTTTTTATTTGATAGTTTAATATTCCATTTATTATACTTTTGTTGAGAATGAGGGTCAACAACAGCAAAAAGCCGGACCCTCTCCTAGCACTTCAATAAAGTGGTGGAACTTTATTCAAGCATTCCATGGACTTTTTGGGAGAACATAAAAAGCAATGTTTTTTTTTTGTTTCATTTGCCTACACTCGTGCACGTTTATGAACACATAATGGTTAATATTCCACCGATATTACACTGTGAGATCACTCGAAATAACACTTGTTCGGAAAATAGGACAAAATCGAACTGTACCACTTTTCACTTCCCTCCAAAAAGTCTGCTTCATGGTAAGTTAGATTTAGCCAGACAGCTTTTTTTTTACAATTTGACTATTCAGCCAGAGCAGTAAAAAATTATACCTATTCTTTTTTATATTTAAACTTCGGTCATCCCAACCCTAAATTTCCGTACTCCTCCTGAGATTCAGAAAAGTAGTACCTAATAGCACAGTTTTACAATCTATAATTGATATAGTGAAAAAAGTTTTGTAAATAAAACATACTAGGTACCATGGACCAAATATTATTTGGTCTATGTAGGTGCTAAGGACATTACACATTCCCGCCAAATTAGTCCAAACTGAAGTTTAGCATGTAGGTAGTATTCAAACCCCAAAACTTTGTCAACTCAAGTTAGTGTCATTGTTCTGGCAGCTCGTTCATCAAAACTCCTCTCATTAGGCGCAACTTAGTCAGGTGAAAACATCTATCATATAACATCTATAGGTAGATGCAAGTAGGTACGCGCACTGTCTCAAGTTCAAAGACCAAAAGTTCTTTATTCAATTTTGGCATCACAGACGTACTTATACCTACTTCAATTATTTACGTCATTTATTACAATATCATTTATTCATTAGTATTAGTCATTTATTACCACGTATCCGAAAAAGAACTATTACGTGCTATTACTCAGAAGATACGGCAAGAAACTAGGCCATTTTTTTAGATCATTTTACCTTATTTTTAACGGGCTTCAAAAAGGAGGAGGTTTACAATTCGACGGTATGTTTTTTTTTGTGTGTTTGTTACGCGATTACTCCGCCAATTATGAATTGATTTCGATGATTCTTTTTTGTTTGGTAGGTCATACTTCAGAGGTCCCATATAAGTTTTATCGACATTCATTCAGCACTTTTTGATACTATGGTTGTAGTAAGTAGGTAGATACTTGTAGGTAGTATCTATCTACTACCTTTTAGACTTGGCTGGCACCAACTTCAAATATATGAGTGGAGCGCTTATAATAATTATATTAATTTATTTTTCACTTTTGAGTGCCTATTTGTGGTTTTGAAGTCGGTTTAAATTTTTTTGAGAAATAATTTATTTATTTAAAACTGTTTAAGCCAATTTTACTCACGTAGTTTTTTATCAGTCGTAGATAATTGCGACGACGGACGGCGACACGCTCACACGACGGCAACGCTTGTCAGTTTGCGAGCTTCGTTTCTACGGATCTCGACTGATAAAGAATAACGTGAGTAAAATAGTTTTTAATATAATTTTTTTTAATTAAATAAAAAAAATTTTTTTTCGGTATATCAGTTTAATATTGTCCACAAATAAATAGTACCTAGGTAAACAAGATATTGTATCCTGTTTTGGGTTTCGCTTTCTGTCAGCTAACCCATGATGACCTGCAGCTATTCTGATACAGATCTTCAGTAGTTTTAGCATTCAGGCATTTGAATCTTACAATATTTCAAAGCATGTGAATCTAAACTGAAAACTAGTAATTCAAATAGAAAGTTATAAGTGTCTATATTATGTTTCAAGAGAACCTATGCTACAACTAGATTAGAGTTTTATGACATTCAAGGGTATGTTGCAGAAGAATATTCAAAAACATTAGCTACAAATTTCTCTGGAGATTCACTGCAGTCACCCCACATAGAGCAGCTCCACCAGCCACGATCAGCTGCAGCTTTACAGCTCATAGCTGGTTACACACGTTTCTCACCTGCCATCAGCGACGTTAATCCTGTACGTCAACATTTCGTTATCCGGGGGGTCGCCCCTCGTGTCTTCGTAGTACAGCTCTACCAGCTCTCCCACCACCAGCTGCAACTGTTCATCGCCGGCGTCGGAATATAACACGAAGAGGGGGTTTTGGTCTGTGCCTATGGGGAAATTATTGCAGAGATTAATGACAGCTCCAGCTCATTGACTCGTGTCCCAGCAGTGGGAACGTAATGGGCGGATGATAATTGGCAGCCTTATTAATGTACCCAGTGCTCAAGTAATGGATTTTAACTTTTATTTATGGTATTGAGTGATGAGACGAGCAAATCGTTTGCCTGATGGTAAACGCCACCCAGAACTTTTAATACCATGAAAATCACTGCGTAGCACTGCATTGCGCTCATCACCCCGAGAAATCAAATATTAAGTCTCATGCCCAGTAATTGTTGTTTGCTAATACCCTTAGAATACTGTTGGAACCTGCTCATCATCGATGCGGCTCTTCATGATGGCGTAAATGTGGACACGAGTCTTCGCAAACATTTGACACCGTTTACAGTACCTATCGTGGAAGTTCCATCATCATCATCAGCCCATTGGGGACACGGGCCTTCTCTCACTCGCGGTTTCACCCTCGGTTTCCCGGGATATAATTTTCTAGGCCTAAAAAACCTACATACTAAATTTCATCAAAATCCGTTCAGTTGTTTTTGCATGATTGACCAACAACATCAATCCTCACAAACTTTCTCATTCATAGTATTAGTAGGTTCTACTCCTACACGGATTGCTGACGAAGACATGCCTACTCAAATAAATAACGAACTATTCAAAATCAATGAAAGGCCAAGATTTCCAAATAATTTCAAGAAAATTAAGCTACTACTATACGATACAAAATGTTATTCCAACCTAAAGTTGAAGGTTCAGCGGGTGTTTATACAATACTTAAGGGTGCTTAAAGCGAAGATTGGAGTCCCTCAATTATCGAGAATTTAATTTGATCTGTGGCCGCTGATAAATGATCCCGCTAATTCTGTTTGATCGAGTCAAACAGAATAATATTTGAAAAGGAATTTCTTTACTTCATTTCATTGTTAATTATATTTTCATTTGTAAATACATTTAGGTAAGTAACCTTCAAAATAGAGTTAAGAGTCTAATCAAAATTGGGGTTCATTCCCAGTTTTCACTACCTTCAATATCCCCTGGAGTCTTTCTCAGAAAATAAGTTAACCATTCTGAACAAAGTTAAGTAAAAAAATTAAGGTCGACAACAAGTTACATTACATTTTTAACTTCATTTCGTCTCACCTGGTATCCTTACTGTAGCTAGCACTGAAAAGTCTTCCGGGAAGGTGTTGTAGAACATTCCAGCTGCGAGCTGGTGTATCGTCGCGTTCTCATTGAGCCTGAAGGCGGAGTACTCCTCCTCAGGAGTTGCGGGCGACTGGCACCGTCCATATGTTCTGGACACGCCATCGGGAAGGTCGCCCTCGCGTGTATGCGATAGTACGTCGAAGATTTCTAATTTATCTGAAACAATGTGTGTAGGTAGGTACTGAAGGTTCCTACTTACATACAACTATTTAAAACCTAAATGTACCTAGTTTTCCAACAAGAAATATTAGTTCTAAGTTGGTGGTACCCTGGTATTATTATTTATTCTGTGTTGGAACTCTTATCACGTTTATGACATAGGATTGCAGCATAATTTGATTAAGAAAAATAAATTTAATATTATTTAAGAAGAAATAGTTAAGTAAGTATAAGTAGGTAAACTTAATAATAAAGATATATAATAATAGTTGGCATAAAAGTGGTTAGATGGTAGTCACAGAATAATTAATAGTATGTAGTGTACCTATTACAATTTTCCATTTCTCTGCTATTATATACATGTTCACCAATTTTATCGCGATACACTGACGGTTAACAGATGCAGTTTTTCTTCTAGTTACAGAGAATATTTTTTTTTTATAAAAACAAAACTGGACTTCAATGTCTAATTAAATTATCAAGGAAATTTAATTATCGATGAAAGTTATATGGGGCCACTTCGTAGCTATTATATACTGAACCCAACGCAAAAAGAATTTTCCAAATCGGTTCTTAAATGACGGAGTTCTGAGGTAACAAACATAAAACAAAATACAATCGAATAGAGAACCTTCTCCTTTTTTGATGTCGGTTAAAAAGAGAGTAGTGATTAGAAGGTGACTTGTGTGCAATATGAATATAAAACTAGATTTTTATATCAAAACGTCATCCTTCAGGGCTGATCCGGCAAAAAATCGGATAACGCACGCATTTATAGGTGGGTCGTAAGAAATAATGATGCTGACGAAAGTCGAACAAAAGGATATCATCTTTCATGCGAAAAATAACAATGTTCGGGTTGTGATACACGTAAATGACCTAACCTTGGATTAAGCTATCGATATTCCAAGATCTTATCAGAGTAAACATTTTTTCTTTGAATTTATGCGGCGGCATGGCGACGAATAAATTGATGAATACCAAAAATATTTGCTTACCGTCCGAATTTGCCCCGATGATGAGGCTGAGTGTTAGCAGGACCAGAGCTCGTCCTTTTTTGTATGGTGCCATTGCGGCCCGGGGTTATTTGTCTGAGAGATGATAAGTGGAAGGTCCATTCCGGAATGCGTTGTAGCTCTGTCCCTCAGAGGCTTGGAAGCCCCTGGCCTGCCTCTGATAGTCGGCAGGGCATGTCGTCCCGTCGCCGGCGAAGGCACGACAAGAACTGGCTGATGAAACAGAGCCTCATACACATCGCTTCGCCTCGACATGTTAATTGCATTGGTGCCAGAATAATGAAGGTCAATGAAAATGTCAGGCGTTGGTATAAACCGAAATATTGGTTCGCATTTTATTAGGTAGCTGGATTGTCTTTGAACGTCACGTGTCTTTATAAATCGTGATAATATAGGTATACCTACTACTAATTTCTATGCGATAGAGGGTATACATAACTATAATTAAATACAGTTAATTATAGCTTCTACAGTTAATTATAGCAATCTTCGTGTATACGTTCATAAGTCTTAACTAAAATAAACATCTGAAGATCATAAACCATGGGCAATAAAAATAATAAATCACTCATTATTCTCACATTAACTTAGCACACCTGAAGGTACAATTAATTATATCTACCGCTTTATATATAGCAATTTCATAAGATTTATTTTTAATCAAGCAATTTAATTACTTTATATTTAGCTAGAGTATATGTTACGGCTAAAAGCCGAAGTGCGGCTACACCTAGTTTTAGCCGGCTACAACTAGGTGCAGCCGGCCACATGCGGTTAAACTTAGATCATCTTATATCTATCTTGATTTTCACCGTTTTGCCAGTTATTCAGCCGCCAAGCAGTAGTGCGCAAGCATTACTGTGTTCCGGTTTGAAGGGCATTGTAGCAGCGAAATTACTGGGCAATATGAGACTCAACAGCTAATTGTCTCAGGGTAACGAGCGCAGTGCAGCACCGCGCAGGATTTCGCAAAACAAAGTTGTGGGTGGTGCTGTTGTTGTTATGGGCTGGCGTATTGCTTACCATCAGGCAAAAAACCAGCTCGTCTCGTCATTCAGTTACATTAAAAAAAATTTTTTACATTCATCTTTATAGTTTTGGATATTAACTTGTAAAGATAAAGTTTCATAATATTGTATACAACATAGGTATAGCAGCATAATTACTTTCCACTTACTTTCCTATATGCGCAGCTGTGTGACCCAAATATTAATATAATATTTGTTGAGCTCGCTTTGATAAATTTACCAATACTTTACTGACCGCGTGGCATTCGAATGGAGTCCCATTGACCCGTTTTAATATTGAGTTATAGCTTTGGAAGTGACTGCGTTTGTGATACAATGTTTTTTTTCATATATGTATTTTTACGCTTCTTACGTTTTGCCACTATCCTACCAAATCTAGTGACGATTCGGTCTAAGATTGAGCACGCTCGCTTAAAAAACCAATTCACTCCTCCCAGCTTGTACTTATACTTGTAATTCCACTTCTTGGTTCGCATTATTAAAGGCGAGGACGAAGCAAAAATACTAATGGGAAATCAACTGAACATGAACAGAATGTGTATCAAATGTATCGAAATTAATTGCATCTTTCTTTGTTGATTTACCATCGAGAGTGAGTAGGAAGTTCAAAAATTTATGAACTTAGTGCGTATAATTCAGTTCATGAACAATAGTGACCCGTTCCAATCACAATAGATCTATCTAATGTGGTTCCGTCAAAGTATAATAACTTCTTAGTAAAGTTTAATAATTCAATCAGTACGAGGATGTCCCTAATGATCTTTGCAGAACTCTTAATTGGTGTCTGTACGTTCCGATCTATAGAATTCATGAAAGACGCGTGCCATCTCTAACAATTTATTGAATAGGGTTGCTACGTGCTTTAGGAATTCCAAAATTTTGTGCTTTTTCAAAATTTCGTCTTTATTTATCCTGAAGCAAATTTGTTTTGGAATACAAATTTCTTAGATTGGTATAGGTATTCTAGGTATGTGTTCTTAGAGTACTGTTTAAATAAATCGATAATTGGTTACCTCGTACCCGGTCGTATCAAAGGCTCTGCAGGCTATTGTATATATATATATATATATATATGGTCATATATATTTCGAAGTTAAATGAGGATATCAGGGATTTCGCAAAATCACGAGGGATACCACGAAATCATGATAAATGTTGAATATTCTCTCTATTACGTCTTCTTCCTAAAAATATCTAGTGATTTGACAAAATACTAATATACTTCCAGTGATACGTCGTTTTACATCTAGTGAAATGAGAAAATTATTGATTGTTATAATAATAAACGCGCTTAATACATATTCATTATTCTACCTAAATTAAACATAAAAAGGTGCAATCATAATAAAACAAATATGGAAATAAACTGATGGATTCTAATTAGAAATAAAAAATTAATCAATTTAACATAGACTGATTAGACTGGCGATGATATTTAACTATGTTAGATAGATTGATAGGTACATTTAGCTAATTCTTTATTGTTAGACCACCAGATATAAGTCGTAAGGGACGAGGGTGTTGACATAGTTATAGAGTCATAGATAGATCAAGCTGAAAACGCAGAATAAGTAACATTTAGTAGGTACCAATGGTCACTAGGTGCTACGTACCTACTAGGTTACCTACTACCTTTTACAAAACATGTAGAAAGTTAGGAAAATAGACAATAGCAGATTTTTTTTGCACCCTTGGTAATCCAAGGCTGCAAAAAAATTGCAAAACAATAACTTACAGTAAAAAAATGGTCACTCTTGTTTCTTTTTCCCGATCTCTTTACTTAATAACTACAAGTGCAAACTTTATTTTATAATACTCAGTGGGTATAAACTGACAATGGGTGCCACAGAATGAATAATAGTACCATTACCCTACATTGTACTGTACCGCGCGCTGTCAGACCGATATTCGATATTGAAAACAATAAGGCGCTTTATCGGTAGGTAGTTGGAAAGAACTGACGCTCGACGCGAGGGACGTACAGTAGCCGTCAAAACATTTTTATTTTTATGTCAAAGTAGACATATTTTTCATATTTTATCTATACCTAAGTACATAAACTAATATCTCTATAACTACTTATTATAAATGCGAAAGTTCGTATGTAAGTGTGTTTGTGACTTCTTCACGCTGTAACGGCTCAACGAATTTGGGTGAAATTCGGAATGGAGCTTACACATAATAGTCTCTAGTGCTGTCCCGGGAAACCGCGAGAAAAACTGCGGGGCGCAGCTAATCTCTTCTTCACCCAAATTATAGAGCACCATTAAACAGACGAGAAATCGCGTTTAAAGTGTTCATCCAAAAAACACCTAAACTTCATAAGGTTAACCGCGGCTTCACTTTGGCGCAAGTGGCCTTTAGTGTGGTAAACCTTTTCTGACCACGACTGTACCTATCGTCCGTGAAACTTTCCAAACAACTTTGCCGCGGCCGCGGCCGGAGTGATTTGACGAACTACCCTGGGGATTAGCTTCCCCACATGATTATGTTGAACACGTATGTATCTATTGATATGTAGGAACATATCTAAGTATCCTAAACGGATTTTTAGGTACATTAAAAGCAGGTAATAATATAATTAACAACTAATACTGCTGATTGCATTTTTGTGAGCGCGACTACTCAATTCAAAATTGTGACGGACAAAAGACAATAATGAAAATAACACATAGGTAGGTGCTTTTTTATGTGCTACACAAAACTTGGCTATTGCTTATTTCATGAAGCAAAGCATTAGCTAACATCTAACATGAATAAGCTAATTAACTTGTCCAAAAACTTAACTCCTTAAGTCGTTCAAGTGTAGTACTGTACAGTCCAAAACTTTAAATACCTACAAAGCTGTCACTAATATGCAACGAAGGACCAAAGCACAACTTGTATGAATGGTCGAAATCTCTGCATTAATTGAATACTCTGCTGATCTTATCTTCACCGTACCACTCTATGGACTATTTAGCGCTTTCGATTCAATTACTTAGTTGCTATGTTCCGATTTCTGTTTCAAATGTAGGGCAACCTTGAGGGGGTAAAGTGGAAACTGGCGGAATTTACGACTTCACTCGTTCCTAATCAGTTGCGGAAACTTTTGATTGAAACCTGCTTTCAAATAATTTATAAAAATACTAATTTAAACCGTATTGTCTGCTAAAATAAAAGCTGAAAAGAAAAAGTGCATTCTCTCGACCTGTCTCTATTCAAGATAATCATGCGAATTTTCAAATGAAAGTTTCCAGACTCAGAAACTATCTTTCTTATCAAATTAAATTTGTTATATGGTGGGTGTATTGCTCTCTCTTTCTCATTCCCTCTCTACTTGAGAGGTTTTGCTCTAAAACAATAATTTAGAAATAAAAAGTAATAGGATTGAAATTATATTGATAACTAGCAACCGCACGCGACTTCATTCGCGTCGATATAATAAAATATAGCCTATGTTGCTCAAGGATAGTTACTAATACGATACTATCTTCGTAGTAGGTAACTATCTAGATCATACCTAGTTAAATGGATAACTCTTTATTCGAACATCATCAGAAATAAGTGTTATAATGGGCGGTCTAATTGCTCCAAGCGATCTCTTCCGGACAACCCTTGGTTGGAGGGGATATATAAAGAAACCATAGCAGACGGGTACCTAGTAGTCACTATTATTTATTCTGTGTATGTCGGAGAAGAAAGCGAGTGTGGCTCAGTGAGAGCTCGTGCGACTTTCGATCAGACGCATCCGAGTTCGAATCCCGCTGGCCCCGCACCACTGGCTTTCTTAAGCTATGTGCGGATTTAACACTCGCTCTAAAACCGGTGAAGGAAAACATCGTGAGGAAACCGGCATGTCCAAGAATTTTTCACAAAAAGTCAAGGACATGTAACATCCACCAATCCGCTCTGGGCCAGCGTGGTGGATTATGGCCCATTCTCTTTCTATGAGAGATGGCCCGTGTCCCAGCAGTGGGAACGTGATGGGCCAACCCGCACTGGGCGAGCGTGGTGGATTACGGCCCATTCTCTTTCTTTGAGAGATGACCCGTGTCCCAGCAGTGGGAACGTGATGGGCTGATGATGATGATGATTCTTCGTATCACCACAGGAATAGACAGTACCTACACTGTTGTCTATTTCACGTTACATTAACGTTTGTTAGGTACCTATTTATCTTTTAGACGCATCTACCATTTAGCATGTGAAGCAGCTGTACTTCCCTCATACAAATAAACACGCTCCGACGACATTTCCACGAAAATTATTTACGACAAACTCTTAAAATAGAAGTTCTGTTCCGGATTTCTTTACGTTCCCTTTCATCGAATATTAAGAGATTGAGAGTTGGACAAGGGTTTGATTGATCACATATGCGCGACCACGTGACCTTAAAGATGAGGCGACAACGTTGAAAGGCGGCGACGCGACGTTTCTCTTTTAATTTGTGTTTTCTGTACAACAGAACGTTTGTTTCATGGTATTACAATACAATACAATACAATAATGCTTTATTGAATACCAAACACGGGAAAAACAATAGTTAACAAAGTTAATAAACAGTGGGTACAATGGGCGGCCTTATCGCTATTCGGTATTATGCATTAAATAACTAATAATAAACCTTTAAAACATAACGGATTAGTATTTTTAACGGATTACGTTACATTATTATATCTTGAAGCAGAGTTCGTGATCACAGCAAGACTATAAGCACAGAATACTAAGGGACAAAAGCATCACTACTCAAAGAAATTTAAACAAATAGCGACTCTTGCTATGACGCAATAAAATTCAGTTCAGCTCGCGTAGCGCTTGCATACCTACCATATTAACCTACAGAGCGCCTCTCTTTCTATCGCATAGCTCTTATCTCTTCTGACGCGGCACGTGTAACGACGCGCGACCCGCCGTCGGTGTCCGGCTATGTACTTTAAGCTTCGTACCTACAGTGCGGATCGCGCTAGGCCTGCTATAAGACTTATAGCAGGCCTAGCGCACTCCGCCACTAGTGACAATCGCGAAATTCAATAAATTGTAGTGAATCTGTGAAATGACTCAGCTTGCGTTCTCGTGTAACGTCTCGAATTTGCTATACGCTAAAGGTTTGAGAAATTGGTTGCTTTAGTTTCGCAGTCGCGTGGACGAGTAGGTTTGTCCTGAGCTTTACACTGGCAAAAGTTAGAAGACCAAAAATAAAACTGAACTTCGATTTCAATGAAGAAAGTTTATTTGCGATACTTAATATTTGACTTAAAATTACAATGAAATTGTTTGAAAAGTTTGATTATAAATTGAACGTTGGTTGCAGCTGTCGGCTAACTTGATCAATAAAATGCAGTTGTAGGTAAACTTAGCTATACTTAATTGTACACGAACGAAACAATGACGTCGAGAGCCAATGTTAGGTATAAAAATAAGATCAATCGAAAAACGGCATGGACGCTAAGACCGTGGACAATTGTTTTATTAAAAAAAACAAAGACGTCATTGGTGTATGCTTTTAGGAACTTTTTGGCGGGAAGTGAAAAGTGATACAGTTCGATTTTGTTTTATTTTCCAAACAAGTGTTATTTCGAGTGATCATGTGTAATATCGGTGGAATATTAACCATTATGTGTTCGTAAACGTGCACGAGTGTAGGAAATGAAACAAAATAGGGAAAACATTGCTTTTTATGTTCTCACAAAAAGTCCATGGAAAGCTTGAATAAAGTTCTACCACTTTATTGAAGCACTAGGAGATGGTCCGGCTTGTTGCTGTTGACCCTCATTCTCAACAAAAGTATAATAAAATGGAATATTAAACTATCAAATAAAAACTACGTAAGACATGGCGGTATGGTCCTAGAGACTTTAGCCTGCCCTAACGGGCAAACTTAAATTAAAAAAAGAAATTACTTTGGCTCTAGGCATATTTTATAACAACATGGACCAATTTCGAAGTCACAACGGTTTTCTCAAATTAACTTGATAAATAAATGTAAGTTTTACAGTGTTAATGTCCCCAGGGGCGCACCATAATCGTAGTCCATCATTTCTTATGTTTTTAATTAAGTAGGTTGTTCGTGTTTTAAAGTTTAGATTTTATATCCGCTGACTGCACCTTCTTCGGGTGTGTTTCTTGGAAAACTTTTTCCTTCAGCAAGTTTTCGTAGAGCTTCGTCACTCTTGGATACTTGCCAATGCTGAGCTTGTGCCTGTCGAACAAACACATTGTTACAAATTGTATGTTTTGTTAGTTTTACGTATTTGTATTTATACTACGGGCCGAGTGAAATTTTCTGGCATTAACTGTTGCCTTTTGTGTTAAAGTTAGACTATTGAAACTTCGGTCTCATTCGTCATATTGGAACTTTTGATGAATAAAAGTAAAGTATAGAATCTGCAAGAAATTTGTAACTTTTCGTGAAATACATTGGGTTTAATCGACACTATTTTCAAACAGAATTGTTCCAATATCTGAAATATTTGATTTTTTCTAATATTTTTTTATAGAGCGTAGCATAGGTTTTTAAGTTATAAACCTCTTTTTAGGACAGGTTCTAAGTTAAACAATGCTACATTTTATATGATAGTTTGAATTTAATGAACCTTTAATTGTCTAAAAGACATTTTATTCGTAAACATTAGGTATATAAGTTTTTCAATGTATGAGTTCTGCAAATATACCGACCTTAAAAAATAGGAGGAGGTTCTCAATCATACTGTATTATTTAATGTTTATTACCTCAGTACTCCGTCGTTTATAAACCGATATGGAAAATTTTGCGTTGGGTTCAGTATAGCTACGAAGTGGTCCCATATAAATTTCATCGATATTTGACCTTGGACTTCAAGGATACGTCAGAACTCAGAATTGAAGTCGGTTTGTTTTTTGATAAAATCACCTCGTCACAGCATTATAGATCTGCGGTACGAAACACAGATCTGCCACGGTGACGCTATCACCCACGCAGTAGCGTCCCGTTGACTCTCTAAGCAGCTCCTCCAAGGTCTGCAGCCCTCGGTCAGTCCAGTACTTGGTGAACTTGGAGTACTGGTCCTCGGTGTCGAAGTGGGACCTTAAGCCCACGTTCTGTAGAGGTTGGACGCCGGAGACTATCACCTGAAAAATGTTCATGTTTAGCTACAGGTACAACGATATCGATCTACCCACCTATTTATATTTATATCTACATGCTATATTTTTTTAAATGACCACCTGCAATTATATAACACGTCTTGATAAATTCCTTAAAAAACTACATGGCCGTCGACGATTCATAAATCTAAGTATAGTCTGTTATAATTAATAATTGTATTTGTTAAATATATTATTTTTATTCAAATAGAATTAAATCTATATTATGCACTAGCTGCGCCCCGCGGTTCCACCCGCGGTTTCCCGGTATAAAAAGTAGCCTATGTGCTATTCCAAGTCCTGAAGTCATATCGGTTCGGTAGTTTTTGCGTGAAAGAGTAACAAACATACATCCATACATTCTTACAAACTTTCGCGTTTATAATATTAGTAGAGTAAAAACATCGTACGTGACTAGACGTCGTGATTTCGTATCGACCGACTACAACTTATCGCTAACTAGATTCACACACTTATTATTGAAAACCTTAAAAATGTATAAAACTTAGGCGTTCTTTAAAAACCCTTTTATTAATTTCAGTATTGAAGACTTAGGACAAAGCCCAAAAGAAAAAAAGCTCTAAAAACTGATGATGCTGCTTGTCAATTTACTTTACTTTAATCCTTATTGAATCAGCTTGAGAACTCTGATGAACTTGATTTATTCTTGTTACCGAAGTTTCGAGAATTTTCTACAGGATTCTTTTAGCCTATTTTTTAATTAAACTAGAGAGTTACGCCAGAATTAACGATAGAACCGGGCGGATATTGAGTTAGTTCCCGTAAGTAAGAGAAGTTACGGTGATTAATTTCCGTCAATTTTAAAAAGAATTTAAGTACAGTAAAATGAGATTCGTTTCCGTTATCAGTCATCTCTTTAATAGGTTGTACTTTTTTCATACATAATTATCTTTCTAGGGTCGTACAAAGATAATATCATCATTGAGAAATACAGCTTTGAACTGTATAGCACTTTAAACACCTTGTGAGATGAAGATGATTCAAACAAATATTTTAGCTAGGTTGACGATGAATATCTATAATGTTTCGTTACATTATTTTAATTAAATCTCATTATTAACCGACTTCAAAAAAAGAGAAAGTTCTCTATTAGTTTGTATTTTTTTATATATATTTTTTTATGTTTGCTACCTCAGTACTCCGTCATTCATGAACCGATTTGGAAAATTCTTTTTGCGCTGAGTTCAGTATAGCTACGAAGTGGTCCCATATAAATTTCATCGATATTTGACCTTGGACTTCGAAGATACATTAAAGTCGGTTTTTTTGTTTTAAAAACGTATACTAGCTGCGTCCCGCGATTACACCCGCGCGAGAAGGCACTTTCAGTTTTTCCTAATTTCCCAAGATTCCAGGCAATTTTTCCAATTTTTCTTTATATAAAAACCTCTGTCCGACATTACAAAAATTTAAAAAAATGCCTTATCGGTCCACCCCTTCTCAAGGGATTCGTTTACCAACGAACAGTATTTATGTAGATTTAACTAAAATAACGTGATATTAACAAAACAAACATTCCAAAGACATAGATAAAAAGCTGGTTTTCGACTATCAAGTAGGCATAAGACCCTGCCCACTATGGAGCTACTTATTCTGTACTAACTATCAAGGCATAATAATGCGGCCGTTCATTTTATCAGCCATTTAGTCGAAGAGCCTATTTACATAATTTTTGCGGTTTGTTATCTACACTTCACATGGGATAGTGGGCGAGAGAGAAATAATAATAATAATGTTAATTGATGAAAATTATTGGGTACAAAACATAGGCTATTGGTCTGAAAACTAGGTTAACCTATCTTCGCGGCCTCTTTCCTAGTTGACACATATTTTTTATAAGGAAAAAACGTTTGAAGAGGAATGAAGACGATGATGGAGCATTTTGATGAAAATTGCCTTAGTCAGGATTCCATTTTAGGGCCTTAATTTTGAAAATAATTACACTAAATGTTTATTTGACAACACATATAAAAATAATTATTTGTTTTACGATACCAACCTAATCTAAAAATCACTACCTGTTATTTTAACGCTAATCACTACATAGTCACTACTATCACTACATAGTATAAAACAAAGTCGCTTTCTCTGTCCCTATATCCCTATGTATGCTTAAATCTTTAAAACTACGCAACGGATTTTGATGCAGTTTTTTTTTAATAGATAGAGTGATTAAAGCGGAAGTTTTATATGTATAATAACCGTGCGAAGCCGGGGCTGGTCGCTAGTAAATAATATAATAGTAGGTACCTACTACCACAGGATACATGATAATACCAAGGTATACGTACGGTCTCAGATAAAGTACTCGAAGCGTACGGTAGATCATTACTAGAATTCTGCGAAATTATTCGATATTTTGATTGTAGTATTTTTTTTTTTTCCTCAATGAATTCCCCGATGCTTGACCTTTAAGCCGTTTGATTAACTACTTGTACCCACTGATAGTTCGGACTTAACACTATGATGAGTAGATAAATCGAATATTCAAGTTCCCTTGGGGTTAGCCAAGAGTTTGGAATTCGGGGACTGGACAACCGGTGTTACATAAGTCGGTTTATTAATTAATTAAGATATTGAGATAACTTTGGTCACGAGTTTGAAGTTTGGGTTTTAGACAAGCGGCGAGTAGTGTCAACAAAATAGCTTAGTTATTTTCTTAATGTAGGTATAATGTGAGGTAGGTACCTAAAAGTAAAACTGTCTCATTGTAATGCAAATGTTCAGAAACTACTAGAAAAAACCTCTTTATATATATAGAATGCATTAGATTTACAGATAATTGTGTCAGGGTGACAAGCGCAGTGCAGTACCGCGCAGCATTTTGCAAAACAATGGTCTGGGTGGTGCTGTTATTGTTATGGGCTGGCATATTGCTTACCATCAGGCAAATGTCCAGCTAATCTCGTCATTCAGTTACATAAAAAAAAGATTCTTTAATGCATTCTCTAAGGCCAATTCCGCTAAATTTAAATGAGAGTTGACCGAATCGAAACTGTATTGTGAATTGAAGAAAAATTGGTATTCTGCTAATATTGAAAATTAAAACTGAAAATTTAATTAATATTTAGTAACTAATAAATATTTAGTACACTAAAGATGATTTGTTTCACCTCACAGATTTCCCTGGCGCGTGCTCGAAGCAGCGGAGTCTTCGGCATCAGCGACGGAGTTGGCTGGATGTCTTCCAAGTACTGGATGATGGCCATCGACTCCACAAGCGTCTCCCCATCTATTGATAAACAATTTTATTACTTGATGAATATTGAGAAAAAATTAACTCATATTATATTTTATGTATTCTCCTATCCTAGGTACTAATCCTAACTACTAATCCATCCATCTATTTATCCATTCATCCATCCTCACTAACTTTCGCATTTATAATATTAGTAAGATAGTTAAGTAAACAGCAATTACACAACGTTGACAAGAACAAGGCTACGCGATGAAGAGCCCCTGTGGACTCTATTATCTTATTTAGGACCTAAGAAAATGATTTTCAGTCACTCAAGTGATTTATAACGGTAGATACAGATCGTGGCAGGCGGTGGTCTCCTTCTGCGAAGCGGGCCAGGGAAGACAATGCCCTGTCTGACCCACTCCAGCGCAGACGAAGGGGGGCGAGAAGTAGGTGGTTCGACCGCCTCCGTACGGCCCTCCGTAGCGGGGTCACTGGTGGAGAGTCGGGGGAATCTCTGCCGGCTTGCACGGCCCCACTCGTCTGGGGGGTGGCCCTGGTGAGCAGGGCCACCCCTCCACAGGCGTGTGGCCCAGATAACACCCAGGAATACTGCTGGGGCGAGATGGTGAATGCCAGCGCGACCCCATCTCGCCCCACAACGGCAGAAGACTGCTCATGGGGGGGTTTTTAGTGGGTTCGAGCCCAACACACCCCCTTCTGCCATCCCCGTGGGCAGTGCAGCATCATTTTCCCCCTCAAATAAAACGTATTTAAAATAAAGATAGTACCTGATAACAATCGCAATTTTTAATATCACAAAAAGCACTGCGTAGCACTGCATTGCGCTTAACAACCCGAGACAAGTCTCGCCCAGTAATTTCGCTGGCTACAATGCCACCGTTGTCTAAACGACGCCCAAATCAAACCAGAACACAGTAATACTTGCTATTAATGTTCTAAGACACACTAAAATGGGGCTAAATAACTCACAGAGGTGTCGATTGAGTCTATAAACAGGATTTTATCTGCGACCCTGATCTCAAGCGTTTAACAGCATCCACGTCTATAATGGACTCTAATTTTCATATCTCGAGTAATAAAACACGAATATCTGAGAATACCGAGCTAATGTATCTTTTAATAGAATATTTAAAGTTTTATTTAGCGTAAAGATTAGGGTAATGGTCTGTCCTTTAGAGTTTTATTAAAATTTAAAGGATATTAAAAGGTAATTCATTTTTCAAGGAAAGTTAAGTATTCCACTGCTCTAGGGTTCCATACCCAAAGGGTAAAATGGGAGACAATTAGACTCTGCTGTCCATCCATCTGTCTGTCTGTTCGTCTGTCACCAGGCTGTATTTCATGAACCGTGATAGTCAGACAGTTGAAATTTTCACAGATGATGTATTTCTGTTGCCAACACTAAACAACAGAATAAAATAAATATTTAAGGGGGCTCCCATACAACAAACGTGATTTTTATGCCGTTTTTATAGATGGTATGGAATAGTACGGAACCCTTCGTGCGCGAGTCCGACTCGCACTTAGCCGGTTTTTTTATTTTATAGGAAGAAGGTTTCAGCTGTCCGGTACAGTAAATATCAAACTTATTAAAGACTAGCTAGGCCCCGCGATTTCACCCGCGGTTTCCCGGGATAAAAAGTAGCCTGTGTGTTAATCCTGGGTAAAAGCTATCTCCATTCTGAATTTCACACAATCTGATGAGCCTTTACAGCGTAGGAGTTCCATTGTCCACCTTCCGTCTCCATCATCAGATCAGCTGGCTGTCATAATATTGTCATCAGACCTTGACAAGCATGCAAAATTTCAACTCCGTAGGATAAGAGAAAGTGGTTCTGATTCAGGTTGCAAGATTTCACCCAAACATTGCAAACTAATTAAAAAAAAAGCGTAAAAGCAAAGGCTCTCTCCATGTTATATATATATATATATATATATTTATTGCATATTTTTTGTTTGAAGCGCTATTCATATGTATTTATTACTTTTAAAATATACCATATTATTTTCGGTTAATCTTTTATATATGTCTTTTGTATATTTTATACTGTATATAGTTAAATTATTACGAGTATGTCCGTGCGTCACCAAAGGTCGGAGCTGAAAACCAGCGTTGCGATACAATCACAACATTAAGCTGAGCTCAAACCTTTTCTGGCAACACTGTGCACGGCAGCTATCTACGTACACGGACGCATTATAATTATTGTAGACATTGTTTTTTGTTAATGGACCCGTGTATTTGTGTGTTGTTGTGTGCAGTTTTGCAAGAATAAATAATTTTCTTTCTTTCTTTCTTTCTTTCTATGTTCTTATTTCTGTTTCTCCGCTTACTTCTTCTACACCACGTAACTAATTTTGATACGGTTTTCACTGTCATTTAGAATTTTTTTACGGAAGGTTATTAAGTCGAATACTTTCTAATTGTACACTGGTGGTAGGTTTCTCGTATGCGAGAGGCCGTCTGGGTCCACCGCTTTCCTCCGCCAAGCAAAGCCCACTGGCAAGACCACCGCTTTGCCAATTATTCAGCCGCCAAGCAGTAGTGCGCAAGCATTAATGTGTTGCGGTTTGAAGGGCGACATATTGTTACTCAACAGCTAATTGTGTCAGGGTGACGAGCGCAATGCAGCACCGCGCAGGATTTTGCAAAACAAAGTTCTGGGTGATGCTGTTATTGTTATGGGCTGGCGTATTGCTTAACATCAGACAAACGACCAGCTGGTCTCGTCATTCAGCTACATAAAAAAAATGTTTTTGTATAGTACAGAAAATTCAATGTTTTTTAATCAAGTCGTCAAAAATGACAACATATTAGTAAATTGCATCCGTGCGAAGCCGGGGCGGGTCGCTAGTTTAGGTATATAATATTATAGTGTAATTAAAATGTTTCCAGAAGACTTCTTCGGCACGATTGAGATTTAAAGCCCTTGTTAACAATAATTAATCATTTTACAAAGACACTTCCGACAGTAATAAATGAAAAGGCCAGCCAACGACATTTAGTAGCTTACAGCAATCGTTAATATTCCAGCATAAAGATAAAGGAGAAAAATTCTAATAAAAATATTTATTTCAGCTTTCTCATAAAAATAATAAACGCTCATAATAGACCATTTCAAATTTCCAAATTGCCGAGCTTTTGTCTTCTTTTAATGTATTCAGACAAAGGAAAGAATCAGACGTCTGCAGAGCTATGGCCAACGTTGATCAAATATTGCGAGTGGACAGTCTGGCAATCTAGAACGAGGATGAGTCGAGAATAAAGCTAGCAAAAAGTCTGTAGAGATTATACCTATATAATTTATACCAAACGTTTTGAAAAAAAGCCTTATCTTTTTTTGGGCCATTTTTATCATTTAGACGTATAAACATACAACACTCGACCGAAACTTGACTCTGGCAGATGCAAAAGACGTGCAAAACCAAATCCTTCACGGGGTGAACAAAAAATGTCAAAACATTCTATGGCAAATCTCAAAATAAAAACATTTTCAACACACTTGCTTATAAAGTGGCTCTATGGTCACCGCAATTAGGCACAGAATCATTGAGGTCTCTCAATGCACAGAATGACACCCATAACCAAACTGTGACTTTTTCATTGCTATAACTCACTAGTGAGTTATAGTATTTTTTAACCGACTTCAAAAAGGAGGAGGTTAACAATTCAACGGTATGTTTTTTTTTTTTTTTGTGTGTTTGTTACGCGATTTCTCCGCCAATTATGCATTTATTTCGATGATTCTTTTTTTGATTGGTAGGTAATACTTCAAAGGTGGTCCCATATAAATTTTATCGAAATTCATTCAGTAGTTTTTGAAAAAAATAGCAAAAACAAAAAATATAAGTTTAATCTTCAAGTCGGTTCTTGTTTTTTTCGTAACCAACTTTCTAAAGGTGGAGGTTTGTATTCGACTGCTTCACTTGCTTCACCCAGGGTTGACTTCCGGTGAGGGAACTCCTCAACGGTGAATAGTACAGACACAACATTTCGTAAATGGATTTAACCATAATAGCCTGTTCTAAATTCCATCATGACATGGCAGATACACCCAGGATTGACTTCCGGCGAGGGAACTCTTCAACAGAGATATAGGACAGACATGAAATTTTTTTGTACATGCATTTAATTGTGATAGCCCGTTTTAAACTTCGTCATGATGTGGCTTCTAGATCATAAAAGCTTGTCTTTAAAAACTTTTTGAATTAATTTAATTAAAACTTGTTTTTCACTAAAAAGGGTAAAATAAATTATTTTTCAAAAAAGCTAAACCGACTTCAAAACCACTTCAAAGGCACTCAAAAGTAAAATATAAATTAATATAATTATCATAAGCGCTACCCACTCATATATTTGAAGTCGGTGCCAGCCAAGTGTAATAGAGTAATAGGTAGCAGATAAATACTATGTATATAGTAAGTACTACTTGTAGGTAGTATCTATCTACTACCATTTAGACTTGGCTGGCACCGACTTCAAATATATGAGTGGGTAGCGCTTATGATAATTATATTAATTTATTTTTTACTTTTGAGTGCCTTTGAAGTGGTTTTGAAGTCGGTTTAGTTTTTTTTGAAAAATAATTTATTTTTAATTTTATTGGATGAGGTGCTTTGTTCTTAAAAAAGTTTTTATTCAAAAAAAGATCGTGTTTAATAGAACAAATAAATTAATGTTCCTATTGCTTGCTCATTTCATGCAACTTCTTATTTAAATAGATAATTTTAACTCGTACGTGTTCAATAAATAAAACTTTCACTCAAATATAAATTTTGTTTTCTCTGTAATAAAAGAAGACTTTAAATTCCCCATTTCGTACGTGGCAGAATAGGCGCAAACCCTATGCGCGGAAAATAAAAAATAAAACCTCATCCCTTTAGTCTGTGGCTGATCGCAATGCGCGCACATAGGAAAACTGATTAATTTTTCCCGCCATAGCGAATCATTTTTCACTGTTGAAAATGAGTTTTTATTGTTATTTTATTCACAAGTGTGTTGAAAAACGTCGTATGATACACGTGTGTATTGATGATTACCGTCCTCGGCTCTCTTAAGACCCTCACCTAACGGCTCGGGTCACAATGGCGCCTCAGCGGTAATCACCAACATTACACACTAGTACCATAATGTACTATTATTTAACTACTGGAATTAGGTACGTAGATAAATGAGCCATTGCATATGCCTATAAGTATATATTCTATCCTATTTCTATATATTCTTGAGCTTGTATTCTGTAGTCCCAATAGTGAGACCGATGGGTCATGCTAGTCCAGAAGATAACCTAATAAGCATTAGACCGCCCATTGTTACACCATTGTAAACATTTGACTTGTACTTTATCTCTATTCTTAAGGTGAATAATAAAGTGTTTATCTATCTATCTGTCTATCTAATCTTTAACGCAATGAAAATATGTAGTGCAATTCCGCTGAATATATTCAGATATTCAGGTTTGAGATGAATTTCCGCAACGTCACGCCTGATTCCATTAGATATATTTATACACCTACATACTGGCAAAGTACATGCAAAATACTCATAAACTTGTCATTTAATATTTAGAAAGAAAATAATTATGTTTACAAGCGGTGTTCAAAAATGGATCTTTTGAATACCGATCCGACGCGACGCCTTATGATGACCGATTCCTACTGTAATGAAATTACATTAAATTTGATTGTAAGATGGCAAAATATTAAAACGACAAAAACGCTTAGATACTTGATTAAGTTACCTACTGGGCATTAGCCTACAAAGTACTTGCCCATGGAGAGTGAGTTCACTATGATCCCTTAGCCTAATCCCCCCTAGTGAATTCTTCGGTTCATCAGGATCCCCTTAGTGTATTGACGGACACACTGCGGTTCACCAGCATCCCCTCAGAACCTAACGAGCTACCTTTACTTACATTTTCTTTAATGAACACTAAGCAATCAATACACGTATACATATTTCCAAGTTCTATCACAGAATACTAAGGGACAGAAGCATCACTCCACAAAGACATTTAAACAAATAGCGACTCTTGCTATGACGCAATAAAATTCAATTCAGCTCGCGTAGCGCTGCATACCTACCAGTCATATTAACCTACAAAACGCCTCTCTTTCTATCGCATAGCTCTTATCTCTTTTGACGCGGCACGTGTAAAGACGCGCGACCCGCCGTCGGTGTCCGGCTATGTACTTGTAGCTTCGTACCTACAGTGCGGAGTGCGGTAGGCCTGGTTCTATCTACAACTTATCTTACTCTATCCCAATTTTAAATAGACAGGTCAATAACTCCCCGGGCAACAATTTATTGGACGCGTCACCACGTATTGCGGTGGATGGTAAAAGCACACTAAATTGGGAACTATTTGGGTCATTGAATCGGACGAGGTACATTGACACCAGTTGAGATCACCGACTGTACAGCCAGACTGTTTTGAGAGCTAGAAATAAAGTCATATAATAAATACTTAAAACAAAGACTGATGCTTCAGTTTGATGAAAACTTAATTCAAAAAATATTTATAACTAGCTGTGCCACGCGGCTTCACTGATGACACTGACTTTTCTTTGATGTGAAAAAATACGTCATCCATTACCTTTTTACTTTTGTGTTTTGAGGGACTCAAACTAAAATAAAATAAAAACATACAAACTTTAGAACCTTTGCTCCCCTCTTAAGGAAATTTTTAAAATAAATAAGAAATACTTGTTTTATAATATATGTTAATGTTTATTTGTATCCAGTTTTAAGGAAATTGAACCAAGGAATATTTTTGTCCGTAGAAACTTTACCACCCTGTTTAACCCCCATAGGGGATTTCCAAAAATTAGATAAGCCTATATGTTAATTCAGAACTTAAACTATCTACATTTCAAATTTCTTCAAAATCGGTTTAGTAGTTACGGTGATACGTAGTAACAAACATCACACACACAAACTTTCGCATTTATAATATTATTATTTATTTTAATTAATAGCTAAAGCCCGCGACTCCGTCCGTGTAAAATCCCTTGGAATAGTATCCTATGTCCTATTCCCAGGTAACACACACACGCACACCCTCACCCTCAAACCCTCACACAAACCATCACACAGATTAAAATTTGTTTTTATTAAAACGACAGTCATTTCTTGCATTTGTATTTTTATAGGCATACGCATATAATTCTTCCACAGATAAACGGAACAAACGTTGATTGATATAAAATAATACGAATATATCTTCTAATGATATTTTCATTACAATTTCAATTATTTGCACATCCATTTAGCGACTTAAATGTCAGTGTACTATAAACCATTTAAACGTGAATAAATAATATTCTTGGAATGCTCCCAAATGGTTGCCCTTTTTCAATCCAATTTCATTTAGTCCACCCTAATCCTCCAAAACTTATTTAATACCTGCACTCCTGCACTAAAGTTCATATTAATAAACAACGGGTACCTAGCTAAAAAGTTGTGTTTTAGTTATGACGTTATGACTTGCTCACTTTATTATTAAATTTCTTATGATATCGTTCACCTTATATACTTTTATCATTGAAAATGGCTTATATTTAACTAACCACCAAATCTAGTAAAATGTGACGGCAAAAAATCACTTTATCCTGCCAAAAAGAGTAAATGATCACCAAATAGTATAACCAAATAAAAATATATAATCACCTAAATAATAGTAACTGATCACCAAAGTAGGCTCCACCAGAAGTCTCGCTCGTCACTCCTTCATGTCGCTTCCCCTACTTGACCTTCGCTCCGACTCGCTTTGCTCGCGACCTCCCTCCGCTCCATTCGGCCTCGTAGGCTCGCTTCATTCAAGACCTCCTTCGCGAGCTTCTGGCTACGCGATTTTTACATACACTTGGCATTTCGGGTTTGGTGGTGATTTACTAAATTCGGTAGTCATTTACTAAATTTTATCTGCCGATACAATTTTTGGATAGGAGTGTATGGGATCTCAAAGATTATTTTGATGGTCATTATATTTTTGCCCATTAAAAATCAGATTTATAAGTTTTGAACTTCGCATGAAGATTTATAGGAAGCTGCTACTTTTTTTTAAGTTAGTAAAATATAGGGTTCGTGGCGGTTCCCCTTGATGGCGATTCCACCCGGTCTCCGTAGACCCCGATAAATTTTAATAAAAATAACCGAAACGTGTACTTTTTGCTCGGTTTATAATCAATGAAAACTCACATTGTTAACGAATAAGATGAAAATGTTAACATCTTTCTGTTAACTTTTTTAAAGCTTCAAAAAAGATGATTCAGACGAAAAGCCCGGCAATTAACCTGACCCGTAGAATTAGTTAGCCGATTCGACCTCAACAAATAGCAAGACAAACATTCACATGCGGGCTGGAAGACCCACAAGCGGTGTGTGCGGCTAGCTTTATTAATACCTAATATAACCTAAGTCGGTACCGCAGGGAAAACTTCATCACGAGCAAAGAGTTTGGCTTAGAGAAGGAATAAACCAACATCAACTGGATATTGCCGATATGAATTAAGTTTTATTTAAATTAATTTTGCACCAAACTGGCTTATACATAAGTAGATTTTGTCACATTGAACTCATCGTTAAATATATAAAGATTACAGTGCACAAACCTTCTCGAGGTGAACACAGCATGATTCATAAGAACTACAAATGAACAAATAAACTTTTGGAGGCTTTACCTTTTCCCTAGTAAATGTTGCATTTTTATATCTTCCTGCACTAAATTTTTCTATGAACATTATTAAAATAGTTAGTCATTTAAAATTTCAATCCAATGTGTACAGGGAATTTAGAAATAAAAGAATAAAGGAGTAAGTACTCATTTTATAGTGCAATCTTATGATATTTAAATATTTAATTAATTTCATTATGCCCAGTTTAATTTTTTAATATAATTAGGTATAGTATAATTAGGTACTAGAAATGAGAATACGAATATAATCAGAGAATACGGTATATAATCAGAATATTTAATATATAAGTTGTTTTTAATAACACCCCTATACCTTCATATCCATCCACAGACAACAAACTTGTTTTACTAACTCAAATGTTAGATTTCGTAAACTTGATGCCTTCTCGCGAATTGAAAGCATCATCAATTTTGATTGAAACATCAATCAATTACAGTACTCGTTTGGCCGCACAGACTAAAGAACCTCAATAGACACCGACTATGCTAAAAATTATTAAGGTTTATTTAATACCAGCAAGATAGAGTCAATTGCAAGCGGGCATATCGTCAATAGTCACTGAGAAAAGCAGCTTGGAACTCCCCCTTAAAAAGTAATATAGGTACTTATTGAGCCCTAGGCTACTTTAAAATTTTAAATGGTTCCCCTTACGCTGACTCTTGTAATATCGAGTATACACTAATTTGTTGTTGGTGCGTTGTAGCTTTTTAATTTTTTTAAATAGATACATTATTTATTAACGTGTGCATGCTGCACACGTTTGTCCGACTCCGCTATTAAATCAAAAACAGCAAAATTCTTTTCATTAGGTACAGCAATAATTAGTGGCAATGGAAATCAGTAAATTTTAATACCACTACTCTACTCTGATGCGCACTGCCAGTGCTTCCAGAAACCTTTTAGATGTCCATTGTTGTGTCCTACATTTGTATCGGCAAAATAGATCGAATGCGGTAGTCATTGACAGTTTCGATTTCGTACGAGTAGTTACTTACTACCATCAGCATAAATTGGGACTCGTTGTTTTGGCATATTGGCCACTAGTCGACGTCGTCAGTCAGTCAGCTTTTATGAGTGGCTCGTTTCATTTCAATTGGTTCGAACGATTTGGGCTTAGATGAGAAGCTGTCGCTAGTTTAGGTACTAATGTTGGATTAATTAGCATTGACAGCATAAATAAGCTGTAGTTGCGAAATTCGACGAATGCTAAAATTCATAGTTTAGCACACCACTTCGCATCGCTTAGCATGCCGCACGAATGCGAAATGCGGCGGCATGGCAGTCTGCTAATACTAATGTTATTGCAATTGCGAATCGACGGAGTGTCCCGTTCCCACGTGCGCCTCGTCTGCGCTTTTCAAGACAGATTTTAAAATATTTTTTCTTTGATGTTATTTTGTATGGATGTTGTAACTCATCGAGCCCTTTTATTCGAGGTCAAATAAGAAGGATCTATATAACAAATAGTTTATTTCTATTTTTCTGTAATTTCATAAAACACGTTATGTAATAATGTCATTTCGCACGAAATTGTGGATTCACAACTGCAAATTTCATTTTAGCAATTAGCATCGCAATAGCATATTTTCTGCTAACTAACAATATTTCGCATGCTAATGAAATTAATGAACAATAGCAATATTTTTCATTATAACTACATACTTTTAAAACTTATTACCTAGTAGGTATAATTTTATTCTGCAGTACCGTGAACTCGAAGTAAGTCATAAAACTAGAACTTCTAATTTTATGATGCAAGTGCTTTTTTATTCCGTACTTGTAATTAACAAAAATAAACGATTTATTGGAGCGCTGTAAACTAAACCGATAACTCTAACGATTATGCATCTATTTTATTTTAGATCCAACCACGATATTTGTTGGATTACAGTATACGTAGGTACATTGGTTGGACTGATATTTTGTAAAATATTTTGGGAGATACTGCTAAACCAAATATCATGAAAAGATGATTTGAGAGATGCACTGTTTATTGATACATATACTCGTATAATATTTATATGCAACATATTACAAAATATGAAGGAAATGATGTGAACCAGCCGCGGTATTGCTGCGAATTGACGCGCCGCGCTTAGGTACTACGGACCGTACAAATATATACACATAGATAGATCTTATAGGTACCTAATTCTACTTTCAAAATTTAGCAGGGATATGTCCTATGGCAACTATCCTAGTTCACAGTATACTTAATAGTGTTAAGGAACAAATAAATATATTGTTAGAATTTTGCAAACGAAGCCATTAAAATTGCAGTCTTATCCTATCCTACTAATATTGTAAATGCAAAAGTTTGTAACGATGGATAGATGGGTGAATGTTTATTACTCAACCACGCAAAAACTACTGATCGAATTTGATGAAATTTGGTATACAGGTACCTAAATTAGGTCCTGTAAAAGGACATAGGCTACTCTAAACCCCAGGGCGCAGCTAGTATTACAATAATTCGCAATTAAATTTTCAAAAATGTGTTCGATCAATGCAGTTTTTAATGAAATTGACGAGTTTTCCATAAATATGATGTTGAGCTTAACCTGGATTTAGTGAAGTGACATCGAGCCGTGCGCGAGATGGTTTATTAGCTACCAGGGGTTCAGAGTGCACTCCATTTGAGTACCACAGTGACGATGGCGGCGGCGTGACGTCAGCAATTATTAAACTTAATAATATGCATGAGGCGATGAAGAGAAAGAGGTCACACATTATTATATGATTACATTAATTGATTTTGAAATATTTTGAACCTGTGAAACTTTCATAGAAGTAAAATAATAATAAAATGTAACTTGATTCAAATTGAATTACTAGATTATTTCTGTATTCCGTATGCTTTGTTCTCTTAAGCTTTTTGAATGGTTATTTTGTAATACCTACTGCGCTTAAGTTAACTCCTCGTCAGGGTAATAAAGCACACTCCATTCAAGTCTAGCGGCGTGACATCAGCAATTATTGGACTAAATAGACGATGTATATAAATAATTATGATTTGTGGCACTGAACGTTGAGTTTGATTTGAGGCAGCGATTGCATATGGCCTAGTTTATTTTATGTCCTGTTGACTTCAGTACACATGAGCAATGGTTAAAGCAAAACGAATTTCGTTTACTAAAACTGGTGTTTTTGTCTCATCACATACATAGATCCTGGTCTTTAACTAAGATTCCGCGTACTGAGGGGACCAGGAACTACGAGGACCATGATCCCTCAACACCCAGACGATGTTACGACCAATTTTGCACAAGATGGACAAGATGATATGACTCACAGCGAGAATGGACCCCAAAATCTATTCGTTTTTACATAAGTAAATTGTCTTTCCTCTAAGTACATTTCACAGCTGATCTAGAATAAGATCTTAAGGTATTTCCTTCAACATTCTTCCGTTGCCAAATGAGAAACGTGCGGGTTTTGTGCTCGTATCTGATCAAAAGCCCGAATACTTTCTTCCCATTTCCTTTGGAGTAAATCGAACGGATATTGGTGTATTAGGGGACTTTTATCAACGTGAGAATATGTAGAATGTCTTGCTATAATACCCTCACGCCGCCGCCGTCGCAGTGTGTACGGATCCTAATATCATCATCGAAATATCAATTTAGGCGCGCGATATTTAATCTTATATGGAATATTTTTTGCAAGAGGGCTTATTATTTCTTTCGCCTAAGGGAAATCACCTTTATGCCCTTTTGGGACATTTGCGCAATCGACCTACGGATACAGGGTTGACAGTCAATGTTTGTAACCCTTAAGAATCATTTCACCTGATGGGAAACAAGTACCTAGGCGCATTTTAAATTCTTATACCTATATAAGAAAGTATTGTTGAGGGTAAACTTTGGATTATTTTACTAAAGCACTGATTTTTTTACCTACCTTAAAAATACACTTATTGGTACCTATAGGAATTAAACATGAGAATAAATAAACAAACATAATATTTATGATCGAAATTCAAAGGATTCACAACTCAATAAATTTAATATTATATTATTGACGTATATAATATACCTACCTACTAAGTACGGGGAGACATTTTTTCTTGCGGTTTGATTTTAGAAATAGAATAGCCAAAAAAAAAACACTTAAAATACCTATATATGCGAAATCAAGTTCCAAAATTACATTTAAATCTATAGTGACTTACCAATATCCAAAGCTGGTACTTTCTGCGAAGGGTTGATAGCGCGAAATTTGTCTGTCAGCTGTTTCTTTCCCTCAACTATGTCCACTGCTCTTTCTTCGAAGGTGATGTTCTTCAGGTGAAGAGCCACGCGGACGCGCCAGGTGCATGACGAGGCCCAGAAGCCGTAGAGAATGACGCGGGCTTCTGCCTTCAGTAAAAGTTTGAGAAAGGTGCTACAGGTTAAGGTAGGTAAATATTAAAAAAATAATTAAAATATTTGAGTATACGTTATAATGTATTCAATATCAGAAATGATATTTATCTAATATTTTAGAAAGAAAATACTGTTTGAACAGTTTTTAATTTGCATCTTTAAACAAAGTCTATAGAATTATCGATCCTATTTTTACTAGGGAAAGTAGTTTACCTACCTATCCAAGTACTTACTCATATTGTTCAGTTCAGTGTCGTTTCATGTATTGCATGAAAATATTTAGATACTCATCAAATAAAATGATTATCTTTTGCCGCTTCACTTCACTACAAAAAAAAGATTGCGGCAAGTGGTGCACTGAATTACAGGATATAACTGCAACATGACGGATATACAACTGCATCAATAATTTCCGAAAACCTAGTCTGGGTACCATTTAGCGAGAAATGGCGCATGAATACTTCATCAACCGCGGAATATATTCCAGCTGCTAACAACTATTTCTGTAACCAATCTAGAGGATTATGTAGGCACCTAGATACTTACCTATCCAAATTATCAAATGAAGTCTTTCATTCCAATAGCATTCCAGTGCAATAGATAGCTACCCGGCAAGGTTCAATATATGTTAGCCACAAAGCTGTTTCGCCGTATACAATCTATGGAATGCCAACCCACAATTCCTCACTGCGGTGCCTTGGAATGCCCTAAATAGATATGAAAACAGAGCCACTGAGCATTTAAGGGGTCGATTAATCAAAGTGGACACCGATTGATGTAATTAGAAACAGAGGTTCCAATTAGAACCTGGGTGTGCAATCCAGGTCGTAGATTATTTGAACGTGAAGAAACGTGAACTATGAACCTATTTTGTATAGACAAACTCGCCAACCAGGAAAACGTAGCCAAGAATTTGAATTCGGGACACAAGTGCTGAGGAGGAGAGGCATTATTGGCCTTGTAATTGGGTTCGATATTTATTATTACAGACTGATAATGTAAGGTCAGTATAGAACAGCCCCCGTACCCAAATGTCCCTCAAGTGCCAATCGTATATCGTGTTGAGTTCAGATTAGGGTGTAGATTCACTGCGACAAAGTCTTATGGTGCCATACATTGTCTCATTAAGTTTATCTCAACTTGTAGTTATCGGATTTTGGTATAAATTAATAAGATTAATTCGATTTCTTGTCTGAATCGACAATAGTTACACTGTATCTCATTAGTCGCAGTGAAGTTATACCTTAACTTGAGCTCAACACGATATACGATTGGCGCTTGAGGGACATATGGGTTGGGGGGCTGGTATAGGCAATACTCCTAGACCCTTATACCATTAAATAATTAATAAAGTCTTGTTTGTACTCTTTTTGCATTGACTACTAAAGCAATAAGCCATTTATCAACATAAAACAATTTTAAAAATCGTAGCTTGTAGGTACCTAAGTCAATCAAGTAAGTCAGTCAAGTCAATGATTAACAATATGAAGGATAGACACCGCTTTCCTATAAAAAAATAAGGTTATGTTAAACTTACCATTATTATTGTAAACACTTGCTGTATGCCCCCGTTGTGGTATGACAGTTGTTTAGTGTAATGTCACTGACACATATTATACAGTTTTACACTGACACTCAGATGACATTTAGATGATATATGAGATCTGGCAATCCTGGAGCATCATACGCTATATATGGTGGCAACACTATTTCAGACAAATATTTTTATTACCTACGCGAAGGTATGGATGTATTTTTACATACCTAGAATCAGTACGTAGAATGGCTAATGCAAACTAAATACCAATCTTTAACCCGAATAATTCGTGACTTAGCAATGGGCTTATCACACTAAAATAGATAGATAAAGCAGACGTTAACCACTGTGACTTGAGTAAAGTGCCCATGAAATTAGTCCAGCAGTGATTGTGTAGATGGCGTTACTTGCAGGTAAAATGTTTAGGCGGGAATATTTACCTACATACCAAACTAGCTGCGCTCTGCGGTTTCACCCGCGGTTTCCCGGGATAAAAAGTAGCCTATGTGTTAATCAGGGTATAGGCTATCTCCATACCAAATTTCATCAAAATCCATTCTGTAGTTTTTGCGTGAAAGAGTAACAAAGGTACATCCATCCTTACAAACTTTCGCGTTTATAATATTAAGTAGGATTGTAGTAAAAAAAACATCGAAGCAGATATACATGTTATTTATTTACATATATAATGACAATATACTTTATTATCATGAAAGTTTATAATATAATATGTACCTTTAAACGACACATGCTTGGAAGTATTTTAAAATTCTATTGATTCATCTGAACTATATTCGTAATACCTATTAAAAAGCACGAATATTATAACTTTTATCATCATTTGATTATGATAAACTATATTAAACTACTTGCTCTAAAGTTTATAAGTATTGTAAATACAGTCAATATTATTCCTTCTCACAATAATCTACTAAGTATAGGAAAACTAGATATTGTTTTGGTCGATTTTATTGTACTTTTCAGCTCTTTATTATGCATTAAACCATTGAAAACAAGTTATACTAAATACTGGAAGTTTCTAGATATTTTACCAGTGTTTATTTTATAAGCAGACATTTGGCTCAGGTAGATCAGCAACTTGATAAGTAGTGTAAATTGAGAAAAATAATTGCTGAAATTCTTTATAGACAAAAAGAAATAAAATAAATTTATTTAAACAGACTTTTTAATCTAATATATCTATCTCTCAGCGAGGTTAGCTACTCCTTTAAAACTGTTTTCCAATAAAATACATTCTATTTACTTAATAATATGGTATATCATAATTTGTGTCTATTATTATGTAAAGAAGAGGAAACTACATCAAATCAATTTTTTATTAAAACAATGGCATTTTTTCTTTTCTTTTCATTACGAGAAAATCTACATTATTTCGTCGATGCCCGTATATGAAAGTGGAATGTTTATTGAGTTGGCAACAAAACGCTCGAGTCTATCAAAAAGTTTGAATTAAAGTTACCTGCGTCTATTTTAAACGGCCGAAGGTTCAGGGGATCGCATCGATCCAAGACAAAAGGCAAAGCTGGCCTGTCCAAAAATATCCATTTTACAAGTCAACTTAGGTGTAAGCGGACCTAATAATATCAGTAACTTCAATACTTACAACTACAAGCGCAGCACCAGCCAAAACATTTTGAAATTACTCGGCACTGCATTATTCACGATATATAGGTATATCTCACGATACAATTGATTTTCTACTTGTTGTTACCGCAAAATAACGTAAAAGCTTTATAGTTCTACTCTAACCCCATCGTAAAGGGGAGCCTGGTGGTCTCATGAACGTTGCCCTAGTTTCCGCTGTCAGAACTCCTCCGCCCCCTCCATCGGAATCCTGAAGGCCATATAACGCGTAAAGGTGCCGTCGATGATGCAACTGATGACCTTTGGGGTTGAGGCTCTGCAGTCTACTCCAGAGTGAAAATATCCTTTTGTTCAGCGTCCGATTATTTGAAGATTTTTCTGAAAATGTTTTCGATATTCAAGAACATGAGCATGGGCTATTATTTTTGTAAATTCTATTGTTGTAGAACAAAGTAGCTAAGAATAGACAACACACAGTAATTTGGAAGATGATATGTCTGTAATATAGACCTAAGTTGTTAATGATTATATATAACGATTTAAATAAATAAATAAGACTTAATGAAAGGAAGAAACTTGGAAGGTATTATATTAAAACAAGATACTTACGTGCTGTTCCGACGTCTTCCAAATTGGTCTTCCCTTCACGTTTTACTTTCATTACATTAGACTCGGGGTTTATTTCGTTTGAAAGGCTATTTTCTTCCTCATTTACCTCTTCTAATTTATCATTATCTAGATCAATGGCTTCTAATTGAGGATCTGCTAGATCATTATTGTAACACGCTAAATGTATTCTAAATATTAATAAGGGGTTCATAACAGCTGCTGCGACTTCAGCCTCATGATTACTGTTGGGTGTATCGAGATCATTTTCTATTTGAAATTCGTTGGGTGTCATATCATCGAGACTCCGTTCCAGCCTTTCCACCGTTTCATCTTCGTAAATATCTCCAGGGTCATCGGGATCTAGGTTCCTCTTGTCAGTGCTGTGATCAAAAACATATCTATTGAGACGATCTAACTGTCTCGGGTAGTTGTGCCATTGCTCTTTCCTAAAACCTTTGACATTGTAGTTGTCATCTCTACTAATGCTGTTGAAATCTTCGTTATTGTCCAAATAGTTGTCTTGTGGTATTTTATCAAGTTTTGGATCAACGTCTACGTTGAAAAGGATGGCGTTCAGTTTACTTCTAGTTTGGTGATTATTCCTAAATGTATTGTCTTGGTGTTGGTAGTCGTAGCTGATTGGTTCTGCGTTTAGATCGCTCATGGACAGGATTGGAAGAACGTTGCTCGAAGACAACGCCACTGTCGCCAGAACTAGTACGGGAACCAGCAGTTTCTGCATCTGAAACAAAGAGAAATATATTTTTTGTTGTTGGATTTTAATTTCGCAGTTGACCCAAGTAATTAATATTTTTATTGTTAGAATTAAAATAAAGGCGTCGTTCGCAATTCCCATAACTGTATTACTTATATATATTATATGTGATCTATCTTCTCAGTGATCCAAACTATGTAAGCGTAAGTGTTTTGGGCATAACTTAGTGAGTTATCAACGGCGCATATCGTATGATTAATTATATTAATTAATTTATTCTCCTTCGTCTCGCACATTCAAACTTGAGATGACTTAAGATTAGGTACCTACGGGCCGTGTAGGTACGCCAGGTGACTCAATTTGCATACCCTTCTCTTGCAGGCGCGAGATAATGCAAAGTTGGGCACAACGCTTGAACAAACTTCTCGACATTTGATCCAAACATTTCTATGAAGGTCAGATTTGACGGATAAGCTCGAATTACTTAGTTTGGAATAGATGAAAATCAGTTATCCTGCAATAATCATCAATCATCGGGGAGACGGGTCTGAGCAGCCGCTCAACTGCCGTCTGTCTCTAGATCTATGTGCTCCATCTTAGGCCACATCATCGCTTCACATCAGGCGAGATAGTGGCCAAACATAGAACTAACAAGGGTAAAAAAAAAAAAATCGCCGCACTCGAGCGGTTTGCCGAAGAAAAGTTTATTTGCATATGCTGTTGCTTTTCACTTCATCGTCGTGAAAATATTGCGTCGTTATCGGTATAATGAAGGTACCTACCTATATGTGCAAAATTAAATTCGATTTATGGGTCAACATAAAATATTTAAATTTCACAATCAAGCCACAGGTAGACGCCATTATAAAAACAAAAATAGAAAAGTATAAAGTCTTTCACTCTTAAAATATTCAATTTGACAACTGTGGTTTGGTGGTTGGGCAGGTTGCTTAAATGTTATACACCAATGAGGTTGCCGGTTCGATTACCGCGACGGGACAAATGTTTGTTCACAGAAAAAAGCGCAAGCGATTGTTCTCACTCTTCCGTGGTCCAAACCGCTCTTACCCCTAGAATGTATAAAAAAGCCTACTTTGGTGATCATTCTATTTTTAATTTTTTTTGTGATTATATTTTTTTTTTGGTGATCATTTACTATTTTGGCAATATAAAGTGATTTTTACCGTTACATTTTACTAGATGTGGTGGTTAGTCAAACATACATAAGTCTATTTTAATTACACCAATCAAAACCTCTCCTATTCTCCATCAATAACATCACACATGATAGCGCCATAAAGCCCTTTCCTGATAATGTCCTGCATCATTAACATAACGACCCCTTGAATACCAGAGGGTTAAGCATCGTTCAGAGTTCGTGCCTGCATAAAACAGCCAATAAAGGCTTATTAATGGACGTAGAACTGCCAGTAATTAACGAAGATCGATGCTTTGGACCTTGGCGTACTGTGGCTGAAAAACTTCGTCGTAGGTATTGGAAGATGAGACGTTAATTAAATAGACGTTAATTAAATAGACGTGCAGAAACCGCGTTTTAGCACCCAGCCCAAACCAATCACGCAGAATTTAGTTTAAGCGGAGATAGATACCTAATAGAGATGGGCCGACTATGACATGGGCCGACTAGCCGACCGACGACTAGTCGGTTGCAAAAAGACTGACTAGTCGGCCAATTAGTCGGCCAAGCCGATCATTGCTTTCGGTGGAGTTCGGGTAGCATCAGCTATGTCCGTGGTGCTTCTTTTACAGCTGGGTCGCTCGAACCTGCCGCGCTGTGCATTGATGTCGAAACAGGTTGTTGTTTCCTTTGCATTTTTTCTTGTTTCGATACCAAGTAACGCACTCGTTGTTTACAAACGAACAGGCGTTACTGAATGTTTTCTTAGAAAATAACAACAAAAGTCAGTGATTGACTTAGCTAAGACAGTTTATAGTGAAAGTACTTCATTGATATTAAATCATGTCAATAAAGTTGACGATTTCATTTCAATCACCCTGTTTTTAAGCATATAACCGGCTATATTTGTCTACTATAGATGGTGCAAATATAGCCGAATATGTAGTCGAATTTCCCGACTAGTCAGTACATCTCTAGTACCTACCTACAACGTGCTACAACACCTACAAACCTACATACATGTATATTTACACATATTTTATGGGTACTTATTCTCTTCTATGCGTCGCTAATTCATATGACTTGTATTATGGTGCCTATCAGGGATGTTGCGCATAGTCGCATCCGCATCCGCAAATGCGGAGCATCCGCAAATGCGGGACTTCCGCATAGATCTGGACATCTGCACCCGCATCCGCATCCGCAATAATCAATGCGGAGTTTCATGCGGATGCGAATGTAATACTAGTTGCGACAAGAAAGAAATTGGGCGGGGCCGGCCAATGGCGCGTGCTGTTCGCACGTGACAATGACCAATGGGAGCGAAAAAATTGCATTATTTGTTTCTTGTAAATAAATCATTACGTGTTTGTTTGCGCTGTGGATTAGTTATCGTATAAATAGATTTTGAGTGTTATTGTGATACAGTGATCATTGTGTGTTAATAATTGTTTATTGGGAATTCTTTATATAAGTCTTAGCTCAGTTTATCAAATTAAAATCGCCAGGTAAATGTCATTATGTTACACCGGTAATACGTTTTATTGTAGGTGAAGTATATCGTTTTATAACAATATTCTTTATTTTTCCAGCGAGGTTCCCGTTATTGATAGATTATCTAACAAGGTAGTTAACAATATCACCACCGGCACAAAGTAATATATGGAATTATTTTGAACCAAATATAGAGGACCATGATAAGGCTGATTGTAAAATATGCAATAAAAGCTACTCTGGCAAAGGCCGAACCACCTCGTTATTAAAAAATCATCTTAAGTTGATGCACCCAAAAGAATTTTCCATATTTGGGAGCATGAGTAAACATTCGCATCCGCATCCGCGGATGTGAGCCTTCAAAAATCCGCATACGCATTCACATCCGCGGATGTGAAAAAATCGGCATCCGCAACATTCCTGGTGCCTATACGTAGAATCTAGCCATGATGAAAAAAAAAGACGTGTGGCACTCGGAGACTGCCGCGGTAAAACTATTGCATAGCATTCGGAGTGGGGGGTGTTAGGTTATTTTCGTTACGGAATTTCTGGATTCGGTCTCCACGCTCAAGGCCCGCGATAGAAGCTATGCAATAGCTTAAAAATAATCAGTCTGTTATTTAACTTGCAATGTACTCGTATGTATGTTTGTCCGGGTGGAATCTTCAAGCTGAATTAGAACCACTTCCTCTTATCCTACGGAGTTGAAATTTTGCATACTTGTCAAAGTCCGATGATAATACAATATTATGGTGACAGCCAGCTGATCTGATGATGGAGACGGAACGTGGGCAATGGAACTCCTTGACGGATAATCGTAAACTGAGTGTGTCTAAATGTGTGTTTGGGCTCATTTTAATCTGCTTGAGGTTCCGATTACGAATTTGTTGAAAGCTTGTCTTGAAAAAGATATTTTTTTTAATTACACTTCTATATCTATTACGTACCTAGTCGGAATTCTATATCGAAAGTCTAAATAAAATACATAGATATAGAGTAAGAGGTACCTAATAAAAAAGGAACGATATTGAATTGTTTTCTCTCTGGAATTCTACCCATATCAAAAGACCTCTCCTCGATCCTCAATGATCATCAATTTTACCTTGACAATATTTTACGCACACCTAAATAATGTACCTATCTCAATCTTTCAATTCGACACATTGTATATAGCCGTAGATAACTCGTCCGAAGATTTTTTTTTCTCTATAGTGTTATATCGGAGAGTTTGGGAATATTTGACATGACCTCATACAACCGTCTCCATTCCATCATAGGACAACCAGACGCATGGCTATGCGATATATACAGGGCGTCCCAAGACTATGGGACATGAAGGGAAAGTACCTTAAATATCGTAGATACGATATTTTACTGAAAGAAGACTTTATGTTATTTTTAAAGGTAAGTAATACTGCATTCAAAGATATTCTAAAAATTATTTGCTTGTTTGTGTTTTGTTGTTGTTTTTTTCACATTTAAGTCGTTTTGGTTCCCAGGCGAAGCAAATCATTTTTGGAATATCTTTGAATGCAGTATTACTAACCTTTAAAAATAACATAAAGTCTTCTTTCAGTAAAATATCTATCTCTACGATATTTAAGGTACTTTCCCTTCATGTCCCATAGTCTTGGGACGCCCTGTATATGGTAGGACGCCCTGTAGAGGTAGATCCCTCCTGTACGAACAAAGCGGTTTGGTGCCACGTTCATCTTACGAACAGCCAAGTAGTGGAACGCGTTGCCAACGTCTGTGTTTCCTGACAACTACAACCTGGGGGTCTTCAAATCGAGAGTGAACAGGTATCTTCTAGGTAAGCGTGTTACATCTTAGACCACATCGTCGCTTACCATCAGGATAACCAGTAAAAAAAATATTAGTGTGATATCATAACTCATCTATTTCAAAACGAGGATAATAATTCTTCAAAAAAAGAAAAAACTAATACCTATCAAATAAAATAAAAAGTCGCGTACAATTTCAATGATTTTCATAAAAAATACAATCGAACAGAGAACCTCCTCCTTTTTTGAAGTCGGTTAAAAACAGGGTCAGGTATTATATTAAAAATGATATCTATGTAGTAGGAAGGTATTAATATAATTATATTTAGACTGCTCTTCCATTACTATCAACATAAGTAATTTGTATCTATCACCGACCTGCCTTACCATAGGTACCTACTACAGGGTGGGGTCACACACATGAGTCGAGAGGTCATGAATAGCAACTAATACATTATAATAGTAGGTGCGTGATCCCATTACAATGCTGTTGATTTCATCGTGATACGATTAGTTAGGATGATTGTCATAATAAGGTCAATTATCGCGCCTGGAGCGAATAAATCTTGCAATAGGACCTCGCATCACCGTATTTCCGGGTAAAGTTCGGCGAACGAATTTTGCATAATGTTAGCATTAATGCCGAATTATAAGTAGGTCGATAAATTATTGTTCTTACGTGGTGGTATATATATATATTGTTAATATTCTAAATTCAACCTTTTTTCATAGGTTTCGTATTTTGTTTAACAAGTCATTTTTACCCTGTATGGAATATGAAGGAAATTGATAAAACAACTAAATAAAAAGCTAAGAAACGTTTATTTAATAACTTGTATTCCTCCGCGAGCTCTTATTACTGCTTCCATACATCGGATGAGATCGGATGAGAGTCACAATCAAATGTTGTGGCATTCCATTCCATTCCTCTTGGATTGCATTTTGCAGCTTGCTAAGTGTTTTTGGGGCAGGAACTCTTGCACGAATTCGTCTATTTAACTCATCCCATAGATGTTCAATCGGATTCATGTCTTGCTGGATATTCCATAATGGAGATACCGACTTCGGTAACATAATCTTGTACGACGCTCGCGAGCCCTACCTAGCATTGTCGTGCAAGAATATGAAACCGTTGCCAATAAAATGGCATCACGTGAGGCTCAAGACACTGTTCGATGTACCGATGACTGTTTAGTGCAGGCAGACGTGGCCCAGATACAAAGACAAGCTCTGTCTTACCGTCGGCGCTGATTCCTCCTCAAACCGTCCACGAACCGCGACCATAGCTGATCTTTTTTTCAATGCAAAGCGTTCTCCATCTCTTCTGTAGACCTTGTTCCTTCCGTCGTTACCATACAGCATAATTTTACACTCATCAGAAAAGAGGAATTTGTTCCACTGGAGGTATGATCAATTTAGGTGCTCACGTGCTAAAGTCAAAGTTAAGGCACGCTCTTCGATGGTCTGCAGTTAATTTCGGGCCATTTGCTATCTTGTGCGGTACCAGTCCACGTTCCTTCAACCTTCTTCTAATTGTAGAGTCACTTACAGCCACCCTACGTACAACATGAAGCTGCTGCTGCAGTTGAAAAGCATAAAGGCAACAATTTCGTAATGAAGTTGTTACAATAAATCGATCATCTGAACGACGCGTGTACAAACCAGTCTCCCGATAGCGTTTGTAGACTCTATGAACAGACGACAGGCTTAGATGCAAACTTTCAGCCACAACACGCTGACTAAGTCCAGAATCCAGCAATGCCACCACTTGGGCGACTTCTGCGGGCGAAGTATAAAACATATGGATGTTTTAGAAAAAAACTTTTTCAGACGTCCCAAAGTCACAGTACATACACAGTATACAGAACACAGAACAAAAAGTTTAAGATAAGCGTTAATTTTTAGTTTTCAAAGGTGAAATGTACTCCAACTCTAAACATACATTTGTCTTATAACAGTGAATCATTTCATTTATAGGATAAACAAATGAAATTCTAATTTTGAATTTAGAATTTTCGCTTATCATTGCCCGAACTTATAACAAACACTACTCTGCTTTAGATCTATTTCATTTATCAAAAATTAATCTTAAATATGAAATAAAAAAGTTGCATCGTATAAATGACAATCAGGTGTAAGTTAAAACATACACACAAACACACCCTCTCACACAACCACATACACACACCCTCACACACACCTTCACATACACCCTCGCACGCAGATACACTCAACTTCTTTCAAGCTGAAAAGCATAGCTGTTTTTACTTATGTATATTAAAAATAATTGTGTAATCCTGTTTTGGCCTTACTTTAAGTTTATTTGTTTCTAGTTTGTATTATTATGTGACGCTGTTGGATTACCTAAATAAATAAAATAAAAATAAAATCACTGTAATGGCCAAACTGCCAGCTATACAATCATGTGATTTTTTTAATGGAATGAAAACTCTTTTGTGTTAAATTAGGAAAGAAACCATAAAAGGGAAGTGTTTCGATTTTTCTGATGAGAAGTGTACCTAGTCTTGCCATAAATACTGAAACAAAGAAAAAAAAATCTATTGCAAATAACATTTATTACTTTTATAGTGTTTGTTTAATACATAAATACAAAACAATTTAAAATATAAAAAGCTTATTCGAAGTGGTGGAAGTGGATTAAACGTTGAGGCCAGTTATCAATAGAAGCACGCACTCTTTCTTCACACAAATTCTTCACTGCCATTCGTACGGATTGTTTTAGGGACTCCAAATTATCATGGCGTTTAGAGCAAGCCGTACTCTCTAAAACTGAACATAAACCATAATCCAGCGGATTAAGATCGGGACTAGACGACGGCCAGTCTTCACCTCTGATGAAGTCCGAAACGTACCAAAACCAAGACTGCGTAGACCGATCTTTATGACCCGGCGCAGAGTCTTGCTGGAAGGACCATTCTTGGTTATTGAACATGGTCTTGTTAAGGGGATTCACTACCTTCTCAAGAATGGTATCTTGATACACTTGTGCCGAAGTTTTGATACCTTTTTCACAAAAGTATGGCTCAGTCACTCCTTCATAGCTAATACTCCACCAAACCATCACTGAAGTCGGATAGTGCCGACGTTGCCCTCTGTCGACTAATTGGGAAGCTTTCTTAGAGCTTTGAGCATAAATACGGTCATTTTGTTTGTTAAAATGTTGCTCAATTGTAAAAAAATTCTCATCCGTACACAATTTTTTTCTGTGACCTCCCTTTGTGTACCGCTTTAGTAGTTGTTTCGATTTTACCACCCTATTCTTTTTTAAATTATCAGTTAAGAAATGACCAGTACGTCTCTTATAGGCTGCAAGTCCTAAGTCATCTTTTAAAATACGCGACATGGTTCTAGGTGCTATCTTCATCTCCCAAGATAAAATCTTTTGCTTTCGGACAGGATTTATTCGAATTCTTTCCCTTACTACTTTGACCACCTTTTTCGTACGAACACTACGTGGACGGCCAGATCTTTTTCTGTCACAAACAGAGGAGGTCTCATTGTACCTATTAACAGCCCGGTACGCAATCATTTTACTCATACCAAGCGTATGGAGAGTTCTAAAAATTGCATTTGGCTCCATACCTACTTTGTGTAATGCAATCACAGCGATTCGGTTCTCTTTATCACCCCACTCCATTTTAATATCGCAAAATATTGTATAATGTATTGGCGCCAAAATATGAGAAAACTCAATGAACAATATAAAAATGACCGATTCCAAATTCCAATGTATTATTTTGTTTATTTTTAATTGTAACAGTATTTATGGCCAGACTAAGTTTATTATAATATTGTGTATTTTCTTCTGACATGCCATTACAACTCCTTTAAACGGAGTGCGGCTTTTGGGTCGCTGGCATCATTACTCCAGTGACATCGCTTATGGTAGAATGAAGTAGGTAAGTAATGTAGGTATAGGTACCTATTTTAAAACCAACCACAAATATATAAAGTCTATTTCTAAAGTTACTTTGAATGCTAACATTGTGATGACAAAACCTCAAAGTCATTAAAATAATGTATACTAAACAATACCTACACGACCCCTAAAATAAGGTGTACCTACTCAGTGATAGACAAACGGACTGACTTAGGGTTGAGTCATTAATAAGAATGTTACGAAAATCGATTCTATGAATCAATCAGAAAAAAACATTAGTTGTGATACAATAGCAGATTGTCTTCTAGGTAGGTATTCGGTTTATCACATATTCATTTTTCAATGAAATTTTTTAACTAGTTCTAGAGAAAGTACCTATAGTAAATCGATTGTTAGGTAGGGTTCTATTGAATAGCTCAATGTGGTCAATTCGTGTATCCTAGCAACTTAGGTACCTATAACTACATCAACACTGCGTTTTACCTGTGGTTTTACGTATTGATTAATGTATTTATTGGCTGATTTAGGACTGAAATGCCATTATTCTGGAATTCTCTGGGCAGTTATAATATAATTAGGTAGGATTACAGTATTATATTATTTTGGTCAATGTTTTTTGTACATATTATGCTGCATTCAGCCAGTTATAGTAACACACGATAAGTAGTTTTGTTTTATATGCCTAGGTCACAAAAACCCACGAATTAATAAAATATTAAGTCATCGGAGTCGAGTCTAGAGGTAACAATCAGAAGGAATTTCTGAAAACAGTGGATTTATGTTTAGAGTACTTTTTAACAAGTCATTAATGGCTAGCTGGTTTTTAATCCCCGACGCAATAAGGAGGGATGGTATAAGTTGACCACTATGTACTTATGTCTTTCTGTGGCACCGTAGCTCTTAAACCGATTTGGATGCAGTTTTTTTTTATTTGAAAGCAGGTTTTCTAGCGGTGGTACTTAAATTTGTTTTTATTAAAATTGGTTCAGCTGATTTTTACTTTTTATAGGATTTTTGTGTCAGGTTTTTAATTGCTGGTTTAAAAATCCTACTTCCTACTAATATTGTAAACGCGAAAGTACGTAAGTATGGCTGTACCTTTGTTACTCTTTCACGCAAAAACTACTGAATGGATTTTGATGAAATTTGGTATGGAGATAGCTTATACCCTGGATTAACACATAGGCTACTTTTTATCCCGGGAAACCGCGGGTGAAACCGCAGGGCGCAGCTTGTATCTTCAATATACTTACTACCTACTGTTTATAATAGTAAAATAAAATATTTTTTAATAGTATTTATAAAAGACGCCCGCCGGCCAGCGGCCGTATTCAGGGCTCTAAAAACCTCGGAAGTTACATTAATATGATACGATGTCCTCCGATCCCACATTTTTAAACCAAACCATAGCCATAATATCGGGTAAATAGGTACTCTACAAATACAACTTTCGGCAGCATTATTAAAGAGATTCCCGAAAATAAATCTGTTTGCGACTATGATGTATGTATATTTGCGTAGAGTTTACGAATAAGAGGTAAGTACGAGTATTTACGGGTTATATGGTGAACGTAAATATTATGATATGAAAATGAGCCATGTCTGTGCAGTGAAGATATATGGAACTAACTGAGACAACCTTTTACCGAGCGAAGGCCATATTTTCATGAAAGCTACATTGACAGCGACAAGACCGCCATTGTGATAATATATTTAAGCTAAGTTCATCATTCAATCGTGACGGCCTTTTCTTACAAAAGCGAATGCAATTTTAATTAAAACTAAAATACTAGCTTTTTTTTTTCGACTTCGTCCGAGTGAACGATTGAGAAAGCCTAAATTCGTATTTTTCAAAGACCATTTTACTATGATGGTCTTTGAAAAATACGAATATGGGTATCTCCCTGTATCTTCGTAGTCATCCAACCGATTTGATGTAATATCTAAGTTGGGACTAATGCTACCAAACCCTGAAAACCGCATCAAAATCTGTTCAGCTCAAAATGCGTTCTGAATCCAAAGATAACTAACACACAAACAAATTCTAAGAAACTGATGGATTCGTTTTTAGTACCCTCTAAACTCTAAACAGTCTATCCCTGTTCGTTTCCCAAAAATATCTTCAATGTACAGAACTGTCTCGGTTCTATTTTTATAGAAATTTTTATTTGCATATTAAGTAATAATTAAGTACGAGAACATTTTATTGAATTTGATTCGGGCCACTTTACGTAATTTCACAAGCATAATTGAGTGAGCTTTTACTTTTTAACTTAAGTGAGCTTTTTAATTAATTTTGTAGAGACATTATATGCGTTTCTACAGTCAACACAACAACGTCGCCCTCATGAGTAGAATCCTCCATAGTACAATCTTGGGTACGCTGGCGAAAAGTATTGGGCGGTCAATAGCACGAAGCAGCCTGCTTAGTGGTTATGATCAATTGGGTTCGGTTACTATTTTTGAAAAAGGGCAAACAATTACGGGAAACGTATAGATTACTCCGTTATTTAGTGAGTTGGTTGTGTAGACGGAGAAATTTCAACGATCTTCAACGTGTTCGCTGCATGAACAATTTTCTAACAAAATATTTTTTTTATTGCGCTGAGTGATGAGACGAGCAAGTCGTTCGCCTGATGGTAAGCGCCACGCCTGCCATAACAATGCTAGCTAACATTAAGTCCTCCATGTACAAACTGTTTTTGTGCTAAAGTATAAATAAATAAATAACAATTGCAGTGCCACCCAGAACCTTGAATACCATCAAAAGCACTGCACTGTTTTAATTATATATTTAATGCTTGCGCACTACTGCTTGGCGGCAGAATAACTGGCAAAGCTGTGGTACCTACCCAAAGGGCCTCCCGCATACGAGAGACATATAACTACAACCAAGTCTCAGAAGTGGGTAAACACCCAAGGTATTCCACTGCGTCATGAGTTCAAACCCTGATAACTTGTGAACATATCTGAATACAAGTGTATGCTCCACCAAGCGAGCTAACAAGATTACTTCACGTTAACGTAATGAACGTAGAGCGTATCAACACGTTTCCCTGACTCACTTCAATCGCAATTCTATTTAAGATAAGACATTTTATCATGTTACAGTAGAGCCGTCCGTCTTATAACGAAGGCAGTGTTTTGTGACTTTTGGGGTTGAGAAATATAAAAAGAATGCAACTTGTCGTCTTTTACATTTTGATAATTCCTCTCCAGCCAAGGATAGCCTGGAAGAAATTTCGCTTCTAGCGATAAGGTCGCCAATTGTAACACTGTCTTTAATTGTTTTTATGTAATGTCTTTAATAATGTAATTAATGTTTGCAATAATGTATTGTAATTACTGGGCATTATGAGACTCAACAGCTAATTGTCTCAGGGTGACGAGCGCAGTGCAGCGCCGCGCAGGATTCTGCAAAGCAAAGTTCTGGGTGGTTCTGTTATTGTTATGGTCTGGCGTATTGCTCACCATCAGGCAAACGACCAGCTCGTCTCGTCATTCAGTTACATAAAAAAAAAAAGATAAGAAAGAAAAAACATTTATTCGGCACACAAAAACGACAAACAAAAAATAAAACATGGAGTCAGTGAGGTTCAGAGGAAGCACGTGCGACTTTCGATCCGAGACACCCGAGTTTGAATCCCGCTGGACTCGCACCACTAACTTTCTTAAGTTATGTGCGGATTTAACTCTCTCACTCGCTCTAAAAACGGTAAAGGAAAACATCGTGAAGAAACCGGCATGCACAAGAATTACTCACAAAAAATTCAAGGACATGTGATGTCCACCAACCCGCACTGGGCCAGCGTGGTGGATTATGGCCCATACTCTCTTTATGAGAGAAGGCCTGTGTCCCAGCTGCGGGAACGTGATAGGCTGATGATGATGATGAAGATGATGAATAAAGCGTTCATCTATATATATATATAGATCTATATATATATATAAAGATAGATATATATATATATATATATATATATATATCTTACCAAGAAAAATACAGACAATCCTAAAATCATTCTCTCTCTTAACAAATTCATATCTCCACAGTCCTTTACATCTCACTGCTGGGTATAGGCCTCTCTCATATCATGCCATTTACCTCGACGCTGCGCCATTCGTGTCCAGGTTCGGCCCGAAAAATACATAATAAATACTAACAGAAATAAATACAGAAATAAATACTTTACGGTAAATTATTTGATAGTACATAATGCAGTAAGAGCCTACTTACTTGCGGCAACCCGCAAACTACTCCTGCGGTGAGGAGCTTGGTGGTTCTATATAGAGATCTACGATATAGAACTAGCGACCCGCCCCGGCTTAGCACGGCGCAATTTACTAACGTGGTGTCATTGTTTGACAACTTAATTACAAAACATTGAATTTTTTCAACTACATATATAAAAGCTTCATTAGAATGTATTGTACCTTCCATAAAAAAACTCTAAATGACGGAGAAAACCGTATCAAAATTCGTTGTAGCTTAGAAAGGGATTGCAATCCGGAAAAACGGATCCGGTAATCCGGCGGATCCATTTTTCCGGATTGCTTTTGATTGGATCCGGCATTATTAAACGTTTATAATATTGTTCCTTTCTTTTAAGATACTATGTTACTTAAGAAGCATTATTCGTTTTTGTTCATTCTTTAGATTGGCATCATAAAAATACGGGTGATTCTTTTTCACATTTAAGTCGGTTCGATTCCCAAGCGAAGCAAACAATTTTTAGAATATCTTTGAATGCAGTATTAGTAACTTTTAAAAATAACATAAAATCTTCTTTCAGTAAAATATCCTATCTACGATATTTAAGGTACTTTCCCTTAATGTCCCATAGTCTTGGGATGACCTGTATAAATGATAATGAATTTTTACAAAAAAACAAAAACCGACCTCAATGTATCTTCAAAGTCCAAGGTCAAATATAGATGAAATTCAAATTGGTTCATAAATGACGGAGATCTGAGGTAAAAAACATATAAAAAACAATCGAACAGAGAACCTTCTCCTTTTTGAAGTCGGTTAAAAAAGGACTATTTACAATTGTAACAAAAAATAAACTATTATTAGTACTCTATCATTCTCTCTTTCTCTATTATTTTATTTTATTAGTATTATACCTACATTTATGTCGGTGAGACCATAAGAGATATTAAACGTAAGCTAATGTTAAGGGTAGGTACAATTTATAACCCCTGGACTTGCTCCTGGATTAGCTGTGATTAGTTTAATGGCCCATATTTAGGGTAAATTTAGGGAGGTAATTGTACCATACATCTATTACTTACATAACCTGACTAGCTGCGCCTCGCGGTTTCAGCAAAGTAGCCTATGTCCTTTTCCAGGACCTAATGTACCTACATACCAAATTTCATCAAAATCCGGTCAGTAGTTTTTACGTGATCGAGTAACAAACATCCATCTATCCATCCATTCATCCATCCTCAATTTCTCACAAACTTTGGCCTTTATAATATTAATTAATAGGATTTAGGTAATAAGTAGGTACCTAGGTAGGAAATAAATAATAATCACTATCAGCCATTGCGTTCCCACTGCTGGGACTCTTGCCTTCCTTCCTAGAGAGAGCATTGTTTTCGTAGACGCTTACTTGCAAATCTATAATATAATATCCGCTTTGCCAGTTATTCTGTCGCCAAGCAGTAGTGTGCAAGCGTTTCTGTGTTCTGGTTTGAAGGGAATGAGCCAGCGAAATTACTGGGTATATGAGACTTAATATCTGTCAGAGAACCACTGTAACCGATATAAATCACCGAATAAGTAAGCTGAAGTGGCAATGGGCCGGTCACATATGTCTAAGTACCGATAACCGATGGAGTAAACGAGGTCTAGAGTGAATACCTCGTTTAGGCCAACAGAGTGTAAGACGCCCGGCGAGATGGAGCTACGATTGCGAAAACTGGCTGGCAGCAACTACATGAGAAGAGCCTAGGATCGGGCTCAGTGGCATGCATTGGGAGAGGCCTATGTCCAGCAGTGGACTCGTACTGGCTGATAATGATGACGATGAGTCGACGTGATCGAAGTCGCGGGCGGGTGTTACTGACTTATAGTCGAAATAACAAAATCACTTCAATTGATAAAATCGAAGATTATAATATGATTTACAAGTATATATTTTATAAAATAAAACCAACTTTAATTATGATGTATCTTCGAAGTCCCAGGTCGAATATCGATGAAATTTATATGGGACCATTTCGTACCTTTAACTCCAAGAGTTCTGAGGTAACAAACATAAAAAAATACAATAGAATTGAGAACCTCCTCCTTTTTTGAAATGACAGGAGCGGGAAGCAGTGACTTGGTGATAATACGCGGGCAACTCAACCGGCAAAAGCTGATACCTACTTAGTTAGTAACTTAATATGTAACTGGTAAATACCGATATGAAAATATTCACCCTCGGGAATTTTGCTTACACACACAGATTGAAAGTTCCAAGTCTGATAATATTGAAATCTATAATACCTTAGCTGCGATTTATCGACAGCTATCTCCCGTGGCTTTACTTGATCGTGAAAATAGGTGCAGTAAGTCCCGTATCTTTGCGTTTAGATAAGTAAAGGTATTTTGCGCACCCTCGACTGGATAATGCTTATAATTTTATTTTATGTATCATCACACAGACATATTCAACCTCAATAAAGCTTTTCTGTACGTTTTCATTGAAGCATATTAAAACGAAATAGTACATAAAATTGTGAAAAACTGCTCGAAGATTTTTTTCTTGAAATCTCATGAATATTATTTTAATGGTGTATTAAAGTACTTTGTCGTTTTAGTCTGGATCATTTAAGATTATCTAAACTTATATTTTGACGAAATGAATATTAAATATTTTTTTTCCTCCTCCTCGGACACATTATCGTAGACTTTATTTGTTTAAATAAAGGTTAACCCTCATTATTTCCCAGATAATATTACTTCAAAAGCCTTTATAAAAAACTAATAGAGATAGGGTATCTCGAAGAGTATGGAATCAACGCTCAAGGTAGGTACAGAAATGACACATGACTACTTTTTAGCCAAACCTGAAGTTAATCATCTACAAAATGAAAGTTTTACCGCGGAAAATATGTATTGAACTTTGGTTTGTCTTCGACATTCGTTCGCTATTCAGTGAAGTAAAGTGTCGTCATTTCCGGGTGCCTAGGGGTGAGAGTTTATAAAATATCGATATCGATAAGTGTTGAGTTGTTTCAACTTCAATCGATAGTTACAAATCGAGTAAAGTATAAAAATTGTATCAAAAATATCGATTGGGTAGGTATATTATATTGTATCTTTGACATTCGTTCCCTATTCGGTGAAGTAAAGTGTGGTCATTTCCGGGTGCAAGAGATGGAAGTTTACAAAATAACGATATCAATAAGGGTTATGAGTTGTTTCAATTTGCATCGTTAGATACAAATCGAGTAGAGTAACGTGTTTATCGATCATTTGGGTATATTGTATTGTAACGTTGTATCAAAAGCAAATTTCACGTACATACCCAGTAAAAGCACAGTTTCATACAAAGTGGAAATTGCCGTAGTATGTACTTTAAGCTTTTGATCCGGAAAACCACATCACAAGCTGAATAAATAGGTTTCACTGTGTTTATGCGGCAGGTATTAAAATCTTTAGAATAAATACATAAATAGCATATTGACAACCAAAATGTTTAGGTACACTTCTGTATCGAGCGACTTTTGAACTGCAATTTTGTGATTGTTTGCTACACGGTTACACCATTACGCATAACATCAATCACCAATATCAATTTCATATTTTTCCTTAAACTACAAATTTACCTACCTTACCTACCTATATGTATCGAACTTAAATAAAATTTAGTAGATTGCTTAGTTAGACGCTTATCAACATATTTTTATCGTTGCGTCCCTAATTTAAAAGTGTGTCTCAACTCTAGCATTCAGCAAATGCACAGCTCAACGCGAAGTGAGAACTTCCGCAGTACTTAAAGCTCTTGACTCGTGAAACCGCATCTTATTCGAGCATCGGCTAAAAATATCATAAGTTGTTGGGGTGTAATATATAATACAATACACAATACATCTTATTGCGTACCAAACAGTACAATAATCGCGGAAAAATCTTTGCTCTCGTATGCAACACTCAGTGTCAAAGCGATTTTTACTAAACAACCTTTATAAGTACAGTGTATGTTGAACTCGTTTCAGCGGGTTTGGACCACAATTACGAGTGTTTCTTGGTGTTATCTTCTCTAGCAGGCGTATTTCCGAAGCACTGGTAGATTCAGTTTGCGTTTGGGTCTTTTCAGTTTGAATATAGGAAAGAAATGGGTAAACATACTTACGTTATCATATAGTCATGATAACTTAAGTTACAATTTTTAATATTTTTTTAATTTTATTTGTATTGTCTTTATAACGCACTTTTGTGCCTATTTAATAAATTATATTTGACTTTGACTTTGACTGTGATTAAAAGTGAACATAGTTGAACTTATGGAATGTGTATCTACGGCGTACAATGACTCTCAACAGATTGTCTCTATGCTAAAAATAATGAGTCCATTACCCTGCATTATTGAACCGTAACTGATGACTCAAGAACATTGGCTAATATGCTAAGTGGACTTAATCAAAATCTTTGAATCTATTGCCGATCTTATCATTTTATGATCTTATTTTATGTTGGTACCTATGTTGTTGGGCGAGTCATCAAGATTTTCATACATGGATCAAGCTTTCCAAAACTCAGTTCGGTTTCCCACTAGGTACTCTTAGTTATTATACTCCTGTAGTCCATATTGATATTCCTACGCTGCACCGTCAGGTACATGTGACCGTAAAGGAACCAGTCTGATGGAAAACATTTTCTAGTTGAGTAGGTTTGTTAAAGGAGCACGTGAAGTAGATACGTACGGACCTGTAGGCATACCATCCGGACTGCGTGTATTTAAACACAGATAAACACACCAATCCTACTAACAAATGTGAAAGTTTGCGAAGATGTATCGCTTCACAATCAAATATTTTTTAATGATTTTTATACCACGTTTTTTAACCGACTTCAAAAAGGAGGAGGTTCTCTGTTCGTTTGTTTTTTTTTATGTTTGTTACCTCAGATTTCCGTAATTTATGAACCGATTTGGAAAATTCTTGCGCTGGGTTCAGTATAGCTAGTAATATTTAGTTTTCTTTGGTATAGCTACGAAGTGATCCCATATAAATTTCATCGATATTTGACCTTGGGCTTCGAAGATACATTGAAGTCGGTTTTTGTGTTTTTTCTAAAAATCAATTTTATTAAGTCACTGTTTGTTTGTCTGCCTGTCTGTCTGTTGTTCCGAGTGGAATCTTCCAACTCAAATTTCGAGCACTTCCCGATTAGCTATTCAGCTGAAACTTTTACACAACTCGATGACAATGCAGACTAAATCCATTTATTTTTTTAAAAGGCGCTTGTAAACGTGGCTTTTAAATAATTTGTAATTATTTTTGTTAATCTGAGTAATGAGACGAGCATGTCGTTAGCCTGATCGTTAGCGCCACACCTGCCCATAACAATTGCAGTGCCACCCAGAACTTTTAATACCATAAAAAGCACTGCGTAGGACTGCATTGCGCTCATGCTCTCTTAAGTCAGATATAAAGTCTTATATTACCTATATGCCCAGTAATTTCGCTCACTACAATGTCCTTCAAACCGGAACACAGTAATGCTAGCGCACTACTGCTTGGCGGCAAGAACAACTAGCAAACCTACCCAGACGGCCTCTCGCATACGAGAGACCTACCACGAGTAAAAAATGTTCGTCTTGTTTACTGTTTTACAGCCTCTGTGGTGTAGTAGTTAGGCAAGTCAGCTCAAATGTCATATAAGTAGGTACCGCAAAAGTTGAGGGTTCGATTCCCGCTACGGGAACTTTTTTAATGATTTTACGTTTGACTACAAGTCACATGATGGTAAGTGTGGTTGCGGTCTAAGGAGCACGTTAGCCCATGAGGTGCCTAAACACACATTAAATTCATATTTACAAACTTTGCCTGTCTAACCACTACACCACAGAGGTTAATGGATGTATGAATATGTCGATGGATGTATGGATACATATGTTTAATATCCTGATACGGATAGAAATATTATCTACTACCATAAAAAATGAAATGAATGGGAATGTTCTGAAGAGCTTTTTGACTTGCTTCCGCCTTCCCAATTTTTCCACCGCACATCTCGCCATCCTCAAAAAGCTCACCCCCACATCTTACAAAACTGGACTTCCCACACCACTCGCTTCACTCGCAATTTCCTTCCTCGCACTTGTAAGATGTGGAACGACCTACCTTCGTCGGTATTTCCTTTGATCTACAACATGGCGTCCTTTAAAAGGGGAATTAATAGAGTCCATAAGGGTCGGCAACGCATCAGCAATGCCTCTGGTGCTGCAGATGTCCATAGGCGACGGTAACCGCTTACCATCAGGCGGGCCGTCTGCTTGTTTGCCGACAAAGTAAATAAAAAAAAAACTTTTATCTCGAAAAATTATCTACGCGAGCGAAACCGCTGGGCGGAACTAGTTAGAGTATAAATAAACGTGCAGGTATTTTTTTTCAGAATTGTATAAATAATGTATTAGTAAAATATGAATAATATACAAACAACGAAAGTAAGTAATTTCCTCAAAACAAATAGCAAAATAATTTTAAACTCGACAGAGTTTGATTAATTATCCAATAAATAATTAATGAAGCAAAAAGAGGTTCTGCTTTTCAATATAATAATTAAACAGTTGGCTTGTTTCATAAAGTTTTGACTTAATTACGGAGCACAGTATCCGCTGTATTTAAAATTTAATCACGATTTGTTAAAATATTTAATTAAGTAACATAGATTTAAAAATAGGGCTGTATAGGTATAATTGGCTGTATATGGAAATGGCCTTTGCCATTTTTAAGGGGAAGCATAAAAGAAAAAGATGAGAATTTGTTATAGAATTAAGAAATTTTAAGATATTTTTTGGCGGGAAGTGAAAAGTGATACAGTTCGATTTTGTTTTATTTTCCAAACAAGTGTTATTTCGAGTGATCATGTGTAATATCGGTGGAATAAAAACCATTATGTATTCGGGCACAAGTGTAGGCAAATGAAAAAAAAAAGAAAAACATTGCTTTTTATGCTCTCCCAAAAAGTCCATGGAAAGTTTGAATAAAGTTCCACACTATTGAAGCACTAGGAGAGGGACCGGCTTGTTGCTGATGACCCATATTCTCAACAAAACTATGAATATTAAACTATTAAATAAAAACTATGTAAGACAAGGCGGTATGGCCTTATATATACTTTAGCCTGCCCAAATGGGTGAACTAAAAAATTTGAAACTTTAAATGACACTATTTCTAGTGAATTACCACACATTCGAATCTTTAAAGCTATTGTCTCATATTGATTGGCATTATTTTCACTAGTTGTGCCGCACGGTTTTACCCGTATATAATTCCGTTTACAGTTGCTCCCTCGGGAACTGTTCGTTTTCCGGGTAATCCTATTTGATAATCCAGTGTATAAGCTATCTTAATTTCGTCCAAATCTGTTAAGCCATTGCGGTCGGCGGCGGCGATAAGAGGTAACACACACACTTACACACACCCTCACTTGTCACTTACTTACACACAAACACACTATAACACACTTACATACAAACTTTCGCATGTATAATAAACTAGCGGACACCCGGCGGCGTGTGCTACATTAACGAATGTGCCTAATGCATTGTTTAGTAGTCTAAAACCATCTTCGCATTATTACTTTTCTAATAAAACCGGTTTGGGGCACATCGGTTGGATGGTTTCAAAGTCTATAACGGACAAAGGTAGAAACAATTTTTGTGTTTATATATACAGATAATAGTGTGATTCATTGCCCACACTCGTGCACGGTACACGAAAGTGAATATCTTTAAACTTTTTATAAAGTGGTTTATCATACAAAACGTCACGTCAAACCGTGGACGACCGACGTGACATCTCATTAATCATTTCGAGTTGTCACGCAATTCGGTCGCCGAAATCTCGACCCTTTGTGGGATACGAGTTACGACCGAGTTTAGAAATAATGCCTGATTGTGGTTGCCTGAACTTAGTTTATAAATTCAGTTAAGGTTTTTGTAATGCTCCAAACGTCGGAGCTGAAAACATGATACAATTACAACATTAAGCTGAGCTCAAACGTTTTCTGGCAACACTGTGCACGGCAGCTATCTACGTACACGGACGCATTATAATTATTGTATACATTGTTTTTTGTTGAAGGACCCGTGTATTTGTGTGTTGTGTGCAGTTTTGCGAGAATAAATAATTTTCTTCCTTTCTTTCTTTCTTAATGCGGTGCTGATATTTACTCCAAATACTGTCGAAACGAAACGAAGTTTTGCTTAAATAGAATAGGTTAATTAACTACGATACGTTATCGTAGTACCTAATTGAAAACTATCGTCAGCGTTCTTCTTATAATAGACTAGCTGAGTCGACAGAAGCTGTCCTGTCTCAACTACCAACTGTCAAACAACTGACAGTTATGTCAAACGCCATAATGTAACCTATTAGAAAAGTTGATATGGTCGTTAAGTTTTCTTAAATTTTCCAATGTTCCGGGCAACTTTCTTATTGTTTCTTTCATAAGAACCTTCTCCTGACAATTGCAAACACAACAAAAAAAGAATTATATAGCGAAATTGGTCCAGCCGTTCACGTGTGATGCCGTTACCAAAAGAAATAGGGATTTATATATATATAGATTGGAATACAATTAAATTGAATTGAATTAGATTGAATTCAGTCGGTACATAGGTAAATTAAATTGATTGGATTAATAATATCTACTTAGAAATTTCTCCAAAAGGCAGAAATATTAAACACATGCCGATTGGTTAGAAAGTTTATTTTCGCACTTGGCTTCGGCCCGTGCAATTAACTATAACCTCCAATAAAAAGAAGAGAAAAACAAATAAACACGATAATAATAATAGTTATAAATTAATTACAATAATATTACAATTTAAGAATTAATAAAATTAAGTCATGTTAACAGAGCGAATGTAAAAAGAAAAATAATTTAGTATAATTGATTTACCACGGAGGGTGCGGGTTCGATTGTCGCTACGGGAAAAATGTTTGTGCATAGAAAAAAGCGTAAGCATTTTTTACGTGTCTGGGTCATGGTCCTTGTATAGTATAGTTCCAGTTACAAGGAATTTTAGTTAGGAACTACGTTTGAGTAATTCGACGATTACGGATTATGGGCTTTAGCACATCTGTTACTTTTTCAGTAGGTACCTAGGTTTCTAGGTTTAATTAATTTAGGTAAATAATGTAATGTAATAATGTAATTTAGGTTTCTAGGTTTCCTGGTTGGACAATTGGACAACCTGGCAAATAGTGATTTTAAATTTTCTGTTCATTTTCATATGGGAGTGGTACATCGGTTTTTAATCTCACGGCGAGTTGTGTCTCATCAATCTCAATAAATCATTCCCAATCGGCATGCGTTCTGTTCGCGGAAATCTTTACTCATGTCGAGTAAGTTTCGACTGTGATTGGTAGAAATATTGGAGGTATGTATAATATATTATACCTACATAACATATTTATAAAATATAACAGGAAATAGTTTTGGTAACTTTTTGGATAAGGCTGTTCTCGTTGCGGAATTTCGACGAGGCATACATTTTGCTTGGATTAGGTAAATAAAAACGATGAATAACCAAAATATTGTTTGATATTGCATTATACATTCATGTTGCAATAATAAGCAATAGTAGTTTATATCAATCAAATTGTTATTATTAGTATCGCAATCAAAGTTAAAAAGTTCTTTATTCATTTTTGGCATGACAGACGCACTTATGAACGTCAATTATTACAATGACTCTACCAATACACGTATGATGCTAACAAACAATATTTCGCGTCCTAATTAAACTAATGATAAATAACAATAATTTTCATAAGTATATTATACACATAGAAAATAATTATTATAAAATGTAGGTATCATAAGGGCTCTCTATCGAAGCTATCAAAATAGTAAAAGTCTTATAAAACAGGTGCCAACGCGCCGCGCAGCCGCGGCGGCCGCCGAACCCCCCAAAATATTTATTATCAATTTAACTCAGTAACACTACAAGAGGTATATTTATATCAAAAGGGTCACTTTCAATCTCAACAGAAGCGAGTGCGCGTAAAAGGCTCGAGCCGGGATCTCTTAAGGGTGCGTAACTCAATAGTGTTTAAAATCCACTTACGAGTAACCCGGCGTTATTCAATCAGGTCTGGGGATAGGCGTTAGATAATGGTTCTTACAGGGTCATTTGTGCCTTGGAAATGTCAAGGGTTAAGAATTATCACTAGTTCCTAGCGATCTTATTTGCAAGGACTATTCACACTTATCCGTGCAGTGTCAGGAACGTGTCAGGGCCGTGGAAAATACAAAGGAATCACTGAAGTCACTGCGATGGCTCGGCAGCGACCACCACACCAGACAGAGGTCCAATACAGAGCCGGTGAGAGGCGCACCGACCAGCGGAGCAGCCACCAGCGGACTGCCAGTACCCCGGGGGAAGAAGCCCCTTTTACGGCTGATTATAGGGGACCACCCGAAGACCCACCCCTACCACCCTCCAGGGGGAATCGGAATACCAACTGATGATGATGATGGCACAAACATTGACGTGTGTGAAAGAGATTGTGTTATATTGATTTACCAAAACAGTAACAGTTGTATGTCACCAAACCGGGAATCCTAGATAAGGGCCAGGATCTATGGGATAAAAAAAAAATTGACATCACCTTAATTTTCATAAACCTTGTACCAGCAGAGAATATAGGCCTACCAGCTTTATTCCATTTATGTACATCACGTATTTACCCATTTACACGAGGCATCATTCTACTCGTCGAACTGTACAACTCTATAATAAAGAATTCAATTCAATTTATTTAAGCAAAAACAAGCGAAGAATGAAGCGGTTTTTTACGACATTCATACAATCGTTTCCAATTTCTCACGTCATAAACCACCTGCTACCTGCCATCGCTCAACTAAAGAACATAAACGACTGCAAGTACTTACCACAAATGTTAGTAGGTCAGCACCGAAAGGCTGCATTAAAAATACGATTTTAACCGCCTCCAAAAAGGAGGAGGTTTTCTATTCGACAGTATATTTTTTGTATGTTTGTAACGCGATTACCCTTTTCTTTATGTTACTGAGTGATCAGACGAGAAAGTCGTTTGCCTGATAGTAAGCGCCACGCCTGCCCATAACAATTGCAGTGCCACCCAGAACTTTTAATACTATAACAATCACTGCGTAGCACTGCATAGCACTCATCACTCCGAGACATCAGATATTAAGCACATAATACTAAGAGACAGAAGCATTACTCCGCAAAGAAATTTAAACAAATAGCGATTTTTGCTATGATGCAATAAAATTCAATTCAGATCGCGTAGCGCTGCATACCTACCAGTCATATTAACCTACAGAGCGCCTCTCTTTCTATCGCATAGCTCTTATCTCTACTGACGCGGCACGTGTAACGACGCGCAACCCGCCGTCGGTACCCGGCTATGTACTTGTAGCTTCGTACCTACAATGCGGAGTGCGCTAGGCCTGTATACTACTGTATACAGGCCTAGCGCACGGAGTTACTACTCCGTCATTTATAAACCGGTTTGGAAAATTATTTTTGGAATTTTAGATACTGATTTGGCAGTTTGCGTTGGGTATAGCTTCAAGCAGTATAGCTTCAAGATGGTCCCATATAATTTTCATCGATATTCGACCTTAGACTTCGAAGGTACATCAGAATTGAAGTCGGTTTTTTTTGTTAAATAAATGAATTATGTATTTTATAAGTGCAAAAACTCGTTTGTTTGGTCTGCCTATAGCCCCACACATTATGTATTCACCTATATATTATATTATCAAATCTGGCTATACATTTTCCATCGTGAATTTGCCTAGTAGTTTAGCGATGTCGTTTCTTTAGACATATCGTTTTCGTGTCTTGGCAACCAATAGCGGTAAAATAAGTAATGTTTTCCTCCTACGCTATGACAAGATAAATATCTTATAAAGCCTGTACGGAATTTCAACCGACATGGATTGTTGTAGTTGTTAAGTAAATGTTGCGTTAAAGTAACTCTGATAAAAAGCAATATGCTATAAGTTCACAGGCTTAAAAGATGTGTTATCGTGTCTTATCATCTTGACCTTTCACATACAATCAGGAAAAAACCTGCAAGTATCGAAATTCAGGACAGATAAAGATGCCTCATCAGTCTTGTCCTATGTGCACGATATTGCGTATATATTACCTAATTATACAAGTGCATGATACAAGTAGAGCAGTAGTGCAGATGTATAATACCGCCTAACTTTGCTTAGGACTCCAAGCTTTGCATTATATTCGCATTTAATATCTAATATTGGTGTTCTTAATTAAGAGAAACTTGGTTTTATGAAGTTGCGATGTTTCCAGTGATCAAAAGTCTTGTCTTTGTTTGCTAAGCATTTTAAAATACAATATGTATCACATTAATATTATAAACTAGCGACCCGCCCCGGCTTTGCCCGGTTATTATACATATAAACCTTCCTCTTCAATCACTCTATCTATTAAAAAAAACCGCATCAAAATCCGTTGCGTAGTTTTAAAGATTTAAGCATACATAGGGACATAGGGACAGAGAAAGCGACTTTGTTTTATACTATGTAGTGATAGTGATGCGAAAGTGTGTATGTGTGTCAGTGTGTTTATTCCCTCTTCACACCGCAATGGCTTAACGGATTTGAGTGAAATTTGAAATGGAGATAGCTTATACCCTGGATTAACAAATAGGATACTTTTTACCGGGGAAACCGCAGCTAAAATCGCGGGGCGCAGGTAGTATTCAATAAAAATAAATAAAAGGTATACCGACATATTAAAGGAAATTTAAGGAAACTAAGCAAGAAAAATGTATTCAGGACATCACACAACATTACACTGAACATACTATAATAAGGACACAACAAAAACAATAAAAAAAAGTAATAATAATAAATAAATTGAAATGTTGCGCGATGTCAGGAAAAGGTTCCGACTCAACATACGCTAAGGTATTTTTAAGTACCTTAGCACTGATTTTTTGTCAGAACACTGTCCATCACATCACAAATAAATCAGACGAAACATTACATTAAAAATAAACACACATAAACACAAAAATCAAATATATAAACCAGATATATAAAATATAAAGTATTACATAATACCAGAAATAATGTCGTGTATGGCAACTCCACAAATTCCATTCAAACAAGAAGTGAAGAAATCAGCATTGATGTTCTATACGGGAAATAAAGTAACTCGCTAAGTAGCTAGCTGTTAGCTTAAATGCATGAATTCCATTCCACAAGCATATATATTTAACACTTGGTATCTACTTAGTATGTATCAAGATGTTGTTGTTTTAAATTTAAATCATCTCGCATCACACAGTCAAAAGAGCTCTTCGGCATAGCAAGTACTCAGAAATGTACGTAAATCGTACTTATGCGAGAACATTTCTTTGATCAAAGGATGTCGCTGTAGCATTAAGAATGTAAATATTTCGCTTATTAATGACCTAGGTAGAGTCGGGAATGCGAGATGTGCAAATATGATGGAATTGGAACTGTATTCGTCTAAATTTGTGGGTATGTATATCTATTTATTTATTTACTAGTTGCTCCCCGCGCTTCTACCCGCGGGTTTATGCGTGATTGAGTAACATACATCCATTCCTCCATCGTCACAAACTTTAAAATTTATAATATTAGTACTTATTAGTAGAAGCAGGATAGTAGGATTTATAATAGAGATGCCGCGAGTGATAATGGCGAATAATCGATTAACGATTACTCGGCATTCCCTATGGCGAATAGACAAGTTATTTTCGCTTTTTGACGAATATTGAAATAAACGGCGAATAATGTACAATATCGAATAATAGCGGCTAATCGCGGCATCTCTAATTTATTTATTTTTTAGTATAGTATTTATTTATTTAGTTTTATTTATTCTCGCATAGAAAAATACCTAAAATCAGAATCATAAGAACCGTCTTTTTGAAAGTCCAAAAATTCATTTTGATATTCTTCAAAATTTACTCAACTTCCTCACTGCAAAGGAAAAGATACTTACTCCGAAGGTCTCAAAGTGTTGCCACACCATACCTATACATAGGTACATATACTACATATTACAAAAATGCGTTGGTACGTGTGTAATAGGTATTTCAATTACTCGTACTCAAAAGTAAGTATTCATTTCACTACGTCTTCTACTTCGCTTATTAATTAGGCTCCCAGTAAATCATAATTTGTTGCCAGAGCCTGTATATAATTACTTAAGCTAGACATTAGTCACTTGGAGGCTAATCAAGCCATTTGTTACCGTAACTGAGACTTTGCACAGTTGGCACGCCCATTCGTTATACAGTACAGAGCACCTGTACAGCTAATATTGCAGGGGCATAAGGAGGTAGGTATAGTCTATCAAATATAGATTGATTAGAATGACACATGTCAAAAATAGTTTGATAGTGCTGGGACACTTATCCACTCAAAATTAACGTCCTTTTTATCGACTGAGTATTTTACATTGTTACTAATGAAAATGTTACGGTAGGTGTGATTAATTGAAATTTATTAATAGTTGTCTATCATTATTAATAATGACCGAAAGTCGAGGTAAAAGTAAGAAATTAATTACATTTATCGGTGAATATTAATAATGTAACCTTATCTTCGAATTTTAAAAAAAACATACGCATTTAAACATCGAGATCTTTTATTATATTTCATACTGTTAAATAAAGCGAGGAGTACATTTACACTCCTCGCTTCATTCGTCGTCGCACATAAATATGATTTTGGCTTATTCTTCATCTGCCGCGGCACGCTCGCTTCGCTCGCTCGGCTCGCGTGTAGTGGTGCACAAGTAACCTAAAACTTCTCCTCGATTCGCTCGTCGTCGTACCTATGTATGACTGTCCTGAACTAGACATTACAACAATACTGTATTAAACAAAACATAATTTCTTAACGAGGACAAATAACTCCGAGTCTTATTTTATTTTGTTACTTTTACCGACGAGAGTAGTGAATTATTAATAACAATTGCCAAAATAGATGAATTTCTATTTTATATTCACATTTTTATCATGAGGTAATTAATTATTAATAATGATGCATAATTATTAATAATTTTCAATTAATCACACTTACCGTAACAAAAATACTACTTTTAACTAGTGCCTATAACAACTATTTATCGTTATTCAATCAATGTTTATTCATGGGTTCCAATTTGTCGATACCTTCGATCGATTTACTACAGCCCTATAATTTCCTCAAAGCGATATATCCTTGTAAAGACGTAATGAAATATCGAGGGAAAAGATTTATCTAAACTTAAATCGATTGAACGTTAAGTAATGATTTAATTATTTTTTAGCATAGCAATGGCGGTGATCCACGGGTGAATTCGCAGGGCGCAGCTAGTTTGTTTCTTAGAACAAACATGCACCCACAATTATTTCTATAAACCATCTCAAGTAACTTCGAAACTAATTATTTTCGTTTCTCAGGAGAAGGATTCTGAGTTACAATGAAACTTGTATTATTATTGCCAACTTACAATAATTTACATTGGAAATGAAATTCAAAGTTGTTGTTTGTTCGCTGCTGATAAGTAAACTTCTCAGATAAATATTCTTTCAGTATTTTGAGAACTCTGTGAGTGTTTTGATACTAGACCCCTAAGCCATAGTTTAACACAATACATAATTTAAAATATTCAATTATAAAATGAACATGAAAATAAGATAGGACATTTGTAGCTCTACACTATGGCAACACTTTATCTACAAGAGGGACATTTATTTCCTCTCTTTCTCAATTTTTTTCTACTGTTCTGTAACAGTGTCTTGATTAAATATTTTTTTATTGTTAAATCCAATCATCATCATTATCTTCATCAGCCCATTAGATTCCCACTGCTGGACTCCACCACGCTGGCCCAGTGCGGCTTGGTGGATGTCACATGTCTTTGAATTTTTGTAAGAAATTCTTAAGAGCGAGAGTTAAATCTGCACAAAACTTAAGAAAGTCAGTGGTTGGGGGCAAGTGGGATTCGAACTCGGGTGCGTCGGATCGAAAATCACGTGTTCCCACTGAGCCACACTCGCTCGCTTAACCAATACGCATGTTTTATCAAACGCTATACTACTAATATTATAAAGAGGTAAAATTGTATGTACATTTGTAGGAGGTAATCTCTAGAACTACTGATCCGATTTTGAAAATTCCTGATAAAAAGCTACACTATGTAATAGTTAGTATTCTTTGGCTACACTATCCCTGAGTAACATGGGCTATGTTTTAATATGTCGACGCGAACGTCGTCGCGGGTGGTTGCTAGTATGTACCTAATAATTTAGTAGCAATCGGTAGTTTAGGACTAAAAGTCCCGCTAAAAAGCCCTGCTTAATATTATTTACCTTTACATTTATTATTTCTAAAATTCTTTATTATATTTATTAATAACATGAAACTAAAACTAAAAACCTTAAAAAATATAATACTAAAATATATTATTAAAAGTCCCTTTAGGCAAGGTTCCGAAGATACTGGCAGCGTTCCCCCTTTGAATAGCTAGACTAATTCTTTGTCCGAGGTAGCTGCCAGCTCTTCGGTCTCCAGTGATGTCGACTAACCTTTTTGCCATTTCTTTAAAACCTTATAGCGCTAGGACCCCACGGACCAAGGGTCTCGACACGGAATGGGACAAAATCATATTCTGAGCCTAGACCCCTGTATTTGTATGCTTTACATTTTGTATATTTTTAGAGACACTGGCTTATACCCGCGATTCCATCTGCGTAGAATTCGGTTTATAGTTTTTTTATATAACTGAGTAATGAGACGAGCTCGCTCGCCTGATTTTAAGAGACACGCTTGCCCATAATCAAAAGTTGATTGTCCAGAATAAGTTTACAAATTGTCCTTAAATGTACCCCCAAGGCATTGTCGTGTTCGAAACCTGCTCCATGTTCCATTTGCACGCACTATTTACCGTCAAAATTCTTATATTCTTCGATCATCTATGCTATGCTCGAGCTTTTAACAGCATCATGAAGTCTGAACTCTCCAGTATAGATCTGTTTACTAGTAGTATAGCGTCAGCAAATGCAATAATGTTCAAAAACTATACCACCGCCTACGAGTTGTAGTGGCTATGCATGTTAATCACTAAGAAATTAACTATTAAGACACTATTTTGTACGTTATCTTTTTTAACTTAATTTATTACTAGTGGAGACTTGTAATTGGCTCTTTGTTAGCTACTTGTACTCATGTTTTTGAAATTGATAGCTGTAAGTCCCCCAAATAAAATAAAATAACAATTGCAGTGCCACCCAGAACTTTCAATACCCCAGACATTACATAGTAAACTTAAGTTTATATTTGGGAAAAACTGTCATCGCCCCTCGAACCAATTTTCTTGATAGGTAGGTACCACAGCTAAAAACATAATCTCATCAGACCGAAGCATTCTGCGAATTATGACGATCTTCAATTTGTTTTTACTGCACTGTGGTGTTTTATAGAGGCTGCGAAATTTAGCGATAACGACCTTTATACTTTATTTGCTGATGTCACTATCGCAGCCAACTAGCTTAATTCGTTCAATCAACAGCCTAGCCCCTTAACTAAACAGCGCCGTTCAACTAGCAGCCTGAATGATATTCAGCCATTTGATCAAACTGCTAGGCAAATAAATAGACTTGGATCGATGACGTTTAATTACTTGCCTAGGCTGTTCATTTATAAAGCCTGTTTTCCAAAGTTTAATGAAAAATAGTACAATGGAAGAGTGAAGTGTCAATAATAATGAATATAACTGCAGCCCTCGGTAGGTTAGGATGCAGCGGGAACATGTATGTTAGATACGAATATAATGTAAGTAGATTATAATCTATCACTTCGATAGATTATAATCTACCGAAAAATAATTCGACGGTTCACAATCTTTCGACAGTTTACAATCTCGCGTAGGATACATCTAAGTTTAACCACATGCCTAAGCATTAGCCAGCCAGTTTATTAAATAGATATAAATTAAAAATTAAAAATCTTGGATTTAAAATTTATCATTATTATATTTAAAATAAATATGATATATTCTGTCTTTATTCTGTTGTCTGTCAGTTTTGACCGAAACGTGTTATTGAAAAATTAATTTGTTGTGTTTATAACAAAAACGCGTCTTCACTGTTTAAAGCCGCACAGTCAACTACAGACTGGCAATGTCCAATGTCAGCACAGTGTAAGCACAACATGCACGTCCGCTTTACTCGTCCGACTAGTTCCGTCCGCCATCGGCCGACTAAATCGGTTTTGGTGTACGCGTGCAGGCGGAAATCTGGCGGAATTCTCGGTCTCATAATGATAAAATTACAATAAAAACATCAGCGGAAAATCAAATTGCTTATATTGAGAAAATGAAATATATTTAAGCATTAAACAAAGCTATGAATCGGAAGTGAGGTCCTAATTCGAAGTGTCAAATCAAGCGTTGACGTTGACGCGGGTCAACATGTCATAACGAATTCCACAAAAGTATTCGAGGGCTTTTTGGCGAGAAGGGAATGCGTCGAAGTATGAATTTGTTTTAATGTTTCAAACCTACGACTTACCATTATTTTTATTTGCAAGAAATATGGTACAATAATACTTAATATAATATAACAAAAGGCTTAATAATTTTAAAACTAAATAAAATTAAACTAAAAGATATTAAATACTATGTACATGCCGGGTATCGGTTGAGCCAACTGAATGGCCTACAGATAATTCAACCGATACCCGTCGTCCGGCAACGTGCCCAAAATGCTGGCGGCGTTACCTCGCTGAATTGCGTGGCTGATTCTTTGGCCAAAATACACGCCAGCATTTTGGTCACGTGTGGATTCCACCAGAGCTACCATAGGTTTTTTTAATACAACCGAGCAATGTGAGCAGGTCTTTCACCTGATGGTAAGCGCCACGCTTCCCTATAACAATTGCAGCGTCACCCAGAATTGTTAATACCTAGATCCATGGTAGCACTAAATTGTGCTCGTCAACACGAGATTTTAGATAGATATTAAGTCTCATATGCCGAAGTAGGTAATATCGCTTGCTACAATGCCATTTAAATCACAGTTATGCTTGCGCTACTAGGTACTTAATGGTAGAACAACTAGCAAAGTGGTGGTACCAACCCAGACGGCCTCTCGCATACGAGAGACCTAACCTACCCAGTAAATAGATGAAGTAATCACTGATACATACGTTTAATGTAAAATCGTTGATTTTACCGCCCGTTAACTTGAGACATATATGAATTAATTTCTCTACAAACATAAATATTACACGGCTTTGTAATGACATCTTTGTACGGATTCCTTTTAAGCTTATAAATAAATTGTCAGTATAAATTTAATACAATTCATTAGGGAACATAGCCTAATTAGGAAACGCTTAGAATTATGTAGAAGTGTCCGTCGGCACATGCCTTTGAAGTTAAAATCGTATTTATCAAAGTGTGAAAACGAACAGTCTTATAAGCTAAAAGATCAAAAATACTGGAGCGTTCCACTTATGCCAAGCAGCCAACGGAAGAACATATTGCAATAGAGAAATTATTTTGATACAATTTTATGTAAAACATTTTTTACGTTCTGACTCAGTCATCTTTTGCCCACGATCTCACCTGTTGGGAAGTGACGATGCGGTCGAAGATGAAGTAGGCTCGCCTATAGTAGGTACTATTTTTCACTCGCTGCAGTAAGTGCTTATAGTAACTATCTTTTCACTCTACTTTACTGTTGGTAGGTTTCTCGTATGCGAGAGGCCGTCTGGGTGGGTACTAACGCTTTGCCTGTTATTCTACCGCCGAACGAGTGCGTAAGCATTACTGTGTTCCGGTTAGAAAAGCATTGTAGCCAGCCAAATTACTGGGCATTATGAGATTTAAGAGCTAATTGTTTCAGGGTGATGAGGGCAGTGCAGTGCCGCGCAGAATTATTCAAAACAAAATTTGGGTGGCACTGCAACTGTTATGGGCAGGCATATGTGGCTCAGCGGAAACTCGTGTGCCTTTTTGTGTGTGATCCGACGCACCTGGGTTTGAATCCCGACTCGGCCCTGCACCAATGACTTATAGTTAAGTGCAGATTTTGCACGCTCGCTCTAAAACGGTGAAGGAAAACAACGTGATGAAACCCGCTTACGCGCGTTGGAGTGGTAGGCTCTGGCCGTGGTTGTAATACCACCCACCGAACAAAGCCATGCCGTCAAGCGTCCTAGTCATGTTTCGGGATGATGTTCGGTGAACCATCGGGGAGACGGGTTCGAGCAGCCGCTCAACTGCCGTCTCTCTCTAGATCTATGTGCTCCATCTTAGGTCACATCATCGCTTCACATCAGGCGAGATAGTAGCCAAAAATAGATCTATTAAAATTAAAAAAAAATTGCTTATCATCAGGTCGACCTGCTCGGCCTGCTCGTCTCGTCACTCAATTTCAAAAAAATAAAAATGTAAATTTGAACACACAGGTTGTTATTTAACAGGAAACACATACGACGGCAGGGCGTTCTATGCCTTCGAAGGATGAGACAAAACGCTTAGTGATTGACAAACAATGAAAGCGAAGTAGCCAACTGGCACATAAGAAACATAATATTGTCAAAACCAAACATTAAATATAGTAACAAAAGTAAAAAAAAATATGCACCTTAGTTTTTTGCCGTAACTTCTGAGTAGTGGTTCATTCTCCGATACGGTGGTAGAGTCATAATTTAAATAACTGACGACAATAATTGACGTTCATAAGTTCGTCTGTGATGCTTAAATTGAATAAACAACTTTTGATCTTTGAACTTATATTTTTCTGGTAATTCTAGGTCTATACGTATATAAACAGGTGTTATTATCGCTTAAGTATAGATCTATTCTATGTTTGGCTACTATCTCGTCTGATGCACAGAATAATTAACCTAATGTTAAGTAACGAAGATGGATTACAGATTTAGAAGACGGTGTCCCTGATCGTTCACCGAACATTATCCCGAGTCACGACTAGGTCTACAGTAGGTATATTTTGTTACTCAAACTATGGTGTTAATATAAACTAGCTGAGCCCTGCGCATTTTCCCGAACTTCCCAATTTTCCGGGCAACTTTTTATTTTTTTATTTTCATAAACCCTGAATCAGACTATCGTTAATAACTAACGTTTAAATAAAAAAGTTAAATCGGTCCAGCCGTTCTCAAGGGATGCGCTTACCAACGAACAGCATTTCATTTTTATTTATATAGATAGAAGATAGGTACGAAGCTGCGCCCCGCGGTTTTCAGGCAACTTTTGCAATTTTTCTTTGCATAAAATCCCAATTAAATGATTAAACTTAAAAACCGGACCATTTAAAGCAAAATTAGCCAAATCGGTCCAGCCGTTTTCAAGTGATGCGCTTACAAAATGAACAGCATTGAATTTTTATTGTTATAGATAGACGAGCGAGCTGTATTATATATTTCGGTACGATATCGGTCTGAAGATCTCAAGTCGTCGGAGACCCGTCACATTATGTAGAAATAATGTTACGACCAACGCCGTGTGGGGAACTCTATTTATACCTACAGTCGTTAATAATTCTGACAAATCGTTGAAGACTTTAGACATCGCGCATCATACATACTTTAAGTACCTATGTATATACTTTGAGTTTCATAACGAAAAATAATTACCTAATCTCTAAACGGTATAAAACAAAGTCGCTATCCGCGTCCTCATTTCTGTTTCTTCGCTTTCTTCTTTAAACCAGCAACGGATTTTGATACGGTTTTCACTAGCACTTAGAGATTTTTTACGGAAGCTTAATATGTATTACTAGCTGCACCCCGCGATTTCACCTGCGGTTTCGCGGTAGCCTATGTCCTTTTCCAGGACCTGGTCTAATACCTACAGACCAAATTATATCAAAATCCGTTCAGTAGTTTTTGCGTGATTGAGTAACAAACATCCATCCATCATCACAAAGTTTCGCATTTATAATATAAGTAGGATACATTCTAATTAAGTTTTTGTAGTTTATGAGCGAGTGTGGCTCAGTGGGAGCTCGTGCGACATTCGATCCGACGCACCCGAGTTCGGATCCCGCTGGCCCCGCACCACTGACTTTCTTAAGTTATGTGCGGATTTTACACTCGCTCTAAAAACGGTGAAGGAAAACATCGTGAGGAAACCGGCATGTCCAAGAATTTTCCACAAAAAGTCAAGGACATGTGACATCCACCAACCCGCACTGGGCCAGCGTGGTGGATTATGGCCTCTCTCTATGAGAGAAGGCCCGTGTCCCAGCAGTGGGAACGTGATGGGCTGATGATGATGATGATGAAGTTTTTGTATAGTTGAGAAAATTGAATGTTTTGTAACCAAGTCGCCAACAACCACATTAGTAAATTGCATCCGAGCGAAGTCGCGGCGGGTCGCGTGTATTACTTATAAACTTTTCAACAAATTGATTCAAATTACAACAAGTCGACTCAAAACAGTAAATGGTAACAACTTAAACGAAGTATCTGTAGAGAGCTGTAAAAACATAATATGTTGGTACAATATCAGTCTATCTATCCTCGGGGAGCTTTCACGCTTCGTAGAAAGAATGTTACGAGTGAACGCGCTAGGGGACCTGATGTGTCAGTCTTACAAACCGTAGATCGTTTATAAGACGCGCAAAGGTCAGTTATTTCGTAAAAGTACAAGTTGATACCCACGGCTAAGAATTAAATGTAGAAGAACTAGAATTAAAGGTAGACATTACTGAATTTGCAGAGTGAGCTTGGCTCTGTGGGAGTATGTGTGACTTGCGATCCGACGCACCCTAGTTCAAATCCCGCTGGCCACTGACTTTCTTAAGTCATGTGTGAATTTAACACTCGCTCTAAAAACGGTGAAGAAAAAAAATTCAAGTTCAAGTTTAAAAGTTCTTTATTCAGTTTTCGCATCACAGACGCACTTATGAACGTCAATTATTACGATGACTCTACCACCGTATCGGAAAAATAACCAATGCTCAGAAGATACGGCAAGAAACTGCGAGGCATTTTTTTTTAGAATTTTTGTTACAATATTTTATGTTTGTTTTGACAATATTATGTTTCTTATGTGCCAGTTGGCTACTTGTCAGAAGCAGAATGTGCCAAGCATCTTTGTCTTCTATGTAATTACTAACTGTATAGTGTGTTTTATTCATTAGAATATGGATCATCGTTAGGAAACCGGCATGTCCAAGAATTCATCACAAAAAATAAATCAAGGACATGAGACATCCTCCAACCCGCACTAGGCCACGCATACTCACTTTATACCTATATGAGAAAAGGCCCGTGTTCCAGCAGGGAACGTGATGGGTTGATGATGATGATTATTAAATTTATTACTACAACATTATTGGGTAATCCCTTTTGAATTTAATAGGCTGTCAAAATAGACGAACAGTCTTCCAATGTTTTGGAATCTGTAAACGCAGAAATATTTTCAAAACGATATCGGCTTAAGAGCTACGATATATTTAAGGTCTGAATCGACCCTCGACCTGCGTCGGGTCGTTTGTGTCTGGAGTACGGAGGCTATTGAAAATGACTTTCCGACTTTTCAGTCATACGAAATCTCTGTGACCGTGGCGCGTTGGAGAGCACTTGAACCTGATTGATCTATTTGGTGAGATTTTTGTCGTCACGATTGCAGTTTTGCAGAATAGGTGAAATTTAATTTTAGAATCAATTTAAATCAAAATCTCTTTATTCAGTTTTGGCATCACACACGCACTTATGAACGTCAAATTATCACCATGAGTCTACCACCGCATCGGAAAAAGAACAACTACTCAGAAGATAGCGCAAGAAACTGCATATTTAAAGAAAGGCATATTTTTTTTAGAGATTTTGTTAAATTTTTTCTACAATGTTAGATATGTTTCTTATGTACCAGTTGGCTAGTTTGCAGAAGCGGATTGTTCCAAGCACCTTAGTCCTCTATAGAATTACGATGAGTTATACTATGCTTTTCCCATTAGAATAGTCCATGTCCAGTAGTTTATAGAAAAGAAATATATATGTGTATATTGTAAAATAAAATACAACATCCAATTCGCATGTCCCATAAAAAACACCGCTGCTGAAAAAAGTACATCAAAATCTGTTCCGTAGTTTTTGAGTAATTGAGTAACTAACATCCATCCATCCTCACAAACTTTCTCATTTGTAATATAAGTAGGAAAGGATTCAGTGGACCACGCATGTTATAAAGCTTATAGGTACGAAAGATCTACAAATTAGTACGACACGTGATAGTTTTAGACATTGAAATTAATTCCGTGAAGGTAATCTTACAAATGACTATTCCAGGGAAAAAGAAAATTCCAAGCGTAGCAGCAAGACGCCCATGCGAAGAAAGTAGGTAGATACTATTTAAAAGTCCCGGCGTATCATCTCCACAAATGCAGTTAGGAGCAATCTCGACTAAGTCGGTTTCTTGCAAATCTCGTTCTGCAACCAGCAATCTAACTAATTTGTAGCGACGGCCTGGCTGCAAGGACCAATTGAAACAATATCCTAGTTTATTTACTTAGCTGGTTGTTCAAACCACTCTGCGTTCATTTGTTCTATTATCTTGTCGGACTTTTGCGTAGCTGGATTGTTTTCATTTAATTTGGTTTGCCATGATTTATAAATAGAATGCTATTTTGTTGTTACTGTTGCTAAGAACTTCGTTTGTGTACCGAGTCGGTGAAAATATACCAGGCTATATATATATGGCTAGGTATATTTAGTTTTAATTATGTACGCTATCTATAGGTACTATATTATATTCACATTCTTTTTTCCTTCAATAATCAAATTATGAAAATGCTGGCGCATGTATCAGATTCAGATTCTTTATTGCTTCCATAGGTAGTACAGGGTGTAATTTGGTATACGTACAAAGTCTTATATGGGCCCCGTCGGGTACAGCAAAATTAGAAGAGAAGAGGACGCAATTATTCGCATTTCAATGTCAATGGTTGATTATTAGTATTTTTTTATTTATTTATTAGTATTAGTCATATATTTGTAATTTTATTTTTATGCAGGTAATAGTAGTTCTGTATTTATTATTATTGATCGTATCCTTGTAACCAGGAACTACGAAGACCCCACAACAAATATACAATCCGTAGCGGGAATCGAATTTGTAACCTCCACAGACTTAACCAGACCACAGAGGATGTTTATAAAACACATTACATCGCTTCTATTTAAGCAGTGCTATAATTAAAGGATATCGTTTTATCCAAGGCATATCTACTAAGGGTGTATTAGAGGGGTCGTACTCATTTAAAAGGCGACGATATTGAATTTGGCATTATTAAGAGAGTCAGGGGTAAGTTCTAATTCGATCGAAAGCTTCAGTAATCGGATTAATGTCGAATGTCGTCGAAATAATTCTTCCCTTTCAATTGATATTTTCTAAACGGAGGCATTTTGCTAGCGCTTAACAGCTGTTGCAGGTGATTTGTCGCGGGAATTTTGACTTATCGCGAGATAAAAGCTTTGTGTAGACAAATGTCTGAACTGAATGGAAATTGATGATATTTAGCAACGGCGCCACTTTTATCGTTCATTTGACGATGACTATGAAACTTGTGAAATATCAATGAAATTTATAAAATTAATTATTTGTCCCTACTATATTTTGATCGTGTTTTATATAAATTGGAGTGTACTCTGTATAGATCAGACATAATGAAATAAAATGAAATGAAATGAAATTAAATGAGATGAAATAAGATGAAGTGAGATGAAATGAGATTAAATGAATGAAATGAGATGAAATGAGATTAAATGCGATTAAATGAGATGAAATGAGATGAAATGAGATGAAATGAGATGAAATGAGATGAAATGAGATGAAATGAGATGAAATGAGATGAAATGAGATGAAATGAGATGAAATGAGATGAAATGAGATGAAATGAAATGAGATGAAATGAGATGAAATGAAATGAGATGAACTGAGCTGAAATGAAGTGAAATAACTCTTTATTGAATCACGCACAGATAATTAAAAAACTAACCATAAAAGCTTATTAGTAGTGTAACAATTGGCGGTCTCAAAGCGATCTCTCCCAGACAACCGTGCAGGGAGAGGAATAACGCAAAAATAAATGGACTGTGGTTTTCAATTTCTTATTACACTTACATAAACCAATTACATAGTACACACTAATAATAGTAAATAATCTATATATACATACCTACATGTAAGTAGAAAAAAAATTACATACATTACAATAACAAGACGGATGATGATGAGGCATAAAGACAGGACAAAACTATTCATATAGGATCAGCTGCGCCCCGCGGTTTGCGGATAAGCTATCTCCATTTCAAAATTCACTCAATTCCGTTGCGCTATAGAAGCGTGAAAAAGGTTTTTATTCTTTTCTTTTTCAGCCCTTTTTATCCCACTGTTGAGTATAGGCCTCCTCTCCATCACGCCACCCCTTCCGGTCTTGCGCCTTTCTTATCCACATCTTCCCAACAACCCTGGCTACGTCGTCGATCCATCTGGCTGATGGTCTGCCCCTAGATCGGTAACCTTCTGTTGGCCACCACTCGGTCACTGCCCTGGTCCACCTACCGTCGTCCCGCCTAGCCACATGTCCCGCCCATTTCCACTTAAGCTTGGCGATTCGCGTACCGACATCCTCGACTTTGGTTCTGCGCCGAATTTCGACATTTGGTACGCGATCCGCCAACCTGATTCCAAGCATGGCGCGCTCCATAGTTCTCTGAGCTACTTTTATCTTATGGATATTTTCCATTGTGAGCGGCCACGTTTCAGCTCCGTAAGTGAGTATAATGGAACTGTTTAATGAAACGGGCAAGTCGTTCGCCTGATGGTGAGCGCCACGTCTACCCATAACAATTGCAGTGCCACTTGAACTTTTAATGCCATAAAATTACTGTGTAGCACTGCATTGCGCTCTTCACTCCGAGATATTAAATCTATTAATTATATTATTTTAATCTTGCAAGCGAATAAAAGCATTAAAGACATTAAATTTATTGTTTTCGTTAAAAATTACAGCATATTCCATGACCTCGTCCTATTTGACAAACTTGACGCGAGCTTGACTTAATGAACACATTCTGCGGACTAAATTATGACCTACCCGCAAATTTGTTTGGGTCTCCATTTCTGCATATAGTTGTTTTACCGTTTCATCTGTTATGGTATGCATGGTATTGTTTAATGTACATTATGATGGCCTACAGATTACAAGATTTTATTTGGTAAATATATTTTTCCAGACAAGCTTTTAACAAATTCGTTATTTCGTAGTTTTTAAAATTCGAAACCGCGAGCTGATTATGAGCCCAAACACTAGTAGTTTACGATTATCCGTCAAGGAGTTCTATTGCCCAGCTTTGGTCTCCATTATCAGATCAGCTGGCTGTCACCATAATATTGCATTGTCATCGGACTTTGACAAGTATGTAGAATAAGAGGAAGCTGTTCTGATTTAACTTGAAAGAATTGACCCAAACAAACAAATTGTACGTTGCAAGTTATATAAAAGCTTGTAAAAAATATCGCTTCATCTTTGATCCATGTTTGACAACTACGTTGCTTCATGTTAACATTTATTATGTAACATAGATCCTGGCCCCTAACTAGGGTTCCCTGTGTCTAGGGAACCAGGAACTACGAGGACCAGGTCCCACAATACCCAGACACGAAACCAACGTCTACGCTTCTTTTTCTTGTGCACAGACATTAGCCCCAACGCGGGAATCGAGCCTGCAACTTCAGTGTATGAGATTTGTATTGACCTGCCCGAGTCCAATCACTACACTACAAAGGCTGAGAAAATATACTGACAAAATGGGTATAGAGAAGTTATTTAATTAAAATAGTATTTTTCATGGCTATATATATTTATTGTAGTTAATTTAAAACACTTTCTGAAAAGTTGTCCGATCCCCTATTATAAGTCATACAAATACTCCGCAAATATCATATACAATTTTCATTGTATAGATCTGATTTGCCACGCTTCTGTTTGCAAAACGTTTCAACATTTTAAGATTTTCAGGTGGAATCGGTTTCGGAAACGTTTTTGTATACTCGGTAAACATTTTCCACGAGTCAACAAGGGGGATGAACCAAGTCATTTGCTTGTAAAAGTAGATGGTACGTAGGTATAATCGCTGTCAAACATTCGCTACTTTCAAAGATCGCGTCAAAACTTTATTACCTCACTTAATATTCTGTATTATTATTATGTCCTTTTTCTCCTCTTTCTGCTATTAATGTTTCCTTTTGATTATATTTTATACATACTAATACATATATAATACATACTATATATATATATATATATATATATATATATATATATATATATATATATATATTATAAATACATACAAATATAAATGTATATTAATATATATTTATATGTGTTATTATTATGCTTTTATATGTATATGTTATATATTATCTATATATACGAGTATATATGTATATTATACCTATTTATACATATATTTATAATTTAATTTGCATTTCTTTCGAAAAACCACCGTCCTTCCAAACTATGTTAGTCCTTTCTGTTCAAAGGTTGTCTGGAAGAGATCGCTTTGAGCGATAAGACCGCCTATTGTTATGCTGATTTCTGTGAAATTTACTTGTTTTTCATGTACCTATATTTAAGGTTTTTTAACAATAAAGTGTTTATCTATCTATCTATTTATCTATAATCATATTAATACTAATATTATTGTATATGAAACAGTTTGTGTGTTAGTATGTTTGTCACTTCTTCGCGCAGTAACAGCTCATCGGATTTGAGTGAAATCCGGAATGGAGATAGCGTTGCCCAGTTTTAACACATTTTCGTTCCGGAAAACCGCGGGTGAAACCACGAGGCGCAGCTAAAACATTGTATATTACATTGTACATGGTATATTTAAATGTATCCTGGATTAACAAATATACTACTTTTTATCTTGGGAAACCGCGGGTGAAATCTAGGGGCGCAGCTAGTATAACATTATAAATGCGAAAGTTTGTATGTTGGTGTCAAGTGTTTTGCTCCCTTTTCACGACGCAAAGGCTGAACGCAATTGAATGAAATTCGGAATTAAGGTTCGGTTTATACACTAGATAAAAAAAATGAAAAAAAAATGAAAAAGCGATATTTTTATTAACACATAGACTTTTTATCTCGGGAAACCGAGGGTGAAACTGCGGGTTGCAGCTAGTTCCGTATATAAATGCGAAAGTTAGTATGTAAGTGTGTTTGTTACTTCTTCACTCTGTAACGGCTTATCAGATTTGAGTGAAATTTGGAATGGAAATAGCGTTACCCTGGTTAACAGATTTTCGTCCCGGAAAACCGCGGGGCGCAGCTAGTAACGTTATAAAGGTAGATGGTGTATTTAAATGTACCTGCCTATATATTATTTAATGTTTAAATTTCGTAAATAAAAGTTCATACAGGTCGGGTGAGTTGGGTCGAGTCCGAAGCTGACTCATTTGGTAAATTAATATTTGTTTTTCATCAATAAAAATCTATTCTGTGTAATGTGTGGGTTCATCGGCATGTAAATAGGTACGCCGCCATTGTGTTAGTATTGAAAACTCAAATTATATGTTTTAGCATTTTTTTTATTTATTCTGTGGTTTAAGTTTTAATGTTTTTTTGATGTTTTGTTGAATTGAATTAATGTCGCAGTCAGCCAGTCTGAGAGTAAGCGGCCTTTCGTTTGTTTTTAACTGACTTAAAAACTTTGACGTTCTCATTTTGATTGTATTTTTTTTATGTTTGTTACCTCAGAACTCCGTCATTTTTAAACTGGTGTGGAAAATTCTTTGGGTTCAGTATAGCTTCAAGGTGGTACCATAGAATTTTCATCGATATCATCATCGGACTTCGAAGATACATCAGAATAGAAGTCGGCTTTTTTTATAAAGTGTATACTTGTTTCTATGCATGCTAAGAGTAATGAAGGGGGATAGAATAAGAAACATCAACATTAGAAAAAAAACCAAGATACAGGACGTAACACTAAAAATAAAACGGCTAAAATGGAAGTGGTCGGGCCACATAATAAGAGGAAAGGACAAGTGAAGCAAAATAGTTACACAGTGGTACCCAAGGGAAGGTAAAAGGAAAATAGGTAGACAATAAAAAAGATAGGACGATGATAACAGCCAGGTTCAGGCATAACATGGAGTAGAGTAGCCAGAGAGAGATCAGAATGGAGTAGGTTGGAGGAGGCCTTTGCCAACTGGCGAACGGACTTACAGAAATTAAAGAAGCACCAAATATGCGAATAATGTTAACGATGAAATATATAACAGTGCAGTAGTATAAGAACATAATTGTAAATTTTGTCCGAATAAAAGGCTTTATTATTATTATTATTATTATGTCGCTCTTTCTCACGGATTATACACCCGGTCCTTTGGAAGGCTTGCGCGGGGACATGAGTCCAACACGTAGAGGCCTTTTAGAGCATTTAATTTAGATATGTAATGGGCAACACTTATCGGGGACTGTCTCTAAGTGCATCATTAGAAGATACAATCAAAGACAGCCCCTGATAAGTGCGAGGACTATTGTTGAAGATATGAAAATTACTTATGATTGGGCTATTGAGGTGAATTTTTAATGGATGAGAGCCGGTCTATGATATGAGACCTCGGCACCTGCCAGTTCCGCCTCATAAGAAAATATTTTGGCAGGTGGTGACTCGCCACTAAACGGGCCCCCTATAAGGGCCGCCGTTCATTGGCGACGAGAGGGGCAACGTTGGTGTGGGTGGCTAAAGGGTGTCGAGAGGTGTGCTGCAGTTTCACTTAAACGCTACTCCCGGCGTTATGCCCTTTAACACTTCCACCCTTGGAGCTTAGTTCTTAGCTCTTGCATCTCCACCCCCGGACGGCCAGTTAAGGCAAGCCGGAGGTCAGGGGTCTCATTTAGCCCCAGGGAGAATCTCGGGGTAAGGCTCAGTGTCGCCACGCACCGACGACTCGCCACAAAGTCACCCCTGGCCTTTATTTTAGTTATTATTATTATTATTATACTTGTTTTCTACTTACTAGCTTCGACCCGCGATTACACCCGCGGTTTTCCGTAATAAAAATAGCCTGTGTTAATCAAGAGTATAAGCTATTTATTAGCACCATTCCAAATTTCACTTAAAGTTGTTGAGTCTTAACAGCGTGAAGAAGGAACAAATACACTAACATATAGATACAAACTTTCGCATTTATAATATTCGTGTGATTAGTGTGATTTATTGGGAAACAATGCGACTGATGCTTTGTCTTGTTGAGAACTGTAACGTCATGAATTTTAAACGCATTTTAAACAACTTCAATAAGGAAACAGTTGAAAGCGACAATAGACGGTAAATTGCCGGGTGTAACAATAATGAACTTTCAAGGTACCCCGCGGATTTTGCCCGCTAAAGCCTTGTTGGTAAGTACACATTGTTTTCGTCAAAGGTGCGAGTGTGAGAACATGTCTCGAGCGAGATAAAACGATTACGGGATTTGAACGCACGACACTTAAACTGTGAAGATGTTACTAACTGACTGAGACAAAGTTGTTTCAGAGAAATGCCTTAGTACTAATCTTTATGTTTTTAAATATTTAAGTAAGCCTGTACTACTGTTAGCCTAAGAAACTGTTAATTTTGTTTTTCTCATGTATATATATCCATATGAGAAATAAATATCTTAAACCTGACATACTGTGCTATTTACTATGCTATGTATGTATGAGCTTACTGTGTTAAAAACTTCCAAAAATTCAAAGTAAATAGTGACCATCATGACATTAACACTAGAAATAAGGATAGGATTGTTGTACCTAGGTATAGACTGACTAAAACGAACGAACTGCGTACGTTTTTATAATAAAATTCCAAAGTGCATAACGGAGCTCACAGAAAGTAAATTCAAATTACGCGTTAAGAATGTTCTAATGAGAAAAGCATACTACACTGTTCGTAATTACATAGAAGACAAAGATGCTTGGAACATTCCACTTCTGCAAAGTAACTAACTGGTACATAAGAAACATAACATTGTAAAATCCCAAAAAAATGTAACAAAATCTCTAAAAAAAATGCCCCTCAGTTTCTTGCCGTATCTTCTGAGTAGTGGTTCTTTTTCCGATACGGTGGTAGAGTCATTGTGATAATTTGACGTTCATAAGTGCGTCTGTGATGCCAAAATGATTAAAGAGATTTTGATTTGATTTGATTTGATTTGTGTATCAAGATCTTAACACCCGTGTGAATTATTATTAAAAAACATTACCCTTATAACTCACTCACTCACTCACTCTTGTTTGAAATTCTGTTAATTCTAATTTATACGTAAGTAATTGTTGATTGTTATTTTAGAGACATTTTAAAAGAGCTGAAAAAAAGACATCCCCGCAGAGTTTCTTGGTGCTATCTTCTCTAACGGGCGTATTTCCGAAGCACTGGTAGAGTCAGTTTTCGCATTTCTTTTCAGCACCCAGACTTCAATTTGAGTATAGGAAAGAAATGGGTAAACATACTTACCTTTTTTTCAAAGTCATATTAACATAAGTTAAATTTTTTAACATATATTATTTGTATCATGTGTTTCTGACCTGTAAAAGTGCACTTTTGTGCCTATTTAATAAATGATATTTGACTTTGACTTTGACACTTTAACCCTTGTAGCTCACCTAGCCGTTTCTAACAAATCTGGTAGATTAACCAACCTTAACTGAGGTCATCACTTTGATGGGTGACTGTTTTTTTGGCATTTATTTACATCTAAGCGCTATACCGTGCTTCGGAGGACAAGTTATGAAGTTATTAAGCCTTTAGTTTCGAATGTTGTCTTCGGACGACAGTCGTTAGGCCACACGACGGTTGAGCACAACCCACACTACACGAGAAATAAATGATAGATGAAAAAAATGTTACATACTTGAGAAGTGATACCTATGGTTACTTAAAAATTATTTATTTTAATTCAGGTGCCCGTTACACTTACAGTACTATAACCAAAGCGTGTAGCGGGCCAATTACAAGTAAATATATAGGTATACATTATAATATCTCTTACAAACCCTGACAATAAAAATGCTATCCAACTTAGGCAATTGAAAGAGCAAGTGTGTCTCAAAAACCTGCTTCTCTGTCTTTTCTGTCTTTGCAACATTGCGGAATTTCCTATGCAAGAATCCTACTTATGTTCTGGTTCAATAAAAACATTGTCCAAAACGTTCATGATTTTGCATTCAATACTTCATGAATTTTGCTATACAAAAAAGAAGGTTATCGTATGTGGTGACTTTAACATCAACATTCTTAAAAAAAGCAAAGAATATGACAACTTAATGCACATTATACATGGTTTTAACCTTCGATTAGCCATTAATGAGCCGACGCGATTAAAAAGCGGCACATGCATAGACAACTTTATACATAATGTAAGAGGATGTAAATACAATATATACGAGTTTGCCTTATCAGATCATACGGCTCAGATGTTGTCATGTCCGGTTAAAGAAAGCTGTTCTTTGTCACACTGGTATATAGAGAAAAGAGATTACTGCCAGGAAAACATTGACAAATTTAAAGAATGCCTACGAGCTCTTAGTTTTAACGACGTGTATGATACGGATGACTCTAACGTGGCTTTTGAACTTTTTTATGACATGTTTACATTATTATATTATTTATGCTTCCCTCTGACATTAATCAAAAAAATTTTGCGTAAAAAGCCAAGGTGGTTATCCCGCGGAATACGTAAGTGCTCAAAACGAAAGCGTGACTTACTATGGCGATACAGACGACATAGAAATGAGCAGAATAAAACAAATTTTAAAACCTACTCTTCACGTCTAAATAAAATTATTAAATTGACCCAAAAATCTCAAAATGACTACCTCATTAAAACTGCATCTAATAAATCCAAAGCAACTTGGTCTGTCATTAAACATTGCAAAAACAGTGTGCCTAAGGAAGAAATTAAGCAGATCATTGTCGATGGCTGTGTTATCACAGAACCTACAAGTATTGCAGAAGCATTCAACAAATACTTTACTGGTGCAACCGATACAAATAATAGGACCAAAATAAATATAAATAATAATTCTTGTACTCTCTTCATGAATCCTACAACTCCTTATGATATATGCACAATAATTAAGTCACTAAAAAATACAAACAGCACGGGCTATGATGATATTAGTACTAAAATATTGAAAGAAGTATCTGATTTGATTTCTCCTGTCTTGAGCTACATTATGAATTTGTGTATAACATCCGGAGTATTTCCAAGTAAATTAAAAATTACGATGATAAAACCTTTATTCAAAAAAAATGACAAACAAAGTATGAACTGCTATAGGCCCATAGCACTTATACCAGTATTATCTAAAGTATTTGAGAAGGTTATCTATAAATGTTTATATCAATTTTTTGAAAAACATGGTGTTCTCGTTGAAGAGCAGGTAGGTTTCAGACAGAACAAAACTATAAATTTGGCGGTGTATAAGTTCTTACAGACAATAATGTTAGGCCTAGATAATAAAGATCTAGTTTCGGCTATATTTATGGACTTAACTAAAGCATTTGATTTTGTTAACCACGAAATTTTGTTAAGTAAGTTGGACGCATATGGAGTTCGAGGTAATGTACTTACACTTTTAGAATCGTACCTTAAGAACAGAAAGCAATGCACTCAAATTACCCGTATTTGTCCAAAAATGAAAAAAGAAACTGTGTTCTCTTCTAATTACCGTGAAGTTACACAAGGCGTGCCTCAAGGTAGCGTCCTGGGCCCCTTATTATTCATAACATACATCAATGATTTACCGAAACTTGTGGAACAAAAGATGGTTTTATTTGCCGACGACAGCACGGTCATGTTTATTAGTAAGGACAAATCCACTTTAGAACTACAGATGAATAATACACTTGACTTAATAATTAAATGGCTTGACTACAATAATTTATTGATTAATTTGGATAAGACTAATATTATGACATTTATGAATAGAAAAAAATATTTAACGGACATTAATGTAATTTATAATGGACAAAAGATTCATGAGGTTGAGAATGCAAGATTTTTAGGTCTTGAACTCGACTGCAGCTTAAATTGGAAATTCCAAGTTGAAAAAGTATGTGCCAGGTTAAACCAATTTTCTTACGCACTCTACATGTTGGGTAAAGTTGTGAACCAGTCTGCAGTTATCAACGCTTACCACGGTTATGTCGAATCGGTACTCAGGTATGGTGTCATCTTTTGGGGTAACTCAACAGAAAAAGATAGTGTATTCAAAGCTCAGAAAAAGTGTATAAGAGCAGTTTGCAAACTCAAACCAACAGAATCTTGTAAACCTTTTTTTGTTAGCTTGAAACTTTTAACGTTGCCGTGCATTTATATTTATGAGATCTCTGTATTTGTATATACTTATAGAACGATGTTTGAGCAACACAAAAGCAAGCGACACAATACAAAAATATGCTATCCGCCAAATACTACTGCGCAATTAAATAAGAGCATTTTTTGCATGGCTCCTCGAATTTATAATCATTTGCCCAAAGACATTCGAAGTTGCTCAAACAGCGGCACATTCAAATTTAAATTGAAAAAATTGTTGATTGATAAATGTTATTATAATACTAATGAATTTTTAAATGACAAGTTTAATTGATTTATTATTTGATTATATTTAATAATTTGACGTTATATAATTATGACATTAATTAAAATTTAAGTCTATAATCTGACAATTTGAATTTAATTTAATTACATATAAATAATTTTTTTTAATGTTAATATTGCACACCATTGTTATGGTAGAATGTTAGGAATTATCTTTATTTGTCATCTTTGTGAACAACATTCCAGCAATAAAGAAATTTTGAATTTGAATTTGAATTTTGAATTTCTTTAGAAGGTACATAAGCTAAACACGCAATATTGTCAGATAAAGTACGTCGCAAGGAGCTCAGAAACACTTACGTCAGTACCTAGCTTACATAGGTACGGTATACATAAGCAAGGGCGGATCCAGGGGGGGAAGTTTATTGGGAACATGACCCCCCCTGTGCTGGGTCTAGGTCGACCGCCTAACTGGACTAGCACTTCTCCACGTTCACAAAAATATATCACTCAAGCGGAGGAAGTCATAGCTCGTTTTGCGAGAAGGCAATAGAGAAAAATTAATTTTATTATTTGGTTAAAATTATTTTGATATATTACAATGAAATGTTATTTCTTTTTAATAAACTATTTTTCTTCTGCCACCAAGCAGTAGTGCGCAAGCATTACTATGTTCCGGTTTTGAAGGCCATTGTAGCCAGCGAAATTACTGGGCATATGAGACTTAATATCTGATGTCTCGGGGCGATGAGCGCAATGCGGTACTACGCAGTGCTTTTTATGGTATTAAAAGTTTTCGGTGGCACTGCAGTTATTATAGGCAGGCGTGGCGCTTACCAATAGGTGAACGACTTTCTCGTCTCATCACGCAGTTCCACAAAAACAAAAGGCTTATTATTGTAATCGAATTGGAGACTGCCCTGACTAGACCTCGACTATATCACACCTCCCTGACTTGAAAGCTGGATTCGCCCTTGTGCATAAGTATGGTATAATATGGTATAAGTAGATAGGTACATATTGTGTACAGAGAATGCTCGAGTATGGTAAATAGACGACACGAGCTCTCGACCGATTAAAAGATTTATGAACGCACGGATTGAGGATTTACCTATATTGTGCTTGCAAACAGTAACAATGCTGGTGAAGAGAAATGTGTACCTATTTGGCGGTTTATTATGATTTCGTTTTCAAGCAACGTCGATTGTTACACTTGAATTTACATCTTCTATCTTCTATAATTTGGGTATCTTCAAAGCTAGAGTGAATAGGTATCTTCTAAATCTACGTGCTCCATCTTCGGCCACATCGTCGCTTATCATCAGGCGAGGTGGTGGTCAAACGGAGATTTATCCTTAGTACGAGTATATAAGGTGTCCTAAAATTTACGAAAGATTTGAATTTGCCACCATTTGTGCAGTAAATTGTTGGTAACCCGCATCAAATCGCATTTGTAATATTAGAAAGAATACATGGAGAATGTGTCTTCGCCTTAATAGAGACAATAAGAAAAGTGTTGATGGACAAATTCTTAGCATTATTCTATGTATCAGTTTAAGTTCCATTGAAATTACTTATTGGCTTAATAATTAAATAAATAAATAACGCCCAACGATCACATTTTTTTTTATGTTACTGAGTGACGAGGCGAGCTGTTCGTTTGCCTGATGGTAAGCAATACGCCAGCCCATAACAATAACAGCACCACCCAGAACTTTGTTTTGCAAAATCCTGCGCGGCGCTGCACTGCGCTCGTCACCCTGAGACAATCAGCTGTTGAGTCTCGTAATGCCCAGTAATTTCGCTGGCTACAATGCCCTTCAAACCGGAACACAGTAATGCTTGCGCACTACTGCTTGGCGGTTGAATAACTGGCAAAGCGGTGGTACCCACCCAGACGGCCTCTCGCATACGAGAAACCTACCACCAGTAAATATACATAGATCCTGGCCCCTAACTAAGATTCCCTGTATCTAGGGAACCAGGAACTATGAGGACCATGGTCCCACAACACCCAGACACGAAACAAATGTTTGCGCTTTTTTTTATATGCCTAGATTGTAATAAAAATAGGGAGCAGCGTTATGCATAATGCTTCCTAATACAATGAAAAAAAAGTATGATAGGTAGGCCAATACAATACATTTTTTTTTTTTCTTATTTTATTATTATTATCATTTCTTTACAGCGATCACATACAGATCCTGTACCCTAACTAGGATTCCCTGTACCTAGGGAACCAGGAACTACGAGGACCCCACAACACCCAGACACAAAACAAATGCTTGCGCTTGTTTTTTTGTGTATAAACATCTATCCCGTCGCGGGAATCGAACCCGCAGCCGCGGTGATGTATGAGATTTGAGCTAACCTGCCCAACCACTACACCATAGAGGCTGATGTATAAATTAAGCCTGAAATAGGCACTTCCCGCAAAAGTTACGTGGAATGACAAAACTTTAATTGATAACGTCTATCTTCTCCAATTGCGCCTTCAATTAATGATAATCGACATCGATGAGATCTCTTTAATTACCTACCTTTAATAATTGCTTTTCATCAGGGTATTCGTTAGGAATGTGGGTGCGACGTTACTAAACGTTTTTGTTAAGCAATTAAGTATTTCGAAGCAATTTGTTGAAGGCTATAACTACTTAAATAAATATGTCATGAATATAACCGTTTAGAGGCCTATAGTAACATAGTGTATTATTTTAGGACCTGCTTCGACACTTACAATTTTGCCCATACTGTTTTTTTTTTGAGAAATTAAAATTTCACTAAAAATTCAAAAATGCAGTTTCATTTTCTCTGAAATTCAACCGATGGTTCCTATGAACAAAACTTTCTCACTGCAAGGGAAACGATACCTACCCATATAGTGGAAAAATTGTGGGTATTTAGATACCCAACATTTTTCCACACTTGTATAACCTTATTTTTTATTTTTGCAATCCAAACAGCGTCTTAGCTAATTCATGAAAATTACAATATTTCTTGTTTTTAAGGCCAAAATAGGATTACACAACTAAACTACCTAATTTAATACATGTTATTATTTATGACTTGCGCCTGCGCATTGACAGTGACGCATTTTCAATGAGCGCTAATTCGTAATCTCCACATATTGTCGGAAGACGTAAAAACTAAAATACCTCTCACCTCTTTGTAATTTAGTATTTTAGTTTTTTGGACCCAACATTTTTCATTGATTTTGTCACTGCGTTCTCATAAAAAATTACTGACTTGTTTCTTGCTTACTTCTAACACACAAACACAAGATTTTTAACACATTGGTCTACTCTACTACAATGTAGTACCAACTACAACTATGTTTTGATCAATAGCTATTATCTAAATTGATATAAAACGGCTAAGACTCACTGTAAATGTCGAAAATTACTCCGACCAGGTTTCGGACATTTTAGAAGTCCTTCTTCTGGGAGTTATGAGATCAAGCCGCGGCGTAGGTCGCGAGCGCTGTGTCACGTTCTCTTATAAACAGGGCTCTGAGCATTTGTGACCCCCAGCATGTACACGCTGAGTTGGAGCACGTCAAGAGTGTCCTGGAAAGTAATGGGTATAACTGGCGCCAGTGCACCCGATGGGCCAGTAAGAGTGAGCGGAAACGACCAGACACAGTGGAACGATCTCCGATCTATCTGCCTTTTGTAAAGGGGGTGACCGATAAAATCGGTCACTACCTGGACAGGAGGTATGGTATCAAGACGAGGTTCCGCCCACCAGGACAACTCCGGCGTTTTCTGCGATCTCCAAAGGACAAGGAACCACTTAGCGGACCAGGCGTATACAAGATTCCTTGCGACTGTGGGGTGTCTTATATAGGTGAAACCCGGCGAAACATATCGACTAGGATAACGGAGCACATACGCAGCATCAGGAATCTGGACACCGATCGGTCAGCGGTTGCTCAGCATGCTCACATCTCGGACTCCCGACATTACATCCGTTTCGACAAGGTGTCCGTTCTTGCCAGGGAGAAGTTCTTCGTCCCTAGGAAGGTGCGTGAGGCCATCGAAATAGGACGGCATGCTACCTTTAATAGGGATCAGGGCTGGAGCATTTCACCATCGTGGAAACCGGTACTCAGTATGATCAACACCAAGATTTTACTCGAGTGCGAAATGGACACAATTAGTGCAGTGTGCTTAGACCCTAATGCAGCAGACATTAGTAGCGGCAGTGATGATTCACCCACCACCGAACTTACGAACATCGCCGAGCGGGCGCGGACTCCACCGACGCCGCCCGCCGCGTCTGCAGAGCCGCGCACGCGCCGCCAGTTACGTGCGAGCGCTCGCGACCTACGCCGCGGCTTGATCTCATAACTCCCAGAAGAAGGACTTCTAAAATGTCCGAAACCTGGTCGGAGTAATTTTCGACATTTACAGTGAGTCTTAGCCGTTTTATATCAATTATGAATAATAACACTCACGAAACTTTTCAAAATCTAGCTATTATCTAGGTCTAGGCATCAGGAAAATTACAGAGCAGCCTATTCAGTACCGACTTGTACTATAAAGGTGAAAAGAACGTCGAGTAATGAAAGAAAGGGATCAGCATAAAACGGTCATTAGTCTACACTAATTGCTGGACTTGGAATTTCCGGGGATTCCAGTAGATCTCATTTACAAGGCTGACGAGCCGCAACCGTAGGACACAACTAAGCGGCCACGCGACTGCAAATTGGACGTGTCAGTGACCAACCCACGTTGCATATTCGACAGTCTAGCGCGTGCCAGGAAATTGTCAAATTTGAGCTAACTGACAGACATGCCACACACACAACAGTTTAAGTATCAGCCAAACTATTGAATCGAAAAGTTTCCACCTGCACTCATCATTCTTGAGCTAAGTCATAACTGCGATGTAAATCAAACGGAAACGAATGAATTCACACATGAAACTTTATATCGCTTCACTAAGTAAATCTACGTACAAATCAAAAATGAAAAACGAATCTAAATGTCAGAAACATCAACATCACATTTTGTGGACTTTCAGTGAATTACGCAAAAAAATACGTGATTATCCTTTTTGGACGAAGCTTACATGAATAGAAATGAATGATATCAAAACAACCTTAGTCCACATTTTGTAGTTATTGAGATATTTGCAAGGTACAAAAAAACTATCTATAAAATATCTCAGTTACTACAAAATGTGGGCTGAGGTTGTTTTTGAAATTATTAATTTCTATTCATGTAAGCTTCGTGGTTGTTCAGGTGTGTTCGGAGCTAACTCTAATTCAGCGTTGACGCTTCCAGTTACATTGAGCAAATTGAAGGAATGTACCAAATTGAGTGGAACGTTTAGGTAAACTCCACGGGATTAATTTTTAGGTGTGATTTTATTTCCGCTGGATTAAGATACGTTTTGCATATTTGACCTAAATTTAAATGAGGTGTTTCGATATCTGGAAACAATCACACCAATATTATAAATGCGAAAGTTTGAATGTAAGTGTGTTATTATGTTTGTTACTTCTTCACGCCGCAACGGCTGAACCGATTCGAATAAAATTCGGAATAGATATTGCTTATATCATAATTAACAAATAGACTATTTATCCCGGGAAACCGCGGACGAAACCGCGGGGCGCAGCTAGTTTAAAATATATAACTTAATTATCTACTTTTTACTGTATTTTTGTTTAGAACGCATGCTAAGTGAAATTTTAATAAGTTCTTGGACACGCGAAATATTTTTATCAACTGTGGCTTGAACCCGAACATCTTCAGTCCAGGAAGTGCTCCATTCTGTTCTCATTTTGGTAGAGAAGGGCCATAACGAACTACGCAGGCCTAGTATATCTCGACTTTAGGAATGTATGAATATTGCACTTATAGAGTTTGTGATGTTATTTTTATGTAATTGGATGACGAGACGAGCTGGTCGTTTGCCTGATGGTAAGCAATACGCCAGCCCATAACAATAACAGCACAGATGTTTGCCTTCACAGTGTTGAAAATCCGCGACTACGTGTAAAATGGTTGATTCGTACTGATCAAAGTGCGTTGGATCGAGAGTCAAACCTACATTAAGATACATATAAGATTAATAAACTAGAGTAAAGTAAATAGAGGGAGTGTGGCTCAGCGGGAACACGTGCGCCTTTAATCCGACGCACCTGGGTGTGAATCCCGACTCGGCCCTGCACAAATGACTTATAGTTAAGTGCAGATTTTGCACGCCCAGTCTAAAACGGTGAAGGAAAAAATCGTGATGAAATCCGCTAACGCGCTTTGGAGTGGTAGGCTCTGGCAGTGGTTGTAATACCACCCACCGAACAAAGCTATGCCGTCAAGCGACCTAGACGTGTTTTGGGATGATGTTCGGTGAACCATCGGAGAGACGCGTCTGAGCAGCCGTTCAACTGCCGTCTCTCTCGAGATCTATGTGCTCCATCTTAGGCCACATCATCGCTTCACATCAGGCGAGATAGTCATCAATACTTTGATACTAGAACTTGAGGTAGGTATAATAAAATTAATGCAATGGAATCAGGCGTGACGTTACGATAATTCATCTTAAAACTGAAACGCAATGAAAATATGTAGTGTAATCCCGCTGAACATTGTTGATTACACTATATATTTTCATTGCGTTTCAGTTTTTATAATAAAATTAAAAAAAGGAGGAGGTTCTCTGTTCGATTGTTTTTTTTTTTTATGTTTGTTACCTCAGAACTCCGTCATTTATGAACCGATTTGAAAAAATCTTTTGCGTCGGGTTCAGTATAGCTACGAAGTGGTCCCATATAAATTTCATCGATATGTGAACTTGGACTTCGAAGATACATTGAAGTCGGTTTTTGTTTTTTTCTAAAAATTAATTATTAATAATGTTTACGTACAATAAACACATTGTTATTATAATGACAGAAGGAAAGCTTATTGCTTACACAATAAGCTTTCCTTCATTTAATTTGAATAAACCACGGTCTGTTTATCTCCTTTATTATGTTGACATGCATATATTTACATAATTAACTCTCGGAATAAGTCTTCCACACGGAGTCTGCTAATCCACTCCGCATCTGACTTCTAATTTTATCGTGTACGACGAGTGGAAGACAAACATCAACAGAACTCGACACCTAACGATGTAAGGTCTGATTTAAATTGAAGTAGTGATCGAGTATTTACTTAACTATCTGCCCTATACCGACGCATTCGTACTGAGGTACGTATACCTATGTGATCTTCCTATTATGCAGAAGGCGCACAGTGCAACTGGCCTCCTGAATTGTTGGTATAGGTTACCTACTCGTGGTAGGTCTGTCGTATGCGGGAGGCCGTCTGGGTAGGTACCACAGTTTTGTCAGTTATTCTGCCGCCAAGCAGTAGTACGCAAGCATTACTGTGTTCCAGTTTGAAAGGCATTGTTGCCAGCGAAATTACTGCATGGACATATGAGACTTAATATCTGATGTCTCGGGGTGATGAGCGCTATGCAGTGCTACGCAGTGCTTTTTATGGTATTAGAAGTTCTGGGTGGCACTGCAATTGTTGTGGGCAGGCGTAGCGCTTACCATCAGGTGAACGACTTGCTCGTCTCATCAGTTTCATAAACAAGTATACGTTTTATTAAACAAAAAATCAACTTTAATGTATCTTCGAAGTCCAAGGTATCGATGAAATTTATATGGGACCACTTCGTAGCTAAACTGAACCCAACGCAAAAATAATTTTCCAAATCGGTTCATGAATGACGGAGTTCGGAGGTAACAAACATAAAATAAAAAAAAAACAAAAAATATACAATCGAATAGAGAACCTTCTCCTTTTTGAAGTTCGTTAAAAAAGTGCATAGATATTGGCCCCTAACTAAGACTCCCTGTATCTAAGGAACCAGGAGCTAAGATGGCCATGGTCCCACAACACCCGGACGACAACACACAACACACGAAACAAATATTTGCGTAATTTTTCTGTGCACAAACATTTGTCGCCGTCGCGGGAATCGTACACGTAACCTTAGTGGTGTATGAGATTTGAGCCAACCTGCCTACCCGCTACACCACAGAGGTTGATAAAAAAGATGTAAATTTCACCTGATGTTCAGTGACGAAGCAATTATATACAAAACTCTTTTAAAAGTTATAATAGCTGTTATTATTTTATTAATAGCCACGACGCGACGACACGATTTCAAAAATACGTGCCAAATAAACGCGCCCTAACGCAATTTTTTTTATCAAGCTATTTATTTATGCTCCATTTTCCAGAGGGTATTGATACCAATTGATTTAATTCACACAGATCGAGATATCTTACAAGATTGGGATTGAAGTGTAGTGTAAATTGAATTCCACGATGTTTCTTGTACTTTCTTCTTTTTGGGTTGATCTCATTTGGACGTGTGATTGGTCTTTAGAAAACCAAGATATACTATAAAACCAAGAGTAGGTAGGTAAGTACTATATCTATGTTTATAATAAAACTGTCACGAAGCGGCTACCTGTAGCAATGGGATAACCTATTTAAGGCCTTAGGATAGTCCAAATGCGCCAGCCCACGGTAGTTGGCAGCGTATTTTTTCTTTACGCCAGCCCATAACAATAACAGCACCACCCAGAACTTTGTTTTGTAAAATCCTGCGCGGCGCTGTACTGCGCTCGTCACGCTGAGACAAATAGCTGTTGAATCTCATAATGTCCAGTAATTTCGCTGGCTACAGTGTCCTTCAAGCCGGAATAATACAGTATGCTTGCGCATTACTGCTGGACGGCTGAATAACTGGCAAAGCGGTACCCACCCAGACGGCCTCTTGCATACGAGAAACCTACCACCAGTAAATTGCGTATCCAAGTTGGGGAAATTTTTCCCCATTGAATTGCAATACTGATACGTTAAGCCGAATAGGTCCCAGCAAATTTTTTTTATAGCCAAATACTACTCAGACTTATAAATATAAGCTTACATAAATTATAATACCAATTAATAAAATGAAGCTTATATTATGACATTATGTTGTGATTGTGTCAAAACAGCGTCCGCCAATTCCGGAAGCTTTTACGCTTCATGAAATCTATAAATTATTTTGACATAATCACAAGATTTTTCAAGTTATTTTTAGACGGGAACGAGTGTGGCTCAGTGAAAGCACGTGCGACTTTCGATCCGACGCCTCCGAGTTCGAACCCCACAGGCCCCGCACGATTTACACTCGCTCTTAAAACGGTGAAGTAAAACATCATGAGGAAACCGGCATGTCCAAGAATTTATCACAAAAATTCAAGGACATGTGACATCCACCAACCCGCACTGGGCCAGCGTGGTGGATTATGGCCCATACTCTCTTTACGAGGGAAGGCCTGAGTCCCAGCAGTGGGAACGTAATGGCCTGATGATGATGATGACAAGATTTTCTGGTTCTGTTTTTTTACTATAGCATACCTATCCTAACTAGGATTCTCTGTATCTAGGAAACCAGAAACTACGAGGCCCCACAACACTCAGACACGAAACAAATGCTTGCTTTTGTTTATAAATGTATATATGTCTATAATAACAGTTCTCTAGTTTTAATTTGTTATTAGGTATTTATATATTATTATGTCGCTCTTTCTCACGGGTTATACACCCGGTCCTTTGGAAGGCTTGCGCGGGGACATTAGTCCAACACGTAGCGGCCTTTTAGAGCATTTAATTTAGATATGTAATGGGCAACACTTATCGGGGACTGTCTCTAAGTGCATCATTAGAAGATACAATCAAAGATAGCCCCCGATAAGTGCGAGGACTATTATTGAAGATTTGAAAATTACTTATGATTGGGCTATTGAGGTGAATTTTTAATGGATGAGAGCCGGTCTATGATATGAGACCTCGGCATCTGCCAGTTCCGCCTCATGGGAAAATATTTTGGAAAATATTATTATTATTATTATTTCTTTTTCTTGTTATTTTATATATTATATATGTGATCTTCAAGTTTATATATATTATTATATTTTTTATATATATTGTTACTGATTTGTATGTATATATCTTGTTATTATTTTGTATGGCCTTTTAATTTTTTCACTATTACTTTATATTTTGTTTGCACTACCTTATAAAATCTACACAGTACTTACACCGAGGTTAACTGGAAGATAATGCTCACTAGCATTAAGTTCGCCTATGTGCCTATAAATTGTGCAAATAAATTATAATTATAAATTGTGCCTTACCTTATAAGTATTTAAAATGAATAAGACTCACGAGTTCCCAAGCTCTAATTAGAAGAACTTCTTACTTTAGTGTCCGAGCAAAAGTTTAGTGAGCATTTAAGTTATATATTATTCAAAGATTATATCCAAACTTATAAACTTGCATCTCTAATGTCTCGCAGCTGTTGTTTATGAAATGAATATACGTATGAGTCATTAATTATATTATATACCTATATATATATATATATATATATGTATATGAACGCGTAGTTTAAATCAAGATTAAAACTTGCCTATCATTAATTACGTTCATCTATATAAATAAGAGCAAATTACAGGTTTCAAATTTCTAAGTATAAAGACCTAACGTCTAGCCGACTTAAATCTTCTTATTTTGGAATCCCCTCGGGTATTATTTTGGCTCCCGTTGTTCTTCTGGAATCTGATTGACAGGTCCTGATCCATTATCTCACCAGTGGAGAACATGTAAATTTTTTTATGGAATTGAGTAATCAATTTCAATTCAATTTATTTTATTTAATTAAAACGGTTAACCAATTACATTAATTAAATCACACATAATTATAAAATTAGCCAAAAAAATAATTAATTATATACAATCATAAAATTACAAATCAGTCTATAAAATAACAAAATAAAATATCAAAAGTAATAAAATAATCAAGAATAATCAATAAAATAATAAAATTAAATGTCAAAATGTTAAAATAATACTTATTGTCAGGAATGCAATGTCAAATTATGACTAACTACCTACACAATCACACATCATTCTCACAGAACATCACACACACAGACAAATTACCGTCCATCCGTCCGCAAACAAGTCAATCTCAGGGTTGGCAGCTAGGAGTGCGTTGAGCGCAGAGAGGGCACGCGGGAGAGGCGAGTTTGCTCGCGCGGTGGTGCGGCTGTAGGGCACCGCGAACAGTTTGTGTCTCCTGCTTCTGCAATAATTGCTTGGAGTGTGTAATCGACACAGCTCGTCGCTCAGTTCAGGACGTCTATTTTACCTCGAAGAATTTTACAGGCCGTTATAAGTTGGACATTAGCACGGCGAACTTCAAGAGAATTGTACCCCAAACAACCCAGAAGGAATTGCGTGGGATACATAAAGGGATATTATCCAAATAACCGCTTGTATAGGTATCTCAAGAAAGCCTTTTGCACCTTTTCAAGTACCAGAGCATATGTTGACTCGTGCGGATTCCATACGCATGTGCTGGCCTCAAGCTTGGTTCTGACGAGTGCACCATATATCAGTCGGACCACACTGTGTTGATGAAAGTCCCGAGCATTCCTTAGAACGAAACCTAGTCGTTTAAAGGACTCTTTCGCCAGCGTGCTGATGTGGTCATGGAATGTCAGCTTCCGGTCAAATGTGACTCCCAAATCCTTCATATGTGTGTGTATCAATAATGAGATGAGCAAGACGTTCGCTTGGTGCTAAGCGCCACGCCTGCCCATAACAGTTGCAGTGCCATCCAGAACTTTTCATACCATACAAGTCTAGCGTATATATCACTGCATGCACTCATCACCCCGAGCCATCAGATATTAAGTCTCACATGCCCAGTAATTATAATAGTGACGTTAACTGTGTTAATGCACCAATCAATAGCGTTTATGATAAGCAATAGGCATTTCTCCAATGAACATGATAAATATAATACTTTCAACGATCACGTGCATATTTCTTGGCCCGTAACGTATTCCGTGTGCCTTGAGGATCATGGATGGTCCCAAAACACTGGGACCCGAAACAAAAGCTTCCGTTTCGTTTTCAGCGCGCAAAATGTGTCCCGCAGCGGAAACCAAGTCAGCCGCATCCTTTAGTTCACATTCCTGTTAGACCACGCATAAAAATAAACAAAACATGATCTATAAAAATGCCTCGTAGACCACTGTTACTTTACTTGGACTGTCGAATAGAAAAGCCTTTTCATGTTTTGTTTGATGATGAAAAATGACCACGACAGTGCTAACTGACCTACCAGACTACTAGACCACAGAATTCTACTGCTGTCCAGTTAAATAATGTGTCTAGACTTGGCAACACAAATCATGTCTCACTAATCAATGCGGCATCTGTTTTACGTAAAATAAATTATTTTGCCGCGGTTAGCGTAACTTGGCATGGCTTGTGTTGCCGGTGTGAGCCTTGACACGCTTTTAACTGTTAAATAGATCAAATACCAAGGTTTAGCGGCCGCCGGCCATTCTTCATGATTAATGTTGCATACATTCCGTCAGGCAGACCATCGATTTTTACACCTGATTGCTTCTTTCTTGAACTTGGGTACGGGTATAAAAGTAAGACTTATGACACCTTTACTATTGATTATTCTGCGCTCATGGTTAGACATCGACGTACATAAAAATAAGGCAGATTGTTAAAAAAAAAATAGGAAAGCTTGCAAAATCCTGCGCGGCATTGCACTGTGCTCGTCTTCTGAGACCAATAGTTCTTAAGTCTCATAATACCCACTAATTTAGCTGGCTGCAATGCCCTTAAAACAGGAACACAGTAATGCTTGAACACCTCTGCTTGGCGTTAGCATAACAGGTAAAGAGGTGGTGGTGGAACCTATATGAGAAACTTACCACCAAGTTATCACCTTCTTATTCGAGTAAATATTAATAAAGAGTATCTCAACAAAGTCACTATCCGCGTCCTTATTTTTAACCGACTTCAAAAAGGAGGAGGTTTACTATTCGACGGTACGTTTTTTTGTGTGTTTGTTACGCGATTACTCCGCTAATTATCAATTGATTTCGATGATTCTTTTTTTGTTTGGTAGGTCATATTTCATCGAAATTCATTCACTTTTTGAAAAAAAATAGCAAAACAAAAAATATAAGTTTAATTTTCAAGTCGGTTCTTGTTTTTTTTGTAACCGATTTTCTAAAGGAGGAGGTTTGTATTCGACTGCTTCACCTGCTTCATCCAGGGTTGACTTCCGGCTAGATACTATGTATGCAGTAAGTAGGTAGATTTGTAGGGAGTATCTATCTACTACCTTTTAGACTTGGCTGGCACCGACTTCAAATATATGAGTGGAGCGCTTATAATAATTATATTAATTTATTTTTCACTTTCGAGTGCCTATTTGTGGTTTTGAAGTCAGTTTAATTATTTTTTAATAATTAATTGTTTCTTCCGGTTACTACTTATAAATCACTTCGTTTAGATCACGTCATTTAGACAGCTTTTAAGGAAGGTTATAGTACAATATAGTCTAATTAAGTTTTTGTATGATAGAGTAAATTTAATGTTTTGTAATTAAGTCTTCAAAAATGGCACTACATTAGTAAATTGCAACTGTGCGACAAATATTTTACAACTGAAGCTGAAGTTGCCGGACACAACAATCAAACTATTGAGATTAAAGGGTTTAACTATAATAAACAGACTTATAAAGTTATTTGACATTACTTTGAATAATTATAATTTGTCTTATAACTTTGTAAAAAATATTATTTGTTAAATGTAATTAAATTAATTAAGAACAAATAGAAATGTGATAGACATGTGATATGCTTATAAGGCATTTTTTATATATTTACATATATAGTAATACCAGTATGAATGTCTTGTAGTAAATGATTTTGAATTGTTTATACGCCAATTAAATAGTTAAATGAATATACACTTATTAATACTTAACAAACCTATCATGTTTAACTTAACAATTACTAAAAGATCGTTAAGCAAATGAAAAAAGAAAAAAATCTATACTCATCCATGAAGTTTATTACCGAATATTATTATGTCACATTTATTTAATTAAAAATTGCACCACCTACCTTTACATCCTTTTTTGAAATTTTTTTTAAATACTATATACTATGTAAAAAGGTAATACTAAAAAAAAGGAAAAAAGACTAAAGGATACTGCTAAATACATTTTTATTTAATTATGATATAATTAACTTTAACTAATAATAAACAATTTAATTAACTTACCTTTAATAACGTTGATAAGCACACGAACAATACGACATTTACTCTAAATAAACTCGTCGAAAAACTAACTGGAAACTTTACTAAAAACTACTTTGAAACTTTTTAATACTAGTTAAGATTTTTTAGGTATTGCTTTGCAGCCTCACGATTCTGTTTATAAACTTTATCGAGTTTAAAAGTTATTATTTTGTTTCGTTTATTTTGTACGAACCCATTATGCTAGGCTCACATTTTTGACTCACGTTGGTACGGAGCGGCGTCGCGTAGCGGTCTGCCGTTGTTCCCGCCCGCCCTAAACTTTGTACGTAGCACCGTAGCACCGTAGCGGTCGTAGCTCGTAGCACGGCGCAAGTTTCTGCGGAGTCGATGATTCGTCAATTCTGGATCTTATTCATATGTTTAATAAGAATCTTTTTGTATTGATTTTGTTCTTGAGGAATTCCTGCTGAAAAAACTGATAGGCTGTTGGTTTCACGTCTATTTTATTTTCATCTCGTAAAAGAGGTAATTTTATGTCACTTTAATTTTAAAAAAATGGAATGAAATATTTCAAGTAGGTCCTTACTAATTTTACTAAATTTTGATAGTAAATGCGTGGCGCGAGAAACTTAAACAAGGTTTTTCAGAATGAATAATACGACCACCGGCTGGGACTTGACTCTTGATATCAAAATCTTCCCTCAGCGCGGGAAGGGCTCTGCCCAATTGAGATACGACAGTAGTATCTCTCTCTAGATCTATGTGCTCCATCTTAGGCCACATCATCGCTTCACATCAGGCGAGATAATGGCCAAACATAGATCAATTAAGCGTAATAAAAAATAAGTTGATGCTTCATATGCATATAATAAGAAGTAGGTAAATACACTGCAACCATTCGTTATTTTACAAAAAAATGACTTGCGGCTCTGTAATGTATGTATCTTGTAATGTACGTCATTGTAACACTTTTTTAATGTTTTTATGTAATGTTTGCAATAAAGCGTTCATCTATCTATCTATCTTGGGTATCTACGCGGCATAAAAATGTGTTATTAGTAAATTACCAAACAACTTCATCAAATTACACCTATTCAGATCATTCCTGACTTTTCCTTTTGTTCTTAATAAATTTATTAAAATTAATAATATTTGACAGCAATTACGTGACATCAAAGGCTATCAAATATTAGCACATTTTGCTTTGTTTGCAAACAATAACGTATCCAGTGACAAAACACAATGTAATTTTAATCTATTCATTCGTGCAGATTAGCCTTATAGTGTTGTCAAGTGTCGTGGCAGCTACCGGGACGTTTGAGGATGAAGGCGTCTTCCCGCTCTCTTTTCTAGGAAAATTTAAAAGGAGCCTCTAGAACGTAGCACCGTTACAAAAAGGTTCAACAGAAGTAAAGAGGGTTTTTCATCCCATCTATTCGAAAAGGACGACTTGGTTCGCCTTTATGTGCACCCAAAGGTGGTGTTTTCTATAAGAAACTTTTAGCGGGCAGTAATGAGTTTTTAATCCTCTTTATAAGTGCGCCGCAATTATCTTTGCCGCGCACTTTTTGAATTTGGAACATCTTAGTGTTCAGCACCAAAGAAATCGAACGCAAATATTGTTTGATTAAAGACTGGCTGGTACGACGGCCCATAGTCACAAATGTAAATATAAGTTTTTAGTTGTTTTAATAAAGGATACTATTTAATTTCAATTTAGTTGTTACTCTATGTTTTATTAAATAATAATATTACAATAAAATATGAGGCGCTTTTATTTTCTCATAGTGGGTGATGAAAAGTAGAGTGTATCACTCGGGCGCAAAATATATTTTTGGCTCGGGCGACGTACTTTGAATCCCTCGCTACGTTCAGGATTCTACTAAAGAATCCCTCGCTACGCTCGGGATTCTACTCTAGAATCCCTCACTTCGCTCTGGATTCAAAAAAGCGCCCTCGCCGTAAAAATATTATTTTGCTCCCTTATGATACAATCTACTATTATGGAACTGATTGATGAGACGAGCAAGTCGTTCGGCTAATGGTAAGCCAAAAAAGGAAAGAGAGAGGGTACAGAAAGTATTGAATGGAAGACAACCCATCAGCATCATACCCTGGGTATTATATAGCAGGAGTTAAAAAAAAGTTATCTATCATCTTATTTCCCATATTATTAATGTCATTATTAAACGTATAAAAAGGCGCTCTCGTTTCCAATTTCAAAAGTGAAACAGCCATGATATTTCGGTCCACTCGTACACACAACCCAAAGAGAATCCAATAATACGTAAGACACAAGCCTCACGCACATATTTACAGCATATTATGCCGATCGGCCGTCACATCCAAAGAGTTTGCTATGCTTCAGTTGTTGCTTAGCGAGATTCCATCCGTCTGTTTTTATTTAATCAAGCTTTCATCATATTCCATGAGGTTGCGAGAAGTCACTTGAATTAAGTAGTTAGCATACTTTGACAATAAGTTTGTGCTCTATGACGCTGATTTACGTTCATCAAACCGGAACAAATTGCTAACCAACCGGGACGCCAGGAGACAGCTCCGCATCAAACCGGGACGTCTTGCAGCCCTGGTCTTAGTAGTTATGAAACATGTTTTTGCCACTGAAAAAGGCAGCTTTGTTTTTGTTTTGGCCATAATTTCTAAGCTTTTGTCTATGCAACAAGGGCCCGCATTTCCACGCCAGTAATAACGCCATGTCCCATTATCCTCACATTGGCTGCTCTGCCCTGCGGCATTGCTGTCAGTTTTCTCCTTACTCTGCCGGACGTTTGGATATTCCCGTTGAAGAAAGTTGCGTTTGTCCATCTCGAATAGGTACTACTACTACCGAAAAAATCATACGTAACGATATTTTTCTATATAACTGGTTTTGCGAGTAGCACACACTAACCGCTATCTGTTAACGCGTGAACTACGGTGTGGGTTCAACATTTGTTAACTTTAACATTAACTTTTAATAAGTAAGTATATTTTATTCTACTAAATATGTTTAGACTATAATGTTAGTACTGTTTGTAGTTACTAAATAAATAAATAAACATGTTGGAATCGACCGATATTTTTTTTACTAATTAGTTTCCTTGTTCACAAACTCACAAACTACGTATATGATGCACAAATGAGTGTAGGTTCGTTGTTCCCGTGGGCTTTGTCCCCGCTACGGGGACAACACGACGTCATAAAATTTTCGTGCATTGTCCTGTTTCAGTAGATACAGTCACTAGGCTAGGTTAGGTTATGTTAGAACTGTGACCACACAGCGCGAGCGTGCTGCGGCAGCGGCCAGCGAAGCGATAGACTAAGTTTTTTACTTCCTACTTTACCAATGATTTTCATTATTTTTGTAGGTACATGTATACAGGCTGTGCAGTACAGACAATTAAATTAAACTTACCTAATAGGCCCCGTAAATAGAAAACCTGCTTCACTGAAATTTATCTGAGAAATTTTCTTCGTAGAAAACCTGTTTCAGAAATGTTCTTCCTACACTTGATCTATTTAAATCTACTTATCTCTGCTAAACTTTAAATATATTGAAATCGAGCCTATTGAAATAATAAACAATATTGAATTTAGCTTTAGGCTAAGCTGCTTCAAATTACCTTACTTAAAATCGAGAACAATGGAAACAAATGGCTATAGAGCATTAATGTTGGTGTAAAACAGCGACCGCCGAGTATAAATTGTAGGAATTGGTAATTTTGGGACCTCTGCAATTAAGACGTTGTAAATCACTACGAAAAACCAGTAAGGATACTTACCTTCGTACAGGCACATGCTTATTGAATTTACTGGACTATGGTACAGGAACAGACAGGGACATGATAGGCGTACATAGACATACTGCGTATATTTCGATTTTATAGGTATAAGTTTCTTGCGAGAGCTCTGACGTTCATAGCTGCCGTGATATCAAATGTGTACCTATCCACTCAAGCGCCACATTGGCTTATTCCCAAAGTACTCCAAGAAATGTTCTCAAACTACTCCACGAAAAAAATATCAAAAATATATTTTATAATTTAAGTTTCATTCTTCTCCATGAGAATATAAAAATGTTCTCAAAGTACTCCACACTACTAGTTTCAAAAGGGTTGTTTAGGTAATAAGTTGTAGTATAATGAGTTCATAAACCGTATATTCGTTCTCAATCTACTCCAACCATTCAAAAAAAACTGTTTTATGCTGCATCCTACTCCAAAAGATAGTTGACGTACAGTCAGGTGCAAAACTGTTTATTAAAATATATTTAACCACGAGGAAAAGTTGGTATAAAATACAGTAACTGGTTTGTAATTGTTTATATTTATTAATATAAATTACATTATATATATATATATATAAGATTAAATATAATTTTGAATAAATCAACCACAATATTTTGAAAAATAATTGTATATCTGGATTAAAAGTTAAATTAACACGATAGTTAAAAACATATAAGAACTTACCTAAAATAATAAAACACATCAAACTTGAATAATAAAAACAATAAGTCTCTTTCTAGCCCTAATTTTAAAATAATATTCTAGAAATGCTTTGCAGCTTGACTTTTGAACTGTCTCTTTCACACTCGTTTTAATAAATAGGTAATATATAATGCAATAAAAATATGTGGTGTGACGAGGTTTACTCCAATTACTACAGACGTAAACATCTAACACAATAAAAATAAAACTTTTGTCTCCATTATTTTGGTACAGTGCTGATAAATACTGTGACTGACTGTACCTTTTCAACGTCTCATGGAGTAGAATGAAACTGAGAATGAAATGTTAATTTTATAATATCTAGATGGAGTAGTTAGGTAGAAAAATCACTGGAGGATTTTGAGAATCAAACCAGCTACACGTGGAGTAAAATGCAACTTAAAAAAAAATTAAAAAAATATACTAATATTTCTTTGGAGTAATTTGAGAATTAATGTATGGGATTCTTATCTTCTTGGAACAAAAGAATGGAGTACTTTGGGAATAACCCGCCACATTGCCCTCAGCGGGCAAATTATTAATCCTGCTTTATGCGCCGATTGCCCGAAATCTGGTAAATCAATATTCGCATTCCATTGTGTGAAAATAGAATATAAATTCTTCTTCAACATAAACATTTCTTCTTCTGTGTGGGAGGGAGAGAGGATCATACTATTGGTGGCCGGAGTAAGATAGTTGATGTCACAAATCTTGGAATTTTCTACTCATAGCTAGTTTCTTCTAGTTGTCAGCCTCTGTGGTTGCGGTTTCGATTCCCGAAACGCGACGTGACCAATGTTTGTGTACAGAATAAAAGCATAAGCATTTGTTTGGTGTCTGGGTGTTGTGGGGTCATGGTTCTTGTAGTTCCGGATTCCCTAGATACAGGGAATCCTAGTTAGGGGCAAGTTAGTAAATAGTTTTCTTATCGAGTTTTGTTATACTATATGAAATAAATATTAACGCTTAACGATCATACAACATAGATCCAAATGGCCGATTCAAAATCTTACGATAACTCGTTGTCGACCGATTCGGTTTGATATCTAACGATCCAAAATATTGCCCAAAAAAATATATAAAGTCCGTATTTCCGAATAAAATTCCTAAATACAACATATCGATACTCATATTGTAACCGAAACCGTATCGAATTCACGGTGCGGAAAAGCTCGAAAAGGAACCTAAAACTCGAGGTCTATATCCAGTCGAATCGACTCGGTGTTCGTCATCAGGGGGTTCTGAATCGGGGGGCTGGTCGCAACTACGAGGACCACAATATGGTATATGATATTTATGATTTTACCTGTCCTTGACACCATTTAGGCTATCAGTAGTTGACTTACTGTTAGTGCGTAAGTCACCGTCACCATATAACAATCTACTTAGAGAGGTCATAAACCACGGTCCCGGAGGCAGGCGGGATCTTCGGAATTCTTCACGACTGAGTATCTAAATGTGGGTAAGCTGCTGGGAGAGGTGTAATGAAGGGAGTTTAACATGTGGGGCATTTATAAGGCACCCTTTTTAAAGTGAGAGGAGATTTTAAAGTGTTCTAAATTGTGTAACAAAAGTGTTTCGGATCGTAATAGACATTATACTATTCAGGTGGTACGTTTTTACAATAAATTCCTGAAATGTGTAACGAAGCTCACAGAAAAAAATTCAAATTGCCTGTGAAAAATATCTAATGAAAAAAGCATACTATACTGTTAGTAATTACATAGAAGACAAAGATGGATGGAACATTCCGCTTCTGCCAAGTAGTCAACTGGCACACAAGAAACATAATATTGTCAAAAACATAGTGTTACATCAATAGTTAGTTTTCTTTGGTGTTACTGAGGGGTTTAAAAAATGCCTCAGTTAGCGTATTTTCTGAGTAGTTCTTTTTCAGATACGGTGGTAGATTCATTGTAACAATTGAAGTTCAGAAGTGCGTCTGTGATAGAATTTTAAATGTCCTTTGAAATTTTTTTTGTTTTTTGTAGAGTAAAGTTTGCGCTTTGTGTCAAAATCCTACTGATTTTTACGTTCATCTGAAGAGATATTTAATTACCAAAGAAGTTAATATCTCATTTATGTCGACACCCCCGTCTCTTACAGTTTCTTTAAGTCATCTCCATCCAAAATATGTCTTTGCACGGAAAGGCCGCTCATTGCAACACTTTACTTTTAAGTTTGTTATTTTTCCTCTTGTTATAATTTCTGGTGGTTTAACAATAAAGAGTTATCTAAGGATCGGTGTTTTGACACCGATGCACTGGAGGCTAGTTGTAGCCGCGGCGTAGGCTGCCGAAGACGCCAAGCGGCGGAAATATACTTCACTCTGCAGTAATTACACGAAAACTTTGGTCCATGGGTTCCGGGCACCAAACAATTATATAAAAAAGGGCTGGCTCATTCCTGACTCAAAGATTAGCGTTAACCTTTCAACGCGGGAATGCAGCCAGCGTTCTTGGCACCTTGCCCCATGGAGACCACTTCTATATATATTTCTAGTTGTATATAGTTTAGTATCTTATTAATAGTTTTTTTTTGTGACATTTGTAAATAGTTCCTTAAAGTAAAGTGTCCTCATCTAATATAATGTATGTTAATTTTATTTTGGATCATAGAAATCGTATAGATAGAGATCATCGTGACATCATCTGTCTGTCATCGTGACGGATAGTAAAAATAAACATTTCTAGGCAAATAAAAAATCTAATGGGTCAGGCGTGACGTTGCGGAAACTCAACTCAAATCTAAAACGCAATGAAAAAATATCTAGTGTAATTCCGCTAAATATGAAAATATTCGGCGAAATGACACTAGTTTTAGGAGTTTAGTAGTTTTTTGCAAATAAACGACTTTATTGTTATCCTCATTATTTTTTTAATATTCATAAAACTTAAATATTGCAATATAATAATAATTACCTATGTAAATAATATTTTAATATTTATAAAACTTAGATATTACAATACAATAATAATTATGTAAATTACAATTTAGACGACTTCGTTTACAAACATCATAAATCAAAAACGTTTATTGTAGGTGCACCTACACACATTTATGTATTACATAATAAGACTCTTCATATAATGTAAATTAGGCATTAGTATTAGTATAATTTATATATGTTACGGCTAATAGCCGAAGTGCGGCTACACCTAGTTATAGCCGGCTACAACTAGGCGCAGCCGGTTACATGCGGTTAAATTTAGATGTATCCTTCGCGACATTGTAAACCGTCGCATTATTTTTCGGAGATAATAACCTATCGAAGTGACATATTATAATCTACATTATATTATATCTAATGCACCTAGTTCTAGCCGCTGTGATGAAGGCTAAACCTTGTTCTAACGGAAGATAAGATAAGAAGTACGATACATATAAGTTTAACCGCATGTGGCCGGCTGCACCTAGTTGTAGCCGGCTAAAACTAGGTGTAGCCGCACTTCAGCTCAGCTATTAGCCGTAACATATAGTATAAAATGATATAATATTATCTTATTGTACTATGTATACTTACCTTAATAAATCCAACAACTAAAATACCTACGTCGACGTAGGATAATCTATGTGCCTACCTACCTATATACCTTATATGTACCTTACGAATGAACACATCTCATCAGTCGCTAATTGTTTTCTAATTACTAGCGCTGCACTATTTTACTTAGACTTACACTTACTTATGTTACTTTGGTCTTTAGGAAACTTTAGCCTTACATAATACCACCCACAGCTCTAAATGAGACCGTACTATCTACGTTATTAAGTCGTGATTCTCTTAACTACTTTACACAAGTATAAAGTTTTTTTGTTACCGAGTAAAGAGACGAGCAAGTCATTCAACTTATGTTAAGCGCCACGCCTGTCCATAACAATTGCAGTATTTACAGTAGTTTTATATCAGCATAGAATCTTTATTTATCATACCTTTTATACAAAGTAATCAGCCACAAATAATAAATTGTAATAATGCCCGTCTTCATAACTTCACAGATCGTTAGAAAATCGAAAAATTCAATTTTTATTATTATTTTATTTTATATGTAACTGTATGACGAGACGAGCAGGTGGTTCGCCTGATCGTAAGCAATACGCCGGCCTATAACAATTGCAGCATTTGTTTGGCAAACTCCTGCGCGGCACTGCACTACACTCGTCACCCTGAGAAAATTAGCTCTTAAAGTCTCATAATGCCCAGTAATTTCGCTGGCTACAATGCCTTTCAAACTGGAACATAATAATGCTTAACCTACACTCTTATCTAGTGGGCACGGCAGCTTAGTTCCTGTTTCATGCATTAAAATCCTTCAGGCACGTAATTGTAATTGAGAAATTAAGTTGAAACAATGGCTATCATAACAAGTTTAACGCCAAGACAGCCTTTGTAGTGAAGTGGTTGGGCAGGTTGGCTCAAATCTCATACACCACCGAGGTTGCGGGTTCAATTTCCGCGACGGGACAAATGTTTGTGCAAGGAAGAAAGCGCAAGCATTTGTTTCGTGTCTGAATGTTGTGGGGCCATGATCATCATAGTTCCTGGTTGCCTAGATACAGGAAATCCTAGTTAGGGGGCTGGATCTACATATGTACTTATGTGATCGTTGGGCGTTTATGGAGGTAGGTTTCTTGTATGCGAGAGGCCGTCTGGGTGGGTACCACCACTTTGCTACTTATTCTGCTGCCAAGCAGTAATGCGCAAGCATAACTGGTGTTCCGGTTTGAAGGGCATTGTAGCCAGCGAAATTATTAATTATTGGGCATTATGAGAATTAACAGCTTATTGTCTCACGGCAACGAGCGCAGTGCAGCGCCGCGCAAGATTTTGCAAAACTAAGTTCTGGATGGTGCTGTTGTTACTGTATTGTTTACAGTAACAACAGCACCATCAGGCGAACGACCAGCTTGTCTTGTCAGACTGTTAAAAAAAAGAATAGTGGGTATAACGTCCACTGGCCCGCATTGGCACCGCACGCATGACACGCATCCAGATTTTGGTTTGCTATATAATAGTTTTCTCTATCCACATCACCCGATACGGCGGGCGCTCGCCAATTCCAATGAATCGATTCGTCCGTGCGTGCGTTTCGGTCACAGTGGACGCGTACCATAATCGAACCTACAAGGTAATATAAAACTTGAGACATCCGTTTCCGTAAGTCTAATCCGTCCGACCTATTGTTTGTTGATATTTTGAAGATGTATAATGTAAATAAATGCATTCAAATTTGTAAAATAGTCTCTCAACCTATGCAGGTAAGGAGGAAAAGTTTCTTGCCAATCATTTACGTTAAGAACTTTAGCAGTGCGAGTTCTAGCCGTAACCTTGTACTTTAAATTATTCTGTGCCGTAGCTTGAAGGGATTTATTTATTTAGGTCACATGGGATTACTCATTTGGACCACACATTCATTAACTTGGAGCTCTTAGTTTGGGGCTCGGGAAATTATTTTGATAAAAACATACATAATGAGCAGTAGTTCCTATCTAAGATTTAAAAGTCGCCCACGACACTTCTTCAATTCTTCTCACAATGTTCTATAGTTTATATCTCATATATAGTAGTCTATATAACATAGAGTGTGGTTCAGTGGGAGCACGTGCGACTTTCGATCCGACGCACCCGAGTCGAATCTCGCTGGCCTTGCACCACTGACATTCTTGCGGATTTAACACGCGCTTTAAATACGGTGAAGGAAAACATCGTAAGGAAACCGGCATGTCCAAGAAATAATCACAAAAATCCAAGGACATGTGACATCCACGAACTGAGCCAGCGTTGTGGATTACTTTCTCTCTGGCATCATACTCTCTTTAAGAGAGAAGGCCCGTGTCCCAGCAGTGGGAACGTGACGGGCTAATGATGATGATATAATATTACTCCTCAGGACTAAAGTATCCTTAAACCACGACACTTAAAATTACGCCTTATTCTACAAATGTTTTCGAATATCATGAACCAACAAATTCTTCAAAAAGTTATCGTGATTCGCGAAGCTTTCTACGATGTTGAAGTGATCCATCTTGTCTTTGATTTCCAAATACATATTCTGCATGAGACACGTGTTGTGTAGAAGCTCGTAGAACTCTCTAGATTGTTTCTTGAAGGTGGGGCTGTCGTTTTGCCCAGCCAGGATGTAGATCCGCACTCTTCTAGCTTGTAAATGTGTGAAGCAGTCAAACAAAGGGGAGAGAGGGACAGCCCACTCTCTAGGAAGCTGGACGGCGTTGTTGACAGAAGTGTGGATGAGTTCCCGAAGGTCAAATACTCCGGAGATCAGGAATGCTCCTTGGAGGCGGTGGGAGCCGGCGAGGCTGTCGAGGAAGTCTGCGTGAGCGAGCATTTTGGCGACGAGGTGTGCGCCAGCTGAATGTCCCGCGAAGTATAGTCCCCTGGAATACCAGATTTTGATTAAGCACGTTAAGAGATAAATGAGCATTCAATCGTAAACGATTAAGCATTGCAAGGCGGTTGTTTCAAACCCTAAATCTCTAAATAGTTGGTATACAACAAAGTCATTATCAGCGTCCGTCTATTCGCTTATACGTACATGCTTACTTATACAATAAATCATTTTAAACAAAATTAAAAAAAAACAAAATATTTAAAATAAAATAAAAATTCTGTATTTTTTTTTAACAGAATGATACTATTGTATTCTTATTTATGTAACTGTATGACGAGACGAGCTGGTCTTTTGCCTGATGGTAAGCAATACGCCAGCCCATAACAATAACAGCACCACCTAGAACTTTATTTTGCAAAATCCTGCGCGGCGCTGCACTGCGCTCGTCACCCTGAGACAATTAGCTGTTGAGTCTCATTATGCCCAGTAATTTCGCTGGCTACAATGCTGATCGAATTCCTTAATATAACGCGCACGACTCGGTTTTAATTGATTAATACTGCGAACCAGCTAAAAAGAAGTCGTAGAACAAATAAAGAATTTTTGGTTTTTTACAAATGTTTAGTACTCCTTGTACTCCTTCTGGGTATAATACATTTTGATGCAGTTTTCATCATCATTTAGATAATTTTTGAAGGTTTTTTTAATTATGCTTACGTATATATTCATTATGCTTAGGTGTATATTCAATATTCATAAGTACTATGCACCCAAGCAAAGCTGGGGCGGGCCGCTGGTTAGAAAATAAAGTCAATTAAAGACAGTTATATTTATTATATAATTTAGGTTAGGTTAGTAAACTTTTGTATCGCTTAGCTGATAACTTTTGGTTCGTAACTGGAGTTATCGAGACCTTTGTCAAATTGCGAGCGATTGTTACATCATTTTAAAAACAAGTGGCAAAGGTTGGCTAGATATGATAATTGACGAACATTTTAGTTATTTAATAATATTTTCTTATTAAACACCACAATTCTACAAGTTGTTAGCATTCACAATGATTTTTGAAAAATAAATACGTTTTAAACGGTACCTATCACTATTCGAATAGTTGCAAACATCATCATCAGTCTGAATTTGTCTACATAACTGACCAGACCGATAGAAAAAAAAATAGTGACAACAGAATTCTAACTGCACGGAAAAAAACTTATCAACGCTTACAAAAATTTAGATGAGCTAGCTAAAATCCTTATAGACTATATGGACAGCCAAGTTTTTAGCAATCCATTAATTCCTACACAGCTCCAATTCGTATTCTTTAAGGTCATCAGAAAATCTCACACTGAGAACTCCTTCACATAGCAGTACCTTCTATGATGGTTCTTTTACTGTGGAAGCCGCACGTCTGTGGAACTCTCTACCAGTATCAATAAGGCGTGCGCAATCTCTTGACATATTTAAAAATAGCATCAAGAAATTCTACTTAGCTACGTAACTGCAGCCTGCTACTCGGAAGTTCTGTTCATCTGTTTCAAACTGTTTGTTATCTCACTTATAAACTTAATATAGTATATATATTTATTTATATATTTTATGATATAGATATATTTATTTATTTTTTACTTTATTATGATATGTATTTTTTTTTTTGGTACCTTTGTACCTATATTACACTTATATTTAATTATATATTATTATGATTATGTAGTCTGTATATAATATTATTATTTTATACTGGTTAGTTTTTTTTATACACAACACCACCGTCCCTCACAGTTTCTTTGAGTCCTCTCCATCCAAAGGTTGTCTGGAAGAGATCGCTATAAGCGATAAGACCGCCCATTGTAACACTTTAGGTTTAAGTATTGTTTTGTAATTATTTTATGTTGTTGTGTGACAATAAAGCGTTATCTAATCTAATCTAATCTAATTTAAACTGCTCACCTTGATCCCATCTTCTCAGCATATTCGAAGACGAACCTCGCCGCGTTTTGTATCTGGTTCACGATCTCCGCTAATGTGGCAGCTGGACAGAGGTCATAGCCCACCACGATGGTCTTGACCCGGGAACGGTGAAGCGGCTCCGCTGGGTACCGGGAAATCTCACGGGACAGCTCCTGCCAATAGCCTCCGTGGACGTAGACCAGGATTGGAGAATCTGAAAAAAACAAATGAACTCTTTTTTTCGTTTCATACATTGATCCTTACCCCTAACTAGAAATCCCCGTATCTAGGGAACTAGGAACTACGAAGACTATGGTCCCACAACACCCAGACACGAAACAAAAGTTACGAACGATAAGGAAAAAATATAAATAAAAATGTAAAAATGTAGGAAAAAATACAAATAAATTGTGTCCCTGACGTAAACTACCAGCAGGAGAGCAGTGCAACGCCCGAAACCTGCTCACGGAATTATATCTTGTAGGTATAGACTTTTTATTTTTTATACATTATTGGCTTGCGTTTGACCACTATCTCACCTGATGAGGTCAACGATGCGGTCGACGATGTAGCACGCTTGCCAAGATAGTACTCGAGATTTGAAGATTCCCAGATTATAAATAAATTTTATTAACACAAACTGGAACTTAATAAATAACATCGACAAAGTTGGTACAAAACAAAAACAGGTAACGTGCGCTCGAACACGTAAACACATTGTACAATATAATTTGTAGATTTTAAAAGGGAATGGCGTCAGGAACAATATTTTCCTTATTATATATAAGTAAAGTCAAAAGATATTTATTAAATAAGCACAAAAAATGCACTTTAAACGTCATACACATAAAAAACAAATCCATTAAAATACGTTAAATTGTTACTTAAAATATCATGACTTTGAAAAAGAAGTTGAACCTTTTTTTTACGCTTAATAGATCTATGTTTGGCCACTATCTGGCCTGATGTGAAGCGATGATGTGGCCTAAGATAGAGCACATAGATCTAGAGAGAGACGGCAGTTGAGCGGCTGCTCAAACCCGTCTCCCTGATGGTTCACCGAATATCATCCTGAAACACGACTAGGTCGCTTGACGGCATGGCTTTGTTCGGTGGGTATTACAACCACGGCCAGAGCCTACCACTCCAAAGCGCGTAAGCGGGTTTCATCACGATGTTTTCCTTCACCGTTTTAGAGCGAGCGTTTTAGACCTAAAGCCTAATGTAAAAAGGTTATGTCTACCCATTTCTTTCTTATACCCAAATTGAACTCAAATTAAAGTCCGGGCCCAGAAAAGAAATGCGAAAACTGACTCCACCTCTTCTACCAGTACTTCGGAATTACGCCCGCTAGAGAAGATAGCACCAAGTAACTCTGCGGGGATGTCTCTTTATTTAAATCTATTAAAATGTATAAATTACGATTAAATTAACACAATGTCAAACTAGAAGTGCGAGTGAGATGTCCCATAGTCATTACATTAATATTTATATGGTTAAGATACCTAACTATAGACCACTATTACTTTTATTCATTATACCTATAAGGTAATGCAAATCTACTGTACTAGGTATGTATCTTTATGGGACCTAACATTTTCGTGGTCTCAATTCTCAAATCTCAGTCAGGGACAAATGTTAGTGCACAGAAAAAAAGTGCAAATATTTGTTTCGTGCCTGGGTCTTGTGGGATCATGGTCCTCGTAGTCCCTGGCTCTCTACCTAGAGATTTTTCTAGATGCAGAAAATTATAGTTTGGAGAAAAATAGATTAAAAAATTAATCTAAATACGTCGTTTTTATGGATTTAGAATGCATTGGCATCTAGTTGTGAGCTATCCTGAAAGTTTCAGCCGAATAGCTAATCGGGAAGTGCTTTGCATTGCAAGATTCCACCCGGAACGACAGACAGATAAACAAGAAAGTGACATAATAAAAACTTGGTAATAAAATTAAAAATCTATTGTCGACTGATCCAAGTTTAAGACTCCACTTTTATATGTCCGTTGGTCCTCGGTAATCCTCTAAACCTAGCTTACCATCCAACAGAGGAAAACAAAATCGCGCCGGAAATACTACCTACTAAAGGCTAAATAACCTGTCATGCAAAAAAGGATATTTGTTTTCTTATTGGTTATTTTTACGACATCGTATCTTGGTAATGGCGTTGCAGCCTCAGCTGTGACGTCATATATCTTGAACTTTATTTGGATATTTTATGATCCACCGCCCAATTGGACGTAGTGCCTATTATAGTGCTACCGCTGAACTGGCTTTAAAAAGAGCTATTTTTAACCCCCGACGCAAAAAGGAGGGGTGCTATAAGTTTGACCACCATGTGTGTCTGTATGTGGCACCGTAGCTCTTAAACGGGTGGACGGATTTGAATGCGGCTTTATTTATTAACCGACTTCAAAAAAGGAAGAGGTTCTCTGTTCGATTGTATCTTTTTATTTTTTTTTATGTTTGTTACCTCAGAACTCCGTCATTTATGAACCGATTTGAAAAATTCTTTTTGCGTCGGGTTCAGTATAGCTACGAAGTAGTCCCATATAAATTTCATCGATATGTGACCTTGGACTTCGAAGATACATTGAAGTCGGTTTTTGTTTTTTTCTAAAAATTAATTATTTGAATCAGGTTTTCTAGCGGTGTAAGTCAAAAGATATTTATTAAATAGGCACAAAAAAAACATTTTTAACGTCATATACGTGTAATACAAATCAATTAAAATACGGCAAAAAATGTAACATAAAACATGACTGAAAAAAAGGTAAGCATTTCTATCCATTTTTTTCCCATATTCAAATTGAAGTCCAGGCCAGAAACGCGAAAACTGACTCTACCAGTCAGTGCTTCGGAAATGCGCCCGCTAGAGAAGATGGCACCAAGAAACTCTGCTGGGATGTCTACTCGTATCATCAATAGGTTATAAAATGAACTTTTATCAATTTATAACACGTAACAAAAAATAACTGCGGTGTAGATGCACCTGTAGTAGCTACACACTAATATATTTCACAACTCACTTATTCAATAAAAATAAACGAAATGAATTATCTTACCGTCCGGCAGGTCTGTCCCCAGAATGTCCAGCTTCTGTCCGGGCGTGGACCCATACTCGATCTCCAATTTATGAGGTATGTTATTCGTGGCCATCTCGCTAGCTGGAATGACATAGGCCCGCATTATTGAGGAATTCAGGGCATTATTCTTACGGAGAAATAGTACGGTCTTAGTAGTTAGGCTGCGGCACAGAAATCTAAATAATAGTGCATTATTATTTAGTTATTTTATTATGGAACTGAGTGATGAGACAAGCAAATCGTTAGCCTGATGGTAAGCGCCACGCCTGCCCAAAACAATTGCAGTACCACCCAGAACTTTTAGTACCATAAAAAGCACTGCGTAGCACTGCGATTAGATATTAAGAGATATTACACAAAAAGGTGCCGGCAGTAATTTTGCTGGCTACAATGCCCTTCAAACCAGAATACAGTGATGGTAGAATAACTGGCAAAGCTGTGGTACCTACCCAGATGGCCTCCCGCATACGAGAGGCCGACCACGAGTCATCGGTAAATATTTTAGCAAAAACAAACAATTTCCTTTCTCTTTAAGTAAATAGGTAGACGGTACTCAATGTTTAGTTAAAATAACACTCAGGCCGTCCCGTCTTTACCTTTTGGTTTGATTGGTAAAAATTTAAATGTTAAACTGCGTTTACGTAATGATAAAAGCTGTCAAGATTGAAGAGAAAAAACACATTATGAAGAAAAAGTGGAGTAAGCTAAAAGCATTCAGATTTCGAGGTTTTATATTTGCATTCATTAAATTTTGTGTCGTCAGCTGCGCTCGGGATTTGAATTAGAATATTTTCTATAGTCAAGTTTTTTTATGGAACTGAACGATGAGACGAGCAGTTCGTTCGCCTGATGGTAAGCGCCACGCCTGCCCATAACAATTGCAGCGCCACCTAGAACTTTTAATACCGTAAAAAGTACTGCGTACACTGCATTGCGCTCCACACCCCGAGACATCAGGTATTAAATCATATGCCCAATAATTTCGCTGACTACAATGCCCTTAAAACCAGAACACAGTAATGCTTGCACACTACTGCTTGGCGGCAGAATAACTGGCAAAGCGGTAGTACCTACCTAGATGGCCTCCCGCATACGAGAGACTTGCCACGAGTAGGTACCTACCTAATATGTCTATTTTTTTTTTTTTTTTTAATTAAGACTACTACTCTTATTTGAAGATCTTATTATAAAAGAACATCATTAGGCTTTCTTTTCAAAAACAAAAACTGCAAAGAACACAAAGAAATATGCCTCAAGCCAGTTCTTTTGATAAAATGCTATTCATTACAATGTAGTCCTAGAAAAAGTTCATAGGAAACCGTATTTACATAATTATTACATACTAACTGCTGCCCGTGACTTACTGCGCGTGGGATTTGGTACTAATAAATCGATCACTTCTAATTCTAATGAAAAAAGCATACTATACAGTTAGTAATTACATAGAAGACAAAAATGCATGGAAAACGTGAGCCCATTTATTCATTAAAAAAACCATTCCGTTTCTGCCAAATAGCTAACTGGCACATAAGAAACATACCTAATATTGTCAAAAAAAAACATAAAATATTTTAATAAACATTCTGAAAAAAATATCTGTCAGTTTCTTACCGTATCTTTTGAGTAGTGGTTCTTTTTCCGATACGGTGATAGTCATTATAATAATTGACGTTCATATACTCGTATGTGCGTCTGTGATGCCAAAAATTAATAAATATAAAAATAAACTCGGGACGTGTTAAATCGGGATGGAAATTATTGTATGTCCTTCTCCGGGCCACAGGCTATCTCTGCGCTAAGCGTCATCAAGATCGGTTCAGCCGTTTAGTCGTTAAAAGATTACAAACAGACAGACAGACAGAGTTACTTTTGCATATATAGTATAGTATTAGTAGCAGTACCGCTACTTGTTTTTTTTTTAATTTTTATTTATTTTTTATTTATTTATTTAGCCAGGTAACAATTAACAATTTTAATACATATCGGAGATGTGGAACAATTTGCAATTGTTAGGTTTGTTATGCAATGTAAGGTGAACCCTGGAACCCACACTAGGAAAACCTGTGTCGTGGGTTTCAGTGTCTTCCATTTATTGGTATTACTAAGATGTACATAAGTAGGCTGTTCCTAGATCTTAAAACTTACAAGAATAAATAGCTAAAAGATTTTATTTACAACTTACAAATATCTCAATTTATGCCTTTTGAATGAGTTAGTGTGTGAGTGTGGGGGTGAACAGGTGGGTGTGTGATGAGTGTGTAAATAAATATTTATATAAATAATACTAAAAATGGTATTATAAGTAATATTATAAATAAAAATGGAACCAAACCAATTCTGTACAGTGGGGACAATTTAAAATAATTAAATAAACAGTTGGGATCGACTATTTAGGGGGTACCGAACACGAATCCACGGGTATTAGACAATTTATCTATTTGTTTATTGTAAAAAACGAACATGGGCTTCTCTGTCGTTCACGCGGACAGAGTCGCAGGAAAAAGCTAGTGGTGAATAGATTTAGGACATAAGTGGGTGATTGCCTCAGCACATCTAAAATTCGTTTTAGGAGGTGTATTAATGATAACTAACTAACTAGGGGCCTGGTCACCTTTTTTATCTCACTACTTAGTGAAATAATGGTTAATGGTTATAATGGTAGTGAAATAATGGATGTGCCAAAAAATAAACATTTAGCAGTAAACATTACATTACAATAAACACAGTTATAAACGCGGATTAAATATACCTACATAAATGTTTATATACCTATACCTACTACATAATAATTATGTAATAATTATTATAACATAACACATGTCACACAAACTTTAATATATTACTGTGACGCAAACGTTGTCAAAACCGTTCGCGGATTTAGTTGGCCAATAAATTTACTAAAACACAACTCGACCATCGCGGGAGTTGATTTTTTAATAACCGACATAAAAAAGCAGGTTTTTGTATATATTTTTTATGTTTGTAACCTCAGAACTCCGTCATTATAAACCGATTTGGAATTTTTTTTTTGGGTTGGGTTCAGTAGGTACCTGAAGCTACAATGTGATTGTTCACGCCGTTTTCACGCCAAATTTACTTTTACGCCATCTAGGGTTTAATGCAAGCACCCAAGCTGGTAAATTAGTTCACCAAATGGCTGCCTGCGGCGCTTGCATGCCCGCGCAGAAGAAAACGGTGAAAGGAAACCAGTCGTCAAAAATAACTCATGTAATTCAGAAGTGACGAACGCTGTACGCATTTATTATATTTTGTCCGCATCCCATAACCTTTTATCTTCGTCACTTCTCCTCGCTATATTTATTGCCCACGCGTGGGACCCGTTCCTGCCCAAACAATCGCCAACACCAACGCAGCTTGCTCCCGTACGCAGACCAGGAGGAGGACGATTGGCCTAGCTTCGGTGAGTGCATTTGCCCTTGGCTTTCTTAGGTAGATTTGGCGTGAACTGGTCCCTCCAAGCGGCCTCCGCATTCTCCCCCCGCATCACCGCTCTTTTTATACATCTGCGCCACCATTTTTTTTTCTGGTCCTTCGAACCGGATGAAAAACTAGCGCCTATCGCTCATTTTGCTATCGAATTCATCAAATCGCATTTTCTTTTACTCAATCGCTTTTATATCGTATATTGTATATGTTTTGCGCATAAAGCTGTTGCTACGCGGTAGGTAGGTACCATCGCATCCCCCGCTTCCGATATATATATTTGACCTACCACCCTATTATTCGCCTATATATATATAATATTCATATTTGTTTATTCAAAATAATTATTTACACATTTCGCATTTTCATAAAATTATTCCCGCATTCATTTATTTCATAAACAACATTTTCTGAACGTCATAAAAATGGCGTCTGACGCAAAATTGCGAATGATTATTGCGAAAAAAGAGGCTGTGTTTTCGCATATGAACGCCTTGTTTATTTCCTCGAAAAAAGCTATGCTGTCAGACATTGACACTAGAAATAAACAAGACTATCTGTCCGCCACGTCAAACATTGACAAATTATACAACGACTTTAATGATTTATGTGATCAACACAACGCATTGTTGTTAGAAAAAGATCCTGACCATCAACTTAGCTTCAATAATTGGAGTGCATTTGAAACTTTGTTTTCATGCGTACAACACGCACGTGCGGTCTTGTTAGAATCCCGTCGTGCTACCGCTGAGAAGACGCGTACGGATAACATCAATTCCTGCCGCCTACCACCTCTCGACTTGATAGGGTTTTCTGGTGCGCCAGAAACGTGGCCGCTTTTTTATCACAACTTTAAAACGAATGTGCATGATAACAAACAACTAACCGACGCTCAACGCGTACAATATTTGGTAGGTAAATTGAGTGGCAATGCTCTCAATGTGTTCGCGGGAATTATACCAAACGAATTTAGCTACGCTACTATATGGGATTCTTTAGTCGTCAAATATCAAGACCAACGCTTGCTAGGGTCAATGTACTTAAACAACATTCTCGACATAAAGCCTACTTCCGATACACCCGCACAATTAAATAATTTCATTGAACGAGTGCATTCTTCATGGTCCGCATTGAAGCAGTTAGAGATCACTGATCTAAATGACTTTATTTTCACGCATCTTGCTCTCAAAAAGTTAGATCCGCAGTTAGTGCAAAGTTTTGAATTATCTGTCCGCGATAAGAACATTCCGATTAGTTCGGATCTAGTAAGTTTTGTGCGACATCACATAAAGGTTTTGGAACGATCTTCAGCTGTTCGACAAAACACAACACAAAATGTTCAGGGGTCCAATTCTCAAACTCGATCGCGTTATTCCGCACCAAAGGTCTCGCATACATTTGCTATTACGGAAAATAAGAATGAAAACAAACCAGCTTGTATTTTCTGCAAGACCTCGCATCACGCTCACTTGTATGAGTGCATGGAATTTAAAAAACTGTCCATCAAAGAGCGCTTTAACTACGTCAAAGATAATAAGTTCTGTGTCAACTGTCTTGGCACAAAACATACAACTTTTAATTGTGGTTCTCACAGCACTTGCAAGCAGTGCCATAAAAAACACCACTCACTTTTGCACTTTGACCAACCGCAACAAAATGTAAAGTTTGAGAATCGGCACCTTACACCCGCATCTAGTGCGACCGCCACTGGGCCTAGCACTAGCTCCACCGCTGACCCGCGCGCTCCGCAACCAGTGTGCATGCATACGCACACGGCTACTGTACCCGGCGCACCCGCTTCGCGCGTTTCTAACACCACGTTTAATAAATCCATTGATTCGCTCACGTTGCATTCGTGTGACAAAATTGTGCCGTGTAATAAATTTGACAACTCATTAATTGTCTTGCCTACGGCGCAAGTATATGTTCCTAATAATGGAAACCGCGTTACTATAAGATGCCTAATAGATAGTGCGTCACAAAATAATTTGATCACGCTCGCATGCTGCAATAAATTAAAATTGGATATTCACCCGCTTGTCAACTCTTCATTGAAAACAGTTGGTTCAATCTCAGCGCCTATTAAGGGTTACGTCGTGCTGACGATTCAATCGCGCGTTTCTGACGCTGAATATAATTTGACGCTTCTAGTAGTTGATCACATCACTGATCAACTGCCAACACGCGTGATCCACGCGTCAGTGATGGATCACTTCAAAGACATACCGCTCGCTGACGAGTGCTGGAACTCGCCTGGGGATATCGATGCGATTCTCGGCGCTCAGATGGCTGCATTCATCTTACTCGGAGGCAAAGTGATACCGCCACCGCTCTCACGATCAGCTGACTCTTCGGACATCGCTTGCGCTTCACCTCACGCTCTCGAAACAACTCTTGGCTATATTATCATGGGGGAGATTTCTTCGGTCAACCCTGAAGGTATAGTCTGGTCCTTCGGTCCTTTAGTGAATGAACTAAATGCGAATATATCAAAGTTTTGGGAACTCGAGGAGGTGCCTTCTGTAGATATTTTACGTCCGGAAGATGTTGTATGTGAGCAGTTATATGCTTCGACGGTCTCCAGAGATCCTTGTGGACGTTATATCGTTTCTTTGCCTTTTAAGGGTGATCCTAAGTCCTTAGGTAATTCTTTTACGCACGCTCAGCGTAGACTCACCGCTCTCGAACGCAAGTTTACCGCAGTACCCGCTCTGCGTCAAGCTTACAATGACGTCATCACTGATTATATGGATAAAGGTTACCTCAAGGAGATACCTTACTCTTCCACCGCTATAAATGAAGGCTACTTCATACCGCATCACGCTGTTATTCGGCCAGATAAGACCACATCAAAAACGCGCGTCGTTCTCGACGCCAGTGCCAAAACCGACCGAGGCACCTCGCTTAACGACTTGTTGCATACAGGTCCTAATCTCCAGGCAGATTTGTTCACACTCCTTTTGACATTTCGATATTTCAAAATTGCTATAACCGCGGATGTGCAACAAATGTACCTGAGGATAATACTATCGGAGAACGATCGCAAATATCAAAAAATATTATACCGCTTCAATGACACCGAGCCAATTCGCATTCTGCAATTCGACTCTTCGGCATTTGGTCTTCGCAGCTGCCCTTTTTTGGCAATGCGTACAGTTCGCCAACTGGCTGATGATAAACGCGCCCGCTATCCTCTCGCTGCAGAGGTCGCCGCGAAAGAGATGTACATGGATGACTTGACCACTTCTGTTCATTCTGTCGAGGATGGGATACGCTTGGCGGACGAGTTAATCCCGATGTTTAAAGCCGGTGGATTTAACCTTGTCAAGTGGGCGAGCAATTCTTCTGAACTTCTCGCTCATTTACCTGAATCGCATCGCGCGCCAATTGTGTTCACGGACGATAATGATACGATGAAGATTCTAGGACTGAAGTGGCATCCTCCTAGCGACACATTCTCGTTTACTACATCCACCTCGTCTGTAGGTAATACTAAGCGTGCCATACTTTCGACTATCGCTCGCTTGTTTGATTTACTTGGTTTCGCCGCGCCTGTCATACTGTACGCAAAGCTCTTACTGCAAGAACTCTGGCTTACAAAAGTTGGGTGGGATCAAGAGCCCCCTGAATCCATAACTGAACGCTTCATTCGATTCAAAAATGAATTGCCGCTTCTGTCTAATTTGCAAATACCTCGTCATTTGGGTATCGCTGCAGATTGCGTTGTGCACCTGCTCGCTTTCGGAGACGCTAGCATGAAAGCTTACGGCTGCGTCCTCTATCTGCATGTTGAACACCCTAACCGCGACATATCCATTCATTTGGTATGCTCCAAGTCCAAAGTGGCCCCACTGAAGACTGTCACGCTCGCGAGGCTCGAATTATGTGCCGCGCTTCTTCTCGCTAAACTTGTCAAACAAGTTCATGCCGCATTTCATGATCGCTATCCTTTAAAGGATATTTTCGCATTTTCTGATTCCACGATTGCTCTGTCGTGGATTCATTCATCGCCACACCGTTGGCAAATATTTGTTGCCAACCGTGTTAGTAAAATCCAAGAGATTTTATCTTCTGACCGCTTCTTTCACATTAATGGGATAAATAATCCCAGTGATTGTGTTTCGAGAGGTTTATTACCCTCGCAACTACTTGATCATCCGCTTTGGTGGGACGGTCCTTCTTGGATTCACCGTCCAATCGCTGATTGGCCCATCGTGCCTTTCGAATCATCCTGCGCTGAAGGTTCTATACCTGAAATAAAAAGCTCAATTACTCTCGCTGCTATATCTAATGTAGATGCCTCGCTTCTTCTTGAGCTCGCTCTCCGGGTCTCGTCCTGGAAAAAGTTATTACGGATTGTAGTCTACATACTACGTTTCTTAAATAAATTACCCCGCGCGCCTTCAATTCAAATTTCTGATATTGACGCCGCTGAGATCGTGGTTATTCGCGAACTACAAAATAAATATTTCGCTGACGAAATTAAAAATATTACAAAAGGTAACTTACCTTCTCCTGCTTTGAGAAAACTTGATCCGTTTGTTGATAACAACGGGTTACTTCGCGTTGGTGGCCGATTGACGAATGCTAACATACCGTATGAAAATCGCCATCCAATATTGCTTCCCCGCCGCGATCACATAGTTGATCTGATAATTGACGATTGTCATCGCTCCAATTGTCATACTGGTTCACATCTTGTCATGTCATTACTAAGACAACGCTATTGGATCATATCCGCACGAAATATAATTCGACAACGCATACGCCAATCCAATTTTTGTTTCAAAGTAGCACCGTCTCATCCTTCACCCATGATGGCAAGCCTTCCTCCCGCTCGTGTGCAAGAAGCTAAAGCTTTTACACACACTGGAGTCGATTATGCTGGACCTATAAACATCACCCTCGCCCGAAGGCGCGGCGTTAAGAGACAAAAGGCTTACATTTGCCTTTTCGTGTGTTTGACTACCAAGGCCATACACATTGAAATCGCGTCTGATCTGAGTTCAGAAACGTTTTTGGACGCTCTTAAACGTTTTCTGTCTAGACGAGGACCAGTATCTTGCATATACTCTGATAACGGTACTAATTTCATTGGCGCAAAACGACAATTGGACGAATTGCATACTTTTTTGTCTGCTAAAGACACGTCTACCGCATTTCAAGACGAATTGAACAATCGTAAAATCTCGTGGCGAACTATTCCCGCTCGCGCACCCCACTGGGGTGGACTCTGGGAAAGCAACATAAAATGCGTAAAATCCCATTTGTATCGATGCATTGGGCAACAATTACTGGGCTATGAAGAATTGTTAACGGTCTTAGTACAGATTGAGTGTCTGCTGAATTCGCGCCCGCTGTGTTTGTTATCTGATCAGCCACACACCATTTTGACACCCGCTCATTTCTTAAACACTACACCTTTACAATCGTTACCCGCATACGAAATTGACAATTGTACAAGTCTCTGTAATAGGAAGAAACTTTTAGACAGTTTAGTTCAGAGCTATTGGAAAAGGTGGCACGTAGATTATTTGCACACTCTCCAGTTGAGACAAAAATGGAATACTCCTGATGCACCCATTCAACCAGGTACACTTGTTCTCATTCATCAAGATGACACGCCGCCGCTGCGCTGGCCTACAGGCATTATTGAACAAGTTTATCCGGGTCGAGATGGAATTACGCGTGTTGCGCTAGTACGCACTACAACTGGAACATTCAAACGTCCAGTCGTAAAGTTGTGTCCTTTACCGTCGCAATAATTTCACTTCTTTCGCATTTTAGCACAGCCACATTCGCATATATTTTATACATATATTCCTTTGTATATTCTCGCATATTATATCGTCTTTCGTCATATATTGTAGCTCCGCATTCCGCATAACCATAAACCGCATATAATTTGTATCATCGCTTACTCATTTGTAACTTCATAATTTTAACTCGCATCCTCGCACCGCTCGCATTAGTTTCCTTTGAAATCCTACAGACTTTCAAGCCGGGGAGGATGTTCACGCCGTTTTCACGCCAAATTTACTTTTACGCCATCTAGGGTTTAATGCAAGCACCCAAGCTGGTAAATTAGTTCACCAAATGGCTGCCTGCGGCGCTTGCATGCCCGCGCAGAAGAAAACGGTGAAAGGAAACCAGTCGTCAAAAATAACTCATGTAATTCAGAAGTGACGAACGCTGTACGCATTTATTATATTTTGTCCGCATCCCATAACCTTTTATCTTCGTCACTTCTCCTCGCTATATTTATTGCCCACGCGTGGGACCCGTTCCTGCCCAAACAATCGCCAACACCAACGCAGCTTGCTCCCGTACGCAGACCAGGAGGAGGACGATTGGCCTAGCTTCGGTGAGTGCATTTGCCCTTGGCTTTCTTAGGTAGATTTGGCGTGAACTGGTCCCTCCAAGCGGCCTCCGCATTCTCCCCCCGCATCACCGCTCTTTTTATACATCTGCGCCACCAGTGATCCTATATAAATTTAATCGATATTCGACCTTGAACTTATACGATACTTCAAAATTTAAATGGGGGTTTTATATTATAAAATGAACTATGTTGACTATTGCTTTTCCTGTGTATTTGTTATAAAGAATTGTATTGTATTTCCTGTGTATTTGTTATTTAATAAAGAATTGTATTGTACTGTTTTGTATTTATTTATTTATTTCTGGTATCGTATACCTGCTGTGACGAACTGCACGTGATGCTGCTGTACCTCCTGGGCGGTCGGGAACCGCTTCGACCACATGCTGGGCGAGTACTCCCGCTCCAGGTCCATGCCTTCCATGATCACGGACATGTTGTCTGACTTGCTGGCAGGCTTGCTGACCGGCTTGCTAACCAGCTTGGTGCTCTTGGTCTGTGAAAACGGAAAAATGTTTTTAACTTAGGTACATTGCCTGTAAGAAATTGTAATTAGCGATAAGGCCGCCCATTGCTCTTTCACTATTAGGTAGGTATATGTAATTGCATTTTTTTTTCCTATTTTGGTGTTTAATAAGGTATTTTTGTATTGTATTGTATTGTATTGAGGAGATGGATTCGATAAGTAGATAGGTATGCCTAATATTAGAAAAACCTAGATAGAAAACACTTTAATGCATTTAAAAAAAGAAAACAGAATTACAGTTGGTAATACAACATTTCCTATAAGTAAAATAGGCGGTCTTATAGCGTGTAGAATTCCAGAAAATCATCTATTATTGTAAATTCGTAAACATGTTTACTATGTAACCTAAAAAGGACCAGAATAGATACATTCTAGCATGTTGCTGATAGTAAGGCCATCGATGCCTGACCTGCCCTAATATTTTCTGAATAGTAAGGTGGGAGTGGTCTTACGAAATGAGGTAGGTAGTATTCGGTACAAAGTCTGACTTTCTCTGCAATTTTTGATAATCATTTTTTTACTCTTAATAGATCTATGTTTGGCCACAATCTCGCCTGATGTGAAGCGTTGATTGATGTGGCTTAAGATGGAGCACATAGTTCTAGAGAGAGATAGCAGTTGAGCGGCTGCTTAGACCCGTCTCCCTGATGGTTCACCGAACATCATCCCCAAACACGACTAGGTCGCTTGACGGCTTTGTTCGGTGGGTGGTATTACAACCACGGCCAGAGCCTACCACGTACCAAAGCGCGTAAGCGGGTTTCATCACGATATTTTCCTTCACCGTTTTAGAGCGAGCGTGCAAAATCTGCACTTAACTTTAAGTCATTGGTGCAGGGCCGAGTCGGGATTCGAACCCAGGTCCGTCGGATCGAAAGGCGCACGAGTTTCCCGCTAAGCCACACTCGCTCTCAAAAACTTAAAATAAATGTTGAATGAATTACTACCTTTATCAATCGCCTAAAATATATTTTAACGAGCTGAGCCTTTTATAGTTATTTTTTTATTTGTTATATAAGAAAAAATAATAAGAAAAGAAAAAATAGAATAACCGGGGTGAATCTATTCATATATGTATGTTTACTAGTGGTAGGTCTCTCGTATGCCGTCCGTAGTCACGCATTAGACCATTCGGTTCGAGAATGGCTGCAACATTAACGCTGGTAAAAGCCCGGCGGAAAGGAATTGGTTCCTATTATTGCATAATTGCCCTAATTATTATTGATGTCGTTGCTGCAAGTTATAAATTTAAATGAGCTATCTATAGGCCTTCAATGGTCTATGGGTTGTCCAATTGCTTCTCCTTGTAAGTAGTTAGTTTAGTTTTAGCATGGACTAAATATACAAGCATGGTTTTAGTAAGTAGATTGTAGAGTTGTTTTCAGTAAATTAAATGAATACTTATGAATACATACCTACTTACGAATAAATGTCGGGTCAAAGGCCTATGGAGCATGACCACTCAATTATTGTCAATAAATTTGTGAACGGAATGCTCAAGGCTTTATTGCAACACCTGCCCTAAAAACAATTTAATGACGTCTATTTTCTCGTATTGGAGACAGCCTCTATGGTGTAGTGGTTGGGTAGGTTGACACAAATCTCATACACCACCGAGGCTGCGGGTTCAATTCCCGCGATAGGATAAGTGTTTGTGAACCGAAAAAAAAGCGCAAACATTTGTTTCGTGTCTGGGTAGTGTGGGCTACTAGTTCCTGGTTTCCTAGATACAGGGAATCCTAGTTAGGGGCCAGGATCTAAGTACGAGAGCGCTGGGCGTATTTATTAAAAAAGTTTAAATATCTACTGAAGATTAAGAATAATTTATTTGCAAAATACATATTATATTAATATATTTATGGTAGATTAGATAATATAGCACATACCTAAATAATAACTTAAATAAATTTGTAAACAATTTCACCTTCTTCCACTCCCAAAGAGGAGTGAAATAGCAGACGTCACATACTTACTTAAAATTGCGTCCAATTCAGTTGACTGTCCCGAACTCTTAAGTAAAATTAAGTTAAATACTCCTCTTAAACCGATTAGATTCAATACTTTACTTTATGTGCCGTCAGTAAAAACAAACTATAGACAAAATTCCTATGTTTGGAGAGCGAGCAAAAACTTTAACTCACTCAGTAAGTCCTTTGATATTGACCTATTCTGTACAAGTGTCGCATCGGCTAGACAGTTGTTGAGCAGTGATTTTTTCAATTAAGTAACATTGCACCTGAAATGTATTATAGATAGTATGTAATATTAGTTAGTTATACTCAGTTACTAAGTTTAGGTATGTTCTTATGATGTTCACATAAGTTACATTTTATAATATTTTGTAACTATCCGTGAGGACCTTTAATTGGCTCACTGTTACTATAAGTTATTAAATGGATATACCATTTAACAGCTGTTGGTCTTCCATAAAAATAAATAAATAAATAAATAAAAATTGTTCCAACTTTACGTTACATATTTTTTTAATTCGTAGGTATACATATCAAACCTCAAAAGTCAAAAGATATTTATTAAATAGGCATTACAATTGCACTTTTAAACGTCCTAAACACATAATAAAAATCAATTAAATTACATTAAAACTGTAACTTAAGATAAAAAGACTTTGAAAAAAAGGTATCTAAGCATTTCTACCCATTTATTTTCCATGCTCAGATTGAAGTCCGGGTCCAGAAAAGAAATGCGAAAACTCTACCAGTGCTCCGGAATTATACCCACCAGAGAAAATTACACCAAGAAACTCTGCGGGGATGTCTCTTTTTTCAATTCTTTTAAAAAGTCTCAAAATATAACGATGAACAATGGAGTATAAAGAGTAAAATTAAAAAAAAATACTCCTTCTTTTGATAATTATAATACGCGTACCTACTCATCTACTTTTTTCGAGCGCGAGTCCGGCTCGCACTTGGCCGGTTTTTTTAGCATACTATTTATACGTGCGACCTTTGGTGCGACCTAGGATCTCTATTTTCAACTTTTTTTGCATCCCAGAACCCAAGATCTTTATTTTTAAGGCTTCACACTGGTTTTGCATTCAGCCAGTGTTTAGTACTATTAGGTATTTTGTGCCAGTGTCAAGTATTTTATAGTAGCAAGATTTAAATATATACTAAGACTTCATGTAGCGATGTCTTCGGCTATATTTATTGTTTTATTGGATACAACGATGTTTTCACTTTTTTTACAACTGGCTTATTCTACTGACCATCTCCACTGCGGTAAGCTTGCAAATCCAGTGGAGATTTCGGTAATAAAATAATAATATATAATTCATCACACTCGCTCGTAATAGGGACTTTATTATATCGGTGTTAGGCTCGTAATCCGAGATATTACGCACACGTGATTTTATTCTACATAACCGCATTAGTGCAGTAATTTTTTTTTAATAATAATTCAACCATGAGTTGTTATCCGGCTGAAAATTTTAAGTACCTAAGTATTTATTTTCCTAAATTTTTGGTTAAATAAATAGTCGCTACATCCCTAATTACAGCAAAAAAATCACAATTTAACACAGCAAATTATGTAATAAATAACAATATTCGCTTTAAGATTTTTTTAAATATCGGTTGAATGCGCGTGAGTTGATGTTCCGCGGCCCGTGAAAAAGGAAATCTTGGCGCTATTTTCCTCAAGAATTTCTGTTATATTTTTCCCTGTGCAGTTGATTATTTTACAAAATTGTATATAATTTGATCCCGCCAGATATACTTGTCGAGGCACAAAACGCTAGTGTTAGTTTGCTGACACCGAAATCTAAGGAAAAAGATACTAACTAATAGTCTGGTGTTTGTTCCTCGAAAGTGTGACCATAACACGTACGTATGCATTGATCATTACACTCTCTGCTCCCTTATTGCGCTCGCCTACGGCTTGCCCCATAACACCGCCTCGAGTGTAACGATCAACTGAGCACACTTGTATCATAATCTAATATTTATACATTTCCAGATTTTTTTTAAGTTTGCCCATTAGGTCAGGCTAAAGTCTTTAGGACCATACCGCCATGTCTTACGTAGTTTTTATTTGATAGTTTAATATTCCATTTATTATACTTTTGTTAAGAATGAGGGTCAACAGTAACAAGCCGGACCCTCTCCTAGTGCTTCAATAAAGTGGTGGAACTTTATTCAAGCTTTCCATGGAGTTTTTGGGAGAACACAAAAAGCAATGTTTTCCCCGTTTTGTTTCATTTACACTCATGCACTTTAACGAACACATAATGGTTAATATTCCACCGATATTACACATGATCACTCGAAATAATACTTGTTTGGAAAATAAAACAAAATCGAACTGTATCACTTTTCACTTCCCGCCAAAAAAAGGCGTACATTTCCAGAGTTTCAAATGATATGCATAATTCATTTTTGCATTTTTTTAATAGTTTTACAGATAAATCAACTCACGACTTCACTTTTTACGACTTTTCCCGTCACTTTTTTACTATCTTGTACCGACCTACTAAAAAGTTTGCACGTGACTTTTTAAATGTAGTAAAATATTTGCGATAAAGAACATGGTGTCTTACCTGTTTTACCTTCTTTATTATTTTCCCAGAGCGAACAATGAAAACATTAAAAAGTTTTTTAAATATTAAAATCACTTTATACATTTCACACACTTATAACACGAATCACAACACTAAGCTACCACTTCTATAAAGATCCAAATTTATTTTGATTTTTACTAAAATATTTTCCCGCGTGCGCTAGCAGCAGGCTTCTCGCGTGGTATTTTTGTTCGTTTTCTTCTTTTTTTCGTATCTCGTTTGCTTGGCGGTAATAAAAAAACAGTTAAATGCCCAGAGTAGTACCCACACAACTCATAAGATTAGATACCTAGGTTCTTTACATTAATACAAAAGAATAAAGCATATAATATACATTTATTATACATATCTAAAGTTTACATTATAAAAGTGATCTTTATGTGCAAAATATACATTAAATTATGAATCAAGTAGTAACACAAGCTATATCTACTTAGTAGGTACTCGAAAATAAAAGAGTTACAAAATGGAGTCTTTTAAAAAGGTGCAATAAGAGCCTTACAGGATCTGCAACACAATGTCAAATGTCTCTGATGTTTATAGGAGACAGTGACCACTTTCTATCGAGAGCCTGTTTACTCTTTCACAAAAAAAAAACACTTCACACATGTTCTAACAAAATAAATGCACTATCTCTGTCCTATTTCGGACTGCTTCTAAAGAGTTGACTTTTTACTTTTCTACTCGATAAGATAAGGAAAAATAACCGAATGACAGTAACAACCATATCTTTCCATTGTTTAAATAACGAATGAAGGCGAATCAATTAACGACTGACGTTTCACTTAATCATCAATTAGTAAGAACTAGTATCACTTTCGCGACTGCGTTCGCGTTTTTTTAAACTTTGTCAGCAGTTTGGAAATAGATTATTAAACACTAAAGACTAAAGTGTATCAAGAATAGTTCAACAGTTTATTGATTTAAATAAATAGCAGTAAGGATATCTACAAAAACGGTCGTTGGCTACAATGATTTGCCGATTATTGCAACGTTTCGTCATATGTATTCGAAACCCTTAAGATATCGAATTGAAACTTAAAGGAAGACTATCGATATCGCCACGGTATCGTAACAAATTAATAACTACTAAGTTTTCCTAGTCTTTTAGAAAACTTAATGTAGTTATTACCTTATTATTTATGACATATTTTTTTCCGAAACGTTATAATATTACCAGATAAGTACCGCTTTAAATTTTGAGAATTATCGTAAATTGTACATAGAGAAATATTTTAAATTTTTTTTCATGCATCCGAAAAATTTCACGTTTTCCTGTAATTTTCGCAATTAACTAAATTGCCGTTTTACTCGAAGGACTGCTATTTGCGGCTCCTACATTCTTAATTTTTTTTACTTTTAATACTTATATGACATTTAAAAAGTGTACTCAGAAAATATTTCAATTTGATATCTTTGGCTATATTAAATTTGATTATTTAGTCATTTGTTTTCGTGACTACTGACTCTGAGAAAACTTCAAATTGCGCTGAATAATCCAATGTTACACTATGACGGTGTTTAGTAAAAAATATCTGTATAATTATTTTAATAAACTATGTCCAGCCGTTTCGAAGCCTATCTGGATAATCAAAGACACAATAAACAGACAAAACTTATATTGCCTATACGTTCATTGATTAAATCGAGTAAACGGCATTATCTTGCTTATATATTGATATTCGTATTGGATTCGTTTCTTTAGCAAATATGTACCCACACTTCATTTTTATACATGTTTATGTACTTCGTTATCTAGATTTGATATAGTTATAGCAGTATACCTACCGATATAGTTTGTATGCATTGCATATCAGTGTTTTTAAATTTATTTACATTTGTGTCTTGTTTGATGTGTAGGTGTACTTACCTAACTATTTGCAAGGCAAGGTTAACCAAATTTCGTCTAGCCTATTTATAGATGACTCGGTGGCCAAGATGGTAAGGCGTCGGGACGGTATTCTAAAGACGCAGGCTTAAATGCAGGTTCCGTGCCCAAAAGGTAAAACGGGACCCTATTACTAAGACTCCGCTGTCCGTCCGTCTGTCTGTCTGTCACCAGGCTGTCTCATGAACTGTGTTATAGTTAGACAGTTGAAATTTTCACAGACGATGCATTTCTGTTGCCGCTATAACAATAAATACTAAAAAAACACAATAAAATAAATATTTAAGGGGGCTCCCATAACAAACGTGATTTTTTGCAGTGTTTATAGATAATGGTACGGAACCCTTCGTGCGCGAGTCCGACTCTCACCTGGCCGGTTTTTCTTCTTTCTGAATATTTGTATCTTACATGTTTGCTAAGCATGCGGTAAATCTATTACATTAACCAAAAGTTAGCCGCTCAACTGCCGTCTCTCTCTAGATCTATGTGCTCCATCTTAGGCCACATCATCGCTTCACATCAGGCGAGATAGTGGCCAAACATAGATCTATAAGGCGTAAAAAAAAAAAAAAAATTATACTATAATACACATAATATACATGTAGGCATTGATATATGCATATAGGTATGTAAATAACGATACACGCAAGAGAGCCTCGTGCCTGTCTGTGCAAAAATAACGCACATATATGATAGGAGCTCTCTTAAAGACTATGTAAATAATACAAGAACATACCATATAACTGCGCTGTAAACAATTTCTACTACGTATTTTAGCCAAAACCGTTTAAGTTGCGCGTCCTTGAAAGATACCTATACCTGGTCTACCTACTCTTAAACCTGTACTTAAATACATGGTAGGTATACGGAATGGTATAATTTTTTTTTTTACGCTTAATAGATCTATGATTGGCCACTACCTCGCCTGATGTGAAGCGATGATGTGGCCTAAGATGGAGCACATAGAGACTGACTTTACTAGATTGACTTTACTTATATTCTAATTTGTAAAAAATGTGTTATTTTAATTATTGCATATTAATATTTTTTTTTAATTACCTGCCGTTTATAAATGAATTGCGTATGACTTTGATTGATTGATAACACTTTATTGTACACCAAAAACATAACAAGAACAAATAAACATAGAACTTAAGAATTTAATTAGTACAATGGGCGGTCTTATCGCTAATAAGCGATCTCTTCCAGACAACCTTTGGATGAAGAGGATTTGTGAAACGACAAAAGACGGTGGTGTACTTATATAATAATAACTACTTAGTAAAATCATATAATATCAGATGAGTATAATACATACATAGTATTATAATATATATTTATATATATATATATATACATATATATGTATATATATATATATATATATATATATATATACATATATATGTATATATATATATATATATATATATATATATACACATATATATACACATATATATATATAAATATCTATCCTAGTTAGGGGTCAGGATCTATGTATGTGATCGTTGGGCGTAATAATAAATAATATTAATAAAAATTTGACCTGTCCAACAACTTATAGCACCACATTTTACGCAAATAAATACATTTCATTTCATTGGTGCGATCTATATGAATGAAAAATCCAAATTATTATTGAATATAGTCAATGTTTATTATTACAATATTTACAATATCGGGATAAAAATGAATGAAATTTGCAAAGGTCTCTTTAAATATACCTATATTCTTGTTATATACCTAACCATTTTACTGATAGATATTTCTTTATACCCGACTTCAAAAAAGGAGGTTAACTCATTCATTTAATTTTATATTTTTTTATTTGAAAGGATATACTTGCAGATTGGTCCCATTTATATTTAAGAGCGATTTTTTGTTATAAAATTTAATTATTTACTTTATTTTGCCCTATTATATAGGGTTCTATATAATAGGGCAAAATAAAGTAAAATTATCGGCTAAGTAAGGGTTAAAGTACAAATTGCAATAAAATCATATATTTGTTTGCTAATTTATATACATCTTCTTATGTATTAAACATTTTTAATAGGTATAGCATACGTGTTGTTTTCCTTAAAATTAATTCATCTTTTATAATGGTACCACAAGGTAGAAATAATCTACCTACGTGATGTAATTAATATTATGTAAATAATGATAAAATTTATCTGTGTATAAATTGTACTTATGTATGTAAATATATCTAGTTCTATTTACCTCTTCATCTCGGTGTATTTCTAGTTCTTATACTCGTGACATAGCTATGTAACTGCGTACCTAAACTTTATTATTTCACTCGTGATAGGTCTTTCGTAGGCGGGGGCCGTCTGGGTAGGGTATCACCGCTTTGCCAGGTATTCTACCGCCAAGCAGTAGTGCGCAAGCATTACTGTGTTCCGGCAGGCCTAGCGCACTTCGCACTGTAGGAAAGAGGCTACAAGTACATAGCCGGACACCGACAGAGGGTCGCGCGTCTTTACACGTGCCGCGGCAGAAGAGATAATAGCTATGCGATAGAAAGAGAGGCCCTCTATAGGTTAATATGACTGGTAGGTATGCAGCGCTACGCGAGATGAATTGAATTTTATTGCGTCATAGCAAGAGTCGCTATTTGTTTAAATTTATTTGCGGAGTGATGCTTCTGTCCCTTAGTATTCTGTGGTTCCGGTTTAAAGGGCATTGTAGCCAGCAAAATTACTGGGTATATGAGACTGTATAGGTAGCTGATGCTCGGGGTGATGAGCGCAATGCAGTGTTACGTAGTAATTTTTTTGGTATTAAAAGTTCTGGGTGGTAATTTAATTGTTATGGGCAGGATTGGCACTTACCATCAAGCGAACGACTTGCTCGATTTATTCATTACTCAGTTCCATAAAAATCAATATTCAAAAATTTTAAAGCATGGCTAGGGTAGAAGAAGGTAAAATCAAAGTAATGTATGTCCCACTGCAGGGCAAATACCTCTCTTCTCCTCCCCAATCTTCACGGTTTAGAGCTCTAACAGGCCAATCATTCCAGTAGGAGTGAAGTTCGTCCCGCCTCTGGGCTTCCCGCGACCTCAAACAAATACGGAGGTTTATTTAGCCGATCTATAATAATAAACCTGTATCTTTATAATAGATAGTAGGTACTTTCAGCTTACCCCGAATTTACCAGCTTACGGGCAAGTTTTCGAATTTTTCTTTACCTAAAAACATAATTAGCTATAACCTGGGTGTCTTTAAGACAAGAGTGAACAGGTTTCTTCTAGGCGAACGTGCGACATCTTCGACCGCATCGTCATTTAACTACAGGTGACATAGCGGTTAAACGCAAGCCTATAAATAATAATAAAAAAAATTAGTTGGGACTATTCATAACATTAAAACCAAAATGCCTATTGTTAAATCTGCCCAACAAGTTTTAAAAGTATCTGTTTTTATTTTTATAGCTCCGAAGTTACGAGAATCGTGTTAAAGAATGCTAAAATAGTTTTTCTTGTAGAACCGGTTTATTAGTTTTTAATTTGACTTTAAAATAGTTTAATTATTGCTAGTTAGTTATCGGTGTCGGGGAGAAGAACTAATTGTTTTAATTTAACACGCAATTCAATTAACAATGACCCGTAGCATCTTTCTAGCATATTCTAATTCTCACTCTGTAGATGTAAAGCGATCGTACGATGATACGAGTACGATAGGTAAGTTATTTCCTTTTTTTTCGAAGTAAACCGCTTGGTTGGTTTATGACATTATAATAAAATAGTATCGTGACAATAGCTTCTTACTTTAATTTTTAATAACTCATTTTTTCTATCATATTTTTGTAACTTTGGAGAACGTTTTTGGGCCGATCGGCCAAAACAGGTAACAGGATGCTTTTTTTTTAAGTTCACTCGTTAGGGCAGGCTAAAGTCTCTAGGACCATACCGCCATGTCTTACGTAGTTTTTATTTAATAGTTTAAAATTCCATTTATTATACTTTTGTTGAGAAAGAGGGTCAAAAGCAACAAGCCGGACCCTCTCCTAGTGCTTCAATAAAGTGGTGGAACTTTATTCAAGCTTTCCATGGACTTTTTGGGAGAACATAAAAAGCAATGTTTTCTCTATTTTGTTTCATTTGCCTTCACTCGTGCACGTTTGCGAAGACATAATGGTTAATATTCCACCGTTGTCACACGTGATCACTCGACATAACACTTGTTTGGAAAATAAAACAAAATCGAACTGTATCACTTTTCACTTTTCGCCAAAAAGTTCCGGTAACAGGATGAGTTTTGAACAGGGACCCCTATTGCATCAAACCGTTAGAAATAGCACAATTTGTTGTTAGAAATCCATCTAGAGCTTTCCAAACTAATAAAAACTACATTTTCGGATTTTTTATAAAGTATAGTAATATAATGTCCACTTTTTTTCGGGGAAATGAATTCTGCTGCTTTTAAGGGAAAAATTAAAAATCTTCCGACACAAAAATACCTATAAAAAGTAAATGGCTGAACCGATTTTGATAAAACATGTCTAAGAACCACCGCTAGAAAACATAATTTCAAATAAAAAAATATCAATGGTGCCACAGACAGGCACAGAAAGTCGGCAAACTTATGACACCCCCTCCTTTTGCGTCGTTTTGCGTCGGAAACTTGTACGAGCAAATTTTGCTAACGGGTAATAATTGACCAGGGCCTCAATTCACTATGACAACATGGCGATTCCTTGCTTCGAGGAAACGTCGATTCCTTCATTAATAAACGACATCTGCGAAATTTGTATATATGAATATATATATGACGCGTCATAGAGAATGCGTCATAGAGATGTCGTTTATTAATGAAGGAATCGACGTGATTTCAAAGCAAGGAATCGCCAAGTTGTCATGGTGAATTGGGGCCCTGGTCGCACGAAAGCGTGTTATAGGTTGGACACTGTAACAATATATAGTAACAATATATTTCGCTTCCACAAAACTAGCAAAAACCAATAAGCCTATTGCCTAATCGAAAACCGCACCGACCACACAAGTCATAGACACCTGACACCACTGACACCAGACGCGGTTGCCTTGTAAGGCCTCAACTAAGTTGTCTACGTGTTGTTGTTGAATTTCTATATTCGAATAATTGAGGCAGTAGTGTGCAAGCATTATTGTGTTCCAGTTTGAAGGGCATTGTAGCCAGCGAAATTACTGGGCATATGAGACTTAATATCTGATGTCTCGGGGTGATGAGCGCAATGCAGTGCTTATTTATTTATTTATTTCAGGCAGCATTAAATTACAACAAAGTAAAATTAACAGAGGATGACAGACTAACATACATACAAAAATATAACAGTAACTAAGAATTTGATTACACTACTAAACAACGCATAAGGAATTAAGGAGTTATGGGCAGGCGTTGCGCTTACCTTTAGGCAAACGAATTGCTCGTCTCAACATTAAGTTCCAAAAAAAAATTCGAATATTTCTTTTGCTACAGTGGACAGCGGCGATTTTGTCTGCGTGAGATTACAGACGACAAAAACGACTTAAATTCTGATGTATCTTCGAAGTCCAAGGTCGAATATTGATGAAATTTATATGGGACCACTTCGTAGCTATACTGAACCCAACGCAAAAGGAATTTTCCAAATCGGTCGAAATACGAAATAATATTTCAACGCTCCGAGAACGGCCCTGGTTGGATAATAATAAAAAGTTTTATCGTTGTTCTGATGAAAAGTATATATCCTATGTCCTACTTCAGGACCTAAAGCACTTAAATATATACTAAATCTCAACCAAAATCGGTTCAATCTTATGAAGCTCAATGGTAACAAGCAGACACACAAAAACACCCACACACACCCACTTTCGTCAAGTATAATAACTTATTATGGTTAGGTGGCCTGTCCCCCGATTCAGAACCTCACGATAGCGAATACAGAATCGATTCGACTGGATATAGATCTCGTGTTGTAGGTTACTTTTCGACATATTCCGCCCCGAGAGTTTTGATACGGTTTCGATTACATTATGGGTATCGGTTACATGTTGCATTTACGGAATTTGTTTTATGTGCAATATTTTGAATCGTAAGATATCAAACCGAATCGGTCGACAACAAGTTATCGTGGTATTCTGAATCGGCCAGCTGGTATGGTAGTCACGTTGCGATGTGATTCAAAAGTTGCCCTACCGGTTGTCTCTCAAAATATTCCATGCCTACCTAAATATGTACCTATAACGAACCACAAACCTATTCTGCCTTCTTCTAATATGTAGCATTTAAATAAAACTACACAAATTCACCAGATTTCTCGTACTGGTGGTAGGTTTCTTGTATGCGAGAGGCCGTCTGGGTGGGTACCACCGCTTTGCCCGTTATTCAACCGCCAAGCAGTAGTGCGCAAGCATTACTGTGTTCCGGTTTAAAGGGCATTGTAGCCAGCGAAGTTACTGGGCATTATGAGACTCAACAGCTAATTGTCTCAGGGTGGCGAGCGCAATGCAGCGCCGCGCAGGATTTTGCAAATAAAGTTCTGGGTGGTGCTGTTATTGTTATGGGATGGCGTATTGCTTAGCATCAGGCAAACGACCAGCTCGTCTCGTAAAAAAAAACAAATATTAAACACATTGTGCGTGATGGTCGTAGACGAGCAGATCGTTCGTAAAGTGGTAAGCAACACGCCTGCCCGTAACAGTTGTAGCGCCATGCGCCACCCAGAACATTGTTTTACAAAATTTTGAGCGGTGTCCCTCTGAACATCGACAGTTCTTTATTTCGACACGACACTTCGAAAAAATATAGTTCGACAAGTCATTGTTTCGACTGAACATAATTCGACAAGTATTAGTTCGACAGAAAATAATTTACAATACTAACACAATAATGTTTGCACAACTGCTTGGCTAGAATATCTGCCAAAGGTACTTCCCTTAGAGTATATATAACAAGTATATATATACTCTAAGGTACTTCCCAACTGGGATATAAAAATAAATCGTGGGGGAAAGTAGGATTTTTTCTCGAGGTCCGCCAGTGGTGGCGGAGAAGGTAGTGGCGACTGGGAGTAGACGTAACGTCATCTAGTAACTAAGTCGTAACTAACCTATAGGTACTAGGTATTACGTATACCTTGATCAGCTTTGATTAGACGCACGATACTCAGTTAGGTAAGGCGTGTCAATTCAAGGCTGGTACTTAACTATTGAGCCAATCTACCGGCATCGTTATTACCACAGCATTAGAAATAACCCTGATTTATAAATCTCATTATTTAATCAGCGACCCGCCCCGGCTTCGCACGGAGGCAATTTACTATTGTGGTGCATTTTCTGACGACTTGATTACAAAAAAATGTAATTTTTAAATTGTAATTTTTTTTGTTTTTTGTCTGCTAAACAAAAACTTAATTAGAATGTATTGAACATTAACCTTCCAAAAAATGTGTTGCGTAGTTTAGAAGAAGTAACCGGAGATACAGAAATAATGTACTTTATTTCATCTTCCCACAATTTTACTACTTTCTAGGCAGGGAGATACTTAAGTTTAAAACACGTTTAGTATACATGTCATACATGTTTAGTACACATATACGTACTATTGACAATATCTGAATCGGAGAGCTGGTGCCCGCAGCAGTAGGTAATAAAACGGGTTATACAAATAGAAGGATATACTATTTAGAGATTATTTAAGAATTTATTAACAAAATAATGTTGCAGAAGACAACTGTATACTTTGAGCTTAAGGGTGCGGATACACTATGCATACAGTTACTGACTGTTCGCTTGAATTAGCGCTCTTCAAGTCAAGTCAAAATATATTTAAAAAAGTGTACTTTTAATGGTCAAATACACATAAAAAAATCAATTAAAATACGTTAAAAACTATAACTTAAAAACTCTTGACTTTGAAACAAGATTTTTGTTGAAAAATATATTTTTCAAGACAAGCTTTTAACAAATTCGTAATCGGAACCGCGAGCAGATTAAAATGAATCCAAACACTACTTTACCATTATCCGTCAAGGAATTCCAATGCCCACCTTTCGTCTCCATCGTCAGCTCAGCTGGCTGTCACCATGATATTGCATTATCATCAAACTTTGACAAGTGTGCACAATTTCAACTCCGAAAAAAATGGTTCTGATTTAACTTACAAGATTTAATCCAAATAAACAAGGCAAGTTAAAAAAAAAGGTAAGCACTCAGATTGAAGTCCGGGCCCAGAAAAGAAATGCGAAAACTGACTCTACCAGTGTTTCGCAAATACGCCCGTTAGAGAAGATAGCACCAAGAAACCAAAGAAAAAAAAAAGAAGAAAAAGAAGAGCGTTTACACAAGACGTGTGCATTCACGCAAGACGTGTGCGTTCACACGTAAGCAGTTGGTATTTCACTGGCCTCGAATTATTTAGTCAGAGGCTGGCTTGCAGCAAAAGTTATCCACAGATGCACTTCGTAGAGTCAGCTGGAGTTTACCTCGGATTTGCAACTAACTCAGCCAACTGACAGTCAATCGCAAACAATTAGTGTGTCTGTCAGTTAATTAATTGATTAAAATCTAATCGTTTGCGGTTGACTGTCAGTTCGATGTCTGAGTTGCAAATCAGAGATAGAATGAGCTAAACCACAGAATACCTCTATCTCAATCACCAATAGTTATAAAATTGTTTCCAATCAACGATGTTGGAAATTATGACATTCACTATCCATGTCGAAGATTCGAACTAAATGAGAATAATTATTTTAAAATGTATTTAACCGTTATAATAATGCGTTCCTGCATTAGGTACGAATAAGATAAAAATATTACACAGCTTTGCCAGTTATGCTGCCACCAAGCAGTAGTGCGCAGCATTACTGTGTTCCGGTTTAAAGGACATTGTAGCCAGCGAAATTACTGGGCACATCAGATATTAAGCCCCATAATAATTATATTAATTATGGAGCTTAATATCCGATGTCTCGAGGTGATGACCGCGATGCAGTGCTACGCAGTGCTTTTTATTGTATGATAAGTTCTGGGTGGCACTACAATTGTCATGGGCAGGCGTGGCGCTTACCATCAGCGAACGACCAACTCGTCTCATCACTTAGTTCCATGAAAAAAAAACTTGAGACTTATTCTCATTGTTTTTATTGCAATAAATCCGCATAGGTACCTATTAATTAAGAATAATTAAAATTTCCTATTACGCACTTTACTGCATCGCTACAATTTTTTCTTGCACGTCCTGGATGACTGGTAGAAAATGCTACCTAGCATTAAGTCCTCGATGGAAACTGTTTTGGGCTAAAGTATAAATAAATAAATATATATTATGCTGCTCGTTAAAGTTAATAAAATATGCGAGAAGATAAAGTAGTAAAATGTTTCATAACATAAATGATTTAACGTAATTATTAATAACTATATAAGGCAGTACCTACGTATAGAGTCGTAGAGACAGAGGGTTCAATAACACACTATCTTGAAGGTGAATATGTAATAAATTAAATTAAAGGTACAAAGTGTGTACAAGGTGTTTCTTTGTAGTATAATGAATTACAGCCTTTGTGTTTTATTAACCAGATATATATTTGTTTATACCTTTATATAATTATTGTTATTGATTATATTATTGTAACGTAAAACTTGTGTCAACAAACCATAATGCAAATATTTGTTAAGTGGGGGCGTTACAACGCCCAGAGGTGTTGCGGTACACGGAAAAAATCTTTTATTCCAACAATATAAATATTCTCCAAAAGATTGTTTTAATCGAAGTAAACGTTTTTTTAACATGAGTAAATGTTCTCAAATAAGAAACGTGTTTACTCAAATGAAGAATAGTATTCTTTGAATTCTTTGTTTGTTTTGTATATAATTGATATTGACATAAATACCGAATTGAGAATATATTTTTGATTCAAGAATATTGAAATCTTAATTGAAGAATATTTCTGATTTAGTCTGAATACTTTGGAAACTTTTTTTTAAATAACCGAATAGGCAAGCATTGACCGTAGTTTCACCTGATGGAAAGTGCCGACGCGATCGACGACGGATCATGCTTGCCTAGAAGATACCGATTCACTTGAGACTTGAAGACACTTAGATTATAAGAATCAGGAAAAAAAGCCATCAACGAATTATATGGCCATCAACGTAAACCCGGATTGGAAAAATACCGAAGTATTCCATGAAAGGCACTGATTTATCAGCATTATTGTAATTAGCGCAGTAATTATTCCAGGAACTGCATCAAATGATATATAAGTACCTACTAAAAAGTTGATATCAAAAAGCTACATTATACTTAATAATTTTATAATTGCACATTATTTCAAAAACGATCTTCTTTGAGACAACACAACCAGCGTTATAACAAGTTGTTATTCCTAAGGATAAGCAGAAACACAACATACAGCTGCACTGTTTGCTACCACGTAAGTAGTTTCAGTATACCTAAGCTGTAAGAAGAACAAAACCTTTTAGAAAGCTGATCACAAAACACACATTAAACGTAATAATTTTATAAATGCACATTATTTCAAAAACGATCTTCTTTGAGACAACACAACCAGCGTTATAACAAGTTGTTATTCCTAAGGATAAGCAGAAACACAACATACAGCTGCACTGTTTGCTACCACGTAAGTAGTTTCAGTATACCTAAGCTGTAAGAAGAACAAAACCTTTTAGAAAGCTGATCACAAAACACACATTAAACGTAATAATTTTATAAATGCACATTATTTAAAAAACGATCTTCTTTGAGACAACTTGCGTCACAACAAGTTGTTATCCCGAAGGATACGCAGGTGAAACACAACATACAGCTGCACTGTTTGCTACCACATAATTAGTATTTCCAAAATACGGGCAGACTTATGGCCAAAATGGCATAAGCAAAATTTGCCCACACAATTTTTGTTCCTTATATGAAGCAGATAACATTTTCGCTATAGTATTTTATTAGATGTTTATCGATTTTTGGCAGATTTGTTGAATATTATAATATCGTATTACATCAAGTTGTAGCAACTTTAGAATTTGCTCATACAATTTTTTGTTCCTTATTAACATCAGAACTAATTTGAGCGTAAAATGTTTTTAGACGTGTTAACGATTTCTGCCAGAAAAATCGACTTATAACAAAATCCAATAATGTAGTTTATAAGTTTGGAATACTCTATGTCTCTCTGCTCTAGATGGATTTCTAACAACAAATTGTTCTAGGGTAGTTGCCATGGCACAGGGATTCCCGTTTAAAACACCCTGTCTGTATACATACCTAGCCATCGGAATATTCTTGCTTATAATTAATCACTATCACTATCATCACTACATAGTATAAAACAAAGTCGCTTTCTCTGTCCCTATATCCCTATGTATGCTTAAATCTTTAAAACTACGCAACGGATTTTGATGCGGTTTTTTTAATAGATAGTGATTGAAGAGGAAGGTTTATATGTATAATAACCGTGCGAAGCCGGGGCGGGTCGCTAGTACCTAATAATTTCACTAGGTACTAAAATAACACCGTGTAAAATCAATATGAAATAGACGTATTACGTAAGAAATGATTATGATGATTCCTTAGGTATATTATTGCGGTTTGTTGTAACATTTACCTTATAGCGTCATACCGTTTTATAAAGACTTCTAAAAACTTGGGTTACGAAATCCTTGATCTCAATAACGTTATCAAATGACAAGTGGCCACCTCACTAGGTACATAATTATATATAATCATTATAAGTATTAGCTACTCCTACATCAGCCCACATCAGCTATGACCTTAATACACATGATTACAGGGCACATGTATCTATTCTATAGATAAGACATTTCTTACACCTGTCTGGTACATTACATGTAAGCATGAATAGAGCGAGTGTGGCTCAGCGGGAGCAAGTGCGACTTTCGATCCGACGCACCCGAGTTCGAACCCCACTGGCCCCGCACCACTGACTTTCTTAAGTTATGTGCGGATTTAACACTCGCTCTAAAAACGGTGAAGGAAAACATCGTGAGGAAACCGGCATGTCCAAGAATTTATCACAAAAAAAAGTCAATGACATGTGACATCCACCAACCCGCACTGGGCCAGCGTGGTGGGTTATGGCCCATTCTCTCTCTATGAGAGAAGGCCCGTGTCCCAGCAGTGGGAATGTGATGGGCTGATGATGATGATGATGATGATGAATAAATGTTTAAACCAATTTTCTACCTTTATAGATAAAGTTATTAGATAATTGTGTTACCTAATATCGATGTAGACCAAATATGGTATTAAACACAAACCTTTACTGGTTTACGAATGCCATGCTTGACTTGTTATTTTATGTTAATTTATATGATAAATGAATAAAAAGAAATGAATATAAGTATTAATATTACTTCTAGCTTATTATTTCTTATCTTAGATCCTTATTTATTTATTAATAAAAATACGTTGTCAGCGTCTGTGGTGTAGTGGTTGGGCAGGTTGGCTCAAAGCATACACCACTGAGGTTGCGAATTGGATTCCCGCAACGGGGCAAATGTTTGAGCACAAAAAATGTCCAAGCATTTGTTTTGTGTCTGGGCGTTGTGAGACCATAGTTCTCATATTTCCTGGTTCAGTAGATACAGGGAATCCTAGTTAGGCGCTATAATCTATGTTTGTGATTGTTGAGCGTATTTATTTAGTCTATATCTAAGTTATTTGTCCGCGGCGATCCTCTCCGCCCCACACATCTTCAACAGTGGTAAGCACTTTCGATTCACCTTTGTTTATAAGTTGCAAATTATTTGAGCAATTATATTGGCACAGAATAAATATGCTATTGGTTAATTATTCCGCAGCTATCCGTTGCGTTCTGCACATACATATTCAAGAGCGAATACCCCATTTGGCACCACATTGTAGTTATTTAAGTTTAGCTTTCTTTTTACACTATTTATATATTAATTTCTTCTTTTTGTATTTGTTTTCTTAGTTTGATGTTAATTGATTTTGTGGTCGTCAAATAAATGATTTACTTTCTTTATTTCTTTTAAGAGACAGACACTGTAATACTTCGGGTGCTGAGTGCTCCCACCACATTCAATGACCATCTTTCCACTTCGATGACTCAGCATGTTGTTCTAAATGGTCCCTTTTTTATTTACTTTCATTATGAATTTAGGAAATAGAAAATTGACTTTTTCTTTTTAGGTAAGTACGTACATTAACAAAGTTATAGTACTAGACTTCAATATACCTTCGAAGTCCAAGGTCAAATATCGATGAAATTAACATGGGACCACTTCGTAGCTATACTGAACCCAACGCAAAAAAAAACCAAATCTGTTTATAAATGACGGTGTTATGAGGTAACAGACATAAAAAAAATACAATCGAATAGAGAACCTCCTTCTTTTTTTGAAGTCGGCTAAAAAGCTCTATACACGTTCGCAATTTGCCAGTGTGATAGATAAAGCTGTTGTAGCATAATAAAATTATAATGTCTTTTACGTAGAAATTGCCAGGTCTCACTTTCATTTATGTTTCCCTTAATCTAGAGTAAAACAATGATTAAGTATTTTTTATGATATAACAGACGTACAAAATTGAAGTGAATCATACTGCTTATTCATAAAAACTTCAAGGTAATGTCTGCACATGGACCGGCGTTCTATATTTTTTTATAAACAAGCAACGAAGCGCTTTTGTAACATTTGAATCAGATTTAAAAGAGATTGTATAAAATACAAAAAAGAATAATTACCTTTTTGTTTATCTATAGCTGTGCTAACAATAGTGCTTCGGTTCATCATAAGTATAGTATATTTTTTATATATGTAAATATTTGAGAATTTTATTTTATAATACTTATACCTACTTATTTTAGGTATATATAAATATCAAGTTTATGTGTTAACAATAACATATATGTATGTTACTTGTTAGGATATAATTACGATTATTTAAAAATTTTCATCACCCACTTGTACGTCCTGGATAACTGGTAGAAAATGCTATTTAGCAATAAGTCCTCCATCTACAAACTGATTTGTGCAAAAGTATATATAAAATAAATATATAAATATTATATTTTTAGGCTTTATCTAACCACTATAAGATTATCAACAGCTTTAGACATTGCTTCCAGTATAAATACCTGTTTTGTCACATTTCACCTCACATACATTCTAAGATCAACGTAATCTCACCGATCAGCGCTTCTATACAGATAACTAAACAAACGACTCACCTACAACTCCAAAATATCCTTTATAAAAACGTTAAAGCTTGGTTCTTCGTTGTTAGTAAACAAAGAGGGCGTTGTAATCGCGCGACAAATGCGTCACTGGCTTTTAGTAGGTTACTTGCGACTGGTTCCGCGCCCGCGCAACAACTGACTGCGCCGCGCCGGTGTGGAACAAGTCTAATAATAAACTGCATGATTCGAAGCGAGTGATAAACAGCGTTATCTCCGGGTTAATATAACTGCACTGTTTTTAGGACAATGCATTGCAGTGCGGCATTACGTTGCTGCTGCAGCTGCAATACTTAGAAAACAACATGATTCCCATTATAAATGTACACCACCAAACCGCATTGTTTCTCATACCTGTTCTATACATCCAAAGGTTGTCTGGAAGAAATCGCTCTAATCGATAAGGCCGCCCATCGTACCTCAAATGCCATGCCAAGCCATGCCAAGCCATGCCGTCAAGCGACCTAGTCGTGTTTCGGGATGATGTTCGGTGAACCATCGGGGAGAAGGGTCTGAGCAGCCGCTCAACTGCCATCTCTCTCTAGATCTATGTGCTCCATCTTAGGCCACATCATCGCTTCATATCAGGCGAGATAGTGGCCAAACATAGATCTATTAAGAGTAAAAAAGAAAATGTATGTATATTGTCATTATTATTTCATTTTTTTGTATTGTTTTTATTTGGCGTACAATAAAGTGTTATTGTATTGTATTGTATTGTAAAATAATATATTATACAATAAATAAGCCATCTATACCCACAAAACCCTAACTAGGTACCATGCAATGTAAGCAACAACGTCATCAGCCCATTACCTACATTCCCGCTGCTGGGACATGCATGGGCTCATTATTTCATAGAGAGAGTATAAATAATATGGGCCAAATAATATGGGCCAAATAATATACAATAATATATATGGTCTAATATCCTCTCCACCGCGTTGGCCTAGAGGCCCCAGAGCTTAAAAGTCAAATGATATCTATTAATAAATAGAAAAATAAATGCACTTTAAACGTCATATACATTTAATACAAATCAATTTAAATACGTAAAAATATTTCACTTAAAATATCATGACTTTGAAAAAAAGGTAAGTATGTCTACCCATTTTTTCCCCGGGCCCCGAAAAGTAATGCGAAAACTGACTCTGCCTGCCAGTGCTTCGAAAATACGCCCGCTAGAGAAGATGGCACCTAGAAACTATGCGAGGATGTCTCCTTTTTAAATCTTTTTAATAGTCTAAAAATATAACATTAAACAATTAGGTATAAATTACGATTTACATAACACAATGTCAAACTAAGAAGTGCGAGTGAGATGTCCCATAGTCATAACGCGTCGACGGATGGCGAATGCGCGAACACGAGAGCGCATGCGCGGGATGCGACTTTTGAACTTCATGGAGTTTTGCCGCGTAAGATTAAAAGTATTTCCCTTTGAGTAGTTTTGTTTCAAAAGCTTCTGCCGGCGAAAGTTTTCTAAAAAGCGACGCCATATTTATGTGTTGTTACAAGTTTGTGAAAAGAAAAAATGTTAATTATTTTGTGGCCATAAAAAGTTAGAGCGGTTATAAAAGCATTGTGATGATGAACTTACCACAGATTATGGACACTAGTGAGCGCGTTCCATTGTATTTTACCTATTCATGGCAATGACCATATCAAAGTTAACATGGCCAAAACTTTGTGATTTCAACTTCGAAATTCTTATCTCCTGTTGTTTTGTGACTAATTTAAAGAAACTGATCAACATAGATTCTACATTTTGTTTATTAGTTGAGTGTTTATAATCAAAGACTGTCTAACGCACTGCGGAACATTTTCATTATCTATGTGCATAATTTTGTGTCATTTGAAACTCTCCTCATGGTGACAAATTATAAACTATGTGTTATTATATTAACTATATTGCTATTAAAGTATACCTGTTTATGAAGAACTTTAAGTATACAATTTCGTGTTAACTTTACTAGCCTTCGGAGCGTGTTGACTTTACTAGCCTTCGGGGCGTGTTAACTTTACTAGCCTTCTGGGCGTGTTGACATAACTAGCCTTCGTGGCGTGTTGACATAACTAGCTTTTTGGGGCATGTTGACTTTACTAGCCTTCGGGGCGTGTTGACTTTACTAGCCTTCTGGGCGTGTTGACATAACTAGCCTTCGTGGCGTGTTGACATAACTAGCTTTTTGGGGCATGTTGACTTTACTAGCCTTCGGGGCGTGTTGACTTTACTAGCCTTCTGGGCGTGTTGACATAACTAGCCTTCGTGGCGTGTTGACATAACTAGCTTTCGGGGCGTGTTGACTTTACTAGCCTTCGGGGCGTGTTGACTTTACTAGCCTTCGGGGCGTGTTGACGTTACTAGCCTTCGGGGCGTGTTGACTTTACTAGCCTTCGGGGCGTGGTAACTTTACTAGCCTTCGGGGCGTGTTGACTTTACTAGCCTTCGGGGCGTGTTGACTTTACTAGCCTTCGGGGCGTGTTGACTTTACTAGCCTTCGGGGGGTGTTGACTTTACTAGCCTTCGGGGCGTGTTGACTTTACTAGCTTTCGGGGCGTGTTGACTTTACGAGCCTTCGGGGCGTGTGACATAACTAGCTTTCGGGGCGTGTTGACTTTACTAGCCTTCGGGGCGTGTTGACGTTACTAGCCTTCGGGGCGTGTTGACGTTACTAGCCTTCGGGGCGTGTTGACTTTACTAGCCTTTGGGGCGTGTTAACTTTACTAGCCTTCGGGGCGTGTTGACTTTACTAGCCTTCGGGGCGTGTTGACTTTACTAGCCTTCGGGGCGTGTTGACTTTACTAGCCTTCGGGGGTTGTTGACTTTACTAGCCTTCGGTGCGTATTGACTTTACTAGCTTTCGGGGCGTGTTGACTTTACTAGCCTTCGGGGCGTGTTGACTTTGCTAGCCTTCGGGGCGTGTTGACGTTACTAGCCTTCGGGGCGTGTCGACGTTATCAGCCTACGGGGCTTGTCGACTTCACCAGCCTTCGGGGCGTGACGACGTCACTAGCCTTCGGGCCGTGACGTCTTCTTTTCTAGGTTTTGTGACGGGAGAGGCGTTACTTCAAGAAAACTACTCCCTCACGTACTGGCTTGCTGAAGACCGAAAGCTAGTAATTCGGGGCGTGTTGACTTTACCAGCCTTCGGGGCGTGTTGACGTTACTAGCCTTCGGGGCGTGTTGACGTTACTAGCCTTCGGGGCGTGTTGACTTTACTAGCCTTTGGGGCGTGTTAACTTTACTAGCCTTCGGAGCGTGTTGACTTTACTAGCCTTCGGGGCGTGTTGACTTTACTAGCCTTCGGGGCGTGTTGACTTTACTAGCCTTCGGGGGGTGTTGACTTTACTAGCCTTCGGGGCGTATTGACTTTACTAGCTTTCGGGGCGTGTTGACTTTACTAGCCTTCGGGGCGTGTTGACTTTACTAGCCTTCGGGGCGAGTTGACGTTACTAGCCTTCGGGGCGTGTCGACGTTATCAGCCTACGGGGCGTGTCGACTTCACCAGCCTTCGGGGCGTGACAACGTCACTAGCCTTCGGGCCGTGACGTCTTCTTTTCTAGGTTTTGTGACGGGAGAGGCGTTACTTCAAGAAAACTACTCCCTCACGTACTGGCTTGCTGAAGACTATCAGGGACGCTGGGAGATCAGGAAAGCCGAACTGATGACCGATATTCGATTATTGGTTCACATCTCTAGCGTCGACGGATGGCGAAAGCGCGAACACGAGTGCACATGCGCGGGATGCAACTTTTGAACTTCATGGAGTTTTGCCGCGTAAGATTAAAAGGATTTCCCTTGGAGTAGTTTTGTTTTATCAAAATTCTAACAGTATAATATAGCTACAGTAGCAGTTAGAGTGGCCAGACCAGACTAGTCCCTACAAGCAGCACCCGTTCCCGAGTAGCTAAGCACTATGTCCTGGAATTTTGTGATTCTTGTACATGCCGGTTTCCTTGCAATATTTTTCTTCACCGTTTTGAGAGCGACACCGTTTTGTGTAAATCCGCACATAACTTTGGAAATTCATTAACAAGACTATTAACAAGTAACTGTTAACAAGTAGGTATTATATACCTAGTACGTTCATAATTTAATTCCTTCTTAAGCGCAATAAAGTGTTTTCTACCTATCTATCTTTATTATGCATAATAATTTAATTATTTAAATATTATACCTGTTAGCAGTTACTGGAGTCGATATAAAATTATTTATATATATCAATGTAGAGGAAGGGGGATCGGCGCGGCGCCTGCTAAAATTTGACAAAAACACGAGCAGCGAGTTGCTTGCTCTATGCTCTTGCTTGGCTCACTGGATAGGTACACGCCATTGATGAAGTAATGGCCCTAATTTTATGCTGCATTCTCTAAACTTTATTTGCATTATGTTAGCGTTTAGATGTGTAAAATGCAGTCTGATATTCTGACGTGCGTACGCTATCTCTAAACTTCACTTATTTTTAGAGAATCATTCAATTTCTGCGCGACTAATTGTCACTTTTAACGTAAGTTTATTAAAAATACTTAAGTTTTTTTTTTAGCGCTGTCAAACGTTATTTAAATTTAGAGAACGTGGAAACTAGAATATAATAATAATAAAATACTATTTACTTCTATATTCTTTTATAAATAAAAATGAATCGCCGAAATGTTTGTACGCGTATAACTTCAGAACGACTGCACTAAATTTTATATTTTTTTTGTGTTCATTATTGTCAGGACATGGTTTGTATAAAAGAAACTTTAAAAAAATCAATTCAAAAAAAATATGGCGGTACGAAGTTCGCCGGGTCAGCTAGGTTTAGATTATTTAAATTAAATTAAGGATTAGAGAATGCAACACAGAATCGATGATAAACTCTAAAACGTAGTAATAATAAGCTAGGTATTTACTTGAAGTTTTCCATGGTAATTTGGAAGAACATAAAAATCAATGTGACACTAAACAGTAATATATTTGTATCATTATCATAAACTCGTGCACGTTTATAATATAAGAAATCATATACCTTCTAGTTAATATACGACCGATATCCACGATTTTTTACTCGAAGAAGTGTAAGTTCCACCACTTTTTTCTAAGCAGACGCTCAACTGCCGTCTCTCTCTAGATCTATGTATGTGCTCCATCTTAGGCCACATCATCGCTTCATATCAGGCGAGATAGTGGCCAAACATAGATATATAAAGCGCAAAAAAAATCTTTGAGATGTTAGCATTGAGGAATGTTTGAGACCTCAATGGATGTTAGGGTCCAGCTGACACTGACGCACAGCTACAAAACTTCAAGTATTTTCTTTTTTTTTCGTTTCATTTTATTTACAAAGGAAATATATATAATTCAAATACAAAGGAAAACAATACTCAAATAATCAATATAGCTTCAAGATACAATAAGAGCTATGATATATTATATGATTTATGAGAGATCTTGGGTCTACCAAACACCAGATTCACCAGACCAGAGAATAGGTACATTTCTCTCATTCACTGTACTAAACCATCAACTTTTCTGTTCTCATTAAGAACCACCAATGTTTCCTTACACAATTCGTAGTATTCTAAGATAAAGTATAAAATAATTTGTCTTTGGTAGTGTCCGTAGTATTTTCTAGAGTATTTTGTTCTCTGTGAAGTGTGATCATTGTCTTGATCAAAGATTTTTTTTAATACTTTTTCTTTGGTCTTGATATTATATACTTCGTCTTTGGTCTTGATTATTTTATAAAATGCCATTGAGGTAGTGTCATTCCTCAATGTAAAATGCCTAGCATTGACATCTGCATTGAACTACAGTTTTAGGAATTATGCTCAGAGGAAGAACCAAAGATAAAATATGGTATAATAATTTTTCTTTGGGAAGAACACTATTTTCTGAGGAAATATGCATTGAACCATTGAGGTCTTATTGAACCTTGATTGAATCTTTATAAATCGAAGCATTGACTTTCAAAGTCAATGCATTTAAGTCGTTGACTTGTGTCAAACTACAAATACAAAAAACAAAATACAAAAACTTTTATTTACCAAAAAAGAACTTACAAGTAAATACAATAATTACAGTAAATTAAGTACATACTATGTAATTACTAATGGTCCCCGCACTAGGGCAAGCCTGTATCGCGGGAGACCTGGACAGATTACTAGGTTCCAGTTTTTGAGAACTACAGTACTAATTTTAATAACAATAAGGTAACTAACTAAAATAGAGTATGAGTGTAGAGTATGCAAGGTTATGTGTGCTTATGTTAGGGTATGAGGGTGTGTGTTTGGGTGTGAATGTGAGTAGATATCGTAATGATATAATCATTTCTGAACGATCATTAAGGACTCGGTTTCGTCGTAATCTAGTGTTAGAAGCCATTTCCTTACTTTGACTTTAACACTATGCAGGGACATACTGTCTGTGAGATTGCATAGTTTCATAGTTCTCCTGTATAGAAAAGGAATGGCATAAAAAGTGAAGCGACTTGCAAAAGCTGATTTAATATTGGGGACTTTAATCTTGGTTCTACGTTGTTTTGTCATTGAATTGGGATTATCCGAAATATATTTATAATTATTTTTTTTGTAGGTAATTACGGCTTTATGGACGTAGAGTTGGCGGACTGTCAAAGTTTGTGTATCCCTGTACAAGGTTTTAGTCGGAAAGCGGAAGGGTCTGCGATACATTACCTTCAAGACAGATCTTTGAGCTCTTTCCACCCTAATCATGAAGGTTTTTGCAGCTCCTCCCCAGACAAGGATGCAATAACTTATGATGGATTGGCAAAGTGCGGTGTAGACTAGCATAAGTAGGTCTGCGCTAGCACCGTCTCGAAGTAATTTCATTATTGGGATAAGTTTTCTGACTCTTCCCGAGAGAGCATCGATGTGTGGCTTAAAAGAAAGTTTATCATCGAGTGTCACTCCTAAATATCTAATTGAAGTGGCGCGTTCAATTTGTGGACAGGAACACACTGTGTTTTGTGCAGGACTTTTACATTTATGAATCCTGATCTCATATTTTTTAGATGGATTATTAACATTAGTTTTTTGAAAACATAAATATTTTGTTTTCTTAGTATTAAGCGTTAACAGGTTAGAGTCCAGCCACTGTGCCACATTTAACAGCCCGGTTTCTGCTTGATTAAAAACTTCAGCCCAAGATTTCCCCTTAAATAAGATTGCTGTATCGTCAGCATAGCACACAATTTGTGCGTCTCTTTGAGGAACCACTAGGTCAACAATGTCGTTTATATACACTGTAAAAAGTGTTGGACCGAGGATGCTTCCCTGTGGGACTCCGAAAGAGACACTTTGGGTGTTGCTTGAGTAACCTCCCAATGACACATATTGTCTTCTACCCGAGAGGTAGCTGTCAAACCAGTCCAAAGCAATGCCCCGGATTCCGATTCTTTCCAGCTTTCTCAAAAGTATTTTCGGGGAGACGGTGTCAAATCAATGATTGAAGTGCATTGCATAAAATATTGTAATTTTATTGTATTACGGAAAATTGAGTTAAACAGAAGATTTCGATTCACAAACGATCAGCAAAAGATATTCATATTCATAGATAAGTCAAAGAAATTGATTAACCGCTACGTTATAATTTACGGTTTAAATAAATATTACCATGAAAAAACAGGAACCCTCATATAAAATGGAAGAAGCTATAGCTAAAAGGTAGGTTACCCTATATACCTAAACCTACATTAGCGAATTTGAGATAAGTATAGTACAAGTCAATTATCTCATGTGCAAAAATTTCTATTTCAAAAAGATTTTCATTTTTAGGTACATATTTGTATCATCATTTAATATTCGGTAGGACATTCTTATGGCCAGCGGGTTCTTTCAAGAAACCTAAAACAAAAGCAACCGAGAAGATTTAATGGGCAAAATCTGTTTCCTGATATAAATCGCAGAAGTAAAAGCCTTTAAATTTTTGCAGTGATAGCTGCGTCAGGAGCAACCCCCACACACTTTTATTTCTGAATCTCTTCGGAGTCTTCGTTTGCATGGTTACGACGATAACTCTCATTTTATGGGCTACTCGTAAGCATTAATTTAGCAATTTCTATAAGTATAATAGGTATCTCTTATTATTATTACGATTTTAGCCTTTAGTGTCCCACTGCTGGGCAAAGACCTCCCCCCATTCTTTCCACTCGTCTCTGTCTTGTGCCAGTTGCACCCAATCTGGACCAAATTTGTCGAGCTCCTCCCGCCTGCCACGCCTCGATCTGCAACGCCGCCGTCTTCTTGCGTTGTCTGAACTACGCAAGGTAAAATATGGAATGCCTTGGGAATTATCACACCTTTGCCAGATATCCAACCGCCAAGCAGTAGTGTGCAAACATCTAAGTTCAACACCATATAACATTTTTGTTATAATACCTACCTAGAAAGAGAATCACAAAAGTGTAACAATTGGCCGCCCTACAGACAACCGTGACATAGATCTACACATTCTACATCTACACACAAATTTTTATAAAGTGGTAAAATTTGTGTGTCAATAGGTTGGTTATATTTGCTGCAGAACCTATACCTATACCGCTGGGGTAGACTTAGTGTAGAACGCCCTGTGACTAGACGGAGCGGCGATTATACGATTATACGCAGTGTTGCTGGTAGTGACTGGAGAAAAAAAGCCGAAGATCGGGCTCATTGGTGTGCTATGGGAGAGGCCAATGTCCAGCGGTGAACGTTTTCTTGATGGTGATGATGTTTTCTTTTTATGATTGATTATGATTGTAATAATCCTTATTGACTTGTGTCAAAACAGTCCTGCCATTAGAATTACAATCTAGCATAATAAGAGTAAAAACTAATAAGTCATTGAAATTTGACTTAAACTGCTAAATGGAGTAAAGTCAAAGTCAAAGTCAAATATCATTTATTAAATAAACACATGATACAAATAAAAAATGTTAAAAATTGTAACTTATGTTAACATGACTTTGAAAAAAAGGTAAGTATGTTTACCCATTTCTTTCCTATACTCAAATTGAAGTCTGAGTGCTGAAAAGAAATGCGAAAACTGACTCTACCAGTGCTTCGGAAATACGCCCGCTAGAGAAGATAGCACCAAGAAACTCTGCGGGGATGTCTTTTTTCAGCACAATTACGTATAAATTAGAATTAACAGAATGTAAAACAAGAAATGCGAGTGAGATGTAAAGTTCTATAAACACTTTTCCTATTGTCTCTATTAAGGCGACGACACTATGTTATTGTGTTCTTTACGAGTAGCAGTAACTGTTTATATTAAAAATTTTCATTATCATCATTATAGTCCAGTCATTTAGTAGTTTTACAGTTTATTACCGTTTTTTAAGTTTTCCGGGAAAAAAGGTGAATACATAAATTGTAGGTAATTGTCTCTAGTTTCATTTTGTATATAACTTTATATCGTAAAATAAGTCGGAAAGGAAGAATTGTTAAAAAACTGCTTCTAGGCTCCATTTTTCCAATATGGCGGCGCGAGCGGCAAAAATAATAGGTGGCAAAGTAGAAATTCGGAAAGAGCACATCAAAATCTATAAAATTACTTATTTTCAAAACTCCTGGAAAACTTTCCAGGTAACCAATAATTTTCGAACCAAATGAGTGTACTACATGATGATGATGAAAATTTGTTTGCGAGTTTGTTTGAATGTAGAAGGGTAGGTAATCTCCAGAACTAGTGATCAGATTTTGAAAATTCTTGCACTGTTAGGTATAGAAAGTTACATTATCCCCGAGTGCTATAGCTTATATTATATGTTAATTTAAATATGTTATACCTACCTATATTTGTGAGATAAATAAATGAAATGAAAATGATTATGACGACGCGAACGAAGTCTCGGGTGCGGCGGTTGCTAGTCAAAAATAAAATTCTATAATTCTATAAATCTGCCTGATTGTAATAACTAAATATGTTATACTTTAACACAAAAAAGTTTGTAACTACATACATAAAAGACTATGCTGTCACAGTTTTATGCTAAGTAGCATTTGTAATCTAGGTCTAGATGCAAAAAAAAAACGTGGCAGTGCAGTACCAGTAAAGTAAGGATACTGAATCAAAATCTCTAAATATAACACATAATCGCTATCCGCTTCTTCATTTCTGTTTCTCCGCTTACTTCTTTTAAACTATGCAATTTTGATACGATCACTGTCATTTAGGGCCGCGTTCAGAAATGGGTAAATGTTCACGAGTGAATACTTGTCAGTTAATCTCAGTGACATGCCAAGTTAAAAATTAACTAGCGCCTTTCTGAACGGGCATCGAGTAATACAATAAGCCAGCCAATCAAAACCAATCATTTTCAATACCGAGATTTCCCGCGCTTTTGTTTATCAGATTTAACTGCGTTATTTTGGCTAATATCGGAATTTTACCTTATGTTTTGCTTCAAATACACGAATCGCTTATTTTCTTTATATGTACATAAAATCAATGCAAAAATATTGCAAAATGTAAAGGAAAATGACAACTGACAACTATTACCTGACAGGTGAGAATCGTAACCCGCTTTTATATCGGTGAATATTTTCACCTGTCAAGTGAACTTTTACTCTCCCCAATTGGTTTTCTGAACGGCTCAGGGTAAATGTCAAAGTTCACCTGAGTAATTTCTGAACGGCGTTAGGGTAATAATTACATTAACTGGGTGATTTCTGAACGCGTCCTAGATATATTTTAGTATGCTTAAGTTTTTGTTTATGTAGTAGATATCTAACATTCATAGTTTTTAATCAAGTTGTAAATATATTGACACGAAATTACTAAATTGCATCCTTGCTTAACAGAGGCGCATATTTATATAGGTATTTTTATTTATATACCTATTTTTTCAGATTGTTATATCATACGTTACCCAGTTTTTATTTACAGATGAAATATTCGACGAGCCAGACACATCACCGGTCATACTAAAATTCATAAAACGTTATATGTATAATGTCAGTTACGTTATGAAGACTGGCGCCAATGTGCTTAATGAAAAATACAATATTTTAGAGTTTTAGTATAAAGAGGTAGGTACCTACTACGATGGGCATGTTCCATTTTACTATGGAACTTAGCCGTCTACTGTCCGCCATTATGAAAAATTCACGACATCGGATCAAATCTTAATAAATCGAAAGTTTGAATATCGTGGAATACCCGATTACTTAGGATACTTAGGAACTCACATATATTGTTTGTATTAACGTCTTCTATCGATTTATTAAGATTTGTTCAGAGGATTGGTTTGTGTCATTATAACAAATATTTGTCATGGATGTGAGGAACTTTGGATCTCTAATATCTCGAAAATGTGACGAGTTAGGATATTTCATTATTCAAATCAATTGTTCGTAACCAATCGTTCTCTATCAATTTATTGTGATTTTATCAGAGACTGCAGTTTCGCGATTTTTTATGTAGTGGCATAAAAACTAGCCAGAAATATTAGATGGCCTTTGAACAATTGAATAACATATATAGGTATATTTCTCCTCTCTAGTGGGTATGTGGCTAACCCTGTCAGAGTAACAGACCGTCCGAAGGCCTTCAACATGGCCTAACGACTGTTGTCCTTAGACAACAACCGGGACCGACGGCTTAACATCCAAAGCACGGTAGCACTCAGATATCACACAAACGGTCACCCACCCAAGTTGTGACCGCTGCGAACGTTGCTTAACCTAGAAGATTAGTTAGGTGTAGATTTTGCAAGCTGGTTCTAAAACGGTGGAGGGAAACATCGTGATGAAACCCGCTTACGCGCTTTGGAGTGACCAAGCCATACCGTCAATTGACCTAGTCGTGTTTGGGGATAATGTTCGGTGAACCATCGGGGAGACGGGTCTGAGCAGACGCTCAACTGCCGTCTCTCTCTAGATCTATGTGCTCCATCTTAGGCCACATCAACGCTTCACATCAGGTGAGATAGTAGCCAAACATAGGTGTATCCATTAAGAGTAAAACAAAAGAAAAAAAAAGATACGAACGGTTAAGCTGGCTACGGCGATATATAGACACCCGAGTATATGACGGCACAGAATTGGTACGAGACGACTGGTCGAACCTTATATTCAAAGTAGGTACCTACTTAATGTTACCTACCTATGTAGGTTATCTAAGTAAGGTGATATAGTATAAGCTATACATAGCCAACTTAATTGATTTTATGAATGGCTGTTTTAACAAAAGCCACTCGACTGTCGTTTGATAGGCTTTATCAGTAACGTCATGGACTAAACGTGAAAGCATTTTTCTGATTTTCAGTTTGACTCCGTGAGGCATTAACGCTGCTAGCTTGGTGTCAACAACTTGGTTGCAACGCTGAATGAAATAAGTTCCGTAGTTTTATCGTCAGCTTCGATAATGGACAACGCTTCTTCGGCATGGGGTTATTTTTTGTCAGCGGTGTGTGAAGGTAATTTTGTTAGTTTATTATGTTTTATAAGAAAGTATGTTCAAAATGTAATTCCTTCTTAAGAGCAATAAAGTGTTTTCTATTCTATTCCATGTTTCGCAGAATTATCGTTCTTCTAACGTTCTTGCTTCCTTCTTAGATGCCATTTTAGTCTAATCTCTCTCATCATCCTGAATTATTATAATGTAACCCAAAGTCAGTTTCTGCTTTACCTTTTTTTGTGTATCGTAAACTTTCATAGTTCACATAATAATATGTACATTGTCTACAAATTATGAAGGATGACAACGAAACAACTGGATGAAAACAAATCGAGTAATTCGAATTCTAGGCAAATAGATGTTCATATGTCAAAAGTTTCTCGCCCATGCACATGTTAATTTTGGGAGTGTATAGCTGTTCCATCTGTAAGACTCATCAGGTGTGGTAACAGCCACACGACAGCCAGACTGTCTGAAGAAGGTTTAACGACCGAGATGTGTCACTTTTGAAATACCATTGCATGATTTCGTCCTCTCATGATGGCTTAGCCTAATGAAACAATTAATCAGAAACATTTTTCAAATTGGAGAGCAATTAAGTAGCTAGACTATATCTATCTATATTGTTTTCTGTCGCATCGAGATATAAGGTTTTATTTACAAGTAAAATATTTTTTCGAGACAGGGAGAAGAGGAGAAAATGGGAGGAGGCCTTTGCCCAGCAGTGGGACACTAACGGCTAGTATAATAATATATAATTTTGCAATAAAATATATGCCAACGAGCGCCTTCAAAATTTAATAGCAACCTGCCAAACGCCTAATAAAAAAATGTTAACGTTTTAAGTATATAACTTTGAATTTTGGAGGTTTTGTTTTAACTATACCTACCTTGAAATGAAATGAAATGAAATTGTTTTATTTGCATGAAACACGGTAGACCTTTTCAAGCTGAACAGCTGTAAATGTAAAATAAGCACTACGTAACAGTGAACTGGTGAGTTTGTTATGTATAATTATTATTATGTTCAATGTAAAGTTAGTACCTACCTATATAGTTAGGGTGTTAGTGTTTATGATGCGCCTGATGTTGTCAAGCACCAACTTTTTTATTAACAGCAAAATTTCTTTTCATTTTCAGTTCATTTCATGTAACTTTAAATTACTTAATCTTGATCAGTTCATTTCATGAACTTTAAATTACTGGCATTATCTGAGGTCTCGGGGTGATGAGCGCAATGCAGTGCTACGCAGTGCTTTTTATTTAAAGTTCTGGGTGGCACTGCAATTGTTATGGGCAGGCGTAGCGCTTACCATCACGCGAACAACTTGCTCGTCTCATCACTCAGTTCCATATATATATTACATATATATTCCATATAATAATTACAAGGCATTTTTCATTTGGCAGATACTGACGATATCTTCAGTGAACAGCTTTTGGCGTACGACCCTCGTCTGAAGAACTCAGCTCCGGATTTCTCTCACATTATGCAAAACATGGTCAATATGTCCGCGCTGACTATAACTGTATGCGGTGTTATTGTGCTGGCGTTTGCTACTATTGTAAAAATCCATTAAAATGCATTTTTCTGAGAGATTGAGCAACACAAGAACAACAAGTACGTTTGGCTTACCATGACGTGGACGCACCATAGTTTAACGCGTACATAAAACAGTAGGTAGTTGGTATTACTTGTACTAAGTATTAATTTATCTGAGGTATTACAATATTAAGAGCGAGTGTGGCTCAGTGGGAGCAGGTGCGGCTTTCGATCCGACGCACCCGAGTTCGAATCCCATTGGCCCCGCACAACTGATTTTCTTAAGTTATGTGCGGATTTAACATTTGCTCTAAAAATGGTGAAGGAAAACATCGTGAAGAAACCGGCAAGTCAAAGAATTTATCACAAAAATTCAAGGACATGTGACATTCGCCAACCCGCATTGGGCTAGCATGGTTAATTATGGCCCATACTCTCTCTATAAGAGCGGGTGTGGCTCAGTGGGAGCACGTGCGACTTTAGATCCGAAGCACCAAAGTTCGAATCCCGCTGGCCCCGCACCGCTGACTTTTTTAAGTTATGTGCGGATTTAACATTTGCTCTAAAAATGGTGAAGGAAAACATCGTGAAGAAACCGGCATGTCAAAGAATTTATCACAAAAATTCAAGGACATTGTGACATCCGCCAACCCGCATTGGGCTAGCATGGTGGATTATGGCCCATACTCTATAAGGGAAGGCCCGCAGTGGGAACGTAATGGGCTGATGATGATTGCAATATTATGTAGTACGTACTAGCTGCACCCAGCGGTTTCTCCCGCGTTGTCTATTTTCCGGTATATAAAATATCCTATGTCGTATTCCAGGATCTAAAGTAGGTACTTTAGATCTTGGAATACCTACTAACAAAATTCATCAAAATATGTTTAGTAGTTTGTGCGTGTATTACCCATTTATTATAATATTAAATAGTAACAGGTATAATTCATTACTACCTACTTAGGTACTTACTTACTAACATGTTTAAGTACCTCTTAAACCGCTAATAAGATTTAAATCATTAGGTAGGTATAGCAAGCGACATAAGTACATACTTTAATTTAGGATAAGACCAATTTATTATTATTTTATTTACACCGCCGACCCCTCTCACTCAGCTATTTAACTCCATCCAAAGGTCCAAAGGTGGAAGAGATCGCTTTTAGCGATAACTCCGCCCATTTAACTTTAGTTTTTAAGTTGTTTTCATGTGCCTACTGATTATTTTTGTTTGGTGTACAATAAAGTATTGTGTATTGTATTGTATAACAGTTTTTTTATGTAATGACGACAGAAATAAAGGCCCGCCATTAGAATTACAATCTAGCCTAATAAGACTAAAACTTCATTATTTAAATGTGGCTTAAACGTTTAAATTTTAAAGTATATTGAGTAAAACTAAGAATATGTCTATCAACACATTTCTTATTGTCTTTTAAGGCGAATACAGTATGTTCTTGTGTTCTTTATAGCACTAACTGTTTATACTACGGTTCACCGACATTTCACTAAACTAACTCAAAAGGTTTTGTCCTTTTTCGTCTTCTGACTTGGTCTTTGTTGTCGAGGAGCTGGATAGCCTCGACGTTCACGTGATGGTGAAGCCTAAATTCATGAGCTTCGGCAAACTTTTTGATTATACTAGAGACGAGGTCTACTTTCAGGTCCCGATGGAGGTCGTCATAAGGAACTGAACATAACAATAACACCGAAAATATACAATATTTTGCAATTTAGGTATTCGCACAGGACATTAGCACGCTGATTATATGCAAAATTCAGTGAAAAATAAACAAACATTGACGGTGTGGTCATGTAGTCAATCTAGATTCACAAATGATCAGGTACTTAGGTTGTTGAGCGTACCTATTTACTTTGCGATGGTGGTTCTAGTATATTGATAATGCCACATGATGTTATGAATTATTTTGGTAGATATTAAAAGGGTGTTCACCAAAGCAGCTGTGCAGAGCAGAGCCGACAGGACTCAGGAAAATTGTACCAGTAACAAGTAGACATTCTTTTGCTTCTTAAATGAAGATTTTTCAGCTCTTAACTCCACACCTCTGCTTTTGTGGTAGGAATAGACCTTGATAGAATTTGACAAGATTAGTCCAAAATAAAAATACTTATAAAGCAGCCTAATATCTATATTTATAACAAGTATACATTTAATAAAAAATAACGACTTCAATTCTGATGAGTCTTTGAAGTCCAAGGTCGAATATCGATGAAATTTATATGGGACCACTTCGTAGCTATGCTGATCCCAACGCAATAATTTTCCAAATCGGTTTATAAATGACGGAGTTCTGAGGTAACAAACATAAAAAAATACAATGGAATTGAGAAGCTCCTCCATTTTTTTATGAATTCGGTTAAAACAGATATAAGATATTATTAGATATTAACAAATGCATATTTAAATGAACAGATAACCTATAAAGCAAAATCTACATTCATTATTTCGATAGACAAAATAACACGCATAACTAGGACGGTAGTAGATATAATATGTCTCGTACAGGTAAGAGGTAGGTAGGTATGTTGAGCAATTTACTGTTTTGAAGATTTTCATCGCTATATCAGTTTAACTATTCGTCTAATCTCGTCACAGAATACGGATTCAGAGGGTAAAAGTCTTTGCTCGCCATGTGCGACGCGTTATGTGCCCGCTGGTAGCCCCACAGGTCCATCGCTTTCTGACACGCCACCTTGAACAAAATATACAAATAAATTGACTATAGTTTTGGACTAGACAACTTAATTTTGTCTACAAATGAAGAAACGGAGTAAGTACTACTGCGGTCAATAATTAATTAAATAAGACACATTTGCAATGCCTCTGGTGTTGCAGAAATTAGGGACGACGATGGTAACCACTTTTCAGCAGGAGTGCATCTGTTTGGCAATTTTCAATAATGCTGGATTGTGGCACTTGTCTCACCGCCAATTAACGAGGCTGGCGATCGACTGATTGTCGATCGCCAGCCTCGTTAATTACGCGTAAAGAAGCTGTTGTCTAAAGCCTCACCAGTCACCACGTATCACAAGGGGGATTAAAAAGTTGCTGGGACTGAGAGGAAAAGGGTGAGGAAACGGAAAAATAAACGAAAATAAAAGGAAATTAAAACAGAGTTAGGATTTGATGCGTGTCGTCAGCTTGCACTATTTGACTTATATTATCAGCATAATTGGCACCAATACGAGTCACCAGCTAGCTGTGCCGCGAGCTAGGTATTTTCCGTTTATTTAGTGCAATCGTCCTACCGAACACCGGGTCGACTAACTAGATAACAGCTCGCAAATGGTACGATCGGTTACAAAAATACTCACACTATGATACCAAAAACAAATTAAGATGTCTCGCAAAAGACGTTTGCACACGAGAAGCTAAATTGAAACCAATCAAGTTTTGAGAGTATTATTTTCTATATTCTGAATTATACCGTTTTCTTGATCATTGTAATCTTTGGTTGAGGCTCTTGCTTAGAATTGAGACCTGACCATAGAAAGTTCAGTGTATATCGCTAGTCACAAGTGTGCCTTCATATCAAAATATTAGCATCCTTCCTCTCTCGAAGTCTCATGAGGCCGATCCGAAGCGCGCAACTGTGGCAAGGGCCTGATCTGGATGTGTGTAGTGAAGGTATTTTTATTATAATAGGAATTTTATAGACGGTAGAAAAGAACGCTTTACACCATCGATGTTTAGAGAAGTAAAAATTGAAACAAACTGTCATGGACTTCCACTAGGCATGCGATAGGTCCTGCATCCGATCGACACCACATGGTTTGGGCATGTCTACGCTTTAATATGATATAGTTCCAACTTGTTCCCAGCTCCGAACTGAACCGATTTTTGAGCCAAAAGTAGTAAATACCGGAGCCATTCACATTCATAAGATTACATGACTTATAAAACGCTATAAGCTATAAGACCGCCCATTGTAACACTTTAGCTTTAAGTATTGTTTTGTAATTTATTTCATGTTGTTGTGTAACAATAAAGCGTTACCTAATCTAATCTAATCTAAAACTAAAAAGGTGATCTATTTTAAAGATGTCGTTTAAGAACCTGTATTTCTTCAACTCTGTTGAATTCCAGAGCCTTCTTCCATTTGAAAGGCACGTCTCGAGAGACCCTGAACGTGGAACCTGCGCTGGCGAGGTCGACGTTGACGTTGGTGTGCGTTTGAAGAAACTTTTTGAGTGACTCCGTAGGGCCGAGCCGCAGAAACTTTAGTAGCTGACGTGCTGTCGCGTTGGGGTCTAATGCAAGCTCTTCGTAGCGGAGCACCCTGGAACATAAGATGTTTCCAGTTGAATTCTCTTATTTTTGTAATGAGCGGAGTTGACGAAAATGGTTTAACTTTGGTCAAGTCAAGGGTCAAATGGGTATCGGTATTCTATAGGAGCACGAATAGCTTATTATACTAAAGAACCACGTAGGTATCACTGAATTCTGGTCTTTAGATTTCTCTAAAGCTTGAGTAACATTGTGTCAAAAGAAACATACGCGTATTATTATGCTAGGTGTCGTAATGTAAATTTATGGGCATAAAGTCTTATACTTTTGGGAAATGTGAGTTCGCATCCGCTTCGTTTTAGTCGTGACGCTTTGTCCAATCGGACTACGTAAACTGTTTTTCTTCCCTCAACCATTTGTTTTAGCCAAGCCATGGTATCGTTGTTTGCCTTACTTAAGTCTTCCTGGGTACTCCTGAAAAAAGCGACCAGCTGCCTTGTAGTCGCTGATCATGTCAGCGCACAGTAGCTCAGGTTCCCAGCAGTCTGGTCCCGTCTTGCAGAACTTCCGGTGTTGTCTAGACTGGATAATACCACGAGGGTCACGGACCAGTAGCACTACCTTTGCATCAAACCTGAAAACGAAGATATCCGTTATTTGCAATACAAATGAATTACGTTTTGTATTTCATGCACATTAATTAGTCTAAATTTTGTAAGACTTGGTAGAATATATTTTCCGTGAATATTTTCAACATGGATCCTTCTATTCTGTTTCAATGTGGGGACCACTATTAGTCATTATATCTATGATGGTAATGCTTTGTTCACTCAGCTCGAAGTACTGTGAGCTTTATCACTGGATGCGAGAGTAGGCATTTAAATTGGGGTATTTTGAATCAAGACACCCCAAAATAAATCACTTGACGGAAACGTGCGAGCTAGACTGAGCCTTATTGGCGGGTTCGAGAGTAGCTATTTATTAGGGCGCCTCCTGAACGCGCGCGAAATCGCGGGTTGCTGCTACTAGGATATAATAATATATGATAAATTATATAGCTGCGTCCCGCGGTTTCACCCGCAGATGTAAAGAGTGTAGATCCGTTGTCCCCGTAGGCCTTGTCCCCGCCATGGGGACAAAAGGACGTCATTAAATTTTCGTACCATTGTCCCCTTTACGGACACAGCCACTAGGTTAGGTTTTGTCAGAACTGTGACCACACAGCGCAAGCGAGCGAGCGAAGCGAGCGTGCCGCGGCAGCGGCCGGCAAAGCGCCAGAAAGTAGTTTTTCCATATACCTACCTAAAGTTTACTATATCGACGGAAACAGAACAGGTAAGGGGACATCGGGACGTGTTTTTAAATATTTTATTAAAGTACGCGGCTTACGGGGACAATGGATCTACATCATGAAAAGTACCCTATGTGCTATTCCAGGAGCTAGAGTATCACTTTATATCAATTTTCATCAAAATGGGTTCAGTTCAGTCGTTTCGGCGTGAAGACGGAACAAATAAACTAAAACACAAACATACAAATATCATTTTTTAATTATGAACTGTTTTGGTAAGCAGATTAGGTAAAAGCTAAATAAAATTATATAGGCAAGTAGATACGAGCAGAACTTACTCTTTATCCTCCAGTATATCCTTGACAAGATTTAATCTCACTCGGACAAGCTTCATACTTTGAAAGGGGAACAACTTACAAAACTTAGCCGTGAAGTTAGCATCAAAACACAGATTTTCTATCCTCTTGCATTCCTCCCAAAGTCTTCTGTTATGGCTGAATTGGAACAAATCATCGGTGGTTTTTCCGTATTCGAAATATTCTTCCATACCATTGTAGTTACATCTTAGCATACTCTTGAGAATGCTCATGATCTTATCCGAAACAGGAGGTGCTCGTATTCGTATAATTCCATAGCCTAACAGTGGTTCATAATGATAGAAGTTACCTGGCATCGCATTCAGTATCTCACCGAGAAAAGTACTTCCTGATCTCCAAGAAGAAATAACGACATTCCTCACAGGTCTTCCACCAGATTCCATGAGTAAATCTTCTAATTTGCGAACACCTGAATGGGAAAAACTATAATTTCGTAGGTCGAATTTAATTTTGGAGCGAGTTTTTTCCAATATCCTGTCTATAACTGGTGAGCCATCACCGTAGAGCTTCATCGGTGTGGGAAGATTTTCAGTTCGGCCTTTGGTTTTCAGATAGTTCCCCAAGGGCTTGTGAGTTTTAAGATGATAATGTCTGTTTTCTATTAATATAAGTACAGTTAGAAATAAAAAAACGCTGATCCCGAATGCGAGACATACCGAACACAATTTAACTCGTCGCAACATTTTTAGTTAGTTACCGCCACGACTAAATACTATACACTTGTGAGTCCGAATGCAATTTGAATAAAAAAGGCCCGCATAGAAGTTAAGTTTAAAATTACTTCAATGCCTACTGCATACCTTAAATAAAACTAGTTTTTAAATAAAATATCTTGCATAATTTATGCCTAAGTAGGGGGAAGTGGGGCACATTGATACACCAAGAGTAACTCAAAATTGATAATCGTAATTTAACTCGCTACATCACTAAAACATTCATTATTATGTTTGAGTACCTACAACCCATCTCTTACCAGCAATCGGTTCACCGTTGGAGTAGACGCGTTCTAATGTGGAAACCACGAATTGGCAAACGTAAACGTGTAGGACGTCCTCAGCCTATTCACTATGACAACTTGGCGAAATCACGTCGATTCCTTCATTAATAAACGACATCTCAATTTTTCTCTCAAATTTCGCAGATGTCGTTTATTAATGAAGGAATCGACTTTTCCTTGAAGCAAGGAATCGTCAAGTTGTCATAGTGAATTAGGGCCCAGGCTAGGTGGAGCAACGATCTTCGCAGGGTGGCTGGTAGCAGCTGGATGAGAGTAGCCAGGGATCGTGCTCAGTGGCGTGCCGTTGGAGAGGCCTATGTCCAGCAGTGGACTGCGATGGGCTGATGATGATGATGATATTTAGGCAAATTAAGAATGTTTTTAAATTTCCCATCACTACACCGCTACCATTTTTTCTTACACGTCCTGGATGACTTGTAGAAAATGGTATTTAGCATTAAGTCTGCCATGTTCAAACTGTTTTGAGCTTAAATATAAATAAATAAATATTGATGATGATGATCTGTTTGTTTTGTTGAAACAATTCACTCGTTTTTGGTACCTACTTATATTTGATGTTTTATTTTTGTGCAACAAAGTGCCCCATTTCCCCCTATAAATTAATGAATCAATATACCTTCATTTTATGTTCACCATTAAAGCGCCACACTAAAGAAGCAAAGTCGTACCTTTTAGAATGTCACGAATGACATCTTGAGTATCACGGTTTAACACAAGTATAGTGGAAAAATACCAACTTTATCTGAGCACCTATATTAATGATAACATTGGTTAGCCACCTTAGAGTATTATATTATACATTATAGGTACTTATTAGCATTAAAATGTGAATGCATGAACCGATTACCTATAATATTTAATATTTTGTGGTTTTATTAATAGCTATACTAAGTAATAGTAAATTGCTTTCAATTCCCTATCCCTAGTTAAAAATTATTGGTCACATATCAGTATATCAGTACATTCTAGTCATTCAAATTCTAGGTAGGCATTCAGTAAAAACATGCTTTAACTAGGGCACACGCATTTATTACTATAAGTAGGTACCTACTTATACGGGTTTTCGCTAAATATAATACCTATTTAGTTATAGGTATTAGGTATATCTATGACAAGTTTTTTTCTGATTTTATTTACTCCATCATCAATATAGGATACTTTTATCCCATCATACTACGAATAGTTGCGCCCCGCGGCTTTCCAGGATAAAAAGTATCCTATGTCCGTTTCTGGTCTACAGGTATCTACATGTATGCACCAAATTTCATCAAAATCCATTACGTTTAAGTAACAAATATCCATCCATCCATCTATCCATCCATCCTCCTTTCGCATATCCTACTAATATTATAAACGCGAAAGTTTGTAAGAATGGATGTATGGATGTACCTTTGTTACTCTTTCACACAAAAACTACTGAATGGATTTTGATGAAACTTTACAATAATATAGCTTAGGTACACATCAGAATAACACATAGGCTACTTTTTATCCCGGGAAACCGCGGGTGAAACCGCAGGGCGCCGCTAGTATATATTTGTAGATAGGGTACGACAGTTTCGGTACGAATATGTATCGCAAGTAACCTATACGTCAAACTCAATCGTAATATTTACGTATCTCTACGTTCTTAAATATCTGCACAAATTTAAGGTCAAGAGTGTCCATTATAACCTTGGTAAGTAAAGAACGAATAAGTCCTTCATGGGCAACTGCGTACGTTTATACAAAAACATTTGAGACTTTTACATTCACATTTGAACATTTGAGAGCGATTGTGGCTCAGCGGTAACTCATGCGCCTTTCGATCAGACGCACCTGAGTTCGAATCCCGACTCGGCCCTGCACCAATGATTTATAGTTAAGTGCAAATTTTGCACACTCGCTCTAAAACGGTGAAGGAAAACATCGTGATGAAACCCGCTTACGCGCTTTGGAGTGGTAGGTTCTGGCCGTGGTTGTAATACCTCCTACCGAACAAAGCCATGCCGTCAAGCGACCAAGTCGTGTTTCGGGATGATGTTCGGTGAACCTTAGGGGAGACGGGTCTGAGCAGCCGCTCAACTGCCGTCTCTCTCTAGATCTATGTCCTCCATCTTAGGCCACATCATCGCTTCACATCAGGCGAGATAGTGGCCAAACATAGATCTATTAAGCGTAAAAAAAAACATTCTGAAATGTTGTATAACCAAGCTAAGTAGGTAGGTACCTAAATTCAAATTGCGTGTGAAAAATATTCTAATAAAACACATACTATTCCATTAGTAATTATATAGAAGACAAAGATGGATGGAACATTCCGCTTCTGCCAAGTATTCAACTGGCACATAAGAAACAATATTATCGAAAATAAACATAAAATATTGAAATAAAAGTTCTAAAAAAATGGCCCTCAGTTTCTTGGAGCCGTATCTTCGGAGTTCTTTTTCTAAGTTTTTTATTGTTTCTTAGTTTTTTTTCGTTTTTTTCCGATGCGGTGGTAGTTGTAATAATTGACGTTCACAAGTGCGTCTGTGATGCCAAAACTAAGTAGGTACAGGTCTTTAGAACTTGAATAAAAACAACAAATTCGTTTATTGTAACTTTATTAACTTGAAATAAAAAAGATAATACAATAATAATTGTTTGCATTAATAACGCGCCGGCCGTGCTGTTACATTCTACATTATTAAAACTTCTTCAACCGGCTAAGGCTACCCTTAAATTCTACCCCTTCCATTCGTTATGGGCCAAATGCATTTTTAATTTAATTATTGCTTAACAATTTGCTTATTGCATGACATTTACAGGCAATGTATAGCCGCTAGCGGTTGTCTAGTGATGGGATCCTGAGATACTAATATGTAGGCTTGATAATTACTTTTTTAAACTCATTATGATGTATTTATGATTGTAGTTTACTACAAGAGCTCACATTATAATAATATAAAATTTGATGGATTATATCAAATTTTATTAGCGCATTATTAGCTAGCCGTAAAGAAAACCGTTAGCGGCATAATATGCCTTAGAATGAAATTAATTTTGTTTTTTCTATTTTCTCTCATTTTCTATGCGGCATTCCAACCTACATCGTATTAATCTATATAATAAAAGTATACAATAATATACGTCACGGCTAAATAATATTCTTAAAATAATACTGTTACAAGTCAAACGATACAAGAAATATTTATTTAAATAAAATGTATTACAAAATAATATTAGTATAAATAAAATAAAAGTTTTAAGTTGATAAGTTAAATCTGGCTAAAAACTTGTATCATAATTGATGACAACACCCTTAAGAATTCATAAACAACTTATGTCTCTTTACTCAATGGTACGTTTAGAATCTTTGTCCACGGAAGTGCGGAGCGTAGCGAGCCCGAGCTAGGATGATGTTACCCAAAACGGCACCTGGCCCCGACGGGATTCCAGGTCGGGTTTGGGTGCTGGCTCTAGGCGGTGCAATACAGCTATTTTGCATAGTCTACAGCATCCTTCAGCCATTCGGATTATCGCGCGATATCCTTCGAGGCGGCAACCCTGCTGGCCCGATTTCCGCCACTCGACATCCTTGCGGAGATGGACACAATTGTCTACGCGCGTCTTCGTGAGGATGGCGGTGGCGGACTCAAGCCCGCTGAAGATCGGGTGCAGGAGCACCGATGTGCTCTCATAAATGGCGCGACCGGCTCGAGAAGCCGAGAAACTTGCGCCAACGTGCCGTTGATGCCATTCTGTCCAGCTTCGAAGCCTGACTTGGGAAGGAAGGTGGAAGACTCAACGTCACCTACCGGCTTAATCAGGTACTCACCGGGCACGGATGCTTCGGTGAGTACCTAAATAGGATCCGATGGGAAGAGACACCGAGGTGTCACTACTATGGGAGTGATATGGACTCCACGCAGCACACGCTCGAGGAGTGCCCGTGGGGAGTAGAAAGGCAGACCTTGACCAGCAGGATCGGGTAGGACTTCTCTCTGCCAAGCGTAGTAGCGGCTATGCTGGCCGACTGGGAGACCTGGAAGGCTGCGGCTTTTTTCTGCAAAACCGTACTGGTTCAGAAAAGAGGCCGCCGAACGAGATCGAGAGAGAGCCCATCCTGCTCGGAGAAGACGGCGGCGAGGAGTCGGCAACGGCCGCCCCGCATTACCGGTTTCGTAAGGGACATTGCGGTATATCGAACAAGGGCCTTTCGGCTTCATGCGCCGCTGGAGTGAGGGCCCCAGTTGTCTGTGAGCGAACCCAGGGAGGGCAACAGCGCATTTTGGCTTGCGTTGTTGTGGAATGCAAGCAATTCGGGAAGAACTAAGGCAAATATGAGAAAAGCACCGCTGCGTTCCTCAGGAGATCGCAGAGCCCAGAGCGCATCGAAGCTGGCGGGAGGGTTTTAGTGAGTCCTCGGACTCTCGGAAACTTCACATAACTCCGTTGTACCCTCAAAAGTATCTTGAAGATTTCAACTTTGTCAACAAAAAAAGATGATGTAACCTAACCACAGAATAATTATTAGTTGACCTAACTAGCTCGAGCCAGCTCCGCGTTCGGACAGCCTCTGTGAAGTGGCAACCCAACTTCGGACCATAAAATGGCCCAAATTAAACCATCGTGTCTCCTTGTATTCAGCAGAATATCGCAAGTGAATTTGTCACTTGCCCGATCGTTTCTTTATTACAATACAATATTCTGACCAGAAATAACTTAATGAAAAGGTTTTATAATACCAAACACTTGAGCAAACACTTCGTCGTTTCGTATTTGTTTATTTTGCGAACATAATTAATGCGTTCTTGTCGTGTCTGACCAGCCGTGATTTCGTTATAGGCCGCGCGAAGACTTCCGACATGGCCTAAAGACTGACAACAACCAGATTTGATGCGACGGCTTAACGTGCTCTCCGAAGTACAGTAGCGCTCAGATGTAAATACCACACAAACGGTCACCCATCCAAGTGGTGACCGCAGCGAACGTTGCTTAGCCTAGCAGTTTTGTTACGAACGGCTTGGCGAGGTACTCTACCAGCGCTACAATACATATTTTGCTCAGACAAAACGTATTTGCTAAAAGTGTAGGTATACTATGCTACACAATAAAAATAAGGTCCGTACACAACCAAATTAATACTTAGTTCTAAAAAAATAGGCTTAACCTCAGTTCCAGAACATTTTGCTCGCTGTTCAGAATTATCATGCCAACAGCTTTTTTGTACAACCAGCTTAGAATTAGAAAGTTTAACCGAAGCACCCTTCACCGTACGTCTAGTCGACTGCGCTTTTAAAGGTTGCTTTTTACGAAGCAATAATTTGCTGATTGAGCGGTTCACCGAAAACACTTCGTCGATTCGAGTTAGGCGTGATAACCGAGGTCTTACTCCGATAGGACCCTGAGGCGCTACTCCGACGCTCCGGCGCTTTTCTTTCGTTCGTGCGAACTAAAAAAAGACACTCTAATGCCTGTTGCATAGCGCTGTCCCTTTCATCCGAAGGAACCAACATTCGTAATTGCGAATCAGAGCTATTTTATTTATTACTAGCTGCGCCTCGTGGTTTCACATTTTTATTTCCAGACCCAGAGTATCACTATACAAATCACACTTATATTATAAATGCGAAAGTTTGTATGTGTGTAAGTGTTGTTTTCTCTACGCTGTAACGGCTCAAAGCATTTTAGTGAAATTGGGAATGGAGAGTCGATACCCTGGATTAACACACAGGCTACTCTTTATACCGGGAAACCGCGGGTGAAATAGCGCGGCGCAACTAGTCCTTCATAATATTAGGGTGATGTTATACGGTGAAAGGTTTTTCGATCATTTTGCAGGCTCATTACGACAGGGTTGCGAGGAGCGCCATTAAACTGCTGTGAAGTAACTGCCAACCTTCAACATTTAATTTTGTTCGCCTTCTAGTTTAGCAACAGTTGATTGGCAGCAGCGCTGATTTCAAGTTGCCTGCCATGGTTTTCTCAAATTGTCGTGGCAGATTAAGTACAATAAACTGTACAACACAATAGAATCTTGCAAACTTATAAACAAAAACTAATATAATACAAAGCTTCTCATCTATAAAAATAATATTCTTATTTAACACAAGTGATTGCTTGGAATAAACATTTTATAATATAGTATACCTTATGATATGCTAATGATATGATAAAAAACCTACACTGGTACCAGCCAGCCACCAGAATTTACATTTAATATAATTTATAATATAAACTAACATGCATTTCTTAACTATATCACTACCAGTATTTCGTTAAGGCATATATAACTGAATATATTATATTGTCAGATCTATCAGGAAGCATGTTATCTTATTAATTAGTAATTGATGTTTTTTTATTGACATTAGTGTTTTTGTAAGCTTTATTGCGTAAGGGCGATTCTACCGGCCATGTGAGGATTTCATGATCTTACATTGCCGGTGGTATACCCTAAAGGCATACATACATGTATGCAATATAAGGTACACTATCTAGTAGAAAATATGGCACGCCAGGACAAAATACAATTCTGTTCGTCTCTTACTACTCTACTGCTTCCGTTTCATAAATTACACGAAAATGAACACCTTTATATCTTTCTATACCATATTTTAAGCTAGATAGTTTACATTGCATTCATGTCGCGTACATTGTCGAGGTAGAACTACTAAATCTAGCACCATTGCGTCTAACCTAATTTGATCAAATTCTTTTTATTTTATAATTTGGCCATTCTATTGACGAGCCTCACAAAAATAATTTAGCAAGCAAGTTCAGCTTTAAAAATAAACCTCATTTTGGATGAGTTCCTTTCGTATTTCTAATGAATACGTAAAGTATGAGTGGCCGCGCGATACCTGTTGAGGACGCGAAGAAAAAGGCGAAAATGTTCAAAACGAAGGTTGAAAGCGGGTACGAGAGGCACATACGTCCCGCGCGCGGTGCAGCTATTGGAGTAAAAAGAACAAAAGATTTTGTCAACCGGGCTTCCCGCCCCTCACCTCTCCGGCCTTTCAGCTCACTGTGCGTTTCCCGCGCCTTCGCCCGTAGTTTATTTGCAATAATAATTTATATATAGGTATCAAATAACAAAAAATACTATAAGTAATCACGCGTCGCCTACAATACCTAATACTTATTACCGATACAAAGTATTTGATACTCACTATCCCAATTCCAGATATCGACACTGTTAAGTTGGCTCTAGGTGTTGTATACTTGGCAATTTGCTATTATGTGCTCGTGTTACTGACTTGTTTTTAGATAAAGGGCTGTTTCTGAGTTACTCGTCATTACAATGGCCAACAACATAATTTTAAAATATCGCTATTATTAGAGAGATTACGGAGTATTTGAGTTCAACAGTAGAAGTAGTTCTACCCCAAACAATAATAATTACAATCTAATAAATAGAGACAATTCAAATTGTAAACGTACTTCGTATTTTTAATTAAGTATCTAGTTTTAATATCATGTATTTTATTGTTACAAGCCGTAGCATTATGTCTATGACATAAATATAAAATATAACCCAATATTAATATAATTCATTGGTAATTTTAAGGAGTATTTTCGTATATGTCGATGATTTCGAATTATTGGAACACAATTCAAAGGAATTGTCCGCCATCTTTATCCTATGTTTACAATTTAGTTCACTAGGTGGCGTTAGTGGGCCTAGCATGACGGATGTTTCTATGCTAACCAACTAATCGTGCAGACCAATGATTGCACAAACCAAACTTCTGTGCAAGTATTTGACACCCAGTCGATCGACTGATCAAATCAGTCTATGTGTTAGTCCTTACATTGAACGTTTGGTTTAAGTTATGGCCTACATTCTGCGCAGTTTAATCGCCTTAGTTTTCATCTCAGCCTGGAATACACAAGTAACAAGCACAATTTAAGCTAAATCTGCTTAGAATGTGTGCACCTATTGCTAATTAGCTATTATTAGCTAAATAGCACGCAAGTAAACGTGTGTATTTCAAACGACCATTGACGACGCAAAGATTTACACTAGCGCCACAAGTGGTAAAATTTCAAAGTTGCCCAATAACGTTATTGTAGTTCCGACTGCAGTACTTAAAGCTTATATAAATAACTCGTTATTTTTTTATAAACTTGATAATATCCTCTAGAGGCAAATTATTTAGCATTTTATTATACTCATACTCCTTCGAATATATTCAGAGGAGAACCACGAAAAGAAAGTTTTGCCCGTGGTACCACTAAGTTGCCCCAGGGGTACCTACTACGGGCAAAACTTCCAGTGAGGACAAGTAGAGGCGTGTGAGAAATCTTTGTGTTGCCAATTGATAAAAACTAAAGGGACCGTTTTAAGTAATATTACCGAGTACACAACTTATCATACTTTTAAACTATGAACCCAAAATGACACTTGAACGATTGCAAAAACTGAATACACTCAAATATTATCGTAATCAATGTAGTAAATATTTAATCCTAAGTTTCTACCTTACAATCAAGTGCACTTAATGAATTCTCACTGCTTCACCTCTCCATTGGTTAGAATTTGATAAGCCATTTTTAATTAGACATAATATAAATAAATAAATCATATAAAATGGATGCTTTGTCGTATAATTACAGTTTTCTCTTATGAATATTAAACTCTTCGTCTTTAAGTTGATATCCAAAAGAAAACTTAGGGGACTGATTTGTTTATTGTATTGTCTTGTATATTTATATTTTTTATTAATATTTCACGGCGTGCGCTTACCTTAATTTAAAAAACAGGCGTGGCGTTGTATTTTTTTAAATGAAGGTATCCTATCATTTACCATGTAAAAGTTATTTACGTTTTAATTTTGTATGTCCACCTTTATTTCAGAAGTGTAAAAAATAACTAAAATTATTATATTGCAAATCCTAGATAGTTATAAATATAATTGATTATTTAAATATTAACAGCATCCATTTTACATTTATAAAGAAAAACATAGCATTACGACGTCTACGCACGTGGGCAAATCATAACCATCGATAAGAGCACAGCCATTTGAATTTCGAATTTAAATATTATGCCGAGCGTAATAACGTATTTACCGTAGAAGCTAATTATCAACGCTCCATTTTATTTTCACTATTATTCAATGTGTTGTGTTTACGAAGTAGACGGTTGAGAAACGAACTGCGTAAAATATATGTCATCTATCTATGATGGAATATTATAGAGACTATAGAGTAAAACCATAGAGTTATAGGTCTAGTCTTAGCATTTAAGAGGGAACGGCACGCTGAAATTTTCATTCAAAAAGAGTAAACGTTTTTCTACCCCTAAACATTAACCAAATTCGATGAAATTTGGACATGTAAGAGATGTTACCATTATTGAGATTTGTAGGTTTTGATTTTTTCGATAATTCCTATAGAATTTGAATAAATGGACCCAAAAAACTCGATATTTACTCGAAAATTATTTTTGAAGTTTGGAAGCTGTTAACTTTAATAATAGACAAACTTAGAAAAAGGAAAACCTGCAAACCTAGTTCATTCTCCATTTATGAAATTGAGACCAAAATTACCAAATTTGGTAGAGATTTAGTGTGGTAGAAACGTTTTCTCTCGAAACGCTAATTTTAACAAAAATCTGAAATTGATACGAATTTAGTTCAATTATTATTATTTTTTAGTTAATTTATTTAACTTAATTTACGCATTTTCTGCGAGACCGTAAACCATTATTCAAATACCTAGTGCTCGCTGGCCGCGGCTGTGCCATATCCTCTTAAGTCAGACCACTCCGTAAGGCGCTCCGCGATGCAGCAGTTTGCTACTGTCACGCTAAATGACTATAGAATTTTAAGGCTTAGTAAGCAGTTAGTATTAATAAATATTTACTGTTTCATTTATTAAGGTTTGATCAGTAAGCTTACGATCATTTCAGTAAATACTTATGTCTTAGTTATAAGTAACTTCGACCTGCAATATCGCGGAATATCAAGAATTTAATGGTTTATCATTTTATAACAAAAATACCGACTTCAATTGTGATGTACCTTTAAAAGCCAAATTCCAATATCGATGACATTTATATGGGACCATCTTGTCAGCCATACCAAGCTATACTGAGCCCAACGCAAATCCAAATCGGTTTATAAACGACGGAGTTCTTAGGCAACAAACATAAGAGCACCTCCGCCTTTTTTAAGTCGTTAAAAAGTTAAGTTAAGCAAGGACCACATTGGATAAAACGAAAATAGAGACATAATGTTACGACGTTCGCTCTCAATCATTCATATATTTACCTTTTTTGTTATTGGCAAGGAACTCAGATTTCGGGGTTATCAAGGATCGCATTTATATCTCATGGACGGAGACATTCTCTTACTACAAGTTTCAAATATGAACATTACAAAAACAGTGTTTGTAAACATTAGTGACCAAGTAACCGAGCGATCGAGGAACGCGTATAATGCGTGGTGAAAAAATATGGCAGCGGTTGAAGAGATGTTACGATCGGCTACAGTATTTTACTTACCAACCGCTCGAGAATAATTTTTTAAACAGTAACTCGTTCGTAAGGTGAGGTCGCTTCAAATCACTATTCCGCAGGCCTAGTGTGAACTTTTGCTACAAGTCACGGCGAGCGCGGAAACGCGTAGTTTGTATAAAAAAATTAGAGATGCGCCGAAAATTCGTTTGGTATTCGGTGTTCGGCGTATTCGGCATCTTTTCCACTAATTGTATTCGGCCGAATTATTCGGTTTCGTTGCCGAATATATTCGGTTCAAGCATTTCTATTTTCTTGGCTACATGACATGGTGTAGTTTTAAAAAACAAAAAAGTCCCAAGCACGAGATCTTTTACGCCCACTCATATTGCAAACACAATGAAGTTAATATTATCAATATTTTAATGTTTGTAATGATAAGCACCATTGTTTTTTTATTTGTAACTTAATCGTGCGATCTTTGCGAAGCAAAGTGACAGCGCGGTGTGTGAACGGGTAGCGGGCGGTGAGGTACGGCTCGCTCGTCATCTAGCCAGCATTAGCAGCGACACGTAGCGTACATGTTAGAACCTGTTTACGCGTCAACAGTAATGGTAAACCGAATAATTCGGCCGAATATCCGGTTCGGTAAAGGTTAAACCAAATAATATTCGGTATTCGGTTATTCCGTGAAACCACTATCCGGCGCATCATGCCATAGTGGATGATTTTATAAACTCGCCGTTAGGGGCTTTGTACATTTCTTTACACAAAATTTGCGTTAACGCGGTCGCGGTAGAACGCGTTAAGTTGTAACAAAACTTGCACTACGCCTACGGATCACTTTTTGACAAGAACTGTTCACTAAAATCATTATCTCTTCCGAAGTACCATATTCTTTGCCACTCACTGTAATTTTAACATCAATGTGCGACATTATTGCTTTACAAATTCGTGTTTAAAGCGTGACGTGTTATGCGCTAGACATTTTTAATATTGTTTTTTGTAAATTTAATTATCACAGTAGGCGTACGCCCTAAAGCCTCAATTTAGCGTTTTTAACTATTTAGGTGCTGTTTCACAGTTTCTGTTACAAAACACATTGTCGAGAAAAAAATACTGAATTCAAAAGCTGTTGAATCTCACCATTTGAAAACATATAGTAATCGCGACGACTATGTTATATAATGCTGTACATTAGCATTATATTTATAATTCATATTTTTATTGCTTTATATTAAGTATTTATAGCAGAAACTAGCGAAACAGACTACTTTACGGTGACTAGAAGCCGCCCCAAGCTACTTTAGACTTTATTCCTAAACTTTTGCGCCTATTTTCGTAAGATCTGGGATTCAATGATTCACGGTGGAGCTTCTAGTCACTTATTTGTCTATACGTATTGGCTTACCAGCATTTATTTGCAATTTGGTGTCATGGAGGACGATATCAATCAATGTATAACTACTTCGTATGTGAAACTCCGTACATACACTTACAAGTTATCATTATGTAAAAATAATGAACTATCTGTGTCTACAATGGAAGCATCAACAATCGGTCAATTCCGTTAGTGCTAATGTAATGCCTAAGCTTAATTTAAATGCGAATGGTAGAGACCAAAATCCTTTGAACTTGTTCGAGAAAGTAAGTACGTTTTGTTGTAACTTAGCTGAGTTTGTCCAAGCGATTTTGGCCTCTGTATAATGGTCCATCTTTTACAATTTGATATAATGACACACACATTGTGCTGTACACAACCTCGACTTAGAAAGTACAAAAACTATAATTGAATTCCTATTTAGCCAATTAGCTTGAATCTATAATCCTTGGCCATTGGATTTGCCTTGCTCATTGGCTGAGCTGCGCTCGCCGTTAAGCTAAAGAGCTGTAAAAAATACTCAGCGAAAACAAATATCTTTAATTCGGAAAAGGGGAAGTATACACTTGTACCTGTTAACAAGGCATGCTAATAATAATTATAAATTTAGCCCGCTCCCTCATTGGTCGTTATGACAACGACGAGACAAATCTCGACGTCGCCGACCAATGATATCGGTAGACGCCATTTAGTTCTAGTATTTGCCGTATAAAACTTTTATGGCACTACATTATCATAATTTATAATCACCAGTCAAATTTATTAATTAGCGTGATGGGGAAAATAAAGCCTGATATGTCAGGAAGTTTCTCGAAATAATCATTTAGAATTAATAGCCCAGTGTAAATAAAAGTAGAATTCAAAATTGAGGTGGAATGTCACCCCAATAGCCGTTTCTTGCCGTATCTTCTGAGTAGTGGTTCTTTTTCCGATACAATGGCTGTCATTATAATAATTGATGTTCTTTGCTGCGTCTGTGATGCCAAAATTGAACAAAGAACTTTTGAACTGTGAACTTTGAACCATTCGAGAACCGTATACGATATTCTCGACCGCACTGTTCGAGAAACTTGCAAATCCGGCTTTAGGTATGAAAAGTGAAGCGCATACAGTACAAATAATTCGAGTAGTAGTAGGTACAACTAAATTGGAAGTATTAGATATATGGAAATGTTCTCAGTCTTAAAACTAATAAAAATTCGATGTCGGTTAAAGCCATAGACACACGGACCATAGATAATACAGATGACTACAGTTGAGTACCATAGATAATGAAACTTACTCAGTTGCATACTAAAGGCATGAAAAACCCGCCGGCGCCGGTTCCATTGGTCCGTGTGTTTTAGGACAGTAAAAGAGTTCTTAATGAGTATTTTGAGATAATTCGTAAGTATTTGTTCAAAAGTATAAAATAATCTATGACTTCTAAATAATATTCTATTATCGTGATTAATGCTTTTTAAAAGGAATTTAATGTCAGAAAATTAATTTCATCTTCTACTAATATCCGTTACAATATTTAAAAAACGAATCTAGCCTTTGTGTTATGTCCAAATATGACTGCCCCTTGCATTCGTTTCTTAAATATGAAGCGGGCGTAAGAGAAAAAAACCTGTCTCTTTAGCACCAAAAATATGACCAATTACTTACACGTATTGCAACTGAAATTTACGCGGTACTATCTATCTCCTCATATGTAAATGCCGTTCATTTCACTTTTCTTTCACAATAGTAACTTTTCAAACATTACATACACATTTGCATGTAATTTTCAACAAGTTACATGAATTCATGTTTGACAGTGTTAATGTTTTGATTACCTAATATTATCCCTTGCAATAGCAACGCCTCTAAGTATTAGGAAACAGCCAGAAAAAGTTTGAAGATGCAGTAGTCATGGAACATCACCTGAAAAAGAAAAAACTTAATTTGTTTTTAATATGTACATATCATTTCCTTCCAATTACAACCTGGGTCTCTTTAAGAAAAGAGTGAATAGGCAGCTCATGGGCAAACGTGCTCCACCTTAGACCGCAACTACGCTTACCATCAGGTGAGTTGTCAAACGTGAGCCCATTTAATCATAAAAAAAAACATACCGAAGCGCGGAGCAGTAGTGCGCAAGTATTACTGTGTTCCAGTTTGAAGGGCATTTTAGAGATAGCCAGGAAATTACTGGGCATAATGAGATTTAGGGCTGCAAAATTTGAAGTTTGGCATGTATGTCCCTCCTGCCTTTTTGCTGCCTGATTACTTGGGATTTTTCGAAATTCGTAAAGAGAAGGTAATATCATGTCTGCAGCTGACTCGACAGACGTTATCCTGTTCATATAAAAATTCAATAGAAAAAATACCTTCAAGTTTTCCTGAATTTTCCAATTTTCCTGGCAATTTTTCATTTCATAAAAACGTAATTCGGATTATTACGAACATTTAGGAATAAAAATGCCATGTAGGTCAAGCCGTTCTCAAGTGATGCGCTTACCAACAAACAGCATTTAATTTTTATTAATATAGATAGATAGCTATTACGAAATATGATCATTTAAAGATAGTCTCTGATTACAAAGCCGTCATCATGCAGGCCGTCATATACACACACTTCTCTTAGATATATTATTATGTAAGATTTGTAATTTGTTAAAATAACAATATTGTCTCTTATCGGCTTCACCCGCAGTATTCCGTTTTTGCACTTCATATCTTCCTGGGATAAAAGGAAACCTATGTTCTTTGGATTATAGGGCTCTGGGTCTGGGCCAGCGTGGTGGATTGTATCCTATACTCACTCTATGACAGAAGGCCCGTGTCCCAGCATTGGGAACGTAATGGGCTGATGAAGATAATGATGATTTTCTAAATCTTCACATTTCTACCAAATATCTGTTTAGTAGTTTAGTGGAGTAATAAACAAACTCAAATGTATCACATTTATATAAGATACCAAACTACTACTAAACACACAAATGCGAAATTTGTATGTTAGTGTGTAAGTATGTTTGTCACTTCTTCACGCTGTAAGGGCTCAACGGATTTGAGGAAATTCGTAATGGAGATAGCTTGTACCCTGGATTAACACAGACTATTTATCCCAGGAAAACGTGGGTGAAACGGGAAACCACGGCGCAACTAGTATTATCCATAAAGCCACCATTTGCATTTATAGTGGATGATCTAGAACTTTTAGGTTATCACCCATCCACCTCTATGGTGGTTCCAGCATTGGGAACGTAATGGGCTGATTGAGAGATTTATACCTAATTAACATTTTACGGAAAACACTCTAAACAATAAATTAAAATAAGTACCTATGCGGGCTACAAAATTTGTCAATCAAGCTAGCTAAAAACAATGGACTTATACCGACGATGCAAATTGCTTCATACATCCTCATCATTAAATTTATACCTACACCTATTGTGGGTAGTTAAGTTTCCTGCTGCCTTGTAACATAAACCTAATCCTCACTATTATTATAAATGAGCGAATGACTAGGTATGTTTGTTTGTCTGACCTTTCATGACATTGGATGACTTGATATTTTGCATAGAGACAGCTATAGGGGCAGAGGACAATAAATAGGCTATATTATAATTATTGCCATCTGAAGGAACGCATTTCTAAGGACTAAATTACGAACATCTCAATAAAGGGGTATGCTGAAAATCAGCCTTGCGTGAGCTATTAAGGACTAAATATCGAAGAACATCTCTCGAATAAAGGGTATGCTGAAAAACAGCCTTGCGTGAGCTGTTATGGACCTAATATCGACGAACATCTCTCGAATAAAGGGGTATGCTGAAAATCAGCCATGTGTGAGCTGTTATGGACCTTATATCGACGAACATATCTCATATAAAGGGGTATGCTGAAAATCAGCCTTGCGTGAGCTGTTAAGAACTCAATATCAGCTTCACATGCTTGCGCACTACTGCTTGGCGGCAGAATAACTAGCAAAGCTGTGGTAGATACCCAGACGACCTCCCGCATACGAGAAACCTACCACAAGTAAAAACGAACGGTGCTTATGATCAGGCAAGTGACTTCCTTATTTTGTTAAGCCCGAATACATTATATTAAAGGGCCGGCCGCTTGGCTTCGTACGCATGAATATGACTTTATTGTAACCTTCAAGAAATTCTTTAAATTATGGTAAAACTATATCAAAATCTATCCAGCATCGAATAAACGGACAGATGCGGCTGACCACATTTTTATACAACTAGCTGCCGCCCGCGGTTTCATCCGAGTGGACAATTTTCCAGAATAAAATGTATATGTCCTATTTCAAGATCTGAAGTCGGTACCCACTTATAAAATTTCCCTTTCAATAGTTTATTTTCGTGATTTGATTAAGTAACAGACATCCATCCATCGTCACAAACTTTCGCACTTATATTAGTAGAATAGATTAAGATTACTAGGATTTAGTTTTTTTTTTGTGATAAATCTACGTTTGACCACCATCTCGCCTGATGTTAAGCGACGAGTGTAGATAAGGTATGTACTTACAAAATGTAAATGCACTCAATCTTGTACACTCGTTACAAAAACCCTCACAGACGCCCGCGGTCGCCTCACTGCACCACAGAATACGGCTCCAGAGGGTAGAAGTCTTTGCTCGCCATGTGCGACTCGTTATATGCAAGCTGGTACCCCCACAGGTTCATCGCCTCTTTGCACGCCTCCTAGAATAGAAAACAATAAAATTTGCTGGGTAAAGCAACTTTCGGTGCGGTGACCACTTGAACGGATGGGTGACCGTTTGTGTGGTATTTATTTACATCTGAGAGCTACCGTGCTTCGGAGTGCACGTTAAGCCTAAGCCGTTGGTCACGGATGTAGTCTTAGGACAAGTCTTTAGTCCATGTCGAAGGCCTTCCGGCGCTCTCTAATCCGACACTAGGTTCAGCAACAATTCAATTTAATAACCATCTAAATCGGTGTTAACATGTATAGGATGAATGTGGAATGTAAAGTATCCAATGTCCTACTATAATTATACATAGGTACATAATTTCAACAAAACTTGTTCAGTAGTTAGAGCAAGTAACAAACCACACGCACACACTTTCGCATCTCAAACATCATCATCTACTGCCAGCACACTAGCAGCACAATCCCGGTTACTCTCATCCAGCTACAGCTAGCCCGCGAAAATCCGCTCCACCTAACCCGAAGGCATCCTATACTACCTACGTTTGCCAACTCGCGGTTTCCACTCAAGAACACTAGGATATATCATCATCAGCCCATTACGTTCCCACTGCTGGGACTCGGCCTTCCCTCGTAGAGAGAGTATGGCCCATAATCCACCACGCTGCACTGTGATTCACGTAGAACAAGCTAGCTAGACAAAATTATTTTTTGCTATTTTCTGTTTCATGGGGCTTTCTTATAACTTGTTATGACTTCCTAATTAGGTCTAAGGATATGGGGCCCTAATTCGGGGATAGGTGGAAAAAAACTTTTTTGAGTTCTTTTTTTATAACGTTTTATGAGTACCTAATTTGGTTTTAAGGTAAGGAAACCAATTGGAGGAGGGTAGTTACCGGGTAGGTAGAAAAAATAAGTATTGCCAAATTATTTAAAGGTTTTATTATTATTTAAATTTTAAAAAACTTAAGTAGGTATATAGTAAACACAAATAATATGTACAAAATACACAAGAGCCAGATAAAAATATGAACATCAAAAATATAAAATTTAGCGAAGTAATAAACAAAGTACCTACACAAGATTACAAGAATATAAAGCAAGTATTTGGTAATTGGCACCTATTAGGTGTATGTACCATGTACTTACTAATTACCTATACTTAGAACTAATACAATTAACTTACACTTAAGTATACAAAAATGAAACAGAAAGTACTTACCTACTGTAAATCCCCAAATGTAATGACTACCGGTTATACCTAATGTTACCTTGAAGGACAAACAGGTAGCTAATACCTAGAATTTTTAATTCTCGCTATCGCTAATTTCTTCTTCCGATGAATCGTCCACGGTGGTATAGTCCTGCAAGCTAACATCAGGACTGGTAATTGTAACATTTGGACAAATATTCACAGTAGGGGCTATGATTAAATCTAAAACTTCGGAAGGGAGCTGACCAGTTTTTTTTTTAGGAACCTCTCTATGGCTGTTTACTACGGGATCAGATGTGATCAATAACATATGCAATAAATCTGTATTCGTAGCAATACGTGACTGCTTTCGAGTATTATGCTCTCGGAATCGTCTGCAATCTTTATTGCGAGCTTCCTGAGCTTCCTCAGAAAGCTGCCCGATTGGCAGCAGAGCCGACTTTATAATATCCGTACTGTGCACAAGAATTTTGTGCACAGTAGCAGGCATGTAATACCACGGATACAGACTTATGTACATATGTCTTGTTTCCTGTGCCAACAATTCAAATTTATCGGTATTTATGTCATATCCGGAAGCCAAGGTACGAAGTATGGTATCAAAATTTTTAATAAGTTTCACATCTATTCCCGTAATATCAGCACTCAGCTCAGGGTTCCCAAAAAACCTGCGGGCAGTATTTCCATCATTTGTATTACCAAACCCTGGCTTTGGTTTATCCACAATCAAGCCCATTTCGGATTTGAAACGGTTCTGAATGTTGGTGGAACGTTGCTTCATATGAGCCTTGTCAGCAGCATCTCGTATTTGCCATTTTTTGACTTCGAGACGATAGCTAATATGAAGCAAGCACTCAAAACAACGAATCCATGCATGCAGTGTAGATATACCAAAACCAAGGTTGTCCCTATTAACTACATACTCCCTAGACTCATCATTCATCAATTTAGAGGTAGCTCCCCATATATAACATTTTTGCGATGATGTAGTCTCGGTCACTGCATTGCGCACTTTACCGTCAATCATGGTAAAAAGCAGTTTGTGCTTGACAGATACCTCTTTATCATCAATGTGACATATTGTCGGCACCAATTGGTTTATTTCCTCCAACACTTTATTTGTTTCAGCAACGGTAAACTCAGTGGTTTCCTTGGAGAAAATAAATTTAATCGGGCGACAATACATGGTAGATGAAGACCGAGGATTTTGCCAAGCGATATTACCACTTTCGTCTTGCAATTGAAGCGGTACAAATGAAAATACAAACAAATATTCGTCAGTAGCTTCAGCACTGGCAAACTTTTGTTTGTAAGTGCTGTGACCGGAACTGCCATCACAACCCCATTTACTAACAAGACTAAATGATGACCCAAGAGATGACGATTTGAAAACTTCTTGCTGCGCATGAACTAAACGTTCAACAGTTTTATTTAAAACAGCTTGAAGTTTAATATCTGCGCGCGTCTCGTCAACAAAAATGAAATCTTCGAGAGGAAAACAATCTCTTTTAGCTTGCCTAATGCTATGAATTGATGGAAATACCATATGCCCTACCTTCATGCTCCACTTCCGAGTCAGCTTGTAGGAGTGGCTTGTACACTTCGAGTCCACATAATAAGCCAAAGCTTCCTCCTTCGTTAGGCATCTCTGACTGCTTTCACCAGCACTGGCACTATTTCTCATTTTTTTGCACTTCTCGGGACTTTCGCTAGCGTCTCTGATGACAGCAGCCAGGTTTCGGTGGCCAGATAACCGTGCTGAGACTTCCGCTGCAAGCAGTAATTGATTCGTGTCGCGTGTACAGAGCAGATCTTCAACTCTCCTCTTTTTTGTTTTGTCGCTCGAATCGTCAAACTTTTTGCTTGGACGCCCAGGGGTGGTTGAAGATGCTGCGGATGTAGATGGCGTATGCACGTGACTAAGGGACGATACATTAAACACGAAGTTTTTTGACGTCCACTCTGCGTTTTTGATAAGGAAGACATCGCGGCACTTTTTGGATTTATACCAAATTGCATCTAAGTTTGAAGAAAATGCACTGATTGCCTGCTTCAGAGTTCTTAACGATTCATCAGTAATGCCGGAGAAGTCATATCGTGATGACAAAAAGGCAAACAATCCGGTATTTCGGTTTTCTTTTCCGTGTTTAACCCATTCTTCAAAAAGTTCCAATCTTGAGATAGAGTAAACGTGTTCTGTAAAAAAAAAAAAAAAAATATTTCCACAAAAGTCCACAGTCTAGATTTATCATATTTTGAAAGAAGAAGGATTCAGTCACCATATGTATCGATTTTAAGTCTGTTGCATACCATTACATGTCTTTCCGGGACCAAGAAACGTAAATAATGGTCAAGTTTTCGGCAAGTTGAACTTTGGGTAAATAAAAAAAAATAACTGGGGGCATCTAATTCTTTTTCATAACAAAATAAAATAAGACTTACCGTTAACTTCCAGATCCATCACTAAGATACACAAAAACTACGAATGAAACACTGTTTTAAGTAATCGCGCAAAAAGCAAAATTGCAAATGATTACTGGTTCACTTACCCCTTTCCTTATATACTTACCTGATACCCTTATCAAGGGTGACCCATTGTTCGAAATATTCTTGGAAACAAAGTTCGTGGGTGTTGTTTACCATATTATTAAATAATTTCCGGGAAACTTGGGAACGACTTTTGTCTCGCTAGCTTGTTCTAGGTGAATCACAGTGCGCTGGCCCAGTGCGGGTTGGTGGATGTAACATGTCCTTGAATTATTGTGATAAATTTATGGACATGCCGGTTTCCTCACGATGTTTTCCTTCACCGTTTTTAGAGCAAGTCTTAAATCCGCACATAACTCAAGAAAGTCAGTGATGCAGAGCCAGCGGGATTCAAACTCGAGTGCATCGAATCGGAAGTCGCACATACTCCCACTGAGCCACACTCGCTCTGCTAGGATATATAACTGGACATAATGAGACTTGGTATCTGATGTCTCGGGGTGATGAGCGCAATGCAGTGTTATCCAATACACGGCATTTTATGTGCAGGCGTGGCGCTTACCATCACGCGAACGACTTTATCCTCCCATTACACAAAACCATAAAAAAAATTATATTAAAAGAAAGTTTAAAACGGGAATATAAACATGTTCCTATATGCGTGAGTCAGATGAATCAATCAATCATACAAATTATAAATTTTGTTTACAATATTTAAGCAGGCGTCTGGTTAAACACTCACATATTTGTGTAAAATAACCAAACTAACAATGCGCCTGCACACTATGATTCATAACAACATCCAATTTGAATTTAGCCTTGTCAAACATTGTTAGTTTTTATCATCAAATTACTTGTTAGTTTGTGATTACAGCTAAACCTTCACAGTTCAACAATTCGCATTTTGTTTAAAACAAACGTTGGGAGATGTTTTTAGAAATATAATGTATATACAACTGAAATAATAATTACTTAAATAATTTAATAAATTATTTAGATTTAGTTCAGTACACAATAATATTTACAATGCACTCTGCAATGACACTGCTTGTCCTGTTTACTGACATCCATTTAACATCCATAAAACTACCTACATGAATCCCTTGAAATGATTCAAGACAACTAAATATGACCAGACAGTATCCAATCCGAGATAAGAGTCTAAACTAGCTTTGTAATACTTTTCAAGGGATGATGACCAATTAATGAAATAATGAAAGCCTCTGACAAATAAATAAAAAGCCCTACCAGATAGCCTCCTAGTTTATTAACAATTACAATGCATACATACTATCACTCTAGGCTCCATTATCTGAATAGTCCGTGAAAGTTATGCACATCATCAAGTGTAAAAAATTAACAAGATGAGCTTCACTTGAATATCGATGAAGTTTATGAAAAGCATTGAGGTACAAACCTGTATTTCTTCAACATAATCAAACTCCAAAACATTCTTCCATCTGAAAGGCACGTCTCGTGAAACCCTAAATGTGGAGCTGACACCAGCTACTTCAACATTGGTGTGTGTGTGAAGAAACTCGTCGATTGACTGCGTGGCACCTAGCCGTAGGAACTTCAGTAACTGGACTGTTGTAACGTTAGGGTTTAATGCAAGCTCTTCATAGCGGAGAACCCTGTAACATATTTAATATTTTCATTTAGATTTGGTGTTGTTTGTTAAAAACATTATGTCAACTGAAAGGACACCTTGGTGATAAATCCAGAAACTGAAACCTTTGTTAAGCTACTCCAAATATATCCACATTATATAAGAAATAAAAACTAAAGAATTCATTGTGTTTAGACATTAGCCTGACCAAAAGTATGAAACAAACAGTTGAGTTCTTTCTTTTTAAAGACTTACATAAGTCTATCGGGGAATTTCTCAAATAAGCGACCAGCTGCCACATAATCACTGATCATGTCAGCACATAGCAACTCTGGCTTCCAGCAGTCAGGAGCAGGCTGGCAGAAATTCCGATGCTGTCGAGACTGCATCACACCACGAGGGTCACGGATCAATAGCACCACCTTCGCATTAAGCCTGAAAGTGACAATATCATTAATTTACAGAAACCTTTTGATGATAGTAATGTATAAGCGGTATTTAATTTTATGATGATGTTTCAAGTCTCTAGACTAGTTTTTCTAGAGAATTGTCAAAGTCTTAAAATTATTAATTGACATGAAATATTAGGCTTTCATTGTTTGATACAACTTTTACACAACAAACTTTGCTTCATTGTCCCATAATGAAGATATTTATGATAGTGAGTTTTGTACAGTTACATTAAAATTGGAGCATAGATCTATGGATGATATTTAAAGACTTCAGACATGCTTGTACGCATGTCCAGATTAGGTGTGTGTGCAAGTATGTATTATTAAGGTTACTGAATTAGCTATGACTGTCGTTTTAGTACAAAGGTAGTAAAAATTGAATTATAACAGACAGTAAAGAATAATAACAATATAATTTTTCATCTATAAAAAAGTTAGCATAACAAACCTAGTAGATTATGTAATAATAAGTCAGCTTCTCTGCATGGTCATAAGGATGTTTACATGACAGGCTGAGATAAATTCATTGGACATTCCGAGGAGAAAGTACTATACTCACTCTGTCTAGGGTTCATTAGATTTTATAATGAAAAACCTCCAAGATCTCCAATCTTATTTTAATTAATTATGATGGATTAACTGCAATCTGGACTGCAATTACAGTTCTTGCAGATTGGCTTGCGATAATGAAAGGTTGATAAATAAAGCTCATTTTATAATAATGGACATTATAGGGAAATGTTAGCAATATTACATGCTTTCCACTAACAAAGAACAAATAATATGACATAAAACTCACTCTTTATCCTCCAATATATCCTTGACAAGACGTAATCTTACTCGGACAAGCTTCATACTTTGAAAGGGGAACAGCTTACAAAACTTTGCTGTGAAATTAGCATCAAAACACAGCTCTTTCTTATATTTACAATGGTCCCATAGTCTTGTGTTATGGCTGAATTGGTGCAAATGAGTTTTCCCATATTCAAAATAGTCTTCCATACCACTATAGTCACATTTGAGCATACTCTTGATAGTGCTTATAGCCTTATCCGCATGAGGAGGCCCTCGTATTTGTACAATTTCATATTTTAATAGAGGTTCATAATGATAGAAGTTACCTGGCATCGCATTCAGCACCTCACCAAGAAATGTAGTTCCCGATCGCCAAGTAGAAATAATCACATTCCTCACAGGCTTTCCACCAGATTCCATGAGTAAATCTTCTAATTTATGAACACCTGAATATGTAAAGTTGTAATGCCGCAGCTCAAAACTGACTTTCGAGCGAGCTTTTTCCAATATCTTTTCGATATTTGGCGAACCATCGTAGGGGTTCGTCGGTATGGGCTGCTGCAGCATGTAGTCTTCTCCATCCTCGTTTTTCAGATAATTTCTTAGGGTCCTGTGAGTTTCGGGGGACGGACGATAATTTATGTTATCTGTATATCGACTTCCAGCTAGAATTAAAAGAACGCTGAGACCGAATGCGAAACATATCGAGTAAAAGTTGACTCGTCGCAGCATCACGTTTTATCACACGAATAAAAGATTACTAAGAACCTGTGAGGCCGGAAGTAATTTACACAACACAAGCACTATAAAGACACAATAACTAACATTTTTTAAAGTTTTTTGATTGCGTATAAATCATAATTCTTTGCTTTGCGTTTCCGCGGAAACACCGCATTGCACCTTCGACGCCATTTTGAACCAATGACGTAAAAGTTGTCAAAGTATTTTTTTAAACTGTCGAAGGACGGAGCTTTCTGACATAAAGCCTAAAACACACTTTCGAACGTTATTTATTATAAGTTTATTATTGTAAGTTTATTATATAATTATTTTAAAAAATCCGTAACAAAATCAAATAATGATACTACACGGCTGGTTCACTGTATGTATGATTATTGAATGCTCAATGCTATTGCCATACGGGCAGAAGCTAGCACGGAACAAAAAATAAGGTCAAGTCACATTGTAGGTAAATTGAACAGAAAGCTGTTTTTGTTTCCTAACTAAGTATACTGAATAGATAAATAGATAGATTAACACTTTGAGAAAAACCTTAAAAATAGGTACATGAAAACAACATATATATAGGTACATTTCACAGTAATCAGCATAACAATAGGCGGTCTTATCGCTAGATATCTCTTCCAGACAACCTTTGAACAAAAAGGACTAACATAATTTGGAAGGACGGTGGTTTTTTCGAAACGAATGCAGATTAACTAATAAAAAATTGTATAAATATAATAGGTATAAATATATAGAAATAATATATGAGATAAACATATAAGAACACAATATGATAATAATAACACATATAAATATATATTAAACACCTGAATATCGATACCTCTGGGCTCAAAGGTCGTAAAGGACATTTTATCGAAAATGAGTTAATCATACAGTTCTACTTAATTTTTAATTCTCTATCGATCTGTATATTCACTTTCGCGATTTTCGCAAAAAAAAAAATGCCTTTTAGACCTATCATATCAAACACGTTGAACACAATTTATTGGGAATAAAAGGATGTAAATGACAATACGCTACCAGAGGGTAGTCACCTTCGAAGTAATGCAAAGTTTAAAAAAATTTTTGGGTGTATAATGTTAATATACCACCTATTGTAAATATTTAATATATCAAAAAGTTGCACAATTTGTCCTATACGCCCTTGTAATATTAAAATGAACATACATTTTACCCACAAAAAATCGACTTCAATGTATCTTCGAAGTCCAAGGTCAAATATCGATGAAATTTATATGGGACCACTTTGTAGCTATACTGAACCCAACGCAAAAAAGAATTTTCGGTTTTGTCAGCAATTGGCTGATAAATCGGTGAACATACATAATAAAAATATATATACAATGGAAAATAGAACCTCCTCTTTTTGAAGTCGGTTAAAAAGACTTTTCCTTTATAAAATACCTAAAATAGTGGTTACCTGGAGTTTTCAAGAAGTTTTGAAAATTGGTAATTTTATAGATTTTGATGTGCTCTTTCCGAATTTCAACTTTGCCACCTCGTATTTTTGCCGCTCGTGCCGCCATATTGAAAAAATTGCGCCTAAAAGCAGTTTTTTGACAATACCTCCTTAAACATAAATATAAATTGCTTTTAGGCGCCATTTTTCCAATACTGTAATATGAAATGAAAGTAAACAGTTGAAACTTTAAGTATAATTATTTGGTAGGTACAAAAAGGTAAGTCTAAAAAAGGTACACAAAACACACACACACATTAATTTGTTACAATTTAAATTTAAGTTATCGACGACAAGTAAGTAGGTACAGTAAGTTTCTAAGTAAGGACAACGAAACAATGTACATATCTTCGTAAGGTGAGTAGTGAATTAGGTGAATAGTAGAAAACTACTAGGTAAGATCTAGTTTTAAACTTTGTATCCAACGATATGGAACTTTCCAATAGTTTCTCCCAGGAAGAACCACAGAGACACCTCTAGGCCCACCAGAAAAAGGAGCCAAATTTGTTTCACTGTCAGGAACTTGTAGCAACCTTTCTTCATGAAATCCTGGAGCATGGCAATTTCATTTCTCAATGTCTAAGGGGAAAAGTAGGAAAATAAAGATATTGTTCAGCAATTTCAAATTGACTGATTTAATACATACGTAGAAATCAAACATTGTTATGTACATACATACTTCCTACCTAGTGCAATGCATCAGAGTGTTTCAATTGCCCAGGATACCTCGTGTATCCAAACTCTAATTTTTTTTTTTTTTTTTTACTGGTTATTGGCTTGCGTTTGACCACTACTATCTCACCTGATGGTAAGCGAAGATGTGGTCTAAGATGTAACACGCCTAGAAGATACCTGATCTAATATTATAAATGCGAAACTTTGTAAGGATTTCCATCCTGATGATGTTCGTTACTTAATAACGCATAAACTACTGAAAGGATTTTGATAAAATTTGGTGTTCTTTATGTCCTTTAAGTTACATACCAAATTTTGGAAAATGACTTAGGTTACTTTTTATCCCGGGAAACCGCGGGTGAAACCGCGAGCTGCAGCTAGTCGTATACATATTATACAATGTGTCTCAGCTAAACTTGAACAAAAAAAGCCTTGGATACAAGGTCAAAATTGATCAATAGTAAAAAACTTATAAGGTTAAGGGGTATGTGCTATTTAACAAATTAAGGCGTTTTTAATTTAGTACAAAATAATTTGTGTTGGATTTTTTCACGTAACGGGCAAAAAAGTAAATGAATTAGGCATGAATTAGTTTTTATAGTACCTATAGGTTTCCCGGCTCAGAGACTCGCAGGTCAGGTTATACGCATAAGAAATATAATATTTGTAATTTAATGGGCATGCAAAATAATATTATGTAGGGTCAGGTCGTGGCCAACAGCTGGATCTTTAAGTTTTTCGAAATCCGTCTTTAAAGCTAGGCAGGCTAGGCAGCCTGCATGAAAATTGGATTGGAAGGGACATTGTGATTTGGAATGAACTCACTGAACATACCTAGTCTCATTCGTCTAATAATGTGATTTCGTTTTATACTCGTGGTAGATCTCTCGTATGCCTTCTGGGTTTGCTAGTTATTCTGCCGCCAAGCAGTAATGCGCAAGCATTACTATGTGCTGGTTTGAAGGGCACTGAAGCCAGCGAAATTACTGGGCATATGAGACCAAATATATCTGATGTCTCGGGGTGATGAGCGCAATGCAGTGCTACGCAGTGCTACGCAGTGCTACTCAGTGCTTTTTATGGTATTAAAAGTTCTGGGCGTCACTGTAATTGTTATGGGCAGGCGTGGCGCTTACCATCAGGGTAAAGACTTGTTCATCTCATCACTCAGTTACACATAAAAAAAACTTGTGAACCAACTTGATTGAAGAAAAGATCAATAGATTTTTTTATGTAACAAATAAGCCAACGTGGACCATGGGGTCGAAACAATTTAAAAGATCTTGTCGTTTCATTGACTACTTAGGGGCCTATGTCACATCGCATTGATTTTATTATAGTCATAGGGCATATAAAAAGTTTAGAAATCTTCATTTACCGCCATCTCTTGCAAGCTGGAAGGGGGAGCTATTTCCACTGTATAGAATCCCTTTAGCACACGCAATTTTTTTGCAACGGCCGATTGCGAAGCGTTCTCGGCCTTTTCTGAAACGTAATTACATGTCAAAGTTGTTTATTCAATATATTTGCGCAAATGCCAATGAAAAATATTGTGTTCGTATTATTTGCTCACCTTTTATTAATTCTATTAGTTTGCCCTTGTGCCTGTTTATCGATGGTCTATACAGTTCGGTCAATTCAAACGCTAAGGTCGATCTTTTGCCTGTGATCAAATAATTATATACATACTAAGTACAGAATTTACATAACACTAATATAGATAGGTACCTATCATGTAATACAGCCTCTTTGGTTTTGTGGTTGAGTAGGTTGGCTCAAATCTCATACATCACCGAGGTTGCGGGATCGATTCCGGTGACGAGACAAATATTTGTGCACAGAATAAAATGGAAGTATTTGTTTTGCGTCTGGGTGTTGTGGGACCACGGTTCTCGTAGTTCCTGGTTCCCTAGGTAGAGGGAATCTTTGTTAGGGCCCAGGATCTATGAATGCGATTGTTGTGCGTTAAAAAAGTAGGTAGGCCTATATATTGGCAATGTATCTAAGACCAACTAGGTTCAATAGCTGGTTAAGCTCAGTCAAACCAGCACGGTCTGCCTGAGCACAGCTAAAGAAGCTCCTTCGAATTGGTACCTCGCTTTATAATCATGTAATAAAAAAAAAGCTATAAATAAGTATATCAGAACCACAGAAATCTGAAATTATTTATGCTAGATGTAGAGAGATACCTATCTTCTCAATGTAAGGTTTTGATAATCTCTTATTCCCATGATCTGTGACCAAATCAATTAGGTATACTGTGACAAAAGGTAAAAAATATACATAATCTTTAAAGACTTACGAAACAAACTCGAAATTATTTTGAACGAATTTCCACCAGAAGCCATGCTAAATGAGAATATTTTAAAATTTCACACAGAAACAGTACTGTTTGTTTATTTAAGAAAATACGCCATGACATTTATACACGACACGTGATGCTGTCAAAGCAATTTTCAAAAGTTGTTATTTCTTTTTCGGGTCTTTTTTCACATCCTTTTTGGCTTTAGGTGGTTCTTTCTTCGCGACTTTCTTATCATCTTTTTTCGCAGCATCCGCTTTCTTAGCCTCTGCTTCTTTTTGTTGAGCCTTAGCTGCCTTCTCTTTGGCCAGTTTCGCTTCTGCAGCCTTTTTCGCTATTGCTTCTTTCTTTTTCAGTTCCGCTAATTTTATTTTTTCCTGAGCAGCCAAAATTTCCGCTCTTTTGTCTTCTAATTGTTTTTGTTCAGCGGCATCTATCATTTTTATTCCTTTTTCTATAGCGCCTAGTATGCAGTTCGCTGCTCCTGATACAGAATTTTCCAATGTCTGTCCACCACGCCCATTGAAAAAAGCCATAGTCATCGGCGGTACACATTCCACTTTCAAGTAACCCCATGCTATTTGCGATTCAGCCCTTATAATTCGCCCTGCCACTAAAATAAAATAAATAATTACTTAATACACACGCACACAGATTACTAAAATTATCTTTTTAACACCTAGGTTATATATAAGCTATACACATAGGTAACTAATAATTAATCAAAAGATGTTCAGAATAATTTTATAATCAAAATCCTTAAACAATAGATAACCTCTATAAAGCTGAAAACTGGTCTCTCTTTGTCACACTCTCTATAGTTGAAACGTATTTAATTACTATGTTGTGGTCGTAATATCAATTTAAAATTACTGCCCCTGTCCATCACGCTGGTCTTCTCCCCCTAATTTCTTTTTGACCTTTTGTAGTTCTTGTTCAAGATATCTTTGCTCTCCTGGTAGCTGTCTATCTCTCAAATAAGCCATTTTAGATAGCAGTATCGACGTGAGACTATCTAGGGCTTTTTCCATTGTACCCACTACGCGATTGTCGACGAGAGGTCTTGCTCGTGACTCCAAGACTTTTGACTTGGCTACGCCCCACGCTTTCGAGATGAGGGGACGGGACTTCTCTATGGAAACTGCGAACAAAACAAACGTGGACTTATTTATCATTGTGCAGCAAGACAAGGCGTTGGACAAATCGTTTTATTAAGCTTGGTAAGAAATACTGAAATTCCCGAAGAATTATTTAAGCTTACACCGGCACAGCTATAATACATAGGTATCATAGCGTCTTTGGAGAGCCCGCGTTTGTTTTGCCACAGTATCTAATATAAATCCGTAAAAAGTGCTTACCCAAAGCCATATCTAAAGCTATTCTTACTGCCCTCGCCATTTTCGTACGCAGGTCGAAGCTTTTGGTTATAGATTACAATAATTTTGGTGTAAAAATTATATAGAAGTCATAGATTAGAGAGTAGATAGTGGTGTGGCCATGACAAGACAGATTGACAAGAGTGACAAATGGCAAACTTTCAAACTCAACACTGAGCTTTCAAATAATAACTGATCACTACATATAGTGCGACAAAGATATTGATAAACGCGGTCAAAGTTGAAACTAATCGTTTCTTGCAATATGATTGGGCAAGATAAATCTTGACGTCACTGCGACGTTGAAAGTGGCGCCGTCAATATATGTCATCCAGGTTTAGATTCTTGTGTCACTGTAAAAAGGTTTATTCTTAAAGGAGATAATATAAACCTACCGATAAAGGCTGTTTACTCAAAGAATAAAACTTTACTAAATATAACCCACATAGAATCATTTTTTCAACATTACATGGACCATGCTTGCCTCGGTACAAAACTCCCACTTATCTACCTTTGCATTTTCTAGGGCAATACATTATAGTAAACAAATCGTATATTCCCTAGACTTAGTAGATTATGGCCCCATACCCTATCTTTAAGCCAATAACTCTAGTATTATCATCATCATCATCAGCCCATCACGTTCCCACAGCTGGGACACGGGCATTATCTCATAGAGAGAGTATGGGCCATAATCTGCTTCGCTGGCCCAGTGCGGGCTGGTGGATGGCGTTTCCTCATGATTTTTTCATTCACCGTTATTAAGCGAGTGTTAAATCCGCACACAGCCAGCCTATACCCTTTATTTATAAGCCAGTGTCTCAGTAGTGGGAACATAGTTAGGTACTATACCTAACACTATGCTGAAATCTGGAGTTCTAGCAGGCCTAGCGCACTCCGCACTGTAGGTACGAAGCTACAAGTAGGTACATAGCCGGACACCGTCAGCGGGTCGCGCGTCGTTACACGTGCCGCGTCAGAAAAAATAAGAGCTATGCGATAGAAAGAGAGGCGCTCTGTAAGTTAATATGACTGGTAGGTATGCAGCGCTACTCGAGCTGAATTTAATTTAATTGCGTCATAGCAAGAGTCGCTATTTCTTTGCAGAGTGATGCTTCTGTCCCTTAGTATTCTGTGGTTCTAGATACAATATTTAATTAAAGAAATCTCCCACGTAAACACTATAGCTGCACTTATGGATGCTGTGGTAGACCTCTTATTTTACTGGAATGCCGTATTATCTCCTAATTACGTACTTCCAGACTAAATTATGGGATCTTAGCGAGACGTTTTTTCTTAATTTGCCAAATTTCGGGTCGATGACTCTCGGTTTATCCTCGGGGCCTTCCGTTAAACCCTGGTTATTGAACCTGCACTGATAGTTTTTTTTTGCTCGCTACTTGGGGCATTTACAAAGTTCGAGACTTTTATATAGATTGGTACTAAAAGCTCTCTTTCAGTCTCATTATGTAAGTATGTAGGTAGCTACAAGTAGATTTGATTAGAACCAAACTAGACTAGGTATAATTTGCCTAAAACTTGCCATAATGTTTTCATGGCAGATGTAGGTATACACAGATATATAGCTATATCTGTGGTTTTCATAGACTTCAATCACGGCTCCAATTTAATTGCATAATTAACCAAATATTGTATTGTTCTGCCTGCACACACAAAGTGAATGCAAACAATTGATTTGGGTTAACGATGCATTTGCAAATTACTTATTGCCCAACAATTTCGCGTTCGATTTTGCTCGAGCAATAGAACATCAGTGGGTAATTTGATCGCCGAGGTCGTTGCCATTTATTTGTATGGAATGCACTGAGGCTGTTACGCGAATGTAGCATATAATAAATATCTCTATACATGCACATTGCCTATACTTACATCTAAATAGGTGAATATAATAATATAGTTATATAATACCTACATATCCTAGGTCTGACCACTTTTGGGATGACGGTTAAGAATAGAATAGAATATCGTTTATTGCGTAAAAACTGTGTACATAAGATGTTATTTGGTTACAAAAAAGTTTCAACAGCTTACCCATTTCGGGTGTACAATAAAAGTAACAGCTAATTTAAATACCTAATTTTAATAAGCTCCACGATAAGACAAAATGTATATTTGTGCAAAGAAATTAATGAAAATTTTCTGTCTCGGGGTATTATAAGATCGTATTTGTCTAGAAAAATAAAAAGGGTATTAAATTAATCAGAATCTCTAAAAATAGTTATGGTGAGAAAGATTGTCGTAGCTACCATGTTTCTCATAGAAACTTCCAAAAACGAAAGTAGCATTCACAACATTGCTTATGCACCTCGGCATATTATACTAATGAAGTTTATGTTAAATGGCTTTTCAGTTCTGTTGCAAGTATAAAATTATGTATATAATTTTATATGTATTTATCTCTTCGTGAGCTTTTGTGCTAAGCATGCGAGCGCATTGAAGCCGTGCCACGCAAAAAGAGTCGTCATTCAGCTGTATCAAAATAAAAAACAAATTACCCTTACTGGAACTCGCAGGATAAAGTAGTTGTAGAATTCCAGATTATTTTTAAGGAAACAGCCTTAACCCTCCACAATCGAATTATAATCTACGTGCACCATGATCTAAGAAACCCATAGGTACATACACTGCCGCTCAAAAGTTTGAGACCACTAATCAAAACCTTTGTTGTTAGTAAATATTTTGCAAAACATATAATGGTAAATAGTGATTTGCACATCTGCATATTCTATGGCTTATAAAGATTTCCAAAAAACTAATTGTTTTGTATATAACCCAAGGAAAGGGCAATAAACAAGCATTGTTTCCAAACTTCAGTGAGATCCGAGGAAGAGCTTGTCCGATAACGAATTGTAAAAAATGTATGACGTCATTACCGCACCTGGCACTTCTATTATATTACATTAAATAACAATGCAATTGTCCTAAATTCCTAAAATATTATTCATTTTTATTATTACCCGGTATTCTTATGTTTATCGACGAATATCCGCAGTTAGTCTGATTTCGTGAATTCTACAGTCAAGACGTCTTTAAAATGGGAAGAGGTTTCGAAATTAGTATTGAAACGCGATCTGCCATCGTTACTTCATAATGAAGGCAAATCTGAACGTGAAATTTCATCTCAACTCAAGTTATCAAAGACTTGTGTTCATCGTACTATTGTGCGGTACAAACAAACTGGCAGTAATCAAGATCGTCCGCGCTCCGGGAGGCCAAGAGCTACGACTTCTAGTGAAGACAAATTTATCGTAGTAACCAGCAAGCGAAATAGACGCCTAACAGCCCCAGAAATTCGCGTTGAAGTCAACAAATCTCGGGAAAAACCTGTGTCAGTGTCTACAGTGAAAAGACGATTGCGAGACGCCAAGTTGTTTGGTCGCGTTGCTGTTCGAAAACCTCTACTAAAACCACAGAATAAAAAAAAGCGGATGCAATGGGCCCTAGCCCATCGAGACTGGACCGAAGAAGACTTCAAAAAAGTACTTTGGAGTGACGAATCTAAATTTGAAATATTCGGTTCAAAAAGAAGGGTTTTTGTTCGACGTTCCGCCGAAGAAAAAATGATGCCACAGTGTGTAGTCCTGACTGTCAAGCATGGTGGTGGATCAGTTATGGTCTGGGGTTGTTACTCAGGCTATGGGATGGGAAATCTGGTTCTTATTAAAGGAATCATGAAAAAGGAGCAATATAAAGATATTTTAGAGAAAAATGCAATTCCCTCCGGACTGAATTTAATCGGGTAAGGATTTATTTTCCAGCAGGATAATGATCCAAAGCACAGTTAAAAATTATGTAGGGGCTATTTGCAAGAGAAACAAGCTGAAAAGGTGTTGGAAAACAAGGTGTGGCCACCCCAAAGCCCCGATCTCAACCCCATAGAGCTGTTGTGGGAAGAGCTAGACAGAAAGGTTCGAGAACAATGTCCTTCTTCACAGCAGGGCATATGGAATGCTTTAGAAGAAAGCTGGAGAAATATCTCGCAAGAAACAATTAATAAATTAATTGCTCGGATGCCAAGATTGGTACAAAGAGTCATCAAATGCAAAGGGGGATATTTTGATGAAAAATCTGTATAATTAATCTTGTGTGTGTTTTCTATAGATCATTGTATTCGTCAAAACTTGAATTATATTTTGATTTTAAACCATATGTGTAACATAAGAATAAAACCGGTTTTTTTATTAAGTTTTAAATATTTTGACTTTTATTTGTTTTCTTAATTTTTTTGAAGTGGTCTCAAACTTTTGACCGGTAGTGTAGATACGTACTGCTGACAGTGCGTATCTATGTACCATCTATGTTCTATGGGTTGTAGGTTCGATGCCTACCTGGACATATTTTATTAACTAAGTACCGTGATACTTAGTTAATAAAATATGTCCAGGTGGGCATCGAACCTACAACCTCAATTTTATGAACAAATCTTCCCAACCACTAACACCACAGATGTGTAATAAAGTCTAGTTATACAAAATTAAGAGTTCGCTTTCTTAGCTGATAATAAAATCATAAATTATTTATGTAAGTTATGTAACTTGTCACTTGAATACTCTTAATAAGGCTTAAAGAATATAAATATTTATCAGGTTGTCGTCGGTTTAGTTGTAACATAAAACTCTTCATATAAATGCGAGGACAGAGGCAACAGAGCAAGCGTGGAGCAAGCTGTGCTAATCTCTACTAGTAATCTCGTAGGATTTCCCGGATACCACTAGAGCATCTTGCTTAGGGTTACCAGTTTGCCTTAAAAATCTGCTTGGGTTATTGTCAACTCTAACAAAGAAAGTTATACCTTTTTAAAGAAGAATATTATTTATTTCTAAGTAATTGAGATGCGACACGAGCACAAGCCGATCCCGATCGTTTTGAAACACGTTATCATCCAGGAGATATTTCCCGGCAAGGATGGTCGTGTTCGCGTGGTCGTAGTTCGAACGTCTGCTGGTACTCTGAAGAAATCAGTAGCTCGTGTCGCCAGAATAGCTATTGAGGATGAGTGCTGCCAGGGCCGCACTAGGGTGGGGAATATAGGCGACACAGGCCGCAGATTTTTTCTTTTCTGCGATGGAAACTTCTGGGTTTCACCACAGTTGCTCGCGGTGGACTACGAAACATATCGTGATCCGTTTCAAAGGAGAATGTTGAATGGATGTGTTACTCTAAAAAAAACCTCGACCTGGGTCGGCTACACATGTTTTGTGATCGGTATTTGTCTGTGGAATGGCCGAACTTTTCTACTCAAAGTCCGCGTTCCAATCTCTATCCCAATCACGATCACTAAATATGATCGATGATGCAGTTTGAAAGATGACACGCTTTCCAAATTTTAAATTAAAAGGGGTCGAGCTCTATGTTTGAGGTACACGATTCCTCTGGTGATCTTTCAACTGATGGTAAGCATGTCCATAAGTCCATAACAGTTGCAGGCCTTGCAGCTCTATCCAGAACTTTGTTTTGTAAAATCCTCCGCGGCATTGCACTGCACTCGTCGTTGGAAAGACGAAGATCACTCCCCATCGTCACTTCCCATTAAGTGAGATTGTGGTCAAACGCAGACCCAGCCTGTTGTAAAAAAAAAACATTTTCAGTGGCGTGGTTTGCAAGAGGCCCTTGTCCAGCAGTGCACTAAATAATGAAAGAAAGAAAATAAATTTATTTAGGACATCACACAACATTACACTAAACAAAGGAACTATAATAAACACAAAACAAAAACAATACAGTTTTCACTGTATTGTTTTTGTTTTGTGTTTATTATATGTCAGGAAAAGGTACTGCACAGGGCAAGCACTGGCGCTTGCTGATGATAATACTATACTGCCATCATCATCAGCCGCCATAATGGTCATATGCGTTTTGGATGGCAACCCTACTCGTCATGTATAACCTGAAACACTGCTTATCTCCGTAATATATTCTCGGCTATTTTAATTCTGGGTCGGGTGTGCAACTGTAAACACGTAAACACAAATTTACAACGCCGCGCCACCGTAATACGCTGTTATCAACTGATTTATCCATTTGTTATATTGTTAATTATATAGGCAGCTTAACTAATTAGGGTTGCCAAGTTAACCAAAAAGGTACATGCAATGCGGTCATTAACTACGCGCCTGTTACGAAACGTTATAAGCGGAAACTAGCGGAAAGCATATTTTGTTCTTTGGATATGGAATGGAAAGTCTTCGGATCGCTAAGTACCCACCTAAGCAAGTGCCTTATAAGTACCTAGTGTTTAAACCTATGAAGTATTCTGTGCCTATTCTATACTTTATTTACGTGTACTCTATACCTCCCATGAAATGTAAGTATAAAATTGTTCAACTTCATAACTATAACCGCGAACTATAATAAAGCGAGTGCGGCTCAGCGGGAACTCGTGCGCCTTTCGATCCGACGCACCCGGGTTCGAATCCCGACTCGGCCCTGCACGAATGACTTGTAGTTAAGTGCAAATTTTGCACGCTCGCTCTAAAACGGTGAAGGAAAACATCGTGATGAAACCCGCTTACGCGCTTTGGAGTGGTAGGCTCTGGCCGTGGTTGTAATACCACCCACCGAACAAAGCCATGCCGTCAAGCGACCTAGTCGTGTTTCGGGATGATGTTCAGTGAACCATCGGGGAGACGGGTCTGAGCAGCCGCTCAACTGCCATCTCTCTCTAGATCTATGTGCTCCATCTTAGGCCACATCATCGCTTCACATCAGGCGAGATAGTGGCCAAACATAGATCTATTAGGCGTAAAAAAAAAACTATAACCTGTTAAAAGGCATCTGCAGTCTACAATTATACCTGATTAAGTTCGTCTTCTTCTCGGATGTGTGGCCAACCTTGGTGTCAGAGTTATTAGACCGCCTGAACATGCCTACCATGCTTCCGCCATGGCCTAACGATTGTTGTCTTACGACAACCGGGACCGACGGCTTAACGTGCCATCCGAAGCACGGTAGCGCTCAGATGTAAATACCACACAAACGGTCACCCATCGAAGTTGTGTCCGCTGCGAACGTTGCTTAACCTAGAAGATCTATTACGAATGGCTAGGTGGGCTACGTACGCGCTACAGCGCTAAGTCCGTATCCGCAATCCGTATACCGTGTGTTCGCGCCTGTAGATATTACTGAACAGATTTTGTCTGCTGATTCGGTTCGGTTGTCTCTTCGTCGCAAGTCACATAAGCCCCATTATAGGCTCTAATTGTTCTGTCACAACGAAGCTCACTTTCGCTCCGGTCACTGTTGCAACCTCTACCTAGTTGGAGAGCAAAGGTTCAACTTCAACTTCTTATATATGGCTCCTGCGGGGTTTCCACAATTTCGCCAATGTCACGTGGATACATCGGTAATAAACTATGGAGATTGATCGGTGTCTGAAGGTTAATTACTGTAATCTGTTGACGTGTAAATAACAAAATTACCAATATATAAAAAAATATACCTACGAAGAAATTTTTATGGAAGTAGTAGATGGCACTGGGTCAATATGCAAAAGGTCGTTTATTTCTCATTTTATATACACAAGTATCTACCTAAGTAAATAAGAAACTGCAAGCATATATAGCTAACAAAATGGTCTTTCGTTGATTCGCTTATTCCATATTCCATTTCTCATCCCCCACTCGTTACTAAATCGTGCAAGGGCTCCCAAATTGACGCAGTCGTCCCTCAATATGTTAGGCAACATCCTTAGCGCTATTTTTCAGTCCATGCTGTTAGCACATTAGTGCTAACTGAATGTCTTAACTTGGTCTAGTTAGTATGTCAATGTGAATGATACAATGCGTGATTATGCGGACGTACTCAGGGTTTGGCCAAATGGAGGATCTCGCCACCGATCGATGGCGTGACCAATCTTTGAGTTATAAAAATTGCGCCAACCAAAGCATTCAAAGTTAACTTTTAATCCATTGGTACTGCATTCATAAACATACCTACATTCAAAACATTATTTAACTATAATAAATTACTTTCTTCACGTTTGTTTGGTTTCCCTCTTGGATTTTTCTTGACGTGGAAACAATTTAGTTTTTTCTCGCTCTTGGGAACTTTGGAAGGATGACAGGCATAATCATCGTCGTAAAAGTATTTATTTATGATAAAAGCTGAGCTCAGCTTTTATCTATGTATATGTACCTATGTATGAGGAAGTAAATTGAATCCAGTTGAGTATAAAATTGGTACCTAGTTTCGACTTGCTTTTGACACTGCATGAAAACCCGAAAAACGTTTACCTAAGTTTTCTATCTGACTAGGCTTTTGGGATACACTTCTCCCCTCCCTTAGTACGTCCACGTGAGTTTATCTCTAAAACAATAGGCGACGAAGGTGAGTCTTCTTCAACCGTGACTTAAGAGTTTTGAGGCTAATCACTTACATAATTTATAATATTTTATGCACGCTTCTATCATTGTATTGAAATTAATTGTAGTATTGAAATGCAAAGTTAAAGATTTTGATGATGTGATATCACGACACCTATCGCCTAGGTCTATCTATAATTCAAATTGATACCTACAATGACAAAAATTGAGAGAGGAATATGTGCTATTTAAAAAAATAAGGCGTTTTGAAGATTTTTAGTGCAAACTAATTAGTTTGTTGGATTTTCTTACGTAACGGGTAAAAAAACCAGCTTTCCCTTGAATTTGTTTTCCTTATAGTAAATACATCTGTCTACTTTTTCCAATAGTTTTCTTAACCGTTTTGTCACGATACTTAAATACAAAAAATAGATCACATAGACAAAATTTGAAAAATAATAAATTGCTTGAATTTTTAGTTTTTTTTCGCTTAAACAAGTCGAGGTATCACTTCTATTTGATTTTAAAATCTACATGATAAGGCCTACCAATCACTAGAAGACACATTAACTAAAGGTCTTTTAGTTTTTAAGTTGTTACAAGTTAAAGCTAGCCTAGAAGAAAATGGTAGTCATTTAGAAAATCTAATCAGCTAATATTAAAAACAACGCCTTTGTAATCTTTTGAAAATGTATGTTCCTTACAATATTTTCAGTTTTCAACAAACGCAATTTAGGAGTCACAAACATTTTTTTACCATCATCTTCGTGCGACTTTCGGTCAACGACGCACCGGATTTCAAATCCCACTGGCGCTCCAATGTCTTACCTCATAAATCTAAAACTCGCCTTAAAAACGGTGAAGGAAATCAACGTGAAGAAACCGGCATATCCAAGAATCTGCCGCAGCCATTTGAGCAGCCGCTCAACTGCCGGCTCTCTCTAGATCTATGTGCTCCATCTTAGGCCACATCATCGCTTCACATCAGGCGAGATAGTGGTCAAACATAGATCTATTAAGTGTAAAAAAAATAAAAATTAATAAATCATATAGTTCAAGGATATGTGACATACGCCAACCTGCACTATGCTAGCGTGTTGGATTATGGCACGTTCTCTCTCTGAGAGAAGGCCTGTGTCCAAGAAGTGGGAACATAATGGGCTGATGATGATGATGACCGAACATTGTGACGTCAAACATAACCGATCGCGGGACGTTCTGCAACAGTTCGTTACTGTAATCTAATTGATATTCAACGTATATTCAGGTTAATACGTTTTTTCGGAGTTGTTTATCAAAGCCAGGCGTATTTTTTGCTCGATCTATCACGAAAGGTGTGGGTGTAAGGTTAGAATTGAGCACACGCGAGAACCATGTCAAAGTAACCAATTCTTCAACTGGTTCTAGTCTCATTCATATTTCTAATTTGACAAGGTTCGAATGCGCTTACCCGAAGTCGTTGAGTAATGTATGCCAATTACAATAAGGCATGGTCTGTATGGTATAGACACTTTCCTTCCAGATTTTTTTGTGATCGGTCCCAGATCGCAGGTTCATTGCCATTGGCGTCTAACTGCACCCTTTTTTGCTGGTGTCAAAGATTAATATTGAGTTAGTACGTCTTCAGGTCTCGGTTATATCTCTACATGACATAGCGGTCTGGCGCCACAGCTCTAGATAAAGTACCTACTTACTTTTTAATAATGTAAGTGTCCACTGGCCCGCGATTTTGGTTTACTTTATAATTATTATATAATAATTCCTATACTACTCAAGACCGCCGAGCAGTAGTGTGTAAACATTACTTTGTAATGGTTTGAAGAGCATTGCAGCCAGCGAAATTACTGAGCATTATGAGACTATTTATATCTAATGTCTCGGGGTGACGAGCGCAATGCAGTAATTTGCTTGGTATTAAAAATTATGGGCAAACTAGGCGTTTATCGTCAGGCAAAGGACATGCTTGTCTTATTGCTCATTTGCTTTAAAAAATAAACATTTGTTTTAAAGTCACATGGAATGTTAAAAAAGTAAAGTGTATGAATTATTGATATGTTGCAGCATAATTAGAAAACATTATGCTTGTGCAAATAAACGTCTGAAGGTGATTTATTATAATTAAATAGCAAGTATTAATTATTTGGATTTCTTTTTATCATATATTGTTATGGCATGTTTGTATATTTATGAATGCAATGATTATTACAATAATCATTAACCACAGTACAAAGAGTTTACACTTTACATCATTGTATTGCTTAAGCATTCACATTTGTAATTATTCTGGAAGATTTTTTACTAAATAAAATAAATAATTTACCAAGTGAGCCGTGTGAGTAATAATAAGTGTTGCCCATTTCATATCTAAATTAAATGCTTTAAGAGGCCTCTACGTGTTGGACTCATGTCCCCGCGCAAGCCTTCCAAAGGACCGGGTGTATAACCTGTGAGAAAGAGCAACATAATAATAAGACATTTATTTGCAAACAAATTAATCAAAATAACATGGGTGACATGTGACACAAAAAGGGTATAAATCATTGAGGTCTCACACCCTCAATGGTATAAATCGTTTTTTTACGACGTAAAAAGACGTATAGATAGACAAATTAAAAAATAATTTAATTTTTCGAATTTTGCCTCAACTCAGCGTTTGTGCTGGTCGTACGATCAGCACTGCTGTTCCGTTGAGTACTGCAGCTCAGAGGATTTGGCCGCTAAAGCGTGTGATACATGGTCAGACAATCCAATACTAGATAGATATATAGATAGAAGATTATTTATTGCACAAACAAATTTGTAGGTACATAGGCGAACTTAATGCTAGTAAGCATTATCTTCCATTTAACCTATATGTATTGTGGGGTTTATAAAGTAGTTCAAACAAAATAAAAAAGTTAATTTGGAAAAAGTAGGTAATATAAGGTCATACAAAAATAATGGCAAATAACTACAATATAATTATATGAATAATAATAATAATATATACGTATACTCGACTAACTGTTGAGCCAAGATTGTTTCCAGATATGCCTCTACCTGGCCATAGCTGGATATTTTCTTCGTGCCAACGTAGTAGACGTAGGACTGCTTTCGTTGAAACCATAGAGATCAGATTAAAGTCTCTTTCAATATCTGTGGCTACAATATAATACTTGTCTGTCAGAGGTGAAGTTCCAGGATTTAATTATGATTTCATCAACTATGTATTATAATATGACTATTAATACTTCATCTCAGCAATAGCCATGCCATAGTTTTATAACCACAACCAGTTGCAATTTAACAAGTTAAAAACACAATCTTTAACATAACGGTACAGTTTACTCACATTGTCATAATTATTCGTCATGTCTCCATCGTTAGTTAATGACGTCGCAAATAATTATACAAGATGCACCCAGACTGACCATCATAGCTTAGCAGTAAACTTGAACAAAGAGACATGGCGGTATGGTCCTAGAGACTTTAGCCTGCCCTAACGGGCAAACATTAAAAAAAAATTGACAATAACACGAATAGGGCCTATAGGACCGCAGTTGAATTTTTAAAAGAGGCGCTGCTGTGACATTTTGGGTTACTTTTGGTACTTTCTGATTAAGCTATTTTTCCCATTTTCACAAAGACTTGTGTCTCACTTTAGCGAAAGAAGGCTGGCTGTATGTGCAAACCGTGCCAAGTCATAAACAACAAAAATATGGAGGGTGGAACTGAATTAGATTTATTTCCGAAATGTATGTACTCAGTTCATGCTTTAGAATAAATCTATAGCCTCAGAGTAATGTGTCATTACTCTGAGTCTATAGCGTTAAATAAAAAAAATAATAGTATAAGACCAAAAAATAATTGACAATTAGCTGAAATATCTATTTCACTAAACAGGTTACACGGGCGGAGCTTATTCCCAGCTGGTCCTAAACCATTGTTCTCGAGAAAATAAATCTTCATACAAAGTTTTCCATCGAGCTCCAAGACCATTTTGAATTAAAATAAAATTATGAACAAGCGAAACAGCAAAATCTAAACTTTATCATCATATATGTGCTTGAGTGCATATAAGTACGTACTTCAACAACATGAATAACAATGTACCTATTGGTAGGTAATCAATAAAACATTTTCTATAGAGCGTAACGACATTTTGTTTGATTGTGATCTAACTAGCTAAACATTCAAAAAGTCGTTACAAAACAGTTTTATTCGTCACAACACAATTAACAATACGATCTAAGTACTTTGAATGGCTATATGTATGGGTATAGTTAAGTATAATGCTGCGAAAATGACACATTGAAAAATGATTGAAATTTTCTATAAATAAATAAATAAATAATTTTATTTTCCTGACATCGCACAACATTTCACTGTTTTGTTTTTGTTTTGTCTTTATTTTAGTATGTATATGTTCAGTGTAATGTTGTGTGATGTCCGAAATAAATGTATTTACTTTCTTTCTTTCTTTCTTTCTTTATGTTGTTGGATTTTACAGGCGACCCTGGACTTGGCTATTGAAGTTTGTTGTTATACCACTGAATACTAAGGGACAGAAGCATCACTCTGCAAAGAAATTTAAACAAATAGCGACTCTTGCTATGACGCAATAAAATTCAATTCAGCTCAAGTAGCGCTGCATACAAAATATACAAAATATTTAAAAAGGTCTGTATTCGTGCAAAATCTTTGTATATTAGTAGTAAAATTAATAAATCAGATAATAAAATAAAAGCCGTCTGGAAAACCATTAACACGGAGACTGGCCAAACTAAGTCGAGGGATTCGGAATATAAGTTAATAGTTGAGAATAAACAAATCTCCAATGCAAAATGTGTTGCTAATGCTTTTGAAAATTTCTTCTCTAATATACCCCTGGACGTCACAAAAACACTTAACTCTAGTCCAGATGTAGCAGAAGCTCTTCTAAAAGATCACTTTCCACTAGATTTACCGGATTTTCAGTTCAGATATACTTCCACTATTGAAATTATTAAAACATCCAAAAGCCTCAATGCCAAAACCACTGAAGATTTGTGGGGCATATCAGTAAAGATGCTAGAATCATTAATAGAAGTTATTGCACCATATCTCGTGGCTATATTTAATATGTGTATTGACACAGGCTCATTTCCCGATTTAATGAAAAATAGTAAAATTACACCGATCTTCAAATCAGGTAGTAAAACTGATCCCTCGAATTACAGACCAGTCTCTGTGCTTCCGGCTCTGAGTAAGATATTTGAAAGACTTATTCTTAAACAACTTTTATCCCACTTCAACGAACACAAAATACTGAACGAGAGTCAGTTCGGTTTCACGAAATGCAGGTCAACATCAGATGCCGGGGTCGAACTAGTAACACATGTGCTTGAAGCTTGGGAGAGTTCACAGGATGCCATTGGTGTATTTTGTGATCTCTCCAAAGCTTTCGATTGTGTAGAGCACCGTACACTAATTCGTAAACTCTACCACTATGGGGTTCGTGGAACTGCTCTGAATCTTGTTGAGTCCTACTTAACCGATAGACAGCAAAAAGTTGGGGTAAATGGCGTAACATCTTCCGGATCCTTAGTCAGAATGGGGGTACCGCAGGGATCAATATTGGGGCCGTTTTTATTCTTGGCATATATAAATGATTTACCCTTTGTAGTTAAAGACCTTGCAGATATTGTTCTATTCGCTGATGATACATCGATAATTTTTAAAGTAGATAGAAAGGACAGTGAATTGGCGCATGTGAACTACGTATTGGATGTTGTTTCGAAATGGTTCTCTGCGAATAATTTGTTACTAAACGCGAAAAAGACGAAATGTTTAAAGTTCTCTTTGCCTAATGTTAGACATGTAGAGCCAAACGTAATGCTCAATAGTAATAAACTCGATACAGACAAAGCGACGGTATTCCTAGGTATAGGCATAGACTCTAAGTTGCAGTGGGGTCCTCATATTGATGCTCTATCTGGAAAACTTAGTTCTGCTGCATATGCGGTTCGTAAAATTAGGCAATTAACGGATATAGCTACGGCTCGGTTAGTTTACTTTGCATACTTCCACAGCATAATGTCATATGGCATTTTGCTGTGGGGTTCTGCTGCGGATATAGATACTATTTTTATATTACAAAAGCGTGCGGTTCGCGCGATTTACGAGTTGGGTCCACGTGACTCGTTAAGGGATTTTTTTAAGCAAGTTAATATATTAACTTTACCTTCTTTATATATTTATGAAAATATAATGCATGTTCGCAAAAACTTCCAAAAATTCAAAGTAAATAGTGACCATCATAACATTAACACTAGAAATAAGGATAGGATTGTTGTACCTAGGTATAGACTAACTAAAACGAATAAGTCCTTTATGGGCAACTGCGTACGTTTTTATAATAAAATTCCAAAGTGTATAACGGAGCTCACAGAAAGTAAATTCAAATTACGCGTTAAGAATGTTCTAATGAGAAAAGCATACTACACTGTTCGTAATTACATAGAAGACAAAGATGCTTGGAACATTCCACTTCTGCAAAGTAACCAACTGGTACATAAGAAACATAACATTGTAAAAGCCCAAAAAATTGTAACAAAATCTCTAAAAAAAAATGCCCCTCAGTTTCTTGCCGTATCTTCTGAGTAGTGGTTCTTTTTCCGATACGGTGGTAGAGTTATTGTGATAATTTGACGTTCATAAGTGCGTCTGTGATGCCAAAATGATTAAAGAGATTTTGATTGATTTTGATTTTGATACCTACCAGTCATATTACCCTACAGAGCGCCTCTCTTTCTATCGCATAGCTCTTATTTTTTCTGACGCGGCACGTGTAACGACGCGCGACCCGCTGACGGTGTCCGGCTATGTACCTACTTGTAGCTTCGTACCTACAGAGCGGAGTGCGCTAGGCCTGGTTATACGGATAACGATTTATATTTTTCAAATTACACGTATTCAAGTGGACATGACTTTTAAAAGGGTGTCGGACAAAGGGGTGCTCAAAAAATCCAAACATGTTTCGACATCCTGTTTTTAAACATTAGGTAGGTTAGTGTTAAGGATAATGTAAAGCTAAAACACATATATTTTCCTCGCCCTACCTACCCATCAGATTAGCGTATAAAGTGCTAAAATATTTGCATAATCAATGTTAGTCAAAGTCAAATATCATTTATTAAATAGGCACAAAAGTGCACTTTTAAAGGTCATAAACACATGATACAAATAAAAAATGTCAAAAATTGTAACTTATGTTAACATGACTTTGAAAAAAAGGTAAGTATGTTTACCCATTTCTTTCCTATACTCAAATTGAAGTCTGAGTGCTGAAAAGAAATGCGAAAACTGACTCTACCAGTGCTTCGGAAATACGCCCGCTAGAGAAGATAGCACCAAGAAACTCTGCGGGGATGTCTTTTTTCAGCACAATTACGTATAAATTAGAATTAACAGAATGTAAAACAAGAAATGCGAGTGAGATGTCCCATAGTCATAGTATCAGTAACAGAAAAGTGTAAATAAAATATAAGTAGGTATGACAGTAGCAGTAGGAGTGACTAGAACAGACCAGTCCCCGCAAGCAGCACCCGTTCACGAGTATGACTTGTGGACCAGCCATCACCCCCCTCAACCATATTGGAGGGAAGGGAGTGACCCGACACACAGAGCCGCCGCAAGCAAAGACATTTGAGTGAGCATGACTGTAAAACCTAGTCACTTCCAACTGTTAAATTAGAGCAATAATTCTGCAACCCACGTATTTATTAGAAGGAAGCTAAGGCCGGTCACACACTGCAGTGTGTCGGAGCGGCGAAGGTGACGGACCACAGATAGTACAGAGAAATAAAAGTAAATGCGTAGCCGTCATGGGTAGTAGCATAGATAAAGATAAATTCTTAATCTTTGGGTGATAGATATATTATCATTATCTTGAGGAGCGACAAGAAACATTTTTCTTTCCCTCTCGTTCGGACGCCTGTGCCTAGCACGCGCCTCGCTTACAGATATCATCTGTGACCGTACTACATTTATATTTTTTATCAATGGAAAGAAATGAAAAGTGCGTTCGCTCAAAATTATAAACTAATGTAAGAAATCAGATATGATATTTAAAAAAAGGAAAGAAATCATTCATTGCACTTTTTTCAAACTACCAAATAAAAACTACGTATAAGGCGGACTAGAGACTTCAGCTTGCCCAAACTGGCGAATAAAAAAAAAGAGTGCGTTCGCGCCTCTCCCCCACAACACCGTGAACGTTCGGCCTAAGAGGAACCATTAAGCTAACAAACTATTGATAGCTTATCAAGAAAAAAATAATCAAGAAATCAATCATGATGAGCGTTAACTTTATGTAAATAATGTCCGTTAATCCGTGAATCGTGTTTACGAAACGTGATGATAGTTCACGGAAGCACAAAAGCACGTCTTCATTCTGCTAAACCAATTAATTACTAGCAGCCTTCGATTAAGATAAATAAATGAAGGGCTATGAATTACACGGAAATTACGGCGTCCTCATGGCTTTTTGGGTTTTGATGATAATTAAATAAACAGAATTGCATGCATGTGATTATTAGGCGTAAAAACAAATTAACAAATTTATTTGGCTTTTCATATCGTGGTTTTTATTAAATCTACTAACTAGTGCGGATGAGTCAATATACTAGGATATAGGATAGGATAATAGCCCATACTCTCTCTATGAGGGAAGACCCGAGTCCCAGCAGTGGGAAAGCTGTGGGCTGATGATGATTATAACAAGCTAATTTCAGTAAACTAAAATTTAAAAACCCCGATACAAAAAATCTTTAAAAAGTAAAAAACGGCCGGGCCGATTTTGATAAAACGTGTCTAAGAATCACTGCTAAAAAACTGCTTTCTAATAAAAAAAACCTAAACCAAATCGGTTCACCCGTTTAAGAGCTACGGTGCCACAGACAGACACAAATAGTGGTCAAACGTATAACAATTATTTTTGCGTCGGGGGTTAAAAAGTATACATAAAAACCCCAGGCAAGCAGTCGTGACGACCAAGACCTGAGCCCCTGGCCTCTTACGTCAGTCGTCGTGGTATCATCGAAATACCCTAGCGATGATACGGCAGCTGCGTGATGATCTCACCCGGATTATAAATGGAGAAAAAATTGTGGAGGATCTTATAAATGAATAACATACTTTCGTATATGCTTGAACTATTTTATTTTTTTATTGATAAGCTCTACGCCTACCCGTGCCCATAACAATTGCAGAGGCACCCAGAACTTTTAATAGCATAAAAAGCACTACGTAGCACTGCATTGCGCTTATCACCCCGAGATATCAGATATTAAGTACCTAAGTCTTATATGCCCAGTAATTTCACTATTAGATATTCTGTGGCTTAGGTGACATAGACACCTCTGTGATGTAGTGTTTGGGCAGGTTGGCTCAAATCTCATATATCGCTGAGGTTGCGGGTTCGATTCCCGCGACGGGACAAATGTTTGTGCACAGAAAATAAAGCGCAAGCATTTGTTTCGTGTCTGGGTGTTGTGGGACCATGGTCCTCATAGTTCCTGGTTTCCTAGATACAGGGAACCCTAGTTAGGGGCCAGGATCTATGTATGTGATCGTTGGGCGTTATTTATTTTATTTATAGGTCCTTAATGCCAGTCGTGATGTAAGAAACGAAGTGCCAACCTAAATACTTCTCTCTAGCAACCGTTTTAAACTTAGTTAGCGTCGGTAGTCTCAGTGAAAGAGTTTTCAAAATCGGATCAGTAGTTCTAGAAATTTCCCTCTACAAACATACATACAACATTTTCTTGTATAATTATATAATATTCTTTGTACTGATATTAGTATATAAGATTATTAAACATATAGTAAATATAATGTTAACGATACCTAACTATAATACTTAACTTACCTTTTTATACAATTACTAGCTGACCCGGCAAACGTTGTTTTGCCATATAAATAAAAAATATTGTTAAGGGTGAACAGAAAATAGATAGTCGCCGATTCTCAGACCTACTGAATATGCATATAAAATTTGGTAAAAATCAGTAAAGCCGTTTCGGAGGAGTAAGGTAACTAACATTGTGACACGAGAATTTCATATATAAGATGAAGTACTAGCTGCGCCCCGCGGTTCCACCCGCGGTTTCCCGGGATAAAAGTAGCTTATGTGATATTCCAAGTCTTAAAGTACCTACATACCAAATTTCATTAAAATCAGTTTGGTATTTTTTGCGTGAAAGAGTAACAAACATCCATACATCCATACATACAAATTTCGCGTTAATAATATTAGTAAGGTTAACAATTTAAATCACACCAACGTAATGGAGAGTATAATGGAGATTAAAAATATTGATATTAGGCCTTAGGCCTTTATTTATATGCAAACCCACTTATTTCACCAGTTTCAATAAAATCCAAAACAATTACTTAAACACATTATTTTAAATTGTATTAACAATGATGATACGTTTAACCTACGTAAAATGTCGACACATAAAACGTCAAATGGTCTGCAACGTTTTACTGGTGGTAGGTTTCTCGTATGCGAGAGGCCGTCTGGGTGGGTACCACCGCTTTGCCAGTTATTCAACCGCCAAGTAGTAGGGCGCTAGCATTACCGTGTTCCGGTTTGAAGGGCATTGTAGCCGAAATTACTGGGCATTATGAGACTCGACAGCTAATTGTCTCAGGGTGACGAGCGCAGTGCAGCGCCGCGCAGGATTTTGCAAAACAAAGTCCTGGATGGTTTTATTCATTGGATTGACAATATATTTTATTAAGAGTATGCGTAATTGATGTTCATAATAATAAAAATATGCAGAAGTACTCCTTGATACGGCGCGTATGGTCAGGAGATTCCTCACTCTGCAGGTCTAACCACCGGCAGCTTGGGCCCTGCCAGCGGCACTATAAAATATATGAATAATATATTTAATTATTAATATTTATTGTTATTATGTTATGTTATTATTTATTGTTAATAATAAACTCGATGTTGTGATCATATTAGGTATATTATAAACAATTGAATGTTCCAGTCACGGTTTAACATTTAATTTTAAAGTCTTCCGTATACCTACTTAATAAGTACCGTATTTTTGTGTTCCCTCTTCGTGTTGCTAAGTACCTACCTATGTTACTGGCGGAACTTATGATTTGTTTTTTAATACGCAATTGTTAATTAGCACCAATAACAACACAAGAGAAGACATGAAGGTTGAAACAACGACGAGTACGTTGTTCATGACCTATAGATCTTTTTCTATGTAAAAAACTAACCACGATTTTGGAAGAGAAACACACAACAATATAATGTAAGTACCTAATAGTATACAATAATAAGTACCTAAGTACATACAAGGAGAAGCAATTGGACAACCCATAGACCATAAAGGCCTATATATAGCTCAAATGCTCCAACCCATTACCAGTTGGCAGCGTACCCAAGATGCTGGCAGTATTGCCCCGTTGGATTGCAATACTGATACGTTCAGCCAAATAAGTCGCAGCATTTTGGTCACGCGAATTTATAGACTGTACTGACGTTCTTGAAATATCCCTCCTCGTTAGTGAAATAGCCGGTAGCTGTTTCCATTTCTGAAATCATAACATTACCGCATTTAGGCGTTTAAAAAATGAAGAAGGAGAAGCAATTGGACAACCAATAGACCATTAAAGGCCTATAGGTAGCTCAAATGCTCCAACCCATTACCAGTTGGCAGCGTACCCAAGATGCTGGCAGTATTGCCCCGTTGGATTGCAATTCTGATACGTTGAGCCAAATAAGTCCCAGCATTTTGGTCACGCGTCGCATCGATCAGGCGCTCTGACAGACTTTTGAAAATACGATGAGCTCCCGGTCCCCACGGACCCAAAGTCTCTACACCTATGTACCTAAGTAAGTAATATAACAAATGCGAAAGTTTATGAGGATTGATGTTTAAATTTGTTACTCGATCACGCAAAATCTACTGAAAGGATTTTTGTAAAGTTTGGTATGGAGATTTTGCAGATACAAACTGAAGTCCTGGAAAATGACATATTGATACTTTATATCCCGGAAAACTGCGGGTAAAACCGCAGGGAGCAACTAGTGTTATATAAGTACATATCTAAACAGGTTTTGATACGTGCGTGCAAAAATATGTAGGTACTTAGTTTTGTGCATGTTAGTATGGTTATCTGTACTGACTTTATGTGATTGTTATATGCTACCATGAAACAGCTAATACACTCCTAAAATTAACATATACATGGTCGTTAATACTTTTGGTTCTTAAACATCTACTTACCCAGCAGTCATATTTTCAATTCGAAATATTTTCATCATGTGTTTCGTTCTCATCAGTTCTCATCCTCCAGAATGGAGGAGAACTGATGAGAACGATCCTTCATCATCACTATCATTATCAGCGTACATCAGTCCGCTGATGATGATAGTGATGATGATGATGATGGGTATTGGAGGTGTGGTAAAACCATGACTCGTGTAGATTTTTAAATGTTTCTGAACGATCAGTGATTGAAAAACCATGAGCATAAAATACTAGAAAACTAGATGCGCGCTTTCACCCCCAGTTTCCCGGGATAAAATTGGCTATTTGTTAATCCAGGGTATAAGCTATCTCCATTTCAAATTTCACTCAATTCCGTTTAGCCGTTACAGCGTGCAGAAGTAACAAACAAATTTTCGCATTTATAGGTAATATTTGTGATTATGTGATTGTATATATTCGGCCTAGTTGAACCTATTTATCTACCTTATAAATGAATATGCCATGAATCCATAGATTCTATCCACGAAGATTATGAAGCAGCCCAGTCTTCTAAAATCAGTGCATCATTTTTTAACATTACAACCTCTGTTATTTCTGTAACCTTCCATTGTGTCGCATTGTACAATAAATATATAATCATACCATAAAGATGTCTCAAAGAAGCCGTTCCGCTTACGTAACGATATAATTTATAATTGAATGTATGACATTTTTCTCACCAGGCAATCGCAAGCGTATTCGCAATGAGCGCTTTGACACACCTGCACGACCACGCGATCCAGTAGGTATAATTTTACTGAGTAAGGTGGATTAGGGGTAGCGGTACAGTAGATAACGAATTTATGATTGTTTCTCTTTTAGGCTGACCATATTCCTACACTCGAAAATCGAACTTCAATTCTAAATCCGGTTTCGGGCTTCTGGTCGCATCAAATCCAAAAAAGAAAACATATTTTATGTACGAAACCTTTCTGTTGGTAATAAATAAACAAAATTAATAAATAAATACACCCAACGATAACAAACATAGACTGGACCTTCATTTGCATTCTATGTATCTAGGAAACCAGAAACTATGGGGTCCATGGTCTCACAACACCCAGACACGTGCACAACATCATTAATTATTTTATCCCGTCGCAGGAATAGAACCCTTAACCTCAATGGTGTAAGTGATTTGAGCCAACCTGCCCAAACACTATAGCACAGAGACTCTCAATGAACGATGAGAGGGTGTATTGTTCCTCGAATTGAAATTCTAAGTGTTAGCTTATACGTTCCAATTCGAACCCAAAAGTGAAATAACTATTTTGTTAAATTGCTTACGGAATGCACATATTGTCCATTGCTCATAATTTAGTTGTTTGATTTTAACGTACTGGCTTTCCGTTTTGCACACTAGTACTTTATTTATTCCGAATTAATAAAACTTAGTGTGTGTACCTACGGAGCCTACGGAACTAACCTAAGGAATCCCAATAGGAAATTTTGAATTAGATGAATGTATCGAAATTACGAGTGTGTGTGGCCGGCGGCCACCCATACGACCCTTCGTGTGGCTGTGAGGTATTAAATTTATTACTTGTAATGACGCTTATCAACCATAACAAAATTAGTGTGTCAAGGCATTTTATATGTAAAGATGACAGTCATTTTATAGTAGACTAACTGTGCCCTGCGGTTTCACTCGCGGTTTCTCGGGATAAAAAGTAGTCTATGTGTTATTCTGATGTGTAAGCTATATTATTGTAATGTTTCATCAAATACCATTCAGTAGTTTTTGCGTGAAAGAGTAACAAACATACATCCATACATTCATACAAACTTTCGCGTTTATAATATTAGTAGGAAGTAGGATACCAATTGAATCATTAGATGTGTTTACATTATTAACACATGTTACCCACGCTAAGACGCGCGCGCGCGTTTGTGGTCGCGTGGTCGCATTGGTATGTCGGAGCTCAAAGCTCAATGTAACGTATAAGTGACACTATGGCACACTTCCATAATGGCCGACCCCGGTTGAAGAGGTCATGTTTTCAATTTGATATGATTGCGGAATAATAAACTTTCTATACTTGAGCGTTGGCGCCAGTACATCGTTCCATCTTTAGAGCTCTACCAGCGTTAGCGCTACTACAGATATGACCACAGATATTGAAAGGGAGTTAAAAAAAAGAAAAATAAAAGGAGTTTTGAAAGGAATTTAATCTGATCTCTATGGATATTACTCTAACATCATGGTACCATGACTATACGTTTACATTATCGTTATGAAATATCTTTTTGGACTTAAATTAATCTTTTAGATACAGGTAAATACGTTTTTAGTTTGAAACACAAAGCAAACGCAGAGTCCGACATCGCTTTGCGACTAGATGCAGCATAAGAAAAGATAAGAACTACAGATTTTACTGCTAACCTAACTAATGAAACTATAGTTTTTATACTACGTATGGTAGTTACATGGGTAGGGTTGCTGTCAGTGACAGGAGAAGAATAGCCGAAATTCGAGCTTGGTGTATATAGAGCTTTGGGAGAAGCAGCGGACTGATGTACGCTGATGATGATAATGATGATGATGATGGGTATTGAAGGTGTGGTAAAACCATGACTCGTGTAGATTTTTAAATGTTTCTGAGCGATGACTGATGAGCTAACAGCAATAACCGCACCAAAACTAGGACCTACTAAAAAACCTATGGTCACACAACACTCAGACACGAAACAAACATTTGTCCCGTCACGGTAATCAAACGCGCAACCTCTATGGTGTAACATGACATTTGATCCAACCTGCCCAACCACCACACCATAGAGGCTGACTGCTCTAAGCAACTGTACTAAGTATAGAGGGCTAAAATTATAAATTAATATTAGTTATAATCCACATAAAACGTAGAAAAACATCGTGAGAAAACCGGCATGTTCAAGAATTAGGTAATTACAAAAATTCAAGGAAATGTGACATCCACCAACCCTCACTGAGCTAGCGTGGTGGATTATGTATATCCATTTGCCAGTGGGAACAGTAGGATATATAATTATAGTTCAACAAATGTTGGCGTTGCGCATATTATAGCTAGTGAAGGAAGTATCAAATTATTTACAGCCAGATGGAACTAAAGTGGTCAATGCGGTTTATGAATGGACTGCAAAATAAATGCCACGTGCAAGTGAACTCAGCAATACGACTTGCGAGTTTGCGACCTTAGAACTATTATCACTTCTTTGATGCGAAGCTTAGTGACACCTTTTTGTGGACTTTGAGAGTTTACCGATCAAAGTTTGTGAGCCAAACACATGAATCTATGCGATTTTCACCACCAGTCGTAGACTTGTTCAGACGCCTCAAAGAAACAACGGGTGAACAACGAGCTGGCGCTTACCTCGCCCAAAAAATTAGTCTGGCCATTCAACAATGTGCCACCTTACCCGCAGACGGCGACCTAAATTCTGTTTTTTATCTATAAATTTACTTTTAAATTTTGTTGAAGGTTAGTTCAGTCATTATCGCTGTATTTTTAACCGACTTCAAAAAAGGAGGAGGTTCTCTGTTCGATTGTATTTTTTTATTTTTTTTATTTTTTATGTTTGTTACGTCAGAACTCCGTCATTTATGAACCGATTTGAAAAATTCTTTTTCCGTCGGGTTCAGTATAGCTACGAAGTGGTCCCATATAAATTTCATCGATATGTGACCTTGGACTTCGAAGATACATTGAAGTCGGTTTTTGTTTTTTTCTAAAAATTAATTATTACTAGACTTTGCACACTTGGAAAATCTACTTAATACCTGCATAACGAACTTCTGATTATAATACCTACTTGCCGAACTTGATCAGAGGTCCTCGTATTCTCACTTGTATTCAACAAAATATGTAACTGTTTACCTTGATCCTGACCAGCAAATCTTAGTTACGGGTCAAAGATGTATGTATAAATGTATAGAAATATCTATTGCCGAAATTATAAAAAAGATAGATAGCTCTGTTCTTCCGTAGAGTCCGTAGAGACAAACAGATCTAAAGTCAATTCCACAATTTCATTTTGGCAGAAGCTGTTTTTCGGACCAACAAAAAACAAGAACCAAAGCTGCATAAATATAAAGTATTTACTTACACTTGAGTAACTAAAAACAACCTACTTGAAGAAAATAAAAATGTTAAATAATTATATAAAAAACCGACTTCAAATCTGATGTAACTTCGAAGTCCAAGGTCGAATATCGATGAAGTTTCTATGGGACCACCTTGAAGCTATACTGAGCCCAACGCAAAAGAATTTTCCAAATCAGTTTATAAATGCTCCGTCATTTATAAACTGATTTGCAAAATTCTTTTCTGAGGTACCTAACATAAAAAGCAATCGAATTGAAAACCTCCTTTTTTTAAGTCGGTTAATTAAAATACAAACATACACATATGCTGCTAAGAAAGCAGATAAAAATATTATATCCTGTAGGTGCAGAGGCCAATTTTTTTTTAATTATTATCAGTATCACCCTAATAGTAATTTTATCTCTTCTGCGACCGTACCTTCCACTTCAACTTCCTACCACCATAGACTTATACCTTCAAATGTCAGCATTACGCGACTCTTCCACCGAGCTTCAAATACCACATAAATGTCATCTGGTCTCCCGCTGGCCCCAGTCGGGAAGTTGTGCAATAAGTTTCTATTACACGACGTGGCTTCCTCGTGCCTGCTCCCGGAAGTCTTATCGGAACCACATTTATCTGCGTATGATGTAACGGACTCTACGGATTTACTGTTAGAAAATTGATACTGGCCAGGTCGTTTTTTTTGCCCAACGATCATAGATCCTGGCCCCTAGCCAGGCCTAACTAGGATTTTCTGTATCTACGAAACCAGAAACTATGATGACGAAACAAATGCTTGCGCATTTTTTCTGTGCACAAGCATTTGTCCTTTCACGAGAACCGAACCCGCTACCGGTGCATGAGATTTGAGCTCACCTGCCCAACCACTACACCACAGAGGCTGTCGTTTTCCTTAGATTATCAAATATTGTGCTTGACGAATATTTGATTTACTTGAAAGATTCGAACCTGCGTCTTCGGAACACCGTTAGTACTCCCTAGCCAACTTGGAAACAGAAAATTACTGTAAGAGCAACCTTTCTCTAAGCACTTCCTTACACATTTCATGGCTTGCTCAGAATTTACAACGGGCACATAGAAGGAGCTTTTGGCTGTGAGCTGTGTCATTTGATCGCACTAAACCAAAAAGCAATCTTCATAGAAGTTAGTCTTTCCACCATGATGTTGATGACTCAGCCTATCATCCTAAATAGTGCTTTGATGGGCTCTAATTAAACAAGAAAATATAAAGACGTAGATTTAATAAATAAGTATCACAGTTCATGTCAACATGTCAGTTCTTAGGTTGTTGAACATTTGCAAATTCTGTAAAAAGCATTTTTAATAGCGCAGAACCTTTTTCTGTTTAAAGATATATTTTATCCTCATTAAGACTACTGCCACTAACACGATGATTTAAAACTAATCGGTAGTAAAATATTATTAGTTCAGTAAGTTTTGTTAGATTTATCCTGTTAATAATGAGTTGTCAAAGATATGTATGAGCAGTTGGGTATTGAATGATCAAAAATTCTCCGCACTAATTATGTCTGCGGGTTTTTTGAGGGGAGAAACTTTTTTCCAATACCAATTCAAACAGTTTAGGTAGGTACTTCACATATTTTTCTACATTCATTACAAACTGGAGTCTAGTGCATGTATAAAAAATCTCGAGTGTTTATAATCTGGATAATATCAGATCATCAGCAAAAACTGTGTGTAACATATGGTTTTTCTGAAGCGTGTCAGTAGTGTGAATAAACAGCATTTTTTACATCATCAAGCACTTGTATACCTCCGACCAAATATATTTATACCGATTAGACTAAATCATCCTGGTATTCAACTATTTACCAACGTACACACCGACCTTGATCAAACGCTCAATCGGTAGGCGTCAATATTTGTCAGCTAACAGTACTCAGGTCCCCTTTGAATGAACCCGTCAATGTTTGTTGCTAATCTTAGACGGGACAAAAAACCGAGACGGGTTGTGGCCCTTCTTTCACGGTCCCTCAGGCCGGCGGGCTCGCTTCCGAGGTGCGACGGGGACCGAGCTCACAGCTCACCAGGCCACCAGTCTGCCGCGTGCCTCTCAGCGTGACGCCTGTGTCCGTTCTCCGCGTATTTTAAAACTCGCTCCACACATTCCGCAAATAAAATTTAACCAGTGATACTCCACAATAACTCGCGGATACAACAGCAGTGCTATCCCAAATCCAAAACCAACGGAATTGCGTGCGTCCGTACGCAAATGCGAGCTTGAAACATTTGTGGGTGGAAAAATAAACATACCACTCCGGTAAGTTTATTATTTATCTTTTTAAATGGTACTTTGCTTTCTATCGTGTGAGATTGTTCGCAGGATTCTCTTCTCTATGCAGGAGTCATTACTGTTTCTACAAGTTATGTTAATTACATGCGCTAATGTTGCTGCTATTCTTAAAGTTTTATAATCTCCACTGGCGTTAACATCTCAGTGAAAGCGAAACCACATTTTTACGAGTCCAGTATGTTTTGTACCAGTAATGTGATCCATGTGTTTTGTTTCATTGATCAGCCTACCTACCTAAGAACGTATCAGGTTCTGCGACAATATCGTAACCAAGGCACCTAACCGGTCTAACATTAGTTTGCCAGTAGGTATCAATTAACAAATATCGCTTTTTGCTTTGTATTACGGAATGAAAAGTCATTAAAGCATAAAGATTACGATCGTTGTGATTGAATTAATGTATCGAACCTGACCTTAGCGTTAAAAATCTTGTTGACGGTCATTCATCTTCCGATTGTTTGGATTATCAGGTTCCGGGGTGTCATATGTAACTATATTATTGTATAGTTAATCATTAAACATAATGACGTTGTAAAACACAATTACAATGTGTTGCACCACACTACTAGTGCGTACCTATCGTGGAAATATCATCTTTCATGAGTTGTTCTGCAATGAAGCCTATTACACTATATTGTGGCAATATTCCGTAATATGCGCATATAGCAAGGTTAACGAGGTTGTTTATTAAATCATTTTATATATATCATCATTATAGTGCAAATCATTGTGAATATTGTTATTGTGAACTTTATGAACACCTAATATATGCTATAGGCATTTACTAATCAAATTTTAATTAAAACTATAGCGGTTTTAATGATTGATATTGAAGTAGCACTATCGGCTCCGACCGTTAGTTTCTCGTTTTTCTGCAGCAATAATAATATTAATTAATAAAATGTTAATTTCGCCAAAACGATTTGGTAGTCATGTGTCCTGACAACAAAATCTTTTTGGCGAAATTATTTGTGTACCTACCTAACTTATAGCTACTTCTGTAAGTCGTTTCTTTTCGAGCACCTATGAAACCCTAGACGTTCAGAATTTAAGTTGGCTAGTAAAATTTATTGTTTTTCAGTCTTTATGAATGAATGAGTCAGTCAATCATAGATTGGTACCTTACGGTTCTTAGGTGCCAAAAGTGGCTTTAATAGTCATTCCTAAGTAAGCAACACAGATTTAACAAAGCTATACGTGTATATAAAAACAGGTTTTTTAGAAACAGAACATTATATGAGTTAAGTTGATGTTATATTTTGATCAGTAGGTATAGCATTCCTAATCGTCAGCTTTTACATTACTGCTAAGCCTCTTTCTTATTATGAAAGCTCGATCTTGCGCCTTGGTCTAGATTATATCTCTTTAAAATCTAATTGCAACACCTACTTCAGATTTCGCAGCATAAATCTTTGCCTAAACAAAAAGCACGACAGTAGATTTCAAAACAGTTTCTTGTCTTGTTACCTACTTAGCCATAATGGACCCGTAATTACCTCTTAGGCATCATCTTCATGTAACTCTAAAAATAAATCACGCAGGCAATTGAGAAGATCTAGCCGGATAACTCAAGGCAACGATCTCTATTGGACTCAGATGAGTTAAGAATATATGTACGTATACATGCATGTAACACATGATGTCCGTAACTAAACGGACACAGACGTATTTCCTTGTGGTAGTGAGTTTGATTTTATTTTTCGTAGCTATGAACGACAGAATCTCTAATCTTCTCCTACCTCTTTACCTAACTCTTTATCACCCCTCTTAAGGCCATCTCTTTTGGGTATTATCTTTAAATATTGTCCGAGTCAACCTTCTGTGGTAATGTCATCACACTGTATACTGTGGCAGTAGGTATGTGTAGGTCTTCCTTAATCTGTTTCAGGGTCGTGTAGGTAAGTACTCTTCTTAGTTTCAAATTGTGTTCCACAACTGGTAACAACATGAAAGTAGGTTGCGAGTACATTGATTACAAGTTGGAATGCAAGCAATTTAGTTTCCCCTGGCGTTGTCCGGGTTTCATCACATTAGCTGTTTTGTGGCTTCCACATAATTTACTAATCCATTTTACCCGTTCATACACTGAAATCAATACCTAAATTATATCAAGTTACTTGGCGAGTAGCAAAAGTATCAATGACCAAAATTGACTGAAACTTTTTTGTTGAAAATCTAAATTCCGCACTGCAGGGTACCAAAGTCTAATATTAAAAAAAATGACTAAATTTTCGGTATTTTTTAATAATAATACTTACGTACTCCATGAATGCAGACCTTGCTTATTTATTAACTATCAGGTAAGAATGTAGTTATATTACTACAGCGTCAATTACTTTTTCCATTGAACCAATTTGCAAGTTTTCCGTTACACCGGTGCCCTCCCCAACGCATAAGTGATCATAGGTAGTCACGGTTGAATCACGCCCCTCTCTGATGACTCTGCCATTAACCAGAAATCCTGACAGTATAACAAGTTGTCCACGTATAATTTCTGGAATAATAAATATGTTCGCAGTATACTTTCATATTATTTTCAAAATATTGGCTTTTGCATGACGTAATATTTGAACGTGAATCTATATTCATGTTCACATGAGTGAGTTTTTCCTTAAAAACTCACCATTTTAATTAAACTATTGGTAATAATTGTACCTAGTCGCCTATATGAAATTGTCGAGTTTATTTGCCTGATTAACTAATTATGTTTAACTGTGCGCGAATAAACCCGATAATTTTATAAAACCTAAATGGGTTAGTTTTATGAAATTATCGGGTCTATTCTCTGTTTGTCTGTTTATATTGATGGCAATATAGCCAGGTTAATATTTTTCCTGGTTTACATCCAGTTTGGTATTTAAGAATTCTTTTATCTAGATTTTTGTATGAACCTGAGTTTTCATCCTCCATGTTGTCCACATGCTGTTAAGACTACTACGATTTAAGAAATTTTAATATTAAAATAATATTAAATTACGATCCATTTAATCAATATTTAAATGGGTAAACGTAAGACGATATAAGAAGGATATAAGGAATTTGGTTGCTAGAGCAGTAGGCTCGGTGGCCCAGTGGTTAAGGCATCGGGACGGTATTCCAAAGATGCCGGTTAGATTCCTGCCCGAGCAATTTTTCTTCTTCCTAATTATTTAAACTTAACTTGACTTAATAAATCCATGACTAGACGATACACTTTTCCGTCCATACTATTCCGTTCTTTATGCGGTTAGGTATCACGCTGTTCTAAGTTTTTATATCCTATATCTAAGATCCTATAGACGGAACACTCCCGATAGCAAGCTTCTACGCATAGTTTTCTACAGATCTGTTTCATACTCAGACATCTTCTACAGGTCTTTGGACGCGTGCTATGAAACTCCCCGATTACTTACATTGACACAAGAATCTGCTTGAACATGAATAACATTTAGTCTTCAACACTTTTAACATCGCTGTGACGATGTCGAGAGTGTCGAGACCTATTTTGATCAATGATATTGCTGGAAACGATTAGTTCGAGTGCTAGCCTCCAGCCACAGTTGTAATACCACCCAACGAACAAAGCCATGTCGTCTAGCGACCTAATCGTGTTTCGGTATGATGTTCGGCAAACCATCGCAGTCGTTCAACTGCCGTCTAACGTCTCTCTGTAGACCTATTTGCTTCGTCTTCGACCACATCATCACTTATTGTTGGCACTCGCCGGGCACACTTGGGCGGGGGGAGTTCGTGATCCGACTGGCGCGTCGTATCTACGACCGCGCAGATGACTTACCACACCTTCACATGCATGATATCGCACCTCTCCACGTAAAACCCCCCGAAAAACCCCAAAAATGCGCCCTGCCCCGCGATATTCTCATGCCGCCAGAAGAAGACAAAGAAGGCATAGGCGACAGCGAAAGCCAAAAAATAAGAAAGAAGTTCTACACAGAGCCCCTGGAGGCGCACTGACTACCGGAGCAGCCACCAGCGGCCTGCCTATTCCCCGGGGCTAGAAGCCCCCGCGCGTTTACGCCTGGGTAGTGGAGACCACCTCGAGCCCTACCCCTACCACCCCCAAGGGGAAGGTGGAAGAATAACTGACTGGGCCCATTTTCATTCATAAACAAAAGACGAGATACTAAACAAAGATCTACAAGCAATAACAAAGTTCCAATTTTGGCCGTTCATGAATATCCTTGTTACACTATAATGAAGCTTGGACACTGTTAACATTGCAACTGTCGTTGAACTGAATCAATAGACCGACACGTAGGGCATACAATAGTCCAGACGGACCAAACCGAGTGCATTGAAGGTGATATGCACCAAAATATGAACCTTATCCCACCCATATTTAAAACTGAAATTGCAAGTGCTATTGTGCAGCTGGAAATGCATTCGTCTGACGTGAACTGCCTATGTTTTAATGCTTATGTGCCCTATAATTATGAATATTAATTATGTTTGTAGAATTTTTATTCACAAGCAGAATATAGCTAGGTCATCAATGATTGTCATAGGAAATACAAGAAAACTATATGTGTCTTGATAGAATACATACTTACATGTTTTTAATCAATATCATCGTCATCATATTAATAAACCAAGTCAAGCAGCTTATTTTTTGAAAAATGTATTTGGTTTATTTGAATCGCATTTGCCTTTCGTATGAACCTAGAAAAACTTATAGTTACTGAAAAGATGAAAGGAAAAAGACCCAGGCCGTAGTCTACGATGGTCTGACCAAATGTCAAAACAGGCGGACATAATATAACCGATGCCATTCCCTGGGCTGGAGAGCGTCACGAGTGGCGGAGGATTGTTAAAGAAAATTGTGCCAAGCGATTGGAGGAGGAGGATCAGCTTGGCGTAGTTCCTGTCGTTCCCGAACCCTTAGCTGACCCATAGAAGGTTCCATGTTACCATAAATATATACAACTATAGGGTCATGTGCATGCATAATTATTAAAATAATTCATTTTATGACAAAAAACCGACACCGACAATTCTTATGTATCTTCGAAGTCCAAGGTCGAATATCGATGAAATTTATATGGGACCACTTTGTCGCTATACTGAACCCAAGAATTTTCCAAATCGGTTTATAAATCACGGAGTATTGAGGTAACAAACCTAAAAAAAAATACAATCGAATTGAGAACCTCCTCCTTTCTTTGAAAAATGGAACTGAGCCAATTCTTTACATTTAAGATATTTTAAAATACCAACTCTTTTAATTCTAAAAACCATGGGTACTGAACAGGGACCCATGTTTTTTAGTATTATTGTGTGTCAATCAATCAATCAATCAATCAAAAGTTCTTTATTCAATTTTGTCGTCACAGACGCACTTATGAACGTCAATTATTACAATGACTCTACCACCGTATCGAAAAAGAACCACTACTCAGAAAATACGGCAAGAAACTGAGGGGCATATTTTTTAGAACTTTTGTTACAATATTTAATGTTTGTTTTTGACAATATTATTTTTCTTATGTGCCAGTTGCCTACTTGGCAGAAGCGGAATGTCCCATGCATTGAGGAATAAGACCTCAATGGTCCCATGCATCTTTGTCTTCTAAGTAATTACTAACTGCATAGTATGCTTTTTTCATTAGAAATTAGAATTAGAGTGTTTGTTTGTATGTTTGTTATCTATATACTCGAAAACTGTTTTACGGATTTTAATGTGGTTTCCAGGGCTTAGTAGCTTTAGTCCCAACTTAAACTATAGATAATAGGGTATGTTACATCAAAATCGGTTAGGTGACCACGAAGATACAGCTTGACCCTCTTCATAGTACGCGCTCTCATATAAGGAGGTCTTCCTAAAATGGACTTACAAAAAAGATGTCTATAAGCTTACCTTCGTCCACGCGCCCGAAGTCGTAGGAAAAAGCTAGTTATTTATATATTCAAATTAGGGTGTCAATAAAATGTTTCACATAGGTAAGTCTATCACCCTGATAAAAATATCTATTTTATTCCTTGTGGTTAGTATAGTAAGTAATCAATATTATATCAAAGTACTTTTATCATTTGGCTTGTAAATAACAGATATTCAATGACTGTATTTATAAACCGGTGTCTTCTCCAGTTAGTCCGTACCATCTTGATTTATCGTAGAGTGTAAATAAGTACCGCTAGTATAATAAATATCAAATAGACAGCAGGCATATTGTTTTATTATTATAGAAAATTATATACATCGCCATGTGGTTTATTGAAGTGTAGTACTTAAATTAATATCATGATAGGCTTTTGCTAGATAATAAACTGACTAATGTCTTGATGGTAATGTTTTTAAGTATCGATATATAGGTAGAACCTTAGAAACATAAAGTTAGGCACCTACAATTAATGATCATACGAGTATAAATCATCATCATCATCATCATCAGCCCATAGTCGTCAACTGCTGGGCCTCTCCCAATGAACGCCACTGAGCCCCATCTTCGGCTTTTCTCATCCAGTTTCTGCCAGCGCCTTACACAGGTCGTCGCTCTACCTGGCCGGTGGGCGTCCTACACTACGTTTGCCGATCCGCGGTCCGCGCTAAAGAACACGTCTGCTCCAATTTCTAAACTCCACGCTCCACGGTTATCCGTCCTTCGAGTGTCCAGCCCACTGCCATGTCAGTTTGTTAATACTGTGAACTATGTCTACTTTACTGGTATATAGGACACACGCATCAAAGGCTTTTGTCTTAGGGCATTGTGATGGAGTAGCAATAATCTTCGTCAAATCAAAAATTACGTTTCACCAAGTTCAAGTTCAAAAATTCTTTATTCAATTTTGGCATCACAGACGCACTATGAACGTCAATTATTACAAAGACTCTACCACCGCATCGGATAAAGAATCCACTACTCAGAAGATATGGCAAGAAACTGAGGAGCATTTTTTAGAACTTTTGTGACACCTTAATAAACCTTAAATTTGAGTATTTTTGACGTACCTAAGTTGAAGGGTGACAATTTTTTTTAACAACTTTTTTTAACGTTTATGAATAGGGGGTAGGTATAGGTATATATGTTCACTCTCGAGCGATTCTGCAGTCTGTACAGCCATGCGTGGCTATTCTCATCATTGTCTATATGCAAGCTATTCTTATTACTTTGGATTTGACAAAGAACAGACTCTATTCATAAGTGAACTGACGCGTCCAGTTTACGAAGATCTTTTGAAATACGTTAAAAGCTTTTAGCTCATACGTGCTCAAATTGGATTAGGGGGTCGTGGTAAATCGGCGAACAAGCACCCTTTGGTTGGACAAAAGCTGCTAGGGTCAATTGACACTGCAACAGAAGGGAGGTGCAGTAAAGAGTCAGTTTCGTAATGAACGGCTTCACAAAAAATCATCTGAATTCGCGCGGCGCGACGTTTGTAGTAGTAGTGTTTTTGTGGATACGCACCTTACAATCACACACATACGTCCATGTGTTATATTATCTATATTAACTTTAACTATATTAACGTTATATTAACTAAGTATACCGTGTGTATCTGACAAGTATAAAATTGTACTGTGGTGTCACAGGTAGGCGCCGCGCGGCACTGCACCTTGGGTTGCTACTGATTTCACGGCTTCCCAAAGTTCCCAACGAGCCTGCCCGACACCCTACTTCTTTTTACTCACACAAAAGTTTAGAATATGAAAAATATAGGTAATATTTTGCACCTAAACTTTCTTTCGCTCCGCTGCGTATCATTAACGAAGCGCAACGAAGTGTCGAAGTTCTGCGCAGTATAAATTAACCTTTAACAGAGTTAGGACATGAATCTGTCATAAAGTCCAGTAAATTACTATACATATAGACTTTGCTATTAGTACGTATTATAGGTATGTATATAATTACTTGCAGAGTTCATCACATTGCCTGTCTGGATAATTTATGTTTAAAAATGTGGAACGTTTAACCATCTTTGTATATGAATGGGTAGAAACACTGATTAGCGATTACTGACTAGAAATTAAAAAGTTGGAAATTAGATATTAAAATGCTCTTTAGTCTAAGCACTAAGGCAAAAAGATAAAGGTGGTAGGATTTGAAGTGTCTCGTGGAATTCATTTGGTAAAACGCCACAAAAGTGTCCTAGGTTTACCCGATGGCCCTATGGCCATCTACCTATTTATTAGTCTTTGACCTATGTCACAGACTAATAAATAGGCTCAATTCCCAATCAAGGTCAATTTTTATTTTTCAAGACCTTCAAACAAATAAACAAGTCAGACTTTACCTAGTTAAGTGTTTATATATTTTAGTTATCAAGCTGTGAAACTGTGTGGCAATCTAAACTAATATTATAAAGAGGAAAGATTCGATTGTTTGTTTGCATTAATAGGCTCCGAAACTACTGAACCGATTTGAAAAATTCTTTCACTGTTAGGAAGCTACACTATCCCCGGGTGACATAGGCTATATTATATTTTCAAAAAAATTAGAGATCCTTACTAAAACTCCAATAATGTAACCCAAGGTGTAAAATACCTAAAATATTCTTTACATCGCGTGCGCTGCGAAAACTATTGACGATGGAATAAAATAATGTACTACGACTTTGTAGAACACATCATTATTTACAAAAAATGTCGCGACAGCATATGTCTAACCATATAGTTATGCCACAATAAGTGTTCTTTTATTTTAAAATTTTAATTGAAATGCCACCGCTAGAAAAGGCTCTTTATTTGTATCTTGGTATTAATCCTTATCGAAAGAAATTACTTCATATTCAAAACTGCTTCAAAATCTTTATATAACTTTTTGAATTATTCAATTTGGACATTCCATTCGAAAGAAATCACGAGTTTAAAAATGTAGGTAAGTATTAGAAAAAAGTTGCGTGGTAGCCGCTCACCCTGCTCGGCTAGCTAGGCAGCACCTTATGCAGTGTAGTGTAGGCGTCACTGGGGTACAGGCCGTTAAATACCCGTGCGAAGCCGGGGCGGGCTGCTAGTATTTAATAAAGGTTTATGACGTAACTTTATTTTTAAAATAACAAGCCATGTCTAATTTGCGTGTGCTCATTAAACACAATCAGCAAACATACAAGTTGTTGTTAGTGGTACAATGTAAGCAAGTTCAGCTGTTTTATTAGGTACCTAACTACCTACTTATTTTATGAAATTTTATTTATATTTATTTATTAATTACTATTCAATGTGTTGTTTATTATTATATGTTTTATATTAGGCCTAATTAAACACTTCAAAAGCAAATAAACTGGATAACTGGTAGAAAATGCTTAAGCATTAAGTTCTCCTTTTGTGCATTAGTTGTAAGAATTAAATACATACATACTCCGTTTCTTCCGATACTGTCTGTTGTCTGGAAGAGATCGCTCTAAGCGATAAGACCGCCCGTTGTTATATCCTAGTTATAAGGTTTATCTGTAATAGTTTTTATGTTATTGGTATACAATAAAGAGTTTTGTATTGTATTGTATTTTATTGTACAGTAAACGGACAAAAGTGCAGTAGCACCTTAAAGTCGATAATCGCCCGCACGGTGTAACCCCGCGCATGCTGCATATTTTATATCTGTGTGTATAATGTCCTTACGCACACAACAAAACGTCATACGGTATAACAATGAGGAGGTGCACTTCGTCAAATGCATGTGGTAAACATTAGAAAAAGATAACAGTATATACTCGCTTTCTTCTTAGTGAGTTATCCGGTTTTACGCCGAGCCGACTCAAAATAACAGCTTAAATTCGTTTACTTAATAAATGTGACAATGGTGGAGTGGCGTAAGTAGTAAACTCTTATACGATGGTCAATAAGGGTATGGGTTCAATCCTGAGTGCCGTGATCACTTTTTGGTATTTATTATTAAGTTTAAATCCCTGTTAATATAACAAACTATAAATTGCAGCCTTTGTTAAACATGAATTAAAATAGTCGTTCATAAGGGAACATTTATTAAAATCCAAGTTAAAAAACATTTTGTAATTTAATAATTAATAACCTACTTATGATAAACATTTATTTACTTATAGTTTTTAAAAGAAATAGAAACCAATACATCTCTTATTACCTATTGGTTATTTAAGGTTTATATAAGCTTAAAATATTCATTTTCTCAAGGAAAAGAGGTTTGAAGCTTAACCCCTTATAACCATAAACTACAAATTTTTCTTTAAAAAATCATTCAAATTTACCTACTAACTATTACTATTACTAACTATGACTTAAAAGTTTTATCATCGGTAAATATTGTAGTAGTCTTCCAGTTAAAATCCATATATTCTCGAGCAAATCGCAATCATTCCTGTTTATATGCCTTCGCGTCAAACATGATTTCTTAGCAGGTATTCGGTGATGTAATCCTTCGGCATGGAGTCCGCGGTGGACAGTGCGCAATTACGTTTCCACTTATTGTTCTGTATTCGTTTCATATTGTTCCACCATAAAACGTCGCTGAGACTGGTTGATAACCAGTGGGCTTCCACTCCTTAACAGTATTTCTCTAAAACAAGAGTAATCTTTATTATATTACAACACTTTTAAACTAGCAATTTACACCACAACGCAACTATAATAATATCATCACATAATCTATTATAACTTACACATAAGCCGGTTTCATTGGAAATTTGAGATATATTAAGTCCATTTTTCTATAAAAGGCCACTATATTTGCCCTTTCATCAATATTTCTATTTGCTTGCATTTGTAATAATAACTATCAAACGAAACAACACCAGTAACAATAAATCTACCGCTCGTAACAAAGTTCACCAACCGACAAGTTCACTATTCTATTGCCGTCTTGTTTCAAATCTACCTTCATCTTTTGAGAAACTGGTTAAAACATTGAAATAAAGAAACAACACCACATCGATGACATTTCAAACAAAATTCTAAAAACTAAAATGTAAAAATGATTTCTAGTACGAGAGGATTCGAACCGACGGTGTCGCGGTATCATGATTTATGACAATTAATCACTGTGCTAAACCACTGAGCCAGACTGACGATTATCCAATGTCTCGAAATTAAAAGTTATTAACTTGAAAAGTTTACGACAGGAAGACGATTGATAATCTCGCTCTTTGATTGGTTCATAATGAAAGAATACATTGTATGGGTGTGTGTGTGTGCCTGCAAACGCTTTGTAGAAGAAGGTCATTAGTGCGATTTACTTTGATGCTATTGCTTTGTGAAACTGCTACTGGATTTTTGACCGCCACTGTACATAAAAAAATATGACATCTCCCCCAGGTCTCTAGTTGTCCCTGGAGAGACCTGGGGAGATCTTTGCCAAGCAGTGTATGCATAGTAACTGTTTAATAATCTGTGGTAAAAGTATGAATTTAGGTTCACCCTTTGTACAGTTCACATGTGCGTGTCTCACTGCATGCAATGTTCAGGCTCTGTTTAGATAACTGAACAACGCAAACTGCATTCTTAAGTCCAAGGCAAAATTACCCATAACTTATTTTAGAGCCTCGACGTTCACACACGTAGTGCTCTAAAGACTAAGAAATGTAATGTTTTTGCGACTGAGAATTCCATAGCCACAAAGTTATAGGGCATTTGGTTTTGCACTCGGCGTTGCTTGTGTGTCTTCTGTGATATTTTGACCTGTGATATTGGTGGGCTTTTAACCCCTAACGTGTTATAAATTTGGCCACTATGTGTGTCTGTCTGTGGCACCGTAGATCTTAAACGGGTGAACCGATTTGGATTCAGTTTTTTTATTTGAAAGCAGGTTTTCTAGCGGTGGTTCTTAGACATGTTTTATCAAAATCGGTTCAGCCGGTTTTTTACTTTTTAACCGACTTCAAAAAGGAGGAGGTTTACAATTCGACGGTATGTTTTTTTTTTTTATTTTTTTTTTTATTCTTTTTTGTGTGTTTGTTACGCGATTATTCCGCCAATTATGAATGGATTTCGATGATTCTTTTTTTGATTGGTAGGTCATACTTCAGAGGTGGTCCCATATAAATTTTATCGAAATTCATTCAGCACTTTTTGAAAAAAATAGCGAAAACAAAAAAAAATATAAGTTTAATCTTCAAGTCGGTTCTTGTTTTTGTTGTAACCGACTTTCTAAAGGTGGAGGTTTGTATTCGACTGCTTCACATGCTTCACCCAGGGTTGACTTCCGGCGAGGGAACTCCTCAACGGTGAATAGTATAGACACAAAATTTTGTAAATGGATTTAACCATAATAGCCTGTTCTAAATTCCACCATGACATGGCTGATACACCCAGGAATGACTTCCGGCGAGGGAACTCCTCAACAGAGAATAGGAGAGTCATGAGTTTTTTTTGTACATAAATTTAATTATGATAGCCCGTTTTAAACTTCGTCATGATGTGGCTGCTAGATCATAAATGCTTGTCTTTAAAAACTTTTTAAATTAATTTAATTAAAACTTGTTTTGCACTAAAAAGGTTAAAATAAATTATTTTTCAAAAAAAACTAAACCGACTTCAAAACCACAAATAGGCACTCAAAAGTGAAAAATAAATTAATATAATTATCATAAGCGCTGCCCACTCATATATTTGAAGTCGGTGCCAGCCAAGTCTAAAAGGTAGTAGATAGATACTACCTACAAGTAGTACAATACAATACAGTACAATACAGTACTACAATAGTTACTATATACATAGTATTTATCTGCTACCTAATAGACTTGGCTGGCACCGACTTCAAATATATGAGTGGGCAGCGCTTATGATAATTATATTAATTTATTTTTCACTTTTGAGTGCCTATTTGTGGTTTTGAAGTCGGTTTAGTTTTTTTTGAAAAATAATTTATTATAAGTTTATTATGTAGGGGTTTTTCTTGTTACCTCAGCACCGCACCATATAAAACCATACCTCACTCAACATTATTTAGAGACAGTATCTGTCGTGAAGTGGCGGGTTGGCTCAAATCTCATACACCACTAAGGTAGCGGGTTCGATTCCCGCGACGAGATAAATGTTTGGCAAATATTTGTTTCGTGTCTGGGTGCTGAAGGACCATGGTCCTCACAGTTCCTGGTTCATTAAATACAGGGAATCCTAGCTAGGGGCCAGGATCTTTGCATGTGATCGTTGGGCGTTATTAAAATGTAATAGTTAATGCATAGGATTTATTAATGTTGATGGGTTCCCAACGAGTCACTCCTAATCGTGTCACAGTGTTACACGATGGGATTTTTTTCCTATCGAGTCACACTGTTATACTGGGTGTGAGACGTTGGGAACTCACCTAAAAATATATTTACAGTACCTTAAAGATGAAACTATTTGGCAGCCTATTGAGCATTCGACACGCTTATGTTCTTCTTTCGTGTGGGTGCGTGGCCAACCCTGGTGGCGGAGTTTTTAGACCGCCCGACGGCATCTGACATGGTCTAAGGACTGTTGTCCTAAGACAACAACCGGGACCGACGGCTTAACGTGCCCCCCGAAGCGCGGTCGCGCTCAGATCAGGTATGATACATTTCCACAATTAGTCTGGCCATAAATACTGTTACAATTAAAAATAAACAAAATATTACATTTGAATTTGGAATCTGTCGTTTTTATATGATTGTTCATTGAGTTTTCTCATTTTGGCGCCAATATATTTTACAATATTTTGCGATATTAAAATGGAGTGGGGTGATAAAGAGAACCGAATCGCTGGGATTGCATTACACAAAGTAGGCACGGAGCCAAATGCAATTTTTAAAACTCTTCATACGCTCGGTATTAGTAAAATCTTTGTGTACCGGGCTATTAATAGGTACAATGAGACCTCCTCTGTTTGTGACAGAAAAAGATCTGGCCGTCCACGTAGTGTTCGTACGAAAAACGTGGTCAAAGCAGTAAAGGAAAGAATTCGAAGAAATACTGTCCGAAAGATTTTATCTCGGGAGATGAAGATAGCACCTAGAACCATGTCGCGTATTTTAAAAGATGACTAAGGACTTGCAGTCTATAAGTGACGTACTGGTCATTTCTTAACTAATAATTTAAAAAAGAATAGGGTGGTAAAATCGAAACAACTACTGAAGTGGTACGCAAAGGGAGGTCACAGAAAAATTTTGTTTACGGATGAGAAAATTTATACAATTGAGCCACATTTTAACAAACAAAATGACCGTATTTATGCTCAAAGCTCTAAGGAAGCTTCTCAATTTGTCACAATTTCTCAATTTCTCAATTGCGACAGAGTGCAACGTGGGCACTATCCGACTTCAGTGATGGTTTGGTGGGGTATTAGCTATGAAGGAGTGACTGAGCCATACTTTTGTGCAAAAGGTATCAAAACATCGGCACAAGTGTATCAAGATACCATTGTTGAGAAGGTAGTGAAGCCCCTTAACAACATCATGTTCAATGACCAAGAATTGTCCTTTCAGCAAGACTCGGCGCCGGGTCATAAAGCTCGGTCTACGCAGTCTTGGTTGGAAACGAACGTTTCGGACTTCATCATAGCTGAAGACTGCTGTCGTCTAGTCCCGATCCTAATCCGCTGGATTATGATTTATGGTCAGTTTAAGAGAGTACGGCTTGCTCTAAACGCCATGATAATTTGGAGTCCCTAAAACAATCCGTACGATTGGCAGTGAAGAATTTTCCCCTGGAAAGAATGCGTGCTTCTATTGATAACTGGCCTCAACGTTTAAAGGACTGTATTGCAGCCAATGGAGACCACTTCGAATAAGCTATGGCAAGACTAGGTATATTGTATAATTGTTGTTTACCTATAGTTTTATACAATGCAAAGTACGAAAGCTCACGAAAGCAAGATTATAATCATGATATTCGTTATTCTGTACCTTTGTGGGCACTCATTCTCGATATTTAATTCAAAACAATGAAGGGAAACGGACTTTGAGATTATACCAACATAATAGCAACGAGTTTGTGTGGGTAACTAATGGTGATAATAACAGCCGTAGAGAAGAATGAAATTGTTTGATATTATGTTATTACAATTGTTTGATGTTTTATTACAGTGTCTATAATGATCTGTGGGTTGAAGCTGTTACTTGCTTTACTTATTCTGCCGCCAAGCAGTAGTGCGCAAGCAATACTGTGTTCCGGTTTGAAGGCCAATGGCCTTTAAACTAGCCAGCGAAATTACTGGGCATATGACACTTTATATCTGATGTCTCGGGGTGATGAGCTTTATACAGTGCTACGCAGAGCTTTTTATGGTATTAAATGTTCTGGTCGGTACTGCAATTGTTATGGGAAGGTGTGGCGCTTGCCATCAGACGAACGACTTGCTCGTCTCATTACTCAGTTACACAAAAAATAAAAATAAAACGTACCTAATGGTACACTTTGCTTTAACTGTAAGTCAGTTCACTATGAGTAATTTATAATTTTTGTTTCCATATCAAACATAAACAAGAATTTTAATGTTTACTCTTAACAGGTTTCTTCATAACAGGTGTATCATTCATAATTTGATTTAATAACCGAAGTGTTCCCATTTGAGCACACTTTGACAAGTATACAAAATTTCAAATCCCTAGGATAAGAGGAAGTCGTTCTGATTCAACTTGCAATATTTGCTTCTTAATTATTATTTTTTTGATATTACGTACCTTGCTTCTAATCGAATCGCATGATTATCGGCAGCACATATAACACTACCTAGTACCTATCAACCTAGCCCATTTTCTTTTAGGACACATTAGAAAGTCACTACTATATATTTCACAGTTTAGAACCACCTGTTCCCAGGCGGTTATCAGAATGTATCAACGGTACTTGGCAATGCATTTGTATAACAAAAGGCTAAGTGGCCTCCGCACTGGCACTTAAGAAATTCCATGCCAGCTATCATGGGCGAAGTCAGCATTTTTCTACGGTAACCTTAGGGGAGTTGAACGCAGTGCTTTTTTCTAATAGAGCGCTTTTTGAACCGTCTGGTATTGGAACTTATTCACTAAGGATCGTATTTATAAACTTAGTCACGTAATCTAGAATTTATAAACAAATCAGTATATTCATGAATCAATAGTAATTTAAGTAAACGTCGATATCATCATCAGCCTTAGTTTTAATTTAAGTTTATCAAGCAAAGCTTTACTTGAAACTCTCCCTGATTGTAGACACAGTTCTGATTGTAGTTCAGCTTTATTTTGGCTTTTTACCATTATAATAGCTTTTTGACATACTTCTAAAACGTTTATCTATAAGAAGAGCAGACATGATATAATATGATCGAGATTCTTTAGTACTATGACTATGAAATTCTTAGTAAACCTAGTGGTTGAGCATGTAGACTTTACCTACCTGAGATTGTCGGGTCAATTACTGTTGGAGACTTAACCCAGAACTTCGAATTTCAAAGGCACTGCGTTGCACTGACGAAGACGAAGAGGTCGTTTACCTGATGGCAAACAAACTGCCCATAACAATGGCACGCCACCCAGAACCTTCTCTTATAAATCCCGTGACTCACACCGACAGTTGTTGCAATGTCATCAGCAAAATTACTGGGGTAATGGGGTAGTAATCCATAATATTGTTAACACTTAAGCTCACCCAAAGCGTGTAAGGCGAGGCGCGTCGCCTGCAATCTTGTACAAAGTGTAGTGCGTTATGCTTTTTTAGATAAAGGCATTCCCCCTTCAAAAAGGTTTAATATAGGAACGCGAGTCCAACTTCAGCCCGCGGCGCTCCTGACATGCTTTTAGTGTGCCAAAGTCTCTCTGTGTGGGCCGAGGGCCCAGACCCCCCACCCTGACTACAGCAGTCATAAAAGTTCCGAAGCTTTCACACCACGAGCTGGCTTCGATTAACTTGCAGTAATTAAGTGGAGGAATGCCGGTAATAGGTGCGCATCGTTACTGCATACCAGTGATTTGTAATGCAGTTAACGGATTCAATTAGCAATGATATGTTGTACCACGTGTTAGGAATTTAAGATGTAAGTACTGTTGTTATATAACTTTTAAACTATTATGGTCACTAACGTCAGAATTAACTTTAGAAACGGGATATTTACCATGGTTATGTAAAAATCGTAGAAGTACCGAAAGAAGTTCACAAGCAGATATCAGTAAGCTTTGTTCGTCGTGCCCTTAATCGAACTCTGAGTGACAACAAGGAAAATAGTACTGGCGACGAACATAAAAAAAAACGCTAAACGAAGAGGGTAGGGATCGTTTTGTCTGCCCGTAAAAAGCTACCCACCCGCAACTAGGGCATGCATTCCCAAATTCCGGAATTTAGCAATTACGGAGTTTCGGTAAAATACGATATTTCCAATTGCATGCATCACATCGATGTTACGGATAACGCATGAAATATCGCAGACAAAAAGAAACTACCCTCTTCCAGTGTTATCTGGTTCATCGCCGATACTGTTGTCCTTGTTATTAATCAGAATTTGATGGTGCAAGAGCTATGACCATAAAACATTGAGGATGCCCAGTTTTTCATAGTCTCAAAATAAATGACATGGTAAATATCCCGTTTTTAAATTTTTGGTACGGTTGTTGTTAATAGAATCAATGCCCTAACAAGTAAAATGAGCCTAGATGATTGTCAAATAGCTCAAGACATGCAAATACCTATAGAACGTATAGAAAACCTCTTATAGATTTTTTAATATTATTCGTGCAATCACTCAAGCTAAAGTCCGGGCCGATCGATGTAACTCCCCTTTTGCGTTTGTTGGGGTTCACTACTTGGGTAAACTTAAACTTATAAAAATGTTCTTTCACAGCCTTACTTATAAAAAATGCTAATTAATATAAAACCAACGTTGGTTAAGTCAAGAAGTTTGTTAAAATCTAACGTGACTGCAAAAATGAGTCAAAACCAATTTTGAAGTTTGATTGTTTATGAGTTTTGAATTTAATATACATGTATTATCTTATTACACCTTATAAACTTTAAACGAATCTATCTTAATACCGAGGTGGAAAGTGGTAAAAATAGTCATAAAGCAAATAAAACTAATTGGCAATTCAATAACAACTTCCCAGTCAGCTGATACAAGAACAACCGCCATCTTGCTGATTAAAAATTGAATAGGGGATCGGACAGTAATCGAGAAAAAATATAAAATGTAGTTAGAACGAATGTTTATCGAACCAGAAAGATCGTCCAATCAATATTTTTGTGAAATAATAATGATTTATATTTTTAAATCAAGAAATAAAATCTAAAAATTCTGACTATTTTAATCTGTTCTTCGTCTCAAGCGAAACACCAATCACAGCGCATGACGTCATCCGTAGGCGGATGACGAGTGCCAAGCTTGTGTTGTGAGAGTATATGTTCCTTGGTTGTGATTACTTTTCGTTTTTGCTTTTCATAAAATCTTACAATATTTAGAATTAAGAGATAATAAAATAGTCCATTAATAGGTGCAATTCTCCCAAGTGATCATTATCTCTATGCTTACAACTTGTTTTGTACAATAAATAACATGGAACCAAGCTATATAAAAGCCGACAATAGAACTCTGCCGAGAGTGGATATATTGATGGTTGGCAATTTCTTTGCCTCAAACTCGGACTTCTGTGCTGCTGAATTTCGAAATGTTAAAACATCTATGTAAGTATTTCAGCTATTCTTCATTTTTTGATCTAATTTATGTGAGTATGGAAATAACAAAGGGAAACATAACCTAAAAAGTGTAGGTTGTGATAATTGATGTAATATTATGTCCTTTTTATTTTTATAATGACTTACTTTAATGTTTTACTTTTGCGTCTTTTTAGATCAGCGAGACAATCATACGGGGATGATGCGATAGGATACGTCCAACTTCGGCGAGATATGGATTTGTGTACGATCAAATGTAAAGTGTGTCCAGAGCACAAAATTCGTTCAAAGGCGTATAATGCGACTGCAGAGTGAAAGAGTATGAGAAATTGTCACTTCATTACTTAATCATTGAACATTGTGATGACGGTGATTGTGACACATTTTTGGATACAATAGCTCAGTATTTTACTGAGAAAAACATTAAACTGATTGAAGAAAACTCTCGAATGCAATATAAGAACAGGTTGTGGCACGAGCTCAGGTATGGGCGTATTACAGCTTCAAAATCCTACGAAGTTAGCAAATGTCATACTGCAGATGGGTCTTTGATATCAATGATCATGGGAGCCAAGACCCCAGACACAAAAGCAATGAAGAGAGGTCGGGAATTAGAAACAAAAGTGAAAGAAACAGTGGAAAAAACACTTGGCAAGAAAGTGAAGACCTGCGGATTATTTATTTCCTCATAATACCCATTTATAGCTGGTTCACCAGATGGTATTATTGACAATAAAGTATGCGTTGAAATAAAATGCCCAACCAGTGAAAAAACATATAAAAATTATTTGAAAGATAATAAAGTGACAGAAAAATATATGGCACAAATACAAATTCAAATGTTTGTCACAAATTTGAAACATTGTTATTTCTGTGTTGCTCACTGGGATTTTGAACTCAACAACCATGTTGAAATGTTATTAGTAAGCTATAATGAGGCCTTAGTAAAGCACTATATTTCAAGTTCAACTCAATTTTGGAAAAGAAATGTATACCCTATTCTATATTAAAGTTCAAAATAAAATATTTTTTTTACATATTCAATGGTTTTATTTATTAAAGTTAATATTAGGTATGTACACATAATAATTCATAAATAAATAACTCCATAAAGTCCTTTCCTTTTTCTCCATCAGCTTTGTACAACCAGTGAGGTGCTTCCCACTATGGAATCAAAGATTTGACGGTGGGGACTATGAGGCTATGGAGGATGCATGGTGACATAGTACTTGTGGAAAACTGTAGGTTTCTAGGCGAATATTTTTTTTATCTAGTTGTACTATTAATGGTTTGAGAATATTAGCAATGATTGGTATATTTTTTTTAAATACTTTGCCTGGATATGATGTCGATATTCCAAATTGATCTGCAAGTTCTGAAAATGTTGTATTTAATCTAATTTTTTTCAAGCATAGAGTACATGGTCTGTTGGAATGTTGGTGTTTCCTTGTACTAAATCAACCAAAAAGAAACAATCCTTTGTTATGCCTATATAAAAACGTGGTTTGGCTTCAATTTTTTTCAACATATTATTCAGGGATTGCTTTGCTTCTCTTTCCTGTTCTAGTTTAGCTTCTTCTTTGTTTAAGCTACTACTGTCAGATGGTATTTTACACTGACGATTGAACAGAAGGTGATGATGGTTGAAATGATATTGATGGGGTGTAAAGTGATAGATCCATCGATGAATTATCTGTTTATTTTAGACACACTTGGTCTTGATAGCTCTACTTGTTCTTCTACTTTGAACGGAGATGTCCACGTTTTAGATGGTGATGTTGCAATGTTTTTGGATTTGTTATGTGTTTGTGTATACCTGCTTCTGAAGTATTTACTTTTAAAAACAACTTGTACACCTTTATCTTGGCTTTTTGGCTGTTCTTCTCTTACAAAGTCAGTTTGTAAATCTAAAACAAAGGTAAATTGGTAATTATTGTTAACCATTCCGAAAAAGGTATTGGTTCAAATTAAACTAGTAGGTATTTAGCTAGGTACTTACTAAGAGACTGAGTTGTATTTTCTTTTTCCATATTAGTCTCCAGTTTAATTTCTGCAAGGGCTTCTTCTATTAAAGACATTCTTTGCCTTTTGACAGCAGCGGGGCAAGATGTACTAGTAGTTGATGGCAAACTTCTTTTCCTATCAGTTTGACATTGAAATTTTGAAGGAAGGCATCCAGGTTTTATCATTATTTTTTTACAAAGCCCATAATATGATATCGCATGTAATTTTCCATATCATTCGGCAGCTATAACACAAATTACAAATTATTTAAGCACTTATACTAAACTTCTTACTTGTAAATATAACCTATACATACACAAAAGGAACTTATTATTTTACACACCGCTTAAATTCTATCTAAAGGTACTTACATCGAAGTGTCCTCACAAAAGAAAATCGCTGATGTTATAGACATCCCTTCGTGTTTTCGTCTTGCTAGATCCATCCATTTTTTTCGCATTTCTGCTTTTCGTGGTACATCAATGAATAATTTATTTGAAGTAGCTATAGAATTATTTCTACATTGAGGTACTGCACACCAACGATATGGTTTTCGTTCCATTCCGACAATTTACTCAATTTAGTCCCCAAACTTCACAAAACGTATTTAAATCTCTTCGCAAGTTTTCTTTCGTAGAGTTTGAGTTTGACGCACAGAACAATAATACTGGTTTGACGTTTCGGCCAGCGTATGACGTCACACACCTGAGGTGACCTTTTGCGCGGCAATAATTTAAATATAATATTTAACTTTAATTTTAGGTACTTTTAGAGCTTTATTTAATTAAAATGGTATTTTTCATGGCTATATATATTGATTATGGTTAATTTAAAACACTTTCTGAAAAGTTGTCCGATCCCCTATTATCATGTAACTATGTAGGTAAGAGCAAGACTTGATAATTATGTCGTCTATCTGTAGGTAAAGCGCAAGATTAATTAAAAAAACAACTGACATAAGTCTCAAGTGGCAGAACACGAGCACGGCATGTGCCAAGGTTCTGGTTACACCCTGTTGACGCAAGAGGACACTCCTACCAAATTACTCTCTGTCAACTTTCATACACTTCGCATTTACTACGAAAAACTACTTTGTTTTATACCTTATGTCTAAGGAATAGGGGTCAGTAAACGCGGAGTTTCCGCTAACTGTACTCGGTAATGGTATTAGGAAGGATTGCATAGTTTTAACTGATTTTCGATATTTTATGTGCATCGGTAATCGGTACATATTGGTCACATAGCTCATAAATTATTGACTGATTATTTTAATAAAAAAATGGATAATATCCATTTCTCCGATTTTGATAGTTTGACATTTTAAATTCTTTGTTAGCAAAATTTTCTACATTTTCCATGCACCGCACCGCTCCACCTACGTCAGAAGCTGCGTGACATTAGACAATACCAAAATACCGGAAAATTTCAACCGAAAACGGTCCTTGATCCGTAACCCAGCAATGTAAGTACTAACGACTAAATTATCACGAGCACGTCAAGAGTAATCGTAGCTTGGCATTTTAATGATCATCTCAGAAATGTTTTCATTGCATATCTTACAGCCCTCGCTTTGAAAGGGGTCCCGTTTAAGTCTAAATAGGGGATTCCAACTTCACATTTTTTCTATGCCTCGAGTTGGCAGACAGTTTAACATGCACCAATCAGATAATCCTGCAAAATATAAAATTACGTGGCCGCATAAAATATCGCGGGATCTCGTGCGGGTCAACCAGCACTTTGTGGAAATGCAACTACTCAGTCATATTGTTTGATCCCATGTTTATGCTGATGTTTGACCACTTCACTACTATCGACAGCTTAGCGGCCCCCAGACCATCAATAAAATTGTGCAATATATGTGTTACTGCAAAAGCCCGTATATTGGTAAATCTTAAGTTTTACAAGTAAATCTGAGAATTTTATAAAAAAGAGCTTTTACCATTAGCGTGTGGAACAAGTTTTACCAATGACGGTTGGTTTTGGGAAAAAAACGATGAGTGTTATTTTTGTTACAACTAGAATGTACTACTGATCTAAGATGAATATTAGTTAAAACTAGGTCAAACTATATAGATAAAACGCGTTTTACAAAAATGAAAATTATTTTTCTGGCGCTTCGCCGGCCGCTGCAGTTGCACGCTCGCTTCGCTCGCTTGGCTCGCGCGTTTCGGTGGTCACAAGTAACCAAGTAACCTAAGACTCATCCTCGCTTCGCTCCTTGTCGCACCTATATATGACTTTGCCTTATATTAGTATATGCCCGTGAGTACTAGGCGATGTGTCGATACGTCAAGACGTGACTATTTTTTAACATTTACCGTGTCTCGAAGGTAAAACATGATAAGATATACCGAGAATGCTGGTAAAACTTCGAAATTAACGATGATCGCAGAACACTTCGGACTTCTACCACAGCTTCTACCATAAAGAGTTGGTAAATCTTAGGTTTTACTGGAAGATCTTAGTATTTAATACCATACTTCTAGCTTTTACAGTAACATATCGATAACATAGACAATCATAGACAATCACTGTTATTGGATTTTTACTTCAGGATTCGAAACTGTACAATTAAATTATTGTACAATTATATATATTTTTTTAATATGTGATATTATATATTTAATACAATACAAAGAAGATATTTACAATTGTCACAAAAAAAGAAACTATTAATAAGATATTAAACTATGTACAACTAGAAATGTATATATAAGTGGTGACCATGCGGCAAGGTGGATATACAATTATATTGTATATCCAGGGACTCATCAGTTAGAGGTACGACGACATGTACCCTGGAGGTTCAAAAGATGTTTATGTTCTGTTGAACTATGAGTTATTGCAAATGAGAAGCTTTGAACAAAATCAGCCAAAGGTTTGTAAATTAAAGTTGCCTATAGGTATGACGGAACAATCAGTTCTAAGCATATTCATTTTCACAACATGTTTCGCCATTGATGTTTTCTAAAGATTTACTACGGATTGAGGAAAGGAATTCCAGGATTGGTGATGGCGGCAGGACATGGCAAAATAGACAAGAATTAGAGTTCTTATTATCGGAGCTTAAGTCTCAATTTGGGTTGTTGCGCTTTTCTCGAGTTATATAACTGTACTCAAGCACACGATAATGTATATGTATACCTAGACTTTATAGGTTATACGGTAGGTGTTTTTTACATAAATTATAATATTGAACGTTATTAAGAAAAAGTCGCTCCTGATTTTGACTGCCCGTTTATATCTATGGTTATCACCGTCACATGTAATACTGTATTTTTAGTTTATAGGTATGTCATAAATGGTTTTTTAAAACATCGGGTCTTGCAGTAAATCAAGAAACACCGCAAAATGAAATGCAAACGTTTCAAAACTGCAGTGTACCGTTAGCTCGCTCGAAATCATGCTTGAAACGCGATTTTCGATTTTAAATTGTCATAAAAACGTTAGGAATGTACTTGGCAACAATGTGAATATTTCGGTTTTATTGCATTTTTATATTGAACCAGCGGTGCCCTGCGGTTTCACTCGCGGTTTCCCGGGATAAAAAATAGCCTATGTGTTAATCCAGGGTGTTACCTATCTCCATACTAAACAATCATCCCAAACATCCCAATCAGTTCAGCCGTTGCAGCGTGAAAGAGTAACAAAGATCCATACATCCATACATCCATACATTCATACATCCATACATGTATACAAACTTTCGCATTATAATAATAGTAAGACCTAGCTTTTTCCCGCGACTTCGTCCGCGTGGACGGCAGAGAAAGTTTTTTTTTAAGATTTTTTTAAAGACCATGCTAGCTAGACATCCCCAGTATATTAGAGCGCGTACTATGAAGAGGTCAAGCTGTATCATCGTAGACGATTTCGATGTAACCGCCTGCGTTTTCACAAAGCGTTTACACAACGCCTCAGACACTCGGGAATAGTTTAGCTTTCTATCATTGAAAAATTTCCAGATTTTCAGAATCGGATCAGTAGTTCCAGATATTACAAACAAACATACATGTATACTTAAATACAGCATTACCTCTTTATAATATTAGTAAAGACGACGGTTAACCGTCTACGAGTTGTATACGGGCTAGATAAGTGCCGCCTTATGAATATTTCTTTGGTTATGCGGCCTTATCTAGGGCGGCAAGTCGTATCCCCATTTCCGTAGAGTCCTTACTGTAATATGACAGGCAACTGGCGAGATGCCGAGTGACATTCCTCTCGGTGACTGAGCGTGAGGCGCCGTTGCGTGTCCCCCTGACTCCTTACAACTTAATGTAGCCACTTACCGACTGCTTAGAGAGCCGACGTTTAATATATAGCGACACATGTTATGACTCCAGCATTATGGTATACAGTTTAAAAAAATAATAAGCAGATAGTCACTGAAACGCTTACTGTATTAAGGAGAAAGATATTTTTATTGCTGTCAAAGAAATTATTATTTTTAATTTAATAAAAAAGATCTGCTGATAACTTGATTTATCAAGTGTATATATAGACCACTCTTACACAAAAAAAACATAAGAGAACAAATAAAAATTAAAACTTAAAAATCAAATTGTATTTTTGGTTGATTTTGGCAATAAGCGTCCAGACTTCCTTTGGCAGAGAAGTGATACGGAAGAAAGCGTTTTCAGTTTTCAGTGGGTACATACAAAATACAAAATCAAAATTGATGCTAAAATAAATAATTTGGTTAATTAATAATGACTTTTTAAACGTACGTTAAAACTAATTTTGAGAAATACCTTATCTATCAATCTATCAGGAAGTCAGTTACATTATGACTTCCCGTTTGGTAAGCCATATGATACCATACCATTATAAATATGTGGTCATTCATACCTATAAATAAGTAGCGTTTGATATAAACTTTTTTAATCATCATACATTCGGAATCCACAATGAATTTACACACGCATTGAGCAAAACCTGTGTTTCTATGAAGTATGGTTTATTTTCGACATTATTAAAACGTCTTCGTAACACAATGACTCATTCATTTTACTACTCAACAAGAGCTCACCCATTCATCTTTCTATTTCTAACTAAAAAATTCTGACGCTTTTCTGTTTTCTACGTATCGTATTTGAGTTTAATTTTTATTTTTTTAAATTAAATCAATGATAAGATGAGCAGCTGATGGTAATAGACTCGCCCACCCCTAACTATTGCACCACCACCCATGTTATAGGTATACTTTACTAGCTGCGCGCCGGTAGCGGTTTCCCGGGATAAAAAATAGCCAATGTGTTAATCCAGAGGTTAAGCTGTCTCCATTCCGAATTTTACTTAAATCTGTTGAGCCGTTACAGCGTGAAGAAGTTACAAACACACTTACAAACTTTCGCATTTATAATATTATAGTGTGATCACTGATTATACGTTGAAGCGGAAAAATATAATATCGTGACTTGATGAAACCCAGTAATGGCATTCGACAGCATGTCGTACGTCTGTTTGTCATCTCCACTTTGTGCATCCCATCATCTGCGCCATCATTAATAAAAAACCGGCTAAGTGGGAGTCGGACTCGCGCACGAAGGGTTCCGTACCATTATCTATAAAAACGGCAAAAAAATCATGTCTGTTGTATGGGAGCCCCCTTAAATATTTATTTTATTCTGTTTTTTAGTAATACATCATTACATACATCATCACTGAAAATTTCAACTGTCTAACTATCACGGTTCATGAGATACAGCCTAGGTTTATGAGTACAGACGGACAGACAGACAGACGGACGGACAGCGGAGTCTTAGTAATATGGTCCCGTTTTACCATTTGGGTACGGAACCCTAAAAATTACTCATAATCTTATAACATAAACCGTTACCAAAGAAAATTTAGTCAACTAATCTAAAACACGAACTGCTCTGGTCATTAAATAAGTTTTACTATTAACTTGAAATTGAGCCCTGCAGGTATTAAGTCGTGGGAATTCCAGTTCAGCTCGGCAAGGAAAAATGTTTTATGACGCATACATGCATGGATTAGCTATGAATACGCACGTCATGCTGGATAAAACCACCAATAATCGAGCCTTTATACTATAAATCTCGGTAATAAGGAAAGACCTACTGGTTGGGTACTCGGGCAGCTATAAAATGGAATGCCTAGGCATCTTTGGGTGGAGCGATAGTCTGCGAAGCAAGATTCATGAAATGGCCAGCAATTTCAAAAATGATTTAAGACTGTCGTTTCCTACAAGAAAATATTGTAATCCTTTAGGCTGCCCGCGCACGCCAGACAATTGGTCACGGATTTTTTTGTCGGTGAAAATGAAGAATACCGAGTTTCGTATTGCAATGCACACGTCCTACAAAAAGTCGGTCACTAAATAAGTGACAAATGACGGTGAAAAAAATTGGACCGACTATTGGACCTACAAAAAGTCTGACGTGGGCGGGGGCACATAACCAATAAAAGTCTTGAAAATGTGAGTTTTTATAACAATTAGGTAGGTATTGTAAAAAATGACCTTACTAAATGTCGTAAATTTTGGCGTTCGTCACTTGTCACCCTCAAAAGTTGGTAGCCTTGGTCGCCGATTTATGTGTCGTTGTTGCTACTTTATACCTTGAATACTACTACGAAACAAACCAAATCAACGAAGTATTTAAAGTCAACTAGGTACCTCCTATACAAACGGAGTGACTCATATTTCAACTGTAGAAGGTTAGAGATAGCAATAAACATAATTAATTACACTAGATACGTGGATTGGCACAGCAGTAACAAAGAAACAGGTAAAAGATTCAATGACGCTGTTATTACACATAACCAACGATGGAGGGTAAATTTGCAATACAGGAAATTGTTCTCTTGAACTTCGGATATACTTACAACTAAAGCGCGCAGCGCGATTGCGAAGTGGCTACTGAGTCGGGAACGAGGCTAAAATATCAATCGTAGCTATAGGAGAGCGGGTGTGGCTCAACGGGAACTCGTGCGACTTTCAATTTGATGTACTGGAGTTCAAATCCCGCTGACCAATGACTTTCTTAAGTTATGTGCGGATTTAACACTTTCTCAAAAACGATGAAGGAAAACATCGCTAGGACACCTTCATGATCAAGAATCACCAAAGTTCAATGACTTGTGACATCCACCAACCCGCCTTGGACCAGCGTGATGGATTACGGCCCATACTCTCTCAATGAGAGAGGGCCCGTGTCCCAGCATGGTGGTAGGACATTATCCCAACCGCTCCTACGATCAACAGTGGCATCTCTTACTTAGTTATACAACAGTATACAACACTATTATTATAAAATCTCGGCTTCCAAACAAAACTGTGGACAAAGTGTGTCAAACAAACCAGTTATCTGCGAATAAAGCAGTTGCTTATTGTGATACAATTGATATAATTGAATGGACAATGACATTCAATGTAGACAGTTCAAATGCCGACAAGCAATACAAGGGCGTCAAGCGTCAAGCAACTGAAGCAAATTTGTGAGAGACTCGTAGAGTAGCGAGTTTTAGTACGTAGTTTTATTGTTGACGGCCTCTATGGTGTAATAGTTGGGTAGATTGGCTCAAATCTCATACACCACTGAGGCTGCGGGTTCGATTCCCGCGACGGAACAAATGTTTGTGCACAGAAAATAAAAAGCGCATTTATTTCGTGGCTGAGTATTGTGGGACCATGATATTAATAATTCCTGGTTCCCTAGATACAGGTAATCCTAGTTAGGGGCCAGGATTTATGTATGTGATCGTTGGGCATATTTATTGACTATTTGTATTATATTTATAATAGTAGCTAATGAAGTTTTGGTTTAAAAAAGACGCTTCAACAACGAAGCGAAGAAAAAGCAAAACTGTGTACTTACTTAACATTTTGATTTCCAGATTTGTAAAGCAGGTAAGAGCGAGAGGTTATGATATTGCTATTCCTCTTCTTTTTCAGCTACAAGGCGCCACGCCAACCATGCTTAAATATATCACATCACACTAATACCACTATCACACCAATTATCACAAATATTATGAATGCGAATGAATGAATCGGCTCAAATATGTAACCGTTACCGAGGTTAGCATATTTGCACCGCTTGTTATAATTTGGTCAATAAATTAATTAAAATTGAAACTTTTTTGAATTACTAAATTTTAAATATGTAGGTAGTTACTTTTAACAGATGAGTCCTCTGCTTTTATTACCGTTCTCTGGCTACATGCGCGCCTGCAAGCAGTTAGAGGTAAACAATACTGGGAACTTTGCCAAGTGCTTACAAGTTTTGGAGGAACGCGCGGATGCTTTTAAAACTGCGTTTGTGAACATGCCAAGTCGAACTCACGGCAAAATAAGATTGGCTGGATTCAGTGCTATTATTTACCTAGATGAACCGTTTGTTGCTGCTTCTGCTGCTGTATCTAGGTGTACGGTATAACCGTAACATTATGAAACTCTAGGCGGCGCGGTCTCCATGCAAATGACTCACCTACTGTTTGTTTACCTTTTTAAACGATATCAAAAAAGGTTTCTCAGTTCAACTGTATTTTTTTATAATTTTTTTTTATTTGTTTCCTCAGGTCTCCTTCATTGAAAAACCGATTTGAAATATATATTTTTTGCGATGGGTTCAGTATAGATATTGCTACAAGGTTCCATGTAAATTTCATCGATACCTATTTGAGATTAGTCTTTGAAGATACATCAGAATTGAAGTCGTTTTTATGTTATTATTAATTATGTATGTAGGTATTTGCATTTTTACTACTAGAGCAATAACTTATAATAGTAATATCATCTAACTATTAATATAACCTTCTACATCTACGGAGTTTCCGTTCTTCTGACTTAACTACAACCTGCCTTCTCCTTTTTACTTTTATGAAACTGAGTAATTAGCCGATTAAGTCGTTCGCCTGATGGCAAGCGCCACGCCCATAACAATTGCAGAGCCACCTAGAACTTTTAACATCATAAAAAGTACTGCGTAGTTATAGCCCAGTAATTTTGTTGACTACAATGCCCTTCAAAACGGAACTGGTTATGCTTGCGCACTACTGCTTGGCGGCAGAATAACTGGCAAAGCAGTGTGCAGTACAAATACAGGGTGTGCACTGAGCATCCTCTACCGTAAACAACGAGGGGGACTGTATATACAGTAGGTAAACAAAACGCATTTCAAATACCTTGATATTATCACAGTAGGTCTGATGGCACTGTCTTATTGTGATTTTAAATGGGAATTTTACTTCATCATTATAATATTATTTATTTAATAAAGCAATAGGTCGGTAAGTCAATAACAAACAATATTTTTGCTAAGCATGAGCACAGGGACAGAAGCATCACTCCGCAAAGAAATTTAAACAAATAGCGACTCTTGCTATAACGCATAAAAAATCAATTCAGCTCGCGTAGCGCTGCATACCTACCAGTCATATTAACCAACAGAGGGCTCTCTTTCTATCCCGTAGCTCTTATCTCTTCTGACGCGGCACGTGTAACGACGAGCGACCCGCCGCCGGTGTCCGGCTATGTACTTGTAGCTTCGTACCTACAGTGCGGAGAGCGCTAGGCCTGGGAGTCAATGCTAAGCTATATAAGCATACCTAAACAAATAATATCCACACATATTTTATATTGCTTTCCTCTTTCAGTGTTCACGAAAATGAATACATATACACTGCATACATACTCGCACTTGTCCGGTTTTTATTTTTCATGTATCTTTCGTCCTTATGTCGTCATTCAAAAAAGGTCATATTAACATACTTTTTAAAACATTTGGTAAGGCAAAAACATTAAAGAAGTAATTATTTTGTTCTTATTTTGACTCTGTATTATTCTTTATTTTTAAATTTCTCATTTTTGACAATATGCTTATTACTATCGAGCTTTGTTATAGTATGCAGTCGAATATTGGCAGTCGCCTGGAAAGATGCCAGCTCTTTAGAAATTGGCTGTTTCCTTGAAAATAATGCTGTACTCGTATTCACTGAGAGTTTTTATATATTTTGGAGTGCTACTTCGTCTCCCAAATCTCTTTGAGTTTTTATATATTTTGGAGTGCTACTTCGTCTACCAAATCTCTTTGAGTTTTTATATATTTTGGAGTGCTACTTCGTCTACCAAATCTCTGAGTTTTTATATATTGTGGAGTGCTACTTCGTCTACCAAATCTCTTTGAGTTTTTATATATTTTGGAGTGCTACTTCGTCTACCAAATCTCTGAGTTTTTATATATTGTGGAGTGCTACTTCGTCTACCAAATCTCTTTGAGTTTTTATATATTTTGGAGTGCTACTTCGTTTACCAAATCTCTTTGAGTTTTTTATATATTTTGGAGTGCTACTTCGTTTACCAAATCTCTGAGTTTTTATATATTGTGGAGTGCTACTTCGTCTACCAAATCTCTTTGAGTTTTTATATATTTTGGAGTGCTACTTTGTCTACCAAATCTCTTTGAGTTTTTATATATTTTGGAGTGCTACTTCGTCTACCAAATCTCTGAGTTATTATATATTGTGGAGTGCTACTTCGTCTACCAAATCTCTGAGTTTTTATATATTGTGGAGTGCTACTTCGTCTACCAAATCTCTTTGAGTTTTTATATATTTTGGAGTGCTACTTCGTCTACCAAATCTCTTTGAGTTCTTATATATTTTGGAGTGCTACTTCGTCTCCCAAATCTCTTTGTAAGTCAGTCAATGTCATGTATAAAAGGTAGGACTAATCATTAAGAAGATAACTCACAGAATACAAAGACGCACGCGGATGAGTTACTTTATATAGAGGTGTGGAAATCTTTTGGGAACTCTAGGATATACCTTACCCTTGCAGTGAGAAAGTAATGTTCTTAGGAAACATCGGTTGAATTAGGAAAAAAAAGACGTGGTTTTGGTTTAATTAAAAAAGGTAAAAAAGGTAGTCCAGCTTATAAATATAAACTGAAACGCAATGAAAATTTATAGTGTAATCCCGCTTAATATTATGTAGGTTGTTGTTAGGAACTAACAACAACCTACATAATATTAAGCGGGATTACACTATAAATTATATATTGATAATATTGCTTAATATTATGTAGGTTGTTGTTAGTTCCTAACAACAACCTACATAATATTAAGCGGGATTACACTATATATTTTCATTGCGTTTCAGTTTTGAGATGAATTTCCGCAACGTCACGCCTTATTCCATTGCATTCCTTATAAATATAATTTCTCAGAAAAAAACTTCCTATTTCCCATCATGAAAGGTCCCTCAAAGTAACCCATCAAACAAAAACGAAAGTTATTGAGAAATTTTGCAAAACCTTTTATTGTACATATACCACAGAGGCGGACTGAATAATCATAATACAAGCACTAAGTAATAATAAAATGTAACACAGTTCTGGGTGATGGTGTTATTGTTATGGGCGGGCGTATTGCTTACCATCAGGCACACGACCAGCTCGTCTAGGTATTCAGGTACATAAAAAAAACAAAATCCCCGACTGCAATAAAGACAATTAAAAAGTGATGCACTAATTTATTATGCCAAATTAAATTTGAACGTATACATATCTTTGTAATCCCCTTTTAATTTCCTTTATTTTGATATATTACTCGATAACTTTGGTTTTTTAACATAACCCTTCCTTGGCAGTCGGGCAATAACCTACCTATCTATGATATCTAGCAATCTGTATTTGAATCATTCGTTTATTTTAGTACAGGGTAATATTGCATTTTAGATACAATCTTACGATAGCGTTTATAATTAAACTGAAAATAAATAAAATATTAAAAAAAGAAGCATACAATTTAAATTGTTTGAGGAATTTCCCCACCGCATTCGCTTTTTGTTTTTCGCTTCGCATTTCGCGGTAAGTATCGCCTTTTTTATACCTCATTATGGTTCTCGGAACTTCCTTGGTGAATCCGCCGATTTGCGGCGGCTCGACCGAAAACCGAAGGCCGTCGACCTTCGATACTGTGAGTCATTTACAACGATTATCTTAAGGAAATAAGGTCCGGGCATACCTGAGCGATCATCGCGATGGTTGAGCAAAGCCGGTTCTTGGGGCTCGGGATACACTATAGTATCTTTTGGTTTTGCTTCACGGTCGTCACTTAACAGCTGCTCAGCTTCGTATCGTAATCGCAATGATCGTTGAGGTATGCCTGGATCACAACATCCCAGCGTTTAAACAGGACTCGTAAAATCACCGGTTCGAAACGACTTTTTTTAATAAACTTTAAAGTACGAAATCAACGAGTTGAAAGAACCTTCGGCTCGATAAGCATTGTAGATTTGAAGTAAAGACTACGAAACTACATGACTGCGCAAACTACATGAGCCCCTCACTCACGGAACATTAGCGATTTCCGCCCAATATTTTCCGTACGATAAAACAGTGCTGCACTACTGTGGTAGCGGATTTTCCTTTTCATATCCAGGCCAAATCACCGCCCTTTCTTATGTTCAAGGGCCGAAATGGCGAGTAGTGTACGACAAGTAAAAATTTATAACAAAAAAAACCCAACTTGTAAAGAGTTTTCTGATGTATCTTCGAAGTCCAAGGTCGAATATCGATGAAAATGGCGATGGAACTGAATTATATGGGACCACCTAGCTATACGAAGTCTAACGCATAAATAATCATTAAAATCGGCTCATAAACAAAGAAGTTATGCCTGAAAATATTTAAAATAGCTTTCATTAGCCTATATTATGATTACTTAAGATTGTAACTGAATCTCTTGTATAAGCTGTTGATCATCTAATAATAAATAAATAAATAAATAATAAAATAAAAATATATAATAAAATATGGGGAAGTTATATATATTTTTATACATAAAAATATAAAAATAAAAAACGTGGTTTCGGTTTTATATACCTACAGTTGAAATGAGAACCTCCTCCTTTTTCGAGTCAGGCAGACTATCTCTCTGTGTTCCTACTCCATGTTTCGGAGCACGCCATGTGTGAGTAAATGTTTCGCTTCAAAGCGTTTTAATAAACGCCTAATTGCTATGGGCAGGCGCGGCGCTTACGTCAGGCGAACGAACTGATGGTATAGCCAATTAATTTAAATAAACCTACAACTGGTTTCGGCAATGTAGTTTGTATTAATTGCAATTATTTACGCCGGTATTCTAGGAGGATTGCTTACAATTTCGTGCTTGTAAATCTCATGCTTTTCGCTACAAATGAAGATTAATACCTACTTACAACCTAGGTAAGTAAAAATAAATGTTTTTAAAATAAATTTATAGTGATCCTATATTATTTGTAGGTATTGGATTTTCCCGTCTGGTTGTAAATCAAGTACCTAACTGCTAACTATATAGCTTATATATGTTGTAGAGTTAGTAGGTAGGTACTTAATGTGTATGAGCGAATAGTTAGGAATGTACGTACGTCATTATGTATTTTTTATTATCAATTGAAATCCACAGCATAATTCACAGTAATGATTACACACAACGCAATATCCTCTTGTCTGGTCTTGCAATGCATACTAATATTTAATGTACCTATTAAAGTATTTATGAACAAACTAGCTGCGCCCTGCGGTTTCACCCGCGGTTTCCCGGGATAAAAAGTAGCCTATGTGTTATTCTGATGTGTAAGCTATAATATTGTGAAGTTTCATCAAAATGCATTCAGTAGTTTTTGCGTGAAAGAGTAACAAAGGTACATCTATACATCCATTCTTACAAACTTTCGCGTTTTTAATATTAGTAGAATGGCAGCCTTTTCACAATTGGTCATAATGTCACAGATTAATAAATAGTTACTGCGTAAATAAATAATGTGTGGAATGAGAACCGACACGAGAAGGAGGGCGCTGTATAACAATTAAGAGAGAAACAAATGATTTTGTTTGGAAATAGTTTTAGTTCCAACATATGCCACGGCGACGGTTCTTTTTAATAATGGGCGGAATTAGAACCGACATGAGAACAGGGGCGCTGTATAACAATTAAGAGAGAAACAAATGATTTTAGTTTGGAAATAGTTTTAGTTCCAACGTATGCCACGACGACGGTTCTTTTTGATAATGTGCGGAATGAAAACCGAGGTGAAAACAGGGGCGCTTTATAACAACTTAGAGAGAAACAAATGATTTTTGTTTGGAAATAGTTTTAGTTCCAACGTATGCCACGACGACGGTACTTTTTGATAATGTGCGGAATGAGAACTGAGGTGAAAACAGGGGCGCTTTATAACAACTTAGAGAGAAACAAATGATTTTTGTTTGGAAATAGTTTTAGTTCCAACATATGCCACGACGACGGTTCTTTATGATAAAGTGCGGAATGAGAACCGAGGTGAGAACAGGGGTGCTGTATAACTATTAGGAGAGAAACAAATGATTTTGTTTTGAAATAGTTTTAGTTCCAACATATGCCACGGCGACGGTTCTTTTTGATAATGTGCGGAATGAGAATCGACACGAGAACACAGGCGCTTTATTACAACTTAGAGAGTAACAAATGATTTTTGTTTGGAAATAGTTTTAGTTCCAACGTATGCCACGACGAAGGTTCTTTTTGATAACGTGCGGAATGAGAACCGAGGTGAAAACAGGGGCGCTTTATAACAACTTAGAGAAAAACAAATGATTTTTTTTTACATTGTTTTAGTTCCAAGTCTTCCAACATATGCCACGACACAAGCTTTATAGTACTACTCGTATTATCTATTCTGTGCTATTACCTTCATAATTATATATGTAGGTATACGTATAGATTTCACATTAGAGGTGATTTTTGTTCTATTTTTATTGGTAAATGAGCATACGTTTATAGGTGGAGCACGCTTGCCCATGAGATGCCTAATTATTCTAGTCTTACAGAGACACAACAAGTTGTAGCTGTTTGGGGAAAAAGACGCTAGTAGAGCGTTCCACTCCTTACAGGCCGCATGATGAAGGAATCTGCGAAACGCTTAGTACGGATCGGTGGGATATTAAGGGCATACCGTCTAAATAATTTTCCCACGCTAGCTCTGTACTACGTACGGAATTACTACCTGTAAGTACGGGTGAACCGACGATAAAACGTTATTGGGCGACTGTGACCGCGGTTCCAGTACCTTGTGCTCCTAGTCGCCTGAATACTCGTCGTAAGTTCTCTTATCATTACTGACACATGTGAAATTACTGGGCATTTGAGACGTCTCAGGGCGACAAACGCAGTCAAGAGCGCAGTGCCCCGTAGGGCTTTGGTAGGTCAACGTTTGGGGTGGCACTACAATAGCTATGTACGGGCGCGGGCGTCGCGGTTACCTTTGAGCTTACAACCTTACCAGTCCAGCCGTTCCTAATCATTAACCAAAAATGAAATATTTAGACATTCTAATGGTAGGAGAGGCCACCAAAAGCTTAGAAGCATTCCTATTTGAGCACCTATTTTTGGAACTCCAGTAAGTTGAGCACCAAAGGTATTTCCAGTAGAGCATCTATGGTGCGGTAGCGTCTGTGGTGAATCCTCTGTGGCGTAGTGTTTGGGCAGGTTAGCTCAAATCTCATATACCACTAAGGTTGCGGGTTCGATTCCCGCGACAGGACAAATATTTGTGCACAAAAAAATGCGCAAGCATTTGTTTCATGTCTGCATGGGTTGGGACCATGGTCCTCGTAGTTCCTGGTTACCTAGATTCAGGGAACCTAGTTAGGGGCTAGAATCTATGAATCTGATGGTTGGGCGTTATTTATGTATGTATTATTTATTCTACATACAACGTAATTTACCTAAAAGGTTTCATAATAAGTCCATTACTTAAAACATTATGGTTAAAAAGTCATCTTGTACTGAGCTAGGCACTGCCGACACCTTAATCAATTTTAATTAAAACTTAACCAACTTACAGGTAGGTACGCTAAATGGTAATCACCCTGAAGACACTTAAAATCGGGACCTAAACCTTAATCGAATCGTTAACAGTTTACTCCGTGACTTACGCGTTAACTCTCAAGCTATAAAAGGCTGTCTTGCGAGTCGTTAACTCAAGAATTAAACGCAGAGACCGCTTTCGGTTTATAAATACGGTATACATAAAGCACTAATGGGTTGTAGCACTACCGTGCACTTTACTTTCTTACGATTACAAGATTAATTTATTTATTACGGTTTTCAAAATAGATTTAATAGTTTTCCGTTGTGATGTATAAGAATGAATTTGTAGACTTTTTTTTAATGGGCGCATGCCTTTATTACTGAAAACAACTCTAATCTTTACTTACTAAAACTAAACTAACTACTTACAAGGAGAAGTAATTGGTCTACCCATGGACCATTAAAGGCCTATAGATAGCTCAAATGCTCCAACCCACTACCAGTTGGCAGCGTGCCCAAGATGCTGGCAGTATTGCCCCGTTGGATTGCAATACTGATACGTTGAGCCAAATAAGTCCCAGCATTTTGGTCACGTGAATTTGTAGACTGTACTGACGTTATTGAAATATCCGTCTACAGAAAAATAGCCGGTAGCTTTTTCCATTTCTGAAATCATAACATTACCGCATTTAGGCGTTTAAAAAATACAATTTTTTTGCTAAACGTTTACGCAAAGGATTTACCTGTCGAATACTACAAAATACGCACGTTACATGATTTAAGTGTCAATGATGACAGTTGTAATTATTATAAATATTTTTTGGATGACACAATTAAGCAGAAGAATTAAGGGATATCTCTATTAAGTTCATTTCAGACTACAGTTTTTTTACCCGACTGCACTAGCCAAAATAAATGTAAGGTTATAGAATTCAGTTTAGCTCGTCGCGGCTTCACGGACTTTTGCTTACTTCGCGCCTCTTTAAGCAAAATATATGTTCCACTGTAGCTCTTGAACCACTTATTGCAATTTGATAAACGACGTGCCAAAATAACTTCTTAAAACTACGAGTGTCATAGAGTATTTATGACGTCAGTAAATCCGATATAGCGGATTTTAAAACCAATCCCAACTAGAAAATATAATCTTACTAATATTATAAATACGAAAGTTTGTGAGGACTTTTGACTTTTTTTTTCCTGGTAAACCCCGGGTCTAGTTCAAGAGAAGTAAACAATAAAAATTATATGTATAAAAATGTATGGTATTTGTAGGGTTGTTTTTCGGTATAGAAATAGGTACCGGTTATGCCATCCGTCATGAAGATTGGAGGATAAGCAGACAAAACGTGAAACACATATCACGCGAGTGTTGATTAAATGAGTTTGAAGTATTGGCTTTTATCGGTACTGAATATTTATTAATGTATTTATCGCTATAAGTGTCAACCTTACCTTTACCGTAGGTTTAGGTTTCAATAAATTTTACTGGATCGACGACGTTGCCAGTATTGTTGGGAAGATGTGGATAAGAAAGGCACAAGACCGGAAGGGGTAGCGTGATGGAGAGGAGGCCTATACTCAACAGTAGATTAGGAAGCGCTGAAAAAAAAAAAGAAGAAGAAGAAGAAATGTTACTTAATTCACGCGCGTAAAGGGCCTATAAAATGACGAATGGCAGGATTAATGGCAGTTGATCGCGCGTGGGCGACAACAACTCTTGACCTTTTAACGACGTCTAGTATAGTGACAGACCGTTATCATATCGTGTTAATATGTAGGTACCTGCGATGTTTTAGCTATATAATATATAGCTAAAACATCGTAGGTACATATTAACATAACATGATTCTGACAGCCTCTATGGTGTAGTGGTTGGGCAAGTTGGCTCAAATCTCCTACGTCACTGAGGTAGCGGTTTCAATTCCCGCGACGGAACCAAAGTTTGTGCAAAGAAAAAAAGCGTAAGCATTTGTTTCGTGTCTGGGTGTTGTTGGACCATGGTCCTCGCAGTTCCTTGTTCCCTAGATACAGGGAATCCTAGCTAGGGGCCAGGATCTATGTGTGTGATCGTTGGGCGTGATTTATTTATTTATTCTACAGTGTGTCCCTGGATAATGTGCAATCCCAAAAGGGAGTGAAACTAGGTCAAAAATTACCGACAAAAAAAATAGAAAAAAATTTTAAGTAATTTAGAGATTATTGAAAAAAACAGCAAAAAAAAGTGTATTTTTAATACAAAAGTTGAACTTTAAGTCATGATAGCCAGATTTTTGGGAGTTATTTGTTATTTTATCGTCACTACCAAACATCTGGCATGATTATGGTTTTTATTTTAATAAAATTGACCTACTACGTTGGAAGAAAAGGATTTTTTTGTAAATAGAGTCATTAGTAAGTAATGAAAATCTTTATTCATCTATAAAGGATATAACAATTTTTTTTTAATTTTTTTTCTATTTTTTTTGTCGGTAATTTTTGACCTAGTTTCACTCCCTTTTGGGATTGCACATTATCCAGGGACACACTGTATAAATACGTAGGTACAATACATAAGCTTAATTGATTATTTATCCGGTGCTAAGTATTTATTCCAATTTATAGAAATAAGAACATATAAACTACTTATAGGTAATACAATGTAATCTTAGGTAATCTAATAATTCGCAACCAGTAGGCAGCCTTCCCAAATGCTGGTAGCATTGCCAAGTTGAATTGCTTTGTCCTTGACCAAAATATGTATAGAAAGGCCAGCATTTTTTTAAGTTTTTTATTCTGTATAACGAGTAATCCGTTCTTTTTTGTGACCCTTTGCACTTCTGAGTGCGTCCCGTCGCGTCCTCTGATGAACTGAGGAGAACTATGGGCAACTATGAACCCTTTGCCCTTGACACATGCATATAACATAATGGACGTGTACCTAATGAGTGTCCATCAGTTATTAGCGTCACTTCAGAGGCTATAATTACGCGCAAGGTCAGGAGGTTAAGTTTGGAAAGCTATGTCATTACGACAAGGTTAATGTTTCTTCTCTGATGTTACGAGACGACGTACTTTGTCTTGGGTAATGTGACGTCATATTATTTTACACATGTAACGGAGTCACGCAGGTAATTCTCTTATTGTTAAGCGTCTGCCCATAACAATAGCACCACTTAAAATTTTGCTGTAGTCCTGCTTGGTACAGCATTGCCCTCGTCATCCTAAGACATCTTTTTTTGAGTCTCACAATATCAGTTAACGGTTTCAGTTAAGTCAGTGAAGTTCAATGCCTCGTAAGACTTGCACGTCTCCGTTTGATGAAGTCTATACAGACGGACTGCATTTGAACTGCAATCCAACTGCAAAATTGCAGTTTGAATGCGGTTTCTGTGCAGTTCGCAATGCGCGAAAGGGTGTATTAGAACTGCATTGCGTAGTTCTATTTCTTATGCAGTCGACGTACATAATATTGCAGTCTGGACTGTACCTATAGAAATCGTATTCAAACAGCAATTTTGGAATTGCATTACAGTCAAATTGCAGTCCGTTATTATAGACTCTATTATACTACTGTCATAATACATAGACAAATAAACACCCTCATTGTCCAGGAGACCGTTGTGACGGTATCGAACACTGTCTGCGTAGCTGCCAGTCTCTCATCTAGCAGCTCTACTGCACATAAAGTTACTCGTGGTAGGTCTCTCGTATGCGGGAGGCCGTCTGGGTAGGTACCACAGCATTGCCAGTTATTTTCTTGCCAAGCAGTAGTGCGCAAGCATTACTGTGTTCTGGTTTGAAGGGGTGGGCAAATATGATACTCAATATCTGATGTCTTGGCGTGATGAGCGCATTGCAGTCCTACGCAGCTTTTTATGGTATTAAAAGTTCTGGGTGGTACTGGAATTATTATGGGCAGGCGGTTACCACCAGGCGAACGACATGCTCGTCTCATCACTCAGTTCCATAAAAAAAAGTTAAAGCTTCTAGCTTTCATCTTCCCTTCACAAACCCAAGTGATAATAAACTCCAGTAGTTCCATTCCAAGGCTCCCAACCGCAAGTGTCGTGCAGCACCTCGTCATTTAATTTGCGAAACTGCAGACAATTTATAAAACTAATTCTCTACAAATTGTGTACCGCAACCGCGACGCAGTGTTAGAGATTCTTTCATTCACGCCTCACCTTAAATCTTCGGCCTTCTTAATACTTTTTTGCGGCTTGCGTTGCGGCTCGCTTCCACTTATCTAAGTTAAAATATGCGGGTAATTTTGTTATGGAAATGATAGTTAAAAGGAAATAAAGGACATCGAGTAATAAATCCATCCATCCATCTATCCATCCTTACAAACTTTCGCATTATAATATTTGTAGGATTAATAGGATAGGACTGCTCGACAGCTTCATACCCCTTTTGTACAAAAAATGGTACCTATACCTATTTCCAGGGACTGCATTTACAATCGAGCTATGTTTTTAGTAAAGATGCATACCAAATGCCTGGCGGAAGTTTTAAGATTTTAAAGCGTAAGCCCATTGGTTAAGGTGTCAGAACGGTGTTCCGAAGACGCAGGTTCGATCCCTGCCCGTGCAATATTGAAATTATATGAAATAAATTGAATTGGAATTATTTCTTTACAGTACATGTTGATTCATAAATTATAGATGGTATTTTGAATTCAAGTTGATCCAAAACAGTAAATTTTTAGTGACATGCCTCTGTCACTGAAGGTTGGCAGTCATCTCCATAAATTGCATCTTATTCAGAGTAAGTATAAATAGCTGTTGTCCCGATTCCTGTCCATTCACGGATGTTTCAGAGCCACGGCATCCTGCGTCTTCCTACTTTGCGTCTTCCTGGTGTTCTGAAGTGCTGTGCTATCTGCCTATATACACTAAACACTTGAATGTATAGCGTCAATTTCATTCAGCTTACAACTCTGGAGCAATAACATTACCCAAAATCCTTTATACGGTTCTCAATTCAAACAACCATACAAAAGGATGTGAAATTGTATTGCAGACAAAAGGCAAACATTGTTTGCGTATTGTTAGTACCCCACTTGCCCCTTTTATAGGCGTAATAATATCGATTTGAATTTCAAATGCTGGTGCTTTAAACCTATTGAGATAAAATTGAATCCAGAATTGACAATGTAGAGCTTTTAAAGAGGCTTTGTGGGAATTCTATAATAACTATAGTGCGTCACGGGAAACGCTCGCGACGTAGGTAGGTACGTCGCGGCTTGATCCGACCAGAAGGACTTCTAAAATGTCCGAAACCTGGTCTGAGTAATTTCGAAGTTTAACCGTGAGTGAGTTATACCCGTTTTATATCAATTATTTATTTTATGAATAACACTCACAAAATGTAATGGACTCAGGCGTGACGTTGCGGAAACTCATCTCAAATCTGAAACGTAATGAAAATATGTAGTGAAATTCCGCTGAATATATTATATTATATCTTATATCTGCTTTTGACAGCCTCTGTGGTGTAGTGGTTGGGCAGGTTGGCTCAAATCTCATACACCACTGAGGTTGCGGGTTCGATTCCCGCGACGGGTCAAATGTTTATGCACAGAAAAATAATACCCAAGTATTTGTTTCGTGTCTGGGTATTGTGGGACCATGGTCCTCATAGTTCCTGGTTCAGGATCTATTATGTATGTGATCGTTGGGCGTTATTATTATTATTTTATCTCACAAAACTTTTCAAAACCTAATAACTATAGTGCGGGAGTACAGGAGTTAGCGATACAGTTCTGGGTGAGACTGTGATCGTTAGGAGTGTGTCTCCGCAAATCATGATATAGAAAGAAAGAACATTTATTTGACAACCACAAAATTATAAAACATTAGCGACCCGCCCCGGCTTTGCACGGATGCAATTTACTAATGTGGTGTAATTTTTGACGACTTTATTACAAGACATTGAATTTTCTCAAACAAAACTTAATTACAATGTATTGAACTAGCGCAGGGAACAGGGATTCACAAAAGGGTACACCTAATAATATATGCAAATGCACCTTGCCACCAATGTACAGTCAGCTGCGTTGATATGTATACACTCTCAAGTTTTGAAATGTATATATACTCATTACTTTCAAAGACAAGTGCACGCAAACATTTTTCAAATATATGTAGTCATCTTAAAACTGAAACGCAATGAAAATATATAGTGTAACCCCGCTGAATATTACGTAGGTTGTTGCTAGAATAATATAATATGTATGAGGGTTGATTGCAAATGTAAAATTAATTAAAATTAAAATATATAAATAAGTAATCTCTCCGCTTTTTTTTAATATATATGTATATTTAATAATAAATATGGTAATGAGTTTAATATTGTATATAAGAAAAGGTAAATAATGTATTAATTAAGTAAATAATAAATAATGTCATCTTAATAGTCATCTTGTTTGTCAGAATGTGGTATACAATTTATCAAAATTATGTGTAAAGTCCAGACCTCGACCCTATCAAAACTTGGGAGTGTATACATATCAGCGCGGCTGACTGTACGTAAGTTCTTACTTGAATTGTAGTTATTGTGTATATAAAGAATTTTGAATTTAATTTGTTTTGAACTTTCTGTAAAAAAATCACTGAATGACAGTGAAAGCCGTTTCAAAATCCTTCCATTGGTTTAGAAGAAGTTAGCGGAGAAACAGAAATGACGCGGATAGGTAGATAGAACATTTTACACTATTTAGAGATAGTAAAAAGAAAAACCAGAGATTACAGCTTACGGGAAAATTATGAAGAATGACAACGAAACAACTGGATGAAATCGACTCCAATAAGCACTTCGAACACTAGGCAAATAGACATTCAAATGCCAAAAGTTTCAACGCCCATGCACATGTTAATGTTGGAAGTGTAGCTGTTTCGTCTGTTTAAGAAGTTATCAGGTGTGGTAACTGCCACACGACAGCCAGACGACTGAACAAGGTCTAACGACCGAGATGTGTCACTTTTGAAATACTATTGCATGACTTCGTCCTCTCAGAGGCATCGGTCCGAGCTTGGCCTCGCCTGAGACTATCTTGTTCCTTGTGGGACTTCTTCAAACTATGAAGAATGACAACCAAACAACTGGATGAAAACGACTCCAATTAGCCAATCGAAGTACTTACTTACTTTTACGGAAACTTATTTCAAACATCTTTTAAAAGATGACTGACTACTGCTCGACGCTGGTTTTCAGCAAACCCCCAAAACATTTAAGAGATGTATTATTCAATCTAGTACAGACTATGGGTGTTTTTGCGATTTCTTCCTGACAACCAAACTAGAGATGGTTTATTTTGATGGCGATGGTGAACCCTATGCCGCCGATAATGTAGTTAATCCTACACATTTTATATCTTTTTTTTTAAGGAACTGAGTATCGAGCAAATCATATGCTCAGTAATTTTGCTGGCTACAATGCCCTTCAAACCGGAACACAGTAATGCTGGCGCACTACTGCTTGGCGGCAGAATAACTGGCAAAGCTGTGGTACCTACCCAGTCGGCGTCCCGCATACGAGAGACCTGCCACGAGTAAAATACATTATAATAGATTTTGATGGACAATCTTCATCAAAATCCGTAAAGATACTATAGTTCCCGGTTTAGGTAGGACATAAGATATTTTATCGGGTATCAATAAAGCATGTTGCAGGAAGTCTCACTAACATAATAGAGTGCTCAGAAGTCCGACCGCACACTACGTGATTGATTGACTTCGATCTCAGAGATAACGTCTTTGTTACAACAATGAAAGACGTTTTCGGGTCTTTCATAATCATAATCATAATCATTTTATTTCAAATAATAATACAAATGCATTACTTTATTCTAAGTTTGGGTACATTAACACATAAACAAATTAGTGTGCAATATATCGCACCTTCGGTGCTACAAAGTCACAACAGCTCAGTTTTGAATTTTACAGGAGAGGACTTTGAAGATTTTTTTCGCATTTATTGCCTTATCACTGGATGTCTAATTGTAGTAGGTTTAAAATCTTTATAAAATTGATGCTTTATTGTGTTTTCTATAGTTTCATGTCAAAAGTTTAATTCAAATTACTAAAATTATTCCAGCAAAACGCAAAACAAAAAAGTGTCCTGAATTGTGACTTTGTTGCACCAGGAATTATTTAGTTTAAATTGTTTATATTTTTATTTTTTTTATTTTTACACTTAGAAGTGTCGTTAGTAGCCGTACTAGGATACCCTGTGTTACGGCTACTACGATTCCTTCCTCTGGACTACAGGAAACATATTATTTGATTAAAATTAGGGAATTAGGTATGTTGCAGCTATACACTATCAATAATAAAAACTACACAATAATAAAATCTTTGAACTAGGTTTGGCTTTAACGTCAAGACTTTTTATCAATATTGAGAATATAGGTAGATATGTATATTATTATATGCAATACAGATATTTTATTCGCATATTATCCAACTTATACACTTTCTACAAGTGGTAGAGTACGTTTTTCATACAAAATTCAACCATTATTAACTTTTTCACTGAATAGTAGAAATGCCTAAATTTATGCGTGGTGAACTATTAACGGGTGGTTATTTACGCAAAATTAATATAATTATATAATTTATATCAGCTTTCTGATATCAGCTTTCTGATATCAGATTTCTGATATAAATTGTCCCCATAGGTAAGTATTAGTTATAGGTTTTTTGTTTAGAACTTAATCTTTATGCTATGGCCTTTAGCGATAAAGTCGCCCATTGTAACACTTTCTTTCATTGTTTTTATGTCTCTAATTTAATGTTTGCAATAAAGCGTTCATATAATATCTAAATTATGGTATGTTTTTTGTTCTAACAAATCCTTTTTATTTATTTTCAGGTAAGTCCCTAAAGAACCATAAATGATGTTCACGTCTTTGGTAAGTAGGTAAGGGTTTATCAAAATATCGACATATGTAAAGAAATAGAAAATTTAAAGGGAAACTAAACTGAAGAAATAAAATCTTAGTAATTCTCTATAGGTACAAAACCAAAACAGCTAGCTGCGCCCCGCGATTTCACCCGCAGTTTTCCGCGATAAAAAGTAGTTGTTGTCCTTTGCTTTTGAATAATAAAAATTGATCCATCCATAATCATCCATCCTTATAAACTTTTGCATTTATAATATTAGTATAAGGGATAGAAAAAGCTGGGTCTTCCGTCTCGGTAAAATATTCTTGAATCGTCCTAAGCTGTCTTCCTTTCTCAACCGATAACATTTTCCTATGGTTTGTTATCTTCATATACCTATCTCTTCTGAAAAGTAATTTCAGTTATTATGTTAGTAATAAAAAAAATCCAGGTGACATCAGTGGCGGAGATAGAAATTGTTTTGATATGAGAATATGAATGTCCTGATACTGAAAAATATTTATTTACGCAACAAATCCTAGGTGACATCAGTGGCGAAGATAGAAAGAAATTGTTTTGATATGAGAATATGAAATAAATAACAGCCGATGAAGAATTAATCTTCAAAAGTACCAGGCAAACAGAAGCTCAGAGGAGGTTAAAAATTGTTTGTGTGAGCTTAAATATCTAATAATTTAAATATTATCTAGAAACAGACGTCATAGATGGAGTACGTCATATCCCGAAAAGCTTTGGTCTCCAGCTTTGAATACCTACATCTTTCATTGTCACCGACCACACTGGGACTGCTATACGATCCCTGTTATTTGCATATCGTGACTGTTAACCACACCTTTACAATTTACAGAGAACAGTAAAATGTAGACCACAAACCAGGTTCCTTAGTCACAGGTTGTCGTTCATTTTATGGTCATGGGCGTGTCTAGTACCTACTTAACTAACGATACTTAACAGCTAATTGTCTCAGGACGAGCGCAGTGCAGCGTCGCGCAGGATTTTTCAAAACAAAGGTCAGGGTGGTGCTGTTACTATTATATGTTAAGGCGTATTGCTTACCATCAGGCGAACGACCAGCTCGTCTCGTCACTGTTACATACAAAAAGGTAACATTTTAGACACACATCATTCGACAACCGTCATTTTCTAGTGACAATTGTAGAAAAGTAGACTCTTTTGTAAGAGTCCGCTTGGCCCTTTGTCCGATATTCAACCGCTAAGTGGTAGTGTGCCGATATTCATCATCATCATCATCATCATCATCATCAGCCCATAATGTTTCCACTGCTGGGTCACAGGTCTTCTCTATATGGGCCCATAATCCACCATGCTGGACCAATGCGGTATGTGGTGGATGTCACATGTCCTTGAATTAATGTGATAATTTCTTGGACATGACGGTTTCCTTACGACGATTTCCTTCACCGTTTTGAGAGCGAGCGTTAAATCCGATACTAAAGATGCGGAACGTAAGTCGCACTAGTTCAGCCGGAACTAGTAAAACTCCGGAACTAGTAGGAACCAAACTCCCTCTCAATGGGTTTCAAGCAAAATTACTGGACATTATGATATGAACCTTAGAGCCATTGTCTGCACTGCGCTTGTCACCCTTATACGATTATACTAAAAGTTATGGGTGGCGTTGCAACTGTTATGGGCAAGCATGTTGCTTAACATCAGGTGAACGACCTACTCGTTTCTCAGTAGTATAAAGAGAAAAATATCATAATTGTACCCCTTCATCCTATTTCCTATCCTGTTGGAATTCCAGCGGGGCCCTGCACCAATGACTGCTTAGTTACCTACGCTACGTTTTTATTACTAGGACAAGGGGATTTTCTTAGAATCGTTATACCTTTTATTTATGAAACTGATTGACGAGACGAGATTATCGTTTGCCTGATGGTAAGCAATACGCCAGTCCATAACAATAACAGCACCACCCAGAACTTGCAAAATCCTGCGCGGCGCTGCACTGCGCTCGTCACCCTGAGACAAGTAGCTGTTGAGTCTCATAGTGCCCATTAATTTCGATGGCCTAATTTACTACGCGGGTCGAATCTCATCCGCTCATTTTAGTGGACACCATAAGTTCTCTAATTGTAAGCTTCTTGGGCCTACTCACGATGTTTTCCATTTTGCCAAGTTCTTGAACCTAGTCTTTTCGCAGCCCACTTCCTGCCGATTCCGTTTAAGAGCCAGATTCGCTTAGCAAGTATAAAATCTAGCCACATTTGCATGTCGTGACTGGCAGCAGTCTTGCTTCCAGCGTGGCGAGCCATTGCGTATGCACAGCGCGCGCCTCGCTTCCTGCTAATGAGTCGCCGTTCTTATCATGGCCGCGTTAGAGCTTGACCGCGAACTATGCAGCCTGTTGGGTTGTATTTGGTGATGTGTAGCAAGTGGTTCGACTAATAAAGTGATTGGTGACTTTGAATGACTATTTTTGTAGATGACCAGCCAATCGATCTTGCAGCTACGCTCCTGGTGTGTCCTAGGGACTTATGAATATTTCTGAAATAAATTAAAACGTGTTGGCGTATTGGCACTTTTTTTTTTCTTAATAGATCGATGTTTGGCCACTATCTCGCCTGATGTGAAGCGATGTTGTGGCCTTAGGTGGAGCACATAGATCTAGAGAGAGACGGCAGCTGAGCGGCTGCTCAGACCCGTCCCCCGATGGTTCACCGAACATCATCCCGAAACACGACTAGGTCGCTTGACGGCAATAAAAGTATATTTATATGGAAATAATGTATGTACTCCAAATTTCATGTTTCTAATATCTCTATGCGTTGTCTGTCAGTCCACGGAAATGCCTCATTGGCATAATACCATTATATACTGAGATATTTCTATGATCGAACTGGCACTGGTGTCAAAATTGATAGTTTATTCAATCAAGTTGTACGTAACGCAGTTGTACGTGGTTGTACCTACTTATATCATGCAGTTGTAGTTGTATATATAAGGTTTCCAAAAATCTCTTTTTTTATTGGTAAATAAATGGGCATACGTTTGACGACATCTCGCCTGATAGAAAGCGAAGATGCGGCCTAAGATGGAGCACGCTTGCCCACGAGATGCCTATTCACTCTAGACTTAAAGAGACAAGTTGTAGGTGTTACCATAGCAACGCTATAGGAACACGATAGTTTGCAGAATACCAATTCAGTCGAAATAGGTCGATCGCATATTGATAGCAAGAAATCGGCCCGCGATCGAACTAAATAGTGAGCCAGAGTACGAAATCCAAAGACAAACTACTATATTTTTTCTTTGACGAAATCTATCAATGAACTGTCAATTATGTCAATTTTAACCGACTTCAAAAAAGAAAAAGTTTCTCTATTCGATTGTATTTTTTTAATGTTTGTTACTTCAGATCTCCGTCATTCATGAACCGATTTGGAAAATTCTTGCGTTGGGTTCAGTATAGCTACGAAGTGGTCCCATATAAATTTCATCGATATTTGACCTCGGAATTCGAAGATACATTGAAGTCGGTTTTTTTGTTTGATAAAACGTAGGTATACTTGTCATACAATTGACTTACGATAACGTAGGTCAATTGATATCAGAATCAGGGTCCTGTTTTATATGTTACTAATAATCAAAGGTCAGAATGAGTTACAAACACCCATACCTACCTACATACATCCATCCATCCATTCATTGTCACAAATTGTAGGGTCTCGGGGTGATGAATGCAATGCAGTGCTACGCAGTGCTAGTTGCTTTTAATAACATTAAAACTTGTAGTAGTTTACTTGTTGTAATGTTTTATGGTATTAAAAGTTCTGAGTAGCACTGCAATAGGGGATCGGACAACTTTTCAGAAAGTATGAAAGTTTTCGTGAGTTTGATTCATTATAAATATTTAATAAAACGGCTAGGACTCACGTAGTTTGTCGAATTAGTCGACCTAGGTTTCGAGCATGTCCGATGCTCTTCATCAGGGGCGAGTTTACGCTGCGAGATCGCGGCGACCACTGGCGGTGTCGAGGCGAGAAAGTGTTTTCAGAAAGTGTTTTAAATTAACCATAATGTATTAATTATATAGCCATGAAAAATAATATTTTAATTGAATAAAGTCCTACAAGTACCTAAAACGATGTTTAAACGTTATGATTCAAATATTGCCGCGCAAAAGGTCACCTCACAACGTATGACGTCACACGCAGGCGAACGAAACTACAAGCTCTACGAAAGCAAACTTGCAAAGTGATTTATACGTTTTTGTAAAGTTTAAAGACTTTAGGGTCGTCATGGCATGAAAAACATATCATTTTGATTTATATAAAAAGCAAAAATATAAAATTAACAACAAGCTTCGCACACGGTATTTACTTTGAAATGACGTCACGCTCTGTGTTGGTGTTTCGGGACAATATATACGGAATAATATAAATTATTATTATTTTGCAAAAATATTGATTAAATGATCTTTCGGATTCGACAAACATTTATTCTAAATACCTTTAAGATTTTTTTTCGATTACTGTCCGATCTCCTATTGTTATGGGCAGGCGTGGCGCTTACCAGCAGACGAACGACTTGATCGTCTCATCACTCGGAACCATAAAGAAAAACGTAAACAACTTATTTAACACGAGAAATCGTATACTAACATTATATTATACTCATGTTACCTATCCTAATACGCCACCTGTGAAAATGAAAGTAATAAACTGACGGCAGTTTCAAATCAATACGGTCATCAATTGCTTATTCGATGTCATAATACCGATATTCAACACAAAAATTAACACATTTTCACCTAAATTCATGCATGATGGCGAATAGCATATGTTTGGTAAATAAATTTAAAAGAACTAGGTCTGCGTTACATCACTCCACTATATTAGCTTAGCAACAGTTGCTGTTCTAGAATGTGTTTATTGATACTAGCGTAAAATATAGTTCGTTTATTAAAAGTGTATTCAATGCAGTTGGTCGTCTACCACGTTCTACTAAGTACATTAACAAGCCTAGCGCCTTAGAGTATACATGTATACTCTATGCCCAGCGCACTCCTAACTGTAGGTACGATGCTACAAGTACATAGCCAGACACCGACGGCGGTTCGCGCGTCGTTACACGTGCCGCGTGAAAGAGTGGCGCTCTGTAGGTTAATATGACTGGTAGGTATGCAGCGCTACGCGAGCTGAATTGAATTTTATTGCGTCATAGCATAAGTCGCTATTGGTTTAAATTTCTTTGCGGAGTGATGCTTCTGTCCCTTAGTATTCTGTGACATTAATACAATTTTAGTTCGGGTGTAGGGGCGTTTCACACCACATGCGGTTCAGACCGCGGTGTGTATCACCAAGTTCGCTTTTTCAATGCGGCTTTTCGCACCACGTTGTGAATTGCCTACGTGTTTTTTTATACTAGGGTAATAGGGAAGAAGACTGCAACTTTATCCCGCTAAGGGCGATGGTGCTCGTACAAAACAAATATTAACAAGACATTGCTGGATATACATTTGGACTAGGTAGCCGAACAACAAAAAACGACTATTTTGTCAAAACAAAGTACACAAGTCATTGTTTAAGTTTTGTGGTTAAAGTTAGGTTAAGTACCAGCTTTATCAACACATTTTTCTGGCCATATAGTGATATTATACTACGTGTGGATGAATTTAACTTGTTCTATTTTTGTTCAAAATACATAACTTATTATGCTTTGGAGATGCTCAAAATATTCAAAATACCAACCTTTCCAGCTATTCTTTCGTCTTGATTTTTAAGCTTGCACTTCAAAATTGCAGTCAACCATCGCTTTTCATAAGTTTTCTTGCAAAATTACTATTTTGACATTTGTTTGTTTACTATATATGCTAGTGGCGACATCTACGATAAGCTTTGGCGCTTCTTCTTTTAGTGTGTTTCAAATATATATTTCGCGATACTGCGCCGCGCCGCAACTTTAATCTTTGTTCAGCTTCCGTTAGATAGATGAATGACGATATTTCATGGTTTAAATTAAGGTCAGATAGTGAGTAAGGTTAAAAATAGAACTCATGTAATTCAAATTATTTTATGGGTAACAATCAAACCAATCAAACAAACAGAGAGACGAAAAGACGGACTCGTTCTAGGAGCTCCAGACACAATTCTTAAAATCAAAGGTTCCTAATTGAAGTTCTCTACGCTACAACGACAAAAGACAAAAGATGAGGTACATTTTGATTCTTTTTTTAAATAAAATTTGAGTTAGATTCGTTGGCAGCTCAAAATCACAGAATAACTCAAAATAATATTATCTGGGATTAGATGCGATATATATAAAGTGGGATTCAATTTGTGGGATCCGTTGGGAGCCCGGCAAAAAGCTTGGCTAAAATTTGGATTTAGAATTGGAACGGATATCTCGGTAAAAACTTTATAACTTAATCGCATGTCTTATTCGGATTACTCTACCGGTACTGACTAATTATGTACCTACCTAGTCTAGGTTTTTTGGGTACCCAATTTATACCTGAACATAATTGGACTTAAACAGCGCTAAAATTGGTATCAGATCAACGATTCTAAGTTTGTATAAGTCACTTCGAGAACTTGCGCCAAATTTTTTCCAAACATTAGATTTCTTCATCTTTTGATTTTTAGATATTACTAGCTGACCCGCCAAACGTTGTTTTGCCATATAAATAAAAAAGAACACTTAAGGTATAAAAAATAGATAGCCGATTCTCAGACCTACTGAATATGCATATAAAATTTGGTAAAAAACAGTAAAGCCGTTTCGGAGGAGTAAGGTAACTAACATTGTTGACACGAGAATTTTATATATAAGATAGTATAGGTATATGTATTTAATATAGGCACATTTATATACGTGATATTATACACTTTAACTAATTCTATTTATATAATAACAATTTCGATTTGAGCCTCAGACTAGACTAGACTTCAGAGCGAGTGTGGCTCAGCGGGAACTCATGCGCCTTTCGATCAGACGCACCTGGGTTCGAATCCCGACTCGGCCCTGTACCAATGATTTATAGTTAAGTGCAGATTTTGCACGCTCGCACTAAAACGGTGAAGGAAAACATCGTGATGAAACCCGCTTACGCGCTTTGGAGTGGTAGGCTCTGGCCGTGGTTGTAATACCACCCACCAAACAAAGCCATGCCGTCAAGCGACCTAGTCGTGTTTCGGGATGATGTTCGGTGAACCATCGGGGAGACGGATCTGAGCAGCCGCTCAACTGCCGTCTCTCTCTAGACCATGTGCTCCATCTTAGGCCACATCATCGCTTCACATCAGGCGAGACAGTGGCCAAACATAGATCTATTAAGAGTAAAAAACAAAAAATACGCCCTCGAAAAACCTGCATAAGTATAGGTAGATAGAGTAGGAAGTGGTAATAGGTGATACGTAGTCATATGCGCTATTACATACATATAAATAGTTTCTGGCACTCCACGTAGGTATAGTTGTACAGACAGTGTGTCTGTACAAATGGCCAACATTCTGAGATGTAACAAAATGTTACCGTTATTGCGTGTCGTTTACCCACATTACGTATTCATTTGCAATTCTTGCTCTACAATCTACATGCTAGACACTGATTTGGAAATGTGACTGATTTTTCTTACTGTTATTTTATTAGAGCTCATTTTTCGTTCTAAATAAACTTAGGATCCTCTGAAATGTATCGACTCGCGCTCACGAGAACCAAACGTCGATAAACACCCACACTTGCTCACTAATACAAAAAACTCTTTTTTTTTCCATTAACATAAAAAAAACTATTACATATAGACCTTATAACTAAGAATAATTCAAATATTATACAAAAAATTATTTTTTTTAATTCTTTTTGGACTTTGTCGCTGAGCGACCACGTCGTCCTATAAGGAGAACCGATAACAAAAACAAAAGAAACAGAACACAACAAAGAAAATTAAATCCAGTCTAAACCGAACTCCAGCAATCTAATCAGTATTTTGACATCTTCGCAAGAAGGGTAAAATAAAATAGTGTTTACGGAACCTGTATTTAAGAAATATTTTTTGTCGAAGCTTACGGTCCTAAATGTCGCATTCCGGACACACTCCAACAAAATGTGATACACATCCTCGACGACACCACACTCGGTACAATTTGGCGATGGGACTCTTTTCATCAAAAAAGCCAATTTGAAAAAAAAAATTATAAATGCGAAACTAACTCTGTCTGTTTGTAAACTTTTCATGACTAAAGATCTTCAATACATTTTTCAGAGATAGCCTTTAGCCCAGAGTAAGACCACAGTTAATATTGCGGTAGGACGTAGGACGCTGCATAATTTTTATTCCAATTTAACACGTGGAATTGCGATAGGTATAATCAAATCCCACGCGCACCAAGTCGCGGGCAGCATACTATACAGTTTTTACCGTACCAAATAGAGCTCCTCCTGAATGTATCGACTCACGCTCACGAGAACTAAAAGTCGATAAACATCTGTAATATCTACTTAACATCTACTATAAATAAAGAGTGGGTACTAAATAGGTAAATATGTAAATGACTTCGGAATGTTAATACCAAAATATTCACCGTGTCTGCGTATCACGTAACATCTCTGATTAATGCTTAGTTTGTACTAGGCTAGTAAGTGAACAAGTGGACTGTCTATGCTTAGAACGTAACAGAAGAGAAAAAGCAGAGGGATCCGTCCGTTAAATCGTAAGGGGAATATTAATTATTTTAGGTACATAACTAATAGAAATTACATACTAATCAAATAAAAAACAAATAGCAATTCAAATCGTTACATTGTTCCTAGTTCAGATCGACTACACTTCGCATAACTACGGACAGGTCCCCGAATACGGTTTAGTCAATAAAAGACCTATTCGCAAAATGACCAGCCCCCGTACCACTCAAGCGCCAATCGTTTATCTTGTTGAGCTCTCATTAAGGTGTAGATTCACAGCGACAATGTCTTATGATCCCATATATTGTCCCCTTAAGTTTATCTGAACTTGTATTTATCGTATTTTGGAATAAATTAATGAGATTAATTCGATTTCTTGCCTAAATCAACAATAACTCCAACTTTAACTCTCGGTCTGAACCTTATCTCATTAGTCGCAGTGAAGCCATACCTTATTTTGAGCTCAACACGATACACGATTGGCGCTTGAGGGACATATGGGTAGGGGGCTGTAGTCGTATAAGGACCTATCGCGATATGCCTTATTCTGAAAATACCCCATTCGGGAAATACCATCCAGACGGAGGACAGCGGTGCACTCCTATCCTAATTAGTTGTTATTCGTTTCTAACATACATCCATAAATAGAGCACGAATAAGCAGTAAATCAATATAATTAAATAATGAATATTATTAACGAACTACATCGAGTCAAAATAAACATCGAGTATCGTGTATTCGTGTCAAACCAAGCGAGTCATGATGGCATTCGCAACGTTCATTCGCTTCGTGTGACTGAAGCTTCAGTTGAACGTCAACATTGGATCAAGTTCATGTTGTTTTCGAATCCAGTACTGTCTCGGTCGAGTACTTGGTATGTGCGAACAAGTATCAATGAATAATGTACAGTTCCTAAAGGCGTCATTCATGGACACTTCCACCGGTTGACTTTGACATCTGCATGCGCTGTGATGCGAACGTATCTTGAATCTTAAAACACTGATTATGTAAAAGATTTAAATCTAATTAATGTGTAACTTTTCGAATGAATTAGGTACTCAGTTTGTTTTGTATGTGCATGCATAGGATTCACTAATTGGAATCAAATAAGTGGTAGGTATCTCGTGCGGGACTGCGGGAGGCCATTTGGGTTGGTACCACCACTTTGCCAGTTATTCTGCCGTCAAGCAGTAGTGCGCAAGCATTACTGTTTTCCAGTCGAAAAGGTCTTATATTATTGGGCTATTGAGACTTAATATCTGATGTCTCGGGGTGATGAGCCCAATGTCGAGATACGACAGTTGTTATGGGCTGACATGGCGCTTACTACTAGGAGAACGGTTTACTAATCTCATCATTCAGTTCCATAAAAAAATACTAAAGCTCATTATAATAATAAGATAGAGTTAGTCCCAATTCGGTACAACCGTAATTTGTCCATCGAAATTTTTGTCCATACATTGAATCCCAATTCGGTATAGTTTAAGAAACTAATGAATAGCTAGTTAAAGGGTACAGTTACTAAGAAAAATATTAGTTGTGTTCAATAAAATACAGGAGATAAACTTAGAAACTAAGATAGTCAACTCATAACTCTTAAGTCGTAGCGTATTACAGAATTTCTGTTCGTTTCTAAAACCGCCACGGTGCACGAATAACTCAGTCTGGCATCACAACAAATGCCAGACTGAGTTATTCGTGCACTGTGCTAAGCAGGCTTTATAATGTGGTTTAGTAAAACACTTTCCCCGCTTGAAGGTCGCCGCGTTGTGCTTTGAATACGCTGTCATGCGCGTGCGACCATTCTGTAACTCGTAACTATGTATATCTTGGTATGTGCAACTGTATAATATTCCAATTCTCACAAGTCTCACAACTTTTCTCATCATCAGCCCGTTAAATCTCAATGCTTGGACGTGGCCCTTCTCTCGAAGAGACTATGAGAAACCAAGGGAGGTGCGGCTTTTGAATCTCATGGTGATCTACAAGTATACATTTAATAAAAAAAACCGTCTTCAATGTATTTTCGAAGTCTAAGGTCAAATATCGATGAAATTTATATGGGACCACTTCGTAGGTATACTGAACCCAACGCATTAATTTACAACTCGCTTTATAAATGACGGAGTTCTGAGGTAACAAACAAAAATATAAAAAATACAATTGAATAGAAAACCTCCTTTATTGAAGTCGGTAAAAAATTAAAAACAAATGAAGCGTAAAAGGATTTTTAAGTTAACTAAAACCTAATAGCCGACTATTACATAAAAATGCCCAAAAAGTTTATTACGATAGCAAAATGTAGTCAATGTCATCCGGGCCATAATGACAAATCGATTGACACTTCATTCATCAAAATCGGATGAGCAGTTTAGGCGCTACGGTGGAACTTAAGTGTTGCGTACACCTATGTTCTACCGTAGCGCACAACATAAACTGCTAATAATACATTTTTTAACAAAAAGAACCCGACTTCAATTCTGTTCTATCTTTGAAGTCCAAGGTCGATTATCGATGAAATTTTTATGGGACCACCTATAGCTTCAAGCTATACTAAACTCAATGCAAAATTTACCAAATCAGTTTATAAATGACGTAGTAATCGCGTAACAAACATAAATAAAACATACAGCCGAATATAGAACCTCCTCCTTTTTTAGTCGGTTAAAAATGCTCAATGAAAATCATGAAACTAACCCCCTGTAACAAAGGTCTCAAATGGTGCTCACGCCAATAGCAATACCTACAACAAATAATATTATAAATTTAGCTCATTATTTATTAATGAAATAAAATACTGATAAATTAAGATAAAACCATAATCTCATTTACTTCACAACAATTTTACTAACGTGGGAAATAATATATCTATTTAAAAACTTAACTATCGTTTATCCTGAACAATATGATTATTAAGTAACATAACACAAATAGGTAGGACGTTAATAGACGACCTCAAAAATGGAGAAGGTTCTCTGTTCGATTGTATTTCTTTATGTTTGTTACCTCAGAACTCTGTCATTTATGAACCGATTTAGAAAATTCCTTTTGCGTTGGGTTCAGTATAGCTACGAAGTTTTCTTTGGTATAGCTAAGAAGTGACTTCGAAGATATATTGAGGTCGGTTTTTTTATAAAATGTATTCTTGTTAAACTGGTTATTTTAACATACCCGTAAGATACGATATGTGGCTAATTAATTTAAACAATAATGAATTTGTTACAGTAGATAGTTAGGTACTTACTGTAAATTCAAAAGTAATAAAACTCGAATATCTAAGTAATGTAACAAAATTAAAGCGTAACGCACGAATGAACTTGATAACAGTGTCGCTACAATGTCTAATAAAGATTTAATGAACCATCATTTCACTAATATAGAAAGAAAGAAAGAAAAGAAAAAGACATTTATTTGACAACCACAAAATCAATTAACAACACACTAAGAAAACAGAAATACAAAAAGAAGAAATAAAATATATAAATGGTATCAAGAGACAGCTTAACATAAATGACTACAATGTGGTGCCAAATGGGGTATTCGCTCAGCACAATAGTCAAGTGTCGTTATTTGACACCCGACGTTGGTTTTCAGCAAAACCCAAATATGGAAATTTAAAAGTAGTTATAAAGTAAAATAGAATAGAAGGTGCGCAAAATTCAGCGAAAGGCGTGGACGCTCTGTTTACGTTTTTGGCTATCGTAAACATTACAGGTACCATAGACCAAATTTGGTCCATACAGGTACAAAGTACAAACCTTATCAGGGCCCCAATTCACTATGACAACTTGGCGATTCCTTGCTTCGGAATCACGTCGATTCCTTCATTAATAAGGAATCCCCAAGTTGTCATAGTGAATTGGGGCCCTGAAGACTTAATAGTAACAGTAGCATTTTAAATATTTTAAAATTTATTAAAATTGTTTGCTAGCTGCTAAGCTATCCGCTGAAGCTATCCGGCGACTTCGCCAGCATTTTTCAATTTCTTCGCGAGTTTTTTAATGTTCTCGTAAGAAGATAATTAATATATTCTATGTCCTATTATCTAGCTATACCTACCTTTTTATATTTCAAAAACCTATTAAACTACAACAAAAAATATAATTAATAGATCGTATTATACATCTAGAATAAAAAATATATAAAATTAAATAAGCCTTTATCGCTAAATGAGAGGGGAACGAGGATGTTTTTATGTGGGGTAAAACATCATAGGGCGAATGCGGAGCAATATTACAACCTGGGAGTCTTCAAATCGAGAGTGAACAGGTATCTTCTAGGCAAGCGAGTTACATCTTAGACCACATCATCCTTCCCATCAGGTGAGATAGTGGTTAAACCTACAAAAAAAAACAATAAAAAGTATTAAATATATTACTAAATACCTTCTTAAACTTATTTATTTAATTAACTGTGTTTATTCGACGCACTCTTTTCATAAACAGCTTGTCCTTCGACAACCTCTAGACGGTATTAATTTAAATTGAAGCGTTCACTTTGTTATAAAATTAAATACATACACGCAATTGCAATTTGCAATTACACTAATATTATAAATGCAAAAGCTTGTAACTGTTTCTAACCTTTTTCTTTACGTGGGAACCTACCCTAGATATACACATATATATATATATTTATTATATATATATATATATATAAGTTACAAGCTTTTGCATTTATAATATTAGTGTAATTGCAATATTAGTGCATGAAAAGAGTGCGTCGAATAAACACAGTTAATTAAATAAATAAGTTTAAGAAGGTATTTAATAATATATTTAATACTTTTTATTGTTTTTTTTTTGTAGGTTTGACCACTAGTTATTATATTGTTCTTCACACTGTAACGGCTCAACGGATTTGATTGATTTGATTTGAAATGTGGTATGGAGATAGCTTATAACCAGGATTAACACAAAAGTTTTTTATCCCGCTATTTGCTGAGTCGACATACCTACCTACGTACTCATAACCAGGTCAAGTACACTTTCTGGTTACTATGAGTCGAGTACGAAAGGTAGGCCTTTCGAATGCGAGAGGCCGTCTAGTTTCGGCGTTCCGACATAAAAGGCATTGTAGCCAGTGAAATTACTGTGCATTATGAGACCTAAGAGCCATTGTTTTGGGGTGACAAGAGCTGACCATTTTGCAAAACTAAGTTCTGAATGGCGCTGGCGCTGCAACTGTTATGGGCGGGCGAGTTGTTTACCATCAGGTGAACGACCTGTCTGCGCCACTTAGTTACATAAAAAAAATTCACTTCGCAGATTCCCACAGAGGGCACAGTACCATCAGCTTACCATTTACCATACAAATTACTCGACCGCACTTCACTTGGACACGTCCGACCACCGTTTATATATTTGCGTTGACCATTCACCCGGTAAAGCAAATCAACCTAACCACAAAAGTATTATTTTACGATAAGAACAGTCGGCCACAAAAGTGGTGTACCAAAATAAATTTACATTTGCACGATACACGACTATTTAGAATAATAAAACGATTTAGTTGTATGAAAGAATACGTCAAACTGACATAGGTAAACAGAGACATAACATTTTGGCCGGGGCACGTACCTACAATCAATCCAAATATGATATTACTTGCGACCCTTGGCTTCGCACATGCGTGATTTAGGTACATTATGTTATGTATTTATTATACAACGAATTATTCCAAAAAGTCATCTAAATAACAGTGAAAACCGCATCAAAATTAATCAAATAGTTTTAAGAACTAAATAATAAACAGACATACAAGGACGAGCGACTTGTCTTTATATTTATACCTACTATTTAGAGATTAGAGATAAAATACCTTTTACTAACAACGTCATTTAAAACCCCCGACACAAAATACTAAAAAGAAAAAACGGGTGAACCGATATTGATAAAACATGTGTATATAAGAACCACCGCTAGAAAACTTGCTTTCAAATAAAAAAAACCGCATCCAAATCGGTTCATCCGATTAAGAGCTACGGTGCCACAGACAGACGCATAGTGGTCACAATTATAGCACTTTTTGCGTCGGGGGTTAAAAAGAGCAAGATTACCCCAAAGAACTGGACATAGAAGAAGAATACAAGCACTGTAGTTACTATGCCCCAGCAGTTTATATTCAATTAAAAATCTAACGTGCAGAAAAATCGATCAATCTTATTCAGCAAACAATCGTAACGATCAATTGTGCCATTAAAGCCAACCAAACATACAAACCATTTTAGTTTTTTTTTTATATAACGTCGTCAGATAACATTAATTTAAAAAACAGACCAAATGTGCGATTTTCTAATAAATAATAAAAATATCACCCGTGAAAATAACCAACCCGCACGGCAGCGTGGTGGATTATGGCCCACACTCTCTCTATGGGAGTCTTTCTTCTTCTTTCAAGGCCGTGTCCCAGCAGTGGGAACGTGATGGGCTGATGATGATGAACCACTTTGGTTTTTTATCGAACGGAATGACGAGACAAGCGAGTCGTTTAACTGATTGTAAGCGCAACGCCTGCCCAGAACAATTGCAGCGTCACCCAAAATTGTTTTGCAAAATCCTGCGTGCTACTGCACTGCGCTCGTCACCTTGAGACAATAGCTCTTCTGATCTTCTCATAATGCCGAGTTATTTCACTAATAATGCAGTTCTAGTCGTCCTCCTCGCCAGTACCTACCTCAGGCTGACAACATGTGAACGAGCTTTCGTTGGAAACTGAATAGTACATTCACTGTAAGCTTTACAGACATATTCCCGGTGGCATATGGCAGCAGGGACTTACGACGCATTGTGCGATTACGACTAAGTAAAGCCGGACGCGCCAGTCTGTTTGCCGGTGGGTGAGATGCTGATTTATGGTGATAAAACTTTATGACATATGGTCTGGCCATCTGTGAGATGAAATGTTTGGTTGGATACTTAAAGGTTCCGTATATTTTTGTCTTAAGGGTTTTCTTCTAGATAGTATTGTAGATTATTTGTAGGTATTGTATTGTAGATGGCAGTTATTCTGCCGTCAAGCAGTAGTGCGCAAACATTACTTTGTTCCGGTTTGAAGGGCATTGTAGCCAGCGTAATCAATGGCCATTTTCTCGGGCTGATGAGCGTAATGCAGTGCTTTGTATGTTATGGCCTCGCGACGTCGCGTTGCCAATAGGTATATATTTTTTGGCATTTCTTATAAAGAGACTATAGGTATTTCGGTTTGTCGATTTTCGACTACAATGCGCTCTTCACTTTGAAACATTCGCTTAGTTTCATGCTCCGTAATTTATATAGAATTTCCAGAACAATAGTTCACAAATCAAGCACTATTTTTTCAATGGCGTTCATGATTTACTCCGAAACCACGCCATGAACTGCTTAACGAGCTCATTAGAACGCGCAGCTTATCTGCATAATTATAGTTAGTTTTGGTTGTAGCTAGATTATACTGGTTTCATCCGCTTTGAAGTGAAGTTGTGGTTAGGTATCTATGAACTTGATATGGACGTGTTTTCACAAAATCCTAAATTCCTAACCTAACATCGGGCATTGAAAATAATTTTATGGCCCTAACGTTTATGGACCTCACTCCTAATAAAAAATATACCATATACCACAGCAGAGTCTTACAGGTACAGGTACAGGTACAGGTACTTAGTAAGGTTAGAGGTAGTGCCACAAACTTGTCAGACCCGGTGCCCAAAACTGAAATCAACCAAAAACACAACAAAAACTGACAGTAACATAAGATATTCATAGAGCGCAGCGACACATTCTTAATAAGAGCGGGGAGACGCGTCCGAGCAGCCGCTCAACTACCGTCTCTCTCTAGATCTATGTGCTCCATCTTAGGTCACATCATCGCTTTACATCAGGCGAGATAATGGCAAAAAATAGATCTATTTAGAGTAAAAAACAAAGTCCCTTATGGGGCGTGATTGTACATTTCCCCCGCCAGTGTCTACCCAAGCCATCCTGTTTATACGAGTATACCGGAGTGCGGATCTGGATTGCTGATACCGCTTCATTGCTGTTGTTGGTGATGAAAGTCGTGGCGATGAAGACGACATGCATCCGTTTTTGGTTTCCCACCAAGAAGTAGTTTGTTGTTTTCACCCGAACGTCATCCATGGCCACAAAGTACAGTAATAAATGTTCCGCTGTTTCATTTTCCAGCATCCATCCTTGGCATTGGGGACTGTCAGTGCCTCCGGATTTGAGCTGCAGCAACGGTGGGATCTGAATCAGATAATCTTGTGGCACTATATCTTGTGTCTGGGTGCGGAAGGAACTTGGGCCTCATCGTCCATCATCCTGGTTTCCTAGATACAGGGAGTCTTAGTTAGATGCTAGGTTCTATGTATGTGATCGTTGGGTGTATTTATTATTTATATTTTACTTTACTTTTTTTATGTAACTGAATGACGAGTCGAGCCTGTCGTTCGCCTGATGGTAAGCAGTACGGCTGCCTAAACAATTGTAGCACCACCCAGAAATATGTTTTTTAAAATCCTGCGCGGCACTGCACTACGTTCGTCATCCTGAGACAATTAGCTCGTAAGTCTTAATGCCCAGTAATTTCGCTGGCCAAATTTATATCTAAAAGTCTATACAGATATCTATATAAAATAGTACCTACCTTATATTAAGTTATTGTAATTTATCTTTTAAGTGAACTATGTTCTTTTCAGAAATAAATTATCTTAAACCAGATCTATCCTAAATCCCAAACCACACTGAAATTTTCTCAGCCCAGAAGCTGATAGTTAAATAGGGGATCGGACAGTAATCGAGAAAAAATCTTAAATGTAGTTAGAACGAATGTTCGTCGAACCAGAAAGATCGTCCAATCAATATTTTTGTGAAATAATAATAAGTTATATTTTTAAATCAATAAATAATTCTGACATTTTTAATCTGTTCTTCATCTCAAACGAAACAACAATCACAGCGCATGACGTCATTTGTAGGCAAATGCCGTAAGTCAAGCTTGTGTTTATTTTACGCTTTTGCTTTTCATAAAATGTATTTTTGCTAATTTTTCGTTCCATTACTACAATATAGTCCCCAAACTTCACAAAGCGTATTAGAATCTCTTTGCAAGTTTTATTTCAAAGACTTTGTCGTTTTCTACCTACATATGACATCACAAGTTTCGAGGTGACCTTTTGCGCAATATTTGAAACATAATATTTAAACATAGTTTTAGGTACTTTTAGATTGTTATTTAATTAAAATAGTATTTTTCATGGCTATATATATTCATTGTAGTTAATTTAAAACACTTTCTGAAAAGTTGTCCGATCCCCTATTCGTGAAAATAATTTACTCTGTGGAAGTAGTACTTGCTATTATTATCTGTTCTGTGCCGTTCTGTGGTAGAAATTGAATTTAAAATTAGGTATCTAAATAAATATTCAGGGTGAAATTTTGAATGCCAGAGTTCATTTATTAAGTAGCAATATGACTTCTGTCACAAGCTCATCACTTTTCTCATTAATTCGTATCGTTGGCTCAAACAAACTCATCTCAAAACTTATTCTGGTCATTTTCATACCGTTCTGATAAGATCATTACCTTACTAAGATTACTAAGTATTCATAAAATATCTTACTATTCTCTCTAAAACTGATTTAACCATGAACTAAATAAACACGTGGAAATACTATAAACCAATTAGAGCTGTTACAAATATAATTTGTCTTGTGGTAGTTGATAACTACCAAACAGTAGCTCCGGTCGCTCGCTCTGATTCTAGCCAAGGCCAGCCGTACCGTGTTACTATAATGACTAGAGATGTTTGAACGTATTCGATATTTATTTCTATCGATATATTATTGGTAATTGATTTTATTTAATAAAAAATAATATCTCAACTATATTATTTTTGATTCGATAGACAATGAAAAATATTTAATAAGTTTTTTAATGTCTGTTCTAATACAAAATTTTTTATAGGTAAATAGCTTCAATGTTTTGTTTGCACTATCTTAAATTATGTATATATTAGTTTGTATATATGTTTGTATGTATGGTATATATTTTATTGGCCTCTGGTACTTTTATTTTGTTATCTGTATTATTAACTGAAATAAATGAATTTATTATTTATTTATTGTTTTTATTAAAATACCACGGTACATCGAGGTTAACTTGAATATAATGCTTTCTAGCATAAAGTTCTCCTATATACCTAAAAATGTGTTTGGGCAATAAAGAATTTTCTATCTATTTATAATGGATATTTGGATCAATCCAAAAGCAATCTAGACAAAATTCGAGACAATCGATGAAATTGATTAATTTTAAATCGATTATAATGGAACGAAATATAAATCGATTTTCCATCAGTTGTGTCAAGCGGGTATCTTCCAGCGACGCGCGCTGATGGTTTTGAAAGGCTATCTAAACCAATAGTTACAAATAAGTGATAATATTTATTATTGAAGGCATCTATAAAAAGTAGGAGTGGCTTTTTTGCTTGAATATATACAGGTTTAAGGAAGGTCTTATAGTTTTTGCATCGTACTACACTATAGTATCATTATTACCTATAATAGGGAATATCCAGGTAAATACAACACATCACCGACTGTAGAAAAATGTACACATAGTCTACTAGGAAATACGCGTACAGTTTACCAACAATCGCACAACTATAAGGTTCGCCGGTAATACTTTTTCTCTTTTAATTATATAGATTTGTTTGCTTCATCGATTCTTACGCTAGTTAAAATTAGTCTCAATCGCTTCATGCTCGTTAGGCCTGATCTGTATCAACCGACTGTGGGATAAATTAATCTTATCTTCCATTCCTGTGGCGGCAATGCGCCTGCGCACGCAAGCTTCTTATTTATTGCAAGGATTGCATTCCCCTTCATATTCTCGTATATTACGTAGTGGAATTATTTCGATACCGATTATTCGGATGATATAATTTTGCGGTACCGTAATATAAAGCCGCGATGACATTCGCATCTGCATCTTTGCAGAATACTGCGCATTTATTCATTACCTACCCTTCTTATCAAAAATATTGATGTGGCGGTTGCGAATGACCGTTGTTATTTTATACCGGTGCGTTTCAACCGAAATCGATCCTACCTTCTTAGCATTCAACCGGGCCATAGCAGAACCCGCTTATTAATCTAAGAGCCGATGAAGATAGCTGTTACTTATTTCGTTCCCAGCCCATCTCGTCAGGCGCCTCCGAGACGCTCGGCCATAGATAACACGTCTCTGAGACTTATACATTCAGAACAATAAAACGAACTTTGACGTCCGTGTAATTAAAAATAACGCTGTCGTCATCCATCATTTTGATTCTAAATCGACATCCCATAATCAAGACCGTGTTTTAATACGGTATTTTAACTACCAAAATCCCCGAAAAAAATACAGCAATTAAAATAACTTAAATATTTCTTTATAAGCTTTTAATATCCTTTGGTAACCTTCAGATGTCTCATTACCGGTCAGTCAGTCGTGGCTTAACGTTTAATCTCGAATAGTTTCGTCTTCAAGGTCTGAAGTATTCGATCAAAGAAGTACCTAACCGAAGAAAATTACCGTAACTTAGGTCGTTTGTTTTCCAAGGTCTTCCTCGTGAATTATACAGGAAAAAGTATATTTGTGCCAGTAGGGTGGAGTGGCTAACGATTAAAGTTACTTTATAAGGCGTGGAAGCTCAGCCATGAACTTCGTAACTGTATGCGACTTGCCTCCGGCTAAGGTTTAAAATATGCCTGGTTTACACAGTGCAAGTTGACCACTGATCGACAGTTAACAGTCACTCGCTCTACAAACTCGCATGGAGCCGACATTTTTTTTTTAATTTAAATTTATTTATTTGTTCCAAAACATATTCCCGGTACATCAATATAACAGCTACTTATACTTAAAAAATAAAACTGAATAGTGTACTCTTAAGAACTCTGTCCCCCGCAGTAGGTCTCTGTTGATATATATATATATCTATATATCATATTTCATTTAGTGGCCAGTAGATGTCAAGTCCGTTTCCTCGTGTTCAAACGTGGTAATGAAATTAGTATGGCGATCAGAAATATTTTTTTACCCCCGACGAAAACAGGAGGGGTGTTATAAATTTGACCACTATGTGTGTCTGTCTGTGGCGCCGTAGCTCTTAAACGGGTGAACCGATTTAGATGTGGTTTTTTTTATCTGAAAGCGGGTTTCTAGCGGTGGTTCTTAGACATGTTTTATCAAAATGAACAGGTACTATCTTGGTAAGCGTGCTAGATCGTCGACCGCATCGTCGATTACCATCAGGTGACATAGTGATCAAACGCAAACCAATTAGCAATAAAAAAGCGGCTTTGCCGTTTTTTTTACTTTTTATAGGTTTTTTTGTGTCAGGGGTTTCTAAATTTTGATATGTACATATTACGTAAGTATTTTAGATCGACATGAACTGCAGTCAATGAGGATCCATTATATTTATTATGCTGTTACTTGTATAATGCGGTCGAATAGAGCGAGTAGCTGCACTGCAGTAACTCGTACGGCTACTTCGCACGCTGGCTCCCACTGTGTAACCTAGCCACAACTATACTCCAGCAGTCCAGCTGCCGCTAGCTCGCCTTATGTAAGTAAACCCGCTTATAAGACCGGCAGGTATTCTATCCTAGCAAGGCAAGTCAATATATCGCCAAGCCTCGAAGCTTTTTATCACAAAGATTGTGCAGTACAGTTACATACTACGTCGTATAGTAATTTATATGTTAATGTAACTTGTAAAATAAAATAAATTGATTTTGCGTAATCGATTGAAGATTAAAAATGTATGGGTAGGTAATACTTAGTTTAATCGATTGAACTTTTAGTTTCCGTGCTTTGAGCATTCTAAGAGCAAAGTCGGATAAGTCGAGAATCTGAATTTTTATATACCTAACTTGTTACGTATAATTCATTGATATTGCGTTATCGATTGAAAATTAAAAATCGATAGATAGTACATTTCTATTCTAATTTTCATTTTCGTATTTTGAGTTTTAGAGCACAAACAGAACCTTACAGACAAACCTTTGTCTGTAAGGACTATAAGAAAATAATCAAATTTGGCTTTGTTCGGTGGGTGTTATTTAAACCGCGACCAGAGCCTACCACACTAAAACTAAAAAAAAACAATCTGGTTGCTTTTGGCACAAATGTCTCGGATCGGATTCCATTCACACAGAGGAAATGGTTTTCTGTTTAATTATAACATGCCATATTACGTCAGAATGCTTCACTTCACTTATAACTGAATGCCGTATGATTGCTACGTAAAAAACTTAACTCAAGGGACTTGTAAATGGATGTAGGTAATTAGTAGTTGTTTAATCGAAAAGGGTCCAGAAGAATCCCCGACTGTTATCTCAAGACGGCAAAATGGGTTCCAAGTTTTACGATCACTTCAAACATTACACAATATAAAACACGAAACCTTTATAGTTTTACAGAAATTCTAATGACGTAAATAAAGGTGCGTACCTGCTGCGCTGACCGAGAGAGCATTCGCGTATAGTTGTAACGAGCATTACCTACATCAATTCGCCTTTGTTTATCTAAACAACATCGTATCATTGTATCTACAAGCAGTGCACATGCGGTTTCGTACGCGTAACGCGGACGCGTACTCCAGGCAGCTTATGTATATGTAGGTACCTACACACGTCCCGTTATTACATAATTTTCTTGCTTACCTATATGCGCTTTAGAATAGAATAGAAAACACTTTACTACACTTAAGAAGGAATTACATTCTGAATATACTTTCTTATGGTAAGTACAATAGGCGGTCTTATCGCTAAACAGCGATCTCTTCCAGACAACCGCTTGCTATAAAGAGACAATATTAAAATTTACCTAATTCACAGCCGCTACTTTGCAGACAGAGTGCCTGAACTCAATTTTTCTTAGACATCCCTAGAAGTCTCCTCCTAGACATCCCAGATATAGAAGGACTCTTTAAAGTATATAATTTATTAACCTCATCAAAATCGGCTTTGTAGCATTTACGTGAATCCTGCACAAACAAACAGACAGACAGATTCATCCTATCGGTTATTTTCGAGATAAGTTTTAAGAAGGTTTTTTCTAAGAAACCGAACGGACCTATTTACGGAATATTTGGGGCCTTCTGTTTTATTATTGTATACCTATGTCACTGAGTCACCGTATTATTGCAAACACCGTCAATTTTATTAAATCGAGCGAGATTTACAAAATATTGTGAGCGGACAATAACTCTTACAATTTATCGCTTATAATAGATATAAATAGTGCCCCTTCTGAGGCTGTACATAGACATAGGTAGACCCTTATGACTTAATATAGTGCACACTTCTAAAAATAGCTTGTTCGAAGAACTGTTACGACTTACACGCGAATGCTCCCATTAGCTCGCACCTTTATAACTGCACATTTAATTACAGTTTCACGATCCGTAATAATGCGTATTCCAATGAGATGAATTTTCATATTTTATGAAAGTAAATTATTACCAATTTCCTTGGTTATTCTAGAGCTGAAGATACGTGTAATTGAGGTACGCTTTGCTGTACCTCAGTAACTTCAGTTTAACCATAAACATGAAATTATGTTTTATTGTAGTGTCAATTTAGCAGTTACCTTTTAGTAGGCAATCAGAACTTCCCGTATTCTGAACAAAACATCTCATTATCGCAGATTATTTATCGTACTATCTAAGCTTGGAAATCTTAGACGTAACTCAGCGTTGTAAAGCTAATAAATACTGCAAAAGATAGTATGTGACCGTGAGCTCTGAACAGGTAATTAACGATCCCATTCGCTTGTTCCAGGAGCGAGAACAAATCGCGGCGCCAGAGCGGCGCCCACCTCCACGTCGCTGCTGATGACACAATAAATTGTGATGCTGGCTCGAACAGGACCCTACAGGAAACTGCGTCCTAGAGGACGGCGAAGGACGTTGTAGCCTCACAAACTAGTTTCTTAAGTGCAAGTGCCTATACCGCGTTAATGATGTTGGCTAACCGGCGGAATTTTATATTTAGGGTGAGCATCGTGATCAATATCGCCGTTATTTTATATGCGGCGATGCATCTGTCCGGGACCAGTGCCCCGGGGGTCGAGTGGGTTCCGATCTCCGCCGATGGCTCCGAAAGGAGCGCCGAAATGCGCTACCTCAACCGAGAGGATATTAGAAACGAATCGGAGACGAGGCCGGTCGACTCCAGCTTGAGAACGTTCGAAGAATCGACCTCGCAAAAGACGCCTGTGCCGTCGACAATGTCGACCACGAACAAAACCGCGTCGAGCACCGTATCGATATCCGATTTGGAGAAGAAGATTAGTGCTGCTAGTGCTGTGCCATCGGAAATTAACATAGATTTAACGAACGAAACCCTTGACATTGTTGACGAGAACGCGTTGTCTGACGCGACTCTTGCGCGCTTGCGATCTTTGCTCGCTTGTGCCGATAGGGAGTTTGTTTCGCAAACTGTGCAACGTGGGGAGTTCTGGGTTTTGAAGAACTTCGTTCGCGCCGACCACGGGACTGTTTCGTGCCATGAAAGCATCACCTACACTACGCACGCCGGCTTCGAGTTCCTGGACAACGTCCTGCCTCTAGTTGAAAGGTCAGTGGCCCTGTTATTATTGTGCAGTCGAGACCGGGATTTTGTAACGCTTTATGCAGACGTTCGTAATTAGACGTGTCGTTACTAGTATCTGCGTCACACCTCTCACGATTTGTTTGGCAACGCTCGGCCGACCCGTTGTCTGGCGGTAGGTACACAATACACAGATAATTTAAATGAGTGGTTTTGTTAATTTGCGTGAATTCATTTAGTACCATGGAAAATAGTATTTATATCGGCTTCGACTAATGCTAACATTCGTTAGTTCGTTTAGTGCTAGCTATAAAAGTGTTGATAACGTGTTGTTGGTTCATTATGTAAATTACGAAGCGTAGCACATATTGCAAAACATTCGTTTTTATATATATATTTACCTAATTTATTTTATTAGCTCGCTAGCTCGCAATTTTTAGGTAGTTATTTAAAAAGTTTCGGCCGAATTTACTTTCAACTCTCACCTTGAAAAAGCTGTTTAATTTGATAACTTAGTAATAATTTATATTTGGCAATTTACTCTCAGATTCGTCAAGGACATTTCAAAAATATTAATTTATATTATATCGTTTCCAATATATTAAATACCTACACAGTAGGTATGTTTTATAATTGCCTTTGAAAATGTAATCCAATGATTTTAAATGCGACCGATGACGAATGACACGTCTCGCTTTTCAAAAGACAATCACAGCTATTATTATATTTTTTCGGAGCCAAAAGCTTTCTGAAAACTGATTAAAGTGACGAGTAAGGCGTTCGCCTGATGATAAGCGCCACACCTGCCCATATCAATTGCAGTGCCACCCAGAACTTAATATCATAAAAAACATTGCGTAGCACTGCATTGCGCTCATCACCCCGAGACATCAGATATCAAAGTCTCATATGTCCATACACACATAATAAATAACAGTAAAACACATATAGATCTACAGGAAGAAAGCAATTGAATTGAATAAGTTTCCCTTATGGTTTACCAAACATTATCCCCAAAACAAGACTGTAGGTATGTTCAGTGGCTTTGTTCAGTGGGTGGTACTACGGAGCCTACCATTTCAGAAAACACCATGCAGTAGGTACGTACACTTACCTTCATTTCGTAGCTACGTAAGTGGCGACAGATCGATCATCGCAACAATACGCAATAGACGATATGATGAAAGGTGTTCATTGTGTTCACCAACAATCGGATATAAATTGCGTACCTACGGGTAGCGAGAGATGGCGACTTAACTTGCCACACACGACGATTGCCGAAACATTCAATGTTCAGCTGAGTCTGCAACTATATACATAAGTACTTTATCCTCGCTTTATAATTACTTAGTTATTTTTGGGGTATAATTGCAACTTCATTTCATTCACTTATTGCGTCATTGAGTAGAAGTTCAACTTCGACAATAGCGATTGAATGTGTCGTTCCATATGCCCATGGTGAGGTATTCAATGTAAAGCCAGAGTTCAAAGTTTAAAAGTTCTTTATTCAGTGTTCGCATCACAGACGCGCTTATGAACGTGAATCATTACAATGACTACCACCGCATCGGCAAAAGAATCACTAAGAAGATACGGCAAGAAACTGAGTTGCATGTTTTTTAGAACTTTTGTTACACTATGGAATGTTCTATGCATCTTTGTCTTCTATGTAATTACTAACTGTATACTCGTAGTATGCTTTTTTCATTAGAATATTTTTCGCACGCAATTTACCAAGTATAGACTTCTCAATTATCATAATCATATAAACATATACATTATTTTTGGGGTATGCAGTATAAATAATTAAGTAGGATTTCAACTTCACTCATACATACCTTGCGATCCTTCTTTTTATGAATGGTAGTGTTACGATGTTTGAGTAACTCAACGTTTTATCTTCATATTGGATGTAAACAATATTCATAATATTTAATGTTTTCAAAACCATTTTAATCGTCAGGAACTATTTATGTTGCACATTAATCTCATTGATCTGACATTTTTATTAAAAAAGATGTGTAAAAGCACGTTCACACATAATTCAGATTTAGATAGGTTTTAAATTTTTTACCTTTTCATTTCAATCTTTATATATTTTTTGAAACTTCCATTAAAATATCTAATTCATTTTGTAGGTATGTATATTCTCCGTATGTTGGTAAGTAGTTAATTTATTTTAGTACAAATAAACACCTCAAATAACTGTGACACTTATCAAAATTAGTTTTCGTTGGAGCTTGAACCGTGTAATAGCGTTTGGTGCTAACAAAAAACGTATTGGAATCAGACGAAAACGTTGTGAACGGTTTTCAAACGGTTTCTTTATACACGCCAACAACGAACGGACTGTTAGCTGACAAATAACTTAATAGAGCACTATTTTTATTAAAACATACTCTCATCATTTTTGTTATCAAACAATAATTCTCTTATCAATCCTAAAGTTCTTAGTTACTACTTTTATGCGCCTTTAAATTTCTCGTGAGAAAGGTATATGGTACAGAACTGTCCAGCCTCAAATTTCCCAACATCCGTGGATTGATACTATTTTGTTTAATAGAAATAATTTAAAGTCTATCCTTCGATTGCGCTCCGGAAATATTCCATCAAACAAATTCGCATTTTTGATGAAAAAAGTCCCATCGCCAAATTGTACCGAGTGTGGTGTCGTCGAGGATGTGTATCACATTTTGTTGGAGTGTGTCCGGAATGCGACATTTAGAACCGTGAGCTTTGACAAAAATATTTTCTTAAATACAGGTTCCATAAACAGTATTTTATCTAACCCTTCTTGCGAAGATGTCAAAATACTGATTAGATTGCTGGAGCTAGGATTAGATAGGATTTGATTTTTTTTTGTTGTGGTCTCTGTCTTTTTTTATTTTGTTATCAGTTCTCCTTATAGGACGATGTGGTCGCTCAGCGACAAAGTCCAAAATAAATTAAAAAAAAAAAAAAAAATATTTTCCCATCGAAAGAAATTGGAGTAAGCTAATAAAAGTTATACATACATCTAATTATTTAGGTTCTATTGAATGGCCAGCCCCCGTACCCACTGGCCCTCAAGCGCCAATTGTATATCGTGTTGAACTCAGATTAAGGTTTAGATTTACTGCGACAATGTCTTGTGATACCATATATTGTCCCATGAAATTTTATCTCAAGTTCTAGGTGCTTCTAGTTATCGTATTTAGGTGTAAATGAATGAGATTAATTTAGTTTCTCGCCTGAATCGGCAATAATTATTAGACCGTATCTCATTAGTCGAAGTGAAATATACCTATACCTACCTTAATTAGAGTTAAACACGATATATATACGATTGGCGCTTGAGGGACCAGTGGGTGGAAGAGGGCTGTATTATAAACGAAGTAGTACTGTTGTCCCGAGGAAAGATATTTTAAATCAAAGCTAAGGCCCCATTTTCAATTCGTAGATAGACAAGCGAAGGAACGGCCGGATAAAATGCTCACACATTTTTTACTCTCTCGCATATTAAATGCTGCATAATGCAACCCGCTTCCAAAGCTCAGATTAAATTTAGCCACGAATCTATCAGATTACTGACTTGAAAAATCAGCCCTTGTAGAAAATCTCAAATCCTGCCGCATGATCATGATCACTTCATTATTACGAGGAGCATCCAAATAACAAAATAAGTAAAACGTATATGTACCGCTTTTTCTGAATATAAATCCATACGATGTTACAATGTCGTGAACGCATCATTGTTGGAAAGGCGCCAACTCTAAATTGCATTGTCAATTCATTGTAGTGTTTTGGGCGTAGACTATAAAAAGAATACTGTTTTTCACGTTTTTTATATTACATTTTGTATTTTTTGCTTGTTGTGGGTGCTATTTTTATTATGTTACTTACTTACCTACAATATAACAACTTTAGTTTAAGTTTAGTATATTGTTAGACTACATACCTTTACCTACGTACTTATTTATGTCTGCACACTGACACATGGTCTATAATACATTGTCTCTCTATAGCATACGATTGACTGGAAGAGATCGCTGCTTAGCGATAAGACCGCCTATTGTACTTATCATAAGAAAGTATGTTCAAAATCTAATTCCTTCTTAAGTTCAATAAAGTGATTTCTATCTATATATCTATATCTACAATATCACCAAAAAAATATAAATCTTGTTTTAAGAAAATCGTTATTGAGTAAAATCAGAGACTCTAAATTTCATTTCCTTTCCATTGCCACATAAATGGTTGGAGTAAATATTGAACTTCTATTTTCCCTCGCTATGGAAGACAAACACTTTCGTTTTCTATGACGCCGCGGATCGTGGTTGACGTGCTAATGAAAACTACAAGCTTTGAAACCGAATGCGCATTATATTTACATTTACAAGCAAATGCGATACCGAATTGTAGTAGGTATAGACACAGAATAATTAATTTTTTGAAGGGTTACCTTTAGAGCGAGTGTGGCTCAGTGAGGGCACGTGCGGCGTTCGATCCGACTCACCAAATTCGAACCTCGCTGGCCAGACTCGCTGACCACTGACTTAAGTTATGTGCGAATTCAACACTCGCTCGAGAAACGGTGAAGGAATACATCGTGAGGAAACCGGCATGTCCGAGAATTTATCACAAAATATAATTCAAGGGCGTGCGACATCCACCACCACTGGGCCAGCGTGGTGGAGTACCGAGGTCGTCTTTAATAAAATAAAAAACACATTCTGTTCTCTTAAATCTACTACCTACAGGTTTTCCCAACACACGTCGAAATTTATCTAGGTACGTAGATTACATTGACGTTCATAAGTACGTCTGTGATGCCAAAAATGAATAAAGAACTTTTGAACTTTGAACTTTACACTATGCTGTTACGATTCCATAATTCAGTTTTGATATTATTTTACATCTACTAAGATTTAAGATAGTATCGTTGTTTTCCCTTTTTTCTGATTTCGCAAACTTTCAAAAGCTTTATAAGTGCGCTTTGATCCTTATCTATACTGGTCATTATAATTCTTGAGGTCAGTCATTTCGTACTCTAATAATAAAATGCTCTAGAAAGTCAGATAGAGGTCAGAATACGCCGGCCTTTAAATACTAATCCCGGTGTAAAACGCTGACGAAACTACCTTATAAAGAGATTTTAAAAATCTACAACACCTCTTATTACACGTGCCGACGAACGAGATAAGATCAATGCTTTTGTTATGAACTGTCCAAAAGTTGAACAGACACGGCTCAATTGAGAAATACTTAGTAAACAGTGGTGAAGTAGTTAGGTTGATGGCATTGGATGCGAGTTTTACGAGTCAATCGTAGCAGAACAAGTTATTTTATTGTGATTAGAAAATATTCGGTTTCGGTATAAATATAGATAACATGAACAAGGGTCAGTGTGGGGACTTCCGAAACGATAACAGATAAAAAAACTGATAAGCAAATCGGGAATCGAACCCGGGTATTTTGAAAAAGCCACACTCGTTTAAGATGAAAAATTTGGAGACAGATTCAGAATGATAGTAATCAAAGAAATGTGATAAAGAAATTAAGTACCTATTTGTGAACTTTGGCGTTGAGGGAACAGGTCTTAGTAAATTCTGGCTTCTTTGACATCTAAGTAAGAAAGTAGATCACACTCAAGTTTTCTCGTTTTGTGATTTGCGTACACAAAAATAACCCAATAAATTTGGGACTGGATTCATACACATAAAACTGAACTAAAGGTAAAAATCCCTTCATCTTTCACCGCCCCGTCCGCCATGTCGGTCGATATTCCGGACATTGTTTACGAGTTGCAAAACTGACCACAATAAAGTTACCATTCTTCTAATTACAGACTATTGAATAATCCACTTTGGTATTACGAAACATGATGATGTATCATTTAACTGTATCAAGCAGTTCGTCACGAGTCGGAAGGATGGATAAATGCTAGTTATGCAACTGTTACATTGTAGCGTTTGCGATTGCAGTTACTGCAAATATTCGAGTTAGATCTTACAGAGTCAAAAGTTTTTTATATGGCACTAATGATGCGACGAGCCAGTCGTTTGCCTGATGGTAAGCGTCACGCCTGCCCATAACAACTTCAGTGCCACCCAAAACTTTTAATATCATAAAAAGCACTGCGTAGGACTGCATCACCCCGAGACATCAAGTAATATTGCTGCCCTTCAAAGCGGAACACAGGAATGCTTGCGCACTACTGCTTGGCGGTAGAATAACTGACAAAGATGTGGTCAAGCGACCTAGTCGTGTTTCGGGATGATGTTCGGTGAACCATTGGGGAGACGGGTCTGAGCAGCCGCTCAACTGCCGTCTCTCTCTAGATCTATGTGCTCCATCTTAGGCCACATCATCGTTTCACATCAGGCGAGATAGTGGCCAAACATAGATCTATTAAGCGTAAAAAAAAACCTACCCAGACGGCCTCACGTACCACGAGTAAAATTCGTCTGTGATATCTACCTAGTATAACTTTAATTTAATATACTCTTGCCGTTTTCATTGATGCGCAGGGATCTGAATAATTCAGGTTATGGGAAATAACCCTATTCAGTTAATATTCATTTGTCGTATCTCTGTTTTAAATTTAAAATTTATATATTAGTTACTATGATTACAATTACTTACACATATAAAAACCGAAAACAACCGAAATCAATAATGCCTAATTAGATAAAAAATATTAATTAAGAAATGTTTTGTAACTTCATATTTTAATTGTTATGGGAATAAACAGGATATTTTTATTTAGCTCTGTTTTAGAAGAAAGGGGGTGCGGAATCCGTTCAACGATATCAATGAAATTGTAGCAAATGCTGTCAATAGGTATTCATAAAGTCGTGAGCACATCGGATAACCGATGGTAGCGTTAGGTGTTCCCGTAACCGACATGGCATCGCATCGCATGATCGTACGAGATGAGTATCAAGAGAGACATTATACTACTATTGTTTATTCTGTGACATTACTCCACTTTCCGACCATCCGACGGCGACGTGCCGGACTGTGAATGCTCGCTGAGTACAATCAGCATCCACAATACGTATACACTTTAGTTCCATGTCATAATAACAAATGGACATTTTGCTTCTATCAAGTGCGTGGTTATCGAAATTATTATTGCCACATGGTGCTAAAATGTGTACATGTTATTGATTCCGACTGCTACACCTACTTAGTTCTTGGCTATGTAATGACTTAATAAGCTGTTTTTCTTAGCTTTCCATAGAAATAGCGGGGAGATGTCGTTAAGTAATGGTGTAAATAATCGGCTTGTGATACCTGCAACCAAAACCTAACCAATGACTCAACCTGTCGTTTATAAACAGTCCTTTTATAAGAACGAAATCTGAAAGAAAAGGACTTAACACCTCGAACAGCCTCTGTGGTGTAGTGGTTGGGCAGGTTGGCTCAAATGTCATACACCACTAAGGTTGCGGGTTCGATTACAATTCGATATGGGACAAATGTATGTGCACAGTAAAAAAGCACAAGCATTTGATTCGTATCTGATAATGGTCCTCATAGTTCTTGGTTCCCTAGATACAGGGAATCCTAGTTAGAGGCCAGGATCTATAGTTCTATTCGTTGGGTGTATTTATGTTTATTATCGATACTGTGTGAAGCAGAACGGACCAAATTAGGTATACCTAAAAATGTATAACGAGTGTATTAATTTTATAGCTGTTATTTCTCATTCGTGACTAGATACAGATCAGTTTATAAAAACGGCAGAGAACTAGCGTGAAGACAACCAAAATAACAGCTCCACAAAAAGTAAACACGCACAAAAGCTATTACTATAAAAGAACGGGTTTTGAAGTAGGTAAACTAACTGACCATTATCTTAGCTACATAGCTATCATCTACGAGGAAGTTACCATTAACAGTCTTACGATTCCACGTCGTGACTTGGAATGCGTCATAGTTACGTGTGGCACTAAACGGTGTCCTTTCTATAAGTTATGATGTCCTCGCTCAAGGTAACAGGATAAATAAATAAGACTGGAGATCTACTGAATGTAGTATTGAGTGTGAGCATAAAAATTTGGTAGGTATTATAGACGTTTTTGCTAAGAGTTATGATGTCCTCATCAATGTAAATTTTTTTCTTTATTATGGTACTGAGTGATGAGACGAACAAGTCGTTCGCCTGATGGTAAGCGCCACGCCTGCCTATAACAAGCAGTGCCACCCAGAACTTTAAATACCATAAAAAGCATTGCGTAGCACTGCATTGCGCTCATGTCCCCGAGACATCAGAGATTAAATCTCATATGCCCAGTAATTTCGCTGGCTGCATTGCAGCCAGCGAAATTACTGCCCTTCAAACCGAAAAACAGTAATGCTTGCGCACTACTGCTTGGCGGCAGAATAACTGGCAAAGTTGAACTAAGATAACAAACAACGGGCAAGAGTTATGATAGACCCAAAAACATTCAAAAGGTTGTTCCAATGACTATGTTCCAATAACTAAGTATAATAATAAAAAGTGTATAAGTGTGTATTCAGCCACGATGCCGGCGAATAGTTAAAAGCTAAATAATTCATTGAACCCTTTAACATCCGTTCAAACCGATTCAATTCGCATAATTCATGTCATATGGCCATCACGAATTGCAAAGTTACGGACCAATTCCAGCGTCTGCTCATATCACCGGATACGAAACACGGATAGCAGCTATTGCGATACTGACACCCTCAAAAACATTTAAAAGTATACTCTAATGCCTTGTTATAGAGTCAAAAAAACGAGGAATAAATGCTCAAGCTCTAAATATACTCAGCGTTGTCCATGCGTACGCGCAGCGCCCCAGTTTTAGTATTGCACGGATTTACGGATGAATACGCAGTACACACTTTCATATTATAAATGTTTCTCAAGGTCGTTTACCATGCTTGTTATTCATCAAGTGACTACAACAAAAAAGGAAGAGCCTCGTTACACTGGCTCCATCAATCTTAAAATAATTACCGCGATGAAAATTAATAAGATCCTTTTATTAAAAAGCGTAGGTTTACGAGCAGGTTTTATAAAATTACTTGGCGAAGGGTCAATGTCAGATCGTTCATCTGATAGCGTCAGGGATGCCTTTAAAAGCTGCAATATCACCCAAAAAACAGAGAAGAAAAAAAGAGATTTGTTGAAAAATATATTTTTCACTTCAAAAGCTCAAACATGTAGGTTTTGCTGCCTGAAATCACGAGTGAGACAAAGTAACTATTTAATTTTTGTTTTCAGAAAGCCGCGAATATCTTATTCAGCCTTGGGTTAATCATGCAATTCGAAAATTCACACTCTATCTCTTTCCCGCCATTAGAAACAGAGAGAGACAAAGACCCGCCCTTTCGAAGTTCCGACTGTTCCGATTTTGAATTCGACCTCAAAGACAAACACGTTCGGAATTACGTACTAAAGAAATTTTGCAAAAAGATAATTGTCCTTATGTAATTTATTGAATTTTTAACTTAATGTTGTATTTAAACGAAAATGTATTTACTGCAAATAAAACTGATATATTACCTGTAAATATTTATTTCTAGTTTCATTAATGTTACATAATATATTTTGATTCACAATAAATAGTTATTTCAATCTATTCCTGTTTATTATTATATCTGCTAAAGTGTTCTCGCTGCTGAAGTGAAAAGTTATGTGTGTTACACGAGAGCAAAGTTTTTTGCATCGTGCCTTTGAATCCCTCGCCACACTCAGGATTCAAAAGCAGCACTCGCAGCAAAAAACGACTTTGCACTCTTGTTGCACAAATAACTATTTCAAGACAAGCTTTTAACAAATTCGTAATCGGAACCGCAAGAAGATTAAAATAAGCCCAAACAATAGTAGATTACGATTATCCGCCAAGGAGTTTTATTACCCACCTTCCGCCTCCATCATCAGATCAGCTGGCTGTCACCATAATATTGCATCGGACTTTGACAAGTATGCAAATTTTTTACTCCGTATAGGATAAAAGGAAATAGTTCTGATTCAACTTGCAAGATTTGACCCAAACAGCTTGTAATCAGCTTATGTGCGGCGGTCATTACAGTGTATTCGTTAATTCGTCATCCGGGCATGACGTCCTACTAATATTATAACTGCGATAGATTGTGATAATGGATGGATGGATGTTTGTTACTCAATCACGCAAAAACTATTGAAAAGATTGACATAATTTGGTGTGCAGATACTTTAGGTCCAAAACAAGTATACGTTTTATCAAACAAAAAAACCGACTTCAATGTATCTTCGAAGTCCAACGTCAAATATCGATGAAATTTATATGGAACCACTTCGTAGCTATACTGAACCCAACGCGAAAAGAATTTTCCAAATCGGTTCATAATGGAGTTCTGAGGTAACAAACATAAAAAAATTACAATTGAATAGAGAACCTTTCTTCGACGCTGTCAGCGATGATGAAGAACTCGTGCCGACATTAGTGCGGTCGTCGTCGGCAACACGACAGCGCGCGAGAGGCGCGTGGCGCTCCCCGCAGGCGCCGCCGACGCCACCTCCCCCTCGCGTCGTGCGGAGCGGGCGGCCACCCGCGCATCTCGCCTCGACACCGCCAGTGGTCGCCGCGATCTCGCAGCGTAAACTCGCCCCTGATGAAGAGCATCGGACATGCTCGAAACCTAGGTCGACTAATTCGACAAACTACGTGAGTCCTAGCCGTTTTATTAAATATTTATAATGAATCAAACTCACGAAAACTTTCACACTAAAACCTTTCTTCTTTTTTGAAGTCGGTTGAAAAGGACATAGGCTACTTTTCATCCCGTAAAACCGCGGGTTAAACCGCCAGGCGCAGCTAGTGTTTTATAATTTCGCTGGAAACTGTGTCATTCAATTAGAAATAGTCGTAGACGGAAGAATATAGGCACAGTTTTACAATCTATAACGGTGACATAGGTATTTATATTGTACATGTGCACCTATATTAAGTAGATATCTGATTCTGGGTTGTCAGCGATCGGAATATTCACAATAGTATGTGATGGGTTTACGAAATAAGCAAACTGCTATAGTCAGTCCGCTTCCTTTGTGAGTATTCAAGGTAACATTAATGTTTTAACATTAGGTACCTAGGAGAGCGAGTGTGGCTCAGAGGGAGCTCGTGCGACTTTCGATCCGACGCACCCGAGTTCGAATCCCGCTGACCCCGCACCACTGACTTTCTTAAGCTATGTGCGGATTTGACACTCGCTCTAAAACGGTGAAGGAAAACATCGTGAGGAAACCGGCATGTCCAAGAATTTTTCACAAAAAGTCAAGGACATGTGACATTCACCAACCCGCACTGGGCCAGCGTGGTGGATTATGGCCTATTCTCTCTCTTTGAGAGAAGGCCCGTGTCCCAGCAGTGGGAACGTGATGGGCTGATGATGATGACGATGATCTGACTGCTGTGGTAGTTTCAGCCAGAAAATCTCTGTTAAAGGAATTCCCTCAACGAGACGAACGACGATGGACACGTTCTTAGCGACCGATCTAGACGTTTCAGAATGATGGTCGGTCAACCATCAGAGATACTTTACTGGTGGTAGGTTTCTCGTATGTGAGAGGCCGACTGGGTGGGTACCACCGCTTTGCCAGTTATTCAGCTGCCAAGCAGTAGTGCGCGACCATTACTGTGTTCCGGTTCGAAGGGTGTTGTACCCAGCGAAATTACTGAGCACTATGAGACTCAACAGCTAATTGTCTCAGGGTGACGAGCGCAGTGCAGCGCCACGCAGGATTTTGCAAGTTCTGGGTAGTGCTGTTATTGTTATGGGCTGGCGTATTGCATACCATCAGGCAAACGACCACCTCGCCTCATCATTCAGTTACATAAAAAAAAGACACGGGTTGCGGAGCAGTCGCTCAACTGCCGTCTTCATCTAGATTTTAGATCTCCTTGCTACATCTCAGGCGAGATAGTGACCAAACAGATCTATATTTCGATAAAAAAAATAAGTAAAACATCCACTCCTTTTATCTCCCGTAACGTATTGTTACCCAACGGATATCCTGCTATTAAAGCTATCATACCTAAAATAGCAGTGTGGCCATCAAACAAATTAACAACCAATGGACAATTTGGAGTACTTTTTTCGTTACATCAATTTTGGACGTATATATCTACCATTATTGTTGGAATACTGACGAGTGCTCTTAGTTTAATCGCGGCTCAAATCACAGTCGTTAATAATAGCTGGCTGTCACGCAATGTCGAATATCTAAGAACCATGACCATAAAACCCATTGACTGGGCATATCGGGCCTCCTACTCACGGAGCATAAGCGGTTTTTGCTTGATATATCCCCGAATTTGCCATAGACATAGATATATAGATAGATAAACACTTTATAATTCACCTTAAACATAGAAATAAAGTACAAGTGAAATGTTTACAATGGTGTAACAATGGGCGGTCTTATCGCATAAATCGATCTCTTCCAGACAACCTTTGGATGGAGAGGAATAACGAAACATAAACGGACAGTGGTGATAGAAATTATAATAGACATACCAAAGGCTTACATATGATATAAAATATAATATGTAATTACCATACCTATATGCTTTTGAGTGTGCTTTAGAGCAGTAAGAATACGTAAAACATACTCCGTAAGTACTACCTGCATGCCTCGATCCGCAGTGGTGAGTCTAGTTTCACGAAAAAATAGGCGGACTAGCTCTCTATTGTACATTGTACTCCATGCTTGGAACAGTACGAATAACTATGTAAATGGTGGACCGGTCTCGAGCCAAATTTCCATTACGAAAAGTGAAAATGCAGAGGCGCGGTCTGTTTACTTGGAGACAACTAACAGTCGTCAGCACTTTACGTGAATATGTTTGTTTACCTATAAATACTCAAGATTGATTCAATTATTGCATGTTATCCGAAGCTAGATTTCCACCCACCTACATAATCACACTAATAATTTAAATGCTAAAGTGTATTTACTTCTTCACGCTGTAGCTATTTTATTCAATTAAGATATTATATTTTTATCTACCCTCAGATATTCGTAAAAAGAAAACAACTTAACAAAACCTAGCCACAATTTAAAATTAAATTGTCAAAAACACAAAGATAACATTCGATTAGATTCCACAAAATAAAAAAAATACTACTAAGATCGACAAAGCCTAAATCGTTCAGCACCAAGTCCCGAGCAAAAAGTGCCGCTCCCCCGTCTCACGCGCTTGTTGTTGCTTACAGCGCCCCTATCGGCACCTTATTGAAACAAACCGCGCTCTGATTGGCTATTAAGATGATCGCGACCATTCGAGTTTTCGTCCGTTTTACTTCTTCTCCAATAATATTGTATTACATTGTTTTGCTTAAATAAATTCCGGGACACCCTGGGGCGCAACTAATATTTTTTTTAATTAAATTTATTAAAGCAAAACAATGTAATACAATATAATATCTTAATTGAATAATATAGCTAATTTTATGGTATAAAAATACCTCGTACATAATTCTGACACATACTAAATAAATATAAGATAATCACCAGCATTCGTACTAGGATAGACCTGTGTTATCATGCTAGTTAGTAACACAAGTCTATCCTAGTACGAATTTATAAAAAAACCTGTTTTTTTTTTAATTTTGGTGGACGTTAGAATAAAAATAATTATGTAGGCTTATTATATGCTTAGCTGTCATTATATTAACAGATTTATTACACTTTGGATTGAAAAAAAACTAAATATAAGAAAAGTGTTAATGGACATTTCTAGTTTTACTCAGTTTAAGTTAAATTTAAATTACTTATGAGCCTTATTAGGCTAGATTGTAACTGTGATGACAATGAAGTGTCATTATGAGACACGTCATTACAAAAAAATGTAGATTGATAGAATTTAGCTTTTGGCGTAATAGTCGTCATTTGATTTGATATCTTGGATCGGTTTTTTTTTAAATCTTTATTTATTTATAGACGGTTTGGTCAGGCTTTCACATTTAAAAAAACTTATCTTCGCTTAATACCTAATTTAACAATTTTGTATAACCTCTTGGCTTCCCTGGACAAAGGGGCATCCAAGATACTATTAAATAACCGATCATATTTAAATCAAAACTATACTCTAACAGAAACATACTCCTTTCGACTTCGTTCCGGACACACTCCGCTAAAATATGAGTCACATCTTCTAACACATTACACGCTAAACAATTGGGAGATTCACTTTTTCTCATTACGAATGCGAAAATATTCAATGAATCGTAATTTACCAGGTTCCTAAAAATGTGTTGCTTCTATCTGAACCTGCGTGAAGATTAAACTGAACTACGCTACAAGAACATTTCCCAAAAAAAAAAAGAATGCGGAAGCTGTCGTGTTTGAGTAAAACATGAACACACGCCTAAGTGGGTCATTGAAAATGAAAATATTACATAAGATCATCGCGTATTATGTAGGTACCGTGTTGACACAAACCTAACTTTTTATTTACTCGGTGAGTTACATACATTTATGTATGAGTAGGTACCTATTTGGCAATGCTTGCCCATTTATTCTAAAAACTAAGCAAATATTTATTTTTTATAATAATATAGGCACGGCATATGTAGGTACAACAAGGTATGTAGGTATAAGCGAGTGTGGCTCAGCGGGAACTCGTGCGCCTTTCGATCCGACGCACCTGGGTTCGAATCCCGAGTCGGCCCTGCACCAATGACTTATAGTTAAGTGCAGATTTTGCACGCTCGCTCTAAAACGGTAAAGGAAAACATCGTGATAAAACCCGCTTATGCGCTTTGGAGTGGTAGGCTCTGGCCGTGGTTGTAATACCACCCACCGAACAAAGCCATGCCGTCAAGCGACCTAGTGGTGTTTCGGGATGATGTTCGGTGAACCATTGGGGAGACGAGTCTGAGCAGCCGCTCAACTGCCACCTCTCTCTAGATCTATGTGCTCCATCTTAGGCCACATCATCGCTTTACATCAGGCGAGATAGTAGCCAAACATAGATCTATAAAGTGTAAAAAAAAATACATTTTATGAAATACAAGTTCCTACTGCATTTTTAGAATATTTCATCAAATTCCGTTCAGTAGTTTCTACTTGATTAAGTATTCATCCTCACGAACTTTCGCATTTTTGTTAGGATTATAAATCCACCATTTCATCTATCTATCTATATAAATAAAAATGAATCTCCGAAATGTATGTACGCGCATAACTTCCGAAAGACTGCACCAAATTGGATATTTCTTTTTTTTGTGTGCTTTATTGTCAGGACAAGGTTTGTATAAAAGAAAATTAAATAAACGATCATTTTTTTTTAATATGGCGGTACGAAGTTCTTCGGATCAGCTAGTTTAAATTAATTATCTCAACCATTTCATTACAATTACCACAAAGCCTTTATTTGTAAACTTTGACAATCATTACCTCTTCATATGAACAATTTTCGTCACGAACACACAAACAACGATTGAACAATGAAATCGCTGTATTTCTTCCTTTCCGGAAAATCATAACCTCACATAAGAATAATACTGATTGACGATTATTTTGCAAAACAACACAGTAGCTATTCTCATAACAATTACAGTTTACCACTTTCGCTTCCTTGCTCGCATTCTGCAGACGATCCGGTAGAACAAATTAACACCATAAAATTCAAAGCATGGTATTTCTGTTACCGTGGAACGCCGAAATCCGTTAGCACGCAGATTTGCTAGAGAACCAGCTTTACCTTGTTCGAGCCCGGAGTTCGTGCAAAAACGTATTTGCACAGTGATAAGACATTTTGCACTTTTTAACCGATCGAAGGAGGAGGTTCTCAATTCGACTAGGTATTTTTTTTTCGTTCGTATGTTTGTTACGCGATTACTCCGCCAATTATGAACTGATATTGATGATTCTTTTTTGTTTGGTAGGTCATATTTCAGAGGTGGTCCCATTTTTTCGAAATTGATCAAGCGCTTTTTTTAAAATTATCAATAACAAAAATATAGGTAGGTATAGTATTGAAGTAGGTTTTTGTTTTTTTTTTCTAAAAATTAATTGTTGGACTTTCAAAACTTAACAACAACAGTTAACAATATTTAACAATTTTGATTATCTTTAGTCGTATTTTGTTTGACCACTACCACCACCGTATATGGCTCATCAAGTACGCGATTCGTTTTAAGAATTCGCATTACAAAAAAACCCACAGCGCCGGCCGGTCCTATGAAATGTGGGAGCCTGATCGGTCATAAGATACCTATTAATTATATTAACTAGCAAACCCGCGGTATAACGGATTTCGGCTCTTCACGTCAACATTTCCAATCGATTCGAAAAGCTCAATTACAAAATCATCATATTTACCATGCAATAGGGTCGTGAATCGTAATTACATCAGCGCATCGGCGTTTACAGCACGTGGTAGTCATCACATAGTCTCACATGCAATCAAACTGGTTTCGCGTACCACGTGGCTCGTTTTATTAAAGTATTACCAATCATATCGAGATCGAGGATTGTTTTCGGTTCAACTGTACCGGTACTAAACTGGCATAGAATAACATTGCGCATAAATCTAGAAAGAACACATATAATTGACATACACATACAAAACAATCCAAATTTAAATTTCTTCATTTTTATTTTTTTCAAGAGCGCAACGTGCAAATTTTACGATATTTCCTAAAGTTTTCTGTCATAGCTGCAATATACCTGCTTTCCATCCGAAGATTATCTGAAGATCGTTAGGCAATAGAACCGGCCGGCCTCCGCGGCGCCCATTGTACAATGATTATTTGTTATTTCTATTTTTATTTGTTTATAACGTCTTTGGTGTACAATAAAAGCAATAAATATATAGCTTCTATTTATGTTGGATCAAAATATAAAACAACCAAGCTTTTGCAATCGCAACTTAAAGTAAGCGATTGTCGTCATACCGCTATTATTTAATTTTTTATCATTTTTAAAGGTTATGCAATTCCTGGTTCAAGTTTTATTAATCGTGATAATAAAACTTTAAAGCTGCTATTATTATGAAGTACCTATTGACACAGTATGCGTAATAGTTATTAAGTCAGTATATTTATAGCATTACCACTAGCTGCGCGTGTAGCCCATAATAATAAATTGGGTAATTTTATTACACGCTCCCCCTTGGTTTGTGATCTAATATGAACACGAATTTGTGTGCGTATTATTTCTGGATGAATGACTTAGAGTTTAGAATTTCTAAGGAAATCCATTTGAAAATAAAAATTCTTACTCGTAATCTTATCGTCATCATGCTGTGCTCTTGTAGATCCGCTACCTCCAAAGCCTCTAAGTGACCTCTGGTCCCAGCCGCTTGTAACCAAAAGAAAGGTTAAACGAGAGTTCTTTTGGTTACAAGCGCGAAATAAAGATTGCTTTTAAATCAGTTTTCTAACAAATTGTCAAATCCAGGTTTTGTTAAAAAACTGAAGACTGACGAGAAAAACATCAGGCTTACCACCATCTCTTCAACCAGTATTATTTTAAGCTTACTTCCGTTTTTCGTACCACGAAGTCCTAAAAAAAGCTTACTTTGATGTTGTATTGTTGAGAAGTTCTGGTGACGTCAACGTAAATCATTCATTCAGGTGTTTTTTGACAGCTGACACTTCGCAGGAACAAAAACGTTATTGTTTTATGAAGCTCATGGTACGAATCAGAGTAATATGATTGATAGCTTCAAATAAAACGTTCCTGTAGCATGATTGTCTTGTAAAAGTTGGTGGTAAGCCCCCAGATCTGAATACATAACATAGATTCGACTAGTAACAGACATAAGCGACTACGCTCTAACTAGTTTATTCTAGTTATATAACCTAACATGTGTTTGAAAACCTATTAACATGGTCTTAATGTGAAGAATCGACGGCGCTAACGATTTCCGGTTTGTAAATTCTGAACAATGTCTAGATCCAACAATGTCTAGATGCGCAACAGCGCAGTCTAGTCTGCGAAGAATGCAAGAACTCTTGCGCCATTGCTTACTTTAGATGACTTCAGTCAGAGACATGTCAGTAGAATATTATCTACTAGCTGCGCTACGCGGTTTCGCCCGGGATAAAAAGTAGTCTATGTCCTTCTCCAGGACCTATAGTACCTACATACCACATTTCAACAAAAATCTGTTCAGTAGTTTTTGCGTAATTGAGTAACAAAAATTCATCCATCCATCCATCCTCACAAACTTTCGCATTCATAATTTTTGTAGGATCTCTTTTAAGAAGAACTTCTGTACATTGCCATTGCAGAAATATATTTTTGTTTAAAAATATATTTTTCAACAAGATTTTAACAAATTCGTAATTTGAACTGCGAGCAGATTAAAATGAGCCCAAACACTAGAATTTACGATTATCCGTCAAGGAGTTCCATTGCCCATCTCCATGATCAGATCAGCTGGCTGTCACCATAATATTGCATTGTCATCGGACTTTGACAAGTATGCTACATTTCAACTCCGTAGGATAAGAGGAAGTGGTTCTAAATCAACTTGCAAGATTTGATCCAAACAAACAAACAACATATCAATACAAGTTAAATAAAAGCTTGTAAAAAAGGGGCAAGCCTCGTAGTTACTGTTTCCCTAGATACCTATAGAGCCAGGATCTTCTTAATAAATATTTATTTTGGAAATGTTACTTCCTAACCTAGAAGACTATATTCATTTATTCATCGTCATATCAAACAATTAAGTTAATAAACCTAAACAGTACCTAAACATGTTGAAAAAATAAATACCTGAAAGATGGTTGACCCGGTTAAAGACATTATTTAAAGTAAATATTTAGCAAAGCAACATCTATTAATCCTATCCTAAATGCATTAGTGGACTCTAGTTCTACAATCAGGAATAGGGGAATAGACAACGTTGCCAGGGAAACGAGAATTAAGGAGCGGATCGCGTGCTCACCGACATTGAATAATGAACACAGAGATATCTCAAATTGACGTGTTTTATTTAATGAACTCTATGTGGGACGACCGTTGTAAGATACCTACTTAAGGCGCGATTTCGAACTACACGTTGAACGCAAACGGCAGCTACAGACGGCACTTTTTTTCTCATCATTATCATATTTATTTACACAGATTACATACTTAAATAATATAGATACTGATCCTTCACTAGAATTCCTTGTAAGTTTAGGAAAAAAAGATATTACGAGAACCATGACCATACAACACCTAGATATAAACAAACACTTTTTCAATTCACAATCGAACCAGCACCCTCAGTGTTATCAGTTGACCTAACCAGATGCGCAAGAAAGTTCCTAGTCAATAATGTAATTAGTAAATGGCAAGTAGTGCCGTTTGCCTTTGCCGTCGCGTTCAATGCTACTGCCGTCTCCGGCTGCCATTTTGCCGTCTGCAGCGTTGCTGGGAGTCGTGCCTTTATATGCGCCGTGATGCAAGCTGAAATATGATTGATTTTTGTAGGAAGCTGTGGCGGCTGACTTATTAAGTTCAAGTAATCTAACGGTGCACGTTCACGTGGGTAGAGAGCAACATTTTAATTTTGGCTGAGGCCATTTTCTTCAATATTTAATGCAAATAATATGTTAATGAAATAAGTAACATAATGTGCAGGTAACGTTACGGATCGTTTGTAACATTGTATTTTGTATGAGTCTGCAATGTTGCTGATGAAAGTTCCGGCCAATTTTTCTACGATTATTTCAGCAAAGCTTGCACAACGCGCAACTCTTATGTACTTTCCGGATTGCAAGCACTAAGCCGTATAAAATAGTACAAGCATTTAGGCAGAAAATGCTCGGTACAAAATGCATCTTACCAATTTTTTATGTTACGCGTCAACGCACGCGTCGTACAAACAATGCTTTCATAGCCAATAATTTTGGTTCTCTGAGCCAACAGTAATCTTAGATAGTTCCCAAAATCGTATTCTCTGTACAGGCAAATGGCTCAACTACAATATAACAATAGTATGTAGGTGTTGATGGCTATTATAGGCTCGCCGTCTAGTCTAGACTCAATCTGTCGGCCTTATTGCGAAATCTTCCGTCTATTCCAGTAACTATCTGCTTCCTACACAGCCCCGAGCAAACAATGTGTGATTCATCTATCTTTGTACCTATCTTTGCATATACTGTGTACGCCAGAATACAATGACATTCTATTGTTGAATTTGTATAGAAATATAGATTGACAGTATTATTTTTTCGTGTTCCACTTCTGAAGCCAAAGACAAAGTACTTCTATATTTTATCTTTGTGTGATATCGATGTACTTACCTAACTGAATTGACATGTTTCGGTTTTATTGATGCGAGAGACTTGGGGTAAGGTCTCTCGTATGCGGGAGGCCGTCTGGGTAGGTACCACAGTTTTGCCAGTTATTCTGCCGCCAAGCAGTATTGCGCAAGCATTACAGAGTTCTGGTTTGAAGAGCATTGTAGCCAGCGAAATTACTGGGCATATGAGACATAGCATCTGATGTCTCGGGGTGATGAGCGCAATGCAGTGCTACGCAATTATTATTATTATTATTATTATTAAACTCTTTATTTCAGGCAATATTAAAGTACAACAAAGTAAAATTAACAGAGGCCCATAGAATATATACCTTACAGACTAACATACATACAAAAATATAAAATTACATTAAATAAACCACACACTACTTCACAGGGTTCAAAAATTTCGCTCCTTCCCTGTATCTCCGGTATACTACTCCTACAGACCAGAAGTCAGAATTCAGGAACAGTCCCTTATGCACCGCTGGAACTTGGAGCCTATAGGACTTAAATTCAGTGGTCCTAGTCGACTCCAGCCTCGACAGTCGCATTGCTATCTGTCCCTGGATCCGTCCATGAAGCGTTTCTTTGATGTACTTCAACACTTCATCCCCTGATGTTTCGGGGTTCAAGCGGGAGAGGTAGATGGATACTGTAGGCTCCACAGCACGTAGTGTAGACGCCGTGAGCGGGGCGGTGCCACGTTGGTTGCGGCTCGGTCGGAGTCGACGCTTCTTCTTCTCCACTGTAGTGAAGCCGTCATTGTCAACCTTGTTCATGTCATGCATTTTTAACGTCGTACCAGAGGTTGTAGGTGCAGGATTCGGTTTTAAGACACGTGATGCTTGCGCATAAGACTTCTTCTGAAGAGCTGGTGGTTGCGTCTTAGCAGACGAAGCTGCTGGCTTCATAGGTTGTGTTGGTGTCCTCTTCACAGCACATGGTGATTGTGTATTAACACTACGGTCATTGACCCGAGATGACTCGGCGGGCGAAGCGAACTCCGGACTCAGTGGCAAAACGTCGATGCAGCGGTTTCGAATATCACCACCGCGCCGTGTATTAACATACGACACCGATGGTGAAATTGTCGGCACAGCATTATTATCACTGCGCATGGCTAACTCTTTTTTCAAATCGGTAACAATTTGATCAGAGATTTCTAGTTTCTTTTTAATGGCGGTGACTTCGTTCTTCAGCACTAGGATGTCCTTGAGCAGTGACGTCACATCCACATGGTCGAAGGTTACTGGCGGTAAAATGCTGAGGTCCCGAGCCACGTACGTAGGAATATCATCCGGGTCAATTTCCTTAAAAAACCGGAACATATCCCGCAGGTCTTTCTTGCCGTTTCCATTTTTTTGCCTCGTTGTTAGGCGGAAAGCAGTTCCATCGGCAGCAGTCTCGGCCAAAATCTTCTTTGCTGATAAGATGTCAGCCTCCGTATAACTAGACGTACAGATTTGCTCAAGACTGAGCTCATCCATAACGTCCAGTTTATTCTGGACGAAGGCGAGAAACTCGTTCACAATTAACGTGTCCGAGCGCTTCGTCATCGCGATACTTTTGCATTAAAATCAACGGTAGTAAAATTAGGTCAACATCGAACTGCTGCTTTGCCACAAAGCGACCGCTCTAGTCGATAGTACGATCACGACCTGGCAATGACGATGGCAATGCTTTATAAGGTATTAAATGTTCTGGGTGGCACTGCAATTGTTATGGGCAGGCGTGGCGCTTACCATTAGGCGAACGACATGCTCGTCTCATCACTCAGTTCCATAAAAAAAGAGTGGCTAATTGGCAATTCTCTCAGCGTGGAGAATTTTCTCTGTTAAATCTTATCCCAAATGTAAAGTCGTCTGGTATCAATTGACACTAGACATTTGTGCTGAGCCAAAATCCCATTTGGCACCACAACTCCATCATTGTTTTTGTTTATTAGTATAATAGGTATGCATCCGTAAACTACTTTCCTTGTTTGTTATTTTTCTTTATTATGTTTGTTCTATTGTCAAATATATGTCTTTTGTTTCTTTCCAAAGGAAATTCAAAATGAGCCAAAACGGCAGTAATCTAGCAAAGAATTAACGTCAGAACTGTCAGAAGTTGATCGTAAAGTGATATCGCGTCTCGACCACCATTCCACTGCAGTGCACCAATCGTGAATAAAACCGACATTTCACTTTGACTAACTTATGCCTGGCTTTGGCAAGTTAGATTAATAGCTGCAGCAATATTACGTAATCATAGACTTAAAACGTACGTAATCATAGAAAAGAAAAATATCTTCGAGAGACCGCCAGCCTTCGGCAAATAATGACTTTGTAGCTTAGTTGGTTGGCTGGCGAGGCAAAGCACTTCACTTGACCATAAAATTTACAGTGGCACCCAGATTACCCTGCGCGGAAGGCACTGCACTGCACTCTTACTATACCTACTAAAGCGAATTAACTTTGTAAAACGTAATTTACCTATTAATTTTAATTTGACATCAAATTATTATCTATGTAATTTATAATCGTTACTATTTTATTAGTGCAATATCAGGAAAGTTAACTAAAATCTGGTTCATAACAAGTCCAGCGTACAGTCGGTGTGATCCCACTAGCTTACGTACGGTTACCCGCATATTTTCTCCGCGGTCACATGTAGGCCAACAAATTAAATTTACGTCGTGGAATGCCGAAGCTAATTGCGGGTGTATCGCGGCTGATGGATCAGCGGTAATGCCTCTAATGTCGGTCGTAAAGACTTGATGTCGAAACGGCCATAGGCGTTACGGGAATACGCTCTAAAGATTTTAATCTATTACTTTTGTTTTAGGTTATAAAAAGTTTGAACAAAACTGGCACTGCAATTTTTATGGGCAGGCGTGGTGTTCATCAGATAAAGGACTTGCTCGTCTCAACATTCAGTTCCGTAAAAATATGTTCTTAAAAGCTTACATGCAGAATGAAACTTTTATAATGGTAGATAGATAGGGGCTTGTGGCACTGTGACATTGTATTCCATCTAACGCACGGACGCAGAGATCAAAGGGGATAGTAAAATAAGTCCGGCTGGGTTAAAATAGGTCAAATTATAATATATTGCCCTCTACCACAAAATAAATTTTCTCTACATAATTTGCAACGTCAACGAAAACAGAATTTTGTAATCAGGTTTAAATTTAAATAGAAAATTCATAAAGTTTCATATACCTTCTACCTACTCGTCGATCTTGCAGTCTCGCTTTTAAAGTAACGTTTGGCGACTGTACCTTATATTTTCTTGTAGAAAGAACATCACCAACTCATCGAATAAAATACATGAGCGATTTTTTTTCAATCCACATTCAATATGTCTACCAAACACATCAATCTTAATACTGAACTCTCATTTCACTATCCATCCATTACAAAACTCCCAAAGGTGCTGAGGACCTCGAACGGGGGCTAGTCGACAGACCCCATCCATCAAGTATAATCCCGTTGAACTATCGATCACGGTACAGACACGTCACCAGGGAAATAGTCAGGGGCAATCGGCCCTACGTCAACCGCGTTAAAGGTACATCGCCTCTCCTTAATCGGATGATGATGATTAAATTACAGTTTCTAGGAGAAATTGTCATGTCAACTCCGTCATAGTCACGTCAGTGGAGATGATTGAGAAATTGCTCAATAGCTTTCGGAGTTTCACAGTTTAAGGTCACGTATCGCACCCAGCTTTCAATGTAGTTGCAAAAGGTAATTTTTACACCTTCGATGAGCAGTAGCGAATGTTAGCAGACTAAAGTGACCTCTTTAACAGCTTTCCTTTTTGGCTTTTACCAGGCCTATAGTGCACTCCGCACTGTAGGTACGACAAGTACATAGCCGGACACCGACGGCGGGTCGCGCGTCGTTACATGTGCCGCGTCAGAAGAGATAAGAGCTATGCGATAGAAAGAGAGGCGCATTGTAGGTTAATATGACTGATAGGTGTGCAGCGCTTCGTGAGCTGAATTAAATTTTATTGCGTAATAGCAAGAGTCGCTATTTGTTTAAATTTCTTTGTGGAGTGATGCTTCTGTCCCTTAGTATTATGTTCTTTTACAGAAACTAATGACATATATATTTTTAAGTAAGTAGTATTGCGTTATAGATTATGGTTCGGGTTTGGGTTACGCCCCTTAAACCTCACCCTGCCTACGAGCCTGTGTCACGCCCCAATATTGTGAACAAAGGGGATGACAAAGCACCTATTAATATATAATTTAGAAGCCATTGTTAGAAAATACTTGTTGTGGAAATGTATCTTAGGCCTCTTTTCGTGTTAATGACCGAACAACCCTAATGTATAATTACTAGGTTAGGTATATAGGTCGGTACAACTAGATACAATTAAAAAGCTGTACAAGTAAGTAATATTAACATCTTATACTCGTAGGCGAAACCTCTAAGTCCTGTAATCTGACTATCTATTAAATATCAAGTCAGCCCCCGTACCCACTGATCCCTCAAACGCCAATCGTATCTATATACGATTGGCGTTTGAGGGATCAGTGGGTGGAGGGATCAATGCGATCATTGAGCTGAGATTAACTTTAAGATTAACTTAAAAGCTTAGCCGACAACAGCTATAAGTAAAAATCTACTTTTCTCGAACTGAAGCTTCAAATTAATTTCTATTGTAGAAAAAGAGACCGGGGCAAAGTGAGACTTTATAAACAAAAATCTGTCTTTAGGTAGAGCAGAATAAATAGACTTTTTACCTATTTACATTCATAGTAAGATAATAGCCTAGAAATGACGCAGTGTATGTGTTTACCTGTTGCCGCACCTAAGCACACATCATTTTTATAATGTCCCGTACATCTAGTTATACGATGGAACCGCGTCACATTAACAATTCCGACTATAAGTAGATACTTTTGTTCTATAAGTAAAAAGTATATGTAGGTAGGTGCTTTATTCTTTTGGTGGAAGCGCAAAATACCGGGTGAGAATCGAACCCTGAACATGGGTATACTTACAGAAATCAAATTTTATTTAAATTTCTGTGGCTAAATTATATTTCACCGAAAATTTAATGGCCTAAATTCAATGAGCTTAATTTTTAACTATATTTTTAAATAATTTTTAAGAGTTAAGCTTATTAATATGTCGATGCATATCATAAAATATTTGTATATTTGGTCCATGTTAGATCGAAATACATTTACCGTTTTGCACTTATTGTACTTGATAGAGCCTCTTTTTAGCCGACTTCAAATAAGGAGAATGTTCTCTATTTGATAATTTTTTTTTATATGTTTGTTATATCAGATATCCCTCATTCATGAACCGATTTAGAAAATTCTTTTTGCGTAGGGTTCAGTTAGCATAGTTAGTTTTCTTTGGTATAGCTACGAAGTGGTCCCATATAAATTTCATTGATATTTGACCTTGGACTTCGAAGATACATTGAAGATATTTTATATTGATAAAACGTATACTTGTTAGAATTTTATTTAGGTATAATATATAACCTCGAATTCCTTTGAAACGACAAGGTTCCGGAGTTATTTAAAGAGTTGCGCGTGCGCACGCATGAAGTCACTTTAATTACACCTCAGTCCTCTTATCAAGACATGTTTGTATTCGCAGTTTCTTGAATCTTATCACAGAGTAAACATCTCGTTTTAATTGCAGCTCTAATGTGTCTGAATGTTGACCTAAAAAAAGGAAACAATGAAACAGAGCTATGTCAAGGTAAACCGGAGACGGTGACTGTATCAACGCGTTACTTAATTTAGACGAGGAAACGGTGACGCAGAAGCTTCAAGTGTTTAACGTAGGGAATTTGCTAATATTACATGAAGTATTGCCAATTGGCTGGTTAATTTATTCTTATTATTTTTGTCATTTCCCCATCCTTTCTCCATTCTTCAACTCCATGCCAAAATACACTCGAGAGCAATGAATCCGGGTCACTTAAAGAATCCTAAAAATCTCGGAAACTAAAAATGCTAGGTTAATGCAATAAATTGTATTTAATAGACAATGTAATACTCCTTAAATGAAGGTATTAAAACTTCTTAGTTATTGTAAAGTTATATCATAAAAAAATCAAATTTGAAAAAGGGCCACTTTCGAAGATGGAACTACGAAATTACAGCATTTGGTTTTGCTTTTGTTTGTAATCTGTCATTTATGTGGGTACATAAACCATGTTGATAGTGCTCTATATTCATTATTCCACCAGAATACTTACAATGCTGGAAACCGGCCGGAGTCAGCGCGATACAGCCAGGACTGTCGGTGTGTCGCTGTCAACAGTACAAAGAGTTCTCCGACGTTACGAAGAAACTGGTTCTAACCTACGCAGACCAGGAACGGGCAGAACCAGGTGTACCACAGCACGAGAAGACCGATACTTGGTGAACACCATGCTTCGAAATCGCTTTCTCACAGGAACTGAACTCACCAATCAGTTTCGACGCCTCGGAGGAAGTAACCCAAGTGCATGGACAATAAGACGTCGGCTTGCTGAATCTAACTTAAAACCCCTTAGACCTGCAAACGGCCCTAAACTGGAGCGTGGGCATCGTATTTCGAGACTAAGATATGCCCAGAGCCACGTAAATTGGAGTATTGAAGATTGGTCAAAAGTTATGTTCTCCGACGAATCAAAATTTATGCTCTACAAGCACGATGGAAGACACAGAGTGTATCGAAGACCAGGGGAAAGATTCAAGCAAGCATGCATCGAAGAAAAAGTAGCCTACGGTGGTGGGTCTGTACTTGTGTGGGCCGGAATTTCTTCTGAAAGTCGCACAGAGCTGGTGATCATAGAAAACGGCTCTTTAACTAGCGTAAGATATGTGGAAGAAATCCTCAATGATCACGTTGGTCCATTTATGGTCAATTTAGGTGAGGATGCTATATTTATGCATGACAATGCCCGACCTCATACAGGTAGGATTGTGAATGACTACCTTCAAGAGATGAACATTACTCGTATGGAGTGGCCAGCGCGCAGCCCGGATATCAACCCGATCGAGCATGCTTGGGACGAGCTAGGCAGATGCGTAAAACAACGAAACCCTCCCCCAATCACGCTTCGTGAGCTCAAAATTGCTCTCACAGAGGAATGGGAGAATATTCCCCAAAATCGTATAAGGAACTTGGTGTACAGCATGCCAAACCGCGTAAACGCAGTAATGGAAGCACGAGGAGGCAATACGAAGTATTAAAATTCAAGAAAATCGTAATAAAGTTCAAAAATTTCATGTTTCCTATTTTTGTTTTAAGGAGAGATCAGCAGTTTTTTTCTTTATGTAATTTTGTGTTAATAAAATGTATGGTGACTCATATTTTTTTTTACTTTCATTTGAGGAGTATTACATTGTCTATTAAATACAATTTATTGCATTAACCTATCATTTTTAGTTTCCGAGATTTTTAACATTCTTTAAGTGACCCGGATTCATTGCTCTCGAGTGTATTTAATGCCGCACTCGCTGCTTAATATCTTTAGCCGTGGGTTTTATATCATGTAATCAGTTTTGAAATAGTAGTAGCCTTCTATAACTTCTGAATACTGCAGTATAAATAAAAATAAAGTTTTAATGAATACACCTCTCAATCTTCCTTACTGCTTAAGTTTCAGATGAATAATAAAAAGCATATTGACATTCAACTTTGATCTATAGATCTTTGATCTATTGAGTCAAGTCTATAAAAAGTGTCTGTATAAAACTTCCTTTACTTCTTTTTTTAGCAAAGCTTGTAATTATATCGTAAACTGGGATCTACACACGCAGCATCATTATCGCAGTTTATATACTTATTTACTGTTTGTATATTTATTTTTTCTTTTTGTAATTCTGTTTTCTTTTCTTTATTTTGTTAGTGTACCTATGACTTTGTGGTCGTCAAATATATTTTTTTTCTTTTTTTTTTTCAGCACGTTACTTTTGTGCTTCTTTATCGTTGCTGGCTCTTGCACTCTCCTCCTCTCACGAGAACATAAACTGTCTCAGGAATTAGTTAACCGTCAATATTACGTGTGGACCGTCACAGTGTTATTGTTACAACTTACTTATTACAGTAATCGTAGAATTGTTACAGTAATAAAGAATTATGACATTAGTCGTAAAAAGTCAGACGTTTTATTTGTTTGTCACATTTTATCGTTTATCGTGATTTACGAATACGGCTTCGTCGTATTTGGAGTTGTCATTGTTTTTCAAAGATTATTTTGGAAGAAAGAAATAGGAGGTATTATTTAGAACAAACATTGTCGTTTCATAAAGAGATCCATGTCAAACCGCTGAATACATCAGAGGGAACATTTAAAGAATATTTTGTAAGGCCCGAGGGAAAAATCATGGATAAAAATTGTATGGGGCAGTTACAAGATACAAATGATTTCATTAATTGATCTTTGTATTCTTTTATAAGCACAAGCAGACACACATCAGAGCGGTGGTGGTATATTTACCAGTAATTTCGCTGGCTATAATGCCCTTCAAACCGGAACACAGTAATGCTTGCGCACTACTGCTTGGCGACAGAATACTGCAACAGAATATTGCTTGGTACCTTAGCTGGCTTAAAGCTATGGTACCTTCCCAGACAGCCTCCCGCATACGAGAGACCTACCACGTGTAAATAAACTTCATGAGGGAGACTCCCACGGCAATTACCACGCGATCGCATAATTCTTTGCAGTTCTGTGTGTGAACTCATTAGGATCAGACTCATAAAGTCCAGTTTTATGCTACAGAACACGAATAGACAACAATCTATATTATATATTGTTATAAAACTGTTATAATGGCCGTCTTACACGAAGCTAGCATCCGTAACTACCTACCTAAATAGTACACCTATTGCAGCGGCTTGATCGAGTGCAAATAATTAAAGCAGAAAAAATCAACGTCTATTATGTCAAATCAAATCAAAATCTCTTTCAAAGTCAAAGTCAAAATCTCTTTATTCAGGTTTGGCATCACAGACCCACTTATGAACGTCAAATTATCACCATGACTCTACCACCATAATCTATCGGAAAAAGAACCACTACTCAGAAGATACGGCAAGAAACTGAGGGGCATTATTTTTTAGAGATTTTGTTTCAATTTTTTGGTTTTCTACAAAGTTATGTTTCTTATGTAGTTGGACCAACCAGTTGGCTACTTTGCAGAAGTGGAATGTTCCAAGCATCTTTGTCATCTATATAATTACGAACAGTATAGTATGCTTTTCTCATTAGAACAGTATATAAAAATTTAAATCATGCAATGACAAGGAAATAAGCCCTAAATAAAAATGAATATTGTGACGTCCAGGGCCGGGTGCATCACGCAGGCCTAGGTGCAACTAAAAAAAGTTTGTGCTCAAACACCTATTCCAATTTTTTACCTTAAATGCATAGGCAGAGGCACGGCAAAGGTGACAACTTAACCGGTGCACCTAACTACTTCCTCATTCTATCTGGCTGTCTGCCAATACTGTCGCAGTAACATCAAAAGGGAAATTTTATTTGCCAAACACTTAGGTCTAGACAACAAAGGAGACAACACGCCAGAATGCAATCAAATAAAGAAGTCTCTAATAACTTTATATAGCTAAAAATATACCAGTTTTTTGTCTGGTCACACCTATCATTTCCGCTGATCTGGTGTTACACGGTTCTAAGATTAGAACTATTATTTATTCTGTGTCTAAGGACGGGCAGAAATTGTTATATTGAAACTCTCCATGCGGGCCGTTAACTTCATTCAGTATGATATGTACAATATACCACAGAAGACTTAATTGTACCAAAATATACATACCTACCTACTTGTCTATCTACGGGGTTGAGGGCAGATAATATTTTGTAATCGGTTGTAAAATCGGTATATTAAAATCGGTTGTAAAAAGAGATTGGTTAGTAAAAAGATGAGAAATCAAGAGAAATAGAATTGTCGTGTCGCTGCTTGTGGATACTTCACAGTCTTAACATAAAACGCAGCAGATGGCCTCAGCAGGCTGCCGCCAGACAACAAAGGGCAATGTAAATACGCAATCAAACACCATAATTGAATAAGCAATGTGAACGAACCTCCCGCCACGCGATGCTGTGGTACTGTCGCATTGTCGCACCCTCAGATTAAACACCCGCGCCGGCGAGTTCACGGATGTCAAATGACTTCCACCCCCAGACAGGCTAGGGCTTGCATACTAAATATTTTTAGTGTTGAAAATTTTCATTTTTCAAGACAACCCTTTAACAAATTCGTAATCTGAATCACGAGCAGATTAAAATGAGCCCAAACAATAGTAGTATACAATTTTCCGTTAAGGAGTTCCATTGCCCACCTTCCGTCTCCATCATCAGATCAGCTGGCTGTCACCATAATATTGCATTGTCACCGGACTTTGAAAGAATTCAAAAATTCAGCCCACCCGAACAAACATAAGTAGTTAACATATATGGCAAGTTAAGAAAAGCTTGTAAAAATAGATTTAACATTTAACAACATAATTATTACTACACTATACACACACGCTAAAGCTAAACTAGGTACACACTTACTGCAGCGTAAATGTGCAGTAAGTGTGTACCTACTTGCTTAGCAACGTCCACATTTTAAAGGTACGTAGGTATACAGGTGTAAATCTTACTATCTTACTCACATCTTACTTTAATAACTATTATACGGCAAAAGTATGTGTGCGGGTGTGTGTGTGTCTGTTAGCATATAGGTTTCTTAAACCTTCATAAAAAATTGGTATGTAGGGAGTTTGAAATAAGACATCGGATACATTCCATCCCGGAAAACGAACAGTTCCTCAGGGAACTACGTCTATTCTAGGGAGTCGTGGGTGTCGGCTAGTATAATAATCCTTTCCAGCAACATCATTGGTCGAGACAAATGCCGACATCATTCGTCATCTCGACATTGAAATTAGCGCCGTCACTAAATGTCATCCATATTCGTTCCATGTTATTGCGGACTCTTGTAGTATTTTATACGTTTCATGATATTATTATTTAAAGTTAATAGACCTGCTGTTTGTGAAAGTCAGTGATAATGATGCCGATGTTATCGGCTAAGCTAACTACCGTCGTTACGTATAATAATATATTAGTATTCGTAACACCAATGCCCTTGACTCGGTTTTATGACAAACTAGCTTTGCCCGCGACTTTGTTCGCGAGGACCACTCGAAATTAGCTGTATCGTTCAATTTTTTTCTAGTAGTTCAAACTTTTCTATTTTCTTACATACAAAAAAAGCTTAAATTAGTAATGCATGCTTAGCCAAAACAGTGCAGTTTTTATTTTAAGTGGTGGTGCTGCGAAATGTTTTGGGTTTGTTTAGTAAGTATTATTAAAAATGTCATTTATGTACTTAAGGTTAAATACTGTACTCGATAAAAACTGCTTATTATAAGATTCCATAGAGATCCTAAAATTAAGTCATTCGCCATTGAATTGACTCATTCGTGGCTTCATTTAAAGCCAGCATCAGTTTTATAGTATGGTAACCCTAAACTCGATCGAACGTTTGTATATGTACCTACACAGGGTACAGTACTACAGTCACGTACAGTGCTCAAATTGAGGAGGTCCACCCTCCAGCTGCGACCCTTTTTAGCGCGGACAAAATGCCTGCGAACTTTTGCATCACCTATAAGGTACAATATGAGGGCTTCAAACACTTTCAACGTCAAAAGTTGTTTTAATTTTATATTGGCTTGCGTTTGACCACTATCTCACCTGGGCCCCAATTCACTATGACAACTAGGCGAAATCACGTCGATTCCTTGCTTCAAAATCACGTCAATTCCTTAATTAATAAACGACATCTCTATGACGCATTCATATATTCATATATATGACGCGTCATAGTGAATACAAATTTCGCAGATGTCGTTTGTTAATGAGGAATCGCCAAGTTGTTATAGTGTATTAGGGCCCTGATGGTTAGCGACGATGTGGTCGACGACGTAGCACGCTTGCCAAGATAAAAAGAAAAGAATGAACTCGGCAGGGAGTTCCACTCGTTAGCGGTGCGCGTAATGAAAGTGGAAGCGAAACGCTTAGAGCGCGCAGGAGGAACGTCTACCATATATCGGTGGTGCGTTGCCGTACGTCTATTAGTCCGATGATGAAACGGAGATGGGGGAATTAGTTGATGTAATTCCGATGCACACTCGCCGAAATGTATCCGATAAAAGACCGAAAGACTGGCTACCTTGCGTCGAATTCAAGACTGTGTAGTCTTGACTCGAACAGCGCGTCGTCGCCAATGAGTCTCTTGGCTCGCCTCTCGATTGACTCTAGTGCTTCAAACTGGTACTTAGCTGATCCATCCCAAAGGTGAATTGCTTATAGATCTAGTTTTGGCCTATCTTCCCTGATGCTAAGCGACGGTGTGGCTGAAGATTGAGCACATACATCACACTAAAATTATAAATACGAAAGTTTGTATGAGTTTTAGTGGATTTGAGTAAAATTCGCAATAGATATAGCTTATATAACCTGGACAACCTATAGGCTACACTGTTCATCCCGGGAAACCGCGAGACAGATAATTGGCAATATTTATCACTTGAAATTATTTAACATTAAATAAATTAATTTATTAAGATATTAAAAACCACTGTCCATTTCTTTTTGCGTTATTCCTCTCTCTGCACGGTTGTCTGGAAGAGATCGCTTTTAGCGATTAGACCGCCAATTGTTACACTACTCAATAAAGAGTTATTTCATTTCATTTCACGGTATGTAACGTGTATCATCAAACATAAAATACTTTGCGTGGCGGCATCAGCCGTCACTTAGTCAGAAATTGGAAAGATTCCTATAAAATCATAAGCCATGCTAGGTAATCTTGTCAAGTAGTAAAACAAGTCGGGTGGCCTATTGAGCTCACTGCAATGCCTCGGCTATGTGGGACATCGCCACCGCATCTACTTATCCGCACCATCTAAGATTCTTTAGCACGACACTTGTACTGGCATTTGCTATTTCATTGTGTAACCTTCGTAACCTTTTAGCGTTATGGCATACTCATACATAGTGTTCGACTATTCAATTACTCTATATACAACATCATTATCAGCCCAAAACGTTCCCAATGCTGGAACACGGGCCTTCTCTCATAGAGAGAGAGTATGAGCAGTGCGGGTTAGTGGATGTCACATGTTCTTGAATTTTTGTGATTAATTCTTGGACATGCCGGTTTCCTCACGATGTTTCATTCACCGTTTTGAGAGCGAGTGTTAAATCCGCACATAACTTAAGAAAGTCAGGCCAGAGGCATTCGAACTCCGGTGCGTCGGATCGTAAGTCGCACGAGTTCCCGCTGAGCCACACTCGCTCGATAGTAGGTATATCTTCATATTTAGTACGTATATGAATATACCGAACCACGAAAGTCATTGCACCATTAAGATCATGATTCATGTTCTAACAGGCAAATATCAAAGCTAATACACAGCTGAAAAATGGTTCTGTGAAATGTCACGTGGCTTCCGTGACCTGGAAACCTGATTGGAAGCGCCTTGTGAGTTTCGTGGTTGCCATTATTAACGACGCCTTTTGTCGGGACCACCCTCGAATCGATGGTGAATGGGTGGGAGAGTACAAATTTCATACAAATTGTAAGTAAGTAATAGCTCCTACTAAAGTATATATACCTAGTTCGCTAACTATTTTCGATTACTTCAAAAAGTTGCTTGTGTCATACAATGAAATCGGATTTTTCACCGCAGTCTCTGACGTATTGACGTATGGGAAGTCCCTTTGAGTGGCTGGATATATTTTTATCTCAGGGAATTCCTCACCCAAAATACTAACTAAAGCAATTTTCACTAACAACTATTTATTTTTAATTTGACTCGAAGTCTTCAAAATTGAAAGCGGTAAAATAGATATTTTTTTACGATTTTAAAGCTACATTATTGTTCTGAAAGATGACTTGCTACTTGCTACATTTTCAAATTAGCTCTTGGTTTTCTACAAAACATTGAAAAACCACTAACATTAATTGATTTCACAGCTTTGAGATTGCTACAATTTTCCTAAGCGATTTCAAACCTTACTACTTAGCGTAGAACAAAAGTCAACACGCATTTAAAATCCAGCGCCTACCTCGTCTTACCTACTTGTAGTGACGGTGCCACCTTGAACGTCGATACTAGTGCTGCCAGGTCAAGGGTGTAAAATTTCGGGAAAGTTAAAATAATCGGGATTTTTACAAGGGTTACAAAAGAAAACTGGTTTTTGTGAATCAGCGTATATATTTTTATCGGATAGTCTTTATTTAAATCTTAGAACAAATAAAACTCTCTTAAATATAACAAAATTCAAACGTAATCATTTCGACTAATCATAATCATTAAGTTTGTGTCTTTTTTATCAAATAGTACAGACTAAAGAGGTTAGTGAAAAATCGGGACATATGGCATCCCGATCGAAAGTGTGATTCACTTTCGATCATGTCATCGACATGTCACCAGCACCCTAAAAATCGGGACGTCCCGCGCAAATCGGGGCACCTGGCAGCACTAATCGATACACTATTTTGTGATAAAGGCTCTATTTCACCGATTTCATAAAACATACTTTCATAATGTAGGCAAACATCAACATAGCATGTAGCTTGATACTACTTACCATTTCCACGATCCACTGGTGGCAGATTGATGTGAACGAGGCGATGTTTTAATTGACATCGCGCGTTGTTTTTTTTAGAGCTCTGGCAGAACCTGGGATTATTATGTTATGGCACTATAGACCGCGACTGCACCGGAAACGCGTTACAATTTCTCGCGATATTATGAGCTTTATGAATATGAAAATAAAGCTCAAATTAAAATATGCCTAAAAATAAAATAGCTGCATCTCATTCAAGGCCGTGGACGTGTGCGCTTCGGCGACGGACTTTTAATAATATAATATAAACACTCCCTTTATTTTGCCAGTTTTATTAAATTCCCTATAAACTTCTTTCCCCTTAATCCTATCTCCATAAATTCCCTTGCGGAAGAGGAAGAATTTGGGCAGGCAGAGTCACGAAAGACAAACACCGTAGACTCGAGCCTACGAAAAGACCTTTTGTAAATACCTCAGAACAGTGTTATGCGACTAAGATCTAGCTGGATGAACACGGCCTTCATTAGTAGGTACTAGAAAGAAACAAAGAAAGAAAAAAAAAACATTTTTATTCAAGACATCACACAACATAAAAACTAAAAACACACATACTAGAAATAGAAACAAAACAAACATAAAAATATACAGACAGTGAAAAGTTGCATGATGTCAGGAAAAGGTTTCAACTCAGCATGCGCTAAGGTGTTTATTTTAACGAAAATTGTAATCTTTTAATGATAAGCCTTGTGGCAGTGCTGCGCAGAGAAATGCTCTGCTGCTAGGCCAAAAGTGAGCTGCGTAGACAGAAAATGAACGAGCAGCTTGCCACTATGATAGAGGTGTAAATGTCACCAGTCACGCGACCACCCCTCATGGGACGCTGGCATATTGATTAAATAAAATTACTAAGCTTTTAAACAAGTGGGTATTCCCCACGTTTCTATATTTAAATAAACAACGTTACGATTCTAGACAATGCGTTGTCTGCACATGTGCACGGTCCCCAATTAAAAATGTGTACCTTGTACCTCAGCTGTGTTTAGGTACACCGAAAGAGACTCCACAAGCTGTGTTCTCCGATTTATTTAATTAATCCGTCTCGCATCCCCTTTTTAAGAAAAAAGAAACAACAGTATTTATTTACAAGGTGTCCATAGAAAGCGTGCTTGCATGGTTAAGTCTAAAATACCTAGGCGTCCAGACAAAGGTGTTCTTCCACATTTTTCAATAATCCTTCCATACCAATGACTCTGGTTAACAAAAAACCACTTAAAATGAATTATGGATTCATCACAACCCTTACTCGAAGCTCACATTGCGTACAACCATGTCAATGCAACGTGTTAAAATTTAGACTCCAAGGTAATAAGTGCTTGACTATCAATCAACTGCGTATACTGATTTACTGAACAAAGTTGACGGTACAGTCAACGACAAAAGTTGCTGAATATTTGTAAATCTTTGATTGACTACACTTTCAATATTTGTCTTATAATCTCTGAATGTTTCATTTAAAAAGTCTGTTAATATCCTGTGTGAATAGAGAAATTGCAAAAAATTGCATGTATTTTTTTATATATTTGGTGTTGACTATTGAAAGATTGTAATTATAGTTCAGCTACTTATGTCGTTGACTGTACCACAATTTTTAAGTAGTTTATTTCGCATGCTACGCGACACACGTATGTGATGCCTACTTAAAAACATTGAAGTTCCAAGCCCGACGCCCTCACAGCTAGCGCCCTAGACATTGATGGATCGACGCTGTGCTGTACCCCTGTCTACCAGCAAAATTGGCGCAGCCTTCCCCATTCATTACCGAAGCTCAGTTTATTTACCTGCGTAATGACACAGAATAAATAATAGTGCCACGGTAATGGTCTTTGCGGTACCATGTTTGGCGTTACTTGGGACAGGATCGAGGGGCAGAGGTCGTGAACTCCAGAAGTCGCCTCGCATCCGTCTTCCCTTGTACTTACCTATTATAGAGGCATACTCGTTGCCGTACCTACATTTTGTCGTAATTAGCACATGATTGCGCCAAAAGCAACGTGATTATCGAATTGTCGCAAATAAATGAAGATAATAATTATGATTAGTCGTACGTTTAAACGATAGTCTTAATACTGGTTCAATTTCAATTTGTACTAAATTATATCCTGATACTGGTTGAATTTTTAACGCGTACTCATTATTAAATGGACAGAATCACTCAACGCACTATAATCGAGGATTTCTAGCTTAGTATTTCCAAATTTTTATTCTCATTTATTGTCGGTTATGGCCAGCCAAATGATTAAAAGGCTACCTTAATTGTTAAAAGTTAATTAAACAGGTAAAGTCAGAATAAACTAATATCATTTCGTCGAATACATTTTTAGTCGGTTTCAGGCCTTAAACCACTATTAAGTATTCTGTGCTTACATTCAGGTATACATGAAAGGCAGGATCTTTCATGACTCCCGTCACATCTTTCCACGATTTTGATCTGTTTCTGATTATTTTTATGGTAATTCTCATACACGGAAAATATAAATGGTATAATCCTAATAAATCCTCAGCGAAATGTATTTGCTTCTAAACAGCTGCATATTTATAAATAACATTTCTCTAATAAATCTTTCGTTAAATATTATCATACGGTGCGGCGATTTTAAAAGTTAAGCAGTAAAGCTTTTTATATTATATTTATATTATCATCCAAGCCGTGATTTCTAAAAAGAATTTTCAGTCGTTCACGTTGCCTTTTTTGTGAATTGCTTCCAAAGACTTAATAAATAATCTCACTTTTTGAAAAATCTCAATTTACACCTGTTTTTTTAGTGTGTCCGAAATATGTACCTACCTTATTTATGTCGCGAGATTCCTTCTACCCGTAGATTCAATCTTTTTAAAACCTGTTTCGGACTGCAGGATTTTTGTTTGTACTGTATTTAGCTTTGATTGTTAATCCACCATGTCTAACTCCTTCTCTCTTTGTTATCAGGTGGATGGCGCCCATAAGCCTGGCGATCCACGCTCCAGGAGCGGACCTCACCCCAACTGTCAATAGCATCAGGTACCTGCGGGACTGCCTCGGAAACGATCTCGTGCGCCAGTTCGTCACCTTCCACTTGTTCTTCTCGAATAAGCACATTCCAACAAAGGTAAGAAATACAATAAGATTAGAGCTTTTACGTTATACGAAATAAATAAAAGTGATGTACACAGATTTAGGCTGGCAACCAATACAAAATATATATATACAATATACATATATATACAGCGAAATTACTGGGCATTATGAAACTCAACAGCTAATTGTCTCAGGGTGACGAGCGCAGTGCAGCGCCGCGCAGGATTTTGCAAAACAAAGTTCTGGGTGGTGCTATTATTGTTATGGGCTGGCGTATTGCTTACCATTACCAGGCAAACGACCAGCTCGGCTCGTCACTCAGTTACATAAAAAAAAATAAAAAAAAATAACAGAATTCAAACCTGGGTAAGGAAAAGGAAGAAAAAAAAATATCATACTATTTATTATAAAACTGTAACTGAACCATGTCTCATGTCTGTACTTTGAAGATATTTTTTTCATTTAAGTCACTGAACCCGTACATTTGTTGTTGTTTGTTTGTAAGTGGTAGTGAAAAAATAGCGACTATGGGTATTTTTCTGTAGTCACAAGCAATTTGATCAAGTTGCCAAATTGCTTGCGATTAAACTAAACTTATTCATACTACACAGTTCTTTAGGGAACAACTATAAACTGAATTCTACGCGGACGGAGTCAAGGGTATTAAAAAGACTAGTAATTTTATAATTAAGTTTGTCCAACTTCCAAAACCCAACATTCTGTCAAAAACGTAGTGAATAAATATATGACAAACCACTAATATATGAACCGAACATAGAGAAAAATATCACTACGTAACCCAAATATTACCTATACATGACAAGAAGCTCTATCAATTAATATATGTTGAAACAAACATTTTAAATTCCAGATCCCTGACCCAGAAAGTTTTATGGCGACGCCATACAACTGCACTGGGACTCCGCCATACGTGGTTAACGCTTCCAGCACTTACATGAAGGCCAAGAACCTCTTATACCCTGTCAACGTGGCCAGAAACATTGCAAGAGATGCGGCCTTAACGCACTACATACTCCCTTCAGACATCGAACTGTATCCTAGTCCAAACTTGATACCTAGGTTCCTAAACATGGTGGCAAGGAACGCCAAGCCATTGAACACTTCAACGAAGCCTAGAGTCTTTCCGATAAGCATCTTCGAGGTGGACGCTAAAGTCCAAGTAAGTATTTCCAGTTTCAGCTTTACTCGAAATGTGAAACTCAGTAATAACAAAATTTTGTTTCCATTTCCCTTGCTAATATTAAAAATAAATGAAATAGTTGTAGTTACATCATGTTCTGTGTTTTCTTTAAAGGTGCCATCGACCAAAACTGAGCTCCAAGCAATGTTGGTCAAGAAGACCGCCATACCTTTCCACAAATACGTCTGCCCCAATTGCCATAACATACCGCAGGGCCAGCAGTGGATAAAGGCGAAGGAAACCAACCGTAAGTAATTCATTCAATCTCATAACACTGACAGATTGACATCATTTTAATGTTGATCTTAAAAAAAAGGTTGGCATCTGAGAGCCATTAAATTGCGATCTCCTTAAAACGTAGCATGGAATGTCGCATGAGCTAGCCATCTTGATAGCTATTCCCTAACGGGATCCATTCGCGAGACATTTGCATTGTACAGCGGTTTTATTGCCAAAAACGCGCTCGCGTGTCGAGATGTGATGCAGTGGCAATTAATCTCTGTGCTGTTAGTGCCGTGAGCTATTTATGCCGTCTGCTGTATGGCGTGGCCGTCGTATGGGGCATTCTAATTGCGTATTATGGTTCAACGACCGCGGCGTACCCGCGCTGTTCCCAGACGGCCCGCTTCCACTTCTTACGCCAATTTGCAAAATCGCTCACTTCTTGGAGCATCTTACGTAACATATCGGTCGGTGGTCGATGGTTGATGACCTAAGTAGAGTTAGATCAGATTCAAACTTAATGGTATTGTAACATTTAACATCAGTCACAAGCAAATTATTTTAAAATGATTTTTAAACTTAATTGCGGCTGTGAACTTTGGCGCCAGTTATATTATATACCGACACAAAAAATTACTCTACTATTTGTAAATGTTGTAAAACTTGACTGTACCTGCTCGAAGACATCGCAACACGCTTCACAGATGCTTAAAAAATAGAAGCCTATTACTCTAACAGCGTGTTTCCTTTCACAGAGATGGACGTGTTCCACGTGGGTAAACGGCACGGTAAATACGTGCACTGGGAGCCGATCTTCATTGGCACGCATCAAGACCCGTATTACGATGAGCGGCTCAGCTGGGAGGGGAAGAAGGATAAGATGACTCAGGTAATAAATGCTCTAAACTTTATAGCTCAATGAGTTGTTACGAATAGAGACCATAAATAGCATCTTGAATTTTCATAAAGCGCACACACAAAAAATGATTATGCTCGCTAATGTGCGGACACTGCAAACTAATCAAAGTGTTGACAATTTGCGTGCAGTGTTTTGGATGGTGGACGCGACAATTCTATAGATAATGCGGATAATGAGATACAAATTACAAAACTCTTTATTGCATACGCAGTTACAAAACAATACAAATAATAGTAGCATAAAATTCCTTACAATGGTAGTACAATGGGCGGTCTTATCGCTTTAAGCGATCTCTTACGGACAACCTGAGATAATGAGTTTATCCCAAATTAGTTACTGTAGGTATTATGCAAAACTTATATATTACCATTTTAACGTAATAATATTTACTCAGCGAAAGTAATACATTATTAATAAGTTTCGCTATTAAAAATACATATTCTGGTATTCTGGTTATAAGCATACATACTTAAGGTTAAATTGAAAGTGACAGCCACTTTCAATTTAATATTATAAGTAAAACAAATTAAATGTTTATATTCTCCATTTCCAGGGCTACGTTCTCTGCGTGAAGGATTACGACTTCATGATCTTGAACAACGCTTTCCTCATCCACAAGCCCGGTATCAAGCATTACGTCAAGAACCCCAAGCGGGACAGCATCGCCGGCCGTCAGTCCAGCTTCGTCAAGAATATTATCATGCCTGAATTGAAGAAACTTTTCGGCACCAAAAACGAGTGCAAGCTGTGACGAAGGCAAAGGATTATTAGGGTTATGGTTTAGATTCAGTTTAAATTATGGTTCCAAACAGCAATGCATTTGAAGGCCAAATGAGAGGCGCTGAATTCAACTTATTCATGAATGCCGTCATTGCAGAATGGAATACATAACAGAACGGTATACTGGATAGAATACACGCAGATACTGCAAAGGACAGTAAGAAATACTACTTTTAACAAGACGAACATTAGACGAAAGCGCAGACAAGGTTTTTTTAATGTAGTCGTATGATCAGACTATCACGACGTTCACCTGATGGTAAGCAATATGCCTGTCATTAACAGTAGCAGCACCACCACGAGCTTTGTTTTGCAAAAGATTTTAGAGAGATGATCGTTATATGAGAGATCTGGTCATCCGTTCCGACGAGAATGATGATCAGCTGGTCTGATTGATACAATTAAGATCTTATTTAGTAAGACACCTTGGAATTTTAGAGGTTCTTGTTCACATAAGATTTCGCAAATGTGTAGACAATGTTTCATTCTTACTTATAGATATTATGCTTTTGAATCTGAGTATGTCAGTATGCTTTTATTTTGTGTGTAGATATCATCGTTAAATTATATATCTCAGATTTCTTTTAACAGTCTTCGTACAGCTCTTCCTGAAATTCTAAAGAATCTCTAGCTCTTTAAAGTTTATGAGAATCTCTCAAAGCGTACTCAAATGTCTACTCTACGTCGACACTCATTTGGTGCATTCTCCAGTAACATAAGGCCTTCTCGATTTGTAATCTATAACAGGGTGACATTTACTGCCTGTGTTTAAAATTTAGAAAAGGAATAAAATTGCGCTATACATAAATTTAGATCTTCTGCATCTGAATGTGACATATCATTATTTATAGATCGTGAGGAGTTTGCTAGACCCTAGAATTTGCTAGATGTGTTATTCTAATCGTTGTTATAGCGATTCGGATCGCAATTTGACAGCTGGTGCTGTGCGGTCATTGGACGAGCCACTATGAAACGATTGGTAAGCGGTTGAAAAATACAGAATACAAATAAAACTATACTTTACACGTTTTAGTTATTAAAAACTTCATTACCAACAGTTTTGTAAGTAAAAGTATGGAGTATTAAGTAATACCAGGTCATAATCGTAAACGAGGATCTGCCTCCCTACCCATATGTCCCTCAAGTGCCAATCGTATATCGTGTTGAGCTCAAATTAAGGTATAGCCTCACTGCGACTAATGAGATACGGTCTAATAATTGTCGATTCAGGCAAAACATCGAATGAGATTAATTCGATGTTTTTATTTATACCAAAATACGATAACTACAAGTTGAGATAAACTTAAGGGACAATGTATAGCATCACAATACGTTGCCGCAGTGAATATACGCCCTAATCTGAGCTCAACACGATATACGATTGGCGCTTGAGGGACAGCGTACGCTGTTTTTGAATTGATCATTATGCTTTGATAAGCTAATACATACATATAGGGTTAAATGCCAGATAAATTAAAATTACACGGTAAATAGAAAAGAATTACGTCCGCATGTTGTAAATCTAAGTCAAATCAAGTACCTAAATGTTGTATATTTTGCTAACACATTTTAACGTTCAATGAAGTCTGACTCATGGTATAAAACTATTGATAAGCTAACTTGATAATTTCAGTGATTGAAATAATTTCCAAAGCATGTTAATGTTTACTTTACCTAAGACGTTAAAATAAAATGTACTAAAAACTGAAATATAAAATACCAAATACAACTCGAATTCCATGCACAGACTGTATATTAACATTTTTTTAATAAATACCTAACCTTGTAGCATCGGAGGCAAGCATTAAGCGCAAGGCACACTGCGAGCGAAAAATTCAGCTTAGCTGATAGCTGTTCCAGCAAAGTTAGCTGGGAACCGGAATATGAAAAGAGGCCGAAGCTACGTGAGCTAAGCTAATTTAGCTTCACTTGTGGTGTCGCTTACGTTATAGTTATTCAAATTATGCTTTACTTACATTTATTAGGTTTTAATGTAAATATTTTGCTTGACGACGGAAAATGTTTATTTTGACTCGTTGGAGTAAAAAGATACTTGACTAATAGTACTTAAGTATCTTTTTACACCTAGAGTTTCCAGCCGTTTTAGATTATGTTTGTTAAGTATTTTGAGCTTATCATTTAGCCTTATTTTAGCCTTCGAAATGTTAGTTCCTGCTTTGGAAAAATATAAGTGTATATATTTTGTACGCAATGCATATTATTTTTATAAATGTGACATTATCTTTTCGATATAAGCCTAAGCCTTTTAATATGTAGTCGAGAATAGACATTTTATATCAGTGCTTTTTACTGTAGATGTATGATATATCAAATTGTTTAAATAAGTAAATATGAAGATAATCAGTGTATACAAGCTAGTTTTAAATGTTTTAAATTATTTGATAATGACGCAATCATATACATAGATTAAAAATCATGTGGAAACAGCATCATAAGTAATGTAGAAACATTAATGTACCTAGTTCAATAAACAGAATAATTGAAATTTATTATTTTGATATAAACATTATACCTATACGGGCTAGCTCCATTGCTGCGCATGCTACGCACCTATGTTATTTTTCTTACTTTGTATTTTTTAAATAATGTGTAAGTGGATCGGCGGAATTGTGCGTAGCAGGCGCATCGATGGGATAGCGACTTAAGCCTGAACATAATAATATCAAATGCACAAAATGTTTAAGTTCCTTTAAGTGTCAAGTGATCATAGTTGATAATTTAAGCAAGCAACGATTTTAATGTTTTCTCGTAATATATTATGTATTTGTAATATGTAGCACTTACTTGAAACTAATTTTTGAAGTCCACACCTGCCGATCCACTTTCCGATCCACGATCAAACATTAGCTTCGTTTGGTTCGTCAGTTACTACGTAACGTCTCGTTTTTTGTCGTTTGAATCAGGCAAGACGCGTCCATCCATACCTATCGCGCGTTTGGATCGTGATTCTGCCGGGCGCGTTGGACCGGCCGGTGTGGACCCGGCTTATTGACTTGTTTACCATCCTTCGATTAAAAACAGAATTGAATTTAGATACGATTCTACGTTCTCCTATTGGTTAAAATTTCTTCTTACTTCGCTCAGCTTCTGTAAACAGACACCCATCAAGTGTATCTATATTTATGAAAGTATTGTCACCGATTTCTTTCAAGGTTTCTGTCCCCTCAAAAGGAAATATAGTAGTGAATTTATGTATGTAATTATGTTAGAGATAGGTATGATTCTAACGATAAATAATGATTTACATTACATTGGTATCGAATTCAAAGTATGAAACGATTTTTTTTATTTTTTATTTGTTTGATAAAGTAAGTGATGTCATATAATAAGTGCGCCATTTTTATTCGCTTTAGATTCAGTAAAGTTGATGTTCTATTTTTATTTAAATTAAATTATAATTAACACCTTGATCTGCAATGCAGTAAACAATTAACGCGCAAATATTATAATGTTACAGTTAAAATACTTAATATTCAATTAGTTTTCGACCACGTTAGGCCATTCTGCATGTGAAAAAAAATATAGTATGTTTATTCTACTGCAGAACTATTTTCATAATAAAAATATAAAATATAACTGAACAACTTTTTACGTGTCCTAGGACATTTAGGTATTATATATACATACAACTTAAGATGTGTGGGCCTTATTGTGTACTAGCATGGTATATATACCTAGTTAACTTATGTAATATAATCAGTGTCTAAACTCACCACGTCCTGAACTTAGTTATAAGTAGTTTATTTTATATTGAGTTATGATACTCAGATATGAGCGACAGTAGACCATCAAAAAATTGTGTAATATTATTGATACTAAGAGAAAGTATTGCATCTACTTTAAGTGCAAGATGTATTCAATAAAACTGTATAAAACTGCCCCCGTATCCACTCATCCCTCAAGCGCCAATAGTATATCGTTGAGCTCAAATGAAGGTAAAGCTTCACTGCGACTAATGATGTCTAATTAATGTCGATTCAGGCAAAAATCAAATTAATCTTATAAATTTACACCAAAATACGATAACTACAAGTTGAGATAAACTTTAATGGGACAATCTATGACGTCACAAGATATTGTCTCAAATCTACCTACACCTTAACCTGAGCTCAACATGATATACGATTGACGCTTGAGGGACCAGTGGGTACGGGCGCTGTATAAAACTGTATCTGTTGTATAACTAAACATTTCTATCGTTTATCTAGGGATTGAATATAATTGATAAAATCAATGCTTCCAGTTTTATAAAGCCCATAAACCTTTGTTTATATATACAAACCTTCGTATATCAATTCCTTTCTTTTAAATATGATAGTAAGTACCTGCATGCCAGTATTCTATCATATTTAAAAGAAAGAGTAAGTTATACGAGTTCTACATTTTACCTCCTATAACGAGCATTTCATTATTAATTTTAAAGATATTTCTGAAAATTTTGTTAAATGTATTTTTTACTAAAATATTTCGTTTGCCATTCTTTGTCGCGAAAGAGTCTCTAATATGTTAATTATAAGAAACGTTTTCCTGTAATTATTAGTTTAAGGCCTATCTTTCTATGGGATTTGGTTTTGGTATCCGCATGTGGTGAGTTTTCGCTGTCAGGCTGAAGTGCCTATTAGTTTTTAATGCAATAAAAAGTCTATAAATGTGATCATTTACGCGAAAAATGTATTTATCGATATAAATGTTCGAGTATACTTAGTACTTTACATTTTATACATAAATTTGGTAAAATTCAGCGGACAACTTGTAATCGGTCTAAAATTTAAATAAAAAAGTATACCCAATTTGTGCTTTTTATTTTTACTGTTTTTACGCATGGTCTAAACGTGACTTATTCCGGATTCGGCCGGAATTGGTTCGCCCGAATCGGTCACAACCGGAAAATTCAAAATTAATATTTTTTGCTAGTACTAGTAGGTACCTACTTTATCCTCAGTTGGCCTGCACCTGGCTACTGTTGTTTGAATTAAATGCTATGTCTAGGTTGGAATAAACCGACATGATGGTAGGCTCATATGGAAACAAGACGATAGAAAATAAACGCGGACATAGCTTAATGGAGCAATTTTCATTCTGTCTCTTAAAATAAACATTTTGCGTAGGTAGGTCTCCTGTGTCAATGACAATAATAAAAATAATAAATTCATTTATTTCAGGGAATACAGTTAACAAATTAAAAGTACCAGAGGCCCAAAAAAATATATACCTACCTTACAGACTAGCATATATACAATTTATAAACACTAAAGCTACGATTATGGAATAATGAAAAGAAATAAAAATAAATAAATAAAGAATAGGGAACAATGAATTATTATCTTCCTTGAGGTATTTCGGAGATAACGTAAGGTATCAAAATCAAATTAAATCATTTATTAAGTGAAACCTACTGAGTGAAACATTTGATACAAAACCTAAGCTAAGCTTGTGGCCTGTGGTATAGCTGCTAGGCCTCTCGTCGGAATACAAAAACATTGTTGGCAATCATAATCAAAACATTACATTATTATTATTAATAGTGAGTGATATCGCAAGCCTACTGCAGACAATCCAACTGACCAAAAGTATTTATACATTTTGACAGCCTACGTGGTGTAGTGGTTGGGCAGGTTGGCTCAAATCTCATACACCACTGAGGTTGCGGGTTCGATTCCCGCAACGGGACAAAATATGTATGTCACATAAGAAAGAACAAGCATTTGTTGCGTGTCTGTTGTGGGAACATGGTGCTCACATTTCCTGGTTCCCTAGGTACAGGGAATCCTAGTTAGGGGTCAGGATCTAATGTGATCGTTGGGCGTATTATTTTTATTCTTTTCAAATCGATTTTAAATAAGTTTGGATAGAATAAAGTTTCAAAGATAAGGCGGTCTCTTTACATAAAATATATTCATTCATGGTACTCGTATTATAATACATAAGTATATGTATGTGTCATATTTATTATAGCATAAGGAATCGCGCCGCTACCATAACTAATAAAATTACATCAACGTTTGTCTTGCCACCGGCACCTCTTCTGTACCTCGGGCCTGGGCCAGGTAGGTAATGACTATCTGGTGGTCTATTGGAGTCTCTGTACCTAGCGAACTCATCATACGTAGGTATACGACTTTCTTCTTGAGGCTTTTCTTCTGGAGAATCAGGAGGTTTCTCTTCAGGCTGCATTTCCTCTTGTTTAGGTTCTTTAGGCTGGGTTTCCTCTTGTTTAGGTTCTTCAGGCTGAGTTTCCTCTTGTTTAAGTTCTTCAGGCTCGGGTTGCTTAGCTTCTTCTTTGTCTCCGTCATTTGAGTTATCACGATTAGAGAAGAAGTAGCCGTTAGGGATTGCGTGGTCCCTTGGGTCAGGATCAATCACAGGGCGTTCCCAACAGCAGATTTCGTTTGAGGAGTTGTGAATTCTCGCCAAGGTTTCGTATGAAAGTCGCATGGGAGGAAACCGAAAGATATTTATTGTAGCATTACGATAGATTATTACAAGAATGAAAATGTAAATTGCATACGTTGGTTGTCGTTGTAATGACATGTTTTGATAAATCTGTGTGACGAAACATCGTTGCCTGCTTGGTTGCTTGGCAACAAGAAGACATGATTAGACTCGGGGGAACAGATGGCAGGGGAGAAATCAAAGAAAAAGTATAATCAATCTTAGGGAGAAATCATTGAGGTCGTGTCATTCCTCAATGGGAGAAATCATTGAGGTCTCACCCTCAATGGAAGAAATAAACGTACCAAAACTTTTTATATACTAGCTGATCTGACACACGTAGTTTATCCAAAAATCCAATAATACATAATTCATTTTATAACAAAAAACCGATTTCATTCTAATATATCTTCGAAGTCCAAGGTCGAACGTCGATGTTGAGGTATATGGTTTACCTTGTATATGAGCTATACTGAACCCAACGTAATTGAATTTTAACTTTTTATTTTATCGGTCAAAAACAGTTTTTCCACTTATTATTTCCATAATACCTAACAAAGACTATTAAAGAGTATTAGACACATTTAAAAAAGAAAATTTCCAATTAGTTCAGCCGTTAACAAGTGAATAGAACTTACTTGTTTTATACAATTGATTTATGAGACGAGCTGGCCTAATAATGAGCGCCACGCTTGCCCATAACAATGGCAGTGCCACCCAGAAGTTTTAATACTATAAAAATTACTGGGTAGCGCCGCATTGCCCTCATCACATCAAAGACAAAGACAAAGTATTAAAAATGTTTATCTTTGCATTTATTTAACTTTGACATATGCATAGTGAAAAAATGCAATACTTAATGGCATTGGTGTCATTCCTCAATGCTTAATGGGCACTGTTTTTTTTTTTTTCATAATAGTGACGAGACATGCTAATTATCTTCGATATTTTTGAGCCCATAGAACGATAACTAAAATTATATTATTAAGGTGATTTTTCCAAAAAAGATATAAAGGTTCGTTACTTATTTTCATCTGTACCATAATTATTATTGTACTAACCGCATATGCAGCAGTACTAAGTTTTCCAGATAGAGCATCAATATGAGGACCCCACTGCAACTTAGAGTCTATGCCTATACCTAGGAATAACGTCGCCTTGTCTGTATACATTTACATACATTTTATCATATAGTCATTTAAACACCTGATTATTAATATAAAACATTACAAAACGTTTAGCAAAAATGGAATAAAAATTTCTATATCCATTTAAACTTCTTCATAAATAAAGTCGATTGTTATAAAAAATCGAATCAGTAACGCTTTTAGGACATCACTAATCGATCTGTCAAAAACACCTTTATTTCATGAAGTGAACGAATTTGTAAATTATTTTGTCAATGACTACAATTACAATCAAATTCATATCAATGGTAAATATAAAAATGCCAAGGCAAATGAAACAACGAACAGAAATCCCAAATTACGAACACGACAGAAGTTCGCATGCGTTGAATGCTAAATGAGTCTGGTAGAGTCACATATATGCGATAGGGCTGCCAAAGCTGCCTTATAGAATAGAATGGAATGGAATAGAATAGAATGGAATGGAATAGAAATACTCTTTATCGTATACCATTAAGAAATAAAACTTATCTACAGGCTTATATACAATTGGCGGTCATATCGCTTAAAGCAACCTTATATCCGGGTTTTCCTAGAAAGTCTATATATTTGGTCCCCTTGTCCGGAATACGAGGAAATCAGGATCAGATCAGCTATAAACCGAATTCTACGCTGACGGAGTCGCGGGTAACTCGGTTATAAGACAATATAGAATAATAAATTCTTGTCCGTGAAAACCCTAAAAGTCACAGCTGAAGTAGCAGTTACTACGCTAGAGACGCAGAAGTTGCTCTAGACTCTACGTGATCTGCATGAGGTGTACAAACGGTGCCACTTTGGCTGAAACTTATCTGATAAATAAGTTAAAACTTACGAGCAACCGCAAAAACGTGCGTCTCTTATTAAAAACTTTATATCGTGTAATAATAACGCTTGTATATTACCTAAGAATTGTTTTATGTACCAAGTGATAAGACGAGCAGGTCGTTCGCCTGGTAGTAAGCAACACGCCTGCCCATCATCTAGAATCTTGTTTTGCAGAACGGGGCCTTACCACCAAAAACGAACGTCGAAACGTCGGAACGAAACGAAAAGACGAAAATCGAACTTGTAAGTGTAACCTACCACCAAATTACTTCGGAAGCGACTTCGACGGATGGCTTTCATTTTGGATCCAAAGACAACTGTTATAATGTTTTTTTTTACGCCTAATACATCTATGTTTGGCCACTATCTCGCCTGATCTGAAGCGATGATGAGGCCTAAGATGGAGCACAAAGATCTAGCTCAGACCCGTCTCCCTGATGGTTCACCGAACATCATCCCGAAACACGACTAGGTCGCTTGACGGCATGGCTTTGTTCGGTGGGTGGTGTTATAACCACGGCTAGAGCCTACCACTCCAAAGCGCGTAAGCGGGTTTCATCACTATGTTTTCCTTCACTGTTTTAGAGCGAGCGTGCAAAATCTGCACTTAACTATTAGTCATTGACGCAGGGCCGAGTTGGGATTCGAACCCAGGTGCGTCGTATCGAAAGGCGCACGAGTTCCCGCTGAGATAAATAGCGAATCGCTATTTACTGTAGGGTAAACGTAGTGATTACATTCTCTCTGGTATAGGGTAATGTGTAGGTTTTTTGATGTACATGCAAAAACCTGTAAATAAGCCGAGAACTCAAAAATAAAATGTTATTTGTATGGAAAACTGTTAAATAAATTGTTAATTTACTTATATTTTATTATTCTACCATTTTATATATAAAATAAATTAATATGGCACAAAAAAAAATATCTTCTATTAATGACAGTCAAAAAACCTAACGTCAAGTCATAATTCTGTGGATACTTTCAGTGAATCAACAGTTTTTGTTGCTTTGGAGGCAAAAACTTGGTAAGTTTCAGGAGTTAAGTTTATTTGAAATGTTGCTCATTTTCCACTGACTTAAAGATCTTTTGTATATATATAAATACACGATTTCTTCTGCATTAAACAATCATTGGAATAATGCACCTACTTAAGGTTTTTTGCTGATTAAAATTTTTTTTTGCAGCCAAAAAATGACTGCCACAAGCAAACAAGTAGAAGAGCTGTTTGAATATATGGGCCAACATAGAGATTTAGCCCGTGCCCGTGGTCTCATCCACAATGCAGAGGGGCGGGCACGAGCTAAAAGGCTATGGGATGATCTGACTGCCCGCTTAAATAGCCTTGGAGGTGCTGTTAAATCAGTAAAGCAATGGAAAAAGGTTAATACTTCATACTACATTATTATTTTATGCACGTTTCGTTTTGCACTAATACCACAGAATACTAAGGGACAGAAGCATCACTCCGCAAAGAAATTTAAACAAATAGCGACCCTTGCTATGACGCAATAAAATTCAATTCAGCTCGCGTAGCACTGCATACCTACCAGTCATGTTAACCTACAGAGCGCCTCTATTACAATCGCATAGCTCGTATCTCTTCTGACGCGGCATGTGTAACGACGCGCGAACCGCCGTCGGTGTCCAGCTATGTACTTGTAGCTTCGTACTTACAGTGCGGAGTGCGCTAGGCCTGCTAACACATGCAATAACAAAAAAAATCACTTCATAGAAATCACGCTTCATAGAGTTCCTAATTGTTTACTTGATGTACCTATGCGCTTTTTCGCCCAATTACTAAGCATGTAGGTAGGTAATTTGAATGTGTGTGCACAGTGGAAATATTTGCTTAGGTGTGGGCTGATAAAAAATATCTAGCGAAGCGGGCCAATGCAGCAGCTCGACGATCTGCTACTGTCACTGGCCGTGGGCCACCAACAGCCGAACTGCTGTCCCAAAATGACCTGAGGGTCATTACAGTAATAGGAGAAGGCTTTGGTGAGCCAGATGTGCCAGTTGCTACAGTGCCAGCTTTTCCTTTTTCTGCTTTTGCTATGTGTTCATGTTTTTCCTGGATTGAAGCTCTTTTTTCCATTTGTAGGAACACTCATTTACTATTATATACAACAATTTTATTTTTTATTTTAATATTTACACTCATTTACTATTATATACCTACAACAATTTTACATCACACATAGAACTCATTAGCGCTGCAACCCTTATAATAAGCTATTATAACTGTTTGTATTTAGAGTACCTAAATGTATTGAGCTTCAATGGTCTGCTCTAATTTGAATAAAACAGTCTATACTACAATCTATTTCAAGGACAGATAGCCTAAATTGGTTTAGACAAATATCCATATAAAAGGTATTTAATTACCAATCACATTATTTTAATAGTGCCTCTGAATTTGCAGCCATTGGAACAGTCCACACCTGAACAAGAAACTGAACAAGAAAAGCAGCATGCTTGGACTGGCACTGCACCTACAGTTCCAGTCCAAGCAGGTACCTCCAAGGATCTCTCAGGTAATACCTATTAATTTTAGCTCATCAATTCGGTTGCGCATAAAAAAAATATTAAAAAAAATTCATTGATAAGTAGTTAGACCAGTCTGCACTTGAGGACTAAGTTACTTTAGAAAGTACATGACAGTTGGCACAGCCCATCTGCTGCCTGATTTTTCTAATCTCTAACATTTACAGCACCGAGGCTACCAGGACGGAGGCTGCGCGTGGCGCCGGCGCCAGACACGCGTACGCGTACTCAAATTTTAAAATATGAGAAAGAGAAAAAGGATGTTTTTGTGGGCATATTAAACGAACTCAAAGAATTAAACAAATCCATAAAACAAATTATTGATAAGCTTTAATTGAAAATATATTTGTCTTATATATAAAAACTTGTATTCTTTACTCCTTCATCTGAAAGAACAGAAACATTTCATCATTATTTCATGTTGATGACTGAATTTCACTATAACTATAAAACGCAACTGGATAATATTATTACTTGGGACTTGTCTGCCAAAGATAAAATCTGTAAGGCAGATAATTTCAAAGCCCAATCAAACTTAAACAGAGTCACAAGCAACATTTAGTAAAATAGTAAGATTACCTATCATTTCTATTGAACAATTGTATTAGCTCATCTCGTGCCCTTCGTGGCCCAGCTGCATGGTACCTACTCAGCCCTGGCTTGCAGCTGCATATCAACCTTCAGCTCCTCCTGCGACAAGTCTATGGGATCCAGCTCGGCGATGATACACATGTTATGTAAAACACAACATGCGATTATAATTTTCCCCACCGCGCCATTTCAGGAGTATAGTGTACCTGCCTTGCCGCTAAAAGGCCTTTCAAAACTCCAAATGTGTGCTCTATGGTTGAGCGTATGACCTTTTATGGATGGCATTATAGCGTCCTTCAGGTGAATTATCTGGAGCTCTATCTACTGGAGTCATCAGGTACTTTATCAAGGAAAAGCCTGAGTCTCCTGTAATCATACATTTATAATTTTATTAAAGAAAAACGCCATAGTGTGTAATGCTTTACTGTCAGACTGTATTAAGTAATTACAGTGAACACAAATTATTATTATTATATTTAAGAAATATCTAACAAAAATTTTACATACCCAGTTACAAGGCTGTCGCATCTGTGGTATTAGCGAGACTCCAGATGCTCCCGAATTTCACTATTCTGCCACACAAATGAGTCGTGTGGCTCCACCATATAAGGCATCCACATCTAAAATCTGAGAGAGGCGTCGCATATCTAAAACAGAATATTTACAGTTAAAACCTACTTATACAAAATACTAACTGCGCCCCGTGGTTTTAACCGCGGTTTCCCAGGATTAAAAGTAGCATAAGTGTTAATCCAGGGTAAGCTATCTCCATTCCAATCAGCTATTGCGGCACAAAGACAGATTAGACATACAATACAATACACTTACTAAGTTCATAAGTAAGTGACATACTAAGTTTCTAATATTAGGAAGTTTATAAATTAGATATTTGAATATGATACGAGTTACTCGTAGTTGCCTTACCACTTGGCAATTAATAGAATAGTAGTGCTTGCTATTAAAAAACGCTCCTCATGCTGCGGGGGCCTCACTATACATATGCACTCGATGCACCCGCAAATTTCATAAAATTTCATAGAATCTGAAATTGGTAACACCTAAATTTTAATTTATTACAAATACGTAATCTGAAATAGGTAACACCTAAATTTTAATTAATTAACAAAAATCGTGTCATTTTTAGGACCAATTATTTTCTAAAACGAAAGCTCTGCAGTTGTCGCTAAATGTGAGGTTATATTGACGATCAAAGACCTGTCAAACGACGAAGTTATAATGTCAAAAACTTTTTGGGAGTAGCTTCAACGAAAGAGAAAACGTACTTCGCATCGACCGCGACCGTCGGATCCGAAACACTTTCATGGTAGGAAAACCTACGATCCGTCAGCCGAAGCTTCGTAGTTCGATTTTCGGAGTAAGGCCCAGTTTCCTAGCGGATTCGATTCCCGCGACGGGACAAATATTTGTGTATAGGGAAAAAAAAGCAAGAAGGTCTGAATGATCTGGTTGTTGTGGGACCATGGTTCTCGTAGTTCCTGGGTTCCCTAGATACAAGGATACCTAGTCCTAATTTCATAATCTGGCCTGGGGGCCGGAATATGAATGTACATATGTAAGTGATTGCGGTCAAGAATAAAAAATAAAATAAAAATAAGTGAAATTACTGGGCATTATAAGAGCTTTAGAATTAACTTTAGAATCGGGATATTTATCTTGTTTATGATTTATTTTAACCTGACTATGACAGTTTAAAATATTATCATAAACAAGCTGCGCCGCGGTTTTTCGGGATAAAATGTATGTGTTAATCCAGGGTCTGAGCTATCTCCATTCAGAAATTCACTCAAATCTGTTGAGCCGTTACAGCCTGAAGAAGTGACAAACACACATACACTCAAACTATCGCATTTTTAATATTAGTGTAAAGAACTATATAACAACCGTAGAAGTTGACCAATCGTTGAAGTGGTTATCTAAATTATGTGGACACATATATGAACATTATAGAATATTATCAAGTATCTTATAAATACCTATTATACAAACATATTATACGTATGCATGTAGGATACAAGGCTTAAATACGCGAACCAATATAAAATAGAACGATCGCCATTTTGTGGTAAAACGTCTACGTCTGCATTTTTTGTATATCCTTGTCTAATACTATTTATACGATGGCCATTAACATTTGGCCTTGACATTAACACACGTCAAAAGTGAATCTTCCTCTTGATTTAAATAAAATATTATTGAGGCCAGCAGAGACATAACTAGTCATTAACTAAAGATCGATCTGTTGAATGAACTCTGCAAGTTGTTAATTCTCCTTTAAATCTTTTCACTATTTATATCATTAAAATGTTTAGGACTAGCTGCACCCTGCGGTGTTCTGAGATAAAAAATATCCTATGTCCTTTTCCAGGACCTTAAGTACGTACATATCAAAATCCGATCAGTATTTTCGCGTGATTGAATAACAAACATCCATCCATCTATCCTCACAAACTTTCGCATTTATAATATTAGTAGAATTACCAGGACTCCGCTAAGTCCAGTGTAGCATACTATGCTATGTGCTGAATAGAATAGGACCCTGCGGGGGAATCAGAGTCATGGCTCTTGGGCTTTAAAGTTTGGAGACCTCTGTATTCTCTATAAATTGTATCTCTACCCTAGTCCCTATTAGTTAATATCTCTATAAATTGTATTTACAGTGTTAGGTACTGGTTTACAATAAAAAGTTTATAAAAGCAAAACAAGCATTCGAAAAGTAATTCTGAACAGCATATACCTATCTAATACTTATATACCTACAGACTCCCTGCCCCTACCTACTTACTTATGTAGTCATATTAAAAAGGTAAGGTAATATAAAAATAATACATTTTATAATATAAAAAACGACTTCAATTCTGAATTCTGATGTATGTTCGAAGTCTAAGGTCAAATATCGATGTTTATTTGGGACCATGTTGAAGATAGCTTCAATATAGACTGATCCCAACACAAAAATAATTTCCCAATAAATGACGGAGTTCTGAGTTAACAAACATAAAAAAACAATTGAATTGAGAACCTCTTCCTTTTTTTAAGTCTTTTGATTAATAATGTAAATTAGATAACCATATTATAGTAGGTACCTATAGATTATGCCCGGTACCTACACTACCTACAGAATATGCGCTAAAACGCATTATTAGATACCTACCTACTCGCTACCTAAGCGCTAAGTTTACGACTAAACGCATTATAAACCTGAATATGACGAAGTGGCCATACATAGTAAACAATCCACATTCCGAAGGATACGAGAGATGACCTGACCCGTGGACAATACCTGCACCTTAGAGGCCTACAAATGTAGGTATGTCACTTGTCTATAAATGTACTACATCCGTGTCTCTGTTGCCTAAAGGAGCTTAGCAGCAGTGATTCCATCAGAGTAGAGGCGTTAACGGATGCTTATATAATTATAAAACAGGGAAAATGGAAATACCAATGTTGAACAACTGGGTACATTTACATCTGTCGACTCGGTGCTCAAAACCTAGCTCGCATTTTAATTTTAATTTAATTTCATAAATCCCCAAAATTTGTTGTAAAATAGTACAGTCATTTCGTTCAAAAAATAGTGGAAAGTTTTCCGGGAGTTTTCAAAATTGATAATTCTATAGATTTTGATGTGCTCTTTCCGAATTTCAACTTTGCCACCTCGTATTTTTGCCGCTCGCGCCGCCATATTGGGAAAATGGCGCCTAAAATCAGCTTTTTGACAATACCTCTTTTCCAACTTATTTTACGATACAAAATTATATAGTCTGGACTATAATATAGCTTTAATTTTTTTAAAGCTATATGATAGTCCAGACTTACTAACATTATAAATTGTGCAAACGTTCGAAATAAAAGTTTATTCATTATATTTATTTTTTATTTATAAAGCATATTTGCGATATATCAGCTACCATGACATCTATTATATCCCGGGCTAGTTACAAGTGTTCCATATAACAATAGCTCTATATCTATAACTCTTATATTACAATCAGGAGACGCCTCATTTAAGAATGCCTGATGACTAAAGAATAGGGATCGTACATTAATCACGTGAGGCTTGAAAGGGTTCGGAAAAAATTACGAAATATCACAAGGAGGGAGGGGGGAGTAGTGAGATATCACATGTATTTATTTTTTCTAGAACGCGCAATTTCTAAACTGAAGAGTCATATGATATGCAGAAGCCCTCAAAAGAACGTCCCTAGTTGGTATAGTCTTATTAACGCATTAGCCGAGATTGATGCTCTATCGTAGAGTTCATCTCTACTGTTCGAGAATGAAAGCAAAATTGCATTAGCTGACGGTAACATCAAAGTTCTAGGCCCTGTTCAAACCGTATACTTTCCATATGATTATATTATTAGTAATAAGACACTATCTGCGCCCACGGTTTCCCCCGCGGTTTTCCGGGATAAAAGTAGCCTATGCCCATTTTCAAAACCTGCATACTATATTTCATCAAAATCCGTTCAGAAGTTTTTGCGTGATTGAGTAACAAACATCCATCCATCCTCACAAACTTTCACATTTATAATATTAGTAGGATTGCAATATATACACACGTAATAGGTGGGCACCTACTAGCATTACAAAATGGTGCATGACCTTTATGTTTAACAGCGTTCAGGTTATTTATCACTCTTTCTCATCGGTCAGATGTCATTAGAGGTGCAAAATGTACCTACTTGAGTTTCACAACGTTCGTCTTCCGTTTTTATGGCGTGATAGTTGTTAGCGGCTCTGCTGCGTCTATAATATTATTATAGAATTCGGTAGCACTATCGCCCGATTTTAGCAAAAAGTTCTGAAAATATCTAAAGCATTGCAAGACTATTTTTTTTATGTATATAAAACATTAAAAAGTACATATTGTTGACTGATTTTCGATTATTGGTTCACATCTCTAGCGTTGACGGATGGCGCATTCGCGAACACGAGAGCGCATGCGCGGGATGCGACTTTTGAACTTGTTGGAGTTTTGCCGCGTAAGAATATAATGTATTCTTCTTTGAGTAGTTTTGTTTTATAAAATCTGTAACAATATAAATTAAACTAATATAAGGGCTAAAGACAACGCTCAGTTTCAACGCTGCATGGAAATGCCGATGATAGTACATATCTACGATTCCTATTAACTTGATACGCCATACATTTTTGAGTAGGATTAAAATGAACAACATCAAAAGAGTGCCGAAAGTACGAGTATATAGGATAAAAAGATTCAAACAGACAAAAACATTTGAAATTTTCTAAAACAACCGAGTTAGCCGGAAATGTATCTTCCTACTGCTAATTTTGGAATAAAAATATCTACTTCCTGTTAAATGGCTTAGAAGATCTCGAATACAAAAAAACGATTTAGGTAAGTACTTCAAAATAAACGTTCTTAAAAAAGGAAAATAATTAGGTATTATATACACTCGAGAGCAATGAATCCGGGTCACTTAAAGAATCCTAAAAATCTCGGAAACTAAAAATGCTAGGTTAATGCAATAAATTGTATTTAATAGACAATGTAATACTCCTTAAATGAAGGTATTAAAACTTCTTAGTTATTGTAAAGTTATATCATAAAAAAATCAAATTTGAAAAAGGGCCACTTTCGAAGATGGAACTACGAAATTACAGCATTTGGTTTTGCTTTTGTTTGTAATCTGTCATTTATGTGGGTACATAAACCATGTTGATAGTGCTCTATATTCATTATTCAAGCTGAAATTATGTCGCTTACGCCTGAAGAATGCACCAGAATACTTACAATGCTGGAAACCGGCCGGAGTCAGCGCGATACAGCCAGGACTGTCGGTGTGTCGCTGTCAACAGTACAAAGAGTTCTCCGACGTTACGAAGAAACTGGTTCTAACCTACGCAGACCAGGAACGGGCAGAACCAGGTGTACCACAGCACGAGAAGACCGATACTTGGTGAACACCATGCTTCGAAATCGCTTTCTCACAGGAACTGAACTCACCAATCAGTTTCGACGCCTCGGAGGAAGTAACCCAAGTGCATGGACAGTAAGACGTCGGCTTGCTGAATCTAACTTAAAACCCCTTAGACCTGCAAACGGCCCTAAACTGGAGCGTGGGCATCGTATTTCGAGACTAAGATATGCCCAGAGCCACGTAAATTGGAGTATTGAAGATTGGTCAAAAGTTATGTTCTCCGACGAATCAAAATTTATGCTCTACAAGCACGATGGAAGACACAGAGTGTATCGAAGACCAGGGGAAAGATTCAAGCAAGCATGCATCGAAGAAAAAGTAGCCTACGGTGGTGGGTCTGTACTTGTGTGGGCCGGAATTTCTTCTGAAAGTCGCATAGAGCTGGTGATCATAGAAAACGGCTCTTTAACTAGCGTAAGATATGTGGAAGAAATCCTCAATGATCACGTTGGTCCATTTATGGTCAATTTAGGTGAGGATGCTATATTTATGCATGACAATGCCCGACCTCATACAGGTAGGATTGTGAATGACTACCTTCAAGAGATGAACATTACTCGTATGGAGTGGCCAGCGCGCAGCCCGGATATCAACCCGATCGAGCATGCTTGGGACGAGCTAGGCAGATGCGTAAAACAACGAAACCCTCCCCCAATCACGCTTCGTGAGCTCAAAATTGCTCTCACAGAGGAATGGGAGAATATTCCCCAAAATCGTATAAGGAACTTGGTGTACAGCATGCCAAACCGCGTAAACGCAGTAATGGAAGCACGAGGAGGCAATACGAAGTATTAAAATTCAAGAAAATCGTAATAAAGTTCAAAAATTTCATGTTTCCTATTTTTGTTTTAAGGAGAGATCAGCAGTTTTTTTCTTTATGTCATTTTGTGTTAATAAAATGTATGGTGACTCATATTTTTTTTACTTTCATTTAAGGAGTATTACATTGTCTATTAAATACAATTTATTGCATTAACCTATCATTTTTAGTTTCCGAGATTTTTAACATTCTTTAAGTGACCCGGATTCATTGCTCTCGAGTGTATATTCAAACTTCAAAGGATAACGATCTTAAATCGACTCTAAAAATCAAAAATTGAGTACGTGAACTACAATCAAGTTCAAGCTTTCAAATCTCTCCTTCCACGCTCCTGATGTAACAGCTTGGAAATAACACAAGGCGTGGCAGAGTAGGTACCTACCGAGCCTGCTGGTACCTACTCATCTCTTATTTCACAAGTTGGTCCTCAAGGTCTCAATCCACGACGGGCATCTCGTGGCGCTCAGTGTTTGGGTGAATCTCGTGCGAACTGGACATCATGAACAGGATATTAATTGTTCTCGCCTGCGTGAGCGCAGTGGGTAAGTGGACATATATACCTATTATGCCTCTATATAAAATTTGGCAATTTATACCGGTGTTACAGCATTACTCCCTGAATGACAAAGTTTCAGTCCCCTCAGGCAACCCTTAGTTGGTTGCATTTTTAATACATTTTTTTTATTAAAGTATATAAAATTTGGCAATTTATATCGGTGTTACAGCATTACTCCCTGAATGACAAAGTTTCAGTCCCCTCAGGCAACCCTTAGTTGGTTGCATTTTTAATACATTTTTTTATTAAAGTATATAAAATTTGGCAATTTATATCGGTGTTACAGCATTACTCCCTGAATGACAAAGTTTCAGTCCCCTCAGGCAACCCTTACTTGGTTGCATTTTTAATACATTTTTTTTATTAAAGTATATACAATTTGTCAATTTATATCGGTGTTACAGCATTACTCCCTGAATGACAAAGTTTCAGTCCCCTCAGGCAACCCTTAGTTGGTTGCATTTTTAATACATTTTTTTTTAATAAAGTATATAAAATTTGTTAATTTATATCGGTGTTACAGCATTACTCCCTGAATGACAAAGTTTCAGTCCCCTCAGGCAACCCTTACTTGGTTGCATTTTAAATATATATTTGGGTTACTTTTTTCGACTGCTGAATTTCAATGAAATTAGGGGTGATGAATTTTTGAAATCAATTAGGTATTATATATAATACGTAACTTATAACGCGCTTACTGTAAATTACATTATCAAATAAAATAAAGTAGGCAAATAGCAATTCGTATACATACAAATTGCAATAAAACAATTTTTTTTATTAATCATACTTATTTATTTATTGATTGTGTGTATCCGTCAAATTGAAGTTAGAAAATAGTTTAAATATTAATATTGAGTTCAAAATAAAGAATATAAACGATACAGAAACATAATACGCGTACCTAATTAATGTTTTATTTTCTACTAGCGACCCGCCCCGGCTTCGCACGGTTATTATACATATAAACCTTCCTCTTCAATCACTCTATCTATTAAAAAAAACCGCATCAAAAACCGTTGCGTAGTTTTAAAGATTTAAGCATACATTGGGATATAGGGACGGAGAAAGCGACTTTGTTTTATACTATGTAGTGATGATAAAATAACACGGTATAAATAATATTTCCAAGGTATAAATAATCAAAATGGTGATGATAGTGGTAAAATCAAAAAGTACGCGACATATCATAAAACATTATATATTATTATGTCGCTCTGTCTCACGGGTTATACACGCGGTCCTTTGGAAGGCTTGCGCGCGGACATGAGTCCAATACGTAGAGGCCTCTTAGAGCATTTAATTTAGATATGTAATGGGGAACACTTATCGGGGACTGTCTCTAAGTGCATCATTAAAAGATACAATCAAAGACAGCCCTGATTTATTATTATTATTATTAGACTTAATCTCATGATTATTTTTACAAGATGTCGAATTTATAGTAATGAGACACCCGTCTTTCTATCCCAAGGTATCGTCAGTTTCTTTTTTATGGTACTGTGTCACGAGACGAGCAAGTCGTGCGCCTGATGGTAAGCCACGCCTGCCCATAACAATTGCCGCATAGAACTTATAATACCATAAAAATCACTAGTAGGTAAAATCTGGAATTACAAACACGTAGCACTACTTATTGTTAAATTAGTAACGCCATTGATCCTAAGTATTGATATAGGTACTTGGATAACCGGCCAAGTGCGAGTCGGATTCGCGCACGAAGGGTTCCGTATCATTATCTATAAAAACAGCGAATAATGTCTTTTGTATGGGAGCCCCCATAAATATTAATTTTATTCTAATTTTTAGTATATTTTGCAACAGAAATACATCATCTGTGTAAATTTAAACTGTCTAACTATCACGGTTCATGAGATACAACCTGATGACAGACGGACAAACAGACAGACATACGGACGGACAGTGGATTCTTAGTAATAGGGTCCCGTTTTCGCCTTTGGGTACGGAACCCTAATAATGTATTTCCTATTTCATTTCAATAAGCCAAATTTAAGCGTAAAATATGTCTATAATATATCCATGTTAAGAGGTCAAGCCAAATCGGTAAACGACACGTCCTTGAATGTATTAGCACCAAGGCGGTAGATTTTCACGCGCCGCCTCTCCTACACAATGGATGGGATTATCTTTAACAATGCAGACTTTAGTTACAGTTAATTGAAGTATCAATTATGAATACTATATGAACTGGCTTTGCATCTATTGAATAACAAATGAGATTTTGAAACATAACGTTACCTATTTGTATTGCAAAATGATGCTTTTTCTATGTAATTGTGCGACGACGCTCATGATAGTTGCAGCACCACCCGGAACTTTGCTTTGCTAAATCCTCCGCTGCATTGCACTGCGCTCACCCTGAGACCATTATGTGCATTATAATTTCGCTATATAATTTTAAAAAAATATATATATGGATATATACATAAATTGAGAGTAATAATAATAATAATAATAAGCATTTATTTTCTTTACAAAAAAGGTACAAAATAGGTAACTAAATTATTGACAAGTAAACTATGCTAAGCCTGTTTTGCGAAGCCTGGTGCCTGAGGTAGGCATATAATGCCTGTATCACAGGTCACCAGGCCCCTCTCCACGGATCTAATTAAGAGTGAGTGTGGCTCAGTGGGAGCATGTGCGACTTTCGATCCGTCGCACCCGAGTTCGAATACCGCTGGCCCCGCACCACTAACTTTCTTAAGTTATGTGCGGATTTAACACTCGCTCTAAAAACGGTCAAGGAAAACATCGTGAGGAAACCGGCATGTCCAAGAATTGATCACAAAAAATCATGAACATGTGACATCCATCAACACGCACTGGGCCAGCGTGGTGGGTTATGGCCCATACTCTCTCTATGAGAGAAGGCTAGCAGTGGGAACGTGATTGGCTGATGATGATGATGATGATATAGATATTAAACAGCAGAAATTATGCAACAAACTGACAATAATTTTGTAAAGAATATTCTACTGTTTCGAAAAACGATCCATATAGTCGGTAGTCTGTCATCGTCATCACACTAATATTATAATGTGAAAGTTTGTATGTAAGTTTGTTTGTATGTTTGTTACTTCTTCACGCGCGCTGAAGCGGCTCAACGGAATTGAGTGAAATGGTGAAATTCGGAATGGAAATAGCTTATATCCTGGATTAATACATAGGCTCGATACTTTTTATCCCGGGAAACCACGAGTGAAACCGCTAGGCGTAACTAGTTATTTATGTTTCGAACTGACTGTTTGAGATAATTTGGCGTCGAAACCAGCCCCCCTACCCATATGTCCCTCAAGCGCCAATCGTATATCGTGTTGAGGTCGAATTAAGGTATAGTTTCACTGCGACTAATAAGATACGGTCTAATTATTGTCGATTCAGGCAAGAAATCGAATTAATCTCAATAATTTATACCAAAATACGATGACTAAGTGTTGAGATAAACTTAATGGGAAAATATATGGCAACATAAGAAATTGTTGCAGTGAATCTACACCTTAATCCGAGCTCAATACGATATACGACTGGCGCTTGAGGGACATATGGGTAGGGGGGCTGAATATGAAATTACATTTATTGATATTTCCATGGAACTACTGTATGTTAGATAGAATTAATTATTAATATCACCTAATTTAAACGGTTCTATCACAATATTACCATCCATGTAATAGTGTGGTTCTATGGTCATCGCCCTAAATTGCCTAAACTAAATTCATTGAATCCGGTTTAGATGGTCAAAACACAGCCCATTTTTACAATACTCAGATGTTAAATTGATTGTTCTATCATAGATAATTAAATAATACATACATTTTATAATAAAAAAACGACTTCAATTCTGATGGATCTTTGACGTCCAAGGTCGAATATCGATGAAATTTATATGGGACCATGTTAACGCTATACTGAACCTAACGAATCATCACGATTCCTCAACGAAAACGAACGCACCCAAGAATTTTCCAAATGAGTTTATACATGACGGAGTTTTGAGGTAACAAAAATAAAGGTACTCCTTTTTTAGCCGGTTCAAAGTACTCGTATTACTATTGCATGTCGTTATTTGTCGACATCGTATTTTTTACCTTTAAGGATTTGAGGAAAACGAGAATACACATGCATGCCTTTTATACTTAAATGTATAATAAAAACATCTTTATAATAATATGTCATATATATATATACCTACCACCTACTATTTTGGGAACTAACGAGCAAGAAACTATTTTTACTATTTTAATTAAACCTATAGAAGCCACTATTATATTGAATCATTATTGTTTACCTACAAGGTCCAGCGATTCAAGTCTTAGGTCTGACCTAGACCACAGAATACTAAGGGACAGAAGCATCACTCCGATAAGAAATTTAAACAAATAGCGACTCTTGCTATGACGCAATAAAAATCAATTCAGCTCGCGTAGCGCTGCATACCTACCAGTCATATTATCCTACAGAGCGCCTCTCTTTCTATCGCATAGCTCTTATCTCTTCTGACGCGGCACGTGCGACCCGCCGTCGCTCGGTGTCCGGCTATGTACTTGTAGCTTCGTACCTACAGTGCGGAGTGCGCTAGGCCTGCCTAGACGTGACATTTGAAGGGAATATGTAGGTAGGTACTTCAGACGTGCACTACTAAGGGATCGTCCATCAATCATGTGAGACTCGAAGGGGCGCGGGGGGGGGGGGGGTTTATTCGGAAAAAATCACAACATATCACTAGTGGGGAGGTGGGTTTCAACGGGAGCGACGCCGACGGGGGGTTAGAAAGTTGCTAAAAAACATCGCGTGATTAATAGACGACCCCTTAAGGATATTTCGAAATTCCATTCCTTATAAATACGCCCAACCATCACATATTATCCAGCCTGACCGCTAACTAGGATTCCATGTATCTAGGGAACCAGGTACTACGACGACCACGGTCCCACAACACGCAGACACAAAACAAATACCTACATGCGCTTTTTTTCTGTGCACAAACATTTGTCCTATCACGGGAATCGATCCCGCAGAATCAGTGGTATATGAGATTTTAGTCAACCTTCAATTCAACCTTCAATTCAATTGAAACTTTTATTTTACTTTATACTAAACTAGCTGTAGCCCGCGACTTCGTACGCATAGTGAATTAATTTATACCTGTTCCCGACAATTTTCCATCCCACCGTAATCCCGCTCCTGCTCCGCTCTTATTTCGATCACGTTCCCGTTCTATCCCGTCACTGTCCCGCTCCTGCTTTCGTCCCGCTCCTATCCAGGTCACGTCCTTTTCCTATACCAATACAATATTATATTCCGTTACCATCTCACTCATATCCCGTTACCGTGCCGTTCCTAACCATCCTCCTCCTACCCTGTTAACTACCCGCTCCAATCCCATTAACGTCCCTCTCGTATCCCGTAACCGTCGCGCTAGATCCCGTCCTATTTCGTTGTAACCGAGTTATACTAATTGTTAGTATTTCCACAGCGTTCGCACAGTTCGGTCAGCAATACCGGTCACAGAGCAGCAGTAACAGCAGGTACCAGCAGCCCTCAGCCCCCGCCGCCCCTCGCCTTCAGGGGGCAGGCGCGTGCAGGGAGCTCAACGAGAGGTATCCGGTGACAGGCAGCTGCGATAAGTACATCGAATGCATTGTGAGTACAGTACAGTACAGTACCTCTACCCTGGTAGGTCTCTCATATGCGGGAGGCACCACAGCTTTGCCAATTATTCTGCCGCTAAGCAGTAGCGCGCAAGCATTACTTTGTTCCGGTTTAAAAGGCATTGTAGCCAGCGAAATTACTCGACATATGAGACTATCTGATGTCTCGGGGTGATTTATTTCAGAATAATCTTTATTTAAACGACTTTTATCATATTGCCAACAGAACGGAACAGCTGAAGAGAGAACCTGCCCAGACGGTCTCCGATTCAACCCCAATGTTAACTTCAACGTGTACCCATGCCAGTACCCCAACGAAGTCGCCTGCCTCGAACGCTCCGCCCTTCGTAAGTACCTATCTACCTACCATACAAATTGTCCTATACATTCTCGTTTGTAAATCTTAATGTACCTTTGCTCAAAACGTAGCCGCACGCCCACTACATTTCTTTCTGGAAGACAGGTGCTCAATAGCATCACTTTGAACTTCGTACCGCCCGAGGTTTTCCCGCGGAAACACGGGTAAAAGAAGGGTGAAAAGGGTATTTAAAGGTGGGCAACGCACCAGTAATGCCCCGTGTGTTGCAGGAGTCCATAGGTGACGGTAACCGCTTACCATCCAGGCGGGCCGTCTGCTTGTTTGTCTACACATAATATTAAAAAAAATATTTTTCAAAAAAAACTAAACCGACTTCAAAACCACAAATGGCACTCAAAAGTAAAAAATAAATTAATATAATTATCATAAGCGCTACCCACTCATATATTTGAAGTCGGTGCCAGCCAAGTCTAATAATTTATTTTTTACTTTTGAGTGCCATTTGTGGTTTTGAAGTCGGTTTAGTTTTTTTTGAAAAATAATTTATTTTACCCTTTTTAGTGAAAAACAAGTTTTAATTAAATTAATTCAAAAAGTTTTTAAAAACAAGCTTTTATGATCTAGAAGCCACATCATGACAAAGTTTAAAATGGGCTATCACAATTAAATGCATGTACAAAAAAATTTCATGTCTGTCCTATTCTCTGTTGAGGAGTTCCCTCGCCAGAAGTCAATCCTGGGTGTATCTGCCATATCATGATGGAATTTAGAACAGGCTATTATGGTTTAATCCATTTACGAAATGTTGTGTCTGTACTATTCACCGTTGAGGAGTTCCCTCACCGGAAGTCAACCCTGGGTGAAGCAGGTGAAACAGTCGAATACAAAACCTCCACCTTAAGAAAGTTTGGTTACGAAAAGAACCGACTTGAAGATTAAACTTATATTTTTTGTTTTTGCTATTTTTTTCAAAAACTACTGAATGAATTTCGATAAAATTTATATGGACCTTTGAAGTATTACCTACCAATCAAAAAAAGAATCATCGAAATCAATGCATAATTGGCGGAGTAATCGCGTAACAAACACACAAAAAAAAATAAAAATAAAAAACATACCGTCGAATTGTAAACCTCCTCCTTTTTGAAGTCGGTTAAAAAAAGTACCATTTTTTATAAAAAATATTAAATAAAATAAATAAATAATTTGGTTAAGTATAAATAAATAGAAAAATAATAATATGCTGAACATACGTCTGCTTGTTTGTCTATAAATCATATATATAAAAAAGTACCATTTTTATAAATAAAATTAAATAAAATTAATAAATAATTTGTTTAAGTAGATAAATAGAAAAATAATAATATCTTAAACATATGGTGTGTCTATCAACACTGGTTACGAAACCAGTTATGAATAAAAAATTCTTTTCTTGTTTGTAAATGGTTATAAAAAACTGAAAAATAACCTTTTTCGTGACTGGTTATGAAAAATTGTTAAAGTCAAAGTCAAAGTCAAATATCATTTATTAAATAGGCACAAAAGTGCACTTTTAAAGGTCATAAACACATGATACAAATAAAAAATGTTAAAAATTGTAACTTATGTTAACATGACTTTGAAAAAAGGTAAGTATGTTTACCCATTTCTTTCCTATACTCAAATTGAAGTCTGAGTGCTGAAAAGAAATGCGAAAACTGACTCTACCAGTGCTTCGGAAATACGCCCGCTAGAGAAGATAGCACCAAGAAACTCTGCGGGGATGTCTTTTTTCAGCACAATTACGTATAAATTAGAATTAACAGAATGTAAAACAAGAAATGCGAGTGAGATGTCCCATAGTCATAGTATCAGTAACAGAAAAGTGTAAATAAAATATAAGTAGGTATGACAGTAGCAGTAGGAGTGACTAGAACAGACCAGTCCCCGCAAGCAGCACCCGTTCACGAGTATGACTTGTGGACCAGCCATCACCCCCCTCAACCATATTGGAGGGAAGGGAGTGACCCGACACACAGAGCCGCCGCAAGCAAAGACATTTGAGTGAGCATGACTGTAAAACCTAGTCACTTCCAACTCAAATACAATTTTTATAGCTTTATTTGAATGACTAACTACATTAGACATCTCACATAGCATTGTAAAATCCAAGAAGAAATGAAATATAAACATCATGCACACACTGAAACTGTTACGAAAACGGAACAAAATAACAGCTTGATAGCAGCTGCAGTAGGGTACCTATATTGTTGTATGTTGTTAAGGATCTCATGAAATAAATACGTCCAGTGTTACGGAGTACTGCCTTCTGCATCTGATCTACAATCCAATGTATAGCGTATTCCTTTAAAGAAAAAGCTACTTAGTCAAGGATTTTCGCTATAGAGTCGGTAAAGTAACTTTACAGTCACACTTTACATGACCATGAAGACATTATCATCACTATCATCATCGACTTAAGAGTCGGTTCATTCATAACCATTAACTAAATTACCTACCTAATGTAATGTTAGGGCAAAATGGCAAAGACTGACTTTATTGAATTATATTACATAAAATGTAGGTATGTATAATTGTGTACATAGAATTACAAAACTCTTTGTTATAGGTATACCAGTCTACAAACAGACATAATATATTACAGACATAATTAACACCATAACTCTACCACCGAATCGGAAAAAGAACCACTACTCAGAAGATACGGCAAGAATCTGAGGAGCCAATTTTTTAAGAGATTTTGATACAATTTTTTTGTTTCTACAATGTTATGTTTCTAATTTACCAGTTGGCTACATTGCAGAAGTGGAATGTTCCAAGCATATTTGTATGCTGTGTAATTACGAACAGTATAGTAGGTTTCCTTTTCTCATTAGAACAGTCTTAACGTGTAATTTGAATTTACTTTCTGTGAGCTCCGTTATACATTTTGGAATTTTTTAAATTCGTTTGAACTTTTGAATGGTTAGAGATAGGTATAGGATGCTCGAGAGGACGACCGGGTAAATTTGGAAAAGTTGGAAAAATTAGAAAGAAAAAATTGCGGGCATTTTGAAAGTTGCTCCGATCCGACTGAAATTTTGCATCGGGAGGTTTTCTGGGTCTTAGATTATGAAAAAAAATCTGGATTCCGCCATTTTTCAAGATGGCCGCCATACAAAAGTTTTTTTTCAGAACAAAATAGGCAAACAAAACTTTAGAGCCGTAGTCTATAGGAAGCTTCTATAAAAAAAAGCAACACCCCTCACGCGAGCTGCTTTGGCAGCTCGCGCACGCCGCGCATCACTAGTTTTACTATAAAAACGTACGCAGTTGCTCATAAAGGACTTGTTCGTTTACTCAGTCTATATCTAGGTACTACAGTTAAAATTATAATAAACGATAGGATGACAATGACATCATCTAAAGGAGTCATTTCAACTTAAACATCAGTGAACGATGCCAATGTAGGAATCTACGCTACTATCGGCTCTATGCCAGTTCCATACAAATGAACCGAAATGGCCCACCACTCAGATCAACCGATTACACGTCTCGCTCGCCTTTGTCATCGCTGATTTTAAAACTATTTTTTCATTTTTCAACGGATCATGATACGGTTTGCGAATAATAATGAGGTGTTGTGATTCTGGGTTGTCAGCGATCGGAATATTCACAATAGTATGTGATGGGTTTACGAAATAAGCAAACTGCTATAGTCAGTCAATAACAGTAATCACCGCTTCTTTTGTGAGTATTCAAGGTAACATTAATTATTTAACATCAGGCACCTAGGAGAGCGAGTGTGGCTCAGTTGGAGCATGTGCCACTTTCGATCCGACGCACCCGAGTTCAAATCCCGCTGGCTCAGCACCACTGACTTTCTTAAGTTATGTGTGGATTTAACAATTGCTCTAAAAACGGTGAAAGAAAACATCGTGAGGACACCGGCATGTCCAAGAATTAATCACAAAAAATCAAGGACATGTGACATCCACCAACCCGCATTGGGCTAGCGTGGTGGATTATGGTCCACACTCTTTCTATGAGAGAAGGCCCGTGTCCCAGCAGTGGGAACGTGATGGGCTGATGATGATTATGATTAGGCACTTTGCTAAAGTTGTCAAAATAAGGATTTCCCCGTGATCAAATTCTTGTCTGATTAATCGTAACGTTCATAAAATCGAATTCTCGGTTTGGCCGCATTCTTTTTGGGCCATTTTTTTTGGGCACTGGAGGAAAACAAACAGATAAATAAAAGTAATGACGTTACTTTTTGACCACACAGCTTTAGTCCAGCTTTTTAGCATTTTCTATAAGTGCCTATATTTTTGACGGTTTTGGAATTTTAACATATATCTATCATTATCTTATTTGTTCTTCTGTTTCTATGTCATTCTTTATTTCTACCACGTTTCTATTAAGTCACTTTCTTGTTTGTCTGTATGTCGTTCTGGGTGGAATCTTGCAACTCAAATGTCGAGCACTTCCCCATTAACTATCCTGCTGAAACTTTCAGGGTAGCTCACAGATCGATGACAATATTGACAATGCTTTCTAATTATTATTTTTAAAAAGTTTTTAGATCATTTTTTTACTCTTACGGATTCTTGTTTCAATAGAACCCGCTGAGCCAACCGACCAGTGCCCTCACCAGTTCGGCTACTTCAAGCTAGGAGACTCCCGCAACTGCAGCCACTTCAGAAATTGCGTCAACGGCGTAGGGTACGACTTCACCTGCCCCGAGGGCCTCGCCTTCGACCCTGAGACCTACCGGTGCGAGTGGCCTGACCAGGTCGCCGACTGCGACGCCGAAGGTAAGTTTCTTTTTCTGATGGCATAGGGATGTTTTTTGTAAATGGGTTGAACCTAAAAATCACTTTAAGGTAATTGGGCATACGTTTGACGACACATCGCCCATAATATTATCACAGCTATTATTTAGAATCCCGGTCTTCTCTAGAAAAGTATAAGCCATGACCACCACAAAAGCCCATTTCTGGTGTGAGTCCCTTTTAAATGGTTCTTAGACATAACTTTTCATCACGTAACTTTCTGTCACGGTTTTTGAGCGAGTGTTTATTGAAAGTTAACTAACTTTGCAGCACGTAGGAAAAAACGTGTACCTACATCTTAAGTGTAAATACATTGCTGCAATGTAATATCACATGTCCTTGCTGTTACCTTATGAACACTAGAATATTCATCTAACTATATTTATTCTGCTTACACCCAGAGGGATTTCAATTATCCTATCTTCCTATATATATATACATATTATATATATATAGAATCGTGCTAGGTTTCTAGTGAATTTTTCCAGCTCCAATGACGACGTTTTACATTTTCTTTGAGACTACGTCGCTCTTTGAATTTATAAATTGCCGTAACCCAGGGTGTCTGGTGTAGAGGAGCATTTTATGACTACTGTCAAGGATAACCAGATTTTGTTTATGTTATGGGTCGTTTGGTTTACGTTCCCACACAATTACCAGTACGTATGTAAATTCAAAGAAACACTTGCAATAATAATTACGTCCATCACTTTGTAACCTTGTCTTTGAACTTAGGTAAAGTAGACTCACCAACATATTTATCATCATCATTTATTGATCATTAATCAGTATAAGCTCCACGTCATTGAATGTGTACTTGTTTGAATGTGTTTTTCTTTTTACATTTTTTATTATAATCATCAGCCCATTATGGTTCTTATGCTGGAACACGAGCCTTCACATGCTCTCTCCCTCTTTTCCCAAAAAATCTTTAAAAATAGCAAAATGCTTCTATGTATAACAAACAAAATATATCTTCTTCTAAGAGCTTTTCTTGGTTTCCGCTGTCCTGAAGTTCTTTTGTCCCAGCAGTATAAACCTGTTCTATGTTTTATGTATCAGAAACATAAAATTGATTTATTTTGTAATTACAGCATTCCTTGGTTTCCGCTGCCCTGAAGTCCGCACCAACGAGCTCGGCCCCCCAGCTGGTTTCAGATATTACAGGTAATATCATGATTTCATATTACACTATAGGATAACTATATTGTCAATGATCGTCTTGAGCCTAGAATTATTAGGTTAAAGCTAGAAATAATATACCTACCTATAGCACCTATACTAGTGGGCCGTCCGTAGACAAATGTATAGCTAGTCAAATTTCAACAATTTTTTAAGGGGGGTTTTAGTGAATGAAGAAATGAACCCCATTTCCGCGAAATAAGACTTTCTCCATAATCTTTCAATTTAAAAAGTTATATAATTTGAAATATAAAATAGAAGGGACCTTCTTATTGCAGAAACTCATTAGGTATAATAAGTTCTGTTCTGCTGTTTCAACTATATTAGTAGATACTTTCCTAGAACCTACTATTGTTAGTGTACTCCAGGTTTCTGATGTAGGCCATAGGCGAGAGTTTAGATTATTATTATTTAGGATGACGATACGATTTTCATGAGAAATATAAATATCAATTATTACATAAATAATATAATAAGAACGTAATACATAGTTAGTATTCTTTGATAATACCACATACCATTAGAGTTATAGAGATACCGAGAACTGGTTAGGTAATGGTCGACCGGCGACCGGTCAGCGCAGCGGTCCAAATGTCAGCAGATGAGCGAGCGACCTTGGTTTCATAACCTTCTTGTTAGACATACCGATGATTTGCCAACACACTTCAATGTACTCAATCAGGGTTTCCCAAATGGTGGGAACTGCAGGTGGGGTCTGGAAAAAATCCGGGTCAATTCTCTGAAATACCCGAGTATTTTGGGTGGCGTTATGATAAGCGGATCCTGTTTAAAGTTTATACACAGGCTTTACCATAAATTTAATTTGATTTTTATTTGGATTTTCGAATTTAATCTAATTTGATTTACCTATTTAAAATTGACTTTCTTTAATTTAAACTTAACTAAAAGTTAAGTTTGTAGTATGGATATTTTTTTGAATTAAATGATTAAATAATAAATAAAATAGATTTTGAAAAAGTTTCGTGAGTGTTATTATTCGTAATTGATATAAAACGGCTAAGACTCACTGTATTTCGACGTTTACAAGTGAGTCTTAGCCGTTTTATATCAATTATGAATAAATAAAATAATTTTCCAAAGAGGGAATCACCCTTACCCCCCTCTTATAGGTAGGTGGAAGATTGGCTGTCTAACTGTCTGGCTTTCCCAAGTGTTTTAATTGCCATTAAGGGGGTCCAGATAAAGTAGAAACGGAGTAGAAAAGGTTAAAATGCATTTGGTCACTTTTGAAATTTTAACTATTATCATTAATTGCTTATAGTTTGTTTTTAAAGTTAAGTATTTATGTACTATTTATTTTTTTTTGTTTAGAGAACCTGCGAAATAAGAGTGGCAATTATTATTTAAAATATTGTATTAGATAGCATGCTACGCTTCACAGCACTGCACATACACACTGTTACACAAATTTATTTATTAAGACACATTTATAACATCTTCTTCATCAAACATATTTTATTCTATACACCAAACCAATGCTATAGGGTAACCGATAAACAGAAGCTCGGAGGATGAGCTTGAAAACAGTTTGGGAAACGCTTTCCAAATTATTAAACATGTTTGTGTCCGCATTGCACCTCCATGTCACCATTTGAGATCCGTTGTTTAACACCATCATCTGGCACAAGGATTTTCTAAATTAGTATTATAGATAAATGATGAAATTTAATAATCATCACATCAGCAGGTACCTATACCTACATACATTGCAATGCAAATATATAGGTCCCTAGGTGTAAGGAATGTCCTAACCTCATTGGAATTTAATAACATTTAAAGTTATATTAAGTTGTATTTTGCAACGCCTGTGTCGGCGGGGGTTATGCCGACATTTATGGGGATTTATCACGACGGTACACAAATAACACACGGAGCAAATAGCCATTTTCCAAAAGTAATTTATTTTTAAAAGTGTTATCCCTTTTTCCTTTCAATTCCCTTTTTCCTTTTAACGATCCATCTCCTTTCTACCATCGGACAACGAGACGCATGGGCACTCGGCATCCGTACATGGTTGACTTTCCTCCTGCCCGAACAGAGCGTTTTGCTTCAACTTTTATCATGTGAACAGCTAAGGAATGGAACCTTACCAGCATGTTTGTTTACCGATTCTTATAATCTAGGTATTTTCAAGTCTCGACTGAATCGGTATCTTCTAGGCCAGCATGATCCATCATCGACCGCGTCGTCACTTTCCGTTAGGTGAGACTGCGGTCAAATACTTAGCTATTGGGTAGTAAAAAAAACGAACCGTCATAGCCCAGCCAATTTCTTAAGCGTTACCGTTTCGATTTACAGGGCAATATAGCCAGCGATATTACGAGATTTGAGAGTTAATTGTGTCAGGGTGACGAGCGCAGTGCAGTGCCGCGCAGGATTTTGAAGAAGGTTCTGGGTGGTACTGAAACCGTTATGGGTAGGCGTGTGGATTACCATCAGGCGAACGACCTGTTCGTCTTTATTACCCTCTTTTTTACGTACTTTCTTTATCCTTGCAGGTCCGATGTGAATTGCCAGAAGTACTTCATCTGTATCGACGGTAGACCCCGTGCATTAGCCTGCGGCGGCGACGCTGCCTTCGACGAGCTTACATCAACATGCGTCTCCGCTGATGAGGTGGCTGCTTGCCCCTCAGAGCTTAGAACTTCGGCCGCGCGCGCTAGGGAAGCCGAGAAGCAGCTGCTAGCTAAAGAACTGGAATTCAGCAGCAAGACCTTAAACAAGAAGAGATATTTCTAGGCTTTTATTGATAGCAATGACTTGGCTTGTGTAGTACCTACCAGAATAATGTCTTCAGCAGCAGCCAAAGTGAAAGTAGTTATTTAGGTACATGGGAAATGACGAATGTAGTCTGTTAGATCTATACCACCTTACCATAATGCTAAATTCAAAATACCTACAAACAAATGCTCTATAGTTACCTACTAATATAATGCTGGTCTTATGTGATATTGATTTGCGAGTTCAAATTTGTAAGCTAGCCAAGTCCCCTAATACTGTAGACCTTACATCCGCGTCTTTAACATATTGATAATTAGAAAAGATTTTAGCGGTAACACTTTCTTTAATTTTTCTATGTTAAGTCCCCTTAAAATTGTGTCTAGTCTTAATTTTTTTTTGCCATAACACTTTTCACATACAAATAATGCACATCCTGTAAATAATTAAGATTATGATATAAGATAATTATACGTGCACTAATTAACTTTTCATACTATTATAACCTTTCCATATAGTTCCATGTATTTCCATGTAATTCCATAACTCTCCAAATCCATTCCATAACCTATCCTACGCTAAATATATTGAAATATATAATATATAGTTTAATATATTTATTTCAAAAGTCAGATAATATACATTTAATGTTATGATAATAATAGGTAATTGTCTCAGGGTGACGAGCGCAGTGCAGCGCCGCGCAGGATTTTGCAAAACAAAGTTCTGGGTGGGTCTGTTATTGTTATGTGCTGGCGTATTGCTTACCATCAGGCAAACGACCAGCTCCTCTCGTCATACACTTACATAAAAAAGGTAGATATCTTGAAATACATACTAAGTATTCGATACATATAATAAATACCAGATATTCAAGAGTGCGGGAAACATAAAAATGTATGTAAGTGTATGCATTACATTTCATGTTCTTTTTCTACTATACTGACTTATTTATCGAATAGAAAACGTGTTTTCGAAATGTGTGTTTTATTATCCTATATCTAACCACGAAATACTAATGTGTTTCCAATTATTGGTAAATTCGATATTAATGGCCTACTTGTGTATAAATTGATCGACAACGACAGTCGGAAGATTATTCGAGAAGTTATTGGAGGAGAGGGTGATAATGTTGTATCACTTGTGCGTTGTATTGCTTTTTGTGGCCACAAGTAAGTTTACATAGTTTAAATTGAACAATTGGATTGGAAAGTCACAAACTTACTTGACTTTCTGACTTGGCTTTATCATACATATTTTTTTGTATGGATGGTACGTGTATTTTTTTTTTACGCTTTATAGATCTATGTTTGGCTACTATCTCGCCTGATATGAATCGATGATGTGGCCTAAGATGGAGCACATAGATCTAGAGAGAGACGGCAGTTGAGCGGGTGCTCAGACCCGTCTCCCCGTTGGTTCACCGAACATCATCCCGAAACACGACTTGGTCGCTTGACGGCATGGCTTTGTTCGGTGAGTGGTATTACAACCACGGCCAGAGCCTACCACTCCAAGTGTATGTCGTTGGTTCGCCTCGTCACGCCTGCCCATAACAATTGCAGTGCCACCCATAACTTTTAATACCATAAAAAGACTGCGTAGCGCTACATTGCGCTCATCACCTCGAGACATCAGATTGTAAGTCTCATATGCCCAGTAATTTAGCTGGCTACAAAGCCTATCAAACCGGAACACAGTATGTAGACTACAGTTCAATATATTATTAAAAACTAGCTTTAATCCGCGGTTTCACTCGCCTGGATATTTTTCTGGGATAAAATAATCTCTTATCCTTTTCCAAATCTAAAGGTTAGCAGGTAGGTAGGTTCTGTAGTTTTTGCAAGATTGCGTATCAAGCTTTCTTCCTCACAATTTTTCGCATTATTAGTATATTACATATACTAAGGTACCTAAGAAAATGTTAATTAAGAAATGGTTAAGTGAATAGTAAACATATCAATGAATTTATTGAATAATATTTTGAAAGACAAATAAATCAGTTTTGTGACTTAGGTGTGTAAGTTGATAATAATAAATGATCATATACAAATGATTTTCAGATTCTTCTTTGAAATCTAATTTCTCAAGAATTAAAGGTGTAAACTCATTTAATGCATTCAAATCTCAGCTAGCCCAATATTTAATCGCAGACAGGCCCTCTTATGCAACTGAATGCATTGGATGAGTACTTACCTGCGTTTTTCCTTACCGATCGGACGGAATGACGAATGTATTATTTTGTATTTAAGCTTAGTATTGTTCTCAAGTAAGTGACATTTGCCTTATTGAGAATAAACTTCTTTAAACCTAAACATAAATCGCTTGAGTCGATATGAATGTGCCATCATCATCTTCCTCTGCCAGGACACGTACAATACATTCAATACATATACAATTACATGCAATGTCCATCAGTCGTGGACCAGGATCTTAAAATTTAATTCCATCTTTATGACAGGTAATGGCCAGCGTCAACCGTACCCAGTCGGACTTCGTGCACCAGTAACTGGCCCTCTAATCGAGGGCCTAGACCCAGGATCGCTGCGTTTAAACAACCAGCCAGGAAATCTGCCCAGGGATAATCTGATGCCCAGGGACAATCTACTGCCCAGCGAAAATCTGCTGCCCGGAGACGGTCAGGGTATCGGCATTCTGACATCGACAATTTCTGACGATAATCGCGAAGTTTCAACTGAATTGCCGATTATTATGGACCGACCAATAGATATTGGTAATAATAATCGTGGTAATGATGGTGGAGTGATTCCCATACCGTCTTGGGAATCGCAGTGCAAGAAACGATTTGGATACTACAGGATTGCCGCGAAATGTGACTCCTTCGTGGAATGCCGGGTAAATCTTTCTTGTAGTGGGAGAGGTATATTGCTCATAAGGCTAGTAACACTAATACTTATTTTGTAGAACTTCCGCGCAGCAGAGAGACTGTGCCCCGACGGGATGCACTTTAACCCTGAGGCTCGTTGGCCCGAGTACCCCTGCGGCTACCCTATGGATGTCCCATGCTTAGATCGCGGTACTCTCCGTAAGTACTCAAAAATATAGATATGTATTGTTATAAATTCTACCCAATAGTCTTTTTTTAACAGGGAGATTTTGCGAAATACGTACTTGTTCAGGGTATTGTTGGAGCATGGTTACCTAGATAAATACAGAGAATTCTAGTTAGGGGCAGTTCATGAAATACCTAGCTACGTCAACACCTGTGTTATCTTTTAATTGACATTTAATTTTGATATTAAACTGTCAATTTCAGAACCACCAAAACCGACAGCTGAATGCCCTCACCAGTATGGCTACTACCCCATAACCGATGGATCGCTCTCCCCAAAAGAGCGCTGCAGTCGTTACCTGATGTGCTCAGAGGGCAGAGCCGTCCACATGAACTGCCCTTTCGGTCTGGCCTTCGACCCTGCGACTGGTCGCTGCGACTGGCCTGAGCTGGTGCCATCTTGTAAAGGTAGGTATTTTAAAACTTCTATTTTTTTTAGACTTGTCGCTTCAATGGTTGTCCGCGCTATAATTTTGAAATCAATAAAGGACTTTTGAATTCAAGCCATCTGATATATCAAACCCGTATCTTGTGCATCTTACGTTGTGGAAGTCATCAGACTACCTTGCAACAGTCCCGAAACTCCACGATGGTCTCCTTCCGAAATTTCCTTCTTATTTAGCTACGTACACGATAGTCTTAATTCAAAAGGTGTATCTTAAAATAACTCTGATAGCTATATATTTTATTTTACATGCGAATATCGCTTAAATCTTTGATATATATGGAATCAGAGATCGAGTCAAAACTGTTCATTTATTTACAGATTTTCTTGGATTCAAGTGCCCGCCGCCTACAGTTGTCCAGCCAGAGACAGAAGAGGAAAGACAAGCTTCACAGATTATCCAGAACTTTAAGTAAGTCAATCTACACTCTACAGTAAATCTACAGTACAACACATCACATTACTGGGGTGGTGCTCCAACTGTTATGGGCAGGCATGCTGCTTAGCATCAGGTCAACGACCCGCTCGTCTCGTCACTCAATAACCTAAAAACTTTTAATATCTACCCCTTGGTGTCTTTTTTACCCCTGTATGGAATTTCCAGGTACAGCGAAAACGAGTGCTACTACTTCTGGTCGTGCTCGGAGGGGCGGGCGCGTGTGCTGTCCTGTGACTTCGGACTGGCCTTCGACGCAGTCTTGGGAAGGTGCGTCGACGAGGAGCTAGCTCGGTGCAAGGTTGCAACGGTCAACATTATGCCTGAAAGCGTCCAAGCGTATAATAATGCCGCAACGAAGTTGTGACTTGTTGGAGAGCATAGCAGCTAAAACTTGTGTAGATTGATGATATAGAAATAAATATTATATAGTAGGTATATTATTTGATTCGGATCAATTTTCCCTTAGCTAAGATAATAAATGTCATCTTAAGATCTTCAGGTTTTTCAGTATATCAGTGGCAACGATAAATGTTTGTTACAGGCGATTTCTTTGGAACTACAGAAGATCCAAAATAAAACTGATATCTCTACTAGTACTAGCAAAGAAAACTAAAGTGGTACTAGGTAGAGTACATAGGGCACTAGTTATTAAAAAAAAACATATTATATTAAGTTAATCGTTGAAATGAATGTATATGTTACGGCTAAAAGCCGAAGTGCGGCTACACCTAGTTTTAGCCGGCTACAACTAGGTGCAGCCGGTTACATGCGGTTAAACTTAGATATATCCTACTTATCTTCGGTTAGAACTAGGTTTAGCCTTCATCATAGTGGCTAGAACTAGGTGCAGCCGCATGTGAATATAGCTGCAGCCCTCGGTAGGTTAGGGTGCGGCGGGGGTGGCCTTTGGGCCACCCCAACGCCGCGAACATGTATATTAGATATAATATAATGTAGATTACCATCTATCACTTCAATAGATTATAATCTACTGAAAAATAATGCGACGCCGGTTAGAACTAGGTGTAGCCAAGAGTAAGTGGCTACACCTAGTTCTAACCGGCTAAAACTAGGTGTAGCCGCACTTCGGGTATTAGCCGTAACATATATAATTGTAGTAAATTGGTTGTTTTATAATTTCTTATATTGTATTTTCACAAGATTTTCTTTAGTGAATAATAAAATGAGAAAATGGTTACAATTTTACTATGAAATTCTTGTTTTGAGTTACCGAATTCGGCACTGGTGCAAGTAGGTATGACTAGTCCAAGGCTCAGACTTGAGTCACATACGCCGAAGTAGTCCCTTAGAGTATACCTACTTACTTATATTATCAGTAACACATATTACTTAGATTAGATTAGATAACATTAGATTAGATAAGATAATCTTTATTGTTACACCACCAGACATTATTACAGCAAAAGAAAAATTACAAACTTAAAAACTAAAGTGTTACAATGTGCGGTCTTATCGCTCAAAGCGATCTCTTCCAGATAACCTTTGGATGGAGAGGACTTAAAGAAACAGTAAGAGACGGGGGTGTCAACATAAATAAGACATACGTACAAAGAGTACAAACTATAATATCATGTACTACCTACTTACATATAGGTACATTACTTATTAATATTATTTATTGATAGGTAGGATCTTGAACCTATTATATAAAAACCAAGGTAGGATATCTGATGATGAAGTCAAGAGTAAGTTATAAAACGTATTGCATCTGCTAGAGTGCTATAATATTATCATCACCATCCGGTGCCATCTTCATATTGAAGTTTGAAGGTCAGTAGGCAATATTTCTTGCGATCCCACGCTGCGCTTTTGAGATCTCGGTAGGTAGTCCAGTCCATACTTTGATTTTGTCCAACCATTTACGTCGTCTTTCGTCGCCGGGCTTTTCTTCCCCGGAATCTTGCCCTCGGAGACCAACCATGCAAATTTGTTCGCAGCTTTCCGTCTCATAATGGTCGTCAACAACTCTCGGTTACGATTTGCCTAATATAATATTATAGGTAGATTATTTATGTTCCTTGACCAGTCGATGGTCTATCAGACAGCGCTAAGCTTGTCTACGAGCATAATTAATCTTGTCACCTATATTCTGCCTTCTTGCTTCAGTGCCTGTCTGAAATTCTATCGACGGGCACAGGCCCAGGCCCCTTATCAAACAAATGTCTCACGTGGAAAAGTATTGCACCTACATGCATATACAACATATCATCCTGATAAAACTTCCCCTAATCCTGAGCACCTGATAAATTATTGCACATTTTCAACCTACACATTCTTGCACATGCACCCCCACCACACACACGCAACATCTATATTTTGTTCACAACACACGACACAGCCATTATACGATCGCACACCCACGCATTTATAACACACACATACCTCGCAATCACACACGTAAAAACCTGAGATTTAACTTTATTTATCTATTTTTTATTAATTGTTTAATATGTATTCCTTATTATAGACTTATTATATTAGATCATCAAACGGAAGAGACTGAACCCCACGACACAGGTCACGCTAGTGTGGGTGTTCAGGGTTCCACCAGACCTACTACACTACAACTACAGTGCTAGTTTTTAATTGATATTCTTTTGTAACTAGGTTGTTTAGATCCTATTTCAGGTAGTGGAAAATGAAAAGATTAGTTTCTTCTTTTTGATGATGCTTTAATGCAGCTCCTCGTATGACAGTAGAAGTGAGAGAGAATTTATTTTTTACACAGGTGGTAGTTAGAAAAAAAGTCATTATAGCAATAACACCAATACTTCACTCCTAGCAATTATCAAAAACTATGACAGCGACGCGTGCTTGAAATGGGAGATTGGTGGCAGGCGCTAATTTGTCCGAACATGCCCCCGGGCGTTGGAAGTTGGCCTTTCAACAGGGTCCTTTATTAGAGGGCAAATTTTGCTAAATGATCTTCGGATAATTCCATTAGAAGTCCTGACATCCGCAACACGGTTGACGCCATCAGCGCCCGTGTGTACAGCAACAACTCGTCCTAATCGCCACTTGAGGGGGGGCAGGTTATCTTCTTTGACAACAACTAGACTGTCAACCTCCAGTGTATCTGCATTGAGTCTCCATTTCACGCGTTGTTGCAACTCTCCAATAAATTCTTTGCTCCATCTGGACCAGAAGTGTTGTCGTAGCTGTTCGATTCTCTGATACCGAGTTAGATTGCTGGTAGTGAAGTCTTGAAGATTCGGTGCAGGTAGGGCGACGAGCGGTCTACCAATTAAAAAATGTCCAGGCGTGAGAGGCAGTAAATCGTTCGGGTCCGACGATAAGGAAGATAGCGGGCGTGAATTCAGTATGGCCTCAATTTGTACAAGTACAGTGTTCAGCTCTTCGTACGTAAGATTGCTATTTCCCAGTACCCTGCGTAAATGGTATTTTATGGACTTAACGCCAGCCTCCCACAGACCACCAAAATGCGGAGAATAAGGGGGTATGAAATGAAAGTTAATTCCATCTTTAGCAGCATCTTCAGATAACGAACTGCAGTGATTCTTTAAAAATTTACCGATTTCATTATAGGCACCGACAAACGACGTACCGTTGTCAGAATATAAGTCACGGGGCTTGCCCCTGCGTGATATGAATCTGCGCAAAGCCGATAAAAAATTGTTGCTCGATAAATCACCTACAAGTTCCGTGTGAATTGCCTTTGTTGTGAAACAAACGAAAATTGCAATATAGACTTTGACTAATCTACAGCCACGTCCTTGTCGACTGGCACATGAAATAGGACCGGCATAGTCAACCCCTGTACATTCGAACGGACAGCCACCTGGATTTAGCCGCGACTGAGGTAAATTTCCCATAATAGGTTCAAGAACCTTTCCTTTCATGCGTGTACAGCGTACACATTGATGGTAAGTGACTTTCGCTAGGTTTCGACCTCCGATGGGCCAATAAGCCTCTCGTATTGTAGCCAACAGTAATTGTGGCCCAGCATGCATCAGCCTAATATGCTCAGATTGAAAAAGGAGTTTAGCAAAGCGATGAGTGGACTGTATGAGTAGAGGATGCTTCTTTTCATATCCGAACACTGAGTTACCTAACCGACCTCCAACTCGGAGTAATTTATTTTCATCTAGGAACACATTTAATTTACATAGGCTGCTTTTTATGGGAATAGGTTTATCTTTTGCTAGAATGTCATATTCTGGGAATGATTCAATTTGAGAGAGTCTAGTAATTAGAATTAAAGCGTTCTGTAGCTCTTTATTGCTTATGAAATAATTCTGAATATTCTGTTTCTTACAACTGCTAATGAATCTAAACATATAAGCCGTGGCACGCATGAGTCTTAAAAAATTTGAAAAGCGATCGAATTCAATTAGCTTTCTATCATCGACCACTGAGACGTGCAATGACACTTGGGTGCATTCTGGTAAAATTTCTATGTCAGAAGTGATAGGACTAAGCGGCCAATGTAATTTATCTTGCATGAGATATGGAGGGCCTGACCACCATAAATCCAGTGACTGAATGTCATTAATACTGACACCGCGAGAAATAAGATCGGCTGGGTTCTGTTTTGTAGGAACGTGTCGCCAAGTACAGTTACTTGTGTGTTCCAGGATTTCCCCAACACGATTTCGAACAAACGGTTGAAGGCCGCTCGGGTGCATTTTTAGCCATCCAAGAACGATTGTGGAGTCGGTCCAAAACGTAATGTCCCTGATGTTGGCACGAATTGATGCAAGAGCCTTTTGATACAAGCGCACACCTACTAACGCCCCACAGAGTTCGAGCCTAGGAATCGTCATAGGCTTTATGGGAGCAACCCTACTCTTGGCTATTAGCAGGCGCACTAAAGTTTCGCCATGATCATTCATGCTTTTAACATACAGACAAGCTCCATAAGCGGACATAGATGCGTCTGAAAATATATGCATATCTAAAACACTGTATGACTTGCACATGATGAGACGAGGAACACGCAATTTATTTAAACTTGGCAGACATTTTGAAATATCACACCAAATATCAATGATATCTGGAGGTAACTGATCGTCCCATGATAATTTACATAACCACAATTTTTGCATTAGAATTTTGATTGTGATTACGCAGGCTGACAGGAGTCCCATGGGATCGAAAATTTTACCTATAGCAGAGAGCATCCCACGTTTAGTCATTTCTGTTGAAAATGAACAATTAATTTCAAAGCACAGTTCATCTGATGCAGTTAACCAGCCTAGCCCTAGTGTTTTATTATGTTCATTGCCAATGTTTAAATCAAGAGACACGCCATGTTGAGTTGTTGAAGTACCAATCAGTTCAGAGCAGTTAGATTTCCATTTTCGGAGTGGCATGCCAGCTGAAGCTAACATGTCTGTAACTTTATGTTTAATATCCAATGCTCCTGAAACAGTATTGTCTCCAGTCAAAAGATCGTCAACATACATATCGTGTATAATAATCTCTGCAATTTTAGCATCACTACATTCAAGGCCTATCTGTTTAACGCACCTAGTTGCCAAAAATGGCGCACTAGCGGTCCCATACGTGACCGTGTTCAACTGGTAAGACTTGATTGGGTCCGCCGGACTGTTACGCCAAACTATCTGTTGCAAATGCCTATCGGCTGGGTGCACACGCACCTGCCGATACATTTTCTCGACATCTCCGGCTATAACATATTGATGTTGCCTAAATCTAATAAGTATCGATAGTAGATCGTCCTGCACAGTTGGTCCCACCATTTGTATATTATTACACGAAATTTGTGACGTTGTGGGCATACTTGAATTAAATACTACGCGTAGCTTAGTAGTTGAGCTATTTTCTCTAATAACGCCATGATGAGGCAAGTAATACGGAGCCGGAGTTGAATTAATAGGGCACTCAGACATGTGACCCATGGAAATGTACTCCGACATGAAATCAACATACATCCGATGAAATTCTGGGTTAGTTTTGAACCTACGTTCCAAGGACGTGAAACAATGCTTAGCTCGCACTAATGAGTCACCTAACACTTCGGGTGATTGCCTTAGAGGTATCCTAACGCAGAAACGGCCGTCTTCTAAACGTGTCGTGTTTTTAATAAAGTGTTCCTCGCAAAGTTGCTCCTCCCTTGAAAATGATGACTTAAGAGCGATTTCTTCAACCTGCCAAAAACGCGTTAAAATATCTTGGCTGTCATCAATTTGGGTATCACTATAAATGGACTCAACTTTTGTGAAATTACATAGAACAGGCGAAGACACAGGGCCACTACCTACAGGGCCAGAAACCAGCCAACCTAATCTGGTTTCCCAAAGAATCGGCTTATTTTCGCCAAGTTTAATTTTTTGTGATCCTAAAAGATCCCAAAATACATTGCTACCTATCACCATATCAACATCAGACGGCTTATAAAAGGTAGGATCAGCTAGACGAAGGTCGATAGGTATGTTCAATCTATTTACGTTCACTCGACGGCAGGGAATACTTTCGGTAATTGCCGGTAAAACATAACACAATAAGCTGCGCGTATAGTTTTCACTTAATGACTGCATGTCGACGCGACAGACCCGCGATGTGTGTGTCTGTGTTTTATTAATGCCATATATTGGCTTATCAACATCAATTAACGGCAAGTCTAAAAGATGGCTTAATTTCTCTGTCATGATGCATGAAGAGCTCGCACAATCGAGTAGCGCGCGAACAATGTGCGCTTGACCTTGCCTGTCTAGCACCTGGATTAAGGCAGTTGAAAGTAATACATCTTGTTCAGTATCTAGAGGCGCGTTCACGCATGTAGTTAGCGCGATGTTCGTCGGAGCTGGATCCTGAGAGGATGATGCAGGCGATAACTTATTGAAGCAGTCTGTCAATGATGAGTGACTAATAGTGGATTTTTTAACATCTGCAACATGAATTAAGGTATTGTGTTTACGCTTGCAAATTTTGCAGCCATTTTTTTTACAATTATTAGCGTAGTGACCAGTTCGAAAACAATTAAAACACACCTTGTATTGGGGTAATAGTGCCAGCCTCTGATCGCTGCTGAGGGCGAGAAATTGGGGGCAATTGTACAATGGGTGAGTACCATTGCACTTAGGGCACAGTTTGACAACCTGCTGATTACTCACTTCAGAACCTATCTGAGGGTTGGCTACCGAAACCATGGCTTTAAGTTTAATACTTGAGTTAGTATTCTGTCGAACTTTGTCGCCTCGAGACATTTCTAAAGTTTCTAATAAGTCGGCGCGGCTTCTAATAAATTCAAGAAAATTACTTAATGTTATTTTCTGATTTTTATCAAACCGTCCTTTACACTCTTCCCATTCACGAAATGATCTCTGATCAAGTTTTAGAGACACAATGTGTATAAGAAGGGTGTCCCAATGTGAAGTCGGTTCATTCAGAGACTCCAACGCACGTAAATTTTTATTAAATTGGTCAATTAAACGCTTAAGGCTCGCAGACGATTCAGTTTTGACCGCATCTATGTTAAACAAAGCCGTGACATGATTTTGTATAAGTAACCGTTTGTTGTCAAAGCGCTCACATATAAGCTTCCACGCCACGTGATAATTCATCGCAGAAAAGTCGATTGATTGTATAACCACAGCCGCGGAGCCTTCCAGCGACGCTCTTAAATAATGAAACTTATTTATATCATCTATTTCCTCGTTCGAATGTATAAGGCTAGTGTATGTGTCACGGAACTCAAGCCAGTTGTCGTATGAACCACTAAATTTCGGTAGCAAAATCACAGGCAACTTAACAGGTCTATTATGATTGCTATTGTTATGAGAACACTGCCCGCTACACGTGTTGTGTGGCTTATCATTTCGGGCTAAAATATCTTGCGCCTTCGACATAATTTGGTAATACAAAGATTCGAAATCATTACGCTCAGCAATCTGCAGACTCACATCACTGACAAGACATTCCAATTTCAGTTGCACTTCGTCGTATTGTTGATATAGATTTTGAATCTTACCTATTCGCAACTGCAGTTCGGTTACCTGAAGAGACTCTAATGAGTCATCCAAATCATTGAGGAAGTTTGAAAATGCAGTAAGTCGTCCCTTGTAACTCGCACGTTTCTTTATCAGATCTTTCTCCTCCTTATCTGACATTTCGATGATTTAGGGAGCCTGGTTTAAGCCTGGAATTGATACAATTTCACAATTAAAAAAGGTGAATAAAAATTGTATAATACAAGGGTTGACATCGGTAAGTTATAGGTTTAAACGTACCACAATTATCGTTTACGTTCAATTATTCAGTTAGGTTATTATTTAGGTACGTTCAATTATTTAGGTAATGTCTTACAATGATCAAAAACAACAATGTAAACTACAACAATGAAATTGATAACATAAGTTTGGGGATAAAGCACCCTTTATGAGAAGATTTCTACGACATATTTTGGTTGTTACTAACAATTAAACTAAGGAAACAACAATAAAGGTATTGCAAATAATAAATTGAACCACAAAATGGGTGCAAACCTCTGTTTCTGCTCAGAATATTACAATTAAATGTATTTTAATGTAACACCTAAAAACGTACTAAAATGCAAAGAAATTAATTACTAACCTTTTGTAGTGCTCTTAATTACACTTAATACTACCTGAATAGGGTACTGGGTGGAAAAAAAGTACACTTAATCGCCGAAAACACTGAATTGTAACTTGTTTGACCTTTGGACTTCAATGGCCGGGCGCCGTGCACTTGCTTCGTTTATGATTTTCCAATCCAATACTTGTTCTTGGTCACCTTCAATGCCTGGTATCCGGTGCGATATGGACCATGTTTAGATCCTATTTCAGGTAGTGGAAAATGAAAAGATTAGTTTCTTCTTTTTGATGATGCTTTAATGCAGCTCCTCGTATGACAGTAGAAGTGAGAGAGAATTTATTTTTTACACAGGTGGTAGTTAGAAAAAAAGTCATTATAGCAATAACACCAATACTTCACTCCTAGCAATTATCAAAAACTATGACAGCGACGCGTGCTTGAAATGGGAGATTGGTGGCAGGCGCTAATTTGTCCGAACATAGGTGTAAGTATCATACTGTTTACAATGTATTTTAAGTTTCAATAAAAGTTATTATTATTATTGTTTATTTATTTATTTATGTGGCCTAAGATGGAATACTTAGATTTATAGGACGACGGCAGTTTCAGCGACTGCTCAGACCAGTCTCACTGATCGTTCACACACAACACGACGATTGAAAGTTATCATGACAGAAGTTACTGCTCACCAGTTACTGCCCTTTGGGTACACCGGCGCCGATACATAATTATGGTAGGTACTGCCCGCAATTTAGGAAATTACTTTTATCGTTTCTCCAGGATAAGCTTGCCTACTTATGATAACGCAGTAAACAAGTACTTACTAAGTTACAAAATATATGTAGGTAGGTACAGACTATGAAACATTGCTAATTTCAAAATAAAAAAAATAAAAAAAAATATGTACGGTGTGTTTTTTTTTATTAGCAATAAAAAACACAAGGATGCGTCATCAAGGATGCGTTCAAGGTTTGTGTGTGGCTAATAAGCACATGCAATAGACTGTGTTATTAGGTAGATAGGTCTACTTATTTTTCTTCTTTTTATTAGTAGGTTGCGTTTGACTTCTATGTCACCTGATGGTAAGCGACGATGCGGTCGACGATGTAGCACGCTTACTAAGATAGAACCTGTTCACCCGAGACTTGAAGATTCCTAGATTGTACCTATCGGGAAAGACTGATTCTGGCAGAGAGGTTCACTCGTTAGCAGTGCGCATAATAAAAGCGGAAAGTTGACTTATAATATTAGGTAGGTACCTGTCTATATGATGGCTCAGAACTTATCCTAACTTACTTACCGAACCTTACTTATGGCTAAACTATTAAGTACATCACATAGTTACTTGTTCTATTTTTATCTACGAACGACACATACCAAACTGTTATAAAGTAATCATTATTAATGGAAAAGCATATTAAGATAAAACTTTCGTCGATTAGGATGAAAATCACAGGAAAACCAAATCATTAATAAAACATTTAAAGTCTTTAAAAGCAGTTTTACTGTTGTTCGTAAGAACAGTGTCCGTTGGTAAGCACGATATGTTGCGGCCGTTATGGGTGATATGCTCCCTGGTGGCTTATGGTAAGTGAGAACAATATTATTTTAGTCAATCGTAAAACGATGATTGGTTCTTTGATAAGCGCGAGCAAATTGGCCATTTCTCCAAGAGACTTTATAGAGGGGAGTAAGTATAATGAGTTTGGAATTAGGGACATGAATAATGTTGCAGAAAATATTTAATATGATTCCACCGATATTGTGTCGGGTTGTTATTGAATAATATATGAATGGGGGTAGATATTATTTTAATAGTGATTTTAATATACAATTAAGTAGTAAAGTAGATAATGTTACATAAAGTGAACTAAATACTTAATTAATGCGAAATAAATATCAAATCGACCCTATCAACCCTTTCTGATCGACACTTCTATCGCCATTACACGAGGATTCCATTAAGTTATACAATATAGCCTGCAGCAGCAATTAAGTCTTTATTATTAAGTTAAATGCCTCTTTTGTATCTTTTTGCAGTTACCGCTCAATCATACTACGACGAAAACAATGGTCACGACCGAAGTTGGTCTACGCCTAAGCCACCGCCGCGGCCACAGTCTCCATACTCAACTCCACCAAGCCACTTGCAGCCACCTGCAGTGAGCCCCAATGGCGGCAGCTCGCCCGACTACGATTACAATAAACCCTTGTCCAACCCGTCTCAGCCTAGTTACCCTCCTCAAAGGCTGAATGACTACCCTATAGCACGAAAGCCTTTGCGACCATACGATTCTCCTAATTACTATGAGTCTTCCAAACCAATGCCTCAAGCACCTGTATCTGAAATCAATGTACCTCCTTCAGCTTTAAGCGAGCCTGACATTGGACCAATCCTTCCTCCTCCTACAAACCTGCCTGATATTGCGGACGCTATCGATTTATCTAACTCAGAATTAGGCGCGCCTTTGATCAATGAAGAGTTAAGACCTAATTCGGATATTGTAGCAAGGCCGGAGCCAGCAATCGAGGAACAAGAACATCAAGACTCGGATTTAAATTCATTAAAAGAGACTTCTCCAGGTTCCAATAATTCATTTATTGACTCACAACCGGATCCAAAGCCAGGTCTTAGTGATCCTTTAATGAACCCACAACAGGATCATATGCCAGGCTTAAATGAACCATTAATGAACCCGCAAACTGACCCCACGCCAGGCCCTAACGATCTTTTAATAGACCCGCAACCTGATCCTAAGCAAAACCTTTACGATCCTATGATGGATCCACAACTGATTTCCAGACCAAGTTTCTCCGATCCATCGTTGTACCCACAGCCTGATCCCATACCAGGCCCATACGACCCATCATTGTACCCACAACCAGATCCCACACCAGAGCCCTACGAACCATCGACGGATCTACAACCCAATCCTACATCACGCCCTTATGATCCATCGATAGTCCCACAACCCGATCCAACGCCTGGCTCATATGATCCATCATTGTACCCACGACCAGATCTCACACCAAGCCGCTACGACCCATCAATAATCCCACAACCTGATCCGACGGCAGGCCTATTTGATCCATCTTTGTACCCACGACCAGATCCCACACCTACACCCTACGATCCATCAATAGTCTCACAACCTGATCCAATACCTGGCCCATTCGATCCAACGCCTGGCTCACATAATCCATCATTGTACCCACGACCAGATCCCACACCAAGCCGCTACGATCCATCAATAACCCCACAACCTGATCCAACAGCAGGCCCATTTGATCCATCTTTGTACCCACGACCAGATCCCAAACCAAGCCGCTACGATCCATCAATAATCCCACAACCTGATCCAACAGCAGGCCCATTTGATCCATCTTTGTACCCACGACCAGATCCCAAACCAAGCCGGTACGGTCCATTAATAATCCCACAACCTGATCCAACGCCAGGCTCATTTGAACCATCTTTGTACCCACGACTAGATCCCAAACCAAGCCGCTACGATCCATCAATTATCCCACAACCTGATCCAACGCCAGGCCCATTTGATCCATCTTTGTACCCACGACCAGATCCCACACCTACACCCTACGATCCATCAATAGTCTCACAACCTGATCCAATACCTGGCCCATTCGATCTAACGCCTGGCTCACATGATCCATCATTGTACCCACGACCAGATCCCACACCAAGCCGCTACGATCCATCAATAACCCCACAACCTGATCCAACAGCAGGCCCATTTGATCCATCTTTGTACCCACGACCAGATCCCAAACCAAGCCGCTACGATCCATCAATAATCCCACAACCTGATCCAACAGCAGGCCCATCTGATCCATCTTTGTACCCACGACCAGATCGCAAACCAAGCCGGTACGGTCCATCAATAATCCCACAACCTGATCCAACGCCAGGCCCATTTGAACCATCTTTGTACCCACGACCAGATCCCAAACCAAGCCGCTACGGTTCATCAATTATCCCACAACCTGATCCAACGCCAGGCCCATTTGATCCATCTTTGTACCCACGACCAGATCCCAAACCAAGCCGGTACGGTCCATTAATAATCCCACAACCTGATCCAACGCCAGGCTCATTTGAACCATCTTTGTACCCACGACTAGATCCCAAACCAAGCCGCTACGATCCATCAATTATCCCACAACCTGATCCAACGCCAGGCCCATTTGATCCATCTTTGTACCCACGACCAGATCCCACACCTACACCCTACGATCCATCAATAGTCTCACAACCTGATCCAATACCTGGCCCATTCGATCTAACGCCTGGCTCACATGATCCATCATTGTACCCACGACCAGATCCCACACCAAGCCGCTACGATCCATCAATAACCCCACAACCTGATCCAACAGCAGGCCCATTTGATCCATCTTTGTACCCACGACCAGATCCCAAACCAAGCCGCTACGATCCATCAATAATCCCACAACCTGATCCAACAGCAGGCCTATCTGATCCATCTTTGTACCCACGACCAGATCGCAAACCAAGCCGGTACGGTCCATCAATAATCCCACAACCTGATCCAACGCCAGGCCCATTTGAACCATCTTTGTACCCACGACCAGATCCCAAACCAAGCCGCTACGGTTCATCAATTATCCCACAACCTGATCCAACGCCAGGCCCATTTGATCCATCTTTGTACCCACGACCAGATCCCAAACCAAGCCGCTACGATCCATCAATAATCCCACAACCTGTTCCAACAGCAGGCCCATTTGATCCATCTTTGTACCCACGACCAGATCCCACACCAGGTCCCTACGATCCATCAATAGCCTCACAACCTGATCCAATACCTGGGCCATTCGATCCATCCTCGTATCCACGACCAGATCCCACACCAGACCGCTACGATCCTTCAATAGTCCCACAACCAGATCCAATGCCAAGCCCATTCGATCCTTCGTTGTACCCACGACCAGATCCCACAAGAAGCTCCTACGATCCATCAATAGTCCCGCAGCCCAATCCAACGCCTGGCCCATTCGATCCATTGTTGTACCCACAACCAGATTCTACACCAGGCCGCTTCGAACCATCAATAGTCCCACAAACCCATCCAACGCCAGTCGCATTCGATCGATATTTCATTAGCCAACCACCAGTGCGCCAACCTCCCATACCATACCCATTACAAAATGACGTCCCACGACCTAATCCTGGTCAATCTTTCCTTGAACCATCTAAGCGGCCAAGACCCACGCCGTCTTATTCTAATCTAAACTTGCGTCCAAGACCTGGTCCTTATCCCAAACCACGATACCCCACCCCTCCACCACCTAGCAGTGAACCTGCATTGACCACCACCACGAAGCCACTCACGCCTGTGACGCTACGCAACTTCACCTGTGGTTATGCAAATTCGTACTTTGGCATTGCTGGTCAATGCGATACTTATGTAGTATGTAAGGTGAGAAAAACTTGTAGGTATGCAAGCACCTAAAAAAATTTTAGAGATACCTTATCTTCATCAAATTATAAAACATGACATTCTTTGGAAACTATCTAAATCAGTTGTCATTTTGCTCCGCCTGAGCTTACTATTACTGATAAGGACTACTTACTACTACTTACTATTGCTGATAAGGATAACGTAGTAAATAATTTAGGTATGCTATCGCTGAGCATCTCTGCCATAGATCGTCAGCCAATGACAACAAATAACATTTATAGAATCAATTGTAACTCGATGCTAATTGTCTACGGTTCGCTGAGGATGTCCAGTTTATGGTTTCCAATTTCTCATTTCAGGGTAACGTTGCGCGGAGATACGTCTGCCCAGATGGTCTACACTTCAATCCTAAGGCACCGTATCCAGAATACCCCTGCTCTTATCCCTCAGAAGTTAAGTGTTTAGGGAGAACAATGCAGCGTAAGTTCCTTTTACCATTTTTGGATTTTGAATTTTAAATGACAAAAGGCATATCGACAGTGGAAACGTAATGGACTGATTATAATGATGATTAAATGGAAGTCACTGGTTTACAGGGTTGATAAATTTATATTTCTTTCAGGAAAGCCTCAGCCTACCAATGAATGCCGCCAGCAGTATGGATTCTTCGCGGCTGCCGATGGAGAATGCAGCCAGTACATCATGTGCCAAGAAGGGAAAGCCACCTTTATGCACTGTCCTTTCGGATTGGTGTTCAATGAACGCTTGAGCAGCTGCGATTGGCCGGCGAACGTTCCACAATGCAATCCCAATGGTAAATAACAAAACCAATATGGTACCTATCCAAAAGATTGTGTTTAGGTAATAATTGTGCTTATTAAGATTTAATAGGCTATTGTCGAGCTTAATCATTAAATCATATTCGTACTTAATTAATGCGCATACTCTAACGTTATGTTCAATTTCTATTTTTCAGCATTCAAAGACTTTTCATGCCCACCACCAACAGTAGACGAGGACGCCGAACTTAGTGACATGATGACATACAAATACAGGTAGGTACAATACGCGCCACAAAAGATGAGACTTGACAAACCACGTGGTTTGACTTGCGCAGTAGACGATTTATAGGTCTCTTTAGCGGTATGAGGTCTGAGGCGGGAAGGGATCGGGCTAAGATTTAGTATAGTATCGTCTTTGGGATCGGGGATCAACAGGGCAGCGGAAAGGGCGCGGGAGGTGCCGGTACGGCACTGCGCATGCGTGTCAGTTGCCTTCCGTCCTCCTCACCCCGTGCACGCACCGCTTGACTCCGCAGTACAATCGAGTGCAACTTGTGTTTATAAATTTCTACTTTGTTATAGTTGTGTTGTATACGAGTGTAACTTTGTGAAATCTTAATTATGCCTCGAGGTAAAACATTAAGAAGACAAAGTAGGAAGATGGTTTACGACGTTTACACTTACATCATATATTGACAGTGACAGTGACTAGGACAATCTGCCTTTTTTATCTTAAATTTTATTATTTAGTAATAAATCTATAATAGGTTTAAAAAAATTAATATAGTATTGCTACACACCCACCTAATTCTGAATGTTGGCAAACATCCCTGAATAGATATAAAAATTATGGATAACTATTTCGTACACGACTGTACCTGCGCAGGCTCCCCACTACTGACGCTTGTCAAGTAGACATGCGCAAAACAGTGCATTGAAAAGTAATGTGATATGGCATCACATTTCGTACCGAGTAATATTTCATTACTTCATCACCCCAAACATCACCTGAGATGTTCGCGTCGGACGCACTATCTATCACTTGTGTGATATTGTAATGGAATGCTCGAATGCAATAGCAAGTGATAGTTATAGCGCATATACATGAGATAGCGAGTTACTTATTTTTTTGTGACTGGAGCGAGTACATCAAATCAAAATAACAATATCTATTTTGTGCGAGAGGTTCAAAACATTCAAATATTACGGGCGGGGGCGGTGCCAAAATAACCTATTGTCGCCTTAATTTTCTAGTAATACGGTTTTAAATGGAAGTTCAATCAAGTGGCAGGCAGGGCGCACGTGCGATGAAGCTCGCTTCCTCTCTCTCAGACGCGCGCGCGAATAGTGTCAGTGAGGCATAGACTCGATAGACATAATGCAATGAACAGAACAGTGCACTGTGTGATGCTATGGTGTGATGTGTAATGTTTAATTTAGTCGAGTAATATGTAATGCTACATTACTCGATCGGGTAATATTACGCGTAATGCATCAATCGCATTACTTATACATGTCTATTGTCAAGTCTCATCTTTCGTGGTGCGTATTGTAACTTCATACTAAATAATATATCTACCTACAGCTAGACTAATATAATCTTTCGTGCACCTGAAATAAATCCTGACATTTACAACAAGAAAGAGATTACCGAGATTTATTGACGAGGTATTATGTGATATAATTATTTTAACCACTTTTTCAGATATGGTAACCAATGCAAATATTACATTGCATGCCAAAGAGGACATCCGCGGTTACTGAGCTGCGATGAAGGGTTATCTTTCGATAAGATATCACAAACTTGCATCGACTCTGAATATATACAGGACTGTGCAGTACCGTTTAATCAAAGAAACTGATAGTGAACTTGCAAAATTTTATTAGCCAGGCTGCAGGTTACAGACAAGTCGCAGTTGAGAGCCTAAAGTATGTAACTTGTAATGCAAAGCAAGTCTAAGAGATAGATAAACTATAAGAAGATTTCATCTTTTTATTTAAATAAATACATGTTATGTGAAATATATATGTATTATTTAATAATTTTAATAACAATGCTCCTCAGAATCCTCACACCAATAACGAAAGATAAGTTTATAAACACACATTTTTATCTTGTGGCAACACTATCATTATGAGTTCGTTCTCTATACAAATCAGCAATACACATGATTGGTCGAATATATAAATCTATATATTTAACCAATCATAAAATTTCACATAAAACATCTGTCATTGCTTAACCAATTATATAAAAGAGAACTAATATTTTTCTATCTGCGAAAATTGCGCGCGTTTCTGGTTCAGGATTTAATTTGTTTGAATTTATATTTGCGAGGAGAATCAATAAAATAAAGGGAAAGTTTAAAGAAAAGATTTATGTTTATGCATGTGGAATAAAATGTGAAGCCCTGTGTGAACTAAAAAATGTGGAATAAAAACAACTGGTGCTGCTGTGGTCGGTGACGAGACAGGCGGTGGCGGCGGCGGCGGGCACTCCGCTAGCGCAGCCCTGGCGGACATCGCCCTAGTTGCCCCCTCGCATCGAACGATTGCGTAGTCGCGTCTCACGGCCGTCGCCCCGCGCTCATGTTATCAATTTTTAAATATCACAGTGTTCTGAATCCGCATTTGAAAGGAAGAAAAACAATATAATAACGATATCCTGTCATTGGTGCCACACTCGGAATCTCGGGGGCTTACCACGGCGATGTCGTATTGATTGCACAAAATGGAAGATTCCTTTATCATCGCAAATTTCCACGCGCTATGTCGACTGTGCCTGAACAAAAGCGCGCTCTCGGTGTCGATTTTCGGCGCTGCGCCCGACGACGATGCCAACGTATCTTTAACCTCCAAAATCGCAGAATGTTTCGACCTACAGGTATGTATTCTGCATATTTTTCCTCAATAATTTATGAACTCTCAATATGGCACTGTATTTATCTAACCACACTGTTGTTTCAGCTTGATCCCAATGATGGTCTACCAGGAAAAATTTGCTACAAATGCTTGCTAAAAGTAGACAAGTGCTCCAAGTTCAGAATGCAGTGCATTCAAAATGAGAACAGACTGAGACAGATCACCAACCGAGTCAATGAGCTTGACAACTCAAACTCATCCGAGTTAAGCAATTACAACTACACAAATGGCCAAGAACAGAAACCAAAGCCTGAAGATTACATCGTTGAAGACAGTGTTGTCATGGTTGTTGACCCAAGCCTTGACTATGACTCATCAGAGGAATCCGAGAGTATGGAACCCACCGAACAGGAAGTGGCTGAGAGAGATCACACTCCGGAAGGAGAACCTATGTCCGAGTCCTTCTTTAAAAATGTGTTCATGTGTCAGTATTGTGACCAAGCATTCATTTCACAAGAGAAATGCAAAGATCATGAAGTAAAATACCATGACCCGAATCTGCCATACAAATGTGTAGAATGTAGTTTAGTATTCGCAGAGCGCTCTCAGTATATCCAGCACACTAAACAAGTACATGGCAATGATAAGCCATATCACTGCCCTGAATGTGATAAATGCTTTGGACGCCGGTCAGATTTAAGGAAACATTCGATTGTTCATACAGGCATTAGGCCTTACCAGTGCCAGTATTGTTTGAAAAGCTTTTCCCGGAACACTAATTTGAGTAAACATCTACGAATTCATGCTGGGCATAAACCCCATGTATGTCCATTGTGTCCACGGAGTTTTGTAGCTAAAGGAGATCTACAACGCCATGTCCTAGTGCACTCTGGTATGAAACCTTATGCTTGTCGGAAATGTCCATTGACTTTTGGAAGAAGAGATAAACTTTTAAAACATGAAGTCAGACACGGTCCGATCAGTCCAGAGCACAAGAATGAATATGATAATGACCAGGATATGAATGACATGGTAGTCAATGTCAATCCATTTAGTAACCTAATGACATCCCCCTCTGAACTTCATGACGGGTCAAATGCAGATTATGATCTACCCAGAGTGCCAGAACACATATCTGGGGAATGTAGTTTTAGTAGAGTCCAGAAGAATCCAACTGGCAAACAAGTGCAAACTTCACCTCAGAAATCAAAGCAAGCACTTGCTAAAAATAGACCTAAAAATATTAAATGCCACCAATGTCCAAAAAGGTTTTCATCCTTAGATGCTTACAAGACCCATGTTTCGATATCCCACATTGGTTCACGAGTCTTTCAGTGCAAAGTTTGTTTTAAGAAGTTTGTTCGAAAAAGAGACCTAGATCGCCATGCCACTCTTCATTCTGGGATGAAGCCATTTTCCTGTAATCAATGTGATAAGAAATTCACTAGAAAGGACAAGCTTGACAAACACGAGCAAAGCCACGAATGTTTGGTTGTGAATATGCCTTGCATAGAATGCGGTGCCACATTTGAAAAGAAAGCTGATTTGGTTGCGCACATCAAATCTCATTTCACTGACAATTTTGAAGATAAAACTCCTGAAATTAAAAAGGAAGATGAACCTGAATTCCCCCTAGATGATAACTTTTATGACTTGGAAACTTGAGATTTAATAAGCAACTCTTTAAGGCTTAAAATAATGTGGCACTACATTTTAAAATTGTGTCTCTAGTAGGTATGTACTTAATTATGGGAAAACTAGTTATTAGTTATTTATGTGTATATGATTGGTTTTTATTGTTTCCAAATCATTTCTGTTATATTATAAGTTTTAAATATTGATAGAGTTGATACCTTTTTATTATAAATTGTGTTTTAGGTGACAATGTCTAAATTATGATATAGTACTGATATGTTTGGATAATACTTAAATTTTTCAACCTACTTAAAATACTATAATTATTATATACCTAAATCTCTACAGAGAAAATTTATGTGATTATGAAATGTTGTGAAAAATATATTTTTTCTCTAATCTACTGGTTCCAAATATTGTTATAGGATATTGTAATTTTAAGACACAAATTGTTATAGTAAATTATCTTAGACACATACATGACAAAGAATTCCTACTGTATGTTGTGAATGAATAATTATAATGGTCCCACCACTGATCCTATAACTTTTTTTATAGGATCAGTGGGTCCCACATCATACATGATAAAATTTCGCATTGTTAGTATCGCGCTGGCTTTACCACTTCACTGCTTTTAACTGTCTGTTTCAAATGACTAATGTTGTACAAAACGAATAATAATGTACCTATAAGTCATATAAAAATAATGTTTGCAATCAACAACTAACATTGCCGAAGACAACTTTACATACCTTTTCTTATTATTCTAAATTATGTAAATGTTTTGTAGAAAGACCCTGACAACTTACAAGCTCTGCCCTATTCATTTATGACGGGGAGTCCCAGTTTTACAGCATTTTATGTTAGATGCCCAAGAAGTTATACTTAGGTGTACCATATAATCAAAATAGTAATAAGTAATAGTAACAATAGTAAAGTATGCGTGTGTCGATACATAGTTTATGAAGGACTGTTTTAATCATTTGAGCGCCACGCTGTTGAAGCCTTGAAGCAAAGCCGTGCACCCGGTATGTTTCCACTGGTTCGATTCATTTGTTTGATCGTCGAACTAGTAAGATTTTTTTTTCTCATTTGATGAATGAAGCGATCGTTATTTAGCGTTTTTTAAATTATATCATATTGTGTTTTGTTTTTCGATTAAAATAAGTTCGTCGGTCGAACAAAAGAGAAAAAAAGTCTCACTAGTACGACGGTCGAACTAATATAATCGAACCAGAAACCAGTGGGAATAAACGGTGCCCTCTCGCCACGCCGAGCTACGCAATTTCTATGCGTTTTAGTCGGCTCAAGCTGACCTCTACGTAGAGAGTACTTTCCTACAATACCTTCTTTATTTAATCAAGAGACGTAAAACTGGGACCTATAATTATAATAGCTTTCAGCCTTAACTAAAAACACTGGTTTCTTATAATTAAATTACTTAGGTATGTATGAATAGGAAATGTTTGTAAATATCCAATAAAAAATTTATCCAAAGAATTATTTATGATAAGAAAAAATTGTGATTTCTACACCTCTTTTAAATCTGTACGTACCTACTTCGCACATTGTATAGATGTGTATTATAGAATATTATCTAAGGAAAGAAGTTACGTCCATTGGGGCGCTTTTAATTATTATTTTTATCTATTGGTTGTAACTTTCAACCAAGCCATTAAGGTGAGAATTGAATAATCCCATTCTCCCACTCCCACTGAACCAATTGCACACTGCAGCTGCTTAAAATTGAGGTAAAATTAAATTAATTTTAATAATTTATTTAAAAAAGCAAATTCGTGCCTTGCCACTTTTCAGTGGGTGTGGTTAGACCCTAAACGTACTATTATTTATTCTGTATTTTAACTACTATATTAACAAGCCTATTCATGACGCTTTTTGGACCTTCGAATCGTCTTCACTGCCTTTGAATCAGGTATGTACCAGAGGTTTTCCCGAATGGTCTACTTTCCCGAGCGAGGAGAAAACTCCACATCACACATGTACCTACTCTACTTTTGCTATCGTTATTACGAATAATTATTCGAATTTGTAACCTAGCTTTACCTAAATAGCGGTTATTTTAGGATGAGATCTGACGGTTGATATACGCTAAAACATATTATTGTAATTGTATTTTAACACATTATTTTAGGTATCAATTGTTCCGTTAGTCATTTTAGATAGGTACTTTTTCTTTGCGTAGAATGGAATAATAGCCGTCAGAGCTGATGCGACCGACATGAGACCTCAACTCAACAGATTTATATCACAAAATTTTAAAATAATTATAATACATAATTAATAGGCACCTAAAATATTGAGATGACTGTAAATATTTATGAACAATAAAATAAATGTTGTCCTCTAAAATATATGTTTAATTAATATTTGTTCCACAATAATTAAGTATATTCACGTATATTATAATCATTGTCAGTCTCGCAAAGAACCACAGAAGAAACTCTTAGTTTCTGTTCAAGATTTTAAATAATTAGATAGATGAAAAATGATATTGCTCGGGCAGGGATCGAACCTGCATCTTCGGAATACCGTCCCGTGACGCCTTAACTTAACCAAATTTCTTATATCGTCGTATGGGGACGATTCTACGTCATCTGTCGTCAATGTTGAATGTTGAGCAATTTAGTTGCTCGAGCAGTTGACTCGGTGCAGCAGTGGCCCAGTAGTTAAGACGTCGGGACGGTATTCCGAAGACGCAGGTTCGATCCCTGACCGAGCAATATAATTTTTCTTGCGTGCGGGCGGTACATGTAGCCACACGTCATGTTCACCCCCGAGAAACGAAACTAACTTTGAACTTAAAAGTATTAAAAATTGGCTAACCGGTGAAATGTGATGTTAGAATTCTATTTAGTGTGTTTCCCAGTATCGTTTTATTGCACATTTAACCATTTTCTGAAGATAAATAGAGAAATATCTGCTATGAGAAATAAGACTACTAGCGCTTGTGGACAGAACGATGCTATGTTCTCACCCGTGCATACTGTTCCCACTTAGGAACACGCGCTCTGTACTTAGTTATGTATACTCTAAGGTGTGGATAATAAAAATCATTATTACAAAAATTAGGAAATGTATGTTTATTTATTCTATCCAGCTAAGGGGTTTGCATGAATGGTCACTGATGTGATCCTCGATTCTGTGACTGGCCTGAAAGTTTTGGGATTCACTGCCATCTTCTCCAAGTCATCCAAAGCTTCGAATCCATCAATAACTCTGAAAACATGAACATTTATGTAAGTAATGAAAACATGGACATTTATGTATATAAGGTGCAATGAATTGGTATAGCAAGTAATTAAATTTTGCAAAAGCAGCAAGCAAAAATACTCAATGGTCAACTTTTTTAATGATTGATCCTCTTTAGAACTGCTCAAAAAATGTAAGAGAAAATGTAGAAATTATGTCTGATAGTTAATTGGTTCTGTAAATAAATAAAGTTCATTCCTATCTGATAGTTACTTTTTGTGCCCCAAAACTAAGAGAAATGAGCATTAAATATCTAAAATTTTGACCCTTTTTTATTTAATTCAATTTATCTAAATTGAATCAATGTTGGTGAACATAAAAAAAACATAATTTATTTTAAAAAGTGCTCATTTATAATACATCAATTAGATTAATAATAATAATATAGCAATTTATTCAGACATTATAGGTACATTTACAATTTTATATTTATTTCAAAAGCTTATACCTACTAATCATTTAACTATGTGTTTTCATTTCTGACATCATTGTCTGTTTGCCAACAATTAGATTACAGAGGGTCAAATAATATTATCCCTTTTAAAACTAAATGCTAGTATGGCTTGGAGAACGAGGAAAGAGATGATTCCAGAGATGCTTGAAAATAACAAATAAAATATCTACTTTATCTAGGTATTTTATATTACAGCATATCATTATCATACCACTGTAAGTTGTTCATGAACATAATTTATAGGTACCTGAGTTAGAGTGGCCAACTTACCTTCCGAATATAGTGTATTTAAGATCTAAATGTGGTTGCTCTCCATATGAGAAGAAAAACTGACTGCCATTTGTATTTGGCCCATTGTTAGCCATACTAACAATGCCTCGTGCACTATGCTGGAAAGTAAACAATAAATTATGAGTAATCATAAAAATACTCAAGCCAGCAATATTATAAAAAAATAAGTAAAAGAATGACTTTAAAATGTATGATATTAGTTCTTTAGTTACGATTTAGTGGGTGGCAGTAGCTGTATAAGAGTACCCGTGGATTGTGCTCAGTGGCGTGCAGTTGGAGAGGCCTATGTCCAGTAGTGGAATGTGACAGGCTGATGAGTTACGAGTTTTTGTTTAGGTATGTAGGTACCTTAAGTTCCTCTTTGAATTCGTCTTCGAACTTCTTCCCCCATATTGATGTTCCTCCTTTGCCAGTGCCAGTGGGGTCCCCTGTTTGCACTATGAAACCCTGTAATTATATATTTCATTTAAGACAAAAGCACTTTTCTTTTTTTATGCTTAATAGATCTATGTTTGGCCACTATCTCGCCTGATGTGAAGCGATGATGTGGCCTTACAGGCAAGCATTTGACTGCAGTCTCACCTGATGGAAAGTGACGACGCGGCCGAAGATGGATCATGCTTGCCTAGATACCGATTCACTCGAGACTTGAAGACACCCACATGTATAGAACACATGTATAGACATGTATAGAAGCATAGGTAGTATTATTACTGGTGTAATTGTCTGTCAAGAAACTACGTAGTCTGGATGAGAACCTAACCTAGACGTCAGTGTTCAGAGCATAATAAAGGACTATTCATGCAGATGTTGAACCCTGAGTTCAAGTGTATCTTTTAAAACTTATAACCACTTGGTTTAAATTGAAGTGCAGCCTTATACGGGTATTACTTACTGAAAGTAGATTACTTACCTTAATATTTCTATGGAATAAACAACCATTATAATAGTCACTAGCACACAGGGCTAGAAAGTTTTCGCAAGCTTTAGGACACTGCTCACAAAACAATTCGATTTTGATATCTCCAACATCGGTGTGAAGGGTCACAGACATGTTTTCAGCTTTGAAAATTGACCAAACCAACAGAAAATCGGTGAAATTAATAATAGACTCGGAATATCACTTGTAAGCACATTAGAGAGTAATATATAAGGTTAATCTTGAATGATTCGAACCTCGTTAACTCTTTCTCGGGTTTCTCTTGATTTTTTTCACCAGGATTATTTACATCATCCATCTTTCCGTGTTTACATTTTTTTTCTAGGCATCCATCTTTGCCTTTTGACATTACCTATAATTATTATTATGTTGGTTGGTACCTATGGCTTTGATTTTGAAAATAATAATTTTTAAATATGAAAATGTGCCTTTAAAACGACGTTTTACGAATACTTTGTTAGTTTTATAAATAATTATTATTCATTCATTTGTTCAGTTCAAATTTCAGTTTTTCTGTCAAAATTAAATATTATTTTTTTAATTTCGCCCCTTAGGAGGACAGGCTAAGGTCTCTAGAACCATACCGCAATGTTTATCAATCAAATCACTGCCAATGTATCACTATTCACTTCCCGCCAAAAAGTCCCTGTCAAATATAGGGTAAATGTAGGAGAATAATAGTAGATTTTTGAAAAAAGGTAGTCGAGCTCAAAAATGTAATTTCAATAAAATAACAACATGGGCTTAATCAATCCTATTTCCCAGGAATGTTTCTTCCAAGGTACCTAACCCATCAAATCAAATCTTTTTTTTTTTTTTAAGTCAAAAGAACTGTTTCTTATACACAATGCAGCACAATAACACAAAAAGCATCGGCAGGTATTCGGTATACATACTCGTATTCGTATTCGGTATACCTACTCGTATTCAGTATACCTACTCGTATTCGTATTCGGCATACCTACTCGTATTCAGTATACTTACTCGTATTCAGTATACCTACTCGTATTCGGTATACCTACTCGTATTCGTATTCGGCATACCTATCTACTCGTATTCAGTACCTATACCTACTCGTATTCGTATTCGGTATACCTACTCGTATTCAGTATACCTACTCGTATTCGGTATACCTACTCGTATTCGTATTCGGCATACCTATCTACTCGTATTCGGTATACCTACTCGTATTCGTATTCGGTATACCTACTCGTATTCGTATTCGGTATACCTACTCGTATTCTTATTTAGGTATACCAGGCCTAGCGCACTCCGCACTGTAAGTACGAAGCTACAAGTACATAGCCGGACACCGACGACGGCGGGTCGCGCGTCCTTACACGTGCCGCGTCAGAAGAGATAAGAGCTATGCGATAGAAAGAGAGGCGCTTTGTAAGTTAATATGACTGGTAGGTATGCAGCGCTACGCGAGCTGAATTGAATTTTATTGCGTCATAGCAAGAGTCGCTATTAGTTTAAATTTCTTTGCGGAGTGATGCTTCTGCTCCCTTACTATTATGTGGGTATACTTGTTTTCACATTTCAATTAAAATGTACATACAGCATTTGCATTAAGATATTCACCAAAAAGGCCAATGTAAGATAATTTATTATACTGAAGAAAAACAAGGAAAGGTCACCGGCAGTGTTATTTGTAGTTTTGGTGTCACTGCAACTACTGTTGCGGGTACAGGTGCCAGCGGGACGTTTAACTACCGTCAAAACCGTAACACATTTGGTCTAAGTACCTAAATAGAAATATTTCATTTAACAAATAAAACATACAAATAAAGATAATAATAAAAGCATTTATTGAGATCACAATCTACATAACTATTCGCTACCCCCAGCCCTTTCATTTTGCCCCGTATGAGGTTCGTGAAGGTTTTCATCCAGCTCGCCATAGTTTCCTAGCAGTCTCTGCCCGTTGGGATCAAACGGCGATTTGAAGTGAAGAGTCGCTTTGTGCTTCTGTCCCATAACTTCTATTTCATAACTACCGTCTTTTAAGTAGTTTTTTGTTACTTCAGAGCCGTTGTTGGATACGTATCCAATGCCGATTGGTTTATCTAAATAATATCCGAACTCGCCCCTTCTCAGGTAGCCAACAGGTTCGCCGTTGCGGAATATAGCTTCCTGACCGAATAGAGGAACCTGAAAATAATATATTTTGGTAAGATTGTAAGAACCGTAGCATTTTTATGGCGAGAATCCCTTCAGTTGGTCTTGGGTCTATGTTTACTCACTATCTCGCATGATGTTAAGTGACGGTGAGTAGTGGTTCTTTCTTTCTAGTGGTTTTTTCCGAAACGATGGTAGAGACATTGTAATAATTGTCATTCATAAGTGCATCTGTGTTGCCAAAACTGAATAAAGAACTTTTGAAATTGAACTTTGAACTTTGGTGTAGCCGAAGACCGAGCACATAGATTTGTCGGAAGACGGCAGTTGCGCGACTACTCAGGCCCGTCTCCCTGATGGTTTACCGAATGATGGATGGTCAACCACGAAACTCAAACACAGCTACTAGTATTCCTATGTGAATTAAATCAAATAAGTTACATATATAACTAAGTTAGAACATCAATTTCCCGATTTATATTAGGGTCTAGAAATATTTGCTAATGAAAATTATACCTTATCATCAACCGTGAAGAAGGCATATTTCTTCGTAACACCATTCTTTCTCGCTTTCGTCACGTACTCGTTCCCAATATACTCGCCATCCTTTCTGCACGTGAAGCCCAAGTTGGCTTCTATGGGGTTATCATCGGCCCTTAGGTCGGCGTTCCATAAGTGATAACCTTAAACAATCACAAGTACATGGATATAAAGTAGCCTATGTGTTAATCCAGGGTATAAGCTATCTCCATTCCAAATTTCATTCAAATCAGTTTAGCCGTTTAGGCGTGAAGAGATAACAAACTGACACACAAACACAAAACCTTTCTGATCTATAATATTAATGTGACTTACACTTATAGATAGATAGATAGATAAACACTTTATTATTCACTTTAAAAATAGAGATAAAGTACAATTCAAATGTTTACAGTGGTGTAACAATGGGCGGTCTTATCGCTTAAAGCGATCTCTTCCAGACAACCTTTGGATGGAGAGGAATAACGAAACATACACAGACGGTGGTGATAGAAAATATAATAGACATACTAAGGGCTTACATATGATATGATATATATAATCTAATTACTTAAATATATATATATATGACTATACATACATACATACAATATATAATTAACATACATATTATACAATCCAAAAGTGAACGGATTAAAAAAAAAAATAGAAAAACAAAATATAATGATAAATATTATGAAGTGGATAAATATAATTTCCTAATACGTTCTCATTTACTTATGATTGGTATATTGGTATTTTCTAGGTTCTTTTTCAACAACCTATCAATAACTTTAGTGTTCTAAAGCCTAATGTGATCTCTAACTGTTTAGTAGAGAAAAATTGTTTTTTTTTCACCATCTATAAATAATGTTTATTGTCAGGATTAACATATAAATTTTTGGCTTAACATTGTAATCAAAAATTAAATATTTACTATATTTAATTTTTGACTTTTCATTGTTTATTATTATGGTCGAATAAAGTGGCCCGAAATAACACATTATTGAAATGAACACCTTGCTTAAGTGATCAATAGTTTATTGATAGGTTGAGGAAACAGCACTTTTATTTATTTATTTATTTCAGTTCAGATGCTGCACTTACAGTTTTAACCAAATGGTGCAGCAAGCTAAACACATGACAAACACAAAAACTTTTTTTTATGTAACTGAATGACGAGACGAGCTGGTCGTTTGCCTGATGGTAAGCAATACACCAGCCCATAACAATAGCAGCACCACCAAGAACTTTGTTTTGCAAAATCCTGCGCGGCACTACACTGCGCTCGTCACCCTGAGACAATTAGCTATTGAGTCTCATAATGCCCAGTAATTTCGCTGGCTACAATGCCCTTCAAACCGGAACACAGTAATGCTTGCGCACTACTGCTTGGCGGTTGAATAACTGGCAAAGCAGTAGTACCCACCCAGATGGCCTCTCGCATACGAGAAACCTACCTACCTACACAAAAATGTATAATACATTTAAAAACTGGATACAGCTATTAACAAATGTACTGCATCGCATGCAGAAGATATCAACGGCTGGATCGCTAGCAATCAGGGCATTGAGTAGATGGACAGCCTGGGCCGTGGGTGCATACTTTATACTGTCTTTGCATTAGCGTTTTTTACCTTTCTCAGCGCTGAGCGCAGTGAGTGCCCTCCAGCCAGCGTTTCTCAACCCTTTCGCGCGGCTCAAGTACTTGTAGACCTGCACAAAACAATACAACATAAATTATGTTGACGAAAGGTGCAAAATAAGGACCCAGGAGGAGGCACCGATATTTGTGATCTGAAAACGGAGGCACTGGTAGCTGTGAACCATCATTGGACAGACCGACTGTCACTTACAGTGTCTCCAAGATATAAAATAGCTTGACTCCATTATGGTTGCTATTACTGACACACGTATTGTACAATGGAGGCACTTATTTTAGATGTGACCTAATAATGGAGCATTACTAGCTGTGATCCAACAATGAATGGACTTCACTATTTCTTGGCTTTCTAATAACTGTAGGCACTGTAGCCTAGATATGAGCGCCGATGGCTATTTCCACGGCGGCGGCGCCGTTTAAAATTTTCCGCGGCGGCGGCGGCGTCAGCGGCGCGCCGCCGGTGCCTCACGGCGTGGACTTTACAGGATATTCAGGATTCCATTTTTATATAAGTTCTTGAGAAACATTAATATTTTTACCATTTTCACTAAATTATTTGCTATTGTACACGAGATCAACTTAATCAGCGATGTTTTAAAATAGGTACACCCAATAATCCTATAGTCTTTATCTTCTTAATGTTTCTGGTCTCCTGATGGCACATTACGTAGAGTTTTTGGGAAACCAACGTATAGAATCGTTCCCCCTTTTCTTGCCGAAACTCTTTTTTGCAGAATGTAATGTTGTATACTAACGATTGGCAAAGACATCTTTGGGCAGAAACTCATATCTCATACTTCCGTTTTGTATAAATTCTCTTTGTAGAATTAACAAACAAAAAAATAATTTAATAAAACCCAAATACCAGGAATATGAATGAAACACGCAGCACCAGAAGTCTCTTTTATCGTCCTCTCGCGAGCTTCTGGCTCAGTGCTTTGTACACTCTACGGATAAGAGCGAATCGGACCACGGAAGAGAGTGCGATAATTCGAAGAAAAGAAAAATGTTCGACACATTATGCAATTTTAAGTTCAAGCAAAATAATATTCTACTAATACCATATACCATAGTTTTGCAAAGTGTTTTGGGTTTCTACGATATGACTTTAAACATTCAGCAAAATAGATACGTGTAAAAATCCAACATTTTTGGCAGGTAATCTGTGCAATTGGAAATATATTATTTATCTAAGAATTTCATTTTCAGACAAGAATCTGTAAAACTGAGAAATTATTAATTGAATTGATTAATTATTATTGAGAATCCTTACAGCGGGAAACACGTTTAATTGGGAATCTCAATTAAAAATCTGTAAATTTGGGAATAATTTGGGGGAGACGGTGTGGCCCGTCGCCGACAACGGCGCCGGAGCTTATCCGCGGCGGCGGCGCGCCGAGGTAAATCTATGGCGACGGCGGCGCGCCGGCGCGGCGCTCATATCTACTGTAGCCCACCAAAAGAAGCTTGCTATCCTTGGTGAGCCACCAAATTGTAACCACATTTAACCTCCTAAAGCCGACGTGTACAGCGTGTGATGAAGGCACAATGAAGATATAGACTTCACTATTACTTGGCTACTGGTAACTAGCACAACAAAAAAGCATACGATCCTTGGCGATCCCCCAAATCGTAACCACATTTAACCTCCTGAAACCGACATGAACAGCGTGTTATGAAGGCACAATGAAGATATAGACTTCACTATTACTTGGCTTTCTGGTAACTAGCGCAACAAAAGAAGCATACGATCCTTGGCGATCCCCCAAATTGTAACCACATTTAATCTAAAGCCGACCTGTACAGCGTGTGACGAAAGTACAATACACTTATTTTAGATGTAACCCAATAATGGAGCATTGGTAGCTGTGACCCAACAATGAATGGACGTCATTATTACTTGGCTTACTGGTAACTAGCACAACAAAAAAGCATACGATCCTTGGCGATCCCCCAAATTGTAACCACATTTAATCTAAAGCCGACCTGTACAGCGTTTGACGATGGTACAATACACTTATTTTAGATGTAACCCAATAATGGAGCATTGGTAGCTGTGACCCAACAATGAATGGACGTCATTATTACTTGGCTTACTGGTGACTAGCGCAACAAAAAAAGCATACGATCATTAGAAACCTCCAAATTGTAACCACTTTTAACCTAAAACCGACCTGTACAGCGTGTGACGAAGGAACATGTAGCTCCCAGCCCAGCTCGCCTGCCCAGGCGACGCGAAGCGCGCGGCACGTGTACTGCTTATTGTCGGCCGAGTACGGAGCCTTCGACACGTGAATACTGCGGTGGGAGTTGACCGGGAAGGCGTCGTTGGACAGGCCGGCGGTTGTGTACCGTTGCAGGATTCTTTGGCTGGGGTTAGAAAATTAGACATTTAGAGAATTGAACTTTTCACTTCAGTAGCTCAAACATGTAGGATTTGCTGCCTGAAATCAGCGAGCAAAATGCGATTTTGCTCACTGAGTGAGACAAAGTAACTTTTTAATTTTTGTTTTCAGAAAGCCGCGAATATCTTATTCAGCCTTGGGTTATTCATGCAATCTCTTCTCTAGCGGGCGTATTTCCGAAGCACTGGTAGAGTCAGTTTTCGCATTTCTTTTCAGCACTCAGACTTCAATTTGAGTATAGGAAAGAAATGGGTAAACATACTTACCTTTTTTTCAAAGTCATGTTAACATAATTTACAATTTTTAACATTTTTTATTTGTATCATGTGTTTATGACCTTTAAAAGTGCACTTTTGTGCCTATTTAATAAATGATATTTGACTTTGACTTTGACTTCGAAACATTCACACTCTATCTCTTTCCCGCCATTAGAAACAGAGAGAGACAAAGACCAGCCCTTTCGAAGTTCCGACTTTTCCGATTTTGAATTCGACCTCAAAGACAAACACGTTCGGAATTACGTACTAACTAAAGAAATTTTGCAAAAAGATAATTATGTCTTTTAATGTAATTTATTGAATTTTTAACTTATTGTTGTATTTAAACGAAAATGTATTTACTGCAAATAAAACTGATATATTACCTGTAAATATTTATTTCTAGTTTCATTATGGTACGTAATATATTTTATCTCCTAAAGTGTTCTCGCTGCTGAAGTGAAAAGTTATGTGTGTTACACGAGAGCAAAGTTTTTTGCATCTCGTGCCTTTGAATCCCTCGCCACACTCAGGATTCAAAATCAGCACTCACAGCAAAAAACGACTTTGCTCTCTTGTTGCACAAATAACTATTTTCAGAATTAGACATATTGAGAATTTGACATATACCTAATAAGATAGTTTAAACTATTTGGGGGGGGGGGGGCTTTGCCCAGCAGTGAGACAGCATAGGCTAAATAAAAATAAAAAAAACCATTTGCGAATTGGATATTATGACACTGAAACGTAAAAAATATGTTTAGATATTGTTAGAGAATACATCAGCGAAGGTTTTCGTAAATCTTAAGATTGTACCTACATAAAGAATGGTTTATGATAATTATCTTTACGTGTCCAAAGTTCCAGAACAGCGTTAGTTAAAAATATAGATCATTCTATATTGCAAAAACAATAGTAGTAAGTAACCTAGTCGTGTTTCGGGATGATGTTCGGTGAACCATCGGAGAGACGGGTCTGAGCAGCCGCTCAACTGCCGTCTCTCTCTAGATCTATGTGCTTCATTTTAGGCCACATCATCGCTTCACATCAGGCGAGATAGTGGCCAAACAGGGATCTATTAAGCGTAAAAGAAAAAAAACAAAGTAGGTTTACATAGGCGAACTTAATGTTAGTAAGCATTATCTTCCAGTTAACCTCGGTGTGCTGTAGTTGCATCGTATTTTTCGATACGTAATTTAAAAGTAAGCTGAATATGAGCTGACTCAGTGTTTTTTACGTTCCGTTTCACTGTGGCTATAATTGCAGATGTTTATATTTAAATAAAATTGTTTAAAATTACCTGTCTGGACCTTGTACACTAAGAATGCACAGTTGTTTAGTGACGTCGATGATTGTGGCCCGGAGCTTGTGTTTATTGATGAGCTTTCTCAAGTGAGCTAGCGTGTGGTTCGCGCTGAAACCCGACGTCACTACGTAGTACCCGCGACCCTTAAAAATTTTACAAATATTGATTGATTGATAACGCTTTATTGTACACCAAAAACATAACAAGAACAAATAAAAATAGAACTTAAACATTTTATTTGTACAATGGGCTGTCTTATCGCTAATAAGCGATCTCTTCCAGAAAACCTTTGGATGGAGAGGATTCGTGAAACGACGAAAACAGTGGTGTACTTATATAATAATAACTACTTTGTAAAATCATATATCTATCATATATCTAACGGCGCGTGGACAATTTAATTAGTTTAAGTTAATTATTATTATTGGATTTAATCAGTTCTTAAAATCAGATCAGGTGTTAATTGAGTTGTATCGAATCTATATTGGTTTTAAAATTGTCTATGCCGTATTTTTAGAGCGGTCAACACCGAATGGAGTTGTGAGTGTCATAGTGACGGCTGACTAGCACTTTTTGACAGCTAGCCAAGCGCGATGCACACGCACAAAACCATTGGCTCTAAATCAAATTGTATTACATCAATCTTGTGCTAATACGAGCAATTAAGTATCCAAATCATTAAAATAGTGTTTGATTAAAAGTTTCTTGGTGTTATTTTAAATCTCCTACACGTGCACGCCCACCATGGATAACCTTCAACCAAAGATAACGGATCCGCCTCCTGAGACCTCACCTCGGCATCCTGATGATCCGTTATCAGAAGTGGGATTACCGGAAACGGCGCAGGAACACACAGACCACGAAGGTCAGAGTATTAATACTTCCTTAAATAGTGAAAATGCACGTTGGAAAATGTTGTTTGAAATGCAACAACGTCAAATGATGGAACTGATTCGTGCGGTTAGAGATCCTAATGCAGGCTCACCCAAGCTAGTCCTGCCTGAATTTAATCCCGATTCTCGAGATAGTGATGCAAGAGCTTGGTGCAATACAGTAGACTTGTGCATGCAGGAAAATTTACTATCTGGAAGCAATCTTATTATTGTAATGAGTAAAGCACTTAAGGGCTCCGCAGCTATATGGCTATCACAAAATAGTTTTGCTGGAATAACGTGGTCTCAGTTGAAAGACTTGTTTCTCGCTCGATTTGATTACGTCGAAACTCCTGCGGGCTCACTATGCCGGCTCTTCAGTGAAAGCCCGAACGAAGGCGAATGCTTGTCATCGTACGCTAGTCGATTTTTGAGTTCGTTAATGAGTCAATGGCGCTCTTTGTCCACGGAACAGATAGCAATAGCTGTAACTCTGGCACACGCGACCAAAATCGAACCGAGACTACAAAGACTCGCATTTACTACTGAAATCGATTCCCGAGTCAAATTGCAACAAGAATTGATGGCTTTTTCCTTTCGGAAGAGGGGACCTTCTTCACAAGACAAACTAAATGCACCTAATGAGCCTAAGAAACCGAAAATGGAGTCGATAAAGCGGTGCTACCATTGTGGCAAACCGGGCCATTTTGCGAATGATTGTTTGACCAAAAATACTCGCGATACTCCTGTTTACTCGCGCTCTCAGTTTTCAGGCTCAAGTACATCATATCAGAGTAAGGACATCAATGTACAACCGAAGAAACCATCGCCTACTGTCTGCTACTCCTGCGGCGAGCAGGGCCACATTGCGACGCACTGCCCAAAAAAGGAGTCCAAACCAAGCGATGTTCGTGTAGAGCGCCGAGTGGATGTCTGCACAGTCAAGCCAGCTGTGGACCAACTGATAATTGCCACCGGTGAGAAGTTTTCATTTTGCTTTGACTCTGGCGCCGAATGCTCTCTGATTAGGGAAAGTATAGCTAGTAGATTACCCGGTAAGCGACATCATAACTTAGTGACCTTGTTAGGCATAGGTAAATCTTGTTTGCAGTGCAATGCTCAGATATTATGCACTGTGACAATACAAGGGTATACTGTGCAACTGTTACTTCATGTTGTGCCTGATTATAGTATCTCTGATACCATTATGATCGGACGGGACTTACTTTCATTGGGATTTTCAGTTGAAATATTTGAGAGCCAGTTGGTTTTAAAAAAAATTACAGTAGTTTCTGTTTGTGATGTAGGATCCAAAGTTAGGGACTTCAACACTATTGATAGCGACATTCCCACTGACCATAGAGATCAGCTTATTTCCTTGCTGGAAGATAACGCTGACCATTTCGTTGAAGGGACTCCAACAGGAAGAGTTAACACAGGGCAATTAGAAATAAAACTAGCCGATCCCAACCGAACAGTCCAACGCCGACCATATCGACTTAGCCCTGATGAACGACAAATAGTGCGTGATAAAATTAAAGAACTTCTAGACGCTGGTATTATTAGGGAAAGTTGTTCACCATTCGCAAGCCCAATCTTACTAGTTAAGAAAAGGGACGGAACTGACCGCCTTTGTGTCGACTATCGGGAGCTCAATAGCAATACGGTACCAGACCGGTACCCTCTCCCTATTATTTCTGATCAGATACAACGCTTGGTAGGGGCAAATTACTTCACTTCGCTTGACATGGCCAGTGGATACCACCAATTACCTATACAGGCAGAGTCTATAGAACGCACTGCTTTCGTGACACCGGACGGACAGTTCGAATATTTGGCAATGCCATTTGGTCTTCGAAATGCCCCTTCGGTGTACCAACGTGCCATTAATAGGGCTCTGGGCGCATTGACAGAGTCGTTTGCGGTGTGTTACCTTGATGACGTCATCATCCCATCACGCACTATCGAAGAAGGACTTGATCGATTACGTCAGGTATTGAAAGCATTGACAGAAGCCGGTTTTTCCTTGAACTTAAAAAAATGTGCTTTTCTTAAAACTGAAGTAGAGTTCTTAGGATACCATGTATCTGCAGGCGAAATACGACCAAATCCACGTAAAATAAAAGCTCTTACAGAACTGGCACCACCGCAGACAGTTACTCAACTGCGACAATTTATAGGCCTTGCATCATATTTCAGGCAGTTTGTCCCAGGTTTTTCTCAAATGACTGCTCCGCTCTATCGATTAACGTCTGGAAAAGGTAGCATTAATTGGACACCAGCCTTTGAAAATATTAGGAAAGAAATTATTGGCAAACTAACTGACAAACCTGTTTTGGCTATATTCGACCCAGACCAGCCCATAGAGTTGCATACTGATGCCAGCGCTGAAGGCTACGGTGCTATATTAATGCAGAAAGTTGATGGTAAACCACAAGTAATTGAATATTTTAGTCGACGAACCTCCAGCGCTGAATCTCGGTATCACTCTTATGAGTTAGAGACGCTTGCAGTGGTGAATGCCGTAAAACACTTTCGCCACTACTTACACGGGCGAAAATTTGTGGTAGTTACCGACTGCAATGCTGTCAAAGCATCAAAAGCAAAGGTTGATCTAACTCCACGTGTCCATAGATGGTGGTGTTACTTGCAAGCTTTTGAGTTTGATATCGAGTATCGACAAGGCAAAAATATGGGACACGTTGACTTTTTGTCACGTAACCCCTTACCACCCAGTCCGCAGCCAATCTCGAAAGTAGAACAAAAACGAGTTAATTTGACTGAAATCTCAGATACGTGGTTACAGGCGGAACAACAAAAAGACAGTGAGATAAAATCGTTAATCACTAAACTTCAGTCCAACGAGCTAACTGAGGAAACTAATAAAACGTACGAAATTAGACAAGGAGTTTTGCATCGTAAGATAGAGCGCAATAAGAGAAGTGTTTGGTTACCAGTAGTGCCAAGAGCATTTCAGTGGGCTGTTATAAACCACATACATGACAGCATTATGCACTTAGGGTGGAAAAAAACTTTGGAAAAAGCTTTTTGCCACTACTGGTTTCCAAACATGAATAAGTATGTCAGGAAATTCGTGGAAAATTGCATCACTTGTAGGGTGTCTAAGTCGCATTCGGGCAAAGTTCAAGCGGAACTGCATCCTATTCCAAAAGTTACGATACCATGGCATACCATTCACATGGATGCAACGGGAAAGCTTAGCGGCAAAAGCGATACTAAAGAGTACGTGTTCGTGTCTATAGATGCTTTTACGAAGTATGTTCTTTTGCATCACACAATGAACATTGACTCTAACAGTGCCATAAAAGCTTTAAAATCAGGTGTGTCATTATTCGGTGCCCCTACGCGTGTAATTGCAGACCAGGGAAGATGCTTTGCTGGAAATGACTTTAGAGACTTTTGTACAGCTCACAATATAAGCTTGCATCTAATCGCCACAGGTACTAGTCGTGCTAACGGTCAAGTAGAGCGGGTCATGTCTACTTTAAAGAACATGCTAACAGCAGTCGAAGTAAGTAACAATAAGTCATGGCAAGCCGCGCTGCCTGAAGTTCAGCTTGCTATTAACTGCACAATGAACCGTACAACCAAAGCGAGTCCTCTTGAGCTCTTGATTGGGAAGGTTGCTAGACCTTTGCAATTAATGACTTGTGACATAGAGGAGACTGTCATTGAGCTAGATGTAGTCAGAGAGCAAGCGGCACGGGAATTGGAAGCAACTGCTTTAGTAGAAAAAGCTAGGTTCGATAAAAATAAGGCAAAAGTTAGACGCTTTAAAGTAGGTGACTATGTGTTGCTAGAAAACCACGAACGCAATAAAACAAAGTTAGAACCTAAATTTAAAGGTCCTTATCAAGTAGCTGAGCTGCTTGATGGTGACAGATATTTGCTAAAGGCATTGAACTCGAATCGAACGTACAAGTATGCGCATGATCGTATGCGGTCTATGCCTGAATCTTACGTCCCTGTGGAGTTGGAAACGCCCTCAAGTATCGTAGAATCAGGATGTTCCGATAACGGCGATGGTGAGTTTTGATAACGTATGTCCTTTTCGTTTGATTGTGATGACATCAGTGATGATTTAAAAAAAAAAAAAAATGCGAGCCTGTGTGGCACTAGCCTGTGTGGCACAAGCCTGTGTGGCATTATATAGCCTGTGTGGCACTAGCCTGTGTGGCACTAGCCTGTGTGGCATTATATAGCCTGTGTGGCACTGTATAGCCTGTGTGGCACTAGCCTGTGTGGCACTAGCCTGTGTGGCACTAGCCTGTGTGGCACTAGCCTCTGTGGCATTATATAGCCTGTGTGGCACTATTCTGTGTGAAACTAGCCTGTGTGAAATTAACCTGTGTCGGACTGGCCTAATAGCACTTCCGAGCATGTGTGGCACTCTAAAACCTGTTAAGCATTTTCGATCCTGTGTGGTTTGAGCTATGCTGCTCTGTTTGATTCGTATCGGCCTTGGTGGCACTTTATTCGCCTTCGTACAACTTCTTGACCTACCTAGACTTAGTGATTCGAGTACCTAACCTACTACTGAGATATGATGCGAAACGGTCAGAATGACCGAGTGATTTACTGTGTGTATGCATTGGTTATTTGTTTGTTTACAGATGATGAAGTAAATGAAACACACGAGGACGTGTGAAGACGCAGGACGGCCGTAACGGCGCGTGGACAATTTAATTAGTTTAAGTTAATTATTATTATTGGATTTAATCAGTTCTTAAAATCAGATCAGGTGTTAATTGAGTTGTATCGAATCTATATTGGTTTTAAAATTGTCTATGCCGTATTTTTAGAGCGGTCAACACCGAATGGAGTTGTGAGTGTCATAGTGACGGCTGACTAGCACTTTTTGACAGCTAGCCAAGCGCGATGCACACGCACAAAACCATTGGCTCTAAATCAAATTGTATTACATCAATCTTGTGCTAATACGAGCAATTAAGTATCCAAATCATTAAAATAGTGTTTGATTAAAAGTTTCTTGGTGTTATTTTAAATCTCCTACACGTGCACGCCCACCATGGATAACCTTCAACCAAAGATAACGGATCCGCCTCCTGAGACCTCACCTCGGCATCCTGATGATCCGTTATATCTATATATCTATCATATGAGAAAAAAATTAACTAATATTGTGAATGAACTTCTTTTTTCTTTAACAACTCACCGTGAACCCACAACCTCTAATGTTACGTGCTGTGCGCCCGGTATCCGGTAGCCGGTGCAGTCAAGTGAGTTTATAGTATTTCGCGTACGAACGCTTTTGATAATAAGACAGAATTTTATTAATAAAATAAATTATTTTTCAAAAATAACTAAACCGACTTCAAAACCACAAATGGCACTCAAAAGTGAAAAATAAATTAATATAATTATCATAAGCGCTACCCACTCATATATTTGAAGTCGGTGCCAGCCAAGTGTAATAGGTAGCAGATAAATACTATGTATATAGTAAGTACTACTTGTAGGTAGTATCTATCTACTACCTTTTAGACTTGGCTGGCACCGACTTCAAATATATGAGTGGGTAGCGCTTATGATAATTATATTAATTTATTTTTCACTTTTGAGTGCCTATTGGCGGAGCAATCGCGTAACAAACATAAAAAAAAACTTACCGTCGAATTGTAAACCTCCTCCTTTTTGAAGTCGGTTAAAAAGAATAGGTTCTTGGACCAATATTTTGAATAAAATTTGTTTTACAGGGTGGATTTTGGAATAGGGATTGTAAGGCCAAATCCGAAACCATGATAAATAGAGCAAAGTAGTTTAAGCAGCCATGGGCTCGATTTGCGAGAAAACATAAACTGCATATTTACTTTTTTATTTGTTATTTGGGCGGAAAATGAAACTGATTGAGTTTAAAAATACGACACCATCATTACCGTATTATTACACCAACGGATTCTGTTGCTAATAAACATTAATATTTATTTATACCACACCCACTCGGAAAGTGTCTTATTACTCGTTCATAAACGGGTTACAAAGTTCGTAATTTCTCCCTTAAAAATGTGCGGCGGGAAAAGTAATATGGAATTTCATTACTGCCCTCCGAAGCAGGGCAGGAATGTTGTATGAAAATCCATTACTGCCCGGCTAGCTTTCTTTTGTTTTTTAGCAGCGAACATAAAAAAAAACACAAACGTCAAACCTCAAAAAGGTCTTGTATGAAATAATTAGAAAAAAGAGGCGGGAAACATACAAACCTCAAATCTCAAAAAGGTTTTATATCAAATAATTAGAGAAAAGAGGCGATTTTTTTTTGTTTTCTATTTTTAATGAAATGAGGATGGCAACCTTATTCTGCAATACGAAAAAAAAAGCGCGGCAATTTATTTCGTTGCGTTAAATTTTGTTTTAACTAAATTGATAATTTAACAGTACCTAGCTTTTAGTTTTCTAAAATTTTCCTCGTAGGTGTAGTATAAAGCACTATGTGTCAAAAAGAAATAGATCGTTTTCTCCCCTCGATGTACAATGTACTATTATTTATTTATTCAATAGCATACAAAACAGAATGCAATCATAAACAGACTTAAGTATGTGTTGTACATGGTATTGTTCTAAATTACAATCCAAAAGTATGTACGCCTAATTGCATCATTATTGTTATTAATAACGAATACATAATAATATTTGGACAAAGGAATGTTTTATTAAAAATAAAAGGTAATGGCCCATTTTTACATATACATACAATCCTATCTCAGAAATCCATCAATATTACCTATTTATAAGATTTTTCTTAATTATTTATTAATTTTGCTGATTCTTATTTGATGTCTTCATCAGAAAAGGTAAGCATCACTGGCCAGGATCTTCAAGTATAGTTGGATAAAAAAATCTATATATAAATTAAAGATTTTACCTTGAAAATAGGTTCATGTAACTGGCCACTGCCACCGTCTAGGATACTGACAGTCACGTCAGCTTCCACGCCTCCTTTCTCGTTTAGCAGAAGCGAATATACCACCCTGAAAAGGCATACATATTTAATGTTGTCGTTTAGTTATAAAGGCAATCGTCGTCTTTATAATTATTTATCACACATTATTCAGTACTTACTAAAATTATCTGAATTACTGACAAAATTAAAAAACAAATGTACAACCTATTATTGTTGTGTTCCTCCTTCGATCATATATACTATTATATACCCTAGATTCCGCGTAAGCGCGTCAAAAGTAACCAAACTAAACAGTGCTTACATTCATACTAAGCACTGTTTCGCCGTCAGTGTCGCGCCGATCGTCAAGCGGAACGATGCCTAAGTGCTCTATGAAAAGTTGCAAAAATAACACGCTTACAAAGAGAAAACAATATGGGATCTCTTATTTTCGGTAAGTTTTATACTTTTTACTAGTACTTACAGTGATTAACATTTAAAATAATCTAGTTATCGCCTCCAAATTAGTATTTCAAGAATTTATTTCCTTTTATTTTTGCTTAGGAGTTGTCTCTTTCACACGCATAATAGCGTCTACACGCAAAACAAGGACAAATTAGGCCTGATTCAGAACAAGTGTATTGGAGTCGCCTGATTCTTTTATTTTTCTTTGACTGTAAACTGGAATTAGTTTTACATTTTTACAGATTTCCTCAAAATGAGATACAAAGAGAAGAGAGAAGTGGCGTTTAGTAATAAAAGAAGAAAGAAGTGACGACTATTTTAAGACTCCAGTGTGGTTTGCTCAGACCATTTTGCCGAATCTGACATGTGTAATATACATAAAGTGTCATGTGCACGCGTGACCAAAATGCTGGGACTTATTTGGCTCAACGTATCAGTATTGCAATCCAACGGGGCAATACTGCCAGCATCTTGGGTACGCTGCCAACTGGTAGTGGGTTGGAGCATTTGAGTTATCTATAGGCCTTTAATGGTCTATGGGTTGTCCAATTGCTTCTCTTTGTAAGTAGTTAGTTTAGTCATATATTGTATTATATTCTGTATATATGTGATTATAGTAAAAAAGTAATAATTTACAATTCTATTTCTTGCCCTTAGATCCCTTTGCCATCTCTCGACTTCCACATGAGTATTAGCCCCTATATCAGACATTAATTTAAAACGGATTCATCGTATGATTACGAACTTGTACAAAAAATGGGCTAAACCAGGGCGAGTTAGCTAGTTCATTAATGTAGAGTAAATAACAGTTACAAATTTCATCAAGAAAATGTATCAATTATATCAGCTATTAATTATTTCCAATACGAGAAAACACGTAAACGACTCCATTGGATTCCATGTTCTGTCACAGTTTTTACAGTTAAAATAATAATAAAGTCGTATGGGGCAAGTAATTTTAAGTGTTAGACTTGTGAAGATAAACTTGAATTTCACTAGACGCCACCGCGGATGCAATAACTTTTTTTTTGTTACGTCATTGATGAAAACTAAACCTTAGCGTACTGCAATAAGGTTGATCATTATTAAAATATTTAAATGATTCTGTGACTTTTTTGTATTATTCTAAGGATGTCCCTACATCTGGTACATCTCAATAGGTAGGAAGGTATAGTAAACGCAAGCCGTTTTCGTGCATTGTGTTATTAGGTAATGTTGCATCTAGGGTATATATGATCGAAGTGTTCCTCCGTCTATGTGATCCTTTTAAAGCATTCTTGTAAGTCTTATTTACAATATATTTATTTGTGGTAACTTATAATTAGCTCTCTGTACTATAATACATATATTATAGTAAATAAACTCTGTTATTTCAGATCCTAGCTATTAGTTCGGTGTCCCTTTCAACTTCGATAGTTCTTTATTTCGATACGACACTTAGTTCGAAAAAATATAGTTCGACAGAAAACACTTCGGCAACACAAACGGCCTCAAAGACTAGGTTAGGTTATGTTAGAAAAGTGACCACATATCGCACGAGCCGAGCGAGCGAATCGAGCGTGCCGCGACAGCGGCCGGCAAAGCGCCAGAAAGTAAATTTAATTTTTGTGTTGTCGAAGTATTTTCTGTCGAACTAATATTTGTCGAATTATGTTTAGTCCTAACAATGACATGGGACTATATTTTTTCGAAGTAAGTGTCGTGTCGAAATAAAGAACTGTCGGAGTTCAGAAGGACACCCCTGTTAGTTTACAAGATTACATTGGAGCGGTCCCGAGCGCAGCTATTGTTATGATTTTTATACATATTATAGTCAATACTACCTACTATTTTAAAATGTTACTATTTTAGAAGTAAGAAATAGAAGAGGAATGCGACACCCAAGACAAACCTGTTTAAGGTTTATAAGGTGTTAAATATTTATGAAAAGTTGTAAAATTTATAAATACAAATAAATAAAAAAAAAAAGTTACCCTTTGAGAATAAAATAAAATACCTGTCGTCGTTTTTGGACAGATCCGCGGTGAAGGCTAGGTTGGCCGTGCGTTGCGCGTCCGGCCCGGTCAGGTAGAACTTGCCGTAGTATGACATGTTGAATAACGCGGCTGCTTTGCGACACGATAGCGCTTCCTCGCCGATCTAAACAATGGGAATTTTTAAGAAAGCTGAATATTTCGTGAGAAATGCCGTATTCAGGTATACAGATGTGGCAAAATTTTGGTACCCTCCACCAAGGTGAATTTTGAAGAAAATAAAAACTTCATGAATGGATTTAAAAACATTTACAATCAGGCTCAAAAATGTAATTTCTCAAATAAATCTATGTGAGTTTAATCGACCCTATTTCCCATCAGGAATGATTCCCTTAAAGTAACCAAAATATTCAGTTAATCTTTTCTCCAAAATTCACCGATGTTTCCTAAATCCAAAACTTTCTCACTGCAAGGGAAAAGGTACCTACCCTGAAGGTCCCAAAATGTTGCCAGACCTGGATATGACAGTTCCTAAAAATATTCTTGGGCGCGTTTCTACAGGATGGTCCAGAATGTGACGATGAATTGGGCACATATAACAGCATTACCTATGTGTAATTTACTGCTACTTGATAGCCATGTTTTTTTTCTATTAAGCCATCATTAGCAGGACTTTTACCTGTTCCCGGTTTATCATCACAATCTGGGACACCCTATATATCGTGTAACGTGTTGTTGAAGAGTCGTGTGTCGTGATTGCAAGCACGAAAATTCACTATCCGAGATAAAACTTAACGAAATTTAAATTTGTGGATACAGAAAATAACACTACGAACGGGAATCGAACCCATGAACTCTACTACGAAAATGGTGTTGGACCTAAAAATTGTAATATCAGACGAATGAAATACAGAAACTGCTATTCCATACTCTCTCTGAGACGTTTCCCAGCAGTGGGCTAAAATGGTTAGAAGAATATTTTACTTACCAAGTCATGATGTTTCGAGAAGCCAAATGTGTAGTCGCCTTTAAGAACGTCTTCGTAACGGATATCCAAATTTCGAGGGTAGTCGTGAGTGCCGCCCCAATCGTATTGCTGAACACGGATCTGAAACATCAAATGAAACCTTTTAGAGTGCCGCGCTATAGAAGCACGCAGCTACGCAATTTCATAAGTTTTCGTCGGCTCTAGCCAACCTTGGTGTAGAGAGCACATTTCCGTTTGACGAGTAAAGCCGACCTCAAAGGTCAAAAGGGTTAATTAAAGCCTTGTTAGGTTGTTCCTTACCCCGAATTTCTGGCCTTCAGGGGTAGTCTATCGCCGTTATATGGAAAGTATGCATAAATAATAATTCCTTTTTGTGTTGTGTAGACTCGTATAGGTATATATGTATATGTTAGTCTAAATATAAGTGTTATATTTATGCAAATATGTTAACCTGTGAGGTAAATATTCTATGGGCCTCTGTTAATTTTACTTTGTTGTACTTTAATACTGCCTGAAGTAAACAAATAACAATAAAAAAAACAATATTTTACGATCGGTCTAGCACGTAATGGTTATAGGTATTATTATTTGTATTTCCTATAGATTTATTTTTGGCCATATATATCTCGCCGGATGTTAAGCGATAATGTGGCCGGAATTGGAACACATACATCTAAAGAGTAAGACGACAGCTGAGCGATTTCTCAGACCCGTCTCCCTGATCGTTTATTTTCATCTAGAAGCACGACTTATTCGATTAACGGCATGGCTTTATTCGGTGGGTGGCGTTAAAGCGGGTTTCCGTGCAACATCCGCACTTGTCAGAAATACCTTTTCTCCAGGCATGAAGAAAACTGGCCTCTCCCACCTTGGTTTTGTTCGGTGGATGAAGTCACAGCGGGTTTCCTCGAGCGGGACACCACACTTACTTAGATTCGAACTCAGGCGCATTGGATCGTAACTCACACAGGTTCCGCTCGATCATACTCGCTTTTAGTTAAAAGCGAGTATGATCGAGCGGAACCTGTGCCGCCATTAACTAGTTAGTTAATGGCGTTACAGCGGGTTTCCTTGCGGAGTTGTCGCGCGCTTTTTAGTAAGTAATACCTTCTCTCAGCAGTAGACTGCAATAGACTGTTGATGAATACCTTTTCTCCAGGCATGAAGAAAGCTGGCCTCTCCCACCCCGCCCGCGCTTGCATCACGGCGCCGTCATCGACCAGCTCCTGATGGATCGCGTCGTGGCTGGCGTCGCGGCCGGCCAGTGGCTCGTCGTGCGGAAACACGATGCTGTAGTTCTTTACGTAAGCCTCGTGGCTGCTCTCGCGCATCCAGTGCGCGCGCGACATCTGACCAACCGTGAAGCGGCGGATGTCAAATGTGAACATGTTGTAGTGGGGCCTGGAGAGTTTTAGCTTGTTAGATCAAAACATTTTAAATAATCAGGTGGAAAAAGAAATTTCAGTAAACTAAAATTTAAAAAAAAACCCGATACAAAAAATCTTTAAAAAGAACCGATTTTGATAAATGTCTCAGAATCACTGCTAGAAAACATCCATTCAAATAAAAAATCCGCATAAAAATCGGTTCACCCGTTTAAGAGCTACGGTGCCACAAACAGACAAGCATTACTGTGTCCGGTTTGAAGGGCATTGCAGCCAGCGAAATTACTGGACATTATGAGACTCAACAGCTAATTGTCTCAGGGTGACGAGCGCAGTACAGCGCCGCGCAGGATTTTGCAAAACTAAGTTCTGGATGGTGCTGTTATTGATATGGGGTGGCGTATTGCTTACCATCAGGCAAACGACCAACTCGTCTCGTCATCCAGTTACATAAAAAAACACATACATACTTAGTGGTCTAACTTATAACAACCCCCCTTTTTGCGTCGGGGGTTAAAAATGAAATTGATCAGACAGGGATCGAATCTGCGTCTTCGGAATACCGTCCCGACGCCTTAACCACTGGGCCACCGAACTTACTACTCGTGCAACCAAACTAAACCATAGTTAGGAGCATGGAGCACGAGATTATGAATAAAAGTGCGTCATTTCATGGACCAACACAAAAACATTATTACGGCAGATAAATGGCTTATTGAAATAAATTTCCATATCAAGCCATCTATATAAATGAAAATTAAATGCTCTTCTTTCGTAAGCGTATCACCTAAAACGGCTGGAACGATTAGGCTTTTTTTAATGTTCGTAATACCTACTCCGAATTAGGTTCATTAGCAAAGAAAAATTTCAAAAGTTGCCCGGAAAATTGGGCAGAGGGAAGAACTGAAAGTGCCTTATCGCGCGGGTAAAACCGTGGGACCCAGCTTGCATTTAAATATATTTATACCACACCCACTCGGAAAGTGTCTTATTACTCGTTCATAAACGGGTTACAAAGTTAGTAATTTCTCCCTTAAAAATATGCGGCGGGAAAAGTTATATGGAATTTCATTACTGCCCTCCGAAGCAGGGCAGGAATGTTGTATGAAAATCCATTACTGCCCGGCTAGCTTTCTTTTGTATTTTAGCAGCGAACATAAAAAAAAACACAAACGTCAAACCTCAAAAAGGTCTTGTATGAAATAATTAGAAAAAAGAGGCGGGAAACATACAAACCTCAAATCTCAAAAAGGTTTTATATCAAATAATTAGAGAAAAGAGGCGGTTTTTTTTTGTTTTCTATTTTTTATGAAATGAGGATGGCAACCTTATTCTGCAATACGAAAAAAAAAGCGCGGCAATTTATTTCGTTGCGTTAAATTTTGTTTTAACTAAATTGATAATTTAACAGTACCTAGCTTTTAATTTTCTAAATAATTTTATTTTCCTCGTAGGTGTAGTATAAAGCACTACTTCTATTTCTGTTCTATTTCTGTATGTTTAAGCCCTCCGCTGCGCGTCGGGCTTAAACATACTCTCGAACAGAAATAGATCGTTTTCTCCCCTCGGTGTACAATGTACTATTGTTTATTAGGCCTATAGCTACAGTATCCACGCTAAACCAGTGCGAGTCGCTAGTAACATGTAAACAGACGCACTCCCACAATATGACGTCACAAGTCCGGGCAACAGATAAGTACAAGATAACCTCTTGTTTATTTTTATGAAAGTATACTGTCTGTTTAGTCATCCTATTAAATCAACATAGTCAAAGGTCAACGCTATACAATATAAAACAAAACTCTCTATTGTACACCAGTTTACAAAAATAAACAAAAGCAACATAAAATCCTGAACAATGGGCGTTCTTATCACTTATAGCGATCTCTTACAGACAGACTTTGGATGGGCAGTGTCGGAAGAAGAAAATACTAGCTATATGTTTTATTTTAACCCACGAATTAACTTTAGTAGGTTCTCATAATAAAATATTAGTTTATTTTTAAACACGTCGTATCGCTACATCATCAGACCCTGGTCGCTATCTACAACCAATAGCATCGAGATAAGTTCAACACGCCCAAACTCGGTTACTGCACGTAGTTGTAAAAGTTGTAATGCTACCATCCGGCTCAATCATCAGATCAGTTTAGTAGTACTTTCACATTGTACTGTGGGAACTATAAAGGCTGAGTTTTTAAACAGGGATCCCTATGCAACTACCCTATTTATTAGAGATAGATCAATTTGTTAGAAATTCATTTAGAACTTTCCAAACATTTTTCTGGACATTTTATCGATTGTAGGCAAAAAACCCATTTCTCCGAAAATCTAAAAATGTAGTTTTTAAACGTTTGGAACACTAGATGTATTTCTAACAACAACTCTGTCTCTAACGGTTAGGGTAGTTGCCATAGAGATCCCTGTTAAAAAATACTCACCCGTATATGAGCCTCGATCTCGAGACCTCGAGATCTCGATTGGACCATGGTGTGAAATTCAAGTACAACTGGGAAAACATAATTATATACATACGATAAACGTTGCGAGCTAAAAAAAGCAAAAGGGGAATATTTACGTGCAATCCTCACCTGCCACTGACGATCCATTCCGCCATCTGTATGCCACAGCCAGCTGAGAACATCATACCAGCCGAATTGTAACCGCAGTTGTGATACAGACCTAGAACATAACAACGGTTTTTTATAGATCTATGTTTGGTCACTATCTTGCCTAATGTTAAGCGACGATGTGGCCGAAGATGGAGTATATAAATCTAAAGGAATTAAGGCGATAGTTGGGCGTCTGTACAGACCCGTCTGCCTGATATTTCACCGAACATTATTCCGAAAGTTGATGGCAGGAACTTGCACTGGATATAAAGAAGTGGCATTCTTTAGTGTAAGAAGCCAATTTGGGTCGCTGCGCCAGCATGATTAGTTATTATTTCGAAAAACGACTAGTACGCTCGACGGCTTTATTTAGTGAATAGTATTATAACCGCGGCCGCAGCCTACCACTTCAAATTACAGCCTTAAAAGGAAAGACAGAAATGTAGTAACTACTTCTTAAATTATAATTACACATACCTAAGGTAGGTAGGTAAGTACTAAGTCATATGGTGTTAAATAATAACAATTATGTTAACAAGATTATGTAAGTTTCTTAATGAACGGAAGAAAGAACGTCGGCATAGCAGCATGTTGATTGCATCGATATTGATATAATTGCTTCAGTCAACTGTGATAAGCGATAGCCTTAGTTTCTAAGTGATATAATAATGTATATGCTAGTAAAGAACTATAAGTCTGCATGTAAACTTTACATAATGGAGTTTTATTTGAGAAAATATTTTAGACTCAGCATAAAAATAAAGGCAAACTTTAAGACGTCTTACGTGGATTAAATGGTTTAAGATATTAAAATGAAATTAGTCTAAATGGTTTAAGATATTATACAAGAAGTTATCCACAGACCAGAAAAAATATTAGAGTTCTGAGTGGTGCTCTATGATCATGGCGCTGAGAAAAATGGCCAGTCGATGAGAGTATTCCCGCACCATCTTCAGCGACCGCGCGACGAACTTCGTTGGAGCAGACAACAAGCTGAACTTTTTTTACGAGTTGAACATAGAAGCGGGAAAGATTCAGCGAGAAGAGCTCATCGAGGCAGCAGAAAAGAAGGGCATCGCCTAGCTGTTTTTTTGTAAGTATTTAAGGTGAAACCAGGACTCAAACTCTGGTGCCATACCAAGAGTCGTAAAATCTCAGCCACTCACACTGGATACAAGACGTATTTACGTATTATTTTGGCAAATACATTTGGAATCACCGAAATTGATCTTCTTAAACGGACTTACCAAAAACATTAGGGTCCTCTCCCAACAAAGGTTTGTGGTCGGGCGTGAAAGATTCCGGTCCGCAAACAGTGCTCTTAATTCCCACGTTGCCCAGTTTTGGGCACAGGGTCGCAGCGCTGTTCATGTGGACCCCGAATATGTCCCAATCGAGGTCATAAAGATGGAAATGCAGGTTGTCTGGGACCTAAAATTAAGTATTTGATGAAAATTAAGCGCATATTTTTTTATTTCTTTATAGGTTTCGCTCGACAATTGTATACCAAAATTGTTAGGTAAAAAGCATTAAATCATATTATTCGCATCATGCTATCACTCTCAGGTATTGGTAGGATGTAACGTCATTTTATGTAATAAAATTATGAGGTGACAATCCCTTGGGAGAGATCCCATAAAAGAAATGACAGAAACCATTATACCATTTTATATAAAAAAGGATTATTATAGTAAATCAATGAAAACTTGGTCTTTCTACAAACATATAGCTCGTCCCAAACTTTATGGCCACTGACCGACGCACCATGTGACATCTTCATTCTTGTCTCTTTCCAACATTTTTGTTTCAACGTAAGTTGAACAGCGACAAAACATGTTAAACATTGTTTAACTCTTATTTACCTGACAAATTCGTCCTTACCTGATCCAACATATGCGGGTTAGACTCATACCCTCCCACATTGCACGTCTCTCCTTGCACTTTAATGTACAAATTGACGTCATGGTCCCTAATGTTGGGGCTGTTCCGTACTTCCGGCGTTGCTTCGCACACTACGTACGCGTGTTTGAACGGAATAATGGGTAATGATGGTACGCCAGCGAATCTCGCTACGCGGGGACCCCATGCTCCTAAAAACATATGACAGATTCAAATAACTGTTTATTGTACACCAAAACAAATAACAGTATAATGCTCACGCCTTGTCATTCTAGTTCGAATATGGCATAGGTATATACTAAAAGCTCTTCTGGTTACTGCCATGAACGACGAAAACCAGTTCAAGCACAGGTGTAAACTGGAAACAGCGCTGCGTTCTCATTTACGATGTGACCACAGCACATGCTGAATCTACTACTTTGGCACTCTGCCTTTAGGTACTTTTTTTCAATATTATGTGTAGACAAACAAGCAGACGGCCCGCCTGGATGGTAAGCGGTTACCGACACCTAGGGACACCTGCAATACTCGGGGCATTACTGGTGCGTTGCCACCTTTAAGGACCCTTTGCACCCTTCTTTTGAAGTACCCCATGTTATAGCTCTGCGGGAAAACCTCGGGCGGTAGCCCATTCCACATCTTGCAGGTGTGCGGCAAGAAAAATCTGGAGAATCGGACAGTATGCGATTTTCATAGATCTATGATATGTGGATGGGCTTTCACACGATGTCGGGCAGTGCGGCCAGTGACATTGCTGATGTATAGTGATTAAGTAGATACTAAGTACTCGAAGAAGCTTTATACCTTTTGTTTCTTATTGCAATAAAGAATATCTTATCTTATAAACAAAAACATAAAAGCCAGTATGTGTAGAATTAGGCCTCTTTCACAAGAGGCCCCCACTTTTTCCAGATATTCAACCGCCAAGTTGTAAACATTATACTGTGTTCCGGTTTGAAGGCCACTATTTCAAACGAAATTACTGGGCCATATCATTATGAGACTTAATTTTGTCTTTTGTCTCAGGGTGACGAGCTGCGCGAGATTCTGCAAAACCAAGTTATGGGTGGCGCGATGCAACTGTTATAGACAGGCGCATTGCTTACCATCAGGTCAACGACCTGTTCGTCTCTCAACTTAATTACAAAGTTTTATACAAAGTACCTCCGCAATTGACAACGCATTTAGTCTTGATAAATCCTCTATCCGTGTGTACACCGGTGACCTCTTTATTTCCTAGCGCGTTATGTAAGTAGTGGATATCCAATACTGGGCATTCTTCGTATACCTGAAAATTAGGAAAAGGTTAATGTAGCTTGCCTATCAGTTAGTCACAAATCTGTTAGGTAACTCTCGCCGCGGTCACAACTTCGATGGGTGGCGTTTATGTGGTATTAACATCTGAGCGCTACTGTGCGTCGGAGGGCACGGTTAACCTTCTTGGTCGGTCCCGGTTATGTCTTAGGATAAGTCGTTAGGCCATGTCGGAGACTTCGGGCGGTCTATAAACTCCGACACCAGAGTTGACCACACATTCGAGTGGTGACTTAGCGATGTTTAACCTATCATATTTATGACGAATGGCTAGGGAAGGTAAGCTACGAACTCTACTATAATACTAACAGTATATTTAATACTTGAAGCTGGCTTAATGAGCACACAGTGACTAGCCCAAACCAAGTAAAAGGCTTCACGATGTTACCTTTCCTCCATTCTTCGTGGCAACCTTCACGAGAGCGCTGCAAGCCATCGCCGGGTCGATCGTTCCGTCTTCACTCGCGTACAATGCCATTTTAAACACTGACGGGTCGAGCAAAGGAAAGAGCTTTTGTGCCTCGTTTGGATCTAGGATCTGGCTTGGAACTCCCATTGCTTTGCCTAGCGTGTGCAGTCTCATGTATTCCTGTGTTCGGACCTAGATAAAAAAAGCGATCAATTTATTTTGTGACAATTCGCCACTTACGTTACATAGGCGTATATATATATATACCTTAACAACTCAGAGCTATTGTCTCGGAGTTCAGAGTTCAATTATGAACGTCAGTTTTTACAATGACTACCACCGTATCAGACAAAGAACCAGTACCAAGAAGATACAACAAGAAACGGGTGACAAGCGCAGTGCAAAGGCGCGGAGAATTCTGCATAGGAATGTTCTGGGTGGTGCTGCAACTGTTATGGGCAGGCGTGTTGCTTACCATCAGGCATACGACCTGCTCGTCTCGTCAAGCAATTACATTTAAAAAATATTTTCAATATTTTGATATAAACATGAGTACAATTTGCGAAAGTGTAAAAAGTAGGTACTAACTTTTCAAGAACGTTTCAGTTTTAGACTTTTTACGGGATAAGTAAGATTGTACATATGTGTAAGTTATTAATAAGTTATTCTCACTTAGAATAACAGAGATAGTTTAAAGTGTATGGCAAGGCACCTCCTACTAATATGATAATTGCGAAAAACTACTAAACAAATTTTAATTAAATTTGGCATGCATACATACTTTCACCACGTTTCAAACCTGAGAAAGGACATTGCGGGTTAAAACCGCAGGACGCAGATAGTCGCTCATAAACATCAGCGACACTAGAGGCACTGCTGGCGCGTTGCAGACTTTGTAAGAGGTAACGGAACGAAACTTATCGATGCGATGTAATCAACATTTCACGGGAGCCTTCATAATAAAAGAACTCTTCAAAATCAACATGTTACTTATTTATAGTGAATCTTCATCAATTTCTTCATTATTTTTATAATTCAATTATGCATCCATAGTTTAAGAATGTGATATAGATCTATAAAACGCAATTTCAATTATCTTTCAATTATTACATTCTGTTTTGTATTTTTATAAATAAATTTATACATTTAATCCTATAGTATTATCCTATAACTTCATGAAGATTCACTAACAAGAAATCAACGCCGCGAGCAAAAGCTATTTACACAAATAATTAAACGCGAGGTTATCATTTAACCTATGTCCGATAAAGTATAGGGTGAAGTACAAACTTTATAGTACTAACAAAAAATACTAGCTGCGCCCCGCGGTTCCCAGGATAAGTAGTCTGTGTTTTAAGGTAATCCAAGGTATAAGCTATCTCCATTCCGAATTAGGTACACTCAAATTCGTTAAGACGTTATACCTCGCGTCAAACTTGATGGCGGCTGACTGGCGCATCACGTGATCTGCGCAGATACAATTTTGTATGCGATTTTGTTACTGCGAAGGTCACGTGGTGCGTTTGTCAGCCGCCATTAACTTTGACGCGTATTATACAGCGTGATGAAATTACAAACACACTAACACACATACAAACTTTCGCATTTATAATACTCGTATTAGTGTGATGTGATGTAATTTACTTTCGCTCTGAAGTCAAACAAACTTAGCACATAAGCATTTATATATATGTACCTACAACGAAGTTACTGGGTATAACAATATGACACTTCATATCTGATTTCTCGGGGTGATGAGGGACGCAGTGCTACGCAGTACATTTTTCGGTATAGAAAGTTTTGGGTGGCAATTGTTATGGACACATTTTATAAACATGTCGCAACAATGATTTCAATGATTATAAAGGTATTTGATAGAAGCAAAATGTTAAACTGGTCATTAAATGCGTACCCATTATTGACATTGACTGTATCTACAAAATTGTGTGCAATAAAAGCTATCTACATATATACTCGGCGAAAACATTTAATTCGTGTCTCGGGGAACAGTATTTAGAGTTAAATTCTAGTTGCTATACATATCAATGATAAAAAATACTAAAAGCATTTCTTCGTTTCCTTTTCAGGCGCAAGTATGGCTACTACCTATATACTCGACAAGTTTCTTATGGACTGCTTAGGTTACAATTCCTTTGAAGTTCGAAGAGGTAACCATCAACTGATTACTATGTTTTTTTTTATAATATCGTGTCACAAAATGACACTTCATTAACATTACAATCTAGCCTAATAAGGCGAATAAGTAATTTGAATTTAACTTAAACTGCTAAGTAGAGTAAAACTAAGAATATGTCCATCAACACTTTTCTTATTGTCTCTATTAAGGCGAAGTCACTATGTTCTTGTGTTCTTTACGGGTAGCACTAACTTTACTACGACACACTGTCACTGCACTAAATTAACTCGAAAGGTTTTGATGATGATTACTATGTGTAAAATCATACGTGGCATTATAGATCCCCGGACCTACATAACGAGCTAGTGCGTATCTACGCACCTAATAACTATCGCCGTAACCGTAAGCACAAATTTTTCTCTGTCCCGCCATGCAGAACTGTCGCACGCGCGCGATCTCCAATACCGCGAACCCTCACGGCATTAAATGCCCTTCTGGACTCAAACCCAGAATGTGATGTTTTAACGGATGCCTGGAATGTTATTCTGAAGCAGTGCCTTGATTTTTGTGAGAAGTGTGCTTGAGAGGTATTTTAATTATTTGATTTTATATCTCTTTTTAATTTGTTCAATTTCGTATCTTATTTTGTCAATGTAATTATATATGTGGATAATTTTAAAAAAATGTACCTCCATTTTTAAGTATCTCCTACAATTGTGACATATTTCTTTTGCATGACATGTTGTTTTACTAATTTTTGTTGTTTGTATAAATTATTTTTGACATATTTCAGTTTCTTATCAAATATTTTAAATTATGTGCGAATTAGTGTAATTGGTTAAGGCCGCACTAGTTTGTAATAAATAAATAAATGATTTCAACGGTGATGAACCGTAACTTTGCCACAGACAACACCTTTACACACTTTGAGGACGCATTGCCAGGAAACAAGGTGCAAAACACTATTGGAGCGGAGACCGTATGTCCATAAAATGCCAGGGGTCCATAAAAGGGAGACCACAGATGAGATGGAAAAATTACATAAAAAAGTGGCGGGCTGGGACTGGATTCTCACTGCCCAAAACTGGAAAAAAATTTGAAGTTTAAAAGAGGCCTACACCAATCAGAGCCGTACCTTGCTTCTCGAGATGAACATGCCGCCATTGTTGATCCATCCCGCGTTATCCCCAGTCTCTTGTTCTAGCTCGCTGTACACTGCCCTTGAATCTCGCAGCAGTTTCACTTCTAAGTCGCATGGCCTGAGCGACCATACCAGACCTGTCAAATTAAACTTTGGGTTATATTGTAAAGACCCATTTACTCACGAATTCGCACCCCATCCCATTTATGAATGTTTTAAATGTTGGCCATGACATACTTTATTTTGCACTAGTTGCGCCCCACAATTTCACCCGAGTGGACAATTTTCTGGGGTAAAAAGTATCCTACGCCTTTAGAATCCATTAGGTAGATTTTGCGTGTTTGAGTAACAAACGGAATAATCAGAATATATTACATATAGATCCTGGCCTCTAACCAGGATTCACTGTATCTAGGGAACCAGGAACTACGAGTATTGAAGGACTATCTCAGTCCCTCAATACCTAGACACGACACGAAATGTTTGCGCTTTTTTGCTTTACGTTCAAATATTTGACTTGTATGCTTTGTATATGGAAAATTCTACCCTGTTTAATAAATAAATTTGTCTAGTAGCGGGAACCGAACCCACAACCGCCTTGGTAAATGAGATATAGACTGACCAGAATAACCACTACACAAAGGCATGAACTTTTTGATTTTTTCTCATAACTCTTATGTGGCAAGGATAAAATAGTGCAAACAATAAATTGCTATGAATATGCACAAAGTTCGAAGCGCATCCGATCGCGCATTAAAGTGACTGTGAACGCATCACCTCAACCTATCGTCCGATAAATAGGTCGAATCACTTTACCAATAATACTGTCCCCATGTTTGTTTATACAGAGAGCACTGGTCCAATAACGAAACTATAAGATCGTTGCATTTATAAGTTAACTTTTGAATATATAATCTGAAACTGTTATGGTCACTTACGTTACGTTAGGATTAACCTAAGAACTTTTTCATAATAAATATTTAGAGAATAAAAAGAAAAATAAAAGCTAGTTCCAATTATCTTAAGGCCCTTTGGGTTTCAGTTTGTTTATGCAATCAAAACATTTTTACCTGTTATGTAGGTACCTACCTACTATAACTAAGTAGCTATACTACACGTATCACTCACTCATATCTATTCAAATGATTTTACGTAATAAAAAAAGGAACTTTTACCTGCAGTATGCCATGTAGTCCCACTGGTCAACTTTGCCCTTTCAAGTAGAACTGCATTGACTCCCCTTTTGGAGAGCTGATAGAGTGTGTTGCAGCCTGCTATTCCACCACCTATAACATAAACATGGACATAAGGTAGTACCTGCGATTAACCCTTTGACCGCCACGGTCGGCCATACACGACATGCGAGAAAGTGCTCTCTACGGCGAGGTCGACTTGAGCCGACTAAAACTTATGAAAATTGCGTAGCTCGGCGTCGCTTCTATAATGTGGCACCTGGACTAAAACAACTTGATTTTCGAAGAAAAACCAGACTTCAAAGTCAAAGTCAAATATCATTTATTAAATAGGCACAAAAGTGCACTTTTAAAGCTCATAAACAAATGCATGATACAAATAAAATTAAAAATATGTTAAAAATTGTAACTTATGTTAACATGAGTTGAAGGTAAGTATGTTAACCCATTACTTTCCCATACTCATTGAAGTCCGGGTGCAGAAAAGAAATGCGAAAACTGACACTACCAGTGCTTCGGAAATACGCCCGCTAGAGAAGATAGCACCAAGAAACTCTGCGGGGATTCAATATATATTCTTCGATATATTTAAACCTAAAAATTCGATATATTTAAAACTGGACTAAGCCATTTCTTGAAGTGATATTGAAATTATTGGGTACCTCCAAGAAGTCATTCACATTTGAACTGGTATTGACAAAGGTCATGACGATTTAAAACTCAGCCAATCACAAAAAGAGCTACAATTAAAAAAATACTTACCAATAATAACCACATCCGCTGAAGAAACCACCTCTGTCTTCGTAGTAAGAAACCTTTCCTGTCTCACATTCTTTAAGTAATTTGCTACCTTAATTCTAATGCTCCCATCTGTTACGACTTTAAACATTTTTACCAACAGAGCCGAGCTAGTTGCTCCATCCACAATTGGCTATTGAATGCTCAAAGTTACAGCATAGAGAGTACAATGACACAATGTATGCAGTAAGGGCGTTCAGTGAACATTTCCATTTTATTTGTTCAAAGGAAACACATACTGAGATAATCGAATGACCTTTTTGAACACGGTATTATATTTTTACTTTTCGTGAAGGTTACGTCTTCGGTTCTTCAAAACTTAGGTTCTGCATCATGAAGATCTGCTGGACTAGGTAATTGTCTTCCTCATAAACAACTTTACGTTGTTTATTTTTTTGTAATATAACTTATACAGATTGTTAATAAATTATTTTTCAAAAAAAACTAAACCGACTTCAAAACCACAAAAGGCACTCAAAAGTGAAAAATAAATTAATATAATTATCATAAGCGCTACCCACTCATATATTTGAAGTCGGTGCCAGCCAAGTCTATTAGGTAGCAGATAAATACTATGTATATAGTAACTATTGTACTACTGTATTGTATTGTACTACTTGTAGGTAGTATCTATCTACTACCTTTTAGACTTGGCTGGCACCGACTTCAAATATATGAGTGGGTAGCGCTTATGATAATTATATTAATTTATTTTTCACTTTTGAGTGCCTATTTGTGGTATTGAAGTCGGTTTAGTTTTTTTTGAAAAATAATTTATTTTACCCTTTTTAGTGCAAAACAAGTTTTAATTAAATTAATTTAAAAAGTTTTTAAAGACAAGCATTTATGATCTAGCAGCCACATCATGACGAAGTTTAAAACAGGCTATCACAATTAAATTTATGTACAAAAAAAAATCATGACTCTCCTATTCACCGTTAAGGAGTTCCCTCACCGGAAGTCAACCCTGGGTGAAGCAGATGAAGCAGTCCACCTTTAGAAAGTCGGTTACAACAAAAACAAGAACCGACTTGAAGATTAAACTTATATTTTTTTTGTTTTTGCTATTTTTTTCAAAAAGTGCTGAATGAATTTCGATAAAATTTATATGTGACCACCTCTGAAGTATGACCTACCAATCAAAAAAAGAATCATCGAAATCCATTCATAATTGGCGGAGTAATCGCGTAACAAACACAAAAAAAAAAAAACATACCGTCGAATTGTATGCCTCCTCCTTTTTGAAGTTGGTTAAAAATGTAAATGGATTTCTGACATTTGATGTGTACTATAGTCATTATAATGATTGGAATTGTTTGACGTAACTTTTATAATATTTGCATGTAAAATGTGCTTGAACTTAATAATTATGTAACATTATCTTATTACCTATCCATATTCGCAATAAATTAATTTGAATTTGAATATGAATTTGCCAACAAATTATTTTCTCTCTTAACGGTCAGGGTTGTTGCCATAGGGATTCCCGATCAAAAACATTAAAAATATATGTTATAAAATTCTCGTGTCACAATGTTAGTTACCTTACTTCTCCGAAACGGCTTTACTGATTTTTACCAAATTTTATATGCATATTCAGTAGGTCTGAGAATCGGCTACTATCTATTTTTCATACCCCTAAGTGATTTTTTTTTAAATTTATATGGCAAAACAACGTTTGCCGGGTCAGCTAGTATAACATATATTTTTAATGTTCATTACAAAATGAAGAAAAGCTTAGAGCGAATCAACAAACCAAGCCTGTAACGAGGTAGTGTATTATGCTATAAACGAGTATTTTGGCCACAATAAATGAACTCAATAATTACCGTTTCTTCTGTGCCCATACTGTTAATACATGAACACAGATAACTGATGTGCCGTCTTCACTATCGTTGAAAGTTTAAACCTTCACAGGTCATAGTTCAATGAAATGTTTTTGATTTGTGTTATCAGACATTATTTTAGCTCATTGACTTAATGAAAAAGGGACGTGTGACATAAAGTTATCAAGTGAAACGAAAGTTGATTACTCATCTAAGTTTAATATACGTGTTTTGTTTTAATATTAACAGTTTAGGGTGTGGACTTAAATTAGTACATTATAATTATAAATGAATAAACTAAATAGATTAAGGTTAACTAAATATAATAAAAATTGTATGTTGTTATTTATTACATCATTTGAAATGTTTTCGAAATTGGTTAGCGAACTTTTTAGTCCTATTTGATAACCTTACTGCTTGTATTTTTTTAAACATCGAGTTCTATTAATTCAGTAATTAAATTATACAATCTTTTTATAGTACGAGTAATTAGGTAAAATATATATTTTATAGTTAGATTAATTGTTTACTATAAAATGGACTTTCCTTAACATTTTAACTTTGATTATTATAAGTTACATCCATAACTATTTTTTAATCTCTAGTTCTAAACGTAAAAGTAATTAAACCAAGTTATAACTTTAATTTAGCATCATTCATACAATAACATAATATTACTTAAATAGATAGAATATAATTTTACTAAATAAATGCAATACTCAAAACTGCTTATCGAAATAGCGGATGCAAATATATTTGTAATAGTTCTCACTAGCTTTACAAAAATAAAAATAAATCGTACTATTATAATGAACCATATTTTGGCCTCTTTCATTGTTTTTTTCACAGGGTGATACCAAACGGGGAGTTTTTTTTTATGGAACTGTGTGATGAGATGACCAAATCGTTCGCCTGATGGTAAACCACGCCTGCACATAACAATAGGGGATCGGACAGTAATCGAGAAAAAATCTAAAATGTAGTTAGAACGAATGTTCGTCGAACCAGAAAGATCATTCAATATTTTTGTGAAATATAAATTATTTATACTTATTTTTAAATCAATAAATAATTCTGACATTTTTAATCTGTTCTTCATCTCAAACGAAACAACAATCACAGCGCATGACGTCATTTGTAGGCAAATGCCGTGAGTCAAGCTTGTGTTTATTTTACGTTTTTGCTTTTCATAAAATATATTTTTGCAAATTTTTTCGTTCCATTACTACAATATAGTCCCCAAACTTCACAAAACGTATTAGAATATATTTGCTAGTTTTATGTCGAAGTGTTTGTCGTCTTCTACCTACATATGACGTCACCTGTTTTGAGGTCACCTTTTGCGCGGCAATATTTGAAACATAATATTTAAACAAAGTTAGGTAGGTACTTTTAGAGCGTTATTTAATTAAAATAGTATTTTTCATGGCTATATATATATTAATTGTAGTTAATTTAAAACACTTTCTGAATAGTTGTCCGATTCCCTATTCCAGTGCTACCCAAAACATTTAGTACCATAAAATAGGACTGTATTGCGCTCATCACCCCGAGACGTCAGACTTGTCTATGATAAGCTGCCGACACTTCAAGGCTCTTTGTACAGACACTGTAGCTTATATACTTACTTAGTATATAGGCTGTAGCATCTAGGAGTGTCACACAGCTCACTATAGACAGTTTGCAGCTGACTGATTCTGCTGCAAATCAGAGCGCAGGGCAGCGTAGAGTAGAATCAGTCTATTTATTTTAGTACGGATGCGCCGGCGTCGCCTTCTGTCTGTCGTGTGGTTGTTATATTGAACCCTGTGTGAGTGGAGTAAGGTTGGATATTGTGCAGTATGAGTGAGCGTAAAGATGTGGTGCACACAGTTATCACACAGTACAAACGTCAGCAGAAGTATCACTGAATCTGCGCGCACCGCGACTAGCTCTCGCGTGCGCCAGTATATTGAACCCTGTGTCACACAGTTGAAACGTCAGCAGAAGTATCGCCGTATCTACGCGCATAACGCGATTAGCTTCCGTATGCGCTGGTATATTGAACCCTGTGTGAGTTGTGTAAGGTTGATTGTTGTGTACAGTGTATGTTTGGACGTGGTGCGGGTTGGCGACGCGCGGCGGTGTGAGGCCGAGGGACTGCCACAGGTATCACACAGTCGGGACATGTGTAGGTGTCACACAGTCGTAATGTCGGCAGAAGTATCGCTGCATCTGCGCGCCTAACTCCCACGTGTGCTGGTATATTGAACCCTGTGTGAGTGGTGTAAGGTCGGATGTTGTGTACAGTTCAGACGTGGTGCGGGCTGGCGACGCGCGGCGGGGTGAGTCCTAGGCGGTGGCGCGCGGCGTGGTCGCCAGCCGCCGCCTTCGCCGCCGCCTCTAGCTGCGCACGCAATGCCACTAGCTCCCGCGTGCGCTGGTAGATTGGGTCCTGTCAAACAATTAACAACATTTAATTTTCATTAAGATACTATCTAATCTCTAAACCATTTCGAGGGTTTTACATGCTAAAGAAAATCTGGTCAGATTTTTTCATTACCTAGTTTTGGAGTTATTTTGAAATAATAATATTCATTTTATAACAAAAAACCGGCTTCAATTCTAATGTATCTTCTAAGTCCAAGGTCGAATATCGATTAAATTTATAGGGGACTATTAAACTTTATGAGTGACAGAAAAACTAGTTTTAAAACGGGGATAAAAGAATATTGTCAGTTGTGTGAATTATAACAAGAGATTCTTCGACACAATAATCTGTCACAAATTTATTCAGTCTAATAAATAATTCGCACATCATTCACAGTTTAATGACGCGAAGCAACGTCTTTGGCACCAAAATCTCGTGCCACTACGACGACGGTTACGAGTTGGTGCCACCTGCAGAATGACCAGGATACTTTTATTAAAAGTTTTATAACATAATATTATACCTGTTGCCGCATAGTAGGATTCCATCTGCAATAGAGCGCCTTCCACAGCTTGATGACGCGAAGTGAAGCCACCGGGACCAAAACAACTTGCGGCCGCGAATACGGTGATGGTGGAGAGTTGGCGCCGAAGGATGAAGGGCCCCAGTACAGTGGGTTTAGGTACAGATCCTGTCGACTGTTTATGTACGACCAGAGAGATACTGTCTTGGTTTTTACTTCTGGAAAAGATAAGAAAATAATTGTGTAGTGAAATGATACACACTAATATTAAAATGCAAAAATTTGTACGTAAGTGCGTTGTTACTTCTTCACGCTGTAACAGCTCAACGGATTTGAGTGAAATTCGGAATGGAGATATCTTATAACTTGGATTAAACATAGACTAGTTTATCCCGGGAAACCGCGGGTGAAAGGTGCCTCGTTTTGAAGTCGGTTAACAAGAGACAAGAGACGAGTGAACAGGTTTCTTCTAGGCGAGCGTGCTACATCTTCGACCGCATCGTCACTTAACAAAAGGTGAGATAGCGGTCAAACGCAAGCCTATAAATAATTAAAAAAAATGGTAAGCAGCAAGAAAATGGACCATTCACACATGTTATCTTGATTGCTCGCTCCAAGACTGCCACACAGCAGTTCTGTAACTGACCTTCCTTAACTCTCTCCCGTTCAGTATTAAACAGGAAGGTGCCGAAGCGGCACGAGTACAGATGGTCGACGATGGTGATGAGCAGTCGCTCTGTGAACTCGAACGCCGTCGGGAACTGCTGCTGTAGTTGCCACACGCAATCCACCCATTGCACGAATACTGGTGAACGGTCGGCGTCAGAGTGCCTCTCGTCGCCGTGACCGATACGCTAGAAAAAAACCCAGATTCAACACAGATAAAGAGATACTCTAACAAGGCCTGGTTCACTCTTTTGTTTAGATTTCGAAGTATTTCTTTATTCTTTATACACTCGAGAGCAATGAATCCGGGTCACTTAAAGAATCCTAAAAATCTCGGAAACTAAAAATGCTAGGTTAATGCAATAAATTGTATTTAATAGACAATGTAATACTCCTTAAATGAAGGTATTAAAACTTCTTAGTTATTGTAAAGTTATATCATAAAAAAATCAAATTTGAAAAAGGGCCACTTTCGAAGATGGAACTACGAAATTACAGCATTTGGTTTTGCTTTTGTTTGTAATCTGTCATTTATGTGGGTACATAAACCATGTTGATAGTGCTCTATATTCATTATTCAAGCTGAAATTATGTCGCTTACGCCTGAAGAATGCACCAGAATACTTACAATGCTGGAAACCGGCCGGAGTCAGCGCGATACAGCCAGGACTGTCGGTGTGTCGCTGTCAACAGTACAAAGAGTTCTCCGACGTTACGAAGAAACTGGTTCTAACCTACGCAGACCAGGAACGGGCAGAACCAGGTGTACCACAGCACGAGAAGACCGATACTTGGTGAACACCATGCTTCGAAATCGCTTTCTCACAGGAACTGAACTCACCAATCAGTTTCGACGCCTCGGAGGAAGTAACCCAAGTGCATGGACAGTAAGACGTCGGCTTGCTGAATCTAACTTAAAACCCCTTAGACCTGCAAACGGCCCTAAACTGGAGCGTGGGCATCGTATTTCGAGACTAAGATATGCCCAGAGCCACGTAAATTGGAGTATTGAAGATTGGTCAAAAGTTATGTTCTCCGACGAATCAAAATTTATGCTCTACAAGCACGATGGAAGACACAGAGTGTATCGAAGACCAGGGGAAAGATTCAAGCAAGCATGCATCGAAGAAAAAGTAGCCTACGGTGGTGGGTCTGTACTTGTGTGGGCCGGAATTTCTTCTGAAAGTCGCACAGAGCTGGTGATCATAGAAAACGGCTCTTTAACTAGCGTAAGATATGTGGAAGAAATCCTCAATGATCACGTTGGTCCATTTATGGTCAATTTAGGTGAGGATGCTATATTTATGCATGACAATGCCCGACCTCATACAGGTAGGATTGTGAATGACTACCTTCAAGAGATGAACATTACTCGTATGGAGTGGCCAGCGCGCAGCCCGGATATCAACCCGATCGAGCATGCTTGGGACGAGCTAGGCAGATGCGTAAAACAACGAAACCCTCCCCCAATCACGCTTCGTGAGCTCAAAATTGCTCTCACAGAGGAATGGGAGAATATTCCCCAAAATCGTATAAGGAACTTGGTGTACAGCATGCCAAACCGCGTAAACGCAGTAATGGAAGCACGAGGAGGCAATACGAAGTATTAAAATTCAAGAAAATCGTAATAAAGTTCAAAAATTTCATGTTTCCTATTTTTGTTTTAAGGAGAGATCAGCAGTTTTTTTCTTTATGTAATTTTGTGTTAATAAAATGTATGGTGACTCATATTTTTTTTACTTTCATTTAAGGAGTATTACATTGTCTGTTAAATACAATTTATTGCATTAACCTATCATTTTTAGGTTCCGAGATTTTTAACATTCTTTAAGTGACCCGGATTCATTGCTCTCGAGTGTATATATTCTTTATTGTACACTTAAAATATTTACATCGGTGATTATAAATTACATAAACAAAGGCGAGCTTAACCATAAGAAAAGTTTTTTCCAGCAAACCCTTGAGGAAGGATAACTCTCACATGAGCAAATAGGTTTCAGTGTACGGTTACGGTTTTACTAAGAAAAAATCAGCAACTATAATCATAAATATCTAAAATAAATATCAATAACTAAATATATAAACATAATAAATACAAATATAAATATATCTATACTATACATAACTATCATCATCATCATCAGCCCATCACGTTCCCACTGCTGGGATACGGGCCTTCTCTCATAGAGAGAGTATGGGCCATAATCCACCACGCTGGCCCAGTGCGGGTTGGTGGATGTCACATGTCCTTGAATTTTTGTGATTAATTCATACATAACTATAAGGATTTCAATTGGAATCTTTAGACTCCATCGAAAGACGTGCCAAGAAGCTCATAGGTAACGACGTTTAAGATTCATCTACTGAGTCTCGAACATAGACGCAAAGTTGCAAGTTCAGCGATATTTTAACGGGTGCACTTTCGAGTGTGGACAGGAACTACATGACCTCATACCACCGCCTCCATTCATTCATAGGACAATCCAACGCACAGCTATGCGACATCCATACATGGTAGACATCCCTCCTGTACGAAGAAAACGTTTTGCTTCCACATTCATCTTACGAACAGTCAAGGAGTGGAACGCATTGCCAACGTCTGTGTTTTCTGACAACTACAACATCGCTTACCATCAGGTAAGATAGTGGTCAAACGCAAGCCTATAACTAGTAAAATAACTAAAAAGTAAAGCTTAGAAACCTCCGACACAGTAAAACATGTCTAAGAACCACCGCTAGGAAACTTGCTTTAAAACGAAAAAAACCGCATCCAAATCGGTTCACCCGTTTAAGAGCTACGGAGCCACAGACAGACACACATACTGGTCAAACTTAAAAAACCCCTCATTTTGTTTAAAGTTCAAATAGTTCTCATCATCATCATCATTGACAATATTTATGTATTTTATTTTTTCTTTTTGGCCCATGTGAATTTATACATTAATCCCTTCTGTGTATATTTTGTTTTCTTTTTTTTTATATTTATTTTGTTTCTATATTCATCTTGTATCTATCTCTTATCTGACTGTTCGTGATGTCACGGTCATAGGTTCCGACTGAAAATCAGTGCTAAGGTATTTTATTACCTTAGTTTTTATGCTGAGTCGGAACCTTTTCCTGACATCGCGCAACGTTTCATTGTTCTATTTGTGTGTTATGTAGTGTTAGGTACAAATTTTTATTTTTTTCTCTGTTATTTGTTATGTACCTATACGCTTATGGTTATAGTTTAATGTAATGTTGCGTGTGTGTCACGAATAAATGTATTTTCTTTCTTTCTTTCTTTCTTTCTTTCTTTCTTTCTTTCTTTCTTTCTTTCTTTCTTTCTAATTTCGCTGGCTACAAAATGCCCTTCAAACCGGGACACAGTTATGCTTGCGCACTACTGCTTGACGGCAAAGCTGTGGTACCTACCCAGACGGCCTCCCGCATACGAGAGCCCTACATACCAGAGTAAACGACTTAATATCTTCGTAAGTAACTCACCAGCTGGAATTTATGTCCGAACGAGAGCCACTCCTTCTCAATCAGCACTTGGAAACCCCTGAGGGTCCGGTAGTATGGGTCCAACATCAACATAGCCAGCGCTGAGAGCTGGGCCGTGCGGTCCCAGCCGTCGGAACAGTGCACCAGCACTGATGTCTTGTGGTTCTCTACCTGGAATACATGGACACATTTAGGTTAGGTTCATAAAGAATTTCAATAAACTATGATATAAAAAACCCCTACACAAAAAAACTTAAACTTAAAACGGCTGAACCGATTTTGATAAAACATGCTAAAAAACCTGCTTTAAAACGGTTCACACGAGCTACGGTGCCACAGAAAGACACAGATAGTGGTAAAACTTATAACACCCCTCTTTTTTGCGTCGGGGGTTAAAAACTAACTGACTGGACAGACGTCGTCCCGTCCAAATTTCAAAAATTAAGCACTTTCAGTTTTTTCTAAACTTTCCAATTTTTCTTTCCATACGAACCTAATTCGGACTATTACGAATATTAAAAAAAAATAGTCAAATCGGTCCAGCCTTTCTCAAGTGGTGCACTTACCAATGAACAGCATTTAATTTTTTTTTATATAGGTTTCATGTTTTATCTTCAGTCATTTAAGCCGTGCGTTGAAAAGTGCGAGTGAAACCTCTCTGTGTTACTAGAACGAGTAATAAAAGGCGGATGCCGCGTCGCCTACACAAGTCTCACGCACACATTTACATCATGCTATGCCGATCGGCCGTCACATGACTTGACATCGGCCCTCCGTCCACTCAAACAAACATAACGCCACCGCCATTGCTATGCTTCAATTGTTGCTTAGCAAGATTCCGTTCGCCTTTTTTTCATTCTTTATCTAAGAAAAAATACTAAAAATCGTTCATATGAATTAATTCTAGAAGGAGGAAACGCGCGATTGTCAATTTCTTATCAAGTGACAGCTTGCAACAGATATACGTAATCGCCACACGTTCAGCAGGGCCATCATGTACCTTTTATTTCAATCAATTTCAATGAGAAACCAGTTACCCGACAAATTTACAAAGCGAAATTGTGCTATGAATCGTTATGAATACGCACAATCAATTCAATTTCACTGTGTAATACGGCTCTTATTGAAATTGATTGAAACAAAAAATACATGATCGCCCTGCAGTACTCAAGCTCACACGGTTTACACGCTAAAGCTTCTGACAGATAAACAGATAAAGCAAGCAAGTAATAGGACAGATGGCTACATTGTAACCTTTTGGGTATGGAACCTTAAAAATAAATGATGTATTTATACCTTACACCTTTATGCCTTATATACACAGTGGAATTGAATTCGATATTTTTCCGAAATGTATATATGCACTCAGTCCATGTTTTAGAATAAATCTATAGTGATAAATTTAAAAAAAAATATAATATAATAGTTAACCAAAATATAATTTACAATTAGCTGAAATGTCAATGAATGAATGTGAATGAAATGTAGCGAAGCAGGGAGGCTAGTAGGAGCCGTGCCGTGCACCCGCGCCCCGCCGCTTCGCCCCTGCGTATCCTGTTTAGTGAAATAGACATTTCAGCCAGGCTTTAATTGTCAATTATTTATTGGTCACATATTTTTAATTTAACGCTTCATATTCAATCTAAAGCTCACTCAGTCCATACTGAGTACAAACATTTCGGAAAAGCATAAAATTCAATTCCACCTGTATAGTTATAGCTATAGTGATAGATAGGGTTTACCTTGTCTACTATTCGGACAGCCCCCGCCAAAATGCATTTTATGTGTTTGAGCCAGCAACTGGCCTCTATACCACTGAACCATCTGAAACAAAACAATATAGTAACACTAGCTTGTACCCGCGACTCCGTCCGCATAGAATTCAGTTTATAGGATCTGACCATTTTCCCGGGATAATAAGTACCCCATGTATGCATGTTATTCCAGGACCTAAAAATTTAGATGAAATTTAGTATGTAAGTATACTTACCAAATTTCATCCAAATCCGTTTAGCCGGAAGTGGTAACAAACACACACACACACAGAGTTTCGCATTTATAAAACTCCTTTTTTCCCCAACCTTGACTAGTCAAGATCTTTTTAGAATTAGTTTCATAGGTGCGGGGCGAGATGCGAACCCCGGTAAATTAGATCGTTTCGCTCTAATACATATGTATATTCTCAGATAGTGGTCAAAAATGGTTCCATAAGCAATAAAAAAAACAATAAATTGGTTATTTATTCTTTTGACTTACCTCGTCTGATCGATTTGCGGGAAACAAAGCTCTTTCAGTTTCCGCAGACTTTCCCTCATCACGTGAATGTTGTGTATGTCAAGGAAGACTAAGTCGGCATTCTGATACGCGTCTTCTGATTCATAGCTGAAAAAACAATACATGTGTATACAATACAATGGTCCAGCCCCTCTCAAGTGATGCGCTCGAACAGCATTTTATTTTTATTTTTTTATATTTTTATTTATTTTATTTTTTTATTTATTTCAGGCAACATTAGATAACTTACAGATGTAAATTACTTATTCTTTTTTTTTACACTTAATAGATCTATGTTTGGCCACTATCTCGCCTGATGTGAAGCGATGATGTGGCCTAAGTTGGAGCACATAGATCTAGAGAGAGAAGGCAGTTGAGCAGCTGCTCAGACCCGTCTCCCGATGGTTCACCGAACATCATCCCGAAACACGACTAGGTCGCTTGACGGCATGGCTCTGTTCAGTGGGTGGTATTACAACCACGGCCAGTGCCTACCACTCCAAGTATTACAACCACGGCCAGACCACGGCTGATATAAATATATACCTTAGAACTAACATAGGTACCTAGATATTGGGTTTTATTGGTGTCTTGACGGAATGAACCTTTTTACCTCCTTAGTAGTAATATATAAACTTACCCTCCTCCTTTAGCCTTGTTGGCGACTGCGTTGGCAGTGGGCCGAGCGTCCATAATGAACAACTTGTGCGCTTGAGCGTTCGCGTCCATTATCAGCTGGATGTATCGCTCGTCTTCACGGCTTCGCTTGCCGCTCACCTAGGACACAGGTATTGTGTTAACTAGCGTTAAGACGAATTCGTACCTATTCTTAAAAATATTAGGCAAAATGATTGTGACAATTTGAGTTGAATTTGAATAAAGAACGTTTGAGTTTTTAGTTTTATAATCAAGGCCAAGGTTTTTGTAGGACTATGATCCACGTAATTCCTGATTCCCTAGATTCAAGTTCAAAAGTTCTTTATTCAGTTTTAACATCACAGACGCACTTATGAACGTCAAATATTTCAATGTCTCTACCACCGCATCGGAAAAAGAACCAGTAAGAAACTGAGGGTCATTTGTTTTAGAACAGGGAATCCTAGATTTGCACCAATAAGTATGTATGTGATCGGCGTTATTTATTAATAAAACTTGGTATAGGTAATTTTAGGGGCGTATATAAATTAACTTCAAAAGCTAGGTTTGTCATCACCGTCATGTTTAATTAGGTATGTTTCAAAACAGCGGAAACTAATTAGCAACATGGGAATGTCCAACAAGTCGCAACTACGGGATTATCACGCGAATAAGCGATGGGACCATACGTAAGTTCATCCTCATCGCACGAATTTCAATTGGAACTTGTTCATTAATTCATTTATTTATAAACAATTCAGACATAACATCCATGTTTGTTAGTAAAAATACAAGTTCATAAAAATGTTAGTAAGAAATTAATTAGGTACATTAAGATGGCAAAATAAAATCAATAATCAATAAGTCATCAAATAATTTTAAATCAAAGGCAAAATAAAGGTCATGGTTGTCTGGAAGAGATCGCTTTTAGCGATAAGACCGCCAATTGTTACACTTTTATTATGTTGTTTTTATTTATTAATAATTTTTATATGTGCATGTTTCAATAAATAGTTATTTCATTTTCTTTTTCATTTCATTTAATTTTCATAAAGTAACAATTTAAGTCTGTTCTATATTTTATTGTGTGACTAGACGTGCGCCTGAATGTTTGTTCGGCGCCTATATATTTGATCGCGTGTTTGCGCGAGCGAATTTCACTCGCATCGCGTATTCGTGTTCTATTAGGACAACGCTCTATCTCGTAAAATGTACGATGACATCATTTAATGTCAGATACATCGCCGTCTCATCTGAATGCCAGTAAAATTATATTATAAGTTACAGTATATGCATTATGTATAGGATAACTCGGGCAGTAGGTAGTAGGTAGTAAGAGTACGTGCGTACTTTTACTATGTATATGTCGCAGCCAACTAGCTTAATCCGCCGTTCAATCAACAGCCTAGCCTCTTTACTAAACAGCACCGTTCAACTAGCTTCCTGAATGATATTCAGCCATTTGATGAAACAGCTAGGCAAATGACTTGGATCGATGACGTTTAATTACTTGCTTAGCCTGTTCATTTATAAAGCCTGTTTTCTAAAGTTTAATGAAAAATAGTACAATGGAAGAGTGTAGTGACAATAATAATGAATGTAACTGCAGCCCTCGGTAGGTTAGGGTGCGGCGGGGGTGGGCCACCCCAACGCCCCGAACATGTATCTTAGATACGAATATAATGTAAGTAGATTATAAGCTATCTCTTCGATAGATAATAATAATAATATAATCTACCGAAAAATAATGCGACGGTTCACAATCTATCGACAGAAAACAGTCTCGCGTAGGATACCTACATCAAATCGTACGAATGGCCTAAGCATTAACCAGTCAGTTTTAAATGTTGTAACAGACGCTATGGCTGAATATCATTTAGAAAGCTAGTTGAACGGCGCTGTTTAGTAAAGAGGCTAGGCTGTTCATTGAACGGCTAGTTAGGCTAGTTGGCTGCGACATATATAACTATATTACTTGTTCTTTATGCTTCTAAGTGAATCATAAGGCAAACATCGGTATGATTGCGTCGATGTTGACCACATAATTCCAAGATGTGATTAATAGGTCTGTACCTATATTGCGCTAATAAACTAATTCTTTGGTTTATAACTATTTCGATGAAAAGCAATGACCGCAGTTTTACCTAGTGCATAACCATGATGCGGGCTATGGTAGAACTCTCTTAGCATCTACGAGTATTCTAAGTTCACTCTGGAATAATTCAGGACTTCACGCATTTTCTAATTAACGTAGATTTTTTTTTAATTTTTTTTTTACTTTTGTGGCATTACTAATTTAATTTATGTAACTGAATGACGAGACGAGCTGGTCGTTTGCCTGATGGTAAGCAATATGCGAGCCCATAAAAATAACAGCACCACTCGTTTGATTCGATTGTTAGTAGTTCGATTTGTTTTGCAAATTCTTGCGCGGCGCTGCACTGCGCTCGTCACCCTGAGACAATTAGCTGGTGAGTCTCATAATGCCCAGTAATTTTGCTGGCTACAATGCCTTTCAAACCGGAACACAGTAACGTTTGTGCACTGCTTGGCGGCTGCAACCAGACGGCCTCTCCCATACGAGAAACCTACCACAAATAAAACTATTGATACTTTATTATCATACTAATATAATAAATGCGAAAGTTGTGTATGTAAGTGCTATTTTTTTTTAATGATCTGTCTCAAAAAGACATCCCTTTAACATTACAATCTAGCCTAATAAGACTAATAAGTAATTTAACTTTGACTTAAATTGCTAAGTATAGTATAACTAAGAATGTGTCCATTAACACTTTTCTTACTGTCTCTATTAAGGCGAAGACACTTTGTTGTTGTGTTCTTTACGGGTAGCACTAAAGTATGTATAGGTACTACGATACAATGTCACTTCACTACACTAACTCAAAAGGTTTTGTCCTTTTGAGCCTTCTCACTAGGTCTGTGGTGTCGAGGAGCTGGATAGCCTCGACGTTCACGTGATGGTGAAGTCTACATTCGTGAGCTTCGGCGAACTTTTTAGTAACACTAGTAACGAGGTCCACTTTCAGGTCCCGATGGAGGTCGTCATTTCGAATATACCACGGAGCGTTTACGATACCCCTGAGTACTTTGTTTTGGAATCTTTGTATTATTGCTACATTGCTTTGGTTGGTACACCCCCAAAGCTGGATACCATACGTCCATATTGGCATGAGGATTTGTTTTTACAATAGTACTTTATTGTGCACTGACAACGTAGAATGCCTCCCAAGTAGCCAATACATTTTCCTATAGCGAGGTTCCAACTCGTCGCGTTTCTTTTTGACATGTGCCTTCCAGCGAAGCTTTGCGTCTAGTGTCATGCCAAGGTACTTGGCCGTATTTTCGTACGGTATCGTCTTGCTATTGATGAACACCGGATGGTAATTTGGTCTTTTGTTAGTGAAATCTATGTGAATGGATTTAGATTCGTTGAGTTTGACTCTCCATTTTTTGGTCCTTAGCTCCATTCTTTGGTGTATGTAAGTGTGTTTGTTATTTCTTCACGCTGTAACGGCTTAATAGATTCGAGTGAAATTAAGATAATTTATACCTTGTATTAAAACATAGGCTACTTTTTATCCCAGGATACCGCGGGTGAAACCGCGCGGCGCAGCTAGTTAGTAAATAAAGAGACCCGCATCTTAAAACAATTATTCATCATCATCAGCATCATCAGCCCATCACGTTCCCACTGCTGGGACTCGGGCCTTCCCTCGTAGAGAGAGTATGGGCTGTAATCCACCACGCTGGCCCAGTGCGGGTTGGTGGATGTCACATGTCCTTGAATTTTTGTGATAAATTCTTGAACATGCCGGTTTCCTCATGATGTTTTCCTTCACCGTTTTTAGAGCGAGTGCTAATTCCGCACATAACTTAAGAAAGTCCATGGTGCGGGGCCAGCGGGGTTAGAACTCAGGTGCGTCTGATCGAAAGTCGCACGAGCTCCCACTGAGCCACACTCGCTCACTATAAGAGCGAGTGTGGCTCACTATATAACATAAGACATATTAAGATATGTTTTATCCATATATATCCACACGGTAATGTGGATAAGTAAAATTCATACTCACTCCAACCAAAGGCTGGCTACACCTAGTTATAGTGGCTTGAGAACTGGGATGTATCCAAGACAGCACCGGTATCCTGCCTCGTGACCTGAACGCTGCCACCGACCGCAGCAGATCATCGTTGGCAGCAGCTGGCACCGCCCACACCGATGGATAGCTGTCACAGACTTCGTACTTGTCGTTTATACGAGTGATGCGCCACATATCGTTGTTTACTCCCTGAAAAATATATATTAAAGTTAACAGAGAGTCACAGGGTCTGTATAAACATGGGTCACTTCTGGATCGCACCGCTTGTCAAGGTCAATCGTGGCCCGTGCCGAACCATTCCCATGGTCCGTGTCGGCATGAATTGGCGTGTCAACATTTGTTAAACCTAGCAAAGCAGTGGAAACGATTGCGAGTGGAACGAGTGCGATTTTTTACAGGACATATGAAATCCCGCCTTACAGGCACCCATGCGCCACGCCTTTGAAGTTACCGACTCGCGATGGATTGAGTTGGCGACAACAGGCCACAACAGACGAGACCAGTCTCACGGCTCGTCGCCGTTAAGGTCGTTAGGGTAGGACCGGGGCTTTAGTTCAAAGTACTAAATGGAACTCAAGTCACTAGTACTGGCCAGCACCATGACGCGACCAAAAATTTAAATATCTAGGCAAATCGAATCATGAATAAATGTTTACTGCTCAAACAAAATTCAGTTATGTAAATATGATATCAAATAATAATATCTTACCATTCGCCTTAGCTCCGCAACGGGCTCATATACATGCCATCCATCCTCAGGGAATGTTTCAGAGTAGCTGAATGCAAATAAAGGCATTCTGTGTGACAGTGGAAAGGCTAACTGTTGCAGCTTCTCGAATATTCCACGTCGAGAATGGTTCTCTTGGCGGTGCGCAAAACGCAAGTTTCTCATATCCTGGAAAACATTTCAAGTTCATGTTTCAGAGCACTAAGCATAAATTAAAACAGTTTTAGGTGTTTAAGGTGATGCAGTCGAGGGTAAAAGATATGATATGGCTCACCTTACAGAATATGTCAATGCCATATGAATTTTCTCCTTTGGATGATGCTCCACCAACCTTTTCAATACGGGATACCTGAAGATAAAATGTTAAACTGTTTACTTGTATTTTTTTATGAAACTGAATGATGAGAAAAACAGGTTGTTTGCTTGATGGTGATATATTAAAGTGATTATAGATGCCCGTGACTAGGTTAATTTAATTGTTTTTTATTCTTCAATTGCTGTGTTTGACCACTATCTCACCTGATGGTATGTGATGATATAGTTGACATGTAACATCACTAAACACATGACATGATCACTAAATTTAGTAAAAGTATTCTGTACAAACTTTCTACCTATACAGTTATACACACAAATGCTAGCTTTTGACGTGTGATAGCATTAAACAATAAAAATTACGAATTTGTACAATTCTTATAAAATGTAAAGTTTATGAGTTATTGTATAAAAATATACTTACAACACCTAGCGGAACACTGAGTGTGCCTTGCAACGCGGCTGGATCTGTTGGCCTGAAGTGTAGCTGATAGTTTGTCACTTTGAGCACTCCCCGCGATGGCCCATTGTACGGACATAGGTAGGTGACATCTCTAGCAACACTCATCACTTTTTCCCCATCAAGCAGCTGGATGTCACCCAGCACATGAGGCTGTAACAAAAATAATGCTTGGAAATTGTAATATACAAATTGATTGCTAAGCTCGATGACAACATAACATTGCAATGTAGGTAAATCAATGACTGGCCTTAAATAATTCGTGATGCTGCTTATGACTGTGAATTTGATTAACAAACAAACAGACATGTGCAGCTTTCCCTTTACTCATTGCAACAGTTGTAAAAGGTACTTGAACACAAAACTTATGTTGAGAACAGCACTGAGCTTCGGCTATAACTCAATGTACGCAACAGCATACAGGAAATAAAGCAACGGTCGTCATAATCGATAGGAATACATTAAATCCCTTTAGGAAACTTACGGAGTCCTGCCCGTGTTTAGAATTCAATGAGCTTGATTTCGAGTCAGAATCCAGGGAGTCAGAACTGGCGTTTTTTGATAATGAAAAGTCAGAATTTAATAGCTCGGAACTATTGTGCTTATCCATTTCGATATAATAAAATTGTGCTATTGCTTATGCTTATTGATTAGAAATTAGATAAATTAATTTATAAATTCCTAAAGAAATTATAATACAAACAATTCTAGCAGTGACAAGTTGACATTGACAGCAGTGACAGTTGTTAGTCAGCTGATTTAAATGACAATGACATAGTCTTTTTTTTGTGGTGCAATCAAACCTGACGCGCGAACGATAGAGCTATTGTGATAATTTTCAACCAATCACAGATCAAAAGGAAGTGGTCAGAGAACATAAATGTTGTCATGTCGGGCTTAAAACTACCACCCAGAGTCTATATTTCGCTAAAGTTTTATCAATACCTAGTTATGTTGCCTGGGTGTATTGAATAAATACAATCATAGCAGCTTTGTAATATTCACATTATATTGTTATTTATACACAAGAAATTTAACTTAATTCATATTACGTATACTATTGTTTTATACCTTTAGAAATAACAAGTAAAAACATGGAAGTAAAATTACCAGCAAGTGTTAAATTATGCACTTACTTAGCATACAAACCACGTGATAATCTTGAACCTCGTAGGAAATTGAAATCAGAACACTTTGATTGGGATTTGAATCATCCAAAAACGCTGGTGTCTTTATGTATCGAAAAATTAACGGAGAACTGGATGGGTTTGTATTATTTTTTAACACGCATATTCTAAAGAGTGTTATTAATAAAACGATTTTACTATCTATGTCTTTACAGGTTATCCAAAACTAGATGAACTGATAGCGAAAGATAGCGAGTTTTTTATTCAAATTCTTAATACCGACGTTCCACTACATATCCTAGTCGACAATATAAAAAGTGACATATTTTGGAAAAGATGTTACAATTCGAAGTGGATTGATGTACCCGTTACATCTTATGATAGAAGATGGATAAATATTTTTATGGAGCGACATTTTGCTGATATTTTAGAAAATATGAATCCACGTAATTATGACCCTGAAAAGGTATGCAAATAATAAAACACTCATAAAGTTACTATATATCTAAAATATTTATTTATATCTTTGTTAATTTATTGAACGTGCTATGCCGATGATATGATACAATCAGTTCAGTCCTAATTATTATACTTCCTAGTCTGTGGTCCTAATGTAATGCATAATATAGTAAATATAGTCACTTAAACTGGCAAGGTGAGCGACGCGACGGTAACGAAGCGGGTTGAATGCAGATCCCGTTGTGCATTCAACCCGCACGAATGAGTGAGTGTGATGTTCAAAAAGTTCGTTGTTTTATTGGTATATATGTATACAGGATCTGTACAAGTATGTATGTACGTACTGTGGAACGGTTCAGTCATTATAAAATTAATTATGTCAGTTTCAAGTTCGTCTTTAGTTTCCAAGCTGTTTTAATAACAGAATTGTTTAAATAAGATTACAGAGTTGGTGAAGCTATGTGGGCCGTATATTCAGTCACTTTCCATCCGAAGCCTTATTCCTTTAGATATACCAGTGCAAAGAATGACTTCACCTGAAATGGTTGATTTAGTTACTAGTCAACGTGCAGAAAACATTAAACAACAAACAAAAAATGGTGAAATTTTGTCAAGAGGTTAGTGAGAATTATTATAAAAAAGACAACTGTGATTTTTTGTCAAACATACTATTTAAATAATTATTATATTTTCAGATCACATATCACTACATGCTGCGATAGGAAGTTTGACCAATTTAACCGAACTTCATTTAACTTATCAATTGCGTTCCATTGGAGTAGAATATCGCAGGGACCAATTTCAATTTACTAATAACGATGCCAAAAACCTCGCAAAAGGCTTGGAAAAATGTTTTCAGTTAAAAATTCTTAGGTAGTTACATACGTTCCTGCTATCAATTAGGTTAATTTAATTATTTGTATTAGCCGCTACCTAGAAATTGTATTTTATATGGATTTTTGAACCAAAGCGACAGTGTTTACTGTAAATATTTTAAATAAATATACGTAGATTAACATTTATTTTCAGAATAACTAGAACCGATATGAATTGCCAACGAGTAAAATATATTCTTCGTGGACTATCTGACACCAAATGTCTGGATACTTTAGATGTCAGCCACTGTAAAATTGGCGATGAAGGTGCCTCCGCAATTGCAAAGTTTATGTCAAAACGTGATAATTTACGTAACATTGTGCTAGTGGATAATATTTTCGGTACTTTTAAAAACATTTTAACTGCATTTTTTGTCATCATCACATTATTTTGTAAAAACACTATTTTTACAGGTCCTGCAGGTGCTGAAAATATTTCGCATGCATTAAATCACACTGGATGTGCTATACGATCTTTGGATTTGCGATTAAACAGTAAATTGGGCTCGGAAGGTGTTGCTCATATAGCTGTTTCCTTAGCAAGAGGATGCAATTTGACCCAGTAATATCTATGAGCAGTTAATCTGTCTAATTTTTAATCAAGTAATTTGATACCAGTAAATACTTTCTATATTTTCAGCCTCAATTTGTCTGGATGTGGTATAAAGCCTGGACCATTGACAAAGGCACCAAGTGGTGTATGGTCAGTGACTAGTGCCGAGAATCCACCTACATGTGGGGAACTTTTAGCGCGGGCTATAGGATTAGTCAAAACACCATTAAGATCTCTAGATATAAGTGTAAATGATATCGGTTCTGTATGTAAACTTATTAAATTGTTTTTAGTAGACTTGGCTTTATCTCAAATGTTTATTTTGCATTTTTTTATGTCATTAAATTTCATAATTGGTACATTATTTTTTCAGCCAGGTGATAGCATTCTGGCAAATGCTATTTGCCTAAGTTACATCGTTGATATCAATCTTAAGCGGTCAGGCATGGGATCAATGTCCATAGCAATAGCAGAAGCTGCCGCTGCAGCTCAAAGGTTACGAAGAGAGGCAGAAAAGGGAATCCGGTTTAGAAGAAGCGCTGGTAGGGTTCTTCAAGCAAGCCGTGTCGTTAAAGGCATGAATATTGGTAAGCAAAATAAGAAGTAGGTATACCTATACGATGAGTTCTTTTAATCGGAGTTTATACCTAATTCGATACTACTTGAAATAGTCTGCTTTAATTTAACTTAAAAATAGGTACGGTTTGAAAACTTTGTACAATTATTCACTTACAGAGAAAATACAACGTATAAAATATTGAGAGCCGTTAAACGTAGCTTAAATGTATGAACAATGTACTTACGAGTTTAATAAAAACATTAATAAGGCAGTCTCATACTATGTGTTTCTTTTTTCTCAGATGCTGATCCTATGTTGTTTGCCCAGCAATTATCTGCGCGTCCTTCTATTGTATCAGTAGCATCAGAAGAAGGTTTTTACAGCATGCAAACACAGCCATTGCCATCAGATTTTAGTTTCGTACCAGCTTTTAAAGTGAGTAACAAACGAAAAAAAATTGTTATGTTTTAACATGACTTGATGACTAATGGAGTAAATTATAATTCAATTTTGTATTTTAATTAATGTTACTTTTCAGATTCCTTTGCCATCATCACGCGAATCTTCAATAACAGGTCCTCCAACTTCACGAAGATCCAGTCATCACATGATTTTGGAACCACTAATGGTAATGAAAATACTTAATACACTTTATGCATCATGCTCACTCAAAATAACCAGTAATTCTTGATGAAGGCTGACTTGTCCTCTTTGATATTCTAACACGTTTTAAATTCCGTCTAGTTTCACAACTCCAACTCTTTTATTGAAATAGTATATAGATTTTCGTAAAAGCTAGCCTTAACTATAAATAAACCTAACTTTTATTAAAAATGAATAATTATATATATTACATCATGGATATTTGTTTTGCAGGAGGTTCGAAAAACTGTACTCGTACGTCGTGGTTCTGATGGATCTCTATTACAACCGCGCAGCGAGAACACGCAGCGGCATATCAAAATATTTGTTTCGTAGCTTTTATCATTCTCAGTTATGTTGTAGTGGTATATGACAAATAAAAGATGTTAATTTGTATAGTTTGGCAGTGGAATAAATATAATAATTAATATAATTATATTGTTTTTCATGTTGAAACATAACGTGACTTACTTGATCTGAAAAGAGAATCTTGTAAGTATTTCAAAAAAACCTATTTTGGAGAAACTTAAGAACTAAAAACTAAAAGGTTAAGAAGCTCTATTGGCAACTATATAATTCAGTGTATGATGTTCTTGTTACCTTAAAAAGAGGGATATCTTTTAAAACCTGGTAATTTATTTCATAGACGAAAGCCGTTTTCCAGCTACGCTTCCGCCTGTCACATCAGTTCGTTGAAGTGTCATGAACGGAGCGGTCTGTCACAGTCAGTCAGCCATGTTTATTTCTGAGGAATGTGTTTTGAAATGGTGGTAGTGTTAAAAAATATAAAAGTTGTGTCAATATTTGCCTAATTTTCGTTCTCGACTGTTCTAAATTGTGTATTTTAAATGTGTTTTTTGTGCAAGTGAAGTGATATCGTACGCCGCAAAAATGAGTTGGGGCATTGAGCTTTGGGTAAGTACAGAGTGGGAATGTTCGGACTTCGGTGTCGGTTGCCTACCAATACCAACTTGTACAGTGTACTCATGTAACTTGTGCTCGCAATCGCCGACGCACCTATAAACTTGTTTGAAAAGCATTATCTAACTAAAACCGCGATTCCTTGTTGAAGTAAAGATTTTACTTGATAACAGATCTAACTTGCTTGAAAAACTTTGTATTGTAGGTATTTCTTGGCTTGTCTGGAAATATATACTTTTCCTTGCACAAAAGTCTGCATTTGTAACTGTTTTTTACCGTTGTAACTGGTGATAGGTACTTTAGACTATTCATTTTGTAATAATAATATCTTTGAATGCCTTTGAATTAAATATAGAAACCTATTTTAACTAAAACATAGTCTGAAGGTAACTTGTAAATTATCTATGTTGTTAATCAGCACAACAAATATAAATCTGTTCTGTTAACTTGAAATATCTTATTCCTACCTTAAAACATCACATTTTAATATACATACACTTTTACCCTCCGCAACAACTCATATGCACTGGCTAAATTTTAACTATACCATACACAGGTCACACTTTGATGCTGGCAGAATATCATCAAAACAATGATAAAAAGCCATACAAAAAGAAGGAGATAGATATGACCTATGCATCAAGTTGATATTGTAACCAAAATGTTAAATGTTACTAAAAGACTACATCATTATCAGAATGTTGACTTTTCAAAAATCCAAGACATTATTTGTACATAGACTTAGATAAAAAAGTCTTAGACCAGCTACTGGGCCACAATTACAAAATATTAAGCACAATGTATGTCATGTATACAAGTACATGGACTACATGCGACACATGACTAGTTAATCCAAACCAAAGTTTTGATTTGAATGCAGTAGCTCATGCTAAACCAAAATCTTAGAAGTTAAAATAATCAGGAAGCAGAAGAATGAAATTGTTCAGGCAGAGATTGAACCTGCGTCTTTGGAATCCGTTGTTAACTATATATTAAACTTGGTTAAACCATTGACATTTGGGCGTGCATATAAATCTAAGGAATTTGATCTTGTGATGCAAATGAGTTGAGATGGGACTGTAACTATAAAAATCATTACCAAAACTCTGATAATGCAAATTGCTTAACATAGGCACATTAAATAAAATATTTTATTTATTTATTACTACCTACTTCCAACAATCAATGTCCTTCGTAGGTTTTCAAATTGTGGAAATAATCTATGAAATTGTGGCAGCCCTGCAGAAACCATGTTGAAAGTGCATACCGAGCATTCATGTTAAAATCATTTAGTTTGTAATTGGTTTTCTTCATTTATTAATGAGTTTAATAATACTGCCTAAATTACCATGTATGTATTGTTAACTGAGGCACCATTTATATCCATTGATCCTCATTACTGTTTCAGAGAATTGAGAGGCTAATCATGGCATGCAATCAATATTCCATTCATGGCTAGTTTAATTAGTTGCATGTTTAATACATTTCTTAATTATTTTAGGTACTTATGCTTTGATTTTATACTATAATTTTATATAATATAATATATATCTAAACTAATATTATAAAGAGGAAAGATTTGATTGTTTGTTTGCATTGAATAGGCTCCGAAACTACTGAACCGATTTGAAAAATACTTTCACTGTTGGGAAGCTACACTATCCCCGGGTGACATAGGCTATATTATATTCTCAAAAAAATTAGGGATCCTTACTAAAACTCCAATAATGTAACCCAAAGTGTAAAAAAAATCACCTAAATTATTCTTTACATCGTGTGCGCTGCGAAAACTATTGATGATAGAATAAAATAATGTACTACGACTTTGTAGAACACATCATTATTTACAAAAAGTGTCGCGACAGCATATGTCTAACTATTATAGTTATGCCACAATAAGTGTTCATTTATTTTAAAAATTTAATTGAAATGCCGCCGCTAGAAAAGGCTCTTTACTTTTTATCTTGGTATTAATCCTTATCAAAATAAATTATCTTCATATTCAAGACTGCTTCAATACCTTTGTATAACTTTTTGAATTATTCAATTCGGAGATTCCTTTCGAAAGATATCACAAGTTTAAAAATGTAAGTATTAGAAAAAAGTGGCACCTTATGCAATGTAGGTGTAACTGGGGTACGGGCCGTGCGGGAGGGGAGATGTGTGTGTATTATATTTTTTTATTTTGAAATTTATGTTAAATACCCGCGCGAAGCCGGGACGGGCCGCTAGTCTATTATAATTTCTATCACCGCCGTCCATTTATGTTTCGTAATTCTTCTCTATCCAAAGGTTGTCTGGAAGAGATCGCTTTGAGCGATAAGACCGCCCATTGTTACACCATTGTAAATATTTAACTTGTACTTAATTTCTATGTTTAAGGTATGTTTAAGGTGAATAATAAAGTGTTTATCTATCTATATTGTAACTCCGAAGCAAATACAAATGCAGAAAAATAAAAGGAAAACGTTTTCCGTGTTTGTGTATTATGTGGTAATGGTCCAAAAAACTAGAATCTTTCAGTCCTTTTTAAAAAATTTGCCTAGTTTCTAAATGCAAGACTAACGTTTTTTTTAACTTTCTCAAAAACTTAAAATTTGATTTGATGGGTTGCTTTGAGGGAAACATTCCTGGTGAGAAATGGGGCCAATTAAGACATTGTTGGTTTATTACAAAAGTCATTTTTCTGCCTACCTGTACATGATAATACATACACTCACCTCTAACCTCACTGCAAAGGAAAAGGTACCTACCATGAAGGTTCAAAAATTTTGCCACACCCTGTATCAGAATCGAGTTTTGAACAGAGACCTCATCAACTACTCTAACCGTTAGAGATAGAATAAATAATATTTTGTGAGAAACTATTAAAATTGCATATTTGATTTTCTTTTAGGTTTTTCCATATTTAAAGTCATTAAATTTTTACTGTAGATTTTTTAAATGTAATTTTGTCTATAGAGATGTTGAAGTAGATAGATATATATGTAACATGTCACAAACATTCCGGGGTGGAGATCCAACATTATTAAAAACATAATTATTTATAAGTACTTATCTATACTTAATATTATAGATATATACAATTATGATTTAAAAAAAAAACTACTTCAATGTATCTTCGAAGTCCAAGGTCAAATATCGGTGAAATTTATATGGGATCATTTTGTAGCTGTACTGAACTGAATGCAAAAATATTTTTTGAAATCAGTCGACAGTTGGCGGATAAATCGGTGAACATACATAAAAAATATACAATGTAGCATAGAACCTCCTCCTTTTTTGAAATCTGTAAAAATTGTAGGTATATGTTTGTAGAGGGTAATCTCTGGAACTACTAATCCGATTTTGAAAACTCTTTCACTGATAGAAAGCTACACTATCCCTGAGTAAATAGGTTATATTTTATTATGTCGACGCGAACAAAGTCTCGGCAGTTGCTTGTATTTTTATAGTCAAGTACAGTCTGCCTTTATAATTCAACATGCCGTTTCAAAGATTGTCAGCATTTCTCGTTGTGGAAGAACAAATTCCACTTTGCAACTTTTTAATTTAAATTGAGAGCTAAACTGTAAAAAACCTGCATACTTAACTAGAATTTTAATAGCATTAACTGATTCATATGAATATTTAATAAAACGGCTAGGACTCACGTAGTTTGTCGAATTAGTCGACCTAGGTTTCGAGCATGTCCGATGCTCTTCATCATTCATATGGTTATGGTTTCCGTTGTCATATTTTGATGACTATAACTAAACCTAACCTGCCAAATATTATGAAGCTAATGTTGTATAGAATTCATGGTTAATTTGTTGCATCCTCATCAAACAATGGCCCGAGTGCCGCTCAATAAATGTCGATCCGTGCGGCTATTGTGTGCTAATCCTCATGTCTGTAACATCTACTTGCGAGATCAACATTCTTAACTATTGGCATAATGTACTGACTGAAGAAGAGATAGCTCTATTGTACCTACATAAATGAATCTTAACACTTAAATAATACAGTTAAAAATTAGATTTACCACTCTTTTAAGAGGACTCCGCACGGGCGCGACTCATTAGTTTGATGTTGTAGTCAAATACATATATATTATGATATCTAAGTACATAGGTACAGAACCAGAATATTAGTTTATACAAAGTAAATTAGTATATCTAATTGGTTCAAAGTTTTCTACTTGATCTATTTTTAACAAAGAAACTAGGAGGTCCTTATTTCATGTGCAGATGTTAGGAATGTATGTAATCATTAAACGTAGGCGTGTCGTCATCTCGGGCATTTTGACAAACTCTCTCAGCTCGCTATTTCGCAGCTGTGATATTTTTTATTTGCAAGCTAAAGCGGCGGTCGCTGACCTCGGCACACGCACATAAACACCATATCGCAACGCACGACACTGTTTATTTGTATCTAGAAGTGTGCGAGAGTAGTCGGTGGTCAGAGCTGGCAAGCTGCAAGGCCGGTGCGGCCCGCATTCCGCTCGACTTGCTCTAGTCTCTGCCTACTTGTGAAATGAGCCCATTCGTTACCTACCTCCCATCAATATGTAGATATCACAGCCTATTCACATTCCGTGCTGTAACGCCCCGACTTAAGTAGTATGAGAAAGTGAAATTAAATTATCATTTCGGCAAATGCAATTTATGAGACTTTCTATTGAAATACCAGTATCAGTAAATAAATTAGTTACACCTTAAACTATAATATGTGAGCTAATGATATTCAAAAACCAATAAAAGTAACGTATTAACATAAAATACCTACGTAATAAGACAGCCCCTGTGGTTTAGTGATCAGCAGGGGGATCGTCTAACCCAAACACCGATCCCGATCCGCTTTCAAACATGTCTTGTGATGGTATTTGTCTGTGAAATTGTCGAACTTTTCTACTCAAAGTCCGCGTCCCAATCCCTAACGATCGCTAAAAATGATCGATATTGCAGTTAAAAAGATCCTAACGCATATCCCCTGCAGGTGCGCCAGATACGGTAGATTAGATACTAAACATTTGCGGAAGAAAGAAAATAAGCGCAAATACCGTACTTGCATTTGTTTTATGGCTGGGTGCTGTGTGACCAGTCATCTTAGTTCCTGGATTATAGGGAATCCTAACCAATTAGGGGCCAGAATCTACTATCCCCAGGTAGAGTCAAAATTATTTTTACTCGGCATCGTCTTAAAGAAAACGTAGTTAAACAAATGATAAGCATGTTAAAGAAAAGAAAACGTGCCGTCTTATCGTGCCTACATTCAGAAGTTTGTTACGACTAGCAGGTGCCAGTTACTCAATTCAATTAGGCGCTATAACTACTTCGCATTGTCCCTGAACCAGTTCGCTAATCGTTTCGCAAGTGACCTGGATACGCCCGCCAGATGGATAATACAACACAGGCTCAAAGTTTCCATTCGCCTTGCCACAAGCTTCGTGTACTAAACACATTTCGTGCACTCGGCAAAATCAATATTCCCGATTGTTATACGCTTGGCAGCTTGGCACGTCACCAATTGCTGGCTACTAAATTAATGCTCAGTACTGCCCATGTTAGCTATGAATACAATCAGACAAATGGTCATGCGTCCTTGTTGGCCTTACATATCTAGAAACCAAAGTAACTAGTCAGTAGTCTATTCCTAGAGCTATTACCAATAGGAATTACCCTAACGCAAGTTTTCTTGCAATGAATTGCTTTATAAAACGTGCACCATGTTACCTTAAATACTTACTCCCTAGATTTATGTATATTGTTAATCTTACCAGCTTAGACACGTCCAATGCAGCAACAAACCATTTTACGTTCTTGACGGTAAGCGTTGCGCTTGATTGGTTTCAATTGACACACACCTGTTACTACACTAAGGTTACAGGCTTCTGAGCTGCTATCAATAAAATTCTCAAGAAATCTTAAAGCACATAGTTAAAGCAATTGCAAAACGAGTAAATTCCAGGGAAAATTAACTTAAACGAATTGAGCGCTTTAAAAGCTCATGTTCGGAACAGCTTGGAATATTTGATCATCTCTAGTTTATAGCAGCTTGTCAAGGCATCTAGTGGTTGCAAACAACGCACCCATCAATAGGTTTGCCAAAGACAACTGGCCAAACGTATGACCAAATTATGGATTATTGTTATTGTTCTAGGACTATTTAAAAAGACCTTAATCTAAGGCGGGGATCCCCAGACGAAGAGAGACAGAGTTAAGGTTGAAAGCTACGAAAAAATATCGGTTCTTAAATTACAGTTTATCAAAGTAACATGTCACATGATCTTCATTTTTCGTTTTGTCGTAGTCTGGTAAGTACTGGTTCTCGAGAAATAACCACAGGACAAGATCGCAAGTATCGCAACGCAACTGTTAAAATATGAATTTTTGTAATATATATTTTTATACATATCTCTTAGTGTGGTCGTAATCGTTACAAAGAAGGCGTAGGTGACGGTTATGGCAAGTCGGTCTACGTATGTAACGAATCCTTCGAGGAACTCAAAAATAAAGCTGGGGCATAGCCCACCATAGTAATGAGCAATTCCAAACCGTAAGCATAACGCATTAGAATTGTATTCTGTTCGCTTGATCGTGGTTGCGATTATTTGGCGCGGTCCTGAGTATTCTGGTCGAACCGGTTCCTTGACGGAGACTCGGACTGGACCTGCTACCGCTCGCCAAATGAGTCTTGAACGCGCCTACACTTAACACATTATGATCAGAAACTGAACAAATCAATGATAAAAAAAGCCTTACAACAACAACATCTTAACTATTCTTTATTAAAGTGACCATGCGAACGGTGAAATCGATTATCTAGAGCAGATGCTTGCTAAAGCAGAGCTAGCCTGACATAAAGTCGGTAACAAATCGCATAGGTGCGGCAGCCATCAAGATTATTCAGGGTGGTGCCTAAAGGTCACACCTAAAGGTAATTTGAGACTAGTCCAATTAAGGGAGGCACTTAGTAGACCCACCCGCGCATTGCGAACCGCTAACTTAGGCTTGTTTCCGAAGGGAAGGCCGCTGACTGGATCGAATTAATGTTGTCATTAACAAAAATTCAAACAACTCCGATTGTGAGTCATTTGAAAGTCACCTTCGTTTCGGATGTTCTAAATGACCAATAGGTATACTTATATTATGACTGGAAAGAAATGATAGATGAAAAGTGTGTCATGCGTCATAAGATCAAGGTTATTTACATTAACCCTTTATTTATCCATATTTACTAGTTTACTTATACCAGGGTTGACCGCACACCCACAAGAGAGGAGAAGCAGAAATAGAAACAAACATTCCATAATTACTGAAAGTTGCATTGTTGATCACCAACCATAGACCCCTTGTGACTTAAAATAGATACAGTAGACACCCCACTAATATTAGTCGCTTTATTCTGCGAGCGCTGGAAGCAGCCTTTCTCTGTTAAATAATTAATGACTATTCACGAAAGTAATAAATATATGATGCAATTGAAACAAACGTTAAAGGCATATTAACAAACTTGTGCGGGCACGCAAATTTCAAAACGTTCCCACACAGTTTGGGTACGAGTTGGCGCTGCTCGTTAGCGAGGCCCTGAGAAACGCGCAGTGCTACACGAGCCAGCATGAGGTCTGATGGATATGAAGCGCCGAGCAATTAGAAGGCGATGGTGCAATTACATTGATCCGGTGTGCGAGCGCGAGCCGATGAATGCCGTTGTTAAACTGGGCACCTCGCACATACACAATTGTTTTTGAATTTATCAGAAAACGTGGGGTTAAAGAATGTCTAAGGTTTAAGATTGTCGAACTAAACATTTCGATCGAGACATGTTGTTGCCTTTCATGCTCGACGAATGATTTACCTTACACGTAAAGTGGCTTCTCAGTGGTCATCGATGTCAAATGCGCTGTAATTTTACCCAGCAACAATTAAAATACCGTGCATAAAAGCTGATATTTAACACTTCTAAGAACAGGCATTTGTAGAAATGTTCTTATGTAACCCCCCCGTATCTGTAATCTGAGAATCTGACTGCGTGCTCGTCGAAATTTTTTGTAATGTCTCGTGTGAAAGTTCCGTATTTTCACCAACTTACTATTCATGCTGGTTGGACGGTGGGCTTCTTGAATTTATAACAGATATGTGTAAAAATAGGAAGTATTAAAAAAAAATGGTCCATCTTAAATTATTGGAAAATGAGGTTGTTAACGGAAGCGCTTTTAGTAATGCCTACTTATCTTGATAAAACGTACTAATAAACGCGTATAAATATGTCGGCTAAAAAAAGCTATATATCAAACTAAACAAAACACTAAATACTTGTATTCTTTTGCATTACTTGTAACAACTGCTTATTGCTCATGTGAATCTATATGATCAAATTATTCTCCTGAACCATGCTATTTGTTTACCGACTGCTCACTTACTGATAATGTAAAGTATAATATAACAATATCGTCTAGAATTATGTCTTGTTAGGTAATTTTTGCAATCCAATGCCATAGCAATGTAATTTTGTAAAATGACTTTCTCACGCGAATGTTTTAGCGCAGAATCGAAGGTCAATGCCTAATACAAAACGCTATTTGACCAGTTACTTAATAAAAGGCGAAACTTATTCAGGTGTAACCTTGAATGAATTTGCTCCAGTAGTCAAAAATAATTCTTAAATACATCTAAGATTTTGACGAACTTAAGATAGTAGATAGTTTCCGCACTTTGTCTCACATTTTAGAATCGTCGATACAATAATATGATTATTGTATCTTATGTGAGAACTCAATTTCATAAAAAAATAAAATCAATCATGAAACTCATAAATCAGTGCATTAAGAATTACATGGCACCCTCAACTAATACTGGAATCAAGATGGGAAGTCACAGTTTGTACACGTACATAAGGTATGCACCTTATGACCTTATTTCGATTGTGAATTTGTGAATGAGATGTCTCATCTTTGAGTAATATAACGGCATAACTCAGATCCGGGGCGTAAAGAAAAGCATAGGGTAAACTTGGGAGAGATGTCTATAGTTTTGAAAAAAATATGTATAAAAATATATTTAAAATGGAGATAGAAAAAAACAATTAAAATACTTTAATCACTTATTTTTGTTATAAATATAAACGGCTACACTCGCGTTATGATTGTGTCGGAATAACTCCCGAAAGAAGGACATCCTAATTGTCCGAAACCTGGTCGGAGTTATTCTGATACAATCATAACGTGAGTGTAGCCGTTTATATTTATAATGAATAATTCGACTCACGATAGTTTCCAAACTTTAATTACATATTTTTGTGATAATTGAAATGAAAATACATAATTAAGCCTTATTTCTAGACACTACAGCCATTTATTTTTATATAGTTGATTGGGCATCTGTCCCATATATATGGGGGAGATGCCTAACGGTATTAGGGAAAGATGCCCATGCCAGTATTATACATTAAAAGAGGAGTTTTATTTGTTGCAAGTTGAACATTTTGCTGGATCTTCACTGCAGTCCTCGTGGAACAATTCTCTGCATTGAATACACTCCAACCAGTCACATGTCTTCTTAGTTGCGAGATGCTGTTTTTCTGTATATTTTCTTTTTTGAATCTAACTTAATTTTTTTTTTGCACGCTCAGTTTCCATTTTCTTTTCAGTCTTAATCTTTTGTTTTTTATGTTTTCAGGAGTTTTTAAGAGCTCAGCATGTTATTTATACATTGTTATTTTCTTTTAAAAACAGCTCGAGTGAATAATAATAATTAAAATAATGTATGGGCATCTTACCCCCAAAATGTCATAGGCATCTCTCCCAAGCGTCAGGGATAGATGCGTAATATGTTTTGAATAAGTGAAACGGAACGCACTTTAAAAATGGCGTCTATTTGGTAACAGCTGGTGACCGTGTCAAAGGTTATTGATGTAAAAAGTATGAATCGTTATCAGTAAATATTGTAAAATGTACGACAAAATGTTCCTAGGATTATTTTCAGGGCTCAAAATTACAACACTTACCTTTTTGAATGAAATATCTTCAAAGTACACAATATTTTTTGGCAAAATATGTCTAGTATTTTTCCCGCGGAATGTTAGACGAAAGACTGACCCATTAACGATGCGTTCAGAAGTTGTCTAATACTGTTTTTTATTAATTTAGTTTTTATAGGCATCTCTCCCTTATAGGCATCTCTCCCAAGTTTACCCTATGTTGCACTAGTGACACATCGCCCACCGTACAGGAAGTTTTCCATGAACGAGTCGGGTTAATCATACTGGGTAGTGATTAGTTAACTAGTTAGCGTGTCTTCGGTTTATCTTACGACCCCGTTGAACTGTCTTCACATAAGACGGATCGTGTTGCTTCCCTGAACTCACCGTACCGGATGCCTATTTGCGGTAACACATGCACTCGTACAATTCTTAAATGAATTACGTCTAAGAATATTTTAACTGTATAAGACAAACTTTATAGTTTACGTTACGGTAATCGTAACGCACAATGGCAGGCGCGCTGGAAACGTGGTGGTAAAATGTGGTTATTGGCTGAGTAGCGTGCTGTGTTGAGATAAATCTGAGCGTGTATTGGAGAATCGCCGGATTTCTCCGCTCGGCACGTGTCGGCCGTCGGCTGGTGCCCGGCAGACGCGGAAGCGTGCCTTTCGTCGGCTTGCTGGCCATCTCATTTGCCAGAGCTTGCTTGTGTTTACATTATGCCATCTATTTCACCGTTCAAGTTCGAGGTTATTCACTTACGGTTCAACTGTTTAATTAGCTGGGCCCTACTCTATTTACAAATGTATGTCGCTTCGAGGTTTCTTACCTAGTTTGTATATGTGCATCAGACATGTTTGAAGTTCTAAATCGATCTGCATGTTGAAAATGCCTGTATGCTAAGGGCTTAGTAAAAACACAGAAGACTTAATTAGTACAAAGTGAAACTAATTCCAAAGTCATAGTTACCCAAAATGTTGTCTAGGATACCGAATTGAGAAAGCTCATTTGTTTTGAGTAATCCTGAAAGGCTTCTGCTCAGCATATCAGAACACTGTAAATTGTAGATTGATCAGAATGAAAATTTAATCATCGGAGCAAAGATCTTGTTTAGAAGGCAGGCGGTGCCGGGCTGCGACCCTGGTCGCGTTTTTTGTGCAAAACATGACACGACCATGGCGCAGAACTGTTAGCACGCATTAGCTTTATTGGCATATTGACAGTTCCCATGATGAACAAACCGTACAAATCATCTTGTATAATCATTGCTGAAACTATTCACTTTTATTTACTTTTCCACTTGTTCAATTAGACTTTGCCTAGACTTGCTAATTTGGTGTTTGTTTTTGTTTCAGGTGAGTAACAGTTACGCAATACGTTGTCTATGCAGGTTTCTTGTAAGGTAAACATACGCTAAACGTACTATATGTGCAGTTTGCAAGTCTATTTCAATGCCATTTGTGATTGTATACGTAAGGAATTTTGTGTATTCATACACGTTGTTGTTACAGAATTATATTCAGGATAGTGAGCTGCTGGAATCAAGCCAGCGTCACTATTTGTACCTCAAATTGTATCTAATACTACAGATTTAATAACTTTAACTTGGCGAAGTTGCTAGCTGATTTGCGTAAATATCTCTGTTACAGTTTAAATGTTTTTTTGTTTAGGACGTACGTATATAATTCTATTAAAATACATTGATCAAACTTGTTATTTTTAAGTTCTCTGCTCTACGCAATTTTTATTCAGTCAATTTAGTCCTTAAACTTATCCCTTTTCATGAACTTACTACTGGCAGTGATTGTTATTGTTAAAAAAACGGCTTATGTTGAGTAAGAAACTGAGACTTGTTTATAAAGCAATTTGTTATCGCTTAAGATAAGCATCGACATTGAGAGTACTGGAGTCAAAACATTGGACGAAAATTTGTTGTGATCCAAATATTAAAGAGTCTATGAGCTATTAACAGATTTGGGCTTAAGCTTATTTCCTTATATCGTTTTCTTCTTCACTGACATGTTGATATGTTAGTCATATCAACATTGGTTCTGAGCTTGAATTCTAATTAGTAAACCATACTTAGAGATTCAATTAATAGAACTAGTTTTCATCTAGAAATTGGAATGCTATTAATTTTTTTGCATGTTTTAGTGATGCATAAGTTGCAGTATATGCAAAAACATAAATGCTTTCTAAGAGGTCCAGTATTTGTATCATGTCTGGGTCAAACGATTACTGTTATAAAACGTGTTCGGCTTACGGAACACGTTCATGCAAACTTGACTGATACTACCCTATCACTTCTATCGATCGTGAGAAACTTCGGGTGATAAGCCACATTCGTTTGATTAGATAAAACTCGTTAACCATTCGGTTATAGTCCCCGCCTTCAAATCTTTCCTTAGCGTTTCTACTTACATTTTAGTTGTACGCGAGGCCTCATCGTGGAGTATTTTCGCTAAGTCTCATGTCGCAAGAGGTTATAGACTGACGACCGGTTTAGCGTCGTTGTCATGTTAGGCAAGAAATGCTGATTTCACTTGCATCTTCATTGCGATCCTGTACATAAGTATGCTTGCCATCATTATTATAACAGCCCGCATTTGCTACATGATCTACTTCTTTGAATATTTCATATGTATATACTCTATCATTGATGTCTCTTGGTTTAGCGCCAATATGGTCTCAATTGAGCGAATTTTCAGTTGTTTTGAGCATCAATTATTATGCTTAGTTTTTATTAACAGCTATCACAACATTAATTATTCATAACTGAATATTCTACGTTAAAGCCAAGGCCATCTTATACACAGTACTCAGTACACAACTATACACACGATTGTGACGGTTCATTCGTATTCGCAGTACCAACGGCAGCTGTACTATAAAGATAATATCTTCATACCGCGTTCATAACGAATGCCTTTGAGTACGTCGATCTTATCCAACGTGTGGATTGCACAATATTCTAGATCTGTGTTAATTTTAGCACGTTAATATATTAATACTTCAATTTCTACCTTCCTGAACCTTCAAACTGAGCTAACTACACACACATCGAATTGAGAACCTCCTTAAATATTAAAATCGATTAAAAAGAAACGCAGCCTTAAAAAATAATTAAAAATATGTTTCTGCATTAAAAACAATGCTTTTTTATCTTTAAGCTTGTGTATAACCTAAAAAATATGGGAGCAAAGCCCCACAACGGTGATTTTAGTCTATCTATGTATTTATACCACATATTGTGAAATTTAAAACACCTGATGTTAAACAAACTTTATATTTTTACCACCTGTGCATATTTTGCGTGGATATCTGGATATAAACTTATAGATTAAATCAAGGTCACTAGAACTATGGCCCCTACTTTTGAACTGAATGATCTATGTAATTTGAGCTCCAAATGCTGGTAATTTAATTGTCTTTGACCGTTGTTGAATGGGTTCTCACCTGTTAGTGGTTGGTTAGCATGTGATTATAGTATAGCTGCGAGCGAAAGTGTCGAAGCGAAGGTGCGTCGTCGTCGGCGCAGAGAGCCGGACTTCTTGGCCAAGTAGGGCTGTCTGGTCCAAAAACTGGAAACCGGAATTGTTAATCGGAATGGCAACCTGCATATTTTTATTGGAACAAAAAGCATAGTTATTTTCTTCACAACTCGCTTTGCAAGTTTTCATATTATTCCCAAGCTTGAATTTGTTTTCTAAAGAAACAAATGTGATTTCGATTCATTGTTTATCCTGATTGACGTTTTGAGCTGCAAAACACATAAAATGTACTTTAAAACGTCGTCGTCGTTGTCATGAAGGTGGTCAACAGTCAACCCTGGTTGTAAGCAAGTGGGTGATGTGTCTCGCTCCACCTCCATTCTACTTGGCTCTGCAACGGTTACACTTGAGTCGCTCTCGTGGAATTTCTCATATTTATGATTACATACGAGGCCGCCTTCCTATCAAACTCGAATTACTTACCCAGCATTGCGAAGCTCTCATTTTACAAGCTACGTATTGTTAACTGCAAACTTTTACAAAAACAATTCCACGTTATTAACGGCCTAATAAGTCCGATAACATTATTTATTACATTAATTACTGATTTTATTTTCGTCATGCGCAATGTTTTATTTAGTGAAAGGTGCCGTCTTCAAACGTGCTCTGTGAAGATATTGTACACGGCAATAAAATCAATCACACTTCGTGACGTCGCCTCTGCTTTTACATTCACCTTACATTCTTGAAGTAAATGCGATTCAGAATTGTTGGTATTACATGATATTTTTGCAACGTTATCTCTGTTATCAATTTCTTTTATTTATTTTTCTTATGTTTTGTTTGATGTCAATACATCAAACAAAACATATATTTCGATACAGTTCCCTGTTTATCGATAACAATGTCATGTGCCAGTGGCGAGTATGGGAATTACTCGTACGGTTATTATGATTGCGCGCATTCCGTGTGAGAACTGAGAATTTGCGTTCGAACGACATTATACACAAGTAAGTACCCACGTACTTGCTTGTGTTCATTTAACTTTGTAGTATACAGTTTAGCTTAGCTGTAAGAGTTGAGTACGCTTGTCCGCGCAACGGCTTAGCGAGATTACGTTCAAGGTCCAATTGTGAATGGAAACTGCGTAAGATGTAACTGCGACAGATTTTGTCATATAATCACTTAAATTTAGCATTGCTAACAGCTTTTTACTGAAAACCTTAGCATAATGCACGTTATTGTATGCGTGTATTATTATTACTAGCCGCCGACTCCGGCCGCGTAGTGTTCGGTTTAGTATACTTTGTCCTATTCCAGGATCTAAAGTAGGTACCTACATACCAAATTTCATCAAAATCCGTTCAGTTTATAATATTAAGTAGGATTCTGGAGATCAACGATCAAACAAAAATACATAACTTAATAGAAGAAAGTTCATAAGTTTTTCTTTCATCAGTTATGAACTGCAAAACGATGTCAGTGTCCCAACCAAACACATTGCAGTTTTCTAAAGAACCACTGCATTATTAAAACCATCTGCTGTATCTAACACAGGATGCCACTGTAAAATGCGTCACCTGCTTCAGAACACGTGCTTCTGATTTAGCCGTATGTGTGAGATTTGTATACTTGCTAAATATTTCGCTAAAGAACTATTAAAAGCAAGTTTAAGAATACCAATTATTACCGGCACTGGCACGGGCTAGAACAATTTTTAAGCAGGAAGGAAGATTTTTATTTAAGTTATCAGACACTTGCCAAGAACCCTTATATAATAAACACCATGTGGTGCAGGTTGCTACTGTTGAATGCGTCACCTGTTACAGTAGGTACATGTGTCGTTTTGTGATTCAGGCGATTGAATGGATCAGTCACATGGGTTGGTGCAGTCCATTGTGCATTCAAACTATTTCAATAGTTATGGCTTGTTCGTTCTCCCGCTTTTTATATACCCGTGATTCAGTTCAGAATTGTTTAGTAACAGTTTCAAATGTTGGAGAAAAGTTTGTTTTCAACTCTGCTTGTATAATTTTCTGTGTATTTTATTTTTAATCTGCGTTGGTAGAATGAGTTTATTTCCCGGTCGCGGTCGCTAAAAATATCAACGTCAACAACATTTTTTCAGTGTGTCATTTGATCGGAATGAAGATGTTTTATTTTAATTCCTAAAAACATCGATTCGATCCCTTATATTGCTAGTGCTTTGGTTTGTTAAGCTTGCCAATTGACATTATTTTACATTATAGTCGATGACGTAATGCAGTTTCCTTCAAACTTGTGATTTATTTTCTTCTAAGTAATTTACGATTATAGCACGTTCGTCTACAGCTATGTGGTCGCGTGCTCAAATGGAGTGCGCTTGTCTTACGTCCCCTCGATATTTAGCCACATGTTGCCTACGGCCGTGTTTCTGGGGTGGAACCGGCACTTCCACTCTATCGCTAATGTCTAATTCAAATGTAACTGTAGAATGCTGCAAATCGCCTAAATGCTTCTATTTGAGACACGAGCTACCCGTTAAATGAGCTCCAAGCTTTTTAAATTGGTTTGTTTACTCGTGCGTCTTTCAATGCCAGAGGAACCTGGTCGGTCTGTACACATTCAGTCCATAATATTATTGTGAACACCGCCCAACGTTTGGGTTAACGCACTCTTGCTCATTCCGCCAGATTTTCCGGGTTATATTCGTTGGATATAATTATTATTTTTAATCCTGGCCTTTCTTTCAACTTCATAAATTCACCAAAAAACACAACAGTTTGTTAAAAACTTTCTTCGGGATAAATTAATTGATTAGTGCCATTATTTTATATTAAAGGAATAGCTTTTTCTACGACTATAATTACAGCCATCTAAAGCCAATAAGCTGTAACGTCGCTTTCGCTATTTCGAAATTTTATTGTTTGCTATGATGCCATGAATGGCAGGTTTAAATTTCTTTGATAAATCTTCGTTTAACCACTTGAACCACAAATGTTTTTGCCTGTTCAATCATCGTAATATTGGCGCCCGCCGAAACCCGAAATAGCCATCCGAAGTGGGTTTTCGGCAAATGCTGACGTCAACCTCTGGGGCCATTTGGACAATGTAACAGATATCCTGTTCGAACTTCCATAATATAATTTACTGAGTGGATACAAATTATAAATAAACAATCGTTATTTATTGTTCTTTAATAGCACAGTGATTGCTCCTTGAGAGTTTATAAAAATTCACCGTCCTATTAAACCCACCTTTGTTATAGACATGTTGTGATGAATGTTTTCCTGTAGTGCAGTCAATTCTACAATATTACTGCATTAGAAACGCTGGTATGGGAGGCATTACGGCTGGTAACAGACACTGCGAATACACCTGCTGCGCTCGACCCTCCTGACCGGTCTCGCGTCCGCTCTACTGTGAAATTATGTACATCTGCTATTCTAAACTATCGAGTAGCTTAGTTTTTCAATGGCTATACTTTTAATTCTTGTCTATCGAACTTCATCATTCAACATTTTTCCAGGCACCCAATAATAAGTTACTTCCATCAACTACTGCCATATTCCGGTAAAATTTCTTTATTTCGATATAAGTTAACTATGTTTATGTTATGATCAAGAAATTCACTGAATAAACATAAATATGTGCCCAACCTATACCAACTATAACATATTTCGAACGCCAATTTTCAGAGACATTATTTGTCAGCCAACTGGGTCAATTGCTGTTTGTCAGACGATTTCTTCGTGTTCAGGTTTTGGCTTAGGTTGGTTTAGGTTGTGGCTAAACTTTTATTTTGTATATAATCTTAACACAGTCAGACGAGCGGTCAAGGCACGGTTGATCGACCGCGGCTTGAAGGATAATCTCCACAACTGCGCGACTCGTATGGTAACTCGAACAGTGGGCTTTTGTCAGGGATCGCCATGTTCCGGCACGGGCGCCAGTCTGCCGCATGCATCATGCACTGGTTCTGTTTCAAGTATTACTAAATCAGTTTCCATAACAACGTTATAGCTGCTTTAAAAGGCGTGAATATTGTTGCAATGTCTATTTAAATAAATATTTGAATTTCTGAATGATGACGCTGTTACAATATTTCCCGTCCGTAAAAGGATTATTCCCTGCATTGCTGCTTGTATTTTGCTTTGCTATTTGCTGTATATTTGATTTTACGCAAAATGAGTTCTGTAATTCAATATTCGTGTCCATTTCTGCATACGCTTAAATTCATTCACACAAACATCGTTAACGGCTATATTCTCGAAATCGGATCATATACACAAGTTTACTTTCCAACAGTGCGCTTGCATTTTTCCACGAGAAAGCGGAAACGCGCGTGTCTCAACAATGGCTCGAGGCTCGTGCTGAGCCACATTCTGCACCTCCATTGTATATTATTCTAGGAACGGAGTCAAGCAGCACATTATGATGCCACCGTCGAGCCCAGGAGTACTGATACTCATAAAAAAAAATGCAACCGAATAGAGAACCTCCTCCTTTCCTTTTCGAAGTCGGTTAAAAATAAATATACCTCTAACTGCCACAACTCAAAATAATGACAAATCAATATCTTTGCTTTGCTTCAATTGATGACGCTTTGATCCTTAAACTACGAGTCGACGCTAACACATAAAAAAAATATAGTGTTAGGTCAAAAAAGTGAATCGATCAAAAGCTGAGAAATCTTTAAATTATAAGTCAATCGAACAAGAAAAAATCTATACATTACGAATGCAAGCGGAACGTTTACCTGCACCCTTCTTGCAAGGGCGGAGATATCTCGGGGACACTAATCCAATCACAGATCCCTTCATAAGGGTGATCCTCCTTCTATATTACGCACATCGTATCATAAGAAAAAATACTTGCTCTGCACACATACTTTCAGGTTTGGTCAGTTTGTACAATATCTGTTTTTCTTCTATATTTAATCTTATCAATGTTTAAACCATACACCATGCACTATTGTGAGTGTATGTAATATGAACTTAATAGCAGGAAACAAGCCCTTTGTGTTTTAACAATGAGCAAAGGAATGACAAAAAAGTTTTTTAGTATCAGGCCCTGGCACAATGCGCCCGCGGCCGTCTTCGTGAGGCTTCCCACGTAACTCTGCTATATCTGGGCTGGCAATAGGTATATTGTTGACAGTAATGTAACAGTGTGTAAAATATATTATTATGAGCTAAAGTCGGATTACTATGAGGGGCTACTAGGTTCGGTATCATTATATTTGTTTCGTGTTAGCACCACTATAACTTAGTGGTAGATAAAATTGACACGAAACTTCTGACCAAACTTCCCTGATACAAACGTGTAGAAGTAGCGGCTGTTCATGACGCTTTAAATGAGACCTTCTATAAGTTTTGTGTGCCATTCGATTCTTTAACGTACACTAGTAATAGTATAATAATGATATTAGACAGGCAACTAGATGGGAAGTTCAACGGTCGGCGATGTTTTCAAACTCGCAACCTCTCGGAACTACATTGTCTGTCAATTCATAAGCGCGCTGTTCGAAATTAAAAAACTTTCAGTTTGAAACGTTTGAATTCATGGAACAAACCCCAATAAAACGATAAATAAATAAAGTCGTATGATATGATACGAGTATAGTTATAGACACTTATGAGCAGGGATGGTACTGACCATCAGTTGAAAGACCTGCTCGTCTCGTCCTCAGTTTCATTAAAAATAATAACGTAACTTGTTGGTAAAAGTTATACCTATAAATACGTAAAATGACAAATTGTAATAACCATTGACAAATTGTATTTAATAATTCTTGACTCTATGCCATTAACTGCGGAAAAGTTAAGCAAAAGAAATAATAATACTGCAAATCCAATTATTAGTCACGGTTTGTTGTGTTTACGTGTGTTCTGATATGAGTACATGGAAATGAATCAGTGAAGAATGAACCAACAAAACAATAAACGCATGAAAATGCTTGTATCTGTGGTTAATCGTATAACAAATTGATCGTTCCTTATGTAATGTTGCAAAGTATGGCACAATTTTGGCACTAGGTATTGCATCTCGGTGAATGAAATTGGTACACGATATGTGTACCAATTTCACAACTGTTTTGTTACGAAGGTCTTGTTCATGTACGTAGCTTGATTCACGAATAAAATTTACAAAATGATACCATTATATGTTTTTGTAAAGATATTATACCGATGCGGTCAGAGAATCGCAGGCGATGTTACATAAACATTTCAAATTTCTGTATCATCGTCATTAATGAGAGACGGTGTCCTCGCGTCACTTTCTACCGGAGCAAGAACCGCTTTCCAAGACTTTTACCCATTGACGATGCGACGTCCCTTATGAATTCACGTATGGTCTGCGAGCGCATCGCGATAAACCCTGTGGAAAATCACTAGAGACGATCTAGGCTTTGCATATCTTCAGATAGCAATCGTACATTAAAAGCTATACAACAATGTTCATTATAGAAATAACTGTTGAGTACATTCCTAAATGTAGGTCTGGGTATTAGTATCTAATTAGAAGCGAGGTTATCAAATTATTTTATAAACAAAATGTAAAAGCTTCGAATGTCTAGACGTTATAACATCTTTTCAAGGAAAGATGTTATAACGTCTTAACTGTAAAACGTAAGTTTAAAATTATTTATATTCACTACTTTGCTATAACAATTTAGTATATTTTAAATTTACATTATAAAAAACAAAGCGGTTCCAAATACTTTTTCTATTACATAAACGTGTAACAGACATTTGTAGAAAGTATCAAAAGTGACGACACTTCGAATTCGTACGTGCTCAGTAGATTTATTTCCGAGTACGTACTACCTGCTTGACAGTTGTAAAGCACGTTTTGCACAACTCACAAAGATTTACAATAATAATATCGTAGAAAAACGTAATTTTAAACTTTGTAATTATATCAATTTCTTTATTTTATTGTCGTTTGCGGCCAGGGTTTATGTATTGGAGATTGCCTCCAACCCGCACTGGGCCAGCGTGGTGGATTATGGCCCATACTCTCTATGAGAGAAGGCCCGTGTCCCAGCAATGGAAACGTGATGGGGTGATGATGATGATGAATAAAAATATTAAAAGTAGAATTGGTAATCTGGTATTATGAGCATCAAAAACACCAAGAACGTTTTCATTTCATTGTCATTTTGTATAACAACTCTTAGCGAATTGTAGGATAGGTAGCAAATTGATATTATAGAATGATAATATATATTTATACGCTTGTCTGAATATACTTTCTAAAGTTCATACATTTAGTAAGACTAAGTAGAGATGATGGACCTTGAATCCCTGACGCGCTCCGCTTTTAGTATCTTTTTATACTTATTTCTGTCTGGCGGATAGTCTGATCGAGGGCGGGCGGGCGTCGCGTCGTTGAGTCACCCGGGGTGACGCAGGCAGGGGTGCGCACCCCGTGACGTCACGCGACACGTGACTCACGCCCGTCAGATATAGAATCGGGCCTCGGGGCATGCACTGCTTGAATTAGACTGTACGTGCTGCGTTGAACGGAAATCGATGCACTTTACTGACGCACATGTAACCTATACCGTGTACCGGAACAATCAGTTTTTAATACAAACTTTTTTGCTTACGATTGCGTAAAGATTTACGACTTGCGCTCTGTTTTTTCAAACTTTGTTATTTAAAAACCGATCAGAATATAATCAGTGATATTAACACGCCCGCCATGTCCCCCGGGCAGGACTAGTCATGACCATGACATAATATCTTAGGAATTGTACCATGAATGTTTCCACGTAGGATTCGTCTCAAGGCCTTTGTTTTTAAACGGTTTTTTAACAATCTTTCATGTTTTTAGTCGATTTGCTATGTTTGTTATTGATACTACTGTTAGAGAGATCTTCATAATTATCTCAGGTTGACGCGGTTGTTACAAATTGTAAAGAAGATATAGAATGTTTTAGGATTTGAAGGATGAAGGATTAGTCAACTTACTTGAAGGTTTTGTCATTGAGAATTGGAAGAACTCATTGTCCGGTTCTCGAAAATATTTGAAACATAAGGACATACATTATTAAATATAAGGTACACACGAAGTTTTTAACTTTATTGTTTATTATTAACAACTTAAAAAGCAGGTTCTATGTTCCACTGTATATTTTTATACCTCTTATCAGGAGAATAAAGGTTACCTGCATGTTGTGTTCTCATTAGGTCTAATCTAAGTATGCCTGCGATTACCTCATTGAGTCTAGTCAGGGCCATTATTAGTCTATTTTTAATTAGTTTTCTAATTATGAATCGTTTAACCTAATCGTACAAATTGTAAGTATGCACTTAATACCTTCAAATATGGGATACGTTTGTTTAGTTTGAATAACTGTATGGCTATAAGAGTAACAAAACACCATGCAAGCGTTACGCGGCGAATCGTACATCATCATCATGGTCTTTTTGTGATCCTTTCTCCAAGAAAGGATAAGCCTCTTCCCTTTTCCTCCACTCTTGGCGATCTTGGTCCGATTCATCCAGTCATGGCCTCCGTATGTCGTCTTTTATCGTCTACACAGCGTTGTGGTAGTCTGCCTCGCTCTCGGGTGTTGGCTCTGTGTTTTCAGTCCAGGATTCTTCTGGTCTATTTTATCTATTAGGTCATGTTGAATTCATACATGACCTTATATTATTAAGAATTAAAGATAACGATTACATTATAATTCCAGTTGCTTCCATTTTTATATACGGTCCTCTGGTCGGTAGCGAAACTTATATGCCGCTGGTCACGTGGTCACAGCTCGTAGCACTAACAGGCGTATCGTATGTCTTTATTTATATCACTAGCGACCCGCCCCGGCTTTGCACGGATGCAATTTACTGATGTGGTGTCATTTTTGTCGACTTGATTACAAAACATTTAACTTTCTCTGCTATACAAAAATTTAATTAAAATGTATTGTACATACCATTGTTTTTGTACTTTCCTTAAAAAAATAACTAAATGATAGTTTTTTTTTATAATGTCTCAGAAGGACATTCCATTAACATTACAATCTAGCCTAATAACACTAATAAGTAATTTTACTTTGACTTAAATTGCTAAGTATAGTATAACTAAGAATGTGTCCATTAACACCTTACACACATTACTGTCTCTATTAAGGCGAAGACACTTTGTTTTTGTGTTTTTACGGGTAGCACTAAAGTATGTATAGGTACTACGATACAATGTCACTTCACTACACTAACTCAAAAGGTTTTGTCCTTTTGGGTCTTCTCACTAGGTCTGAAATGTATTGTACATATTAACTGTCCATAAAAAAATAACTAAATGACAGTGAAAACCGTATCGAAATCCATTGCGTGGTATAAAAGAAGTAAGGGGAGTCACAGAAATGAGGACGCGGATAGCAACTTCGTTTTATAATATTAGAGATTTATTTATTATTATTAGTCTGGTTTGTCCCACCTGCAGGGCAAAGGCCTCCCTACCCTCCTTCCACTCCTCACGGTTTAAAACTTTTTTTAGGGATTATGTATGTATATTCTATAGCATCTTGAGAGACGTTTGTTACGTTTGCTTTGTCGCAATACAAATAGTGCAGTAGTTTGTAGTCGATTGATTACTAATTAAAAACTACCGGCATATTGCAAAATAGTGCATGTAACTCAGAAATTATCGCTTCTACATAAATTATGTCACCCGCACTGGACTGTGTTACACAAGTCTAGACTTCAATTACGTAAAGTGAGAGTTAAACCTGTAGTTAAAGTTACCACGGGTTGTAGGTGCTGGGCGGTGACGCGTGAGGAAAGTTTGATAACATATATTGATTCCACAGGTGATGAACATACCTAGCAAGACTTCGAGTACCTAAAAGTGTGCAACTGTCTTTCGAAGACGCTAAATCGCATTTAAAATCAGCTAGATAGACATCGTGTGAGATCTCCTATAAAGGTTACATCAAAATCAAACTACGTTTCGTATTTTTATGTACCTATTTATTTGTCGTACGCTCTGTTTTAAATACCCGAATCCGTTAAGAAAAAAGTCTGTGATATCTAATACGCCATGCAGTATTTACCTCAAGCCTATTTATGGAGCTTAGAGTATTGTAATCTTAAATTATGTAGCGTATCCACATAATATATTCTGACTAAGAAAAGTCGCTTAAAATACCCATAGTTCTACCACAGAATAAACAATAATACTACGATTATACTACTACGAACTTCTGTAATCCATAACAAGAGTACATAACAATGAATATAATGGCTATAACATTTTGTTGTTTATATATTACGCTTATAGTTATTAGAACCTCGAGTGCCTTTTGCAAGAAAGACACTTATTATTCTTGCAGCTTTGTTAGGGTTGTGATCGTGATTTTATTCGATTCTTGCGAGATTTTGGAAAACCCTTATAAAATTGCCTTATAAAAGGCACAAGACAACTTAGGTAGGTATGTGCCTAATTCTAATTAGCGTTTAGTAGTTGCAGGAATAAATAGATAGATAAAAAAAGTTTGGCTTCGAACAGTGATTACCTTCTAATTAGTCGATTCCAATTGTCTTAAGGTACAGATTGACCGCTACAGTTTCATATTGGAATGAATCGTCTATGTGCTTACTCGCCTCCAACGACACACAACAAGTACACGGGTCACGTACAATATCTGAGTAGAACATTTTACTGCCTAAGGAAGTCGTTAAAAGGCAATTGAGCAGGCAGACGTTGATGTTTATTCCTTGGAGAAAAGAGAAATGCAAACTGTTGATACCTTGCTAACATTTGCATATAATCATCGTGATAAGGTATCATAATCTTTTTAGGGTGATAATGATATCATTATGAACATTCATATCAGAATTAGCAAGTATGTTATTCGCATTGTTTACTCTACTATCAGACACGATACAAAGCTCAAGAACTCGTGTGTAGCTGTTTCGTTGGGCTCAAGGAAAAAACACTTCATTTCGGACGTAATTAAATCACAACCTCGGACTTTGAGCATTCTGACACGTTTCCCTGGAATTTCCGCGAAACATTTTGCTAATTGAAATTACGCACGCGGAAAGCTGTTTGGGTGCCGGGATTCAGTCATCGGTCGATTGTTTTCGAACAATTGACGCTCGGCACATCGTACCTTGTAACTTTTGTTATTGATTCTATCAGCGTATCGTAATCTTATCGGGCAAGCGGGGCGGGGTATTGTCTTGTTATGTTAGAGATGACTAATGAGTGCTAATCAGCTAAAGGACGCAGTTTAAGGGCGTTCCTCCGGAGTGATTCATCGACCACGGACCTTTCGAAACGACGACGTGTTCCGGTATGACTCGTATGACTTCTCCCACTGCATTATATCAATTTGCGTTTTCACATATCAAATCGATTCGCGTCATTGACGTGCGAAAGTTCGTATAAATTGAAGCCCTCAATCGATTCATCCGAGATAGAATCTCGTAAATGATTTTTGTTACACGATACCGCAATTGTGGTGTGGCTGACGACTGACGTGACATTGGCATTCAACTGAGACGTTCATATACTTAGAACGCAAGGTCATTTGCTATACCTGCTTGCATTATAATTAAAGCTAACAACATGAAGTGAGAACACGTTAGTCATAGTTTAGATATGTTAAAATTGTTAAATGATTGACGTTATCATTTTGGAAATTTGCACCCGCACGTCCGCTCTTAATCGTCATGACTTTAAGGTAGGTTAGTGGAGCAGATTACCATACTCGAAAGCATGACAACCTTATTGAGTCGTAACTGTATCTATGATATGATATTAAATACTGCTAAATGTCTGGTGTGAAATGTACCTAACATACGAAAAGAAATTAGGTTTTGGAAGCAGAGAACATTTCTTTTCATTTTTAGGGTTCCGTACCCAAATGGTAAAACGGGACCCTATTACTAAGACTCCGTCCGTCTGTCTGTCTGTCCGTCTGTGGCCAGGCAGTATCTCATGAACCGTGATGGTTAGACAGTTGAAATTTTCACTGATGATGTATTTCTGTTGCCGCTATAACAACAAATACTAAAGAATAAAAAAAAAATTAAGGGGGCTCCCATGCAACAAACGTGATTTTTTGCCGTTTCTATAGATAATGGTATAGAACCCTTCATGCGCGAGTCCGACTCGCACTTGGCCGGTTTTATTATGTTATCTTTTTCCTGTACTGTATGGAAATACATATTTGTCGCACGTACAATGTAGTATCAACTTAGTAACTTTATTTTTAGTAAAAGTTTTTAATAGCTTAGGCTAATGTTTGGCTATCACGCGCGAAATCTGCCAATCACAGTGTTGACAGAGCCTTCGGTATGCCGTGCTGCATCGACCCGCACCTTGGTGGGTTCACTGACACACTTGACATGAGTGCCAAATATGACACACTTGTGTTGTGAATCACAACGAGTATGTTTAGAATGAAGCCCAGCTGCACTGTGAAATATTGTTCTTTTTTTATGATGTACTTTCCTTGGAAGCCAAATATTAACAAGAACTTGTAGTGGCATGGCATGCCTCTTCTACAGAAGTCCGTCTTGGAAAGGGTACCACACTTTCAAACACATTCAACTGCCATGCAATGTTCCAGTTCATAATAAAATATAAATTAGTAGGCAATAAGGGTCTTAAAAACTATTTGTTGTCTCAGGGTGGACAGCGCAGTGCAATGCCGCACAAGATTTTGTGAAACAAAGTTACCGGTGGCGGTGCATCTGTTACGGGTGGCGGTGCAACTTTTGTGCAACTAGGCAGGTGTGTCGCTTACCATCAGGTGAACGATCCGTTTGTCTCGCTTGTATACTCGGTCACATAAAAAAATCTAATAAATGATAACAATGTGGTAGCAATGTTCTTCAGACATGTGACTGGATGTCGAATCAATCTATTCCACTCTGGTCACCTTCATCATTCTGTGGTCACGCTTTGGTTGTCATACGTGCGTGTGTATGATTGTAATAATTGGTCAAGGTAAAACCGGGAGCCACCATGTTGTAGTCTCGCTAGTCGCGGGCCGCATACTAATGGTGGTCCGCACGTTGCGTGCGTGCATTCCTTTCCTCGGGCGATGTTCGCAATCGACCACCTTTTAAACGATCATGCATCGAACCAAGTTAAAATACTTCTCTACATAATTTATGCCATGTCTCTCAAGGTTATTCCGTCGTTAAGCTTTTTAAGTGAAACCGGTTAAAAATAGCACGCTCTTAGAGGTTTATAAAACTATGCATCTCATCGGGCGCTCCCTAGTACAACGGGTTAAGTTAATGTCTCCGCAAATAGCTCCAGTTTTAATAATCCGCGAAGTAATTGCACGTTTGGAGTGGGTTCGCCCGTTTAATGTAGGTACGAAGTCGTCAGGATCCCGTTCTCCCACGTCCAGCTCGGCGAGTCGCAATATTGCTTCAGCTGGCGGGTTAACGAACCGCCTAACTATACTATCCCATATGGCCCATTGTATTTTTTGTCCATATCTATTTAGTGAAACGTTCATAAGTATCTTAACTGTAAATCCCATGCCAAACACCACATCAACAGCACAAAATACAGCAAGTCTTATAAATTATAATAGCAGACATATAATTATTATTAATAATCGAATTCAAATCTTGATTATGTTATTGTATAGGAATGACGATATGCATTTAAATCTTTTCTATTAATTGACGAACTTTTATCGCTAAAACCAGACACCATTCATATCTGACGTTCAATGATTACAAAAGTTAAACTCGCATGAGGCTTCTAAGCGAAACGGTACATTAGTAGGTCGTAAAATGCTATTATTATCTTTGACCACCTGTAGAAATTGTAGAGCCTCATTTCGCTTTGAATGGTGATACCACACGTTTTCATATTAGATGTTTGGGAGTGATATCGCAGTTACCTACCAATTATTTCTTCGTAAAAGCAATCAAATAAATCATAAGAAGCTTGCTGCTAATTTCCAACATATCATATGATTATTTATTGTATAATTGTAATACCGCTTTGGGATGTTACTCTTTTCTAACAGTTTTATTGAGCCCATGTTTCAATTTAGTAAATTCTAAATTATTATAGCTCTGTCTATTAACGTATATTGAATTCCCCTTCAAAAAATATTTTATTGTTTCTTCGTTCGGTTGTGCGTCATTAATTCTAACCTTTTCCTACGTGACTCCAGTATTAATGAAATGAATACTCTGTAAAAATACCGAGTCCTTTTCAAATCTAGACGGTGACGTCATATATAAAATTATTCCATTCACATTTTCATACGATGTGCGTGGCCACAATAGGTTCGCTGCACTAGTTGGTGCCACGCATTCAATTAATTATGTTAGTCCATTACTTGTTACATGTCATCACGTATCATTATTACATGCTGTTTTCGTATACATCTTTCATACTGAATGTTTATAGATCTCGTCTAATGATATAACAATACGTTTATTTAAAAATACGTCTTTCTCTCCTAGTTTTTGGCATTTGGTTTGATCACCAACATACAATAAACAAAAGGCAACCACCACGAATTGTACGTCGATGTTATGGTAGTGTTTACCGGTGAAATAATAATTGTCTATTCTATACTCCGATTTAGACCGTTTCCTGACTACTCTAGTTAAATCTTTTGGGGTATACAATTAGGCGATGTATGATCATGTTCAATTAAGGCCATTTAAATGTTGCTACGTCTTCAATTATAACTCTACATTTGAGCATCTTGTCTGATTCGCCAAAATGAATAGTCTAAAGTTTGCATGAAACAATATACACCTAGTCTCCCGATTGCAGAGGTAGATTCAGTTCGTTGCCCCCTATTCACCTCGGAAACTGTCAAGGGCGGGTGATGGCAGCGCTCGTTCTCGTCTCGATGTGGTCGCATGCGCATCCCAGCATCAAGCTACTTAATCTCCAAATGGGTAGATAATATTTCGCTATTCTGTTTCAGTCTTGAGCTATTCGTTCTCGGGCTCTCGGTTCTCTAGTAAAGTCCAAACGATATGAAGTTGAGGGTTAAAGAATTTCCTCGATGTTGCTTGGGGATGGGCTTATTACTTCGTCACTGTCTATAGTAGCCATTTTCTCACTAGATTTATATTTTGGATGCAGAGATGGATTCAGTTCGTTGCCCCTCCATCGCCTCGGAACAGTCAAGGGCGGAGGTGTCTCGTCGCGTGCGCAGATGCGCACGCAATCACTGTTCGCAATGCTCACGGCTGCCATTGTCCAAGCCGTATGGGAATGAGAATGTTTAGGAAGTTAACTCTAATAAATTAAACTCGACGCATTGTTGACCATGTGAATGTTTCAGTCCATGCCGATGGTCGATATCTGTTTCCCATATATTGGGAAACTTCTTAGTAATTAACAAGGTGGAGCTAGAAATGGTATTCGGTGTATTTTTATAAAATAAAATCATATCAGTTTATAAAATTGTTTTTGTTAATGAAATCTTTAATTAATATTTCTTTCGTTCGAAATATTTTATGAGTGTTTTTAACTTGGAATTTGAAACAAAGAAGTTTGATTACATTTTTAGTTATTAAAATAGATAAATTTCGTTGCTATGAATAAAATTGCTTTGTTATATTTAATTGCATTTTGAAAGAATTTAGTATGCGGTTATCGGCTTGGTTCGTCAGTTTCCCGCTCAGATGACCTCGTATCGCCGACCGTTTCCTCTCCACTTTGTGATGATTACTTCACTTTACCACAAGCGTTGCATGTACCTATATAATAATGTATTATAATATTATGTTAATTAATCAGTTATTAATATAAACCGTTTCTCTTTGTTCGCAGGATCAGTATGATAACTTAGCCACCCATACGCACAGAGGGATTGATTTCTTAGACAAATATGGTAATTTCGTAAAGGAAAGGTGCGCAATAGAATTGGAATATGCAGGAAAACTCAGGTAAATAAATATACATCATGTAAATAGATAAGAGCAATAAGCCTTTATTGCTGTTTTATAACGTTCCAATAAAATTTGAATTTGAATTGATTAAGTTTAAGTAGAATTAAGTACTTAAACTTAATCAATTTTATTAACGGTGTTCGGCGCACTCTTATTAGAAACAGCTTGTCATTCGACAAAAGCCTCCTCTAAAGATCTCCATATCTCTCTGTAGCCCTCCGATTCCTCTCTGGACCGGCCTCTCTTTTAATATCATCTTCCCAACTCACTCAATTATTATTTTGGTCCATTTCTCTCTTTCGTCATGCTGTTAAAAATAATCATATCCTAATTTTATTAATATTAATTAGTTAATATCTTAACATTAATTCTACTAACCTATACTCCGTCCAACCATTTAACTTTTGACAGCTCGATTAGTGATGTCCTAATGCGTTACTGATTCGATTTATGAAAACAATCGACTTTATTTATGAATCAGTTTTAATCGATTTAACATGTTGATATTCCATTTTTGCTCAGAGTTTTGTATTGTTTTATAGAAATAATCAGGTGGTTAAATGACTATATTGCATGCATTCATAAAAAATAAATTAATTATGACGGTTGTTTTATTTCCTTTATTTGACTTTATAATTATGTAGAAATGAAAATATTTATCAACCCTTTATATTTTTTATGGAAAAAATCACCTTATTAATTTTGGTTATAAATCTATGGGTTCAAAAATATCGAAGATAATTAGCACGTCTCGTCACTTTTATGAAAAAAAAAAACAGTGCCCCTAAAGTATTCCATTTTTTTCACTATGGTTCATCACTTCAATATTTACGGAACTTAATAGGCGTGCATATGTCAAAAGTTTAATAAATGGTTGGACGGAGTACCTATAGTAATAATATTAATGCGAATGTTTGTGAGAATAGATGTATGTATGATGGATGCTTGTTACTCAATCAAGCAAAAACTACTGAAATGATTTTGATACGGCATGCAGGTACTGTAGGTCCTGCAAAAAGATATAGGACACTTTTAATCCCGGAAAACCGCGGGTGAAACCGCAGAAAGCAAAGCTAGTGAGTGACTACATAATACTGCGATGCCAATTGCAAGGATGCAATTAAAAGCTGTAAACACTCGTGGTAGGTCTCTCGTATGTGGGAGGCCGCCTGGGTAGGTACCACAGCTTTGCCAGTCATTCTGCCGCCAAGCAGAAGTGCGCAAGCATTACTGTGTTCCGGTTTGAAGGGCATTGTAGCCAGTGAAATTACTGGGCATATGAGACTTAAAATCTGATGTCTCGGGGTGATGAGCGCAATGCAGCGGTACGCAGTACTTTTATGGTAATAAATGTTATGGGTGGCACTGCAATTTTTATGGGCAGGTGTGGCGCTAACCATAAGCCGAACGACCAGCTTGTATCATCACTCAGCTCCATAAAAAAAAAACCTGTGTTTCTGTGTCTTACATATTTATTTAATCATTCACTAGAGTCTTAGAGTCACCGTTTTTTGATGTTATAATGATGTTACTTTCACTGAAGCGCGGCCGTACTCAAGTCATTTATTATGTCAATAATAAAATAACGCATGGATGTTATTTATTGGCAGTGGCGAAAAGCTGTATAATGTTACATGTGGAACATCAAATACATCGTAAAATTATATATACTTGCGCTCTCATCGATGTTGCATGCATTCGTTTTCTTTTGTTTTTGTTGATGGACATTATTTACATTTTTATACGATTTATTTAGTTACGTTATGAAATAACTGGTTTTTGCTTATATCATGAAGCTTATGACTTATGACCTTACTAGCTGCGCCCTGTGGTTTTAGCCTCAGTTTGTCCTTTTGTCCAGCAACTAAAGTACCTATGTACATACCAAATTTCGTATACGTGTTTTTGCGTGATTGAATAACAAACATCCATCCAGCCATCCTTACAAACTTTCACATTTATAATATTATTAGGAAGAATAGGATGAACTTATGAGTCTCCAGTGAAATTACTTTTGGGATAAATAATAAAAAAAAATTATTTTTTTTGTCTCGCGGTCTCGAACTCAGGAAATCCTTAGGATCGCATTATAGTACAGTGCCGCGTAGTTGTCATTATTGAACGTGGCACTGCAACTCAGTGGATATGCTTGGCAGGTCGTGCGCCTAATGAAAGCATCCATTAGGCGCACGACCTGCTCATCTCTTTCACCTCTCACGCGTCCTATGGACCACAAATTGTTAGTTGTTTTATCTTAAAAATCGAGACAATAGGTTAATAAAAAATCACACCCATTGTGATGTCGCTTTTGTCAACATAATTTATTTTTCTTTGCAGGAGGCTGGTCAAAAATTATCAACCAAAAAAGAAAGACGAAGATGAATATCAGTAAGTATACCTTTTATCTACAGAATGTCTGTAAGTAAAATAACATGTATTTTTGCGTTATTCCTCTCCCTGCACGGTTGTCTGGAAGAGATCGCTTTTAGCTATAAGACCGCCAATTGTTACACTACCGATAAGCTTTTATTGTTAGTTTATTAATTTGCTGTGTGTGTTTCAATAGAGTTATTTCATTTCATAAGTTCAAAAGGGCGTTAAGCCAAGTAATTTTGTAAAGTGTAATACCTACTTATTTTCATTTTGGACTACGACAAACAATAACTTGGCCGTAGACGAAGATGAATATCAGTAATTGTAATTGTAGTATTTTGGAGATATTATTTCTCTAAAAGAAACAAATGAAAATAAACAACGACTAACAATAACATCCCTACACAATAAAACTTTGAAATACCTGCTACTAACATTTTACAAAAAGCTATTACTGGCCACACTGGAAAACGTGGTCATCATGAGAAAAGGTATATTAAATTTATGAAACGTTAAAAACTCGGCACGTATCGGAATTTATGAGCAAGCAATTTAATGAGATATTTTATAGCTGATCGTTCCCAACTAATAGAAAGTGATAATGTGCTGAGAGTTTGCTGAAGAGTTTGCTAAAACAATTATTATTAGTGTTATCATGATCTCTACTAGTGTGTATTCCTCCAATGTTGGTCATACACCTCTACTTTACTCAGGAGACAGCAGTTTAAGATTTGTGATGCTCAATTGTTCTTTATTCAATTTTGGCATCATAGACGCACTTATGAACGTCAATAGACACGTTATGTTCAATAGTGGTCATAATATTAGACATGATAACGATACCTTTACGCTCTACTATGCATTTACTTCATAATAACTTGTAGGTACACAGTATGCAAAGCATTCAAACAGTTGCTGCAAGAGTTGGGCGATTTCGCGGGGCAGCGTGAGGTTGTCGCGGAGAATCTACAGTCGAATGTTGTCCGAGAGTTGCATCTACTCGCCAAAGAGTTGCGAGATGAGAGAAAGGTAAGGACACGGAAATTATTAATACTATATACATAATACGTTACTTGATCTGCATTCGGCAAAAGTAGTAACCGATATGATGACTATTTAAAATTCACTGTACAGTTTAAAACTCATCAAAAGAAAGTCGATAGGCTGCTAAAAACGGTGAGCGCAAGCCAAAAAGTGTTGAAAGTGAATATTTTACGAACTGCAATAACGTCGTTGCCAGAACCCACTGCGGGGTTTCATCTCGCGCGTTAATATCCACGCTTTCATCGCATGTGCAGAATGCAGATCGATCCGACGCACCGCCGACCGCATCCGCTGTTATAATATAATTTCGCTGGAGTATTGAACCTTTAGCTTGAAAATGTACTAAAATAATGCTATCATACTTTCAGCAACATTTAAACGAAGGCGCTAAACAGATGGGCGTGTTGAACTCGTCGATAGGCTCGCTGGAGCGAGCGCGGCGGGCCTACGAACGCGCCGCAAGGGAATCCGAACGAGCGCTCGAGACCTTCCAAAAGGCAGACGCCGACCTCAATCTGAGGTGATTATCTAACTCCGCTTTCAATGACAGCTGACCTATTAACTATAACACGAGATAGGGTTTCACGAATCGCTGTAAGATTGCGGATTGGTCGTTTAGCCCAATCGGCGTGGTTATGTCATCACGTACGAGGCCTTTGGCTCTTTGATGAATGTCAACGTCCGTAGAAACGGTGTCGCTACAAGTCATATCTATTTGCATCTTCCGTCTCTAGTTCATTTAGTGAATTAGGACAATGAAATTGTGTAGGTTTCGGCAGTGGAATGAGAGGAAGACCATTTTTGAATACGTAACTGCGTACTATGAGGTCGACGGTTTTGCAATTTCCTTTGTTGTTCTTATCATTTATTGAATCAGTGCTCGTTACGTCAGTTCGGTTTATGGATACCTTTTTATCCTTCCTTTTTAACCACTCAACCGCTTGTTTTGTTCACAAAAATCATTTTTATGAATGAAAAGTGTGCGCGACGTGACGCATTTATGAGGTGGGTGGATTAAGATTCTAAGCTGACAAAAAATGAATTTTACCTAGTAATTGCAATTGAATATCATTTAGTATTAGAACAAGAGTAGAAAGGTCGATATTCAAGCTAAGGTTGAAAATGTTTAAAAGTCTCCTTGAATGTCCACAGTCGAGCGGAGGTGGAAAAACAGAAAGCGAACATGAAACTCCGGAGTCAAGCGTGTGAAGACGCCAAACACGAGTACACGGAACAACTGCGGAAGACGAACGAGGCGCAGCGGCAGCATTACGAGCAGCGGCTACCTCACGTCTTCAAACAGTTACAGGTAAATATCGCCTGATTCCAAACAGTTACAGCTAAATACCGCCCGGAACCTAACAGTTAGTTATAGGTTAACATCACCCGGGTCCAAACACTTACAGGATATTTTATACTCGTAAAATGAGACATTTCCGTTCTCATGAAAAACGTAGTGCGTACATTTTTAAGAAGTCTTGGTCATGACCTCTCAAGAACTTTCCAACGTTTGTAATTTCACGAACGTTTGTAATTTAGTGTCGCAAACAAAACCTTTCAACGCCAACTCTCAAAACAAACCACTCAAGTATTTTGAATAAACTACCTCTCGTTCATTTAGACGTTATTACTTCTTAATTATGTCAAGTAGATATCAAATGATGAGAGGTAACCGAATTTAGGCACTCAGTAGACGAATCAAGTTAGCCTGAGACTGCAGCTACGTATAGGAGGCTCAAGTGCCATCGGCTAGACATCTAACGAGACTTGGCGGTGACAGTTGAAATTAACTCCTTATAGAACAGGCGGGCCCCGTCTCATGCGGTCATAAGGTGGGTGGATAAGGTAGTCGCTGACCCACGCCCATTACAAATGCCAAGCTAGGTCCGCCCTTGGTAGAGCTATCGTTCGAAAGTCGAAAACAATAATTATCCGGGTTTTTTTTAACATAGTCTAATTTATGCTTCGGCGTCGTGCGTAAAACTGCCATCCGCGAGCGTTTCCCATAGGTATATAATTAGTTTATTACATTTATAGCTTCCATACAATTACATGTATAACTTGCGTACCAAATTGTGTATCTGCTCATTCAGGGTCGTCATCACTTCGGCATTGCTGCTGGTAGAGAGTGATCATCCTATAGGACGACTATTCTCTAACGCATTAGTTGAGTCGTCGGCTTGTTCCCACACTTACATAAATAAAGTTATTTCTAAACCCATCGATCGTCTGTTTCGTCAACCTGTTACCAGTGTTTATAAACAGATGATTCACAACCAATCAGGCCGGAGATTTATTAGATTTTGAAAGCGAAAATGATACCGAAATAATTTATCTAACTTTACGGTTACACGCAGTCTCAAGTTTCACACATAGTTATGGCCAATGAAATGCTTTTGAAGTCTTAGACATTTTTGTATTATGTTAATGTTTTTTATAATTATTACGTAAACAGAACTGGCCACTTAATATTTTGTTTATTTAAATAATTGACGAAAATTACGTAGCTACCCTATATGAAGATCGCCGATGCAGCATATAGCAAATCGTCGTGGAAACAGGAAGTGCATATGCAGCAATGACGTCAATCGGTGGCTCGTGCCATTAGTGTTAAGTAATTATAGGCATTCCATAATCATACTTCGATTAGGACACTAGTTTAATTTTACTCTAAGTTAAATTGTAAAGTATATTTTAATTAAATAATTTAACATCAAATCGGTTTTTTTTCGATCCTCTGTCTGCCGCTAACGTATTTGGCGCAGTCGGTAGGATATTCGCGGGACGTTTCGGGACAATTTCGGGACTTCCACATATCGGAGACCACGTCATCGAGTCGTCCTGGTGGCTGTCAAGCCCCGTCGCCGAGTATCCAGAATCTACGGACCTGCTGCAGACCGAAGGAGAATCCAGACCTCGATTCACGGAGAAAAACCAGAGATGAAATTTATGTAAGTGCACTTGAATAATTCTCGTGTTGCTTCCCTTAACCCTAAGTCAATCTTTCCCATCAAGATTTATCACCCCAGAGCCTTTAGCTCGCGGGAGCCTGAATCTCAACAGGCCCGCCGACGTGCATTAGATAATAATAGAGATTTAGAACTTAGTTTTGATTTAGATTTTTTATTTGAATCTAATAATATGTCTCATGACCCGGACACAATTTTCAAGGCACTCCGCCTTGTCCCGGAATTTGATGGTAACCCTAACGTTCTCACACGATTTATAAAATTATGCGATCGGTTAGTTTCGCAGTACATAAGCTCTGAACGTGGTAGTGAATTTTCTAATGAATGTCTATTAAACGGTATTCTTAACAAAGTTACCGGAACCGCTGCGAGTACCATCAACTCCAACGGAATACCAGAGAACTGGCAGGGCATTCGAACTGCCCTTATCAATAACTTCTCAGATCAGCGTGATGAAACTGCGTTGTACAACGACCTCTCTTTAGCTATGCAAGGTAATAGAACCCCTCAGGAATTTTATGATCATTGCCAGACTTTGTTTAGTACGATAATGACATATGTGACTTTACATGAGACCATTCCGACGACTATAAACGCGAAACGTGAGTTATATAAGAAAGTGACTATGCAGGCATACGTTCGTGGCTTGAAGGAACCTTTAGGGTCCCGTATACGTTGTATGCGCCCCTCTACTATAGAGAAGGCACTCGAGTATGTTCAAGAAGAGCTGAACATTATGTACTTACAACATCGTAGTGAACCAAAGAGCCAGTCTTTCTCAAAAGTTGGTACCGCATTACCACCTGTAGCGTTTGCACCCCCGCGATCACATAACTTTCAGGTACCGGTACCTAACTGGCCCGTTCCCGTGGGACAACGCCCCATGAGACCCATGCCTCAACCTTTTAAATTCGCCGAACCTAATCAGTATCGTATGCCTACGTATACGCAGAAGGTCTTCGGTGCACCACCACCGAACTACAACCCCCGCAGTAATGTGTTTAAATTACAGCCCCGTTTTAATCCACCACCAGCTCAGGCTCCTCAGCCTATGAGTGGAGTTCAACGTTATACTCCTAAACCGTTACCGCATACTAAAATGATCACGGGTCATGATTGGTCAAAGTTTGGGAACCCGCCGCCTAGTAATTACTTTAAAACTCGTGAAATGAACATGAATGAATGCGCGGCGTATGGCGACTCATATTACAATACCGACTGTTATTATCAGGAACCGGAGTACAATTACTATGCCGACTATACTGACTATGGTAGTGGTTTTGCCCCCGGTTTTGCTTGCGACTCGACACACTATAATATGACTGAGGACTACGATGACTCTCAACCACAACCAGGACCTAGCCATGAGGAGCAGGATTTTCAGGAGGTTTCAATTTTACCAAAACCAAAATAGAATTAAATCTACAGACTCAGAGGCAACTGCCCTATATTCAAATCGCAAACCCGCCTTTGAAATTACTTATAGACACCGGCGCTAATCAGTCTTTTATTAGCCCCGAAGCCGTTGAGAAATACTTTGCTGAATTTCCTCTTAACTACGATCCTTTTGAGGTAACCAACATACACGCGACTAGTAGGAACGATTATTCCATTACATTACCGTGTTTCGCGGAGTTCAATGACACTGATAGTATGAAGTTATTCATATATCGGTTTCATGACTATTTCGACGGGCTCATAGGTTTAGATCTATTGAGTAATTGGGAAGCCCGGATAGACTTGAGAGAGGGTCAACTAGTGACTCGAACTGCTTCCAATCCCATCAGGATGTACAACTCGCGCAACGTGAACCTATATGAGGACATCATTCCAGCGGGCACTTCGAAAGTAATTCGAATCCCCGTTGACGCTTCAGATGGCGATGTCTTTATTAGAGAACAAGTTTTATGTAATTGCATAGTTCACGAGTGTATTACCACCGTTGTTAATAGCCGAGGTTATTTAGAAGTAGAGAATCCGACACCTAATGACGTCATATTCTCACTCGATCGACCGGCGCACGCGGAGTTATTTAATACTGAGTGCAAAAGTACTCAGCCCGTATCAAGACGCGCTCAAGATGTAATATCGCGATTACGTACAGATCATTTGAACGAAGAGGAAAAAGCTAATCTTACAGCTCTTTGCTCTCGCTACTCTGACGTATTTTATATAGAGGGTGAAGCACTAACTTTCACCAATAAAATCAAACACCGGATTAGGACTACTGACGAGGTACCAGTGCACGGTAAAACTTACCGATACCCATTTGTGCACCGACAGGAAGTTAGAGATCAGATAGGGAAGATGTTAGAACAGGGTATTATACGACCTTCCGAATCAGCTTGGAGCTCACCCATCTGGGTAGTACCAAAGAAGGTTGACGCCTCAGGCAAACAGAAATGGCGCCTTGTAGTTGACTTCCGTAAACTGAACGAAAAGACACTTGACGACAAATACCCCATCCCGAACATAGCGGACGTTCTTGACAAATTAGGGAAGTGCCAGTATTTTACGACCTTGGATTTGGCAAGTGGTTTTTACCAGGTTGAGATGGATCCTCAGGACATTGAGAAGACAGCATTCAATGTTGAGCACGGGCATTTTGAATTCCTTCGAATGCCCATGGGACTTAAAAATTCCCCGTCCACTTTTCAACGTGTCATGGATAATGTCCTCAGAGGTCTCCAAAATGAGATATGCCTAGTTTATCTGGATGACATCATAGTCTTCAGCACATCCCTCCAGGAGCACATGGTTAACCTTGAGAAAGTTTTTCAAAGACTTCGAGAGTCCAACTTCAAAATCCAAATGGACAAATCAGAGTTTCTGAAGCTTGAAACAGCTTATCTCGGGCATATCATTAGTAACGATGGTATTAAACCTAATCCCGATAAGATTTCTGCTATCCAGAAATATCCCATCCCTAAGACTCCAAAGGAAATCAAACAGTTTCTAGGCCTTCTCGGTTATTACCGAAAATTCATCCCAGATTTCGCTCGAATCACCAAACCCTTAACACAGTGTCTGAAAAAAGGGAAAAAGGTCACTCTCGATAACGAATATATTAACTGTTTCGAGAAGTGTAAAACTCTCTTAACAAACGACCCTATTTTGCAATACCCGGATTTTAGTAAGGAATTCAACTTGACAACCGATGCTTCAAATGTAGCTATTGGGGCTATATTATCTCAAGGCCCAATAGGATCAGACAAACCTATCTGTTATGCTTCTCGAACTCTAAATGAGAGTGAGATGAATTATAGCACAATAGAAAAGGAACTCCTTGCCATAGTCTGGGCCACAAAGTACTTTAGGCCCTACCTTTTTGGACAGAAGTTTAAAATAATGACTGACCACAAACCATTACAGTGGATGATGAATTTGAAGGAACCGAACTCACGACTTACTAGATGGAGACTTAGACTGAGCGAGTATGACTTTACTGTGATTTATAAAAAGGGTAAAGCGAACACAAATGTGGATGCCCTTTCCCGTGTGGAGATTCACACCGGGGATGTGATGTCTTTAATTGAGGAAATCGATGAACTGAATTCCTTAATGGGAAATCCATCTGAGACATTACTTGCTCGAGACAATGACAACAATTCGACCACTGAGACAGCACATACTAGTAACGAGAACCCCATTCTAGAGATTCCAATTACAGACGAACCGTTTAATAGATTCCACCGACAGATCTACTTTACTCTAGTTAATGACGTTAAAAAGAGACCGACTGTGACTAAGCCTTTTGAAACCCACACACGTACCAGTATACAGTTATCAGAATCAAACTTGGAGGAGGACGTAATAAATGCTGTAAAAGAATATGTTAACCCCAAAGTAAAGACCGCTATCTTGATCAATCCACCCTTGGCTATGTACAAAATTATCCCGATTTTACAGGACAAGTTTAGAAGTTCATCAATGAACCTTGTCTTAACCAAGTTTGAATTGGAAAACGTTAAAGAGTATCTTCGACAACAAGAAATAATCCGCCACTATCATGATGGAAAGACGAACCATCGTGGAATTAATGAGTGTCACTTAGCCTTATCCCGTAAATACTATTGGCCTAAGATGAAAGAACAAATAACTAAGTTCATCAATGAGTGTACCATCTGCGGACAGGCTAAATATGATAGGAACCCCGTTAGACCCCAATTTAATGTTGTGCCCCCAGCCACTAAACCATTTGAGATAGTCCATATGGATTTGTTCACCGCTCAAAATGAAAAATACGTGACTTTTATTGATGTTTTTACAAAATACGGACAAGCTTACCATTTACGTGACGGAACAGCTGTTAGCATTTTACAAGCTCTTTTACACTACTGTACCCACCATGGCGTACCTACGACTATAATTACTGACAATGGAACCGAGTTTACCAATCAGTTGTTCATGGAGTTCACTCGTCTTCACAAAGTCAATCACCATAGAATACTAGCCCATTCGCCTAACGATAACGGTAACATTGAACGGTTTCATTCAACACTTCTAGAACATCTCAGAATATTAAAGCTACAGCACAAAGATGAACCCATTGTTAACTTGATGCCCTACGCTATTATAGCCTACAACAGCTCTATACATAGCTTTACGAGATGCAGACCATTTGACTTATTGACAGGACATTTTGACCCTAGAGATAGCCTTGACATAGACATTACCCAACATCTGTTACAACAATACGTTCAAACGCATAGAAAACAAATGAAAACGGTATATGACATAATCAATGACTCATCGCTTGCTAATCGCACGACTTTAATAGAAAATAGAAATAAGACCCGCGAACCCGAGCAGGAATATGCACCTCAACAACAGGTCTTCATCAAAAATCCCTTAGCTAGCCGACAAAAAACAGCCCCACGTTATACGCAGGACACCGTTTTAGCTGACCTTCCGATTCACATTTACACGTCTAAGAAACGCGGTCCCGTAGCTAAATCAAGACTAAAGCGTATCCCTAAAGCAGTTAATTTGTTACAGAATCCTGATACTAACGATCCTTCCAATGACGCGACCTCAAGAGATAAAACTTGAGAGCCTTGACGATGGACCAGGATTATTACCGTATAGACTTGGACTTATGAGACTAACTACTCACTATCATACTTTTATACAATACGTACAGTTGAATGACTTAGAAACTAACGTCCTCTCATTACAAACTCAGCTATCAAGTTACCAAGACCGAATGACTAATGATACCTACTCACTATATGAAATACAAATTAATTATCTTACTAACAAGCTTGGCAAAGTGTTAAGTCAGTTAAAATCGTTAGAACCTAATCGAGTTAAAAGAGGTCTTGTTGACGGACTCGGTTCGATTATAAAAAGCATAAGTGGGAACCTAGATCATACTGATGCGTTGAAGTACGATAAAGCAATTACAACTTTGGAAAATAATCAGAATAAAATAGTATCTGAATTTAACAGTCACATTAGCATGAGTAAAGAGTGGATGCTTAAACATAGTAACATATTGGCTCAATTATTAGATAACCAGAATAAAATTAACTCTACAATAGAACTTATATTACAAAGCGATTCCTATAGAGAAAATAGTTTGATTAAATACGCTAAATTTGCTCAACTTCTAGAAGTACTAGCTGAAAATGTAGAAGATTTAACTCAGGAGTTACTTAGGATAGAAAATAGTTTAGCTTTCATTCGTGCTTCCAGCACTCACCACTCGATGATCGACATAGAAACACTAGAGTCAATGGTTACTAGGCTGAAAATTATTTATAGCAGAGATCAGGTGTTAGATTTAGAGTTAAGAAATTATTACGATGTCATAAAACCGGGATCGTATTATAGTAATAGGCAGATAGTTTTCGTTTTTAAGTTTCCAATTATTTCTAGAGATAGTTATGATTTATATAGGTTATCTATAGTACCTAATAAGCACGCACAGGCTCTTATCCCATCCTTTCCCTTCATTGCAACTAACGAGATGTCATTCGTGTACATAGAGGCAGAATGCCCGAAGTTAAACGACTGGTATCTCTGTGAAAAAGAAGTTACTCATCAGATCCGCACCAAATCTGACTGCATCCAAGAGCTGATCACCAATCAAGCCCTGCAGGAATCATGCCGGTTTACAACTATCTCCTTGACAAGAGAAGCCATGGAAAAGCTCGATGACCAGCACTACATCTTGTCCTTCCCGCGTCAGACAAAGGTACAACTGACTTGCAGCCGAAAAAACTACGCTTCGCTTCAAGGGAGCTATCTCATTACAATTCCCGTGGGATGTCGCCTGAAATCTGAAGAATTCACCATCGTTAACGACAACGACGAAATCAAAGGTCAGCCTCTCACACTAACAAAGATCTCCTACGATGCTGAGAAACAACCTACAACGTCGACTCACATCAACTTGAACTCCGTAGATCTTCGAGGACTACACAGCATCCAGGATAGAGTTATGATCCAGGCCCCTTTACAGATAGATCATGTGCAGCCAGATGTCTTTTATCATACGACAATACCGTTCTACACAGTGCTATCAAGTGTAGCCGCACTCATCATCATCCTTTTGACCCGGCGCTACCTATGGAAATGCAGCCAAACTAAGAAAAAGGACCAGCAGTCTCCAACAGTAATCCTTGAGAAACAAGACGACCCTGGGAATGTTCCGGCAACATTTTCACTCAACGTGCTAAAATAGTCGCCGTTCTAGGGGTGGAGGAATTACGTAGCTACCCTATATGAAGATCGCCGATGCAGCATATAGCAAATCGTCGTGGAAACAGGAAGTGCATATGCAGCAATGACGTCAATCGGTGGCTCGTGCCATTAGTGTTAAGTAATTATAGGCATTCCATAATCATACTTCGATTAGGACACTAGTTTAATTTTACTCTAAGTTAAATTGTAAAGTATATTTTAATTAAATAATTTAACATCAAATCGGTTTTTTTTCGATCCTCTGTCTGCCGCTAACGTATTTCGAACGTAAACTTTCTCTGCGTTTGTGTTTGTGAATCATGCGAACGGTATAAATCTGCGAATGTTTCCCATGAATGCTCCAAATGCACTTTGGCAATGCGCCAGCTGGGTCAAATGGGAACGCATATTTTTAAAGTGACTCCCATTTTAGTAAATGGGATGGCTACTCTGTATCTTACCTATTTTTTTATCTAGGTTTAAATCTTAGAGCGACAAAAATATGACGCAGTGCAGAAGTAACCTAGAATTGGACGAAGTACAGTTCCGTTCACTTTCATGAAGAGTAGAATATCGACCTTAAGTTAGTTTCATAATAGCGTACACCACCACCCCAAGTCAGACGGTGATATAGATGTCACGTATTTTATGACTGCCTTAGCCTTAGAATTCTAAACCCAGCCCTAACTTACCGAGGCGTGATGTTTTAATACACAAAAACTCAAATTTAAAAACAGGGGTCCTAACGAAAGGGGAGTGCAGCATTCCCTAGAGTACTTAAGTACTTGACATTAGAATTTACACATTTATGTGTACATATTTATGAAGTTGGTAAGGGTCTCGTACATAACGGGACTGAGTCAATGGATTAGATTTATCTTTAGTAATCAATGTTCTGTGTTGAGAGTGTTGACACAATAAGAGGCTTAAGAAGTCATTATCATGAACCTATATATAATACTACTACTGGAAATAGGAGTAGGGTGTTCTCTCAGAGAGATGGCCTAATGATTGGTTGACCGATTTTTTTTAAATAAAATATATACTTTGCATAAGATACTAAAGTCCATATGACATGACCTCTTCTCATCTTTTGACAGCATCTGTGGTGTAGAGTTGGGCGAGTCGGTTCATAGTATCTCATACCTCTACGGAGGTTGCGAGGTTGGTTCCCACTTCTAAGAAACAAATGTTTGCGTACTGAAAAAAGCGCGAGTATTTTGTTCGTGGGTGGGTGCTGTGTGATCATAATCCTCGTAGTCCCTGGTTCCCAGTTAAAGGGAATCCTAGTTAGTTGCCGGGGGGCTTTGTACAGGATCGTGGGACGTATTTCTTTATTTCTAATGAAGTTACAATCATCGGATACACTTCTCTATTCAATTTAAATTTTACATTCTTGTAGATAACAAACAGTAATGTACATTTGAATAATTTGCATCTAAGTACAATGCACAAACAACCACATAATCCACGTGTTAAAACTCCCTTTTTAACTCCCGCCGCAAAAAGGAGGGGTGTTATAAGTTTGACCACTATGTGTGTGCTTGTGGCACCGTAGCTCTAAAACGGGTGAACCGATTTGATGCAGTTTTTATAATTAAGAGCAGGTTTTCTAGCGGGATTTCTTAGACATATTTTATTAAAATCGGTTCAGCCGTTTTTTACTTTCTATAGGTTTTTGTGTCGGGGGATGTTTAAATGTTAGTTTACTGAAATTCGCTTGTTTAACTTAACGTTTTGTTTACATTGCAGGACTTGGACGAGAAACGGATAAAGAATATAAAGAACTTCATGCTGAGTTCGGTGGACGTAGAAAGAAAAGTATTCCCTATTATAATGCAATGCCTCGACGGGATGGAACACGCGGCGAATAGTATTAACGAAAAAGAAGTAAGTATTCCACACTTATGGTTAACAAGCTGCACCCCGCAGTTTCACCCACGGGTTCCCGGGATAAAAAGTGGCGTATGTCCCGTATGCCTATATGTTAATCCAGGGTATGAGCTATCCAGGGTATGAGTTACAGCGAGAAGAAGTGACAAACACACTAATAAGCTAATAAGACACTTACAAACTTTTGCATTTATACTATTAGTGTTATTATCAATCCACGCAACGTTAAACGACGCCTCGGCAGGCCCAGACGTAGATGGCGAGACGAACTAGACGCATACTGTAAGGACTGGACACAAAAAGCCTTAAACCGTGAGAAGTGGAAGGAGGGTAGGGAGGTCTTTGCCCTGCAGTGGGACAAACCAGGCTAATAATAATAAAGGCCAGGGGCGACTTTGTGGCGAGTCGTCGGTGCGTGGTGACACTGAGCCTTACCCCCAGATTCTCCCTGGGGCTAAATGAGACCCCTGACCCCCGGCTTGCCTTAACTGGCCGTCCGGGGGTGGTGATGCAAGAGCTAAGAACTAAGCTCCAAGGGTGGAAGTGTTAAATGGCATAACGCCGGGAGTAGCGTTTAAGTGAAACTGCAGCGCACCTCTCGACATTCTTTAGCCACCCACACCAACGTTGCCCCTCTCGTCGCCAATGAACGGCGGCCCGAAATGAATATGAATAGGGGGCGAGGGCCCGTTTAGTGGGTGGCGAGTCACCACCTGCCAAAATATTTTCTTATGAGGCGGAACTGGCAGGTGCCGAGGTCTCATATCATAGACCGGCTCTCATCCATTAAAAAATTACCTCAATAGCCCAATCATAAGTAATTTTCATACCTTCGATAATAATCCTCGCACTTATCGGGGGCTGTTTTTGATTGTATCTTCTGATGATGCACTGAGACAGTCCCCGATAAGTGTTGCCCATTACATATCTAAATTAAATGCTCTAAGAGGCCTCTACGTGTTGGACTCATGTCCCCGCGCAAGCCTTCCAAAGGACCGGGCGTATAACCCGTGAGAAAGAGCGACATAATAATAATAATAAAATATTAGTGTGATTTTCCTGTTATTATTACACATACTGACGCTGGTGCTGTTGTCAACTGTTGTTGCGAGTGGGTTTGAAGTTTCCCTTAAGGTAAAGTGCATAGTACAACATTCATGTGCCACGTGCAAGGTCCAACGAAATCTATTTAAAAATACAGGTGCAATGCTAAATTGCTAACACTAACAGATAAAATGAACAGGAAAAAATAAATTTGCAACCACTTATTTATTCAAGTTTAATATAAAATGTAAATACTTTCGGTATTTATTATAGCTATCAGTTGCGGAAATATTTAGGTTATGTTGCACTCTGCATAATTTTAGGAGAATGTCGTCGTTAATTATACAAAAGAGAGCAGAGTAGACAAGGTGTATCGTTGTCTGGAATGTCAATATCTACATAATTATTTAAGGTCTAAAAGAGAACACTAGTCGTGAAATAATAAATTATCTAGAATTCTAGATGAATCTAAATAGATAACTGTACCGTAAAAACAGACTGCTAAAACTAATCCGGCCAAAGGATGGTTGGGCTGCACTCAGCGGACGCTCGCTAAAAACTATACTGAACATGATGCGGAAACCCGACTTTTTGCCGACTACGGCCAGGAAGAGATATGAATCTCGGGATATGTAAAAAGTTTGACGGACGCTACCTATCATAATGACAAATCGTGGGTTCAAAAACCGTTAAAAGAATTAATTTGGTGGTAGGTATTGCAACTCCAATGGTCATAATTGGCTTCTACAGCCCCCTTAGCACGGACTGTAACAAATACATAACAGCAAGTACACTTAACAAAGTGACAAGTATTGTATGCCATTGATCCACTCTCGAAAGTGAATAAAACACGGGAGGGAATAAATATTTCGTCGACATACCGCCAAAATTAAATTTTCTAAACGCTTGTTATTATTTTTCTGTTTTGAGTCCAAACTCTTTTTCAATCTCAAAATGATTTCCAACTTTTTATGCCCATCGTAAAAAACTGAATATTTTAATGATTAGACAAAATCATTCTTGAAGAATTTTTCGAACATTATATTTTTATAGCAGCAATAAATCTGGAGATATCTAAACATATCTGTCTTACTTGAAGACTGGAGTCGTTTGCCTACTTAGCAAAAGATGGTTTTTGTGGCACATAAACCGTTTTAAGTAAAACCCATGCATTATTCAAGTAACTCTCTGTTCAATATTAATGTCACAAATTCAATGACTCATTCTTGTAAAAACATGTGAAGTCTTAAAACTAGTCCACAGAATGTATATATTAGCCGTTCATTCATTGCGCCTATATTTATAGTCTTAAGTAATTAACGAAATAACTAGCTAAACTTAATTGCCGGTTGTTTATCATATTTTATTAGCTCAATTGAGGACAACTTTCCAGTGGCAGTTAGTTTTGGCGTATACTAATTTGCACAAAATCGTTTATTACTTTATGGTCTAAGACTATGTCAATGATAGATTTGTCGCAGTCGTACAACCAGTCGTGGGAATATGTTAAGATAGAGGAGTATAGATATTGCATTATGTATTTCTCGATAGCCACTGTTGACCGTTATTTATTTGATCATGGGTTGATTCCGCAATATCGCGAAACAGTGTTAAGGGCATTGTAGCCAGCGAAATTACTTGGCATATGAGGCTTAATATCTGATGTCTCGGAGTGATGAACGCAATACAGTTGTACTTTTTACAGTACATATTAAAAATTGTGGGTGGCACTGCAATTGTTATGGGTAGGCGTGGCGCTTACCATCGGGCGAATGACTTGCTCGTCTCATTACACAGTTCCATAAAAAAATATCTTTTCCAGGACACAAAATTAGTGATAGACAGGTATAAATCCGGCTTCGTGCCTCCCGAGGACTTTGCGTTCGAAGCGGCTTCTGGCGGTGACACAACTGACTCGGCCGCCAAGCACCACGTACACAACCACCTGACAGCCGCCAGGGGGACGGTGTCCGGCAAGAGGGACAAGAAACGAACGGGACTACTGGCGATATTCAGCTCGAATAAGGTGAGATGGAATCTTTAACAACTGATGTCTATTCATTCAAACAGAAGGGACTACGGTCCACTTGCACCAACGTGAATTCGCGGTTAACCGGCGAGTTAACTAGGTATATAGTTCAATAAGAAATATACAGATATTTGTCTAGTTGTGAATTCGAAATAATACAGATACATATATGGATAAATAGTCTATCAATCCATTAACCGCAATAACGAAAGCGAGTGATTAATCTAACCTAGACAGAATTCTGTATATTTATTGCCCGGTTCCGTTTAGGGTTAATCTACTGTCAAGGGAATTTCATCGCTTCGGATTTATAATAAGGGTGCTTTCCATTTGACATCGAGGAACTAAGCGGTACATCGTAATTGACAGTCACATCACTTATATTTGATGTCCTTTTGAATATCTGTTGAATCACTTACACATTCATAAAATGTAAGATATGGGATAGAAAAAAAAAACCGGTTTTTGGTACAAGTTTCTAGAGTTATTGTGTCGTGACCTAAGGCAAATTTAATTGACCCGTCGCCATTAGAGATTACTTTTACCGTATCAAGCTATATAAATGTGTAAGTGCCTATTGCGCGGACGTGAGATCGAGGTTAACCACTGAGACTTGATTTTTTTGATAATTGACACCTAATCCGTGGGTTTACCACCATTTCAAGTTGGCGCAACTGGACCTAAGATTAGTTATTGCTAGTTTTTACTTTAAATTGCAAGTCCTGTATTAAGTATTATTATGGGAACCAGTATTTTATTAGCATTTTATGGTCAATGGGACTGTTATGCTTGAAGTTCATGAGGCTTATTACGTGTTACTCCATTTTCTACCAGTTTTATCCCCGGTTTCTGAACTTGTTGTAAAGCATTATAATTGTTATAGGCTAACTTGGACCAATTACGAATATAATAGAAATATGACCAAACGCCATAGAAATAGACTCCCGACTGAAACCGTCAAGAATTTTTAACGTATAACTCGTACCAAACGTTATGGCCGTTGACTTTTTTAGCGGCGCATCACGTGACTTGCGCAGTGGCAAAATTGGATACAATAATCGTATACTACGCAGGTCACATGGTGCGCCGCTCAGCGGCCATAAAGTTTGGTACGAGGTAAGTCTTGCTTCACAGTTCCACACTCCTCCGCGCAGCTATCTAAAGACGTTTCTGAGAAAAACACTATAGTTCTATAAATAGCTAATACATTCATATAAATATCCAACTAAAGTGTTAATACATTGACTGATATATACTAAAAATGAAACGACATGGCAGCAAATAGATAGATACGAATAGAGAGTAAGCTGTCGTTAATGCCGGTATTAACAAGAGATTAGACATGCATAATGGTCCGCTAAATGTTCCTATATGTATGGACAACAGGTTTAGAAGCCGGGTGCTAGTCAATTATGATTATCAAGCATGGTGAATGGGATTGTTTATTATTTATATTACAATTATATGAAATCTACGTAGTATTTTAAATACATTTGCTTTATTCCAATTATTATTTGAGCAACTGGCATATGGACTTTGCTTGACTACATATTTGTAGTATAAATCAATTAATGTTTGCAAAGAAAACATCTTTGCCTGAGCCACAGTTACAAACAGTGGGGTGACGTCGGAGAATCTGCCGAGTTTTACTCATGCACACTACAATTCGCCGTTGTCAAGTATTGAGTAGAGTTAGTATAAATACGCAGTAGGCGAATCGTACTCGACATACCCAAGAGACGCGCAATGAACAAATCTCCCTATATTTATTTCCTTTTATTAACCGACTTCAAAAAGGAGGAGGTTCTCTGTTCGATTGTATTTTTTTTTATGTTTGTTACCTCAGAACTCCGTCATTTATGAACCGATTTGAAAAATTCTTTTTGCGTCGGATTCAGTATAGCTACGAAGTGGTCCCATATAAATTTCATCGATATATGACCTTGGACTTCGAAGATACATTTTAGTCGGTTTTTGTTTTTTTCTAAAAATTAATTATTGACCGATCAAGTCGATCACCTGCAACCGTGCAATAAAGTGCATTGCGACGTATCGTCCGCATATTGTATCGCATTGAATTCGTCAAAACTCATCAGCAGATTTCCACCTAATGTCACCACCATTAAGGTTGAGAATCGAGTAACTAATGTAAATCGGTATTCCACAAAGTGACTCCACTGTTTCAACACTGCGACCATACGCCAGTTATATATATTTGTGTATGTTGGAGGTACTAATTTGTTTTTATATTTCAACTCCCCGTTCGATCCCCACCTAACAAATGGGTACAAATGGTACAATTGATATAATATTGGATGTCGACGGCGTTCACGAAAAATGTAAGTCAACCCGTGGTGGGGACGTTACCAAGCATGACTCATTTCTGTTATGTTACTATCAAACAAAGCACTTGTTATTGTTATGCAATTTTATTTTTATCGTTATGACTACACTGTTATTCATTATTATAACTTTAATGAACCTTAACACTTTATTATGCGCTTCACTTGTAAACGTTTCAAGCACGTGTTATGTATCAGATGAGAACACATTTTTTGTACAAAAATACAAAGATCTGGCATCTCTGTTCTACACTACTGCGATACGATCAAGGGTAACTCGATCTTCCCTAAATTCAATTTCGTCTATAATTTACTAGGGATATACAAAGAATGGCCAAAATACCAACCAGTCATTTAATGCCATTTTCCCTATACACAATCGTACTAGTGGGTGTCTTTTAAACAGATAGATTCTTTATTAGTATATCAATTTACACACATTGTAATCATTATAATTTCAAAGATAATTTCATAAAGGACAATAAACAAAAATGATGTGTAAAATAATTAATTAATTGTGCCAAATTAATCCTATACGAATATGAATTGTAATGAGAACCAGCGATCGCATCGAACTCCAATGTAAACTTTCATCTCATCTTCAGATCAGTTTCACATTCATGGCCAAACATTTACAAGTGGCGCCTAAACATCACAAACCACTGTGGGCGTAGCTAGAATTTCATTTACAGATATTGTAAACTGACTCAATTTGTCTAGAAAAAGTAAATTTTTAAACTGTTAAAGAAACTGTTGTTTATTGACTGATATCAACTCGTTATTGTTTTCTTTTTATTGGTTACCAAAAGACGAATGTTTCCCTCTGCGCCCACGCACCGCCATATTTTTACTTTGCCATGTTTCGCGCGGTGTTGTATAATCCTAATTTATATCTGTTTGCTTCCCGTCTCCGCCGCCTAACGCTTTGGCGCAGAAGATTGTCGAGGCGTGCAATTCTATAAAGGTCAGTTTCGCGGGACTATGCATACTGATGTTACTGTAAACTGTTTCGAGTTCAAAGTTAATCATTCTATAGGTTTCCTTTCAAAGTCTTTGCTGACTCAAGTTGCCTATTTGTCATTTTATTTTGTTTTGAAAAAACGTTTGTAGAATATACTGTGTTCAAATGACGTCACGTTTTCATATCAGAACCCTTTGGAAAACATATAGTTAGTACAGCATGTTGTTAACTAAAAATACCAAATGCGTGGTCAGTTAAAAACTTATTTACATTATTTATTGGGTTTTGTATTCCTCAATAATAGAACAACGTATTAAAAATACATTTACAGTAACATCGCGTACATTGTCCGCCCGTTTGGCTTTGCTTCATCTAACACTACCATGCTTGCACGGCCTACGTTGTTTTCAACATTTTCTAACTTTTCAGCGCACTCCGAAGGCTGATCACTGTGTAATTATTTATAATGTCAAAATTCGGCTGCCGACGGGATTTGAACAAGGAATGTGGCAAGGCTCTAATGACTGAGCTCTGGGCATCTCCAATTCGGTTGCCGATTTTTGTCTCCCTTTCTGTGTGATAAAAATGTATTTAAAAGTGTCGTGTGGTCATGTATTATTTTATTAATTATTAGTTACAAGTGAATTAAACTCTAATATAACTTATTTTAACTTTCGAGAGCAGGTTAGAACACTTCAAGGACAAAGTTTTATTTATTGATTGTTTTCAATGATAAAGGCTAACATCGTAATGCCACGAATGTAAATGAAATTGAAATATCTACATAATTTATAAAATGAATGTATTATGATTGGTATTATGCGAATGAGAAATGAATCTATAGCGATCGTAGATCCATTAAAAATATATCCAGTGACTGTTATAGGATAACTAAAATAGAATATGTAAAAAAACAAGTTATTTTGTGCCTAAAGGCCTTATTAATAAAATCATTTTTTAATGTTTCATATTTTGTCTGTTTCTAACATATTCGTTTCAACGTAAGTTGATCAGTGACAAAAAATGTCATTTTTTTAACTCTTTTATTAACTACAAGAGCCTCAAGAGGCACAATCAGCTTTGTTAGCTCTTATTAAAAAAACAAAGGTCGAGTTTTGGTGATGGTGTTGTGTGATTGGTTGATTTCTCCTTCTCTCTCTCTAAAGCGTAAACTAAATGGTGTATTTACATTTCAGAATAACATGTCTATGGACGGAAAGGAGGATTACTCAGACTTGCCACCGAACCAAAAGAAAAAGAAATTACAAGCTAAGGTGCTAGAGTTAAGTAAACAGGTGTGTATGCCTTTAATTAATACAAAAAAGGGTATATAAACAACATCAATGGCTCAGTGACTTTGAAGAGGTACAATAGTAGTTAGGTGCATATATGACAAAAAAATGCAACTTAATTTTAATAAAGGTGCCGGAGTTCTTAGGGTCATGAAATTTGATATAAAGTGCCAAGGTAAAGAGCAAGACCAGGTGATTAATTTTAATTGGTGCAATCAGTAGGGCAAGCGTATGTCACTACTTACAACCTGTGTGTGTGTGTAAATAAATGGCGCTGTAGCCAGTGACGTCACTGGTGTGTTACAAACTGATGTCTCAGGGCGACTAGTGCAGTGCTGGGTATAGCGTCGAAGTAACAGGTAGAACGCGTTCGCGACTATCGTCAGTTTTCGCGAATTTTGTTTACACAAACCTGAACAAAATTCGCGCGAACTTGGGAAGGTCAAGCACAAGTCCGGTCGTGTATGGAGTACTGATCTCACCTATGGGACGACTCCGCCAAATACCAGCTCGAAGCCTTGGAGACCATTGAAAGACAAGCCAAAAACTCATTGGTGACGATGCGCTGGTTAAGACTAAGCTTCAGAGTCTTGGAACATCGGCGCAAATTTTCCAGTTTATCGGTCTTTAACCGGATACATTTCCGAGAGTGTGCAACGGAATTACATGAACTTATTCCGCCAACCCCATTCCATCACCGGACGACCAGAAGCCGTCATCAATTTATGGTTGACATCCCTCCTGCTCGCCCCAAGCTCTTTGCTTCGACCTTCATAATGCGAACGGCCAAGGAGTGGAACTCTCTGCCGACCTCATTGTTTCTGGACAGCTATAATCTGGGTGTCTTTAAGACAAAAGTGAACAGGTTTCTTCCAGGCGAGCATGCTACATCTTCGACCATTCATATCTTCGAAGTCCATGGTCAAAAATCGATCAAATTTATATGGGACCACTTCGTAGCTATACTGAACCCACCGCAAAAAGAATTTTCCAAATCGATTTATAAATGACGGAGTATTGAGACAATCGAATTGAGAACCTCCTCCTTTTTTTGAAGGCGGTTAAAAAATGTACATTAACTTTGTGTTTGTTTTGATTTCAGGTGGCCCAAGAACAAGCTGCCATGGAAGGCCTAATGAAAATGAAAGGTGTATACGAAACCAGTCCCGCGTTAGGCGACCCCATGACTGTTGAAGGTGCGTACCCTATTTATTTTACAGTCTGATAAGATAACCAGCTAGTCTTGATGACCAATGCAAACTTGCAAGCTTTAAAAAAAACACATACTGGTCGAAAATTAAGGGGATATCAAATTTTCAGACCGCGGGACTGTATAAAGGATGGTTTCAGTCGATCTCGAGTGTTTTGTGGGGACAAATATAGGGAAGAAATCCTGTTGGCCAGAATGGTTCACGTTTGAAGCAAATACATAAAATGCAGCAAATTACATACCAATCCAGCGTCTATATCCAGGCTTCCAGGGGCGTCCCGGCGTAGCTATCTAATACAGTTTGTTTTATAGCACATATCACACGACACAGTTCAAAATAGTATATAGCGATTATCACACAAATTGTCACACAAAAGTGGATTTACACACGCGGGAAGAATATGAAATTCTATCAGGAGTCCTTGAAATCTCCCGCTATGAGGAGCAAGCGCGGAGAGAAACTCGGCTGATGACGCAGCCTATTTCTATGAGATGAATTCGCAGACTGGTGCAGCCACCAGGCGGAAGCGGATGCCATGCATTCGATGACACGAGCGACGTCACATTTGAGTGCGTTCAAAAACGTAAATTGGCATGTTTAATTTGCACAAATCAATATTTACCTCAAAAAAGAACCACATACATATACAATATTATACAGGTGTGGCATAATTTTGGGACTTTCTGGGTAGGTGCCCATGCAGTGAGAAAGTTTTGATCTTAGGATGTTCGGTTGAATTTTAGAGTAAATAAAACCATGGATTTTTGAAACAATGTAGACAGGCTAAATAAGGTATTTAAAAAAAAACAACAACATGGGCTTAATCGATCCTATTTCTCACCAGGAATGTTTCCCCCAAAGTAACCTATCAAAACAAATCGTAAGATTTTGAGAAATTTCTAAAAAAAAAAAAATCCATACCTTTAGGTAAGGTACTTTTAAGTTTACGATACAAATACTAAAGCTTTATCATTCCGCAGGGCAATTGAACGAGTGTTGCGACAAGCTAAAGAAGCTACGCGCGCAGCTTAACAAGTATGAAGAGCTGCTAGCGGAGGCGAACAGCCAAGTGAGCGCGCCCACGCTGCACCCGCCCGCGCGGACCAATGGCGCCCCGCCGCCGCAGGCCACCAGGTAAACGAACACGTCTCTCGTCTCACTTCTTTCCTCACTTCAAGAACGAGATAGAATGACATTTGTTAATATAGGCAGGCCTAGCGCACTCCGCACTGTAGGTACGAAGCTATAAGTACATAGCCGGACACCGGCGGCGGGTCGCTCGTCGTTACACGTGCCGCGTCAGAAGAGATAGGAGCTATGCGATAGAAAGAGAGGCGCTCTGTAGGTTAATGTGACTGATAAGTATGCAGCGCTACGCGAGCTGAATTGAATTTTATTGCGTCATAGCAAGAGTCGCTATTTGTTTAAATTTCCTTGCGGAGTGATGGTTCTGTCTCTTAGTATTCTGTGGTATAGGTTTGAGCATGGGTTATACTGCACCTGCCCGCGCGGACCAATGGCGTCGCCGCCGCAGGCTCACTAGATAGATAAACACCTCTCCCGTCTCACTTCTATCCTTTCTTGAAGAAAGAAATAGAAAGACATTTGCTATTAGAGGTTTGAGCTCGGAAATACTGCATGCTTTTGCAGGGAATATCGAAGCCTTCGTTGCATGCCACCGGTAAAAAATGGCCATCTTTTGTTTATACAACGCAGTTAAAGTGCTACGCAACTCCAAAATACATCATAATCAATGGGCCATAACAGGATTAGCACCGTATATCTCGTCATCTACTTGACGTAGACAACGCACAGCATCAACCACTAAATAGATACATACAATTTGAAATTTACGTCCGTTAAGCGAGCAGAAGTGCACTAAGAAAATATTTTTCGGGACCCCCAAGAGATTAACGAAAAAGGCGCGGGCGCGGCTTTGACTATTTTTTTTTTAATTTGCTTCGCAAAACTGGACGTTACAACAAATACTTAATTATAAAATCAAACAACACAAAACATGAATGGCTGAACGGCCTTCTCGATGCAAACACAACATGCTTACGAACAGTGCACACTCAATCATTTAAAGAGTAATTAAATAATTATTAAAAATATAGAATCCGTAATATATTAAAAAAAAAATCTAAAAAACATGTTTTGGTTAGCTTATCGGGAAGTGCTCGCAATTTGAGCTGCAAGATTCCACCCGGAACGACAGACTGACAAACAAGTGATTTAATAAAAAACGTGGTAAAATGAATTAAATAGCCACTCCAATCCATTCCAGCATCGGATCAAACAACAGCGAGTCTCTCTCCCGCTCCGCGTCGGAATCTTCAGTGAGCACCGGCACCGGCACCAACGTGGTGTCCGCGCGCGCCGCCGGCGGCTCGCCCGAGTCGGGGCTCGGCGGCGAGCTGGCGGCCGCGCACGGCGACCACGCCAACGGGGAGCACGAGCACGAGCCCGAGCCCGACCACGAGGCCGACTTCGACAACTTCTACTACTGCGAGCCGGACCTACAGCCCGTGGGGTACTGCAAGGCGCTCTACGCGTTTGAAGGTACGATACTCTTTAAAGAAGTTATACAGCTGTGAGTGGTGGCTTGGGTATAATGTTAATGGCGGTCACGAGCACGAACTTGAGCCCGAGCACGGTTGCGACTTCGACGACTTCTGCTACTGCGAGCTGGATCTAACCACGGGTTGTATTTACATAATCATAATCATTTATTGATAATTTATATAACATTGTTACACGTCAACTATAAAAATATCATAAATTTCTAATTATATAGATTAATAAATGTCATTCACTAATAAAAGACAACACACAAATAATAATATATAGATTGTACTTCAACATGTACTATAACTACTAAAATATTGCAATGTCGGTATAATCAATTATCAATATTAATTATAATGTCAAAAATAGTTCAATGTCACAAGTAAAAAAAAAACATCTGTTTATAAAATAATTTATATTGAAATCTATGAATTCTTCAAAGCTGTAGAACGTCTGCTCGATAAACCAACGTCTTAAGCGTTCTTTAAAACAGCTTACACTAGGTGCTGCGATTACATTCTCGGGCAGTTTATAAAAATTTTATGAGGATTTTGACAAAGTTCGGCGTATTCCCATGAGTTTGTCCCTATTACGGGTGCAGTATTTACGCTGCTGTGTTGCGTAAGAGGCCAGGTTCATCCTTACGTACACTGCTACTTGAAAGATAACAAGAGCATTCAGTGTAAGTATTCCCAATTCCCAGATCTCCACACCGTACTGCAACAGTGGACTGTTGCAAAGTAACAGGATCTGACAACCTCTGTGGGAACCACACGTGTGACCCTACGGAGTGCGAAGCAGGCACTGCCCAATTTACCACATAATTTGTTTATGTGGCATTCCCATTGAAGTCCTCTATCCAGTTTAAAGACTAGAAACGTAGTAGACTGCGCTTGTAAAAGTTTTACTTCATTCACATACACCTTCAATGGTCTAGGTGACCGCGTAGACAGGTTAAAGTGAATAAAGTGTGTTTTTTTCAAGTTGAGCGCGAGTCCATTTACCTGAAACCACTCGGCTAGCTGCGAAGTTTTGGTAATCAACATGCGCCATTTACAACCCGAGGGGTACTGCGAGAAGCTTAGCGCGTTTGAAGGTTGTCTCTTTTTAATGTGGTACGATCAAGTGATCCCTCGCACACTACGACGCGCGATGGTGTCGACGCGACATTAGACAGAAGGCACGCAAGGAAACGAGCCGAGTCTGGTTGCGCTTACGTTGCAACTCGATACTGAATTAAAATTGATTGAACATTTTTCTAATAATGACATTGTATATTGCAGGTATAGGCAGCGGCTCCACGATGCGCATGGAGTGCGGCGAGCGGCTGCTCGTGCTGGAGACGGACGCGGGCGACGGCTGGACGCGCGTGCGGCGCCAGCACACGCGCGAGGAGGGCTTCGTGCCCACCACGTACATCGCCACCACGCTGTACGCCGACTCGCTCGCCAACTGAACGTACGTACACAACACACGTTTAAATAGAACAATACTCCGGTTTTAATTCCAAAGTTTGCCCCATCGCCCTATACATTGTAACAGTTGGTTTACTATTGTGACCTCTTTGACATCCGCGCGGCCGCCCTTTTTATTGGAATACGTGGCGAGGCTTTCATTGTGGCTTACATTGCTTTAAAGTTGACAAGAATAAATTCCAGCGAACAATTAATGAAAATATTTGTTAGGCACAATGTCCTAAGTGTCACGATACCAAGATTGATATATGAAATTGAAACGAAACTAAATTTGGGCTATGTTTTTGGACATAATGTTCCTTTGCGATATTTTAACCTCGTAATCAACTATCGGTTGGATGTTGTAAATTATCTTATTATATTAGCATACTATACCTATACTTAGTAAAAAAAAAAACAAATGTCTAATTGTCTATCTTTGTTGCAGATTTACCCCTGATGGCACAGATGTAAGCGCCGCTCTGCAGGTGGAATTAAACGGAAGGAAGCGGCGGCTGACCTGATGAGAGACTTAGATAGACGACTTCGAATGATGTGAGCTGTGCATCGCGCGAAAAAATACGTAACCTACAAAATTTCGAGTATTTAGGGACGGCCTTTTTCGTTCCGCGTTCTGTGAACCAATTTGCCGCTGCGAGCATTTGTTCAACCGTTCATTATCAACGCAATGGTGCTCGCAGTCATTTGCTCAGAACGAACGAAGACATTCGACTAACGTCGCTTAATTACTCGAGATATTGTTTTGAGAAACCAAGCTGTAGTTAAAAGCCATGTGTATATGAAGCTCGTCCATGTAATGCCCGCTTACAAGTACAAACTTGTCGTGTGACCGTCTTAACTTGCTTTACTAGAGCATGTTGCACTATATTCACATGAGCTTGGAGGACTGTACGGATGTCAGCTTCTTAGGTTCGTATTTATAAACTCAGAACTGAGTCTAGTATCAGGGACAGTTTCAAGTGAAGCTTTGTTCGATAAACGTAACTTGAAACTAATTAAGGCTGATGATGATGTCGACGTTAACTTGAGTGATTAAATAAATGAATAAATAATGAAATTCATTAATTTAGTTTCACGTTTATCGAACAAAGCTTGACTTGAAACTTCCTGATTCTAGATTCAGTGCTGATATTAGTTTATAAATACGAGCCTTAGTCACTCCCTACCGTGCGAAACACAGGTAACGAGGCAAGTTTTCTGTGGCCGGGCTAATTTCAAGTCACAATGAGAAATTGTATGAAACCCTACCAATACACACTTGTCTGTGTGGGGTTTATGTCATGCGGCTTCTGAGGTGGGTGTAGTCCGTCCGAAACGAGTAGACAATAAATTAGGGCGCCAATTATCGCATTCATGGCAATATCAGTACTAGGAAACTAATCAAATTTTGTACTCAGCACATTTTTTTTTTCTCTTTCTCATAGTCAAAATTTACGTTCGCCTAATTCATTCATCCATTTATTTAGGTATAATGAGATACTAACATATTATAAAAGTAGCTGGCTCGGCCTAAGATACTGCTAAAAATATGTCAATTTAGACATATTTTTGTTAGTACATAATTGAAAGTTGCCCAGCAGATTTTTTTAAATCCAAGTTTTAAATTCTCCTTGGACTGACTATGCTGCGCGGTAAGGGAAGGATGTGGTCTGTGAGGCATGGTTCAAAATCGTTACGAGACTTGAGTCGAGTGTCTGTTTCTATGCCCTTTCGTAATCCCCCCCTCCCGCACCGCGAACATACCCCAGGAGCCGCTTGAGTTAACGCTAGACTTATGGCGTCTACATACGATCAGTTTTCACTGACAGTTAAAACTGACGGTGATAAAGATAACTGACGTTCTAAGAGTTGTTGTGTGTTCAAAAACTATCAGTTTTCATTTTTCAATCAAAACTCTCTGTGAAACTGATCGTGTGTAGCCACCATTATAGCCAAAAGTTGTAGGACAATAGTGCATACTGAGGTGTTCTTGCGGCCTACTTGTGTATATTTGTTTATGCAGTTATATAGTAAACACATTTGCTCTTATGTTATCGAGTAGGATAGCGTTATTTTTATCGAGTCTTCTTTATCCAGGCCATTAATTGAACAAAATGGAAAATTCATAATAACATTCCATGATCTAATTTATTGTGTATATTGTTGGATGTAATGACATACATATTTTCATGTATGATTTATACCGTAAATTTAATTGTATTATTATGTAACTTGTCTAGATCTTCATTGTGCCAGCTGTTTTTTTTTTACGTTAAGATTTTTCGTACTTATTGTAGTTGTTTATGCTTTTATGTGATTGTGCAGTTTATGTTTACTGTGTAAAAAAGTCGACGGCGCCGTAGCTAGGGAATAGGCGTGAGTGCAATTGTTGGATCAGAGCCGGGAACAGTGATTATAGTATGGTTAGCATACATGCCAATAATGTAATCGTTTTTCGCTGCTCGCTTTACTGCTGAGATTCTTATTACATATTAGTAATAATCATTATATTTTTATTTTATATTAAATGTTAGGGTTACTTAGAGTTGCCATCTATCGCTAGTCCCTAGCTACGGAACCTAATGGAATTCCGAATATGAAAAAATTAAAAACAAACCCAAAATGTGTAAAAATTATGTAAACTTCAATGATATCTCAATTTAAAATATTACCGCATATTCGACTTCATTATTAACAATGGAATTATAGATCCAGTTACACGTAATGTATTATAAATAAAAATAAATCCGTAGTTATTGAATTTATGTAGTTAGAATGCTAGCTAAATTTCGTGAACTAGCCAATGCTATTTTTGAGACGTTGCTGTATGCCGGAGGCGCGTAACTACAATGTATTTATATATATATATAGGTGGAGAAGGATGAATGTATGGAAATGATTTTCTTATAAAAATAAACTATATTGAGGACCTTAATGTTTGTTTCATTTTTTTCGGCAATTATCCTTATCAATAATCTTCTGGCTTGGAATTATCAAATGCTTGCAGTTGTGTAATATCGGTAACACATAAATCAACGTACTAAATATAGGGTTTTTCTGTATGCAACTGAGCTATAAGATGAGCAAATCGTTCGCCTAATGGTAAGCGCCACGCTTGCCCATACTGAGTTAAAAACCGTGTCGTGCCTATTACTGTTCTTTATGCTGTGCCAGTGTCGCGCAGCTGTGGGAATGTAATGGGCATGACAAAACTTTACCTAGAGGCGAAGAACGGAGCTCTATAGTCATTAAACAAAATAAAACTATCAAATGCTTACGCATACCGTGTGCCATACCTTTTACCCTTTTTAGCACTACTCTATAATTCTATGCTTAAGCTGGACCACGGCGTAAAAGCACTTTCGTATGTAGTGTTTAGTCGACCTTGGCGATAAAAAGGTTATGGAAAAGTCTAAGTATTTCGTTCTGACGCCACATGAACCCGTTGGGTTCATGGGTCGCGATTGGTCCTTATTTTGGAGTCAAATGTAAACTAGTGTTGAGTAGGACTTACATGAACCAGTACATTTGTCCCGTACGCGACAGAAAATTGTAAGAGCGGCTCAAAATGAAAAAATGTAAGACTTCAATACGAATGTCCCGCTTATGCTCATTGGTCCCGCTATCTATCTACTCTTCACTCAATAAGGCGACGAGCCGGAGAGTCGCGACAGTACATTTTCGTTTGATGGAGATGACAAAGAGGGTGAATGTGATGTTGTTCTTCTCTCTGTCACTGCCTCACGCGATGTTGTTTGAATGAACGTCGAATATGACCGTGTTCGCCCGAAACTCCGAACAAAATACGAACTGTTGTATAACTATCCAAAATATGTAGACAAGTTTTACTTTCACATCAGTAAGTGGGTTTGGGTATACTTAAATGAGTCGTATTATATATATAGAATACAGCAAAGATAATATTAGGATTCTAATAGTAAGTAGGTAAATATCATTGAGGAATGACACTATAGAGTCCTCGACAGCGTAACACTTTTGGAAAGCAATAGTTTTTTGACAGTAATTTTGGAGTGTTTACCATACCTATGAAAAATTCTCCCATTCGCTTGAATGAAAATATAACGTGTTCTGCGTTGCATTGCAGCCACTATAACTTCAGAAGTTCGTGGTTGGTCTGTAAAAGGTAGGACATCTGTACTATTCTGTACCCCAGAGTGAAGAATAGGGAAATAGGGAATATGCATATGTTGTCGAAAAATCTAGAAATTACTTTTTATGATAGACTCCTGTAAACAGATCAAAAGGTGAAGGTCTCTTTTAGGTGGCCGAGTAATGAATACATTCTAGCGTGGCCACAGAATAATAGTATAGATTTCCTACCTTTTGCAGACCAACTACCTACGACTTTCTGAAGCTATAGTGGCGGCGATACAACTCAGAGCTCGAATGACATTGCGGTAACTACATTTCCTTACGGTATGCTTCTTATGCAATCATTAATATTTTGTTGTTAACCAGGTTTTATCTAGGATTAAACCAGTCAGGTAAATAAAATAATCAAATAAAATATATGACACATTTATACAATATACATACATTAATTATTTCCATACAGGTAAAATTTACAATAGAAGAACTAGTATTTTGACATAATTTACAAGACTGCAGCACAACTGATACTTAGGATATAGGTAGATAGATAAACACAATGTTAAAAAAAACACTTGAAGTATTCTAAATAGCATAGTGTCTCAGTTAAATGTCATACTGTCGGAGTAGATCACAGACGTACTTATGAAAGTCAATTATTACATTGACCATACCACCGTATTGGATAGCACTAACTATACATAACTGTCAATTCACTACACTAACCCGAAACGGTTTGTCCTTTTGTGTCCTGAACAGCCTTGACGTTCTCATGATGATGAAGTCTACGTTCATGAACTCGTTCTCACTATGTGGCGTTAATTAGGATTAGAAATCCGAGATTCGTTGCTTACATTTTTATTGTAGGATTGTGATCCATCAATGGTATTGGATGATTGGCCATAGTAATCGACAGCAAGGACCTGTAAGATAAATTTATTACACAAAATAAGAACTTATTTACAACATATGTTCTTACATAAGAGGCGAATGCCTTTACTATTAAAACAATTCTACTCTCTTCTTACTAAACTTTAACTTTTTAATTTCAAATTAAATAAAAACTATAATCATTAACTACTTTTATTACCTATATCTTAATTAAATGGTTTAAGAATGCACAATTTTAATACATTTAACATATTACACAAATATGCAATTTGTTACCCGACGTAATAGGAACTGAAATGTTTATACGATGGCCACACTGACACACGAAACTGGTCATTGGTCAATGTTGTTTTAACAAAATAACACCGAAAACTGAATATATCAAGCCAAATGCAGGTTCTAATTGTCGAACCCGATGTATAGTTACATCCACATAAATTATAGTTACCGAAAAACATCAATAAACACAAGAAAAACACAAACGTTTGAAAACTTAATCTTTCAGTACAATTTTCACTTCACCATGAATGGAACACCCGAATATTTTTTCACATTTAATTCTAAATTGTTTCTAGTACACATTCACAAAGATTCACTTAAAAATAATAAAAAATACCACAACACAAATTAAAAAACCACAAGCCGACCCTGCCGGGCCACTATTTTGACTTAACATGTCATGGCCAATGTTAAGAAAATGGGTTACGCGATAGAGACAATATGATAATAGTTCTACCTCGTTCTTTATAAGAGCCTGTTGTATAGCGCTATCCTTTTTTAGGTCGGAAAACTTCGTAATTATCCCTCTATAGTGTAAGACCTCAATGGTAAATATAGTATGGATAAAAATAATAAATGTTCACATATATATATAAATAAATATATATATATATATATATATATATATATATATATATATATATATATATAAATATTATATTTTTCTTATTTAGATAACCACAACTTTATTACGCTTCAACATTAAGAATTTATGATCATGTCTTACTATAAGTATGAATAACTTGCATAAGCGACTCATAATAATTGTCACTGTGAGTGTGATAAAAAGCCTATATATGTTACTACAGAATCTAAACTATCCACATTCCAAATTTCATTAAAATTACATTAGTAGTTACGGGGATACGTGGTAACAAACATTCACACACACACACACACACACAAACTTTCGCATTTATAATAATAGTAGGTAGGATATTTTAGGTAATTGTAATATCGCATGTAGTTCCTAATTCATTATCTAGTGGAAAAGTGTGACACCAGTACAAAAGCCGGATATCGCTTCATTTGAACCGTAGGAGCTCAATAGACCTCGAACGCCTCGCCTCATTTGAAGCGGTACACAGTACTGACTCAGTACAAAAAAGAGGCAACTCTTACAAACTCATTTTAAAACCTTGTCCTACCCAAGACTAATGTAAACCACTACCCCAACAACCTAATCATAACAAGGCGGCTGTACCGGTGACCATGATTGTGATGATTATACAATCAAAGTAAACTGGAGAAAGGGACAAAAATACGAACTTTCCAGATAATGCGCAATCAATATGCGAAATGTATCAAGCCTCGATCACAATCTCATAAAATTATGCAGAAATCGATCCGAATTGTATAATAGATACCTACTTATGTATTTAAAGCTGTTTCTTAAGAGGCGCCTGTTTGCTTGAGCAAGATCCTAGCAAGGCTTCCTTTCTAATTACAAGAGTACATACGCAGCAGTATAATGCCCTCGCAAAACCTTGCTCGTCTCACTGCGTGGTCGTGAGCCCAGCGGAATGAATAAAATTAACATATTTATGCAGCGGCGTGCACTACGGCCATGCCATTGGTGATTATGTTTTAATTTATTGAGCTCCTTGTTTGATAAACTATGTTTACCTTAACTTAATCAATGTTTCATCCATCCGAAGGTTGCCTAGATGAGATCGCTTTTAGCGATAAGGCCGCCCATTGTTACACTTTCTTTAATTGTTTTTTCGTAATGTCTTTCATTTAATGTTTGCAATAATGATCAATGATGAATGATAATGTTATGATCAGGGATTTTAAATCTCCCGCCAGAATTGTACCATCCGGAGTTCCGCAAGGATCGCATCTCGGTCCGTTGTTCTTTCTCGTTTTTATAAACGACTTATGTGCGACTATAACATCTTGGTATCAAGTATTTGCGGATGATCTCAAAATATACAGAGTGATTCATACTCTTGAGGATCTAAAATACCTTCAACAAGACATTAATTCCATAATTGAATGGTGTAACCGCAACAAGATGGTTCTGAATGCTTCAAAGTGTTATCACATGAAATTTACCAGGAAAATTAATTTCATGCCAGCTACCTATTACATAAAGTCTTCCGATCAAAGAAGTCTCTAAAATGCGGGACTTGGGTGTTGTGGTGGACTCAAAACTGAACTTTTGGGTACATATCGACTTAATCGCCAAGATCCCTTCTTGGCGATTGGCGCGGTTAGCAGGTTTCGTCGTAAGACAAACCAAATTCTTTAATGATATCGAAATTCCCATTATTCTTTTGACCTGTTTTGTTCGTAGCTTGTTTGCAGTCAAATTTGGAGTCCGTCCTATGCAGTCCATATAAATCGACTCGAAAGAATACAAAAGCAATGTCTTTACCATCTCACCTATGCAAATAACCTATGTCGCACTCTAAAATCCTACGACTCCAGATTGGCTCACTTTAAAATGGTTGCACTAGAACGCAGAAGAACCATATGATAGCCGATATATTGTCTTACTATACAACATTGTTAACTCTAAAATTGACAGTCCTGACTTGCTTGCTAGAATTGAACTATTGGTCCCTCGTCCTGGAAGTCGTGTACATTACAGAAAAACGTTCATCCTTCCTTCACACAAATTTTGGTCAGCACGCTTCACTTTATAGAATGTGTTCAGTGTCTAACAGTGTAGGTCAACAGGCAGATTTTTTTAGTACATCTGTCTCTTCTATTGAGGCAGTTGATGAAATAGTTTCTATTGTAATCTCTTGTTTTTTTTATCAGCAATTTCTTTCGTACTTAATTTAATCATATAATATTCATTTAATTTTAAAACAATCATAAGCGTATTTTTACTAAGTGCATGCTGTGTTCACTACTAGAAGGCCGTATACTCAATCACGTAGGTAACTCAATAGCTTTTTTTAAGAAGTATGTCAATAGTGCAACGTCCAGTTTAGTCAACCTATTAAAAAAAGCGTTTATCTATCTATCTATCTTAACCTTATGATAAATAAAGCAACTTTGCATTTCTGCTAATCAGGAGCACTCAATTCATAGCGGAGGCTCAGAAATCGCGATTAAGTAGAACCCTGCCTGAAAAATTTGAACCAGCCGGGGAGAACCTACGGTGGCGGTTTTCAATAGACATGCGAGATGGCAGCACCGAGTGGGTATGTAGTAGGTATGTACCTTTCACCACAGAATACCTAATAGTACTACATACTTTCACGATTACTTCTAAATCAAAGCATAGAATATTTAATAGTAGGTAAGGTCAAAGTCTCTTCTGTGGTCAAAGTTTGCATTCAGCTTAGTTTCTTCTGTGGTCAAAGTTTGTATTCAGCTTAGTTATTTATATCGCACTAAGTTATTTGCATGAATTAAGTTGTTTTTTTTTCCGCACTAGGTAGGTAAGTTACTGGTGCACAATAAATACTGAAAATCAAATAACATTTAAAAAGAAAGTTGGTAGTTACTAGTGCCTTACCTATTTAATATACTGCCTTAATAAAATTGTACTATTCAATATTCAGTGGTAGGTACCTACTGCCCCATAGGTAGTTCCATGTGACCTGGGTAGTTAAGTAGGTAGAGGTACCTTTGTCATGTCTATGTGATTGATTACTATGAACATAGGCACAGAATAAATAATAGTACCATACATAGGGATATTACTATTAAAATGTAGGTAACCTACCTTGATTGAGATTTTATTATTCCTTAATGTATAATTACTACGGGCTGGCGTATTGCTTACCATCAGGCAAACGACCAGCTCGTCTCGTCAATCAGTTACATAAAAAAAAAAAATTACAAATCAGGGAAATTTATTTAAATATTAGATGCCTACTTACATTATCGAGAGAGGTCTACTTGCGTGAAACTCTACCTTCAGCGTACCTACCTACACCTCGCGTCATTATCTCAACTGTATCTCGTTAATTATTACGCGTCATTGCGATCAGTGCACCACAACAATCAGTTGCACAATAATAATTATCAAAACATGCTTTACCGCATAATTTTAAGTTTGCATGAGACGTGCTTGCATTGCGTTCGCTGCTCCATTGGCCGAGTATACCGCCTTCCGCGTCTAGCCACGCAACCATTGCATAATGCAGTACTGCAATAACCATTTACTCATACGGAGCGTACATCACTTGCTTCATTACTTGACTTTACGCTCCATCAGAAGTTAGTGACCAATGTATAAAGTTAGACGCGAAGCAAACGGCGCGAAGTTCCAAGTGGTAGGCGCCGCAAGTCCCAAGCGAAACGAGTTTTGCGGGAACTCTGGGTAGGCATACGCTATCGCCATCCAGAGGTCGGGATTGTGCAAATATTAAAAGGTTTTCCTGCTTCGGCTGGATAGCGATTGTTGCGTAGTCCTGTGTGTACTTCGTGCAGCCGAGAAAAGTACCATGCCTACTTCGCTAAACTTGAAACTTGACAACCCAACCTACACTTTTACTACATGAGAGTCTAAATAGTAGTAGACACGCAGACGGCATAAGTAATAAGTAAACATGCGTTCTATTGCTTTTATTCCAACGTTACCTAATAACCTATATAGGTTGCTAACAAAATAAAGTAAAACATGTAAAAGTACAAGTACTAATAAAGTTCATATATAAGGTATCTCTACATATGTAGAGGTACCTTATACAGGGAATAACATTAATGTGTAGTAATACTGAAAGGTGTGTATGGGTATCTAGTCATGAATCATTGGGCAGAATATACAACCAAAAAAACACTATTATATTTTCCATACAAAGTTTAAAAATTATTTATTTGAATTATTTTGGACAATCCTAACAAGCTGTGGCCTAGTCGCGGTAGTACGGGTCATTGACCGAGCTACTTTGTGCCTAGGCACAAAACAGATTAGTACAGAAATCTACATACATACAAAGTGCGCTCGAGCAACGCACACATAGACACCGCTCACAGACACGATATCTGGGCACAGTTGGGATGCGAGTGCCATCCGCTTGAGACACGCGTCTGTGAACTTTTTTGTGCAAAAATTGAGCAACGAAAAATAGGTTATTATAACTGTTTGGTGGACGGTTGTTTAAATTCAACATTAAACGGTGAATTGTCGTTTTTTAAGCTACCAGTTGTTTCAGAGAGGTAAGTAGGTATTTGCTTGTATTTTGATGGTTTGTTTTCACGTAACACAAAATAGTTAGGTAGGTAGGTAAGCGCCCCAGCCCCCAGCCCTGCGCCGAACAAGCGAACATAAGTTTTTAGCCTTGTCATATTTTTACAATTTAAAATTAGATATTTATTGTAGTATAAGCTGTGTTAGCCTTGTGTTCAATAATCTAATGAGGAAGATGTTAATGTAAACTAATCGCATTTGTTTTGTCTTCAAAACAACTTTATTCAGTTATAATAGTAACTGCGAAAAAATTATGTCGATATCGTGTACAGTTATATTTTTAAATCAATCAATTTTCCTCCCAAAAACTTCCTGCGCCGTCCGGTATGAAATGTATGAAAAGTACATACATGAGATTAACTTCTGTATTTATCTGTTTTGTGGCCTAGGCGCTCTGTCTTTGAAAACGCCGAACATTTTACAAGGGCTTGATTTCGAGTCTCAAATACCGGAATTTCATACTGAACGGATCTTCGGACTCGGTCGTTTCCGTTCCGGAACTCTCGTAAAAAAGGGTATTTCCACATTTTTACACGACTGCCCAAAAAGGAGTATTTCAGGGTTTACGTATGTATGTATTTATTTATTCCACCATTACTTCTTATTGCCTGGACAGATTTGAATGCATTAAAACCATAATAAAAACATAGGTTTAAGTTTTTTTTACCATAGTTTTTTTGCATGTTCCGGAACCGGTATACAAAAAAATCTCCGCGAACGTACCCGACTTAGCCTTGCCTTGATTAGTTTCAAATTTTTATCCAACTTGACGTCTTAGAATTCATATTCAGAAATAACCTAAAAAGAATTTCCGAAACGAAAACGGTCCTCTTCGGTGGAGTTTTATGGGGCGGCGTTAGAAGGTAACTTTGTTTGTGCCGCTCGACCAATGAGGAGCAGCGGCTATTATTTATTAGGATTACATCTTTATGATTGGTGCAATACGAAACAAGGCTAGCGAATCATGAAGCGGCGGCGAATGTTTGATAGCTTTAGTGTTTGCCGCGTTTTGTCAAAGATTAAACAGGTTTATTTCTGAAAACTGACTAAGTAAAGACGCTTTATTGATTACTGACTTACGAACACTCTTTTACTATGCAATGAAATCAAATGTTGGAAATGTCTTAATCATCATTATCAGCCTATTACATTCCTACTGTTGAAATTCATGCATGATGTTTTTTACATCCTATTCCTACGGTGGTTGGTGACCTCACGTATTTTTTAAGAACATCAGCCATGCTCGCTCTTATTAGGCGTTTACACTGATTAGATCCTTATTCCTGAATGTTAATTGGAGCGATGATGTTTAATGCTGTAATTAATAAGTAAGCATTAATAAAAATAAAAAAAATACCCTGCCAAAAACATTATCACTTGGGATGATTTAAGGATTCCGAGGATACCCCATACATCCAAATCTGTTGAGGCATTTTGTTATAAAAAAACGCACATACATTAACCCCGAAAACATTATATTCCTTTTTTGGGGAGTCGCGTAAAAAGCAGTTTGCTTGAAAGTTAGTTGTAAAGTAAGGTTGGTAGGACAGCTGGCTTTGCTAACTGAAGATAAAATTTGTTTGTCAGATCTGTACACGCGGCGCACTAATATTCTTTGTCACAAGTTCATTGCTCTTTATCAGCTGATTGTTAGGGTTGAAATGAACTTGATTACCAGAAATGTTTAAATTATCATATCTTGTGATTTTAAAAAGTTTCTGGTGATTTACACTTGGACTTGAATTATTAATAAGCTTCTATATGCGTGGTTTAATTATTACTACACATTTATGTTACACGTTGTATATGAACTTTATTATCTACTAGCTGCACCCTGCGGTATCCCGGGATAAAAAGTAATGTAGTATGCTATTCCAAGTCCTAATGTCACCTACATACCAAATTTCATCAAAATCGGTTCGGTAAATTTTTCGTGAAAGAATAACAAAGATCCATCCATACATACAAACTTTCGCGTTTATAATATTAGTAAGGATTGTTATATATTATTATTATCATCTATATAAAGTGAAAAACCGCCACCCGCTAGAAAACTACGTAAATTAGAACAATATCTTCGACTTATTTATTGGACCCATTTATTTATTTATTTATTGGTATCTCACGGTTCCAAAAAGAATCGCAGTCCCTCAATAATCTTCTGAATCACGGTCGAAGGTATTCGTATTCCAGCCATGTTTTCCTTTTACATATTGCTCGCGTCTGCGAACAAAGCCACGGAAACAAGAGGATTAAGTGGATTGTCCTTGTCAAAAAATGTTGCGTACACCTGAGCATGTTTCACACCGCTATCGATGTGAACACGGTACATGGGAGAGGTACGAACAAAAGGACAAACGACGAGGACTGAAAGGGTAGGCAAATAAAATTAAAGGTTCTTTTATTCGCAAATAAAGAAAGATAGGAAAATTCTCCAGTCAACCCCTATCCCATACAAATTAGTTTCCTACCTACATTAAATATGCAGACATAAGGAATCTTATGGAGTCAGGCGTGACTTTGCGGAAATTCATCTCAAATCTGAAACGTACCCAATTCTGATATTTTCATTGCGTTTCAGATGTAGGCATAAGCTTTGTTCAATAAAATTATAAACTTTATATACTTTTTTAAAGTTGTTAAGGGTAAACAATGAAGAATATAATTGGTTTATTTTAATGGTTTTATGAATATGGCGGGGTTGCTTCACGAACGCAACACTGCGGTGCCGGCAAGGCCTTACAAAACAAACTGAATTCATTAAGAAATTGAAATCCTTTCGATTGAGCAACCAGCATCTGGGGCACCTACATTTCATCAAATCGTAGGTATGATTTTTCTTGAGGGTGATGAAATGAAAACGTCGCCAACGGGATCATTGCCGGCGTAATATAGGAATAGGAATATATCTCTGCTCTCGGTGTGGAATACTAAGTGTTATAATTTGTCAACCCCCAAATATTGGGCGCTGGCGTCATGCCATTCTTTGTTATTCTAGGCTCACCCGCTTCCAGTTAATGATAGGAAGGTACCTAAGTAGGTAATTCAAAGGCATTCAATTAATTTAATTGCAAATAAAGGGTGGTCGGGGCGGGAGCTGTAGCGCGATTTACGACTAATTGAACGACATGAGTTATGAGCTAGGCTTTCATTTAGATGAATGAGTGCACCGTATAGCTATACCGCTATAGTTAGGTATACGGAGCTCCGCGTACTGTCACGTACGAGGGTGCGTAATGCTTTGCGTTACTCGTTGACTTGGCAGGGTTAAACGACCCTTCCGGCGGTATATGAAACCAGGCCATATTCAGCTAAACCTACCTACTTATATATTTATTATAATTATATCCGTAACATTCTAGTTGTCAATGTTTCTCGATTCATTTTCAGGGTTTAGTGATTCGGGTGAATGAATGAATAACACTTTATTGGTAAAAACACAATACAGAAAAATAATTTTTTAAGACGAACTTAACTATATAAGTGTCACAAAGGGCAGTTTTATCGCTAAAAGAGATCTCATCCAGACAACCGTGAATGGAGATGAATAACATATAAAAGGAATGGACGGTGGCGTTCATGTTCTACAATATAGTAACTATATATTTTCAATACAATTTACGGGATGATTTACGAGATAATTCAGGAAAATCTTAGCTGTTTATTGTTCTGTACTCAAAAGATTTCAGCGAGTCATATTGTTTTAGGTAATCATATACCTTCGTTGTAGGATTACGTTTAATATAGGATTACGTATACGTATTATAAATAAGTATAGAAAGTACTTATCCACCTAAATATGTTTATAAAATATGTAGGTATGTGCTCTGGCCTCGGACTAGAAAGGTAGAGCTAGATAATAATGAGCAATAATCTCGCTAAACGCCTACCTATTTCACGCCTATGACGAGAGTGCGTGAAGTTTGCGTAGACTGACATAATGGCATATGCTGAGAACTGATGTAACTTGTAACTCTTGTAAGTGATATTAATTTGATTGCACACTTTCGAGCCGGCTGGTGCTTGTCTTGCTTGGTGGTGGCGGGTGGGGTGTCGCTGACGATGATGGTGCCAGTGTCCGCCTCGCCGTCGACTCCGGCGCAGCATCGAACCCGCTCGACGCTCTCCGCTCTCCGCTGGGCAACCGCGAACCATACACTATTAACCTGGATTTTCCTTAGAGGAAGAACGGCTACTGTAGTGACTTATGTGGTGATATTTGAATTGAACGAGCTATATTTTGGATACAATTATTTGTGATTGAGGTTTGTATTAATTTTTATTATAATAGATTATTGCATAATTGTAATAATTATTTCAGTCTTGAACGTAGTACCTTTACCAAAATAAAACATTTAAATCATCAGTTATCCGTGTGTCTATTCAATGACAAGTACTGAATGGGTTGCATTCTATAAAGTTTTCACTCATAAAATAATGATTGGCTATTGGAAAAAAGTAGTAAGACGAAAATTATCTATGAAGTGACCGCCTCTGTGGTGTAGTGACTGGGCGGGTTGATTAATACACCCAGTGGTGTGTTGTTAGTGGTGTAACCTAAGTAGGTTACGGGTTCGATTCCCGCGACGTGACAAATGTTTGTGCACAGGAAAATGATGTCTGGGTGTGGCTGGACCGTGGTCCTCGTAGTTCCTGATGGACCAGGATCTATATTCTTGAGAAAGTCGCGAAAAATCAAGCATTAGGTTTTCTCTACGGGTTCCACGCACACCACGATACGCGAGAACAATAGGGCGAAAATTATTCAAATCAAATAAATATAGGTTTACCTACAAAAACATTATGTCTATCTATTAATGTAAAGCCTACAGAAGTATATAAAACATCTCAAAATAGAAGTGACATTAAAATGATTAATCTTCCGGGAAGCATTTGAATAGGTAAAATTTAATCCTCTTGAAATTAAATATGCACGGGTCGTAGGCGGCAATCGGACAGGCTTATATAGGTACCTTCTAAATCTAAAGTATAACCCGTGCGAAACCCGGACGGGTCGCTAGTTCTTATCTACATAGTTAAGTTGTTTAATAAATTTATCACTGAAAATGCCTATATCTAAACTTTCTATTTCAGGACATTTTCTTCTTCTGTCTATAACTATTATAAAAATGGAACTGACCCAATTCTGTACATTGAAGATAATTTTAGAGGGAAGTACCCTCTGAATATATGATGAAACACAAATAAGTTTTTGTCTTAAGAAATTGTGTCTGTTTGCGTGTTTATTATCTATAGACTCTGAAACTACTGAACGGATTTTAATGCTGTTTTTAGTGTTTGGTAGCATTAATCCCAACTTAATTTATAGGGTATGTTCAAATCGGCTCTCATATTCTGGGGAGGTATTGCTAACATGGTCTTAAAAAAAAATACGAATATAGGCTTTCTGTGTCATTCACGCGGACTAAGTCGCGGGAAAAAGCTACTGATTGATTAATTTAAATGCTCTTAGATGGTAATCAAAAAATTATCATAGTTCAATGGTTTTATAAACCTAGATATATCTAAGTAAATATATTTACATACGATAGCATAACAGATACTCGTACCAATAGATGTACTTACACATATTACAAGTATTATATTTATTCTACAACATTGCGTGCCAAAGCATCGTAACTCCATGCATACTTTGCACTGCCAAGCCCTGGATATCACGATGAAAACAAACCAACTGAGAGAGCTTTCGCATAAACTCTCTTGAGAGAGCTTGCCAAGAGAGCCTTGTCGTCTTTTCTTCCGATTATAGGGTTCAGCAACTGTACTAGGTAGGTACCTAACTACTGACGTACATACTAAACCTACTTACCTTTTTTACTACTTACCTTTTTTAGTCTATCTTTATATCTAGGTATATCTACTTTAATAAAACTATAACTGAGTCATTTCTGTAAAGGTACCATTGAAGTTATTGAAGATATCCATTATTTAAAAGTCATTTGTACATGAAAATATATATAATTTTCAAAATGTGTCTGTTTGTTACCTCTAAACTTGAAATTACGGAACAGATTTTAATGACGATTTTGGGATTTTCATGGTATTAGCTACCATGAAAATCCCAAAATCGTCATTAAAATTCACAATTTAAATTATCAGGTAGGTACCTACCTATGCTACACTAAAATTAGTAAAATAACAACGATACAGCTTGACCTTTCCGTAGTACGTGCATAAACTGAGGGTATCTTACTCTAATGATCGTGGAACAGAATATCGGCTTTTTCTGTTTGTTCACGTGGACTAAGTCGCGGGAAAAGCTAGTATAGGTGCCTAAATATGTGGCTATGCATTTTACAATAGGTACCTATAAATATGTAACTAAGTGTTTTAGAATTTCATAAATAAAAACTGAGCTTTCAAGTACACCTGTTGACCTTTTCAATTTTTGCTTAGCTGCGTTTACTTAATGTAATGGCATGAGTGGACGAACACCGTTCCTTTGCTTCACAGATGTGCAACGCAATATTGTGTAATCAGAACTGCCTCCACTGGAGTCGTTAAACTTCTGAGAGCCTAATGGCTTGTTGGCAAGCTCCTTACGCCTCACTTGACAACTGAACAAGTCGGTTCAGTACCTACCCTCGTTACTTATCTATGCCTTGGCAGACTCTGACTTATGTTACACAAATATTACCTACACATACCTAATTACATATATCTAAGCAAATAAATGCAAGACCTCGAGTAGGTATTCCTTCATTTTCGTAACCCTCAGGTCATGTAACATCAAACAATTTCGGCGTTCCACTAATTAAAATTCACATGCGTAAAAACAGCCCGTCTTTATAATAACCGAGTTAATCACAGCGCTGGAATTCAAGCAACAACCAATGCAATAAGTTGCGTAAAGTGGCACAATAAACCGGTCCTGCGTTGCCGCTCCATTTCAAACGATACGCATTTCAGCGAAACTTGTGGAAAACACGCTCGCATCACCGGCCAGGGGTTAGGAAACGACCCTTCGCAATACGTGTGTATATCCGCCCGTGTTTCGTCAACGTCGATATTCATATTTGAAAAGGCCGCGACAGATTTATAGAGAGTTCATTTCGGTACGCCATAGCCAGCGATCGGCACGAATGTGAACTTTCACCGTTTGTTAGTTTTCCCTCCGACAGAGATGTCATGTTGCGTCACTATTTATGCCACTAACAAGGTGCGCAATTTTATATAAGCCCGTAGCGATTTTTGTAGCGATCGACGCGAGAGAAGCGACGGTTTAATTAAAATTCATCGGCATATTTGTAGCGGCGCGATGCCGGAGGAAGGATGGGTTCGGGTGAGAAATTGATAACCGTCCATCTTCGTCGGTCGGAGTCATGAATCACGGTAAAGCGATAACGAGTGAACAGGTTAACACTATTCAGCGGTTCAGATGTCTCGCCCAATGAGCAATGTCGATGCCGGCTCCCCACTTATTTTACAATTCCTGCCTGTCAGGCGCACGCGCACTTAACTTTAACTAATGAGAGTTGACACTAAAGTGAGTGTGTTTTGTTTGGGTTAATGTACCGTTTCTAAACCATCAACAATGGAAGCGGTAATGCCATGGTAATGCAAAAGTAAAAAGTAAATAAATCCTTTACAAACACATAAATGTAGGTATGCTTATAGCACCAAAACAAGTAGTCGTACTTATCTTACAAAATTTAATTGAAACACAGAAGTGACAGAAGGTATTTTTCTAGCAACGTGTTATGCATACGTGAATCATATTATTCCACCTCTACCTACCCCAATCCAGCTCCAGCAATTCAGAGGGACCAGATGAATGATAAATTAATTTTCGTCTGGGGAAATTCGGCGTACCTATCTCGTACGTCGCCGTTTTATACGAATACGGAATATTCGTGCATTAGGTACTTTTTACTAACCTTTGTATGTCGGGTACCTTTTGTTTGTTTTTTTAATAAGACAAACTAGCCTAGTTTATTTATGTAGTCATTTATATATACGAGTAAGTAATTAGATTTTATATTTTATATCATATGTAAGCCAGCTTAGTATGTCTATTATAATTTCTATCACCACCGTCTGTGTATGTTTCGTTATTCCTCTCCATCCAAAGGTTGTCTGGAAGAGATCGCTTTAAGCGATAAGACCGCCCATTGTTACACCATTGTAAACATTTGACTTGTACTTTATCTCTATTTTTAAGGTGAATAATAAAGGGTTTATCTATCTATCTATCTAGCCGTAGTTTAAATGTTGAGCGAGGTTCCATGCATAGTTAAAATTATCTCCTAACAACATAAAAATATATTCAAACTAAGTCAATCATGCAGACATATTAGAAACTACCTACATAAAGGTATTTACTAATTTCCCTTTACATTTTCATAGGCAGGTTTCACAGGCTACGTATATTTACATGTAGGTCACTATTAACCTAACCAGCCTGTGTTGATTGTAAATATACTATGGTACTTAAAATAAGTTCTAGATAGAACCTGGTTTTTAACCGACTTAAAAAAAGGAGGAGGTTGTCAATTCGATTATACCATTTTTGTTTTATTTTTTATGTTTGTTACCTCAGGACTCCGTCATTTATAAACCGTTTAGAAATTCTTTTTGTGCGTTGGGTTCATTATAGGTTCGGAGAGTTCCCATATAAATTTCATCGATATACGACCTTGGACATTGAAGATACATCAGAATTGAAATCAGTTTTTTTTGGTTTCAAATGAATTATTACTTGATTTAGTTAACTTACCAACAAACAGATCAGCTCTATAGCTAGGTATTTGTAAAAGCACCCGCATTATTAAAGTTTATGCAGTTCACACAAAGGTATTAACTATACCTATGCCAGATAATTATTTTTGTGCCTCGTAAAGTTTCTCGTAACTTGGGTGATGTTTTTAAATAACTTTTTAAATTGTCATTTTAAAAAGTAATTTAGAAACATTTGAGTTAAACCACAGAATACTTTGGTTAAACTTAAAGCTTTAAAATTTGCGTTTTCAGCTAGGTAAAAATGGCAAGCATAAAAGTTTTTTTTTGTTTTAGGACAGTACAGGTGAGAAGATATTTTTATTTCGGTAACGGTAAAAATGCACTTTTACAGGTCAAAACTCATAACAAAATAATTAATCATGAAAAAATTAAAATAGGAATGTTTAAAGAAATTGCCTTACAACGTTGACACATTTTTTTTTATCGATAAACTTCTGAGCGTTTTGTAGGGAGACGTAAACTCTAACAAATTTATTATAAGCAGGTATTGTTATTATAGGTGAATTATTGTACATACATACTATTCATTATTATATTATATTACTAGGACTGTCTTGAATGCGACCGGGCAGCTGAGTCAATGCGGTGAAAGGATGGTCAGTGAAAAGGTCAACTTGTTACCAACTTGTTAGGTTGATGAGTCGTGTCGGCATGAGGATAGGCGACGTAATCCAGTTATTTGCACCCCTTGTTATCGCGCCTCGCAAGGTGCTTAAGGGATCGTGTCGGGTCAAATAACTATGCTGTGTCGTATTTACTACGGGAATATCTGAGAGTCCGGTCATAATAAGGTCAGAGGAATAAGTTACAGTAATTGCTATTAATCCTATTTTATAAATGCGAAACTCTCTCTCTCTCTCTGTGTGTGTGTTACCAGCTTATTTGGCTAGTTGACAAATTTATAATATTATGAGTTATCTATTTTTACACTTCATTAGGTCTATCAATCACATCGGTTTCTACTAAAAGCATTGTCCTGACTCTTCTCCAAACTCATTCATAATATTATGTACCTACCTATATTATAAATCCATTGTTACCATAACAAATAATGTGTCAAATTGTTTCCCTACTTGTGCCTTCGGAGATCACTAAGTGATTCTTCTGCCTTGTAGCAGTACTCAAAGTTTGCTCCGACCCCTTTTTAACCGACTTCAAAAAAGGAGGAGGTTCTCTATTCAGTTGTTTTTTTTTTTTTTTTTTTTTTTTTTATGTGTAAGTACAATAAACAGCTAAAAGGTTTGCAGATACGCACTGTATTAGTCTGTAAAAGCTTTTGAATAGGGTCACCATATACCTAGTCACTTAGTAAAAAATACAACATAGACATCAACAAACTTAACTAAAAGTAACCTGAAATACATTTATTTATAGAGTATCTCATACTCTACATATAAATACATGCAAAAGGGCTGATGAGTCAAAAAATTTGTTGTTGTCTCCACTTCTATCTTCTGCTATTGCCCCTTTTTAAGCTTCTTATCTTTCTTTCTTTCTGTAGGTAGGTACGTATACCTAATTGTATTTGACCCTGATCAAGGACTGGTTTCGTTCTGACTCCATTAGCCTATTATATACATATATCTAAGAGGATAGTAGGTAAGGAGTACTCCGTAAATGTGTTTCTTAGTTTTTAAAAATATTCTTACCTAATAATTGGCTAGTTTTCCGGAAAAGGAGTTGGCAACCCTAATAGCGACAGGAAACTGGCATGTGTGCTCCGTCCATCTGTGATAGAGGCCGCGGAGGAAATTCAATTTTTGTCGTGTTAATACTGCGTTTTGCTTTTGTTCAAAAGTGTTATTTGTATCGCGCTGAGTGCACAGGCATTATGCTTAGGCCTTTGCCTTTATGTCCTTACATTAGGCGTTTCTTTTTGTAAACGAGATGTCCAAAAAACTAAAAGGTTGACCTGGAATTACGTGTCTCGTTTCATATACGGATTACCTAATCTGGCTTATATATACTTAGTGTACCTAGTATATCTATACCTCGGGGCAACACATTTGAAACGTACCTATTTGTATATACCTCGATTATTTAATTACAAGACTTTTGCTTGTTTTAGTTTGCTGGTAAAAGTTTAATAATTTGTCGGTATACAAATTACTACTTAAAGTCATATTAACTTCGTATGATATGTATCATCACGAGTTGTCTACTCGAAGTGCCTAATCCAAATTAGCGCTCGCAAGTCACGCTCACGATAGATTTCAAATAACAGTAACGTTATTACCGGTGAAATACCGGTATATCATATATCATATCATATATCGTATATCATTATATTACTGAAAACGGTCTATGATCAAATATTAGGCCTTTGCGCTAGTGACAACAGAATCTAATTAAAACGGCCTGAAATAACATGTGAGTGATATTCCTTTATGTAAACGAGACGCAGATGTATCTCGGTTCTGTCAAATGGTTTTGACAAATTGGTTGCCACACCAATTCGTTTTATTTAGTCCGCACCGTCCGGCATTACGAATACGATAAACAAATTCAAATTGTCGATGTGCCGTGCTTCCTGGGTTACGTAGTTATCATTTTTGATCATTAGTTTGTAAGAAAAGCTGTAAGCCGGACTTCCTTTATCATTAGTCACCGACATTCACCGAATATAATTAGGTACGGGCTTGCACCTAGTCACAGAAAAGGTACTTCGAAACCTAGTTACGTTTTGGGAATGGATTGGTGTTAAATATAAGTACAAATACAAAAACTTTTTATTGTATACCAATAACATAAAAAAATGATTACATATAAACCTTACCTTAGGGTAGTACAATGGGCGGTCTTATCGCTTAGAGCGATCTCTTCCATACAACCTTTGGATGGACAGTTATCGGAAGAATTATAATATTTTATTTTATTTTTCTCGTTTGTGTTTTGTCAAGTCTGTTTTAAAACTTTTCTACAAGTAAAGTTTCGTCGAATGCCATCGATACCAAAGCTGTGCATATTCCCGGAGAGTGCCTAACAACCCATCGTTCTAAGGGCATCGCTAACTTCGTGAGCTCTCATGAAACATTCATGTATTATAATAAACCTCTTTTAATTTCAATCTGGCTCCATTCAATTTGAAATATTTTTTTCATAAATATTTGAATTTTATTTAGTGCCTACGCTTGCGTTTGGTCGTATTTTGTTTCATCTGTATTATTGGATGTCGAAGTCGAGAAGTTAGGTATCGTCAATACGAGTACTTTCCAAGCTGTCTCCATACTTGAGTTTCTTATTATTTTTAAGCTATTGCATAGCTTCTATCGCGGGCCTTGAGCGTGGAGACCGAATCCAGAAATTCCGTAACGAAAATAACCTAACACCCCCCACTCCGATTGCTATGCAATAGCTTTACCGCGGCAGTCTCCAAATGCCACACGTCTTTTTAATATACATTTTCACTGAAAACTTAGTTACTTATTTTGATTGCAAAGTAAATTTAATATGTCTTGTACTTTTGGAATTCGAATTGTATTTATTGTCTTACTTCGAAAAATCCCGTCATATTTAATGGCATCAATAATAACATTCATAAAATATAATAATACTATAAGATTCTTATGACTATTAAGTTAAGAGCCCGACAATTACGGCGTTCAGTTATTAGCAATTAGTAGTGCTTATCATGGTTCAGCAGTACGGGTTGAGCAGTGAGCCTTCTAGTGACGAATGGCGCCTATATTCGGTTGCCGCGCCGTCGTCGCCACAAATCGTAGATATTAGGGTCATTTCCAAAGCAGCGGTTTTGCTGAACCACAAAACGTTCGTTTCAGTGTTTTGGTTAGGCTCCATCTGCGGTTAACCTTTTTGACGAGTTTTATTTGTAAAGTGTAGTGTAGAGACGTGCTTACAGCTTTGTTGGTTTGCTTGTTAAGTTCAAGTATCCGTAAAAGTTTGTCGATAAAAATTTGCATACGAAGATAGGTTAAGGCCTTAACTCAACCCGCTATGTGAGTTGCTGTTATTTCGAATGGAAGTATTTTATGATTATCTATCATCGATTAGAGATTATTTGGGTACAGTGAAGAAATGTTTAGCTTCTTCTGCGTGGGATTAAAACATTCCCTAAATAACTTCGTTTGATCTGGGACTGTCTTGTGTTTTAAACTTAGAGATAATGTTGCACTCGTAGAGTAGAGCAGTTAACATATCGGCTAGGTTAAGCAACGTTTGCACAGGTCGAAACAGGTAGTCTCCTAAGAACGTTTTCTTGTTACTCCAACGGTTCAATAGCTGCCCTTCATATCCCATCTTCCATTCTGTACCTATATTTAAAATTTCATTATTTGATACGATTTGCCTTTCAATACTTTATATTCGCTTAAAGAAGTAAGAGACAAACGGATGATTACTTACACTGACTTTCGGATTTGTAATAGGTACTATTCGTTAGGATTAGGATAGGATTAGGGTTAGGATTACAAAATGTCGGCTTATCTAGTCTGTTGTATACATGACAAAGGCTAGAGCGCGTCTTTGTTCGAGCGAATCTGAAAAAAGATGAAAGCTGCCTAACGTTATTCTGAGAGAGATAGACGGGTCATGTCGGGGTCCTTTGAAAACCATTTCTATGTGTAATAATAATGAATATTTTATTTGCACTTACTTTTTCGTTTTATTGCTTGTACAGAGCAGTGGTAAAATACATTCAATTAGGTAAACAAAACAAAAGGGCTTCACGTTTTCAATGTCTCCTTTATGGAGATTTTATTTAGAGAGAAAAATTAATTATGTTCTGACAAAATGAAAATAAAAACCCGGGCTGCACAAGTACCTATAGCGTATACATACAATCATCAGTAGCCCATCACGTCCTCACTGCTGGGACACGGGCCTTCTTTTATAAAGAGAGAACAATATACAGAAAATTTATTTTAATTTTATTGTTACCATTCTTATGCTTTTGTAATGTATATGTGCAAACAAACTATAATTGATCAGTTTCTTTGTTTTCCATTCTGAAATGAGAAATCGTTAGCAAATTCTAAATAATATGTATCAGCTTAGCTGACTAATAAATGATTTGGGCATACGCATTTAGTAATTGTACTAGATAATTAATTTATATCAATTATTTTTAACAATGAAAGTCATGTCAATCTATCGGAAGTTGCTCAACAGATTCTGATTTGCCAGACAATAAATATATATACTTACATAGGTACCTAATTAATTTTTCTGCTCTACCAGATAGTATCAAAAAAAGACTTGTGCGTTCCAAATTGGTAGAAAGTTAGACAGTGAGCGGATTAAACTTACCTACGATAATCATCTTCATCACCATCATCACCAGTTATTAGCAAAGTAAGTAACTAAATCCTACTGCATGTTAGTTATAGGTCCATATTCCATTGTGCAAAACGACCTACGTTTCGGATTTCTGACATTCTGAAATTGTCCACGCGGGTAAAACCGCGGGGCGCAGCGAGTTGAAAAATTAAACTCTTGCATTGCAAACTCTATGACTCTGTCCCCTTTTTAACTACCACAATGATTATATGATTATTATCTAATAACCTTTTAAATAACAAAAAAGTTTATACCAACTGACACACATACAAAAGTTTTCAGATGTGTTTAGCGTAGGTATACCTATGGCGTGAATTAGTGAAAGCTGCAAATGCATGATTAATCAATCAGGCAGCGTCCGTCGATTATAAATCAAGCAAATGTTTAATATCCAGAATAATACCTATATGTTCACGATAAGGTAATCATTTTGGTTGCAAATTAGGTACTTAAGTACTTACCTAAACAATTTTAGCATAACAATATTCTGGGTTGCGATGCAACTGTTATGGGCCGGCGCGTAGCTTACCATCAGGTGAATAACGCGTTCTTTTCATCACTCAATTGCATTACAAAAACAAAGCAATAAATAAGCTTCAATTTATGTACAAAATCTAAAAAATTGTATGCGATTATTTATTTCACGAATGACTATTTCGAAATGTCTACTTTTTGTACCTACCTTAATATCTCAAGTATTTATTTTACACTGCTACAAACTTATTGACCCGCATGGCTGCATACCGCCTTTGACAACATGAACGTGTGTATCCATGGGTGATTTCGTCAAACTTTGCGTACAAAATAGATACTTCTGTGACTGTTTTCACCTGCGTCAAAAATCTGCCTATATAATCAGCCATCTCTCCTGTATACCTACTTACAAAAAAACCTACATGCATTGAATACTATACATACCAAATTTCAATAAACAAACACTTCGCATTCTTTCGCTTTTATAATATTACTAGGATTAGAGGATGAATCGTTCCATAGTATAATAAACTTGAAAATTCAGCATTAAACAGCTTCATCAAAGCTTACAGGCTCCTACAGATTAAACAATGCTGTAGACGTTGGCATGCAACTGACAGTTGTTAGCGAAGCCACAGATCGTCTGGACTTGCCGCAGAATGCCGGAACAACTGGAAGTTAGCAAGGATTGCATAACCTATATTTTGTTAATAATAATAACTTACACGTGTGAAGTCATACTTCACACGTGTAAGTCATCACGTCAGTCAGTCGTCAGTTTTATATATTTTAAGGGCAGAGTTATAGCGATATCGATTATTATGTTATGTCAAAGAGAGGCAAGCGAAGTAGACAACTATTTGATGAAAAGCGGGTTCTACGACCTTATTGTTCGAAATAGGAAATAAAAAAAAGTTTGATAGAGTCACCAATCGAAATGGTCGCAGAACGAGAGATACCGGTATAATTCTACCAAAATCAATCTTCGCTTTGTTGGGGCTTTACATTCAGCATTTCAATTTAATCCTTATAACTTTGGAATAGAGTCGAAAGAGAGTATTATCCACTGCTAAATTTTCCAGATGTTACCACCACTAGATAGTTAGATGTTAGCCACGCAACGGAATGTTGTGGCTGTTTGCTTTCCATTATTATTTACCATCGAATTCTGAGGAGAGCATACGATGCTTGTTTTTGATTCATAAATTTTACCCTAATTTCATATTTTCAGTAAAATGAAGATATTAAGAACCTGCCAACCTGTATCTGCTCCCAACTGCACTGCATTTCCTTATAACGGGGGCCGGAGAGTAGCTAATAAATAACATAGGCTCTAAAGCATTTCAGAATATTAAATTAAGTTACCCCAAACTTCGTCTTTGAATTTTGATTTGAATGAAATTGACCTTATTATGCCCTATTAGTATACCAAGCATGCAGCCTACTTCAGCGGGCGGGAAGCCAACAGGCAGAAGGCAAGTCTTGCCAGAGCACCTGCCTACGGGAAATCCGACGTGATTATACACGTTTCTGGAAGTATGTACGCAGTAAGGATTATCGGGGTTGGGGGATGGATTTTAAGTCATCACGATGGTCAAGACCATATGTATAATTTTTTTTTTATGTAACTGAATGACGAGACGAGCTGGTCGTTTGCCTGATGGTAAGCAATACGCCAGCCCATAACCATAACAGCACCACCCAGAACTTTGTTTTGCAAAATCCTGCGCTACGTTGCACTGCGCTCGTCACTCTGAGCCAATTAGCTGTTGAGTCTCGTAATGCCCAGTAATTTCGCTGGCTACAATACCCTTCAAACCAGAACACAGTAGTGCTTGCGCACTATTGCTTGGTGGCTGAATAACTAGCAAAGCGGTGGTACCCAACCAGACGGCCTCTCGCAAATAATAATAGTCAATGTAGGTGTTCCATAAGAGTTATATAAGTATAGCATACATAGCATGCAGTATGCAGATTTTCACTGCAAACCCGATTCTGTGGAGCGCTAGCGTCTAATTGATAATAGAATGTCGTTTAATTTAGGTACTTATCTAATATCTAATAGTTATCATTGTATCACTCCGTAACCGTCGGCACTTGAACCTATTCTAGGTTCAAGCGTCGACGTTACCAACCGCGTTTCAGCTACGGAATAGATACCTAAATAATAATATTATACTACGAGTATGATTCAGCTATCGCTAACGCACACGAAACGAATCACTTACGAAATGTAAAGCTTGTTTTGTATCTGATATTACGGAAATATTTTAGGTTGAGCCCCAAAAGCGAGTTCCCTCACCGCCGGGCTGGAAGATAAGCATTGTTCAATATGTCTATACTTATTTAAGAATGGAGTCTGTGCCAAACGGAAAACGGCCAACGTTTACTTGACACGTTTTCAACAAAACTATTAAATGAGGACGTCGACTTTGGAGCTTGACTTAGATATGGATATCGTGCCAATACGAAAGTTTATATAAAGTTAAGAGATTCTAAAAAACTCGTGCTACAAATTCAATAGTAATCTTTATATTATACTAGCTGCTCCCCGCGGCTTCACCCTCGGTTTCCCGGGATAAAAAGTATAATCATGTGTTAGGATAAAAAATATAGTTACAAGCTTTCTCCGTTTCGAATTTCACTCAAATCCGTTGAACCGTTACAGCGTGAAAAATAAACAAACACAATTACTCGCAAACTTTCGCATTTTATATTTATATTAGTGTGATTAAACATATTGCTAGCCTATGTAAATAATACTTACACATATAAAGTAATAATAGTAATAGTAATAGTAGTAATAGTAATTCTAGTCTAATTTGCCTTCAGAAATCTAATATTATGCTCTAATTCACTTTACGCACGCACCAGGAATCTGCATAATCCTAAATGTGTGCTAATTAATTAAAATTTCAGATTGCCCACCGTTTAACCACATCATTCAGCCCATTATGGCTCTGAAGCAGGGTACCTCATTATTTCAACAGACCGCAATCACGGATGATGACCACAAAATTACGCATTTTCCCACATATTAAAATAAATTATCTAACTACCCGCGAATACGGCCATCATACTGTTATACTTACCTATTTATTATATAAGCGATGCAAGTAGCTTTACTTTTTTAACTTCGGTACTAATAATGTGTGGAAAAAGACTTCACCTTTAAATATAATGAATCCATTCGGTGGCGCAATAAAAGTAACCGTAAAAGAGACGTAAAAGGTTAATTTGAATATGATGAGTAAGCGTTCGTCGCTGCGAGCCGAGATATGTAATGTAATGTTCCCAGAAAAAAATTAACATTCTTTGATATTATGATCGACATATCTTAACTACACAGCAAGCAGCCTACGCAATCGGCAGACTTACATAAGTATTATAAACAAGAATTGGAAATTCTAAATATCACGAGGCTATAAGACCGTTATAATACATATTATACTGTAATATGATAAGCAATGCAGTCTGTGTATCTACGGAACTAATCTAGCCCTTTCATCTCATCATTCTCTGTACGGAGTTTATGATGGCACTCTCTCAATACCGTGTAATTGCCGTTCGGTTTCCGACTCGCTTTTGTGTTGTTAATCAACGCTCACCATTTGTTTTAAAGCTATTGTTCTCGTTGCTTTTATTCGATCTGTGCTTTATTGAGACCTTTTTCTAAATTAGGCCGTTCGTATTTAACTTTCCTATTGTTAAGCGGAGTACAAATACAACAGCGAGAATATAATAGGGCTATTAATTTTATGCAAAGTGAGGATGGAGGATCCCTGATGCTAATTCGCCGCTATTACAGGTGTATGAGTGGTGATTAGTATAAATAGGGAGGGTTAGGAGTTTGTCGCGTTATCACCGCCTTCTGCTCCGTGCGGGGGTGTTTCTATAAAGCCTTCAGCGCCGTTACAGATAATGCAGCTCCGATCTAATTCGCACGTAATGAAGGAATTCTAGCGGAGGAATTGAATCGCTACTGAGAGCCTACTTTGAAAGAAAATTCTGTTTATGATACCGCGGGCGTTAAAGTAATTGTGCGGTATAATTTTCTCATTTGGTGTAAAGAAATCGAAGTACTGCGGAACAAAAATGGGCCGCGGTACATGGATATTTCCACTTCGCATTAACTTTGTGACATTATAAGCCCACTGACTCGACAGGTTTGTTCACGTAAAAGTTATGCGCAATTTTCGTTTTTCGGAAAATGAAAAATGTTTGTGGGATTACGTTAATTGGTTTCACCGTAAAACGTCAACGTGAATACCTCGAATATGAACAAAGTTGGGGAAATTAATTTAAAAAGCCAGGTTGCAGAAATATGAGGTTTGTTTGCGTTCGTTGAAGAGTAGGATATAAAAACAGTGTTGTGTAAAGTACAAACTTTAGAGATTGCTGCAGAAACAGTCACAGTGGAAAGCAACAATTTGCTCTCTCACTCCTTTGTGCTCAGTTTTCTTTGTTTACGCCCTGGATTCTTCGCAGTTGGAAAATTCGAGCAGAAAAGCAAATCTTCTATGACCCCTTTTAATATCGGACTGAATAAGGGACCGCCATTTACGAAATTAATCAAAGTTCGATTTTCAGCGAATTCTAATTTTCGTGAAATCTTAGGATTGATATAAATAAAAAATAAAATAAGCCCAACGATTACAGATACATAGATCCTGCTCCTAACTAGGATTCCATGTATCTAGGGAACCATGCAGGACCTACGAGGACCATTGGTCCCACAACACCCAGAAACGAAACAAATGCTTGCGCTTTTTTTCTTTATGCATAAACATTTATTTGTTTCGCAGTGGGAATCAAACCCGCAACCTCAGTGGTGTATGAGATTTGAGCCAACTTGCCCAACCACTACACAGAGAGTGAAAAATACCTTTTTAGTCCTTCTCTGGAAGAACATCTCCCCCTTACGACAGCACCTGCAGCGTTCTAATAATCTCCGGATCCAGGTCCGGGGGCGCCCCCGGACCTTAATTTAAATTGATTTGGTCAACACGTCTGCTCCGTAGCTCGCGCGGTCGAGAGTATATATAACCTGTTTACATAAATACACACAACACAAGTAACCAGATACTTACTTTGACCTACGTTTACGTTATATGCCGGTGTTTAGATTTATCTTATTTTATTATTGAACTCTTAATGGCAGTAAAATAGTTTTATTTACATCCTTGGAGTGACAGCTCTCCTCGGCATAAACATTTTTTTTATTTATTTACTCAATATCCATACCATACTGTGTTGATCTTGATCGATAATTGAGTACTGTTTAGTTAGTGGCTTTATAAAAGGTTATATTTATTGAAAGTAATATATTGTTTCAGGTACATTGAAATGGCCAATTAGAAGGCAAGCAAAGTTAACATAGACATAGACATGTGTACAACGGAGGCAAGTAACAGGACGATGCTGGTGGTGTTAGTGCTGGTGGCAGTGAGTGTGGTGAGTGGTGTGAACGTGACGGAGGGTGGCTCCAGGATGGCGTGGATGAAGACCCTGCTGGACCACCACGACTGGACGGGGCCCGTCGACGATGGCAACGTCACGCTGCAGCAGCAGTGTAGAGACGACTTGAAGACGTACCTATCAGCTTTGAACAGTGGACAGCTGTGGGCTTCCAGAAGTAAGTTTTTAATTTACTTTTCTATGTATGTTTTTACGGAATGAGTGATGAGACGAGCAAGTTGGTCACCTGATGTTAAGCGCCACGTCTGCCTATAACAATAATAGTGCCACCCAGAACTTTTAATACCATAAAAAGCACTGCGTAGCACTGCATTGCGCTCATCACTCCGAGACATCAGACATGAAGTCTCATATGCCCAGTAAATTCACTGGCTACATTGCCTTTTAAACCAGAAAACAGTAATGCTTGCGCACTACTGCTCGGCGGCAGAATAACTGGCAAAGCTGTGGTACCTACCTAGGTGACCTCCCGCTTACGAGAGACCTACCGCGTTTAAAAGAGGCAAGAATTGTGGAAAGCGGTCACAGTTGTCTGGGCACCTGCAATACTATAGGATGCCGATGTGTTGCCTGTCTTTGGGGGGAGTGGGAGGGCTTCGTGCACCAGCGCTGAAACGTAAAGCATTACACAATATACTATTATTAGGATTTCAAGAGTTAAAACGTTTTCGTATTAACTTAGTATTCTACAAGGGTTTCGTATAAATTAAAGCAACCCCTGTTTTGATTTGAACTCGTTTGCATTTGCACATTGAATAAAGAATTCGATGGTGGACCGAGGTAATTCATGCCATACAATTTTAGCTTACTTTTATGTATAGGTGTACTATAATAACAGCAGCGCTTTCCACGTAGGTACGTTAATTCTCTAAAATTATGAGCGATCGTATAGTTTTAATACCAAAATAAATAAAGACTCGTTTTCACAGACATGCTTTGACGGCACTATCCGTGAACATACTGTGGTATGGCGGAGTATAATATATATATTTTTTTTTTACTTTTTAATTGGCTTGCGTTTGACCACTATGTCACCTGATGGTAAGCGACGATGCGGTCGACGATCTAGCACGCTTACCAAGATAGTACCCGTTCACTCGAGACTTGAAGATTCCCAGAATATATGACGTTATTGTCAAGTCTTTCTAAACTATAAACGGATAACCTTAACTATTATAAACCCAATTTCATAACTATGAAAATGTCTATTGTTTTAAATCATATGATTCATTGGGCAGCTACCTAAGTTGTAAATGTATTTATTTTAAAGGGTTTATAATCCGTTCTAATGATTAATATTATTTCTTATATCTTATTTACATACACCCTTTGTGGTGTAGTGGTTGGGCAGGTTGGCTCAAATCTCACACACCATTAAGGTTGCGGGTCCAATTCCCGCGACGACGGGGCAAATAAGCGCAAGCATTTGTTTCGTGTCTGGGTGTGGGACCTTGGTCTTCTAAGTTCCGTACAGGGAATCCTAGTTAGGGGCCATGATCTATGTATGTGATCGTTGGGCATATTTATTATTATTATTATTTGAAAATCTATAATATGATTTGGACAATAAAACCCTTGTTGCATCGCCCGCGCCGTGCCGTCCGGTTGGTGAGCACCGGCATAAAACATTTCCATTTCCCGCTTTCAAACGTATGTTGCCTCTGAATTTTATGCAGTAACAATAACAAACATTAGGTATTTCATATTAGACCGCGCTTTAATGTGTGTTTTACGAGTAGATAAAGCTAGGTACCGTAACGTATTGCCATGCTCTCGTACATTAAGTTACCACGCGAATAAGAGCAGGGATTATATACCTATAAATTTCGATATATGTTGCGATATTCCGTAATATACAACGATATGAGTTTAATATAGTAAAGAGCTTATTTCGATGTTTGTAATAGCGCTGCTATATTGTAATAGGCTCGCTACGCCAACGAGGTCTTTTCCGTTTTCGTTAGCCTACAAGTTTAACCTACTTTTCCGTTTCCGTTAGCCTCGTAAAATATCTTAATTTCCTGCTTTCCTTAAAAATACATGAAAAAATGTAAACAAATAAGTTCACAAATATATGAAAAATTACTGTTTGCTTGCACATTTAAAAAATATGTGGGACTCTATTTACAAGTACCGAAGTAAGTTAAATGAAATTAATATTATTATTAATTTCCATATATTATATTATTATTATTTTTGATAATATTGCCTTAATTTCACTTACAGTTTTATAATTGTAAGTGAAATTAAGGCAATATTATTGTATACCGATAAACCTAGTATTTTTGAAACCAAAACGATCCGTGCATCAAATTGCTCAGCATATGGTATGTTGTCAATTCTCCTCGTCCTGTTATGTAAGAAACAAAAATGAAATGAGAGTGCTAATGCCTGAAGCGGTGGATGTTGCCGGCGAGTCTAGAACACAAGTGGGTCAGTGATGACCATTACCACCTAGTCTCTGTTGAAATAAATAATTGTTACGACGAGTCTTTGTTGAAGGTGAGGGCCTCGACGTGAGATCGGACTCCAGTGCGTCGTATCAAAAGTTGCACGAATAAAAACTCGGTCATATCCATCACTCAGCCGAAAAAGTGAAAAATTACGGTACATATTTTGTTCCGGTAAGGTTAGTTTCGTTTAACCGAAATCATTCCTTGAATGAAACTACTATAAGGCGCAATTGTTATGGTATGTTGTTAAATTTCCTTTCATCGTGTTACGTAAGAAGCGTAAATTAAATGAGAGTTGTGATGCCCGAAGCGGTGTATGTTGCCCGCGCATCTAGGACGCAAGTGGGTCAGTGGGTGGCACCTAGTCACAGCTAAGATAATCAGCTGTTAATAAACTAAGAGGTCTTCAATCTAGTATCATTTGTTTAGTATCTTATAATAACGGAGTCGGGTAAAAATTATAAAGTTTTAACTAAAAATATGGATCTGATGGAGTGTCGAGTGGTGGGATAGGAATAAAGCTGGTTTTTAACCGACTTAAAAAGAAGAAGGTTCTCTATTCGATTTTATGTTTTTTTTATGTTTGTTACCTCAGAACTCCGTCATTTATGTACCGATTTGGAAAATTCTTGCGTTGGGTCCCATATAAATTTCATCGATATTTGACCTTGGACTTCATTCAAGATACATTGAAGTTGGTTTTTTTATTTGATATAATGTATACTTGTAATTAGGTACTTTTTATAGATGAGCGTAGTCCAGTATCTTCCACCCACGATGTTCTATTTAGCATAGCAATGAAAAAGCGTGTTACTAACCCATGAGGCACACAACTTTGTGGGACACATATCAACCCGTCTCGTTACTCTGAGTATAAAAATGATTTTTAAATTCGGTGTGGGTACCTAACCGTTAAATCACATCAAATTGCTCAGTTAAATAATATTGCTGATAATGGCAAGTGATAACGGTAAATAGGTATTTACCCTCCCATGATGGGTTAACCTCCAGGGAGCGCGAGCTCGATTACATCCATAAATTGCGGCATTATCTGCTATATTTCCCTCAGTGATACTGTCGCACCCACTTCACAAATATGACGTCTTCTTTATTTCCCGCTGGATTGTACGTGACTAAATTTTCAATTATTATAGAGAATCACTATTTCATTGGGTTAGATCGAGTCTCTACCTATATATATCCCTATAGCACTGACTGTGTATACTGGTGTGTGTATATACTGATTGTGTGTGGGAAACCATTATAGGTACTCACGAACCATACAGTTCCTTCATATTTAGAGGTAGGTAGGAAGATATATATCTAGTATCTACCAACCTGCTCTATGCCAGCATTATAGGTATGACAAAGTCTCTCCCAGAGTTGGTACATTTGATGGATAACTGATAATAATGATATGGGTACTACTTGCAGGTCGTCCCCTCACTATGAAAATTGAATTAAATTTAATCTTTTCAGCGTCATATTTATATTATGACAAAAGAAAAGCTAGTATAAATACAATATAATTCACAACAAAAAGCTAATAAGTTATTTTGTTAAAAAGAAATACTAGAATTTTATTCTCAGTCGCTTAATCGAAAGAGGTGATTAGTAGCTGCCAGGTCCACAAGATTTAGTGTCCCTAGGCTCCATCTTTACAGCTATTAAGACCTCTGTAAAGATAGAGGTCGTAACCGTAAAGAAATTCGTTACTTATGTGAAAATGTAATTACATTAATCCCTTTCCATCTTTGCGCCTAGCGACATCTCCAAAATGAATATTTTGGATGGGTTACTAAACTGGTTAAGGTCGAATGTCTCTTGCGATAAGAGTCGGAGAGAAGTCTAAGTAATTAAAAGATACTTCGGCACCAGGGCCGGACGTAGGAGCTGTTTCGGGATGAATTTAAAAGAATTTCAAATTCATATACCTAGGCATAGTGTCAATAGGGTCTGCATGAGCTTGGGTGATTTTACATTAGGTTATGCATACGTTTGTGTTATCATTACAAGATGAGTTAGGTCCAATTTTGCCCTAGTTCTTCAATATACATGTGTTATTTGTCAGTTTATAACTGACGATACCAAGTGCTAGTTCTTGTTCCAGTGAACTGCATATACCCATTAATATTAAAAAGGGCCTTTTTAATGAACAACGGCAGAGACGTGTTGCTGAAGGTGGACGTTAAAAACGCTTTTAAGTCAGTGGATAGGGCAACGCTTTTGACAGAAGTTAAAGATAATGTTCCGGACCTTTTTCCTTTTCTATTTCAATGTTAAGGTAAAAATTTAAAATTAGTCTATCAAAATGATCTACTCCTCAGAGGTAGGCTGTCAACAAGGAGATCCCCTTGGGCCGGCTATTTTTAGTCTCGCGATTCATTCAATCATTAAACGTCTGGAATCAAAATTTAACGTATGTTATTTAGATGATGGAACTTTAGGAGCGACTCTGACACAATATTTAAAGGCCTAAATTTCCTCATTTCTGAATTCAAAACAATTGGCTTGGATTTAAATTTTTCTAAATGTGAATTATATATACCTTTCGCACCTTTGTGCCACAAAAGACGAGATTATATGTAAGTTCAATACTGTCGCCCCAAACATTAAAATCATCGACAATAGTTCTCTTCGCCTCCTAGGGTCACCTATCCTTGACGAATCTATAGCAGACTTTGTCGAGGAGGAAATTCAACATTTTTGTGCAGTTTCGGACTGACTTTTAAAAATTAATACTCACATGGCTTATTTCATCATTAAATACTGCTTATTTGTTCCAAATTTACGTATAATTTACGATGTTGCTATCTCTGTAATCATCCACACTTTTTTTTTTACACTTATTAGATCTATGTTTGGCCACTATCTCGCCTGATGTGAAGCAATGATGTGGCATAAGATGGATCACATAGAACTAGAGAGAGACGGCGGTTGAGCGGCTGCTCAGACCCGTCTACCGATGGTTCACCGAACATCATCCCGAAACCCGACAAGGTCGCTTGACGGCATGGCTTTGTTCGGTGGGTGGTATAACAACTTGACTATAAGTCATTGGTGCAGGGCCAAGTCGGGATTCGAACCTGTAGGTATTTGTAAATACTTAATATGAATTGTGCATGAGGGTAGATGAGAATAAATCAGTTATGGCTCGACCTCTTGTTTTACTTCATTGCTCCTTGATATTAAAATACTTTAACATGGCGCAGCCGGCTAAAATTATTTAAAAAAGTTAAAATATAGCTTTGTTATCGTGTATTTTCAACGTGCGCGTGTGGGTTTTGAGAAGTAAACAGTAAAAATGGATTCCGTACTACGGCCGCCTCAACCTTTTTTGTTCGAGAACAATTTGGCGAATGTGACATCGGGAAACCTAAGCAAGGAGTGGGAAAAATGGAAGAAATCATTTAAAATATATTATGAAGCATGTGAAATGTCGAAGAAAGAGAAAAAAGTGCAACTTAATATATTATTACATATCATTGGTGATCGGTGCCGGGAGGTATATGAACAGTTCAATGAAGAGGTCAAGACGGTGGAAGAATTGTTAGAAAAATTTGATGGAGTATTTCTGCCCAGGAAAAATTTAACAATAGAACGTCATAAGTTTTTCACAAGAGATCAAAGAGATATGGAGTCTATTGAACAGTATGTGTTTGAATTGAATAAAATGGCGGCAAAATGTGAATTTAAAGATTTGTGTAAAGATTTAGTACGCGATCGACTAATATGTGGATTGAAAGAAGGAGCATTAAGAGAAAGATTACTCAGAGAAGGAGATTTAACATTGTCAAAAGCGATCGACATATGCAGATTAGCCGAAATGTCTCGCGCGCAGGCTGTTCATATAGCACCACGTACATGAAGTAAATGTAAACAAAGACGACTCAAAGCAGCAGGAATCAGCGGACGTTCACTGGGTAAATCGCGGACGCGGCGGTCAATCTTCTACTCAACAACCAAGGTCGACGGGCAACCAGAATTATCAATCACGCGGCAGAACTTTCCGTGGAGGAGCAAATGCTAACAATAATTCCCGTACATATCCGACACAGAACTCGAATAACAACATGCAGTGCCAGAGATGTGGTGCAAGACATAAGCGATATGAGTGTCCAGCGTTTGGTCGGCAATGTAACAAGTGTAGGAGGATGAATCATTTTGCTAAAGTGTGCAGAGTATTTGAAGTCCAAGAGGGGTTCACCGATCAGGTAAATAATCACTGTATTAATAAAAACTGTAGAAATGAAGAGTGGCTCACAGAATTACAGATAAATAATAAATTACTAAAGTTTAAGTTAGATACTGGAGCTGATGTGAATATAATTCCTAGCAAATATATACATAAAATCGGTTTGTCTGAGTCTGAGTTAGTTCCTACTTCGATAAAATTATATGGATATTCAGGAGGTGAAATAGCAGTCATCGGTAAATGTTATCTCAAAGTGGTATACAAAAATAACAATTATTTTTTAAAATTTATCGTCGTGAATACTAATTCTGTTCCAATATTAAGTAAACATTCTTGTGAGGAATTGCAATTAATAAAAAGAGTAATGTCTGTTAGTAATGAAAGCTGTAATAATAGTATTTTGGAAGATTTTCAAGATGTTTTTGAGGGTATAGGATGCTTGCCTGGGGAATATAACATACAACTGAAAGAAAATGTTGAGCCAGTCATACACCCCCCGAGAAAATTACCAGTTGCCCTGAAGGAACAGGTTCAAAATAAACTTATAGAAATGCAGAAGCAAGGGATAATAGCTAAGGTCGAAGGGCCCACGGATTGGGTCAATAGTATGACCGTTGTAAAAAAACCTACCGGGGACATACGTATATGTCTGGACCCACGTGATTTAAATAAAGCCATAAAACGAGAGCATTTTAAACTTCCAACATTTGAGGAATTAACTGCGCGATTGTCAGGAGCGGCAGTATTCAGTACCTTAGATGCTAAGCATTCATTTTGGCAGGTAAAATTACAAGACACAGATTTGTGTACATTTAACACAGTTTTTGGCCGATTTAAATTCCTACGCATGCCTTTCGGCATATGTTCTGCTTCAGAAATATTTCACAAGAAGCTATACGAACACTTAGATGACCTGGAGGGGGTAATACAATTTATTGACGATATTTTAATATTTGGGCCCAATAGGCAAATTCACGACCAAAGATTACGTGCTGTTTTGCAGAGATGTAGGGACATAAATATAAAATTAAATAAACAAAAGTGTAGGATTGGTCTAGATGAAATAACATATTTGGGTCATAAAATATCACAGAAAGGAATATCCCCGGATGGATCACATGTGCTTGCCATAAAGAACATGCCAACACCTCAAAATGTAAAAGATGTCGAGAGGTTTTTAGGCATGGTCACTTATGTGAGTAGCTTTATCCCTAACTTGTCAGAGCAAACGTCGATATTAAGAGAATTATTAAAAAAGAATATAGGATGGCACTGGGAGGAAAGACATCAAAAATGTTTTGAAAGCATCAAACGGTTTCTAACAAGTCCCCCAGTTTTACAATATTATACGCTTCAAAAACCAGTTACTATTTCAGTAGATGCGAGCAAAAACGGGCTAGGCGCTTGTTTAATGCAAGACGGTCTCCCCGTGTCATACGCGTCCCGGTCGTTGACGAGAACAGAGCAATCATACGCTCAGATAGAAAAGGAGTTATACGCCTGTGTATTTGCATGTGAACGATTCTATACCTATATATATGGCAGGTCAGACGTGACAATTGAAACGGATCATAAACCCCTTGTAAGTATTATTAATAAACCATTGGTGAACGCTCCTCCTCGCTTACAACGAATGTTATTACGATTGCAACCGTACACCTTTAAGCTTGTTTACAAGCCAGGTAAATACCTATACATAGCAGATACACTATCACGTGCTATTGCACCCAGCGACGCAAGCGCAGACACACACACACAGCCGCGCGATTACTTACATTTCCAGGCACAAGTGTGTGCGGTATCAGCGAGCAATCAGCTGATCGACACGCATTTCTTACAAATTCAAAAATGTACTAAAGATGATGACGAGTTACAGAAAGTAATTAAGATAATAAAATTTGGTTGGCCTATGGATAAAAAGGAATTAGATAATTCAATCAAACCCTACTGGGATTTCAGAGATGAGCTTACTATTAATTTTGGTATTGTATGGAAAGGGACAAGAATAGTTATACCAAAATGTTTGCGTCACGAAATGATGAAAAGGATTCACATAGGACATTTAGGTATCGAAAAATGTAAATTACGGGCGCGAGACATTATATTTTGGCCAAATATAAATACACAATTAGAGGATTACTTATCGAATTGTGAAGTTTGTTTAACTCATAGAAAACAAAATACAAAAGAACCAATGATAAATCATGAAATACCTAATAATCCCTGGCAGAAAGTAGGCGCGGATGTGTTTCATTTTAAAAACGAATGTTTCATTCTTGTCGTAGATTATTTTAGTAAATATATTGAAATAAAAAAGTTGCATTCGTTGCGATCAGAAGAAATAATATCAAAATTAAAACGCATTTTTGCTAGACACGGTATTCCTCGAACGGTAATGACTGATAACGGCCCTGAGTTCTCATCAAATATATTTTGTCAGTTTTCTAAGGATTGGAATTTTCAGCACATTACTTCCTCGCCGCGGTACCCTCAATCGAATGGGCAAGTTGAGCGTGCTATACAAACAATAAAAAATATGATGAAAAAGGTGCACGATGATAATTGCGATTTTAATTTAGCCTACTTGGAATATCTGAATACTCCAATTAGTTCAGTCCTTCCGTCGTCAGCAGAGTTATTATTTAGTAGAAAACTTCGAAGCATATTACCCAGATCAATGACATTTTATAAGCCTAAAATACATAATATCAACGACACATACAAAAAATTAGTGAGCCGACAAGAACAACAAAAACGGTATTATGATAAGGGATCTCGATATTTAAAACCATTAGCTATGGGACAAAAGGTAAAAGTGAGAATAGGAAATAAATGGGTATCAGGCACTATTGAATCTGTCCTAAGCTTACGTTCTTATTTAATAAAAATGTACTCAGGTAATGTATTGAGACGTAATAGGAAGCATATAATAATCGACTCAGACAAACGTATACATCCAGCGCCCGCTTATACGTCACATTATGATGACATCGCAGGCATTCAACCTGTCCGCGATCGCGCAAGCCCTCCGCACGGCTCCAGTGTCGCCCCGCATTCAGACTCTTCTAACTATCGTACTCGTTCTGGCAGGGAAGTGATACCTCCTGATCGGTGGACCTACCCTGTGGAAGTGCGCGAGCGCCGCAACGTTTGATTGAACATAGATAATAACCTGCATAGTAGATATCGATAGATAGTACTCACACTAGTATACTTAGTAGTTAATTAATCATCAATTCATAGATAAATTAAAATAGTTACATAGAAATAAATCTTGATTTTGTTATAAAGATGGAATGAATAAATAAAAAAAAAAACAGTATATAAAATCAATAAATAATAATAATTATATATATATATATGTATATATAGAATAAATAATAATTATATATTTATTTAATAATTTAATACTACAAATATATATTTGGTGTATCTATTGTAATGACTTAATCAATAAAATATAAATTAAAGCTTACTTAATGTTTCTGTAAATAATTCAGTAATAATTTATAAACAAATTGTATTAATAGAAATACTTAAGTACTTACTTATATTTATTTAAATAGGTTTCATATGTGATAATATAATGAGTGTTAGTTATTAAAACATAAATAATGATTTACCTGTCTATGTTGCTGGTACAAATTGTTTTTGATTTTTGAGAGGTAGGAATACAATACACATTTGATATTCTTAGAATGATGTTTGGTTGTTTTATGTAATTGGTTAGGTAAGTATTTGTTCCATCATAAATACCTACCTACGTGAGAAATTACAATTATATTCAAATAATATATATTTATATAGTGATACTTAATATTTACACCACTTCTTACTTATTGTTTAATAAGGGGATTGTAGGTATTTGTAAATACTTAATATGAATTGTGCATGAGGGTAGATGAGAATAAATCAGTTATGGCTCGACCTCTTGTTTTACTTCATTGCTCCTTGATATTAAAATACTTTAACAGAACCCAGGTGCGTCGGATCGAAAGACGCACGAGGTCCCGCTGAGCCACACTCGCTCTAAACCTTTTACAGCAATTAGACAACATCGTGAGGGATACGCTCACTTCCATATTCAACATATCTTTGTACGATCGTACCTGGAGCCAGGCATCTCTACCGATCCGGTTTGGAGGCCTCGGCATACGTAAAATTTCTAGTGTTTCACTACCAGCTTTCCTGTCCTCGATTAAAAGTACCCAAAATTTAGTAAATATTATTTTGGCACCGAGTATAAACTTTAATAAAATCTCTTACTTTACCGAGGCAGTAAACGCCTGGAAAATAGCCTGCCCAAACAGTAGCCTGCCCAAAAGCCTCTCCTCGCAGAAGCAGTGGGAAGCTCCCCTCTGTGAGCTGGTGCGGAATAACTTATTAAATACGTCCAGCAATCCTACAGAGCGGGCGCGTCTTTTAGCTGTTTCTCGCTGGGAATCAGGTCTTTGGCTGCAGGCACTCCCGTCAAATAATGTGGGATCATTACCTGACAACTACACTTTCCGGGCAGCCATATGACTACGAATTGGTGCTTCGTGTGTTGTACCTCACCGATACGCCGCGTGCGGTGAACCGGTTAACCGTCTCGGTCACCATGGGCTGTCATGCAGTCGAAGCGCTGGCCGCATGGCTCGCCACAACGCCCTAAACGACGTCATCCGTCGGGCCTTTGAAAGTGCCAATATGTCTGCAATCCTGGAGCCGAACGGCCTAGTGCGGGACGATAGCAAAAGGCCTGACGGTATGACGCTCATTCCCTGGAGGATGGGACGGCCTCTGGTTTGGGATGCTACTTGTGTAGACACGTTGCCGCCGTCCCATCTTCCGGAGACGTCTCAACGGGTGGGTGGCGCCGCTACAGCGGCAGAATTCCCCAAACGGCGCAAATATTCAGGTCTCGATAGGGGTTACCTGTTTGTGCCATTTGGGGTAGAGACGTTGGGCCTGTGGGGACCAAGAGCACTAGAAATTTATAAGGATTTGGCGGGGCGGCTGGTGGAATCCACACGTGACCAAAATGCTGGCGTGTATTTTGGCCATAGAATCAGCAGCGCCGCCAGCATTTTGGGCACGTTGCCGGACGACGGGTATCGGTTGAATTATCTGTAGGCCATTCAGTTGGCTCAACCGATACCCGGTATGTACATAGTATTTAATATCTTTTAGTTTAGTTTTATTTAGTTTTTAAATTATTAAGCCTTTTGTTATATTATATTCTAAAAAAATATTATTAATATTTAAAGTTCTTACTAACAAAAGGGCCTTTTATACGAGTTCACGACCGCACTAAAGCACCTAGCTAGCTATAAGTATTCATAAAGATTGATCCCAGAGCTCCCAGATTTTTCGAGACTGCAACAAGTTCTAAAGTTGATCCTAGATACCCCCAGACAATTCTGGCTGCATGCCTGTCCAGGGCATTATATCCGAGGAGAGCTTCCCGGCAAGTGATCCGAGGTAAATGAAGCTAAATGAGTGCGCTTAGAATGCTTAGATGAATGAATTGCGGCAGTAGTGCCAGCCTCGGGGCTGAGCAGTTGGACAGCCATGTTATTTATGACGATGGCGTAAGCCGCGGCAGTTCACGCCTTTTTGTCTGCAGCTAAATATAGTACTTGGGAGAAGGCAATGTTTTGCAGAGTTGCAAACAAGGAACTGTTGCGGAAACACTTCGATGTATGTCTGTCCTAATGTTTCTACATGTCACAGCTGCTTACTTGTATCTCAGTCAAAGTAGCCAGGAAAGATGAATGAAATACGAAATAAGATAATCCATTGATAGTTTCCTATAACGTTCACACAGTTCTTAAGCAGCAGTTTTCATAAAGTTGAAGTGCGTCAACAACATAATAGAACTAAATAATCATAATGTTTTATGGATGCACAAAAGTCATTACACTATGAAGTCTATAAAAAGTCGATAAAGCTCACTGTAAGCCTCACAAGTTTTTAGATAAATCAGCCCTGCCATAAATAAATTCTCTCTATATTATTGTTTCAAACATAAAAACCTTATCTAATAAGTTTCGGATGAACATCGGCTTTATTGATAATGGCAACAAATTGACAAAGTGATAGAAATAGAAGTGATAGCCTCGCTATAAACACGATTTAAAAAGCTAAATTCGAAGTTCACCCTCGGTCGTTATTTCTCCTTCGCCTGCGAAAGGCGAGCGACCCCAGGTGAGCCATCTTACCCTGTGCACCCTTAGCTGGAATTCAATTTTAATTTGCGTTGTGAATATTTCAATAAACATGTAATTAATATAACCTTATATTTTAATATCTTCTATTTTCAGTTAGGTACCCACTGACTTATGTCGATTTGTCTCAACGCTGACATGTTCGTCTTTCTCACATATTGAAAAACCCTTCTAAATGTACATTACCTAAATCTTAAAAACAATGACTATTGACTATACACTTGACTATACATCTTACAGTTCATCAATCAAAGGTTCTGCAAAAACATGATCAAAAAAGTCTACAGAACAAAGTACACACCGAAATCGCTTTTCCGGCTAAAATTAATTTTTCTGCAAAGTCCTATGTAAACGTCACGTATTTTAATCATTATTATTTCCTTGCTAGACTCCCGGAGCATTTCCGTTGTTCCCACAATTTGACAAGGGACAACAGTATCATTTCTCACGTGATAAACTATTCCATTTTTGAAACATTTCGGTTCATAAATCAAACGGGCGCGAGTTCATTGTTTGAGGGCGCACCTGCCGCGATTTCGCCGAATTCCTGTCTTTTCCGAGCGCGGATTGTTTCCAGTCGTATAATATACCGGCTTTATTATTTTAACGTTTGATTTAGAAACTTTTTCATCAAAATCTGACAAAAGACAACTTATCATTTATATTTGATCAACTATCGTGTTAAACTATTTCATTTTATCGCATCATTTCACTTGAATCATGCAGGGGGCATCCACAATACCTTACAGATATTAACTTATAACATAATACCGGTAGTTTGTAGAAGTACCAAGGATTAGATACAGCGCGACAAGTGTCTGATTGAATACTGATGATATTTTAGTGACGCTCAACTAACGTCGAGGTAACCTATCATATTGACAGATACGATCAGGGTGATTTCAAATACAAGTTACAGCAAACTAATACTATATACATACCGTTTGAGAATTTTCGTGGTCAAAAACAACAGTGATTTCGAATACGGGGAGCACTCTTAGATATCGCCGGTGACTATTTATCATCGGGTCAAAAATCGTACCCCTGATCTAATTATAACCGTGTTCAAGAGCGGTATAATTATAGAGTTGTACAATCCTTGCTCGCCGCTTTTGCTGAATTCCCTCCTTTCACTGTAAGCTGGCAACCCCCGCCAGCTATGACATAGGTCGCCGAGGTTTGTCTTCGGTTACTCGGGCACCTCTCTAAACTTCTGTCAGACGTATATTATAAGGAAACAGCGAGCCTTGCCTTTCTGACAGAGCTCTTCTATGATTTACACTCTCATAGAATACAATTAATTAGTTATATTATGGCGATACCTATCCTGAAATCGTTATGTAATCAGGTACCTATACCTACAGTACGACAAACATAACCAAAATGAGACTTTAAAAGTTGTTTTTAAGTATGTCTCTATGTTTGTAAGAGATAGTCTATATGAAAATTTATCCGATTCTAAAACACACTATCACCAAGTGACACATGATATTTTATTATGTCGACGCGAACGAAGTCGCGAACGGTTGGTAGTATTATTATATTGCTGGAAATTGAAAACGTTAAGTTCCTATTCGGTGACATCATTTTCAACGTCAAGATAACGTCGAAACTTGATGAGTTGATGACAATGGGTTGATTGCACTTTGCACTACACTTAGAGTATTACCACAGAATACTAAGGGACAGAAGCATCACTCCGCAAAGAAATTTAAACAAATAGCGACTCTTGCTATGACGCAATAAAATTCAATTCAGCTCGCGTAGCGCTGCATACCTACTAGTCATATTAACCTACAGAGTGCCTCTCTTTCTATCGAATAGCTCTTATCTCTTCTGACGCGGCACGTGTAACGACGCGCGACCGGCCGTTGGTGTCCGTCTATGTTCTTGTAGCTTCGTACATACAGTGCAGAGTGCGCTAGGCCTGTTATTACTCGTACTAACTTATCGGGCCCGCTCACTGACAGCGTCGCTGCTGTCTATACAATTCTATTATTGTTATCACTTTCTACTCTGGATTTCGTTAGTTCCACTTTTGGCCACCGAGTCACTTATGTTTGTGATACTCCTATCGCTTTATGGCATTAAACGTAAAAGCATATGACTAGTAGAGGAACTGTTTTGAACGCTAAAAGCTTTTCCGTTTCAAATATTGAACGCACTCACTACCAAAAAACCGTGTTTAGCTTTTAAAATACGAGTACGAATATTCTGTTGCTTTTCCATGCTACGTTAATAGTTACTATACGGTGTATCTGCGGTATGTGCGAGAGTGGCTAAACGAGAAGTCATGCGACTTTCTATCAACCGCAACAGTGTTCAAATCTTGCTCGCTTTCTGAAGTTACGAGCGGATCAGTCGCTCTAAATATGTTTAAGGAAAACATCGTGAGGAAACCGGCAAGAATCAGAAAATTCAAGTGTGACATCCACCAACTCGCCGTGGGCCAGTAAGAAGGCCCCTAGAGAAGGCCCCTCTCCCAGTAGTGGGACCGCAACGGTCTCTACACATACGTCGCTCGTATACTCAAAGCTCTACGTACGTAAAGTTTCCCACGGGAACTTTCCGATTAATCTTATAGCCGCTGATTAAGGCGATCTATAAAGGCTTTCTTTTACATGCTGAAATAGGGTCATTTTTAACCACGATCTCATACAATCTCACTTAGCACAAGTTTAGTGACAAGGTGACGAGGAGAAAAGGCAAAATATAATATAAATGATTCAAATATAATATTGACTCTATTTATTGAATTGTTTGCAAATGTGTTCTTGTTTTAGTTGTTTATATTGCGTTGCCTATCCAACAGAGCTTTTGTACGATTTATCCATTCATGTGTTATGGGTACGGAAATCGTTAACTGTTTCGCTTCATGGAAATGTGGAATATCGATACATACATGTACATAGGTGTACTCGTATGTATAGACGGCGACAAAAATCATAGACATTCATTTTTTTAATTTCTCATCGTCACTAGATATAAATACAAACCCATTACATTTATATAAAGCATAAACGAATGCCAAGTGAAAAACTCAACAAGGATTTTCGGAAACAAAAAAATATACGTCTCTCTTATGACGGCTAAATAACGAATAATAGATAGTAATAGATAATAGAAAAAATTCAACACACGACTTGGTGACCACTGTAGCTCAATTAGGTAGAGCCCTTTCCGCGCTGAGGAAAGATTGGTTCAAGTCCCGGTCCCAAGTAATGGCCGATTTTTTTCTTTCCGAGAAACCTTTTTTAAGTATGTACCTACTTAAATGTATAACGTCGACTTTAAATTTGTTCACCAAGAGGGTAGGGTTTATAAAAAAAGAATCACCAACTTTTATCGCTATCTGTACTACGTTGGGGAAAAAAACGTTAGGTATGGGTGCTTTTTGTGCTAAATGGATTTCAGCTGCAAAAATGGCATTTAAAAAATTTATAACGTTTTTCAAAACATGTCTTTTTTAGGTTTCTGTGCTAACGCAGAGTTCACACGGTTAAGGTCCTAATACGAGTATATAATCAGTCTAATGCGAGTCACACATTGTCATTGTGATCATTGGCATACATTCTACAGATGTACCGTGCGTAGTAAATATATATCGATGGAGTCACAGGTCTTGTGCATTGCAGCGATTAAGATTCCATATTTTTTTTTCTTTATATTTGTTTGAGTGGTTACTATAAAAATATAAGAGGAATATAAAGACAGGCATATGAACGAACACAATGGGCAAACGGAACCTTAAATAATAGAGCTCTTTTGGACCATACGGATACGGAATACGGAACTCTAAACTCTAAACAGTCAAAACATGTCGTTTGATTCTATTTAGAGAATTGTTTGAAACAAGTTTCCCCTAGCTCTCATTTGTTTGCAAACTACAATTCTCTCTTTATTAAGGAATAATAACAAATGATTACGTAGTTTGAAGTTCATAGAGTTCAACAGCCTCGGGTGGACCCGAAGTTGGTAACCTAAGTCAACTTAATTAACGTTACGATTTTACTACCACAGAATATATAGATACGTTCTGTTAGCTAAACAGAACAGGAACAGTTTTTATCTCGTGGTTCCATCCTCACGGCTTTAGTAAGTCTTCAAAATGTCTACTCTTACGGGGCTCGTACAAAGGCTATCAAAATATATCTTATCTAGTATTTCACTGACAATGAGTTGACGATATCCTCCAGACCGGGCTATAATCTCGAAGGCTATACAATTTCACCAATTTTAAATAAATAAATAATAATAAAATAAATAACGCACAACGATCACATAGATCTTGGCCCCTAACTAGGGTTCCCTGTATCTAGGGAACCAGGAACTATGAAGACCATGGTCCTAAAGCACCCAGACACGAAACAAATGCTTGCGCTTTTTTATAATAATACTAATAATAATTATAATTGCCATAGCTTTTCGGCAATTATTATTGATGAATTTTTTGCAGGGTAAAATACCAAAAGTAAAAAAAAAATGCACGTCAGTTTCATGCCATGTCTTCTGGGTAGTGGTTCTTTTTCCAATGAGGTGGATTGTAATGACGCCACTGCCAAATGTACTCTACTCAAAGGAAACAAAACTCAAAGCTTAACCAAAATGTATAGTAATATAACAATAAAAACAAAGCTCTATCACCGTTTATAATCAATTGCCATGATTGTGGACGAAATAACTGGTCTCAATCACGTAGTGACGAAACTGTAACCAATAGAATTTCCCTAAATCTTTTAAATTAAAAACATAAGCGAGTCTACGTTTCTCTTATTATTTAATATTTCCTGACTTTGCTCAGTTTAGGCGTTGTAATATTTAGTTTTCTTTGGTTTAGATGAACAGACTCAGACACGTTGTTGCTGACAGCTGAACATATAACACTGACTGAATGCACAAACTGTGCGAAGCCATAAATCAAAGAAAAAGTTTGCAAATGTGAGCACAGATAATAATAATCATACATATATTGAATTTGTGTTTATTACCGTTCGTTACTCTTCATAACATTATTCAAAATTACGTATGTACTCAACGTCGACAACATATTCTTATAAATAGCAATCCCACGTTCTACTTACATAGTTAATGAGCTTAATTAAAAATGACGTGCCTATATGTCTGTCGTAAGGAGCCTGGTAGCGATAACGTAAACCGTATACGTAAATCAAATACGTACACTACGTTATATCTGATAAACACAAAATTATAGTATACCTAATAATTAAATTAGAGTAGGTAATACTCTTCGTTTTGTTCATAACTTTGTATGATTTGTCCATTTAGCCAGGGTTTAGTTTAGTGCAAAGACCGTACAAAGCCAAAAATATTTAAAAAGGAACAGTTCAAGAAAAGAGGCTCTAAATAGCTGAAATAATAAATAAATTTATTATTTTTATTTATTATATTTTAGTTCTGGGGAAAACGCTGCATTATAAAAATATGAATTACAAGTTTGTTTTGTATTAAAAATTCTCAAAACCTAAACTTTCGTTGCTCAAAGATTTCCTTTCGCCCTTTCTTCTTACATACGGAAACGTAAACCGTTGTTTCCTGGCTTTCTGTAGTCATTGCTCGATGTAATTTATTTCCCTCCGAGCCGACCTTTGTCTCGACAACCCAAACGAACCATACTCCGCAATTATTCTCCAGAAAGGGCCAGAGCCATTCACGGAATTACACTTTTTTTTAATTTACACGCCGTTTTCGGGTCAGCGACAAAGGAGGATTTAAGCAGTTTGTTTTTTTTTGTATTGCATGGATTCTTGGGTTTGAAAAGGAAAAAAGATAATGTACACTGATTCGTTTTTATGAAGCTGATGTTTTCAAGTAAAAAAATAAAACAAACATATATGGAACCGTTATTGTTTGCAGAGATCGTTTCACATCAAGCTCTATTAATTTTATCGTTGCAAATATATACGTAGATAAACGTATGTATATACATATATCGGTGAATAAGTAAGTTTGCCAAACTTATACGTAGGTATCTACAGTACAGTACATTTACCTTCAGTGCGGTATTATATCGATGTATTCTTGCAAATGAAGACTTGATTGATAAATTGATCATTTCAGGTCAAAAATATACCTTATATAATATAGTCTATTTTTCTATAGCTAAATATACAAAATGTAAGATAAGTATAATTTTATTAATTGGACATTTATTACATTTCCCCAAAGCAAGCACAGATATTATGGGCTACTTCTAAAATAATATCAAAACTTTATTATAAGAATACAAATCTGGCTGCATATCATAGAAAAATAAATGAATCGCAGACGCACTGTTTTGCTTAATAAAACAATATCATAGACAACAATACACAATTTTACTTTTCAAATAAAGTGGTTAGTGCTCTCCTTTTATAGTTCAACAATGTACCATTCTGAATATTTAGGTGAGTATAACTACGCATTAGAATGGTAGGTTAATATTACGTATTATATATGTACCTACATCATTTCGTCATGTATTTCCATTAAACTTAAACTGGTAGGTTATTTCATAATCTCCTCTTCTTTCCATAATTTTAAGAAAACGTCAACAAAATAATCAAATGAAAATCTGGATAAAAAGTCAACGTAACGGAAACGTAGGAAATGTCCGCCCGCGTTCCTCTTTTAACCGACTTTAAAAAAGGAGGAGGTTCTCTGTTCGATTGTTATTTTTTTTTTATGTTTGTTACCTCAGAACTCCGTCATTTATGAACCGATTTGAAAAATTCTTTTTGCGTCGGGTTCAGTATAGCTACGAAGTGGTCCCATATAAATTTCATTGATATGTGACCTTGGACTTCGAAGATACATTGAAGTCGGTTTTTGTTTTTTTCTAAAAATTAATTATTGTATCAGTGATGGATGGAACAAATGTCGGTCGCATTCAGCTTTTCAAAACATTCAAGGTTTTGCAACAGAAAATTTACAATAAAAATGCATAACATACCTATGAACATTGAATTGACAGGACGGGAGCTTTGGTGTTTGTAATAAATCATTATTATTTAAATGCCTAAGATGATTAGTTATGTGCAAGCTTGCAACATGTTGCGTATCACCTGTTAATTACTTTAGCAGATTTAGCAACACGAAGTTAATATCATCAATCATCAGCAGATCTTTTATAAAGATAAAGATAAAGAAATTATTTTTTGCCAAACTGTATACACAGAATTTTAGATTTACAATATTTATAAGCACAAAAACAGCAGCAATAAGGAGGGGGGGGGGGGGGTTAAGCACTGAGCTGCGTAAGCCTAACAGCTCACGCAAGGCTGATTTTTAGCATGAGTCATGCGCTTATAATTTTTATTCCTAGAATAGCGTTTTTCTGTCTCTATTATAACCACAGTTTTTTATATAAACATTGCATTGCAGCAACAATGGACGATTGCCATTTTTACAAGCTTTTATTTAACTTGCAATGTTAATTATCTGTTTGTTTGGGTCAAATCTTGCAAGCTGAATCAGAACTACTTCCTCTTATCTTACGGAGCTGAAATTTTGCATACTTGTCAAAGTCAAACAATACAATATTATGGGCTCATTTAATCTGCTCGCGGTTTCGATTACGAATTTGTTAAAAGAAAAAAATATTTTTCAACAAAAATCTTGTTCAATTTGTATGTACAAAAATGCTGTCGTTGTTCAACTGCTAAAGAGTAAAGATATGCAAAATCACTTTGCAAACTGTCTCGCGTCTTTACGAAAGCTGTGTTTATTATGTTAATTGGCGCGAAATCTTTATTTTGGGGACAATAATCGTACATTCTTGATAACTTACATTAAATCCTGTATTGAAATTAGCATAACGTACAGGAAATGTACCTCTACTATTAAGTATTATGTGCCTCTACTCGGGCTTTCAGCTCTTAAAAGATTTAGAAGACATTTTTAAAGATTTTGACTTGGCTTGTTCGAAATAATAACTATTTAGGTGAGTGGCGTATTCACCCAACGACTTGAGAGCGTAGGAACTCGACCAATTAATCATCATAGTTCAGATACTTACACTAGGTACCTGCTAAATTGATAAATTTAGTAACATAGTCCAATCGAAGCTTAACAGTAGGACAAGATTATATCTGTATATCCAAGTAAAAATGTCAAATTAAATTATATGACAAATGTCAAGGACTACGTGACATTATTATGTGAAAAATTTGTTCTAAAAACTTGCGTCAAAAATTATTTTGTGCCAATGAGCATGCAAATCTGTGTAAATGACAACTAAGCTCCTTCACAATGAGTCAGTCAAATATTTCCAAATACCATCATTGGTAATTTTCGTAGAATTTCGCAAACACATCCGTTTCGTGAGCATTATTTATATATTATACCAACTTTCCTTATGTTATCCTTACATCATTCAGATATTCAAGGCTACGGACCGGTTCGGTTTGCAACTTTCCAAAGCATTCTACTTATGCCATGGACCTGGTGATCTGGCGTTACATCACACCGTGCTGCGGGAACTAGTTTACTACTTGTGAATGAAATTATAACTGACCCACTTACGCCTATGACGTGTGAAATGATGCTTGATGGAGCTAATAGCATAACCGCGCTGCTTTGTTCCCGTTCTTAACAATTTTATTATCGCGGCTCTTTGATGTCCAAAGTCTTTGATAAAGCGTATTGTGAAGAACAGTAACGTTCAGTTCGTATCGAAAGCGAAACTTCGAAAACTCACCAATATCTAATATTGCATATTACCTTACTTTCTTCGGGCCTACATTTACAACAAGTTAAATAAAACTTTAATTATTATTGTTATTATTCAATTTCATTGTCATTTTCATATGGGTCTTTTGCCTGAAATAAACGATTTTTTTTTTATTTATTTAAAAAGTTACCCAATGCCACGATTCATGTGTAAAAATAAAAAAAATGGCTTCTTACGCAGGACTACATACAAACTGAATCTATTTTGACAATAATATCGTAAATCGTCAATCAACCACTATTCCTTAGATACTTCACCTGCATGCACACCTTCTCATACACACACACACAAACATTCACACCCACACATTCATACCTACATACAAGTAATATATAACAACATAAAACTGCATGAATCATAACTATTATTATTTAATACAAACTCTTTTGTAATCTTTATCTGATACTTTTTTAACTATGTCGAGCGGTATTGGTATGCCAAAACACAGGTCTCCTAGTTTGGGTACCAATGTTCTCCAACCACTTCAAAAGGTTTAACAACCACAAACAGCTTCGACAAGAAGTTTTGCAGTATTTTTGAAAACACTATGCGCCCGCGGTTCCCACGGTCCTAGCGTCTCGACCCCAAAAGGTCGAAATATGTAGCCACTATCTAGGCTACTATACTTGCGCCTTTTGAGGTTCTCCGCTCCTTCAGCGGCTGCGCCAGCCTTATTTTGAGTCACGGGAAGATGAGACGGCGCTAGGGTATCTACACAAGTTGCGTATTACATAAATTATATATATAAATTCAAATAAATGTATCTTTCCCGGGCGTGACAAATTTCTAGCTGGACGTGTCAAGGTATCCAGTTAACTACAAAAGTAGTTGCAACTCTGTACATAAGAAAGCACTTCCTAGAAAGGTCGGGGATGTTGTTTTGCATAAACAGCCCCCACCGGCGGCGTTGATGTACTATTTCTCGCATAAATGAAATTGTTAGAAACGCTATCGTTTTCTTCACTTTGTCTCTTTATACAGAGTGCCAAGGTATAATCTCGTTGCGATATTACTAATAATAATCGATAAATATTTTCAAATTGAGCATATATGAGATACCCGTAACAATTAAAAACATTTATTTGTTAGAAATCAATTACAAAACAATACTTAAAGCTAAAATGTTTCTCTCGGGGGTTTGTTAGCTGCGCCACCCACTAAAATTCAGTTTGTCGACAAGAATAAGATATTTCTGTTCGTCCCTGGTGTAACCTTTGCCAAATATTCAGTTATAGTATCAGGTATACTCAGATATATAGTATGAAAGGTCAAAGAAGTTGTAGCATTCCAAAAGAGTCATAATAATAAGATAAAGGTACCGACTTTCTCACACGCCCGGGGCTTCTTGGAAAAGAGTCGTTTTCGTGATATTGCGTCACATAATCGTATAAGGCGAACCCCAGAATTCTGAAAATACTATAATTATTAATGTTACGAAATATGTACCTACATATAACGTCATGGCGGGATATAACAGTTTGTATATAAAATACCTCAGTATTACGAGATTTCCCGGATTCTGAGCTTTAGAATATTGAGCATAAATTATATTTATACGAATATGAACTATATGTACCTAAAGTTTATGTTACAATAACACATTTACATACTGAAATAAGTACATATAAAATTTTATATTGTTCGTTGACCTTGGCCCTGACTATAACCGCGGCGAGCATAATATGCGCACGCGTTGATGTCTTTTGTTGTAGCAATGTATTGATTGAGCGGTTAGTTTTTATTTGTTAGTATTTCTGAGCTAAAGTCAAACGATTTTACAGCAAAGCCATGTCAACTTAAAGTAAATTGATGCCAATGATTTAACTTTGTAAAATAATGCGATATTTGACTTTATTTTATAAGAAACTAGCTGACCCGGTATACGTTGTTATGCCATATAAATTAGAAAAAAAAATTAAGGTTGAACATCCCTTATCACTTAGGGGTATGAAAAATAGATAGTAGCCGATTCTCAGACCTACTGAATATGCATATACAATTTGGTAAAAATCAGTAAAGCCGTTTCGGAAGAGTAAGGTAACTAACATTGTGACACGAGAAATTTATATGTATATAAGAGATGTAAAATTTAAAGAATTTCCCAATTTTAATTTTCCTAGAAAGTTTATACTCTACATTCTTATTTGCATCTTATTTCCGTCATCTCATCGCTAACCCCAACGTTGCATATCTCAGGCAGATGAATTGTTTCCGAGGCGGCACAGGGCGGGGGCGGCGCGCGGCGGCGCGTGTCACTGCATAGTCGTGCGCTAATGCCTGAATAATGCAAACTGTTATTCCATCAGACACCGTGTCACAGTACAGACACTTCAATAAGGAAATACCTCAAAAAAGGACTCGTTAACCATGTATCCAGGAATCCTTGACCTTTATGAATACAAGCTTCGTTCCTGTAGCTCTGCCAAATAAAATTATACATTAATATAGGTACTTAAACTTACATGTTTTCTCGATATAGTGGTTGATTAAAAGATACTCTACTTGTTACCATATTACATAATCAGTATATAATATTTTTCAAACCTAATAATAGATTTGTCATCATCGTTACATATCCCGCGTAGCAAATCACGAGAAGACAAATTGTTTCCGAAGCGGTAGCACCCCAGGGAGCCGCCAAGACAGTATTACAGGACATACACTCCGATAAAATAGTTCCAAGAACACTGGTTATTTCCGGTTACACGAACCCTGGACCTTTATGAGTTGTTGGCCAAGTTCCAACACTATCACACTGGATTATGCTAATACATTTTCATTGTGTCTGCACGTTATTTCGACAAATTGCGAACACGTTACCAATAAGAGAATAAACGATGGGGTTTCTTTTGGCTGTCTCACTTTTTTTCACATTTATTTTCTTTGTAAAGCTGTATTTTATGTAATTTATGGTCTGCAAAAATGTCTAACTAAAGATCGGGTTAGTTAGCTTATTTTGTTTCTAATCTGAGCTCATCTGGGTATATATGTACCGTTTACGTAGTGATTCTACAAAATAACCTATTATAGATATGTGCAGGCAAGGAAATGAACAAAATAAGTTTGAGCTCTGTGGCAATATGACGATAATCGATATGGCCATAATTGAATAGCAAGCATATGAGTAATTTTGAGCTAGTTGAGAGTGTCTCTACTGCAACTGATTACACTGCAGTATGCTATGAAGAACGATCTCACCGTTGTTGCCTTTATACCAAGCCCTGGAAAATTAGATTCTGAATCAGCGCAGCTTAGGAAATTACCTACTCTCTTTTTTTCAAATCTTAAAGTGTAATTTACGAGGGTCACAGTAATTGAACGTCTTGATTTTAAGCAAATTAAATAGCATTCCCTAATATTTGTGGATTTAATGCTGACATGACCTGCTGAGTACATATACAAAAATGCTTTATTTATTCACAGTTCTTGTCCAATTTCAGTCTAAAATCATCTGCCTGATTGCGAAAAAGCGATTTCGTGCGCTTAATGCCTGAATAATGAAAACTGCTATTTCATCGCGTTCTTCAGCTTTCCTCGGCGGTGCCTTCATAATATGGAAAATTAGATTTTGATGTGGGCAACAGTATTCAGAAATGAGAATTTTTTTTTCAGTTTTAAACATTTTGCACCTGGTAATGGACCTGATAATGATGCGCCGCCTGCTGTTTTCATATCCTTGTCTAATATCCAGAACAATAAGTTATACAAAATTGGACGTGCGTATATTCTCCTTGGCTTAAAGTTGATAAAAAGTGCGGCTATTTTCGAAACTTTTGCGGGAAAGTAGTAAAACCACTGCGGCGGAAAGCAATTTTGAATGTACATAGTCATAATACTCGTAGCATGACTTTCAACATACATTTATATAAATTGTAATACCATACAAAGGGACGTCAAACAAATTTAGATTGGACTGCGTCGATGCGGAAATCACATCAGGCATAATTCAGGCTTGAGCTAACCGGAATTACGCGAACTGGTGTACCGTCACGCTCATCCGTATCCCGAATTCTCCTACTGTTACACAGAATTACTTAACTGAATTAACACAACGCAATGTTAATAGAGAACGAAGCTGAATTTGAATAAGTTTTTTGTTGAAAAATATCTTTTTCAAGACAAGCTTTTGATAAATTCGTAATCGGAACCGCAAGCAGATTAAAATGAGCCCAAACACGAGTAGTTTACGATTATCCGTCAAGGAGTTCCATTGCTTATCTTCCGTTTGCATAATCAGATCAGCTGACTGTCACCATAATATTGCATTGTCATCGAATTTAGACAAGCATGCAAAATTTCAACTCCGTAGGATAAGAGGAAGTGGTTCTAATTCAGCTTGCAAGATTACACCCGGACAAACATACAATACATTGCAAGTTAAATAAAAGCTTGTAAAAAGCAATTCAAATACGAGAATTTGTAAGAATTTCCCTACAACCTAAAAACCAGATTTCCCTAATACATGTACTTTTATAGACGTCAAATTTTATTTTTATTTTTAATACGACTAATAGATCTATGTTTGGCCACTATCTCGCCTGATGTGAAGCGATGATGTGGCCTAAGATGGAGCACATAGATCTAGAGAGAGACGGCAGTTGAGCGGCTGCTCAGACCCGTCTCCCCGATGGTTCACCGAACATCATCCCGAAACACGACTAGACTACCATTTACTTTAAGATATTTACATATTTAATTTTTATATCGTATGCTTTCAAAATGCGTAATAAACCTCGTCAATACTGAAGGTTGGTAATCTAAAACGGTGATTGTGAAATTATTTACTTATTTAATTCATGCGTTGAAGGCTGTGTAATATATTATATTTTATTACTTAGGTTAAGTATAGCTGCAGGCGTTATGAAAAGTAAACTTGATGGATAATTACTCGACCTCGGATGTCAGATACTGCTCATGCCTCATACTGCTACTGATCTTTTGGCTTGTTGTTTCGGTAGTTTAAGGCCAGTCAACACCGACAGGTCATTGACCGGTTTAGATTGTAAGATAACCATTCTCTACCATTGAGCAGGCGGCATTGAAGTAACAAGAGTAGATTGGTAGTCGTATATATATCTCATATTCATCTGTGATATTTAGGTCAACACTAGTGGTTTCTGGAAGCTTGATTAATGTTAATCGTTGATTGAATCTATAGCTTTCTTTATCTCTTTGATAGTTGATCTTGAACATAAAAACCCTATTTTCACAGGTTGAGTTTGCCAGCCAACTATATCCACACTACATATACTTTTAATCAAGATTTAAATTAATTAAGCTTTAAGAAACTCGTTGTAGGCTTCACAACTTCTCAAACTTGTGACTTTATCAAATAGTTTATATCTGCGTTAAGTTCGCAAACGTGCGCGCATTGGCCTGTGACATAACGCGCCACGAGCCGCGCTATTGCGCAAACTCGCGCATAACGAGTAAATCGCAAATTTCATAAGTAACCCGTGAAAGTAAGCGATTCATTTCACTCGCACGCACCACAATCGCAGTGTAAAACAGTGTTTCATCTTCATACGGACGGTTAAGGTGCATATTTGACCGGGAGCATCCAATGCTCTAGAAACGAGCAGTGATCGTACCAATAGGTACGGCAAGACAAGCGCACTTCGAGTTACACATAAAATATCAGTAATACGTCGAGCCGAACGTTACGGGTACTATTAGGTATCCTGTAGCCACAGTGCGCATCATTTAAAACAAATGAAACTCTTTACATGTCATCCAAACCGTTACAATAGAAAAATGTATCACAGTTGAGTTAGTTGTTATTAAAGCTTGTGACAGTACACGCCTTTAAGTTTTTATTGATTACTGAAGATTTACCGTACTTACGTTTACTCGATTGTAATTTTATAGGGCTCGCCAATAAACGAACAGGTACAATTAAATGATACGCCAACGTCTGCTGCATATCAGTAGCTGTTGCAGCAACCTAGATACAATCCCCGGAGACTGAGCCACTAAGGCACTGTTTCCACAAGTACCCAGTGCCGCAATAGCCATAGAATGCAGCAGCGGCCATGTTGACCGACACTTTCTTGTTGAACAGGCTTTGCCGGTGACATAATCTGTGTTGATCTTAGATGGTAGATCCGCTTAACGTGTTGCAGAGTTAAGTGCTAAATGTGCTAAACAGAACTTGACTTTCTATAAAAGTATTTTTTTGTGAAGTTTTTTTTGCGAACTGACTGTTATGCACACAGTATTTGCGTTGACACGCTATATATTTATTTAACTACTTTTACCCAAATATTTAGCGTATTAACTGTCTATTTAGATTTATAAATTAAACTAGTACGAAAAAGGGTTGGCGTGAGGTTATATTAGGTACCCAGCAATGGGATGATATAACTGCCAAATAAAATCAATCAATGCCAGTCTGTTAGACAACTAGGCCACATATCGACGCCGCAAATATATGCCACAGTGAATTTTTTATGTAGAGCTCAAAAGCGTTCTCACGCTTGTACCCACATTTGTGCTGCAGTACATATTTTGTTTTGTTCTATATTGCCTGCAAAAAGTGATGTGTGATGCATTTTCTCATTTCCATTAAAATGTAGACGTGCGGCTACCTCAGACAAATGTGAGGCCTTGTGTGAGGAGTATTGCAAAAAATGTTGTGGTTTCTATGTGTAAGCAACATTTCCGGTTTCGGATGTATTTTGTCACTTAAAGCCAGGAACGTTATTACTATTATCTTACTTACTTAAGTGTCATTGTCACCTACTCGAATAACTAGTAACATAACACTGAAACTTCTTACATAAGAGACAACAAAACAACAGTTCAATGTTTACACCAAACATCGCGTGTCCCTCAGTCTGTCCCATTTCCCATAGCATTTAGTAACCCAATATTGAATTAATGTCAATTGTATCACAACGAGACCGATTTATCCGGTACCGGGATTGGTACACGCGGTAATTCGATGATATGCCTCTGTTTCAGGTGTTGCTAACTCTGATTGACGTATGTAGCAATGCAGTAATGAAGCCTCTATGTGCGCACAGAGTCACGCTTCGTAGGACGTAGTAATATTTAGTTTTCTTTGGTAGGACGTCGGCGTCGCTTGATATTTAACAATTTAAGGTACAACAACACTTAAACACCGCATTGTGAAACGTAATTACGGAAAAAGGAATTGAATACAAGAGACGTTATTTATCAGTGACACGATCTCTCTTGGAAGAAAAAAACTGAATGTACAGGATATTACTGTACCTACCTAGAGTTATAATAGTCGAAGGCAGGGTTTTCTTATAACAAAACTGCCGTACTAGTTGTGGGTGCATAGTACTGCATAGTCTACAAGCTTACGTTGTGTGTGACACACTCTTATCTTTTATTTATGTAATTGAATGACGAGACGAGCTGGTCGTTTGCCTGATGGTAAGCAATACGCCAGCCCATAACAATAATAGCACCACCCAGAACTTTGTTTTGCAAAATCCTGCGCGGCACTGTACTGCGCTCGTCACCCTGGTATCTAGGTACGTAGTACGGCAGAAAACTTTTAAATATATTTATCAGTTTATTTGCGAGTAAAACTCCGAGTCTCTGAACATCTAGACCACGTGATCAAGATAGAAGCTTGATTGCGTGGGTTGATATTACTGACTATTAGTGACTGTACTAAATATACTAAAGTCTAAAAGTTGGTATCTCTGTAACTATGTATGATTATATAGGCAGCCTACCTTAGGCTATAAATGTGTATTACAAAACTATTTTACGGCATAGCGATGTGGATATGTAAAGGCTGTCACGCATTGTAGTTTCGGCTAATGAGAGTTTATTGGATCAAGGGTGCTGCAATTGTTTATTTACATTTAGCACTGAAAATACTTTTTCAAATGTTATGATCATGCTCTGGTTATTATAACAGACTTTATGAGTGTTATAATTGCTAATTCGCAATCAGCCGAAACATTTTTATTTGCCATCAGGAAGACTGTACGAAGTCAGATTGAGATTTTTATGTCTCTATACGTTAGACACCATTGCTGTGGACTTACATATGGTTGTGATGACAAGAAATACCTACCTTTTCTTAACTTTCTTCATATTCTAACTATTTTTCATTTTACTAACAATTAAGATTTTACTAAGAGCGAGTGTGGCTCAGCGGGAATTCGTGCGCCTTTCGATCCGACGAACCTGGGTTTGAATCCCGACTCGGCCTTGCACTAATGACTTATAGTTAAGTGCAGATTTTGCACGCTCGCTCTAAAACGGTGAAGGAAAACATCGTGATGAAACCCGCTTACGCGCTTTGGAGTGGTAGGCTCTGGCCGTGGTTGTAATACCACCCACCGAACAAAGCCATGCCGTCAAGCGACCTAGTCGTGTTTCGTGATGATGTTCGGTGAACCATCGGGGAGACGGGTCTGAGCAGCCGCTCAACTGCCGCCTCTCTCTAGATCTATGGGCTCCATCTTAGGCCACATCATCGCTTCACATCAGGCGAGATAGTAGCCAAACATAGATAAATAAAGAGCAAAAAAAAAAATTTTGGAACAGCTCAGGCAAAGTTTAATTTTCTATATTTTATACCATTTCAGCACCATGCACAGGCTCTTTCATGTGTCACTTACATAATATTAAATTATTTATTATCATCGTAATCATCGCACAAATTTTGTGTGAATGTGATGTCACTGTGATAATTCTATGATTGCGAATTATTAAATACTCCTGCAGCAGCTCCTGGAGCAGTCACGCAGACAAACTTTCCCACTGGCCTAAGTATAATATCATCACACAAACTTTGTGTGAACGTGACATCGTTCTGATAATTCTATTACGTTATATATTATTACATACTCATCAAAGTAAAGTGCCTACCAATTGGAGTAGTCACGCAGGAAATTTTCCCTCTGGGCTGAGTGTAATAGTTATTTGATGATAGGTAATTGCAGGCGCGTGCGAGATCGTTAGCAGTATTTTGTAGTGCGAGATTGGAAGTCGGGACTTTGTAAGCTTTCATCGTTTTCCCATTAGGGTCCAAATACTCATCAATAGTTAACTTTTAATTTCGACTTTACACCTAGACCAACTCTAGGTGTAAAGTCGAAATTAAAAGTTAACTATGTTCAACCTAGAACTAATCACGTTCCGTCATTTTATGAATTATGGTAATTAATGATAATTACTATAATCTATTTATTATATTCCAATATGTTTTTTTTTATACGTAACTGAATGACGAGACGGGTTGGTCGTGTGCCTGATGGTAAGCAATACGCCAGCCCATAACAATAACAGCACCACCCAGAACTTTGTTTTGCAGAATCCTGCACGGTGCTGCACTGCGCTCGTCACCCTGAGACAATTAGCTGTTGAGTCTCATAATGCCCAGTAATTTCGCTGGCTACAATGCCCTTCAAACCGGAACACAGTAATGCTTGCGCACTACTGCTTGGCGGTTGAATAACTGGCAAAGCAGTGGTACCCACCCAGACGGGCTCTCGCATACGAGAAACCTACCACCAGTGAAACCATATGTTATTCGACTAATTAAACAAATTTATACGCTTTTTTTTTCAATGATCATTATCAGCCCATTACGTTCCCACTGCAGTGCTAGGACACGGGCCTTCTCTCATAGAGAGAGTATGGGCCATAATCCGCCACGCTGGCCCCGTGCGGGTTGGTGGATTTCACATGTCCTTGAATTTTTGTGATTAATTCTTGGACATGCCGGTCTCCTCACGATGTTTTCCTTCACCATTTTTAGAGCGAGTGTTAAATCCGCACATAACTTAAGAAAGTCAGTGGTGCGGGGCCAGCGGGATTCGAACTCGGGTGCCTCGGATCGAAAGTCGCACGTTCTCCCTCTGAGCCACACTCGCTCTATATTTCAATGATAATATTTAAGATTTAGGTACCATCACATCTAGTCCAAATAAATACTAAAATATTTTCAAACTAGAACAGTCTATTTATTACTTTCGAAGATTAATCGACAAATCATACAAACACGCTCTTTTTCTTTCAATGATAATATTTTAGGTACCAACAAATTATCGCGGAACATTGCCAATCATTTACTGCATCCAATCACGACCGTTGCGTGTGTTTTGCACTTTAAGTTGCATCAGTCGTCGCTTATTGACGAAGTTGTACACCGCTTGTACAGCCAAATCAATCAGCGAACGCCACCCGAAGGAAGTTGCTTAACATTTTAAAACAATTAGCGCTTCATCGTGAGGAAAATGAAGCTATATTACAAGTCAACCTCTGTAGTGTAGTGGTTGGGCAGGTTGGCTCAAATCTCATACACCACTGAAGTTGCGGGTTCTATTACTGCGACGGGACAAATATGTGTACACCCAAAAAACAAAGAGAAAGCATTGTTTCGTGTCTGGGTGTTGTGGGACCATGGTCCTCCAGGATCTATGTATGTGATCGTTGGGCATATTTTATTATTTATTTAAGTATTTTTTTGATTTACTGACCGGCTACACTCACGAAAATAAGTCGAGATACTCAACCGGTGTTCGCGCGGTACAGACGCTCATCCTCAAGGAGTATGTGCGGTCTCGGTTGAGGATGAGGGTCTGTAGCGCTCGAACACCGGTCGAATGTCTCGTCTTATATTCGAGTGTAGCCGGTCAGTTTTTTTTTTTTTTGAATAACTGAATGACGAGACGGGCTGGTCGTTTGCCTGATGCTAAGCAATACGCCAGCCCATAACAATGACAGCACCACCCAGAACTTTGTTTTGCAAAATCCTGCGCGGCGCTGCACTGCGCTCGTCACCCTGAGACAATTAGCTGTTGAGTCTCATAATGCCCAGTAATTTCGCTGGCTACAATGCCCTTCAAACCGGAACACAGTAATGCTTGCACACTACTGCTTGGCGGCTGAATAACTGGCAAAGCGGTGGTACCCACCCAGACGGCCTCTCGCATACGAGAATCCTACCACCAGTAAACCAAATTATGAACAATACTCACGGTAATTTTAATATTAAAGTATTGCTGGCACTAAAAGTTTTCTGTGGCAATAATTCATTATATTAAATCAATTTTTGTCATAATGACTTGATTAAAAGCATGAAATCCAAAGAAAATATATTCTTGACACACTAAACCACCTTTCATTTCATCGAATATTAATAACAATGAACACACACATCCGCCGATTTCATTTTATCATCATCTTCGGTGTTGACGCAATAAAAGAAAGCTGCGCAATTAACGTAGAAAAATTGCGAACGGCCAAGAACCAGTTCTTAGGATAATTAAGAATTACGTAATATTAGCAAGAGAAATATTGAAGCAAGTATGAATTTGACCGCGATGCTATGTCGGACAACGACCGACCGTGACTGAGAAGTGCAGGCATACTATATGACGTTATAACAATTATGTTGACAGTACCCAAACTCAAAAAGATCTTAAAGGCGTCGAAAATCAGATAAGTAATGTGATCATTGAACGCATACAACTGTCAGTTGTTTGTGGCGGCAATAGCAATTTTCATTCGTTTGACTGGTACCTAAGGTATGTTTTGTAATTAATTTGCATTGGTTACAGTTGAGAGGTTACATTAAAACGATCGTAGAGTCAATGGTCATTTTATGATTAAATATTTCACTGCTTGAACCAATTCTAGATGCGATTGCTAATATAATTGACCGAGATGTGCAAGGCCAAATAGATTTGCGTTCTCGTCATTAGAGACTAACTTTCGCTACAGCCATGGCCATATAGATAATCGTCGAGCGAGATGTTTATCACATCTGCAGCTTATTTGAAGTTTCGGCACTGTCTTTATGTCCACGACAGAGCCGGCAATCGTGACGGTCACTCGACCACGTCGAGTTGCGGTCTCAGATGTTTATTGGGAAACACGTGCTCATAAAGCCTCTAATGATAATTAGATGTGTGTTCTACTAAATGTTCATAAATAAAATGACCTCCACAATATCCAGTTTTCCTTGTTCACCTCCGTTAACTTTAAATGCTGAATACTTGTAACCGGCCGACGTTGACAAGGGTTTCTAAAATACGTGTATCGCGCAACCGTTGTATACTTTAGATAAGTATGCGCATTTTTAATGCTCACAAGAGCAAACGAGCTATATATTTATTTTTTACTAAGCATTTTAGTTAAAAACTGTAGTGAAAAAGGACTTCTATCCAATCTGGTGAGAATTTTTTCAGTCTCATTTTTCCAAGGGCACAAATTTTTCTCATGTTTGCCATTCTCGGCTTACCACAGTTTTTCAATTTTGTGGTCTGTGGGGCACGGTCTGGGTTAATTTTTGTCCACATTTCATACGCAAAAACATTTCCGGCCTTGTTCTAATTTCAACTGACATATTTGATGACGTTTTATTTATGAAAATTTTGTTTATTATGTTTTCTGAAACTTGCCTCCCAATAAACTGTGAGCAACAATTGATACTTAGTTCGTTAAAAGACCAATTCTGCGCTCTAAAGATAAAAATGACATATTTCTAACCCTGACACATTTCCTAAATTATTAATTTAAAAAAATATCATGCATATACATATTTGGTACATAAAAGTAATTGGTGTTTATTCAAATTTCACAAAAGGCACGTTTATAGTTCAGATATATTTTTCTTTCATTTAGCACAAAATCGGCAAATTTCATTTAACTGGAACAAAAGCTAAAGTAATTCCTATTTTCTTTTTCTTTTATATTCAGTTTTATACCTGTCGTTTACGGTATTTACGTTTATTATTTACTTTTAAACGCCTCTAGATACAATTTACACTGCGCCGTTAAGAACATTCCGAAGAAATATGATAGCATAAAGAGCAAGAAATCGCGAACACAAATTGATTTAATATCGCAGCGCCCGCCGTTCGTGAATAATTTAGTATCATCTCGACTATTTCCATACCACCCTTGAACCTTTCGTTGCTAACCGTACTGTAGGTACAAAAACGAGTCATTAATTTTCTATAATACTTTATATCTATATAGCAATACAACCGCCGCTTTAGTTGTTTTACTTATACGTTCTATGGAACATGGTAAAATATACCTATTCTAGTTTGCCCGTCAAATGTTGGAATTCCTCCCCACAAGCTATTACACAGCTGCACAATGTAGCGAGGAATCCTCTCGGGAGGCCTCATCACGAGTGGTAATATTTCAGAGAATTAATAACTGGGGTGATAAATCAGAGTAAGTGCAGCTCTGGTGGTCTCTAGATTCCGAGATAACGTCCGGCGCCCAAGGCGACGGAAACGGAAACAGAAACGAGTGCTGGGAACGCGGAAAATATCCAACTCGGTTAAATAGCTTTCGCAAATCCGCAGAATACAAATGCACTCCGAGCGTGTACGTTTAACTACCCGAATTACCCGTATCGATTTCGAACCGCTCACTTCGGAATCGCTTTGTGTTCAACGTTTTTTGTTAATCACTGTTCGTACAGCATCCGAATGACTAAACACTTTCCAAAGCTTTGTAGGTTCGCGATGCGATACTCGTATTGTTGTAGAATCGGGAAATTTACGGCGTGAAAGTTCCTTGAGATTCGTGACAGTGAATAATTTAGGTTTGAGCTTGAATTTCAGACATACAATACAATAACACTTTATTGCACACCAAATAACATAGACACAATTATGAAAAAAAAAATTAAAGTCACAAAATACATCTGCTGGAACACTCGTAGACACTCAAACATTCGTCTGTTAGACAGGAATAGAAACAAAGTCGGGAATAGACTACTTTCAAGAATTTTTTTATTCTTATTTTTTTTTCTAATGAGGTTTCTTAATAAGACACCTCAAAATCATTACAATCTAGCCTAATAAGACTAATAAGTAATTTGAATTTAACTTAAGCTGCTAAGTAGAGTAAAACTAAGAATGTGTCCATTAACACTTTTCTTACTGTCTCTATTACGGCGAAGACACTATGTTCTTGTGTTCTTTATGGGTAGCACTATTATACTACAATACACTGTCACTTCACTACACTAACTCAAAAGGTTTTGTCCGTTTGAGTCTTCTCACTATGTCTGTGCTGTCAAGGAGCTGGATAGCCTCGACGTTCACGTGGTGATGAAGTCTCTGTTCATGAGCTTCGGCGAACTTTTTTATTACACTAGTGACGAGGTCCACTTTCAAGAAAATGAAACGCATGAAATAAAAACGGAAAAAGAGCGGGCGTAGCCACAGAGCAGACGATTTTAATGAAATATGCGTTTATAAATGATACAAATTTAAAGAGAAACATTTGTCTGATGAACGCTTTAAAAGGTTTTAAAATTTTTAGATGCTCGTTGCCCGCGACCAGTATCCATTAAGGCATGATTTCACAAATAGCTCCATTTTATGCTTAAAATTTCTCGCTTGGAATTTATACGGGTATTAAACGTGTATCAGGAATAATCAATGTTAAATATCCAGATGTGAGGATCCAAGGAAGAAGTTGGCATTACATCGTAAAAATCACCTTCTCTTGAACGAAATATACCTAATCACCCTGTAGATATACCTACATACATACATATACGCACCACGCAGCGCTTTGCCAATCATGATGATAAACTGATTATTCATGACATGGCGTTTTCACCATAATTTTGCAGTATTTTTACACAATGAGTGTTAACATCCGTTAGATTCTAGAGCGAGTGTGGCTCAGTGGGAGCATGTGCAGCTTTCGATCCGACGTACCCGAGTTCGAATCTCGCTCGCCCCGCACCACTGACCTCATTAAGTTATGTGCGGATTTTAACGCTCGCTCTAGAAACGGTGAAGGAAAACATCGTGAGGAAACCGGCATGTCCAAGAATTAATCACAAAAACTCAAGGTCATTTGACATCCATCAACCCGCACGGGGCCAGCGTAGTGGATTATGGCCGATACTCTCTTTGTGAGAGAAGGCCCGTGTCCCAGCAGTGGGAACGTGATGGGATGATGATCCGTTAGCTTCTACATCAACTCATTGCGACCACGTGTAGGTATGTAGTTGTAGGTTGACGCCCGCGATTCCGATGGTTTATGTTTCAAAAACGAATGGCTTGTATTATAAATCACCACTCACTACTTACTAGTATCCAAGATGCTGGCGAAACTACCTATTGAATTGTTATATTGATCCGATATGCTAGGTCCAATCATTTTAAGCACCTCAACGACCAATCCATCTGATATTTTTTACTACTTCAAAAAAAGGAGGATATTCTCAATTCGATTGTATTTTTTATGTTTGTTACCTCAGAACTTCGTCATTTATATACCGATTTGGAAAATTCTTTTTGCGTCGGGTTCAGTATAGCTACGAAGTGGTCCATATAAATATCATCGATATTTGACCTTGGACTTCGAAGATACATTGTAGTCGGTTTTTCTTATAAAATGTGTACTTGATTTGTAAATAAATTGAGGTCTCGGTCCCCGGATCCAATGTTTTCAACACCAAACGCCACTTGTTGATAACAATGTAACCATACTCTCCTGTTTCCAGTGTACGACGCCTCAGGGCAGTACAGCGCCAACGTACTGTTTGGCAGTGAGTACTGGCTGGGCTCGCTGAACGCCTGCAAGGACCTCCAGCTGGCAGAGTACCACGCGCAGATCCCGCCGTTCGTCACCACCTTCTACGTCGCCAAGATCAACCTCACCGTCGACAATGATCATCTGCCTCAAGTAAACTTGTTTTCTGTTACTACTTGTTATTTGTTTTTTGTTAGCTTTCCATTTAGTTGCGTTTTTTTTAATTCGCCTAACGATCACATACATAGATCCTGGCCCCTAACTAGGATTCCCTGTAACTAGGGTACCAGGAACTGTAAGGACCATTGTAATACGCCAATCAGACACGAAACATATGCTTGCGCTTTCTTTTTCTATGCACAAAACATTTGTCCCGTCGCGGGTATCGAACCCGCTACCTCAGTGGTGTATGATATTTGAGTCAACCAGCCCAACCACTACACCACGGAGGCTGTCTGTTTATAAGGTGCATGTAGGTAAGTGATTTCGTAAGTTCATAAATGGGTGCAGAAAGAGCGGCTGCGTGGTTCTTCGAATCCCAGCTCGGACTCACTCCAATCAATGGAATGTGAGCCTGGCGAGCAGGTCCAGGCGGTGGATATACTGACCAGCCACATGTAAAATCTTGAAAAATGTATCATAGTTAGTTCAGTTTAAAGTACTAGACCCTTTCTGGTTCTTATATCCCGGTTATAATAATAGGTATAGGCAATTAAGCACAGTTTTTAATAGACAACTTCACACTTTTAACACTCAACATTAGTCATTAGTTTTGTTTAGTAAAATGTGAAGGCTAAACATATGTAATTTATGCAAACACTAGCTGCGCCCCGCGGTTCCACACGCGGTTTTCCGGGATAAAAAGTAGCCTATTGTTATTCCAAGTCCTAAAGAACCTACATACCAAATTTCATCAAAATCGGTTCGGTAGTTTTTGCGTGAAAGAGTAACAAACATACATCCATGCATTCTTACAAACTTTCGCGTTTATAATATTAGTAGGATTTTCAACAATTTTAATTTGAAGCCGGTTTCGTATATTGCAAGAGTTTGCCTCAGACGGGCACATCAATCTTCGTAAACAATGGTGCTCATAAGAAATGTACACACAGAGTGTAGGTTAAGTGTTTTTGTCGTATTGGCTCACCTTCATTACTCACAATGTCACTCTTGTGCATGGATCAAAACATTACATTTTAGAACAGGTTAGTAAAGTAGAATTTTTCTTTTCATTTCTTTAGATTGAAGGGTGAAAAGGGTCCTTAAAGGTAGGCAACGCACCAGTAATGCCCCGAGTGTTGCAGGTTTCCATAGGCAACGGTAACCGCTTACCATCCAGGCGGGCCGTCTGCTTGTTTGTCTATGTATCAAGTAAAAAAAAAGATGTTGTTTATAAAAACAATTAATTAATATAAATTCGGCCCTATCTTGAATCAGCGTCCGCCTCAAAATCATAATATAGAATCTAAGATGAGACAAGCTCCATAAACGCATTATTATGCTTCAGATAATTGCACAGACATAAGCAGATGAAAAAAGTGTAAAAGATTATGTGTAACTGCTGTATAACTTAGTATTTATCAGATGTTATTTCAGCCAATTTATTCGACTTCTGTCTTCATTCGACACTAATCAAACACGACACCAATAAAATCAAATTGTCTATTGAAAATATGAATTGCCCGTCATATTTCATCTCCATTGTAAACACCGTTTGGCGTCAGAATGTATTGGCTAACGAATTTTTCACAATCACACAAATGCTGCAGGAAAATAGGAGATTTATTATTGACGACGGACCTATTATGCCTTGAGAGAAAGCTGAGGGTGATTTATTAGAAAGGGGAAGGGACACAAATTGATGGCCGCTGAAATTCATGTATGTAGATGTAGCTGTAATAGACAAAAAAAAATTCTATTACTATGTACAAATGCGTCGGATTTATTCCTATAGCTGCTATAGCTCTATAGTCTACTAACGCTCTGCTAAGCAGTGCTAACATCACGTGCTACTACATACTAGGTGCTACTATACATTATTCTACGCTTCAATTCTCATACTAATAGGATATACCCTTATGACCATTATAAATAGTCTCAAAGTAAACCGAATCACTGATTTTGTGAAAATGTGCAAGAGATTTTAGCGTATACACTGCCAAATCGATGCTATTAAGAGCTCTATAACGGTTCTTGCCAAATGTAGATCCATTTTTAGATATATATGCAGTCAGTAAATTCTCTGCCCTGAAATTTCTACAAAGCGAATAAACCGAACGAGGAGAACATTCAAAAGCAGCGACTGGGTTATTTATTGTATCATTTTTGTCAACATGTTAACGCACTGCAGTTTCTAACATTTTTTGGACAAATCGAAACGGCGCGACGATTTTATCAGAAACTTTATAATTTCGTCTTGGACACCCTGGGAAAATATTATGATGAGAAACATAAATGGGAAGCGCTACGTCGGGAGGAGAAGAAAGTCGTGGCTAAATAATGTTGAGAGTGGACCGGAATCGCCAGCGTAGAACTATTTCGTCTGACGAGGAACAGAGAGGAATGTGCGGAGCTGACGGCCAACCGCCAGTTAGTTAGTAGTTCGCCAGTAGTGGCGAGGGACCGCAAAAAAAAGAACACGAAAAAGTACATTCATCCTCACAAATATTCCCAGTTATTGCAAGCCTTTTTATTTAACTTGCAATGTTTGTTTATTTGGGTCAAATCTCGCAAGTTGAATCAGAACCACTTCCTGTTATCCTACGAGTTAAAATCTTGCATACTTGTCAAAGTCCGATGACAATGCAATATTATGGTGACAGCCAGCTGATCTGATGATGGAGACAGGTGGGCGATGGAAACCTTATTATCCGTCAAGATAATTAATCGTAAACTACTAGTGTTTGGGGTTATTTTAATCTGCTCGCAGTTCCGATTACGAATTTGTTAAAAGCTTGTCTTGAAAAATATATTTGTCAACAAAAATCTTGTAATAATAGTAGGATAGAAAGTAGGATAGGATTACGAGTAATATTTCTATAACCGCAACATTTTCTTTTCGCAGAGCAGATTGATGCTGGTAGGCGAGTGCGTGCCAGCCGCGTGCTCGGCGCAGGACCTGGGCGCTCTGCTGGGCTCCGCTGAGACCGCGTCGGCGGCGCAGGCCTCCGCTGCCGGCCTCGCCGCCTCCATGCGCACTGTGCGCGTGCGCCCCGTACCCGGCGACTACGATATTTATAAGGACCCTAAGCTGCATATACTGGGGTAAGTGGATTTATTAACGTAGAAACAATTATTTATACAGTGATAAAGACTAAGCTCATCTAAAACAAAAATAAAAAGGGGTAAGTTAGTTTGTTAGTTTTTCTGGGGTAAGTTGTGTTGCACATATTTATGAAGTGGTAGGTCTGCAAGAGTCCACCTTGGACCACACCTTTGCCAGACATTGAACCGCCAAACAGTAGTGTGCGTACATTACTATGTTGAAAGGTACTGTTTCAAGCGAAATTACTACATTATCAGGGCGATGAGTGCAGTACCGCACAACAAAGTTCCAGGTGGCGCTGCAACTGTTACCGGCAGACTCGTTGCTCTAGATGGATTTCTAACAACAAAACATTATATCTCAAACGGTTAGGGTAGCCATAGGAATCCCTGTTCAAAAACTCACCTGATTAGAAAGAGTACTGATCTACTATCTGTTTTATGTGACTTGCATTACAAGAAGGCTTCATAAACTCTTCCAAAGTTTTTGTCAATCAAATGCCTATTCCTAACTCCTCATATTAAGTAATTGTGATCCTAACTCCAACATCAAATTTTCATTAATGAGTGAATCAACCACAATGAAATTCTATTCTATAAATTATCCGCAACAATACGAACTCGATCTATAACCTAGATAATATTAATGGCTGTAATTTCGGTTCCCTACCAAACCACATTTTCAATGCTATAACTTTTAACGTATTGATTCTGGACATCAAATGGCGAATGTGGTCATTATTCATTCTCGCCTGACATGATGAGCAGGGATTGTATGACTCTTTTATTTTTAACGGTGTTACGGAAAAAGTTCATTTTGCAGTTTGCGAAATAATAGATAATATTTTTTTTTTATCGTTATACGGGAACAACTATCCCGTCGGTTTCAGTTTTCGGGATAAAAGTGTCCGAGTCTTTTTTCAGTACCTACGTACCAAATTTCATCAAAATGCGTTCAGTAGTTTTTGCGTGATTGAGTTACAAACATCTATCCATCCATCCAGCCTCGCAACTTTTGCTTTTCTGATAGAATAGAATATAATTCTTTATTGACCATATAATTAAGTCCGTTATACAAGGCAAGTCATAATAATTATAATAAAAATAAAGTTACAATTTAATTAAATTTCATTTCATATTATTAGTAATTAATGGATATATAAGTCCTATATTATATGTAATATTAGTGGGATAGGAAGTGGATATATAGGATAGTATTAATAGAATTCATATTCGAGCCACAAATCGTTACTACTACTTTCGCGGTCTATTCCACCTTGATCTAGTTTTTTCTCGATATCTCACTGTCATCCGCGCGCAACCTCTAGCGGAAATCATTAAAAGTAATTAGGGTTCCGTACCTCAAAAGGAAAAAACGGAACCCTTATAGGATAACTTTGTTGTCCGTCAGTCTGACAAGAGTCAAGTAGAGGTATCGAGTTGAAATTAAAACCACAGTCCCTTGAAGTTATGAAAAAATCAAACTTCTGAGTTAAAATAAAGATACGGGCATTTATAACGCAAAAAACGTATAGGTACTTTTATCGACACTCTCGTGGGAATCAAATTTTATAGGGTACTTTCTGTTGACCTAGATCTTTACTAATATCGTCTTATACCTACTACAAGTACAGCTAAATACTAAAAAAGTATGCATTTTTAATTAAATCATAAAAAATACAGTTTTTATTTTAAGTACGTAATCAATCATCGAGGTTAAAAAACTGCGAGACTCGATTCCTGAACTATTTCTAATATGTCCCTACAAATTTGTACGGAACCTCCGGTGGCGAGTCCGCCTCGCACTTATCGGTTTTTTCAATAAATATTTTTATTTATGTTTACTTGGCCAGATCTTGCTAATTTGGCTATGTAATACTTGTTATAAGTACGAATACATTTTTATGTGTACTATAACGAAAAATACATACGTACGTACAATAAAAAAAAAATTGGTTTTACTTGTATAATTCAACCGAAAACGGGCCTCAGACCACGGCCATGGGCGTGGTGGTGAGTGTCGCGGGCACGTATCGTGGGTAACGGCAGTTATGTTCACCGTGATAATGTTGTGTCCTGATATCTGTCCGACGTGACCTATGGTATGTCAACGCTTTGATTTGTGACACCATGAATTATACCTGTATGGTTGAATTTGTACTGTGTGTCTACATGTGAGATATAGGACGTTGATTTTTGGTGGTCAGGTCGGTCAATCATGAGGTTATTGAGGTGATATATGGTTACTTTAATAAAGACTACCTACATTTCACATGGCCAACAACACAAGTGTATTTCCGTGTTGTTCACTTACCCGACATATTACATTTACCCCACTGAGATTTTTGTTGCCGTTACAAAGTTATGTCGCTGTTCAGAACCGCCCTAATAATTCATGGATAAAGCCATATGTGTTTAGGATTTTACCCCGATTTTTTGTGGTACTGCGTGGGCATAATTCATTAGTATCAAATATTGAATTGGGCTCGCAAACATTTGCCAATCGTCCCTGCGTTAAATCGCGGCTGCCGCGGTAACCTAATAATACGCTGAGGCGTGACTGTAACCAGGATTTAATTTCAGGGGATATAAATAACCGAGATTTTTGAATGATCACTCTTTCATGTAAGAGAAAAGGTCTATCAACCACTTATTTTTGGGTTTACCGCAATGTTTTGTGTAACGGTCTCAGTCAAACTTTTGATTTGGTTAATCCCACCCAATTCGCGTAAATAAATAATAGGTAAAATGACGATACTATTGGGTATGTAGGGTTACTACGCTCTGTATCGTCACCACGTTGAATCGAAGAAATCATTACAAACACATTAGAGCTTTCTCATCACAGGCAGATAAAGACAGGTGAAGGCGGTGGAGAGATAATATAATTATATAGAATGATGCGATCGGAGGATCTTTTTTCAAGTTTTAACTATATTATGTGAGATGATGCGGCATAGCCTAGGGCGTCCTGTGCTGTTGTCATCCTTTGCGTTAGTTACCTACCTACTCGTTGAGTTCCACTGCTGTACTCCCTAGTTATGTATATTACTACTTGAACTGTTGCTTGGCTAATGAGTCACTTCAACTATAGGTAATGGTATATGTTTAGGAAAGTATATAAACTTAGATGCTGAATGTTTAGTCATTTATATTTGTTGCCCCCTTGCTACGCCCGTGCACCAAGAGGCCTAATTTCATTGTTTAACACACAATCGATGTTATTTGTTGCTTCGCCAGCGGCATTTACAGTACATAATAATTAGCAAATATACTCAGGACGGAGCTTTGTTTCTTCCTTGTTAGAATAAAACGGGAGCCAGCTTTTATATTCGTTTTGTTAAATAAACATTGGTACGTACTGTAGTTTTATATTTTATATGTAACATGAATTTTTACCGTAAAAATTTTAAAAAAATTATGTACTACCTATGTCGGTATTATAAAAAGTTTAAGATTTCTAAAAAGTTGTCCTATGTCCTATTGTAAACTATTATAAAATAGTTTGTCTACGTACTATCGCCTCATGCTATAACCTCAACCTTTTATAGTAAAGCACAAAAGGCTTTCTTATTAAGTTCGATCGCTCGATTCACAAACAGTGCCCGTGGCTTTAAAAAATGTAATGATTTTGCCTCCATAAAACGATGTTTTGTAAGCAAAGTTTAGATACGAACCGTCTACGAGCATCCTTCGTTTAAAAAGCCTGGCTATAGAGCCATAATCTTCTATGGTCCTTGGTTCATGGTTTTGTCGGGCTATTAAACATGCCATGCATAATGTCTACTGTTAAGACGTTATGATGCTTTATTTTCTTTCATATCTCTGGACATAATGGCGTCACGAGAGAATGCCTGCGCTATTGCTTAGTAGGGTTTAAGGTCTGTTGCAAAGGGTAGAATATACATACATATATATAAAGTACCTATGTATAGCAAAACAGAAATATAGTTGGAGCATAGAAAAGTGAATGAACCCTTTGTATCTTAAAGATACAAGAACATAGTGCAGCAATGAAAAGTCTACAACTTGTACTAAATAATAAAATCATATATTTTTATATATAATAATTAATTTTTAGAAAAAAAAGAACCGACTTCAAGACAACTTATATTTTTTGGTTTTGTTATTTTTTCAAAAAGTGCTGAATCAATTGCGACAAAAAAAGAATCATCAAAATTAATTCATAATTTGCGGAGTAATCGCGTAACAAACATACAAAAAGAAAACATACCATCGAATTGAGAACCTCCTCCTATTTTGAAGTCGGTTGATAAATAAATAAATACGGCCACCCTGGCCGCTAAGATTCCTTATATCTAGGGAACCAAGAACTATGAGGACCATGGTCCCACAAAACTCAGACACTCAGATAAAATTCGAATCTCAGACACGAAACAAATGCTTGCGCTTTACGCGCAAACAAAGTATTAAATAAATAAGACAACGAGCTAACAGAAAGATTAACTTACCTACTTTGTTCATTGCTTATCTTACTTAGCTGACTGTCTAGAGTTTTATTAAAATAAACTGAAATGTTTAACTAAGGAACAGTTCTAAGAATCGTCGCGTGGGCGTGGTAGTCTGTGCAATTTTTCAGTGTTAATTAGAAACACTGTCAAAGATACTTTTATTAACGTTTTATAGCCTGTACAGTTTTTTTAAGCTAAGATACCTATCTAAAAAAGTACAGATTGGTATCGTCGATTATGTACAAAAGTATATATTTTCAAAGAGAGATTTTTGTCGTTTATTGTGTATATGTAAACCGTCCTTTTTTACGCTTAATAGATCTATGTAAGGCCTCTATCTCGCCTGATGTGAAGCGATGATGATGTGGCCTAAGATGGAGCACATAGATCTAGAGAGAGACGGCAGTTGAGCTCAGACCCGTCTCCCCGATGGTTCACCGAACATCAGTCCTACAGATTTTAAATAATTAGGAAGAAGAAAATGATATTGCTCGGGCAGGGATCGAACTTGCGTCTTCGGAATACCGTCCCGACGCCTTAACCACTGGGCCACCGAGCCAGCTGTTCGAGCAACCGAATTTCTTATATCGTCTTACGGAGACGATTCTACGTCATCAATTGTCTAGCGTGCGGTAGGTAATGCATTTAATATCAAAAACCGTCCTGCATCATCGCCCTACAACGATGTACGGCGTTCAAGTATTACCACAACTCAACTCTACCACACCCTACTACTCCTTTCATAGTCGTGAATATTTATTTAACACCTAAGCTAATAGGATATACCATTAACTTCTAACGTGACTTTCAGTTGGCAACTTTATCCATTAACATAAAATAACAACCGTTATTTCATAAGCTTCGCGGTTTTATGTTATTGAAAATGGGCTTTTTAGGATGATCAACTGAGCCTCACCTTAATCTCGGTGGGATTTTCACGGTGAAAGTAAAATCCCCAGATTTGGCGCTAAGTCGTGTAATCTAAAAAGCCCTGCGATTACTATTCATATAGTACGTAAATTACTGTTCCCAGTTTCCAAGACAGTATCAGTATAAGTTGTTGTGATATTATTTATTTTTTAATTTAGAACTCGAATAGTAAATTCATTTTGTAAAATCAGTTAATAAAGTAAAGTCAAATATCATTTATTAAATAGGCACAAAAGTGCACTGTTAAAGTTCATAAACACATGATACAAATAAAATTAAAAATATGTTAAATTTTTTAACTTATGTTAACATGACTTTGAAAAAAAGTATGTTTACCCATTTCTTTCCTATACTCAAATTGAAGTCCAGGTGCAAAAGAAATGCGAAAACTGACTCTACCAGTGCTTAAGGAATACGCCCGCTAGAGAAGATAGCACCAAGAAACTCTGCAGGGATGTCTTTTTTTTCAACTCTTTTAAAATGTCTCGAAATCAATAGAAAATCAATAGTCAAATATCAATATCATTAGTTGTGACTCTTTCGTTTTGGACCAGACACACTGCTCATTAAGCGCTTGTAGCTTTGTTTAAATATATATTTTCCAGTATAATAATATGAATATATTGAGCTGATGGGAGATAAAAAAGCGTACGATACCTAATGAGACTATTTATAACAAATCTTTTCAAACATAGATCTACATGCAGTCGGTACAAGCAAAAGAAAACCTGTTTATGAATAGAGTGGTTTGAAATCATTAGTTTTCATCACAATGCTGATGGCTCCAAACTATTTTACCTTGAGTCAATTACATAAACGTCTGATTTTTAAACAAATAAATGATGAAACTGTTTGGGAAACGCCGCACATTAAGAATTGCAGCGCCATTTCGAATTACCAAAGAATAATAAACAACTGGTTAAACATGTAAGTCTTCAGGGATTGCAAGATCGAAGCAGTTCAAAGTTTAGGCGCCTATGGAATTGCTATACGCATTACTTACTCAGAATTCTCAGAACGAAGCCACGTGTTTCGTTATCGGTAATCAATCCACGACGTTTGACAAGTTAAGCCACTAATCACCCCGTCTGGGTGAGTGCGAACTGCGGTCCAAGCTTGGTAATAAGCAATTATTTTCCTCGACCCAGGGTCATAATGAAATATATTGTTAATTTTCTATTTATGCCAAAGTATCAAATGTACAATTTGGTAGCGCCCTAGTGTGATAGTTGGTATAAGAGAGTTCCACTTGATTAATTTATCCAGCGTTTCTCACCAATTTGCCAATTATTTTATACCAACTGGGCGTTCGAGACTTGATAGCTAATGTCTCAGTGTTTTAGAGTAACGAGGGCAGAGCAAGCTGTTAATGTAGTGGAAATAATATAATGACCATCAAAATAATCTTTGAGATCCCCATACTCTTCTAGTCAAAAATTGTATAGGCAGATCAAATTTAGTAGGTAAATGACCACCAGATCTTATCCGAATTGCCGCACCTCACTCTTTCGTAGTCCAACTCGCTCTTACCGCTAGAGTGTATATAAAAAGCTCGGAGCCAGAAGATGGAGAAGAGGTTTCGAATGAAGCGAGACTACGAGGCCGAGTGTAGCTAAGGGGAGGATGGTGGCGAGCAAAGCGAGCCGGCGACTTCCGCAGCGGAGCGAAGGTCAAGTAGGGGAAGCAAAATGAAGGGGTGACGAGCGAGACTTCTGGTGGAGCCCACTTTGGTAATCATTTAATATTTTTGGTGATCATATACTATTTTTTTTTATTATATATTTATTTATTTGGTGATAGTTTTTTGGTAATCCTTTACTATTTTTGGGGTTACATTTTACTATATCTGGAGGTCAGTTAAACATAAACTTAATTGTAGCTGTGCTTAACCTTGTATATTGTAGGTAAGTAATCAATCCACAACTCATAATAAGTTTCCCAGATAGGTACTAATCACTGCGTCAATATACTCGTCGGGAACTCTTGGATAAGTGCGAAACAAGGTAGGTACCAACTCGTAAATAAGCAAAATAAATATGACTCGGGCCACAGCCAAATAGACTTTTGATTGAATATTTAATAGGTACTGCTCTTTTATTATATAGGTAGATAACCTGGATTATTTATGTCTAGATAAGTTTTACATAATCGTAAGAAAACAAGTAGTCACCTAGTCCGGGATAAAAGTAGTCAGCTCATACCTACTTTACCAACTGATGAAATTCATTATGTTGGTACCATAGCTTTTAAATTAAATATTTAAAACGGTTTTAGATTTCGCTAAAAACTATTGTTACTAAATTCAGGACATGGCCAACAAAATTATTTATATAAATTGATACTAAGTCACTGTGCTAGCTGCCATATAAAATCCGATTTAAAATCGATGTGTCTCCTGAATCCTCAAATACATAATAGATAGGAGGTGTCAGCTGGTGCCTTTCCCTGTATATTATATGTATTGGTTGTGTGTTATTATATATTATACTTTCTGTTAAACAGTTTCATTTGTTATGAGTAGTCCATTATTATAGTTTAATGTAATGTTGCGTGTGTGTCTCGAATGAATGTCATTTCTTTCTTCTTTCTGAAAACGAGTAAGTTAAAAATATCGAGTCGCGGCGTCGTCATCGCCTGTCGCAAGGATGGAATTAAAAACCAGTTTATGCAAAGTAACAAGCTTCCACATCAAGTTGTTCTTATAATAGTAACAATAGATTCACGTTGTTCAACATTGAAAGTGTAAATTTTCTGAGTACACCCAAATATCTATCGCTGATATCTTTATTTCTGGTATTATTTATAGTTTTACACAGAGCATAGATTTAAGTAGTTTTACCTAACTATGTACCTACCTATTTTATCGACCAGCCTACAAAACAGCGCCAACACTGTTATATGACGATCAGTAAACGTCACACTACAACAAGTGGTAGTGCCACCCTGAACTTTCAATATCAAATCTAGCACGCCACATAATTGCATTGTATATTTTTGCAGTCGACCGACATAGTTAAATCATATGTGATAGAGCATTCTTCTTCGATGTTTTTAACTTCGAAATTTTAGTCTGACTAGCTAACGACCGGGACTTACAATTACATTAAGCCTATGTCACTCAGCGATAGTGTAGCTTTCTATCATTGAAATAATTTTAGGAATCGGATCAGTATTTCCAGAGAGGAGATATTTGTAGGAAGTAACTCCTACAAACATGCAATGCAAAAAAAGATTAACCTGTTTAACGTTTTTTTTTTCTTCTGCAGCTCGGCGACGATTATCGTAGCGGTACTCATGGTGGCAGCGTCCCTGTACGAGGGCTACTTGGAGCGCAAGTACCGCATCCAGCATGAGAAGGACCTGGAACTGGCCAACGAGAACCATAAGCGACCTGTTGGTACTTCCGTTCATAATAACTCATCGAATCACCTTCATTTCATCATCATCAGCTTTAAGGAAGAGACGATGAATGATATGAACACAGTCGGTTCATATAATTTCATCTTTTATGTTCTGTGTTGTTATATTTCATATTTGAATTTACATAGCTGCGCCCCTCGGTTTTACTTGCGGTTTTCCGGAATAAAATTTGTACAAATTGAAATTTTAAAATCCATTCATCCATCCATCCATACTCACAAACTTTCGCATATATACTCAATACTCAATAGTTTATTGCAATCATATATATTTGAAGATTTGAAGAGGTCTTATGAAAAGGTAAGTTAACATATATGACCCTGGCAGGGTATGGCAATAGGAGTAATAGGAGCGAGCGGACCAATCCATTAAATAAACATTCGACTGCTTCACCTGCTTCACCCAGGGTTGAGTTCCGGCGAGGGAACTCCTCAACGGTGAATAGTACAGACACTAAATTTTGTAAATGGATTTAACCATAATAGCCTGTTCTTAATTCCATCATGACATGGCAGATACACCCAGGATTGACTTCCGGCGAGGGAACTCGTCAACAGAGAATATTTGTACATGCATTTAATTGTGATAGCCCGTTTTAAACTTCGTCATGATGTGGCTGCTAGATCATAAATGCTTGTCTTTAAAAACTTTTTAAATTAATTTAATTAAAACTTGTTTTGCACTAAAAAGGGTAAAATTAGTTATTTATAAAAAAAACTATACCGACTTCAAAACCACAAATAGGCACTCAAAAGTGAAAAATAAATTAATATAATTATCATAAGCGCTACACCGACTTCAAATATATGAGTGGGTAGCGCTTATGATATTAATAATATATAAGTTATATTAATATATTTTTCACTTTTGAGTGCCTATTTGTGGTTGTGAAGTCGGTTTAGTTTTTTTGAAAAATAATTTATTTAATAACAACATAATCTGCTTTCAGATGTGATATCTGTTGACATCAGCACAATACCATTCATTCTATGACTCTACCAAGCTAGTATAGCTACTTAATTATACATATACTATTGTATTTCTCAGTATTTTTAAAATAGTTTTCATATTAAATAGTATTAGTAAAAAAAATTTTTCGTTTAAGCAGCTATTCCTTTGTGCGATTGTGTGAGGTTAGGTTGCGCAGTATTCATTCTGTGGTAGCACCGCAATCATTATCTCACACAGCATAGATGCAATATTGCGCAGTCTTTATGAGCAGGGGCCTCCGCAGTCGCCAATAATTCAGAATGTGACCTTATTCTCAACAGTTACAGCTAGCAAATCATCCACGCCAATAAAGCTCTATTATGTTCAATTGCTACAGAGATATAACGTTTCATTTCTCCCCAAAAATTAACCAAATCTTGAAATAGTATCGGAGTCTTTCTTGATTTAATTGACACCAGCCCACTTGGTATACCTATGGGTAAGGCCCGGTCATTTTAGCGTATAGGCAGCCTTCAGGCAACCACTAAGTTGTGCCCTTCACCGTATTCTTTACGGAATGTGACCATGGTCCACCCGATCCCATTACTACTGTTACATACATTACTATGCATGTATATACCTACTTACCTACCACACATACATATCAGTAAAAATACCAGTTTTTTTTTCCCTTTTTTTACGCCTGTTAGATCTATGTTTGGCCACTATCACGCCTGATGTGAAGCGATGATGTGGCCTAAGATGAAGCACATAGATCTGGAGAGAGACGGTAGTTGAGCGGCTGCTCAGACCCGTCTCCCCGATGGTTCACCGAACATCATCCCGAAACACGACTAGGTCGCTTGATGGCATGGCTTTGTTCGGTGGGTGGTATTATAACCACGGCCAGAGCCTACCACTCCAAAAAAACAGTGTGGATCAATAAATGACAGAGCTCTCAAGTATCTGAATTTAATTATAAATTAATTATAAATAAGTGCCACAATGGGCTGTCATATCGCTTAAAACAAGTGACTCTTATAAACAAACGTGGTTGTAGAGGAATAAAATACTTACACATTATAGGATACCTAATGAACAGTCCAAAAAAACTATTCACTTGAAGAACGTTTAATTTGCCTCAAGAGACCAACCAATGGAACCGGTTTGTTATCAATAGTAAATCTTTATTGTAGTTAATATTATTTATTCTGTTAGACATAAGGAACGGGTAGTTTTATAATAAGTTGTAAAGATATAGGATACAGTGTTGCGGCTTCATGTACCGCGAGGAAAACCGAGATTTCCTTTTAGCGATACTGTATTGTAATCTCAGCATATTATTTAGCAAATATACATGTAGGGGTTTAGTTTCCTGTTTCTTTCTTTTTAATAAGAAGTAATGTATTATCTTCGGGGAAATTTGTATTAGCCTAACTTAGAATATATTCGAATGCAGAGAATATATAAAAATAATTAAGAAGAAATTCTTCTTCCTAATTAGGTATTACAAATCTTAATAAATGCGTTGCCTGCAAGAAACTACCTAACTACTAATTCTGCAACGATGAATAAAATTCCCCTCCTTTAAGAAGCACTTTTGAAGTATGGCTAAAGCAGACAAAAGACATGAAAGGAATCATATCCCCTTATCGTTATACGGAATGCGTTCATTATACCACTGATTAATCACTCGAATATACGAAAAATTGAAGTTCGACGAACCGACTAACAGGGACACCGCAAAACACAGCGCGGCGCAAAGAGTAAAAAGCCGAGGACGAGAACACAAAATATTTTATTAACCTGCTCAAGGAAAGGCTTTTATTTTCGCTGGTTTTTCCTTTATGTTTGTACCTTACTACCTATTTATACTTCAATATCGTGAGAGTGCAAAATGGTACCCATTAACTACAGCTAATTTTGACATTGACTTTGTTTGGAAAGATAAACAACTGGTAACCTGTCTTTAAGATGTTATAACGCTCTTTGGCGATAGACAATATACATACATAGATCCCTTCTCTTTAAATATTAATAACTAAATAATGCCCAACGATCACATATACATAGATGTAGGATTTCTATTATCATCATTGAATAAGTATTTATGAAGGTCAGTGTGCCAAAGTTTCAATGCGCCGGATTGTCGATAATTCAGACCCTAACACCAATGAAAACTAAGCTACCACTGTTGCTCCTGTCTACTTTTTTTTCGAAGTGTCGTACTTATAGACGGCGAAGCTATTGCCCTAAGACAACTACTGACTTAACGTGCCATACGTAAAACGGTAGCGTTCAGATATAAATACTTCAAAAACGGACACCCATCTAAGTGGTAACCATAGCAAACTTTGCTTAACCTAGTCAATTTCGAACGGCTAGGCGCGAGCTACGCTATATACGAACGCTACCATTGTCCACTGTTTGACTAATCAGTCACTCTATGAGTGATCATGACGTCATGTCGGTATTTCTCACGTTTATATCAAATATCAGAGATCGATGAATCTGGGTCATGTTTACTTTCCGAAAATGAAGGTAATCCATTCTAACATTTTTTTTATTATCTCTGTTTCAGATACATATAGGTATAAGAAATATTATTATATATGGGGAACAGCTATTTATCGTTTTGAAAGCAAATATGTAGTATGTTATACGCCTTTTATCCGAAATTTGTATAAACGCCTATCGAAATTCAGTTTCAAGATGACGTCAATATTTCACATAGCTGGCTGTCGGATTTATTGTTGAGGCTGTGGGCGTAGCTAGAGCGGTTTTGGGGGCACATCATTTAAATTTCTTTGTAAATTTTGCAAAAGGAATACCAATATCGGTGTCTAATTTGTCTGGCTGGCTCGCACCACTGACTCGCCGGCACTTTCAATCGAAATATTCTTCAAACCTATTTGACAGTAAGTAAGTTTGGGTTTAAGAATTTGTCAGAGCGACAACAGAAAATGCACTAGTTATCTAATTTAATCTAAACCGTATAGGTATTGAAACTGGATATTTGGTTTCGGAACTCTAAATATCTCGATTTTTAGACCAATTTGACCCCAAAACTGAAATCCTGGTTGCGCCCATGATACCTACAGGCCGAAATCCGATGGAGGAATTCTCCGGACTATTTCAGCAGAAGACTAGGAAACAAGACGACGCGCTAGTGTTGTTGTTTGCTTTCGTTCCGCTACAATTGTTTTGTGAACACTGATATTGTTTCAAGCTCTGGTGAAAACATGACATGTTTGGTTTTGAATTCATGGATGAGTGATTCCAAACATACCCTTTGCAGCATTGAATATCATAATATTATTATACTTAATTGTATGTATTGTACATTTGCTTGTATATTGTAGTTTCTGCCTCGCAGTTTATTCGTGCTCACGTGGGAGTTTTGAAAAATCTTTTCTTACCTAGCAATTAGAAACCAAGTAAAACGTACTTCCGTATTACTACAAGTAGGTAAAACTTTCGTTTCAGAACATAAAAATGCGGTCGTTAGGTTGCTATTTGAACTTAACTCAGAGAACTTTTTAATTGGGTTTATTTCTTCATATACTCATAGTTTGTAAAGGTTCATGAACCATGTTAACGCTTATTTCTAACTAGCTGCGCTTCGCGGATTCGGCCGAGGTTTCCCGGGATAAAAATAAGCTATCTCCATTCTGAATCTCACTCAAATCCGTTCAGCCGTTTCGCCGTGAAAATGTAACAAGCACACATACATACAAACTTTCGCATTTATAATATTTGTGAGATAGTGTGATGAAATAGTATTTTACTAAAAGCTTTCTCGTCAAGCGTAAAATCTCTAGGCTGAGATCGCAAGACTAGCAGATTATTAACATGCTGACTATACTCGTTTATGTTTATTTCTGTTATCTTCTGGACAATTCACCATTTGCATTTCGATATAAATTCAAAATATTCAAATACGGCCTTGAGCGCGTAGATTGCGTGAAATCGGATTATGAACTGTGATGCACCATTTAAGATTTTGCCGGCAATTTTGCCGGATATGCACCAAAATTATCGACACAGATATAGAATACCGAACAGACCCGAAAACATGCGAGGTTTACCTTTGCTAGTTCGTTGTAAAACTGACATTGTAATCATATACCTACATAAACAGTTCGCCGTATTTATTTGAAACCTACTTAATTCATTCAAAATGGTGCCGGATCATCAAACTTCTCTAAATTTATTAAAAAACATGAGTTCTGTGATAATTTTATAAGTAGGTAAATAACTAATTTTGTTGAAACAACGCGCGGTGATGTATGTCGTTAATCACTTTGAAAGGGTGGTTTGGTACGGCCCTCCAGCTCCATGCTCTCGAAAGATTTAATAAACCCTCTTTTTACAAATACCTATATTTCTATTAACAGTCAAGTACTTGAAACTTGCTAATAATTACAGTGCAACGTGCAACGTCTCAAATCTTTTAGAACAGTTTCTTTCCCAATACTCTGTATCGTCGCTCGAATAACGAAAACGATTGTTAAAGACTTGTAGAAGACTTGTTAAATCTCGTTGAATTTTTTATAAACCGAAGTACCCTGTTTCTATATTCATACACGAAGAAAATCTACGAAGATTAACGTTCATATTTTTGGTATTTGAAAGGTTAATCATAACCTTTCCACCCCTGTTTGACTGAAAACGGAAACTGCTTAATATTTTATTTTTGTTTATAGGTACTTTTTGTAACCGGCTCTGAAACAGGTGTCCTTCTTAATATGTTCGTTGGGCATGATGCGTAAAAAGGGTCGTACTTATAAACACGGACGGATGTTCCCTATCTTTGATCGCCAGTGTGTAGGCAGAATTGCTGTAGGTTTGATTTAGTAGGCGACGTCAATTTTATATATTGGAAAAACATAAAGCTAATAAGCGACTCCAAAACGAAAGAATTGTTATTCGACTCGTTTGATATTTATAGGTATGTATTCGTATGTGTTGGTCCTGTAAGGCTGTAACGGCTGAAAATATTAGAACCATTTTTCTTTTTTTATGAAAGAAGAATATCTCCTCCAGATTGGTTCTATATAAGGGACGAAATATGTTATTGCACTACGGAGATAACAAATAGAATTCCTTGCATGGCATCCAGAATATTTTGAAGTTTCTTTCTCTTTAGTAGGTATATATTTTGAAGGTACGGGTGGAACTCCCTCCCCCTTCACGTCTATTAAAGCAAGTTTCATTAGCATACGTATGTATACATTTGCAGGCTAATGGCGCGCTGCCTGATGGGAAGCTGCCTGACTTCGGCAACAAAGACATTCGACGGGAAACTTGCGGTAAGCATCTCTTATTACATTCTACTAACCTACTACTAAAGATTTGGTTATTTTTTCGCGTAATAAAAATACATTCTTACAAGTCTTATAGGGTAAACAATATTATTTAAAACAAATATAGTTTTATTTGGTAGCTATTAAAAAACAGCAGTAAGATAGACATGTTTATAGTCGTAGAGAATAGATTCACATGATATTGTAGTGTGAGTTTAATAATAGCTTACAATAACGACTATTATATTATTATTTACGTAGCGTTAAAAGCTTTCAAACTAATATCACAGAATAAATAATCTATAATTTCACACTGTCGTCAGCTAGGACAGATTAGCCCAATAAAGTGCGAATAGTATGTTTTTTAGTAATTATATTCTATGTACTTAGTTGTGCTTTATAGTAGGTAACTATTGTGATATTGTCGTTAAGTATCGACATCCTAAGTATCAAGAAACGTCTTTCTGACATCAATTTACCGATTGCCAGACTGATGCGTGAAGTAAACATCCACATTGAGTGATGTAACTACACTAGTAGACAGTAAGTAATTGATTAGGCAAACAGCAAGGTGGCGGCGGTGGCGGCGGCGCTTCGATAAGCAAACAATAGCAAGTTATGAAGTCAAAGGGCAGTGAACTTTACACCATTGAATGACAAAGGCAAAGTTAATAAATAATTACTACGTTTGACAAAAGGTTCAATCATGTTCTCCAGGTCATTGATAGTTTTACCTTTTCAACCTAGAAGCCTTACTATATTTTTTTACATAGTGTATCTTTTTTAGCCTTATTTTAAACTTTAGTATGGGAATTCACATAATCGTTAAAAGTTTAATAAGGTATTTTAAGAAATATTTTTACAACTAAGTGGTGAGACGAGAAGGTCGTTCCCCTGATGGTAAGCAACACGCCTGCCAGTTGCAGCGCCACCCAGTAAGCACTTCTGCGCAGTGCACTGCGCTCGTTACCCTGAGACGAAAGCTCTTTTAAGAGCTTCTTGGAGTCTAGTCTATACCTAATAATTTATCTTGTACATATTGTATAAAAAAAATTGACCCATATTTGGCTTTCGCTGCAGAAACGAAAGTTTTTTTTAAAACTCCAGGTGCATCTCTGGGCTTAGGCAAAAAAAAACTAAGAAGGAAGGAATAATATACCATGTTCAGGTAATTCCCTGATATTTTTTTATTATAAGTACCTAAAGCTGAAAGTGTTTTGATCTTGGGTTCCTATTTATTTTACTCAAAAAATTATTAAGTTTAATCTCCATAGGAGTTTAATGCATGGTAATTAAACCGAGTTGCTCTACAACTTCTTATAAAATACGACTTTAAACCCTGCAGTTTTGAGAGCTCACTAAAATTGTATGAACGCCATAAAATAAAATAGCATATTGAGCAAGTGCGGTCAGAAGCAAAATCCTGAAACTTTGAGATAAACGTTTTACAGCTTCGTAGCTCGAGTTCGTAGATACCTTCGAAATCGTAGCAAAGCGGTTAAGAGACTTGAAAGTGCAAACAAGTTATAAAACTCGAATGAGATAATCACTGATTTGACGCAAAAATAGTAAGTGTTGATATGTATATGAAGAATGTCATCCTTCTATATACAACTGGATGAAACAACTCGAATTAGTAATTCGAGCTATAGGCAAATATAATAGATATTCAAAAGATGCAACGCCCATGCACATGGTAATTTTGGGAGCGTATAGCTGTTTCGGCTGTTTAAGACTCAACTGCTGTAACTGCCAAACGACAGCCAGACTATTGTCTGAAGGAGGTCTATAACGACCGAGATGTGTCACTTTTGAAATACCATTGCATGATTTCGTCCTCTCAGAGGCATCGGTTCAAGCTTGGTCTTGATGTATATATATATCAAACTGGTTTTTGTTTTGTATTGTAGCAAGCATTAAGTTATTATGAAGATACAGATTTACTAAGCCTTAAAGCATCCTTAAAGCTATACCATGGACGAGCTATACCTAAATACTTTAATACTAGGTATATTTTTCCAGTTCACGGTAATTCCTAAGAAGCATAGCTTCCGTTGCCCGGTTGTCCTTTTCTGCCTCTCATTATTTTTGTATTTACAGTCTACTGCTCTTATAAAAATATCAGGACCTTTGAAATAAAATAACCTTAGAAAATTTTATCGGTGGGTGGTAAAGTGAAAGATTCCAAGAAGAGGTTCATCTTTAAAATCTTTAAAAATAAATCTTTACAAAAACTAATTTAATAATATAACTCTTTTGAGCTTCTTCGAGGTATGTAATGTAATATTTAACTTTCCTTTTTTTATAGCTGTATTATGTACCTAAGTGAGTAGTATTACACTGTACCTGCCTCTAGAGATTCCTCGCCCTCTTCTACGTTGAACAAATTTAATATTAAACTTTTCCAATTTGCAGTTTAATACCAAAGAAATAACATTATTCTTTATAAGTACAATTAAATGTTTGTCGAGTAAGTGTTAGCTATCGTTCGTATTTTTACAAGTATCTTCGATCTTGACAGTTCGGGGAAAACATATCCTCGTAAGTGCCTAAAACTACAAGCGAACTTATGGTAAAAGTAATATATTTCAGTTCGTTCTACGAACTTGTTTATGTCAATGTATCTTATTGGAAAAATAATTTAAAATCTCTTTTTGGTTGCTACCGGCTGGTTTGTTATTCGTAAGGAATCACTCGCGATGCCGAGTGGTGTCTAGGATTGTGTGTCCTGGTCCATAAGGTGACTTACGAGGTGCGAGTAGATCTACGCATGAAATGGTTCTGATGTATTTAATACCTTATACTCGTATTGTATTTTTTAGATAATGTACTCCTGCAAAATAAAAGAAATTTGTAAAGGTTTTTATGAAAATAAATAAATGAGAATCAAAACATTAAATTATAGTATCAGCCAAACAAAATAATCAGACTATATATATAGCTAGCTACATTATCATATGATAAAACAGAAGATATTTTAAATGTACAATGTTAGAATACGTTACATAAAATTTTATAGTATATTGTATCTATATATTATATTATTATATACCTATATATTTGAATTTAATAAGTTATACTACATTTATAAGTCATGCATAATTTAAAATTATCATATTTATTTATTAATTACAGAACCTTAATTTTGTACCTAACTATTGATTTTATCTAAAAATACCTAAAATACCTTGTTAATCTAATGCTGTCCGATGAATAATTTAAGCTCAATTTGTGTAGTTTCAAAATAGTGGTCTCCTCTATACAGGCTTGCCTAGTGGGGAGACTAAAAGATATTTATTTGTTAGATAAAAAGTGTCTGCAATTTGTAGTATGTAATTATATAATAAGTGATTCCTAGTTTAAAATGTACCTACCTAACAATGTAACCTTACTACCTTTATTGCTGTAGTAAAAAAAAATCATTTTTCATATTATGGGTATTAACAAGATTATTGTCACGTTTTGAACAGCTTACGAGACAACTGTGTGCGCTACAGCGACGAGTAAACTAAGCTAGGAAACTTCCCAAAATTGTATGAATGAAATTTCCTGTTAGATTTGCAAACACGAAATATCAATATTTGTTCGCAAGTCTGCCAAAGTCAGCGGCTGAGTTTCTTGGCTAGGCTCAGTAACTACGACTTGAAAATGAGACGAATAAACTTGAAGAACTAAATACTGCTAAGCCATTTGCAATCGTACTAAGTAAATACGTGCTTCTAAGCCCCAATTTTATTTCTCGCTGAAATTGCAACTTAACGAAGTTAAATAGTTTGGGCATGTAGCCAACCCCCTTAAGTCGAGCTTCACCTTAATTAATTATTTAACTAAAATGCTATGTTACGTTCATTTCCATATTCGCTGAAACATTTTCAAGAGAATAACAAGACGTTCAGAATTTTAGGAGAATATTACGAGGTATATTTTGCCAACAATTTTGGAATTAAAGTCTTGTACTTACCTAAGAATATTTAGCCAATATAAGAATATAGATTATACGACGGCTATTACATTATTTATTCCTTCCACACGGTTAAGTTAGGCGAAACGATATTGACTCATAAGATTATGTAGCATTCATGAGGTATGTTAATAGAAAAACCTGCCATCTTTTTAAGTATATTTTGTTTCAAAAGGACCGTTATCGTTCTTCACGTTTGAGAGGTTTTGGACAAGCGATATCGTGTTCACACTAGAGTAGAGTAGTTCTAAAGCCGTGTTTACACCTACTCAACCAGTGGCGGTAACAGCAGCGGTGAGATTGCGGTAACCAAGACCGGCTACGCTACACTCGTACATATAAGATTAATGCTTCTACGGATACGTCGGCTTACTCCAAACAATCAGGGGGTTTGATTGTTTCATGTAAACACCCACCAAGTAAATTTAATATGGAACTATCAGGGGTTAACGTATAAACACAGCCGATGTTTGGTGACTTTCTCGGGTATAACGGGATATTTTAGGTTTAGGTACCTACTGTATATGATTAAATGTTACAATAGCGAGCAAGATTTTTAATGTTAAAGTCAAAATCTATATTGTTATACATATATGTTTATGAAAAAATGACTAAGAATTTGGACTCACCCGTAGATAGTCAATTATTTTTGATAATGCGCAGTTAATTTTTTAACCCCCGACGCAAAAAGTTAACCCCTAAAGTTAAGTTAAGTTAAAGTTGTTATAAGTTTGACCACTATGTGTTTCTATCTGTGGCACCGTCGCTCTTATATAAGCGGGTAAACCGATTTGGTTTTTTTATTTGAAGGCAGGTTTTCTAGCGGTGGTTTTTAGACATGTTTTATTGTGTCGGGGGTTTTTAACAATTTATATTATTTTCAAACATTATGCAATCCATTTATGGAATCTTTAGTTGAGAGACTAATCTAATCATTGATTTCAATGTTTTTATTCAGGCGTATGGTCGGAGCTGCTGCTATCGTTCTCGGTGCTGTCGAACGGCCGGACCATCCTCAGCACAGATCGACCCAACGATGGCGCTCTTACCTGTTTGCATGGAATGAGGTAAACACAAGTTACTTACAGTAGTTATAGTAAAACACTTTTTAAGTAAACTGATTCTCTCTTCTTACTTTCTCTTGTTGGCGTGTGGCTCACGTGTGGTTCTCGGACTATCCAACTGATTTGTTCTATAAGCACGATTGTTTTAATCCTATCAGATAATCAATGTACTTATAGCAAGTCACTATAAAATATTTTGCTTCCGAATAATATTAATTTAACTTTAGGTACCTACCTATGAAAATATGATAAACCGCGCTCCCTAATGTTGAACAATGCTGAAGTTTACTTTAGCCAACTCTCTGTTCCAAAAAGTTTAGTACGACCATTAGGGTTTCACGTGAAGTCGAACAAAGTTTGGTTAGTACAGATATTTAGGAGTACGCCATTATTGAGCTATTCACTAAACTTGTTTGCAGATAAATTAAAAATTGCTGTCATAGTGGCCATTGGAGTGCTTAAAATCGAACACTATTTAATTAGAGTAGTTCTCGAAATAAAAACTCGTAAAAGGGATCCTTTCCCGATAGTTAGCGGAAGCGGAAACTGGACGATCTAGTTTCCGCTCCCGTTCTTAGTATGTAATCCTCCCGATATTGCGCTCGTTTGTAATCAGATATTCCTGAAACCAGCTTGAAATGGCTAAATAAGTTAAGTTAGAGAATTTGTAGTAAATAACAAATATCCTTACAGAAACCGCGAAACGAAATAAATTACACTAATATTGTAAATGCGAAACTTCATATGTAAGTGTATTTGTTACTTTTTCACGCTATAATGGCTCAACGGATGTAAGTGAAATTCAGAATGGATTTAGCTTATATTCTGGATTAACACATAGGCTAGATACATTTTAACCCGGGAAACCACGAGTGAAACCTCGGTGCGCAGCGAGTATATTACGTCATTCCATTGCGTCGATTAAGATAAAGTTTTAGCTTCTATCAAATTTCAATTTTTGTAAAACATTATTGCGACACAGTTAAAAATGTATGCTGAATATATACAGGTGTTCTCTCAGAGATAAGCTCTATAAATAACACGATGCATAAAGTAAATTGTTTGAATTATTTTCAATTGTTTAAACTAATTTTCACTTTGACATTTAAAATGCGAACAACAGTAAGGTATTCTATTCCCAAAATGGAATACCTTACCAGCGTCTTTGCTTCCCAATTCCTATTATCTGGAAGCCTTCAAAACTAGAGTGAATTGGTATCTTCCATCAGGCAAGCAAGATCCATCGATGACCGCGTCACTTTTCACTAAGTGAAACTCCGCAGCCTCACTTACTTTTTAGAACTGAATAAGACAGGTATTTAAAGAACTGCTCAAATGCTTGCCTATCCAGAATTTGAAAATAATATTTCTATACTTTTAATGAAACGAGCAAGTCGTTCGCCTGATGGTGAGCGCCGCCCATAACGATTGCTGTGCCAACCAGAACTTTTAATACAGTAAAAAGTACTACGTAGCACTGCATTGCGCTCATCACTCCGAAACATCAGATATTAAGTCTCACATCCCCAGTAATTTGCAATGAATGTCACCTAAATATCCCATTATTTTCAGGTTCATGTCAGTAATATGGGTGATCATGGTGCATACGTACCTCACGATATTCTACGTGGCCGACAACAAGACGATGAGGGTCATCACCGAACGCAACTTCTTCTACCAGTCGGTCGGCAACGCGTCCTACTGCGTCGACACTTTCTTTGTCATCAGGTGAAATACTGATCAAACTTTTATTTGTATTTAAGGTGAATTTGATATCTCGATCGTTTGTTTCAGAATAGGCACTGTTATGTAGTCTGGTGCGGTATCTTAAATGATTGAAGAACAACGATTCCCTTTTTTGGAAAGTCTATTTTGTTTGTGGCCAATTGCAGTTAATGCGAACAGAAATAGACATATTTATGCATGGCAATAGATTATGGCAATAGTACAATATGTAACTAAAAACCCTGGTTCGATCCGCAAGGGGACAATCAGTAGGTATCGACGCTGGATTTAGCTTGTATTCATGTGTAAACTATATATACCCTTCACGGGTTTGACAGTTTTTGTGACATAGGTAATACATTGTCTTGAATATTATACACATATAATGTATTATAATCTATAAATTATGTTAGTCTGCAGGATTCTCATGCTTACGTGTGTAATATAGGTACATAAAAAATCGCAGAAGTTGTCGCCGTAGCCCAAATTGATTGATGCATGGATGGAATTATTTATTAAGGTATATACATAATAGCTTGAGATCCAAGCACGTAGAAATCATGCAGTGGGATCTTGGACTTAAAGTAGATATATTAATACACTTAGATAGCCGTACATTTACAGTAACTAACATAAGCTGGACAAAAGTCTCTCACTTTGAAATAACTTCAAACGGTTTTAATTTCATTTGTTTAACTTTAACCATTTAAACAAATAAAATGTTGATTTCACACTTCGAGATAAGATTACTTATTTCTTTCGAAGGCATAAGATGAATTCTCGAACCTTTATTGGACTGCAATGAAGTTTATCCCTCTTTCCGATAAATCTAATCTTTTTCAGTAATTCCCTGGCTTCCTTTCGAATTCGTAACTAATTTGTAGAACACAATTCGACCGGCTCATGTTGGGTCACTAAGTACTACTCGGCAGAATTAAATTGGATCTTGTTACTTGTAGCGAGGTACCGTCTCTTACTATTGAGCTTATTTGGGATCGTTACAATCATCGATCCTAGCAAGTTTATTGTAATCATTGAAGCGTAAATACAGTCAGTGACAAAAATTCGCTGAACCTTGTGAACCTCCCTACTAATGCGATCAAAAAACTATATTCACTGTCTGTTTTTGCGAATTCAATCTCGCGATAACGACCGCGTGTAGGGTATGTGAATCATGCATTTGTTGATCGTTTTTTTGTCGCTGACTGTACTAGGTATGTCTCTTACCTTACTCCATGTACTCCATATTAATACAGGGTAAAGTAAAAATAGCTTCTTCTTGACGTGTTTATACAGAGTATGAAGAAAGGGTTCAATTTGCATGACAGCTTGGGGCATCGTGGTGGAAGGATTAGTCAGTGAGCATGGTTCTGTCGGGGTCACGACGCGCCGGGAGCTTAACCCCTCCTCCTGAAACGTAAAAATAGGACAAGGAAAATGACCGCTAAAAATACATTAAAAAAATTACACACTACAGTCTCTATGAAAGTTCCTATAATCGCCTTAAAGTTATAAAAGTCACTGATGGCGACATATTCTTAAAATCTATAAACGTATGTACCTACCTCTTTGTATTCTACAGGGGAGTGTTTACTAAACTCAGCCAGCTCCTAATATCCACTATCCGTACATAAAACACAGCAACTTTAAAAAAAATGCAGTTTATATTTTCTCCAAAATTCACCAGATGTTTCCTAAAAACAAAACTTCCTCACTGCAAAGGAAAAGATACCTATCCTGAAGATCCCAAAATTATGCCCTGTCTACAGATTTTCAATATTACAAATTCTCATTTTCGACAGTTTTTCATTTCCACAGATTCCTATGTCTATAGTTTCTCAGTTGTTATTATTATTTATAAATTAGAAAAATAACAATAATTAACAAATTATTTAAAAACTAGACAGTTCTTACTTAATGTTTATTCTTCAATTATCTCATTTCTATATCTTTCGTATAATGGAGTTCACAATATAATTACGCTGTCAGGTATGAGTCTACCACAAACAGATGCGCCTGAAGTCATAATACAAATTAAGGCTGGGAATACTTATAGGTGCGGTACCTACTTAGTTTGTTGTTCTGAATTTGATAATGTTTTCTTGAATTAATGTTCCAATTAAGCTGCGTACAACTTTATGTGGTTTAATTAATTAAAAAGTCTAATAAAGTTGCCGTTGAAATTAAAACCTGATGTGGGCTCCCGAACTTTTAATCTGAAATCGATATCAACGAAGTAATTAGTTATTGATAGTCCCAACCATGTTTTGGATACGTCAGCGCTGCGTCAAGAGAGGGTTTATTAGTATACTATAATGTTTGGAAGTTTAGTTAACATATTTCATTTGATTTTATTATATACCTTTTCTAGATTATTATAGAATAGAATAGAATAGAATAATTTATTAACCATAATAACTCAGTTTGTTATTCTAGGCAAGTCTTAATTACAATATTTTTTCATGGCATTAATATACATGGAATAAATAAAAAATTAAAATACATAATTATTAACTTCAAGAATAGAATATAATTTTTTATAGACTCTATAATATTGTTTGTCACTCTGGGCAAGTCAAATTTACATTATTACATTATTAACATTAAGAATTATACATTATAAGATGTCAAATAAATTAAATTGTAATAAAATTCATTCTCTTTAGTGAAAGTCATATCGTTAATGTCAAAGTTATTGTCAGTTATAATACTCTTTGGTTATTTCTACATGAATGAAGATTCTGTGAGACGCATATCCATAAATTCATTTAAGGAATACATAGGATGAGACTCGAAGAACTGTTTGAGTTTTCTTTTGAAGTCAATTGTATGTAATATTATTCCGTATTTATGCACAGATTATGTAAGTACAATTACCTAAAATATTATACACTATACAAGGTAAATAGTTACCTAGGCACTGACCATGGTACCTACTCAGAAAGACTTTTAACTCCCTTACACAAATTGCAGAACATAGTTTATTTTTATTATTATTGTCCAGAAAGGAATCTTAGCAGCCTTAACACAGGGAATCCTAGTACGGCTGCTAACGAAATACCTAAGATGATGAGTGTAATCCATTGTTTCTATAGATACCTCCCGATTTAAATTATTGTAATTACCTATTACGAATACTGTTTTTAATTATATCTTTAATGAATCATTAAATATGATACTTACTATTATTGTGATTATTAAATTTAAATAAGAATTGTGTTAAAATTTTAAAGTATGTACATGTATTATTATTAGAATTTAAGTTGTGCCTATACCTACTAAATCGAAATCCTTGCAATTGTATAATATCTTTATATACACACGCATAATGCTGTAAAATATGTGAAATAAATAATATATATAAATATAGATATATTACTATATTTTAAGCCTCGCACTATAAATTTATTTTTTGCAAAATCCACCAGATATTTCCTCAAAACAAAACTTCTAACTTGTAGCTGATTCTTTGCGCCCCTCGCGCATCCGTGCGAATCAGCGTAATATAATCAGCCATACATTATAGTACAGAGGCTTTATTAATAACTTCATTTATTTACAGTGGTATCCTCGTCACAATCCTGTTCCTGCGCACAGAAGAGAAGAAAGTTCAAAAAGCCGAGCAACGCAAAGATTTAAACAAAAACATAAACGGCTACTCCAACTCCGCGCTTTCCATATCTGCGATCAGCCAGCAATCGTTCAAGGAAGATCTTTTGGACAACCCTAAGAGCAGCGTATACAACAAGGCAGAGTTCGTCGGGATAATAAAGAACTTCTTCATTTTACTATCGTACAGGGTTGTGAGACTCACGCCGGCGTACGCCTTCGTGATAGGTAAGAGTTATTTTATTTTTAGCACTGTTTTACGAGTGTCTAGTTCCCTTTATGATGTATGGAGACCGGATAGGCGCCGGAGGCTTTCTATCAGATGGAAATGAAAAGGATGTTCTGCCGAACTTACATTTGAAACTGAAGAGTGTGATAGTTTTTTTCTTGTGCATGCAAAAAATCATCTAGGTCTACCTAATTGTACTTATGTTTAGAGCAATGTTTGTATGAAGAAATTTGCGAATTAGATTCATTTTGGTTTAGTTAGAAAATTTTCTTGCCTAGGAGCAATTCTGTACATAGTTTTTTTTTTTTTTACTCTTAATAGGTCTATGTTTGGCCACTATCTCGCCTGATGTGAAGCGATGATGTGGCCTAAGATGGAGCACATAGATCTAGAGAGAGACGGTAGTTGAGCGGCTGCTCAGACCCGTCTCCCCGATGGTTCACCGAACATCGTCCCGAAACACGACTAGGTCGCTTGACGGCATGGCTATTATTTGCATTAATATATCAAGAAACAGATAAGTTTGTTGCCGAACTTAAAAATTACCTAAACAATTTAAAAAAACACGTTGATAAGTTTATCAATTTACCTCCTGCCTTCCACTACCTTCAACGTAGTTACTTGTACAATTATAAAATCTGTGTAGACATGACATGACTGTGTTGATGTTCTTGTTCCGGGGTTTTAATGCCAACTAGCGAACTGTCCCGGCTCTGCAAGGGATATTAATGGATCATTACCAAGAAATTACGCCATCGAAATAATGGTTAAGTAGTTTATAAGAACAGATAGACAGACGTAGATTGCGAAAACTCTTTTTAGAGACAAGAAGAGATAATCTCTAAACAGTATAAAACAAAATCGCTATCCGTGTCCTCATTTCTGTTTCTCTGCGTTCTTCTTCTAAAGCACACATCGGATTTTGATACGGTTTTCACTGTCATTTAGAGATTTTTAACCGACTTTAAAAAGGAGGAGTTTCTATGTTTGCCTGTTTTTTTTATATATATTTGTTACCTCAGAACTCCTTCATTTATGAACCGATCTGGAAAATTATTTTGCGTTAGGTTCAGTTCGCTAGTATACGATAAAACAAATTTCACTTAGGTCTAAACGAGATCGCTTTGAGATGGACCCACGACCACTCCGTGTTCGAGCCGGCAATCTTCGACCACATCACGTGCGACAAGTACTGGTGGAGGAACCTCCTCTACATCAACAACCTGTATCCTCAGCGGGACATGTGCATGGTCTGGTCATGGTACATGGCCAATGACACCCAGTTCTATGTCGTGGGCATCATTCTATTGTTAATCTCTGTCAAGTAAGTAAATTACAGTAAGTTTGTTTTTATCAAGTCAAACAGGCAAGTCAAACAGGCAAGTCAACTGTAACAAGGCCTGGTAGAGGTACCACCTTCTATATCAGCAACCTGTATCCTCAGCGGAAAATGGGCTTGGTTTGGCCGCCTGCAGTTTTAAGTAGTGGACATCATTCGACAGTTATTCTCTGTCAAGTAAATATAGTATCTGCGAGTATAGTAAAATAGCTCCTGCAGCCAGCAGGTAAACACATACCAGTCAAAATTTGAAACAATTTTATCTATGCTAAATTCTATCACTGGTTAAACTCGATTTTCATTCTAAAATTAAATTAAAATTATAAATTATTTATTTCATAATAGTACAGATTACAATTTGTTGCGACTCTAGCCACCCAACTAGGTGTTGACACACCTGTATCTTGGCAGTTAGCGTCTTCCCAGATTTGTTCTGGCTCTTGTACATATAGTTAAGTTAAATTTAAATAAAATTAAGTAAATTAAATTTAGTTGATTAACAATAATAATATCAGTATTAATTAATTATAAAAATATTACAGATTCAGAATTAATAAAATTAAGTTAAATTACTAGAGCGAATGTATTTAGATATATATTACAGTACGTTATTTTATTAAATTAGCTTATAATGTATATAAATGTCGTACATTGTAACTAATAGCAAAGGGAATATTTCCAGATTAGGTAATGCATAATTATAATTTATTTCATAATTCATAATTGATTCATAATTCATTCATAATTTCTAGCTGTTGCCCGCGACTTCGTTCGCGTGGACTTCGTTTAACGCTGATGTAGAGACTTTTTTGTAGATTGTGTACAACACATGTTATTTGAAAAACACACTGTACAGGGAGCAAACACGTAAAGACTTTGGGATCACGTCGCCCGTGAGAAGGTTCGTACAGCTGTCTCTGTGAGAAATATCCTGTCCTCAGATCAACGGCCGTGGCCTAGAGAGTCTGGTCTTGCGACTTATTGATCGTCATTGCAAAGCTGACGCTCACACAAAACTGCACGCGTTTGAATGTGAACGGAAAGTGGTTCAAGATGAGAGAGATGAATATTAATTTATGAAAACTGACTCACCAACGCCACGGGCTATCAGTATACCTCAGTGAGGTTCAGTGCCTCAGTGAGGTTCGTCTCTAGCGACAATATCTTCAGCCGAGTTCCGTTACATAACTAACCTCCCCGAAGTTAACAACTTCGGCGGGGTCTTATTTCAAAAAAGCATAATTTTGTATTCCAAATTTTTAATCTAATAGAGTGCGCTGGATGTCCGGATGGACTCAAAGAGTTCAAAAACTCTACGGGGTACGGTAGTGAATTGCCACCATCCTCACCGTCGTCTTATACATCAACGTCATGTTCAATATCCCTCAAAACATTATAGGCTGGACTTCCACAGTTGCACTGGGCCCACAAAACACCAAAATTAAAGCGAACAAATGGCGCATACGTCGTGAGCATCACTTACGACTGCTTTTGCTAGGAGGATTCTTTCTGAGGAACAGTTCACTGTTGTGAGAAACGCAAATGAGGTAGCGCCGCGGACAGACAGTGTGTATCAGCAACCGTAAATAGTAGCATTCATTGTTACTGGCATGGACGGTGTACATACATACTGCCAAAATCAGGTTCCTGATAGACACCCCATCCCCCACCAAGTCGTCGTTTGTTAACTGGATCAGTTTGTTTGTCGTTGAAGTCGTTGTTTAGCACTTCATCATACATTAAAGTTTTGGCAAAATCATCCTCTTGACAAAACCTAAAAAAAAATGTGGTCTGATGAGGGTTTTCAAGAGGTGAGATGAAGGATTCCGGGTCGAAAAAAAAAATTCGATGACTTTGGAGGTAAACGACCATGTTTGAGTAAAGGACGGTGGCGTAACTTTACTCGTGATAGGTGTCTCGTATGCGGAAGGCCGTCTGGGTAGGTACCACCGTTTTGCCAGTTATTCTGCCTCCAAGCCGTAGTGCGCAAGCATTACTGTGTTTCCGTTTGAAGGGGATTGTAGCCAGCGTAATTACTGGGCATATGAGACTCAATATCAGCTGATGTCAAGACAATGACTCAGATCTGGGTGGCACTGCTATTGCTATGGGCAGACGTAGCCCGTACCATCAGGCGAACGACTTGCTAGTCTCATCACTCAGTACTATAAAAAAGCAGGTAACGTCAAACTAAACAAATTTAAAAAAGATGTTTTATTTATATGCACCGTGTGTGGTGCACTACATAAAAAAATCGTTTGCATGTTTTAGCGACCCCTAGCGCCATCTAGTTTCAATTGCATAAATGAATTTTCAAAAGTTGAAATAATTATGGTTCTTTTCATGTAAAGTTTCAAATCAAAATCAGAATTTAATTAAACATATTCGTGGAAACGCTATTAAAATCCCGTCATTGGTTTTTAAGTTATAGAAGTCCAAACAAACAAACAAACAAAAATTTTAAAAACTGTTTTAATATGTTTAGTTACTCATTTTATATGGCCCTGGCTGTTTTTTTTCGAATATCTTCCAAGTACAGATTTTTTGGGTTCTACGATTTTATTATATGTAAAGATATAGATTAGGATTAGGAAAGGATTAGGAAGTTTGTTATGTGGCCTAGGACTCTACAAAGCATTTTTAGAATACCATCATGTCAACCCATGTATCAACCAGTTTAAGCTGAGCCTTGTGCACAAAGGCTCCGGTATGTTCCGTGGTTCAACTTATAGTGGACATGTATATTTTTTCCTAAATTGCGTCATAACTTCAATATTACTGGACCGATTTTGATGAAACAAAGCCTATGTGTAGCGCCGGACTCCACAGAACATATTTCAAAAAACTGCATTCAAATTAGTGCCCTAGTTTCTGAGTTTATCCCGGACAGACAGACAGACAGACAGACAAAAATTTTAAAAATTGTATTTTTGGGTTCTGTTGCTACCATATACTCCTAAAAAAATAGATTTTCAAATATATCTTAAATGTACAGTAACCGCTACGTTACAGTTTTATTATAAGTATAGATATATTACAGTACGTTATTTTATTAAATTAGCTTATAATGTATATAAATGTCGTACATTGTAACTAATAGCAAAGGGAATATTTCCAGATTAGGTAATGCATAATTATAATTTATTTCATAATTCATAATTACCATTCCATTTATAAGTATCTCTATAAGTTCATATTTCAACTCGTAGGTATCAACGCAACCCAATCTTCACATCTACGTGATTAAACAAGAACGTACGATTGTACGAATCGTACGTACGTAATTAACTAAGTTTCATGATATCAATTTGAGAAACTGTCTCTATCTCCAACTCTATAGAGGTCTAGATTTATACGATAACAATATCCATTTGCCCCGCAATATAACGACAATGATCCATTTTACAGCTCTGTCTCATTTCAAGCTTCGTTTTACCTGAATAAAGATAAAATCCAGACTAAAAACCATTCTCTAAAACATTTTATAAGCTTATCTTGGGATCTACACTGTTTCACACGCTATTATAGCCCTTAATTGCAACTCTAACCTTAAAAGTCGGAGATAACGCTGGGGTCCTTCAACCCATTTTCATTTCGTTTAGTTTGACAAGATTACATCAGCTCGAAAGGCTTGGTCTAAATGGGCCTCTTTATTTCCCCAGGCATCCAAAGTTTGCGATGACGTCACTAGGTCTCGTAGTGCTGAGCTCTTGGGCTACAACTATCTACATATCAGTGTGGCATCAGTACAAAGCGAGGATACAGGAGCCGTTTGAGATGTTCGACCCTCTATACGACAAACCTTGGTCAAGGATCGGGCCTTATTTAGTCGGTAAGTGTATTTTAAAAACAAACAAAACGTATGAAGTACCTTCCGGAAATTCATGCTATACCACTAACCAAGCAAATCATCGAACTTCACAGTGAAAATAGTCATTCGTACATCATGAAGTCTTTGAAATAAAATACGGCTTGAATCAAATATTACGAGTAGGTATACTTACATGGAACACTTCAATAGACGCTAAAGTTGGACGTTCAATACATACAAAAAGCCTATTTATGACCAAAGCGTGACCAAATTGACAGAATAATCGCGTACTAAAGAATATATCAAAAAACTTCTGACATCATGCGGTCCCACGCAATAAACTTGGTAGGCAGGCAATGCTCAAAATAATCTAAGTAATATCGTAGAGCAACAGCTGAGCACAATAATATGAGTCAGTTTTGCTACAACTTCTGACATGATTGAGTAACGAACTATTTATCCGAGCAACAGAAGTTTTGCTGTCAGTGTGTTGTACGTTGTACCTAACTATCAAACTACAATCGAAACAGTAAGCTCCAGGAATTATATACCTCGATAGCTATATAAATGTGTCTGAATGTAACGGGCAATAAAAATTGTAACGGTCTAATACAGCAAACATCCAATTGCTATATATCTGACGGTATCATATAGGGACAATTCTACTTACCTACTAGGTACTTACGATTTTATTGCGTCTGAGTAGCAAGTGTTTTCTTCAATATTTTCAATTTTTATTTCAATTGTGCAATGCACACGAAGGAAACAAAATAGAGAAATAGTAAATTACTATTCGGAACGTTACACCATTCGATATAACTTTACGAGGATGTCGTTGGAACCGAAAGTCTCGCGTTTAGTTCGTGTAGCCCTTCCAAATTGGAAATGCGTGTAATCCATGAGAATCGGGGCTCGCTGCGATCGATTCAAAAGAAAACTCTAAGCGCTATGGAGTTCGCCCCTTTCGGTCAGTGGAAGAATCGAACTATAAAATCGAATGGCCCTACGAATCGATTACTTCATTCGGTCGACACCCGGCGCGAGTTCATTTCAAACGAATATGAAAAAATCGGATTCATTTGCATGTTTGAACCGTTTTCAAATAACTTAGGAGATTTTATTTCTGCTTAAAATATTCATTCTTTTTTTTCATTAAATTTTGCGCCTACTCAGATAAATTGCTTGTCATATATTTAAGTTGAACCACTTTTAACAATAGACACGTGCGACTTTACGGTTCAATAAAACGAATGGAAATGAACTTTAGCACTTGGCACGTGCTTCAGTAAACAAACCACGCCAGCCACGTAACAACTATCTTTAGAATATTCTGTTAACAGCGTAATGTACAAAACTTTGATAACTTCAGTTCAAATCAACCGTGAAAATATAAACAAAATTTTGGCGCACGTAGAAAATAATAAGCTTCGGGCTAAACTTATCTCACATTTTACATGAACGAAGCTAGATTCAATGCCAAACTGCTTATTATTCTGCATGGCTAGTAATGTGCTTACAAAACGTAAATAATAAATGATACTTATGACTCAGATTTTGTACACGTACAGCACGTTTCGACCCTTGTTAAAAGTTCTAAAAGGTGAGCCGTTGAAGGTTTTATCTGAAAGTATTTTCTTTTCTTTTAGGCATGATAGTGGGGTGGTATCTACATAAAACAAAATGTCAAACAAAGCTGCCCTACTGGGCGGTGACTCTAGGCTGGCCGTGCGCTCTGGCCGTCATGGGAAGTCTCATCTTTAGCATGGTCGACGGCTACTTTGAAGTATGGCCCACGGCTTTCTATATCAGCGTCGGACACACAGGTAAAGAAAATATAAAAAATAAATATCATTTAAACCTTTTCAGCTTCACAAAGGATTTCTTGTTTACCGACCCTGCTATTCAAATACCCAAACGATTCAATAGTCAAAGGAATATCAAAAGAATAAGTTTGTTTTAGCGAATGGAAGCAGTGAACCTTGAAAATGTGAAGTGGCCGGTCGAGCCCTGCGGTTTTGTTCCACGCGATTAATCACCTCGAACACTTTCTTTCCTTATGGGCCTTCGGCGCTCTTGGCTGGAAGAAAGTATTGTTATCGCTCCTAAATCCCTTCCTTAAAGACTTTCTTATTGATTCGAAACAGAAGTATCTTCGAGTAAGTGGCGTTGAGAGACCTATTGCCGTTTATCAGATCTATTCGATCGAGGTCGAAGGACTTCAGAAAAAGAATTGAATGCTTACAAATTTTTAAGCGTTATCTACGCTTAAAAATTTGTAAGCATTTTCTGTGTATAAGTTTTACAGGATGATGGAAAAACTTATACTTGTGCCGTGAATGAGGTATACGGAACGTGAAAGTTGCGCTTTTGCTTGTCTTCATTCTCTCCGAGTTCCCTCGTTCCTTTAATCATGCGATTATTTTTAGATGTTTTAATTACAATTCTGTTTATAATATAATAAAATATAATATAATATATTAAAATTACTATTATTATTATTTTTTGTGATAATTCTACGTTTGACCACCATCTCGCCTGATCTTAAGCGACGATGTGGCCAAAGATGGAGCACGTAGACTTAGATGATACCTATTCACTCTAGCCTTGAAGACGCCCAAATTATAGTTTTCAGGAAACAGAGAAGACGGCAAGGAGTTTAATAAAATTTGGCTTTTGGCTTTAAACTGTAAATAACGGCGGATTTATTTTACTTTCGTTACATTCGGACAAAAGTCTAAAGACTAAATAAATAAATTATTTCTCAGAATATAACACTAATGTTATAAATGCGAAAGTTTATATGTTAGTGTGTTTGTGTGTTAGTGTGTTTGTGTGTTTGTTACTTCTTCACGTTGTAATGGCTCAACGGATTTGAGTGAAATTTGGAATAGTTTATACCTACCCTGGATTAGCATATAGGCTCTTTATCCCGGGAAACCGCGGGTGAAACCGCGGAACTCACCTGGTTTTTTTATAAGTAAGATTCAGACTGTCTGTACACAGCCTAGTGTGACATTATATACGATTCAGTGAAGCATTCTCTAAACTTAAATTTAACTTTAACTTATATAAAATTAATGTATAAACTACGAGTATATACCTAGATATTTGGTATTGCATTTTCCGCGTTCACTAAATTTAAATAACATTTGATGGCGCTAAAATTAAGTATCTTTACTTAAGCTTACGTCAAAAGTGACAGTTAGATAGTCGCTCAGAATACGGATTCTCTAAAAATAAATAAAGTTTAGAAATAGCTCGCACGTTAGAATACGAAATTGTCACACATCTAACTTAGTGCAAATTATGTTTAGAGAATGCAGCATAGAATTAGGGCCAGTATTTATCTAAAGCGTAATAGTGGTGTGGTAATAATTAGTATTGTTTTGTGGTGTGTCCCAGCATGGGGCGTGGCGGTGGCGTGGGTGGCGGTATCGTGCTGCAGCGGGTACGGCGGGCTCGTAAACTCGGCGCTGTCGTACCGCGGGCTGCTGCCGCTGTCGCGCCTAACCTACTGCGCCTACCTCGTGCACCCCACCATCATGATGTACACCTCCTTCTTGCTCGACGGCCCTTACCACATGCAGAACTCCACCGTTGTGAGTATATTACAGACACATTTTTATATTCTAGGAAGCTCTCAGACTTCGACCTTTGTGACATCGTGAGTATATTTCGTAATAGTGTGTATAGTTATACTGCTGGTAGGTTTCTCGCATGCGAGACGCCGTCTGGGTGGGCAGTAATGCGCAAGCATTACTGTGTTCCGGCTTGAAGGGCATTGTAGCCAGTGAAATTACTGGGCATTATGAGACTCACCAGCTAATTGTCTCAGGGTAACGAGCGCAGTGCAGCACCGCGCAGGATTTTGCAAAACAAAGTTCTGGGTGGTGCTGTTATTGTTATGGGCTGGCGTATTGCTTACCATCAGGCAAACGACCAGCTCGTCTCGTCATTCAGTTACATAAAAAAAGATAGCTTTACAGGGAAATTTAATACATTCATGTCATTTTTGAAGACTAGAATATTAAAAATCTACAAATAAATAAATTGTGTCGATTACGTGTTACTACCCTATACAGTTTTCTTTTTAATCCTTTACAGTTCTTTTTCCTCAATAATAATGGTACAACACCTACTACAGGAGCGATGTTCATCGCCCATTATTATATGAAAAGTATATTCGTAAACCACTACATCCTAAGCTTAAATCTAGTCAGCCGAACGAGCTATTTATATAAAAGTTTAGAATAAATGTTATTAGTTTATTCAAGCATATTCTACCCACCAGCAGCGGTACGGTCCCAGCTTTTACCAGTCCGTTCCCAAATCCCTTCACTTTTACTTAATCTTTGCGTCCCTATGATCAGAACTACATTTACGTAAAGTGTATTTAAATAATGTTACTTAGAAATCTAAAAATAAATATATATAAGTAATCTTCGAGTCTGAAGATCCAGTTTCCGACTCCCAAGGCTCTTGGTCTCTGTTGAACTGACAACTTATTGCCTTCAGCTGTTACACTATCTTATTGCCTCCAATAAATCTGCCTGTAGCCCGTGACAGGGGCGAATGCTATTCGAAATCACCGACAGTCGAAACAAAATATGCAAATGGGCAATAAGCGCCTCCATTGACGTCGCCAGCTCTATATAAACGGTATAAACACAAATAAAAAATCGTTTATATGCATTGAATTGCCCCTATTGATTTCAAATTCTAAAATCAATCTTGAGCTCGCTAAATCCATTTATCAGATTATTATCAGATTTGTAAAATGAACTTTTGATTGAATGAAATTTAATTCTATAGAAAAAGCAATATTAGAATTTCACTGAACGCACATAGGTAGGTACGTCATAAACTATTGTTCTGAATTTCAAAGAAATGAATGTATTATTTTGGCATTTCGTCGGTATTGAAAACGTCAATAGTCTTTTATTTAACGCATTCAAAAGTCACTCCAACTTTGATGACACAAGAGGTCCTTGTAAATGAAAACTTTGATCTCCGACTTTCGGAAACACTTTCGAGATTCGTTTTCGTCCCTTCCGTTTTCTGAGTCTTATAACGAAGTAGAAATAATTTGAATAGGTATAAAACATTTAAAAAAAAACTTATTTTATTTTTATTTCATACCATTACGTGTCAAAGCACGTTAAGATTAACTTTTAATACGAACTAACGAGAGATCATTCAAATATTGTTTAACCACTTTAATAGTCACAATCGTCAAGCAAGATGTAATTTTACTAGTTTGACTTGAACATAGTACTATTCATGACGTAGTAGTGTACTATTCATGACTGTTATACCTATAGATATCATTAGTCAGGAGCTGCATCTAACCCAGGTAGTTAACAATGGTTAGAAATTACGCCAAACTAGCTAAATCAACGTACAGTGTTAGCAAGGAGTGTATATAGCAAAGTACATAAAACATGAAAGTCTAAATAAATTACCTGTTATAACTGTTACATTACCTTTCCTAAATTCATAGACTATAACCCCATTCACTAGCAAATTGCAAACGACTACAAAATAGATAAAAATTGACTCTTTTCGTAATAAATATGTTCGGTCGTAAGTCTCACCTATAAATAACTATTGATGGGACAGACGAATATACTTAAACTAGAACTGGGTTGATCGAGTGGGTACTAGATGTTAGTACAAGGATAGGGAGCCTTATAATACCTAATGGATGTTGTATCTCAGCTTATACACATTCTTTATCCGAACCTTTCGTGGAGGGTGCTCTCGAATGTACACAAAGCTTTATTGAGGGGGACCGAATGGATATTATTATCGGGGTAAGGCAAGGCATTATTGCATGGATACCAACAACAAAAGACGCTTGTGGTTGAATTGTGAGGATGCCCCATATATTTTCTGTTTATCTGGACTACCTACATAGATACATAACTACATAGATACATCTTCCATTTAATCCATCATTTAATAACGTAAAACATCGCATTTCATTCCAATGTGACATTATTTTCGCGTAATAAAAACAATACTCCGACAGAGCACGCCTGCCAGTATGGAACTAAAACAAAAACGTGCTCTAACTCTCAGGCAGAAACTTCGTACACTCTGAATAGTGCGCAAACAATAGCCTTGGAGTTCCATCGTCGATCAAAAGGCCACCGTAACGTAATGAAAGCTTCGTACCTCCACAGTTCACTTCCCGACGTCCGGCTAACATCATTGTGCTGAAGAGCTCGCAGCAAATTTCTAACTATCGCACAAGTGCAACGCGGAAACTGCACAAATTGTTATTATTTTGTTTGACTATTGTTTTCTACAAATGTTTCGTTTCAAATCTTTGAGTTAATGAGTTCCTATAATCGGCATACGAAACATTTCGTTCCGGTTACTATGTGCACTAGGCTGATGTGTTATGGAGTAGAGCGGTTTTCGTAGTTTAGTGTATTCTTATTAGGTATCTTCTGGGAAAGCATTTTCATCGATGATCGACTAATTTTTATCAGGTATAAATTTCATTAGGTATTCGGAGAAATGTCTGTATATGTGTACATATACGTGCCTATAGACATTTCTCCGAAGGTCATTTTAACTAGCTTTTCAGAGCCGTTTTTATCATAATATTTGTAATCTGAAGTGAGATTAGATAGGAAATAATCTCGCATTGTCTAGTATTAACGTAATTAATCAAGCGTTGCCAAGCTTCCATTTTGCGATAATTTTGCTTTCGTCAGTGTCGTGCTACAAAATTCCGAGCTCTGGCGAGACGCTATAAAACTTACCCTCTCTGTTTTAAAAGATAATATGATATTCCTCAGACAGTTCGTCAGGCGTTATTATAAACCATCTTAGGTCTAAACTATGAGGAATTATAATTTAATATTTTACATGTGTAGCTCTATAAGTATTTCTGAAGAATTCTTTATCTCAGGGCACCTCAAAAATATGATGCGAAGCCCTACATATATTACCTATATATCAGGGGATATTCGTAGGTTCTTATTTATTTATTGTTATAGTTATTGTTGTTTTTAATTATGTCTTGTTAATGATTCTGTTTTAACTGAAATTCTCAACAACAACATTCTTAACATTCTGAATATCTTATCATTCATTATTGGTTTGGCTTTGTGGTTGCCGAATAAAATATTTTTTGTCTTTCCTTTTTCGTTTTGATGATCACCTACTGATTACTTATTTTATAACATTTGGTTTACCTATGTTTTTGTTTACAGATTGCCATATATGCTGGCTACGCAGTGCTAGCATTCCTTGCGTCATTTGCAATTTCCATCGCATTCGAGGCGCCTGCAGTCAGGCTACTGAAGATAGCGAGCGGCGGCGGCCGCAAGAAGACCAAGCAATGATCACAACACCATTTTTCAAAGGAGCTCTATTTAGAAAACCGAATGTCTTCGTGAAACTCGTAAATGTTTTGTGTCTTGAATCCACAGCGGACCTGTTCTTTAAGGACTTCCAAATCTTGCGACAAATGCCTATCTTAAAGCTGATTATACTACCTTTCGATATCAAAGCGTTCATGCCTTCGTTGGCATTATATCGATCTCAGCCGAGCCATGAGCGCTCTTATGCCATAGATACAGAGCTATTCTTACCGGCAAACCCTTACTGGATTATGATGGCGATAAAAATCAACCAATTGCTACTTAATATCGGGTAGCTTTACTAGTTGAAAAAATTTAGGTACTTTCAGAGATTTTTTCTTCTGGTAAGCTGTTTACTATGTCTTTAAGGATTACAATACATACCAACAATAGAACTCTATTATATATCGATAATTAACACACGAATAGGTCACACAAAAATGGTAGCACAATGTGGTTTGATTGCTTAAAACGTTATCATCCCGACAATGCTTAGATAGGCATTATCAAAAGGAATGTATGTCCTTAAAGTTTTTCGTGAACATAAATAATACATAGTTGAAGGTGGTTGAAGTTAGTCTGCATGTATATATTTATATTCCGTTAGAAGCAAAAAGCTTCGAGCAAAGACCCCGTCCGTAGAGATCTATAATTTAAGCGCGTTGGAGAAACGTGTAAATATTCTCTGAGACTCGAATCCTCTCTGAGCTGGATATTGGATTCCTCTGTAAATACATATGCATTCCCACGACAATTGCTCAATAGTGTTATTTGTATATTTCTAAAGACTGTGATTTCTCCTTGATAAAATATTCTGATTGGCCCATTGTTCTGCGATGAATGCTTCATTCTATTCGAAAGGGTTCTAAATTAGATGCCATTATCACCAGTAGCCGCTGTAGCGATGTCGATAACTTCGGTTTAAGTTATATCGATTGGAAACAGAATCTGCCGCAAATGGGTACATTCAGATGGAATTGCCGCTCTGTCGCTATGGTGCTCGAGGTGGAATGACAACATGGAAGGGCAAATGGTAGATCGTTGCAGATTGCCTGATAGATTCAACGGTATCGTAGTAGCGTCGACGAGCTTTGAATTTGGATGTTAGGATGTGTAGGTAGTATAAAAAAGTGAAGAGCGATGAAGAAAGTGAGAATAAATTTGATAGAGTCTCATCCAATCGTGCCTAATGTAGGAAGGTATAGGTATGTATAGGTAGAATAAATACATATACATACATATATGTTCATATAGGACGTCATCTCAAAGATAAAAAATTAAAAATTGATAATTTGGCTCACTTTTCGTATGTCAGAGAACTCAGAATGTCAAGGCTTGTGTCACGTGTAACTCTGGCATTGAAATAAAAACAACAAAGGTTTAATCAAGCGTTAGATATTAAAGTAACAAATTAACGATAGTTACTTTATCTTTATCAAAATGATCAAAGATAAAAATAATGCGATAACAAAATAAATACATATGTGAGTGCTTAGTTCTGGACCATTTAGAATCAAAGTGTAACGGAGAATTAACGCAAGGGCTTAAAATATTATATCTTGCTTACCATACAAATGGGCGTGATAACACGTGAGATATACAAATTAATTTGTCAAACTAATCTCTTTCTCTCTAGGCTCATAAATTCAAACGACTGAGCAATTTATTACGAGGCAACTATGTATTCTCATACGGTGCGAATCAATCATCTCAGTCGCCTAAGCTCGCTTATCTCGGCGAGACATCCATACATTGTCTTCGTATAATGACTAGATAATAATTCCCAGGCATTACATACATACATAAGTAGATACATAGGTATATGAGACCTAAATTGGGAGTAATACATCACCCGTAATTTTTCTCAAGAAACCTGATAGTTGGAAGATGGATAGCAAGTATTTGTAAAGAACACAATATTTGGTTTTTCAAACTTTCGCGCACATGAAAAACTGAAACATTAGGGTACATCTGTGAGTAAAATATTATTTTTTACGCTTAATTGCGCCAAACATGGATCTACCATGTTTGGCCACTATCTCGCCTGATGCGAAGCGATGATGTGGCCTAAGTTGAAGCACATTGATCTAGAGAGAGACGGCAGTTGTGCGGCTGCTCAGACCCGTCTCCCCGATGGTTCACTGAACATCATCCCGCAACACGACTAGGTCGCTTGACGGAATGGCTGAAATATGATCTGAGATGAGTACATTAAGCCGCAACTATAAGTAACTACATGTCTACCTACTCACAGATGTAATGCTCGTTTACAAGTTGTAACATTACACGCGAATGCTCCCGGCCAGTAGTGTACACATGATACGAATTTAACAAACGTACGCAAAAGAAATAAGCGTCAATGGCTACAGGTTGCAAATTGTGACAGCATTATATATGTATGCACATATGCTTAAATTTAATGCCAGAAAGTAAAAAGAAATTACACGAACATTTTCCGAAGAATACTCGATCAGTAAACAGAGACTGGCACATAAAGACATCTTTGAATAACTCATCGACGACACGTCTTGAACACGCGCGGCATTTCTACGACGCAGTTTTGTTTTTGTTATGACCTTTGTTCTTTTGTCATAATCACCTTTGCCATTATATGTACCTAAGTTTTTCAGGAGAAGAGACCAACTGGCTTATAATACAAAAAAAATCTTGAATAAACTCACCACTCTTCATGACTACCCTGCAATTCCACATTTTCTTACAAAACTATCGAGGCGTCTGCTTTTTAACGACAAGCTGGCTGTTACCAAAAGTAGGCGTCTTGCTTGTTTTTAATGAAATGCGAAGATTAGAGCAGTAGATATATTTACAAGGCCTCATTTAATGTGTTTATAGAGTATCGAAACACGAATACTATTATTTACTATACCTACTATTCCATTATAAATGTTCTTTTTACACTTTATAGATCTATGTTTGGCCACTATCTCGCCTGATGTAAAGCGATGATGTGGCCTAAGATGGAGCACATAGATCTATAGAGAGACGGCAGTTGAGCGGCTGCTCAGACCCGTCTCCCCGATTATGTTCACAAAATGATGGATTCATAATATTTACGTTTGTTTAGAACATATTTTGTAAATATTTAAGTGATAAGGTACCTTTCTGTATTTTTAATGTGTAAAAAGAGTGATAAGATAATAAAATATTATTTAATTTAATGGTTCTTTTATTCCTACCTATAATATTACTATGTATATATCATAAACGATAACACCTATAAGTATGTACTCGTATAGCAATATGAGGTATGCCTTTATTACTGAAAACAACTCTACACTCTACTTACTAAAACTAAACTAACTACTTACAAGGAGAAGCAATTGGACTACCCATAGACCATTATGAGGTTGGGTTGCTATATGCCAAATGACATTCCGTAGACACAAGACATCATTATCACTATCATGTCGCTACTTATTCAAATCAACAAATAAAGCTTCATTAAGTATGTACTTCATCATTTGCGGCAATCCACCTTTGAGATTGGGTATATTTGGTTCATTAAGAGTAAATTTTTGCGAATCGTCATCCGAACTATCTACTTCCACTTATTTATAATAAAATTGCTAAGGTCTGTGACATAAAAGACAAACGCACGTCAAACGTACAACAATTAGTCCAGCAATGGTTACTTACTCAGTCGTATCATGATACAGAAAAACTAATTTGCTCATGAGCGCGCACACACCACACACACACACACCCTCTCACACCCCCTCTCACACATACTCGCACTCTCACACTCTCTCACACACTCTCATACATCAGGCACGTCCTCATTTTAAAATCCTCTATTGGGATGCTTCCGATACCACTATTATTGTGAACAAAATTGGAATCGTATATTAAGGTTTCCACGACACGGGCCTAGAGCCTAGTGTGGAGCCGCCGTTCAAATCCATTGGAAATTTAATTTTGTTTTAGATATGTTGTAACTATGTTTATGTAAATATGTTGTTTAACTTGTAATGTTTTCTCATGTAAGTGAATTAATTCTTTTGAGAAATAAAGTATATTAAACCACATGTTTATTTATAACTTTAAGCTTCCACTGTAACTTTCGTTTTTTTTGAAATAAATATCTTATCTTATATCTTATCTTATCTTATCTTATCTTAAATAACTTCAAAAGAGTAGAAAATATAAAAATTAGTATTATAAAAAAAATCTAATACCATGTAATTAATATGACTATATTAAGTCGACCAATTACTTTTCGGGATATTTTCACGTGGTCATAAATAATTATACATACCAGTACTCCAACCAGTATCCTATTCGCGAGTCCAGGACGTCCCATACCATCTCATTTTAAACGTACCGCGACGAAGCTTTTTTCTAGTGGTTAGGCTTCTGGCCTTAACTTCGAAAATATAATAAAAGTACTAGATATGCACATAAGTTAGAAGTACCAATTGACGCTCTACACATTTCATCATTTGATACAGGACTGTCATACGCATGCGTGCGCCCATTCAAAGCCATGCGTGACTCGACCTCATGGTGAATGGTTTCCGCCGCTCCCGTATGCAAACTTTCGGGGCCGGACTATTGACGGTCTCTATTACATAAAATGTAGTATTGTGTAACATATTGCAATGCGGGGGGTATGACGAAATCAGGGATTTGAATATCTCCCGGGATTTAATCAAATAAAAATAATAAGTCACAGACATATGACCGGACCAGTATTATAAAATCCTACTATCCTACTAATATAATAAACGCGAAAGTTTGTAAAAATGTATGGATGTATGTTTGTTACTCTATCACGCAAAAACTACTAAATGGATTTTGATGAATTTGGTATGTAGGTACTTTAGAACTTAGGATAGCACATAGGCTACTTTTTATCCCGGGAAACCGCGGGTGAAACCGTGGGGCGCAGCTAGTATACCTAAAAATAATTGGTATAAGTTTATTTTATACCTATACCAATTATTTTTAAAGAATTCATGGAGATCGTCGCACTCCTATGCTACGAGACAAGTAGGTACGTATAGGCCGAGCCTTTTTGACCTACTCTACGTAGGCTCGCTCACAGCTCTCAACGAGAAACTTTCTAGTGAAAAATCGTATATATTTATGAATTATTTGTTGATAACAGCGACTCCGTCCGCATAGAATTAGGTTTACCTATCGTTGTAGTATTGAAACTGTTCATTGTTTCAGGATGAAAAATAGCCTGAACGTCTTATTCCCACTACGTACTTCTTATCAAATTTCATCAAAATCCGCTTAGTCATTCTGAAGCTAAGTGGTGACAAACACACACACACACACTTCTTCCTAGTCTCTGGGCTAGGTCCTGTTTAAATGTCTTTGCGTGATTCAATCAGTGTATATTGTACTGTAAGAGCGAGTGTGGCTCAGTAGGAACCCGATTCGATCGGAGCGGGATTCGAATCCCGCTGGCCACGCACCACTGACTTTCTGAAGTTATGTGCGGATTTAACACTCGCTCTAAAAACGATGAAGGAAAACATGGTGAGGAAACCGGCATGTCCAAGAATTTTTCAGAAAAAGTCAAGGACATGTGACATCCACCAACCCGCACTGGGCCAGCGTGGTGGATTATGGCCCATTCTCTCTCTATGAGAGAAGGCCCGTGTCACAGCAGCGGGAACGTGATGGGCTGATGATGATGATGATATTGTACTGTACTCGTATAAACTGTACTAAGATGTATATTATTAACTTTCATGTGGCTGACCTATGTCTACATATTACATAAATCACCAGTGAGTTCACAGTGAAGTAATGGCTCCACCGGGTACAAATTCAGTGTGCATCTAGGTAGCAATCGTGACCCGTAACTACTTCAAAGGATACCAAACCAAAACGATGCGTATGCTAATGTTCTCCAGTACGAATATATGACCCTCATCATAGCTCTTATGAATAACTTATTATTCGACACGATCGAAGGAAAACTTGACATAACATTCAAAGGTTCCGGCTGAAAACCTTGGAGGTGAGTTTAGTGATCCCAAACACATTACATGACAAAGTGCCGATAAGTAATCCGTAGTGAACTTGGAAACAAGGACACATTAAATCACTGGACTGCGCTTATCAGGTTTCTACAATCACGGATCATTAGCGGTTTCTACCTAATATTTGCCAAGACTAAAATAGTGCGACGCAGCATTATGCCTGTAAAGGTGAGTCGTGTTTTAGGCAAGAATATGCAGACTAGCTCACCATTTACTCCATGATTGTAAACATGTCTTACGTGCTTAAACGTAGGTAGGTACATAAAAACTTTAAAGGGACTCGGACAGTCCTATGTATACTGTGTAGATAAACAATTTATTAACAGTGGACAAGGCTGTAACTTGGAAACAAGGACACATTAAATCACTGGACTGCGCTTATCAGGTTTCTACACTCACGGATCATTAGCGGTTTCTACCTAATATTTGCCAAGACTAAAAAAACTGACTGTTTATACAGGCTGAGTTTTTGAACAGAGATCCCTACGATCGCTATTTACAACAATTATTTTTACATATATGTATCAGGTATATTGAGCAGAGTTTCCAAACGTATTATAATTGAGTTGTTGTTTAAAAAATGTGCCTAATATCGTTAATGTGTTAGGAAAATGTGCTTGTACAACTCTTTGTTCCTTATTAACAGCAAAATACATTTCTACGAAAAAATGTTTGGTCATATGATCGATTTCAACAATGTTTTCTTTTTTTATATTTATATAAGAATATAAAAGAAGATATTTTTATATAAATACATATTGTTAGCGGGTAGGGTAGTTGTCGTAGGAATCCCTGATCAAAAACACACCCTGTAAAACAAAGTAGCTAAGTATCTATTTGTATTGAAATATTTTTACAATAATTCAATAAAAATATAATTAATTTTTAGAAAAAAACAAAAACCGACTTCAATGTATCTTCGAAGTCCAAGGTCACATATCGATGAAATTTATATGGGACCACTTCGTAGCTATACTGAACCCGACGCAAAAAGATTTTTTCAAATCGGTTCATAAATGACGGAGTTCTGAGGTAACAAACATAAAAAAAAAATACAATCGATCAGAGAACCTCCTCCTTTTTTGAAGTCGGTTAAATAGCTGAGTTAGCTAAGTAGCTTGAGTGAATGCGGCTAAAACTATAATAAATAGAATTCGGATCGTCTATAGGGAATGTTATGATGCCAGGTAAAGTCCCGGCAGGTATTATTTATTTCCAAAACTTGTAACATGTTAAAAATTAAGGTACTTAATAAGGTTTTACCTAAGCCTGAAACATGTAGTATACATACATAAAACGTCAAGGATAATCGTGAAAAGGGTTGAGCATTGAGCATGAATAGTACTTCGCTGATGAAAAGCAGCGTCTCACTGGCTTAACATAAGGATTTACTCACCTTTAGTAAACAAGAACTTTGATCTCGAAGGAAAGGTATTTGACCCCTTTCGTAATTTTCTCAATATCTCAAACGTTATGAATGCACGAAGGTACTCGTAGACCTAAGTTATGCCTGAAGGATTGTTTTGTTAATTTGGCTTTAGATTTTTAACATTTAACCTTATATTATTGCCTTATGCCTACATTACAGCTGGCAGCTACGTACCTCATCAACATATCAACAATTACACAAAATTATCTCATGTTAACAGTTTTTCAGCATGTTTCTCATGTCATCCGTCTTTTAAAAACAACAATTCATAAATGAAGAATACAAAGAAAAAAATGAATCCTGTCATTAAGACTGTCTGAAATCATTTTTTTAATTATATCTTCGAACGAAGTGTCAAACAGTTCGCAGCGCCGCTGGGGCCATGATTCTCCTAATTGCTCGGTCGCTTACGCTGAGAAATACTACCCCAGCTGTTAATTAAAGACATTTTTGCTTCTTAACGGTGGCTGGAGCCATTTCATTACCGGCGGCGGCGGGCGGCGGTGTAGATTGCACTGCAGCGACACCGAGCGGGTGGCCGGGGTGACAAAGCTTTATAAGTACATTTTATTTCTATTTGATGAGGTTTTCTAAAAAAGGCTTGAAGAAATATACCCAATTATAATTATGAATTCACATTCATTTTAGGTAGGCAGCCATTATTTACTATCAAAGCTTTTTCACATCTTATGAATCTTTGAAACGGTAAGTCAATTTATATAAGACAAATTTCAACAAAAATAGAAGAGACAATCTCTACCTCGTCTTTTCCTGAAGTGGGATCCTGAGATGAAGTCACGTAGGAAACTTATTTTGCTGATTCTCTTGCACTCGCGCGAACTACGATTGCGGAACGATTGCGAGCCTGACCTCGTACCGGACACTATGGGAAAAAGTTAAGCTGATCTCTCTTACGTTCAAATTATTCCTTAGCATAAAAGTTGGCGCGGGTAAAATTAAAATTTACTGCTCTCTCAAAATTAAATAGCTCTATCAGATTGATGATCTGTGAGTGATTAAATGCTCAATTCATTATGTATTTATCTAAATAAATTGTAAATAATTGGGTGTGTATTTTAATGTGAGATATTCCAACATTAAATTACTATAACTTTCAAACAATGCTAGCATGCCTATAGCATATTTTATTTTATTGTGGCGAGTGAAGTGAGCGAAATATTTCCATGGTCGAAATAAATATATATGAGTCCATCTGATTGATCTACTGGAATAAGCTTAGCAATATCCAAATTCTATAAAAGTTTCATCTGTTAGCGGCAATCATATTCTCGGAAGCTCATTTCGTTCCTTCCCCGGGGTGAGAAATTTCTTTGCTTCTCATGTAGGTAGGTACCTATACAATATCATAACATAATAGACGTGAGTATGTAGATACCGTAAGTCGACCCTTAAAAGTTATTATTGGTAAAATTATAAGCAATATTGAGCATCGATGGTTACTTAAAAGGGTTATTCCCAAAGTACTCCAAGAAATTTTCTCAAACTACTCCACGAAAAAAATATCAAAAATATATTTTATAATTTAAGTTTCATTCTTCTCCATGAGAATATAAAAATGTTCTCAAAGTACTCCACACTAGGTAGGTACTAGTTTCAAAAGGGTTGTTTAGGTAATAAGTGGTAGTATAATGAGTTCATAAATCGTATATTCGTTCTCAAACTACTCCAACCATTTCTGTTTAATGATTATTAATAAAAAAAACTGTATTATGCTGCATCCTATACTCCAAAAGATAGATACGTACAGTCAGGTGCAAAACTGTTTATAAAAATATATAACCACGAGGAAAAGTTGGAATAAAATACAGTAACTGGTTTGTAATTGTTTATATTTATTAATATAAATTACATTTTATACATATATTAGATTAAATATAATTTGGAATAAATCAACCACAATATTTTGAAAAATAATTGTGTATCTGAAAAAAAGTTAAATTAACACGATAGTTAAAAAAAAACATAAGAACTTACCTAAAATAATAAAATACATCAAACGTGAATAATAAAAACAATAAGTCTCTTTCTAGCCCTAATTTTAAATTAAATAATTTTAAAATTTAAAATAATATTCTAGAAATGTACCAATCAAAATAAAATCAAAGCCAGTTTCAGGTCCCTGTTTGTGGAGTGTCGGCTTCTGTTTACAGCAGGAGTGTGTTCTATGATATTGCCTGTTTGAAGTGGAAATTTGCATCCTTTGGTTATGGCATTGGGAAATGTCTTGCTCAGAGCATTTATTTATTTATTTAACTTCGTATGTATGTTGCTCTTTATTGGGTAGAAAAATAAACTCAACTGGACATGTTAGTTTGACTCTCATTGCTACCCACGTCCACATGTATCGAATAGAGCTGATGAAACGGCATGGGACAACTCCAAAAGATTCCGTCCATGAAACAGATTTGACTTCGTTTTAAAATTCTTCTGCCCTCCGGGACTTCGATACTTGGTCCAGTGACCCCAATGTCGTCAGAATGGTCCTTATACATACATTTTTTTTTTATAGCACTCTGTTTGTGCCGTGAATTCAACTTAACCTTGATTTATATAATGACCATAATCCGCTTATTACAAAAAGGCAATTATTAAAGAATTGCACGTTACTTAAACATAGATAAACAATACTCTACTCTCCTCTCTCTCTGAACACATTGATCGCGCTATGCGTGTGAACCGATACTGGCGGCGCTAGTGATAGCGACACTGCTTTCCAGCTTGACTTTGGAACTGTCTCTTTCACACTCGTTTTAATAAATAGGTAATATATAATGCAATAAAAATATGTGGTGTGACGAGGTTTACTCCAATTACTACGGACGTAAACATCTAACACAATAAAAAAAAACTTTCGTCTGCATTATTTTGGTACAGTGCTTATAAATACTGTGACTGACTGTACCTTTTCAACATCTCATGGAGTAAAATGAAACTGAAAATGAAATGTTTATTTTATAATATCTAGATGGAGTAGTTAGGTATTTGATGCTGCAAAATCACTGGAGTATTTTGAGAATAAAACCAGCTACACGTGGAGTAAAATGCAACTTAAAAAAATAAAAAAAAATATACTAATATTTCTTTGGAGTAATTTGAGAATTAATGTATGGGATGCTTATCTTTTTGGAACAAAAGAATGGAGTACTTTGGGAATAACCCACTTAAAAAGATGAAAAAATTTAACTATGGCTCTAATTTATAAACGGTGAATAAGAGTTAAACAATCTTTAATATGTTTTGTCACCGTTCCAACTTACTTTGAAATGAATATGCTAGAAAGATACAACATTTTAAACAGTAAATAAGATTTTCCTAATAAGTGCCTAAATTCTTTTTCTTTCGTGTGAGTTTGTGGCCAACCCTGTGTCGGAGCTTTTAGACCGCCCAAAAGCCTCCGATAGGGTCTCAATTGTTAAGCGTTGTCGAGCCGTTGCGCGCCTGGAAGCCTGATCGAAATAGTTATTAGAATTTTATCAAACTAATAAGGAGAAATCTTATCAGATAAATCCAATAATTTATTAGAGAACGTACTGAATATATTTATGTCACGTACATACTTTCAGGATGAAATTTATCATTTCTATCGCGAAATCTACGGCTAGTTACTGTTTATTCACTTGTAAAGCATATTAATATTATAAATGCGAAAATTTATATGTAAGTGTATTAGTGTGTTTGTGTGTTGTTTGTTCACGCTTTAACGGCTCAACGGTGTAAGTGAAATTCGGAAGGGAGATAGCTTATAGTACCCCATAGGGTACTTTTATCACAGGAAAGCGCGGTCAAAACCGGGGAACGCCACTAGTACTTAAATAAAAAGGTAAAGTTTGTTTGTTACCTCTTAAACATTCTAATTAGTAAGCTAAGTAACTAATGTAATGTTTTAATTGATTTTTCACCTTTTAGAAAACTATTCCATACACATCCAGGTCTTTTCTTCTCTGGGGGAAAATCTCCGCGTGATATTGAGAAAACTACGAGCAAAGCCGCAGAGTGGAGCAAATGTAGTAAATTATTACTGGAACAAACCCACCCACCGCCCGCCAACAACTCAATAATATACAACCATCCTTTTGGACAACTCGACCGAGAACTAAAACAAAGGGAGTTCCAAGTGGAAGCAACACAAAACCGAAATTAATCGAAGATGCCGAAAGATACAAAATGTAATTAGTAAGATTCGAGTTTCATCAGATTTCATCAGAACATGACAGTGAACATAATCAGCTACGAGTCGACAATCTTCTGAACGTAAACATTGCGTATAGAAGGTATTTTGTATCATTTGTATTGCCTTCGGCGTCTGACATATATTTCGCCTCAGTATAAGTATTAGGTACATTTCACTTTAAGAATATTACATTCAAGTACCTATGTAGGTAAAATGTTAGGAGTTTACCCAAATCTACTTCCATCTCGGTATTGCGGGAGATATTTGTTCACCGTTTCACAGAACGATCTTCATACATGTTTTCCAGGGTAGGAAAAGTTATTTGATGCGACACTGATGGATCGCCGTACGAGAATTAACTTATTTTCGTATTTAGTTTTTTTTATGAAAGAAAGTTGTGCGAGTAGTTACTTTTGTAGATAAAGACTATAAAAACCAGACCATGAGTTGTGCTTTGTTGAATCAGACCACCACTTGTAAGTTGTTTCCGTAAGTACTTATCTGTAAGTGTACATATTCTGTTCATTGTTGTCACGTAAGCACATTACGTTATTAATATACCGAATATGATAAATCAAATGTAAACTTACTTAAATCTTATTAATAATTGACGTTCATAAATGCGTCTGCGATGCCAAATTTGAATAAAGAACTTTGAACTTTGATTTACTTGACTGATTGACTTTTATCTGTTTTTTTTACTTATAACAATTTTACAATTTCTGTTCTAAGCTTACACCTTTTAAACCTTAAATAGGTTAGACTTGGGTTTCGCATTCCTCTGCTCTTAATTGAAAACATGTTCATTAAATCAGCAACTCCTGGGACTGCTGGCGTGCCACAAACCCCACGAACTAATACCCAAATGCTATTAATAACCACGTAACGAGGTCTTAACTCGCGCTTTGACTTACTCCCGAACCCCAAGTCTCGGCGCTACCTGACAAAGCCGTCGGCGGCGGCTGAACACCACAATGGCTTACAAATTAGTTAACTTCACACAGGCCAGCCAAATTACAGAAGTTGCTTGCACCTGAACGACGACGGTGAAGCTAAGATGACTTTCACTCTACACACGCTGCTTGACACGTAATAATCTCAGAATGAGCTTTGAAGAGTACACTGAGCTGCGTTTACACTAGCAATTGCAGCTGATTTGAAAACAGAACTGAGTTGTAGTCTGCATAATAAGCCTTGGTAAGTATGACAGACAAAGACAAGATAGTCTTAGTGAGATACAAGTCGCTTTGCTTCGCAGTCACGTAGTCGCATATTTGTGTCCGGAGTTAAGTTTAACCAACTTGAGGAAATTGGATCATATATATAGCACAAAAAGCCTCAAAAGTAGCTTGCCACTTGCCATACTTTTCGTATAATACTTCCGGATTGTTTCGAATATGAACCCGAAAGACCCTTTGTCTTTAATTTGGAAGGATTTCTAAGCATCCGGAATTTTCAGAAATGGGTCGAACAAAGTTAATAAAAAACGAATAAAGCGAGCTTTGTCAAAGGTATCGGGATCCTCCTTTTTGGGCTTAAAATTAATATGACGCAAGAGTATCACGAAAACGTCATGTGAGATCGAACAAACCGCACGCATAGCCCATGTATATACTCGTATTATATATGTACCTAATGGTATTTGTGTGATGATGCTTGATTGATGATATTAATTAGAAATGTAAGCATCTATCGACAGCTTTATTTTGCCTATAATAATAATAATAATAATATAATTTATTTACCAAAAAATTTCAAATAACATTTTTAAACAACATACTGGCCTCAATAATTATACAAACACAACAGTTTACACTAGCAGTTGTTGAACCTTAGATGCCTAAGCTAGGCGTATGCCTGTAATATAGGCATCTGCGCTTCCCCTTGAATTTATATATATACCTATACCTTACCTATAGCTCTGGATATACTTTACTATCTATACTTTTTGTATCAATGCTAAAAATCTTTTTAACAGTGAAAATGGAATTAGATAAGTATCATCATCAGCCCATTACGTTCCCACTGCTGGGACTCGGACCTTCCCTCGTAGAGAGAGTATGGGCCATAATCCACCACGCTGGCCCAGTGCGGGTTGGTGGAGAGATAAGTATACTTAGTCTAATATTATTCATGATAAAATATTTCTGACTATTATTGGTTTTAAAACCACTTAATTGTCGAGACTACGAAAGTGAGAATAATAAACACACTTATTTGGAAAGATGTTGAATAATTAAAGGCTATCTTAAAGGCTAAGCAATTAAAATGTACAAAGCCTCAATTTGAGCGCCAACGGCCCCAAGGAGATGTATAATTCATTGAGAAGATGTTCCTTGAATGGTCTATAATTTCAGGCCAAGGAACCAAGATTCGCTTTTGTTCCATTTATACCGGTATACCTCATATAAAATACCGCTACCGTATCTTTTTTTTACTTTATCAGCCCTTCTTATCCCACTGTTGAGTATAGGCCTCCTCTTCATTACGCCTACCCTTCCGATCTTGTGCCTTTTTTTCCACATCTTCCCAACAACCTTGGCCACGTTGTCGAATCATCTGGCTGAGATGGTCTGCCCCTTGATCGGTAACCTTCTGTTGGCCACCACTCGGTCACTGCCTAGGTCCACCTTCCATCGTCCCGCCTAGCCACATGCACCGCCCATCTCCACTTAAGCTTGGCGATTCGCATACCGACATCATCGACTTTCATTCTGCGTCGAATTTCGACATTTGGTACGCGATCCGCCAACCTGATTCTAAGCATGGCGCGCTCCATAGCTCGCTGAGCTACTTTTATCTTATGGATATTTTCCATTGTGCGGCCACGTTTCGCTACCGTATGGTTTGTCTTTAATTCTTAGTAGATTCCATCAATATACTTGTTTAAGTCATAATACTGACGTTGCCTGTATATAGTTCTAAAAGGGTCTGCAATTCTGCATTCATGTATATCGATCGGGGGCGCTGCTGACATGGTTATCAGTTAAGGAGTGGAGTCAAGAATAGATGATTATGGCCGATTATTTATTTCGGTAATTATATTTATTTCGGCGTTGTGCAAAAACAAGCGCATGTTCAAGATAGTAGTGATAATACAACAAAAGAGATTAGATAGCAGGCAAGGGTCATAATGGCAAACTTAACTTTTCAGTGGATCTAGCATGTGCGACAACATTTTAACAACAAATTTCTCGTGAGAATATAATCAAAATGCACGAGAAATGCGTCGACAAAATTGAAATGTAGCCGCAGGTGAAATGTACCGGATAGGTATAAAGATTACACAATCCTTGACTCCTTGACTTGTCCATTATTTGGGGTAGAGATATCGCGGCCGGCAATGGCTGTTCATAATTAATGGCCCTTTCCCTCAGAGACGTAGAATCGAGAACTTGAATTTTAGAAACTATTCGCGAAATCGCATATTAGCCCGCTTTTACACGTGGCGAGTGGCGACTCTCTAGCTACACAGTCCTACCGTGTCTGCAATTGATGGTTTTATATCCGGTCAGAAGTCTATGTCGAAAGAGAGATTTTATGCCGGTCGTTCGCTTCAAATCACGGAACCACATCGACTTCGCTTTGAAAAATTTATGTGGTCAGGTTATGGGGCGGACATTGTGGACGCTTGGGTAGGTAATTTAGTGATTTATTTTCTTACATCGAAAACAAATGGACATTTATTTAGTACAGACGTTTGTCACACACCCATTAAATTGTCATATGTCAATACGTTAATATTAATCCTATACTAATCCTACTAATATATTAAACGCGAAAGTTTGTAAGAATGTATGGATGTATGTTTGTTACTCTTTCACGCAAAAACTACCGAACCGATTTTGATGAAATTCGGTATGTAGGTAAGTACCTACTTTAAGACTTGGAATAGCACACAGGCTACTTTTTATCCAGGGAAACCGTGGGTGGAACCGCGGGGCGCAGCTAGTCATATACATATAATATTTCTCTGCTGTCATAGTGTGGTTCCGTCTAAACACAGCCTATACGGCATACGTTACGCCAGGAACTACCTCTTGCACTTCCACTAAGAGAATACCGCGGCAAACACTACCGAGAACTCAAATTCGAGAGAAATAGTGGCGTTTCAGGAGATATCTTTTAAAACCCAGCCAACAATGAAATAGGTTTGCATTGCATGTTACAGATTAATTTAAACTAGGTATATAAACTAAACAAATATCAAAAATGATCTGCTTATACTGATGTGACATATTATTATAATTCTAAATATTTTATGAACCTTACAGTGTTTGCAATATTACTTATTAAAAAAAACACTATTAATACGAACTAAAACATACACCTGCTAGTTCTTATAATAAGAAGTTCTCTCACTTAATCTTTAGATAAAAATATGTATATAATATGCATATAAGTATATCTAGAAGTAGGTATATATTTTTATCCATTACAAACTTTCAAAAGCACTTTCAGTTATAATAATTGGGCATCGTTAAAAAGCCCATAAATAAAAGCGCGTCCATTTACGTACAATAGACGGAGAGCTTTATTAAAATGAAAACGGAACACCCCTCAGGCGGGTAACCGAAGGGATTTCAGACTTTCGAGACTAGCCTTCATTTTAACGAAATTTCCCTAATTAGCGAGATTAATGGTAATCTGCCGTTGAAGTGGAGTTTGTATATATCAAGTTTAGTGAAATATTGCCTCTGAAAGGAGACCAGCCTCAATCCCGAGTTGGTAATGTGAGTGCGTCTGGGGAAATAACGCCCTGTCTGTTCTGCTGTTGTTTTGCCCGTTATCGCGTTGATCTTTACTGAATTTTTTTGAGTCTTCAGACAATATCCAAGACCAGCTGGATCCTAGTTTGTTGGTCGGATAACGTATGTATGGGTTAGGTCTTTCAAATACCCAGGTATATTTCAAGATGTAAAAGCCATTTCTATTTTACATTAAATTACAACCAATATAACGTAGCAAATCTATTTAAAAATTGCATTTTTTACTTCAACATTTTTGTGAATTCCACCATTATTTGTTCTTATTCTCTTTGGTATTTCCAATAGATGTGAATATTTTATTAACGTGTAAGGACTCGACTTAAACTAGCCTCGATATGGATCGAGTAGAGTGCATGAATAAAATATCGCGTAACTGACTGCTCCATATAAAGTGAAAATAAAAACATTTATGCTTTTATGAGAAAGCTTATGTTCGTGTCTGTATATCCTATTTATAGATTAGGTAGTCGATAATAAGTAAAATATTAATTAACGCGGTGGGCTCCCAACGAGTCACACCCAATCGAGTCACAGTGTTACTGGATGGGATTTTTTTCCTCATCGTGTTACACTGTTACTAGTTGCAACGCCATTACTGCGCACGCTGCGCATGCTACGCCACATGCACGTACCCAACATTTCGCCATTTAATTTTGGTAAAATTACTCCATTCCATACTATTTGTGAGCGTGGGTTTATTTTATGTTCGTTAAATTTCACTTACCCGGGGAAGGCCCCGTGTAGCTCAGATCGAATTCCCGAAAGATGCCTGTTCAAACTAACAAAAAAGTTATTAAGATATATCTAAGAAATATTATTTACTTCTCTGATTTTTGTATCACCAAATTGAAGATGGGCACGAAAACACCCTAAACGAATATTAGACATATTTGACATATTTCATACATCGCTTTGGTTGTTTACCGCAACTTGACGTAGGTACTTTACACCAATCATTGAGGTCTGACATTCCTCAATGACACCAATACATCTTGTCTAACAGAAACTTCTCTCTTCATATTATGTACGTATACCTCTTTCCCATTTTATACTGAACGTAATAACCTCGCAAACCTACTACAAAATTATTGCGTTCAATATATTATAGACTAGCAACCGCCTGCGACTTCGTTCGCGTCGACAGAATAAAATATACCTAGCCTATTTTACGGGGATAGTGTTTAGTAGATTCAAGAATTTTCAAAATTGGATTAATGGTAGCAGATATTACAAACATACATACGTTTTTACCTCTTTATTGGCACAGTCTAGTAAATTAATATACGGTCACTATACCTAGTATTTTGTCTTATTTGCGAAAGTAACTTCTCTCATTGAACCTAAGCGAACTTCACCATACATGGTTATAAGTGGAGGTAACTTTGCAGATGGAAACCTTTTCCGAGAAAATTCAATTTCGACATAACGTGTTTCCGTTGCAGGTGAAGTGAACGGCGACTGAAAGCAGTTACATTATTTCAGAGGTACATTTTTCTCGCGAAGAAATGGAGACGGTATCGCGTTGCGCTTATGATGATTATTATTATATAGTTGTTTAAGGCCTGCGCAGACGACCAACAATCCGCCGCATACTATTTAGTTTGCAAATAAAACACTTGGAATTATATGCGCTAAAGCGGTTAATAAAAAAAAACAGAATAAATTATCAGAGTAGGTTTTTGTGCCAATTCACTAGGGGTCTATATTATATTTGATGTATGTTGTTATTTGAGGACCTTACTAAATGTGCAAAATACTGTGTGTGTTCATTTTTATATGCTCATCATCTTTCTTGAACCTAACGTACGCCTAACATAAGGTGACTACAAGGTGTCGTGGCGGACCCGACGCGCACCCGCAGCGTGTACGCCGCGCGTATTTATATTCGCAAGCCGTCCTTCTGAAAAAGCGTCCGTAAACCACTAGTGTGATAGGGCTGTAGCAGATATTTACGAGTGCCTAGGTCAATCTAGGAGGTACATGGTACGTTACGTTTAATTTGTCAATATTTCCAAATAAATTCAAATTTCCTTTTTGTATGGAGCACGTTCACGATAAAGCCTCAAACTTTTACAACATTTTCAAACAAGTTACCTATCTGTGATCGGCCAAATTTCGAATTACGATGTAAACTCAAAGGTTTCAGTACCTACTTACCATTCCGCGGTGAGAAAGTTCAAAGGTGGATATTGAAAGCCTGTGGGAATAATGAATGCCATACAATACTGTCCCTGATGAGTATCGTCCCACTTGGTATGCGGAGGCGACGTTGTCGGTGTTTTTGTTTCCCGCCAAATTATTAGCTTATTGTTCTGCGAGCCGAGTGTTTTGTAATGAAGGGGATGTAAAAAAAAATAAAATAAAAAGTAAAATTTATGAATAACTTGGTTTTGCTTGTCTGCATATTAAGTAAAAATGGGGCCTATATCTAATTAACTAAAGCTCTAACCATACCTAACGTTCAGTTCAAAAATATATTTTTCATGGTCATTAGGTATCAAAGTCGCGCTTTTTAGCTATTTCTGATTTTAGCATTCGCGATCGGCATTTTTTCGATCACAGCAAATAAATTACGCGATATTTCGTAGTATCAAAATCAAAATTGGCGTTCGATACACGCATATACACAGTGAAGCGTATACAGTTGCTGCATCTAGCTTCCGAAAAGATCAGATCTCCGATGCCTTGATGGTGCCTTTTATAATAATTATTAATAATTAATTATTGTAGCCAAATACTCTCGTCTCTTCCCGCATCTTTATTGTTCTAAACACTAATATATTTCTCTACTAGCTGTTGCCCGCGACTTCGTACGCGTATTGAAGTAATTGATCCTGCATCCGAATATTTTCCGACTTATAATATTCCTGTTGCAGCTCCCGTCTCGCTTCTATCTCGTTACTGTACCTACTTCCTACTCTTATCCTGTTATCGTCCCGCTTCTTTCCTTCTACAATTCCCCTCATATCCCGTTACCGCCCTGCTTCTGTCCCGTGACCGTCCCGCTCCAGTTCCGATCCTGTCTTTCTTTTACACCGTTACCGTCCCCCTCCTATCCTGTCGACAGTCTAAGCTAAGCCTTGTGCAATAAGGGTCCGGTATGTTCCGGGGCTTAAGGAAGTTATAGTAGACATTCGGGTTTGGAAACCATCGTGAGCCGAAATATTCATTATAAATATAAACAGCTAAACTCACGTTATGATTGTGTCGGAATAACTCCGACCAAGTTCCAGGTATAGTAGACATCTTCATTTTTCCCTTCTTCTTTAACTTGAAGCGCCGTACTCCACAGAACAAACTGCATCTAAAGTCGTGCCTTAGTTTCTGAGTTTATCACGAACAGACAGACAGACAAATTTTTTAAAATGTTTATTTTTGGGTTCTGTTACTCCTACATACGCCAAAACAATTGATTTTCAAAAATATGTTCAATGTACAGTGATCGCCTTGTTACAATTTTATTACAAGTACCGATCATACTGGAGAAATGTATGTGATTTCGAAACTTTTGACGGGTATATATTCGCACTTAGCGGGCTTTATTAATTAAGTAACCTATATTGAACATTCATTATCAAGAACAAGATAAGTTATCGAGGTATATCAAATAACGTTTTTGTTATAGTGATTTAATAATGATTTTTTACGAGAGAAATACTTTATTCTGAAAGCAAAATTATCCGCTGCCCTTCGGAATCTCAACTGGAAAGAATCCCGAGAATTTATTTAATATTAAAATTTTGCACAGCGTAATTAATTTTCTGACACAGTAGATAGACAATATGGGTGTTAAAATAAGGGCGAACTAATCGAACCACATCTATTCCAACCCGCTCCTACTGACATTGATACAAGAATAGAAACAAAATACGTGTGTTTTAACCGACTACAAAAAAAGGAGAGGGTTCTTAAAAAAACATACAATTGAATAGTCGATTGTATGTTTTTTTTATGATTGTTACCTCAGAACTCCGTCATTTATGAAATGTTTGTGTGATTTGGAAAATTCTGTTTGCGTTGGGTTAAATATAGCTACGAAGTGGTCCCTTATAAATTTCATCGATATGACCTTGGACTTCAAATACATTGAAGTCGGTTTTTTTTATAAAATGTTACTTGTTTCAGTCCACATTTATTTGTCCCTATTTGTTATATATTGTTTCTGGGAGTGTGCGAGCGTCGATCATACGGAGCACTAGCTCGTAATGAGAGATCTCTAAACGGTCCGAAACCGGTCGAGCGCCATCGCGAACTCGACTGCTAAACCTGCGTGAGTAAAATCGGTTTAAATAGTTTAAATAATATTTGTCTTGTAGTCGAAATTAAACCCGCAATTCGTGTCCCTAGCCGGCCTACCCCATCACTACTCCACAGAGGTACTTCGTAATGCTCTAATTTACTCTACCCAAGGCAATTGTTTTTATCATTTCTAGCAAGGTGTGGGTTCATAAAAGAATATAATATATACCTACCTAAGTACCATCTGTTTTTATGTACCTAATATAATAAACCCAACACGTGGAACCAGTCAAAGCAAGCAACATACGCTTGTAGCTATTTATTTTTGTAAGTAATATTTTTTGTCATTATATAATTCGGCTTACTAAAGTGCGGATTAAATACACCAAAACAATGGTGTAGGTAAGTATTTTCAACACTACGAAAAATAAATTTATATTTTTTTGTAAAGTTTCAAGACAGGTCACGTGGATATATAAGGACAGTCGACTCGAAAAATGGCTTTAGAGCTTTTATAAGCTGATGTTTCTAACGCAATGTTAGCATTACACTTTCTTAGAACCTGTTTTCAGAATTTCAAACCTACCAGGCTTAGTATAGTTGTCGCACTCTAACAATGCATAAAATGAAATAGAGTAATAATATTAGTTATAATTTAGAATAATATTCTAGTAATTTAATAAATTATTTATCCAGATTTAAAAGGAATATTGATGTACCTACTTAGTTTCTGAAATTTATTTTTTATTTTATCTACCAGGCAATCATAAACCAATAAAAGGTGGCTAGGGTGTAACTTGTAATATGGATGCTCAGGGTAACCAATCAGTTATATGATACGAGTAGGTATATCTATAGGTACCTAGAAAACACTTTTAAAGTGTATTATTAATATTCTTTTTAATTGTTCAAGCTAAGTTTCTTGTATACTCTTGCTTTTTGATCCATTTACATTCATGTTCCCTTTGTACTTTCACTTCCATAATCTAGTCATATTACAAATAATATTTATGTAATAACAAAAATTTCTCAGTTGCACAAAACGAAAGACATAAATTTTGTAGCCGACCGACTGACTGTCCAAAAGTTGATTGTGTTGAAAAAGGAAAAAATAGTTACTATTACTACGCAAAGAAGCGACACTCACCCCCCCCCCCACCCCCCCCGCCAATTTATCACAAAATACAACATTCAAAAACTCGAACTTGAAGAGTTTATTTCCTGTATTTCCATTTCACTGCCGCCGGGAGAACGTCTGCGACAACCGCTGTCGGTCGTCTCTTTTTGTTATTTAAAAAAACACTTTGTAAATATTCAAAGTGAAATGTGGAAGCGATAAGTGTTTTCTAGCGATTTCTTTGGAACCACAAGAGCTCAGATAAAGTCTCGAAGCACAAGAGTGTCAAGATTGCATAGCGCACAATGCGACAACTTTTTTATTGATTTGAAATAAAAAACAGATTTTTCACATGTAATATACACACAAGTAATTTTTTTCATGTAATCAAAATGCATTATTTTTATGTCACAGATAGGCCGTAAGAATCCAAATTCGTACCTAATAGCTTTTTTATGAACTCTTAGAAAGATTAATTTGTTTTACGCACGACGGTATTGGTATACGGGTGTAATATTATACTAGGTACCTACCGTATAATTAATACAATGCCTAACGATATCTATCTATATATACCGTTCTTCAGCAAACTGAACCGTTGACTATACGTATTTATTTGGTCTCTAACAAAATTCAGTGCGTTCATTCAAGGCGTTTACCCCAAAATTGCGAAAGCCATTTCATAAAATCTACAGTGAAAATAATTACGCCATACTGAGAAATATCTGCCAGACACCTGAGGTGTTTCTTGAAATTTCTGAACATCTCGCGTCACCGGCGGCGTTTTTCTGCCAAATGTCTGAACATCACGTTTCTGGCCTTTCTACATAGGTAGAGTTCTTAGTTCACACATTTGAAAGGGAATTATCTCGGTACTGGCAGACTAAGCGGATTCCGTCGAACAACGAAGCGACGTTGTTCCATTACCTGCACTCGGTACATTGTACAATTGGATTTCTGATCATTTTGACCTTGTTTGATCACTATTACGTACTTACCATACTGCGAACATGACATAATTAAAAGCCGCGCTATTTGATGTAACACTATAGCCGAGACCCGCCGCGACCCTGTCCGCGAAGAATTAGGTTTATAGTTCTTCCTTAAGGAATTGTGCATTTTTCCGGGATAAAAAGTATTCATGTCTTATTCCAGGACCCAATAAGCACCTATATAGGTACCAAATTTGATTAACATCTGTTCAGTTCTTATGAAGTAAAGTTCTAACTAACACTACACATACCTACTTAGTCACAATACACATTTTTTTTCAATTGTTATTTTGAGTCGCGATTTACTTATAAGCATGTATCTATCTATCAGAGTAAACAAATAAATGATTTATTATTTATATAGTAACCATATTATATTACGATTAAATAATGGGAGTATATTCACTTCGCAAACACCCGGATTCAGTTATTTTCTTCTTAAATGACCAACATTAATCTTTATATATCTGCCGCTCTCAGGGTGTAGTGCAGTTCACTGAAAAATTGCTACAAAATAGAAAATATTTCGGTCAGATTCACACGTCGCGTCTGTGACCCACTTTGGGCTATTTTCCATTCTTCAGTCCAGCGCTTGACGTTGATAAATTGTAGGTATATTTTAGCAAAATTACAGTGATACGGTTCTATTTCTTAAAAATATTTTAAAATTTTTTATATTTCTTTTTAGATTTTTTCTTATGATTTTCGCCAACCATGCGCTAATAATGCATTAAAAATCAAACTTATAGATTTATTTGAAACTAGTTACTGCCTGCAAATTCTTCCGCTTAGGATTTTTTTATATCGTTACACCTCAGAAATCCTTGTTAAATTGGGATAAAAATTATCCGGTGAGCTTCTCCGGGTAACAGGCTATCTCTGTGCCAAATCTCATCATTATCGGTTCAACAGTTTAGTCGTAACAAACCGACAGACAGACACCGATAAAAAGCGGTTATCTTTTATTTTTCAGTCAATCGAATAAGTCACGCATGTGTTAGAAACGGGGTGACTCTACTAAATATAGATATTGCTATTTATCAAAAGGATTTACCTACCTAGCTCAATTAACCAAAATGATTTGTTAAGTCAGGAAGAGGCGGGTAGTTAGAAATAAAATATAGAAAATACTCATCAACTAAATGGGATTTATTACTTTTATGCAAATAAATTACTCAAAATACCATTTCCAAAATTATCATTTATCCATTCAAATATTTTCCATCATATTGCATTATCAACAAACACACAATTTATTACATATGCGAAATGTACCTACATGTTCTATTCTACAGTAAAACTCATTACGTACATTTGGTACATAATCTGGTAACTGCCAGATAAATGGGCTTTACAGGATAAAATACGATTGGAAACATAGTACATGAATTATTCACCATCAGTATATAATTCAAGCACATACTAACAACATGACAAGCAAGAAACTCATAGAATATTGCACAGAATTACACAGAATAATAACAACAAAATTAGCAGACAAAGTAAATGGTACTTAGCTTTGTTCTCGAGCTCCCAGTGAAAAACTACTGAACTGATTTTAGGAAATACCTCTCTTTTTATAGAAACCTTTTAATACCCCCAGATTGGTTATAGAAAAACATGACCCGATTTCCAAATCTACCAATCATGAGACATCAGCGAAGTCTTTAAAGTCAATACTCAACTACTTTACACAAATAACATTATTTTAAACAAATTATCCTTATACTATAACTAGTATTACAAATTATAATCATATTTTACACAGTCGTTTAAATATTCTATGAACATAAATCAAGTCAAATATATCATCATCAGCAAAGTACTATAACCTACCACTATGTCAAGACACAGACTTCCTATAAAAATAGTACTTTTCATATACAATATCCTTATGTAATTAGTATTACAAACTATATTTATATTTTATGTTATAGTTTTAATATTCTATCGATACACATCGAGTTGTTAAACAAAAACAGTAAAATACCATCACTTACTACGAAGTCAGAGCACAAACTTATAATATAAAAATAATACCTTTGAAACATTATCTTTAAAGTTATCAGTATTACAAACCATAAATTCATTTAACACAACAGTTTAAATATCATACCAATGCAAACAGATAAATTCTAGTTTAGAACTTTCCATTGTTCAAACAAGAGATTATCAACTTTCAAAATAATCATGAAACGAAATGGTCGTAAAAATAATTAAAAAAGCAAATTGTATTCTTATTTTTAATAGTGTTTGCACACTAAATTACTTTTATTCTGGTACCATTACCACAAAGAGTCTTACTTTTGATAAGAAATATTATGTAGTTCGCAATCGGCCACCAAGTGTCAAACGTCAAACATGTCAAAAACATCAAGTCGGAAATGTCATGTCATAAAGTCATTAAAAACGTCATGTCAAAAATGTCATTTCTAACACATGCATGCTTCTAGAGTGATATCTTGAATACTCTAGGAAATCGAATGATAAAAATAACATTTGTACAAAAAACCGATTAACTAAAGTAAGTAAAGTATTCAATCATCTAGTAGTATAAAAACCCCGTTTGCAAAAAAATCAATAAAAAAACCTCATTAATTTTAGTTCGCGCATAAATACGGCAGTAGACAGACTTAGATAATACGAGTTAATCTCATCAGCATGCAAATCTACCGAAGAAAGGCGGAAGAAAAGAAAATGTTGATTAACTGAAAACTGGAATACGGTAGGCATGAACTTATAACGACGGCAAATTGAAAAAGTTTTGCAGTCAACTGTAACTGCAAATCTGCCCCTCTCTCTTGAAGTCTTGTGCAAAAAGTAGTCACAACCGAGGGAGCAGGTAGGCACCAATTGTACATACCTACATACTTTTCGGTGGCAAAGTATATTTTTTATGTAAAAGAGTGACTTACAAGCATTCGTCATATCCAATGGGAAGAGGTCACCATCACCTATGGACATCTGTAACACCAGAAGACGCCGCCCCTGTAGGAGGAGGAGGAGAAAGATGATGCCATATAGAAGGGAAGGAGGACAAGGTTTGATACAAATACATAGCCATTTCACGGACATTTTTACGGGAGGGTGGCGCAGGCGGCGCGGTCTACGCGGATCTCAGGAATGCAACCTGCGAAAGGGCTGACAGGTGATGCATCGCAAACAACTCTAGCTTAAGCCTTCTTCTTATACGATATCTTGGTATGAAAAAGGGAAGTACAATTATTTGCCAAAAATCCCACGGACACTTTGGCGGCATTGTGCTAAAACGTAGTAAAAAAGAAGTTAATTCCAAGAAACTATTTTATTCCGTTTTTTTATATTCTAATTCGCTACAGCTTGAGAGGGTATTGCTCTTATAAATATGTAAGCTTAACATACTATACTGTGTATGCCTAGTCTTAAAAATAAGTCTGCATAGGTTTTATTATAAATGATCACAAAATAATTACTCATTGGTTTTTGCAACTCATGTAGATACTTCAATACAGCAAAAAGCTAGGAAGCCAGTTGAGCTAAAAACATTTCCATTTAATAAAAAGTTGAAACTCGTTGATGTCTAAATAACTTGGAGTTTCAAACAACTCACCCGCGCTGGTACCTACATTTCGCATTTTTAAATACTGTCACCCTTCAAGGTGAGCCAAGGTCTGATTACGATGACAACATCTCGTTTGGTAATAATTACTCTAAGAATTCTCATTGGTTTCAAAATCAGATTCAGAACTTTCTTATCTTGATATTTGTCAGTGTAAAATCAAATTCCCAAGTTCATGTCTCTATCTAAAGTAGGGGAGGTAGGGGAGCATTGGGCAGTCGGGAGGTTTGGGCACCCCCTCATTCCTCAAAATCTATTCTAGATATTTTTTGTTTTCTACCACAGCACTATAGTTTAATAACTGGCTACACCGCTTATCAAAAGTGTCAGCTGTCATTTCACTTGGTTGTCAAGTTACATGCGCTTAACGGTTTGTTGCGTACAGAAGTAAATATTTTGATTGTGATTTGAAGAAACATATCAAGGAAATCTGCAAGAATGTGTAAGTATCTGTGTTTACTTCTTCTATTGTGTTTAATGAAGATTATATTTACCTGTCAATAAGGATTCAACATTTGATACAAATAAACTTATTCAAATCTATTTGAAAAGTGAGGTTATGGGGAGCATCGGGCACACAGGTAGGAGGGAGGTTTGGGCATGCCCAATGTTCCCTCTGTTTTTAGTGTATTTAGGTCTCATACTTTTGTGCTTTTTTGATATGCCTATTGGATTGAATGGTTAATCATTTCTTTTCAGGACAATGCCGTTTTTATTTAAAAAGAAAAATAAGCGACGTGAAATCCCTAAAGATGTTATTTTGCGAGCATTGGAAGAGGTTTCTAAGGGAGGAAAAATCAAAACTACTGCGATGAAATATGATATACCCAGGTCTAACCTTCAATGATACATAAAGCAGGGTAGCGTCGTGAAAGATATTTCTTCTAAATTTATATCATCTCAAATATTCACGAAAGATGAAGAAGAAAAAATTTCAGAATATCTTGTAACATCGTTTAAACTAAACTATGAACTGTCAAAAACGAAGGCACGCGAATTGGTTTATGAATACGCCACTGCTATTGGAAAAAAATACCAGATAACTGGACAAAGAAGAAACTTGCATCCAAAGATTGGATAAGGGGATTTTTTAAAAGACAACCTCAGCTTTCGATAAGGACACCAGACCAACATCGTGCAGTATTGATTCTAAGTCACATTGTTTAATTTTTCTTACGTCTATGATAAGAAAAAATGTTTGTAACGTTATATAATACTTAAGCATAGTAGTATAGTAAAGCAATATCGTGCATATTAAATACAGTGCCCAAACCTCCCTACAGGGGTGCCCAAACCTCCCTCCCACCGGGAGGTTTGGGCACTTTGGACATGTGTTAGAAGAGCTTTTGTAACTTTGAGACTAATTATAATACCAAAACTTTTCTTAGCAATAATTACTGCCAAATATGTGTGTTCGATATATTTGGAATAAAATTTTGATTATGATAAAAAATAACAGTTTTATTAACATTTATGTAAAAAAGTGCCCAATGCTCCCCTACCTCCCCTACTGTCCTTCAGTAAAACCAACAGCCGCGCTTTTATTTGGTCAATATTTGACTTGAAAAATATTATGACAAGCAGAAAATAGAATGAAATTACAGAATAAAGCGTTGGGAGTTCGACGTAAACATAAATCCCGGAGCTGGTCTCGCGATCCGTAAAATGATGTTGAGGACGGAAAAACAGCTCCAATATGTCAGCTGCCGCTTGGAACAAATCCTCTTGAAATATTATATAACTATAACTTGAAATATTGTGCCTTACTTCAATAATTTTCCAAGAAACAACACATCAATTTTACTTGATTTTACACCGATTGCAGAAATTGCAGAAGCTATAAATAGAAAAGGGAATAAAATTGGCGTTCGGAGTTGGAACACGACTGAGGAACCGTAAAACGAGGTTGGGCCTTGATTGGATTGTTTCTCCACTGCTAACTATAGACCGTCAACTTTGTTGGGATATGTAGAGTAATTTTGCTTATGTACTGTAATTACAGAATAAAAAAGACGTGTGGCACTCGGAGACTGCCGCGGTAAAGCTATTGCATAGCATACGGAGTGGGGGGTGTTAGGTTATTTTCGTTACGGAATTTCTGGATTCGGTCTCCACGCACAAGGCCCGCGATAGAAGCTATGCAATAGCTTAATAAAAAATTTGAACTCTCAATTCTAAATTTGAAGTTTGTACGTTTCAATGTAACTAACATTATCAATGATTTTATAACGTCATCAGATATTATACTTTTATGACATTTCTCATTAGATAGATTAATCTTTTTGAGTGCATTAGGTAGGTACTTTTAATCTCAGTAAACCGATAGTGAATTGATGGAATATAAATCTACGGGGACAAATATGTGGGTGAATATATCAATATTAGGGTAAAATATAATATTAGGGCATACTGTACTACTGTATTATATGTGTAGTATCTACAGTAGGTAATAATGGCATAAAAAATATTGTCTGATAAAGGAACTCTACCACTTTCTTTGAAATTTGTGCTAAAACAAAGAGCACACGCCGAACCAGCTTCAATATTTATCCCTCCGATATCCGAACCGAATCCTGGAGCAAGAGATTTAGTTACGTAACGTTTCGTAGTCTGCTCCAGTCTGCCTTTAATATTCCACTTTAAAACGGATTTCTCTCGAATTTCCCTTTGTGAAGACGTGTTTAAAGCAGCGCAAAACCACGATTCTGGGGGTTACTTCAATATATAGAGAGTTGACTCGGTTTGATTCACAATTTAACTTTATTCGGTTCATTTTGGTTTTAACTTTATACGTAGAACTCGACGGCAAATTGCTGATTATCCTGTTCCTAAAGTACTGCAGACTTTATTGAGCTTCAAAGTATTGTTCATCGGTTCTGCAGCTAAGCTTTTAATTTTTAAAGCGCTAAGATTTACGATTTAGTTATAACTTTGGCATGTCCCTTAGTTTCTTGCCGTATCTTCTGGGTAGTGGTTATTTTACCGATACGATGGTTGAGTTACCACATTTTTTATTTATCTGAGTCATTCAGAGACCTATATATATATATATATATATATATATATATATATATATATATATATATATATATTATTTACATTTATATAATATATATTTGTATATATATATATATATATTAATCTAGAAAACAACAATCAGTTGATTGAAAAAATAAAAAATGCTTTGTGTACGTTTACCTTTTACGATTGAATTATTCGGGATGAAATTCCGACATCGACTTATTTGTTTTTTTTGCACACATCTAGTGTTCAGAATCTGCGGTAGACAACGCTGTTTTACTGGTAATTAAAGAATTGTGGTATACTTACAATAAAGCTGCTTCTGATCTCTACAAAAACAGAAGCTCTATTCTCCAGGAAACTGCAGTGCCGATGAACGTCTAAGTCTAATGCCCTTGCCTGATTATAACTGCGTACGCTATGACACAAGAACGCCCAACCCTCGTGTACGGGCGGACACAACAAGTCGAACCCTTACCTTCATTTCCGGTGTTTATAAGATGATAGGGAAACTACTAAATATTATATTGTCACTATGTGGCTTTTAATGCTCGCTATAAGTAGTGTAAAATTTAACTAAAGGTTCTGTTAGTATACGACTATGTAGCGAGTTGTTGATCTTTTTTTTATGTTATGAATGACGAGACGAGCTGGTCGTTTGCCTGATCTTAAGCAATACGCCAGCCCATAACAGCACCACCCAGAACCTTGTTTTGCAAAGTTCTGCGCGGCGCTGCACTGCGCTTGTCACCCTGAGACAATTAGCTGTTGAGTCTCATAATGGCCAGTAATTTCGCTGGCTACAATGCCCTTCAAACCAGAACACAGTAATGCTCGCGCACTATTGCTTGTTACATTCTAACAGAAACTAGAGGTGCATGCTCTCCTCGTCTACTTATTGTGTCCAACCGGGTTCACAGTATGTCCTTCACATATGCCACTCACGATAAACACAGAATACTAAGGGACAGAAGCATCACTCCGCAAAGAAATTTAAACAAATAGCGACTCTTGCTATGAAGCAATAAAGTTCAATTCAGCTTGCGTAGCGCTGCATACCTACCAGTCATATTAACCTACAGAGCGCCTCTCTTTCTATCGCATAGGTTTTATCTCTTCTGACGCGGCATGTGTAACGACGCGCGACCCGCCGTCGCGGTGTCCGGCTATGTACTTGTAGCTTCGTACCTACAGTGCAGAGTGCGTGTTAGAAAAGGGGTGACTCTACTAAATATAGATATTGCTATTTATCAAAAGGATTTACCTACCTAGCTCAATTAACCAAAATGATTTGTTAAGTCAGGAAGAGGCGGGTAGTTAGAAATAAAATATAGAAAATACTCATTTATTACTTTTATGCAAATAAATTACTCAAAATACCATTTCCAATATTATCATTCAAATATTTTCCATCATATTGCATTATCAACAAACACACAATTTATTACATATGCGAAATGTACCTACATGTTCTATTCTACAGTAAAACACATTACGTACATTTGGTACATAATCTGGTAACTGCCAGATAAATGGGCTTTACAGGATAAAATACGATTGGAAACATAGTACATGAATTATTCACCATCAGTATATAATTCAAGCACATACTAACAACATGACAAGCAAGAAACTCTTCTAATATTGCACAGAATTACACAGAATAATAACAACAAAATTAGCAGACAAAGTAAATGGTACTTAGCTTTGATCTCTGGCTCCCAGTGGCAAACTACTGAACTGATTTTAGGAAATACCTCGCTTTTTATAGAAACCTTTTAATACCCCCAGATTGGTTATAGAAAAACATGACCCGATTTCCAAATCTACCAATCATGAGACATCAGCGAAGTCTTTAAAGTCAATACTCAACTACTTTACACAAATAACATTATTTTAAACAAATTATCCTTATACAACTAGTATTACAAATTATAATCATATTTTACACAGTCGTTTAAATATTCTATGAACATAAATCAAGTCAAATATATCATCTTCAGCAAAGTACTATAACCTACCACTATGTCAAGACACAGAATTTCTATAAAAATAGTACTTTTCATATACAATATCCTTATGTAATTAGTATTACAAACTATATTTATATTTTATGTTATAGTTTTAATATTCTATCGATACACATCGAGTTGTTAAACAAAAACAGTAAAATACCATCACGTACTACGAAGTCAGAGCACAAACTTATAATATAAAAATGATACCTATGAAACATTATATTTAAAGTTATCAGTATTACAAACCATAAATTCATTTAACACAACAGTTTAAATATCATACCAATGCAAACAGATAAATTCTAGTTTAGAACTTTCCCATTGTTCAAACAAGAGATTATCAACTTTCAAAATAATCATTAAACGAAATGGTCGTAAAAATAATTAAAATAGCAAATTGTATTCTTATTTTTAATAGTGTTTGCACACTAAATTACTTTTATTCTGGTACCATTACCACAAAGAGTCTTACTTTTGATAAGAAATATTATGTAGTTCGCATTGAGGTCTTATCCTCAATGGTAGTTCGCAATCGGCCACCAAGTGTCAAACGTCAAACATGTCAAAAACATCAAGTCGGAAATGTCATGTCATAAAGTCATTAAAAACGTCATGTCAAAAATGTCATTTCTAACATGCGCAAGGCCTGCGATAGCCCCGACGTTGGTGCCGCGTGCAATGGCAACCCGCACCCTAATTTCCTTTTGATGAAACATTTTACCGAAATTGTAAGTAAGCATCATGTAAGAATGAAAGGGAAAACTAGTCTCGTCAAACTATATTGACAGACTAGCACGAAGATTAACAGCGAGATCTAGAAACTGGGAAACAACGATTGACTCTACAATACAAACAGAAGCTCTCAACAAGACCTTATCATGTATATTCGTCAGATTTACGGATTTCCTCTACATATATTGACATTGAGCCACTCACTAATGAAGTGCAATAATGCGATTAAGACCGCCCGCCGGCGCGGCGCCGCGATGGAAATGGCATCTTGGGAACTAAGTTCCCACCGGATTTATTAAAGGCGCTACATTTATAATAAGTTATAGAGAAACTACGTGTAGTTTGTGTAGGAGGAAATGAAAATCTATAGAAAGTATCTCATGTTGTTAGAAACCACAGTATTACATTACAACTGATCAAAACGACACTTTGTTATATTCGTCAATGCTATGACCCAAACGGGTGGATGTTCTCTGTATGTATCGACAGTCGACACTCCCTAGTGAAGTGCGATAGTGCGATTCATCGGAAGCGAGGACAGCCTTAATTTCCTGCGTCAAAGGAACATGCTATATGTATAGGGAAACTAGAAGGGCTTTATTTATTTTAGGCACTATAACCGAGATGATTATACCTACCTACCTTGTCAACTGGTTGTGTTTACGTGAGTAATATTGATGTTGATGTAGATATAAATGCGGCAAATAAACCAGCTAAAGTACCTTGGAACTTATTTATATTTTGGGAAAACGTTTTAGAAAAGCATCTCTAGAAATTCATTTGTAAATTATGAAAACTGCAGCAGATTTAAATATTTATAGCCCGCTGATATTTTGTTGCAATTTTATTCGGGTAAACTGGCAAACTGAATGAACACGTGTGAAATTGAAACTATGTATTATAAATTACTAGCGCACCCCACGGTTTCACCCGCTTTTTTTCGGGATAAAATGTTCGAAATCCTTTCAGTAGCTTCTGCGTAAAAGTAACAAACATCCATACATCCTCACTAACTTTCGTATGTAATATAGTAAGATAATAATTTTTATAACACATTAAAAACGCGGATCTTGTATCCATTTTTGCGACTGCGCATGCGCAATTGCGCAGGTCACGTGGTGTGCCGGTCAACCGCCATAAATTTCGGCGCGAGATGTAGGTACACGGAACAGTATACGAAATATCGATGACAGTATAATTACCTACACCACAGGATACCTAATAGTAACCTACACAATGATTAAATAAATAGGTAAGTATATTCGTAGACGATAACCGGTTTTATCATTATACGCTTGTTGTATGAAGTTATCAAGTTTTATGTCATAAGTGTCATAAGTGTTGTATATCATGAAGCACCGCGTATTTTTGCCCGAGATTGCACGCTGAGTGGACGTAAGCATGGAAATCGGTATTTTTGCACAAACGTTTCTTGCGCTCATAGTTCTCTGTGTGTCATTAGTGTATGTGTACTTACGTCACAATTTTAATTACTGGAAGAATCGGAATATCCCGTACCAGAAGCCGAACATTCTCGTTGGAAACTTGTCGTTTTTGATGAGAAAGAGCTTCTGGGAGTACTTCCTTGAACTGAAACAGAAGTACCATGAGAACGACTACGTGGGAATATTTTTGGGATGGCAGCCGACATTAATCGTCCAATCTCCGAACCTAACGAAGTACATTTTGACAAAAGCCCACGACCATTTCCAAGATAGACTGTGCTTCGCGAACTATGGAACGGATCCTTTGGGTTCGCTGAACCTCTTCTCTGTAAAGGTATGAATTTACATTACAATTGCTACGGAAACTTCAAATACGATACGATGCGATGAGTATTCGTAGCTAGTAGATGTATTATGCTTTCTCTTCGTATTATACCGGTTGATGACATTCTGAAAGTTAATAGAGGTACCTACAGTCAATAGATAGGTATACCGTACAATAACCGGATACGGATAGCCGGACAATAATGTCCGCCTGTAATCTGTATTATTGTAATATCCTGTATATTATACCCTGTATGTATAGTATAGTATTTTCGGTCTTTTTACTTAACAACGAATAAATAAAACTATGGGTCTAAGGTTGTTGGAACACATGGAAAATTATAATTTTACCAGAATCCGTTTCTAAAAATTATTTCACTGATAAAGTTCCAGCGATGACCAACATACTGTTGTGATTTGAAGGGCGTACACCAATTGGCATTCAAGACATTCCATAATCTGGCACAGCGCCGTCGAATTGCAGCTTTTCACCGCCACATAATATCCACAATTGCATATTTACTATCATAATATAGCCCATTGCTTCAACGATGCATACATACAGTTTTACCTCTTTATAATATTAGTATAGATTTATATAGGTTCTCTGTGATACGGGTTCTCAATGAATTCAATGTATTCAATATAAGATTCTTTCTGAATACAAATATTTTCGTTTTAAGAGTCCAGTGTGGTCTCAGCTAAGGCACGAATTGTCCCCGATGTTCACGGCGCTGCGGTTGAAGCAAGTCACAGAACTGATGAATGGAAACGCCAAGGAGCTGGTGCAGAAGATCAAGCGGGACCATGTCGACGCGGATGAGACTGTCAATCTTAAGGTATGGATGGGCTTTAAGGTAACGGGAAGGAGTAAACTGTGTGTGAAATATATTTAAAAACGGTATTTGTATTGTACGAGCTGCATATCACCTAAGTCGTTCCATTTGTATAAAGCTAGATATATTTTATTTCTTAATGTTTTTTTATGTGTGTGGTATACAGTAAAGTACCTATTTCTATTCTGTTCCGTTCTACTCTCCTCTCCTTTTCTCGTCCTTCCCGTCCCTTCCGCGTAGTCCCACTCCCACGCGTGTAAAAAAGTATATTTTTGAACTGAACTTTAATTCGTCGTGTATGCATTTTTTTACTTTTTATGTATGGTGCGATAAGACCGCCCATTGTTACACTAAACATTTAACTTGAACTTAATTTGTATGCTTAAGGTGAATAATAAAGTGTTTATCTATCTAGTACACTGATTACTTTAGAAGTACTGAACCGATTGACTGATTCTGATTGTTCTTGATTGTACTGATTCTTTTATCAGTTGACAAATAATACTCGCCATGTGGCATAAGGTATAAATTTGTTTAAAAAAGATCTAATGATACAAATAGGATATAGAGATAAATTTCGGTATCACGATGATTAATTTTTTATGAAAATAATGAACTTGAATAATAATTAATAATAATTTTGGCTCCAATTTTTTTTTTATTATAAATATTTGTACCATTTCACATCAGCACACCACCGGGGCAGGGTCCGTGACCCCATTTTATCGGTGTTTTATTTTAAAACATTAAATTCGCTTCTGATTGTGCGTTTAATTCAATAATATGTTTTTATCATTTCATATTTAATTCTAAGTTCAGTCCTTTTAGGCTATCAGCGCCCATGCATCAAAGAAGTCGCCCCGGTCATAAGAAAACCCGACGCAATTACCTGAGTTTTATTTATTTTGTTCGATATTTATTACACAAGATAGGAAAACATTTAAATTGCACTTAATTGCTATGTTTAAGGTAACTAACAAAGTGATCTATCTATCTAACGCGACTAAAGTACTCAAACATGAACTAAACAATTTCTCTACAGGTTTTAAATAAAATTAGGAAGAAGAAAAATTATATTGCTCGGGCAGGGATCGAACCTGCGTCTTCGGAATACCGTCCCACTGGGCCACCGAGCCAACTGCTCGAGCAACCAATTTCTTCAATCCTTCTTATATCGTCTTACGGGGACGTTTCGTTATCTGTCGTCAATGTTGACATTGATCAATCTTAAGATTTTCGCGCTTAAGGTATTCAAAATCAAAAATTTCTCTGCAGGACCTGTTTTCCATGTACACATCAGACACCGTAGGATCTACTGTGTTCGGCATTAAAGTCAGTGCCCTGAACGACCCCTCTTCTCCACTCTGGTACATCACCAACCACATGGTGAAGTGGACCTTCTGGCGAGGGTTCGAGTTCACAATGATCTTCTTCGTCCCGGCCATGGCTGCGTTTATGAGGTGAGGCAAGAAGAATGGACTATTCAGATATAAATAAACCACTCCTGAGGTTGCAGTTTACCATTCCTTACTAGTCTGTGGTGGAACAACATTGATACGATGCTACATTGCTCATTGTTCAACATGACTGATCCAGGGACTACTAACTAATAGGGAATATGTATGTATTTTTTAATGCATGAATCGATTAATTATTGAATACTATTAATGAAAAATAGTGTTTAAAAATTTTACGGCATCATTCGTCAATAAAATAATTAAATGAAAATTTGAAAATTTAAATCAACATAAACGCGAAATTTGGGTGTGACGTCAAATGTGTGCACGTACCTACTCAAGCGTTTTGCGATTACGTCCTGTTTCTCCAAAAATAAGAAAAAGAAACATTGAAATACAAAAAAACTACGCAATTAATAATAATTATTATATCAATACTAAATGTTTACAGGAGTAATCTACCCTATAAAGTAATTTCAAGATTTTTCGACAACACATGCATTTTTCTATTGTATGTGTTTATGTAAACATATTAAATTCAATGTAGAGAAAGAGAAGAACCCTGACGGGCTCAGTTTATAACAATAATCGCACTTAGAACTTTTACAAAGTTCGATAAAAGCTGTAGGTAATTTGGTCTCAAATATATACTCATATTAGCCTCGTAACGGACAGAGGCGATATTATGTTTCTATGTTAAGACATGTTTATGTACCTTCCTATCTTTTTATTCAGGGATAACATAAACTATGTTTGTGTTTCTTCAGTATGTTACATGCGGTCTCAAGTCAAGGTAATCAGCGTAAAGTTTCAGTAGGTATATTTAGGTTGTAAACATCAGAATGAATAGGAGTTCGTTACACTTTTTGGCGGGAAGTGAAAATACTGATAGAAGGTATTTCACGGAAATGCACAGTTGGAGGGGTAGAGTCAGGGTAGGGTAGATCAGACTTGACAATGCTTGAATACGATCGAAAGCTAAGAAGGTCATCAATGACGACACTTTGGTGGAAACCAGACTTCAAAGGCTGGCACATCGAAGTGAAGTTGCCAGCCTGTCGGTATTCTACCGAATTCACTATAAAGAGTGCGCCCATTCCACCATCGGACAACAAGACGGTCAGCACAACCTCACCCCTACATGGTAGAAGCCTCCCCACCTATTCGTACGAAGCGTTTTGGCTAATCTTTTTTAATACGTACAGCGAAGGAGTGGAACGCCCTGCCATCGTCTGTGTTTCCTATTAAATAGGCAAGCGTGCTTCATCTCCCACCTCACTTCCCATCAGGTGAGATCGTGGTATAACGGTTACCCAGTCAGATGTAAAAAAACAATACAAAAACCGAGCAAACAAAACAGAAATATTTTTATTTACGGACAGTCTGACCCATTGACTAATAACATGTTTTTCATGATTTACATTACTGTCGAGGTATTATTTATTTAGTTAATGTGAATTTGAATATTAATCTGTTTTCATTAATTGTGACCTCGTCAGGCTACCAAACATATTATCATTTTCTATTGTGAAAACATAAGAGGCTAGACTTACCACAGTATTACAATCCTTTGTTATGACCATAGTAATACGTAGTAATATTTAGTTTTCTTTTGTAATACCATAGACTATTAGTAATACTGTGGAATGTAGGATGAATTTAGTATGATTTTAGGTACATGTAATGATATAATGTCACAACAAAGTAAAAATGTTCTCTATCTCAAATTAATATTTCAGGTTGAAATTTTTCTCCCAGTCCGCCACGGACTACATTAGGAAGCTATTTTGGAACGTCGTGGAGGAAAGAAAGGCAGCCGGCGACATCAGCAATAACAAGGACCTCGTTAATCATCTGCTCAAGCTGAAAGAAAATTTGAAACTCCCCGCTGAAGCTGGCACGCGTGAGTCTATATTTACCAAGTTATTACTATAGTCATCTATCAACTTTATTCAAGTTTATTAACTTTTTATACATGTCATTTATTTCTCATTATGGTAAAATTTGTCTACGCATTATTCTTAGGTTTAGTAAAGTAAAAAATATCACTACGCCTGAACATGATATATGCTGGTCATTCAGTACTGAAATAACAGGTGGCTGTATAAAATACCACGATCATTAGCAGCACGTGTCACACATCAAAAAACATTTTCTGTCTCCGTACTACAAATTACTAGGTACTAGGTACAAACCTACACTTAGCAACATACTACCTACTTAATATATATTTTTTATTTTTAAGCTATTGCATAGAATATATTAGCTATCGGCCTTGAGCGTGGAGACCGAATCCAGAAATTCCGTAACGAAAATAACCTAACACCCCCCACTCCGAATGCTATGCAATAGCTTTACCGCGGCAGTCTCCGAGTGCCACACGTCTTTTTTTGTATACAAATTTTCGAGTTACACTCAGCATCTTAGGTGTTTCGTTAGGAGCCGTACTAAGATTCCCTGTGTTACGGCTACTAAGATTCCTTTCTGGACAATAATAAAAAAAATATAATTATGTACCTATATGGGTGAAATACCTCACCGCGGTCAATTGAAAACTCGGAATAATTGGTTCCAGTAACTTTATTCTAACTGTATCTCCTTGACAATCGAGTCTTTGGCAGCAGGCACTTCCGTCAAGTAATTTGCGGAGATTACTTGACAATAACACATTCCGATCACTTCGCATGGTGCTGCGCGTGTTGTCTCTCACCGATTCGTGAACACCGTCTTATGCGTTCCATGTGGGGAACACCGTGCAGGTGATCACCACGGGTTATCATATAGAGGAGCGCTGGCCGCGTAGATCACACAACAGCTACGCTCAGACATCATCAGTCTGACCGTTGGACCATTTTAGAGCGAGATGGAATAATAACCGCCGGCATGACGCGCATTCCATGAAATATGACCTTCGGTTCAGGATGTTACATGGCGTCTATTTTGACACGTTGCATCTAGGCTTACATCTTCTCGTCGTCCCACCACTGACTGAAACATCTATAATAAGGATGAATAAGGATGATAGAAGAATGTAATAGATATATATTCTCATGTTGAACATAATATTTATTCTAACTATTAAACTGTTTTTGGGTTTTTTTTAGATTCACCTCATAATATCTTCACGAAATACGTAATGTTTTGCGATCGATTGCGTTTTTGTAGTAACATTTTACACTGTAGGTTCCTCTCAGTTATTTATTAGACCTCGCAATTAGATTACAACCTTGGTAGGTATAAGAAATCTCTAAATAGTAAACTCCTTTGACACTTTTATCAGAATTGGCGGATGATTATATGTTGGCACAAGCAGCGGTGTTTATTCTCGGCTCCATCGAAACATCATCGACCACACTCACCTACTGCCTGCATGAGTTAGCTCATCATCCTGAAAAGCAAGTAAGAATTTCACTTCGCATATTTTTTGTATTATCTTAAATATTCACTTTTAAATATTCAGTAAGAACAAAATGAAATTGCTTGGGCAGAATTCAAACCACGTCCAGAATACCTACTCGACGCCTTCAAGCAAACAAAGTTTTTCCATCCTTTTTAACGATCCTCTCTCTCTCTCGTATGGCTAAATCTGGTGTTGGAGTTTTAGACCGCCTAAACTTCTCTGACATGGCCTAACGATTGTTGCCCTAGGACAACAACAATCCGAGTAATTTTAGTTTTCTTCTATCTGAAGGTTAAGTTCCTTAGATCTTCGCTAAACATAACGCGAATTTAGCCGTTTTACATTTGCCAACGTTGGATTATAAGTACAAATCAATGCTCCCAAGAGGTAAATAAATCAGTAGATTTGCTCCAGCACGAGACCATCTGTTGGCCAGCCAACACGGTGCAGCCATTTAGGTAAATACGCCATTAAAATGTACAACCCGGGCATTCAAGTAAATTACGGTGCTCTAGTAAAGTGAGATCGATTGCCGCTGCAGTCGGATAATGAGGTTATTTACGCTACTTCACACCTATTTTGTAATCATTTGGAAAGCTCTCCCAATTCAAGCGCATTTTGTACCACGTTGGGCGCCAAAACCAAAAAATAATTTGCTAGTAGATGTAAGTAGTCATTAGTGTCAGATACATACCTGTTCTGATAGCTACTTACCAAATCGTCCTCTGGGTTGAAACCCAGAGGACGATTTGGTAAGTCACAGCCACAGATCAACACAGCCACAGATTATTGGATGTTGAAACATCCAATAATCTGTGGCTCGGATTCGAGTCAGTAACTTTGTATTTGATTACATCACATAGATTCCTTCAGCTACAAAGTTGTAAAATGCTATAGCTACTAATTTCAGGTGGATTGTGTCAGTGCCCCTATTCATTTTAATATGTTCGCATAAATAAGTTCCTAATAAATGATGTAGATTACCTTTGAAAATATCAGCTCAATACTGCTTTAATACGTATTTCAATATTTATACTTTATAAATAAAAAATTATGAACGGCCTCCGTTTAATTAAAGCCATTTTAATTCCAGCCCTATTCATGTATTCAATTAACTTTATTCGTGCTCTCGGAAAAATTAAGAGTTTTATGACATTTGGGTATATTTTGTCCCGCTTTTTATTATGTTAATCTAAAAATAGCAAGTTATAAAACCTTTTTACTTTTGTTCAGAAAAAGCTTTATGAGGAAATCAACGAGGCAGCTAAGCGAAAGGGGAATGGCGTTCTGGACTACGATGATTTATTAGAGCTGAAGTTCTTGACCGCCTGTATATTGGGTATGTTATATTGTCCCTTGCCTTGTCTTTGTACTTACTTTTATACGTTCCAAAGCTTACCCTGCCTGCCTACGATTTTAAATATCTTGTCGCCATCTTGATTACGCAAATTGTAATTTTAACAATATTGATGAGCTCTGATACAATATATGATACCGATAGTCTCGAGAGACTATTTAAGAATATATTATGAGACTATTTAAGAATATAGTACACGTCGACACGAGTGTCGACATAATACTATATTCTTAAATAATCAAAGCGGATTTTTTAATTTTCTTTTTCATGTTTGTCGTAAATTATTGTTCAGGAAAATCGGGATGATAAACCAAAAAAATTAAGAATAAAAATAAATATTATATAATCCACGCTAGGCCAATAGCAATGGTGAAACGGCAATCCAAGAGCCAAGCAAAGATATTAAAATTTCAAATACTATTGCATAGATCTTAGAACTATTCTATTATAGAAATTTAATTTCCAGAATTTATCAAATGTAAAAACAATTCCAAATCTTATCGTTTTATTTCTTGCAGAAACATTACGAAAATACCCTCCTGTGCCGCACTTAGACCGGATATGCAACAAGACATACAAACTGGACGATAATGTGACCGTGGAGAAGGGGACGCCTGTGTTTATAAACGTTTTGGCACTCCATTACGACGAGAAAGTATTCCCAGAGCCTGAGCAGTGGAAGCCGGAGAGAATGGAAAACGTTCAGGAGTCTGACAACTTGAACTGTTCGTTTCTGCCGTTCGGCGAAGGACCGCGCTTCTGTATAGGTAATTGTAGTACCTAGTTCTGCAGGGGGAATAGTCTAACTCGAACACCGATCCCGATTGCTTTCAAAGATATCTCGTGATCGGTATTTGTCTCGTGATCGGTATTATCGAACTAAAGTCCCAATTCCTATCGCTAAAAATGTTCGATATCGAAGTTTGAAGGATGCTAACGCCTTCCAAATTTGAAATTGATAGCGATCGGGATTGGTATTCGAGTTAGACGATTCCCCGATATAGGATAGAATTAGGAAATATTTACACTCTCTGAAATATATTATATTAGTGAAATTCATAAGTGATTCTATGACATCTACCTATTATATAAGTAGGTACTTATTTAATATGTGAAAGAAAACTTTTTTTACCGCAGATCTGTTGGACCAATGTCTTGACTGATGTTGAGCAATAATGTACCTAAAGATGGAGCATATAGATCCAGAAGAAGGTGGTAGTTGAGCTCCTACTCAAATTCGTCTCCCTGAAGGTTCAACAAACTCTGCGTTCAATTCTTTGCTGTTTGAAAATTTCGCTTGATTAATGAGCTGGCAAAACACCGATGAAGAACCATAGACGACTTTACTGCTTTTTTGTCATAATTCGTCGCGAGACATCTGTTGTCGTCATATCTGCCGTTTGCTTGGGCATCTTTTATTTCCCATTATTTAATATAGGAGCAGCGGTGTGTCCTACAAGTAGATTGTACCTAATAAAATCACTCTCAGGAACGGCTCGGCATACCTGAACCAGAAATTAATAGATAACATAAAGGATAAATGCGAAGCATTTCATCAAAGTTCAAAAGCCTCGTCGTAATTCCTACAACTTAGCTATTCAAACAGTGAATAACTCCGTGATAACATTTCGAAATTTCATTATATATTATGTACTTACTATAAATTCTGGCTGAAATTTAAACTACGCTATAAAACAAATAAAAGTTTTGGTGTTTAGATTTGACTTCGAACGCTTTGAATATAGCCAATGCTAATTATTATACTTGGTTATAACAAATATATTTTTAACCGACTTCAAAAAAGGAGGAGGTTCTCTATTCGGTTGTATTTTTTTTAATTATTATTATTATTATTACTTCTTTATTTCAGGTAACTTAAGAAAACAATAGTTACATTAGTGACTAAAGTAATTCTAAGACCCATATCATATATACCTTACAGACTAACATACATATTGTAATATTAAAAAAGAAACTATTTTTATGAAGCTACAACAGGGAATTGTTTTCGCCTACTTTCCCTGTACCGGCGGTAGACTATTCCTGCAGGCCAGAAGTCCGGGCCGAGGAACATCTTCGCGCATTTATTTTTTCTTTATGCCTAAGATAAAAGTATCCAGACTCGATTCCCTCCTAGTTTAGATTCCAGCAATGTTATTCATTAGAAAATTAATTTGCGGAAATCCTTTCAATTTCAAAATATTATAATGGATATTCTTTTCATCAGAATCGTTAATACGGTAATGCTTTAGTTCAGTGACGGTCGCCGCTTTCTACAAGCCGTCTGATTGTTTATCATATTGATATTATAATTATATAGAAATAAAATATTAATATATAGATACGTATAAAATATAAGTATTGACTTATAACAAATGGCCTAGACTAGGTTGGAGAAGTGCCGGTCGTCCAATGTCAACGCTGGACGGATCACATATAGAGAACATTGAATGTTTGGATGAGTGTGGCAAGAGATAGGGGAGAATAGCAGCATTTAAGATGTCCTTTGCTCAGAAGTGGGCGATAACAGGCTGATGATGATGCTGATGATGATAAAACATGTGCTTTGCTCTCTAGGTAAACGCTACGGCGTGATGCAAGTCCGAGCAGCGCTGGCTCAAATGCTGCTGAACTACAGGATCGAGCCGCATTCTAACGAACCCTACGACGTCAAGCCCGACCCTTACAGCGTGTTCCTCGCACCTCTCAGTGGAGGCCGGGTCAAGTTTGTTCCACGATGAGGCCTGCAGCCACCGCCAAAAGTACAATGTGGGCAGCTACTAATGTACCTATCTATTGAATTGCGTGATGCGTAAGAAATAACGTACTATTGTTTGTTATTAAAGCAATATTTTAATTTCCTTACACAGTATTTCATTTGGATCCCGCAGACAATCTCTGTTACGGCTCATTGATACTGAATTTCTGACTCAGGATTCGCTGGTGTACCTAAATAAAATTTAATATAAAGAGTTGTTTTTAAAATACTAAAAACCTCTGCAGACCATAATAATATTAATTGATTGATGAGATTCGTTGGGAGCTACCCTATCTATACAGTTGTATGTTTACTGTACCTTACTACAATTATCATCAGCCTTTCAAAGTTCCCACTCCTGGGACACGAGATAGAGAGAGTATGGGCCATAATCCATCACGCTGGCCCAGTGCGGGTTGGTGGAGGTCACATGTTCTTAAATATTTGTGATTAATTCTTGGATATGCCGGTTTCCTTACGATCATTTCCTGCAACCGTTTTGAGAGTGAGCGTTATATCCGCACATTACTTAATAAAGTCCTTGGTGCGGGGTCAGCGGGATTCGAACTCTGGTGCGTCGGATCGTAAGTCGAACGAATTCTCGCTGAGCCACACTCACTCTATTATTCTCGCTTTACTCGCTTACTACTATATCTACTGTATATTAAAAGTCCCTAAAGCCGTTTTAAAGCATACGTCTACAGCTAAAAAATCCACGAAATATTATTAATAATCAAAGCCTTGCATTAACTGATAAGAGCTGTTATTGAAAGTGATGGGCCGGGATTAAGTGTCCGTATCTGGAAATGATTCTCAAAGTTCCCTCGTAAATAAATTAATAGCTCTCTAATCTCGTCCAATAGCTTATCTGGATGAACTGATCTCTGGCGTTGACGAGTTTGTGAACTTCGAACAGTGATTTGCAGAAATTAATTAAAGAGGAATAGGCACCTAGGTAACATACCTAAAAGTTACTTTTTCACAGAAAATTAGCCACGCAAGTTAAACCGCTGAGCGGAGCTAGTTCCTCTAGAATTTTTTTTTTATGGAACTGATTGATGAGACGAGCAAATCGTTCGCCTGATGGTAAACAACATTTTATAACAAAAAACAGACTTCAATTGTGATGTATCTTTGAAGTCCAAGGTCGAATTTCGATGAAATTTATATGGGACCACCTTGAAAAATTATTTCTGCGTCTGAACCCAACTCAAAAATAATTTTCCGTGGTGTTGCGGCCTCCCGCATACGAGAGACCTACCATGACTAAAGTGCGCCAAGAATCAGAATGCAGCAACTGATCTTTTTCATCTATATCATTTTTTACCGCAAGTCTTGACGTCAGCTTGACGTTGATGGCGCCTTCACTTAAATACCAACACTTCACTACCAACACCCAACTAATCAACATTCACATTCTTGTCGGACTATATCGCTTAGACTAAGAACCGTATTCAAATACATAATCATTCGCTATTTGTTCGCAATCGTCATCGATCTTCGCACTCAATTGAACTAAAGCCCCCTTTATATTGGGATACCCTTAAAAACTTCTTTGTTTGGAAATGAATCCAATACTATGAATCTATAAATACTTTTACCTATACATTGTTTAATATATTTTTATGTAAGATAATATATATGTATATATTAAAAAATATTATTGTAATATATTATCATTCTCATATATTGGGTCGTAGAACAAGTAAATTACTTCGGTGACTTATCTAAAGATTATAATATAGATAAATGTAAGTATATATAAACGTAGGTATATACCTACAGTATATGTATCATAACAATAATTAGGATTAATCATATATATAAAATTCTCGTGTCACAATGTTAGTTACCTTACTCCTTCGAAACGGCTTTACTGATTTTTACCAAATTTTATATGCATATTCAGTAGGTCTGAGAATCGGCTACTATCTATTTTTCATACCCCTAAGTGATAAGGGTTGTTCACCCTTAACATTTTTTTTTTAAACAAAGTTTGCCGGGTCAGCTAGTATATATATGCATATATTTTTTTAGCTATATTTATTTATTTGCATGGCCGACCTCCCTTACTCCGTGAGTTTTTGAAGAGATCGCTTTTAGCGATATGGCCCCCCGTTGTACTGTAGTGTAAGTCAATTCCTGTACCTTGATTTTTTTTGTTTTTGGTGTACAATAAAGCATTTTTATATTGTACTCTATTGTAATGTTGCCTGTTTTAATTAATTTGTAGCTAGCAATTATTTAAGTTAATATTAGCTCTACCGTGGACTAAATATTCCATGGGTCTACCTACGGAACACGGGCGCAAACAATAGTTTTGTTCGTCAACATTTTGAAATATTCATTCTTCGTCATATAACAAGAAAAGTCTTTCATCTTGATGATATACCTACCTATAGACATCAATATACCATTCGATGCGCCCTCAGCACTTTCATAGTCAGCCGAAGAAACTAGACATCACCTACGTATCTATACGTATACGTCTGCCAAACGCGGCGGGTGATCGTTATCTTCAAAGAAAGGTACGACATGTGACAAAATCTGTTTTCAGGGTCTCCCCTATCCTTCTTTCCCGCTCGCTTACATCCCGCGCCACGGAATATTTTACAGTTATATTCAACATAGGAAACCTACGTCCCTCTACGTGACATACTCCAAATTTTTTACAAACCTTTTTTGAGGTCCAGAAAGTGCTATTAGAGTCATGAAAGGGTATGTTGAATCATTTGTACAGATTTGGAACGGACACGGACAGATGAATACATTAAATATTGTTGACTTATAGAAGCCTTAAATAAATATAAATATAATTAATTTTTATAAAAAAAACAAAAACCGACTTCAATGTATGTTCGAATTCCAAAGTCAAATATCGATGAAATTTATATGGGAACACTTCGTAGCTAATACTGGACCCAACGCAAAAATAATTTTACAAATCGGTTCTTAAATGACGGAGTTCAGAGGTAACAAACATAAAAAAAACGATAAAAAAAATACAATTAAATAGAGAACCTTCTCCTTCTTCAAGTCGGTTAAAAATAGAAAAAACTTATGGAAAGAGAGATGGAAGAAAAGAAAAACCATTTCATCATTCACCCATTATGTTCCTACAGCTGCAGGGCCTTCTCTCATAGAGAGAGTATAGGCCATAATCTACCACGCTGCGCTGGCCCAGTGCGGGTTAGTGGATGTCACATGTCTGAATTTTTGTGATGAAGCCTTTTACGTGCCGGTTTCCTCACGTTGTTTTTCCGTCACCGTTTTTAGATCCCAGCGGGATTCGGGTGCATCGGATTGAAAGTCGCACGTGCTCCCTCTGAGCTACACTCACTGACAATTTATTCGACTTCTATTTTAAATTTTTAACCGACTTTAAAAAAGGAGGAGGTTCTCAATACGATTGTATTTTTTTTTATTCGTTACCTTAGAACTCCGTCATTAATAAACCGATTTGGAAAATTTTGCCGTAAGACGATATAAGAAGGATAGAAGAAATTTGGTTGCTCGAGCAGTAGGCTCGGTGGCCCAGTGGTTAAGGCGTCAGGACGGTATTCCGAAGATGCAGGTTCGATCCCTGTCCGAGCAATATCATTTTTCTTCTTCCTAATTATTTAAAATCTTAAGCTATAGGTACATAGAAAACATTTAATAAATTAACCCCGGCCTAATAAAATAAGGCTTAACGTTTGCTTTTTGGCTGATTGCGAAGCTGGCTGGATTTCCACGAGCCAGTTTATGAGTCAGCGGGGAGCGAGCCGGATAATCGATTTTCATTCACAAGCTATTTTTAGAAGCTGCAAGAAAAGGGAACTGAGAAAATACATGCTAATTGGAGAGTACTGTGAATTTAAAATGGTACTACTTATTGATACTATGCAGAATACAAAAAAGCCTTTTCTGTGCCTTTCCCCTTTATACATGTATATAATAATTGTAGTGCGATCAATGTTAGGTTAAACAAGATCACAAATTTACATAGATCTAAAAAAAGTGATGGGACAGAGATAATTGGATAAAATGAAATTTTCTTTAATAAAATATTTATGCTAAAATATGCTAGGTAGATTGCCCTTTTGAAACTTGGTCCCTAAACGCTTTTTTGGAAGTTATGTTTAACGTTTTTAAGATTTGGAATTTCTTATTTATATTATTCTGTGACTTTTGTATATTTTTCAATTTTTTTTTACTTTGGCCTGTCAGGGCAGGCTAAAGTCTCTAGGACCATACCGCCATGTCTTACGTAGTTTTTATTTGATAGTTTAATATTCCATTTATTATACTTTAGTTGAGAATGAGGGTCAACAGCAACAAGCTGGACCCTCTTCTAGTGCTTCAATAAAGTGGTGGAACTTTATTCAAGCTTTCCATGGACTTTTTGGGAGAACATAAAAAGCAATGTTTTCTCTATTTTGCTTCATTTTCCTACACTCGTGCACGTTTACGAACACATAATGGTTAATATTCCACCGATATTACACATGATCACTCGAAATAACACTTGTTTGGAAAATAAAACAAAATCGAACTGTATCACTTTTTACTTCCCGCCAAAAAGTCGTACATTTTTCAATATTTTGAATATCGATTTTATTTTTATTCGCCCTTTTTGTCAGGCTAAAGTCTCTAGTACCATACCGCCTTGTCTTACGTAGTTTTTATTGTTAGTTTGAAAAAGTACAATAATTTCATTCATATATCGTAGTATGAGGGTCAAAGGCAACAAGCCGGACGCTATCAATCAATCAATCCTATCAATCAATAAAGTGGTGGAACTTTATTCAAGCTTTCCATGGACTTTTTGGGAGAACATAAAAAGCAATGTTTGTCCCTATTTTGTTTCATTTGCCTACACTCGTGCACGTTTACGAACACATAATGGTTAATATTCCACCGATATTACACATGATCACTCGAAATAACACTTGTTTGGAAAATAAAACAAAATCGAACTGTATCACTTTTCACTTCCCGCCAAAAAGTCCTTTAATTTTTTAAACTTGTGACGTTTGTCACCTAACATTAGGTTATTAAGTGGCCGAAAATGACCTCTCCACGTTAACTGACGTCAATGGACAAAATTTTGAAATAAGGTGCCATTGCAGGAGATACCTGTGCCGGTGATATAGGCAAAGAAAACTAAATATTACATATAGGTAAGCATTAATTTTATTGCTTTGTATTTTTATACAGACCAGTGTTTTTATACAGAACAGAATTTAATTTATAACGGCCCTTTTCCAATATAGAATCGAGAAGGGCGTCAATCTGTTCAATCATTATTTGAAATATTTCTAATGACTAGAACAGAAGAAGGCTTTTCATTTCCAATTTCTCTGTAGCGCCAAGTATGTTGCTGAAATGCATTGCACTGAGAGTCTGCCCAACGCATATAGTAGGTATGTTTCCGCCGCGCCGCGCCGCCTCGCTGCCCGATCGGCAGGAAGTTACAAAACAATGGAAAAACGCTATAAATAACGAGATTACAAATACGCGAATGCATTTAATCGGTTGTAATAATCAGCGTGCCATTTTATTTTAAAGTAAGTATCTCAAACTTGTTATATAGGCAAGTAAAATACTTGGGAAGAGCAATCAATATCAATGTCATATTAAATGTACATACAAAAAAACTACATATATATTTAAAAAATCATTAAAATTTGATAAAGAAGCTTGACGTAATGTTCATAACGTCGTGAAATGAGATCGCGAACGGCCTGCCAAGAATCTCATAACTGCCGAATGAGCTTAGGTAGGGAAATTAAATTAAGTATCAACGTTACCCGTTCTCCTTTTATTAACATGTTCATGCGACACACTGAACCGGTCAGCTTATTATTATTAGATAGCGACGTAAAATACATTATAGTACAAATCAATTAAAATACGTTAAAACTGTAACATAACATTCATTTATTCATTTATTAATGCTTACATGTAATGTACCAGACAGGTGTTAAAGATGTCTTATAGACTAGATACATGTGCCCTGTGAGGGCGCTGCACAAGTTTTGTGTGGAGTTAGTTTATTCCTAGTCACTTAATTATTAAATGAATATTGTCTTGTATTTGTCAATTCCATTAATTATCTATTAAGGTACCTTGACTTTGAAAAAAAAAAAGGTATGCATGTCTGCCATGTCTTTCCCATACTCAGACTGAAGTCCGGGCTCAGAAAAGAAATGCGAAAACTGACTCTACCAGTGCTTCGGAAATACGCCCGCTGGAGAAGATCAGCACCAAGAAACTCAGCGGGGATGTCTCTTTTTTTCAACTCTCTCAAAATATCTCGGAATATAACAATGAACTAACTATTAAGTATAAATTAAAATTAGCAAAATGTCAAACAAGAAGTGCGAGTGACATGATCCAATAACAGAAAACTATAAATAATATATGAATAGGTATGACAGTTAGGAGTGACCAGACCAGACCAGACCAGTCCCCCGCAAGCAGCACCCGTTCATGAGAATAACTTGTGGCCCAGCCATCACCACCAACCACAGCCACCACGCAACAGAAGTATGCGGGCACAGTATAAATAATACTACAACACGTGGGATACACAATGTATTTGAAAAAAGGCGCGCTCTATCTACCCTTATATCCCTCAACTACGCCGGCCCTACGCTACCTACAAACAAAATGTTCTTTGATTGGTACAAGGCTGCGCAAAAAGTATGTTGACTGTAGATCGTAGATTGTATCACTAGACATGTGTGTTTTTATTTCATCGCAGCAACAGGCGATTTCTTAACGATTTTCAAAATTAACGAAGATTTTTCATTATCTTTTCCCGTGAAACGAATATGAGCCTTACGTAGTGTGACAAGAAATTAAAATGGTGCCAACCATATTCTTCATAGTTATTCTACTTTAAGTTAATGCTTTTTGAAAAGTTAAATTGTTGCTATTTAATTATGAAATAAGTTTTCCACAACAGAAAAAAATTACCTAAGTTTTCTTGAAAGAGTTTGCCGAGACATCGACTAATTGGCGTAAAAACCCATTATCTTCCGCCACTGCCACCCGTAGACATCTATTTGTTCGCAACGCCTCGGCCGGCGAGGCTTCAGAGCCACAGAAACTCAGCCTAATGGCGCGAGACAAAACGATTTTAAACGAAATCGGGAAAACAAATCTTGGAGTGAAATCACTTACACAATAAATCGAGAAATGGAGAACAATAGGTACTCGTAGAGCTATCGATTGTGTTACTTCTTTTGCTATGTCATTGCCCGCATTCTATCACCACACTGGTTCACTGTACAGAAAACCGCTTTTAAACGTCGTACAAGGCCCGCATCGTGGAAGCAGCCTATAGCTCTTTTTCTAGGGGGTCTGTATATCCCAGACATGCGTGCATAAGTAATGAGTTGAAAATGATGAGGCCTAAGTAAGGATATAGATGCGCTCCCGTAGAGATAGCTTGATCTATGTCTTGAACTTTAAGCAAGTACTACTTCGGTAAAATAATTTTAAAGTTTTTTTCAGTAGGTTTATTTTTTTTCGCTAATAAATAAAATATAACTATATGTAATTTTTATACCACATTAGATTCGTAAAAACTGCATAGATAGGTAGGTGATAGCTCCTATGTAGCACTGTTAATAAAGTATTTTTATTCTAAGGAAATAAGGACAAGCAATTGCACAACAATAACAAGCCAAGTTCAGCTAACCGCAAAAGGCTAAGGATCCCCTTACCAAGAAATCATCCTCTCCTCCAGCATTTTGGCGTCGGAGGCATTTAATCGAAACAGTGAAGTATCGCGATCGGGGTCGCTGAATGCACCGAGCACTCCGTAACGTTAGTAACGGTTCGGTTGCCGTGTACTCGTTGACAGAGATATAGCTCGCGTGTTTCTGCACAAAGCTATGGTTGCTCGACGCTGTTGTGGCGTGCCGCGTGTGAGGTGAGTACAGTGATAAAATATGCATTATTGAAGTTATTACTTAAATTTTATGTTGGTCTATTTTGGAATATATTATTTCATAGTCATAGTCGTATTATTTCATATCATCTAAATAAAAGAGTTGAGTCCTTCCCGGTGTCAGCAATGGTTACGTGACAGCAAAAACACTTACCTATTTTTTTATGTAAGAGTGTGACAAAACAGCTAACGATCTGCCTGATGGAAAGCGGCCACCGTCGTCTTTACACATATACAACACAAGAAGCTCTGTTAAGAGGAGGGCTTTCTTTTACTAAAACGAGTCATCCTTCAGTGAATACCGAAAAGCTAAAAATAGGATACTGGACTTCTTTTTAAATTGGAGTATTTGTAATGCTTGTAAACCAAATCCAAGCCGACCTTAAACCTGATGGTAACACTTTACGCTACATCTTAGTAGAGTTATTGGCTAATAGCGGATATGTATACCCACGAGCTGTAATGTGCGTAAGCTCAGTTCAGTTGACTTTCTCCTACAAACTGCAGCACTGTTGCCCACTGTGCTTACTCCAGTAGGACTCTAGTTTCACTTCAGTTTGTCGGCGGGAGCGGTGGCGAGCACCCGCTGCTGTACCGGCGGCAACCCTAGTGAACTCGCGCGTTCTATACGCGAATTACGATACGTACGCACACATCGACAACTCATTATATTAAATAGCGATGTCTCTAATGTGTGAGTGGAGACGATGAGTGCATAACTACCCGCTGTACTGTGCACCGGTGAGTCTTAAATGACATGTAAAACACCACGTTACCGCGGACGAAAATAGATTTTCAAATTTTACGTCCATGTGCAGCCAACCTAAATTGAACCCAAGGCGGCATTTAAATATTTTAGTACTTAGCAGGTGGCGGTCGCGTGAAAACACAGTTAAATCTAGAACAGAAGTTGTAAAATATTAAAATGAAGAGTGCCGTGTCCGAATGATGTAAAAGTCCCGAGTTTTGATTATGGAAATCGAATTAAAAGTTAAGAGTTCTTATTGTTGTAACCTAACTTTAGAAATCATTCGCAGGCTCGACTCAGATACCTATAGCTTTTTATTTTGAAGTTCTTTTTCTTTTTGACTTTGCAGTACAAGTACAGTTATACCAAAGTTGATTTACCTTACATAGGTATTTCTAATTGCATGTTTCATTTCCTACAGGAATATTGCTTGTGTCAAAAGGAATACACCGAAGTACCTACAGTAACATAAAAACTTTGCACTCTGTACATGATTTTTTTATACAGTTTATAAGGTCTGGAGAATAATCGAGCATTGGAGACTATAAAGTACGGCGAGGAAATTTTACAGTTGAATTTTGATACTAATTACATTATTACACTACAAGCCCAGCTTACTGAAGATCAAAGAAAACTATGTTATATATGTGTACAGTTTTGGTAATTCTTCTTAATTCTTTTATTATTGCGCTGGAAGATAACTCGTTTTAGGGTTAAGCTCGCCTTTGTAGATACATGTAGTTTATAATCCACGATGTAAATGTTCTGACAGTGTCTATAAAAAACTAAAATCTATATATATCACTATATCTGTATATCACTATATATATATATAGTATATATATATATATATTAGTTTTTTGCGTGATTGAATAACAAACATCCATGTTTACAACTTTTGCAGCTAATATTAGCAGGATTAGGATTAAATTCAAGTAAAATAAAATACTGACTTTCTTAAGTTATGTGCGGATTTAACACTCGCTCCAAAAACGGTAAAAGAAAACATCGTGAGGAAACGGGCATGTTCAATTCAAGGACGTGACGGCGTGGTGGATACACGCCCATACACTCTCTGCGAGAGAAGGCCCGTGCCCCAGCAATGGGAACGTGATGGGCTGATGATGATGATCATGAAAATAAAATACCTACATAGATGTTGCTCAGCACTGACTACCTTAATTTTAGTCTAAACTTTAATGTACCTTTGAAAACTTTCGGTCATTAAAAATATTGATTGTTAAGGTTAAGGTAGACGGGCTAGTTTTGTGGCATTAATTACTGCAATTATAGCCGATTAAGGTTTGGTTTATAATAATTATAGCCAAGTTCATACTTTAACCTAGTTGGTTTTTAGCTTCTAACCTTCATATAACTATGGACCAAATTTGGTCCATGATATAACTCAGTGCAAAAACTTTCCGCATCATTTTGTTTCCTTATCTCGTAGTCAAATAGTTTTCAGCACCATGAATTAATTTTTGTAGCCCGTTTACGAGGCTTATTACGCCTATTAGCCACAAAATAAATATCTAATATAGTACCTATATTTAGTGAGCCATATATAAATGCAAAATAATTAATTTAATTCCGGATTTGAAAAGGATACTTCGATTAGACGCGTTCTTAGCTTTACCACCACCATTTAATTGAAAATTATTGATAATTGTCTATCATTATTAATAATTGATTTAAATTAATTGTAATATTATGTGTTCGGTGGCGTAGGTTAATTAATTAACCTACGCCACCGAATACATAATATTAGCCTACGCTTAAAAGTAGACTAGTTTGTTTGACATGGGGGTAAGACGATCCATTTAATAACGATAAATTATATGGCTTTACGTCGAGTTTAAAATGGGTCTCACCAAGTAGTGCCTCTCTAGTCAGCGTGAACGTGCAGCATATATGGCGCACTTTACGAGCATGCGAAATGAAAAAGTTATTTATTGTAGGAAGACAATAATACAAGATGGTAACGATAAATGTGTACATTATTCACAATGATTGATAGTGACAGTGAGCTCGTAGGTGTAGCTTTACGTCGTAGATACCGTACTCGATGTTTAAACTTCATGCGGAAAAAAATTGCTGTGGTAAACCTTTTTTAAATTAATTATAGGCTTGCGTTTGACCACTACCTCACCTGTTGTTAAGTGACGATGCGGTCGAAGATATAGCTCGCTCGCCTAGTAGAAACCTGTTCACTCAGTTTATAGCTATCCGAAAATAGATGCCGGCAGAGAGTTCCACTCCTTGGCCGTTCGTATTATAGGCTTCTTTATGAAAATACTGCACTGCGCAGCCAGTATTCTATAAAAAGCAGTCCCGTATTTCCAGTTTCACCCGAGTGGACAATTTTCTGAGATAAAAGTGTATTATGTCCTATTTCAGGACCTAGAGTACCTATTTACATCATAATCTGTTCAGCCGTAATGGAGCAATGCACACAACACACCATCAAAGATTCACGTTTTTACAATATTATAAGTTAGATAGGATAGGAAGTAGGTACCTACTGGATTACCGAAGTAGTGATTGGTGCTCTTCGTGGAATAGCTTTGTAGGTGCGTTCACATACCGCTTCTTATACGTCCGATTTCGGGTCTATTACCCATTTGGATCTTACCCCATGCTGTATAAAATGTCGTAAAAGCGATAAAGTGTTTTAAACATAATAAACGTTTGCATTAACATCTTTGCGTTTACGGAAAACGTTAGCGAATGACCATCCCGTATTGTGGAAATGTAACCACATCAGCATTTGGGGAAATGAAGTTCCCCAAAAAGTGAAAAGTGAAGTACTAGTTCAGCTAAAGTAAGAGCGAGTCTTGGCGCGGCCCGGCTCACTTATTATAGTTTATGGGGCGATAATTCACTCTAGCTGAAATGGTGCAGGAAAACGTGACGTTCTTGGAAACATGCTTACTGTCCAAGCATCATAAAATTAGTAAAAATTAATTGCCAACAAGCCACGCCGACTTGTGTAGTGAATAATGGGCACCTAACTCTCCCTCTCCCCCTCTCTCTCTTCCTCTCTCTCTCTCTCTCTCTCTCTCTATCACTCTCTCTCTCTCTCTCTCTCTCTAAGAGAAGGCTCATGTCACATTAGTGGAAGCGTAAAGTGCTGATGATGATGTCTACAGCAGGGCCTCAATTCACTATGACAACTTGGCGATTTCTTGTTTCGAAATCACGTCGATTCCTTCATTAATAAACGACATTTCTATAACGCATTCATATATTCATATATATGACGCGTCATAGAGAATACAAATTTCGCAGATGTCGTTTATTAATGAAGGAATCGACGTTTCCTCAGTGCAAGGAATCGATAGTGAGTTAGGGCCCTGGTTAGGTTACATTTTTTATTACTCCTTACCTACCTACTTTCTGCTGGTCAGCTTCATTACGTCGGGAGCGGGTGTGATTGCCGTATAGCTATTCGATTGTTTTTTTTTATGTTTGTTACCTCAGAACTCCGTCATTCATGAACCGATTTGGAAAATTCTTTTTGCGTTGGTTTAGTCTACGAAGTGGTCCCAAATAAATTTTTCAAAACGTATTAAATGTTTTAAAACGTTTTAAATGTTTGGTATCGAGAAGGTCAAAATGTGCATGGCCCACGTTTGGCTATTACAAACGGAAGTGCCACCTAGAACTTTGATAGGCAACTCGTATGCGGTGTATGTTCTCTTTACCAAGACATGGTCTAGTTGAAGACTGAAAGCATCTGATTGGAATGTAACATTCGGAAAGAGCTTAATACGTTCTTCTTTCGCCCAGACGTAGACGGGAAAATCCTCATGGACACGCGGGAATAGCGGGCCCGGACCGCCAACTGGCTAACCACGACCACGTCTGCTTTGTCTTTCCGCAACATACGTTCGTATTGTTTTGGACATGTGTTTTGTTTTCTGCGTATATCAGCTTTCTACACATTTTTACATGGAAAGTAAGCGCGTGGCGCCTACTAAAGTTCGGAAGAAAATTTGCTCGCTTTTTTTTAGAATCACGTTACTCGTGAAATATACCTTTATAAATTTATGCTCATTTGACCTGGTGCCACCACGCTTACATAAACAAAATTTACTTAAGCCCCGTGCCGCCAGGGTTGTCAAGGCAATCATGGATCGTTCTCACTGCTATTGCATCGCGGTATAGGCCATAAGAGGAGTCAAAGCAATCTTTGTTTTATGTTTTTCTACCTATACAAAACAGTCAATTTCTTTTGTGCATCACTCGATACTTTCTTAAAACGATTTAAGAGGTATCATTATGAGTATCATATCGTAATTTCACCGGGTACAGTGACATTTGTTCATATTATTTATAATATGTCACAAGATACAGTTGTGTAGGAGAAGGGTAATGAAATGCGGAATAAGTTTCACATGATAATATGCATTTTATAACTGTTGGCATGTCACAAGTTTAAGATTTGGTAGAGATAGGGGATATACTTAACAAGATCATTGTTGTTTTATGAGGTCAAGCTGTTGGACCTTTATTGCTGAGCTCTATAAATAGAAACCAACGCTTTTGTTTTGTATCTCTGGAAATAGACCCTGTAAATATGAAGAAGGTTCTTAAAAATAATTTATTCTAATGAATAATTCGAAAAGCCCAATGGCATAATTTTGTAATAATATGAAATACAATAAAATATAATAATAATATGAATATGATAGAATGAAAAATAATAAAATATAATAATAATAACTTGGTACGAAATACCTACATCTAATATCACTGGTGTGTTTTTGACCTAAATTCAATATTCCCCATACGAGTATGATTGCTCTTATGGAGCATTGGCCTAAAATGTATACTAATACACATACACACCACCACGTAAGTAATAGTTACTATTCCTTGCCACTTCCACTCCTTGCCTTACCGTCCCTTACAGTTTCTTTGAGTCCTCTTCATCCAAAGTCAAAGGTTGTCTGGAAGAGATCGCAATAAGCGATAAAACCGCCCATCGTAACACTTTAGTTTTAAGTATTTTTTTGTAATTATTTCTTGTTGTGTAACAATAAAGCGTTATCTATCTATCTAATGATACATTTTAAAATCACGTTTATTTTTTAATGTTCCTGCTATCACTATCTTTATAATAATCTAAACTCTATAAATAATTTCATGATCATCATCATCATCATCATCAGCCTATTGCAGTCCACTGCTGGACATAGGCCTCTCCAATTGCACGCCACTGAGCACCATCCCCGGCTACTCTCATCCAGCTGCTGCCAGCCACCTTGCGAAGATCGTCGCTCCACCTTGCCTGAGGGCGTCCTACACTACGTTTGCCAATTCGCGGTCTCCACTATAGAACACGTCTACCCCAGCGGTTATCGGTTCTGCGGCTAATATGTCCGGCCCACTGCCACTTCAGCTGACTAATTCTGTGGGCTATGTCAATGACTTTGGTTCTCTGTCGGATAACCTCGTTCCGGATATGATCCTTCAGAGAGACTCCAAGCATAGCCCTTTCCATAGCCCGCTGAGTGACTTTAAATTGGTGAACCAGTCGTACCGTGAGTGTCCACGTCTCGGCTCCGTAAGTCATGACAGGTAGGACGCACTGATTGAAGACTTTTGTCTTAAGGCTTTGTGGGATAGGCGACGAAAATACTCGACGCAATTTCCCAAACGCTGCCCAGCCCAGCTGTATTCTTCTGTTGGCCTCTCTTTCGAAGTTGTTTTTACCCAACTGCATTGTTTGCCCAAGGTAAACGTATTCTTTAACAACTTCGAGAGTATGGCCATTAACGGCGATCGGTTCCGGAGTAACATGTTCGTTGAACATTATCTTAGTTTTATCTAAGTTCATCGACCAATGCGTTGAGAAGAATCAGCTAGGCCGTCCAGCATCTGTTGCAGCTCTTGCATTGACTCAGCTATTATGACGATATCATCTGCAAATCGTAAATGTGAGATGTGCTCGCCGTTTACGTTAATGCCCCGTCCTTTCCAATTCAGCGTCTTAAACATATCCTCCAGTACGTTGGTAAACAATTTGGGGGAAATAACATCCCCTTGTCTTACCCCTCGACGTAGGTGGATATGTTTAGTCTGGCTATTCTGTACTTGGACGGACATTGTTGCGGCATCGTAAAGACATCTCAACACTTGGATGTATCGCCAGTCAACTTGACATCGTTGCAGAGAGTCCAGAACTGACCAGATTTCGACGGAGTCAAAAGCTTTCTCATAGTCCACAAATGCTAAGCACAGGGGCCGATTATACTCTTCGGACTTCTGTATAATCTGCCGCAATGTGTGGATGTGGTCTATGGTGCTATATCCTCCTCGAAACCCAGCCTGTTCCGGTGGCTGAAATTCATCGAGTCTTCGCGCGAGGCGATTTGTGATAACTCTTGAAAACAGCTTGTACACATGGCTAAGGAGCGAAATGGGTCTGTAATTTTTCAATAAGGTCTTGTCACCTTTTTTGAAAAACAGTACGACCACACTCCTCCGCCATGCTTCTGGAGTTCTCCCGGAAAAAAGGACAGAGTTGAAAATCTTTTGGAGCTGCTTCAGCACCGTAGTACCTCCTGCTTTAAGAAGCTCCGTGGTAACTCCACAAATAATTTAATGGCCCTAAATCTTGCTACTTGATGTAAACTAGTTCCCACAATTTGATGAAGAAAAACAAAGACAAATCCCAAATACCAGGAGGTATGAAGTTCCATCAGAAGTCTCGTTCGTCACCCTTTCATTTCGGTTCACCTCGAGTAGGGAAGCGAAATCAACGATGACTATGATCATAAAAAAGGCCACATAATTTTAGAATCAGATGAGAGCTTTCCAAGGTTGCCACTCAATTTTGATTGTACTGAACAAATATAAGTACTTAGATATAGATTTCCCTCAGGGATCTGCGGTCTTATTCCTTTTCCAATTTAATACATTAGGTTAATAAAACAAACACGTTTTAAAAATCTTCCGCTGCTCTGCCCGGAGTGGATTAAACTCTAAGGTCAGCTTTAGATACTGCTTAGAGTGGCGTCCCTAAAATCTTACAGGGTCGAGAGTCGAGAGTTAGAACATTTTTTAAGTGCGCTTATAAAAAGTATAGTAATAGTAGTAGACGTAAAAAAGGCGCGTAAACATGAACTTTTTCTTTAAATTACAATAGCTTGAATGTTTTTAATTATTTTCACGGTATTAAGTCTCAAAGCCGTCCTCCCAATACCTTTTGTTTGCAAAGAAACCTTATCTTCTCGTAAGAGTCTCTTGTAACACAAAAAGATTAAAGATATACCTAAAAATCTTGGAAAGTACGCTCAAACCTATTTGAATTACAAAAAGTCTTAAAATAATTGGCAAACGATTTGATGTAAACACAGACAACAGAACATTAACATTTGTGAGCATTTTAAAATTGTTACATTGTACGAGTACTTATGTATATCTTCTATATAAATAAAAATTAAATGATGTTCGTTGGCAAGCACATCACTTGAAAACGGTTGGACCGATATTACTAAGACTCCGCTGTCCATCTGTCTGTCTGTCCGTCTGTCACCAGGATGTATCTCATGAAACCGTGATAGTTAGACAGTTGAAATTTTCACAGATGATGTATTTCTGTTGCCACTATAACAACAAATACTAAAAAACAATAAAATAAAGATTTAAGGGGGCTCCCATACAACAAACGTGATTTTTTGTCGTTTTTATAGATACTAATGGTACGGAACCCTTCGTGCGCGAGTCCGATTCGCACTTGGCCGGATTTTTTTATACCGATATGATAATTAGATTTTGAAATAATAAGAGATATGATAATGTTTCTAATCGGCTGAAATTGTTTTTTATGGAAAGCAAAAATTGGAAAAGTTGCCCGGAAAATTCGGGACGAATCATTCAGGTCAACTAATAAATAAACAATGAACGAATTATTGAACGAATTAATCTAGGTATTCACTATGCAATAGACCAGCAAGGGGAATCGTGTAACTCTAACACCGATCCCGATCACTTTCAATTTCAAATTTGGAAGGCGTTAGCATCTTTTAAACAGCAATATCGAACATTTTTTGCGATCGTCATTGAACTTGGGTCGGACTTTGAGTAGAAAAGTTCGACAATTCTACAGATAAATATTGATCACACATGTAAGAAAACGATCAGGATCTGTGTTGGAATTAGATGATTCCCCTGTAGATTATTCATTTTGATATTCAAATTCCACTAAAAGCATAAAATAATGAATCATTACACGAAATTTAAATTCTGAGATCAAAATCACAACAATCATTGCTGAATAATTTTATTTATTGAGAATTGGAAGTCATTATAATGTAATTTATACGATACTCGGTCATCAATATTTATTACAATCAGTTATTTATAAAAGGACTGCGAATCTTGGACATACTAAAGTCGACAGTAAAATGAGAAGAGTTAAATTATTCAAAGCTTGAGGATTTTGAGGTCTTCCTGAAATGTAGCTTTTGATACATTTATTGGTTTTAATCAACTAGTTACTAGACTGACTTGCACTATTAAATGGCGATTGAAAATAATGTCAAACCACATAACTCGGTCAATTTAACTACTTGACCAGAGTTTAAAATTTGGCAAGCAAACCTCGAGCTTCATCATTGACTTTTAACAGAAATTCAAAAATCTATTGATTTCTTTACAATAATGGTGCTCTACCACAACTTTTTACTTATTTTCTGCTGAAAGTGAGAAAACAGTGTTTTGAAAGAAAAAATAGAAGGTATCGATAGATTTGTTTCCTTCAATGGCGTATGATCAAACAACCGAAGCACATTCCCAAAGGGCCTTCAGTAATTGTGTATACAGTCCGTCCAGCCCTACAATTGTGCTACAATTCAACCTGTGTAGGTCCATAACGAGCTTGTTTATCTTCCTCCTTGTAGTTTATTAGAGCATACGAATAATCTGGAAGTTTCAGTTTCTTCGCTCATACATCTTTCTCTTTTCCGGCCGGGAATAGATTGAGATAAATCTGGGAATAATGGTTAAGAATTATTTTAGATCTTAGTGGTAAAGTTTTCTTTGATGTTTCTAGTTGCCTTTAATAGGGAACTTTGAGTTGAAATATATCATTCAGCTGGAGAAAAGCATAGCATAGGCAATAAGTACTTTTTTACCATATTAAAGTTAAACAGATCCATGAAAGTTTTGAAAATGAGCTGAAGAAGTAGGTAAGTACCTAACCACCTTTGAGAAATTGTCAAAGTTTAAATTATCTCTTGCAAACATTTGTCATTAACAAAACTTTATATGAGCGAACTTTTCCGTTCAATTTCACTTTTAAATGGTAAAAACTGAACATAATTTTTTATGATCCACGTTCATCAAATCTACATGGCATTTCTAGTACCATCACTCGGTCATTCATTCTGGACAGCCTCCGTGCTGTTGTGGTTGGGCAGATTAGTTCAAATCTCATACACCACTGAGGTTGCGGATTCGATTCCCGCGACGGGACAAATGTTTGTGCACAGAAAAACAAAGCGCAAGCATTTGTTTTGTGTCTGGGTGTTGTGGGACCATGATCCTCATAGATCCTGGTTTCCTACATACATTGAATCCTAGTTAGAGGCCAGGATCTATGTACCTATGTGAACGTTTAACGTTGATCTGTTGATGAACTGTTGATGAACATATCTAGTATTCAATTTTTGAAGCTATACGACTGTAATCAGTGATTTTCCCTACTAGGGATTTAAAAAGCATCCAGCAGTGACTTTTACGAGTACATTGGGTTTGGCATAACACAAGACTTGAGAGTTTTGAAATATAGCCATCAGGCGCCATCACTACATGCAAAAAAAATGCTAAAATATATGTACCTATATAGTATTTTGTTGGTAGGCCTACTTATACTTATACCTACCTATATGTAAACGATAAAGTAATGACTAGACAAATATCCTAAACAAATATCGAATGGAAGGAGCCCAGTCGATTAAACGTTAATATTTGATTTGCTTTAGTGGATAAATTATTCTATTGCTAGTATTGCTTTTGCTTATTCTCATATTAGCTACCCAATATTTTATCAATGTGATATGCCTACTATATTATTGTTCAATAAGCGAAAGAAGATATTATAGAAAAACTAGCTGACCCGGCAAACGTTGTTTTGCCATATAAATTAAAAAAATGTTAAGGGTGAACAACCCTTATCACTTAGGGGTATGAAAAATAGATAGTAGCCGATTCTCAGACCTACTGAATATGCATATAAAATTTGGTAAAAATCAGTAAAGCTGTTTCGGAGGAGTAAGGTAACTAACATTGTGACACGAGAATTTTATATATAAGAAGAAAGATAAGTAGGTACTCGTAATATATCAGCGCACATACAAGCGTACAAGGTAAAAAAAAAGAATAATAATAATATAAAATAATATATATTTACGGGATAGGGTCAGAACCCTATTATTATTTTATATTTGAAAATAGTCAAAAGTAAAAATTATATATTTTTTATTGCTTTCATAAATGTGAAGAATATCTAATTTTAATAACGTCATATGGTTTGGATTAGGGTAAGTCCATTCTTAGATGGCCAAAGATTTTTATAGAATCTATTAAAATTAAGGTAACTAAATAAGTTTCTATCACATCTTTATTTGGTGTTTATCATCAAACTTATAATAACAATTAACAAAAATAACTGAAATTCTTATAAGATCCATCTTAAACTTAATATCTGATACATCACATTTGACAAAGTCATGACTGGCCATCTCTCCGAGACTGTCCGGGATGGCCATAGGAATAAATATGGATAAATAGGGCTAGTATTATGTTTTGAATGTAATTTGAGTTTATTTCTCCGTACCACTTTTAGAACACATTTAATTCATATATACAGAAGTATATATATATTTCGTGAACAATATTTACTAAAGCTCTTTGATAAGGTGTTATTTCATAATTTCTTTATATCTGACCACGCTCTTCCATGGTACTATTGCTGCTGCTACTATCTTTATCCTATATTATTCTTATTAATTTGATACATTTATGCATAAAAGCAGTCTTCCTCGCCTCTAAATTGCGTGCCCGACAGGGTCCTTAATGAACTTTATACAACCACAGAATACTAAGGGACAGAAGCATCATTCCGCAAAGAAATTTAAACAAATAGCGACTCTTGCTATTATGCAATAAAATTCAATTCAGCTCGCGTAGTGCTGCATACCTACCAGTCATATTAACCTACAGAGCGCCTCTCTTTTTTCGCATAGCTCTTATCTCTTCTGACGCGGCACGTGTAACGACGCGCGACGCGCCGTCGGTGTCCAGCTATGTACTTGTAGCTTCGTACCTACAGTGCGGAGTGCGCTAGGCCTGATACAACTTGACCATCTATTGTACCTACCTACATAAAGGAATGCAATAAATGATTAAATTGAATTGATAAATTGCATAATACTGGTTTGTCGTCATCATCGGACTGCTCTTACATCATACCCGTCTAGGTGTTTTTCTTATTCTTGCACATGTACTGTGGATATTTTGTCAAGGCCTTATGGTCATCTTACGCCCAATGTACTTTTCAATCTCTTAATTTTCCGGGAGATATAGCTGCATCAAAGCGTAATACACTACATACACCATGCTATATCAAAGCAATACTCGTAAGCCATTCAAAAATTACTTTTGTTTTTACGAAATAGAGTGAATGCGTAGACAAAACAAGCAATAAAAAATGTTGATTATTTTTTTTATTAAATACAACGTTTTTATGCATCGTAATGAATTTAAAATGCATTGTCATCGAGCTACTCTTTTCAGGCGAAAAGCTAATCAGGAAGTGCTCGAAATTCGAGTTGCAAGATTCCACCCGGAACGACAGACAAACAGACAAACAAGAAAGTGACGTAATAAAAAACGTGGTATAAAAAGTAAGAACGATTTTACCAATTTTTAACCGACTTAAAAAAAGGAGAAGGTTCTCTATTCGATTGTGTTTTTATTTTTGTTATTTTTTTATGTTTGTTACCTCAGAACTCCGTCATTCATGACCCGATTTGGTAAATTCTTTTTGCGTTGGGTTCAGTATAGCTACGAAGTGGTTCTAGATAAATTTCATCGATCGACCTTGGACTTCGAAGATACATTTAAGTCGGTTTTTTAGTTTGATACAACTTATACGAGTACTTGTTTAGTTTCTTTTCGCCAAAAAGTTGGCGGTACACTTGCACCTATGCATGTTTTGGAGCCAACTTCATCTGAAGCAAAGTTGAAAAAAAATGATTGGTCATCTGTCCCATAGGGCCAACTCCTCCGGATTTACTCTATAAATTATTCTTATAATTATTTTCTTCCGCTTGTTCCAGCTTCATCTCATTTATAAACCCTCCTCTGTCCACAGGCAGAGCATGACGCGGCCAACGACAGGCCCTGTGGGGCTCCTGGACCGGCTGACCTCCTCCACCACCACCAGCACCACGCCCAGCACCGTCGGGAAACCCAACGCCAGCAGCAATAAGCGGCCTACACCGATCATCATTTACCCCACTGGTAAAGCCTTCCTACTCATTATAACAAGATTTTTGTTGAAAATATATTTTTCAAGATAAGCGTTTAATAAATCGGAACCGTGAGCAGTTTAAAAGGTGCCCAAACACTAGTTGTTTCCGATTATCCTTCAAGGAGTTCCATTGCCCACCTTCCGTCTCCATCATTAGATCAGCTGGCTGTCACCATATTAGTGCATTGTTATCGGACATTGACAAGTATGCAAAATTTAAACTCGTAGGATAAAAGGAAGTGTTTCTGATTCAACTTGCAAGATTTGACCGAAACAACAAACATTCCAAGTTAAGTAAAAGCTTGTAAAAAATCGTATGCATATGCATATAGCGCACATATAAAGAAATCTATCATCATTCTTCATTCATCATACGTTCATGACGTTCCTACTGCTAGGACACGGGCCTACCGCCAGCGCAACATAACAATATGTTATACAACTTAAATATAACGGAATTATTGGTACATTTAATCAATAAATCGATTTACCAACACAAATGGAATCAAAAGGTACTCAAAATCTCTTACTCATAGTTAAAGGATACCTTTTCTATCATAATATATGTTTATATGTATGTATACACCTAAATGAGTACATATTCTCTATACATATAACATTTATGTATAGTTGGACTGCAACAAAAGATACGGATATCAGCCATATAGCCGTATGGCTGCTGTTTCTTTATGCCTGAGGAAAACATTAAACCATTTACCACATTACAAATAACCATTAAATAAATAGAACGCATTATACCTAATGCGCGTTAAAGTCTGGGCTTCATATTAAGGATTAGTCGTTCATTCTTTGACATTGGTTGTCTGAAGGTTTTGTACTATGACTAAATGCCTAATCCGCGAAATGATAATAAAAATCTGCGGTTGAATGACAACCACCTACATTATACTAAAGTCTCCACAATGAAAGCTGTTTCGTATATAAAATTTAATAAACAGAACTAGCTTTCTACAAGAACACAGGCATCTCCTTCTCCCCAATTCACAATAATCATGTTTAGGTATTTCTTGAGAATTCACACCTTAGAAAAGCTTCGCAGCGTTCTAAAAACATCTACACAAGGAATGCTCGTAATTCGTAATTCCGAACCCACATTAAGCGTGTAAATAATTCAGAGACACAAGTATTAATTAGTTGTGTTGTGGGTATTCTACGGCCAAAAGATTTTAACCTAAACAGTTCTGATAACTCAATTAGAGCCCTCTAATTTAGTTATGTTTATGCTTTATTTTATGCTTTCTGACGCCATTGAGTACAATTATTTCGTTTAGATTTCATAATCTCGTTTATTTACTTCATTTAAAATATGAATAGTATGAATCTGTTATTTAGCGCGCGGCCACACTGGGTAAACAGATTATGGCTGACTGTATACTTTGCGTTTGCGTCCAAAACTTTTTTGTGTGAGCGTTCACACTACGCATATAGTACGCAGTTTGTGGGCGTTTTGCTCGCCGACTCTTGTCTTCCACTCAAGATTGCAACAGTCGGCTGCTTACTCGACGATACAATACCTAAAGTCAGTGTGTTTGCTTCCGATTTGCAGAAGAATCAGTCAGTCGTAAACTCTTTGCGTAGTGTGGCCGCGCCTTTATTCTGTACCAATGGCGAGATTTAAGACAACTCAGCAATAGGATGCTTCCTGAAGCTTTCCGAAATGTAATTATCTCGACACGCCAAGTTGCTGTTTGTTTTGTTTGGTGCTACCCGCTAATGACTATTATTTCATGCGTAATTTGATACATTAGGACTGCGAGGTTTTACCTACCCTCTGTTGGTTCTACTGATATCAAGACAATGATAGACTAATGTTACGGTTAATAACCGAGCTACAACATTATGATGCTATGCTATTAACCTATTTCGCGTAATATAATTTCGAATTTTAATATTGTAATAATGTGGGGGTGGCCCGTTGCTGGATAATCTAGTAAATGTAGTTGCGTCTATAGTTATGGGTTGTATGGGCTACTAATTCTAGCATTTAAAAAGCTTCTCTGACTGAATTTTAAAGTAAGAGACATTTGCGAAGAGCCAACTACCATTTAATGTACAAACAAGTCCTGTGTCGTCTCCTACATAGCCACAATTTCCACAGGCAGGACAGTCATTAGTAGAGAACACGAGAATGGTCGTTAAAGCTATTAGCGACTCTTATAGGTACAGGGTCCGTATTTAAGTTTTATTCTCAGAATTGGAAATATTTTAACAAATAAAACTAAAGAATAAAAAGGAATCGTAGGCATGGCGCGGCAGGTGGCGCGTCGAGCGATAAATTCAAACATATGGGATGTATAGAGCGCCGCTTGCCTCGCACGCGCAGCTTGTCGCTCCACCTCTCCAGAAACGAGGTCTGAAGGAGTAATATTTATTTGGAAAACCTTTTATCCGGGAACCGAATCTGTATATGCGATAAAGCATACCTTACCTGAGCAAAATAGGTGCCTATCAGTGGCGTCTATATTAGACCGGTCTGCAAATAGCCCGGATTGGAATCCTATAAAGAATCATCGGTACCCACTCTTAGAAGAAAATATTTTCAGATACATGATACACCAACTGTATACACAAACTATAAATAATCACGTGCTTTATGACTCATTTGTTTGAGCGTAGTTTTCCATTCGTTTGGTACCGTGTGAAAAAACAGATTCAATGTCTCGGCGTTCTTTATAGACTGAACCGAAAGTGGTGTCTATAAACAATTATAAATAATCAAAACATATTGTATAATCGCGTATATAACTACACCCTGTATAAAAACTTTTCTGTCTTTCTAATGACCCGTACCTAAAAGCCGACTTTACGTACCCTAAAATATAATATTTACCTACGTTTTCCTTGATTTATCTTGCGGCAATAATGTTATCTCCATGAACCTCGACAATAAAAATGGCATGAATATTCAATGCTCAATGAATAACATTTTCCTTTTGTTCCAGTGACGCCCGAGTCCATAGTCGTGCCCATAGTGTCGTGTATATTCGGATTCCCGCTACTGGCGCTCACAGTCATTTGCTGCTTGCGGCGGAGAGCAAAGTTAGCGAGGTGAGTCCCGAACTACTCTAAAGTGTAGCAACTGAAACGTTTGAAAGGAATGCGAATTATTCAACTAGCACTATCAAAGTTACTTTCAACTTGCTGACTCTGAAAGCGGATTGAATAACTAAGCGTCTTTTATTCATCAACTCTAGGACAATAGTAGTCTCCCTAACGCGAACAGAAATTTTTCAATTGAAGGCTGTACGGGCTGTAGGTAACGAGGCCTTTCAGCTTTATAGACCAAACTCAATTCTGGACCACTTTTTTTGCTTTAGAACCAATAGTGGAAGGACCTACCCCCTCTAGAGTAGGAGTCTCCTACTCTTTATTGAACTAATTCATAAAGTCGTTCTAACATGCAACGGTCACTTCCCTCAACATGAATCTCCTCGGAAATTCCAAGCGTGAACTGTACCTAATTCGAAAATTGCAATTCCGATTTTCCAATAACAAAGGAGGCACCAGTCAAAAAATAAGTTAGCAACAGGAGGCAATTACAGGATGTCGATTCCTTCGGAAGACCGTTGAGATTAAAGACGCTACATAACATAGGCGGGCCCACATACCAATGCTTTTATTTTTCTTTGTACGAATCAGTTGGCCAGGCTGTTATTATGTCAAAGAAATCGCCTTTGTGGTTTCTTATGCGGAAAAATAAAAATGTTTCTAGCATGTCTTTAATCAGCATCTGCTATTCTTGTATCCCTTGTATCCTGAATAAAAATACCTATACCTAGCTATATATGAGTCTAATGTAAATAATTCTGTATTTATGTTGACAATCTACTTCAAGCATGTTAGAAATAGGCACCAGGAGTTACATTGTTTATCTCTCTATTATTCCTTACGTAACATAACATAACATAACATAACATTTATTTATTTCTCCCACAAAGGTTTACAGTAGGTATATGGTTAAAAATTTTGAGTGTTAGTAGCACTTTGAAAACCTGTTTTGTGGGAAACTGGTGCCTGATGTAGGTCTAAAAGACCTGTATTACAGGTCACCAGACTCCCACTCCGCGGATTAAACATAGGTTGTTAAAAAGTAAAAGATGTTGTGATACCTAGTACGTTAAGAGATAATAAGCTTTACATATGTACATATACTTACATATTAATAATTAATCAAGGTGAATAAACAATAAATGGAAGGAAATGTATGTTTACAAATGGTGAATGCGTATTGTGCATGTTAGTGTGAATCAAATAATTATTAATAATAATTAATTATATTGTCTACCTTACGTAAAACTTAAAATCAATAAATAGCCAGTATTTTAATCACCATTCATTAAACGCCTCCAGCTCTTGCATTCCGACTTAAAAAAAACAATACGATTTTACGATAAAGCCTTGTTCCAAGCTGCAGCAAAAACAGCAGACTTTACGTGAACTAATTACCTCATGCTGGGAAAAAGGAGCTCATCAAATGAAATATATCGAACTCTGCGATAAGCTACCTGCCTTCTGTTTTTCTACATAATACCCAAAGCATTATTTCACGCCGAGCAGAATTATGAAGTAAATTTTTAATGGTAGTCTTTTTACGACACAATGCATCGAAGTGAGTGCTGAAAATGAGAATGCATCAAATAAACATTTTACGCTTTCGTGGATTAGTTACATTACTAACTCACTAGGTACCTACTGTAAAACTTTATAAGAACCAATTGTAAAATTCCATCAAGTTGCTTTTTCAGCTGACTCAGCTGACACTCGTTAAGTTTAAAGTACTTTCTCAAGTACGTACCTATGTGAAGACGAGTTCAGACCTCATTCGACCCCGGGCGTCGCCGTCACGGCGCTCAAGTGACACTTCAGTCGCCATTGCTCGGCTCCAAGTGCCGCTCAAACAGATCCTCGCATTAGGGCCGCCTTGAGAACTCCCATAAAATATCCGCAACTTATCTTCAATACATAAACATCCAAACCCAAAATACGTTTCAATCTCTCTTATCTTCAATACCTACGTAGACGCTTGATGCTAGCTTCACAACACGGATGGAACAAAAACGATCTGGCTTTTTATACGGCTGATTCCACTAAACCGAATTATGTTTTATTTGAAATAATATTATGAATAAATATATTTTTTGAAAGAGATTTTGTTGACAAGAGTAATAAATACCATTGAAAACTAAACCTGAAAAAAACCACCCGCTGTTTAATTTGTCCCCTCATTTAGAGTTGTGTGCACTAGAAGCTACGTTTAATTCGAAGTTTAGCCGAGTTAAGTTCGTCTCTAGTTTTCTAATAGGCAGTCAGAGCTAGCCGCAGTAAGAGTTCTAGTGAGAGCTCTAATTAAATGTGCTATGCAAATAGCTTTACAACCTTTAGGAGTAATAAAAAAGTTTTGCGTGCAGAGAGCGAGCGAGACGGCGAAACTGCGAGCTCGACCGCGGGGAGTTGTCTGTGGTCAGGCTGTCTCCGATGAAAGCGAAGCAAAGAGCCGTGAGCCTGGTGCGGTCGCCGCGACCGCCGCCCGCGCTCGAACTAGATACCGTCTTAGAAGAACGGTCTGACCCTGAACAAACTACGCTATCACAGGTAAGCTTAACCGTTTACAAAGCCTGATGAAGTGATAATGATGAGTAATGAATATTTTTACTATTAGTTCGTGTTCGGCTTTTTTTCACCTCAATCAGCATAGAAGGTTATCAACAATAGAATGAGAACGTTATCAACTTAGAAGTAGCCACTTTCTTAGTTAACAGTGTATGCTCTATCAGGTGGAGATAACCCCAGACCGCGAAGTGGGCGCCATTCTGTTCGGCGCGATGGGCGCAGCAGGGGCGGCGGCAGCGGCGGCCGGTTGCAAGGACAGCTAGCGGCGGGGCTCGGCGGCGCTGGGCGCGCGCTCGCCGCTCTGGGCCGCCCTCACCAGCCAGCCACTCGAGGTTGACGAGGTCGACGAGGATGACATCACCAATGACGACAGCTAACATCTGGACGAGCGCTCCGTCGTCGACATCGGCGAGCGCATGAAACTGTTCCTGGACATCCCTCTTCGGTTCTAGAGCAGTGCTAGTGATAACATGTACCTATTGGTACCTTATTCCCGTGCTTGTAACCCTTACCAATGGACTCTTAGAATAGGTTATACCTACTAATACTGGGGCCTGATGCTATCAACTCACCAAATTCCTGAAAAAAAGTAGAGTCCGTAAACGTTGATGAGACCTAAGTCTCCGTAATTTTCTTCAATATTTCATGTAGATTTTGGAGTAAGAGATTTAGATCATCTAATTCTGTTAATCCAATCAAGAAACTATCTTCTTTCCTTAGCTCCTCCCAGCCATCATTAATAAGCGTATTTTCCTAGATATGCATCAGGGATACGCAGGGGTCTGAATAGCCGCTCTGCCGTCTGCCGTCTTCCTATAGATCTATTATGTGGGGTGGATGCTCTTATGTTCGGCCCCCACCCAAAAGTCGGCACTTCGTTCTATTTCTGTAGATATAGCCTTTTGGTGCAGCTTAGACATAAGGGGTATTTTTTATAAAGCTTGCCCTGATGGGTTGATAATTTTAAAATATTATGGGACCTCTGCTTCACACCGCTGCCTGTCCTCCAGTTGTAGTTTGAACGAGCGGAAGTGCGTAAATCGCCGAATTTGTTATAAAATTGCTACTTTCCGAGCGTCAGTTGGTAAGCGATAAACTACGTACTTAAGACTTGTTGTTGCAATGTAATTGTTTCTGCGAGATATTGGACATCGTTTTATAGTGATTATAGACGGTTTTTTTGCGAATTTGATGATAAAACAGGGGTGCCAGTCCTGAAGAGTACCTGAGGTTGGCAGGGGGTGCCGACTGTAGAATTTGGGTTCTTCCTAAAGTCGGTCCCATTGTGCAAACTTGGTTTATCTTTATAAAAAACTGCCTGATTGTTTAAGTTAAAACCGATTAAGTTAGTTTAAAAGTACCTACCTATATAATACAGTATACCTACTTATTTATAAAGTTTGTTTCAAGTATTTCTGTAAAGACATATAAAATGTCATCGTTTATCGTTTGATACAATATGTTCTTAGAAATATTATAATTGTTTAATGTTAAATCTGTCCACGAATTTCTTTCTTTACTTTAATTAAAATAATTCTACTAATTCTTACAAATAATAAATGCGAAAGTCTGTGTGTATGTGTATATATTGTGTTTACACTTTTTATCACTTTTCTCCATAACGAATGAATACATTTTGATTAAATTTTCTGCTTTGATTTGAATGTGCTTTGGTACTTTGGTCATGGGATAAGACATAGTCTACTTTTTAATCGCGGAAAAGGAACACTTCCTCGTGAAATGACTATAAACCGATTCTACGCGGACGGAGTCGCGGGTACAAGCTAGTATGTAAATAAAAAACTAAATTCACACGCTAAATCAGACAGCAATACATGTTTTCCTTCAGATAATATTGAAAAAAGTGAGGGCCGACTTTGAAAACACAAATTCCAGAGATAAGGACACTGGGACACCAGTGCCGACCTTAGACAAATACGCACATTTTTCTTAAACGATTTAAATAAAATACTTTATCATACAAAAAACATGTAGGTTTTTATGTCTTTTAAAGTCAAAACTATAAAGTATAAGAACAAAATAACATCGTAGGGTAAGGTGCCCCAAGAGCGCGCGGTTCCTAAGAGTACGCAGCATTGAAAATTTCCACAAATTTGCACAGTTCGTATAAACATTAGATGCGTTTTGACAGCCCACCATAGACCTATGTTTCAACGAACTTCTGTAAAAAATTATTGAGTTTTGATAGAACAAGGTAAGATTTTTGATTTTAAGTACTTTTGTTAAAATGTTTTAGTGTTTTGCAAAGTGCGAGGTAACTTATTTTTAAAGGGGAAGAGTTATTTCTGTGCATAATTCATTTAATATACTTCTTGGATAACAAACCGGCCTCATTCTTTCATGCCGGCGTGAACTAGATGGCTCAGTAAAGACTTTCATAAAAAATATAGGTTAGGCAACAAAAGTGCGCACAGCAAGAGTGCGCATGCGCACTCTTGTAGGATAGCGCACTCTTCGGATCTTTTGTCTAATAATTTATTATACTACTACCAGATGGCTTCAAAACCACGGAAAATGGATAGATAAAATAATTCTGTGGAAACTCTGGACTTCTGAACCTTAAGAAAGGAGGATAAGAGTAAGACACTTGTAGCTGGCTTATTAGGTAGGTATACCTACAGTAGGTATGCCGGAATCTAGTTTGAGAAAAAAGTTACAGAGATATCGTGGCGATTTGCCACGGCAGATTTATTTGCCTACATTTTCTCAAGAAACCGAACGAGAATTAGTCAGATATATCAAAAACAATGGATTACACCTCAAAAAAGTAAGAAAATAACTGGCATTGTCCTGGACGCCAGAAAAATTATAAAGAGCTAATTACAGAGCATTGGATGCAATGCAGAAGCTGCACAGATTGGTGGCAGGACAAATGCACCTCTTATCTGAGCATATTTTTGTGATTTGTGCACATAATATATCATGCGGACTCATAGGATGCCGTGCGCACTCTTACGGTACCCTATGAGCACTCTTGGGATACTACTATCCCAAGAGTGCGCATTTTTCCTTGTCGTTGAGATTATTAATAATTATGAAATGTTTATTTGTACGTTGATCATTTGTGATTTAATTTAAAGAATAATGTCGTTGCTAAGTGTTAAAAGTGTTTTAATTCAAATACTGTTCTTTTATTTCGATATATGGGCAATTGTATAAAAAAATTGCGCACTCCTAGGGCACCTTACCCTACTAAAATTACTTTGTATGACAAGACTACGAACTTTTAAACGTGACACAACCGTTAAAGTGCCGTCTTTTGGAGCATCCACCCTAATCCATCTTCGACCGTATGATCGCATAAAATCAGCGAAATCATGACCAAGCATTGATAAGCTATTAGCGAATTAGAATACTTGTAGTCTGCAAACGTGACAAGTTTTCATCCAACATGTTTTCTTTGCAAAATGGTACCCAGCCCAGTTTCAATAGGTATGTAGAAATAAAGTCTAAAAAGCAACAATGGCATGGCGAAATTCTCTCGAACGGAGCGTCGGACAAAAACTAGTTATTAATATAGAAAGATTGCTCCATGCCAGGGCGCGGGTACTTGCGACCTGTTTGCAATCCGACATGCGGGTTCATACCAAATGTAAATGTAAAGATTAAAACAACTAAGGATTGAACTTTGAATTTAAAGCTGTACAGTGTACATAATGTATAAGATAACCTACTTAGGTACGGATCTACTTGTACGGATTAAGACAGCATTGAAGCTTGTACACAACGCAATGAAAATATCTAGTGTAATTCCTCTGAATATTATGTAGGTTGTTGTTGAATAATATACCTAATATGTATGGGGTAAATAGTAAATGTAAAATGAATTAAAAAACAAAATATATGTGTATATGAAAAAAATGCCTTGTGCTGCTTAATTTTTAATAATAATTGTTAATGAGTTTAAAATTGTATATATCAAAAACATATATAAAATAAGGTATAATGTATAAAAATCATGTAATAAATAATGTTAAATAAATAAAGAAAGCCCTAAACTGACCTAACAATAACCCTTCCTGTACGACACGTGTTTCGCCATCTACACGAGGAATTATACTAGGTATTTTCATTGCGTTTCAGATTTGAGATGACTTTCCGCAAAGTCGCGCCTGTTCCATTAGAAACTTGTACACTCTCTACATTTAACAAAATTTTACGTCGGAATAAGAACTGCCTGAACTTTTCAACAAAAATTTATAATGTGTAAATAAGTACGTCTACCTTGGTAAATAATAAATTGGAAAGGATATAGAATTAGTCAACATAAATAAATAGTAAATAGCGATTGAAGTAGTTAATTTTAAAAAAGCACCAATGCCTATTAAATTACGCACAGATTTCTAAAGGACCTAGAACAATTTTGGTGCATAGCACAAATTAGGCATAGTTCTAGGGTTATACAAAATTATAAAAGGCTTATTAAATTATAATTACAGAGAGGAACTCAGTAATATCACACATGGTAGAACAAGATATATGTATATACCACACAAAGCATGACAAAGACATGGAAATAAAGCAGGTGATTCAATGCAAAAACGTAACGAGAGGAAGGGTTGCGTTTCAAATTGTCTCCGAAATTAATGAAAATAGAGTACAGCTATGTCTTACGAATGTAATAGATATAACCCCTCTCTCTTAGATCTTCAAGAACACTGATGAGCCATTGTTTTTGAAAAACTTATCAGAGTGAACAGTAATGAATTTGCTAATTATCAAGCGTAATGGTAGTCTAATATAAGAAAAGTTCAGAACTTGCCTATTGAGGATTTTCGTAGAACAGCAAAGTTATTAAGTGAATACGAATTAAATAGCGCGTCAATAACCTTAAACGATCACGGCCAAACCAGTTTGAAGGGCACTGTTTGAAGCAGGGACCGAAAAACAAAACGATACTTTGTCTGTTTTTACCTGTAAATTTATGAAATACCGGTATATACTCGTAGATATCGATACCAAAATAACGTTATAATTATCGGTAATAAAGTATCGGTACTGGCGACGTTGCACGCTTAATCGCCCGCGTTAATACGTGCGAGCGAGAAAACCTGTACGCCAGCGGCTAGCGGAAAGCCTTAGCCAGAGAGAGAGATATTAATAAATTAAAGTTATTTCCCTTCTTTTTCCGTAGGAAGTATCGATACCTACTAATACCGAAATTTCAATGTTACCGATACTTTTAACGTTACTCTGTAGTACCTATCGATATTTTAAGGTAGGTAACTATTGTGTGGTATCGATACCAATTTTTGTACCGGTATTCAATCCCTGATTTCAAGCGAATATAGCGAAGGTACCTATTTTGAGACGACCTATTTGTCTTAGGAAGTCAGGAGCAGAAGTGCGATACCGGGCAAAGTTCTGCTAAAAATTTATTATGAGCAGGTGTGATGATTTGATTTGATTTGTGTTGTCAGATGTATAAAAAACAAGCCTATTTCTTCAGATTCATGTCGCATTATAAATGAATCGCAACGAGTAATCAGTAGATAAGTTAAGTACTCGTATTCGTCATACATATGGTTACGCATAAATAATATGTTAGGTACCTATTATGGTAAATAACAAGTCTAAGTAAGAGTAATTTTGACCATTACATTTACATAAGACCCTATAAGCACAGGTAAAATGTCTAATGTATTATTTGGCAGGTAGGTATATTATATCAAAATATTGAACTTGTAGTGTATTGAATTTAGTTTGTAAAGTTTTTGTAAAACTTTCACAAAGCTAGCATCACCTAGGTGTTCGTAACTATATCAGTAAAGCATAATATATTTGAAAGGAATTTATACCAATTCCTTAAAAACTTATTGTTATTAAATCTTTCAATTTACGGCATAAATATATTTAATAAAATTTATAAAATATAACTTTAAATTATAATTTTTCTATCAACAAATTGAAAAAGTACAATGAAGATTAATTTTGTTCGCACTATAGATGTACCTACTTACTTTCAGCTTTTTAGGTAGTCCTAAAAAGGGCCGCTTTAGTTCTGAACAGAACCAATCTAAGACCTTGTCGTAATAGGATAACTGAGTCATCGTGAAATAAGGCATGTCATATGTTAGAAAACACAGTCTGAAGAGACTGGTTTCTTGTAGGAAGACTGGACTTGTAGGAAGTACCTATCTATATTACATACTTATAGCAAAGAAAACTAACTAAGCTTATAGATAGGTACTTCTATATGAAGAATCATTGAGATAACGAAAATCTTGTCTAAACAATGCTTCGCACTAACATTATGTAAGTCCTTACCTGAATGTTCTAAATAAGTTCACCTTCATAATAATTTTAACACTTCATCCGAGGTTGGCACACAATTTTACTAGTGTAAATAAATTGTAAGTTTTGTTTGTGTGTATTAATTTTCTATCTATGGCATTAAGTTGCTCACCCTGACCTACCGCCGAATCAAGGTCCACTTTTGAAATACAGTATAATATAACGAGACCAAACCTGTTTATACACCATAACAACTAAGTATTAATTTCCTTTCGACTGGTCAATTTGGCAATTCTCAGCTCTGTGGAATAATTTTGATGATGAAATGGAGTAGGCGCCTGTCCAATTACGGAAAGGCTTACTGGGAACCACGAAGAGTTACGCTTCGAAATTGTGTACCGTTAAGTGGAACTCCGTGCCGAAAACTTACCATATATTACAAGCTTTTATTTAACTTGCATTGTAGTATATGTTTGTCCGGGTGGAATCTTGCAAGCTGATTTAGAATCACTTCCTCTTATCTTACCGAGTTGAAATTTTGCATGCTTGTCAAAGTTTGATGACAATGCAATATTATGGTACGGATATAGTAGACGGAAGGTGGGCAATGGAACTCCTTGACGGATAACCGTAAACCACTAGTGTTTGGGCTCTTTTGGTTCCGATTACGAATTTTATTAAAAGCTTGTCTTGAAAAAAATATTTTTCAACAAAAACTTTATTATACCTATAATATGTTTGCATACAATCGTAGCCTGGGAGACGTCAAATTATGGATGAATAAAGGGTTCGTCTAGGCAAGCGCAAACACGTATTAATATTGCGGTATACGTACGACGCCATCATAGTTATTACCAGAACTATTTGTTTTATTTTTTTGATTACCGAATACGTAAGCATTTGAACGCAGTCTCACCTGATGGAAAGTGACGACGCGGTTGACGATGGACCATGCTTGCTTAAAAGATTCCGATTCATTCGAGACTTGAAGTCTCTCAGATTATAGGAATCAGGAAACGAAGTAAGGTGTTCCATTCTGTGGCAGTTCGCATTATGAAAGCATACATACAAAAGTCAAAAGTCAAAAGATATTTATTAAATAGCTACAAAAATGCACTTAACGTCATATACTCATTATACAAATCAATTAAATTATTTTTTATTATGAAATTTAACGTGGTTTGGACACATTATTAATAATAATTCAATTGAAATACGTCAAAAATTTTAACTTAAAATATCATGACTTAAAAAAAGGTAAGCAAAGAAATAAAGTATGAAATTGCACATAGCTATAAGGCCGCCCATTATTATACCACTATTATTTGTAACTGTAAACTTCTGTTTCCTGTTTTGGTGATCAATAAAGTATTATTGTATTGTATTGTAAGCATGTCTACACATTTCTTTTCCATAGGTACTAAAATTGAAGTCCGGGCCCAGAAAATAAATACGAAAACTGACTCTACCAGTTCTTCGGACGCTACCACTGCATGCAAACAATTAAATTGGTATAAGTATTTATAGAAGGTGAGCAGCGTCAACGTTTGGAAGACTTTTCCTTTTGTTTACTACATTTTGTAGGTTGTAACCTCCTACAGAAAAATCTATTTGCTCCCTTTATTTCTCTTGTTTTTATAGCCTTTGTTCCCTAATCGTAAATCCGAAGGTAATTACCTGCACTAAAATAGAAATCTGTACGTGGTGATTGTGACTGAAGTCACGTAGGCGCCAGCGGTAGCCGGCTACTGTTGACGTGATGTGTTTAAGTACTATAATCGGAATGTTACTTAGAATTAACACATTTTTTACATATAAACTCATCATCATCATCATCATCAGCCCACATCAGTCCACTGCTGGACATAGGCCTCTCCCATAGCACGCCACTGAGCCCGATCTTCGGCTTTCCATCTCCAGTCGCTACCAGCAACCCTACGTATATCGCCGCTCCATCTAGTCGCAGGGCGACATATAAAGTAATAGGTACCTACTAAATGAAAACAACAGTAGATAATAGCAGTTGGTCTATCAAAAGGTACCGAGGGATGCTAACTGCTGTTATTACCTACATCAGTACCGTATGTGTCTGTATCTGTTTTTGTTTGGAAACAAAAATTTAACACATCTTTTCCCCGTAGATAACAAACATGTCAGCCTCTGCGGTGTAGTAGTTGGCCAGGTAGGCTTAAATTTCATGCACCACTGAGTTAACGGGTTCGATTCCCGCGACGCGAAAAGAAGAAGCGCATTTGTTCGTATGTACTAGGTGTTGTGGAACCATGGTCCTCATAGCTCCTGGTTCCCTAGATACAGAGAATCCTAATTATGGCCAGGATTATGTATATATGTGTATTTAAGTATATAATTTAAGTAGGGCCAAATTTTATTATGTATGCAGAATTGAAATCAATGTGATGTCCTAAAAGTAAGATTGTACTTGGTCAATTTTATAGTGCGACTTTTTTAAAGTCAAGTTCACGAATAAAAAAGTTTTAAAGTAAGAAAAGTACTCGAAATGGTTCGTGTAAAGACACAGGCCGATAGGCGAGAGCCTGTCTCTTTCTACGAACTTTTTTTTTTTTTTTTTTTCTTTATTTAATGAGCTTAGTCGCTATGCGATTATGCCGCTCAGTTAACAAAATCAACTATATATTATTATTAATCTTAAATTATTAATTACTAGACATAAATATCGATAAATATGCAATGTTCGACATCTACTGTGTCGAACATTGCATACCTATTCTATATAATTTATAAAGTGCTTTGGCTTTATCCGATAACGGAAAGGCCAAAACAATATTACAGTCGCCTACTTGCATTAGGTCTAGGACAGAACTTCTCCGAAAGATCTCGTTCCGCACACATTCCATGAGAATATGGTAAATATCCTCTGGAACTCCACAGTCGGGACAATTTGGAGATAGAACCTTGCGCATCAAAAAGGCGAATTTTTTCGAAGGGATATGTCCGGAACGAAGTCTCAAGGCTGCAACCATATCCATTCTATTTAATGTACTATTATCGATCCAAAGTATCTTTGGAGGATGCGGCTGAACGGTCTTATACCAGATCCCCTTTTCCTTGGAACGTTCATCAAAGTATTCAGACCACAGATTATAACACTGATTTCTTATTAAATAAATACAATCCGTAAAAAATGGAAGCATAACATATTCTACACCATCATTACAAGCTTGTTTAGCAAGTAAATCAACTTTATCATTATCTCCAACGTCACAATGAGAAGGGATCCATTGAAGTACTACAGACTTTCTAGACTCAATTTTAAGTTCTAAAATAAGTTCAAGGACGGAGTAGGCAATCGGTGCGCCTCGGACAGCCGAGGTGCATCGAGCCAAATGTTGAAGAGAGCTTCGCGAATCAGTAAAAATCACAAATTTATCATGATCAATAGATTTTATATAAGATAAAGCTTCACGTATGGCAATTAATTCAATATTCATAATGCAATTATTCTCTGAGATTTTAAATTTCATATTTAAGTCCAATTCTGAATCTAAAAATGCTGCTCCCATCGAAGCACCGTCCTTGGAACCGTCTGTATATATTCTATAGTATTGACTGTAGTGATAGTCAATAAACTCCTCACATATCCTTTTAAGATAAGATGAATCGTACCGACGTTTTGCCTCTGTAAAATTATCTATGTTTATATTTATTATCGTTCCCAAATCTATACTACTAACCCACGTGTTTATAGCAAACATCTCCAGCCTACGGCTAGAATGGATACGGAGGTCACGAAAATAGTCATGAACAATTAGTAAAAGAGGCTTCTTTTTGTAACGCCAATACCGACCATCTTTATATGGAATTAAATCTTGTAAAATATTTAGAGTCAGATTATTATCAAAAGATTTACATTTCATCCAAAATTTGCCACATAAATAACGCCGCCGAACACGTAGTGGAGGAAGGCCTAACTCACTCTCCATTACGTGTATCGGAGTAGTTTTAATAAAACCACCAACTATTCTTAAAGCCTGATTTTGAATTTTTTCTAATTTATATAAATGACTTTTACAACTATTATCATAAAGGAAGCTCCCATAATCGATTCTACTTCTGATAATTGCAATATATAGACGTCTTAAGTGTTTAGGATGAACTCCCCAAGTAGATCCAGCCAGCACCTTGAAAATGTTTAAAAACTTTGATACTTTAGCACACAGTTCATTAATGTGTTTACTCCATCGTAAAGACCGGTCCAACCACATCCCAAGATATTTTACAGTATGTACAAGTTCTAAAGGAATATCATTAATAGTAAGATTTATAGGTTGTCTGTTAACACCTTTTTTAAAAATGCACACTTTGCTCTTTGACGGTGATATTTCCAAATCCAAGCCTGTCAACAAACGTGATACGCGATTTAAAGCAAGCTGCATAATATTTGAACCTTCTTCAATATTTTTACATGTTGTATATAAGACATAATCGTCTGCATATTGAGAGACTTTGACATTTGTGATAAATTTACAAATATTAATTGTCGCTACATTAAATAACAACGGCGATAGTGGATCACCTTGGGCAATGCCTCTACCTGTACTCCTACATATACAAGTGTTATATAATTGAATGTTTAAAAATCTTTCTCTCAAAAAAGTCCAAAGATAGAAGCATATTTTAGATCCGACCCCAAGTCGATCTAACATACGGAGCAACGCACCAACATCAACATTGTTGTAGGCATTATCTATATCTATAAAACACCCAATAGTTAACTGATCTTTTGCAAATCCGAGCTGAATGCTCGTTACAAGATTGCTTAAATTATCAAAAGTGGATTTTGTTTTCCTGAATCCTGTAGTTTCCACGTGTAACATATCATTTCTTTCCAAGTACCATTCAAGCCGTTTGTTTATAATAGAGTGAAATATCCTACAGAAACATGAGATCAGTGAAATAGGGCGAAGAGCCGACGTAGACGAAGGATCACGACCAGGTTTTGGAATAGGAACTACACGTATGTTTCTCCATTGAATGGGTACAAATCCAAAAATTAATATTTTATTGTATATACATGTAAGAACGTCTTTGCCAATATCAGGTAAATGTCTAATCATTGAATATGAAATATTATCGTATCCTGGTGAAGTATCTTTTGATTTTATAGACTTTTCTAATTCACATTTAGTAATTGGTGTTTCTAATTGAGTATTATGTGAAGAGAAAATAGGTTCTTTTGGGCAAACGTAGTCTGGCGTTAAGTTACGTAAAAGTTTATTGGCCATTATTTCGTCTACATACCAACTAGGACTCTTGTACCCTTTCATCCATCTCATCTTACGCCACATATCACTTATTGTGGATGATTCATTAATTGATGAACACAGTTGAAACCAACTCTCACTTTTAGCTTTTCTGATTAATCGTTGGCTGTTACTAATTTTGTGCTGTAAGACGTTTAAATTACTTGGGGTAGGGTTCTTTCTAAATTTTTTTAGCGCTAAGCGACGCTCTGCTACAGCTTTAGATAGTTCAGATTTCCAATAAGGCTTAGGGGTAAATTTTTGGGAAGGATCTTGACTAATTTTAATTAAAGGTATATACAACTCTGCAGCTTCATTAATAATATTCAAAAACGTATCATAACCTGTTTGCAAATCATGGGGAATGTTAAAGTCTAAAAGTTTGTTTTGAATATGTTTTGTATACAATGACCAGTTAGCTTTTTTAAAGTTTCTTATTTTAAGAAATTGGGGGCAATTATTATGAAAAGAAATATTAATTTTAATGACAAGGTGATCACTACCCAACGTCTCTTTCATAACGGACCAATTAAAGAGCAATGCTACATCTGACGTCACTGCAGAAATGTCCGGGGACGATTCCTGTAGAACGCCATTCACTAACCTGATACGAGTAGCGCTGCCATCATTTAGTGTAATATAATTATTCTCCATTAGCGAATCAAATATCTGGGTGCCTTTCGGGTCAATCTTGTTCGACCAGCTCGTATGGTGACCATTAAAATCTCCGAGAATTAATGTTTTTGTAGTAAACAGCGAAAACAGATCATCCCAATCACTAGGGGAAGTACGTACAGAGGGTGGGCAATACACCGATATAATATTATCAATATTTTTACAGTTGAAAACTTTAACTTGAATTAATTCTATGCCGGAATTTGAAATTCTAACTGCACAAGACTGAGCCTTAATGGATTTATGTGTCACAATAGCCACACCTCCATAAGAGTCATCCCTGTCCTGTCTAAAAATATTGTACCCGTTAATTTTAAAATCACTTACAGTAGTCATAGGATTCAGCCAGGTCTCACTAAGCACCGCTATGTGGACCTTTTCCCTCGAAAGTAACTGTTCAAACGCCACCAGTTTAGGTTTAATGCTTTGTGAGTTCCACTGAATAATGTTTATTTTGGAATCTAAATCCATAATTAACCAAAATTAAATTTTGAAGGCAGATCCCAAAGGTACTGCACCAAACTAGTTGATATCCACTCGATAAATAAAGATATTCCATGTTTAATCTTACACATCAAATCCTCGTACTCATCAGAAAAAATGATGACTTTCAATTTACTCAATAATTGGGTAAATGTCATGCTTCTTTTCTTTCTCTTTTCTCGTGTAGTCTTCTCTTGGGTTTCAGACGCATCACAAGTATAATTTTCTAGTAAAGTTTCCGCATCGCTGGAAGCCTCCCAATCATCTGTATTTTCGGTCTGTTTCTTGCTTTTCTTCTTCTTTTTCTTCTTACTCGATTTTACCGCTAGTACTTCTGCTGTATCTTTTTGCTGAGAGGGTCCAGCCTCCTCATTGTGACTGGTTGCTATTGTCTTTCTTACAGCCTTCGCATACGAAGGTTTACTCTGGTCTCGAGACTGCGATATGTCAGGTAATACAGATGTTGCAAGTTCGACATCTGGGCGAGTGTTTTCTATTTCTCGAGTTGGAGCTACGTATATCATCGTGGCTTTCCTATATGAGCAGTTAAACTCGGCCATAATATCTCGCAACCGTTTTTCTTTCTGATATAAAGGACATATTCGGTCTAGCGCACGATGATCACCATAACAGTTAACGCATTTAAAAATAGTCGCTTCGCAGTTCGCATGGTGTTTAGTACATTTAGGGCATATATCATACTTAGAAGGGCAAGCTCTGATCGAGTGGCCAAATCTCCAACATCTCGAACATTGCGTAACAGGATAAACATAGGGGTCTACTCTAAGTTTCATTCCGTAAATGCTGACAAAGGGTGGCAAGGAAGATCCTTTAAAGCCCAACCTCACTGTCTCACTCTCTATCCATCCGGTTCCATCCGGGTTACGACGTTTAAGACGTTTCACGGCAACAAGTTCACAAGCGCTTGAAATAACATTTATCATATCTTTCTCCTCCAAATCCAATTCAATGTTCTTAATTATGCCATACGAAATTCCTACTTCCAAAGGTCGTTGGCATCTCCATCCTAATTCTTGAAGTTGTTTACATGTAATCAACTCGTTCGCACTGCTTTCATTGTCAAACTGCAATAAAACTTTGTGTGGGTTTACATACTTAACTTTCGATATGTTTTTAATACTATACGAGTCGAACAATTTCGCTAATGCAAATTGTTTAGGTAACTTCTCGGCGCATGTAACAGTTAGTTCAACCTTTTGTCTAGACCTCTTGCCGTCTCTTCCCACCATTATCCACGTTTCTTCTTCGTCCACTTCTCTTCCTCTTTTACTAGGTCTATCATTCGGAATTCCCGACATCTCCTCCTCATATTGGACACTCATCATATTATCTTCATAACAATTTTCTGTCGCGGTCGGTGCCACAGTATTGTCTATTATCACATGCGACACTACATCATCTTCCGAAATTACACCGTCCTCCATGGTGAATAAGGCGCACTATTGATTGCGCCCAGACCGTACCATTGCACGCGAAGTGCAGGTTGGCCTTATCTTTCTTAAGGTAGGTATGAAGCGCTCTCGTAATTAACTGACACGTGCGCACTGCGTGCGAGTAGGACAGACACTGTTCTACGAACTTGGCGTGCCAAAGAAACTAGTAGATTTATATTGCTTAGGTAGATACTTTTTCTATTCATAGGCCGTCGGGAAATATATCTCGGAAAGATAGCTGTTTCCATCAATCCATTAACTGGATTGGTATGTTTGCTACGTAGGTTAGTACAGTCGCAGTCGATAATATGTATACCTTACATAAAAATGTATAACTTGTTGATATACATTATTGTATCTTGTCACAAAAATAATTATGATAACAAATTTCTGAGATTCATTAACTGGATTGGTATGTTTGCTACGTAGGTTAGTACAGTCGCAGTCGATAATATGTATACCTTACATAAAAATGTATAACTTGTTGATATACATTATTGTATCATGTCACAAAAATAATTATGATAACAAATTTCTGAGATTCATTAACTGGATTGGTATGTTTGCTACGTAGGCCAGTGTACGAGGTTTGAGCCAACCTGCCCAACCACTACACCACAGAGGCTGTGTTAGATATATGTGGATATATCGAATGTCAGTAACATTTTACAGAGAATATCAGTTTCATGTGTATACCTATAATTGCTGTAGACTGTACATGTGAAATCAATTTGGCGGCATGTGTTAAACAACGATGGAGGGCGCGTCCGCCTCACCTCGCCGAGAGCGGCCGAATAACTAACCTATGCGTTGTAGGTCAACGAAAATAATCAATAATAACATATATTATACGATTTATGATTATGTATATCACAGCTTTGTGGAAAAACTTGGCTCAAATTTCTTTAAATACAGTGCATTTTACGTTGATTCAACCATGTAAGTAAAAAAGATGTAGGTAATAACTGGATGTGTTAAAATTTTGGGACCTTCAGGGTAGACGTACCTTTTCCTTTGCAGTTAAGAAGTTTTGTTCTTAGGAATTAGGGTGCATTTTAAAGAAAAACAACTGATTTTAGGATATATGAACAAAGGCAAATAGCTATATACATTTTCGAAAAAACAACCTGGGCTCAATCGATCCGATTTCCCATCAGGAATCAATTCGTTAAAGTAACCCATCGAATCAAATCGTCAGTTTTTCCAAAGCGCGGAAACGGATTTCTTCACGATGTTTTCCTTTACCGTTTTTGAGCGAGCTTGTAAAGTAGTTATATCTGCAGGGCTGAGTCGGTCGAGGTTCGGAAGAACTCGGGTGCGTCGGATCGTCGGACGCACAAGTTAACATTCGGCCACTCATTCTAATCGGCACATTCAAACTAAGGCTTAGATATATCTAGATATACTAGCTACACCCCGCGTATTCACCCGCGGATAAAAAGTAGCCTGTATATTTATCCAGAGTATAAGCTATCTCCATTCCATATTTCATCCAAATATGTTTAATCGTTGTGGCTTGAAGATGTAACAAACACGCTTAGGTACACTCTAACATACAAACTTCTGCATTTATAAAATTAGCAGGATTTACACTTTATATCACGGATACAAATACTTAATCCCTGTATTGCAATTGAAAATAACCTTATAACTATAGGGCATAGTAAAATGGGTGGTCTTATCGCTAAGAGCGATCTCTTTCTTCTTGTTTGACATTCTGTTAATTCTAATTTATACGTAATTGTTCATTGTTATTTTCGAGATATTTTAAAAGAGCTGAAATAAAGTCATCCCTGCAGAGTTTCTTGTATATGTAGTAATATTTTGTTTTCTTTGGTGCTATCTTCTCTAACGGGCGTATTTCCGAAGCACTGGTAGAGTCAGTTTTCGCATTTCTTTTCAGCACCCAGACTTCAATTTAAGTATAGGAAAGAAATGGATAAACATACTTACCTTTTTTTCAAAGTCATGTTAATATACGTTACAATTTTTAACATACTTTATTTGTATCATGTGTTTATGACCTTTAAAAGATACTTACCACTGAGGCTTTTATGGCCTATTTAATAAATCATATTTGACTTTGACTTTGACTTTCAAATGACTTTCCATAACACTATCAATTATTCCCCTATTCAAACATGACATGACACAAATAGGTAGTATAGTCATGAAATTGCATTACTTGTAAGTAGACGCTTTCAATTAATATACAGATAGTACCGTCACGTACCGTCTAGCTACCCAAAGCATATAGATACGAGTAGGTAGGTACATAATATATTGGAACCGCTCTGCGAGGAGTGCATATATAGAGGCATATGTTATATCGAAACCACTTTGCAAGGAGCACATAACTATTCTTACTGTCCTATATAATAACTGAACTAGATACGTGTGGTAGTCTCACCTTACTAAATATATTAGTTGAGTTAAAGGATTTTGACTACTGCAACGTGTTTCGTAGGTACCTTGAGTTTCCAAACAATCAGACACAAAAGTTCGTCCTCGTTTATCCTAGTTTATTTGCTCACGATTCGGTCTATTTAAACATTTACATGACTTTCAGCTAAGTACTGATTTGGCCTCCGAAACTAAGGAACAAAGATTAGAATCTCAGTTAAATCAGGCTAAGAAATATGTCTCAGTTCATTTCAATTCAAAAGTTCTTTATTTCAATTTTGTCGTCACAGACGCACTTATGAACGTCTAATATATTTCTGCGTGCTAATAACGATGTTATGTTTCATGGGAATATGAAGCTCATAAATAAATGAACTTTATATTGCTAAATACGCAATTTTTTATTAGTTATGTTAAATGTGCATGCATTGTACTTATATTTTTATAAACTTATCAACAATCTCGATGATCTTTTATGATGTTACAAGTTGCTAGCACCATGTTTACAAATGTCATCATCATCATCATCATCAGCCCATCATGTTCCCACAGCTGGGACTCGGGCCTTCCCTCGTAGAGAGAGTATGGGCCATAATTCACCACGCTGGCCCAGTGCGGGTGAATGTCACTGAGCTAATTTTTAAATAGTCTAGGCCATAATTCACAATCAATTGAATAGCGAAGGTAGCAGTCTGCTATCACCAAATTAATCGGTTCACTGGTTAAATTGGACCAAGGTCACAATCAAATGTTTACCAACATTAGTACGCAGTGAAAACTGCAGTGCTTTTGCAATGCCCGCACTTTCTCTGTTACAGAAAAAGTCAATTAGGATTAGCGTAAACGGTTGAATGTTTTTTGTAGGTAGTTTTGTGTACTTACCTATATGTGTAGAGTAACGTTCCGCATGACTACAAAATACCTCATACCTACTGGTGGTTTCAAATGCATAAGGTCAACTTTCGGCTACTAAAACTAAAACAAGAAGAAATAATTTTAAAGTCTAAGTATATTGACATACGACTTTGTTTACTCAGTACTAAGGAAGGAGTTTTTCTTTGCTTTTTGTCCCGATCTTACGAGATAATAATAAAAAGACACTGGCTGGAAAAATCATAACCATCCCGAGGAAAAACTTTTTCTTTAACCGCTACTTTAACCTAAACAAAACAACAAGACGCAACTGAAACTGGCTGTTATTACAAAATATGGCCGTAACTTTGTAATATTACACTCTAATTTGCAAAAACAAATTCTGGAAGGAATGAGCTTCGCTAACTTACAAAAATAGATAAGAGTGTTTACGGAAAGTACAAAGAAATACATAAAAAAGTTATAAGCGTGATTAGCAAAATTTGACCTAAAATTGGTAGGTCAGTTCGGAATTCTACAATGGGCGTTCAAGTGGCAAGGTCAGCTGGCAGAGTGGTGATCACTGGTCGCGACCACACGGCTGCGTCGCGTCGGCGGCGTGTGGCTATCCACAGGTAAACACAACAATGTGGTCCGCTGACTGGTGCGTGCATCAACCGATTAAACGCAACATAAACGCGCGCATGAACCGCATCCTTAATTTAGACGTTTTTGAATATAGAACTAGACTATAATTGGGAAAATAATTGAGTTCTTATATGTTTCGCGTATTTGCTTAGTGGTTATCGTGATAAGTGCATTAACTGTGCCTTCTGAATTTGGTATATTGATCGAGGTAAGTTTGCATTATTATTATTATTATTTTAAGTTTGCCCCTTAGGGCAGGCTGGTCTCCAGGACTATACCGCCATGTCTTACGTAGTTTTTATTTGATAGCTTAATATTCCATTTACTATACTTTTGTTGAGAATGAGAGTCATCAGCAACAAGCCGAACTTTATTTAAGCTTTCCTTGGACATTTTCGCAAATTTTGTTTCATTTGCCTACACTCGTGCATGTATACGAACACATAATGGTTAATATTCCACCGATATTACGCATGATCACTCGAAATAACACTTGTTTGGAAAATAAAACAAAATCGAACTTTATCACTTTTCACTTCCCGCCAAAAAGTCCGTAGGTACCTACTTCTGATCTTAGGTCAAGTCAAATCATCAAAGTCCTAAGTTTGCATTATATTTTGATAACATCCCTTGTAGATGGACAAACGTAAATTTAATTTGTAAATCCAATAAAAGAGGTCTAAAGATTATGATGATGGAATGTCGGCTGACATTCCATCAAACTATACAAGGTTGTGGGTCACTTTTTTGTCCGGGCAAAAAATCTATCTATTTATACATACCAAAGTGTACTAAATCATACAAAAAAAAGTAGGTAACTTATCTTATTTTCTTTGATATTTTCAAAGAAAATGGGTCATTCATGATTTATTTTTTATTCAATTTGTGTCGTCTCTTACTTCATTTTCCATCAATAAAGAGTTATCTCTAAAGAGAGAGACATATCCCGTTGAATAGTCTATTCCTGAAAAAATACATTCAAATTGAATCTTTTTTCATTGCGAATTATATACACTCGAGAGCAATGAATCCGGGTCACTTAAAGAATGTTAAAAATCTCGGAAACTAAAAATGATAGGTTAATGCAATAAATTGTATTTAATAGACAATGTAATACTCCTTAAATGAAAGTAAAAAAAATATGAGTCACCATACATTTTATTAACACAAAATTACATAAAGAAAAAAACTGCTGATCTCTCCTTAAAACAAAAATAGGAAACATGAAATTTTTGAACTTTATTACGATTTTCTTGAATTTTAATACTTCGTATTGCCTCCTCGTGCTTCCATTACTGCGTTTACGCGGTTTGGCATGCTGTACACCAAGTTCCTTATACGATTTTGGGGAATATTCTCCCATTCCTCTGTGAGAGCAATTTTGAGCTCACGAAGCGTGATTGGGGGAGGGTTTCGTTGTTTTACGCATCTGCCTAGCTCGTCCCAAGCATGCTCGATCGGGTTGATATCCGGGCTGCGCGCTGGCCACTCCATACGAGTAATGTTCATCTCTTGAAGGTAGTCATTCACAATCCTACCTGTATGAGGTCGGGCATTGTCATGCATAAATATAGCATCCTCACCTAAATTGACCATAAATGGACCAACGTGATCATTGAGGATTTCTTCCACATATCTTACGCTAGTTAAAGAGCCGTTTTCTATGATCACCAGCTCTGTGCGACTTTCAGAAGAAATTCCGGCCCACACAAGTACAGACCCACCACCGTAGGCTACTTTTTCTTCGATGCATGCTTGCTTGAATCTTTCCCCTGGTCTTCGATACACTCTGTGTCTTCCATCGTGCTTGTAGAGCATAAATTTTGATTCGTCGGAGAACATAACTTTTGACCAATCTTCAATACTCCAATTTACGTGGCTCTGGGCATATCTTAGTCTCGAAATACGATGCCCACGCTCCAGTTTAGGGCCGTTTGCAGGTCTAAGGGGTTTTAAGTTAGATTCAGCAAGCCGACGTCTTACTGTCCATGCACTTGGGTTACTTCCTCCGAGGCGTCGAAACTGATTGGTGAGTTCAGTTCCTGTGAGAAAGCGATTTCGAAGCATGGTGTTCACCAAGTATCGGTCTTCTCGTGCTGTGGTACACCTGGTTCTGCCCGTTCCTGGTCTGCGTAGGTTAGAACCAGTTTCTTCGTAACGTCGGAGAACTCTTTGTACTGTTGACAGCGACACACCGACAGTCCTGGCTGTATCGCGCTGACTCCGGCCGGTTTCCAGCATTGTAAGTATTCTGGTGCATTCTTCAGGCGTAAGCGACATAATTTCAGCTTGAATAATGAATATAGAGCACTATCAACATGGTTTATGTACCCACATAAATGACAGATTACAAACAAAAGCAAAACCAAATGCTGTAATTTCGTAGTTCCATCTTCGAAAGTGGCCCTTTTTCAAATTTGATTTTTTTATGATATAACTTTACAATAACTAAGAAGTTTTAATACCTTCATTTAAGGAGTATTACATTGTCTATTAAATACAATTTATTGCATTAACCTAGCATTTTTAGTTTCCGAGATTTTTAGGATTCTTTAAGTGACCCGGATTCATTGCTCTCGAGTGTATGTAATTAAATTATCTAATTCCGCATATTCCTAATATGTACCCTAATTATAGGTATAGCTACCTATATCTAGGCTATATCTTATTTTTTCTGGCCATTACGTCAGGTACCTATGACAGGTTGACCTACTTGGAGCTAACTTAATGATAAAGTCATAATTTTCATTAAAATAAGTATATCGATTCATAAACTTTTCAAAATATAGTTTATGAAATAGGCACTCGCGACTTCTTTGATGCGAACTCCTCGCTGAAAACATAAAATATTTAGCTCGTCGCGTCGTCCGGTTCTAAGGCCAAGAGTCACGGTCAATGTCATAATAGATTGATAGATTAACTCCCTGTTGCGTGCAAATACAAAGAAGAAAATTTTTTTACAAACAAAAACCGATTTCTATGTGCTACAATGGGCGGCGTTATCGCTAAAAGTAATCTATCTCAGGCAGCCTTTATGTCTTAAAGTACTATTTTTACAACTTTATAGATACGTGTATAAATTAGCTTTTGATTTTTTTGTGTCGCCGCCTCAAGTGAGTTTATTGTAGTGCCAGATTTCCATACGGCCTATCTGACTACTCATCAATAAAAGAAATAAATCACTACATAGTATAAAATAAAGTCGCTTTCTTTGTCCCTATATCCCTATGTATGCTTAAATCTTTAAAACTACGCAACGGATTTTGATGTGGTTTTTTTTATAGATAGAGTGATTGAAGAGGAAGGTTTATATTTATAATAACCGTGCGAAGCCGGGGCGGGTCGCTAGTAAAATTAAAAAAAAACGGTCTTGTCGCAATCAGTAACTTAGCAATTAACGTATACATAATATAGCAAGTAATGAACACTGCATGACATATTCAATGTAGTTATTACTATTTATAGGTATAGGTATTTATAGGTAAGCATTGCTCTCCCAGAGGCATATCTTTGAATAGGCTACTAAATGTTCATTGATTATGAAACGCCAGCGACGGCGGCAGAGCTGCATATGTACGAAGATACGCAAAGGCCTTTGGCATTTCACGTATTCAATCATTTATCCGCATACACTTCTAATAAGCTACTAGAGAAGTAGCGACTTTAAGTCTCGAGACAGTTTATAAGAATGCTTTTAAGGAAATGAAATGATTATTTATTGTAGAAAAGAATACAATCGTCAATTTACAGAACCAATTAACAATTATAGACAAATATATAGAATGATAAACACTAAACTAACCTACAACAAAATTAAAAAATGAAATTAAATATAAAACACAGAATTTAGGTCAGCGTCCGCGGGCAAGGTGCCCAAAAAGCTGGCAACGTTACCTCGTTGAATGGCCAGACTAATTCGTTGGCCGAGGTAAGCGCCAGCTCTTTGGTCACCTGTTGTTTCTATGAGGCGTCTGGCCAGCTCTTTAAACAGAAGCCGCGCGTTCGCACCCCAAGGCCCCATAGTTTCAACCCCAAACGGAAGAAATATGTATCCCTCGCCGAGTGATGCATATTTCCTCCGCTTGTGGCTCTCTGCTGCCTCTGCCGCCGCTCCTGCCACCCTTGAAGTACTGTTGAGGTGGGACGGCGCTAGTGTATCGGCACAAGTGGCGTCCCACACCAACGGTCTTCCACGGCTCCAAGGAATGAACGTCATGCCGTCGGGCCTACTCTTGCCATCGTCACGTGAAATACCATTCGGCTCTAAAACAGCCGGCACGTGAACGGTAGCAAGTGCCCGACGAATGACGTCATTAAGGGCGGCATGGCGTGAGAGTCGACCTGCACTGCGGCGGCAAGAAAGACCATGGTGGCCCAATTTGTCTACTTCGCCGCCGCAGTGACAGTTGTGCGGTTCTGTCGTCGAGGTGCCCAGACGCAAACCTATCGTAATCGAAAAACTCGTATTGTCCAAAAATGTTCCCACATTGGACGAAGGGATCGCGTGCAGCCAGTAGCCTGATCCCGTTCGCTTGTAGCAAGGAGACGAGCCCGGTCTGCAGCGTCAACGCTGTCTCTGACAAAAATTCGTTGAGCGTTTTTGCAGAGCGGCTCGTCCCATTGCCTCTGCGAACGGAGGCATTTTCGGAAATCCACACTCAGACAGACTATACTCCACACGTTTCTGGTCTCATCAATGCCCAGCATCGGCACAGTGCCAATAGATGGGGTGATAATTTTGGAAAATAGTCGGCCGGTGCTGTAAACAGAGGACAGAAACGCAAAAATATATGAAAAATATATCAAAAATATATTTGTAGAAAATGTGTATTAATTGGTGTAAAATTGCATTATTATATGGTATTAAAAATTTATCCATGATAGACGTACAATATTTTAAAAAACAAAGGAATTAATTTTAATATTTGTAATGAAATTCAGACCAAATGTCTAGATGTTATTTAAATGTTAATAGAAAATACACAATAAAATATATCATTAATTCGAATAATTGTAAAGAGCTAATTATTTTTCAGTTTGAAAAGTTCTATTTATCTCATCTATTCGAAATACGATTATTGGTTCTTCCATAAGGCGAGTGAAGTAGGTCTTTTCTTCAAGAGACTTTCATAGAGGGACTTTCAATGAGTTTTGAATTTTCTTTGCAACGAGGAAGTTTTGTTCTTAAAACATCGGAGAATTTTGAACAAAATACCATTATTGAATTTTGAAAAAGCTGAGACTGTCAGGCGAAGAAATTTAAATTCTCGAAAAATCAATTTTTTGAGAATTTAAATTTCAAAATAACTTTTCTATTTTTTCAACTGATGCTAGTGTCGTTCTGCCAATAAGATGCTTTATGACAAAACTGTGATAATATCGAAGGGAAAGTTCGAAAAAAACATAAACATTAAAGAATAGTCCCTTGACTTTTCTAGAGCTCGTCCAAATATCGCACCACATTTAAATATCACGCAAAAAAGGTCATGGAAAAGATGAAATTTCTTCGACAATTTCCTTCCTACCCACTTAGCAACAGAAATGTACTAAGTATTTAAGTACAGGTACACCTAGAGTAAGGCAATAAGTAGCCACCTACTACCTACCTACATTTAGGTGTGAGACATAATGGGTATATAGAGTCAATTAGAACGTAGTAAGTAGATAATATTATTTATTCTGTGACGAAGTTAAGTAACAATCTACTCTGTCATTTATAAACAAACTTTGAAGGTTACGTTTTTGTTCGATGGCTTTTGGCGTCAAAGACATTTGTCAAGATTTTAGATACTCTCTGAAGATAATGTACAGAAGTCGTCTTTTCACTAAAACAATAATGGAAATTCCTTCCATTGGAATATTTTTACGGTACGGAACCTTCTACATATAAGGAGTAGATATCCTTGCTGAACCGGTCTTTTTTGCTATCTTTGCAATTCGCCACCATCTGCGATATAAGTAAGTCCAGTTACAAAATAACTGGCCGGTGACAATTTTGCAACTATTTCAACTCGTTTTCAAGAACATTGTACGAACAGGTACAATGAGTAAGTACCTTAAATAAATATATAACAGTATAATTAGTGGGTAGCTACTGATTATACTGCCTTGATGCAGTGTAAACTGCATAATTGTATCTTGCATCGCGGCCAATTATACTGTTATTGAATTATCTTCACGAAAATCTTTTTGGAAGTCTGAAGAGTAATATTTGCGAAATAAGACGTGCCTTTTTTTAATAACCGTTATGTACCTAAGTTTCTTTCGGCAATGCTGAAGCTGACGGCATCTGTGGTGTAGTGGTTGGACAGGTTGGCTCAAATCTCATACACCAATGAAGTTGCGGGTTCGATTCCCGCACGAGACAAATGTTTGTGCACAGAAAAAAAAGCGCAAGCATGTTTCGTATCTGGATGTTGTAGGACCATGGTCCTCTTTCCTGGTTCCCTAGATACACGGAACCCTTGTTATTTATGTATGTGATCGTTGGGCTTATTAACCGACTTCAAAAAAAAGAGGAGGTTCTCTATTCGGACGTATTTTTTTTTTTATGTTTGTTACCTCAGAACTCCGTCATTTATGAACCGATTAGAAAAATTCTTTCGATTCGATAAGTGACCTTGGACTTCGAAGATATATTGAAGTCGGTTTTTGTTTTTTCTAAAAAATAATTATTTATTTATTTTATTTATGTTAGGTTGACAGTAAATTTTATTACATAATTAATTAGTAATATATATTAGCAGCAGTTGTTCCTTTTATTGAATTACATGACCCATACTTATACGACTTTAACTAGTTCAACTGTTTTAATGTCGGTAATAAAAACTTGAGACAAGGGAGCTGGGTAATAACTATAATGTCCTAATAAATAAACAGTTCCTTTCTAAATCTCATGTCATAATGACACATATTTACGTAACAATCTTTATTGTCCAATAAACCAACCTGTTTCTAAACGTGTTAAACTATCAAAAAAATGAACCTAGAACAGAAATAAAAGTGCATAGTTGATGTAGTACGAGAGTGTACGAAAACGGCGTGGACGTTTGGTCTGTCGACAGCCAGAGCAGGGGGTTTTAGCTAGTAGGTGGCTTAGGCCAAGTCTGGCACTAAAAACATTTGACTTGTACTTTATCTCTATTTTTAAGGTGATTAATAAAGTGTTTATCTATCTATCTATCTATCTACCCGGGCCCTCCCTTCCCGGGTGTCCATGAGATAGATTGGCACTGACATTAGAATTTGATTTAGAAACGGGATATTTACCATATACCTATTTTGTTTTATCTTTCGATATTTCGGCACTGTTAAATATCGAGAACTCAAAACAAAACAAATACATGTTAAATGTCCCATTTCTAAATCGAATTTTGTTTCTGTAAATTAGGACACGTCGAGATATTCCGCAAATGTGCGACCTTGCAAATCTTGCATTGTGTTTTAGTAGATCAATGACTTTAGACGTGGAAAACCTTGAACTCGCAGAGATTCGATTTAATTTAAAAACCGGCCAAGTGCCAGTCGGCCTCGCGCACGAAGGGTTCCGTACCATTATCTATAAAAACGGCAAAAAAATCACGTTTGTTGTATGGGAGCCCCTTAAATATTTATTTTATTCTGTTTTTTAATATTTGTATACCATTTTGTATGTGTATAGTGGCAACAGAAATACATCATCTGCTAAAATTTCAACTGTCTAACTATCACGGTTCATGAGATACAGCCTGGTGACAGACGGACAGACAGACAGACAGACGGACGGACGGACAGCGGAGTCTTAGTAATAGGGTCCCGTTTTACCCTTTGTGTACGGAACCTAAAAACAATGAGCAATTTTGTAACTTTTCATATAACGAGGTAGAAACTTGTATATACTTAAATGTTTGCATAGATATTTCCAGCATTGGCTATATAGGACACTAGCTGCGCCACGCGGTTTCTCCCGCGGTTTTCCGGAATAAAAGAATCTACATAGGTATCTATCCGCACAAAATTTCGCCTTTATAATTTTTGCATGATGAAAAATGGATTATATATTATGCAGCAAATAGATTATATACAGACAGAGAAGATAAATTGGCTACCAAACACAAACAGGCAATAATAAAGTGTTTTTTTTTTATGTAACTGAAAGACGAGACGAGCTGGTCATTTGCCTGATGGTAAGCAACACGCCAGCCCTTAACAATAACAGCACCACCCAGAACTTTGTTTTGCAAAATCTTGCGCGGCACTGCACTGCACTCGTCACCCTGAGACAATTAGCTGTTGAGTCTCATAATGCCCAGTAATTTCGCTAAAAAAAGTCAATTCTAATATTGTAATTTGTAATAATTTTGTAATTTGTTAGTAATTTCTTTAAACGCCCGAAGTTTACACCTACTTGGATTCTGACCCCTGGCTAGGAAGTTCTAAGCATGGAACTACAGGACCCTTGGTCTCACAACATCCAGACAAAAAACAATACGTGGGGTTTTATTCATACAAAAACATTTGTCCCAGTGCGGTAATCGAACCTCCATGGATAATATGAGCCAACCTACCCAACAATTACTTACGGAAGAAGTCGTCAAAGATTTTTTTTATTTCGCTCATTGGGGCAGGCTAAAGTCTCTATTTACCACCTTGTCTTACGTAGTTTTTATTTGATACTTTGAAAACATTACAAATTGTAATACGAAATTATAGTACAATACGAAAGAAATCATTGTAAATATCAATGTAAATTACAATGATTTCTTTCGTATTGTAGTCAATATCAATGCCACCCTTAGTGCTCCAATAAAGTGGTGGAACTTTATTCAAGCTTTCCATGGACTTTTTGGGAGAACGTAAAAAGCAATGTTTTCTCTATTTTGTTTCACTTGCACCGATATTACACAAGATTACTCAAAATATGAAACACTTGTTTGGAAAATAAAACAAAATCGAACTGTATCACTTTATTTTTACTCATCGTCAAAAAGTTCCCATTTATTTATCTTTTGACAGCTCGAGTAGTGATGTCCTAATTGCGTTACTGATTTGATTTCTGAAAATAATCGACTTTATTTATGAAGAAGTATCGATTTAACAAATTGATATTCCATTTTTGCTCAACGTATTGTATTGTTTATAGAAATAATCAGGTGTTTAAATGACTATCTTGCATGTATTAAAATTTATATGAACTTACATTTATCGCAGTACTTTGCAAATGGTTCATGTAAAACACAACGATAAATAAATGCATTTAATTTTATTATTTGGCAGCATAAACCAAGCTAGACATATTTTTATGGAAAATCACCTTAATAATTTTGGTTATAAATCTATAGGCTCAAAAAATATCGAAGATAATTAGCACGTCCGTCACTATTACAAAAAACAGTGCCCATAAAGTATTGTTTTTTTACTATGGTTCGTCACTTGAATAAAAAATTACAAAACTTCATAGGCGTGCGTATGTCAAAAGTTAAATAAATGGTTGGATGAAGTATAACTACTAAAGATAATATGATCCCTATCCTTTGTAGACTATTAGGTATTCTGTGCCTTGCAGAGTGAAGTTTGCAAAAAATTATGAAGATGTTATGATGTACGATCCGTTGATGTTAAAAAACCAAACTACGACAAGTTGTACTATTAATAATTATTTCTGTGCCCGTACAATCAGATGGTAGGCAGTGTCCCTATCAGCGAAAACTTGTTAAGCACCAAACCCTCAAACTAGTGATGGCCTTACCTACATACCTTTATAGAACTAGGATCAGTTTAGTAAGTGACGGTTAATTACTTAAAGCTCTTAACGCGGTAAATGAACGCGATCCATACAGTCTCTAATTTTCTTAAAACAAAGGTATAGGAACTATTAAAAACTAGCTGACCCGGCTGACTTCGACAGTTTTCCCGAATTTCTCAAATTTCCGGGCTATTTTCCCAATTTTTCTTTCCATAAATCCACAGATTAAACCTAATTCGGGTTATTATGAACATTTTAAAAATAGAGATCAGTCTAGTCATTCTCAAGCTTACCGACAAACGGCAGTTCATTTTTATTTATGGAGATGGTTCACATTTTTTCAGGAACATCATGTAAGAAATGTATACGTGTTATGTTCCTACACGCTATACCCAAATTAGATTTGTCACAGGTCATTGACCTCCCTGTGAAAAATAGGACACCAAAAAATATACAAAGGTATTAGGCTGCTCTTGAGGTTTTAGCGAGCGTTTTTTGGCACCAAAATTATGTTTAGGGTTTAGGTCAATAAATTAGGTACTCTAGCTGACCTCCGCATGAAAAGGAACAAATTTTGGCTTGGTATTTACAGACTCACCTCTAATAATCTTGTCATATATGTATATTATTTATATATATATATATATATATATATATATATATATATATATATATATATATATAAAATATACATTGCCTGAATTATATATATATTGCCTGAATTAAATATATATAAATAAAGAGAGAAAAAACATGCACCTAGCTACTTATTAGGTAACACAAAACAATATAAATATAAATATGATATTGTATTTGTACTTTAATTATAATAAGACTACATAATTCATTATTATTTTATTTACACCGCCTCTCTCACTCAGCTATTTAACTCCATCCAAAGGTTGACTGGAAGAGATCGCTTTTAGCTATAAGTCCGCCCATTGTACTTGAGTTTTTAAATTGTTTTCATGTACCTACTGATTATTTTTGTTTGTTGTACAATAAAGTATTGTGTATTGTATTATAATATAAATATCCTAAATATACATAGATACTAATTCAAATATTTAGATACTAGCTGCGCCCTGCGGTTTCACCCGTGGTTTCCCGGGATAAAACGCCTATGTGTTAATCCAGGGTATAAGCTATCGCCATACCAAATTTCATCAAAATCCATTCAGTAGTTTTTGCGTGAAAGAGTAACAAAGGCACATCCATACTTACAAACTTTCGCATTTATAATATTAATTAATTTATTAGCTTTATTAATAAACACTTAGTCCATGTAGAAGTCCATATAACGTGATCCATATACGTAGTTAAAATTTAATAAAACAACAAAGTAAGTAGGTAGTAAATAAAACAAACCTGACCAAATACCTCATAACCTCTGTATGAGGTTAGCTGAAGTCGATGGTTACATTGAAGTGGGTTGCATCATAGAATTCCTTCGCCCAAGGACTTGAAGAAGCTTTCAATAAACATCGATTAGGCATTTTACGGTCGTTTATCATATTATAATTTGGTGATTTAATATAAATTTGGAAACACACCTTTTGTGTTGTTTCGTGAATGGTTCAAGGTGGTTCTCACAGGCCTCACAGCTTCCAACTTATGACACTTTTGCCAGAAACAATAAATACTTTGTAAAGACACCGCTCGTCAACGGAAATAGCTAAACTAATCATTTAGGATGCAATAATCCATGTTTTATGATAATATCGGGTCATTTCGCGCACAATTATAAAATCAAAATAACATTTTGCCTAACCTCGACGTTTCGATCAAGTTGTATTGATCGTGGTCACGAGGAGATTGGAGATCAGCGGGTATCAGCGTCAAGAACGGCGTAAAACCACAGAATAGTAAAACATGAATACAATTCGCGAAAGTTTAGTGCAGATTTTGCACGCTCGCTCTAAAACGGTGAAGGAAAACATCGTGATGAAACTCGCTTACGCGCTTTGGAGAGGTAGGCTCTGGCCGTGGTTGTAATACCACCCACCGAACAAAGCCATGCCGTCAAGCGACCTAGTCGTGTTTCGGGATGATGTTCGGTGAACCATCGGGGAGACGGGTCTGAGCAGCCGCTCAACTGCCGGTTCTCTCTAGATCTATGTGCTCCATCTTAGGCCACATCATCGCTTCACATCAGGCGAGATAGTGGCCAAACATAAATCTATTAAGCGTAAAAAAAAAGTTTAAAAGCAATAATCCGTAAACTAATTTAAGTAAGTAGGGACTTTTTGGCGGGAAGTGAAAAGTGATACAGTTCGATTTTGTTTTATTTTCCAAACAAGTGTTATTTCGAGTGATCATGTGTAATATCGGTGGAATATTAACCATTGTGTGTTCGTTAACGTGCATGAGTGTAGGCAAATGAAACAAAATAGGGAAAACATTGCTTTTTATATTCTCACAAAAAGTCCATGGAAAGCTTGAATAAAGTTCCACCACTTTATTGAAGCACTAGGAGAGGGTCCGGCTTGTTGCTGTTGACCCTCATTCTCAACAAAAATATAATAAAATGGAATATTAAACTATCAAATAAAAACTACGTAAGACATGGCGGTATGGTCCTAGAGACTTTAGCCTACCATAACGGGCAAACTTAAAAAAAAAATTAAGTAAGTAGGTACGTTACTAGGTACTAATGTAAGTAAGTAGGTACCTACTTCTTGTCTTAGGTCCACTTGCGCCAACGTGACATCGCAGTTAACCAATGACGATTTAACCACCAGTTAGTTAACCCATGGATTAGGTGCCAATATTCATTCAAAAACCAAGTTAAGCCAGTAGTCACGTTGGCGCCAGTGGCAGTTAATGTAAAACTACATACCAACAGTACGCAGAGTCTAGCACAGAAAAAATTACAACATAGATACTATAAATCTATGTTGTAAGTTTTTCTATGAGCTTAGGGACTCGGAACTCAGAACTGTGCATTCTTCCAAAGGTAATTGCGATATTTATAACTAAGGGCATGTTACGGATTTTTTAAATGAGCAGAGTAAATATTTCTATCCTTCTTACAAAACTATAGAATACAGTTCCTAACTTAGTTTGCTAAATACCTAATAGATATAGGTAAGTAGAGGGTATAACAGGAAAATGCTAGTGAGGACAATGTTCCGTCTATTAACAAAATCTTTGTACACTCCCTTTTCGTGTCAGAGGAGCAGTGCTCTATATCCCCTCTCTCCACTATAGGTATTCCTACTAAATAACAAAATTCCTATTTAGGTATTAAGTCTAGGGTTAGCGTACTTAATGAACTCCGTGTTCTGGGTTAAATCGTAAATTTTTTAGTATACTTAAATATACCTATTTAAATAGGTAAAAAGTCGTCAATCCCGACAGAGTTATTAATCCTTTTTCCCCGGTTGAAGTCGCAAATTCCACTTTAAGATCACTAGCTGAAATGACTAGCTGCATCCCGCTGTTTTCCCTTATTTTTTTGCTTGCCCCTTGATTTTCCAGGATCTAAAGTACCAACAATACCAAATTTCATCAAAATCTCTTCAGTAATTTTAGCGTGATTGAGTTACAAACATTGTCATAGTCTTTCATTCAGTTTTGTGAGTACTGTGAACGTGGTAGGTACATAATGCTACGCAAGGATCTCAAAGGTTTGTTTGACGGGGGCATATTTACCGAGTCGAGTGTGAAAAGCGAGATGCACCGTCATCTAAGTTCATATCCTATGTTAAAACTAATATGTGGTTAGAACTTTATCATAGTAAGAATATTTGACGCTTCCTTGAAATTTGTAAGAAGATTACAAATAGGTTTATTTTAACAAAGATTCTGTTTCCACAAGTTGCTTCTAAACACACATTCGTCACGTCAGAAGGTATTTAGCGGTAATGTGCTAATTGGTTTTATTTTTGCAAAAACTCGTAATTTTACAGGAGGTGAAGAATGTATGATTTTTTACATGTCGACATCCAAGTCCAAGGTTAAAAGATATTTATCTGACTAGTTAGATTCTGGATTCGTGATGCAAATTGTTACGTATCTAATAATTACTTCTGAGTTGTAGTCCGTGCAAAATAATAGGTATCATGCTTGTATATTTGGTCCATGTAGGTACCTATATAAGTAGGTATCTAAGTTTGTGTTTTTAAAAAAATCTAAAAAGATTTTAAAATAAAGCTAATTTGTTCAGTTATATACAATAAATAAGAACTTACAATTTTTTAGATCATCATCATCATCATCAGCCCATCACGTTCCCACTGCTGGGACACGGGCCTTCTCTCATAGAGAGAGAATGGGCCATAATCCACCACGCTGGCCCAGTGCGGGTTGGTGAATGTCACATGTCCTTGACTTTTTGTGAAAAATTCTTGGACATGCCGGTTTCCTCACGATGTTTTCCTTCACCGTTTTAGAGCGAGTGTTAAATCCGCACATAGCTTAAGAAAGTCAGTGGTGCGGGGTCAGCGGGATTCGAACTCGGGTGCGTCGGATCGAAAGTCGCACGAGCTCCCACTGAGCCACACTCGCTTTTTTTAGATACATTGTGTTAAATATTGATATTATAAAATAAGTTTGCTTATTCATCTTCGCTCTGACGATCATAAATTTACGAATGAATTAATATTCAAGAGTAGGTCGATGGCCATGAAATTTCACGTTAAATTTTTATGCGAAGGTCCACTGCTCTGGGAAAACCCTCGGGCGCTGGCGAAGTGAACAATCTCGAGACGAATCGTAAATCGCAGGTATTTATTATAAATCCGCGGCTAAGTCGTCGTTTCCGATGCTAGGGTCGTTATGTCATTCAGATGACGGTCACCTGCTTTGAACTCGTAATGTGACGGTTACAGAATCCCCGATTATCTATCGTCAATCTTGTTTGACATTCATTCAGACACTACAGTGTATTAACACGTCAGGTTAAATGGAGGGTTAGAATTACAGACACACGACACTCAAAGATGTTAATTTACGCGTTAAGGTCTGTCATCAGGTCTCGGTAGGTAGGTAGCTAGCTAGGAACATACGCCAAGGCTAGGTTGGTACTTTGGTACATGTCCAGTATGCCTATATGCTTTAACTTGTAGGTTTATATAAAAACGGGAATTAACATGAAGGGATGGGCAGGGGAGAATTAAATAATATTATGAATAAAAATATATAATCTATTTCTAATATACTGAATATTAGAAATAGATTATATATTTTATTTATTAATAGTTAATTTATAGAGCAACGTTCTCTAGACAACATGGCTTGGCCTACCAACGATTCGAGAGTTTATTCGAAATTAGAGTTTTTGGTTACCTAGTTTCAATCGAATAAATACACACACGAGCCATTCGCCTATAGGTAGGTATAATACCATTATACTATTCGCCATGACATGGCAACCGATCCGACATGAATGCGAGTTCATTTGATCCCAATCAGTTCACTAGGTGCGTATGGAGTATGGCGAGGATGTGACCCGACTCACTGATCACTCTATCATGATCTCACCTGGACGCAAGTTATACATTATAGGGTATTTTGTATTCAATACAAAATCCCAAGTACCTGAATAACTTCGACGACTCAATTGACCTTGCGATAACTATGAGTTTACCTCGGTACTTATAAGATTACCTACGTATTGCCACATTTTATACGACGGTTAACAACTCCGCCTACGACAAGAACTCGGTCGACCATAATCCAATTAACAGTAACAACAAAATCGAGCTTGTCAAAAAAAATACAAGGTGTTGCAAAATTAAAAGCAATAATTACCTAAATTTTTCGTACAAACTACCTAATAATATAAGTAATACTCATACATTTTCATTTCAGTGATGAAGAACGAAGAATCACACCATGCGATGGTTATTCTACTTTATCTTATTCACAACCGTAAACACATTTGATGTCAGCAGAATTTTCGACTTCTGGACTGATCTCTTCCGCCCTTTTCCGCGCAGCTCTAGAGAAGGTTTTATACAGGACTACACTCCCAATGAATATGAAGAATTTGACTTCATCGTCGTGGGCGCTGGTTCAGCCGGCAGTGTCGTAGCGAACCGACTAACCGAAGTATCTCAATGGAACGTATTACTTCTAGAAGCTGGAGGCAACGAGAACTTCTTCTCCGATATGCCTATTTTCGCCCCCTTCCTATCTTTGACGCCCATGAATTGGGGTTACAATTCAGAACCAGAGAAACGAGCTTGCAAAGATCTCAGAGGAAAAGTTTGCTTCATGCCGCGAGGGAAAGTGCTCGGCGGCAGCAGCGTATTAAACTTTTTAATCTATCAACGCGGACACCCTGACGATTACAATGACTGGGTCAAGATGGGAAACGATGGCTGGAGCTACGAGGAAGTACTGCCTTACTTCAAAAAGTCTGAAAATATAGGAATAAATGAATTGCGAAATTCCTCATACCATGGGGTTGGGGGATATTTAGATATAGAATACTCTCCATATCATAGCCCTTTACAGACTGCTTTCAAAAAGGCTGGAAAGCAACTAGGTTACCAGTGGAGAGATCCTAATGGAGAGAACGTGATAGGCTTCTCGAAACCTCAAGCCACAATGAGAAACGGTCGAAGATGCAGCTCTTCAAAGGCATTCTTGGAGCCAATTCGATACAGACGAAACTTGAAAGTTTCAAAGTATTCAACCGCGATGAGAATTCTAATCGACCCTCACACCAAAACCGCCTACGGAGTGGAATTTATGAAAAGGAACGTAAGGTAACTTTCAAACATTTTTTTATATCTCTCGTTGGGTAACTATTCCTTTAGTCGGACATTAACGACGTGCTTCATAATTTTATCGTTTAATTTCAGTTTATGCCTAGGTATTTATGTTTCACAATCATCGTAAACAAGGCACCGCAGCTTTAATTAATTCTCAGAATGTAATCTTACAAAGCCTGATCTGTCCCACGACAATATGTACCTACGTATACGTGATACATATTATGCAAATCCGTATTTGTGGGATCTAACTAGAGCGTTCACAGGCAGAAAAGCCAAAATATTTTAAATCACGTTTTCGCAGGCGGCAAGTGCGAGCTCGGCGCGAAGTGGTCCTGTCAGCTGGCTCCATAGGCTCGGCACAGCTACTCATGGTCTCCGGAGTAGGCCCGGAGGACCATCTCCGAGAAATGAACATAGAGCCTCTAGTCAACCTACCTGTTGGGTACAACCTTCAGGACCACGTCACGTTCTCGGGAAATGCCTTTATAGTGAACGACTCCAGACTTTGTGTCAATGATGTAAGAGCTTAAAATTAATCCCAATAGATTATATAAGAAATGTTTTGACATGCAAACAGAACTCTTACTTTCAGGCTCCTATAGGTGTATTTACTTCTAGATGACGGCAGCGTCACCTCTGTCAGCGGCTGCTTACATGGCCGGGCGAGGGCCTCTAACGCTCCCAGGCGGGGCGACGGGTCTAGCATTCGTCCGCACAAAGATCTCTAACGACTACTCCAAGGGAAGACCTGATATTGAGCTCGTCATGGGTGCCGGCTCGCTCGCTGGCGACCTGCTGGGAATATTGAGGTCTTTGTTAGGTTAGTAGTTATTGGTGCTGATGGTTGCATCAAAATTAGGCAGAAATTGTGCCATAGTTTTTAAAAACCATAACCATAATAATTTTAGTAGGTAATATTAAGGTTTTATTAATATACCTACCTACTTATGAAGTATGAATAACGAACGATAATATCTAAGACTCACCCGAATGTTCAAAATCAATAACTTTTGTTACGACTCCAAACTTTGCGAGAACTTTCATAACTTTTACCTTACAAACTGACTTGATTCACTGAGCACCGATCCTTAAAAATGTCTTCGAAGAATTTTCATAAATCGTGAACTGAAACTTGTACTATTAAGTATTCTGTGACTGAAGTCGATAGACCGAAGTAAATGCTTTCGAAGCCTTACAATTCTGTACGTAAAAATGTTTTGAAAGAATTTGATTAAATAGTTAGGCGGGTCAGATTATATCTCATACACCATGTAGGTTGCAGGTTCGCCTCCCGCTACGGTTCAAATCTTTTCCTATCCTAGTTAGGGGCTAGAATCTATTAGGTTAATGATATTATACTTATCACTACTATTGAATGAAACTTCTGTATTCCTTCCAGGCGTAACAGACGATTGGTATAGAAAAGTGTATGGTAGCCTTCCTATGTCAGTAAGACAGCGCACTTTTGCCATGAACCCTGTGCTGATCCGTCCTCGGAGCATCGGCCGGCTGATGCTGAGGAGCGCCAGCTTCAAGGACCATCCGAAGATCCAGCCGAACTACTTCGATGATCCAAGTGATTTGAAGGCTATGGTGGAAGGTGTTCGTTTGGTATAACTACTCTGTATGCTTACCTATTTTCAACCGACTTCCACAAAAAGGAGGAGATTCTCAATTCGATTGTATTTTTTAATTATTATTTTTTGTTTGTTTCCTCATTTCCGCGTTGGGTTCAGTAAAGTCACGAAGTGGTCCCATATAAATTTAATCGATATTTGACCTTGGAATTCGAAGATACATTGAAGTCGGTTTTTTTTATAAAATGTATAGGTACTTGTTAAATAACTAACTGCATTTAGTTAGGTACATACTACACTATCATTGTACATGCTTTTACGACTAACTGGGATACGTATCCACTCCGAATACCTTCTAGTATTATAATAGGTAACACAATACCTACCTTGTTTTGAGTGTTTGTTACATTGGGAAAGTTGAGAACGCCCTTGTAAAGAGAAGCTCGTCGAAAGTCGGCTTCTCGTAAGGCGGTTGGCAGAGGCTTACGAATTCAATGTCATGCGAAACGTCCTACTTGAAGCACTTAATTATGGAGGTTGAAAACCTATAGTATCGTACTAACCTATACTAAACTTACCAACTTAGGTACCTGTTTACTTTTTCAGATAGAGAAACTGATTGAAACAAAGGCATTCCAGCGCTACGGTACAAGACTGCACGACACTCCTTTCCCTGGCTGCGAGGACCTAGTCTTCGACTCGGACGAGTACTGGGAATGCGCCATCTCTCAGACTTCCATCACGCTGGACCATCAGGTACGATAAGAAATTAATATCTACTTAGCAAAATATATACCTATGTAGGTACGTACATCAGCTTCTAAGATGTGCCTTTCTTCCAGCTTTCCAGTCCTAAATGCGCAGTACTTTCGCTGTATATGTAGATATCGAGTTTTCAACGACAGTAACTGCAGCCTGAATCCCAAATGGTATAAAATCGAAACATTTAACCTTTTTTTTCGGTGTTGTCAGGTGGGTACGTGCAAAATGGCTCCAGCGGGCGACCCCACGGGCGTCGTCTCCCCACGCCTCCTTGTCCACGGCACGAAGGGCCTACGAATAGCAGACGCGTCCATAATCCCGCGCATACCCGCCTCGCACACGCATGCACCTGTAGTGATGATCGGGGAAAAGGCAGCTGATATGATCAAAGAAGACTGGGGGATTCGACACGAAGAGTAATGCTCTTTGTATTTTTATTAGTTTGCTATTAGGAAATTCTAGTGTAGGTAAATGCACAATATTCCCGGGCACAATATGCCGAGTACAATATGCACAATAAGCCCGGGAAAAATATGCAGAATATGCCCGGATAGCAGCATAGGAATAAATAGTAACAATTATTTATTCTTTTTTTTTACGCTTAATAGATCTATGTTTGGCCACTATCTCGCCTGATGTGAAGCGATGATGCGGCCTAAGATGGAGCACATAGATCTAGAGAAAGACGGCAGTTGAGCGGCTGCTCAGACCCGTCTCCCCGATGGTTCACCGAACATCATCCCGAAACACGACTAGGTCGCTTGACGGCATGGCTTTGTTCGGTGGGTGGTATTACAACCACGGCCAGAGCCTACCACTCCAAAGCGCGTAAGCAGGTTTCATCACGATGTTTTCCTTCACCGTTTTAGAGCGAGCGTGCAAAACCTGCACTTAACTATAAGTCATTGGTGCAGGGCCGAGTCGGGATTCAAACCCAGGTGCGTCTGATCGAAAGGCGCATGAGTTCCCGCTGAGCCACACTCGCTCTCTTCTTATAAGTCAGTAGATAGGTACAGGCCGCGTCGCCGTAATATGGAGAAAAACTTTATTTGAAAAGATGTATCTTTTTGAGAGGCTAATTAAGTATTATAGTATCAAAACCCAGTGAGTCTAACAGCTAAACTTAGTTCTGTGAAATACATAATTACTTATTCTTAAATCTTCGTATTTTTATTATGTAATTGTTATAAAAACTATAAATAGGTATGTAAGTACTTACCTAAGTATTGATAAGAAATGCACTTGCATCAACGTAAAATCGTTGTAGGCTCAAGAAGGTGTGTTAACATGTTTTTGGTATGATTTACCCGCGGGTTAACCGCGAATTCACTGTGGTGCAAGTAGATCTTATTGTAACTGCTGCTTGAAACTCTTAAGAGCTGAACTAGTCAAGGACTATTAACCAAATAGTAAATAGTGGTCCTGGATAAAAGCATGGATGTATAAAATACATACCTTCGATATCCAAGACTTTTAGTACCAAGTTTTTATAGGCCAGCTCGGAGAATTATAGTCAATACTCTCTTTGAGAGAATCCCTGAATCCTAGAGCTTCCAAAAGTTCTGAATATAATATGACTAGCTATTTATAAAATTAAGTTATAGTAAATAAAGGTTTTCCAAAATACATACAACACCTATTATTTTTTAAACCTTTTAAATACAATTCCTGCACTATTACTATAATTTTGCATTTTTCTTTAACCTCAAATTGATACTACAATTGATATATATCTGCAATTCTAAATGTTTATTAACTTAAGCTATTTAATACAAATAAATAACAATCTAGTTAGGAGACATCCCAGTTTTGGTTTTTCTGTTTAGTTTTCTGTACAAGTAACCAATTCTTTTCTCCATTTCCTTCCATTTCGTTGGCCTTGCCGATGGAGTGGCTGTCTTGGACCACATCTTTCGCTTTCTCAGTAGAATCTGAAAAAATAAAAGAAATACCGTAATTATCATATTCTCATATAATAAACTTTGTGCAAAAAGAAATACGTCAACTTCATATATTGTAAAGTTAGTACATAGACAACTCGAATTTGAGGGTATTGATATAGCAAAATTACTGGGCATTATGAGACTTAAAACCTCAAAGTCAGTGTGCAGGACTTTGCAAAACTAAGTTCTAGTTGGTGCTGCAACTGTTATAGGCAGGCATATTGCTTACTATATATAGGCGAACGATATCCTCGTAACGTCATTCAGTTACTTATATAAAAAAACACATGTACAAAATACATACATGATATTCCTGGCCACTAACACCTCTTATCCAAGAAGGAACATTGTACAGTGTTTTTACAGGATGAATATTGCCTGGGCCGAGGATGTCAATGTAATCGTTCTGACCAAACAGGGCTTTGCGTTCCACCCAAGCATTAGCCGGTCTGCAATAATAAGAAATTATGTAAGTTGATAAGTCGGCAGTTTCAAAAACAAATATTAAAAAGATTATTTTATCCTAAAATCATTGTTTAATTTTAAATAATAAATAACTAATAATAATAATTTATTTTTAGTAAATAATGTTGTTTTCTTTAAAACCTTATTTTATGTTATATATAAATATGAGCATACAAGGATACATCCCACCTGATGGTAAGTGATCCTATAGACATCTGCAACACAAAAGGTGTGCATTTGAAAAATTGTGGTAGCTACTTCACATTACATATATATCAAGAGTTGAATAACATTTCATATTTTTCCAAAGTGATTTGATGCCTTTGAAATTAATTTTTGATATGATAAGCATAATTATATGTATAGGATAAAGTTTATAACAACGTACTGACTTGACAGGCATGTACAAATCATCATAGAAAATAATGATTAAAATCTATTTTAGAACTTTAATATCACACTTAGCATTTTTTACCTGATGATTTAAGATGTGAAAATTATTGTAAAACTTAGTATTTACATAGTTGAGTAATTATGATGTATACTTTTTCATTTAAGGAATTCCATTTAAATAAGTACCTGTATTCTGGAATAGGCAATGGTTTTCCTGATGTTCTTGGCAATAATCCGCCACTCCATATTTTCTCTTCATAGCCGTATCTCCTTACTAGTCGAGTTTTATCAGCATGATATCTTGTCCTGAAATTTATACATAATATCGATCAGCAGGGCGATCATGTATCTTTTATTTCAATTAATTTCAATGAGAAACCAGTTACCCGACAAATTTACAAAGCGAGATTGTGCTATGAATCGTTATGTTTCACCCAATGTACGCCCAATCTATTCAATTTTACTGTGTAATACGGCTCTTATTGAAAAATTAATTGAAATAAAAAATACATGATGGCCCTGCAGTTTCCAATACAAAATAATGCTTCTGTTAGAAAAAAGGACCCTTTTCTAACCTCACAAAGTTCAGTGTGGGTCTCCAAAATGTATTTAGAATAGTGGAGCCTATTGATACCATTTTGAATATAAAATATAATTAAGTCATATAAAATGACTATCAATAGGAGGACTTATGATAACTTTAGTAAGAAAAGTTAGAAATTCAATAATTCTAGTTTGTTCGCCTCTTCGGGCTATTTTTGAAAAGCTATCACTGTCACAGACAGTTGATAGTGACACTGACGGCCATTGTGACATTGACAGTATAAAAGAGGCAAGTTACCGGATCTGGGACAGGGCTGCGTTCACTGCATACAATTCAGGGATGGAATTCTTACGATAATAATTCCCATTTTGTAGGTACGACTTTTTTGAAACTAAGATACGATTTACTATTAAGCGTTTTTTAACAAGCGCTAATTTCGTTCGGAAATTCGCATATTTGGTAATTTTGTATATGTTTTGGATCAACCTCAGATAAAATATCCTGCCTGTCTACTCGAAGGTCGTGTCGACTCCTTTTGTGTGTCTACTTAACAATCAACTGCAGAAAATCGTTGTATTGTGTATTTAGTCGTGTGGCAATAGGCAAAAAGACTTTGATTCGTGCCAGAAAAATACAAAAAAAGCAACAAACAAAAGCAATCCAACAAAATGGCCGATCATCTTTAAATTTTTTTAGAAATTTTATGGATTATCCCTTGAAAGTGCGTATTTTTGTACCATTTTATATTTAATCTGATAGAAATAATTGGGTGTTCGTGAGTTTTATGAGTTGTAATAACATTACTAAGTTCTAAACGTTCAAAAAGTTAATAATTAACTCTACGCTATAACAAGCGATGTTTCTTGTTTGTTTATCCTCGTAAATGGGAAATTGTAATTCTATTTAGAGTCTTATTAGGAACGTCTGGACGGTATACGATAAATCAAATACTCTATTTTTTTCTTCCTATATTTTTAAGTATTTTACTTGTCCTAAAGGAAGGCAGAGTTATAATTTAGTAAAACTATTGTGTTCGTGAGTAATTGGGCGCGCAATTGCGTTGTTTGTTTACCTTTCGTGGTATTATTTCACAATTGCCAGATTTGCATAAAGTTGTTACATTCATTGCCTACTTCTGATAACTTCAATTCCTTAAATTTAATAGTGTTTTTGTTTCATTTCAGTTTGCTTTCTAAAGATATGTCTAAAAGAGACCCAAGTGATCGTCATGAAAGGAAGTTGGACCCCAGCGATTACGAGAATATTATATCGCAACACAGCATATTCGAATCGTCGAGATCCAAACACCAGGAATTGCCCAGTTTTCCTGGATTTTCTAATGCAGAAACACAAACAAAGACTAGTGACATAAAAAATCAAACAGTGCAACCCAGCTTGGGGGCTTGGCATTACAATCCTTGGTGGATGCTCGCCAGTACTTCTAGAAACATTCCCATGCAGGAAGAATATGCAGAAAACAGTGAGCATGCGAAAGTGAAACAAGAGCCTTCTGGTGCAGGCACTCCAGATCGTGACCCGCTGCAAGCTGACCTGGACCACTACCAAACAGGAGGGGCCACACCGCCCACAGGGTTGGAGTCTTTCTGTGATGACTGTTCTGATCCATTCTGTGACTCCAGCTCAACTATATGCCGTAAGCTCTTTCATTGCCCTCATTGTAGAAAAAGCTACCCTACCATTCTTGAGTTCAACACCCATTTAACCGGAGTTCATCCCGCTCAAAAGCCATTCAGATGCCAGATCTGCTTGGAGCCCTTTAACAAAAAATCATATTTACGTCGACATCTTGATGCCAATCACACTCGAAAAGATGTAAACAAGTGCTCTGTGTGTTCAAAGTATATAAAAGATAAAAGCAATTTGCGTAAACACATGCAAGTTCATACGGGTCGAGTGCCTCAAAAACAGTTTAAATGCGATCTGTGTAACAACAAGCGCTACATGTCATTAGACAGACTGAACAATCACAAAGTGGTCTGCACTGGTGAAAAAGTGCTCAAATATTGTGACATGTGCACTAAAGTATTTGATAATTCAAGATCATTGAACAGCCATAAAAAAGTTCATGCAAGAGAATTAAAGTGTGACAATTGTGGAGAGCAACTGCGTTCATTAGAACAATTTACGAACCATAAAATGGTTTGTCGTGGGTCAACGTCAGATGCTGGTGGCAGTCACGGTGGCTCTTCAGGGAATGTGAACACAGCTATGAATAGATGTTGCACTCAGCCTGGTATATGTGAGCATGACAAGCCTGCGTACCTGAACATACCCGGCTATGCCGCGAGTCGAGTGCTAGACGCTACTATATCATCGTTAAAATCTGAAATGAATTGATATCAAACACCATATACAAACTGTTTAGAATTTAGATTTTCAACCATTTCTTTTTGAAACAAGATTACCAAATAGATAAATGACAGTAATAATTTTCACAATGAAAATTTCACAAGACTGATGCAAATAATTATCCCGCCTCACTATTTGCTTTATTATTACCATTTAAAATTTAAGCTTTAGTTGTTTAGGATGCAGTTAGAATAAGCAAGAGAACATTTTGAGCATGTTTGCTTATGGAGGTATTATGAACAATTGAACATGTTTAATTTGTCACAACCCTAATGTGAAAACATAAAGTTTTAAAAGATTAATATGTTCAATAACAGAATCAGGTAATAATTTCTTGTTGGTTTGGTTTTAAAAATATTATGTTTTAAGAACTTGAATTAAAACTTTACAATGCTTTGACTGATTTAGTGTAAACATGATGTGCAGTATTACATACATAAAACAATTTTTATTTTTCTATATTGAAGTTGTAAGAGGTATATTATTTTTATATTATTAGATTGTAACATTTTAGTTTTATACTATGTAGGTACCTTATGTTTACTTTATGTAATAATAAGCAAGCTTTTGTAGGAGATAATAATTATGATGAGCATATTATTTTTCCAGTGCTCTCATATACTTTTTCTCCAAAGACAAAATGACTATATGCAGTTTAAATGTATACATATTTTAATATGTATTTTAGAATGTCTTATAGTACAATAGTACAAGGCATGTTTTATAAAGAATCTAAACAAATGTAGGTCACGAAGGACCTTTTAGAATAAGTAAATTATCAAGCTAGTAAGTGCAATGAACCACTGGCAAAGCCTTGAACATACTGTGGTTATGAAAAATATTTGTTGTGTTCTTATCCGTGTAAGGATGTTCTTGTTCAACACATTAAACATCTGCAATTTTATTTATTAGTTTAATGTATGTGTTTGCGTAAAATATTATTATAAAATAATGTACCATATTAAAATGTTTGTATTGTATATTACAGGATCACTCCCAATTGCAGAATAATTTGAATAGACATATAACTTTTATTTGCATAAAAATATTAATTTTATAATTACAAATTTAATTGATTCATAATAAAATATTGTATAATTCATATTTTTATGCAATATTGTCAACATCAATTTGGAAAGCATACTGGATATAGTTTTCAGAATGCATAAATGTTTGAATGTTCAAAATCATTTTTTTAGGTAATTGGGAGTCTTTCCGATTTATTAACAGTAAGGTAAGAGGCTATAATTCAAAGTGAACAAGCCTTTATTATTAGCAGATGGCTAAAGAAGTTATTATTGTACTCTTAAATTTTATCCTGATTGAGTACTGCCTATATATTTTTTAATCTTATTTTTTCTAATTTTATTTTATAAATGTTACTTGAAAGAAATAATACTTCTATTTGGAGGCTTTTTTATTATTATTAGTTGTTGCTATTTACATTTGTTTAACTCTTAAAGGTAAGTTTATGGTTAAGTTTAAGATAAATTAAGATAGAAATATGTTAACATTATAGATTATATTTTCCATAAATTACAAAATATTAATCACTTTGTACTTTGGCTATATTTTATGTTTAAATACTACCATGTATTTGGAATATCATTTTTATAGTGTAAGAGCTATTGAAATTAGAAATATAATATAATAGTGTCATTTGGAATTTTATATTTTTACACAAGAACTGTTCGTGGAAAGCAGGCAACACATATGATGTTAACATCCATTGTTTTAAAATCTGAACTAGTTGATATAAAATGTTTGCGAAGTTATAAATTTGTAATTTTCTATATTGTATCTTTTTGTATAAATGTGGTGCATAGAATTGTATGTATGTAGGTTCTAAAAATCATAAAACACTGTGTGCTGCTTGCTTTAGTTTTATCTACTTTTAAAAGTACGAGTTTATTATGCAATGCAAAAGTAAATCCCACCTAAATCACTGCAACATGTATGTAGTATTTAACTTTCGATAAACATTGTAACATGTTTTGTCGAATTTCAATAACAAATCTCAGATTTGAATATTCTGGTGGAAAGTAATAATTTATTAAATATCATTCACAAATGTCTTCTCACTGACTCGAAGTTGTCAATGGGTCTAGACTATCTAACCAAACTTGCTACTTCCAGCATCGGCGATCGACGATAGCTTTTTGAAAACTAGATGCAGAGATTTTGATACCGCGATCGAATCGTACGAGCGATTTGAACGATTTCATGCCGCGAAATGCACATCGCCGTTTGTAAAAGTGGCAATCGCTAAAACGCGCAACCGGATGTCATGAAGTCGGTTTATAAAAGTAGCGTGTGTGGTTAGGTAGTGCCTAAGTGTGTGGTGTGAGGGCCACTGATTAAAATCCTTGAAAATATACGTATAATATAATATAATTAGGTTTTAGTTAACATTTTAAAAGTATTGTGAAACTTGGAATAAGATTTTGTGAAAGTCAAATAAGCGAGTTATGAGATGAAAACTTGGGCCCTCAGTTTTCACATAGAGGACCGAGGCCACCTATAACTGCTAAACTACGCACTTTGCAGAAAACTACAACTACGACGAGTTGAAGCCAGCTATTAGTTTCACATTTTTTACAATGTATTACATAGCACATTGGATAACACCACAGAATACTAAGGGACAGAAGCATCACTTCGCAAATAAAATAAAACAAATAGCGACTCTTGCTATGACGCAATAACATTCAGTTCAGCTCGCGTAGCGCTGCATACCTACCAGTCATATTAACCTACAGAGCGCCTCTCTTTCTATCGCATAGCTCTTGACTCTTCTGACGCGGCACGTGTAACGACGCGCGACCGGCCGTCGGCGTCCGGCTATGTACTTGTAGCTTCGTACCTACAGTGCGGAGTGCGCTAGGCCTGATAACACACAAATAGTTGTAATGAAAAGATTAATTTCTAATGACCTTTTGTATGTGTGAGGATTGAGGGCCCGTTTTGAACAAAGATACACAAAATAGTAAGGAGTTTTGAGATATCTTATTTTCACAAATTTTTTTAGAATTGACTTATATTTTTCTCATAGTGATTGTATTGTATTTTGACGTAAATACTTTTTCATCTCATAACGCGGTTATTTGACTTTCACAATACTTTTAGAATGTTCACTGAATCCTAAGTATATATACAAATATTTTAATCAAATGGCCCTCACACCACACGCACACGGCCTAAGACAATAAACTTAAAAAACTGATGTCCACAAGTACTATTCTGATTTCGAAGATTATGTTAGCTAAGTATTTGAAACTAAATTCAATATTGAATAATGGCGTACAATCGCACCATTTGTCTTATCGTGACTTATGCTAAAAATGCAGTGCTACGTCTAATTAACTTTTGCACTAAATATCGGCTATAAAGGTAAGTGCACATTGTCTCGGGCGGCAGCTGCAGCGGACGGCCCGCGTTGCAGCCCAAAGTGCGTAGGTACTTTTTCATATTCAAACATGCCGTCTGTAATAAATAAAAAATACGACCACGGCATTATTCCTATAACAAGTTTGGCGCGGAATTCAATGGTTTAATCCGCCCCGCTACTGCTTGAGGCATGTATGCTTACCCTATGAAATAGGTTCCGTTGATGTCAAATTTTTTAATTTAATTAATTGTTATTAGTAACACAATAGTGTAGGTACTTACACGTTTTGAATTTTATTGTTATCTTCTGTAGTACGCCTATCTACCAACATGTTATTTGTCGTAATAGTATACTTACCTTAGAATGGTGTGTAATTTTAAAATGCACATAGAAATAAGAAAAAATGTGTTCATATGAATTTAGTTAGGTACATAGAATATGACTTAGTTTGTCTATTAGTAAAGTAGACTGTATAACAGTATATGTTCTGCTATGGATACTGTTGTTTTTTCCAAAGTTTTAAAGCCTTCCAGCGTATTAAAAGACAGCCAAAAATGTTTTTCGTTTAGGAAGCAATTGTAAGTACAGTGCTACCTCCTTTTACAACATTTTATGTCGGCTTTTTATAGTTGTTAAAAATGTACGCCTAGTGCGTATTGCCATTGCGAACTTAAATACATTTTTATTGCTTAAATACTGTACCTACTACATTACATACATACCATTTTAACACGAATAAATGACATATTTCCTTTCTGTTGAATGCTTATTGTTTTATTTATCTCTACTCGGACCCCCATGATATAAATATTATTTCTGAGTAGATGTGTATTAACAGAGCAGCTGCTATATATAGGTACCTATCGATTGCTTGATATATAGACGTACCTACTAGCTTTTTCCTGCGACTTCGTTCGCGTGGACTACAGCAAAACCACATCGTCTATTCTCCAAGACTATTTTAGCAAGACTTAAGAGAGCGTGTACTACAGAGGTTTATGCTTCGTAGTCACCATAGGGTGTTTTAGGTGTAGATCCGATGTCCCCGTTAAACACGGGGGCAGTTGTACTTTAATAGAATATTTAAAAATACGTCCCGATGTCCCCTTACTCTGTTTCCGTTGATATAGTAAAGTAAAATTTATATGAGAAAACTACTTTCTGACGCTTCGCCAGTCGCTGCCGCGGCACGCTCGGCTCGCGCTGCTTGGTCACAGTTCTAACATAACCTAAGCTAGTGGCTGTATCTCCGTAAAGCGGACAATGGTACGAAAATTTAATGACGTCTGTGTGACTGTTGTCCCCGTAGCGAGGACAACGGGCCTACACTGTTTTTATGTAAGTGGTTGCTCAACCGATTTTAAGGTTTAAGGGTTTGGTAGGATTAGTCCCTACATCACATCAAAATCGGTTGGATTACCTACAGCTTGACCTTTTCGTAGCATACCTAGTCGCTCTCATATACTGGGGAGGTCTTGGGAAAAATACGAATATAGGCTTCCTGTCTTTCACGCGGACGAAGTCGAGGGAAAAAACTAGTAAGTAATAATATAAAACTAGCGTTGCAATTATTATGTTTATTTCACTTAAAATTAGATTTACAATATCATATAACAACTCTTCCCCGTTTAACAGCAGCCTTAACAATTTTGGATTTCTTTTCCTTTTTCTTTTTGCTGATATTTTCTGTTCTCTTCTTCTGTCTGTCTTGTTTCCCCTGTGCAACAGCCTGCACCCTACTGTCCCACTTTTTCTGACTGTGCTTTTTCTTTTGCTCCTGTAAAAATATAAAATAATGGCTTTAAGCTTTTAATTCTTTAAGGTACCTAATATTTTGTGGCTAGTTCTAGGGCTTTACGCCCAATGAACCATCAACTCTTCAATTTACCAATTAAGTGCTGCGCAAACGATGAAGTCTGCCGCGGAATTATTTATCAGCGCAAAATGGCGCAAATGGAACACTTGGAATTGTATGCGCCAACGCTAAAGAGGTACAAAAATGTCGGCGAGAAAAATGTTTCTATGGTTTTTTTACATGGACCCTTGCAACGTCTGCCGTTTCTCGACGTATTCTTAAACTATTATCTTAGTGAACATGAGCTTAGGTTACCTAAAGTTCTTGTGGACAAAATGATCGAGCGTAATGTGCGTTGAATACGCGAAACATCAGCCCAGGTTTAGAGCCGAGGACGTTATTTTTTTTTGCGGACGAGTTTTGCGTATTCATTTTATAACAAAATAACCGACTTCAATTCCGATGTATCTTCAAAGACCGAGGTCGAATATAGATGTAATTTATATGGGACCACATTGTAGCTATACTAAACCAACGCAAAAAGAATTTTCCAAATCAGTTTATAAATGACGGAGTTCTGAGGTGACAGACAAAAAGAAAGAAATATACAATCGAATTGAGAACCTCCTCCTTTTTATTTAAGTCGGCATTAAAACGTAAGGCTTTTAAAAATAGACTTTCATACAAAATGTAAGTAAGTCCCGCACTGCAAAACAAATGAAGACGGGGCGCAAAAGCGACGCTTCGTCTTTGTCCTATTGCAAAACACAGAGGCGATGAGGCGCAGACAGGGGCGAGAACAGGACACACGTAGCGGGGGTATGGATAAGGCGTGGGGTGCATAACAAGTGTCGCAGGGGCACAGCGAAGAGCGCGGGGGGTACCGACCGCTCGATCCCTACGCCCGCGTCTCATCTCTTCTAAATATTTTGAAAAGTCGTTTGAAAATTCGTGCCCCGCCTCAACCTTGTCTGCGACGCATCCTCGTCTTACGTCTTGGCCCTAACCCTACAAACTTGAAATAGTTCAAATTAACCATCTTACCAATTTCTTTATAGACTTCTTTAACAGAGTTGGATCATCTTTGATTTTTTGGCCTTCCGCCTTTTGTAGTACGGTTTTCCATGCAACTTTTTCTTTCAGCTCCTTAACTTTACCACCTTCATCTTTTTCTTCTAATTGACGGAATTTCTCCTCTTGTTGTTTCATATTTTCCAAAATCTTTTTAGGGTCTTTTTCTTTCTTGTTGCCTCTTTCTGAAAATTTCAGTAGGAAACACCATAATTATTATACTAAAGGTATAAAGATATGAAAGGTATCTTAGAAGAGATTTTCTACCTAATGACTAAATAAAAAACACAACAATCAATCTTGGAGGCTCAAAAGAAGAATACTCCAAGTCCTTACTTGCAGCAATAGAAACTAAGCAGGATGTCTTAGTGGATGCATATGTCGCATACCTCACAGCATGAGTCACTTTAGACTACACACCAAACTTATGCTCATTGTAAGCAGTGGACAGATCACTTAGATCAACGGATGATTGATATGGAACATAATTTTATAAACAAATATTATTTGATACATACCCTTTTGTCCAACATTTGCAAAATCAAATTTAGAAAATACAAGCTTCCCATCATTATTAAACACTGGTTTTGCATTAACATTTGGCTTCTTCTCTACTTTTTCTGCCTTAACATTTACTGTCTCTGTCAGAGGTGTGTTGTCCACGGCTGGTTTCATATTTTTCTTATTGAGTCTCTCTTTCTTTTTAATCTTTTTATTTAGTTTGCTGCTCAAACTTTTCTTGACTAGCTTATTTTTAAGGTTGAAATTATTCTGGGACTTGATTTTGTTGAGCTTTTCTTCAAGTTCAGCGATACTGCGAGCTCGTTTTGGAACTTCTTGTTCTTCTTTCTTGTTTTGCTTATCATTTACAATCTCATAATCCATGTTCTCTTCATTTTCACCTATAATATAAGAATACAATAATTATGTGCATTACTAATATGCAGTGTAAATCTGGAACAGTGGGCATTTAAAGTTTACATTGAGCAGTATAAAGTACAGTAATTAGTTTAATTTAATATTAAACTAATAACCAAGCTAAAAAATATAATCATATAAACACCCAGACAGGAAACATATACTTGCACATCTGTGCACAAACATTTGCCCCATTGTGGGAATCAGACATGCATAAATTTAGTTGGGTTAAATCTTTTACACTTCAGTGGTGTAAAAATGTGAGCTGACCCAACATCCCAACCACTATACCAGTCAGCCTATCCTAATGTCAGGTAAGTATGTTTTAGTTGCAATTTGGTATGTAGGTACTTTAGATCCTGTTTTGAAAAGGAAGTTGTACATACCTTTCATTTGAATCGGTATAGACATCACGGAGAACACACTTTTTAAGAAATTTAATTCCTTACTTAGTTCTGCTTTTAACTGTTTGTGTTTTATTGGTTTCTTAGCCATTGTCATCTGTAAATAATATTAAAATGTTTAGGCATGAATAAACTGGTCTATCCCTTGAGCCAAATTTTAAAAACAAGTTGTTCTTATTGCCAATATAATTTATAAACCTTTTTTGGTGTAGGTATATTAGCAGGTATACAATTGAAATGAATTCGATCAACGTATGGCTTATGTGGTTTTCCTCGTATTTCTCTCGTTCTGTAAATCTATATGTTATATAGACACTTTAATTCACTTTAGTTTGAACTTTGAAGATCACCAGTTTAAAAACACCAGCAACCACACCACACAAATCACAAAACAGTCCTTAATAACCTCAAAGTAGTCAAAGTCCTCAAACTTCAAATGTGACAATGACAATTACTTAAACTCATAAAAATGTGTCTATGGATTGGGTTCCAGCCGTCCCCTCACTTTTTAGGCCCCAGTGGGGGACAACAGAAATAATATTTCCTACAACTCGTAATCTATAATCTTTAATGAGACTTTCGAGAAAGCGCAATTTTTTGCAAGATGTTTTACAAGCAAGAAGCAGTGAGGTAAATTATACAGTTAGCCATCGCTTGACTTGAGTGGTATTGTTAAATAAAACATCAAATTAAAGCAATTCATTTGCGTGTGACGACTAAACAGAATCACTTCATCCTGTTGTGAAAGTGGGGAACAATGGGCAAAACTCTTTTCCCCTACTAGGGCCAAAAACAGGACATTCGGGAATAAAGCCCTTCTGATTGTCACATTTGAAAATAAATGCCAATTTCAGGACTTTTTGGCGGGAAAGGAAAAGTGATACAGTTCGATTTTGTTTTATTTTCCAAACAAGTGTTATTTCGAGTGATCATGTGTAATATCGGTGGAATATGAATAAAGTTCCACCACTTTATTGAAGCACTAGGAGAGGGTCCGGCTTGTTGCTGTTGACCCTCATTCTCAACAAAAATATAATAAAATGGAATATTAAACTATAAAATAAAAACTACGTAAGACATGGCGGTATGGTCCTAGAGACTTTAGCCTGCCCTAACGGGCAAACTTTAAAAAAAAAAATGCCAATTTCATCTTTCAATCTTTCATCAATCAAATCAATGTCATGTCAATCTCATTCATCAGCTGAGCTCTTCACGTTCACGCTTGTTTACATTTTGCTTTTTGTAGTTTTTCTTCAGTTCCTCTCCACGGCAATCAGTTTTTTTGTACAAACTAAAATTGTTTGGCTATCACAGAACTAATTGAATTAGTCAACGAAATGCGCCACCTTTTGCTAATAAGAAAGTTCTCTAACGGTGTTCCCAAGAGTGCCAGTTTTATTGAGGAAATGCAAAACAATTTTATTCCGACAAATACTTTTCAAAGGACTTTGTTATCATGTGGATCAGCGGCTATCGCCCTGCTAAACCCTCATCGGGGAGACATGATCGCTTGCTTAGGCGAGGTAACGGGGGAGAAGGCTTTACAATATATGCAAGGGAAGATGCGAGAGACGGGCGAAGGCTCTGAGATTTTGAAAGAAATGCCAAGGATAAATTCAAAGACTGTGTCCTTCGAGAAACTTTCTGAGATGTCCGAAAACACGTTGGGTCGTGTGTATGCGGACTTTATGCGAGATAATAACATCTCGGCGGATTCTCGTCTGCCAGTACAGTTTATAGCTGATCCGGGACTTGCATATGTTATGCAACGGTATAGAGAAGTACATGATCTGGTTCATGCCAGTTTGTTCATGAAAACCACCATGCTAGGAGAGGTAACACCAGCCTTTTTAGTTTACCTTGCAGTTACCTGAGACCACTTTGAATGTGCCACGTAAATTGCTTCAAGTTAGCAATTTGCCTTAATTTTATGTTAAAGACAAGATTTAAAGACATCTTAGAAATCTTTAGTGTATTCAATTTTATATTCCAGGTGGCAATAAAATGGGTGGAAGGCGTCCAAACAACGCTGCCAATGTGTATAAGTGGAGGCATCTGGGGAGCCGGGAGGTTAAAGCCAAAACACCGCCAGCTGTACTTAAGGCATTACCTGCCTTGGGCCATCCGTACAGGCAATAATGCTAGGTTCTTACAAGGTAGCACACAATAATTTACTTTCTAATCTTTGCATGAGTATCTTCATCTTCTAACTAACAAGCTTAGATAGCTTGAAGTCTTGAAGAACCTCTTGTACCACAGTGGCATATACAGACTTATAATATCAGTTATTGTTCTCAGGTATTTACTTCGAAAAGAGGTGGGATCAAGACATAGACGATTTTCATAAAGAAATGAACATTGTTAGATTAGTAAAGAAATAATTTGGAATTTATGATAAAAAAGTAAAAATTGTTATAAGAGGTTGATGTGATAAGCAAACCTGATCTAAATTAAGAACTTTTATATATTGGTAGTAAATTATATGTTTAACAATAAATTTTAGAGTATGTGGATGTACTCCTAGTCAGTTGTAACTTGTAATTTATTTATTACCTGTAGTTTATTTTCTTAAAAAAATACTATCTTTTATTTGAAAAGAATCGCATTACTACTGAATAAACTGATTTGCAGATTTTTTAAATAGAAAATGTAGGTCACGATTTGGGTAATTTTCATGTCCATCAATATAAAGATTGCATCCAAACAAAAAGAGAAACAAACTTGGCAAATGCTCTTAAGAGCAGTTGAATATTGTATTATTGTACTTAAGATTACCAAATAAAAGTGACAAATATGTGAAAAAATGTTTAATTCGAAATATCTCCTATATAACTTATGTCATTGTAACCTAATTCCTAGCAAACATCACAGTAGCATTTCGGAACTGCGCCCGTGTGTGTTGTGGACGGGTGTGGTCCGGTCGCCCACTTGCACCAACCACTCGTACCACACACGTCGGGAATCCACGCAGCGCCAGAACGTCGCCTTTATCACATCACCACAATGTACTCGTAGTGGCGTCTGAAGAAAACAGACAGAAAAATTTCAGTAAACTAAAATTTTAAAAATAACGATAAAAAGTAAAAAATTCTGTCAATCAATCACAGCGCATGACGTCAGTATAGTCATTATTATTTCACAAAAATATTGATAGAATAATTTTTCTGATTTGACAAACATTAGTTCTAACTACATTTTAGTTTTTTTATTTGATTACTGACTGCTAGTAGTAGTAGGCAATAATAGTAACATGATATTAAATAATTATAGTGAATAGTGAGATATAAAAAAAACAAATACCTTAATAGGAATAAACACCGGGAACCACGATATCATCCCCGGGCTGTGAGTGGAAGGCACTATGCTGATCATTTCGTCCCCGAAGAGGGCGCAGTCGAAGTACCCGCCGAAGCCGTGCATCACGTTATCTTGTGCCACCTGCCACGTGAGCGTCGCGCTTCGCCGGTTGTCGGTGAGCGGCAGACCGCGCCAGTCCGTCAGCTCCTGGCCTTGGTGGTCGCGCGCCCCTTTCGCGGGGTGCTCGAATGTGAACACGCGCTGAAAAAGATAAACACACCTATAGCTATAAGTCATTGTTAGAGTCCCGTACCGAGTCCTTTTTGCGTAGGAACCCTAAAATATATTGTTTCTCTAATTCTTGATAAGCAATACTTGTAATAGTTGTAATACTGTGTGCGTGTGGTGTGAGGACCACTCTGATTAAAATCCTTGAAAATATACTTAGGACTTAGTGAACATTCTAAAAGTATTGTGAAAGTCAAATAAGCGAGTTATAAGCTAAAAACTTGCATCCTCAGTTCTCACATAGAGAATTGAAAGCCACCTATACCGGCTAAACTACGCACTTTGCAGAAAAAGTATTTACATGAAAATCTAAGTCAATCCCAAAAAAAAATTGTGAAAATAAGATATACCTTTTTTATTTAGTAATCAATATCATTTTTAATATATTACACAGTCTACAATTAACAATTATATAAATATATAGAATGATAAAAACTAAACTAACCTACAACAAAATTAAAAAATGAAATTATATATAAAACACAGAATTTAAGTCACCGTCCGCGGGCAAGGTGCCCAAAAAGCTGGCGACGTTACCTCGTTGAATGGCCAGACTAATTCGTTGGCCGAGGTAAGCGCCAGCTCTATGGTCACCTGTTGAAAATAAGATATTATCTCAAAACTCTTTACTATTTTGTGTATCTTGGTTTAAAATGGACCTCAGTCCTCAAACATACAAGAGGTCATTACATTAGTAAATTAAAAAAATATTTTCATTACAAATAGTTGTGTGTTATCCAACGTGCTACGTAATAAAATGTGAAACTAATAGCTGGCTTCAACTCCTCACACGCCCTCACACTACACGCACATTAATACTGCCCCTGTTAAAAATATTAAATAGTTATGGCAGAAGATAACGCGTATTACAAAACGCAACTTTACAGTGACAACAGCACAATATAAACAATACATATTTGGGGAATAAATCATGAACGGGAGCCGTGTTGCCTATGGCCCAGACTCTATTTCTAAGAAAGGCTTTCCACCATTTTTCTCTTTGACTAAGCTTTGAACACAAGGAGTCAGAATGCCATCCTTTAACGCTATTTCAGGACCGAAGCGGTCGTCTTTTAAAAATAATGTCAATATCAAAAAGTTTGTTTATAAAAACAATCAGAAGTTGATAAGAAACCTTACCTTAGTATCACCAATATCGTGCTTATTCTGCATATAAACAACCCACAAGGTCTCCAAATTCTTGTCTTTGTTATGGGTAGGGCCGGTGGAAGCTACCCTCGCGGCCGCCCACAGCCGCGGCGAAGACACCGGCGCTACGTACGAGTTATACTCGCGGGGGATGGAGATGCCGCCAGGCTTTAGTAACCCGGCGGCGCCATCCAGGCACTCAGGTGAAAGCTCGTTGTCGCCCCACGAGCCTGATATTATTAAAACTAGTTCATATTTTTCGGCAAATAAAGTCAGTTAAAATGGAACATGCTGGGGTTAAACCCCAGCATGCTTGGATGTCTTTAGTAAGGTAATCTATTATCAAATTGAAAAGAAGCGGTCTAAGCCCTGAACCTTGATGAACTTCAACTTGCTATCGTATTGTTTGCTCAATCAAGCTAAGTTTTGACAACTTTTACTGATATCGTTGTACATATATTATTTTATAGATTAATGTAGTGTTCTGTCTTTTGGGATCGAAGTGCTAGCTACACTGTAGCTTTCGAGGTACCCAGTCAAAAGCTATCTCGACGTCAATTAACGCTAGATGTCCATGAGGACATCCTCAGCTTATTGTCATGAGACAATAAGCTGAGGAAGCTCTATTCTTACAGTTGTGATACTAAGTGGTGTCTAATTCATGCGTACATTTGTGGAATGCTGATAATGACAAATCAATAAAACCAGGATGAGTCATTCGCGGCCCTTGAGGCAGAATAAGAGCAATGATTAAGAGTATATACCAGGTAATTAACTGGCGTGACGCATGCTGATTGAGTAAACAGAGAACGTTGAACAACGTTGTGGCAGCGAGCAGAAAAGCGGTAGACTTCTTATTTTCCATGGAATGTCATATAGCAGTCGTGAAATGTGAAAAGAGTATAAGGAGGCCAATTGCCCAGTAGGGCGAGAAACTCATAGTAAAGTAGGGGCGAGAAACTCATAGTAATAATTAACTGTATACAAAGGCAATAATTGACACATATCTTCAGACATTAAATGAATAAATACGCCCAACAATCACATATATATTAGTTTGCTCTGTTTGTTTGTTTAGACATTGGTTGGACCCCGCCTGATCAGCCGAATTGAAGACGAAACAGCGGCACCTTCCCAAATTAACAAAAAAAAAATAACTTAAAAACGGGCGTTGAAACTTTCAGCATATAATTCATTCTATAACAACAAAAAATCTTTGAAGTCCAAGGCCGAATATCGATGAAATTTGTAGCTATACTGAACCCAACGCAAAAATAATTACCAAATGAGTTTATAAACGACGGAGTTCTGAGGTAACAAATATAAAAAAAAATTTGAACTGAGTACCTCTTTTTTTGAGTCGGTTAACAATATGTACATTTTACCTAGCATTCGAATTGTATGTTTATTAATGCATACCTAACAGCTCGGAGACGATGATGTCTGCTTTCGGCTTGAGGTTGAGCTGGCGCATGTCCCCCGGCGCCACGGTGACGTCACGGCCGCGCCACACCTCGCGCACCTGTGCTGCGAGCACAACCACCGCGCACGGGTTCTTCTCTACAGCTATCACCTGCGTTTTTTTTACTAGTTAAGTTTGCGTGTCCGTGTGTGTATAAATAACTAAAATACAATATGATATCTATGGATACAGTGCGACCAAATTTTGTATAAGTGTCATGTCAAGAAATAATTAGCTTACAATATAATATCTATGGATATAGTGTGACCAGTCTGAAAATGAATGTCGTTTGTTTACAGGGTTGTGTCGAGGTAACGTCGACGATATTAACTTAATTTAGACCATGTTAATTCAGTTTTTTTTAATCCCCGAAGTAAAAAGGAGGGGTGTTATAAGTTTGATCGCTGTGTGTCTGTCTGTGGCACCGTAGCTCTTAAACGGGTGAACCGATTTGGATGCTGTTTTGTTTATTTGAAAGCAGGTCCGTCTAAGAACCACTGCTAGAAGCAGTGGTTCTTAGACATGTTTTATCAAAATCGGTTTAGCCGTTTTTTACTTTTTATAGGGTTTATGTGTCGGGGGTTTTTATAATTTTATTTTATGAAAGTCGCTTGTCACACTAGTATTCCTTTGGATAATAAGGCCTCGTTTACGAAGACGCGAGGCGTGAGGCAGCGCTTTTTGCGGAGCGTCCTTTGCCATCGCGCGGCGCCTCTTACGGATTGTTCCTTCATGAGAGACAACGCGGCTTACGGAATCACACCACCAAATGAGACGATGAGTCATCTCAAATCGATATGTAGATGCAGTGGACTTACCTTTACTTTAGTGTTAGTTAAATCAGCAGCGTTGAACGTAGCTCTAACTAGTGGTCCCCTGCCGGCTCCGAGGACCATGACAGTGATAGGCTGCTTATTGTTATTGTCTGCAACGTCGCCTTGTCCTAGCTCCGCTTTAAGAATTAAGTCAACTCCTGTCGTGTTTTGTTTTTCATTACTTTCATTCTGAAAATGAGAGGTACAGCTTTAAATAAGGACTTTTCTTAGCGACACCTCAACTGACCTTAATATAATCTCCGAATAGGACGATCTTTGTGCAAGAATGAATGTAAAATCACCTGTTCTTTGGTCTTTATGTGGATTAAGGCTTGGGCAATGGCTTTCTGATACTGATCATACTTGATGGGATCCTTTTCAAAAACATTGTATGTATGCGTGTCTAGGTTATCAGCTAGAGGCTGCAGTGGTGTTTGTAGATAGTCTTCCCATCTGAAAGTAAACTAATTTATGCAGCAATCAACAGCTTTTGAATTTATAGAAAGAAAGAAAGAAGAAAATATATTTATTCGACAACCATAAAGAAATAAATGGAAAAGACACACAAGATAAAAATACAAAGACAGAGAAAGAATATAACATATATCCTTATATAATATCCTTACCCTATGGTTGTCTGGAAGAGATCGCTGCTTAGCGATAAGACCGCCTATTGTGCTTATTGATTATGTGTTACCAACTGTATATTATGTTTTCTTTTTTAAGTGCAATAAAGTGTTATCTATCTATCTATCTATAACATAACAAGACAATACAAAATAAATGCACAGAGAAAGTGTGTTGGTGCCAAAAGGGACTAGCTCAGCACAAATGTCCAATGTCAATGACGGCGGGTCGCGCGTCGTTACACGTGCCGCGTCAGAAGAGATAAGAGCTATGGGATAGAAAGAGAGGCGCTCTGTAGGTTAATGACTGGTAGGTATGCAGTACTACGCGAGCTAAATTGAATTTTATTGCGTAATAGCAAGAGTCGCTATTTGTTTAAATTTCTTTGCAGGGTGATGCTTCTGTCCCTTAGTATTCTGTGGTAATGTTTAGTCTACAATCTTAGAATATTTACCCTCTAGCATAACTCAGCATAGGATCGTTGACAACATGAGGTCTTCTCATCCACAATCTTTGCAGGTACTGTAAGTAGAATTTCACGTCGTGTCTCCGCGCGCCGCTCACAATAATTTGGGCCTCATGCTCGACCATGCTTACTACTAATTGTTGGTGGGCTCGGGACAGCACTGGGTATCTGGGAAGTATATAACAATGTACAATTATTCTACCGCCAAGCAATTACTGTGTTTTAGTTTGAAGGAAATTGTAGCCAGTGAAATTACTGAGACTTAATATCTAATGTCTCAGGGTGAAAAGTGCGTAGCACTGCATTGTCAAAACCTTTATTTTGCATGGTATTATAAATTTTGGCTGACACTGCAATTGTTATGGACAAGGGTGTTGCCTGCCATCAGGTGAACAACATATTCGTCTCATTGTACAAATCTACTTTCGCCTCTTTTTTCTTACTGACTTATAATAATAATATAACCTTTATTCAGACAATTTACATTTGCAGTTTTATACCAATTTAACTTAAAAAGCGTAAACTAATCATTAAACCTACTTATTCATAACTGTGTATTTTAGTTTTTGGCAACATCGTTGTCTGTTTGCCAACTTACTTCTTTCTGGTCTTTTTGTAAACTTACCCCTTCTTATTATTATGAAATAATGAAGTAGGCACAATAATAGCCTTGACTGGCTCTCCCAGCCACCTTTTCAAAATTTCCTCTGGTGGCAAATCTGCTGACAGCTCCAAAACTACTCCAACTCTCTTGTCCCACTCAAGACACTCATGAAACTTGGACCACCAGAGCCAAGTCTCATTCCAAGCAGTGTCATCATCATCATCAGAGTCAGGATTGATGTTACGAAGTGATCTTTTACATACCATTGGCACTTGAGCCCATATGAGAGAAGGGTGGTAGCTGTAAATGAAAATTTGTATTGTATGTAAAACACATACTGATAATGATTATATTATTATCCACACTAACTCTGTCTGTCTGTTACGTTTTCACAACTAAATGGCAGAGCCAATATTGATATCACAGATAAAGCCTGTAGCCCAGAGGGCATGGGACAATTTTTAACCCAATTTAACATGTGGCAAGTCTATGACCACATGGGCTTCATTTAGAATTTTAGACCACTAAGTCTGATGTGCTCATAAAGGTAGAAGTCGTGTTTTTTTCAGAACTAATATTAACTATTGTTCAAGTGCAGCTATTAATAATTAATTTTTAGAAAAAAACAAAAACTGACTTCAATGTATCTTTGAAGTCCAAGGTCAAATATCGATGAAATTTATATGGGACCACTTCGTAGCTATACTGAATCCAACGCAAAAAGAATTTTCCAAATCAGTTAATAAATGACGGAGTTCTGAGTTAACAAACATTAAAACAATAAAATTGAATAGAAACCGTTCTCCTTTTTGAAGTCGGTTAAAAATACAATCGAACAAAGAACCTCCTTCTTTTTGAAGTCGGTTAAAAAGAAGTTTATGAGCTTACCATGCTTCATAGTAGGAGAGTAAAGTCCGAGCCAAGTTAGTGGAATCCCTACCATGCACGGGCAACATAATAGCCGGAAGGCCGAGGCCTTTGCAGTAAGATAGTTCTTCATTTAGACAATCTTCATGTCTCTGTCGAGCGATGGGCGAAGCCGCGTCTACGTTCAAATGTGGTGATAGTTTCCCCACGACTCTGCTGGTCCAATCCTGAGGGGATAGGACCATATCCGAACGTGTAAAACCACCAACTCTGTCAGCGTTAGAGCAATGCTGTCGGCTAAAACGTGGATGAACTATAGGCGTAACTATATACGAATAACTGCATTGTAACGCTTCTGTTAAACACGCCTGCAAGTCCGGAGTAACACTATAGTCTAAGCCACATGATATATCTTGATGAGCCATTTTTTCAAATGTTTTTAAATTTGTAAAATAAAATTATACCAAAACCGAAACCATTGCACCGCGCCGCGAATCGAGGAACGCTTCGTTGATTGACGTTAACTTGACAATCTTGACTTTGACATTGGCAGTGAAGCTGATTTTGACAGCCTTACAATGCAGCCAACTGTTATACACCATAGATAATGTATACATTTAAATTCTACCATATTTAGGTGATGGCAACAAGCATATTATACAGTCGCTCTTACTACACGATCAAGCACTTGAATGAGGAAGAGTGCTGCTGATGCATCTCCAGTAGTTTTACCAACGAGTGAAACGACTAGAGGAACGAAATAGAAGTAGAACCTATAGTGTCAAAGTGACAAAGCACCACACCGTTCAGGTCTCACACTAAATGCACCACACATATTTATTTATCAATACCAGGCATTGAGGTCTTCAGGCATTGAGGAATGACACGAGACCTCATTGATGCCAGGTTTGATAGTTGTCATCGGTGGTTTTGTCAGTTGTCGTTGTCAGAATTGTCAGTGTATTTATGTAGGCATTGAGGTCTGTGTCATTCCTCAATGTATGTAGGTATTTATATTTTAAATCATTGTTGATTTAACAAGAAAAAGTTTGAAGTTGTTGTTTTGCTATTTTGCAAGGTGTAATGCAAAGAGTTAAAATAACTGTCCTATACAAGAATGGAAAAACAATGCTATGAAGACAGTTAATTAATGCAACATATAACTTTCACAGAATTCGACAGGAGTAACATTTTAGCTTCATTTATAACTATATTCAATAGGCTGCTGTTTTAAAGCAATTATAATGTGTGAAGAAAATCCACTGCAAATCACTCCTGCGCCTGCTGCTCTCAATGGATATAGAAATCCTAGAGGCAGACCACGTAAACTGAAGTCTGTTAGGTTCGGCCCACGACCGCGGTCTACAGTATCGAAGATAATAGAGGAAATGAAAAACAAAAATAAAATTATTATTCCTATGGAGTTAAATCCTCATGAAAAAACAAATAATTTAACTCCTATAGAAGAAGAAACTCAAGAGACTGATTTAAATAGCTCTCCAATAGAGGAGACTGACCAAACAGATAAATATATTTGTCAGAAACAGAATACACCTTCAGCTTCCAATGGAAAAAGAAATCCTGAAGCAAGGCCTTGTAAACTGAAATCTGTTAGGGATGGCAAACAGCCACAGACAACAGTATCACACATATTAGAAAAGATATTAATTGTTCCAACACCTCTGTCAAATTCTAAGAAAAATAAAACTGCATTTACTCCTATTTTAGAAGAGGCTCAAGAGACTAATCTCTCATGCACTCCAATTGAAGAGACTGACTCAACACAAGACTATATAATTAACCAAAAACCTGAGTATGTACACAATTTATGTACATTCATTACATTAATTTGTCCCATATTAAACAGTCTTCTCTATTGTTGCAGGGAAAAGTGTTGTAGTAAGAGTAAGCCAAAACTGTATTCCTGTGATTTCTCCAATTGCATGTACAATACCAAAATATCTTCTAATCTACAAAAACATAAAAGGACCCACACTGGTGAGAAGCCCTATCTATGTGATAGATGCTCCTTCAGGACTAACTTTAGCAACTCATTGAGGGTTCATAAGAGACTACATACAACAGACAGACCATATAAGTGTACAAATTGTGATTATAGATGCAACAGCATCTCGAATTTGAAGAAACACAGACATACCAAGCATAGGTAAAAGAAACTCCTTATTTTGGTAGTAGCTATAGCTCTGTAGAGTATTGATTGAGCCGATTAATTCATAAATCATACATAGAGGCTGTGGGTTCAATAGGGAATCGGACATCTTTTCAGAAAGTGTATAATATTAACTACAATTAATGTATAGCCATGAAAAATACTATTTTTATTAAATAACGCTCTAAAAGTACCAAAAACTATGTTTAAATATTATGTTTCAAATATTGCCGCGCAAAAGGTCACCTCAAAATTTGTGACGTCATATGTAGGTAGAAAACGGCAATCTCTTCGAAATAAAACTTGCAAAAGAGATTTAAATGCGTTTTGAAGTTTGGGGACGATATTGTAGTAATGGAACGAAAAAATTAGCAAAACTACATTTTATAAAAGCAGAAACGTAAAATAACGCAAGCTTGACTCACGGCATTTGCCTACAAATGACGTCATGCGCTGTGATTGTTGTTTCGTTTGAGATGAAGAACAGATTAAAAATGTTAGAATTATTAGATTTTATTTATTGATTTAAAAATAAAAATCATTTTTATTTCACAAAAATATTATTTAAATGATCTTTCTGTTTCGACGAACATTCGTTCTAACTACATTTTAGATTTTTTCTCGATTACTGTCCGATCCCCTATTCTTGCCAATAATTTGGTATTTAGCAAAGTATTATTTAATTTCGTAGTCTAGGTATTACGGGTTTATTAATTCATTGATTTCCATTTCTGCATATAGGGAATCCTGGTTAGACGCCAGAACTATGTAACTATGTAATTAGCATTTCTAAATAATTGTGCCAAATAAAAATCGAACCAAATCATGTCCAAAGCTTTTATTTTACAGTAACCTAAATACATGTATAATCCTAGAAATATATAACTGGTATATAAACATCGCCCACAGCACTTAAATAATGGCTTTCCTCTTATAACATGATAATAACACACCATGATATTTGTATAACGTTTGAGCTTGTCAGAATGCGAGGTTTACAAAATAATACTTTTTACACTGCAAAACTTTTGGTTTTGTCAGTGACAATGTTCAGTGAAATCGACAACTACAGATTCACGCCAGCCGAAGAGGAAGTAGCCCGTTGCTGAGCCGAGGACGACGGCTGCACACAGCCATGTGTTGTATGTCATGAACACTAACATCAACATATAACTCACTAACACTTGCAATCCATGGAGGATTGTCTGCCAAGCGTGCGCTGTGCTCAGCATTGTAGGTCTGAAAGCAAAGAGTGACAAATGAGTATTACGTCACACTGATTTTGAAAACCTGTTACCTACTGTGTGTGTAAATTTTTCTCAACACTACATTTCATATTACGTAACAGTCAGTCCAAAAGCTTTTACAAAACCTTCATCAAAATGCTTGTTCGAGTATTAATTTAAATAAATCATAATGAAATCAATGGTTAACATACTATATCACTGCAATTTTTAATGACATAACTGGTACACCTACTTAATTTATTGATTACAAATCTGACATATCTATTGTGTTAATTAATTCATTGGAAATATGTTAATTGGGATTGAAAACACAAGAAACATTCTTAAAAAATACTTACACATTTCTTTCAAGGGCATGCGGTACGGGCCTTTAAAGAGAAGAGAAATACTTGTTAGTAGGTATGTTTCAGTTTGATATGTATACTAACAAGTCATTAGCATGATAAGTCATTTATCCACGCCTGAGGTCATTAGAATAGTAATAACATGCAAGTTACGTTTGGTTACGCTTACATGATTAGTGTTATTTAATTTTAAATTGAGTGTAATCTAATCGCAGGAGAAAAACCGGTTCAGCAGTGTTTGAGTTACGTTTGAAAGCATTGAAAATTTACATGGGTATAAATTTTTATATCCATCTTTTATATCCACTGATAGTGAATCCAATTTACTTTAATTGGATTCACTATCAGTATTGTATTGAGTAGGTACTTACTCTTGTGTTACTAAATTAAATTTAAAGGAACCTTCCTTTTATATTTTCAGAGAGAAAATGAAAATATGAAATAACTTTTTATTGAAACACACACATAAAATTATAAATAATAAAAACATTGTAAGAAAAGTGTAACAATTGGCGGTCTTATCGCTTAAAGCGATCTCTTCCAGACAACCGTGCAGAGAGGAATAACGCAAAAATAATTACAGAGAGATTATTAATATAAAATATTAATAGAGAATATTTTATATTGATAGAGAATTCTGAAAATTTTCCTACTGCAGGGTAAAGGCCATCTTTCTTGTTTCCTCTTTTAATCTATGTAGATCATCATCATCATCATCACTCACTCAAACATGCTTGCCAGTTCTTAACCCTTTGTCCGCCAATGTCGGCTATACTCGACAAAAAACAAAAAAGTACTCTCTACGCAGAGTTCGGCTTGAGCCGACTAAAATGTATGAAAATTGCGTAGTTTGGCGTGAAGGGCACGGCTTTGCCTCTATAGCCTTAAAAAGGTAATTCATACCATTCCCACAAGCAAAGATGTTACGCTCCGCGATAAATAAAATAACAGGTATTATAAAAAAAGCAACTACAATAATGATGGCTAAGGCAGGTATTAGTTGACCGTAAGACTTATTGTCTTGAGTTAGCAGAGTGAGCTGCTTGAATGGTAGTGGTAGTTGATATGGTAATAATTAAGTAGATATAATTACTGTATAACTTGTGGTTCATCCGGAGCGCATATGTTAGACACGCCCTTGTCAGGAGGCGACACCGCGCAGTACTGGAGGCCTGTATACGTCTTCCATAAGAGGTGTTTTCTGTAGTACTTGAGGCTGAAATGTAAAGAGACGCTGTCATTAACTTAACATAAAAGATTTAAAAAAGAGACATCCCCGCAGATTTTCTTACTATCTTCTCTAGCGGGCGTATTTCCGAAGCACTGGTAGAGTCAGTTTTCGCATTACTTTTCGGGGCCCGGACTTCAATTCGAGTGTGGGAAAGAAGCGGGTAGACATGCTAACTTTTTTTTTTCAATGTCACAGTTTAACGTTAAGTTACAGTTTTAACGTATTTTAATTGATTTGTATTGTGTGTATGACGTTTAAAAGTGCATTTTATGTGCCTATTTAATAAATATCTTTTTACATCGGATTTTTCAGCGTACACACAGAAAACTTATTAGGCGTAGAGTATAAAGTAATTACTATTATTTATTCTGTGAGATATTGGAAAGTACCTACCACGATAAGAAAAAAAAATTCAATGCATAGCCAAAAATTAGATGAACTACAGTAGTATCTTCTATCTACATCATGATCCAAACTTAGATCAGGGCCCTAACTCACTGACAACTTGGCGATTCCTTGCTTCGAGGTCACGTCCGTCGATTCCTTCATTAAAAAACGACATCTGCGAAAATTGTATTCTCTATGACGCGTCATAGAGAATCATATATATGAGTCGTATGCGTCATAGAGATGTTGTTTATTAATAAAGAAATCGACGTGATTTCGAAGCAAGGAATCGCCAAGTTGTTATAGTGAATTGGGGCCCTGATCATCATGATGTAGATAGAAGATACTTCTACAACTACACCACACTCTAAAGTATCGAATGACGACGCGGTCACTGCAGTGCAAATTATCCTGACATTAAACAATTTACTAGTTAAAATAACTGCATCGTTTTGTCTCATTTTTATTGCTCTTTGTTTCTATCAAAACCTACGCAAAATCCGACAAGCGAGACGTCCGAAGACAACGAGTGCGAGTTCAATGCCTGCAGTTGAACCAAGTGGTTTCTTACTCGATTACGGCTGAACAAAATTACGATGAAAAAATCTGCAAAAATGTACCTTGTAGACCCAATAAGATACTCTGATATCCCATGGTGTAATTAATTTTATAGTAAAGTCTAAAGAGTCAATACATTCATTTTTCTATGTAGACGCCACGTTACGTGCTTTCCTTTTACATTTCTAACAAGCCGCAAGGATTCCCATAAATTAGGAGTGAATTACTTGCCATACAAAACAAACAGGTTTCATATTATGCGGCTCATTCATAACTGTGCAGCGTAACAAATATTTACCTCACGTAAGTAAGTACTTACATGCGTGTGTGTTACATAGGTGTGCCGACGTTAGTAAATTACATTACACGCATAATTATAACAATATTTAATTACACGTGACATGTTTTATTCATGGATAATCGATAGTCAAATGTTTTACATGATAACTTTTCGATTTTCCACCTTACAGCACAGAACAGATATCAGTACCTACTACGTATCTACAGATCGTTCATTCTTCAAAACACCTCAAATACACGAAAGTGATATAAAAAAACTAAACTAGGTCGGCATTGCATGCTAATAAATGGATTTAGAATGTACTGTCATCGAGTTGTGAACTACCCTGAAACTTTCAGCCGGATAGCTAATCGGGAAGTGCTTGAAATTTGAATTGCAAGATTCCACCCGGAACGACAGACAGAAAAACAAAAAGTGATTTAATAAAATCTTGTTATAAAACTTAAAAACGCTGGCGTTACATATTATTATTTAAAATAATCTGATAGTCGTAAGAATAGGTAGGTTCACTAATAGGTAACTTCTTTCTGTATGGTGCGATTAAATCTACCAGACCAAGGGATACGTGTAGATAAATAATCAACGAGACCATAATTTTATTTTGTTTAAATTTCCCTCGATATTTTTTTAAAGTTTAATAAGAGCGATCATAACATTGACTTTGTTATCTTATCAAAGTCAGGTTTGTGAGTTAAAAGATGTTGCGTAAAAATTAAGACTAGATGTAAAGAAAGACAACTCACCCTTCATATAGTAAAGCCATTATGAATATCGCGAAGAAAGAGCCGATGAATTCGCCTGCCTCCGTCACTTGCCACCACGAGAACAGTATCGTCTCCATCACACCACCGTGGAACTGAAAATATAAATTAATCTAAGGCTCACTTGCTCAAACCAGGGTTAGCGTATTATCTTAGTAACTCTGAGTTAATTTTTGAGTTTTGACACCTATAAATAGCTTTTATTAAATCTTCTGTGTCAATAGGTACAAAGCTGTCAATCCTGACAGGGTTAACCTTTTGACCGCTCGATAAACGACATTCGAAATAGTGCTCATATTCAAAGCCTTACATATTCGTACGCCTTGGGGTTTTGCTGAAAACCAGCGTCTGGTGTCAATCAATGACACTAGACATCTGTGCTGAGTCAAAACCCCATTTGGCACCGCAATTCCATAAAGCCTATCCTGCCATATCCATATAAAGTGTATCCTGCCCATCCTAACCCAAGGTGCTCAAACCTGGGCCCAAATTCACTATGACAACTTGGCGATTCCTTGCTTCGAAATCACATCGATTCTTTCATTAATAAACGACATATCTATGACGCATTCACATATTCATATATGTATATGACGCGTCATAGGTAATACAAATTTCGCAGATGTCGTTTATTAATGAAGGAATCGACGTTTCCTCGAAGCAAGGAATCGCCAAGTTGTCATAGTGAACTAGGGCCCTTGCCACTCACCGAATCACAAAAGTTACAAAAGAGCAATGACGGTCGGGATTATTTCATTGACGTGGGATAAGGCTGCCAGGCCGGCAGGTAGGTTTGGGTGGATCACATAGGTCGTATGCATCCCGATCACTGGGCAAAGGTCACAACACAATAACTGCCTGTATTTTATAAGTTTTTGCCCAAAGATGTCTCTTTCAATCGTTAGGATGCAACATGAAATTTTGCAAGAAGAGTTTTTGCAGGAAAAGGGGTACCATTCTGGGTATATGTTGATTTCCCAACAAGAACTTATTAAAAAACCCTGAGTATCTTGAAAATTACTAAGCCACGCATGCCGCACGGCGCGCCGCCGACGCCGCGGAAAATTTTGGAAATGGCCATTGGCGCTCATATCTACTACATAGCGCTATCATATATACTTACGGTCATAGACATCGTGTGATTACCGCTATGCTCGTGACCGGCCCTTGCATGGTGACCCTCGTGACCAGTATGACTTTGGCGCATAGCATGCATTTCGTCAGCCCTGTAGTCCAAATTATCTTCTAGCATACTGGAATTTAATAAAGTCTGAAATAAAAATAACGTAAGTAGGTATTAGACGTTATAGGTTTTCACAATCGCAATTTCGACCATATCTAATCGAGTTAGATAACCTACTGTTGGAGTCGAAAAATTAAGAGTGTCTTAGTTAAGTCGTGTCGGCATAAAGTATTGTCGGAGTTCGATTAGTTCGTGATAGCGTTTTGTCTAATAGCAGTGTGCCGGAATTCAGTTAGTCTCCCCGATTCAACAAAATTTTGAAGAGATCATCTCGCGAAGTCTCCACGAGTTGCAAAGGAAAATGTCACCACGTGCCATGATCCCTGGTTAGTGAGATAAGAGTTTCTTTATTCAATTGCATTTTTTTAATGTAATTGTGTGATGAGATGAACAAGTCGTTCGCCTGATGGTAAGCGCCACGTCTGTCCATAACACATTGCAGTGGCACCCAGACCTTTTAATAGTATAAAAAGCACTGTGTAGCACTGCATTGCGCTCATCACCCCGAGACGTCAGATATAAAGTTTCATATGCCCAATAATTTCGCTGCCCAGTAATTAGAGATTGAGATCTCATTCATGTCATAATTTTGAATCTAAGCTGCAATTTGACTCAATTTGTATTCTAACACACAATCTAAACCCGCACTACATCATTGAGTCAATGACATTTCACTTGTTCAAATTGGTAGCAACTAGCTTATAAACAAGGCGGTGCGCTTGTTACGAGTTACGTACGAGGCTACTTGATATCATAGATATTTATTTGCCTTAGGATTTCGACATAGGCTGGGAATCAGATCACGGTTTGAACTACGAAATTCCGAAGACGACGCGACGGACGAAAAGGCCGATTAGAAATATTTTATAATTGACAGCCTTTGTGATGTAGTGGTTGGGCGAGTCAGCTAATGGGAATCGAACCCGCAACCTTCGAGATGTACCTATATATCTTGAAGGTCGCGGGTTCGATTCCCGCTACGGGACAAAAGTTTGTCCACAGAAAAAAGCGCAAGAATTATTCGTATTGGGTGTTGTGGGAACATTATCCGTGCTTGGTTCCGTAGTTACAGGGAATCCAAGTGATAGGAGCCATAATCTATATAAGTATGTGATCGTTGGTGGCTGGGCGAGTCAGCTCATACACCTCGGAGGTCGAGAGTTCAATCCCCGCTACGTACGTACCGTAGTTTCCTACAGGGAATCCAATCCAGGTAGGGGCCAGAATCTATGTAGGTAAGGTACGTGATTGTTGGTCTTTGGGCGAATAAAATTATTTAAGTTCGAAACGAAACAATATAAATCAAAACACCTGATAATGTAAAAGAAAATATTAGATATTCAGGAACGTACCTAGCCGCTATTAGAGTTTCAAGCTTTGCTCGGTCAAGAAACCAAAAAATATGAGATGTTGTTTTTGTCACAATATTGAACGTGAGCAATCACAACACAAGCTAGTAATGTAAACAAGCTACAGCGACTATAAAAAAAATTAGTAAATCCCATTGTGTTAAGTATAATTTATTACGCAATGCGTTATTCACATGCTGGGTTTGTTTACATGGACTTTCACATACTCAACTAATGTTTTGAGAACTTTTATAGTTAAAATAAATTGTATTTTTGCATTTCATCATAACAGAACAGAATGTAAAATTCCTTTGAAAGGGCAAGCCAATTTTCAAAGGTCAAGTAAGCGGGAAATATGCAAATTTAATTAGACTAGAGCATAACTCTACAACATTATTATTCTGAGTTAAATTAGGCTTATCTATCGTAAACAAAAACCGTAAAAGGTACTAGTTTTTTTTTTATAAGACAGGCATGACCAAGATAAGTTGCGTATTAATACTGGCTGGAAGCATGCGCGTGCGCGTATGTAAATAGTAAGCATCCGTTGTGCAATGCCAAAGAATAAACAAAGCTGTATAAAACTTAGGCAATACAAATCTATACTCGTATAGGCTTTACAATAACGAATTTAAACTAAAATTTAAAATCTCCCGACACAAAAACCAATAAAGAGTAACGGCTGAACCTGATTTTGATAAAACATGTCTAAGAACCTGCTTTCAAATAACGAACACCGCATCCAAATGGGTTCACCCGTTTAAGAGCTACGATACCACAGACAGACACACGTAGTGGTCAGACACCCCTCCTTTTTGCGTCAGGTGAAAAAAATACAGCTTGTCACTTCTCTTTTCGTCTGGATTCCTATATTATCGTTAGTTCAGTCCATACCCGGAATCACTGTATAATCAATTCCGCAGTAGTGAATAAAGGCCAATTTCTTTGAAAAAAAATAAGATTTTAAATAATTAGGAAGAAAAATGATATTGCTTGGGCAGGGATCGAACCTGCGTCTTCGGAATACCGTCCCGACGCCTTAACCACTGGGTCACCGAGCCACCAAATTTACAATATTTTTTATTAAATTAAATTTACAATAAACTGCTCGAGCAACCAAATTTCTTCTATCTTTCTTATATCGTCTTACGGGGACTAGCATGCGCTAATGCATTCCATATTAAAAATAAGAAAATAATAGTTACATTGATATCTTCGTAGTGTGACATGTTTGTAGGCATCAGGTGGTCCGAGTGCATCATGTTATGGTCCATGTGTTCGTGGCCGGCGTGACCCATGCCGTGGTTAGAATGGTCCATGTTCGCGTGATCCATGTCAATCTGCAACAAGTAACTAAATTAACTTCCGCCGATTAATGGCTGTGGCTTGGGGTCTTAGAGTATACATAATGTATACTCAGTACCCCATGCATAAAGTATACATTATGTATACTCTATACATGGGGTACTGAGACGTGAGATTTCAGTCGAACGTCCGTTTCTTTCGCATCTCGTCATGCGTCACGATTCAAGGAATAGTCCAAACCTGAATCAAATACTAGACATATCCTATTCTACTAATATTAGAAAAATTCAAAAGTGTGTGTGTGTTACCACAATTATCTCAGTAACGGCTAAACGGATTTAAATGATATTTGGTATATAGGTACTTTAGGTCCTGGAATAAGACATATGATACTTTCATCCCGGAAATCGAACAGTTACTTATGGAACAACTATAAACCTAATGGTAGGAGGACGGAGTCGCGGGTATCCGTATTATAATACAAGTTTTAGCGTTTAGTTCAGACCCGACCCATTATAAAAGTTATTTGTTTGTCTTGACATAAAAATAATAAGTTATTTTTATGTGAAGACAGGTCGCCTGTGAGCGAGTGTGGCTCAGTGGAAGAACGTGCGACTTTCGATCCGACGCACCCGAGTTCGAATCCCGCTGGCCCCGCACCACTGACTTTCTTAAGTTATGTGCGGATTTAACACAAGCTCTAAAAACGGTGAAGGAAAACATTGTGAGGAAACCGGCATATCCAAGAATTTATCACAAAACTTCAAGGACATGTGACATCCACCAACCCGCACTGGGCCAGCGTGGTGGATTATGGCCCATACTCTGTCTATGAGAGAAGGCCCGTGTCCCAGCAGTGGGAACGTGATGGGCTGATGATGATGATGATGATGATGATGATGATGATGAGGTCGCCTGGCCTCCTGGATACGCCTTCTACATCACTTGGATATAAGAGCGGGCTGCTAAATTTACCGGACAAAAGGCTCATTTTCTAAAATACTCTCATTTTCTTGCTATAGATAGTTTGTTTAGGGTGGTAGACAATAGTAGACATTGTGATAATTTGCAGTTCTTATAAGTATGTCTGTGATTCAGTACCTAATATTTGAGTTAACGATACGCTATAGTAAACTTTAATTGCAATAACCACGTTAAAATCGGTTGAATCGTTTCAGATACAAAATTAAATGGCAACAGACACAAACTAGCATAACTTCCTACGGTCTTGGTTCCGTGGCGGATTATAACAGTTTATTTCTAAAACACATTACTACTAACCACTTTAATGGATACGCAGCCCGCAATACAATGTCCAATAGTAAAACTGAATGTTGAAGTGAAATCGTACTGTTTTCTGCGATAAATAGACGATATGCTATAGAAAATGCATTGATTTGACTTAGCACTGAACTTTGGCCGATCTAAGATATAATTTAGTAGGGAGACGCAGGATGTCGTGGCTCCGAAACATCCGGGAATGAACAGGTAGAAGAACTATTCAGACTTGCTCTGGATAAGATAAAGTTTAAGGAGCTGACTGCCAACCTTCAGTGATGGAGCGGCACTTGAAGAAGATGATATAATTTACTACTTTGCTAAGACGTGTTCTTTATACTTTCATTCTTGCTGTGTTCGTTGCACTTGCAACATTAAGTTAATATTATCGGTATATAATAAACTTTTATAGTGAAACTTATGTATGCCGTAGGATATTTTTTTCAAATCACACGCACAAACAGCTCGTATCAACAATTCTCGGAAAAGGTGATACGAATGTTAGTTTTTGTGGTTACCCTTCTATTTATATGCACTTTAACCACCGAACTGATAAGATTACGCTTTAACAATGTTGTTCAATATATAGGTATTAGAAATAAGACTTTTAACTATATAATACGTACGAATAACAATTAAACGCCACGCTCAATATTAATTTTCAGTTAACGCATTTTCTTTTCCCCCTTCTTTACTCTAGATATACCATTTTCTTTACTCATCTCTATGATTTTCGTTGAGATCGATAAATATATCGACTTCTAACATGTATGTATTGTATATTTGGTTAAGGGGTGCTGTGCTGTCGTATTGATTCAGTGTATCTTGTCCCCAAAATATGCCTGGCAAAATCTCTATGGCTCTGGAAAGAATCGCTTTGTATGACAGTCTAAGTCATCGTGATGGAGCATTGGTCAGAAATGATGAAATTTAAGTCATCACTTTCAGTGTTTAAGGAGAACGTTATTCAACTGTTTAAAGCTTTAGAGTTCAAAATATCAAATAACTTCGTTTTGAAAATCTACTTACGCATACTTCAATCAACTGATTTTAGTATACCTTCGTAATGTCCATTCTAAGAAACATTTTTGGCTCTCCCTCGTTTATATAAGCGTACTGAAACAGCAGTTTACAAAACATGGCTATTCAACTCCGAAAACATTTTTGTCAGTGACGTTTACAGTTGCAAAATATTTATAAACGAAGTTTTATTATGACATCCCATGATTGTAGTGTGGACAACTGCAGCAGCTCGACTGCATCAGCGGGCAGATTTAAACAACATGTGTTACGTCGACTCTGAAAGAAGAGAGTCTCAGTTTCGAGAGCACAAAAGGCTGACTGCTGCCAGAACTGTGGTCTATGACCAATGTCTATTTCAAGATGCTTTTACTTAACAGAAGTGAGGCGCATGCGAGCCAAGCTGACCTTAAAAAATATGAGGCCCTACTGCAGTAGTTGTGAATTGCAACCCCCGAAACGGCACGGCTGGCATAACCTAATAATCTAGACTTATTTTACAAAAAACAATTTAGGTTGAAGTCCGAACAACGGACAACCTATATATATGCCGCGCTTGCACATAGTTATTTAATTTTGACCAATTGGAACCACATAGTGTTAAATAAAAAACTAAATCAGACCATTTTTTATTTTTACATTTGATATGAAATGAATGCGATTGAAAATGCATGGTAATCTGATATACCTAGAGGACGTTTATGTTTATTGTTTATCTCAAACATAGACCTCAGGCACACACACTAGAGATAACAGAACTGTATGAAATCAATTTAAATTACTCTGATTAATATGTTTACCTACTTTACAGTAAGGTCTTTGTCAGGTGTAAATGTATGACTGCACATTGACAGATAAATCCACTGATATAAACAAATTTATGTACATATGTAGGTATTTTATATTTTAGGATGACGTAAAACATGCGCGTTATCAATTAAAATGGTTATAATTGAAGGTGATTGGTACCTACATTAGTAAGAAAAAAAATGCGTATGAATAATTTTATTAATAATTGCTTTTATTTGTAAATTTTTAAAAGAAAATGATATCATTATCATCGGCCCATCACGTTCCCACTGCTGGGACACGGGCCTTCTCTCATAGAGAAAGAATGAAAATGATATAACATTTGCTATTTTTATTAATTTAAAATGAGTTTCAAAAAGGATCAAGAAGTGGCTTTCATTAACATTTCATTGTATCTAGGTTCATTTTGAATAAAGGAAGTAGAATTAAGAGTTAATTATTTTATAATATTCATTCATTACAAATATTAATAAAGCATGTCATTGAATAGACAATTTACGTACCTACCCTTTTTTGGCAACCACAACAAGTATATAAATTAAACAAAGTCCTTTATTAATTTTATTGTTTTATATTTATAAGGAAAGAGCTCTGTTTCGAGAAATCTGATATCTTTATTATTATTACAGTTAAATATAACTACATTTGGTGGCCTGTAAAATAAACTGCATATATGCAATCAAGCAATTAGAGAATGATTTTATTCCATACCACATTAAAGAAATAGTAACATAAATTATGTGGTGATTAAAGGCCTTTTATATGGTACTGGTGATTAAGATAATGAATGCCCAACTCAATGATATTGTAATATTAAATAGGAATGTTCTTTTTCTCTTGGATAATATTAAAGAAAAAGAGAGTAAAATAAAAATAAATACCTAAGCCAAATAGAAAATAAGCAGAAAAAAATAAGAATCACCTTTATATGTACTACCAGGCCCTGCGCACTCCGCACTGTAGGTACGAAGCTACAAATACATAGCCGGACATCGACGGCGGGTCGCGCGTCGTTACACGTACGCGTCAGAAGAGAGAGAGTTTATTCATTATGTAACCATTTATATACCAAAATGAACTTAACAAAACTTAGATTCTTATGACAATAAAGTTTATTCAAAATGACCTCCGTGATTTTGAATACAGGCCTTCAATCTGCGCAGCCAGTCGTCTATCGCAGCACGAACGAGGTCCATGTCAATATCGGCGGCTGCCTTAATCAAGGATGTCTTGAGTGACTCCAAATTGGGATGAGGCTTTGAGCACGCCTTTTCCTCCAAGTGTTGCCATATCTTGTAATCTAACGGACTCAAATCTGGACTGGAGGAGGGCCAGTCTTCGTGCCGGATGAAGTCGATTTCACGCGCCGCCAGCCAGTCTTGTGTGCTCTTCGCTCTATGAGCTGGCGCCGAATCTTGTTGGAATACCCAGTGCCTGTTATTGAACATGGTATGAGAAACAGGTTCCACAAGGTTCGTCAGGACTGTATTTTGATACACAACTGCATTCGTTTTTACACCTTTCTCACAAAAATGTACCTCTGTTAAGCCCCAATAAGAAACTCCCAAGCATACCATGAACGAGGATGGAAAAGACCACGTTGGACACGCGGAATACGGTTGCTCGCTTCTTCACTACTGTGTGCGTACACCTTATCATTTTGTTTGTTGTAGCTCTCTTCTACGGTAAAATTTTTTTCATCCGAAAAAAGAATTTCCCGATATTTTTTTTCCCGCGTACCGCTTCAACAAAGCGCGGCATCTCTTCAGTCTCAGGTCCATTAGACGAGTATTCAAAGGATGTCCTGTTTTTCTTCGATATGCCCGAAGCCCAAAGTCTTCATTTAACACCCTTTTCACCGTGGTTCTGCTTAACCCCATCTGAAGGGCCAAAAATTTCTGCTTACGTTTGGGATTTCTTTGAATTCGCGCCTTCACAGCTTTTATCACTGCTGGAGTCCTAACAGACCGAGGGCGACCACTTCTTGACCTGTCATCTACACTAGTCTTCATTGTATCGTTTGATGCATTGAGGAATGACACTATAGAGTCCTTGACAGCGTAACACTTTTGGAAAGCAATAGTTTTTTGACAGTAATTTTGGAGTGTTTACCATACCTATGAAAAATTCTCCCATTCGCTTGAATGAAAATGTAACGTGTTCTGCGTTGCATTGCAGCCACTATAACTTCAGAAGTTCGTGGTTGGTCTGTAAAAGGTAGGACATCTGTACTATTCTGTACCCCAGAGTGAAAGAATAGGGAAATAAATAGGGAATATGCATATGTTGCCGAAAAATCTAGAAATTACTTTTTATGATAGACTCCTGTAAACAGATCAAAAGGTGAAGGTCTCTTTAAGGTGGCCGAGTAATGAATACGTTCTAGCGTGGCCAAAGAATAATAGTACAGATTTCGTACCTTTTACAGATCAACTACCTACGACTTTCTGAAGTTATAGTGGCGGCGCTACAACGCAGAGCTCGAATGAAATTGCGGTAACTACATTTCCTTACGGTATGCTTCTTATGCAATCATTAATATTTTGTTGTTAACCAGGTTTTATCTAGGATTAAACCAGTCAGGTAAATAAAATAATCAAATAAAATATATAACACATTTACACAATAAACATACATTCATTATTTCCATACATGTAAAATTTACAATAGAAGAACTAGTATTTTGACATAATTTACAAGACTGCAGCACAACTAATACTTAGGATATAGGTAGATAGATAAACACAATGTTAAAAAAAACACTTGAAGTATTCTAAATAGCATAGTGTCTCAGTTAAATGTCATACTGTCGGAGTAGATCACAGACGTACTTATGAAAGTCAATTATTACATTGACCATACCACTGTATTGGATAGCACTAACTATACATAACTGTCAATTCACTACACTAACCCGAAACGGTTTGTCCTTTTGTGTCCTGAACAGCCTTGACGTTCACATGATGATGAAGTCTACGTTCATGAACTCGTTCTCACTATGTGGCGTTAATTAGGATTAGAAATCCGAGATTCCTTGCTTACATTTTTACTGTAGGAGTGTGATCCATCAATGGAATTGGATGATTGGCCATAGTAATCGATAGCAAGGACCTGTAAGATAAATTTATTACACAAAATAAGAACTTATTTACAACATATGTTCTTACATAAAAGGCGAATGCCTTTACTATTAAAACAATTCTACTCTCTTCTTACTAAACTTTAACTTTTTAATTTCAAATTAAATAAAAACTATAATCATTAACTACTTTTATTACCTATATCTTAATTAAATGGTTTAAGAATGCACAATTTTAATACATTTAACATTTTACACAAATATGCAATTTTTTACCCGACGTAATGAGAACTCGAATGTTTATATGATGGCCACACTGACCACAAAACTGCTCAATATTATTTTAACGAAATAATACCAAAAACTGAATATATCAAGCCAAAATCAGGGTTCAAAAAGTCGAACCCGATGTGTAGTTACATCCACATAAATTATAGTTACTGAAAAACATCAATAAACACAAGAAAAACACCTACCTGTGGAAACTTAAACCGTTAATACAATTTTCGCTTCAGTTCTTGCAACCAAGAATGGAACACCCGACCATACTTTAAAATTAAATTCAAAATTGTTTCTAGTACACAAGCACAAAGATTCACAAGAAAATAATAAGAAATAACACAACAAACATTAAAAAACCACAAGCCGACCCTGCCGGGACACTATTTTGACTTAACACGGCATGACCAATGTCAAGAAAATGGGTTACGCGATAGAGACAATATGATAATAGTTGTACCTCGTTCTTTATAAGAGCCTGTTGTATAGCGCTATCCTTTTTTAGGTCGGAAAACTTCGTAATTATCCCTCTATAGTGTAAGACCTCAATGGTTTGATGGTACGATAAACGAATCTTTTGGTTATATTCAAATTTTTCAGTATGTCAAAAATTTGAATTGGCCCGTAACCGCAACGAAGCAACGCAATAACTGCAACACGGTCTTCTTTAAGCGTCCACTCCATATTTAAAAATGAGTAAAATTCTAAAAAGTATAGTTTTTTATTTTCATGAACAATTCGAAATTCGAATTAAATAAACTTTTTTGTGGCCAGCATTCTAAAAGAAAAGTTTTTACTGTGTGACAATACTTATGACCTGACTAGATATATTTTGAAAGCCATATAATAGGCATTGTTTTTAAAAGTCTTAAGTTACATTTGGGTATAGCTAAATTTTGGCAGTAACGAGTCGACCTCTGCACATTGCCTTTAAACTATAAACATTGTGTTTTCAACACACTTGCTCATAAAGTGGCTCTATGGTCACCGCAATTAGGCACAGAATGACACCCATAATCAAACTGTGACTTTTTTATTGCTATAACTCACTAGTGAGTTATAGTTTTTTTTTTTATATTATTAATTTTTTATATTTACACGTGTGTATTGATGATTACCGTCCTCGGCTCTCTTAAGACCCTCACCTAACGGCTCGGGTCTCAATGGCGCCTCAGCGGTAAATCACCAACATTACACACTAGTACCATAATGTACTATAACTCTTTAAATAACGGTCTACATGTGTCATGATATCCTGCTAAGCATTAAGCACGTATACACTTTTTTTGAGCTTTAAAGGCTCTTTCCATAATAACAGAATTTCCCCAAATTATAAATCCATATCTCAATACCGATCCAATATATCCGTAATACGAAAATAGTGCAGCCTTAAGCGAGACTATCTTTCGTATACGTTTGAGAGCGAAAGTAAATTCATTTATTTTGCTGCAAACTGAGTCGATGTGGGGTTTCCAAGAGCAATGTTGATCAAGTGTCATACATAGGAAAATACAACGGTCTACTTCCTCTATATTCTGACCGTTGACGGAGACATTTAAACACAATGGAGTAGCCCTGCATGTGCGAAACTGCATTAATTTTGTTTTTTTTACATTAATTTTAAGGTTGAGAAGCGCTCTGTAGGCTAATATGACTGGTAGGTATGCAGCGCCACGCGAGCTGAATTGAATTTTATTGCTATAGCAAGAGTCGCTATTTGTTTAAATTTCTTTGCGGAGTGATGCTTCTGTCCCTTAGTATTCTGTAATACTACCTACTAATGTTACAAATGCGAAAGTTTGTGGTCTTCTCACTTTCATAAAAGATGTGAGGTATGTAAGTAATTTAGGTCTTGAGGTGGGATACTTTATATCCCCGAAAATTGACTAGACTGGGATACCACTTTGTAAACTGACGGTTAAAATAGCGATCTGTAATATTAATTAAAATCTATAATGAAATTGTATTTTTAGAATTAAAATATAAGATATTCTTTGCAAGTAAGTTAGCATTTCAAAAAGTTGTAACACAAGCTTCAAAACCATGACTAGAAGACGTACAACATATTTTGATGGAATGTGTGCGGAACGAACACTATAGAAGATTTTGTTTCGGCGAATTCAACATAATTTTTGATGTCGGATTCTGCAATTCGATCTTAGCTTGCCCATTGTCAGATCTTGCTCAACATTTGTATAAATTAGTAGATCTAGGACTGAAAAAGGATTAATTTGTTACCATTTTCCTTACCGGACGATATGGTCGCACAGCGACAAAGTCGAAGAATAAATGAAAAAAAAACACCATGACTTTTCTATACTTTATAATATCTATACTACTATTATAAAGAGGTAAAATTGTAAGTATGCTTGAAGGATGTAATCTCTGGAACTACTGATCTGCCTTTAAAAATTCTTTTACTCATAGAATGCTACACTGTCCCTGAGTAACATGGCTATATTTTATTATACCGACGCGAAAGTCGCGGGCGGTTGCTAGTTATGAATATATTTGAATCCACTTGTGCGAAAAACCAATTGCACGAGAAGACTCGTGTGGGAAAAGCCACTTGTGGGGGAAGACACTTGGGCGAGAAGACATTGCGCGAAAAGACTATTGCGAGAAAAAGTATTATCCCGAAAAGATATTTGCGCAACGAAGCAATGGCACATATCAATCAATCAATATCTCTTTATTCAGTTTTGGCATCACAGACGCACTTATGAACCACCATGACTCTACCATCATATCGGAAAAAGAACCACTACTCAGAAGATACGGCAAGAAACGGAGGGGCATTTTTTTTAAATTTTGTAAAAAATTTTTGGTTTTCTACAAAGTTATGTTTCTTATTCGTTTTAGTCAGTCTTAACCTAGGTACAACAATCCTATCCTTATTTCTAATGTTTATGTTATGATGGTCACATAAAGACACTTACACGAACTTTTTTGGGGCAAGTGTCCATTCAACTCCTTTCGCGCCTTTTCGTGTCTTCAAGCATATGAGTTTTCCGAAAATGACGTTTGACAAATTACTTTTAGCACACATGGTCTTTTCACGTCTTTTCATTGTCTCTCGTGTGAGTTGTCGTAGTTTTTGGACCGCCCATGCTCTCCGAAGTTTTTTTTTTTATTAATCGCGCAAGTGCCTCTTACCTAATACATACATACCTAGAAGTAGAACTTCACAAAAAAATATTTTTGAAACCAATGTAATACAAATTTTTAAATTTTATGACAAACTCAAACTCAAAATCTCTTTATTCATGTTTGGCATCACAGACACACTTATGAACATCAAATTATCACAAGACTCTAACACATTTCAAATACCAGTATATTTTACTTGAGCTAAAACACATTTTAAAAGATAAGTGAAATTTTATTCAATTCATTTATTATTTTCAGATAATTACAATTTAAAATATAACTTGTTGCATGTATAAGGACAATTAGTTTAAGTTGAATAAGGCAAAATAATAGTTACATATTTCCTTTCTAGAACTAATAATTTTATCACTCCCAAAATTGGGACCTGACACTTTCCTTCTAATGTGGTTACTAACTGAATGATTTTTGCTATCAACCCATTGAATTCTGTACCAGAAATTCGCACACGCGATACCAATGGGGGCTCATTGAAAGATTTTAAAAGCCTGTTAATCATTTATCAAAAATACAGTTACTTACTGAGATATTTAACAGTGTCTTTTAACTGTGGGTGTACTGTTAGCAAAATCGAACAACATGAATATGAGTTATTGTAACAATATTTTTCAAGGTCTGGTTGGCCATTAAAATAATTATAAAATTTGATATTATCCATAATCTGACCTACATGGCCCAGGTACATTTTAGAAAGTACTCTGAATACCGTCTAATCTGTAACACCTTTTCTGTTCTCAATGTCAACTAAGTAGTGAAAGTATGAAGCGAAGCAGCTTATATAACATTACCATGCAATTACTGAGAAAAACTGCAATAGTGAAAACTGAAGAGAATGTAATTATAATAAAATTTAAAATGGTGATATAAGTGAAAAGAAAAATTAAAGACACATAAATGAACACAATTGACGACGTTATTAGTTTCAGAGCTAAGTCAAACTGTATAAGTTTATTTGCTAAACATGATCCCTAAGTAAATATTACAGCAAATTAAACAACAGAAAGCATTTGTTGTACTTTCACCACAACACGATCTGAGAAACATTTTCAAAATTCCATAGGACTTACCTTCTCAGAGCAACAACTTAAGTTTCGTGGCACAACCAGTGGAACCAAAAAAAATTAAACTCCAAGTTGATGTCACTACAATAGAACTGCTATACGTAGTTTAATTTATTTAATGTCATTTTATTACACTCCAAAAGAAACCGACCAGATCAAAGCAAAGCAAAGCAATGAGAGGTGCTCAATTTTATTTCATAATTTTGCAATCAACCAACCACTTTAATTCTCTCTCATTTTGTGGTGGAGTGGAGTAATGTCAAAATTGACATAAGACATCACTCTGACATTGACGTTGACAATTAACTATAACTGGCTGAGCGTTCTATACAATCAGACCAAGGTCAGTCAGACAATCAGACTCAGCAGCTTGCAGCGGAATGATAAGTCGTTCAATGGTGCAATTTTTTTGTGAGTTTCAACCTTTATAAAAAAAAATATAATGCTCCTTTAGTGGGTAACCCCATGCAACATCAATGCATCCAACCAAACAAAACCAATTAAAATTATTACTGAATAGTGATGCATGCTATTTTATGATGTCGATGATTCGGTATTAACTTATTGCTACGTTTGCTAACATAACCTAGCGATATAGCTTTAATTTTAGAAATCTATGTTCTGTTTATTAAAGGCGTAACTTGATTTTTTTAAATCCTTATTGAAACGTACTCTCAGTTAGATTATATTATTTATTATATATTAAAATAGCACAAGTTTCTTGCAGATAAAGTGTTGCCTATTTGTGTTTTTTTTATCAGATTCAAGTTCAGTTTGAAATTACGGATACGTTCCCAGAAACTGACACTCCCGCTAGTCCCACTAACTAGGTATTACCGCCTATTGCCGGTAATAGTACTACCGGCGATCGGCGGTAACTGATTTTGACAAATCGCGTCCAACAATTTCATCATGACGTTGTTTTTATGTAATGTCTGTAATTTAATGTTTGCAATAAAGCGTTCATCTATCTATCTATCTATCATGATGAAATTTTGTTTTATGGAACTGAGTGATGACACGAGCAAGTCGTTCGACTGATGGTAAGCGCCATGCCTGCCCATAACAATTGCAGTGCCACCCAGAACTTTTAATACCAAGAAAAGCAATGCGTAGCGCTGTGTTGCGCTCATCACCCCGAGACATCAGATATTAAGTCTCACATGCCCAATAATTTCGCTGGCTACAATGCCCTTCAAACCGGAACACAGTAATGCTTGCGCATTACTGGTTGGCGGCAGAATAACTGGCAAAGCTGTGGTACCTACCCAGGCGGCCTACCGCATACTAGATACCTACCACAAGTAAAAATGAAATAGAAACATACAACAATCACGACTTTCAAACGAGTAATTAGGCCCACCCCACATGTGCCAATATAAAATTAACATAGGCACAGTTGGAACCAAACACCAGTGACAATTTTGTTACAAAAAAATACGATATAGCCTGACTTTACTCGGATTTTACGATGGTGCAAGTGGGTCGAAGTATTTATCACTCACAAACTATTGTTCGGGTGTCTAATCAACATAATCTTGGCTGCATAACTTTAACTAAATTCTTAAATTAAACGCTGTTCGTTGGTAAGCGCTTCATATGAGAGCAGCTGGTTTGATTTGATTAGATGTTTATGGAATGAAATATTAGAAAGGTTGCCCGGTAAATTAGGGAATTCGGGAAAACTGAAAGTGCTTTCTCGCGTGGGTAAAACCGCGGGGCGTAGTAACAAATGAAATAGTCCTTAATATGTATTTTATTGCTACTGAAGAAATTTCCAGATTGATTATGATTAGGGATGGGCCGACTAGCTGACTAGTAGGTTGCAAAAAGTTTATAGTGAAAGTACTTAATATAAATTTAACCATGTCAATAAAGTTGACGATTTCATTTCACTCACCCTGTTTTTAAGCATATGACCGACTATATTTAAATATCTACTATAGTCGTTGAGTAGTCTACGCCAATTAGTAGCTGACTAGTCGCCGACTACAAATATAGCCGAATAGTCGGTTTTCCCGACTAGTTAGCGACTAGTCGGTACATCTCTAAATTATGATGATGGCGGCTAAAGGACGTCGTATCTGGACCAGCAAAAATATTAAAAATATGCATATGATGATACTCCGCTTTAAGTCTTACTTTCCTTAAAATATTATATTATTCTTAATAGTCTAATCTATACTTATTATTACATATTTACTATAAATTTCCTATTTAAGTAACTTATTATATATACTAACTAATGATGATGAATCATTTATCCTACATATTTACATGTTATAAATAAATTGGACCATTTCATAGCTGTTTATCGATATGTCGATATGTTTCTCGTTCATTCACCTATGGTAGTAGCACTAGCCGTTCTAATCATCTTATTACCAGACCGTAACAAAATATCGGTTTCCGTACTATTTATCACCCTACCATACCTCAGCCTGCTCTGACCGTACTTTTTTATCTAATTTCATTGTTCAACTTCTAAGAAGTCTTCATTTGATGATTTCTAAATTATTTGAGTGCAAAATTTCCCAACATTTATTAGGTGATTTGACTCCTCCAGCGTGTGCCACTATGTTCATGACGTCAAGGAAAAAGGATCTTAACATAATACGTACCTACGTACTCATGCTCGGTTCCTATAACTTACTAACTGACGGTTTGGCTAACCATCGGCATCGGTACAAAATTCATTAAAAAGTGTTTCTATAATCGACGACCGGTATCCGAGACTACCAACGAGTGGTCACCTACGTAAGGGAGGACCCATTGAGGTCTTACACATTCCTCAATGGGAGGATCACTGACGACCATCTGTAGCCAAAATGTATGGAGATGACGCTCAAACCTGTTTCTATCAAAAATCCATCCGTCAACAGAACTGTCAAACATGTTTCAAAATGAACATCGACCGGTCGATTTCGCGCGCTTGTTAGTTATTTACTTCTATTTTATTAAACAAAAATTGTGATATAAATAAATGTTTGATTAATAGCTAGGTATGGATCTTGACATGCAAATACTGCATTTTTTATCAGACTACTTTTATTGGTTGCTGCGTTAGTTTATTTTGTAATAAGAACAGGTAATTGTTCTATTATATTCAATAATAACAATATTTCGTCCTTGTTCATGGGTTTTTTAGTTTTCTGTAAAAATAATGAAAAACATAATAATAATGCAGACTTTTGTTTGTCCTAATAATGTATACGTAATTATTCAAATTAGTGCTACCCACTTCGTGGTAGTTTTACACGTATAAAATAGAAAGGTTCAGGTTATCGAAGAGTCAATAATATAATCTACGCACGTCTGTAATTACGTGTATGTATCAAAGAAGTCACCGAAGCAGTTAATTGAAATAGCCCGCTCTCTAAATGGTGAAAGAAAACATCGTGAGAAAACCGGCATGTCCAAAAATTTATTACATAAATCCAAGGACGTGTAACATTCACATGGAGTATAATTGAAAATGCTGAATCAGAAGTAGAGGTATAAAATTACAATTTATATACTTACTCGTAGTTTTATCAAGATACATCATATGTATACTGCTGATTTGTGATACTTGAGCTCGGATTCCTCATCATGAATACGGTATAGTATGAAATAGGGGAAAATTGTATTATGGGTACACAATAAATTATGATTGAATCCTAAAATATAAAACTAACAAAGTGGGAACATCGATTTTATATTATTCGCATACAAATCCTAATATTCTAAATAAATATATTAATAATATTATTCCAATATGTTATAGTTCATAATAATATTTATTTCTAATATTCCTATTATTTATTCATAATTTTCCAAATAAATAAAATATTATTTTTGACGCCCAGTCCTCTGTCATCACCGTTCAATATTGAAAATACCAAGCCTACCACACTCCGTACTTTAAAAGATTAACTAATTCATCTGTCGATCGCCGGCAAAATGTAAATTTTATGTATATTATCGATTATAAAATTTTAACATTTAAACAATATAAACATATAAGTATCGTTTAACCCTTTACCGCATACCTACACACCCAAATATGGGTACTTAACTTTATTCGTTCAGAAACCAAAACCAAAGTTGTTTCAACCATTACCGCATATAAAGACATATCACGCATTGTCAGAACTTCAAAACAAGCACAAATACTGCTATCTAGTTCGCCTCGTGACGAACTAAATACCTGTCAAAACAGTCGGCGACCGTTAGGATTTTTGTCAGGGTGTTTGCAGAATTACAAAAATAGTTTTTGGTTATTTTTACGTCGTCTTGTTAGTTCTTTGAATTTGTTTTCTCAAGAACAATAATCAAAGGTAAGTACAAAGTAAAAATTTTGCGTCAATCATGTTAAACCATGTCAGATATAGAATAATAGGCAGTAAAACATATAACGAGTATACTATATCTGGCATTGTATGCATTAACATTTATTTTTGCATTTCGTCAGATCTGGCACTATATACAGTGAAGCATCATTCAGAAAAATCGTCTTCATCAGTCATTCTTCATTGCAGAAAAATGGATCCAAGGCGTTTTTACGGCTTGGATATACCAAATGAAAGTTATGATGAGAAGGACCATGATGAATTCGGGGCGGATGATCCAGATATTGAAAATTATACATTATTTTCCGAGTTTTATTTTCTAAACACAATCCCTTTAAACTTCAAATTTAATCTCATCTAACCTAACTATACTATGTGAGTGTATGTATTCAATGATACCTTTACTGCATGTGATGCCAAAAATGGCAGAATGGGAATTTGAGACTTTATTTAATTAAGATGAGTTAAAGAAGAGGGAAATTAAGATTTTCCTTTATTTTCCGAAAAGTAATTGGATTTCTGAAAAATGCCCGAAGAAACTAAAGTATCTGCCAAGGGCTATCACATATTATACTGACGGCGAAGTGCCAATACCTCCTATCTTACATTTTTTGAGAAAGTTACTTTTTTACTGTGTTAGATGTAAAACTTAATATCGCATATTTTAGTAAAACCTCAGATTTTTTTTTACTACAACTGTATAAAACAACAACTAGAAATACCTCCTAACTAACGCTTATTATTTTAGCGTGTTTAGTTTATGGAAATATCTCCTATCTTCTACAATGAACATGCGCCCTCGGTAGATCTACATAATTGCGACTAAAGAGGCACGACGAAACCCCACTCCGTATGAAACTGTTCAAGTAAATTACAGCTTCATAAAAGATTGCATTAAGTCGACGTGGAGATACAGCGGTATAAGACCTGGACGAAATGTTGGAGATCCTGTCGTCGTTGATCTACGAGCGATCTAATACACGCCAGAAGGTACTATAAACTACAAGATTAAGTTTGATGATGCCTGGAAACGACCAAAAACAATTAATTCTATAATTAGTTAGGTACTCGTCCTTGCGTAAGTACTGCTCCGATCCCCATAGCTTCTACTAAATTTAATCATCTTAAACTTTTTTAATTAAATCAAATCAAATCAAAATCTCTTTAATCAATTCGGCATCAAGTTTATTCAATATTGGCATCACAGACGCACTTATGAACGTCAAATTATCACAATCACTCTACCACCGTATCGGAAAAACATCCACTACTCAGAAAATACGGCAAGAAACTCAGGAGCATTTTTTTTGGAGATTATGTTATTTTATTTTTTTGGGTTTTTACAATGTTATGTTTTAACTGAAAGAGGTATTGCCAAGAGATTGTCACTTATTTTATGGCAACTTAGCTCATGAATAATATTTTCATGGGAAGTTATTTGTCATGGACAGTTATGGATTATAGATCTTTTTTATTTTGATTGACAATGATTTTCTAAATGGATTGATAACTGTAATAAAAAATATGAATATTTCTGAAAACAAATTCATTACGTAAGTTTTTTATAGAAACCGTCCGTTCCTTTTAAGCCCGATAGAGGTGCTTTTCCATTTTCGCAAATATTCGTACAATTACCTACTGGTAAGATTTATAAACTTACTTAGTTACCTAACTTTAATTGGATACCTAAAATAAAAATTTGATTTCTATTTTCAACATTTTTATGCTTTTTATTAAAACCATTACCTTCTATCTGTATTTTAAATAAAAGAAATTAGTAAATAGTTAAAATTAAACACCTCCTAACTTAACTTAACAATAGTTTTAGTAGGTATATGGTTATATACCTACTAAAACTATTGTTAAATATATGAATGTAGTACCTAAATAAAAGTAGCATTTTATATATATTATTAATGTAAACAGATTGATCAATTTTAAATTTAATAAGAAATGGAACGTTTTTTTCACTTTGTGTAAAGTTTTGGTTTTGTCAGATAGAAGGTATTGGCACTTTGTTTATTTTATTTTGTGTTGGAAAATATAATTTATATTTTCCAACACAAAATAAAATTCCATGCGGTAAGGGGTTATATAGTATTTCTTTTTTGGTATAATTGTAAAAAGTTCATAAATAAATAAATAATGGAACAAATATTTAAAAATAGCTTAAATAAATGTTATATTAGTTATTTTAATAAAACCATACCATTTAGCAAACATATCGTACTATTTCGGAAATTTAGACTGGCAACACTTTTCATCTAGCTTTGAAATGAATGAATGAATGAACAAGCGTAAAAAATCAAGAAAAACAAAATCAATTTATCCTCGTATTTGAATCCAATGATTTGCATGATTTGTGCCGTCATCTGATGATGAGCATACAAAATATATATAATCCACACATTTTTCTATGATGGTTTTTCAGTATTTTCTTTTACAGTGTCAAAAATATGAAAATAATGATTATGGGAACTCTCCGCCCTTGCTCGCTTGTTTAGCCGCCATGTCTGAAGTTCGCTGAATCTTCGGAGTTTGTGTCGTGCTATTCTTTATTGTTTACAGAGGATTGTGGAATTAGTTCAATAAAAACCATGAATTTATAGAAGATTCAGATGACTATATTTATGTTTATTGTGTTGTGTGAACCTGAAGTGAAACAAATCGATAAAATTTTGCGTTTGGAGAAGTGACTCCTAACATCGTATTTTTAGTCCATCCGCCATATTGGCGTTAATATTTCTTCGTAAGTCTTTTTTGATAATTTTTGGGCTTTTCTCGCATTATTTTCTTGTAGATTCGTATTCTTTAGGTTCAGTTTTTGTAGGGCTTCATTATTTTGTATAAGTTGGAAATGCATGAACTATAATTTGACGATATTTCAACATTTTGTTCATGGCCTCCTTCCAGGCAATTTTCACCATTTCTCGTCAGTAACGAAAATGTAATTTGGCTGTTACACAATGCCTTGAAATCGAAATAATCGTATTAAAACGCAATATTGTGCTATATGTGTAGTTTAGTAGACAATTTGTAGTTGGCTGTATAGTTCAAAGCATCTTCGTCTGTACTTTCCCAAAATCTCTTGTTCAGTGCTATAAAATGTAATTTATTACCTTAATAAACTGTATTAATAATTGAGACAGTTGTTCATTATACAATATTCCATCTAAGTTACTTTTTACTAATGTTCATACCTGCCCCTAAGTTGTCCCTAAAAAGATCTCCTTTACAAACGCCCAGAGAATGTTCTAGAGCTTCTATGATGCATCCTTCGCTTTCTGCTTCAATTTCACACGTAAACTAGTGTTTTTCAGTGATTTATCTTAAAATCAACACTAGCATTCAGAATCTATCACTGTTGTCATAGTTGGATCAGTTCTTAGTTTCTAAAAATACCAAGTAATAGGTAATAGCCATGTTCTACTAAAAAGCTAAAAATAAACCTGTAATTTCATACAAAATCATATAATGTAGGTATTGGAGGGAAAAATTAATGGGCGAAAATGTAAACAAACTAATGCAACATTAATATATATTATTCTGGAGCATTAAAAACAACTTACATATATCTAAACCCTCAATGAACATTAGAATATTTACCAAATTCTTATTAAAGTTAAGTTAGGTTAAGTATGAAAGTATTCATATCTCAGTAAATTATTACAAGTTTATCAGCTATTGATGTTCTGTCTTGCAAACTAATGTTAAAATAATAAAATTAAGGTACATACTTTGACTTTCCTGTCGAACATGAATCAGCTTACTTTCTCTTTTTGAAAGTGGCATGCAAAATTTTTGCTGATTCTGTTTGTCACTTTTGATGAAAGGGCACAATTAATTTAAAAGAAATGCTAAACAAAATACAGATGTTTTTGTCTTCATATGAAATATCTAAATAAAAATGAGGTAACAATTAAAAATTAAATATTTGAGATGACATGTATTAATTATTATGCTTAGTGATAATTTTATTATAAAAATGTGATTGTCTATTTTACAACATCGCGATGCCACTGCAGTTTGGTAAATCAGGGCTTTGTAAACAATTTTTTAATTGTCTCAGATGCACATTTCAAAGCTAAAGCATTAAATATTGTGAATTTCAAAGTAATAGCCAACCCTGACAGGTAAAAATGAATCATAATTAAAGCTGCTCAAGATCATGCTATGAAAGTCAAATCAAAGTAGGTATATTTTGCATTTATTATAGTGCGACCACCAAACCTTCTAAAAGCGCATTGTAGTCATTTCAAGATTCTTAATAAAAAAAAAACAGCATTATTAAATCTATAGGCTCTTGAACTAGTATAAACTGTGTTTCGAGAGCCAGTGGCTTCTCCCAAAGATAAAATGTTGTTTACAATAACAAATAGGCAAATCTCAGAACTTTCCTTAAGTTTTACAGTCTACCTATAAGTTCACAGATTACTAGTAAATTAAACCTTGAACTTAATTGTAACGAAATTTATACACAATCTCCATTACAACTCGGTAATTTGGTGAATTAATCCATTCATGTTTACTCAGTGAAGTAAAATGCTTTGAATATATATACAATGAAAAAGTCTATTATATTTTGACTTAATTTTATGTATTTTCTTTTGTTTGTACCTTTCGAGTTCATATTTATTGGCCACTGCTATGTAATTTTTGTTCTTTGGTAAAATTATACAAAGAAGTTCTTCGCTTCAAATAAATTGATATAAAAGCTTCATTACTACCAATTTATATTGCATGCAGCGTCTGACTGCAACTGGATGATGATAGCCTAGTCAGTTAGTAGTTGCACTGTTGCTTTTTGTCTTAAATCAGTAGTTAGCTGGTCACACCCTTAAATATTTCTATAGTTGGTTAGTTCACACAAATATTAAACTAAATTAGTCTCTAAATTCAATAAATTATATTTATAGGAAATAGATTAGTAGATAAAAGCAATTAAACAAAAATCAAAATCTAAAATTCATACATATTAAATACCAACATAATATGTGTAAAGTTGACCCTCAATTGATTGCTTTTTTCTTTCTAGTTTCTGCACATCTTCCTAAAAGCATAATAACATTGGTGCTTTTGCTTTCGTCTGTTTGCCCTGTGCTCTAAGTAAGGTATGTAATAAACATAAATTTCACAATATATTTAAAGAATTTACTAGTCCAATAGACAGGTATTAGTAGTCACTAGTTGTTTTAAAACATTTTTTACATTTTTCAGGTTTGATTTGTGATGAATGAGATGCCTCGCTTCTAGGTGCAAAGGCACCAAAATTACTTATTATGATAGAATGGTTCAGTGTCATAAGAGGTTATAGCTGATGACTCTTAGCCAGAAATTGGATGAACCTCTTGTTACGATTGAGGTGAGAGTGTTGAATAATATTTTAAGAGATCTTTAACATAGTTGGTAACCTTCTACAGTAGTTGTGTCACTTTGGCAGGTAGATTGCTGACTCCAGCACAATGCAGCAGGCAGTCGATCCTCTCGCCACAACCAGCACGGTAAATACTTGTCCTAAGAATGTAGTCATGGTCGTTTTGTGCCTAGAAACATTTGTCTAATGTGTGTATTCATTGATAGCCAACGGCGGAACCCGTCAATGGCGCCCCGCCCGATGAAACACCGCGTCGACAAGGAAGGATTACCAACCAGTTACAGTTCCTCCAAAAGACTGTAATGAAGGCCGTGTGGAAACACCAATTCGCATGGCCCTTCCACCAACCCGTCGACGCGAAGAAACTAAACCTTCCTGTAAGTATATTTTGTCTATGAAAGTAGCTTAAGTTCTGTCAGGACAAAATCTGCAATTTGGCCCAATTTGTTTTCAGGACTACCATAAAATCATCAAGAAGCCCATGGACTTGGGTACGATTAAAAAGCGTCTTGAGTCAAATTATTACTACTCGGCGCAAGAATGTATTCAGGACTTCAATACTATGTTCACCAATTGCTATGTCTACAATAAACCTGGCGAAGATGTTGTGGTCATGGCACAAACCCTGGAGAAGCTATTCCTGAATAGGGTAAGTACATTTTTACCTACAACTTTATTACTATTACAGCGTCATTGTGCTATTACATAGCGTCATCTCGAGATTCCCGCGCTTTCTGTAGAGACGCGTGATAAGCAAACCTTGCGCACGTTAGTTAGCCTTGTATTCAAGGCTCATTATTGACAAGTTTCCGCGCGGCAGTATACCAACCCATTATAGCTTCAAAACGTAATCATCATCCTTAAGTTTCTAACAAAGATATATAAAGAGTTTCCGGAATAAGTAGACCCAACCCCACCCAAGTAGTCAATATATCTTGGTACTGGTTATATGGAATGAGCTACCGCTCGAGGTTTTCCCGCGGAGCTATAATATGGGGCACTTTAAAAGAAGGTAAAAAGGGTCCTTTAAATTAGTCAACGCACCAGTAATGCTCCGAGTGTTGCAGGTGTCCATAGGCAACGGTAACCGCTTACCATCCCGGCGGGCCGTATGCTAGTTTATATATCTACACTAATATTATAAAGAGGAAAGTTTTGTATGTTTGTAACGAATAAACTAAAAAAACTACTGGACCAATTTCAAAAAATCTTTCATCATTAGAATGCTACATTATCCCTGAGTAACATTGGCTATATTTTATTATGTCGACGCGACTGAAGTCTCGGGAGGTTGCTAGTTAGTTATATAAAAAAGAAAGAAAAAACTAGATATGTCGATATCTCTCAACAGATAGCCCAAATGGACAAGGAGGAGCGGGAGATCGAGGCGCCGTCGAAGGGCGGCAAAGGTCCCCCGGGCGGCGGGCCCAAGAAGCGCGGGTCGGGTGCGGCAGCGCCCGGCACGCCGGCCACGCCGGCCGCGACAGCCGCGGCGGGCGGCGCGGGCGCGGCGGGCGGCGCGCGGCCCGTGGTGAAGGCCCCGGCGCCGCCGCCCGCGCTCGTCGGCTCCACCAACACCACCACCACGCCCACCGTCACGCCGCCCGCCACGCACACCGGCTTACCGCAGCAGGTGAGAACACCTTTCCCACATATACGGTACGATTGGTCTTCACGATCCGTCGTTTCAGACTAATCGAAACGACGGATTGATAGTGCATCTGTAGGGGTTGTAAGCCCTTACACTAGAGATGATAAACCGGGGAATGTAATGATATGATGAATAGCGGCGTAAAGAAAACCACCCAAGTTCAGAGTCAAAAGCGAATTGATTAATTAAGTTATAAAATATGATACAAACACCGGCGCACGCGCGTCAGCACAAAGTTACAATACATGTACCTACTTCGTACAGCATCGTTAACGAATTACTTGATCGAAGACTACATCGGACAACGCTACAAAACCCCACGCGATTTAGTTGCGATTTTCATATCGTAACGATAAATCGAAAATGTTATGGCTCGTTGTGATATTCTACGATTTGATTTCTTGTCGTATTTCGTATTTCACACTCGTCGCACTGGCGCATGCAACTTTTGTATCGGTCAAAAACTGCTAAATAGATCAATGATTATTTAATAGAATTCATTGAATGACAGAGAACAAGAACCTTAATGGAAAACGAAACAAGTATTATTCCAAGAACACCGAGATATGGTTAGAGAAGATTATGTTATTAGATAATGTTGGAAAAATTAACCCTGCAGATAGCTTAAATTATAAATATACTTAGGGCAGTGATTTGAAAATAATTTAATAAAAGAAGTTTCTTTGGTGTCTGGGAGCAGTGCAGATAAAGTTTATAAATCGAAATTTAGGTATTTTGTAACTTTTTCTTGGAAGACCAGGAAATCTCATATGAAGGAATGAAGTTTATGATTCGGTAAGTATGTATTTTTTTCGCATTTTAACAACGTTAGAAGTAACCATTTCAAATTGTTCGAGGTTTACGTAAATTGTAATTTTTACTGTCAAAGGGTTGAAGCTCCAGGATTGTTGCGCGGACTCTGACCCTATGTGCGCCTATATTGTTTTTTTTTTTGGAGTTTACTTTATTGGCCTGAGTAAATGTATCTAGGTGTACTATAATACTATAATAAAATTGCAAATAACATTGTAATAAGGAGCTTAGTTTTCGCGCGTGTATAATACCCGACACATTTTGAAAAAAAAATCGCTGATGCTGTTCATCAAACCTTATAAAATCAATAAGAGGACTTCAATACGAACAAAAGATGTGATGAAGTATCTAAGTAGTCGCGTTCCCGATTTATTAGATGGCCGAAGGTCCCATATTACCAAGACAATTAAGTGCCTTATTACTAAAATAAATAAAAGCTTGTAAAAATTATTCAAAGCTAATGATCAAATGTTAGTAAATCGATCGATAATAATCGGGCGTCAATACAAACAAAAGATGTGATTTTATTGTTGTAAAATATATAAACACACAGAACACCCAGATAAATTGACCCAAGTGAATTAAGTAAACGTCTCATATTTTTACGCTAACCTCAAAAATGGTTTGACTAGGTTTTACATGTTTGTTTTTAATATTTGTTTGTTTTATCTAACTTAATAAATTATACTGCCGTGGAACTGCACCGATGCCATTAAAATAATCTCCTTACAATTGTTTATTATCCGTCGATGTCTTGCCGTATGCTCTTCTTTTTTTAGTCGAGACCAATCAATTTTGACTATTGTTTGTACTGTTTCTTGCCTATACTGTTGTACATGTTTTTTGAACAATAAATACGTTAATTCATACATACATTGATTGAGTATTGCCTTGCAACTATAATTCCGAATATATTTTCAATTAACCGTTTTGCTCGAGGTAAACGGTAATTAAAAACTTTTGGGTTACGATTTATTCCTGAAAGCAAAAGCTTTAGTCAAGACTTATGTAGGGGAAGCAATCGTTCCATTTACTGTATTGTTGTGGCATATCAATCGTTCTGTTGACAAGCTTTCGATAAACATCTGTATTTTTGTTATTTTTGAATACCTCGCCATCACCGTCCGATACTCGATCGCTTGTACCAAAGTGGAAATAAATTAACTCATTTTGATAAATTTGCCATCAACAGCGCCAAGACAATTGGGAAATCCATCATTTTTCGAAACCCTTCGTTAAGTTTTTCGAGTTAACTTAACGCGTTCCCTTCCAATCGTTTTCCACTTATTTATGTTTGAAAAAAGTTCTGGGTATCTGATTTTTTCTTAAATTCCAGATCACTCTGTCGGATCTATATGACAATGACAACAATGAAAATTCTTCCGGGGTACAAGATACAAGAGTTGACATCTTGTCACGGCCATTCACAAGATCAAATCTATTTAAACGGATTAAACCGTCAAAGGTGTCAAATTCCACTTTAGACCAAACATTTGCAAGTAATAATAAAAAATCAAACATTGAACCTGACGATAAATTTCATGCATACAGTAAAAACATTGCTTTTAAATTGAAATCTTTACCTAACGATCAACGTATCTGGGCGGAAAAAATAATTAATGAAACCTTGTTAGAAGCAGAACTTGGTAATCTAACCAGACATTCTGTTATGAGAATAACTGATGTATTTAATACTGCCTCTCCATACGCACAACCTGATACTTCCTCACACACACAACCACAGACCTCATTGCAAGCTCAAACTTCACCATACTCGCAACTTCAAACTTCTCCATACTCGCAACCACACACTTCTCCATACTCGCAATCACAGACCTTTCCATACTCTCAATCTCATACATCACAGAATATTCCTCAAATTCGAAATCTACAAGTCAGACAGACACATGAGTTGCGAGATAAAAGTGAACATGAAGATAACGAAAATTTCAAGATTTATTTCGAAAGCTCGCAACCTCACATGTCTCCATACTCACAACCAACCTCTTCATACCCACGATCTCATACATCTCCGAATATTGTTAATTCTAAAGATCAACAAGAAGTCGGACAGTCACCACCACAAGATCAGTTGCCAGGTAAAAGGCAACACGATGATAACAAAGATTACACGATTTATTTCGAAAACACGCAACCTTTTGCTTCTCCATACTCGCAAACTCACACGTCTCCATACTCGCAACCAACCTCTCCATACTTACAACCAACCTCTCCATACCCACAACCTCATATATCTCAGAATATTGTTCATTCTAAACATTTACAACAAATTGGACAGTCACCACCACAAGAGCAGTTGCCAGATAAAACGGAACACGATGATAACAAAAATTACATAATTTATTTTGAAAACTCGTAATCTCTCGCTTTTCCGTACTCGCTACCTCGCACGACTCCATACTTATAACCGACCTGTCCATACTCACAACCTAATACATCTAAGAATTAATTCTAAACATCTACAACAAATTGGACAGTCACCACCAGAGAGCAGTTGCCAGACAATAAGGAACACGAAACAAAAATTAAAACTTTCAATCGAAGTGACAAGATATCTGTTTCTTGCTCGATTACATAATGTGTCGATTTAACTAAATCAATATTGATTTAATTGAGTAAATTATCTACTACCATACTTCATTATCTCTAATTGAGAAATAAAAAGAAAGTTTGTTATAACAATATAATTGTATTTTTTTAAAGTAGTTACCTTACAGTAGTACTTAATTGCTTCGTAAATTGCTGTTTATTCTCAATACCCGTTTTACTGTATTATAGGTAATACTATTAGTTTGTTCTTTTTTTATGTAATTGAGAGACGAGACGAGTCGGTCGTTCACCTGATGGTAAGCAACACGCCTGCCAGAACATGCGCGGCACTGCACTGATCTCTTCACCCTGAGACAATATGACCACCCTGGTTATTGGTGTTATGACTGGCCCATAAAACTTTTAGTGCAGAAGAACAACTCTCTAAGAAAAGTGGTCACAAGCCTCCTCGTTTTTTTCACATTTGGCGTTCTTCTCCACTAGGAGTATAATTTTCTCTGTTATAGAGATTACGAAGTTACAAACACTTCAGAATTAACTTTAAAAACAGGATATTTACCATCTTTTTTGTGATCATGACGCTTGCAACAGTGGCAAAATAGAGAATTCTCAAACAAAGTAAAAGGCATGGTAAATAAAATATATCACGATACCATGATAGTTTCACAACTCATTATTCACTTCTTTTGTACAGAAAGTGCGTCATATTATATGCTGCGTAAAAGCGGACTAAAGAAGCATTTTGAGCACAAAAAAGGTACAGAAGTCAATATCCGAGATATCGTGTCCGTGAGCGGTGTCTATGTGTGCGTTGCTCGAGCGCACTTGTATGTAGATGTTATTTCTGTACCTATCTGTTTTTTGTGTTTAGGGCTTACACTGAATTATGAGGACCGGGACGGTAACGGAATGATGGTAACAGGATAATAAAAAAATACACACAACGTTATAATATATAGTCCTTTCTGTACTATTCTAAAGCTGTAACTGAGTTATGTCGGTACATTGAATATATTTTGGCAAAACTGAGTTCGATTATAGGTCAATGGCCCGAAAGCAGTTTTTTGAAGTAGTACTACTCGCTCTCATGTAGGAGGACATTTTGCTAAAGTTATGGCGAAGACGACTGAGGGTTTTCTGTTCTTCAGGAGGAGGAAATCTCGGGAAAAAGTTAGTATTGAAATAATAAATTATTTTTCAAAAAAAACTAAACCGACTTCAAAATCACAAATGGCACTCAAAAGTAAAAAATAAATTAATATAATTATCATAAGCGCTACCCACTCATATATTTGAAGTCGGTGCCAGCCAAGTCTAATAGGTAGTAGATAAATACTATGTATATAGTAAGTACTACTTGTAGGTAGTATTTATCTACTACCTTTTAGACTTGGCTGGCACCGACTTCAAATATATGAGTGGGTAGCGCTTATGATAATTATATTAATTTATTTTTTACTTTTGAGTGCCATTTGTGGTTTTGAAGTCGGTTTAGTTTTTTTTGAAAAATAATTTATTTTAACCTTTTTAGTGAAAAACAAGTTTTAATTAAATTAATTCAAAAAGTTTTTAAAGACAAGCTTTTATGATCTAGAAGCCACATCATGACGAAGTTTAAAACGGGCTATCACAATTAAATGCATGTACAAAAAAATTTCTGTCTGTCCTATTCTCTGTTGAGGAGTTCCCTCGCCGGAAGTCAATCCTGGGTGTATCTGCCATGTCATGATGGAATTTAGAACAGGCTATTATGGTTAAATCCATTTACGAAATGTTGTGTCTGAACTATTCACCGTTGAGGAGTTCCCTCACCGGAAGTCAACCCTGGGTGAAGCAGGTGAAGCAGTCGAATACAAACCTCTACCTTTAGAAAGTTGGTTACGAAAAAAACAAGAACCGACTTGAAGATTAAAACTTATATTTTTTGTTTTTGCTATTTTTTTCAAAAACTGCTGAATGAATTTCGATAAAATTTATATGGGACCACCTTTGAAGTATTACCTACCAATCAAAAAAAGAATCATCGAAATCAATGCATAATTGGCGGAGTAATCGCGTAACAAACACACAAAAAAAAAAAAAAAAAAAAAACATATCGTCGAATTGTAAACCTCCTCCTTTTTGAAGTCGGTTAAAAAAGGAATGCACTACATAATAGAATAAGTAGGAACTTTTATTTGGAAATGTACTGTCGAAACCAAAGATACATAGGGGTTGATTTTGGAAGTAGAAAGCAGAGGGTTTCTGGTTGGCCTGCCAATCTGCACTATTTATGTTGCAAGCTAAAAAGGCTTGCTCAGCTACACTTGTAGGGACAGGAACCAACCACCATCATTACCCTGTCTGCATTATGCAAACTGCAAGTATTGACCCCTTCACACTACCTCATTTTGCTTGATTCAAGCACAAGCTTATCCGTAGCTGAAGTTGAAGCTGTTTGAATTAAAGGAATGTGCTGCCGCTCTAAGGAGAAGTCGCATCGCGAGACTGATCTCGCAAAATTTGTTTGGAGGCTCGAGATTGCATTTCCTAGGATCGGCCGATTTAGAATATATAATTTAGCCAAATGAAAAAAATTAATATATATTTAATTTTTTTCCGGAGTGACTGGCCCGAGATCGCAATAGAGAGGGATATTCATGGAGGGAGATCGGAGAGACCTTTGCCCAGCAGTGGGAACAAATAGGTTAAAAAATATTGTGCACATAGATTGAGTCAATTATGGAGCCTAACAGGCTATTTATTTTTCACGGAAAAATGGTGAACCTCACAGCAAAATGGGAAAATGCTAGAGGACTATTTTTCTCTGCTAAAACGAACGGGCCAATTTTGATTAAATTTTGCATATTATTGCAATGATATCCGCAATGAAGAATCGACATACAGGAAAATGGAAATTTCCGTAGGAAAACGAAAATAACGCGATCTGAGCGGTTTTGATGCCGTAATGAAGAACAACATGTATATACTTACATTAAAAATCAAAATCAGCTAGAAAAACAAGTGATACAATTTGATTTCACTGATAACGCGCTCACACACTATAAAATATGGTTATTGAAAAACACGACTAGGTATACTATTGATCTTTTTCTATAATCTATGCGGACGGAATCGGGAACAAATGCTTGGGAATCTAAATTAAATATCTGTAAATTTGGGAATAATTTTCGGGAGACGGTAGGGCCCGTCGCGCGGCGGCGCGCAGGAGCTTATCCGCGGCGGCGGCGCGCCGAGGTAAATCTACGGCGACGGCGGCGCGCTCATATCTAATAGCTATCACTAAATCGATCTGTCAAAAAAAACAATGATCTCGTGGACTGTTAAATTTTGTATGTTTGACGTGACAAGTAAAATATCCATTGGCTTATGCAGTTTGCTCCATGCTGCATACTGATTAAGTTTTATCTTATAACTAGCTGCGCCCCGCGGTTTCCCCGGGATAGCCTATTTCTTAATCCAGGGTATAAGCTACCTCCATTTCGAATTTAATTCAAATTCGTTTAGCCGTTGCGGTGTGAAAAGGGAACAAACACTCTTACGCACTAACACACATATGAGGGGAGGCTGAAAACTAATCTATCTAAGTTTGAAAGAAAAGACACATAGATTTTTTTTTTATATGTAATATCCTGCAACTAAAAATACATTTGTGACATTTGTCAATTATTAGTGACATCATATCATTACAAAAATATGTTTGTCTTGGGTGTCAAAATTGTCGTTAACAAGCATCCTTCATCTCTGCATCACTGACGAATGATGCAGAGTGAAGAAGGATGCAGACTAATGACGAACAGTTCAGCTCTCATTGTTTAATGCATAGTGCCTCATGTTTTCCTTTCTATAAAGGTTTATTTACTTTTAGTATTCTTTTATATTCACGATATTTTTTTCTCAACTGTTACATAAATCCTGGGCCCTAACTAGGATTGCCTGTATCTTAGGAACCATAAACTATGATGACCATTTATTTACGTTTATTTCTTTAGAAATATAATATAAATAAGTAGTTAAACATAGAACATTTCCAGGTTGCGACACAACCGTCGAGTTTCCACGTGGCGCAGCCCGCTACGACGCCCGTTTCCACCATCCCGCCAGTCGCATTATCTCAAACGCAACCTGCTAAGGTACATGCCCCTTGGATTCATGGAGTAACTTTATACTAAACTGTTGCTCTTTGTTCATTGTTTTAACTTTCTACTTTCAAAGAACAGTTCCTTAATAAGGTACCCATATATTTTTAGGTAAAAAAGGGTGTTAAGAGAAAAGCGGACACAACCACGCCTATGGGCAGCTCTTTCGAAGGTGGTTACACGACTCCTACAATAGATCAGCAAGGAGGCCCTAAGCCCGCCAAAATATCCACTAGAAGAGAAAGTGGGCGGCAGAAAAAGGTAAGTTCGACACGAACATGTTTTGTAATAAAATGTTGAATATACAAAGTATTGCGCAATATGATGAAATAATGAAACGCGATTTCAAAGCGTTATAACTTGGTTAACAAATCACAAAAGGAAAATTCTTTTCCTTCCTATGGTTTCATAGTCATTATGATCCCTATTTTTATTAGAATCTAGCCAATTTTTAGGCTAAATGACAAAAGGAAGAATGATTATAAAAGTTATCTTTGTTTCTGTGCATAGACTAGTAGAGCAGCAGAGGATGGGTTCAAAATGGGCGGCATGTCTCCGAGTGTGGCAGCTGGAGCTTCGCATCACTCCGTCATGACGCCGCAGCTAGCCAAGAGCAAAGAGAAACTCTCTGATGCACTAAAGAGCTGTAACGAAATCCTCAAGGAACTGTTCTCCAAGAAACATTCGGTAAGAAATGCCTCTTTGTAATTGAGGTGGTGTGCGTTCCTATCCTATCAGCTGCTGACTCTGGAGATGACAAAACTGCATTTGCGGCCACACTGCTGATAAGCGATCGATACGCGGGTAGTAGATGACTTTGTTTTCTATGGCTTTTGAGTACCTGTTGTACACATTTCGCTAACAATCTCCTAATCGAGATTAGGTTAGGAATGCACGCGCCCTTACGATGATTTCGCTAACGAAAATAGAGCGTTCACATTTTGTATCTTCCTCCGACAGGGTTATGCCTGGCCGTTTTACAAACCCGTCGACGCTGAATTGCTTGGACTCCATGATTACTTTGATATTATTAAAAAGCCGATGGATCTCGGGACCGTCAAGCAGAAAATGGACAACCGCGCGTACAAAACGGCCGCGGAGTTCGCGACAGATGTGCGCCTAATATTCACCAACTGCTACAAGTACAACCCGCCGGACCACGATGTAGTTGCAATGGCAAGAAAACTTCAAGATGTCTTCGAAATGAGGTATGCAACAATACAATTTAAACTAACATGAAGCTTCGACTAAAACATTGTACATAAACTAAAATTTGTTTGTTCACCGTAGGTACGCCAAGATTCCAGACGAACCTATCCACACCGTAGGAGTTCCGCATACTATGGACAAGGGAAGTTCGGCGTCTAGTTCCGAGTCGGGCTCCGAATCCGAATCGGAGTCTGACGATTCAGAGGAAGAGAGAAATAACAAAGTCAAACTTCTCGAGAAAGAACTTCACGCGTTACAAGAGAAAATGAGGAAACTCGTCGAGGAGTCCAATAACAAGAAAAAAGCGAAGAAGAAGATGAAGGAAAAGAAGAAACAGACTATGACCAACAGCACCGTGCCGGCGAAACCTAACGCCACCGCCGCATACGCAGCTAAAACTAATAACATTGCCGAAAACATCAGTGAGTATTTGCACCTATACGTTGTAAAATTAGTGTTCTGTCCACCGAAGCCGTGCGGTGCGGAGCTGACCCGACGAAAAACCGACATCCTACCATTTAAAAACGAGAATCTACGACTCTCGTAGAGTACATACCACAAACTTATTTGACTCGGGACTAAAACTGGAACTAACAAAAAGTGACCGAAAATAAGGTAACCGATGAATTTTACAGACGGCAGCGATGCTGTTACCGGGTCTGTTAAGATTGTGGCACTATATTGGCTTCGCTTCGGTCTGCACGGCTTCAGTAAAGACGCACACTTTGAATCAAATTAGCTATTCGAGTTCCTCACGCTGACGGCTGTATGTTTGTTCGTAGCGCTGTCGAACGACAGCAACAAGCGGTGCGCCATGCACGGCGCGCGCGGCAAGGCGGGCGGCAAGCGCGGCGGCGGCGCGGGCGGAGCGGGCGGCGGCAAGGCGGGCGCGCGCGCGGCGCCGGCCAAGAAGAAGGGCTCCACGCCCACCGCCGCGCCCGCGCCGCACGCGCCGCCGCACCCCGACACCGACGACGAGGACGTCGCCAAGCCCATGTCCTACGACGAGAAGCGGCAGCTTTCGCTCGACATCAACAAGCTGCCGGGTTAGTAGTTCTTTTGATTATATATGTACTAGCGACCCGCCCCGGCTTCGCACGGTTATTATACATTTAAACCTTCCTCTTCAATCACTCTATCTATTAAAAAAACCGCATCAAAATCCGTTGCGTAGTTTTAAAGATTTAAGCCTACATAGGGATATAGGGACAGAGAAAGCGACTTTGTTTTATACTATGTAGTGATTTGTTTCCCATTTCGGGTGACAGCACCGCACAGTACAACAACGTGACGATGATGCCCCTGCGCAGTGGCTTATCGATACATGGTACCCATTGTCCCCACACAAAAAATAACTAAACAATATTTGTGTGACAATACTTCCGTGTGCGCGACGCGCGGTGTCTTTTTGATGAGTTTGCGGAAAGCTCGGAGTTATGGCACTGTTTATGCTTATTGATAAATTCATGAAGTATAATTAAATGTCACTGAATTCGATGTGTGTTTTGATTCGGTCTCAATATTTCATAGTCTTGTGCTTTAGTATAAGTATGTTATTGTTTTTACCAGGTGACAAACTCGGAAAAGTGGTGCATATTATTCAGAGTAGAGAGCCTTCCCTGCGAGACTCGAACCCGGACGAAATCGAGATAGATTTCGAAACGCTTAAACCATCTACCCTTCGTGAATTGGAGAACTACGTCGCGTCCTGCCTTCGAAAAAAGACACGTAAGCCGTATTGTGAGTGGCACCGACATTATTCCCTTTTTTCCTCTTTCCTTATCCTGTATTGTTCCCAGTCCACCGAAACATACGAACGAGCAATGCGGTGCGAAAACGAGAGCCGCCGCTGATCAATAGATCGCTCGAATTTTATGCTTCTTTGGAAGTAGCATGAAAACTGCATTCCGTGCCTGACTGGTAAAGATATCCTTCAAATATCCACGCTAATTCCTTACCTTGACTGCACCTTTCCTTATTCTACAATGTTGGTAGCTTTTTGTATCTTTATATTCTGTCGAAAATAAGAAATTAATATAGCAACCGTGTTTGTACAGATCGTAAAGTGTCCGGTAAATCAAAGGATGAACAAATGGCTGAGAAAAAACAAGAATTGGAAAAAAGACTTCAGGATGTATCTGGCCAATTGGGGACTAACAAGAAACAGCAACAGAAAAAAGGTAAGCATCCTCAAGAATCCTGTGTTTTAATAATCTTTAACATTGTTCTGTTCAGTATTTAAATATGAATAGTTATTAGGTACAGGTACAAGGTAGTTGAGATAAGATATGCGTATGCGCTTTTGTTGTGTCATAAATTGCGCAAATACATCTGCAACCCCAACAATAGATAAAATCATTCGTACCCTATTTGTTACCAAAGGAAGAAGTTCAAGATTTAGAGATAAATTCAATGTAGCAAATTATATGATAAAACTGCTCTGCTGTAAAAATATGAAAATATTAGTTTTTATTTATGTAAGTATGTACAGAAAAATGCTTATATTTCTCAGAAATTTAAAAAGGATGTTCAAATTATGTATATACTAGCTGTACCCGTGACTTCGTTCGCTTGGACGACAGAGGAAGGTCATAGTTGTCTTTTTTCCAAGACCATTACTGTAAGACCCAGTATTATGAGAGTGCACACTGTGAAGAGGTCAAGGCTGTATCTTCGTAGTTACCCAAGCGATTTTGATGTAATATTACTACTATATTGTACGTGCAAAGTTTGTATGTAAGTGTGTTTGTGTGTTAGCGTTTGTTACTTCATGCTGTAACGGCTGGAATGGATTTGAGGGAAATTGGGAATGAAAATAGTTTATACCCTGGATTAGCACATAGGCTAATTGTTATTCCGGGAAACCGCGGTGCGCAGGTAGTACATTATAATCTAAGTTGGGACTTATGCTACCAAATTCTGAAAAGTGGATTAAAATCCGTGCTGCAGTTTTTGAGTCTATGGGTAACAAACATTCATAGTACCATTTATATAATAGTATAGATAGATTAGTGAAATGTAAATCACAAGAACCTTTTAAAATTTAAAGCTTTACCTATAGCACAGAAGAGATAATAGTTCCCTATAGGTGTATAATACTATAGGTAGTTGAGTGTGCAAATAAATCAAATAATTTGCTTATTTATGGATGTACCTGCCGGTACCTGGGGCCTTGTTTGCGCTGTGGCGTCAACTTCAATAGTCCCGTCGCGGTTATTAGCCTCAAGCACTTTCGACTTTATCCTTAAAATTACGGGCTATTTTTTTATTTCACCGAATTGTTATGCGTATTCTATTCGCTAATTTAAATATATGTTCTGTGTCAAAGAAATTCAGTATCACCAAACAGATGTACCTCTGATGTGAGCATAGCATTATAGGACTGCTAAGGAGTGGAACGCTCTGCCAGCGTCTTTTCTCCCAAACAGCTACAACTTGTGTCTAAGTCTAGAGTGAATAGGCATCTCGTGGGCAAGCGTGCCTATCTGAGGCCGCATCTTCGCTTTCCATCAGGCGAGATGTCGTCAAACGTATGCCCATTTACTAATTAAAAAAAGCATTATTAGAGTGTGTAACCGGTGTTGCAGAGGGCTGCAAGGACGCGCTCGGCGGGATGTCGTCGTCGTCGAGCTCGTCCGACTCGTCCAACTCGTCCTCCAGCACCGACACCAGCTCGTCCGACACCAGCGACAGCGAAGCAGGTTAGACCCACACACCCCGCGCCCGCGAGCCCGCGAGCCCGCGAGCCCGCGCACCCGCCGCGGTACCGTTCCACGTGTAAATTACGATTTTAGAATTAGATTGTAATACTTGCATTTAAATTAAGACGGATATTTCACTTTGTAAGAATATGTTCGAAGGCTTGAATACACACACGAGGTAGACGTAGGTTATTAGCATTTTTTCCATGAATATTTGTAAACGGAAATTTTTTTTTTACCTTTGCCAGTATTTTTTAATAGTATGACTTCATTTTTACATTTCAATCTGAATTTTAACAATTAACTAGTAAAAAAATCTAGTCTGAGAAAGAATGAGTGACGCTGCAAAAAATTACATGAGAGGTTTACATTTTGTGAATGTAGTTAAAATTATTATGGGGTTAAATTGGGGTACATATAGTATCTCATTTGGGAGGGTAAAATATCAATAATCCTTTATTTATTGACTCAACTTTGTAAATAATACGCAAGATCAGAATTTACTTGTGATTTTACTTTAATTTTGCTCTCAAGCCAGAGAGTCAAAGTCCTTTACATGTTTTGCATGAGAGAGTGTTGACAGTTAATGGAAGATGTTTGACTATTTTAAAGACATAATGTAAATCTGAGGTTCTGAATCATCTTTTAAAATGTACTCGTGTATCACGACGTTTTCCTATGTCGATGGACACACTCCATCTGATGAATGAATGATTTTGTTTGCGTGAGAGGAAGTATAATAATATCCCAGGTGCTTTTTATCGCATCACCTAAAGACTAGCGATATTGATGCAGATCTTCCACCCCAGACATCTTCAGCACCGTTGTGTACAATACATCATCCTCAAGTACACAGAGAGAACTAAAAAGTATTAGACTGCTAGGTTTGAATTTAGTGTGAGTTGTGAAAGTAGCATTGAATTTATTTTAATTCTGTGATATTGAAGAGGGAAACCACCTTATGTTTTGATTCAGTTTTGATACTTCGAAATTTATTAAAAAATAGTCGCGCATCATAAGAAATGTTGGTAAAGGCACAAAGATTAGCGAGGAGGAGAAGCCAGCTTTGGTGTCCGCCGTTTTATTTGTCACTGGTGCCGGTAAGAAGAGAAAAATAGATTGCTTTCATAAACTAATAGGATATACCTTTTCACATTACCTAATATTTTAACATGTCAAGTGCAATAAATATTGTTTCATTTGCATCCTTAAAGTTTGAATCTTTATAAACTCTTATTGGAAAGTTCAGATCTCACGGTACTAATTGCTTATGAGTGTGAAATTGAAACAAGTGGAAATACTGATTAAGCCGATCCGATACAAAAGCGATATGAATACGCACTCGTGCTAGCTAGTAGTGTCGGTCGCACGGCCGATGCGTCTCGCGAGGAAGAGGACAGCGCCCGGCGCCGGCGAGCGGCCCAGCCCGTGTAGACACTTGCAAACAATTGTGTAAGGACGGATACCACATTAGCAAGCAAAATTCACCGCCTTGTTGGCCTGGTCTCTCATATCACAACGAGGATGTATTTTGTGACATGTTTTTATTAATTTTCTTTGAAAAGGTATGTTTTATTGGTTTGATGCTTAATTGATACATATCGATGCTTGCTCTCGAGTTCAATGTGACGTGATATCAAAATTCTCTTACCTCATAATGTTGTTATGGAAAATACCCTAAAGCTGGCCTCCTTCCTTCACAAATTGTTTGCAAACTTATAATTAATTTATTGCAGAATTTCAAAATCTTGTTATCCTATAGAATGTTATAAGTTACAACAAAAGATTTATTAAAGATTTACGGTACAGACAACAGCTGTGTTAGGTTCAGGGATTTTTTCTTTTTCTATTGAACAAACTGATTTTCAACTTTTTATGTGTCTTTGAATTTAACATTTTGATGTCAATCCACAAATATCAATAGAATGATAAAAACTTAGTCAAGTTAAAAGTAACATTTTATCTCTTATTTATATATTTTATCTTTCATCAGGGAAATAAGAAGTCTTTGTGATATATGATAATTCCATATTGGACATACATAAAGTACCCTGGTGGATACAAGACAGGTTACAGAGAATAGAGACACCCGAATAAAATATGTTGATTTGAGTATCTGAATCTGCCGTGTTATCGGCGACTAAAATTAATATTTATTATATAAGACACACTGTCACGATCATCACTAGCAATATATTTATTTTACCTATATTACAATAGTGATATTAAAATACAGGTAAAATATTGTTGGGACATGATTTTTGACATTTGTCTAATAATTTAGGCACATTCTAGATCCTGGGAATAGTTTGACCTGTTTATTTTTTTATTAGCTGAATGTTTACATTGTGATTATTTTTTACTTGTATTTATAAAGAGGATTAAGACACATAGTTTATCTTTTTTATTTATTGTACAAAAGTAATAACCTCTAACCATGTAAGTAAATTCATAATATTGAGATGTTATAATATACTTAAATATTAATTTGAACTCTACGTAGCACACAGTATTTTAAGTACATGCAAACTGCTATGTTTATTAGGATTTTAGAGGCCTAAAATAAGATAAATGAAAATTACTAATTTATAATTCAAGTATTGAAGATGTAACCAGATCCTGGCTTTTTACAATAAATTATAGTATATGTACATAATGCGATTAGCAACTGTTTTGTAAAATGTTGACCATTTTACTGTGAGGAAATATTACATAATATTATGGTCTTATTTAGGAAGTTTTATATGTTATGTATTCTTTTAGATATTTTTATGGAGGCACATACATTACAATTTGTTTGAAAAATGTAAAGATACGACAAGCAAATACTTTTAGTAGAATTATTTAGCTCTGCTTAAAGTTACGAATATATTTTGCCAAGTACAATGTGCAGATTGCTTGAGATCTTTTAATGACTATGATTATAGATTAGATTTTAATAAATAGTTTATCTCGTATAGTTCCTCTTCAGAAAGGAATAGAACAAACTTAAAATGTATACTTTTAAAATAATTGAATTTGCCAACAAACAAATAAACGAGGTTGTCTATGTTATTTAAAAATGATCAATTTGTTTGTGATGTAGAGGTAGTCAGGTCCGTAGGTATTAAATGCAGACTTATTATTTACTAGTCCGTCCGAATTGTTTACCCCTTTTGTTTTTACTTCAGCAAATATCAATTCACTATAAATAATTTTATTGACACCTACGGCTCTGAGCTCCGCGCATGGTCTGATGACTCTCGACTACTTGGTATGAAATTTATGTGGTGCAATTAGTAAATAAATTACATAATAGCAACGCAACATTATAGTTGTATCATTGATGTAGAAAGTTGAGTGTGTTGATGGAAACACTGTGTGTTACATTTTTAAGGTGATTTAATCAACTCATGACTTAAATTGACTAGATGTAAGAGTGAGTGGAAATAAACAATGTATATATTTCAGTATATAACGATTTAAGTAAATCTTTTAAGTAATTTATTTTGTATTTCATTTAGATACCCTGAGATCTGATTCGAAGACTAAATCAATAGATTTATATGCAACATTTTTTTGCACTTGAGGTAAGATTCTAACCGGCACCAGATGATATCACTCTCATTAGACGAGTTGGTAGGAAATACATAGGAGGAATTGCGCGCTCGTTTTTTCGGGGCGCCTTAATATCCCGTGCAATATTCATTTTTTACAGGACCCGGTTCAGGCCGAACTCCAAAAAAGAAATCTAAGAAGATGCATCAAACGCCGCAGCTGAACGTAAATATTTTACAATTTAAATTTTATCGTTAGTGTCCGTCACAAGACGTCGAATTATCAAATCTTTGTTCAATTTAGCAGAAGCCCATCGTGCCGCCGACGATCGCGGCGCCGGTGCAGCCGGCCCCGGCGCCCGCGCCCGCGCCCGTCGAGCCGCCCGCGGCGCCCGACGCCAAGCCCGCCGTGGCCGCCGCGCCGGTCGCCGAGCCCGCGCCGCCGCCGCCGCCCGACGTTAAGCCGTCGCCGGCGCCCGCGCCCGCGCCCGCCGCCGCGCCCGCGCCCGCGCCGCCGCCCGCGCCCGCGCTCGCGCCCGAAGCGGCGCCGGCGCCGGCGCGCGACGCGGACGAGCAGAAGCCGGCCGTGAAGCCCGAGCCGCGCAACGGGCTGGACAAGGTGGACGCGTCGCACTACATCGACCCCATCGAGCGCTCGCTGGCCAGCCTCGAGCGCAGCCTGAAGGCGGACGTGCCGGCCGACGTGAGCGTGTCGGCGGCCGAGTCCTCGCTGCGGCTGGAGGACGAGTTCTCGCTGCCGAAGCCGACGCTGATGGCGGACGCGGCGCACCACAGCCTCATGGCGCAGCTCGGCGGCATGGCGGAGGCGGCGCGCCTGCCCGATCAGATCAAAACCGAACTTTACCTTCCTCCCCACAACGGCTTCGTGGAGAAGAGCTTGCCGCACGAGCGCGAAATGTTGCGGCCCGATCTGAATCCGAACATACCGAGCATGACCGGGGTGACGCCCGTGTCCTCTATTTTCGACCCCGTGCCGACGGCGCCGCACTCGGTCATAGCGCAGTCGCACCACGGCGTGCCGGGCGGCCCGTGCCTGATGACGCCGGCCATAAAGAAAGAAGACGTAAAGCCCTTGCTCACGCCGAAACCTATCGAAGATCTCATGGGGGTGTCGACCGTGCCTCCCAACAGTATGTCCGATAGAGCTAAATACGAAATGGAAAAGAAGATGGAGGAGTCGAAGAATAATAGCTTTGCTCAAGCGTTTAGCCTAAAGCTAAAACAACAGGAACAGAATTTGAAAAATGCAAGCTCCTGGTCCTCTCTGGCTCAGGCGGGCAGCCCGCAGAGCATCCCCACTATGGTTGCCAGTAACCAAGTCAAGCAGAAACCTGTTGTAATGGACAGTTTCCAAGTTAGTATACATAATAAATTATATAGGTAGGATATGGATTTTATGTTACACCTTTATTACATTACTTTATTTATGCATTACTGATGATTTATGAACCTATCCTTTTTTACAGGCGTTTAAAAAACAGGCAAAAGAAAAGATCGACCGGCAACGAGCGATCTTAGAACAACAGGAGCTTAGGAAAAAAGAGCAGGCGGAAAGAGAAAGGCAACGACAAGAGGCCACGGAGAGGCGGCATCCAGACGAGGAGAAGATGAGGTATGACGCTGTTTTGTCACCTGCATTTTAGTTGTAACATTTTCTTTTGAGGCTTCAGAAAATGCTAGTTTTTACGTGTATTTGCATCATAGGACTAAAAGACTATAAAATGAAATGTTTTTTTAATAATTGTCTGCCTCCAGTTAATAATAAACGTAAAAATGTGATCAATTACGAGAGTATAGTAAGAAAGAGTACAAACATAGGTTGACTGGCTTAGAACATAGGTAACTTTTAATCCCGATAAAATGAACAGTTTTATTATGGAACATCTATAAAGCGTGGGTCAATGCGGGAAGCGATGGTGTGCCAAATACGTCACACAGAAAAACTGGCTAGGTAACTGGTGAAATAAGAACGAAAAATGTGATAAAAGTTATAAAAAATTAAAAATATCAGCTCCGCTATGAAGCCGCCGCTTCGCGCCGCGCCACTGCCCCGTTGTTATGTTTCATAAACTATGAAGTAAAATAGCGCTCACACCCGCGTACTTCACTGAAACGCTCCGCCAACGGCATACTGTCAGCCTAGTCTCCAGCCTTCGCCTCTGGACCGCAAAAACGGATCATTCTCACTAGTCCCACTGCATTAATATAAACGTTGGGAGTTACTGTTATTATTATATTTGTTCCATGGATCAAGTACCGACCTCACCACGTTTCTGCTACCGTTTCAATGTGATCCGTGCATAAAGAACTATTCAATACACCGTAGCATTTATATACCATGCTATGACGGTAACCGTTCCGACAACACAGGCGAAAATATCTTTCAACCGGTTTCGTAAAAACGCCCGTTTAATACAAACGTTCCGTAAGCGGTCGGCACCAGGGGCCTAAAAGTAATTACGATCTTCGTTCTGTCGGATGAAAGGGACAGCGCTATGCAACAGGCATAAGAATGTCTCTTTTAGTCCGCACGAACGAACGAACGAAAGCAACTCGGAATAGGCCCCCAGACGGCGCCATGACCGTACGGGTATTCCGCTCTGCTTAGTTTTTGACTACCGATAGAACAGGCCCCGTGCGTTTACTGAACTAAAGATACCCATCTTTAAACGCGTCATACACGGAAAAGATAAGTCGTCGATACTAAGCGGTTGAGTAGTTTAGTTTTCCCTGCCTATTACGTTTCTACCAGACTCATATGCTACAGTAGTCTGCGGAGTCAATGTGGTACGTTTTTCAATCATTTTTTTTTTTTTTACTTGGTGAAATGCTGTGACGCATACCCACCCGCTGGGGGAGCGGGTGGGTTATGTCGGACTCGACACCGACTATCGAATTGATAATCGGTGCCCCTACCGACTAAAACCCCACGATGTTCCTCCGTCCTCGGCCGGTGACGAGGGGCACGGGACCGCTCGCGCATTCCTCCGTAGCCCCCGTCTACGCCGCAGTCCGCCTTGCTGTGGCCCCACCTCGGTGGGAAGCCGAAACTTCCCCACCTCGTGTCAGATGCCCCCGAAACATAAGGGGGCAACTACACCTCGTGAGGGCCTATCCCTAGTGTGGGGCGCCGGGTGCCCCCGCATCCGACGCCCCAGGCCCTCCAAGCGGAGACGGAGCACGGGCTTGATTAGCCCGTCTCTGTGTCCGCGCTCTCCTGAGCGGCAGAGAGAGAGGGTCTCTCTCTCTCCCGCTCTTCTGCCTCCCTCTGCGAGACAATAGTCTCACAGAAGGAGGCCACCGCCTCCCAGGACCTCTCGTCGCCGACCATCTTGGCGATGATGGTCGGCAAGGAGAGGTCCATCCCCACAACCGCGACTAGGGATCGCCGCGGCTCGGCTCCTCCTGGGCATGCCTCCAGTGTCCTCCGCGTGCTGGGCGGTATCTTCCGCGTAACGTTTTTCATACCTTAGTCAACCGTTATTAACTTGTTCACTGAATAGTAGAAAGGCTTAAATTTATGCTTGGTGAACTATTTACGGGTTAGTTATTTACGCAATATGGTACAATTTATGATACAATTTCAGGTCATATCATATAGTCGTAGTAATTTTACAATTTTATTGCATTTTTAATTTAGGCATTTCTAACATTCAGTGACTAAGTTAACAATGGTGAATTTTGTATGAAAAACGTACCGTACCACCATAAACCTATTTCTACGGACTAAGTCGCAGGTCACAGCTAGGTTTGAACAGTCGTGTATGTTGATGACTGCAGAGTCGGACAAGGCGTCCGCAAGGTGGAGGGTCCCGAGGTGGCGTCGCCGAGCGTGTCGCCGGTGGCGCGCGCGTCGCCGCCCGCCGCCGCCGCGGCCGCCGCCGCCGCCGCGCCCGACAAGCCCGCCGCCTCCGAACGCGAGCGGCTGCGCCAGCGCGAGCAGGAGCGGCGCCGCCGCGAAGCTGTGAGTATACCTTTTGCATGCGCCTGAGCAATAACAAACGAAGAACGAGTCTGGCTCAGTGGGAGCATTTGCGACTTTCGATTCGACGCACTCGACTTCGAATCTCGCTGACCCCGCACCACTAACTTAAATTATGGGTGGATTTAACACTCGCTCTAAAAACGGTAAAGAAAAAAACATCGTGAAGAAACTGGCACTTCCAAGAATTTATCACAAAAATGTGACATCCACCAACTGGCACTGGGTCATCGTGGTGGATTATGGCCCATACTCTCTCTCTATGAGAGAAGGCCTGTGTTCCAGCAGCGGGAACGTGACTGGCTGATGACGATGATGATTAGCAATAAGACAAGCAATATACATCACACTGGCTCATAACAATTGCAGTATCAGAATGTTTAATACCATTCAACGTACTGCGTTGCTATGCATAGCGCCTATCACCCGAGACATCAGATGATATGCCCAGTAATTTCGCCGGCAATAACGCCCTTCAGACCGGAACACAATAATACTTGCGCTTGGCGGCAGAATAACGGGAACAGCGGTGGTATAACAACCCAGGCGGCCTCTCGCATACGAGAGACCTACCTCCTAGTAAAACCATTATGTATAGTGCTACAATCGGCATCAATGTGGATGACGACACCGAGTGCATGTGGCAACTACTGGTAACCAATGATATTGATGAAAACAGTATTTTTTAACGTCCGTAATATGTACGTTTATTTATATGGAGCTAGTGGCTCTAGATTTTAGAGTATAGGTTCAGAAGCGACGCTCTTCAGGGGTTTTTTAAGGCATTGGATTTTCAGATTTGCAGGAGTTGATTATGATGATTGGGTGATAATAGACTTTGTGAACTAGAACAAATTGCATTGTCCAAAGGTTCTTTGTTGTATTAAATTTTGTATGACACGAATTATGATTTGTTTCAGATGGCGGGTCAAATTGACATGAATATGCAAAGCGATTTGATGGCCGCATTCGAGGAATCGCTGTAAAGTGCGTCTAGGACTTTTGTTATCTGTACATAGGTATATATATATTATTTTTACGTCAATGCAATCGATGTGTGGTGATAATGTGACACCGAAGTGATTTGTGATCATTTTGTGCGTGAACCGTTGACTAACATATGGATAAGTGCTGTGAATAGATATACTTCTCTTAAATTAAACTGTTGTACCATCTAATATTGTTTCGTGGTCGCGTGTTGTGGGCCTCTCGAGGGTTGCATTTTAATTAATATTGTATTATAAGTTTGTACGTAAGTTTTTAAAGTAAACAACTCTCTTTACATTCGTAAGTCTATATTTATACATATTATTATGTTCTACAGGTGTCTTCGACCTTCCACAATTGTTTTATAGTATGTACTAATTACTTTAGTATGGTAGAAATTGAACTGGACAAAAAATCAATAAATGTTTTATGTATGTATTAATTGATAAATAGATATTAATCAACTTATCCATGGAATATGTTGTGTTCCACGTGTTTTCTCATTGCATGACTGAATCACTAGAGCCTCGTTAGAATTGTCTTCGCTTGAGATTAGACCGACAGTTGACTTGGTTATTGCCATATGAATGCCGCTTACCGCTGTCGTGCAATGGGCGAAGGCGTGGCTTGTATTTATTAGTAGATGAAGTTACTGTATCGTATTCTATTTTGGACAAATGTTACTGAATGTTAGTAGATTTTTTATCAGTCTGTCATTTGAAAGCAGATCAAATGTCATACATTTGATTTGAAATATATTTATTTTACATGGAAATATCGTCTTTTTGTGTTTGTAGATAGCTCCAGTAAAGAAATATGTAGTAATTAATCTAACCAGATTCTACATAGGTACTCATAAGGTTTACGGTATGAGGAATAAATAAAATAATAATAACGATAGAAATGATACATAAAAAACTTTGTATATTGTTAAGATTTTTAATTTCAGTCATTTACTCGAAAACTCGAAATCAAATGTAGATATGAAGTAAAATATATTGACATTCCACATTGTACTGTGTTGTTTATTAAATGGTCATTTTATTTTTATATTATTTGGTTACACATTTTCTCCTAGGTAAAAATATAGATCCTAGTGAAGAAAACTAGTATTATCATAGATTGCAATAGTGAGGTTATCGTTTTTCCCAAAGTAATAGTAGGTTGGCAATTGACCTGTAGCAGTACGTTATTAGTGTTATTACATATAAGTACCAGCGTTTGTTGCGGTCTAGTATCTGCGTCCTTAAAAGACCAGCCCTATGGCGTGAGTACAGATTACCATTGATACCGAGAGATTAATATTGGAAGTGCAGTGGCGTCCAGTGATGGGGTATAATAATTATTTAATAACAGAGATAAAAATTGTAGGTCTAGGTCGTTTTAGGTATCTCATCGTCTTTCAGTTTAGATAATTTTACAACCAATTCTCCCCAGGCTAGCCTCTCTTCGCAATACTTGTTAAATCAAAAACCATTTAACACCGCAAAAAGTATTACCGGCGCCGGCGGTCCATCCGTCGTGTCCCACCGGCGGACACCCATCACGGTCGTCCGCCTAACGGTGCGGAGGCCTTGACCCCACCGCCTTACAGATTACATGGTGTTGCAGACGCAGATTGCAGATGTCCAAAAGCGACGTCGACCGTTTTTCATCAGCCACGCCGTTTAGGGCGTTCGTACCAATTTTTACCTTGGGGATTCACCATTTTATCGGCTACCTACTTCTATACAAATTATGAAAGTAATTAAACAATCATGATTAGATTGAAGGTACTGAACTAATGAACTCAAAACAAATACACACGGTTATTCATCACGTTTCTAAATTTGGAAACGTACTATTATAATAGCTTTTCCCCGCTGTTTCCCGGGATAGCGTGAAGAAGTAACATCACAAGAGACTCATTGGCGATGACGAATTATGAGTCAAGACTCCAGCCTTGAACATCGACGCAGAGTTGCCAGTCTATCGTTCTTTTATCGGATACATTTTTGAGTGTGCGTTGGAATTGCACAAACCAACTAAATTCCCCATCTTTTCATTTGATCTACAAGACGTACGCGCCACCGTTTCATGGTGGACATTCCTCCTGCGCGCATTAAGTGCGTTGCTTCCACTTTCATTATGCGCACTGCTAACGAGTGGAATTCCCTGCCAAACTCAAGTGTTTCCCGATAGCTACAATCTAGGAATCTTTAAGTCGCGAGGTACTAACTTGGCGAGCGTATTAGATCGTCGACCGCATCGTGGCTTACCATTATTGATCAAACGCAAGCCAATAAATAAACCAACATAAAAACTTAAGCATTTACAAAATTAGTGTAAAGTTAATAGTGTTCTGGGCAGTACCACATAGTTCTAATATTTATTTTGTTGCACCGGAGACCAAAATACTTCATTCGGCAGATCCTTGGGTACCTACTACAGCCATCAACAATGAATAGGTGATAGATTTAGGAAGTTCCTAGAAAGTATATCTATTTGTGAAAAAGTAAAAATAAAACGACAGAAATCCAAATGGAATAATAATATATCACATTCCTTGATCTTACTGTACAACAAAACTACAGACAAGAACTTATATATTATTAAAATACATAATATGTATACAAATTAAATAAATTCATGTGACGCTACACTAGGAAGCGTTGGAGTCCCACTCTATGAGGTAGGCGGGCCGCGCGCCGGGCGCTAGGCGGCGAGCGAGCACGCTGAACGTCTGTCCCGCTCTAAAGTACGACTGCACGCTCGACTTGAGCGCCGACAGCTGTTCCGCGTTCACTTCCACCGCGCTACTGTTCCCTTTGTGCGGACTTAGTTGCAGACTCTTCACGCTGTTGATAGTGCTCGCGTTGTTGGCAGTGTTACGTCGGCCGTTCTCGTAGTAATTCTTCTCTTGCCTCTGTCTCAGTCTTCTGCCGTGAAACTTCACGTTGTTGATATGCGCGCTCGCGCTCGGCGGGGCCAGCTCGCCGTTCTCTGGAGGCGTTTGGGGAGTTTTGCTGTCTTCTGGCAGTGGACACGATTTGTTCAGCTGAAAATTAACAAAAAGGAAAAATTAAAAATTATATTGATTTGTCTTAAAAGCCCTGCCCTGGTAAGCAGTATGCAATTTTTATAGCTCGTATACGATTTCTTTAACAAGTTAAGGTTAAGACTATAGACGATTTGAAGATTTTATCTACCGAAAAGAAACACAGCTTTCGTAATTTAGTTCTATAGAGAGTACATACATCTTTTACTTTTATAAAAATTGGAAGTGTGAATTCTGTACATTGAAGATATTTTTCAAAAACCAACTAGGATCGACCATTTAGAGGATATCCACAGTTTATAGAATTCTTGCCTGTTTGTTTGTTAGTTATCTATAGACTCGGTAACGGCTGAACGGATTTTTAAGTGGTTTTCAGGGTTTGGTAGCATTAGTCCCAATTTAGATTATATTATATGTAAGTTGTGACGTAATAAATGAATACGAATGTATGTTACATCAAAATCGGTTGGATGACTACGAAGATACAGCTTGATCTCGTCGTAGTACGCCCTCTCATATACTGGGAAGGTCTTCCTAAAATGGTCTTGGCAAAAATTACGAATATGAGCTTTCTCAGTCGCTCACGCGGACAAAGTCACGGCAAAAACTATGTCGTAATAAAATATGCGACTGCATATTCCTAATGTTCTTAGGAAAACAAAAAATTGTGACAAGCCAGTGCCGCAAAATTGCAACTGTTATAGGCACGCGTGTCCGTGTAAAAGGTAAAAAGGTCATCAGGTGAATCGTCGGTTAAATAAAATGAGTATATCACATACCTGTAATTGTAAATATTTCCTCGGCCGCCTATACTTCCGTCGCTTCACCTCTCCATTTGGCCCAATTATGATATCCTTTTCGCTAAGTTTTCTTTTTAATGGCCTCACTAGAGTACCCACGAGTGGGTTTTGAGGATTCAACTGCATCGGTAATGACAATCGGGAATTGAAATTGTTCAGTTTACCATTCTGTCGATGCATATTTGTTGATGCATGATGTTTTTTCGATGGGTAAGTATTCTGCATTAAAAATGGATTATTCTTCCCTTGAAAGTCTTTTAGCGGTGGTATAATGGCGTCCAGAGTTCCCCTACTCGAGGTCTCATCGCCCGACGACTCAATGTCATGGTTGAAGTTGCTACTAAATGAGGGTAGGCTATCCATATGTTGCAATGACATTATTTTGGAATGTTCAATAATGTTTTTAGTGGATAACTTAGATACTTCTAGATTCATCGTTGCTATTCTCGAGTTGTGAGTACTTATATTGATGCTGCTGGCATCACTCTTACTCGTGTTCGTATCAACTATATTCTCTTTGGATATTTTATCTAATTTAACAGTACATGGAACTAAAGATGGCACAGGAGGGATTTCATAATTCGCTTTAGCTTCGTCGGTAGCGGAGTCGGGTTTAACGCTTATATCCTTAATTGTTTCTAAGTCATCTGCTTTGGTATCAGATTTTCTAGCGGTAGAAGTGACCGCCGGCGGCGGCGCGTCGCTCTCGGGCAGCTTGAGGGACTCGTAGGAACTAGTGGAATCGTTTTCAGAGTTTGAGTTGAGATTTTCGTGAAACCGTTTGCCCATCATTAGGTTGAGCCAGTGACCGTCTACTGGTACGATCATGCGTTGGTTAGGGTTTTTATAGGAACTTTTTACGGCGTTACTGCTAGAGGGTTGTGAACTGAAACGAAGACGAGAAAATCAATAAGGAATCGATTTGGTACATGTACAGTCAGCGACATAAGTAGTTGAACATTTACAATCGTTTAATTGACAATAACACCTAAAATATATACATTATTACATGCATTTCTTTGCAATTTCTCTCTTTGCACAGGATATTAACAAGCTTTCCGACAAATATTGAATGTGTAGTCAATCAAAGATTCACAAATTTACATTCATGCTCGCCTACTTATGTCGCTGACCGTACGTGAGAAAGACGTACATAGTTGTAAAGGACTTTTTGGCGGGAAGTGAAAAGTGATACAGTTCGATTTTGTTTTATTTTCCAAACAAGTGTTATTTCGAGTGATCATGTGGTCAGTGATCATCGGTGGAATATTAACCATTATGTGTTCGTTAACGTGCACGAATGTAGGCAAATGAAACAAAATAGGGAAAACATTGCTTTTTATGTTCTCACAAAAAGTCCATGGAAAGCTTGAATAAAGTTCCACCACTTTATTGAAGCACTAGGAGAGGGTCCGGCTTGTTGCTGTTGACCCTCATTCTCAACAAAAGTATAATAAAATGGAATATTAAACTATCAAATAAAAACTACGTAAGACATGGCGGTATGGTCCTAGAGACTTTAGCCTGCCCTAACGGGCAAATTTAATTAAAAAAAAAAGTAGTTGTAAAGTTACCTGTCATCGACAGTGGAAGTAGGATGCGGCGAGGGCGCGCGCGGTAGGAACCGCAGTCGCGGCGCGTACTCCCGTACTAGTTCGTCGCTCAACGGCTCGCTCTTTTTCACCTGCGGCGGTCGTAGCAGCATTAGTAACAGAAATTACTGGGCATTATCAGACTCAACAGCTAATTGTCTCAGGGTGACGAGCGCAGAGCAGCGCCACGCAGGATTTTGCAAAACAAAGTTCTGGGTGGTGCTATTATTGTTATGGGCTGGCATATTGCTTACCATCAGGCAAACGACCAGCTCGTCTTGTCACTAAGTTACATAAAAAAAAACAAGCCCCTTCGAAGTTTCGCACCTGTTCCAAAGCAGCCAGCTGCATGGGCGGCGGCGGCGGGCGGCGCACGCGCAGCCCCCAGATGGTGGCGCGCTTCTTCATCTCGCGGCCGCACTTGAACCGCTTGCGCGACGACGTCAGCGCCGTGAGGATCTTCTCGCGCCGCTCCTTCACCGGGGTCCGCCACATCTGTTCAAACAAAACTATTTTATTACAAGCTTTTATTTGCAACTGGACGACGATATACGCAAGGCTGCTGTTAGCGAATAGAGAAAAAAAGCCGAAAATCTGGCTCAGTGATGCTTTGCGAGATGCCTATGTCCAGCCGTGGACCTGATATAGACTGATGATAAGCAATATCTGTTAAAGAGTGGTTAATCAAAAGGTATTTTTTACAAACTTTTATTAAACTTCTAATGTTTGAGCTCATTTTAATCTGCTCGCGGTTCCGATTACGAACTTTTTAAAAGCTTGTCTCGAAAAAAATATTTTTAAGAAAAAACTTATTTATGGTGCAACTAGGTGATACTTGCGAATAATAAGACTCAAAATAGACACTAGGTTACATTCAAGGAACATTACCTACTCACATAGATGAAAAATATTTTATTTGAATTAGGTTTATGATCCTAAGGAACCGTTCGTTTTTCCGCGAAAACAATACAATACAAAAACGCTTTATTGTACACCAAAACAAATTATATATCAAAGACAGGAATCAACTTACAAACTACAGAACAACAGGCGAACCGACTCTAAAAGCAATCTCTTTCAGTCAACCTCTGTTTTTGGTAGCTTTTTTCAATAATTTTATATCATAATAATATGTTGTATTCTGTGCTATTTCTAAGAAAATCTTTACTAGCAACCGCCTGCGACTTTGTTCGCGTTGACAAAATAAAAAATATCTTACTCAGGGATAGTATAGCTTTCTATCAGTGAAAGAATTTTTAAAATCGAATCAGTAGTTGCACATTACCTCCTACAAACATACTTACAATTTTACCTACATTTCTTTTAAATTATAGTATTTTGTTTATATAAGTTTTATTTAAGACAACATGAAAATAAGTTAATTTACTTATTCTATGGCCCATATAAATATATACCTTAGAACTAACATACATATAATTTATATTAAAATATTTATGTGACTCGTTTTGTTGTTGCCCGACTCCAACCGCACGACCCTCAGAGGAGCATTGGTTTTTAACCGACTTCAAAAAGGAGGTTCTCTGTTCGATTGTATTTTTTTTTTATGTTTGTTACCTCGGAACTCCGTCATTTATGAACCGATTTGAAAAATTCTTTTTGCGTCGGGTTCAGTATAGCTACGAAGTGGTCCCATATAAATTTCATGGATATGTGACCTTGGACTTCGAAGATACATTGAAGTCGGCTTTTGTTTTTTTCTAAAAATTAATTATCTTATAGTATAGAGTACTGACCTTTTCCGGCAGTTGCAGCGCGTGCCAGTTGTCCATAATGTAGGGCATGATGACGGTGTCCAGGTCGAAGTAGTTCGGCGCGTTGTACGCCGTGAGGTTGTAGAGCGCGAGATGCGCCAGCTCCAGCCAGCACAGCTCCAGCCGGCGCAGGTACTCCGCGCCGCCGTTACACTTGGCGCACGCGAATATGTACAACCTGCCGCAACATGCAATCAATCAATCAATTATTTGCAACAATGCAATTCAATCAATCAATCAATCAATCAAAAGTTCGATCACAGACGCACTTATGAACGTCAATTATTACAATGACTACCACAGTATCGGAAAAAGAACCACTACTCAGAAGATACAAAATACTGAGGGGCATTAAAAATAAGGTCTTACAACTAAATAGATTATTTGATTTATATCTATACTAGTTATTTCGCTGCGAAATGCCTAAATATAAATAGCTGCTAAAGCAGCTGTCGTGGGGTTGTGATTTTTTTAAATTTATGGTGTCCTATCTCTTACCGTTTAAAAGTTATGTGCAACTTGGAAACAAACTTTTGTATGGCGGCCATCTTGGAAAATGGCGGAATCAAAAAAAACCATATTCGTAGTCTGCGACCCCGAGAACGCCCCAATGCAAAATTTCAGTCGAATCGGATCAACTTTAAAACTGGCCGCCATATTTAAAAAAAAAATATTCTATCTTTTCCAAATTCCCCCGATCGTCCTGTATGGTATTTGGTTGAGCAACCCCCGCTTATCTCTAACAAGTTTGAAAGGATTATTTGCATTTTAATTTTGTATAGTCAAAAACCAATGTTTTGAGCATATTTAGTTCAAGCGGTACCCCCATCGAGGAAACCACTTACTTTCGAATTTTTTCTCGTCGGTTTTAAAACACTCCTATACAACCATACCAAACACTTCCCCCCACCATAACGATTTTGATTTTGATTTTTGTTACCCAGAACTCCGCCATTCATGAACAGATTTGGAAAGTTCTTTTTGCGTTGGGTTTAGTATAGCTACGAAGTGGTCCCACATAAATTTCATCGATATTTGACCTTGGACTTCGAAGATACATTGAAGTCGGTTTTTTGTTTGATAAAACGTATATTACATTTAATTTTTATTTATTTATATTGTATAAACGAACATTTAATTTTTATTTATTTATATTGTTATATACAATATAAATAAATAAAAATTAAATGTTCGTTGGTAAGTACATCACTTACGTTGTAACAAAGTTACAATAAATTGGCACTTACTTATCACCGGCATACAACGGGTACTGTAAGCTCGACACGCATCTTTGGTGGAACCAACGGTCGCAGCGACAACATAACAACATCTGAAAGAGAAAAAAAAATGAAACAAACACACAAACATGGGAGATTTAATGCTGTTAGCCCATTGCGGTGCACGGACAAGCTACTTGCACCCGTATTCAAGATAAACTTGACAAACACTTATCTATGGCACTGACAGCAACCAATCAGAAATCCATGGAGTCAGTCATGGGGTAGTGGCGTTACACAACACCCGTGCAGTGAAATGGGCTAGCGGCATAAAACCGATGCATAAAAGCAATTCGCACAGCAATATTAAACATTCTTGATATTACTGAAATTCCCAATCTAATCCTCTAATTAACGACCCATATTTTTTTTTTATATTATAAACCAATTGAGCCATGTTAGTATTCAGTCTTATTAAAGGTCCGATAGTTATTTTATAGGAAAAATTGGTGTACCTACCTGTTGGGGAATCCGTGTCCAGGCAAGCTGGAGATAGAAAATTACTATTTTAACATAAACTGTGTAGAATTCTGGGAGTTTTCATTGAAAATAATGATCGGCGTGTTAATTTATACATCAGTTATTTGGTAAATATGTTTTATGTAAGTTTTATACAGTCTTTCTGAATCACGAACGCTGATGTGTGTGAAACGTTTAGACATTAAATAATGTAAATTATATGCGGATTCAGTTAGTCTGGGCAGCATTTGGAAAACTTCGTCAGGTTTTCTCTTCGCCGGTACCCAGTGCCTAAGTCGAAAAATATTTAATGATAGCCCTATGGCATTGACGAAACGAGCCGAGCCGTGGACACTAACGGTACTACTAGTACATAAAATGAAAATTGTTTAGCGTGCTAAGAAAAGAGCTCTGCTCGGTTATACGCTTAGGGATCGATCCGGAGAAAGTAACTGCCAGCGAACTAAAGTTACCGTCATAGCATAGCTCATCGAATTAGCAAGTTGCAGTGACAGTGGGCTGGTCATATTTGTCATAAACCGATAACAGCTGGGGTAGACGTGTTCTAGAGTGGAGATCGCGAATCGGCGTAGTGTGACATGCCTTGCGACTGGAGCGACGATATACGCAAGGTTGTTGGTAGTGAAAGGAGAAGAAGCGCCGAAAATCGGACTCAGTGCGTGCTTTGGGAGATGCCTATGTCCAGCCGTGGACCAGATTGACTGGATATAGATTGATGACAAAACGCAATATCTGTTAAAAAGTGGTTAAATCAGTTTCTTTTAATAGTAATGTGCGAGCCAAAGAGGGTCATGTAATCGGATCACCAACAAGTATGACAATTCACTACAAGCAAGTACGCTTCAGCGACGCAGCTCTAGTTATATTCACCTGTGCTAGGTAATCACTCTTCTCTCCGCAGTAACAGTTGGTCTCATTTTGTTCTTTGCCAGCATCAGACGCAGTCGACGAAGTTGTTGAGGCAGTCTGGAAAAACATAAGTTTGCTTTATTGAATAAATACCTTATTTAGTTGTTTATGTATACTATTATAAAAATGGACCTGAGCCAATAGGGGATCGGACAGTAATCGAGAAAAAATCTAAAGTGTAGTTAGAACGAATGTTCGTCGAACCAGAAAGATCATTCAATCAATATTTTTATGAAATAATAATGATTTATATTTTTAAATCAATAAATAATTCTGACATTTTTAATCTGTTCTTCATCTCAAACGTAACAACAATCACAGCACATGACGTCATTTGTAGGCTAATGCCGTGAGTCAAGCTTGTGTTTATTTTACGTTTTTGCTTTTCATAAAATGTATTTTTCCTATTTTTTTCGTTCCATTACTACAATATAGTCCCCAAACTTCACAAAACGTATTAGAATATCTTTGCAAGTTTTATTTCGAACAGTTTGTCGTTTTCTACCTACATATGACGTCACAAGTTTTGGTGACCTTTTGCGCGGCAATATTTGAAACATAATATTTAAACATTGTTTTAGGTACTTTTAGGCCGCGTTCAGAAATCACCCAGTTAATGTAATTATTACCCTAACGCCGTTCAGAAATGACTCAGGTGAACTTTGACATTTACCCTGAGCCGTTCAGAAAACCAATTGGGGAGAGTAAAAGTTCACCTGACAAGTGAAAATATTCACCGATATAAAAGCGGGTTACGATTCTCACCTGTCAGGTAATAGTTGTCAGTTGTCATTTTCCTTTACATTTTGCAATATTTTTGCATTGATTTTTTGTACATGCAAATAAAATAAGCGATTCGTGTATTTGAAGCAAAATATAAGGTAAAACTCCGATATTAGCCAAAATAACGCAATTAAATCTGATAAACAAAAGCGCGGGAAATCTCGGTCTTTAAAATGATTGGTTTTGATTGGCTGGCTTATTGTATTACTCGATGCCCGTTCAGAAAGGCGCTAGTTAATTTTTAACTTGACATGTCACTGAGATTAACTGACAAGTATTCACTCGTGAACATTTACCCATTTCTGAACGCGGCCTTAGAGTGTTATTTAATTAAAATAGTATTTTTCAGGGCTATATATAATCATTGTAGTTAAACTACTTAACCAATCATCATGAAACTTTGTACACATATTCTTGGAGGTTTTAGAAGTAACATACTTTTTATTAAAAAACAAATATTGTTTACGAACGATAAAAAAATTGTTTGTCAAAAAATCTCAATATCTAGATACTTCAACAAGATAGAGGGGCTTCCTCTATCATCCACGCGGACGAAGTCGCGGGAAAAAGCTATTTGAAGATCATTTTGAAAACCCAACTGGGATCGACTATTTAGAAAGTACTGAACACGAACCCACGGTATTTAGAATGTTTGTCTGTTTCTATGTTTGTTATCTATATACTCGGAAACTGCTAAACGGATTTTAATGCGGTTTCCAGGCTTTGGTAGCATTAGTCCCAACTTAAATTATAGGGTATGTTACATCTAAATCAGTTGGGCGACTACGAAGATATAGCTTGACCTCTTCATAGTACGCGCAATGTCCCTAATACCATATTGATAGATTGCCTATTTGGCCGATATTTTGGAGGCTAGATCAACAAGCCTGTTCAGTGTTAATGTTTTTCCCACTTTAAAACTTATTTATTTATACTTTAGCATAAAACAGTTTGTACATGGAGGACTTAATGCTAGATAGCATTTTCTACCAGTCATCCAGGCCGTGCAAGAAAAAATGGTAGCGGTGCAGTGAAGTGTGTTATAGGAAATGTTAAACCACATAAACTTAATATATACATAATAGGTATAGGCATATTATGCAAGCGTAATTATAAAATATATACTTAAATATATACATAATAAATATATACTTAAGTCATTACATAAAAATAAAAAGACATACATATACCAGCAGTAATATATGACTATGTCAATGGGTTAGGATAGGATTATAGATCTGGGGTGCTAGTCCCGGCAACCTCCACGTGTGCTCGGTCGCTGCTTGTCCCTTATGGATACGTCCGGGGGGAACGGCAGTGACTGGGCCGGTGCACCCTGTCAACACGATCAATAACTTCTCCTTGTAGGATTTTGTTGGTCGTGGCAAATAGCTGGGAACGGTGGGCCTCTCTGCGTGTCTCTATGAAGGTAGCATAGAGCACAGCAGATGAGGCCGGCGGATCTTCCGCGGAGGGGGGCGAGCCTCGTGAGAGGCTCAGCGGACCTTCGGGTCGGAGGATGGCCGGCCTGCAAGGCTGGCGGCGCGGCGGGGAGGGTCAACTCGGCCACCCCGTCGGGCAAGACTGGGTGCAGCGATGCTGCAGCCGGAGGCCCGGTATCCGGGCCATCTGCCGGGGTGAGATGGTGAATGCTAGCGCGACCCCATCTCACCCCACCATGGCAGAAGACGGTTAACCGTGGGGTTTTAGTCAGTAGGTCGCCGAAAGGCGGAGTCTGACATAACCGAAGGGCCTTGTGCCCGGAGGTAACCATGAGGATTTCCGCACGTAAAAAAAAAAAAAAAAAAAAGGATTATAGATCTAGTACTTAGACTTAGGGTCGGCCACAATCTTTCCGCCCTAGACTTAATGTGTATTGGCTTGTACTAGTGTGTACGAGGCCAATTGTATTAGTTCATTTATAGGGCTCATAATGGCAACATTAAAGCGATGGCGCGGGCGAGGGCCGGCGGGGTGCGGGGGAAATTGATATAACCTAAAATCGGTATCTGGGTCAGACAGCTTCGACAAGAAAAATACGACAATGAACCTCGTTCTGCCGCCGCCTGTGCCAAATTTCCAAAATCGAAGAGATTTTCATTTAAGTACCTCTAGGAAACAGAGACCAAACCCCACAACTAGCTTTTTTTTTATTACTTATAGGCAAGCATTTGACCGCAGTCTCACCTGATGGAAAGTGACGACGCGGTCGAAGATGGATCGTGCTTGCCTAGATACCGATTCACTCGAGACCTGAAGACACCCAGATTATAAGAGTCGGGAAACAAAGACGCTGGTAAGGTGTTCCATTCCTTAGCTGTTCGCATTAAAAAAATCGATGCAAAACGCTTTGTTCGGGCATGCCGAGTACCGATGCGTCTTGTTGTCCGATGGTAGAAAGGAGATGGAGGAATAGGTCATATAATTCCATCGCACACTCACCGTTATGAATCCTATAAAATACCGACGGGCTGGCAACTTTACGTCGATGCTTGAAACTGAAGCTTAGCTTGGAACGTAAATAAACCTACATCACAAGGCGGCGTGAGTTCCTGCTGCTGCCTCCTCTGCTGGCCTCCCTTGAAGCGGACGCTCACGTCGGAGCGCTTCAGCGCGCGGTTCTCGGCCGCCGCCACGCGGTACCGTTGCTCCACGCAGCGCTTGCAGTGCCACGATGCCCCTGGAAAGTTCATTAACTCTATCTATCTATCTACTAGGGTACCATTCAGGTGTTATTCGATTATTTTTTTGACAGCCTCTGTGGTGTAGTGGTTGGGCAGTATGGCTCAAAGCTCATACACCAATGAGGTTGCGGGTTCGATTCTCGCGACGGGACAAATGTTCGTGCACAGAAAAAAAAAAGCGCAAGCATTTGTTTCGTGTCTGGGTGTTGTGGGGCCATGGTCCTCGTAGTTCCTGGATTCCCTAGATACAGGGAATCCTAGTTAGGGGTCAGGATCTATGTATGTGATCGTTGGGCGTTATTAAAATTCGTTATTATTTTTTAAAGCTTTTATTTATTGTTTTATTTACTTCCACGTTTCGAATGGAGAATGCAGGTATCAGTGTCTAGAAAGGCGGGCGTAGTCACCAATTACCCGCACTTGATATTGTAAAGGGTTGTCAGCACGACACACTACACTGACGATATCACTACATTTCTTCGAACATAAACCGCGACGAGAACATTTGCTAACCACTGGATTTCATGATGCTGCCAATTTAAATTCATCTCCCCGGTTGAAACGTCGAGGTTAATAAAACAGATGTTTTTAGTGCAGATAAGTCCCGTTTTGTTATCTATATTAAGCAAGTAATGTCAAGAAGAGTATACAATCTCTTACCATTGATCCAAGCGTCGACAGGCGGCGAGTGACACTTCGCATGGTATCCTCTCCCGCACATATCGCAAGCAATAATCGCATTTGTAGCCAGCGTCGCCGCGGGGCCCTCTCTCCTCTTGCACACGACGCACATGATCCTGCCGTCGTCAGCTGGTGGCGCGCTGAGCAGCTTGAGCGTGGACACCGGCGCCCACGCGTGGGTCCCGTCTCCAAACTTGACGAGGCAACGCGCCACGCCCGTGCCCACTTCGCACGAGTCGTTGTCATTGCTGGTGCTTAGCTCTACAATCGTCCCTGTTTGGTAGTTAACGTTTGTGAGAATGTTATAGGTTTGTAAACGTTACGTACATTTTCGTTGAGAGCCTTTGCTGCGTAAAGGACGATGACAAGTTAAGCCCGTTACACAATGGTGCGAGTTACATTCTTGCAGGTGATGAATTGCAGGTGATGAAGGATTGTGATCCTTAGTTCAGGATAGGTAATTCAATTCATAGATAACTTTATAGAAAAGCTAGTAGCAATTCAAAATATGATAATGTCAAGAAGACAAACTGAATTGAAGTAAATTACTTCTGTATAAGGTGAACAACTTATACACACCTAAATAATATCTCCCGTCCTTGTTCGGCACAAGCACATCGTCCCCGCAGTGGAATGGGTTTGCATTGTTTTTCTCCGTATTGGTAGTTGAGTCTGGCATGGCATCCTGTGTTTCTTCCTCTTTCTTCTCATTCTTTATGCTAGCGCATGGTGCAATTGTTTTGTCGTCAAGGTCGCTCAGAAGGGCATCGATCAGTGACAATTGCGTTGAGACCTCTTTGAAACAATTAAAATGTGATTAATGACAGGAAATCTATCTTGATTGTTACTTTTTGTATGTTTAAGCTCATGAATGTATTTTAAATGTGTTAGAGTGACGAGTTACGAGTAGATCTGTAACAGTGTGGTGATTGCTACCCCACACTACACAACTATCACAACTCCGAAATGTTTTTTGAACTTTTTTGTTATTGATAATTATAGGTCTAAAATACTTAAAAATGTAAAGAAACTCTAATAACTACATTCTAAATTCACAGTAGGGTTCGTTATACTAGAATGACAATTAACATGTACGAGTTAACAAGTTGTGCTAACATGGCATAGAAAAGAGCATTGTGAAACAGCTGGCATATTGTAAACAAATTAAATGGTAAGAATATTGAGGTGGGAACCAATAGCTTAATACCGGCCAGAGACTATCACCTTGGCCATAATACTAAAAGCACAATACATATTTATATATGTTTAATTGCCTCTGCCCTTATAAAGTAATACATAGAATGTCTTTAACTTCCTGATATAACTTGTGACTTTGTTATAAAATATATCATTGTTACTCAGAAATAGTACTATAGCTTTCGATCTGTGAAAGAATTTTCAAAATAGGATCAGTAGTTCCAGAGGTTACCCTGTACAAAGATACATACATACTTACCACTTTACCTCTTTATTTTAGTATAGATAAGTAGCTGGTTCTTGATAGCAGACATAATTTGGGGATATCAAGTTTACTAATAGGATGCATACAGAACAATATTGCCAAGAAGAATGTCAATGTTATGAATACATATCATTGTTAGCAAAACAATAACTGCGGGATTCCTATTTGATTAAGTAAAAGATAGCCTCAACTTTGATTGAACCTGAAACCAGGGGGCCTACTCTGAGTTGCTTTGATTTGTTTGGACTAAGAGAGACTCTTACGCCTGTTGCATAGCGCTGCCGCTTTCATCCCATGAAATGAAGATACATAATTAGGAATCAGAGTAAGGCCCCTGAATCAGCAGATATTCATGGACTACTTAATGGCTAGGTTACACAGTGCGAGCCAGCATGCAAGTCGCTGCAGTGCAGTTACTCTCCCTGTCTGACTGCATTATACAAGTCAGGCCGTAGCAGGCATTGAGTTACTTTAACATTTTGTATTCACTAGCCTTCCTCCATTCATTGACTGAAGTCTCTTCAGACAGTAGTTACTTGCCTGGGCCATAGCAGCTACTCTCATTGTGTAACCAATCAAGGTGAGCCAAACTACTGTCGTGCGAGTATACAATGGCAGTGGCTGTCTACTATCAGGTCAGTAGGTGGCACTGTGTAACCAAGCCCGAAATCTAGTAGCTTTAGACCTATTGTCTAAAGCATTTCTTGTTATGGAGCCTGATAGCAAAGCGGGTCCAAAGCTCTATGATGAATTTTGAATATGATACCTTTTTATGATACTCACATCAAATTTGCTATTCCAACATGGTTGCAATAAAAATAATGAAGTTGATTTAAATGTGTCAGACTTTTTAAATTAAGGGTCATTCAGTTTGTCAATTGTTAGGTTAGATATTTTGGTGTAAAAAATGAGGTTAAAACATAAGAATTTGGTATGTATATGTACCTACTAGCAACTGCCTGTGACTTCATTTGTATCGACATAATAAAATAAAGCCTACATTACTCAGGGATAGTGTAGCTTTCTATCAATGAACATATTTTCAAAATCTTAGTAGTTCCAGAGAATACCTCCTACAAACATATATACATATTGACAATTTTACCACTTTAGTATAGATTACTTTAACCAGAAGGTGTTGGAACCTACATGATCTATAGAAACAAGGAAGTCTGTTTTATATATAGGTACATATACAGGAAATTCAGATATACCCATACTTATACATAATTATGTTAAATGATAGTGAGCTAGATATGACTTTTTAAAGCTTTACCTTACTTATTAATACCAAATTAAATTAGGCATGCAAAGTAAATGAAAAAGAAATTAACTACTTCCAGGGTATTTAACCATTCACCCATCCACCATACCAGATTTTACACAAGTATTGTTATTTCTTCTTAAAAATGGGATATGGATTAACTGGTGAGATATGGAATAGATGTAAATGGATATCTAGGATTACTTTAGTCAGATTTCTATAGAAATACTATGGTATCTAGCACAGAGGAGAAGATAATACATTACATAAATAAACAAAGGAATATTAGAGCTACCTGGGGAAGAAAGAGAAAGTTTCAATTGGATTTTAAGGGGTTGAACTATGGGGCTTTCTTTATAATATAGGACAAAGTAGAAGTTTAAACTTATAAATAATAATAAAACTCAGTGCTTTATGCTTACAATAATTCACTTAAAGTTTGAAACAAGAAAATAGACAATGCTTTCAAGAATGATACCTCCCTAACAAGTGATCTCAAGAGGCAAAATGATGTGAACCTGAACTTTTTGTTGGAGATTTGTCAATCATGTTGTGACATAAACGAGAAGTTACTCCACCAAACACCGGTAAGTTTATTACTTCTCATAATATCTCAGCGTTATGGATTATAACGAGGATTTACCTCCCGTAAGTAGGTACACACCTACGGAAGCCAGTACCTTCTACAGACCGAAACTTCCATGGCAGTACAACTAGTAGATAATAAAATTGCACTGTGTTAACCTAAATTCATAACTTATTATGAATAAGTTGGGAAGAAACATACGGAGTAAGTACATTACGAGACTAGCAAGTTATCACCGAGGAGTCTATCATCATCAATGCCAAGATGTGAAAATATACCAATAGCGATCATTTTAACTGTACATTTATACTTACCAGCGTTGATATCCATGTCAATACTGTATATTTAATTCATAGAAATCATGTGCAAAGCATAACTTCGATTCGAAATTCATACTACGAGAACAAACACGTAAACCATTGGCGCTATTGCGGCCATTAAAGTTCAGTCAAACGTCTCACAGTTTTCCCGCGGTAACGATAAAAACGTAAAAACAATAACAACTTAGAACTTTTTGTTTTAACAAAGTATGTACAATTTTATTTTAGAGTTTAACACCTATTTTTATCATAAAATAATTCGATAATAATAAATTATTTAAAAAAATAACCTTCCCGTCTTCCAACAACTCCATTAAAACCACAGACTGATAAAAACTGGTGAATGAAAATTGAAAAGAAGGTTACTACAGATTACAAAAAGATCTAAGTTGCTGCCGACCACAGACTAGGTATTATACTACGATATCGCTAGTTTGCTTGCCTTCACACTACTCCGATGTCGCAAGAACAAAACATTGGCGTCAAGAAACAAACTGCATCATGACGTCACGTGCTGATTCTGGTCAAGTGCAAACCACCCGGCCCGCGCCCCGGAGATTTCAAAATTGAAATGCTCATAACTTCAGTGATAATAGGGCGTTAACAATAGGGTGATAATTCAAAAAGTGATTTACTTGGTGTCATCTATTGAATTAGTAGCCACCAGCACCTAACAAAATATTTATGGTTTGGCTGAATGCACAAAGCTTTAGAACTAGCTCATTAATCATGTGCGACGGAATTACACGAGTTAATTCCTCCCTCTCTTTTCTGCCATCGGACATCAAGACGTACGTAAACTCGGCATCCGTTTATGGCTGACATTCCTCCTGCCAGAACCAAGCGTTTCGCTTTAACTTTCATAATGTGAACAGCTAAGGAATGGAACACCTTCCCAGCGTCTCTGTTTCCCGGTTCTTATAATTTAGGTGTCTTCAAGTCCACTCCCGAGTGAATCGGTATCTTCTAGGCAAGCATGGTCCATCGTCGACCGGGTCGTCACTTTCCATCAGGTGAGACTGCGGTCAAATGCTTGCCTATCAGGTAATAAAAAAAAACTTTTTATTTTTTAATTCACCCGTTTGCGCAGGCTAAAGTCTCTAGGACCAAACCGCCTTGTCTTACGTAGTTTTTATTTGATAGTTTAATATTCCATTTATTATAGTTTTATTGAGAATGAGGGTCATCAGCAACAAGCCAGACCCTCTCCTAGTGCTTCAATAAAGTGGTGGAACTTTATTCAAGCATTCCATGGACTTTTTGGGAGAACATAAAAAGCAATATTTTTCTCTATTTTGTTTCATTTGCCTACTCTCGTGCACGTTTACGAACACATAGTGGTTAATATTCCACCGATATTACACATTCAAGTTCAAATTCAAATTCAAAAATTTATTTCAATTTGGTACATCCTTTTCTCATTAATTTATTTCAATTTGGTTTCAAACCGTCAGGTAACAATAAAATGTATAAATCAACAAAATATGATAAAGTGTTGAGTTTTTTTGGTCTACTAACAATAATAACAATTATGTATAATTATAAAAAAGTCAAAAATTATTTCAAATTAAATTAAATTATGTCATTATGTCAAAATCCATGTTCATTTGAGTATAATACTTAACAATATTGTCACTCGTTTGGAAAATAAAACAAAATCGAATCTTATCACTTTTCACTTCCCACCCTAGATAAAATATAGCCAATCGAAGATTCCCGCCAAAGCAAAAAAAAAAATGGTTTTTTTCATTCCTCAATGGTTTTTTTATTTCCTCTTTCTGAGGAAAAAAAACTGTTATCAGATAACAAACAGCTGTCTGTCCTGTCATGCATTGTGTGTGTCAATGTTAAAGTCAAACTCAAGAGCTCAAAAACAAACTAAACCCTCACCAAACCATTTCCTATAAAAGTTTATTTGTTCTTGTTAATTTGCTACAAAAGTATATTATCTATTTAATATCTATCGACAAAAATATATAATACTTCGAATGAGAATATATAAATAAAGAAGTTATGGGTAATTCAAACGTCAAACTACACTACGAAACTGCGTCGAAGACTGGCGTCCTGCAGTTATCAGAGCATAAACTGAAGGAAGTCCCTACTGAAGTGTTAAACTTATGTGATGTTTTAAGGAATTTGGACCTTTCCAAGAACAAAATACCTTATCTTTCCGAAGATATCGCCAAGTTTAAACTCTTGAAACAGTTGAATGTTGACAGCAACAAGTTGGAAAAACTGCCAGACGCTCTCGTCAGCTTGAAGAAATTGGAAATGTTGAATGCTTCTAATAACACTATACCATCGCTGCCTCTAATGTTTTCTAATTTGTGTAATTTGAAGCAGCTATACCTGAACAATAATAGATTTCAACATTTCCCACTGCAGTTGCTCGGTCTCCCTAATTTAGATGTGGTGGAGTTAGCCAATAATAAGATCACAGAGATACCGAAAGGGATGTCAGACTTTCACGCAATAGAACTAAATCTAAGTCAAAATGAAATATCAAAGATAAGTGAAGACATGCATCAAGCACCGAGACTAAAAATTTTAAGATTAGAAGAGAATTGCTTAAGTATAGATTCAATAAGTCCGAGTTTGCTAAGAGATTCCAAGCTTCACACTTTGAATGTGGAAGGAAATTTATTTGAATCAAAACAACTAGTTTCTCTGGAAGGCTACAATGAATATACGGAGAGATATACAGCTATGAAGAAAAAAATGTTTTAATGTTATATTCAAATTTCTTAAAAAGCTCAGACACTAAGGAGGTCTTCTGGAGGCCTTTGCCAATAAAAACAGTTACACAGTATAAGCTTAAAAAAACAATGCTGTTTTCTTGATTATTATAGTTTACACTATTATTTTCATGATTGTTCACTTCAAAATATCTTTTTCTATGTGATCTAACTTCAATATATTCCTTACTACCTGTGCTAAAGATTTAATCAAAGCAAATATACCTACCTTATTATGCATAAGTTTATTCACTAAATAAAATACCACATAATGTAATATATTGAATTATAGCTCTATTTATTTAATTACTGTGTTTTTTATATCCCTATGCAATAGCAAGCAACACATAAACGGCAAGTTCAAAGTTCAGAAGTTCTTTATTCAATTTTCGCATTACAGATGCACTTATGAACGTCAATTATTAAAATGACTATACCACCATATCGGAAAAAATAACCACTACAAACAATTTGAGTTAAAATAAGAGTGCATTGAGGTAAAATTAACTGTCTATAAAATTCTGAATAAATTCCAGAACCCTACTTATCATATCACCAAAGCCAATGAACCCAATGGCCTCTTTAAAGAATGGCCAGCCTCATAATATAATACTAAGTGTCATGCATGATACTAATCAATAGTACCTCACCTATCTTTATTTTATTTTACTGAGTGATGGACGATTAAGTCATTCACCTGATGGTAAGCGCCACGCCTGCCCATAATAATTGCAGTGCCACCCAGAACTTTTAATGCCATAAAAACCCTAATCTAGATTATGTCTACATCACTAAGCTCTCCGCCCGTATTTAGGCGGAACCGGTGAAAGTTTAGAAGCTGTGGTATAGGTGACCGGAAAAAATGCGATGCGATAGTATTTTAAAGTATGTACCTAGTAAGAGTAGATATACATTAGATATTCTCAGTTTGTACTTTCACCGTGGGCTCACGTGATTCCGAAAAGCATAAAAAGCGATCGTAATAGGTAATAAGAAATTGTCGAGGCGCGATGTACCTACCTTTTGCGATAGGGCACAAAATACTTAATGCTACAGAGATATGGCTATTTCTGTGGGTAGGTTGCTACGTTTAACTGGTTTAACCTATACTAAATTATTCGCTCGTACGTTTGAAACCATAAAATAGTTACCTAAATACGTCAACCGTGCTTTCTCGTACAGCTGCGACAGTCGTACCATGGAACCTCGGTAATAAGAATAAGGAATAAATAACACAAATCTTTTCTGTACTAGGTATTATAAAACTGTAACTGAAGATAATTTCGAAAAGAACTCGACTATATAAAAAAAAAAAAACATAACGTCGAATTGTAAACCTCCTCCTTTTTGAAGTCGGTTAAAAAGTAGGTCCTAATTAAGAATCTAAGTTTTTTTTGGAATTGTTGTCTGTTTGTATGTTTGAAATCTACTCGAAAACTGCTGAGCGGATTTTGATGTGGTTTTCAGGGTTTGGTAGTCCCAACTCAGATTATATGGTAAGTTACATCAAAATCATTTGAGTGACTACAAAGATAATTATTTATTTATTCCTTTATTTCAGGCAATAATACTGTTAACAAATTAAAAGTACCAGAGGCCCATAAAATATATACCTTACAGACTAGCATATATACAATTCATAAACACTAAAGCTACGATTAGGGAATTAACTTCGGCTTCGCCTCCCTGTATCGCCGGAATACTATGCCTTCGGGCCAAAACTCAGGAACCAGGAACGTCTCTTTATACTGCGCTGGAAGCCGGAGCACGAAGGTCTTGAAACTCGTCGTCCTCGTTGACTCCAACCTCGACAAAATAAAGCTAAAATAATAAAAAAAATAAAACAAAATTTAAAATACCTAATAATAATTATTTAAGTTTAAATTAAAGCTTGATCTCTTCGTAGGACGACTATTATGGGCTTCCTCTGTTGTCCACGCGGACGTAGTCGCGGGAAAAAGCTAGTAATATCATAACACCGGCTCGATGGAGTGACGACCTGCAAAAGGCGGCCGGAAGAAACTGGATGAGAGGCGCCGATCGAAGACTGGGCTCAGTGGCGTTCATTACTTTCATTAGGAGAGGACTATTGTCCAGCAGTGGACGACTACAAGTTGATGATGATGATGAACATAATATTGATACCTACACGTGTCTACCACGTACGTGCCTACCTACTACTATTGTAATAATGTACATACATAGTTCGAAAACTTAAATCGTAAAACTCCCCCACGGGCTTTTTCATGGTCAGTTGAGCGAGAGATAATTTATGCGCGCCCATGGGTAAAAAACACACAATATTAACGGGCTACATACCACACCACACCCTCGCCCAACCCAAAACAAAGGGTCCTTACCTACCTGCTTAGCCACAGACCGCACGTCTGTGGCAGTGTTCCATTGCGAAGCTACATAAATATTTGTTATATGTTCTTTTAAATTTAGTGTCAACGCACGAAATCCATATTGCTTTTCAAATTACTTAACAAAAAATAGTAGGTGCCTACTTATATCACATATAATGCAATTTTAGGAATACCTAAATAATATGCTAGTACGTTCATAATTATATCTTTATTTATTCGTTCATTTTTCAAATTACGATAAGTCGGTACTTAGTGAGGATGCTTCATGTTTGAAATGGTAGATAGCCAAACAATTCCCAGACACAACTAAAAAAAAAATTGTGCCTATAGGCCGTGACTAAGTTAAAGCTTATTGTAGTTTTGTTATTATGTATATACTAATCTGTGGAACAATCTGCGAGGCAGAGGACTGCCGCTCTGTCGCATTACATTTGTCATCGCAGAATATGTAACAGTTACTTAGTGTTATCGCATATCAGCGATGACGCTAGCCATGCATTAGTTTAGGCTGAGTAGTGTCAATACTTTATACACAGTATGGGCTATCTACCGAGACGAGACTTTCAATACGACGGTGACTCACGCACAATCTGTCATTGTGGCAACACTCCAGTCTGGTAGATAAAAGCGACTAAAACTGATTTCCTGTCTCGTACCTACCACAAATACATTTTGTACTTTGATGACTTCAAAGACGATGGTCAACCAGCCAGTTTCTTTGTAACTTGCATTCGGTCCTACTGTCCTTACTGACATATCGAAGCCGAGAACAGTGGGCCGTTTGTCACTCCGCCGGTACCAGTCACCCAGTCAGTGCGTTCGGAGCCCACTGTAGCAGAGGCCGCGCCCGGTGCGTCTTTACACCTCAATTTATATCGACGTTTTCATAACATAAACTCGTAAAACACGAAAGTTCGGGATAAAAAAGTAAAAGGGAAAAGAACATTTTTTACATTTACCCGCAGTTTTTGATGACGTGCGCTTAAATAACAAGGTACTTTTACCCGTTTGTAGTGGACTAGTGCTGCGCTTGCGAGCGTGGGTTCCTTGTCTTGAGAGGTATGTTTTCATTGTTATTGTTAGTACTTGCGCCTACTTGCCCACTTGCGCCACCGTGAAAGGTCGGGTTAAGTCACACAATAATTAATAGTACATTACAAGTGTCAATTTTCATACAACAAATTAAATCGCGGACTTAATGTTATTTTACATTGACGCAATCAGGCCACGTGTTTTCATGCAAAAACACAAGTTAGCCCGTGAGTTAACCGCGGTGGTATTATGGTGCAGGAAGGCCTTAGTCTCTTCTAATTTAGCATCCAGTTCAGTGATCGAAAAAAGTTATTATTATAATAAGATGTGTAATTTCAAGTTATTTAAATCCGATTGATGGTAATTATCGATAACTTTATTTTGTAGTCGGCTAATTTAATAGATGTTATCATTCTGTGCACTCATTATCGCTTTTAAATCCTTAATTCAAACATGATTAGTAAGTCTAAGTTAAGACTAGCAAATTATCTATGGCTGTCATTACGTGTTATCTATGAAATTTCTTTGTTGATAAAAAATCTATATTTTAAGACCTTACTTTTTCGATATTTTGTCGGTAATCGGTTGAACCACAGAATATAATAAGAGATGGTATGGTGGAAAAATTAAGCAAATATTCATTGGCACAGAACTCTACCGTCATTATGTCTATGGTAGAGTCTAATCAACTACTGGCTTGAAAATTCTGAAGCCTCTACCTCTAACATTTTACCTTAATATCTGAAGTCTCGGGGTGATGAGCGCAATCCAGTGCTACGCAGTGCTCTTTATGATATTAAAAGTTTTGAGTGGCACTGCAATTGTTATGGGCAGGCGTGGCGACTTGCTCGTCCAATCAGTACCATAAAAAAAAGATTATCTTATAATTTTAAAAGTACTCTACAAAATAAGTACCTAATTATATTCCATCCTTTTTAAAAACTGCAAAGGAAAAGGTACACATATCCTGCCGTAGGTACCTATATGTCCCTCATACGCCAATCGTATATCGTGTTGAGCTCAGATTAAGGTGTAGATTCATTGTGACAATGTCTTGTGATGTCATATACCTACTGTTCCATGAAAGTTTATCTCAACTTGTTCGCTCGCTCTAAAACAGTGAAGGAAGACATCGTGATGAAACCCGCTTACGCGCTTTGGAGTGGTACGAGTAGGCTCTGGCTGTGGTTGTATTACCACCCACCGAACAAAGCCATGCCGTTAAGCGACCTAGTCGTGCTTCGTGATGATGTTCGGTGAACCATCGGGGAGACGGGTCTGAGCAGCCGCTCAACTGCCGTCTCTCTCTAGATCTATGTGCTCCATTTTAGGCCACATCATCACTTCACATCAGGCGAGATAGTGGCCAAACAAAGATCTATTAAGCGAAAAAAAAAGTTATCGTATTTTGTTGTAAATGAATGAGATTAATTCGATTTTTTGCCTGAATCGACAATAATTAGACCGTATCTCATTAGTTGCAGTGAAGCTAAACCTAAATTTTAGCTCAACGCGATGTACGATTGGCGGTTGAAGGACATATGGGTAGGGGGGCTGATCCTGAAGATCCCTAAATATGGGTACATATTACATATATGACTAATAGTAAATGTTAAGATTTTAAATAAATAGGAAGAAGAAAAATGATATTGCTCGGGATATTGATTATCGCCTAGCATGCGCTAATTCATTCATTATCAAAATACTAGTAAATGTATTAAAATAATATAAATTTCAATTGTAGTGCAAAAAGCAAAATGCGCATATTAGGTACTATTATTTTTATACTTGTTTTTTGTGAGATAACTAGATAAATTATACAATATACCTAAGTGAGTTACAAAAATTATACAATGCAAATAAGTATGATTGTTCCGTATTTTAAAATGCAAATTAAAATTTTTGCCTATAAAGTTTTAATTCATCTTTTAGTGTTAGCATTAGGTAGCGATTCAAATAACCAGGTAGCAGGGGTATAATATACCTACTTTACCTGCTATTTGAAGCAGCATAATCTTTGTTTACATTATGTTGGTATTACCTCTAACCTCTTAAGAGTATACATAAAGTTATATATAGGTACTCTAAGTCTCAAAGATTTAGTATAGTATTTTTTATTACTTTTTCTTAGCTAAGTCTAACCTATACTATACCACAGACTATACCTGATGTTAATGAAAACGTTGGCCATATTTGACTCAGGTTTTCTCACCATGAAACTAGTTATAAAGCGATAAAAATAATTTGAAAAATAATTTATTTTGTAACAAAAAACACCTACTTTAATTTAATTTAATTTATTTTATTTTGTTCGGGGAGCTAACAGCTATTCTTACAAAGTCATTTGACAAATTAATATAACAAAAGGCAATTATAATAATTGATATAAAACGGCTAAGACTCACTGTAAATGTCGAAAATTACTCCGACCAGGTTGTTGGACTGGGATCAAGCCGCGGCTTGATCTCATAACTCCCAGAAGAAGGACTTCTAAAATGTCCGAAACCTGGTCGGAGTAATTTTCGACATTTACAGTGAGTCTTAGCCGTTTTATATCAATTATGAATAATAACACTCACGAAACTTTTCAAAATCAGGCAATTATAATAATAATGAATGATTAATTTTGATGTATCTTCGAAATCCAGGGTCGAATATGGATGAATTTTGTATGAGACCACCTTGTAGCTATTCAACGCAGAAATAATTTCCAAATCAGTTTATAAATGACGGAGTACTGAGGTAACAAACATTAAAAAAAGCTATCGAATTGAGAACCTATTCCTTTTTTGAAGTCGGTTAAAAATTATTTCTAATTTGCCTTGCTAATGTGTTTTATTTTATTTCTTCTGAAAGTATTTATTTAATTTTAATTTTAATGTTATGTTAATTTTAATTCTGTTTTAGTTTTGATTTTAATTTGGTTTTAAATTTAAATTATTGGATCCTCTAGTTACAATTTGTTATTATTACGCATTTAATTCTAAGCGGACAACGCAGTGGACTGCATTATTAATAATATTATAGTTATTTGAAACTGATGCCTAACATGTATATTGTAGTTGTTTGTGGATTCGAAATAAATAAATAAAAAGTGACTCACTTTGTAGGCATATCACTTTAAATTGATATTTTTTAATGGTTCGTGAGAATGGCATTGGAAACCAATTAGCAATGTTTATTTGTGATTGATTACTCAGAATTTACATCTACAATACAGTATGTGAAGAGCGGTGTCTGTTTTCATTCGTTTATGAAAGGAGTCGAAGGTTGGCTATAAATAGGTACTCTTTGTGTATGCAGCATTTGTATACATTGACTTATTATTGCATAAAGCCGGTTTTATTATGCTTAAGGTACATAAAAGCGCCTTAAGTATGATAAAACAATAATTATCGTATAGGTAGGTACTAGGTATGTAGTATGTAGATAGGTAGATACGATTAGGTACCTACTAAGGTTGAATAGCCACATGCAGGCAGCGCAGGCTTAATTATGTCATTAATCAATAATCAATTTATTAGTATAAACAATACAAGTCAAATTTAATTCAAATTATATAATTATTATTACATTAAAATGTAATTAATATAAAAAAATGTTATATCAGTGACAATTCATAGATCAACCTACAATTAATACTTAGTAGGCCATGTCATGTCATGTTAACATAAGTTACAATTTTTGTCATTTTTTATTTGTATCATGTGTTTATGACCTTTAAAAGTGCACTTTTGTGCCTATTTAATAAATGATATTTGACTTTGACTTTGACTTTGACATGTCTACAAAGTCTTCGAAGCTGTAGAACGTCTTCTCAATAAGCCAGCGCTTGAGACGAGATTTAAAGCAGCCCAAACTTTGAGCAGCGGTGATCAGCCCCCGTACCCATATGTCCGTCAAGTGCCAATCGTATATCGTGTTGAGCTCAGTTTAGGGTATAGATTCACTGCGACAATATTTTAGGATGCCATTTATTGTCCCAGTAAGTTTATCTCAACTTGTAGTTATCATATTTTTGGTATAAATGAATGAAATTAATTCGATTCGAACCAAAAGGATGGGTTACTGTTTTAGCAGTCTATGTTTGTATTTAGGTGTGTAAGTTCCACCGTAGCGCCTAAACTACTCATCCGATTTTGATGAATGTGGTGTCAACGTCAATCGATTCGTTACTATGGTCCGGGTGACGTTGGCTAAAATTACTAATTTTTTTTATACATTATTGGCTTGCGTTTGACCACTATCTCTTCTGATGGTAAGCGAGGATGCGGTCGACGATGTAGCACGCTTGCCAAGATAGTACCTGTTCACTAGAGATTTGAAGGTTTTTAAACTTTGTGGCCATTTTTATGTCGTAGCACAGAATACTAAGGGACAGAAGCATCACTCCGCAAATGAATTTAAACAAATAGCGACTTTTGCTATCACGCAATAAAATTCTGCTCGCGTAGCGCTGCATACCTGCCAGTTATATTAACCTACAGAGTGCCTCTCTTTCTATCGCATAGCTCTTACCTCTTCTGACGCGGCACGTGTAAAGACGCGCGTCCCGCCGTCGGTGTCCGGCTATGTACTTGTAGCTTCGTACCAATAGTGCGGAGTGCGCTAGGCCTGATGTAGTCAGGTTATAGTTTGTAGTTTACTGAAGAAGCGCTGTTCGAGTTTCTTCTTAGATTGGTAGGTACCTTTACTATTAGCATAGTGCTAGTCAGGAACTACATATTTAATCTGTGGTGTATATAGATACTAGGTACAAAGACAAAACCGTAATATTGTAATAGAGCTCTACAAAGACATCTAAAGATTCCTACTGATTCTTTTATATTTACCTAGTTAGGTATAAGTCTTACTTTTAGATCTATATTGTGCCTTTATGGTACTCGAGTACTCGACTACGTTTAGATACTTGTCCTTTTAATTATTCTCTGGTTTAGACGCGTTATATACTTACCTATAAGTAGGTACGTATAGTTACCGGGGCGGTCATCTATTCGCCGTGCGTGATGGAACCTCCTTAGCGGTAGTGATACAACCCTAGGCTGACGCGCCTGTTTCACAGTTCTATCGGCGGGAAGAAAAGATCTTCGTGATCTTTTCTTAATAAATTAAAAATTTAAAAAACCCCCGACACAATAAAACATGTCTAAGAACCACCGCTAGAAAAACTGCGTTTAAATAAAAAACAATCGCATCCAAATCGGTTTACCCGTTTTTGAGCTATGGTGCCAGTGGTACCACGTACAGACACACAGAAAGACACACACAGTAGTCGAAACTTATAACACCCTTCCTTTTTGCGTCGGGGGTTGAAAACAAATAAAACTTTTATGAAGGTAGTTTTCCATGTTGTTATTTCGTTTTAACAGTACTTAGTACTTACCCACTTCCAAATTTGGTGCGCCTAAGGCATTGTCGATGCGTCATCGTCATACACTTCAATCGTAAACAATAGAAGATATGCTCCAAGCCGCTGGTTGCGCTGCATACCGACATACCTACTCCTAGTGCGTACTATTGCGTACCTGTCTATCTGCCACATATATAATTAAATATGCTTAAAAAACTATTTTAGTTTTTTTATATTACAAGTGGTTGTCTCACTGCTGGGACATTATCTGTCTTTGTGAGTCCCTTGTCTTTGTATCCTTGTATACATACGTACTTACTCGTACCTACCTATGTGAAACAATTTCTGATTCTGCTCTGAGAAATCCCAGTTCTTGAATTTGCCGTCGGTGCGGCCCGTCTTACATTGGGTTAGATATACTTACTAGCTACTTCATCATCACCAGCCACAGAAATCTAAATAAAGCTTATTTCCAAATAATAATTATTTAGATTTCTGTGTCGTCAGCCCATTACGTTCTTTCTGCTAGGATACGGGCTTTGCTCTATGCTCTCACAGAGAGAGAGAGATAAAGTTCATAAGCCATAATCCTTGATTTGACTTAATTATTTCAGGCAATATAATATAGGCAGTACAACAAAGTAAAATTACCAGAGGCCCATAGAATATATTTACCTAACAGACTAACATACTCGTATATACAAAAATATAATTCAAAATTTAATAACCATACCTTTTTTTTTTACGCTTAATAGATCCATGTTTGGCCACTATCTCGCCTGATGTTAAGCGATGATGTGGCCTAAGATGAAGCACATAGATCTAGAGAGAGACGGCAGTTGCACCCAACATTATTCCGAAACACGGCTAGGTCGTTTGACGGCATGGCTTTGTTCGGTGGGTGGTATTACAACCACGGCCAGAGCCTGATTACGACCACTCCAAAGCGCGTAAGCGGGTTTCATCACGATGTTTTCCTTCACCGTTTTAGAGCGAGCCACAGTGATTCGTCTAGAACAAGCTAGCTGGACAAAAACAACCCTTTAATTCCCGGAATATTCTTATCACAATAATTAGCGAAAACCCAGGTAATGAGAATTCCAGGTAATGTTTTCCACTGTTACCCTCCAATTATGAGGGATAAGGGCAAGTATATAAGATGTTGCATTTTTTTAGTGTTTTCAGTTGCATATGTGCGTCTTACCAAATAATTTATAGTAAATTTTTAAAAAGTTTTCTGCTATTTGTTTATCATGGAGTTTGAAACTGAGGGTGAGTTTTATTTTTAACAATATTTGTATTTGGTAATATTCCATAGGATCAACTTTTAAATCTAGTGTGTATTGTAAAGTAGTAAGATTTTTTATCAAATTTTAACTTTTCTCGAGAAAAAGTTACATGTCTCCCCATGTCACCCCTGTAGAATTGATATATAATATACGGGCATTCATCTAGTTTACAATGATGAGAAATTTGGTTGCAAAATATTTGCACAACTAATTTATTTTTATTTTTTTCAGATGTATCGTTCGTCATTCCGAAAAATGTTTTTTTCGAAGAATGTTTAAAACACCCGAAAGATACAAAAAATGAAGCTCTGTTTCGATTTATTTCATCGAGACATGACATCAGGGCTGCTTCGGAGCATTCTGGGAGAAACATCAAGCTCATCATTTCGCAAATTTCGTCCAAAATACAACAAAAATGGACGAGCTGTGGAAGGAGTCAAGAGCGGTTTCCTTTGAAGTACTCTGAGTGGCTAAGTAGTTCAGATATTTTTTTGTATATGTCTGTTACCAAGCCGATGCCATATACTTCCGGAGACCGCTCAGCAGGGCCTGGTAGGCCATTGAAAGAATTCTCAGAGTCGAGTCTTAATACGAAACGAAGACGAGTTGATGACCTTATACAGTCTAGGAGTGCCAGTGAATTAGTGTACCTACGCTGCTGAGGTGTGAAACCCTGACCTAAGTGCTGATATTAGAGGATTAGATGTTACATTAATAAAAATAATGGGAACTTTTCTTCGGACTTTATCTTCAGGATTTGATATTAACATTGAGAAATTTCAGGCTTTGGCAATAGAAACAAGAAAGCTGTACGTAAATCTCTATCTGTGGTACTACATGCCTGCTAATGTTCACAAAATTCTTATTTATTCTTAGCTTATGTGTTAATAATATGTTATATTTGAATGTATCAACTTGCAGTTCGTATTAATTATGATTTAATTTTAAATATGATCGTGCCTTTAGCTTTTGTAAATTTGAAAGAGAGGAAATAAAATAATTTTTGTTGGAACATTTTTTTTATTGGAATTTATGCTTAATATTACTTATACAAGTATTTCATTATGCATAATAACACCGTTAAAAACTAAAAATCGAAGAAAATAATTTTGTCCAGCTAGCTTGTTCTACACGAATCACTGTGCGAGCGTGCAAAATCTGCACTTAACTATAAGTCATTGGTGCAGGGCCGAGTCGAGATTCGAACCCAGGTGCGTCGAATCGAAAAGCGCACGAGTCCCCGCTGAGCCACACTCGCTCTAAAACCTACACAGGTTTCGATAATTATGCTCCCTCCCTGTATCTCCGGTATACAAACTACCCCTAGGCCAGAAGTCACACTATTATTACCACTACAGCTATTATTATTATTACTAAACTATTATTATTTTTAATCATAAGGTCATCTCACACACATTAAATTTTCACCCCTACTAATTTAGAATAGACAGATAACGCTTTTGGGGGCGCGGATGCGTCCACCATAAAGGGAGCGGGAGAATATTGTAAATGCGTGGAAAAAAAGACAATGTGATAAGAGGCCAGAAGAATACAGACTTAGGCACTAACCTGAAAGACTCCTGCTGTGCCGCGTGGCGTGGGTGTCCTGACGAGCCCTGTGCCGGCCGGCGGGCGACTTCCTTATCAATGCACTAATCTTCTCCTGTAGTTACGTAGGTTCTTTCACGGAACACGAGTTAAGTTTATGGAAATCACACTGCTTTTATTGCGGATTAATAATTGCACCAAAAATACGTGCGCGGGAGACGTTCTCAATCGAAGTGTATAAAAGACGTCATTCATCAAAAAATGGCGTCCGAGACGTAGAGATGTCCCTCGTCTTGACAGCTGTCACCTCCATAGTCGAGTGCCATAGTCGATTCTACTGGCCGAAATAAAAGGAAAGGGACTAGGGATGGCATTGGCGTAAACATACTCCCCGGCTTGAAAGTCTCGAGGAGTTTCAAAATTATGAAGTGGTAGAGATCTGAAGCGGTTATTCTAATTTAGAATGTAAACATGAATATGAAGTTAAGGAACTAAATACTTAATTATCAAACATTGACGAAGTTAATATAAATTAATTGATAAACTAATATGAAGATTATACTAAAATATAGCGTGAGTTTTAATTATGTTACATGTCATTTTCTGGAAGAGGATACAGCTTATTTACTGCTCGTTTAATTAGTTTGTTTTGAGAACGTATCAATGCAACGCGAACCACTGAATCCTTTCCCATAAAAACCTGCTCTATGATGCCAAGAGGCCACCTAAGGGGCGGTACATCCTCCTGGTGCACAAGAACAATTGTCCCTACTTTAAGGTTATCGCTTCGTTTGAGCCACTTTTGTTTTTGCTGAAGCGTATGTAAGTATTCGAGGCGCCACTTCTTCCAATAACTTTGGACCAAGCTATCTAGCAACCTCTTCCTTTGAACAACGCTTTTGTTATCATTAATTTCGTAAGCGGGTAAAAACTGTAAAGGTGTCGTCATCAGAAAATGAGCGGGAGTGAGAATTTCCGGTTGCGGTTCGTCAGGCAGAAGGCCTAGAGGACGAGAGTTTAACAAGCACTCAATTTGAGTCAAAACAGTTAACATTTCTTCATAAGAAAGCAGCTGCTGACCAATTACGCGATATAAATGGGTTTTAACGCATTTAATATTTGCTTCCCACAGGCCACCAAAATGCGGCGCACGGGGCGGTATCATATGAAACGTTATGCGGTGTTTGGATAACTCATTATTAAAGGCAGTTTTAGTTTCATCCGATTGCAAAAAGGTATACAATTCATCCAAACGACGTTTTGCTCCAATAAAGTTGGTAGCGTTGTCCGAATAAATAGCCGCGACAGGGCCACGTCTTGCGATGAAGCGCTTAAGAGCGTCAAGAAAAGTCTCGGCACTGAGATCCGAAGCAATTTCCAGATGAATGGCTTTTGTGACGAGACAGACAAAAAGACAAATGTATGCCTTTGTGCTGCGTACTCCGCGATGCCTAGTCATAGTAAGGCTTATCGGACCTGCGTAGTCTACTCCAGTATTAGTAAACGCTTTCGCTTCCAAGACACGTGCCGGCGGAAGACTTGCCATGATAGGCATATTATTCTTCGGCGCGCGTTTGAAGCAAGAAGTGCATGAACGCACACGCTGTCGTATGACATTTCGCGAAGAAAGTATCCAATAACGTTGTCGTAGCAACGATGTAAGCAAATGAGAGCCAGTATGGCAATTGATGCGGTGGTAATGATCTATTATTAAATTTACAATGTGGTCGCGACGCGGTAATAATATAGGATGGCGGTTTTCAAAAGGAATATTAGCGTTAGTTAATCTGCCGCCAACACGTAGCAGACCGGAGTCATCGATGAAAGGATCAAGCTTGCGTATCGCGATAGAAGGTACGTTTCCCTTTTTAATTGTTTTTATTTCATCCTGAAAATATTTATTTTGCAGATGGCGGAGTACAACCATTTCGGCAGCATCGAGATCTGAACATTTAATCATCGTATCACGCGGAAGTTTCTTTAGCATGCGCAAAACGTAAACGATGACACGCATCAATTTAGCCCATGAGGACGATTTCAACGCGAGATCGTAAAGCGGTGAATCTTCAATCTCTGCCACAGCCGCGAGAACTACAGTTTTTCTCGTCTCGGGTATCTCCTCCTCTGGTGGTTTAAAGGGTCGAATCGGCCAATCAGCGATTGGACACTGAGCCCACGATGGACCAGTCCACCATAGAGGGTGGTTAAGTATTTGCGAAGGCAGAGTGCCTCTAGATGCACAATCGCTTGGGTTTGCAATACCCTCGATATGATAAAATCGATCCGGTGAAAGATTTTCGTGAATTTTACTTACGCGATTCGCAACGTATATTTGCCAACGATGTGGCTGCGAGTGGATCCACGATAAAGCGATAGTCGAATCCGAGAATGCGTATATTTCCGTAATTGGGTAGCGATCATTATACGTCGTGTGCACATAGCGAACGAGCTTCGAAAGCAACACAGCGGCACATAACTCCAAACGAGCGAGCGAAGCAATTTTTGGAGATGCAACCCTTGACTTCGCGCAAGCCAAGGTAAGCGACACGTCACCATTGGGGTGTGTTACGTGTAAATAAATTGCACATCCGTAAGCCTTGAGACTAGCGTCTCCAAAAGCGACAATATTGACTATACAGTCCTCAGCGACACCTAAATGACGCGGAATTTTCAGTTCCGATAGTAGCGGTAGTTCATTTTTGAACTGCATAAAGCGGTTTGCAATGGACTCGGGGACAACGTCGTCCCAACCTATTTGAGCGAGCCACAATTCTTGAATTAACAATTTTGCATACAAGATGACGGGTGCCACTAAACCTAGAACGTCGAAAAGTCTAGCTATCACCGATAATATTATGCGTTTGGTACAACCTTGATCTGCGTCATTTGTCGTGAAAGTAAATGTATCAGGCGATGGAAGCCATTTTAGACCTAAAATTTTTAAATTATCTCCGTCTGAAAATTCTATGGCGACTTTATGTGATTCCGGGATATGATCTAACACCTCTTGAGAATTACTTGCCCATTTTACTAGGATAAAACCACCTGCTTGAAACAATGTGCGAAGTTGTTGGGACAAGTCTATTCCTACCTGTGGAGTAGCTACTGACGTGGTTATGTCATCCATGTAGACATCCTTTGTCGCCACCTCAGCTGCTAGTGGTAACGTCTCTTTGTGTTCAGCTGCTAACATGCGAAGCGATCGCATCGCCAAAAACGGACTGGAGCGAAGCCCAAACGCCAAAGAATTGAATTGAAATACTCGAATTGGCTCGAATTCATCAAATCTATATAAAACTTTCTGATATTTACGATGTTCTTCCGTTACCAATATGCGTAAGTACATTTGTTGTACGTCCGCGGTCAAGGCGACCGGCAAAAGACGGAATTTTAAAAGAAGGGCAAACAAGTCAGCTTGTAAGTTTGGTCCCGTATGCAAAATATCATTCAAAGCCAAATTCGTGTCTGTTTTCGCACTTGCATCCAGAACAATTCGCGTTTTGGAAGTACTTTTTTCCGGTCGAACCACAGCATGATGCGGAATTAGATAGCCATCTTGGATGTTAACCGGAGTATTTGGAATCTCAGATAAATATCCTTTATCCAGGTAATCTTTTATGACGTCGTTATAAGATTGTCTTAAGTCAGGGTTTGATTTGAGTTTCCGCTCAAGCGCGGCGAGTCTACGTTTAGCCATGAGAAATGAATTTCCTAGACAAGCGGGATCCGATTTGAACGGTAGCGGAACAACGAATCTACCAGAAGGTGGATCGCGCGATACAGATGATGCATACATCTCCTCACATTCCACATCATCAGGATTATTAATTGGATGTGTAAATAACTCTTCCGATTCCCAAAACTTTGTTAAATTTTTATTTAATTCATCGTTTGTTATAGGACCGAAGGACCAGGCTACGTCATGGGCATCAGCAGCGACGACAGGTACTTCACCCATGATGACGTATCCAAGAGAAGTCTTGAGAACTGGAAGCGCGGGCGCGGGCGCCGCCCGACGAGCAGTACAATTGCGTGTCACAGCAGCAGTGGAGCGGTTACCGGAAAAGTCTGCACGATAAACATCCGTGGCAGCAGATGAAGAGCGGTTTTCGTGCTCCAAAACTATAGAGACATGAGCAGAAGCGGGCGCGGTGTCAAGAACGCAATCATATTTCATTTCTTTATGAGCAGCAGCGGATGCGGATGCAGATGCGGGTACGCCAGAGCGGTTAAAATCCATAGCACCCTGAGCAGATGCGGATGCAGGTGCGGATAGGCCAGAGCGGTTTAAATCCATTGATCCATAAGTGGATGCGGATGCGGGTGCGGGTGCGGAAATGTCTGTGCGATTAAAATCCATTGATCCATAAGTAGATGCGGATGCGGGTGCGGAAATGTCAGTGCGGTTAAAATCCATTGATCCATAAGTAGATGCGGATGCGGGTGCGGGTGCGGAAATGTCAGTGCGGTTAAAATCCATTGATCCATAAGTAGATGCGGATGCGGGTGCGGAAATGTCAGTGCGGTTAAAATCCATTGATCCATAAGTGGATGCGGACGCGGGTGCGGGTGCGGAAATGTCCTTAGCAGAGGGTGATATCAGAGGACCTCCTATTAATAAGTGAGGAAATATTTGTGCGCCTAGAATGGCGTCAATTTCCCCGGGTGTGTTCCAATTATTATCAGCAAGTGGCAAATTTTTCAAATGTGTCATTGAAGATATATCAATAAAACAAATTGGTAATTTATCAATAATTTGTTTGACAACCATTAATTTAATATTGTTGAATATTACATCATTGGTGTGTCTAGATTGTATATTGAGTAAAACATATCCCAATATCTGAGTTGAGCTGGAACCTACTGTGCTAATAAAAGAATTATTCAATGGTATGACCTTAAGTTTAAGCCTCTTACAACAAGAAATACTAATGAGGTTATTCTGTGATGCACTGTCTAACAAACATCTAATAATAGATTTCTTTTGTTTATTGGTGTAGGCATAAACTTGAGCCGTGGAAAGAATAGTATCTTGCCTACAACTTTGGGTCTTACTAGCCACTTGTGTTACTGCAGTGAAGCCAGGTCTGGTATCCGGTAACTCATTATTAGATTTGGGAGTTTTATCTAAATTAGACTCAAAATGCAATAATGTATGATGGCGACTCTGACACACTTTACAACTTGATTTAGAATTGCAAGCTTTGTTTGTATGTTTTGAGCTTAAGCAATTTGTGCAAAATTTATTAGATTTGACAAACTCAAATCTTGAGTTTGCAGTCATACTTTTGAAATTTGGACAATAGTATATCTGAGAATGATCATCCCTCTTGCATAATGAACACAAAGTAACCTTGTCAGAAGGTACTTCCTTTGAAATTAATGCAAATGTGTGTGAGTTAGTACTCCGAGCACTTTTAGAGTGGGTCACCTTTTCCTTCTGTGTGTTATCGGTTCGCTCTAAAATCTTAACATGATGTCTAGTATATTCAATTAAATCCGAACACAAAGGAATTTGTTTATCACGCATGGTTAACTCAAAGTTTTGAACCAAGTTGGAGTCTAACTTCTTTTGTACTAAATAAAGAAATATAAAGTCTGATAAATCTGGTATTTGTAATTGTTTAAGCGCATTTAATGATGAAGAGAACTTCTCTATGAAATTGTTAAGTTGAGTTGCATTATTCGGTACATTTTTAATTTCAAAGATGCAGTTCAAGAAATGTGAAGCTAGATTCCTTGGGTCTTGAAATTTTTCTGTCAAAGCCGTCCATATTGTATCATAGTTGGCTTCTGTAGCTGAAATTCCAGCGAATACACTCAAAGCCTTTCCAGTTAATTTACTAACAAGATACTGAATTCTATGTGAATTATTAAGTTTATTGTTATTATGAATATTGGTCTTAAAACTTTCATAAAATAAAGCCCAGTTTTCAGGATTTCCATTGAAGACAGGTATTTTCAATTCCTCCAATTTGATATCAAAAGAAGGTTCCTTCTTCCTTTGGGAAGAAGGTGCGGTTATGTCTATTAATTGGGATCTAAAGTGTTTCACCACTGTGTATACATCCTCAAATGCAAGCCAACATTTAAAGTCTACATCATAATCTGGATCTTGTTCCATTTTAAGCAAATTAAACTCATCGCATAATATGCTGAACTGATCATATAACTTGTCAATGTTTGAAGTCTTAGCCAAAAATTCGCTCTTAGTTCTAGTTTCTGCGCCGCCTATCTTCTTAGAAATTGCAAGAAAAGATCTTAATTGCTCAAATATTGCCTGTCGTTTGCCTTCATTTATTTTTATCTTGGCTTCAGACATGATTAGAGTGGTGTATTATGCACTTTAATGATAATCGTGCAAATTATAAAAACGCGGGTTTTGACAAAAGGTTAACTTATAACTTTACTGCGCAGTTGACAAAATGGCGACTTGTTTCGGGTTAAAAATATCCTAATATTTAAGCGTTAGGCGCCTGGGGCGATATCTAACGAGAAATATAAAGCGAAGCGGTTGCAATTAATGCAATATATAGGGAATTCCTAAGCGGGAGAATATAATTAGGTATAGGTTCAATCGGTTCGAAGTGAACAATTTTATGGGGGCGCGGATGCGTCCACCATAAAGGGAGCGGGAGAATATTGTAAATGCGTGGAAAAAAAGACAATGTGATAAGAGGCCAGAAGAATACAGACTTAGGCACTAACCTGAAAGACTCCTGCTGTGCCGCGTGGCGTGGGTGTCCTGACGAGCCCTGTGCCGGCCGGCGGGCGACTTCCTTATCAATGCACTAATCTTCTCCTGTAGTTACGTAGGTTCTTTCACGGAACACGAGTTAAGTTTATGGAAATCACACTGCTTTTATTGCGGATTAATAATTGCACCAAAAATACGTGCGCGGGAGACGTTCTCAATCGAAGTGTATAAAAGACGTCATTCATCAAAAAATGGCGTCCGAGACGTAGAGATGTCCCTCGTCTTGACAGCTGTCACCTCCATAGTCGAGTGCCATAGTCGATTCTACTGGCCGAAATAAAAGGAAAGGGACTAGGGATGGCATTGGCGTAAACAGCTTTATTGTTACCTACACAACAACAAGAAATTACATATTATAGAAAAATAACTAATTTGTTATAATGGGCGGTCTTATCTAAAGCAATCTCTTCCACAACGTAGCGTTACGTTGCGGTACAAACTGCGGGTAGGTAGATATATCACGGTTGAAACTCCTGAATTCCTTATCAGCTTTTCGTGCGTACGTACGTATCTTCAGCAGATTATTGCATCGCGATCATTCATGATAATCTTTGTAATTATTATTGATGAAAGTCGGCAGGGGTTGTCATTTATTTTTCATTCATCAACATTAAATCATCACATTACACTAACATTATAAATGCGAAAGTTTGTATGTAATTTTTTTTTTATGTAACTGCATGACGAGACGAGCTGGTCGTCGGTCGAGTGGGTTTGTTACTACTTCACGCTGTAACGGCTCAAACGGATTTGAGTGAAATTCGAAATGGAGATAGCTTATATCCTGGATTAACGCATAGGCTACTTTTTATCCCGGGAAACCGCGGGTGCAGCTAGCTTATTATAATATAAATAATAAATAAATAAATACGCCCGACGATCACATACATAGATTCTAGCCCCTAACTAGGATTCCCTGTATCTAGGGAACCAGGAGCTATGAGGACCATGGTCCCACGTCACCCAGACACGAAACAAATGCTTGCGCTTTTTTTTCTGTGCACAAACATTTGCCCCGTCGCGGGAATTGAACCCGCAACCTCAGTGGTGTGGTGATTTGAGCTAACATGCCCAACCACTACACCACAGAGGCTGTCAGAAATATGTCATTATCATGTTAATATCATGTACTTATGTATTTATTGGTCCCGCAGGCATGTTGAATTGTTGATAAAATGGATGTAAACACAATAATCTACAATAACACTTATTATGTAACTAGGCACCTACTACCTACCTTCTTGGACTATTAGATTTCTTATTCTGTTTGAATTCTTCGTAGAATAAACGCCTAACGATCACACACATCCTAGTCCTTAGCTATAGGCTTTCCTGCATCTATTGAACCAGGAACTACGAGGACCGTGGTCCCACAACACCCAGATACGAAACCACAAAATAATTAATAGCACAAGTCGAAAGAAATTATTGCGCTTTTTACTGTGCACAAAAAATTGTGCTGTAGCGGGAATCGAACCCGCAACCTCTGCGTTATAAGAGATTTAAGCTGACCTGCTCAACCACTACGCCACAGAGGCTGCCGAGACTAAGTAGGTGATAGGTGTTGGTTTAAAAACTCTTTTAATTAGGATACATATTACATATACAATGTGGGTAGTTGTTATGTTTCACAAAAATACGCGAGCTTTTAAAACAGATTCTGGTATAGGTCATAATTAGGTAATTTAAAATAGGTACTATGTACCTACTAATGGGTATATTCTTGGAATGTAAAGTTACGTTCTTCCTTATTCTTAAAAATTAACACCAAATATCCGTTAGCAATTTTTTCGAAAGTACCTTTAACGATATATAGAAGAAAGAAAGGTACAGGGCAGCTGACAAGCTACTGAAGAAGAAGACTATGAAGACTAGAGGAAGCTGACAGGGTTCGCCATTGACGGATACGTCAAGGAGGACATCATCATCAGATAGGTACAGAATGTTACCGGGGCGGTCATCAATTCGCCGTGCGTGGTGGAATGGAACTCCCTAGCGGTGCAACCCCTAGGGCGACGTCCGAGGCGCGGCGCCTTGACTATTCTAATGGAGGGAAGAAAATAAAATTAAAACTTAAAAACGATAACTTTATATTTCGATTATCACCTGCCTACAGCACGCAGTAGAAAGTTACTTTCCTAGATGGGTTACAACTCAGGTAGATATATCTTACGAGTACATATAAAATTCTCGTGTCACAATGTTAGTTAAATACCTTACTCCTCCGAAACAGCTTTACTGATTTTTACCAAATTTTATATGCATATTCAGTAGGTCTGAGAATCGGTTACTATCTATTTTTCATACCCCTAAGTGATAAGGGTTGTTCACCCTTAACATTTTTTTAAATTTATATGGCAAAACAACGTTTACCGGGTCAGCTAGTGTTTTATATAATTTATTTCGAGTTTAGTTGGGTAGGCACGTATTTATTTTGTAGGTTTAAAAAACTAGTAAACAAACATTTAAGTTTTGTTTTCGTGATCGTTGGCCCTTGAAGAAACAAAAGCATATAAGGTAGGAACTATATTCGTTCGGCATATATCTACTATATTCAAAGATTCGTATGTCCCCGCGGTTTTACTCGCGGTGCGGTTTTCCAGGATAAAAATTTATTCCTATGTCCTCTTCGGGGACCTAAAGTAGCCACATAGAAAAATTCATCCGTTCAGTGGGTTTAATTTGCGTGCATGATTGAGTAATAATTATCCATCCAGCTAATCCATAATTACAAACTTTCGCATTTACAATATTTTAAGGATGTATAGAAATTATAGCTAGGAGTCATCTCTTTATCGCAATGCCATTTATTTATTTCCTTTCAAGAACATGTTTTACCACGTTTTCATTAAGTCACTTTCTTGTTTGTCTGTCTGTCTGTCGTGGGTGGAATCTTGCAACTCAAATTTCGGCTGAAACCGGCTGAAACTTTCAGGGTAGTTCACAACTCGATGACAATGCATTATTAATCCATTTATTCTTTTTAAGGCGCATAAAAACGTGGTCATTAGATTGTTTTTTAAACCTACATTTTATAGCTTAGTTAAATCTAGGTACCCTCAATTTTTCGAAAATAATGTTATTTGGTAAGATATACATAGTAAAGTAAGTAGTATTTGAAAATATATTGAGTTTAACTGTTTGGTTATGAGAGTTAGTACTAAGGTCTCTTTGAACAATGGAAATGTTATTAGTTATTACGAAGATGTTCAGTGTATAGACATTATAGTGACAATATTTCGCTTGGCAATTGGCATCGTTATCTTTATTTATACTGGCTAACATTCGATTTGAGCCTCTGTCCGCCACGCGTAGAAGACAGGCTACCTATAAGAAAATGTTATGCTTACGTTGCGTTACGAACATTTTACTGGTGGCACAGAATACTAAGGGACAGAAGCATCACTCCGCAAAAAAATTTAAACAAATAGCGACTCTTGCTATAAAAATCAATTCAGCTCGCGTAGCGCTGCATACCTACCTACCAGTCATATTAACCTACAGAGCGCCTCTCTTTCTTTCGCATAGCTCTTATCTCTTCTGACGCGGCACGCGTAACGACGCGCGACCCGCCGTCGGTGTCCGGCTATGTACTTGTAGCTTCGTACCTACAGTGCGGAGTGCGCTAGGCCTGCTGGTGGTAGGTTTCTCGTATGCAAAAGCCGTCTGGGTGGGTATCACCGCTTTGTCAGTTATTCAGCCGCCAAGCAGTAATGCAGGAGCATTACTGTGTTCCGGTTTGGAGGGCATTGTAGCCAGCGAAATTACTGGGCATTATGAGAATGAGACTCAACAGCTAATTATCTCAGGGTGACGAGCGCAGTGCAGCGCCGCGGATTTTGCAAAATAAAGTTCTGGGTGGTGCTGTTATTGTTATGGGCTGGCGTATAGCTTACCATCAGGCAAACGAGCAGCGTCTCGTCATTCAGTTACATAAAATACATGAGCTTAAAATACTTAACTATATCCACGTGACTTGTGTTGAAACTTTACTCAAAATATACATTAATTTTCGCAGTGTTGACAATACACCAGTTTTTGTTATTTATTTATTTTGAAGACCAACAGCATAATTTTAATATAAGATACTAATATTAAAGGGTTACCAATACTACCGATAGGTCTCCCTATATAAATACAAAAGATTTTTCTTTTTTTTCCCTCTTTCTGAGGAGTTTGGCATCTCACGTTGAATACAAAAGTTATTTCCCATATACAACTTTGTTTACATAGCTAATAAGTAAGTAGGCATAGTGAGACTTTTTGGTGCGTTAAATCCGCACTGTGTTGACACTTTACTAACTCTCCTCAACTTGTATAATCTTTTAACTGTTACTTATAACATAAGTGTTTTGTTGCAGGGGTACAGTGCCCGGGCAGGATGTCGGCGTTCAACGTGGTTCTGGGCTGCGTGATGGCGCTGCTCATCATCCTCTTCACAATCAGCTCCATCGCCAGATACTACCTTAAGGTAAACAACTTGTTAATATGTTTTTCATATAGTCAGTCTCTTTATTAATTTCTGGCATCACAGACGCCCTTATGAACGTCAAATTATCACAAGGACTCTACCACCGTATCGGAAAAAGAACCACTCGGACAACTCAGAAGATACGGCAAGAAACTGCGGGGCATTTGTTTTAGAGATTTTGTTATAATTTTTGGGTTTCTACAATGTACTGGTCAAAATAGCCCAAGATCGCGAAGCCTGGAAGTCATGGGGGAGGCCTTTGCCCAATACTGGGACAACAGTAACAGTTGTACTAGCCGATACCCGCGACTCCTTTCGCGTAGAATTCGTAATGTCCTATTTAAGGACTTACATTTCATCACACCTACCTTTTTATCTTTCCACATAAGTTCATTACCTTCATTCGTTATGAACTTATGTGGAAAAGAACATATAGACACACATAGTTTCGCATTAAATATATATTTATAATATACCTATAATAAATAAATTATTTAATAATATGTGTATGATTCCATCGCTTCGTCGCTGTCACAGACTAGGAAGTATAGTCGCTGATAGCTCAAAGGAAGCAAGGCTGCCAGTATTGTCTGTTTACCACAACTCTGCTTAAAAAAGTTGAGTTTCATTCCACTAACCAACACGTGTTCGTTTTCAAATATTTTCATAAAATATAAATAAAATTTAATTTGTTTAAACCGCCTAAACAAGCGATGTCTTATAGTGCTTAACTAAAATATTGTACATATATAGGCATAATATATATTATGCGATTTTAAAACCAATAGATACCTCTCCTTGATCTATATTCTTGTACATAGTTAGTAGATATACTTTGCTTGTACTATACCAACATATTTATATAATTACCCGTGGTCAATTGTGCAATGATATTGTCAATATTTACATTACCTTGTCAGATAACATAGGCGATACCAACCTAGAAGATTAATGTGTGTAATTGGTTTCTCCGTTATAATACATAAAGACCTATTTGAATTTATTTTTTTATATGTGTAGGTATACGCCCAACGTTCGCATACCTACAAAGGTCCTGGCTCTCAAACCTGGCTGGTTCTCAAACATTTGTCCAGTCGCGGAAATCGAATTCGTAACCTCAATGGTATATGAGATTGAGCCAACCTGCCCAACCACTACACCAAAGAGGCTTTGCGCATGTAATTATTATACTAAGTATATATATATACCTAAGTGTGATGGTGTGTGTGTGTGTTAGTGGATTTTCTATTCGTAATATAACTAAGCTTAGGTAATAAAATCTAAAACTTGACGTAACCCTGATAAGCGCGTCTTTCGACTCGCACTTAGCTGATATTCACACCTAATTCTATAATTTATAATTTTTATTACTTAATTAGTGTACTTACTTAGATACTAATAGATAAGTAAAGAGCGCCATTACAGCTGATTATGTGATTAAGAAGGTATATAAAAGTATGCATGCCTGACACGTGAGAGGGTGTAAAAATTATTGATTAGTTTCTTACGTAGGTACATATTAGTGAGTAGATCCGGGAGTTGGAGATAGTAGGAGCACGTGTTATACACATGCTACAACAATCAATATAGTAGGTAGGTATGACAAATTGACCGTGGTTCAACGGATCAGTAACAATAATAATATGCAAAGAATACATTTACAATTACATCTAATTTTATACATCCGCACTTATGGCTTAGAGCCAAATATAACGACAAAATGGCATTTGAATGAATTTATATTCTAAATTCGATAGATTGTATATTTATAATGTTCGTTGCTCAATCTCGTCGTACGTACAGAACAGATTTAAATGAAATTTGGATTAGGAATAGATTGTGGTCTAATCAAAACACAATTTCGTATTGTTACATACAAACAGTTCCTTATTAGGGTTAGAACAGCTATAAACCTATTTTTACGCGGACGGAGGCGCAGGCATCGGCTAGTTAATAAATATATATATACTTAGTACAGTAATTACATAGAACACAGAGATGCATGGAACATTCCGCTTCTGCCAAGTAGCCAACTGGAACATAAGAAACAATATTGTCAAAAACAAACATAATAGTATATTATGATATAAGTGAGTTAAGTTGCTCATTATACACGAGGCTGTGGGTTGCAGCTCGAGCCGTAGGCGAGGTCGTAAATCAGCTAAGTGTCTAGTGAGCCAGTTGCTCGCGAGTGTCATACGCACTTTTTTAACACACTTGCGAGGAAAAAACAAACAAACAAATGCGATACATAGAAGAGAATAATTGCCGTTCATAAGTGCGTCTGTGATACCAAAATTGAATAAAGAACTTTTGAACTCTTACTTCCTATTTACTTAGCTATAAGTATTAGCTCGAATTAGGCTTTCTTATATATATATAAGAAAGCCTTTGGCCTTGAAGCTCAAGAGGTTGGAGGTCCTTTTTTGTTCACCCTTGCTAATGGAAAATGACGAATGTGAAGAGAATAATAACAATATTATATTTTTTCTTTTTCAGTTCACAATCTTCATAGTGATATCACTAATATTTGCCACAGCGCCGATGCCGTTTATGGTGTTACGGCCATTCGACCCCAAAAATGCATTGTAAGTATATAATACCTCATTTCAAGCTGATTTTTATGTAACTACTAACTAGCTGCGCCCTTTATCGCCCCCGGATACCCAGAATCAAAAGTAGCATGTGTTTATCCAGGGTAAGAGCTATCTTCATTCCGAATTTCACTCAAATCCGCTCAGCCGTTGCGGAGTGAAGAGGGAACTAACACACTAACACGCTTACACACTAACACGCTTACACACTAATACACTTACACACTACACACTTACACACTACACACTTACACACTACACACTTACACACTACACACTTACATACTACACACTTACATACTACACACTTACACACTAACACACTTACATAAAAACTTTCGCATTTATAATATGAGTGTGATATTGTGATCAGTGATCATTGGTTGTCTACATTTATTTGGTCCATGTTCAAACGTTAAGCTCTTTGGCATTTTTGTATTTAAACTTTCAAATAAAAAGTACCTTTTATTAATGTGTTGTGTTATTAAGTTACACCGCAAAGGAAATGCATGATGTCTGTCGCAACCTGATAAATTTACCTTTTCCCTGATTAATTACTAATTAATTTATTAAAGTGATTAATAAAAAATTAAATAAAAATAAGTTTTCTGACTTATAAGGAAATGGCAAGTTGCAAAAAAAGCTGGTGTTCCTTAATCACACAAAACAACAGAATTCTTTTTAAATAGGATTTGTACAAAAAAAATGTTATATTGTAAGTAGTAAAAAGGTCAATTTTTTAAGTGGGCGTGGTACGAAACCAGAACTATAAGGAAAAGCGAAAACTGCTCAAAGGAGGTCTCGCGATCGCTTTTGATAAAAACTAAAACTGCATAATTTGATTTTTGAAAAACCTATTTTTCAAACCAGGAACCGAACACATCTAATTTGAAAAAAAAAACACCCTTTATTCCACGTTGCTGTCATTCTACCATCCAGCATCAACATAATGGCTGTTATTTGATTGGTCTAATGACAGCAAATAGGCGCTGCTTTTTTACGGAGACAGACAACAGTTTAGTGTGATCAAAGGCTCAGTAATTTAGTTGTCTCTATGAACACTAGTGCATGATGGTAGAATAGCTCTGCTGACACTGGGGCGGTTTGTTCAGCTAGATTACTCGTGGCTAGTTTACTCGTGGTCTCTCGTATGCGGGAGGCCGTCTGGGTAGAGAACACAGCTTTGCCAGTTATGCTGCCACCAAGCAGTAGCGCGCAAGCATTAGTGTGTTCCAGTTTGAACGGAATTGTAGCCAGCGAAATTACTGGGCACATGAGACTTAATATCTGAAGTCTCGGGGTGATGAGCGCAATGCAGTTATATGCACTGCTTTTATGGTAAGTATAAAAGTTCTAGGTGGCTCTGCAATTGTTATGGGCAGGCGTTGCACTTACCATCAGGCGAGCAGCTTGCTCGTCTCATCACCCAATTCCATGAAAAATGCCTCAAGTTCCTTTAATAACGCAGAAGATGTTGAGCGAAACATGTTGAGTGAGTCTGTGTGGCGATGGTGACTGCGGCGGGTGTGGCAAATATATATTTTTTTATTTTGGGACTTAGTAAAGAGACGAGCTACGAGTTGTAATTTTTTTTAGTGTGGTTGAGTGGTAAGTCTAGTAGGTGGTTCACCTTAAGGTAAGCCACACGCCTACCCACAACAGTTTGCAGAACCACACAGAAAATTGCTATTCCTTCGCAGCACTATACTGTGCTTGTCACCCTGAAACCGGAACACAGACCACACCTACATAAATCACAGCAAAACTAAATGTTTATGCAGACGGGCTACTTTTAGGTGAAGAGCAACTGGGAACTTCAGATGTGCGTCATTAAGTCATTAAATTGATAACAAAATGAAATCCGCTCGCGAACCAACTAAGGTACAGGATTCGAGTCCCATCACAAGTCGTGTTGCTTTCCTTACGTCTGTCGGCTTTCCTGCGTTGCTGTCAAGTTTGTAGTTGAATGTAAAAATAAATGACAAATCACTGTATTGAAACACCACATACAAATAAATTAACAATATACAAAGTAAACTTAGAACTAACATAGAACTGCACTCATTATGCAACACCCTTACAGGGTACATACTTATAGCATACTTTGTGACACTATTTTAACACCTGTCTGGAATAATATATGTACAAGTATAAGCATGAATAAATGAATATGAATATATACTTATAATTTATTTTACTCGTGGTAGGTCTCTCGTATGCGGGAGGCCGTTTGGGTAGAGACCACAGTTTTGCCAGTTATTCTGCGCCAAGCAGCAGTGAACAACCATGACTGTGTGTGCGTGTGTTTGAACAGCATTGTAGCCAGCGAAATAATAGGCATATGGGACTTAATATCTGATGCCTCGGGGTGATGAGCGCAATGCAATTTTTTGGTATTAAAAGTTTTGGGTGGCACTGCAATTTTTATGGGCAGGCGTTGCGCTTACCATCACGCGAACGAATAGTTCGTCTCATGACACAGTTCTATAATATAAAGTACAAAAGTTACATACACAGATGTTGGTATACATACACAGATGTTGGTATACATACACTTGATTACTTTACAATTGTTTTAAAATTGTGCAGTTAGTGTAATTCGCCTATTTCCTGCGCTTTGTTAGTTTGCGATACAGTGATACCTGTTTTACCTATTTAAAGTCATTATTTTTAAATTTCCGTTGTCAGTAATGTACTTTCGCCTATTGATGGAAATATAATATTCTGTTTATCTATTTGTTCCTACCCATTATATTGTATTCAATGCTTGGTTTAACTACCTACATTTTGTACAACAATATGGTTTAAATGCATAATGTACCTACTAAGGAATTATTTCATATAGGTACCTAGGATCGGGCTCAGTACCGTGCTTTGGGAGACGCGTATGTCCTGCAGTGGATTGATATAGGCTGACGATGATGATAATGTTTTAATATACCTGGGTATTAAGTAAATAGATAGGTAGGTGATATTAAGTATATTTTTATATAAACCTGCTAATTATATTTTTATGTAAATTAATGCAAATTTTTTTATTTTTTTTTATTGTTAAATGGGCATACGTTTGACGACATCTCGCCTGATGGAAAGCGAAGATGCGGCCTAAGATGGAACACGCCTGCCCATGAGATGCCTATTCACTCTAGACTTAAAGAGACACAAGTTGTATCCGTTTGGGAACAAAGACGGTGGCAGAGCGTTCCACTCCTTAGCAGTTCGCATGATAAAGGAATAATACTCTTGTATCGTAGATTGCTTTGTAAATGTGATTTTTCACTAACCCAACTCTAATAAGAATTAGAAAATACAATTAGCAAAGAAGTGACGAAGTGATAATTGCTGTTTTATTATTTGCATTACCACGTTGTGGATAAATTTTGGGTCTCAAAATAATTTCTGAAGCAACTGTTTAATTATAGGTGCTTGATATATCTAAATAATTATGTAGTACAAAACAATCAATAACAACAACTATCGGAGTCCTCATTTTGTTTCTCCGCTTACGTTTTGCTTCTTCTAAACCACGCAATGGATTTTGATACGTTTTCACTGACATATAGAGTTTTTTTAACGGAAGGTTAATATGGACAATACGTTCTAATAAAGTTTTTGTATAATTAAGAAAAATCGATGTTTCGTAATCAAGTCCTCAAAAAATTACAACACATTAGTTAGTGACAGCGTTTGTGGTGTAGCGGTTGGGCAGATTGGGTCAAATCTCATACACCACTGAGGTTGTGTACCACTGAGGGTTCGATTCCCGCGAGGAGACAAATGTTTGAGCACAGAAAAAAAAGCGCAAGCATTTGTTTCGTGTCTGGGTGTTGTGGGATTATGATCCTTATAGTTCCTGGTTCCCTAGATACAGGGAATCCTAGTTAGGGGCCAAGATCTATGTATGTGATCGTTGGGCGTTATTTATTTAAATTGCATCCGTCCGAAGCCTTGGCTCGCTAGTGTACAATAAAGCATATTGCATTATTTTTAATGTTGTACAGAATACCAGCGGCACTGCTGAGACTATCAGCGCGCATGCTGGGCATCCGCTGGACGGTTCGCGGTCTGGAGAACGTCGACAACAGCCGCGGGGCCGTGGTGCTCCTCAACCACCAGACTAGCCTTGACCTGTATGGTGAGTGCTTATTTTATCATTTACTAGCTGCGCCCCGCGGTCTCCCGGGAGAACAACCCGGGAGTATCCTGTGTGTTAATCCAGGGTATAAGCTACCTCCATTCCAAATTTCACTCATATTCGTAGAACCGTTACAGCGTGAAGAAGTAACAAATACACTGGCGGGACTAGCTCGCTTACGTGACGGTAAGCAACACGACTGCCCATAACAGTCGCAGCACAACCCAGAACTTTACTTTGCAAAATCCTCCGCGCCACTGCACCCTGAGACGATAGATCTTAATTCTAATGCCAGTAATTTCGCTGGCTACAATGCCCTTCAAACCGGAACACGGTGAAAATTTTAAGCGGTGACAATAATAGTCACCGCACCGGTAAATTAGTGATAACAGATACGAGTGCTACGTTTCCACTCGTTTTTGACCCTAAAAACTCTCAAACTCAATGTAGGTAGGTACCTAACTACGCAAATTCTAAATACTGCAATATAAATATTACATCGTGATTTGTTTGTCATTTATATGTTCAAGATCATTAATATTGTCAAAAACAATTTTTTTACAAGAGTTCTAAAATAATGCCCTCCAGTTTCTTGCCGTAGCTTCTTTGTAGTGGTTCTTTTTCCGATACCTACGGTGGTAGAGTCATTATTAATAATTGACGTTCATAAGTGCGTCTGCCAAAATTGAATAAATAACTTTTGAATTTGAACTAGGATGATATTAAAAAATCGCACACGTGCTGGTTTGTTTTGTTTCTAATCCCTGACATAAATTGATCCTGAAAGTGTTAAGTTAGAAAATTGCGCCACGAGCTACACTTCGATAAAAAGGTATAATAAAATATTATTTTATAGCCACATTCAAAAAGCGATTAGCGATCGCAGTTTATTGAAAAATACGAAATAGGTACGATAGCAGACTTCTAGACTCTCTGGAAAAGCGATTGTTTATTATGCTATGTATTTATATAGGCTAGGTAAATATCGATAGCTCTGGACTATGGTCGACGTTCTTGAGCTCTTGACTCAGTTATGTATGTCGTGCAAACTCCACATTCCAATTTGATAAGCAAAAAAACATCGTACCGTGGGTACTAGAACAATACCTATTGTTATTCTACTTATACCTAATCATTTAAATAATATTCCCAGATATATTATTGGGGAAGACCTATGCCTACTTAGCATAGGTTAAAATAATGAAAATTCTGCAACACCAGCATAACAAGTATACATTTTATAAAATAAAACCGACTTCAATTCTGATGTATCTTCGAATATTGATTAAATTTATATGGGACAACTTCGTAACTATACTGAACCCAAGAATTTTCCAAACATTTGTATAAATGACAGAGTTCTGAGGTAACAAACATAAAAAACAGAATCTCCTCCTTTTTGAAATTGGCCATAATATAGGAATTCATGGCAATTGAGAAATAATTCAGATGATACGGTCTGATGTATATATAAACCATTAAATCTTAGTATCTAAATAGGTATATGGTAGAGTCCTATTGATGTCCGATAAGTAGGTGTACTTTGCATTAACAGATTTGATAGTTAATTAGGTACATATTAATGTTTTTCTGTTAACTACTTCCTGTGTTTATCTTTTTCGTAGATTAGATATTCGAACATTGTCGAAGTGTAGCAGTGAGCACGTTTTTGCCACGACCTTTGATCACTTATCTCTGTCAACTGGTCATATCATAGCTTCAGGGAAGGAAAACTGTGCCCACAGCATATATTTACCCACATAGCATCCGGTGGACTTTGGTATGTTTGCGCTGCACTTAGATTTTCTAAACCTTTTGCACACTTCGGAATTATTCACTCAGAAAGTTTACTATAAGTAGGTATATTTATAAGTCGATAATCTCTTTTATGGAGCTGCGAGTTTTTTTATGTAACCAAGTTACAAAAAGGCTTTCAGCGCCTGCTTGCAAGCATCACTGCCATGATTTGCAGCACCCACCAATTGTCATTTTGTCCCTTAATTTATAGGTAGGTATTAGTAGCTGCGTTATCTTGTCTTGAATAATGTAATAGATGTTTCTTTAATGATTTGCATAATCAATTCATTAAGGTTATCCTACTATCCTACTATACTATAACTATTACTACTATCACAGTTTTACAATTACTGTGCTTCTGTCCTACTTCTAACTAATATTGTAAATACGAACGTTTGTCAGTATGGATGGATGGATCTTTGTTACAATTCTGTTCAATTCATTTATTAATAATTCAGACATAACATCCATATTTGTTAGTAAAAATACAAGTTCATAAAAATGTTTTTCAATACTCAATGTTAATGTTACTCAATCTCGCAAAATCTGTTGAACGGATTTTGAAGAAAACTGTAAATAAATTGTATGTGGAAAATACACTAATATGTATGTTTGTTTGTTACCTCTTCACGCCGCAACGGTTAAACGGATTTGAATGAAGTTTCGAATGGAGATATTATAGCTTGTACCCTGGATCAACATATAGGCCTTTTTATCCGGAGAAACCGCGGCTGTAACCGGGGGACGCAGCTAGTATTATCAATGCTAAAGTTTGTGCGTGTTTGTTACACCTAACTCCATAACGACTGTACGGATATTGATGAAATTTGGTGTGTGTGTACTTTTAGGATCTGAAACAAGACAGGATACTTTACATCCCGGAAAATCGAACGGTTTCCGTGGGAGCAACTATAAACCGAATTCTACGCGGGTGAAACAGCGTGGCGCGGCTAAAGTGGTTTCATGTGACGCTCACCTATTTTGTTTCTTAATGATATTCCATTGGGCTAATTAGGTAAATTACCCACTCAAGGCTTGTCATGAGTTAAGTATTTTTATGTAATTCTAAATAAATGGATTCGTGATTTGAGAAAACAGTATCTTTTGCAAATAAATTACCATATAATACTAAGTAAAATAAAATTGTGAAGGTTCTTTTCTTAAACCTAGGTATATAGTATATACCTACCTATAGGTACGACTGCAGTGCTGTTACGTTACCGTGTCTTGGAAATTAGGTTAAGGAAAGCAGTTTCAAAATAATTTCTGAACCAACTGTATGAATAGGTACTTGATATATCTAAACAGTATAAAACAATAAGTCATTACAATGTACAATATGTCATGTAATAAGTCTATATCCACGTCCTCATTTTGTTTCTCCGCTTTCTTCTCCTGAACCACGCAACGGATTTTGATACGTTTTCACTGCCATTTAGAGAACTTTTAGCGGAAGGTATACATGTACACATTCAACTTTTGTATAGACAAAAATTTAATATTTTGTAATCAAGTCGTCAAAAAATGACACCACATTAGTGAATAAATAAATATAGATGTATTTTGTATATGTATATTATTTATACTTTATTTATTTAATTGTAAAATAACTTACATTCGTCCTACTTATTACCTACTGCACACTATCCTCTTTAAAATGTTGTTTTCCTTACCCTATGGTTGTCTGGAAGAGATCGCTGTTTAGTGATAAGACCGCCTATTGTACTTATAGGATATTTTGTATTACCAAATGTAATTCTGTTTTATTTTTTTAAGTGCAATAAAGTGTTATCTATCTATGTATCTAAATTGCATCTGCGATGCCGGGGTGTGTCGCTAGGAAAGTATAAAGTTTTCAGCTTTCAAATTCTTTCATTGTACTTCTACATTCAATAATTCAGACACGACACAGCCTTAAACGGCAAACATGGCATAAGTCGTCACTTATTTACTTTTTGAATTTTCTCTAAATATTTTTTCTGGTTGAGTACCTACCTATGTACTCTCCTACCTTACTAAGCATTATCATTGGTTTTGGCAAAATATAAGTAGGTACCTGCAAAAATGCAGGTTCGTGATATCATAACATGGAGGCGCACGAAGGGTAAGGCGGGTAAATAATAAAGGGAAAGCCCTGTGGACCCACACATCGCACTAAACTTGAGGTCACGATCGTAATTCGTTCTAATTTTGTGTGCCAGCGTTGTTTGTCTTTCCAACTTTTTGTCCTTTTGGAAGAAACCGAACCCACGTTTCTTTGTTTAGTGGTTTTAGCATCTACGAGCACCAACGTTATGCGGGTGGCATTTGAACAATGTTTTTTAAGTTTATTTTATTTATTCAGCTGCACCCCGCGGTTTCACCCGCTCTGTCCCGGAATAAAAAGTATCTAGTATTAATCCAGAGAGAGAGAGAGATAAAATCTATCGCATTAATAATATTAGTGTGGTATTTACACCTTTTTACATAGAAAATGCAGTGGAACTGAAATGCGATCTGCTGAGTTGCACAATACTTCTAAGATAGAACAACAGCGATTTATTTATTTATTTATTACTAGCTGACCCGGCGAACTTCGTACTGCCGTTTTTAAATATTTGCTATTTTTTTTTCGTACATATCTTCTCCTTACAATAACGAATACATAAAAGAAAGATTTATCCAATTTGGTGCAGTCATTTTTAAGTTATGCGCATACAAACTTTTCGGTGATTCATTTTTATTTATATAGATAATGCAGTTTAGATAGTAAGATAACAGCGATGCCAATTATACCATATAAAAGCCTGGCCTGACTGGATTGTTTCTTTCCGCAGTGCTGGCAGTCCTCTGGCCGCTGATGGCACGCTCCACAGTGGTATCGAAGCGCTCGCTGCAGTACCTGGCACCCTTCGGCACAGCGGCCTGGCTGTGGGGCACCGTGTTCATAGACCGAGGCGCACAGTCTGCCCGTGACGCGCTCAACAAGCAAAGCGAGGCCGTCAGGGAGCATAAGGTACTAATGTTAGCTTAATTAGCATTCCCAGCATTATTAAGCTGCTAAATTTATATTAGCATTAATCAGATTAATCGTAGTTGCAAAATGGAAGAATGCTAAAATTAGTCGCTTAGCACGCATTGTACGGCAGCATGCGTGCACCTTCATTCCTAATGCTGTTGTGAATGCGAATAGACGGGGAGGTTCCTGTTCGCCCGCGCGCCTCAGCTGCTCAATTTCGCATGCAGATTTCTTTAATCATTTTTGTTGATGTAGTTTTTTATGATATTTGAATTCATTGAGCCCTTCGATTTGAGGCCAATCACAAAGGTTCTACGACCAATAGTTTATTTTAATTTTTCAATAATATTGTAAAACACGTTCTATGAAATTTCGCACGAAATTGTGAATTACAACTGCGAAATTTAATATTAGCAATAAGCATTTCAATATCACGTAGCATGCTAACGAGCAATAATTCTCCTGCTAATGAAATTAATGAAAAAAAGCAAAACTTTTTATTACTATACGGTTCAGGGAATATGTGATGATGTCACGGGTCACACGTTCATAGACCAAGTCGCGCGTAGTCTGCTCGCGACGCGCTCAACAAGAGAGGCCGTCAAGGACCATAAAGTAGGTATGCCTAGCGATGTGATGACGTCACGGGCATGGTGTTCATAAATCAAGGCGAGCAGTCTGCTCGCAAATGATGTGTCGTCTCACTCAACAAGCAGAACCAGTCTGTATGTACCAGAGACCAAAGTCTGCCGCGGCGCCGCATCTCAACAGTACCTACAGATGCCATTGAAAGATTCCCCAGACGAGAAGTTAGAATACGTGTAACATATTTTTAGTGAAATGAAACAAGTTCCCACCTTATTGTTTTTATTATATTTATTAATATTACCATACCAACTATAGGTAGTAGACATTTAGAAATCTACGTGGTCAAAATATATGGATGAAAGGACGATCTGAGTCATTCTAAAGATAAGCACTTAGTCTATCCTATAGGATAGATAACAAAGTTTATCAAGACAGTATTTAATGGTAAACCATTAAATACTGTCTTGATAAACTTTGTTACTTTCCTACATATTATTATTATTCATTTTAACGTATACCACTAATAGTCAGGGGGATCCCACTGTAAGGTTCCGACGTCCATCTTTTAATGGATCAAATTGCATTTTTTATAGATAAATTAATATATTAATAATAGAGAGGAACACGTATTTGCTGGGTTGCCTATCAAAATATAACCTACAGCGCGGTTTCCTAATTTATGATCAAAAATCAGTAAGACACTGACAGAGACGATGAATATAAATTAATATAAATCCCTACTACAATAATATTATAAACGCGAAAGTTTGTAGGTATGTATGGATGTTAATTACTCCTTCACGCAAAAACTACTGAATGGATTTTAATGAAACTTTACAATAATATAGGTTATACATCAGAATAACAATAGGCTATATTTTATCCTGGGACACCGCGGGGTGTACTAGTAATATATAAATTAAAAAAATAATACGTTAATGGGATAAGGAAATTCTACAAAAAATGAGGTAGTCACGTTACCTTATCTACTCACATAAATAAATAATAAACAATAAATAATAAAGGCACTGCTTGTGAGTTAAAATTGGGCAACTCTGTGTGACTTATTGTTTGATGAAGTAATCGCCCAGCTATCCGTGAATTTGAGTGTATCAGTCATTGCTTATTCAAAGCATGTAACATCAGGCCAAAACCAACAAAAACGAAGGTGAAGATTAACATTTTCATAAAAAAACGTGTCAAAGTCGCGACCACTTTTCCTATGGCCCACGTTTAACTACTACTGTTTATATCTCCGCATGCAGGAAAACAGATTATTAAGTTTGTGTATATGCACCTACTTGTAAAGTTAACAGAATACCTACAGTAACAAAAGCTGCAAGTCAATGACACTAGTATTATAGAAGAAGAAGAAGAAGAAGAGGAAGAGAAGAAGATTTATTTATTTCAGGCAGTATTAAAGTAGGTACAGAAAAGTAAAATTACAGAGGCCCATAGAATACATACCTTACCGACTAATATACATACATATATACAAAAACTACTTACATTTTATTACGCTACTACACTATAAGGAATTATTGTTTCTGCCTACTTTCCCTATAACGGCGGTAGACTACCACTGTACGCCAGAACATAATATGCGAAAGTTTGTATGTAGGGCCGCGTTCAGAAATGGGTAAATGTTCACGAGTGAATACTTGTCAGTGAATCTCAGTGATATGCCAAGTTAAAAATTAACTAACGCCTTTCTGAACGGGCATCGAGTAATACAATGAGCCAGCCAATCAAAACCAATCATTTTCAAGACCGAGATTTCCCGCGCTTTTGTTTATCAGATTTAACTGCGATATTTTGGCTATTATCGGAATTTTACCTTATATTTTGCTTCAAATACACGAATGGTTTATTTTATTTTATATGTACAAAAAGTCAATGCAAAAATATTGCAAAATGTAAAGGAAAATGACAACTGACAACTATTACCTGACAGGTGAGAATCGTAACCCGCTTTTTTATCGGTGAATATTTTCACTTGTCAGGTGAACTTTTACTCTCCCCAATTGGTTTTCTGAACGGCTCAGGGTAAATGTCAAAGTTCACCTGAGTCATTTCTGAACGGCGTTAGGGTAATAATTACATTAACTGGGTGATTTCTGAACGCGGCCTAAGTGAGTTTTTTACTTATTCACGCTGTAGCGGATTCGAATGAAATTTGGAATGGACATAGCTTATACCACAGTAGGTATTACAATACATAAAAACTGTGCTTGTACCCTGGATTAACACATAGGCTACTTTTATTCCGGGAAAACGCGGGTGAAACCATGGGCACGTAATACCTATTTATTTCGTGATAAATAAATAGGTATTACGTTTCTTATTATTTACAAGCCTTATTACAAGACTAGGTTTTTTTTTATTTTAGGTTTGTAGTGCTTCTGTGCATTTTGGAAGATTGATAATTTTGAGGAACACTATCAATTGGTGCAAATTATGTATTAAAAACATTAAAATTATGTACACAAACATTATGTAGGTAGATATCGAGATACACCATAAATTATTTATTCTTTATTATTTTTCAAAACTTATGCTAATTTAGTATAGTTAAAAATCGAGATCACGGCTTTAACCAGGTTTCTCTATTTACCATGGTTTAAAAACACCAATAGGTGTTAATCATTTTTTTTATTCTTCGGTGAGGTCATTAAACATTTATTTATTCGTTTTTAATTTTTATTATTCTTTATCTTTACCTATGTACATTAATAAGAGACACGTGTAGGTCACAGGCTGTAGTTTTTGCTACCTACCTATCTATGTAGGATTTTTAAATTGTGCTATTGTTCTACGTCATCAAATCTTAATAAATCGTATTAGTATGGTAAATAGACTCGTACATACTTATTATTTTTTGTGTTTTCTTGGAACTATAGTCCGACTGCTGACTTAGTTATCGATGTACTGTAATGTAAGGTCAGGACACGCTCCAATTTGATGAATGCCGTATTGAAATCGAGTTCGTTGCTCCGTCTTGTTGGTACTATATACATATATCAACTTATTTACATACATTTATTGCCTCGAACTTCACATTCTTGGACTTTAACTCGGGGACATACGAGTGGCATAAAATATTAGGTAGTGTTATAGGTATTACTGTATATAGATATATAGATCGAACTTTACCTATAGGTACTCCAGCTAGCTATTGTTTCAAGATAAGTATTTTTATAGCGCTGTAAAACTCAACATATTTCTTTAGCGAAATAAGTTCGTTGTAGATACAATTGGAAATGTGCAGGTAAGTAGGTATATAGGCTATTTACTTATTTCTGAAAGTGTATGTATTGCTAATACCTACCGTTTGTTCGTCGGATATAATGGATAAAATATTTTACACTTGTCAAGAGATGTTCTTGCTACTCGTGATAGCTGACGTAAGCTAACATAAGAAAAGAAAAAAAAGAAAGAAAAACCATTTATTCGACAGACAAAAACGACAAACAAAAATAAAACTGAATTAATAAATATTAAATATACAGTGCAACCTCGATATAACAAATCGGAGGGGAACAAGAAAATATTCGTAATATCAAGTAATTCGTTGAACTGAGGTTTGTTATGTTGAGGTTAGATTGGTCTAAAATTCGTTATAAAGAGGTAAAAGAATAGTTTAATCACCTCAATATTACGTACTTATCTTGTTATAGCGAACAACTTCTACTAATAAATGATAACACATTTTCATCTAATTACTATATGTATTTGCTATGTATTTAAAAACAATTAGGTAGATAATAAATTTTTTTCTTACATTAATAATCAAAATCAATTAACAATGTGGTTATTAACAACTTTATATAAAGGTTTTGGGTTGGCAAAATTCGTTAATTAGAGGTATGAATACTTTTTCTTGATAGTTGAAAATTCGTTATAAAGAGGTTGTACGCAAAGAATGTTCGCAATGTAAAGGTATATTTTATATTGACTCTTATGGACAATTCAAGGGGATTACGAAGAATTTGTTAAATCGAGGAAGTCGTTATATTGAGGTACGTTATATTAAGGTTGCACTGTAATATGTTTAACGTGCCGAATGGACTTAGCTCAGCATAAAATGCTGAGAATTTTAACAACTCGGCGCTGATTTTCAGCTGATACCCGTTTTGTTCTAAGAACAGTAAAAAATTGATTACCTAGGTATATTTATCTACTACAAAATATTTATACTTATACATAACCTAGCTAGCAGGAGACTAAGGCAAAATTTTAATTTAAGTATTATTCCTTCTTAAATTAAATCTATAAATATTACGTTTCGTATACCAATTTAACACGGGCAACGCCACAGTAATTGCTAATTTATAACATAACTAGCAACCGCCCGCGTCTTCGTTTGCATCGACTTAATAAAACATAGCAGCGTATGTTACTCAGGAATAGTGTAGCGTTCTATCAGTGAAAGAATTTTAAAATCAGATCAGCAGTTGCAGAGATAACCCTTTACAAATATACATACCTACTTACAGTATACAAATAATTTTACTATTAGTATAGATAAGTATTAGTACTAGCTGCGCCCCGTGGTTTCACCCGCTGTTTCCCGGCATAAAAAGTAGCCTAAAGTACCTACATACCAAATTTCATCAAAATCGGTTCGGTAGTTTTTGCGTGAAAGAATAACAAGCATACATACAAACTTTCGCGTTTATAATATTAGTAAGGATAGATTCACGAAATTATTAGATACATAATTTATTTAATTAATGCAAGTTACCTACTAAGTTTATCTCTGCTTGTTTTGACCGACTATATAGGCCAATGTCATGGTCGGACACGCGGCTGCGACCGGCGCATATTTAAGTAGGCATAATCGTACGCAGACTCTGTCACAGATAAAATCGTAACATTAAAATATTATTCAATAACTTTGTAATAGCATTATAAATATAAACGGCTACACTCACGTTATGATTGTGTCGGAATAACTCCGACCAGGTTTCGGACAATTAGGATGTCCTTCTTCCGGGAGTTTACGCTTTGGATTCGCGGCGCAGACGGTTATATTTATAATGAATACTAGCTGACCCGGCAAACGTTGTTTTGCCATATAAATTAAAAAAAATTATAAAAAAAAATAGATGTTGGCCGAGTCTCATAGATACCGGATAAGCACAAAAAATTTCATCAAAATCGGTCAAGCCGTTTCGGAGGAGTATGGCAACGAAAACTGTGACACGAGAATTTTATATATTAGAAGATTTCAACTCACGATAGTTTCCAAACTTTATTTGTAATAGCAATAAAAAATTCGTAAAAAATAGTTTTTCTTTTATTTTGGCCTGCTAACCGTTTGAGTTAGTGTAATGTCTAGTGATAGTGAATTAGTGTAATGTAGTACGAGTGCTACCCATACAGAACACAAGAACAAAGTGTCTTCCCCTTAATATAGACAATAAGAAAAGTGTTAATGGACACATTCTTAGTATTAGTTTATCTATCAGTTTAAGTTAAATGTAAATTGCTTATTAGCCTAATTAATTGGCTAGATTGTAATAAAAATGGGGATCATAATGACTATGAAACCATATGAAGGAAAAAAAAAAAATAAATTTTGGCCTGCTACGGCGTAGCAAAGCATGGGTTACGAGTATACGAATCATAACTAATACGGTCCCTCTTCAACTATTCTGTGCTCTAGCACCATCAGGCGAACGACTTGCTTGTCTCATCACGCAGTACCATAAAAAAGTCGGGTTAATTTATCGCACGATTTTACGTCAGCACAAGTAGCGCTTAGTCGTCCTTATATGAAAACCCTTGCTTTGCTACGTCGTAGCCGGGTTAGAGTTATAATCATAATATAACTAAAAACGACCTTAATTTTAGGCGGTAAAATGCTCGTGCATTATTTGACCCAAACAAACATCAAACAAAATTATTTTTACATTAAACTCTTATATAATTATATATATAAAATAAGTAATATAAGCATTACTAGCTGTGCCCTGCGGTTTTTCGGGATAAAAAGTAGCTTATGTATGTGTTAATCCAAGGTATAAGTGTAAGCTATCTCTATTCCGAATATCATTCAAATCCGTCGAGCCGTTACAGCGTGATGAAGTAGCAAACACACTTAGGTACCTATTTAAATTTTTTCGCATTTATACTATTTAGTGTGACTTTGTTTCTTTATGTAAAAACGTACTTAGCACCTACCTACTTCTAAGCAATAGAGGTGGGTGGGGCGTGCCATGTATCGAGGTCAGTAAACATCCACAAATCAGTCAACAGGAATCTTCTTGTTTACCATCCTACGTCACATATCTTCGTACTAAGCTCGTAAATTATTATGTTTGCGTCCACAAAGTTTATCAGTGTCAGGTTCTGATCCGGAGACCTCAGCATCTATAGCCTATTTATTGGAGAGTGCAGTTATCTTTTACAAAATAATATCAACGTCATTTCACTATATTACAAAGTAGGCAAATGAAGTAGGTACTGGTAGGTATATTACATAATCTCTAACAAAGATAAACAAAGCAAACTGGAATCTAAGAATCACAAAATATAAGAACATGTGACATCCTGCAACCGCACTGGGCCTGCGCATGGATTATGACCCATACTCTCTCTGGAGACAACGCCCGACGTCCCAACTGTGAGAAAGTAAAAGACAGCAGATGATGATGATTGATGATACGTGTCATAAGCCCACGCCTCTAGTTTTTATTCTACATCTTTGGATTTATCTCATTTTGAAAACCTACGAACCCTCCTACCCTACGTTTAAAAATATTTTTTTCTTCTTTTGCGATGATAATGGAACAGACAGAAAACAGCTTGAGGTGTACACCATTCCACCTCGTATATAACTTTCATGGGTTCCAGTTGATCGAGGCGCGATTGCGTTTTCTTTTATCAGATACCTTACGTTGTGCTTATGTGATGCGCAAAGTCCTGCTGTTTCTTTCCAGCGTAAGCTGCTCCTCTTCCCCGAGGGCACCCGCAACGGCGGCGACCGGTTGCTACCCTTCCGTAAGGGTGCGTTCCATGTCGCGGTGGACGCGGCCGCACCCATCCAGCCCGTTGTCATCTCCAAGTATCATTTCTTGGACGGAAAGCGGCATCGGTTCGGCTCAGGTGAGGAATTAGTTGTTATTTCAACTGGCACATAAAAAACATAATATTGTCAAAAACAAACATAAAATATTGTAACAAAAGTTCTAAAAAGAAATGCCCCTCAGTTTCTTGCCGTATCTTCTGAGTAGTGGTTCTTTTTTCGATACGGTGGTAGAATCATTGCAATAATTGAAAGAACTTTTGATTGATTTATTAGATGGTTGATTTGTATCTGTAAGGAATGATGAATGTAGTATAAAATCTGAAATAGATTTTTACAAAAACAAAATGCAATAGATGGAGTATAAATAACAGGAAACAACTGTTGTGGCTAAACGGTGGCGGAATAAGAAATAGAAGACTGTTGAGAGATCAAATTAGCTGTTAACAAGAGCAATTTATAAATACAACTTTTACTTATTGTTGTGAGCTAAAATTGTCCGAAAGCAATGTTACAGGAGGCCTAGTGTGTGTCTTTGCTACGAGTTAACGAGTTTTACCGCGACCGCGTAACGCGTAGTTTGTATGAGCAAGCTTATGCTTTGCGGCAAGTTTATGAATCATCCAAACTACTTGCGTAATTTCTTCAAGATAGGGAACACCTGGATTACACACTTGCGTTTACGTTTACCCCACCCCACTTGCGTTTACATTTACCCCACCCCACTTGCGTTTAGTCTAGTTTTAATTTAGCTCTTCATGTTCAAGCAAGGCCACTGGTGATTGTTGTTGTAAATGTATAAAAATTAAAAATATGAATCAGTTTATTTAAAAAATATGCACTTACTTTTAGTTTGTCGTAAGTTATGTTATTACTGATGTTATTACTTCCCAGAATTTGATCCTTATAAGCGACACTATCTGCTGGTGCTTGTTTTAGACAGGTAGTGAGTGCTATTTTTTTTAACCGACTTCAAAAAGGTTCTCTATTCGATTGTATTTTTTTCTTTATATTTGTTACCTCAGAACTCAGTCGTTCATGAACCGATTTGGAAAATTATTTTTGTGCTGGGTTCAGTATAGCTACGAAGTGGTCCCATATGAATTTCAACGTTATTTAACAGTGGACTTCGAAAATACGTTTTTGTAGTTTTTTTTTTGTTTTTTAAAACGTATTCTTGTTTCAAAATCAATGTGTTCGATTTCTGGATAGGAAAATAGGTAGGTTTTTCAAAAAACCCATAAAGCAGTTTTAGTTTTTTTATCATAATCGGCTCCGACATTCCTTTGAGCATTTTTCGCTATTCCTTATAGTTTCGGATTTGGCCCTCGACGCCCACTCGAAAAATTCACCTGTATAGATAATCTCAATAGAAGACTTTTTCTGAAAGAGTGATGGCAAACCAGCAAACGAACCGCCCGGGCTCACTAGATGGGAAGCGCGTCGCGGCGTCTCATCGCGTCACCTTTTGACGTCGTATAGTATCATTGAGCTATTATTACTAAGTATAGAGAGGCTATCATAACCAAAGATCATGCTCCATTTTGTTAAATGTTTTAACGTAAGTTCGCTGCAGCGCTGAAACAATAAATAACCGTACAAACACGCAGCAATAGAGCGCTTTTATGTTGTAGTTTTCTATTCTATAACAGAAGGTCGAAAGCGCCGTGATTTTTCATAGCACATACAGCGTTTTGTCCAACGTTCTGCAACAGCTTGTTGTTCCTATAGACTAAACAGTTGGTTGACTGACTACAGAACTGACATAGCTTTGTTTTTACCTAATAAGCTTCATTAGAATTCAGTTTTTGTTTTCTTATTAATCATAAATTGAATTAATTAAATAGCAAAAAATATTAAAGTATGAGAAGTAAGTTTAATTAATTAATTTAAGTAATTTATATGTACTATTGTTTGACTATTTTTTTAAAGAGATTTTACGAATGTTAAATTTCAATCTTATTAATTATTTTTGGCATGAAATTTTTATTATGAATAAATAACTATTGACTATAAAACCGATAATTTTTCATCGTCATTTTGTTATCTTTTTATTTCATTGAATCACCACATTTATTTTCCTAATTTATTTTTGATTATTTTTTTCGCTATAATAATACCGGTCAACTAATTTTACCTACCCCTGGTACAAACACAATGTCACATCTTAACTATGCAACATGGCGTAGGTACGCTTAAAATTTTGTTTGAATTAAAAATTTAAAACGTTTAACTAGTTACTCACCGATGGAAAGTTATTCCTTTACTCTTCGCCGTATTACTGCAATTACCTATTAGTGCAATATCTTAACACACACGAGGGCATAGTTAATGCGTTTGAACGTTTTTTCGTTTAAAAACAAACAAGACTTTGTTGCTCAAGAGCTAGCAAGCAACTGAATGACGTGCAGCCGGACGGCTGCACTAGAACGGAACATGGTACTGATGTGCGGTGTCTTCTCTATACGTAGTAATAATAGCTCAATGTTTAGTATAACTGCTTTACCGAAACAGGTTTAGGAAAACACGCGACTTGTGGTACACCTACAAGAATCACCATAGGCAGCGCAATCATTAAAATTAAGTATTTCACAACTGTTCCACGTGTCAAGTGACAAAATGAGCACGTGCCGCCAGCGCTTATGCACATACTAGTAAGAGATTGCGCTTACATATGCGATCTTATGATTTGAACTGTGAGGTTAAGTACCTGTGCTATTAATTATTCTGTGGTTATATTCAAGTTTATTGACAAGGTGGAGTAAGGAGTAGCTATGTTATTATTTTGATAGGTATTTTATGGATAAAATTATGGAGTGTTGTTTAAAAATTTACGATGTAAGCTAGGTACCTGTACCTACGTACGTAATTGTACTTGTACATAAGTAATAGCACAGGTAAATAGTTAGTATTATTTGCCTGTAGGTACCTACCTGTTATGTGACTGTCACGTCGTCAGTTTAAATAAAGAAAAAACTTTTTAATGTTTTCTACCTAACTTTCGTTGCTAAGTTATTAGTAAAATTATTTACGTAGTTACTAATTTACTTTTATCAAGAACGCAGCGTTATCTCAGAGATAATGTTAACGCTATACCTCGAAAGTAATAAATTATTAATAGATTTTATTATCATAAATACGTGAACTATACCAAGACTTGGGCTATACCAAGAGCGGTTTGCACAATATTGTCTAGGTCTAACGAAAATTTTACTTTCGTACTTACGTAAATGTACAATCGATATCGATCTGTCGCAGCCAACTAGCTTAATTCGCCGTTCAATTAACAGCCTAGCCTCTTAACTAAACGCCGCCATCCAACTAGTGGCGTGAATGATATTCAGTCATAACGTCTATTACAACATTTAATAAACTGGCTGGCTAATGCATAGGCATGTGGTTAAACTTAGATGTATCCTACGCGAGATTGTAAACTGTCGAAAGATTGTGAACCATCGTATTATTTTTCGGTAGATTATAATCGTATCTAACAGACATGTTCGGGGCGTTGGCTCCCGCCGCTCCCTAACCTACCGAGGGCTGCAGCTATATTCATTATTATTTTCACTACACTCTTATTCCATTGTACTATTTTTCATTAAACTTTGGAAATCAGGCTTTATAAATGAACAGCCTAGGCAATTAGTTAAACGTCATCGATCCAAATCATTTGCCTAGCTGAATAACATTCAGGCCACTAGTTGAATGGCGGCGTTCAGTTAAGAGGCTAGGCTGTTAATTGAAGGGCGAATTAAGCTAGTTGGCTGCGACAGATCGATGAGTCGTTCGCTGGGAATTGATCGGCTAACGAAATGCACCAAGATATTTAATAAATTGAAGTTGTTTATGTAATTGAGTGACGAGACGAGCAGGTCGTTCATTTGATGGTGAGCAACACGCCTGCCCATAACAGTTGCAGCACCACCCATATTTTTGTTTGCAAAATTCTGCGCGGCACTGCAATAGCTCTTAAATCACGTTAAGTAAGTTTGAACTGTTCATTCAAGTACGGAGGAGTGATGGGTACTCTTATCTAATTAGACCCTACTGTGCAAAATCACTTGCGTTTAGGAAGTATCGTTTTAACAGAACGTTTTGCATCCACGTTCATTTTACGAACAGCCAAGGAGTAGAATGCTTTGCCAACATGTGTTTCGTGACAACTATAATCTGGGAGTCTTCAAATCGAGAGTGAATAGGTATCTTCTAGGCGAGCGTATTACCTACATCTTAGACCACATCATCGCTTACCATCAGGTGAGATAGTGGTCAAACGCAAGCCTATAACTTTTAACTAGTAACAACAAAACTGTTCTATAACGGCTTATTCCGTATAATTCCAGGTGAGCTGATAATCACGATCCTGCCGCTGATCGAGACCGACACCATGTTGAAGGAAGACATCCCAGCGCTGGTGGAGAAGACGCAGATCAACATGCAGGAGGTGTTCACGAGAGCATCCGCGGAGGTGCTCGAGCGACGCGCGGCAAGAACTAAGGCTGAATAGATAACATTTTAATGGGTGAGCTTTTACGGATCATACCTACTTCAGCCAATAGTGATGATGAGTGTCAGTAATGTGTTTTCCATCACGCACTTCACTGCACCGCTACCATTTTTTCTTTACGTACAGGAAGACTGGTAGAAAATGCTATCTAGCATTAACTACTTGGAGGACAAGTACAAACTGTTTTGTGCTAAAGTATAAATAAATAATTGTGGGTTTATAAGCCAGATGCTTGCTATCAATCATCGCGCTAGAATTAATTGTCATTTCACAGCTTCATATTATAATCGTATCTACACTATGTAGGTACTCGTATCTGCTGGCTCATGCAAGGTGTTATTGGGGAAATGTATCCGAAGAGTCTATTTTTGTTCCCGAATATTGTAGCAACTCGCTGCAGGAGCATTGCCTATTTGACAAATAAAAAAAATAACGCCCAACGATCACATACATAGATCCTGGCCCCTAACTAGGATTCCCTGTATCTAGGAAACCAAGAACTATGAGGACCAAAAATGATATAAGTTAAAATACCCAATAATAATAGTTAATATAGAATAGTTAATTACCAAAAAATTATAATAGTTAATTTACCAGAAAAAGAACCTACCAACTAGGTATACCAACCAAGCAACGTTAGAAGATTAGAAACCATGAGATGTTTATTGAGTTTTTAAAGCAATACCACGAGTTTGGCTATAGTAATTATTAAATCTTCTGTGGCGATAGTTTAACACACTTTTTAGGTATGTAAAATATTTCCCCTTAGCCGAGGTTTGAACTCAGGACTTCTTCCGTGTCTTAGAGCGTTTCCTATACTGAAAGAAAAGGTCCTGAATTTATACTCGACATTTTGTATACCTAAGAACTTTTTAAACCAAGATATAGACAGAACATATCGTCGAAAAAAAAAGCAGACGATAAATACAAAATGTATCTCCTTATGCTCGGCAAGTAGGTCATTGTTAGGATGTACAAGTACTTACCATTTTCCGCCCTAGGGATTAATAATTTTCAATTTTTGTGTTTAGCTTGAACTCTCCCACTGCTGGGCAAATGCCTCCCCACGACTTTTCCACTGCTCTCAATCTTGTGCTCTATAATAATTGCAAGTTATTAATTATTAGTAGTTAGGTACATTAAAAAATCGGAAACTAAGCCCAGAAACATTATTTCAGATACACACTACCACAAGTTTAGTCAAGCTAAATTTTTATTTTAAATTATATCGAGGCAGGCATTTTCTGCGAATGCAGTTTTTTTGTGATGAAAAATTGTATAACCCTTATACCGCCAAGGTCGGCCGGACACGACAAGTAAAAATGCTCTCGCCGAGGTTGTCATGAGCCGACTAAAAGTACTGTAAGAAAGAGCACATTTAGGTGTGTCGTGTGTAGCCCACCTCGGCGGTCAAAGGGTTAGTACCAACTATGTTTTCTTTCCAGGTATTCCATTCCACCGAATGAAACCCTTCGTGAATAGAGCTGTGATAAACAAAACATATAAACGAGTTATTGGCGTACAATTTAGAAGTAAACTGTAACATATGGTGGGGTCCACGTTGTTGATGTTAAAGATATGTGTATTTATTTTACAATAAACTTAAAATATAAAAGGTTTTTCAATAAAATCCACTTCTACACCCTGTGACTTCTTTTTATTCATAAAAGACTTCACATATGAAAATATGGAAAAATATTCATTTTCCCTTTTTAGTCTACTGAGCTTGTTGGATGAATTACAGTTATAATAACTAAGCAAAGGTTTGAGAACCGTCCTGACCGTCCTGATGTTCTATATAAAGAAACACAGAAGTACACTAACAAAGAGTGTCGTGAAAGCTTTTTAAATATAAAGCAGCTATACATAAACAAATTGCAATTTTGTAAACATTGAGATATTATAACAACATTATTACTAATGTATACATTAGTTAAAGACCTTGTCTAGACTTTGCTGTACATAGTATACTAGAATGTACAGAAACTTGTGACCAGGTTTAGGTACGCAGTATTGGTGACAACGCGAATATTATGATATGTTGAACCTTTGGTATAAAAAAGTGCGTTAACCTTTTGAGCGCCGTGCTATGGAAGCAAAGCCGAGCTACGAAATTTTCATTCGTTTTAGACGGGTCAAGCCGACCACAGAGAGCACTTTTTCGTTAGTCGAGTATTAGCCGACCTTGGCAGTCAAAGGGTTAAGGAATCACAAATATTTTCGGGTTGACATCAATAAACCTGCTTTCACACATTTATATCGACTAATAATATTATATACATGAATAAAACATACAATTAACGTTGCAATACATTTCACAGATAAACTTTATAGTTACTAGGTATACATAAGTGAGCCTGGGTCTCATGTCCATATTATGTCACGGATTATAAAATTAATAGAGGCTTTTAACTAACCTCATTACATATCAATTAATACTGTAAAGCTCCGCTTGCGCTAAAGTTAAAATCGCGGTTAACCCATGGATTAGTTGTCAGTTTTCATACGAAAGATCAAGTTAATTTAACAAGGGTTAACCCTAAAACTAAAATCTCGACTTGTGCACAGAACTCTAACTCTTTATTTGGGCCAAAAAAATCAGCTTAACTATTTAGTGTGGCAATGCGGCCAGCGTTCTGGGCACTTTCATAGGGCTTTAGGTTAGTTCTACTATGTTTTGTTACATTTTTGTGTTTTTAGTTTTAGGTGTACATTTACAAGGGTTAACCTCGATTCTACGTTGGTGCATGGGGCACTAACTGGTAAGCGTACGATAACCCGTTGGTGCATGGGGCACTAACTGGTAAGCGTACGATAACCAAACTGCAATGCATTTGAAGGATTGGAATTACACGAGTTCGTATCAAACATATAAAGATAACATTTATGCCTAAAGAATTGCATACGCGGTGCAATCTGACGCGGTGACCCAAAAAGTGTCATTTGACATCACTGACACACAATATAGTGCGGGGCGCGGTCACACGTGTGTTTATTTTATGATACTCGTAGCCAAGGACTGTACACTACTATGTAATAGGTACTGTGTAATACTAGGAAACTAGTAGCGTCAACTGTATTTGGTCCTTAGAAGTCGGAAACGTAATGCCAGATTATTCTGTGACCGTTTCTTTGAGAAACTCGTGCTTCTTATTTAGGTGCACAATAGTCAAATTAAATTATGAAATGTGCTGAAATTAATTTTAGATTCGCAAAGCGCGTGGCAAGGCGGTGGCCGATTAAGGAATGACAATGGATATATATCATTGTATACATATCTTTGTATGTTTGGCACAGTTCTGTCAAGACTAATAAGTACAAGCATTATGTAACATCTCATTAAAATGCATTGGCCGACAAACAATAAAATATTATGTTATCAATAACGCGTTATTATCTCTAGAAAATAAGGTCTAAGTTCGTTATAAGATATAGATATGACGAGTAGAACTGAACAAAGCTATGCAGAAATATTGAAATTTCGATTGCTCCATACATTTTTTTTAAACAAATTTTAGTTTATCTTTGGCTTCACATCACAATAAAATACATTTCTAGGTTTTTTTTTTAATAAATGTTATCGAAAAGATTCGAGCTAAATACACGAAAATATCGTACAAAAATAGTACCTTTTGTCCTACACACTGTGATAATATAATTTTAGACATTTAGAAGGGTATTAACTATTAGAATTTCTATAGGTATATTATTTATGTAGTAGAGTAGTTACTTAAACTAGGTATGTTTACATGTTAAGCGCGACTTGCGTCAACCCGGATTAAAAGGATAAATAATAACAACTTTGTTCCTATTCAGGTTGAGTTTTTGAACAGGGATCCCTTTATAACCCTAACCGTTAGAGATAGAACAATTTGCTGTTAGAAATCTATCTAGTTTTCCAAGCGTATAAAAACTACGTTCTTGGATGAAAAAATAATCGATTTTTTCTGGCAAAAATCGCTTAATTGTCCAAATATTTTATTTCCCGAAAATGGAAATCGCTCTATCTCGGTCATACCACAGAATACTAAGGGACAGAAGCATCACTCCGCAAAGAAATTTAAACAAATAGCGACTTTTGCTATGACGCAATATTCAGCTCGCGTAGCGCTGCATACCTACCAGTCATATAAACCTACAGAGCGCCTCTCTTTCTATCGCATAGCTCTTATCTCTTCTGACGCGACAAGTGTAACGACCCGCGACCCGCCGTCGGTGTCCGGCTATGTGCTTGTAGCTTCGTACCTACAGTGCGAAGTGCGCTAGGCCTGGTCACTATTCATAACTATATATATGTATGTATACTCATGACGGTCAGGGTAGTTGCCATACGGATCCCTGTTCCAAACTCAAGATAGATAGATAGATGTCAATATTTAAAAATTACCGATGTAACCCAGAGCTACGGAGTTAATACGCTAACCCTGGTTGGAGCAAGTGGGCCAAGGTGATTTATTTAATCAAAATGGAACAAGTGGACAAGGTGACGATTGCGTGTAAGTATGCCTATACATATTTTGGGAAAACATATCCAGAGGTAGAAAGGACTTATCTTGAGCGTCCTTCATACAAACGTAAGTCTCAAAGTATTTTGAATATCAAAAGCATCGAACACAACTCTGTGGCGTAGGGGTCGATTTGCATATTTTTTAAGAAAATAATGTTTTTCCTGTGATGGCTTTTATCTAGTGGTGCGAAATCACTAAGCTTAATAAAATAGTAAAATTATCAAATTAAATTTTCCTTGTGATTTCAAGTTGTAACAATAATATATGATATCGGAATGTAATATATACATATTTTAAAAGTGATACATAGGTAAGTATAAATAGATGTAAGTTGAATGGCACGTTAATTCGGAATACACATTAAAGTCTAAAGAGTGGAATATGTACAATAGGCAATTCATTAAAAATTGTGATAAAACTATATTTGACGCTATAAGTAAATAAAAAAATAAGCTATGTCGTTTGGGTTGACTTAAACTTAAAATCTAAAATTGCCGCAAAACGGCGGTAGTAGTGCGCAAATATATGCAAAACTACTTTCTGTACATAATAAAATTAAAATTCAATAAGAATGGAATTTCTAAATACAAAAATAATTTCATTACGTATATTATTTTAATTATAACGCTACTAAAGTTACTGGCTTTGAGAGTTTAAATAGTTTTGCCCGTTTTAATGTAAACTGTTCTGGGTGGTGCTGTTATTGTTATGGGCTGGCGTATTGCTTACCATCAGGCAAACGACCAGCTCGTCTCACTCAGTTACATAAAAAAAAAAACTGGTTATTAGGTATCATATTTCTTAAGAGCATTCTTGATTAGAATTTTTCAAATAAATATAACAGTTGGCGGAACTTATATGAGTAATGCAGTGGGACGTTATTTATTTCAAATATAAATGTAAGTCTTAAAAATAGGAACAAAGCATGCCCTATTCGATAATGATTTTGAAAATATAATATAAGTGCTTAAAATATAGTAATATAGCCTCTTTGCTATAAAAACATAAGATTATTATGATTTTAGTGTAAATTTTTAGATAAAAACATTTTAGTATTTCTTTTTCCACAAACATGAATATTTACACAATCAAGATGTCTATCAAATTGTATAGTATATTATATTGCATATTATATATAAGTCCAATTTAAAATATATTATCTAAAATCATCTTTACTTATATATAGTGCAAGACGAAGAGTAAAAATGTCCAACAATTTCATAATATATCACAATAGACATTTAGTAATACATCTCTACAACACTAAATAGCATACAAGTTATGTAAAAGCTTACTATATAAATATATAGGACTACATAAGAAACATTGGTACAAATAAAACGTTTAAGAAAATACTGAAATAAATATCAACATTTTCTTTCATAAAAATCTAGGGAACGTTTAATTGTTTTACTATCAAAATCTCTTTTTTGTATAAATGAGAACTAAATAGTTATTTAAGCATATCTAAGTAAAATAAAGGAACAAAACTAATACTCATTTCGCACTCCAGTTCATTATTTACGTGCGACTTTTACAAGAAACCCCAATTAAATACTTTTTCAGTTCATGTCACCGTGAAAAGCTTATAGTTTCCGAACTTACTAGTAACATCCATGTTCAACAAATACTGTCAAAGCAAAATAAAAGGCTTAATGGAATTTTCGATGTCAAGTGAAATAAAAAGGACGTGTAAGGCGTACTGCATGAGTGCAGTTAACACGTTTAACTGCGTGCAGTCTTATGTAACTTCAACAATGGAAAACATGCGTCGACTTCACACAACTGCAGACTGGGTGCAGTTTGTCCGTCTAATGGCGCCCTAAAATTTAACTACGAAGCATGGCTATACTTCGTAGTATTTTTTTTTTCATTTTTATGTTCAATTGTCCAACATTGTAAGTCGCACCTATTCTATTCGGTGTCCCTCTGAACTTCGACAGTTGCTTATTTCGACACGACACTTACTTCGAAAAAATATAGTTCGACAAGTAGGTTATGTTAGAGCAGTGACCACACATCGAAAGCAAATTGAATGTTTGTGCTGTCGAAGTATTTTCCGTCGAATTATGTTCAGTCGAAACACTGACTTGTCGAACTATATTTTTTCGAAGTGTGTCGAAATAAAGAACTGTCGAAGTTTAGAGGGACACCCATTCTATTCCACAATAAATCAAGATAGATGGTAGGCACAAATCACGTTTGTTCGTTAGGTGCAACCTGCATGTGCCTTGCATAATATCATATTATATTTCATCACATATTCAATACTATACAGACTTAACAAAGTAAATGCGTACAATACGCGTGACTTGGAATCTAACCAGACAGCGTTGCATCAAGAAAGTATATAATTACGTAAACAATGTGTGCAGTGAATTCTAATACAGATTACATGAGGTGAACGGTGTAATTTGTATTGTATAACGGTTTGCCATCAATCTTGTAAGCAGACCGATTTTACTGCACACAAATGAGTTAACCCTCAGAAAGTATAGTTGGCTTTTGGAAAAAACACCGCTTCAAGTAATATACAATTGCAATTGTACGTGCTAAATGAATGGTAGCTAGTTTTCATAGACTAGCTGTAGATCATTTTCTGAAGAAATTTCTTGGCTCAGTAATGACGATAACTGAAAATTTGGTGTTAAAATGGGGTTGGTGTTAAAATACGCGCAAAATTGTCTGATAGAACAATCTCTTTCTGGAATCTATAAAAAAATATTGCTCTTTTGCACATATATCTTAAAATTATAAGCAATTACGGTACGGTATATTAAAACTAGACATTTTTTTTCAATCTCCTATAGTCATAAATTGTTTTTTAGTCACCAGCCGAAACTAAGATCGGCGTATAGTCGAAACAATATAAAAAGATAATATTTTGCATGACTACTAAAGTGTAATACAACTAAAACTAAAGCTTAAAGCGTTTAACTAAAACTAAGAATACGGCACAGAGTAAAGATATTTTTTCCACAAGTAATAGGAAACGATGAGTAAGTCTGAATGATAACAAACCAAATTAATTCATCACAGAAATACATATTTGGAATGCTGCTTAACTAAAATTAGTCTAAACTCATAAAAATCACTGAATACTTTTTGGCGGACGAAAGTTACTAAGTACTATACAAAGAGTATGGGAACTTCATAGACTGAGGCGGTTTCCAATCTCGTGTGTATACCCTGAATATCATCGGGCATATAGGAATGTAGATATATACAATGTGTCTCAACTAACCTTGAAGAAAAGAAAACCTTGGATACGCAGTAAGATATGTCAAAGTTTTTTTAAGGTTTTAAATAATTATGAAGAAGAAAAATGATATTGCTCGGGCAGGGATCGAACCTGCGTCTTCGGAATACCGTCCCGACGTCTTAACCACTGGGCCACCGAGCCTACTGCTTTGCCTTGATTGATAGGGCCTGCGTTATCATTAGAACATGTTGCTAATTGTAATATTAGACTTGTTCAGTTGATCAATGGAAGCATTGACGACAGATGACGTAGAATCGTCCCCGTAAGACGATATAAGAAGGATAGAAGAAATTTGGTTGGCTCGGTGGCCCAGTGGTTAAGGCGTCGGGGCGGTATTCCGAAAACGCAGGTTCGATCCCTGCCCGAGCAATATCATTTTTCTTCTTCCTAATTAATTAAAATCTTAAGATTTTCGCCTAGCATGCGCTAATGCATTCAATATCAAAAGTTTTTTTAAGATGTTCTTTTTTTCCTTGGTATGGTTTCATAGTCATTAAAATCAAATCAATTTTTTTTATAATCTAGCCAATTGGTTAGGCTAATAAGTAATTTACATTTAACTGAAACTGATACATTAATTAATAATAAAAAATGTGTCCATTAACACTTTCATTATTGTATAGTCAAAATAGATCGACAAAAAAACTAAAAGCAGAACTGTGTGTATAGATCACATATCGTCGGCTGGCATACAACACTGCGCAAGTAATATTCCGCTACTTTACAGGAAACAACTGCATCTAATAGCATTTGAAAGTTATAGGTGCCAAATTTCGACTTGAGCGGTATTTTTTGCTAGCCGACGATACATAGAATCAAATTATTTTGAACTAAACATCTTTAAAACGCCTTAATTTTTAAATAGCAATATTATATAGTATTTTTTTGTTCGGTGAACCGTCAGGGAGACGGGTCTAAGTAGCCGCTCAACTGCCGTCTCTCTCTAGATTTATGTGCTCTATCTTAGGTCACATCATCGCTTCACATCAGGCGAGAAAGTGGCCAAATATAGAACTACTAAGCGTAAAAAAAAATAACATACAACAATTGCACGCATGTTTTGTGGAATTTTGATTGGTTGTTGTGCCTTAACCAAGTGTTTCCACGCATGTGTTGTTCGTGAATACGGGTGAACGTTTTCATGTAGCTATATTAAGTGTAAAAAAAAAATAGCACATCCTTGTCCTTTTAGGTTTTTTGTCGATCAATTTTAACATTGTATCCAAGGTTTTTTTGTTCAAGGTTACACGTTGTACAGGTTGGGACACATTGTAGAACTAGACACACTCCGGTTGCATTCTGCGGTCTTTGTCAATCATCGTTTTCATCGGTAATAGGGATCGGTGGGAGAAAACGGATGACATATTGACATATATATGATCGTTGGCCATCTCGTAGAAGGCAATCCAGAGATACGACAACATAACGTATCAGCGATTGTGCGTTTTAGAATTAGCACCGTCACACCCATATTCCGCTCGTGATTAATTTAATGTTCTCTTAACGAAGGTCGTTTAAATCAATTTCTCGTCATACTATCGCTATACAGGGCCACGATTCACTATGACAACTTGGCGATTCCTTGCTTCGAAAACACGTCGATTCCTTTATTAATAAACGACATCTCTATGACGCATTCATATATATATTATGACGCGTCATAGAGAATACAAATTTCGCAGATGTCGTATATTAATGAAGGAATCGACGTGATTTCGAAGCAAGTATCGCCAAGTTGTCATAGTGAATTGGGGCCCTGTTATACTGTTTGTCTAGCATACTAGCTAACAAGTACCTAAACTAAGCAAACGACGCCTTTTACCAGTGTTTCACAAACGCGCGATGGCAGGCCATTGATAGATGCAAATGCGCGTTGCATTTCCTTATTGTTTTTAACAGACTTCAAAAAAGGAGGAGGTTCTTTGTTCGATTGTTTTTTTTTTTGTTTTTTTTATATTTGTTTCCTCAGAACTCCGTCATTTATGAACCGATTTGAAAAATTCTTTTTGCGTCGGGTTCAGTATAGCTACGAAGTGGTTCCATATAAATTTCATCGATATGTGACCTTGGACTTCGAAGATACATTGAAGTCGGTTTTTGTTTTTTTCTAAAAATTAATTATTACCAAACGACCCGTTGCATCTCGATTATAATTTTTCCTATCCGCCAAAAAACAATGCCACTGTAATAAATACTGGTTTGAGTAACATTATTTGAACCACGTCCTTCAGTTAAATGGACAAAGTTGATCACTATCTAGAACTGAGGAAATTTTATATTACTGCGGTCTAACTATTTTTAACCGAAATTAAAAAAAAGGTGGCGGTTCTCAATTCGATTGTTTTTTAATGTTCCTCACCTAACCTAACCTCAGAACTCTCGTTACCTCAGGAGAAATTTATATGGGACCACATTGTATCTATACTGAACCCAACCCAAAAACAATATTTTCCAAATCGGTTTATAAATGACGGAGTTCTGAGGTAACTAAAAAAAAGAACTGAGAACCTTCTTCTTTTTTCAAGTCGGTTGAAAAAGCAGTCCGATCTATGTTCTTGCAGACCCTTGTGGCACTCGCGTGGTTCAACTAACGTCGATTCAAACTGTATAGGTACCATCTTAGCAGTATGGGTCCATCAATCCATCGTGGCGAGCGGGTAGTTGGTCGGTAAAGAGGCGAGCACTTCCTTGGATAACTCCTTGTACGCTGACTCCATGGTGTCCCGAACTTTGACTATGAGTTGAGGTACGTCTTCCATCGTGAGGCCGGCAGTGGGCACTGGCTCCAGGCACTGGATGATGACGTGACCTGCAATTAGAAGTTACCTATATTTTTAATCAGTATTTTTTTGATGTAATTGGTTGACCAGACGAGCTGGTCGTTTGCCTGATGGTAAGCAATACGCCAGCCCATAACAATAACAGCACCACAAACAACTTGCAAAATCCTGCGCGGCGCTGCACTGCGCTCGTCACTCTGAGACAATTAGCTGTCGAGTCTCATAGTGCCCAGTAATTTCGCTGGCTACAATACCCTTCAAACCAAAACACAGTAATGCTGTATTAGCATGTTGGTTTGAACATTGAACTCCTACTAATCCGAATTGATTATCATCATCATCATCATCATCAGCGCATTACGCCTCCACTACTGGATTACGGGCCTTTTCTCGAGAGCAAAACTTCCTTACTGCAACCAGGCGCACGGCTCTGCGACATCCATATATGGTAGGCATCCCTCCTGTACGAACGAAAAGTTTTGCTTCCACGTTCATCTTACGAACAGCCAAGAATTAAAATGCATTGCCAACGTCTGTGTTTTCTGACAACTACAATCTGGGAGTCTTCGAGAGTGAACAGGTACCGTCTAGGCGAGCGTGTTACATCTTAGATCACATCATCGCCTACTATCAGGTGAGATAGTGGTCAAACGCAAACCTATGAAAAGTAAAAAGAAACGTAAAAGTACCAACCCCGAAGTTCCCAGAATTTAGCCACACCCTGTTTAGTATACTCGAATATAAAGCTACATTAAAATACATGATTTATTAATCTGCATTAGCGAGTTGGTCCGCGTGAAATAAGGTTATTATTGTATTCCCCATGGAATTCTCCGCTTTTAGGACGATGACGCATTTACGCTTTACCGGAGTAAAAGCTATGCTATTTAATAATCTTATAATTCAGGACATAAGTTTTAATTTTACGCAAGAATTAATAACAAACACTTCCGGATTTATAATATCAGTTATGATTGATTAGGATTAGGACGGTAAGGAAGGATTAGGATATTAGAGGTCCTGTTATCTTGTAGTCGTACTATAATTTAAATTTAGATAGGTAGTTAACGCTTTGGTACACAACAACAGGCAATTGTTACAATAAATTTAATTATCCTTAAGAGTTTGCTGGGTGAAATACGGGAATCGAGTTCGCAATAACAAGCGTATCCAACCTCTTCACCTCAGACGCTATCATAGTCACAATGTATCAAAGCAAATACTGCGCAACAAGGTCAATAATCCAACCGTGCTGGGTACACTTAGACCATACGTTCCAAACAACTACGTTCGCACCGGGATGCGTCGCCGGCACCCGCTGTTCTCATGTCCTATTGTACGAACAGGTCACGCCAACAACGCTCCTACAAGTAGGGCGTTGTCACTTTTGAATCGTTTTGCTCACGAGTTCCAACAAGTCGACATTTTCAATGACAGTATAAAGACTATTGTTACGAATTTGTATTTGTTTCTCAATAATTACCTAATATAGTTAGCGTTTTGGTGTTAGACTGTAAGCTTACTATTATAAACTTAATAAATAAATAAATAAATAAATAAAGAAAAAAGAAAGATACGTTATTTGTTGAATTTTTTTTTCAAGGCAAGCTTTCTAAATTTTTTTAATCGGGACCGCAAGCAGATTAAAATGAGCCCAAACACTGGTAGTTTACGATTATCCGTCAAGGAGTTCCATTGCCCACCTTCCGTCTCCATCATTAGATCAGCTGGCTGTCAAAAAATATTCCATTGTCATCGGACTTTGACAAGTATGCAAAATTTCAACTCCGTTGGATAAGAGGAAGTGGTTCTAATTCAGCTTGCAAGATTACACCCGGACAAACATACGTACATTGCAAGGTAAATAAAAGCTTGTAAAAAATACCTTTATTCGTGACATCACAGTTACAGACACACTAAAATAAGGACAAATCAAATACAATACATTCAACACAGTGAAATGTTGCGCGATGTCAGGAAAATGTACCGACTCAGCATACGCTAAGGTGTTTTTCAGCACCTTAGCACTGATTTCAATCGGAACCCTGTCCATGACATCACGGACAATCAGACAGAATGATATAAAAAGAAATAGTAACAAGCTAATAACAAAAAAATACCCCCGACACAAAAAACCAATAAAGAGTAAAAAACGGCTGAACCGATTTTGATAAAACGTGTCTAAGAACCAACGCTAGAAAACCAGCTTTCACATAAAAAACCGCATCCAAATTCACCCGTTTAAGAGCTACGGTGCAACAGACATACACACATACTGGTCAAACTTATAAGACCCCTCCTTTTTATTATTATTATTACTTCATTATTTCAGGTAACTTAAGAAAACAATATTTACATTAGTGACTAAAGTAGTTCTAAGTAATTTTTGCGTCGGGGTTTATAAAGACATATAAATACGTACCTGGATTAAATATATACTTCTTGGAGTTAATGAAGTAGTACGGTGAAAACACCACCGGTATGATGGGCACCTGAGCTGCCACTGCGATGTTGAATGCGCCTTTCTTAAAAGGCAGCAGCTTTGTGAAGTCCTTATTCCTGGTTCCTTCGGGGAACAGCCAGATTTTCGTCTGTAATTAAAAAAGAGAGACCTTACATGGTTAGCACTCTAGCCGCTATTAAATTCTATGGTCGGGCAGTCATTGTATTTTTGTTTCGCATGCTTGGCGATAGTTTTATAATAAGGTTTTTGGGATTACTCGTGGTAGGTCTCTCGTATGCTATCTGGGTAGGTACCAACGCCAGTTATTCTGCCGCCAAGCAGTAGTGTGCAAGCGTTACAGCGAAATTACTGGGTATATGAGACTGAATATCTGAATTCTCGGGGTAATGAGCGCAACGCCATTATACGCAGTACTTTTTATGGTATTAAAAGTTCTGGGTGGCACTGCAATTGTTAAGGGCAGGCGTGGCGCTTACCATCAGTCGAACAACTTGCACGTCTCTTTACTCATTTCCATTAAAAAATATGCAAAATATTTCGGCCGACGCTAAGACAACGGTCAAGTAAAGGGTATGCAAGTGTTTCGACCACCAATGTCCTGCCCTGTTAGCTCAGTTGGTTAACGTTTCCTATACTGAAGGAAGAGGTTGCGAGTTCAAACGTCGGTCGGCTGGGCGAAATATTGTGAATACTCAAAAACGTCAGAACTCTTTTGAAAACGGTTAAGGAAAAACATCCGCCTATCTATGTCAATTCTTAACCAAGCCGCATTGGTTAGTGTGGTTTTATTACAACATTCCATAACTAATTTCTGAAAAAATATCAAAGTCGCAGCAGTGACACCGACGCACCTGGGCTCGAATCCCGACTCGGCCCTGCACCAATGACTTACAGTTAAGTGCAGATTTTGCATGCTCGCTCTAACGGTGAAGGAAAACATCGTGATGAAACCCGCTTACGCGCTTAAGGTCAATAAGTTAAGGAAAACATCGCAAGGAAACCGGCATGTTATAAAACCACTAAAGGAAATTATTATGTCATTTAATGATCTTCATTACAAAAGTTCAGTACACATTTCTTGAATCACGCCGCGCCATCAGGAAGGATATTCATATACATATTATTCACCTACATATGTATTATACTATATTATACATAAGTCTTGCAGTTATGGGCAGGCGCAGAGTTTGCAAACTGGCGCAGGAAAATATTCGCCTAATTACTTCATTACTTTAACAAGCAAATTTCTGTAAACTAAAATAAAAAACATCCCCGACACAAAAAACCTGTAAAAAGTCGAAAACGGCTGAATCGATTTTAACAAAACATGTCTAAGAACCACCGCTAGAAAACTTGCTTTCAATAAAAACAACGATCCAACGATTTGCATGCTGTTTTTTTATTGAGAGCATGTTTCGGAACGGGTGAACCGATGTTGACCAGTTTTGGGGCTACGGTGCCACAGACAAACACACATAGTGGTCAAACTAATAACACCCCTCCTTTTTGCGTCAGGGGTTAAAACTGCTATCCAAATGGCGTTTCCCTCGTAAAAAGGTCTTTGTAGGATGTCAGTAGCAGACTATGTAGGTATAAATAAATAATGTAATAAGTATGAATGTATCCACTGCTTTCCCAATATGCGAGACATCCGTAGGCTTAACAAATACCACCAAGTAATAAATGCATGTATGCAAAAAAATAGAGCACGTTGGTAATCACCCTCATTTCTTAACACTAATCGATCGAATATAATTGCTATTGCTATCCAAACGGGTTCACGTTACCTAACTATAGCTTCCACATATCAGTACGAAGAGTAAACTATGCGTCAATTGTTTTACAACCGTATCGACACTAATATTTAAACAGATAACATTTATATAGATAATAAAAACGGCGAAAGAAAATTATTATCGTGAGGAAACTGGCATGAATCATCACTACATAGTATAAAACAAAATCGCTTTCTCTGTCCCTGAATCCCTTTGTATGCTTAAATCTTTAAAACTACGCAACGGATTTTGATGCGGTTTTTTAATAGATAGAGTGATTGAAAAGGAAGGTTTATATGTATAATAACCGTGCGAAGCCGGGGCGGGTCGCAAGTTATTTATAAAATTGAGTACATGTGAGCACCAATCACAATAGTCCGTGGATTGTGTTCAAAGACTATAAAATTATTTGACTGCGCTTGGCGGGCCCTCTCACTCACGGAACATTCGCGATTTCTACCCAATTAGCAGTGTAGCTGTGAGAGCAGTTTATCCTATTTATCGGCCAATTACAACCGCATTTTCTTCCTGTGCCCGGCCGCCTGGCTCGCACAGTACATTAAGGGAAAAATAGGTATGTAATAGACTATCTCTCCTTGTACGCCATGATTGTGGCCCACCAAACTATTTATTTGAGTTGATTATGTTCTTTTTTAATTTTCATCTCTGTGTATGTATTTTATGTCTGTGTGGTTTGCATATGAATTGCGTCATAAATTTCGAACGCATTATGCCAGAATTAAAAAAATACAAGCTGGTTCCGATGGATGGGCATCCTAAAAACTCAAATGTAAGCGGACGAGAAAGTTCTATACACGAATGTCTAGCCTAAAAATAATAAATAAACAAAAAATCATTTATTTCAGGCAACAAACCCCATATGAAAAAGAAAAGCGTTTTTTTTATAATAACAAAAATAGACACACATTGTAATGAAAGAAAATCATTATCATTAATAAAAGAAAAAGAGCACTTTTAAAACCAATGCTCCTGAAACACAGTTTCGAATAGTCCGAGAGCCTATGGATTTAAAAATAACTTGTACAATCATCATCATCATCAGCCCATCACATTCCCACTGCTGGGACACGGGCCTTCTCTCATAGAGAGAATATGGGCCATAATCCACCACGCTGGCCCAGTGCGGGTTGGTGGATGTCACATGTTCTTGATTTTTTGTGATAAATGCTTGGACATGCCGGTTTCCTCACGACGTTTTCCTTCACCGTTTTTAGAGCTAGTGTTAAATCCGCACATAACTTATGAAAGTCAGTGGTGCGGGGCCAGCGGGATTCGAACTCGGTTGCGTCGGATCGAAAGTCGCACGTTCTCCCACGGAGCCACACGCGCTCTCGCACTTGTACAATACGTAGATGATTTATGATTAAGATAAATAATAAAGTATGTATCCACTTGCCTTGTTCTTGACCATGACTTCTGAAGTGATTTTCAGTTGTTTGTACGCATCCTTAGAGTTGTTTCTGTCGATGAAAACCACGCCGGCCAAGTACGCCGCCAGCCCGAACGGCCAAACGTAGAATATCTCCTTTCTGGCTATTGCTGCTATTTTGTCCGCTACATGCCAAATGTTGAACATACCTGTAAATAAGTTTATACTAATATATAGTGTACCTTACTATACCTTAAATCTGTAAACGGGACATGCTGGTCAAAATTTGAGTGCGATTGCCGCCACGGGACCAATGTTTGGGCACAGTAAAAAAGGAAACATTTGTTTCGGGTCTGGGTGTTGTGGGACCATGGTCCTCATAGTTCCTGGTTCCCTAGATACAGGAAATTTTTGTTCAGGGCAAGGATCTATGTATGTGATCGTTGGGCGTATTTTTTATATTTAATTGATTCATCAAGGTTTTTTTCTATTCATAATTTATGCTATTTGTCATTTTGTAAAGGATTGGGTAATTAAAATGCATCGCAATGCTGTGCGTCAGCGAGCAGCACAAATCGCGGTAACCAACGCTCGATGGCCGTGGTGCGGGCGGTAATCCTAATTCCATGCGTACAAACTACAAAGTCGCGGGTGTCATTTAATGGTTTCTTTAAAGAGTTATAAACAGTTCTGAAATCATGTCTCTGAGTTTACAATTGCCAATTAACCTTAATATAGATCGATGTGACATTGTAGTAGGGATTCCATGAATTTTGTGGCTCCAGCAGGGAATTTATTTAGTTTCCATCCTACTTGACCCCATTCCTAATTCTGAAAAAGTGAAAAGAGTTCCCAAAAACTTTTGTATATGTGGTGTTTTTAACTTAATGGCCCTTTTTTAATTCACCTGATATCCGTGACTATGTCCGTGTTTGATTTTCACAATGAAAGTTAGAATGTTCTAAGTCAGATAAGATGGAGTGACAAACATACGAAACCTATTTATACGTAACATTACTAGCTGCACCACTTTTTCACAATTTTAAAGAAAGTAGTGAAGCAACGAAATAAATGGAGCGAGTGTGGCTCAGTGGGAGCACGTGCGACTTTCGATCCGTCGCACTCGAATTCGAATCCCGCTGGCCCCACACCACTGACTTAAGTTTCTTTCTTAAGTTAAGTTTCTTAAGTAAGACTTTCTTAAGTTACGTGCGGATTTAACACTCACTCTAAAAACGGTGTAGGAAAACATCGTGAGGAAACCGGCATGTACAAGCATTAATTACATTACAATTAATGACATGTGACATCTACCAAACCGCACTAGGCCAGCGTGGTGGATTATATATATATACATACTCTCTCTATGAGGGAAGGCCCGTGTCCCAGCAGTGGGAACGTGGCTGATGATGCTGATGATCGAAATAAATTGATCGAGTGTATGTTGAATAGTGTACATACTATTAAGTATTCTTCAGGGTATGGGTTTTGCATATTCATTGATTTTATTTATTGTACAATGTACATACATATGGCACATTATGCCTTAGCCAAAAATAAATATATAACAGGAAAACTAACTGGTAACTAGCAAATAGACAAATTGATATTTCATATTCTTTTATCATACCAATCGCAGTACTTGATAAGGGCTTGATAACTGTGACATAGATTTTACACTTCTGCAGATATAAGTATTTATTTTCCCATATTGCAGAACTTACAGAGTAGGCCAACTTGCCTACTAGTTCAGTTTCTATTATACTAGGTGCCTGAGAAAGTACTTAAAAATAATTTATAAAGAACCGGCCAAGTGCAAGTCGGACACGCGCATGAAGGGTTCTGTACTATTATCTATAAAAATGGCGAAAAAATCACGTTTGTTGTATGGGAGCCCCCTCAAATATTTATTTTATTCTGTTTTTTAGTATTCGTTGTTATAGCGGCAACAGAAATACATAATCTGTGACAGACGGACAGACAGACAGACGGACGGACAGCGGAGTCTTAGTAATAGGGTTCCGTTTTACCCCTTGGGTACAGAACCCTAAAAATAGGTATTCACTGTTTTTAGGAAATGTTAATTAAAAATTATCCTGTGTTAGCCTGTGATATAAATTGTAATAATGTAAGCAAAATGTTCAATATATTAAATTGATTTAGCTATATGTAGTGTCATTACTCTGAGGCTATATGTTTTGTTGAATAAAAAATACACCATTATTTATATTAATTAGTGTTATATGGCATTCTTATAGAATCATTGTTTATTTAGTTTCCATTGTAATATAAAGTGGAAGTTATCTTACCAAGTATGTCAATAGATGACTGATGATTGGACACAACAACTGCGCCCCGGTCTTCAGCCAAAACTCTCCCGTTCTTGAGATGCCATTTTACTTCGATCACTTTTGTCACATGCTTTACTATTTGAGTAGCAAATCTAAAAATTATTGTCATGATTAGCTAGATATAGATCAAGTCACCCGAGTATTTTAAGAGACAGGTAATTAAAAATCAATTGTTTTAGCGCCAGCGGGTTTCTTTGGTTGAAGGGTTACTATAATTTTGTTAGTAAACAATGAGCTAACATCTACAGCATACTATATAATTATATCTTTCAATGTCTTTATTTTCTGATTATTATAATCTGGCAGTTTGAAGCATACCTAACACTTTTTCTATTGTATGTAGATATTGGTGATGTCACTGGTATAACTGGTATATGGGTTTGTTTTACAATAAGGGATTAATATCTATGATAGGATGGCCTGGACGATCTCCTAACATTTTAATGCATATTTAATTGTGAGAAATATACTAAACATAATTATTTTATTGATTATACCAAGCGATTTACAAAATTTCAAAATATATATACTCACAGAGCATTCTTCACGTTTTTAGGGTTGAACACAAAAAAGGGCAATAATATCACAGATGTCAGAGAAGTCCATATATAAAACACTAGAAATTTGGAATTGAATTTTATTAAATTCGGCGTTTCAGAAAATAGCTGTTTCAAAATATAAGTCACCACCACAGTGATTATAATGAGACAGATGATTTTGTCCAACATTCTGTTAAAATTAAAGCACTATTATATTCAAGTTATCGTAAATTTAAGCAGCGACAGTAATTATTTATTAAATTCGATCAAAGCAAAATGAAAACGAAATCGTTCGTTAACACAGCGGACAAAAACACTTGTGATGCGTTCCATTCCAACTGCAATGAAACGAGTTTGAAAAATTATAGCATTATGACTGTCAAACTGTCAGATTTTGCTCCATATTTTTGTATCCATACTTTTAGCATGTTAGTGCCATGATGACTTTGACGTTGACGGCTGGATACTTTATCTGAGTGGACAGCGTTGCAACTAATTTTTTATTCAAATGTTAGCATTCGTTTTAAAATAAAATAAAACTGAATAAAATATTGAAATAATTATTAGATTATTATGTTGCCACCGCTGGCTAATGAGGTTAAATACACGTGCACGATATTGGCTGAAAGCACAAGCAGTGCGACGCCGAAGCAAAACGATTGTCACGATTTGTTAAAGATTTAAGTGAACGAAAGAAATTATTGTACCTACATATCTCAGAGTAACTCTGAGGTAGATATGTACTTTTTCAAATTATCTATTGAAAACTACGTAAGAAAAGGCGGTATGATCCTAGAGATTTTAGCCTGCCCAAACAGGCGAATAAAAAAAAGAAAAAAAGTTAGAGTTAAACAATAAGCCTGTATACTCAGAGAACTGAGGAGGAAGCATAGGAGGCGGGAGAATAAAAAGACGGGAAAATGATTCTTATAGAAATTTAATAAAAGATTACATAATAGGGATTCTAGAGCTTTATTGTTATGAGAAAATACGATGCGGTGTAGTTTGAGGTTTGGATAATTATAATAAATTGCCCCTGTCTACTCGAAATATCGCTACGAAATGTTCTAGGAACGTTATATCTGTAGGTATACTAGGATCGGAAGGAAATTATACTCCATAAAATAATAATAATTTATATGGAACAAAATGAGCTACAGGGCATAATTTTATTATACATGGCAGGGCTATTAATAGGAGGAGCCGATCATCGGTGCATAGGGGTGGGGGGCCTCAATATCTGTCGATTTAACGAACATGTACCTACCTACATAATATTTTCTGCGATATGCAATTGTTCAAAATTTATTTGGAACTCAACGGTTTAATTAAAAATAAATATTAAATAGTTTCCATAATAATTTAAGAGTTGCTCGAAGCTAATTTATCTAAAGCCCTTCACTTACTTTTACATTATTTATAATAATACATTTAATTATTTCAACCATGTCTTCAATGTACAGAATTGGGACAGTTCCATTTTTATAATAGTACCTATATCTAGATATAAGAATATATTCCTATGGTATATTTTTACATCATACTTAAATAACTTATACCTATTAGCAGTTATCCAAATAGTGTATACTCTTTGTAAGTAAAAATTAATAGCTAGTACAAAATTACATTCTGAAAATACCTATTTATGTCCACTACCAAGCATCAATAACCAAGTTTAGTAACACTAGCTGATATCTATGGAGTTAGTGGTTTACTGAAAAATCATGTCTGTTCTCGGACTTATCATTCATCATCATCTAAGGCTCTACACCCTTTTGAAGGCCTTGGCCTAGTCAAGAATTTGTCTTCAGAAAGATCTGTTTTTGGCTTGCTGCCTCCAGTCTCTGACACCAATCATCTTAAGCTCTTGCTCTACGCCATCGAGCCATTTTATCTTAGGCCGACCACGGCTTGGGCGACGATCCGGTTTTCTTTCTAGGACACGTTTAGGATTCTCCATTTCTCTGTGTTTAGGTGTCCGGGTCCATGCGCTCTACATGGCGTACGCCCAACGTCACATATTACCATTACCTACCAAAAATTTTGAAAAATGAGTAAAGGTCATGTTGCATCATAGACTCTTTGTTCATTCGCGTCAGTTTTATATCCTTAGAATTGTTTCATAAACCTATTATCAAAGAGGAGAGCAAAAGGTGATGTCTCTATATCCTACATAATACGAATCGTTATTTAAATAAATTCGATAAACCTATTTTTATGAAAGTTTCATTCTATATTGGATGTTTATGATACTATTTATTATACCTTCTACATTACATCCTTCTACATTCCCATTTACGTTCTTTTTTTAAACAGGGCTTGTCATCACACTATCTTAAAATCTAGGTAAGTATACTTTAATATAGGTATATGTATAACAATCTGTACATAATTACGTAGTTCTAATATACTATCTATCCTATATTAGTATAGGGGTAGTTCGCAGGGAGATCGTTCAAGACTTCTTTCGACAGTTCTCTGTATACGGCCGACATTTTTTCGTGGACTTTCTCAATCAAAGCTGGGACGTCTTCAGTGGTCAGCCCCTTTGTTGGGATAGGCTCGAGGGGTTGGATTATGATGTGGCCTGGAATGAATAACGAATCAATAATTAGAATAATAGGCAAAATCACAGAATAATTAACAGTAGGTACTTAGTAGTTAAAAGCGCTTTTTGTTAACTAGTTTAGGCTACTACTTTCTTGTACACAAGTAGGTATGTGTTTTGAAGTAGTTGAATGAATCCCACAGGCTACTTGCCATTATAGGATACTGGCAAGTGGCCTATGGGATTAATGGGATTCTATGGGAAAAACGTCGAAGTAAAACTTATACTGACTTAGAAGAGTCAATATAAGTTTTCTTTCACCGTTTTTTAGAGCGAGTACTAGATCCGCATATAACTCAAGAAAGTCAGTTGTGTGGGGCTAGCGGGAATCGAACTCGGGTGCGTCGCATTGAAAGTCGCACGTTCTCCCACTGTGTGACATTCGCTCTCCTTTCACTTACGTATTAATTTTTACTAGATCGTTCTCCATTTACGGATGAAATTTTTATATAGGAGATAGTCACGTACCCTTTGAGAAGATATATTTCTGAGCATTGATGAAGTAGTAAGGCGAGAAGACCACGGGAATGATAGGCACTTGAGCGGCCACGGCGATGTTGAAGGCTCCCTTCTTAAAGGGCAGCAGTTTGGTGTAGTCTTTGTTCCTCGTACCCTCCGGGAAAAGCCAGATTTTCGTCTGAAAAGGTAGTACAGATTTCTATGATTGTTTTGACAGTCACGATATTTCAGTGTCCTTTTCACGCTATTGATGAAGGAAACACAGAAAAATTCCAGCTTCATGTCAGAATAGGTATTTGTATCTTTATCGATAGATATTGCTTGTGTTGTCTGCTAATCAAACAGGAAGTTACATATATCTATAATTTATTATTTTTGATGTCCTACGCCTCGCATCCAATTTCATATTTAATCAACAAAGATTACAATGATATATAGGTAGGTACTAAGCAATACGAAACTCTTTCTTGTGTACTAGATCACAAAACACAATAACACAAAATCCTTCACTACTGTAGCTGTCTAGTACAATCGGCGTCATATAAAGCGATCTCTTCCAGACAACCTTCGAATGGAACAGTATCGAAAGAAGTACACAGAGGATATCAGTTAGATATCGAAAACTTGGTAAAATCTGTTCCGGTTTTGATGGGGAAGGATTTTTCCAGGGAAGGCATCTTAAAACAAGGGGCAAATTGTTGCAAGATAGCTCTATGCTCTTTTTCCATCTATTTTCTTACCTTTTTCTTGATCATAACGTCGGATGTTTTCTTCAGCTGCGCATACGCAGTCTTAGGGTTCTGCCTATCGATGAACACGGTCCCGGCGAGATAAGCGACCACTCCGAACGGAAATATGTATAGCAACATCTTCTTGGCTATGGCTGACATTTTGCCAACATCTTTCCATATTGTGAACAAACCTGAAAAAATAAGTTGACGTAGTGAGGCCTTTGAAACGGACATATACTTACGTTTACGATACTTTTTTGTTTATACTTTATTTCATGAACAAATCAGGGATGGGTGACAGCACTTCGTATAAACCATAGCGGCCAATCAGTTTATTTAGTAATACTGACAGAGCCTGTATTGTGGTCTATAATATAGATTTTGACCATGTACCTACATCTATTATATAGACTCTATATAATAGGTGTAGGTATGTGGTCCAAAAATTAGTCTCTATGCAAGCGATACAAGATAAAAAAGTTGCTAAAAGCATCGAGTGGTAATGAAAGAATGTCTTCCTATAGATATCCTTGATCGAAGAGAAAACCTACCTATATTAAATTCTTTAATATACTTAATAATATAGTGTTTTATATATATCAGAATGTATGTATATATTTATTATAGGAAAACTTACAGTCAATGCCAGCAAATGTTATTCAAATTATGTTTAAGATAACTACGCCAATTACAAGTTTTCACCTATAAGTAAAAATTAGTAGGTATGCTAGTTTTGGACGTTTTTTATTGGTTTGTATAAATAGTAATTTTTAATATTCGCGATTCGAACACATACAACGTCGAGGTAAATAAAATTAATGTTTTTAGCGCGATCAAGTCCCGTTTTATTAACATAAACTAGATATATACTTTGGCAGCTTCGGGCAGATGACGGGAATCGCATCAAAGGTGTCTTTGATGATCATTAAAGTTCAACACAGAACTTATTTTATCTGTCCATTATTAATAAGGCAGGTACCTAGAATATCCAGGGTCAGCTGATGGTTAGATATAATGACTGCTCCCCTTTCCTCTGCTAGTATCTCTCGATTCCTCAAGACCCATTTGATATCGTATATCTTGTTTGTGATGAATGCAATGATTGTAGTGCCAACTCTGAAAAGAGGAAAACAAGTTAATTATTATTTTGAAGCCTAGGCTATAGGTAATTACGTAATTAGCAGAAAGTCTGTCCCATATCATGTGTATTCGTGCACAAAACAGACATATATATCGCAAATCGGACCAGTGCGCAGCGTGGTAGAGAAACCAATATAGTTTATTATAGGTTGCGGGTTCGATTCTCACGACAGATCAAATGTTTGCGAACAGAAAAAAAGCGCAAGCATTTGTTGAATATCTGGGTGTTGTGGGACCATGGTCCTCGTAGTTCTTGGAACTGAGTAATGATGAATGAACGGCGGATAAGGTGGTGATAATTATTTTTATTGTTAATTATAACAAAAATAATATTATTTAATCCATTGATATCCGAGCCGTACGTGCCATCGTAAATTCGATCGGATTTCGATCTTACGATGCCAATGGGTAAATCGATCTAGACAATATTAAAAAATAATTAAATATCTACAGGAAATATATGCAAGTATTTAATCTTATTGAAGCGAGTGTGGCTCAGTGGGAGCACGTGCGACTTTCGATCAGACGCACCCGAGTTCGAACCTCGCTGGCCCCGCACCACTGACTTTCTTAAGTTATGTGCGGAATTAACACTCGCTCTAAAAACGGTGAAGGAAAACATCATGAGAAAACCGGCATGTTCAAGAATTAATCACAAAAATTCAAGGACATGTGACATCCACCAACCCGCACTGGGCCAGCGTGGTGGATTATGGCCCATACTCTCTCTACGAGGGAAGGTCCGAGTCCCAGCAGTGGGAACGTGATGGGCTGATGATGAATCTTATATTTTTGTATGTATGTTAGTCTGTAAGGTACCTATACATTCTATGGGCCTCTGTTAATTTTACTTTATTGTACTTTAATATTGCCTTATATAAAGAGTTTAATAAAAATTAATATCTATCACCTTCACCTATTCAGAACGTAAAAATAATTTATATCGTATTCGTATACCTACAGGTATGGAAAAATATTGGGGACTTTCAGGGTAGGTACCTTATACTTCGCAGTTCGCAGTAAGGAAGTTTCGTTCTGAGGAAATATCGGGCGCATTTTTGTGAAAAGAACAACTGCATATTTGGATTTTGAAAAAAGGTACAGAAAAATGTCATTAAAAAACACAGCATGGTCTTAATACACCCTATTTCCTACCAGAAATATTTTTCCAAAGTAACCCATCAAATCAAATCGTAAATATTTGAGACAATTCATAAAAACTTCTTCCCATACATTTTCTTCTGTACCATTGGTAGGACGCTCGGCGCGCCGCCCGGGCCATTCGTATTTTGGATTAATTATAATTATTTTGCCTTTTACGTAGTGAAAGACACTTTCGAATTACATTTTGGTCTAAATTTAAATTATTTGGTTATCATCACAGTTTGTCATGATGTAAAACGTACGGAAAACGTTTTTATTTAATTTTCTCAGAAACGTACTATTTAATTTGGTAGGTTATTTTGGGCAAAACATTCCAACTGGGCAATAGGGTCGATTAAGACCATGTTGTTAATTTTTAAATGATATTTTTATGTCTACTTGTATCTTTTTAAAATATCCAAATACCTACGCAGTTTTATTTTCTCAAAAATGCGTTTCCTATTGTCCCTATTATCCCTGAAGGTCCTAAAATTTTGCCACACCCTATATCGGAATGCAACAGAATAATCTAAATATATTAAAATTACATTAACTAAATTATTTGTTAATTTGTATATATATTTAAGCAATTTTAGTTTAGATATCACACGATATATAATTATATGTAAATTATTATAATTAACTATAAATAAAGGTGATAACAGCTATGTTATTCGTAAAGCATAAAGCCCGTCGGCCTTTTTCGTAACCAGTCATGTAAATTAGCTCTTTCGGAGACTTTCAATGTCAACACAAATAATTAGAATACCTACTTTGCTACCTTCTTTCTAGCATATTCAGACCTGCTGCTGTCAAAGGCCTCCACCAAGTCTTCCTGAATGTAAATTACCTATTACATTTTTAATTTTGTATCATTTATCATATTATCTGTGATACAACAATGTTTTACGATGTCAACATTAATAATATTAATTCGATTTGATTTACCATAGATGAATTTGTTGTGTCGAATTATAGACAAGGTGGTAATGATGAAGGATAACCTTATCCATTAATTCTCGTATAAATTTTACAGCAAAACATTTTAAAGTTTTATAGCAAAGAACCCTTTTTCATAAATTGGTGTTGTTTTTGGGGCAGCATTATCGTTGAACCATAATGTTTTTGAACTGATAAGAAAATATTTACGTTTGATCGTCGCGTAGCCATGATGATAATATTATCGAGGCAAGTGTTTTGATAATAGAGTATTTACTATGATAGCAAATCTAATTTCGACTAATCACTTCGTTGAATTAGCGTCATTAAATGCCTATGAGTTACACATTCATTGTTAAATTAAGTGCTCGTACGTAGGTATACCATTCGAAGTTATTTACTCAGTTTTTACATCACAGACGCACTTATGAAAGTCAGTTACTTTTATTACAATGACTCTACCACCGTAACGGAAAAATAACCACTACTCAGAAGATACGGCAAGAAACAAGAGGCATTTGTTTTAGAACTTTTGTTACAATACTTTGTTTGTTTTTGACAATATTATGTTTGTTATGTGCCCGTTGGCTACTTGGCATTATGCATTGCATGATATTTATTAGATTTTTTCTAAACGGCAAGGGAGTTTTTCTGATTTTGAGTGTGTCCACTAACCTACTGAAGAATTTTAGAATTTGAATAGATTAGTTCATTATTGACTAGCTGACACCACTTACTGTCAGTTTTATCGAATTTTCCAATATTCCGGACTACTTTTCCGATTTTTTTTTCCATAAAAACCTAATTTAAATAAACTACGTTCATTACAAAAAATGACAAACCAGTCCAGCCGTTCTCAAGTGATGCGCTTACCATCGAATAGCATTTAATTTTTATGTACAATTATAGATAGATAGATTGACGTAGGAAGTAACAAGCAATTTAAGTGTTTGAGGAGGTATTAAAAAAGTTATGGGAACTAATATTTTTAAAAGGTAATTCTTATTGTTAGGTTTTCACTCTGCTAGCTAGCATCACATTTAACCAATTACAATGAAATTGGAAACATCTATATATTCCAAGCCTTTTATTAATTTTTTTTATTACAAAAAAATAACATAAAATCACATATAACTTTGCTTACACAATTATATTTTAACGAAATATTTTCCGGGAAATGAAACGGACTCCGAATAAAATGGCCTTTTATTACTCACAGATTCGTAGCCTATATTATATATGTGTATAATATTATTTAGAGCAGGGTCTTTTTGTTTTTGTTTGAAATAACGAATTCGTCGTAGGTCGTACATTTATACCTATTTCTTTATTATGTACCTATTATTTATATTTTATTATACCCATTTAATTAAAATGTTTCCGAAATGAAAGAAAGCCTGCAGGTAAATAGTAGTTATTTTAAATAACTTTAAATAATTGGGTCAAAAGTAACTGATATATTATATATTTTTGTTTCAAATAAATGTAATTTATTACTTATAATTAATATTCTTATAAAAAATATATATAAATATAATTAATTCATTCTTTATAATATGAAAACTCTATCTATAGGTCTTAAAACAAAAACTATTTATAAAATCACATACAGCAACCTAAATATTTTATTAATTTATTACATTACTTTTGTGTGTTTTAATAATTAATACTTAAGTTCACACTTAAGTAGGTACTTACTTGGCGTTGTGTACATCCTTAGGGCGCAACAGGAAGAACGGCCAAATCACCGCAGACACGCACGACGTCACAATATAATAAATAGCAAAGTTGAAATGATATTTCACAGGATTAGGTTCGCTGCTCGTTATCTTCTTCAGAAAGAACAAAAACGCCGATAAAAATATAAACATAAACAGCGTGTGCAACATTATAACCGGTTTTATCGACACACTCGTATCACAGGCGGTTTGGGTATGTACTGCGCCTAATTATCTCTATTGCTATATTTTATCTCTTTGATATGAATCATGTAAGGTTAAATATCCGGTTTAGGAACTAGGGTTAATAGTTATGTCGAAATCCAAGACCTTACAAAAATACCTTAATTATATATTTTATTATCAAGCCAAAATGTATCCTACCTTACTATAAGGCAGCACTAAGTAGGATAAATAACGACCAATTAAACGCTTGCCTTTGAATTGTTTAAATATTATCTTGAGATTACTGAGTTCATCATCATCATCATCAGCCCATCGCGTTCTCACTACTGGGACACGGGCCTTCTCTCATAGAGAGAGTATATGCCATAATCCACAACGCTGGCCCAGTGCGGGTGGGTGGATGACACACGTCCTTGAATTTTTGTGATAAATGTTTGGACATGCTGGTTTTCTCACGATGTTATTCCTTCACCGTTTTTAGAGCGAGTGTTAAATCCACCCATAACTTAAGAAAGTCAGTGGAGCAGAACCAGCGAGATTCGAACTCGGGTGCGTCGGATCGAAAGTCGCACATGCTCCCACTGAACACATTCGCTCTCGATTACTGACGTAATTAAATGTAACCTGTTTAAAATTGTAATTCGGTATAAACGCCACGTCGTTTGAACAAGGCTGAAAAAATAAAACAATTGAATGTAGTACCTACGAATTAGGGTAGGTATGACATTGGCATAAGTATAATTAAAAAAATCTTCTTTGGTAGATATATAACTGTATACCTATATTTCACTATAGCATAATAAAACCTGTCTACCTACTTAAGAAGGTACTAATTTAAAGAAGTAAAAGTAAAACGTCCTAGTTCGTTCAGGTTCAGCTAATCCGGAAATACTATGGTAGGTACTTTTTGTTTTCATTGTGTGTCGGCAAAATCACTTGGGTAATAGTGATTTTCATAATGTTTGATTAGGTTTCTTGTTTTTAAAATATCTGCAAGTAAAAGCTTAAAATCGTTTTATTATATTAGAGCCGTTCAAATTAAAAAAAACCTATACCGGGCTTATTTTGTTAGGAATTTAATTCAGGTAGATTTTATACCGTCGCATAACTTGGCACAAAATTGTCACAACTATAATGGCTTCCCTTTCAGTAATACCTACGTAATAATTATATTTACGTAATTATTTTTGGACGTGGTGGTAATTTGGTAGATAATACCAATTTACCACCACGTCCAAAAATAATTTGACTATAAAATGTTACTGAATTAATTAAATAACAGCAATTAAATACGTACCTAAATAATCAAATTTATAGGGGTAGGGGTAAGTGTACCCACTGAAGTATTTATATTTTTGGTAATTAATTTATCAAGAATCTGATACATCTAAATTGAAATAAGAATTAGGATGAAAAATAGGTATATATAAGCATGGCCGCTAACCGATTTTTTTAAACTATACTATATGAATTTTATATTATACTAGCTATTGCTCGCGACTACGTTCGCGCATTCGAAATTAACTAACAGTGAGGGAAGCAAAAAACGTGAGAATTTGCTTTTCCTGCATGACTTCGTATGTAAAGATTGCATTGCGATGTAACAGCGCAATGAAACATAAGGATTAAATGCTGGAAATTTTTATATGAACTGAAATATATTTTTAATTTTCATATATTTAGTATCCGTACCATGACGCTTCACATTTTTCGACGATATTTCGCTATTCCTTATAGTTTCGGATTTGGCCCGCTATACGTCCACTTGAAAAATTCACCAGTATACCTACTAGCTAAGAATATAAGCTAGTATAATATAAGTTACCTATTGCTAACTGGACAACTTTTGATTTTTCGTTCGTAGATCGAAGATCGTTTATATAAACCTCGACATAGCTTCTCATTGGCGTAATACACAGATTATATAAAAGTTACTACGACTCAGGCTTTATGCATACATACGTATATTTATATACCTATATTCGAGAACTTTCGGTTTTTATATTGATAGGTATATTTCATAAGAATAGAGTTATAGTGGTAGTGTAACTACATTATTATATGTTTACGCAACCTATAAGTAATTATAATGTAGATACCTACGTTTTTATTATTTTTGAAGTTGCAGTTTTGAACGGCACACCTGTTCAGTTTAAGTTACTATATTATTATTGGTCCTATATGGTTGGTGTTGATTTGCTTTTAATCGGTAAACCAATTTATGCTATTTTGTAAATGATGTATAAAACGATCGATCTACTGACCCACAATCTGGATCTTTTTATTTTACTACGTTTTTATGAAGTCACTTTCTTGTTTGTCTGTCTGTCTGTCGTTCCGGGTGGAATCTTGCAACTCAAATTTCGAGCACTTCCCGATTAGCTACCCGGCTGAAACTTTTAGGGTAGCTCACAACTCGATGACGATGCATTCTATTAATTAGCATGATATGCTGACCTAGCCTAAAAGGCGCATAAAAACGTAGGTAGTTTTTAGATTATTTTTTTAATCGTTCTTTTTTTTTGGTCATGTTTACTTTAAATACTTCTCCTGCTAACTGTACTAGAATTAGGATAAAACCATCGATTGTTTGTTAATATTGGCTGCAGCCCCAGTTGCCTGAAGAAAAATAATAAAATAAATGAATCAGGCAACTGGGACTGCAGTCGCCAGTTTCGAAGCAGTCCCAGTCGCTTGAACACTCCTCGCATCGATAGGCAAGTGCGTGTGCCTAAGGCTTAAACCCTTGGAGTCCCAGGGTGACTAATGCCCGAAGTGCGGGTGTAAAAGTTTTATGTCCTGCGTCGCCCAGTCGTAAACCGTAAGTAACCCACTTTAGGGCGAGAAAGCCTACATTTTGCGACCTGCTATGAGTACCTGTTACCTAAGTTTTATTAGGTTTGTACTAATGAAGTTCCTAATTAGAATGAACAGAAGACAATTTTGTTAATCAAGCTATTGCCGTGGCGTTGCTCGTAAATATCTATATCACAATACCCGTTCTAACCGATACTAGAAAATAGGTACAGTGACAATTTCTCTACAAAAACCAGCACCCGTAACCATATCTCCCTAAAGTGACAATCGTATATCGTGTTGAGCTCAGATTAGGGTGTAAAATCACTGCGACAAAGTCTTATGATGCCATATATTGTCTCATTAAGTTTATCTCAACTTGTAGTTATCGTATTTTGGTGTAAATTAATGAGATTAATTCGATTTCCTGCCTAAATTGACAATAATTGGATCGCATCTTATTGGTTGCAGTGAAGCTATACCTTAATTTGAACGATTGCCGCTTGAGGGACATATGGGTTGGGGGGCTGGCCCGGTTCCACCCCATGTCATAAATGCAGATTCCCATCGTCAAGATGTCGAGATCGAACTCGGTCGTAGTTATTTTCTCTCGCTATGGTGGGTCCTTAATCTAGGTATAATTACGAACTTAAAAATGTTATCACAGAAATCAATTAGGAAACAGCTAATTACCCGTCATAGCTGTAATATCCTTAATTGGCTCTGAATTTTAATAGTTTGAAGTTTTTTGATCAGAAGTAACGTACTTACTTTAGTGTGATGTTGAAGAAAACAATAATTTTGTCCTTTTGTTTTATGTTGACGGAATGTCAGAAAAATGGCACAGGCATCGTCTTTGCAAGATTCCCATCTACTAAAACACCATTCCCAGTGTTGTTTAGGGAACACGTCTATTCCAGTCTGACCGACAAGGGAAAATCAATGTTTTACGCCGTCAACATACGTATGTATCTGTTTTGTTCTGTTATTCTGTCCAAAATATAAGTAATGTTATGTTGTTAGAGAATTCTTATTTTGAGTTGATATTTTCATCAAATTTCTGTTCTTTGAAACAAATGGTTAGGTATGTCAGTAGTGTGTAGAGCGCAGCATTTTTAAATCAAGCAAACGTACAACGCTTCCTAAAGGGCTAAATAGTTGACGAAATGCTTACTAGATAGCAAACAGTTTCTCCCGTAACTATCTCATTTTCCCCTGGGAATCCTTTTTGTGGCTACCCTGTCTTTAAGAATTACGTTTATTTTTTGAAATTGTCTTCCTTATGTTCTACAATAAATCTGCAATCTATATATTACCAGAACCGGCCTGCGTAGCGAAGAAAGGGCAGTGCATACCACGTCGCCTATGCAGTGGCAGAGAGATGCTCTACATCTCCCGCGCGTGCTACAAGCGGGACCTGGTCTGCTGCTACGATAACTCCATCAAGTTTCCGGAAACAGGGCCGAAGTTCGTCACACCCACCCCCCGGGAGAACCTGAGCAGTACGACTGAAGCCTATATAGATCCTCCAGTGTTACCGTAATACGGCTTAGCTGTTTTAAGGATAGCTTCATGAAATTGTTGCTAATATGCCCAGTCGGAAAGCATTATGAAATAAAATTAATAAAAATTTGCGTAGTAATTGTCATTTCAAAAAAAAATACAGCTTTTTCTCAGTAGTCAGACAGTTAGCAGTAGTCTAAATAGTCATAATCTTTGTAGTTCCGTCGTCACGATTAGTAAACAAGTAGTATCGATGCTAGTGATATACCAAAAGTGAGTAGGTACCAACCTAAACTATATTATTTGAATTTATTTTTGATTCATGTATTTGAACAAAAAATAAGTTTATCACCATTTGAATAGCAAGAAAACTGACATTATCCCACTATGTGATTTAGTAAAACTGAGCAAAAATTTTAAAATTAAAATGTCATGTTCCCTAATTTTGTTTCATGTACCTACATTTACCGACACCATCACTTTTTACTTCCTGCTTAAAGTCCCTAGTCAAACCTATTTACCTAAGCGAAAAGAATGAAATAATAATTAACTTGAATTGTTTTTAATCTTCGCATATTACAATGGTAAACACTTCTACATATCATAATAAACCTTTATTAGAATCTTAAAATGTTTAGGAAAAACCAATGGATAAACAAACAAAACATAACTGTTTAAAAAATTGATATTAAATAACTGTAATGTTTTTAACTACCTTTATAAATAAGTACCTACATGGGAAACTCCAGTAAAGTTTCAGTACTTCATTGAAACACATGGGGGTAATACAGGATCGCATCAATACATGGCGCAGAAATAATTTTAATAATTTTATTATTACTGTACTTGATAAACCTAATTCAGTCCCAGTTAACTCACTGAAGTCCGACACAGTGATTAGACAAAACACAATCACGACGTAATTCAACTCAAATATTACTCTACTCCGACAATGGATAAAAGACATAGGATTTTTTTTTTTCCCGGAAAACCGCAGGTGTAACCACGGGAAGCTTAGAATGTATCTATTCCGACGGTATGTTATGTCAACGGTTCCTCAAGGCTATGAAGTAGGCTCAACCAGAAGTTTCGCACGTCGCCCTTCATTTCGCTTCACCTTCTTGACCTTCGCTCTTCTTGGCTTCTTAGGCTCGCTTCATTGAGGATCTCCTTCGCGAGCTTCTGGCTCCGCGCTTTTTATAAACACTTCAGGGGTAAGAGCGAGGGGTAATAACAGTGTCTGTGTCGGATACAGTTTTCGACTTAAACACAAATGTATCTACTATTACATACCTACTGCTTGATTACTAGTTACATATAAGTAGGTACTCGTATAGTATATGTATCTAAAGGTCACACAGCAAATAACTTCTTCCTGTATTTATAAAATCTAAAATTATAGATTTAGCACTCCCAAGACAATCCCTCCCCTTTTCCCCTACACTGTGTCCTGCCTGCACCCCGGGGATGATATTTATGGATCTGTTTTGACGGGCCCGATAACGCCGAGGCGTCCGGGGTGTTTTCCTCGCCGACTGAATTTCGGTCACGCGCCGGACATTTTTCCTCAATCCCGGGCAAACACAATAATGCAGAAACCTTTGTACCTTATAACAAAATTCAATTAGATATCTGTCTATGTAAATATCGGGCTTGTTATACTAAACTAGTTAGATATGAAAATCTTAACGTTTTCCGTGGGATCCATCCGCATTTCGATCGAAATGTATGAAGCGGCAATAATATTGTTTGACGTATTTATAATATACCTATGAGCTGCCTGGAGACTTCTAGAAGCTGTTATCGTACCCGGTAAAGAATACCCTCAAAAGGAGACAGACGGAGAGAATAGGATAACTACAAGAGATAATTATGAGAAACAAATATACAAATAAATCATACAGATAAAGTTTTTACTGTTTTATTCTAAAGCATAACAAGCTCAAACTATTGGAATGTAAGTACCTATATGATTGCCTCGCAGCTGTGCTTTCCGTTTTGCCATTTTTGCCGTAGGTGTACCTAACATATCTTGAATTGTATAAATATATGAGAGTGTATGTCTGTAAACGTACATTCCTTCTTCTAAAAATCCAAAAGGGCAGTTCTTATTTTCTCAAAAATTCGACGTTTCCTAAGAACAAAACATCCTCGCTGCAAGGGAAGTGCTCGTACTTACCCTTCCCCCAGGTCCCAATATTTTTTGTTTTTATTTGTTAGTTCTAAACTACTACTTATAAAGTAATTTACTAAGTATTTCTAAGTTAAAAATAATAAATAGATACAGATATAGAAGGAACTAAGATTGTTCTGATTTTTGAAGCAATAAGTATTATCGGTTTAGCTTCCTTCGATGACTTATCATGTACACGATCAGTACAATTTAGAAAATAACTTGGCTTAAATCTATATATATACATAAAATTGTGTCATATCCGTACCTAAGTCAAGTGGAAAGTATTTTTAGAAAAAAGGCGTTGCATTTATTATGCAGCAGTTGAAGTCATAACCCTAAATTTGCTTTAACTTTATTCACTTAATTGTAATTAGCCAAGGAAACGAACAACCAACCCACTGAATGTGCTAAAAAATTAATTTGAATGTATAAAATACGTTCTCGAAAATATTTGTTTTTTATTAAGTTTGGTATACAAATTAATATTAATAACGGGTCGTGGGAAATTTTATACAATGCCTTTATTACGAATATTCTTTAAGAAATTTTACAGAATAAACATGACTCACTCATGACACAGTAATCATAAATAAAATTTAAAATCATTCTTAAATTAAACCCACTACTAATTAACAATTAAATTATTAATGATTATTAATAGACATCGGATTATATGCATTCGCATATTTGCATATGTAAATGCTTATATCTCGATATTTATAGCTTTATTGCATAATTTTGTATTATCTTGTCGATCGTGCTTATTTTGTCCGTTTGAGGCCGTAAAACAAGTAGTTGGTCAATTTGACAGTTCTGAGGCTATTGCAATGAATTCACGCAAGATAGTATTTGAAGGCACTCCCATCAAACAGAATATTACTCTCATTGCAACATACCCGGTGATATAGAGAAATTGGTAACAAAAAACCTTCCTCAGATCAAGTCTTTAGAAATATAAGCAAAAATGATTGAACAGGCTGACGGCCTTTCCGATTCTATATCGTAATACAATCAATCCATCCGTAATACATTAAATGTTGTTCTGTATAAAAACCGGAGCCTTGAAGCAATTAAAATAATTAATGTATTTACAGCACAGGTCAAACCCTGCCTCAAGAAGTATCTCATGAAATGGCGCCTTATTTCTAATTTTGTCTATTGGCGTCAGTTGACGTGGAGAGGTCATTATTACGTTACAAGTTTGCCCTAGAAAATATAGAAAAATACCAGGTGGTGTATTGTGACAAGAATTATGCATGAATTCAAATCATTGATACTGATGATTGATTTTATTACCGAAAATAAACCAAAATTTAAATTAAAATTGGCATTTTGATCGTGCATATTTTGTGCATATTTGGTCTTTTTTAGAGCATATTTGCATGCATATTTTGCCATTTTGTTGGTGCATATTATCCGATGTCTAATTATTAATAATAAAAATTATATTTTTTAATATTTTTATAAAAAGGCTTTTTAGTTACAATTGTAAAATTTGCCAGATAAATTATATAATGTTTGAAAGCTTAAACATAAATATTTATGCGTTGCGAAACAATGAAATCATTAGTTTGGTTAGGTAAGTACTTAAAACGTTACCTAACGATAAAATAAGCTATTGTACTTAGTAATGTATCTTTGGAAGGATTTCGTCTTAATTTTATCTGATTCTTCATTTTATTGTTACCTATATGATATTATTAACATAATATATTGTACGTACCTATGTTGTTAATACAACGTTGTGTTTGAGTCGTTCGTAATAACTCGCCTGTTATTGTTACCAGTTTTGAGGAGGAAGCATTATATCTATTATTTGTTCTCAACTTGATTTATGTGTATCGCTTTATTTTTTTTATTAGATTTGATTGATGTGACGAGCAAGTCGTTCGCCTGAAGGTAAGCACCGTGTCTTGTCCGTAACAATTGGGGATCGGACAGTAATCGACAAAATAAATTATTTTTCAAAAAAAACTAAACCGACTTCAAAACCACAAATGGCACTCAAAAGTAAAAAATAAATTAATATAATTATCATAAGCGCTACCCACTAATATAGTTGAAGTCGGTGCCAGCCAAGTTCTCAACCTCAGTGTACTGTGGAGATTTTATAAGGTAGTGCAAACAAAATATAAAGTAATAATGAACAAATTAAAAGGCCATACAAAAATAATAATAAGATACATACAAATCAGTAACAATATATATCAAAAATATAATAATTTATATATATATACTTGTAGATTACATATATAGTATATGAAATAACAAGAAATATATATATATATATATATATATATATATATATATAATAACAATAATAAAATATAAATAGCTAATAACAAAATAAAACTAGATAACTGTAATTATAGACATATACATTTATAAACTATGAACAGGTGCAGAGTAGATCAGGAAGCTCAGTTTATATTACTGTTTTGAAGTGAGAGATATCATTGATAAACTTTGGATTTGAACACGCCTATCGATGAAGCCTGACGTATAATCGGCGGCAGACCATTCCAGAAACGAGTAGCAGTGACTGTAAAGGAGTCCGAGTAAAGTGCCGTTTTATGTTGAGGAACCATAAGTTGTAGTTGAAGTGATGAGCGCATTGGTCGACCGAGGGAAGAAAGGTATGTAAAACGATCTTTTAAATAAGTGGGAGCATTAGGATTATGAAGAATATTGTAGAGAAGACAATGTGTGCGTTGCGACGATGAAATGAAGATGATGATGATGAAAGCATTTTAAAAAGCTTGTCCGAAAGTTTATGCTGTCCCATATTTAGGTTTTGGGATTCTGTGCTCCAGAGCGAAAATCGCAAATAAACTAGTTTTATTTAATTTTAATGTACGTTTTATACAATAATATATTTTATTTTATTTTTACTTAGTGTAAGTATACTACATTGACTCACTTTAAGTACTCTAAATTGTAATTATGGGTTTCAGATTATTTATTATTAATAACTACGATTAAGGAGCATAAAATCAGGCTATATCGTTATTGGCTACGAATCGTTCAATCAACTGCAGCCAGGAACGTTGTTTATTTTGACTAGTGACTAGTTCCCGTTACTGGTATTGTTTCAGAGAACAAACTCTATTTTTACTATCCGCTAGCTTTTATTCCTAAATAAATCTATTTATGTCGAGAAGTTGAAATGTAAAAATCGAACTACATGAAGCATTCATATTTTACATGTTTTTCTATTGGCGTTTGGTTTTCAGCTTATATCAGGATGGAATACATATAATGAACCAGGAACTATGACGACCATGGGTCTACAACACCCAAATTATTCTAGATTTTTTTTATTAAGTAGTCGTCCTCGTTCTTGAAGTTAATAAAATGTTGCTGTTTATGATATATTGGTGATCTTCGGCAAGGCTATAGTTGTTGACGCCGTATCACCTTCACCTTATAATCTAAGTATATTCAGTGACTGCTCCACCAACCTATCAATAAATTATTGGTTATATAAGTTAAAGGTGACTTTATTTAACTTTTATCTATTTATTCTAATACCTATACCTAAATATATTATATATTATGAGGTACCTGTAATGGGTTACTAAGCAGGATAGGCTAAACACGGAAGAAACGTTGGCATACATGCGGCTGACTGCTGTGACCTTTATTTTTTAGAGCCCATCAATGACTCAAAAGAAGTTGGCCTATATTCCATTGACACAGTTGTTTGATAACAAATATTCAATTCAATTCAATTCAAAAGTTCTTTATTTCAATTTTGTCGTCACAGACGCATTTATGAAGATTAGTAGAACGCGTTACTGTGGAGTTATTGAGTAATTTAAAATCCAGTATAAAATCCTACAATAACTATAAAATAATTGTTTGTTCTAAAATCTGTTTTATATAATTACCATTTTGCGTTAACTTGGGGGTGGCTGACACACCGGCGGGCGTCGCCTTTGCCGGCGCTGCGGTAGGATAACTTAGCCGGAACTTACCTATCTCCAGGGAGCAAACTCCGCTGCAGCTACTGGACAAGTTCGTTTCACTGCATTTGCGTCCGGGGAATAGGTATATGGACGGGAATATAAAAGATTTGGCAGATCACTAAATACCTAGCAGCTGGTTCGGCATACATACGTATCCAGCCCAGTCCCTTTGTAGCTGGGCGGCTTTCTGGGAAACATCCAGGATTTGCGTTTTGAAGCGCAGTATGACTGTGTTTTTACTATAATATTCCATGCGGCTATTTCATGCATGGTCAGATATTAAATGCTATTAGTTAGTCTAGTCGAGTTCCCAAGTGGTCTCGTAACTTAGCCATCGGCATCTGCACTTCGAAAACGTTTATAGTGGCACAAGAGTTTGCACTTTGCATGATTACGGATTGGGGTCATTGCTGTGGCATTTGAGTTACCATTAAGGACATTTTCTTACTCTCTGATTATGATTAGTTTATATTTTGGCTGAGTTCATACAGATCCTGGTAGCTCTTTATTATTGTAATGTCACAGCTATTGACAACTTGACAAGAAATACCGTAGCCTAATAGCTAAAATAAACTATACATTGTCTCTAACGTCATCGGATATTCTATCTTCCTTTGTAATAAATAGCTATCTATATAATTCGTAGTACATATTTACAAAGTATGTACAAATATAACGGTGATATGAACTAGCTCTTGTTTTCCAGTAAACTATTTAGGCAGCGATTGTTCCCGAATAATGCAATCTCTGTTGAATTACCCGTGTCTAATCTACTTACCCGCTACAATGGTGTGTTGGATAAATCTTAATTCTCAAAATATCCCCGAAATTTAGGTAGTAAGATTGCTAGTGTGGCAATATATTTTGTACAATGACAAAATTAAGTACCTATAAAAGTGCGAAGGAACACAGAAAGGAGTTGAGTTGCACACTTTAAAATACTCCGTAAAAACTGAGTGTTTCGTTTAGTTTTTCTCTAAATATAATTTATTTTTGTCAAAATCCCTAAATTTATATTTTATTGGTTTGTTCAATAATAATTAATAAATGATCGCTCAATAATACCTAATTTAATGGGCTTATTACCCGAGCCTACATTTTGATTACCTATCTGCTTATCACAGGATATCGTTCTGCGTCACTGAAACCTTGACAATCCACATTTTCGACCTCATATCACGAAATGAGTATGCCTATGATGATTAATTACTACGCTTTTAACGTACTCAGTACTACTTTCAATTGTAGAATTTATGACTTTTTTGTACTCACTGTTCTGCGTTTCGTTTTTTTTATATGTTACTTAGATGGATTGTGGTCTGTATAATACTAAAAACACAGGGTAAAAATCCCGACCCCGACTACGACATAATTAAATAGAAATAAATTTAAACAAGAAAGAGTCATAGTAGGAGGCCGTCATCATGTTTTGTCGTGCTTTTTTGTGGTAAGAGTATCCAAATTTTTCATTTGGAATACCAATCGACTACCTTTATGGTCAACATACTAAAACCAAGGAACTCAGAGTGTTTAGAAAATTTCAGAACATTGATGAAATAATAAAAAAATCCGACTAATATATTAAATATATATACTAAAGTTTGTGAGGTTTGTACTACTAGTATGATTGATTTTATCCATATATTGTTAGTAACAAAGATCTTAAAACTATTTTAGTACTTACCTAATTGAAATTATTTACATTTTAAAACGATGTCAGGAGAAAATATAGATTTCACACAACATTCTTGTGCCGTACTTACCTACACGTTGCTATGTAATAGTATATGACAAGAGATACCTAAGAAACAGAACTGCTAATAAAACAAAGCTAACAGTATAGTCCATAGGGACTGCGCTGTTAGCTGAGGAAATTAAAACTAAGAGAATTGTTACAGCTTTTTGTAATTGAAAGTAAAGAAAGAAAATATAGCAAACAGTAGTAAATTACTTTCCGGTACCTTCTTCCCTGAGTAGGTAATGTAGGTATTCCCAATTGTACGTCTTCGTTAGATGAAAGTCGTTAAACAATATTTTTCCTGACGCACCCCGATTTCGTAAGGCTACGATATATTTATGAATGTACTAGCTGCGCCCCGAGGTTTCGCCTGCGGTTTTCCGGGATAAGAATCATCCTATGTCCTATTCCAGGACTGCTTTTTATCCTACTTTTTATTTTTTTACTTTTACCTTTTTAAGCTATTGCATAGCTTCTATCGCGGGCCTTGAGCGTGGAGACCGAATCCAGAAATTCCGTAACGAAAATAACCTAACACCCCCCACTCCGAATGCTATGCAATAGCTTTACCGCGGCAGTCTCCGAGTGCCACACGTCTTTTTTTTATTTTTATATATATCCTATTACTACATACCAATTTTCATCAAAATGCGTTCAGTAGTTCTTGCGTGATTGAGTAACAAACATCGGGGTGTTATAAGTTTCACCACTATGTGTGTCTACCCGTAAAGAACACAAGAACATAGTGACTTCGCCTTAATAGAGACAATAAGAAAAGTGTTGATGGACATATTCTTAGTTTTACTCTACTTAGCAGTTTAAGTTAAATTCAAATTACTTATTAGCCTTATTAGGCTAGATTGTAATGTTAATGAAGTGTCATTTTGTGACACGACATTATAAAAAAAAAAAAATCTATGTGTGTCTGTCTGTGGCATCTTAAATGGGTGAACTGATTTGAATGCGGTTTATTTTTATTTGAAAGCAGGTTTTCTAGTGGTGGTTCTTAGACTAGTTTAACTAAAATCGTTTTAGCCTTTTTCACTTTTTATAGGTTTTGTGTATCGGTGGTGTTTATATTTTAGATGGTGAGAATGATCAGCGGGACTCCTTAGAGCATTTTTCGCTATTCCTTATAGATTCAGATTTGGCCCTCCACGTCCACTTAAAAAATTCACCGTTTATAGCTTACTAAGTTCAAAGTTCGAAGTTCTTTATTCAGTTTTTGCATCACAGACGCACTTATGAACGTCAATTATTACAATGACTATACAACCGTATCGGAAAAAGAACCAATACTCAGAAAATACGGCAACAAACTGAGGGGCATTTTTTTTAGAACTTTTTTTTACATTATGTTATGTTACTTTTGTTATGTTTGTTTTTGACAATGTTATTTTTCTTATGTGCCAGTTGGCTACTTAGCAAAAGCGGAATATTCCATGCATCTTTGTCTTCTAACTCTATGTTTATCTTTGTATCTAAGCTAATTAGGTACCTAGGTACTAAAACACATATTTAACCGCATCGTCACTTAACAACAGGTGAGATAGCGGTCAAACGTAATTATTTAATTTACCTTCTGTTTAACCTTAATTAAATTAGGAAGGTGTATTTTGAATTTCTAGTCCAAATAGGAGATGCAAACAGACGGATCCGGAAGTAGCGAGATGAGGATCTAGCAATGCTTCGACAGTCGCCTTCCGATTGAGTCTCCCCGGATGGAACGGGCTATAAGAACACGTTTCGTATGAAGGGTAGTATATACAAAGTTGTTTATTATGATAGCTGTGCCCCGCCGTTTCGCCCGTGCTTTCCCGGGATAAATAGTAGCCTATGTCCTTTTCCAGGACCTAAAGTAGGTAGTACATACCAAATTTCATCAAAATGCGTTCAGTAGTTTTTGAGTGATTGAGTAGCAAACATCCATCCATCCTTACAAACTTGCGTATGTATAGTATTTGTTTAGTATAAATAACCAGAATGTTACGTATATCGCGAGTGAATCGCGAGTTCAGGTTTAGTGTAGAAAAAAACGCCAAAATTACTTTAACTAAAGGCCTGTACGTACTCAGGTACCCAAAAGTGGTAGCGTAAGTCTGTAAATGATGATAACTTATTTTAAGTTTGGTCCCTTTTTAAACATAAAGTTAGGTAGGTATGCTTAAATATAAGTATACTCAAACCTTTTTTCTGCGGTAATGGTGAAATTGTAACAAGATCGCCGCCTCGTAGTTAGGTACAACTTTTAATTGGATTTTAACTTTTAATTGTTTGATACTAAAGCCGAAGAATTCTTTTGTTTCATCAAATTAACGCTACGATTCGGTTTCTGCTTTCAGAAGAGTTATCTGTAGATCTCACTTCTTAATTACTGCAGCTGTGAGAGCTTTTGTTAAATGAAAACGTCTGGAAAATAAGTTGGCAGTATCTAGTGCAGTTTATACTCTGGACGTAGGTAAATTAATGGTGAATCGCTGTTCACGCAGTTCCGCTAAAAAGCTGAAACTTTTAATCAGCCGCTCAATTTCTTACGACACAATACAGTTGAAGCCACAAAATAAACCTACAACTGGCTAAGCGTCAGTGGAAATAGCTTTACCCGCTCCTTTATCGGAGTTAACCAGGCGCCCTAAACAAATTTGTTCGCAATTGGATTAGGTCAGGATATTAAACTTTAAATTGCCGGTTCTGTGAGACTCGGGCTGCAGGGACTGGAACTTGTAATGAACACTTGCACTGAGTGCGAGATTTAGGTTACATCAACTCGTCTTCTACATTTCTGTTGGGTTTTCATTATTGGCGCCTATTGCGTTCCAACTGATAGGGCTCACACTTGGGAAGAAAGAAAGAGAAGGAGGATAATGGAGATAGATAGCAAGGGAGAGAAAGGGAAAAGAAATAGAGGGACATAGTGTGGTGTGGACCATATTTCACTCGGTTTGTGCTATTAATTATTCTGTGCTACGGTGGCCAAATACTTCTATCGTGTCTCTGATGTACTCTGTGAGTGTGTATTTTGAGCGAGTACCTAGTAGGTCTAATACTCGTACACAATTTAAATACATATTCGCAATTCAATAGTCACAGTTGCAGGACCGAGTTGTGATTCGATTTCTACAGCTGGAATATAATTAGTAGACCATTGTATCACTTTCACAAGTTTGCGTTCACATTTCACGTTTGTTTCAGTTTCGTTTTTTCTATTCTTTGTATAGTTTGCTGGCAAAGAACGGTTTCAATTATATCATTTATTTATCTAATTATTTGTTTATTTTTTAACTGTTCTTTCTTTTAGAGAGATATTATTTACATTATTTATCAAAGTGCTCAATAAAAAACGTAGATACCTTATGTATAATTTATGGACACCAATCCGATTTGCCGTTTTCACTGCCAGTCTAGATTCCTCGGAAATTTCTCAGTTTTACGTTCGGTTCGGAGCGGGCTTTTCCACCTTGGAAAATATTCAAAATCTGCAGGTACCACAGAAGCGTGTAATTCAGTATCCTTGTTCAACAGACATGTGAAATATTTAAAACGAAAGCGCTTCGAAAGCACTTACGGCTCCAGATACAGGCTGACGGTTTTTTATGAAGGCTCCCGTACTCCATAATAAATGTGACGCGGTGTAACGCCAGCATTCAAACAAAACGTTGTTACGCTGTAGGTACCTACTTCATGCAGAATTTGTAGTATTATTATAATTATGTTGTTTTCAGTGGTACTTTGGAAATTATGTAAGTGGGTGTACTAACAAGTAGGATAATACTCAGGTATTTGATTATATTTGTTTTATCTATGTGGATTTATTAGGTGGTTACGTGTAAAACTTACAACATAAAACTAAGCTGGTACATCTCAAAACTACCATTTCTTTCTCTTCCCTGCCTTTTACGCTACGTTTCTACCACTATCACTATTTGTTTATACTGAAAATTGATTTCTGAAGTTGATGCAAACTGCTTATTTTGAAATACATAAAACAAGTATATAATTTTAGGGCTGATCATTTTTCCCGGTGCCTAGTGCCAATCGAAACGTTTAATAAATATGCGGGAGACGTCTCCCGATGAAATGAAACGAACTCGTTGTTAAAACGTTAAAGAGTTTATTATGCTCCACACAGGAAACACTATTCACATTTAGATTCAGAGGCCAGCTAGTATTTCGTTACGTTGTAAAATGATAAGACTTGAAAAAGCTAAGGGCGGTAATCTGTTCTGACGTTTCGTCTAGTAACTAGTGATGTCACACCATTTTAGTGATGTGACATTTACAATCAATTAGACGAATTAGGGTGGACGGATAGATCGCCACAAATACAAAATCTACCTACGTGTACTTATGACATTTCATTACGTGCCTACTAGCGGAGCAAAAGTACTTTGATCCCTTATGAATAGAACAAGGCTCATGATTTTATTCTCTAAAGGAAATAAAGACGTTATTGAGGTTTAGGAGTGGCCTTGGAATCGCTTTGTATTCAAATATTCCTACAGATGTCACCTGGAGTTCAAATAAACTGAACCTTTTTCCATGTGAAAATATTTGGAGACACAAAATTTTGTTAAGTGGATCGTTGATTTTGAGTTTGTTAGTAACTCGTAACGTCCACCCGGATGTAGCCGGATGTAACCTATGCCTAGCAATTGTTTAGTTATAAAAACAAACTGCTCGCTCTGCAAGGCCTCTGCGCACACCGGGCGTGATGTAACCGGAGCGCGGAGTTGACGTTTTTACAAGCTTTTATTTAACTTGCAATGTATGTAGGTATGTATTAACTATGTTTGTTCGAGTGGATTCTTGCAAGTTGAATTAGAACCGCTTCCTCTTATCCTACGGAGTTGAAGTTTTGCATACTTGGCAAAGTCCGATGACAATGCAATATTATGGTGACAGTCAGCTGATCTGGTGATGGAGACGGAAGGTGGGCAATAGAACTCCTTCACTGATAATCGTAAATAACTAGTGTTTGGGCTCATTTTAATTTGCTTGCGGTTCCGATTGCGAATTTGTCAAACGCTTGTCTTGAAAATAATATTTTTCACTTATTTTTTAATAAGAGCATGGCGTCGCGCCGTCGTGGCGGGCGGCGCGGGGCGGCGACGCCCAGGTTTATGTGTGCATTGCCCTTACATTACTATTGACTTCAAAGAGCATGCAAAAATGTCAACTCCTTAGGATAAGTGGAAGTGGTTCTAATTCAACTTGCAAGATTTGACCCAAACATTAAAAGCTTGTAAAAACTCCGCATGCAGATCCGGAATGCAATGTGCTAATGATAAGATTTTTTTTTCTCATTTATTTATTCAGGGCTAATTCTAATAGAACATGTCACCCTTATAGCTAAACAGATTAAATTAAATAAAAAATCAACAACGCCAAGCACCTAAATAACATTTCTATGTTTTATAGCTTCCTGGTACAGGTCGTAGATCTTTACGGCATCATCCGATTGAGGTTGGGACAAGATGCCGTTCAAACCACCCACCTGCCAGAAAGTGTGGTCGTCTTTAAAGAGTTGCCGACGCCGATCATCGTTCTGGGCACATTCCATGACAACATGAAATACATCCTCAACTTTATTACATAGATCACAATTTGGAGTACTAGTTTTATCCATCATATAAGCAAATAATAATAAGATATTAAATATTTTATTTCATATGTAAGGCCTTTTTTAAATCAGACTAGGCTAACGTTTGACCTCGGTCTCACCTGATGAGAAGCGACGATGTGGTGGAAGATGAAGCACGCTTGCCTAGTAAGTACCTATTCACTCTTGCTTGAAACACACCCAGTATCCATCCCAGGATCCAGGATCCCAGGATCGTTTTAAGCGATATGACCGTCCATTCAGTCCATTTACTCCATTGTAATAAATTAATTTATACTCAATTTCCTTCCATTCAAGGTGAATAATTAAATAATTAAGTTTATCTATCTATCTTTCTAATTCAGAATATAGTTAACCTAGCATCCTACCGTATTTAATATAAAATTAATCGTGAGAAACATTCCGCATGCAAAAGTTTAAAAACCTACATCTCTATGTTTAACCTAACAACTATGTAATACGAGTGACATCATCATGTGTAAGTCGATGTAGGTATTAATCAACACATACGTATATTGTTCAATAAATTATATCTATGTATTAATATAATAAATTGACAGCCTCTGTGGTGTAGTGGTTGAGCAGGTTGGCTCAAATCTCATACACCACTGAGGTTGCGGGTTCTATTCCCGCGACGGGACAAATCTTTGTGCTCAGAAAAAAAAAGCGCAAGCATTTGTTTCGTGTCTGGGTGTTGTGGGACCATGGTCCTCATAGTTCCTGGTTCCCTAGATACAGGGAATCCTAGTTAGGGGCCAAGATCTATGTATGTGATCGTTGGGCGTATTATTATTATATTTAATCACGGATAGACAATTTTTTATCTAATCGTACTTATATATTTATGACCTAATTATGTTAGCTGTTACGTCAATAGACTACGCACTCAGCATTCACTCGGGACAACAAAATAGTCAGATCAATATGTATAAAATTAAATACATAGCAGATTACGTGCCAAATAATTTTATCGGAAATCGATGAAATTGTTCCATACGCGCACATAATCATCATTCAGTTTCTTAATTTCCGGGACGTAATAGCTATAGTAACTCAAGTCATAAAGGGTCCAACATCCGACCCTTCTTTGGTTTATCTCTAATAAGAGATTAAGAAAGATTTTTGTGTATACTTACATATGTGTAGGTTCCGTTTCCACGGCGAAGCAAATGTGACTTCAGAAAGCCTACTACTCTACCCAGGACTTTATTAACGACAAGGAGGCATGGCAAAGTAGTGATGTTCATGTACAAAAAATATCGATATTTTTTCCGATATAATATATCGAAATAGTGTATCGATGTTTAACGATATATCACTCAAAAACATCGATACTTTCGATATATCGTATTGTAGAACGGAAAAATCTATTAGGAGTAAATAAGTCAGCCCACCAAGGTTAAAAATCAATCAACTTATCATATATATAACCAGCCATTTTATTTCTACCAATCCATTAGATAGATAATACAATATTGTTTAATATTTTTACTGGCCCGGATACGATGTCCTTTAAGTCATGATAATACAATAATCAAAGTAGATCTGCAACTCCATCATGGTTCAAGCGGGGTGATACAAGTACAGTGCTGCCTTCTTGAGAGTATTTCGTGAATCCCAATCAGGCTGGCGAACTTGTCCAATTTGCCAACTCGCTTGCCAACCCGATTCGGAATAACTAGATAGATTGGATATTTTTTGTAGTTGAGTTAAATTGAAAATTAACGATAGGTGTAGCTGAAGTAAACGCTTTGAACATGTTTGAAATGAATAAATATGTAAATTAATTAATGATGAGTTTTCCTAAACATTCTAATTTCGTACGATATTTCATATATCGGATAAAATATATCGATATTAAATATTGACTTCAATGATTCGATAATATTGAATTGATTCGATATATCAAATAAATGTATCGATATTTTATCACATATCGATTCATATCGAGCACCCCTATGGCAAAGTATTGAGATCTAATTTTTATTTAAGTATCTGAATGTGATAATCGTATAATTCAACTTATGTACAAGTGTATGTTTGATTTGCTAACGGTAGTAATAATGGAAAAACCTTGACATTTTATTTTATATAATACTCTAGAATGAACATTGATTTTGACTTAATTTGAAATAATTTTTGACCTTTTTATAATTATAATTGTTATAAATGTTAGTAGACCAAAAAAACTTACTTAATGCTTATTGTTACCTGACGTTCTAAAGTGTACGGATGTACCAAATTGAAATAAAGTATTTGAATTGAATTGAATTGAATTTTATAGGTACGGTCACCGTTTGTACCTACGTAGCCCTTTTTTGTTTTCTTATAAACTAGGCTATCTACGCCCCGCAGTTTTACTCGCAGTTTACCGAGATAAAAAGTAGCCTATGTCCTTTTCCAAGACCTAAAAAACCTACATAGCAAATTTCATCAAAACCCGTTTAGTAGTTTTTGCGCGATGAAGTACCAAATATCCATCCACATATACATCCATCCTCACAAATTTTCGCATTTATAATATATAGTAGAATAGTAATAGTATACTAAATTTAATAGTTTCCGCACATTTTCCTAACTCTTCCTAGCTGCATGTACACTGAAACGAGGAAGTTTTAACTGGTGGCATTACAGGATTGAACAACTTAACGTAATTAGGTATAATAGATAGGTATGCAAGCTCTAGCCTGAACGTATCTAAATGCAATCCCATAAGTTTCTTGTACCAACTTTGATCCACGAGAGCACAAATGGCTCTTCATATCGCATATATCTGCACAATTAAAAGTAACTGACATAGCCCATCGAATTAGCAGGCTGAAGTGGCAATGGGCTGGTCACATCTCTCGAAGGACGGACGACCGTTGGAGCAGACGTGTCCTTGAGTGGAGACCGCGAATCGGCAAGCGTAGTGTAGGACGCCCACCGGCCAGGTGGAGCGACGACCTGCGAAAGGCGGCCGGAAGAAACTGGATGAGAAGAGCCGAAGACCGGGCTCAGTGGCGTTCATTGGGAGAGACCTATGTCCAGCAGTGGACGAATACAGGCTGATGATGATAATGATGATGAGATGTAATTAGCGTAGATCGATCTATACGTGTACGAAAATCCATGGATTTTTTTTCAGGTCATCTCTAGCTTGTAACGAACTGTCAAATTAGATTAAATGCGTAGGTGGATGGAAGTTTGGAACTCAATCACGCAAAAACTACTAAACAGATTTTGATGAAATTTGGTCTGTAAATTCTTTAGACCCTGTAAAAGGACATAATTTACTTCTTATCTACATTAACTTTACTATTGTCATTATTATTATTTATAATGCACTAGCAGCTTGTTGAGCTGATACGTGCATATCATTGCACTTGTGATTTATATTTAAATGTTTGTCAAGGCTGTTTTTAAAACTGTTTACTGATGGCGCACTGATGACTGACTCTGGCAGATTATTCCAGTGGTTTACTACGCAACTTGGCAAAAAGTGTCCTTGGGTGAGGCTGCTTCATTAATTCCAGTTAATCTCCGATCATACCTAATGAGAAATAGCCTACGTGATAAACAAGCCTTGACAGCTTCTGCAGTGTTGTGGGGCAGGTTGGCTCAAATCGCATACACCACTGAAGTTTCGGGTTCCATGCATTTCCGCTACGGGACAAAATGTGTGGGAACAGAAAAAGAGGTGCAAGTATTGGTTTCGTGTCTGGATGTTGTGGGGCCTTGGTCCTCGTAATTCCTGGTTCCCTAGATACAGCCGAATCCTATTTAGGGACCATGCAGGATCTATGCATGTGATCGTTAAACTATATTAGGTGGTTAACGGTGAAGGGAAACATCGTGATGAAACCCGCTTATGTGCTTTGGAGTGGTAGGCTCTGGCCGTGGTTGTAATATCACCCACCGAACAAACCCATGCCGTCAAGCGACCTAGTCGTGTTTCGGGATGATGTTCGGTGAACCATCGCGGAGACGGGTCTGAGCAGCCGCTCAACTGCCGTCTCTCTCTAGATCTATGTGCTCCATCTTAGGCTACATCATCGCTTCACATCAGGCAAGATAGTGGCTAAACATAGATCAATTAAGCGATAAAAAAAAAATATTGTTATTAAACAATATTTTAAATCAATAACAGACAACAGAAAATTATTTTCTATAAATGTATAAGTAACTTAGATTTTGAATAATACCTTTGAAGATAATCCAAGGCCATCGAGTTGCATGCGAGGTCAATTATTCGGCGATTTTTCATCATATGGGATAAAAGATGAACAGGACAATCAGAGGGATAGTTTTCATTCACCTAACTTTCAGCTGTGTACATACTCTATTTGCCAGAGGAGACTGATATAACAGAATCGTGAGAAGTTTTTATGTGTCATCGTTAGGGCCGACCCAAATAAACAGGGTCGAGGAATTCGCGTTCGTCATGTTCGGCTTACACTTTGGAAATTGAATTCGTGTTCTCAGTGTCTGTTTATCGCGGGGTTGACCTCTAGAGAGCGTGGGTGGTGTGACTTGTCAGGGTTGAATTTTGAAGGGGTTATTAATTATCTGAAATAATGATATTTGCCGAAAACATCTTAAAATTTAGTTACGGTTCAATTTTGCAAGAGACATGGTTGTCTATTGTATATGCGAAGCTGGAGCGAGACCGAATAGTGGCAAAATCAAAAGAAAGTAGGAGTGAGTTGAATAAGTGCTAAAGAAAAAAAGGCATGGTGAATGATAATAATGCATTTTCTGTATAATAATGATCATTCACGACACAGATGCGCCTATATTTTTTTTCGAAAAAGAGTAGGTTAGGAGGTAGGAGTTTTCTATATCCTCTATTGTAGGTACTATAGAAAAAAAAATTGAATGTGTAATTGAACAACCAACTGTCCTGACTACGTCCACTACTACAGGGCATGTGCCAAATATTCGCGCCAATCTGGATATTACATCGACATAATGTCGATTTCCTTAGCGTGTAATTCCTTGAGTAATCGCTTGATTTTCTCTTATGTGGACAGTAGACGCAAATTGAAATGGAATGAGTTCAGTCCGTTGAGCCCCTCTACAGGCACTGTTTGACAGGCTACAGGGTTTGTGAGACAAATAAAATACGTAATTAACACGGGTTTTGTAAGTACTTTAGGATTTAGAATAATTTAGATGCAAAAGGTTTGTCACATGTCAGCATGATGCTAAAATATATGGAATATTCACTTTTGACATTTCAACCTAGAGAACTACTATGTGTATTAACCTTTCTATATAACCTCAGCAGACATAGCAGTTTGCTAAGGTTGAAAGGTCAACGCTATTCTTTCAAATCTACACTTATTTACACAGAAAACATATTGCTTTCGTTTTCCAATCCTGACCAAAACTCAGAGTAAATAGGATCAACCGTAACGTTAAGGGCGAGGGACTTAAAAGAAATTACGATTCCGAAGCCGGTTGACAAACAGGGGCCCTTATTGGATCCACCTGGTTGTATTTGCCCTAGGCAACCTGTACATATTTGATGACGATTGGTTGAAATTCGACTCTCACGGTCAGTTTTCGGATGTGACCCACTTACCCAGATCGTGGCAGGAGATCTCAACTTGTTTGAAATATACGTACCGATATGACGTATATTATTATAATGTCTTACTGGAAAATGTTGACTCTTACGTAATAATAATAATGCTTTCACAACTGTAACAAACTAAACTAGAAATTGTGTTGCACATAAAATCACGCAGTGGCGCACGCTATCGTACGCATTTCATTACCTACAGTTAAGTACTTTTGTTTTAAAAATAACCCTGCTGTCTGAAGATGTTAGACGTACTTACTGACCCATTTTTTACAGTTTCAATTTCAACACTGCTGCAAAATTCTCCATTCCAACCCATCTTGAGCACTTTATTTATGTCTAGTGCAAGATTGATGATAGTAGAGCAGGGAGCATCGCGCTCACCAATCATATTAGGCTCTGTTCGTCAAATGAGCTAATGAATGCCACTCAAGTGAAGCCTTCATGGATGTGCACTGCCTGGAAGTGTGAATCGCATAAGTATACATACAATCTGTAGCTTGGTTATAGAGCATGCTTAGTGTTTATGGGTCATATTCTCAGCTTGGCTCAGCTCCACGCCGCAGTATCGTCCCGAAAAAGTTACAGTTGCAATAATGTCAATATGAAACATTTATGCAGCGTTGAATCGGATTATTAGTTCTTCATACGTCGGTATATACGTATATTCTGTGTTTTGGTTTGTGTACCATTAGAACTTCGTGCACGTTTCAATTTGAATTTCATGTTTAAAGATGTATTTTCACTTAGTTAATTGAATTTTATTCAGAATAATTCTCCTTGAAAGAAAATATAAAATGCTCGTCTCTAATGGACGGTGTAAGCACACTGAAGTGGCCTTATTTGTAATTCAGATGTTGCGTTGGAGTGGGGCTGACTTACGGTCCCAAGGCGCCGACGTCGTTGCGGGTTTCAGCGGGTATAGCTTCCGAGCCCATCTGCCCGTCACACTGTAATGTGAAACAACGTAACGCATCGCACTTTACGACCTTCCGGACACCTTCCAAATGTAAAGGTTACCTTGAATCGACTTAAAGCCTTTGTATATTTATATACATGGTGAACCCTTGTACCGCTCCACTGTTTGTCACGATATTTCGTACAATGCACAAATCGAATTATTTTTTCAAAGTTCCTTTTTCAGCTACAATTTCAGAGAAAGCATCTGTCGCTATTTAGTAGCAGATATTATCCTATTATTATTTGGTATTATAATTCCATTACACATAATTTCCCCCAAAGCACTTGCGAAGGATGGTAACCACAAATTATTTTGCTTGTACGAATAAAAGGATGAAATTCATTTGTTATTTGATGATATGACAAAATAATAATTGAGTTATAAGCTGAGGCGCGTCCATTAAGCGAATGAAATGGGAATTCCATTTCAAAATATAGTTAGACGATAATGGTGTTGAAGCCTATTTCTATTTTGTAATTTGGTGGAGCAATTTTGTTATTAATTTACATTCAAGCGTTTCTCGAGTTACATATGGCGTAGGCGTACCTACAGAAGTACAGAGGGTGACTGTGCATCTAACTATAGCACAAGGATCTTAATGAATCTAGCCAATCCAACAGCTAATCAGAAGGTAATGAAGGTTATTTAAAAAAATGATAGATCTAATGTCCTGAAGTCGCTTGTTTTTATAAATTTAAATTTGAGCAACTCAATTGGTTTAACTAGATCGATACATCCACGTATCTTCAGCAGAAGGACATTCTTAAGGTTTATTAGGTAGTGCAAACAAAATATAAAGTAAATTTAGAAAAATTGCAAGGCATACAAAAATAATATAGGTAGGAATTCAAAATACTATAAAATAATAACAAGATATATACATAGAAATCGATAACAATATATATTAAAAATATAATAATTATATTTATATGTAAAGATTACATATATTTAAAGGATAATTTATTGTTATATGGGAATTTATTTGATCATTACGTACCACGTACCTTCGTATTTCTTGATACCGTTACGTTTATTGAAATATACAGGTAATGATTCCAAGTTCACACTCTAACGTATCGCGAAGTTTACTTGAAACGGAGAATAACATCGTTATAAACTTTTCTTGATTAGAGCTAAAAGTTGTAATCCGAAGTTAATCAGTTTAACCGAGTTAGGAATTCGCGTCGTCACGTCTTCTCCCCCATTCAATCATCTCATAATCTTGCTTTTACAACAAATTACTTTTCCCTCGTTATCTAAATAAGGTCCTTTTGATAAACTCGTGTAACTAATCTGTTGTTTTCGTAACGCAGACTCTTCTCTCGTTCTTTTTTTTACAAAAGATAGGTCTACGTTTGACCACCATCTCGCCTGATGTTAAGCGACGATGTGGCCGAAGATGGAGCACGTAGATCTAAAATATATCAGGAAACAGAGAAGACGGCAATGAGTTTCATTCCTTAGCAGTTCTAATATCTAAAGCGGGAAATTTTAGTTTTCTCGTCAGTTTTGGCGGACAATTGGGAATGTTTAGGCATAAGCTTGTAGATGCTCTAGGCAATTTAGGTTTTGTTTTTGTATTTATCAAGTCGATGAGACTTTATTAAGAAGGTAGGTTCTTTCAGCAACTAAGTATGGTGTAGTTGGAGCATCATGGAGTATAATCACCATTGAGTTGCATCTAATACCAGGCCTAGCGCACTCCGCACTGTAGGTACGAAGCTAGAAGTACATAGCCGGACACCGACGGCGACGGCGGGTTGCGCGTCGTTACAAGTGCCGCGTCAGAAGAGATAAGAGCTATGCTATAGAAAGAGAGGCGCTCTGTAGGTTAATATGACTGGTAGGTATGCAGCGCTACGCGAGCTGAATTGAATTTTATTGCGTCATAGCAAGAGTCGCTATTTGTTTAAACTTATTTGCGGAGTGATGCTTCTGTTCCTTAGTATTCTGTGCCAATACATATATTCTATCAAAACCATCATTTATCTAAGTATTTACCTGACTTAGGTAGGTATTTAAATTTTTCCAGTCGATTAATCATGGTTTCACCAAATAAGCTAAAGATATCTGATATCTTAACAAGACTCCTACAAGCAAAGTGTCCACGTCATTCACCTGTAACATTTATCTTTTAATACAAAACACTACCTACTTCTAGTTGTGTATAATAAGTGTAATAGAAACAAGAAGCTTACATCATACAGCTAATCCTTGAAGGCTTTCTTCAGTGGTATCAACAGCATTTTGTAGTCGGTACGCAGAAACCTTTTGTTTGCGGACAGGGCCCTTTGTTCGAGGCGAGGATGTCGACACGTGACCCGGCCATTATTGCAAGTCAATTCATGACGCTAGCATTCGGCGTCTGTGTTGTTGTCGTTCATAATAATTAGCATTTACATTGATTTCCGCACTTATGGGATTATATTGTATTATTATAGCATTTATATTGATTATTTAACAACAAAGAATAGACTCAGGCGTTAAGTAATTCGGGAGCGCGAAAATCCAACCAAGGGATGAGAAACGAAAGGTTTTTAGTCAGCCTAATAACGTATTTCTTAAAAAGACAAATATTTCCTAAATCCATTAATTTTACGGACCTCCTACGCTAGAAACTTAGGGTATAACTATTTATTATTAAAAATAATGTCTAAACTAATTTATAATATTATTTTAATCGTAGTCATCTGAAACAAAAAGTAGGTTAAAATAAAACATTGCAGTACATTCAGATCATTCGATGACTCTTTATTTACACAGTGATGACGTGGGTGAACGGTCGATACAACCAAAGGTACAGATCACAGGAAAGTAATTCACTAGTTAGTTCGAAGCTTACATTTACTAATTAACTAACACTAAATGAATCATATAACACTATTCCAATGAAGTTATGCACTCATCAGAGTAGACTAGACACCATCATTGAAAAGGATTACAAAATGACCTCAAAATGTAATAAAATTTAGAATGTCAACGATTTACTATACTTATTTAAAATTTAAGAAACAATGTTATATACAACATCAGATAACAATTACGGTGGTGTAAAACAAATTAATTATTTAATTCTATGCAGTCAAATCTTGCGCTAAGGCCGAATGCACTTGTGATATAAATAAATTTAAATTTTACGAAGTAGCAAATAAGTATATTACTGCTATATCAAAAACATAATGTTTTCATAAATTATATAATTATGTAAAATAAAACAAATATTATCATATTATGTAGATAAATAATGTGCACGATATTAAATGATCAGTTATTTTACTATTGTGTTGAAATAACTATACAGTATGATAAATATTAAATAAAGCCTGAATTGAAGTGGACATAATACAAAATACCAGTACATTCTATATTGCAGAAAATGTTTAATAAATCAATGACATTTGTATGTGTCGTCCCGATTTAAAGTTGAGAACGGGACTGTATCAGAAAATTGAACGCAAGCCAAAAATGTATCCGACAGAGATTACTCACTTAAATGGATTTCCATTGTGTTTAAAAAATACTACAATTCCGCAGCGAGATTGCAACGTGACTGTTCTCTTTATGTTCATTCCTTTAGTTACGAGTACTTATAGTATGCGTCTAGACACGAGTAAAATAATGAAATGTGTTTTCACATTTGTAACTAAAAACTACGAACTCTACTATTATCTCTAGTTCTAGAATTTTCTCTTAAATCCAATTGTCTACTTACAATCATAAACTTGGCAGTGCTGTAACATCTTTATATTTTATGTCTAAGTTTCTTTATAACAAATGACGGATTAACATTTTTGATTTTTAATTTGACTAGTCTTCACTAAAATAAAACTTGTTACTTATGTACCTAAGACTTATTTTAAATAATTGCTGTGAAATTGTTAATCTAAAGTAAACACTACTTAGACTAGAACAACCTCGATATTTTGAAATAAAGTATTATTTTGCATAAAATGATTTGACATAAAAAGGCTTTACACGCGCAAAGCCGCTTTGAGGGTGATTGTAGTAGACACGTGTTCAGCAAGTTTTGTAGTAAATAATTATTTATTTTATATACTCACCAACGTAGTTGGTGCCAATTTCAAAACGAATGTTTAGATCAGGTACATTAGAATACTTCTATTTGAGTTAGACTATTTTGGCATTAGATATCACTTCGGTTGAGCCACGGCTAGTAACGAACTCTATATAGGTATATATTGATCGATCCCAATTTCCGTGTCGCAATTTGTTACATGCTCTTCTTTAGGAAAATTTGGTATTTATATATCAATGAAATCCAATTGTAAAGTTATTTATTTTCTTATAGGTAATTTATATTTTAACAACTGCAACATGAATCTTTAAAGTTTATTGTGATATGTTACATTATACTAAGTTAAAGGTTGAGTCTTACAATGCGTAAGTACTTTAATGAATTTGTAAATCTATCATATAAGAAATATATAAAGAGGTAAGCCGATTATACGTTCGTTACGGAATGGTGAAAGTTATTAATAAAATTTACAGAGCAAAGTAATAATTAAAACAGTAATCAAGAGTAACACAATTTACTAATTCAAAATCTCGGGAAAGGGTCAGAGTATGAAATATGAACACCCTTAGGTAAATCCCAAAACCACATGATTTTAGCGAATTATTATGAAAGTATTTTCGGCGTACTTCTTTATGTTATAATGATAAAATATGATACATTAATCAGAATTTGTCGAATAAGGTCGATTAATATTATGAGGCGGTCCACTTGGCACATGGTAGAGAAGCTTGAGTGTTTGTGATCTTCATAAGTTAACGCATTGCACTTCAAATTTTAAACCAATCAGTTCACTTTTCTATAAGAATAATGTAAGTACTCAGCAACATCAGTTTTTAAATTCATTATCAAACAAACCAGCGATTGTAAATAATTCGCATACGTAGCTTTAGCGTGTAAAAATGAATTCTATCTTCTTGACAAAGTGTCTACTTAATTTCAGTTAATTATCGATAAATAGATAATAAGAACACTTTTATCTCTTACAATTATCACAAAAAACATGCTCTAGGGTGTCTTAAACTATACATAACATTTACTTAAATAAATAAATTATACTAGTAAACGAAGATTGCTTTGCAGGCGACTAGATGTGTTCGTCCTTTACATCTGTCAAGAGAGAAAAAGAACATTTAATATGGACACATATTTTATACGAACCGATCCTCCTTTGATTTCTTTACTACATTATTCTAGAGTGCATAATAAGCGAAGGCAATATCTACAGTTTAAGCACAATGAAACATCAAGGCATATGCGGTCGAACAGTTTATACAACAGTTGGCTTTGTATCCATCCACTTTAACATTTTAAATAATTAGAAAAAATAAAAATTACTTAAGCCCGAGCATTTTCATTTTTCTTCTTTCTTATTTAAAATCTTAAGATTCTCGCCTAAGATGCGCTAATCCGTTCAATTTCACTTTTGAATTATTGATTTCTTTACTTCAGCCGACGCAACGCAACGTAGTATGAATTGTTCACTTTAGCTTTGAACTCTATAGTTTTAACAAGTATTACATTGGACAACAGTGTGTTTAGAACTAGAAGTAAAACTTTATCAGATATTCTTCGACACGCAATATTAAAGCAAGCTGTACAAATATAAACAATAGTCATTCATGCAAGGAAATCTCGTTACTCAGCAGATAACATAACATCACATTTATATACAATTCCAGATAACAACATAATATTATACGAGTGCTGAGACGTTCATACTGAAATATAGAATATGTCCGTAGAACGTATTTGAAGTAATTTCAAGAATAGTATTGACCAAGAAATGTTGTCTAAGCTAATTATACCAAGTTCTATCATTACTTTTGAGTAAGGGAACACGTATAACATGTCTGGTTATTAAGGGAAGGGAACTTTGTTGTTGAAGTGGTTCGTGCATATTTGCTATCAACAAGTTTCCAAGGTGTGTTTAACAGTGAAACCTCTAGCGAGCAAGTGCCAAGAACAAGAGACGATAGTAGGGCATGGTTAGAAAGCGATTCACTATACTTTATATCGAAGCTAAAAGGAAAATGCAGTTTTTATTAGTGACATACAAGCGGGCATTAACTGGTAAGTGGTTCCCTTTGCCAATGGGCATTCGCAGTGCTCGAGGTTATTGTAGCGTTGCCTAGTTTTTACGACTTTTTCAGTGCCTTCAGTGGAAGTTATGACGCAGAATGGCACAGTTATAAAAATGTATTGTATTCTTTCTCTTTCTTTAGGATATTTAACAACTGATTATTATTTTACTAAGTTAAGTTGTACATTTATCAAACTCAATTTTATAATACATCGTCAAAAATATTTTGGCCATGAACTCCCTTCCTCAATTGAGGAGTCAAAGTATTAACTCAGCTTACTTCAATCTTAAAAATCTTCAATCTTATTTAAGTAAACAGACCTCTTGAAATTGTTAAGCCTTCAGTGCTAGTGAATCGCTTTACGCCAAACAGCAAGTGAGTATAAGTTTCCGGCTACACAGGTATACAGATACAGGTGTACGTCGGCGGGGTGTCGTGAGGGGAGCATGCATCGGTGTGGGTGACGACACGGGGCTACGGGGGACAACATCTCAAACTACGAACAGCACACTAACACATTACACAACACGTCACTTACACATACCTATGAGCTTTACTGTATCCTCGAAAGCGAGCGTTAGAAACGCTCGCGCGTGTGAAATGGTCTTTTTCTCTTTTGAGTTCTGACTTAACTCTAACACAGAATAAACTCGGCTTCCGGTGCGTCATAACGAGATTTGACTGCATGAATCTTTACTACAGCATCTATAGCAATTAAAATTCATAAAAACAAAACATTTTTATCGGACATTTTTATTTAAACCTATACTTAAAAATCTAACCAACTTTTACATAAAGAAAATTTTATATGGCAACTTTAACTTGAGACTAAAACTATATTATATTTAAATATTCAACTCGTGCCAATAAAATATGAACGTGATAATTTTGAAGACATTTTTTTGTAATAATATAAGATGTTTATAATTATTTAAAATGCATAAAAGATAAATCGTTGTAGCGATACTTAAGTCTATAGTTCCTCGTCTGTAGAGCACAGAGAGTTAAGTATAGAACTAGCCTAATGAATAGTAGTCTACGTTATAGCTTACAATTGAATGTAGAGACATGTAAAGCGGTTACAAACGGGCCTCTCGCATTCAGTAACCGACCAAAAATAGCCCCTACTGACTACTGTTACTGAATTGTACACAAGGGGCCCGTTTCTCTATGCCCGCTAACACAGTACAACAATATGGACACTTGCTAAAAACGATGTAAATACCGCACTCGCCAAAATGAGCAACATAATTTGAACGAAAATCACGCTGTTAACGCGAGTTAGAATCTCATCAACCCCTTTTCATAAAGTGGATTCTGGATCTTATTTGTATTAATTTTGACGTGGAGTTGAGTTGCATAATTCAAGTCTCGTTTGTGAAGTGTCCATACTGTGTTGTGCGTAAGATGATGGGATGTCATATCGCTAAAGTACCACTAAATCAGTCTAGTAGGAGTAGTAGGTTTAATGTAGAGACACGTGCAAATGTATAGTATACGTGTGAGGTAGACGAGGCCTTGGTCTTTCTGGCAGCAGATGGTTCAGGGTGATACTTCTATACTTAAACAAACTCTATCGATGTGTGTGATCGCTTATACTTTTTCAAATAACTGATTAATGAGATGAGCAGGTCGTTCGCCTGATGGTAAGCGCCACGCCTACCCATAACAATTGCGGTGCCACCCAGAACTTTTAATACCGTAAAGAGTACTACGTAGCAATGCGTTGTGCTCATCACCCCGAGACATCAGATATTAAGTCTTATATGCCCGGGATTCCTTTAATAGTAAAATTATTCTTGACTTTTGAAACGACTATATTATCTTCACGTCTTCGTCCTTATCTTGTAAGGATTGTGAACTTTTAACAACACGAGTAGGTATTCACTAACGAATTCGGATGGAATTACGTCTAATGATGTATTTAATTATAGTATCCAAATTACTTTTTCGTTTATATTGAATCGCTAGATGTTTAAGTTATAGTGTAAAAGTAAGCATGTCCTTAAAATATAAAAATATAATAAGCTATAAAGAACTGTTAACACGGTAGCATAAAGTAAGTGAGGTGATTTTCTTTACACTCATGATAACTCATTGAAATCTAGTCTGTTTAGTTTTTATGTCTGCTTTTACTACACTTTTTAAATATATTTTAATTATATTATTGGATCAATCATCCGTTGCCATTCAGACCGGCCTAATTTATAAATCATCTGAATTAATTTTAAAATAAATTAATATGTATTTTAAGGAACATCAAAATTAAATGATACCATTGAAAAATATTCAATTAATGTACGATATCATAATTCATGTGGAACATGATATGAGTCAGTGGTGTATTTAATGATGTTTATTTATGAAGTATTTTTGTTATATACTCATAGGTATATTAATATTAATATATCATGCAAAAAATATTAAAGTGTTTAGTTCGAATTTTATAATTCCAACTTCGTTGATTATTTTTAATTGAATTAAATGGTTGATACAAATTAGTAATTCATAAGAAGTTTACGATGGTTGTACAAGATCTGTTTTATTCCTTCCTAACCTTGGGTGGATGAATTGGGAAATTGTAATGCCCACCCAAGGTATGTTATAAATAAATAAATAAAATATTATTAGCGACAGATAAAATATTGTTGAAGAATAAGTGTTTGTTAACTCGGTTGGTTAGATTTGCTACTAGCAAAACTGTAACGCAATTATTTGGAGTTCCCGGTGTCATCAATCACTTTGTACAATAATCAACAGATCTAAGCTGATAATAACTTTGTACCATTCATCCTTAATCATTTGCTAATCGCATATTATCGGTTAAGATATTTGTAAACTCAAATGTATTGTAGAGGATGACAAACAACTTTCTTTAAAAGTTCAGGAAGATTCAGTTGCTTATAAGTAATTGTTGGATAAACCCAAATTAATTGCTTAATATTTAAGCAATTAATTTGGGTTTATCCAACAATGCCTAAGTCTTTTGTTGTTTTTTATTTATATTGTAACCGCTACGAGTTCATGTGCTGTATTTTTTGTTTTCGGTAAATCAGAATGTTTTTTCTTTAGGTTACTTTCCTTCCTGTTTCTCGGCTTCTTTGGTTCACTCTGTTTTGATTCTAACATTTTCCTCGATTTTCCATTACCCTTTTATTATATCCGTTGGCGCTTCGGGCTTTGGATAGGCAGGATTTTAATCCTTTTTATGTAATTAAATTGATTTAAACATTTTAAATGATAGAACTAGTTAAAATGTATATCAAATAGCAAATCTATCCAACTATGTTACATCATGTCATTGTTACACAATATGTCTCATCACGGCACGCTCTCACAAACATTCATAATATACGTAAAATTTCAGGAGTTCACGAGTTCACAATGTGGAAAACGACAAAGGAAAAGGTGAAAAGAACTTGAAAGGGCGTACACTACAACGCCTATTGCTTTGAATAATTCAGGAAAGTTGACTTAAGAACGGACCAGCGGAGTATATAAACGAGAAAGATAAGGCCCGCTTTTATGCCGCCCATTGCCGAAATGAAATAAAAAGGGTGAGGCACAAAACGTCTCAGTTAAGAGGTGTCAAGTGCTGACGGATTTATAGCCGTTCGGTTTGCAAGCAATGACGAATTTACAACCCTCTCCATTGCAAAATAGTAGGGAATACTGAAAATCACAATAGTTTTAATAGATATTGTATTGCATAGTTGCCAAACAAAGTCAATTTTTTTAGTATTTCGACCTATCAAATGATTAGAATTCAGTGAATTAGATACGAGTATACTACGTATCTAGGTCGTGGATATAATACGTATCTAGCAGAGTCTACAATAACGAAATAGTAGGCAGAAAGCTGAAAACAAAATTAAACAGAGGCAGCACAAACAGCCACTTTCCAGATAAGTTGACGAGCCTGTTCCAGTTTTGCTTCACTAAGCCTCAGGAAAATTGTTCCTATCTGCAATTGAATACTAATGTCATCTCCAATACAATGGCAAGGCAAACAGGTCGGCGATCGAGGCACCACGGCCGAGTAATTAGGGTTAAGTGTGGTTCCATCGGAGATCGACTAATCTCGCCGCAATTTGATCGCGTTTCGATCGAGAGAATCGGTGCTCTGCTCACTGACTGTATTAATCTAATTTTCCGAATGATTTAACCTTTGTTAATAAATAGGCCGAGTTGCAGGCCTTTTTAAATATCACTTCGGGGAAAATTATAACGAAGCATCGCGTAGGAGTAGCCTCGCTCAAAGGTTATGGAAATTCGAGGGTTAATATCTCTCACGCTGACAGAAAAACGAACTAATTTGGCCTCAAAACATGTTTGGAGTGAGACGAACACAGGGAAAACATTGACGTGTCGTAAGACGCGAATCACGTCTGGCAATTTGGGTTAATTGAGGGGTTGGGAAGAAGCACCTAATCTTGGGATTAATTTGAACCATTCGTAGCACAAGCGATAATATTATTAATGATTCTGGAGGATTAATCTGTTTCGAAGTTATGGAAGTTTGTGAGATAGACGCTATGAGGTCGAAGATATTTTCTAAGTTTGTAACCACCATTACATTGGAAGGAAATCGCCAAATAAAAGTGCCAGCAACGTTTGTTCTTGTAGCATGTTGGTATACTGCAAACCTTTTTGCAGTTTCCGCTACACAATTGAAGCAAGCTTCAGGAAATGCAAAGTTGGACACAAAGGCACGAAAGGAACGGATATTACAATGAGAAGCGACATAGTTAAAAATAGCTTTTAACCAACGTTTTTTTAAGACAATTACTTGCGAAGGTCAAACAGGAAGAATTTCAGGAGTACTTTTTTAAGAATTAACTTTACTAATGTCAATTTAAAAAGAAAGGATTTGAAGTAGTAATTAGACGAGGCCAGATATAGTGGCACGGAAAGAGTGGGCTTGATACTAGAAGATACTTATATAACCTTACCAATTCATTTATTCTTCAATAATAAAACTAAAGGTGATTAGAAAAGGTGCACAGCCAATTTTATTTAAGGTTAGTAAGTAGCTTTCGGAAAAATGAAGGTCTTGGACACGGGCATAAAAGAGAATTCTTCTCAATAAAAGAGAAATCTTAGAAGTATGCCCACTCTGGGCATACTTCTAAGAGAATCCAGAAACACATCAAGCAGCTTCACAAAAACCTGTCCATCACGCTTCAATAATTAATTCGTAAGGAAATGGTGTCTGGGAAAGGTACACAGCCAATTTTACAAATTAATCTTTACTCTTTTAGAGAAGTTATGGGATTATCTTAAAATAGGTGACAAGGGCACAAGAGGTTAGTAAGAAGGTTCCCAGACCTTCCCCATTCAGTCACTCTTCATTAATAAAATTAAGTGTCTAGGAAAGGTATAACCAATTTTATTAAAAAGTAACTTTCGAAGAAATAAAGGTTTAGGACAAGAGTGGGCATAGTCTTACGAGAAGTTAAAGTCAGAAAATACAGTAAAAGTATATTCAGACCTTTAACATTCAGTCACTTTTCAATAATAAGGCTAAAGGTGTATAGGCCTTTCCTATACACCTTTAGCCTTATTATTGAAAACACAGTCATAATTTCATTTAAAAACGGGGAAACAAATGTCTTGGACAAGAGGAGTGGGCTTACTATGTCTTATGAGATAATAAAACTAAAGGTGTCTAGGAAAGGTACACAGTCAATTTGATTCGAAGGTAACTTTCGGAGAAATAGAGGCCTTGGACAAGAGGGGTGGGCATAGTCGTACGAGAAGTTAGTCAGAAAATACAGTAGGTTCTCAGACCTTCCCCATTCGGTCAATCTTCACTAATAAAACTAAAGGTGTCTAGGAAAGGTACACAGCCAATTTTATTTAAAGGTAACTTTCGGAGAAGTCAAGGTCAGAGACGGAGGCACGAGAGGAGCGAGTGTAGTTGGTGGAGGTGCCGTAGTCGGAGGTGGCGGTGGCGAGGTCCGCCAGCACCGCCCCGCCCCCGCCGCCCCCTCCCCCGCCGCCGCCCGTACCTTGCGTCACGCCGCCGTCCGCCGCCGCCGCTTCTCGCTCCGCTAGCTTCTGTTTCAGCACCCGAATACGCTCCTCTTTCTGCGGACAACAGAGTTGGTTACTCTTCTGTCACAGTATTATTCTAAGTTCACACTTAGTTATTTCAAATCTGGATGTAGGTACAATATGAAACATGTACAGCATGATTAGTTATATTAATAGCTTTGTGGAGGAAAATCAATTTAGTTAGTTTTCTATTTAATCATTCCTATCATCAACTGCGTCATTGTTGTTCTTCTAATCAGGTTAGATAACAATCAATGAGCATTCGATCACAAATAACATCGGTAAAAATATAGATTAGATATTTAAAGCTGTCTGAAAAACAATAAATTCTTTTTAAGATAACAAATAGGCACACCTGACAATGATTTTGACAAAATGTTGAATAGCATTGAGAATGTGATTCTATCAGAGAGACACTAAAAGTAACAGGTTCATTAACTTTATAAAACGTGTTCTAAAATCAATAGTAACTATCATTCTGTATATTCTTATTGTAAGAGCTGTTGGTTCTCCAATAAATAAATAGATAAATATAAAAAAAGAACCCATTTCGTTTTAAATATGTAGTCGTAAATGCATTTATTATCCAATCATTAATTGTCAACCTGCACCATCTTAAATAGATCTTAAAAATATCACTATCATCGCATTAAAATCATCTATTTCAATTCTAATTCAGTTTATGGGTTACCTTCAACCGTAAAACTGCAGCGGCGACGAAGTTATTGATTTATTACTCAGGTCAACGTGAAACATTACACAGTACTACAATACTTTAACAGAATCGATATCAGTAGCTAATACCTACTACGTACTAGATATTTTACTACTATTGACGCAACGTTTAAAATACATGTGTCTGGCAATTCGTAGTATCGTATATACTTTTTGATATGTTTTTTATTAAGGTGGGCAGTTTAAATTGAGAAAGGTGTAGTGACATTTGCCGTAGAAGCATGACTTTAACTTGTTACTATTTTGTAAGTTCTCGTGGTTTTGCTGTTTGTTTTGTTTAGTTTTTCTTTTCACTAAACTGATGCAGAGTTTCCAAGTAGAAAAACATCGTGAGATCAAAGAGACGCAGCTAAGTAATGGGTGCGCTACGATCTCAAAGCGTAAAAACTCTTGGAAGTAAGATATCTCAATAATCTTCAACTTTATTGTTCAACTTCGGAGATATTATGAGTAATCTAATTTATGACTAAATCAAGCACCTAAGGCATAAAGTCTTTAGTAGATACTTAAAAAACTTAGAAAGAATCAGGTGAATTTGGTTTAAGGATTTTTTAAGACTGCTACGCGTTAAGTCCTACTGTAAATGTGCGTTTGTACAACATATTATAATATACACTTATACAAAAAAATTCTAATACTCGTAGATTAAGTTTAAATAAGTTTACCTTTAACCGTGAAATTGCATCGGCGACGAAATTCACGAGGTGAGTTTTTTGTTGCAAGTACTGTTCTATTTATAATCCAGTACCTATTTATGTTTTTCAATGAAATATTATACGTAATGTTACCACAGCATATCTTTCAAAATAGATCTTTTGCGTTTTTAAAGATGTAATATAAAAGAATTTATTTATTTCTATGAATGATCAGGGCAGGCTTTAACATTTTACGTAATGTAACCACAGCATATAATTCAAAATAGAATTGTTGCGCTATTAAAGATGTAAAATAAAAGCCTTTATTTTAACGACGTGGATGTTTTGTTCAAGTGCTGTTATTCTATTTATGTTACAGTACCTACTCATATTTTTCAATGTAGCATTTACGTGTAACCACAGCATGTCTTAAGAAATTATGTAACGATTGGCGTTATTAAAGATATAATATAAAAGCATTTACTTATTTCTATGATGAACATAATGATCAGGGCAGGCTTTATTGCAATATAGCATCTAAAAGGATGAATCTAGAATTAATTAAAATACTTCTATAGAAACATAATGAAAGGTATATATATGTGTACCCTCTCGGCCGCTAATGTACAGAAAATGTAGATGGTTTTAATCCAATGGTCCCACTAACGAAATAACCGACGCTAACAAACTTACGCAAAGTAGTTTGCTGAGACTACGCAGATGCGAGCGGTCACAATGTAATTTACTTGTTCGCGACCAAGAATTTAATTAAATGAGGACTGGTTTGTAATAATTCATCTATATGTATAATAAGTGATATAAAGTTACTGCAACATAATAATGTTTATTTGTGACACACAGTACGTATGTAATGAGTATACAAAACACGTGTAACGTAAAGTACAGTACCTGGATGACCGAGCTTTGCTCGATAAGAGCTATGCGATAGAAAGAGAGGCGCTCTGTAGGTTAATGACTGGTAGGTATGCAGCGCTACGCAAGCTGAATTGAATTTTATTGCGTCATAGCAAGAGTCGCTATTTGTTTAAATTTCTTTGCGGAGTGATGCTTCTGTCCCTTAGTATTCTGTGGTACTAATGACTAAACTGATTTGAAAATATACTACCAGTTGCTCTCTATTTTCTTAACTTTGAGGCTTTTTGATACTTAATAAATTTATTTAGTCGTTAACAGAATTGTACCTAAAATAATTTGTATTGTAATGGTAACGTAAACGTGGTATGTATTACATAGTATCATAGACATCATATGACAATAAATTGATGTGTACCCGAACAATAAACATATCTACCTACTATAAATTTATTAGATTATTACTGACTTATATGCGATAACACAATGATGTCGCGTCCTTGTAACGATAAACAACTATATTTATTTTACTTAATTCGTTACCTGTGAATTCTAAAATTTTAAAAGAAAAGGAAGAAGGTAAATGTTTTTTTTTATGTAACCGGATGACGAGACGAGCTGGTAGTTTGCCTGATGGTAAGCAATACGCCACCCCATAACAATAACAGCACCATCCAGAACTTTGTTTTGCAAAATCCTGCACGGCGCTGCACTGCGCTCGTCACCCTAGACAATTAGCTGTCGAGTCTCAGAATGCCCAGTAATTTCTCTGGCTACAATGCCCTTCAAACCGGAACACGGTAATGCTTGTGCACTACTGCTTGGCGGCTGAATAACTGGCAAAGCTGTGGTACCCACCCAGAAGGCTTCTCGCATACAAGAAACCTACCACCAGTAAACCCCTCCTCCCGTCTCCCTTCCTTAGCAATTATCAGTAATTGCTCAGAAAGGGATGGAACCTGCATCTTCGGAATACCGTCTCGACAACTTAAACACTGGGCCACCGAGACACCTGCTCGAGTAACCAAATCCAAATGATTAATACGTTCGGCAATAATAAAATCATTTAATTTTAATTTGGGGGTTGAGTTACCAGCGTCCGTAGGAGAATACCCTAAAGCGATACCCTACACGTGACCCCCGGGTGGTGCCAAACAGGTAACAAACTAGAGTGGTAGGCTTCGGCCGCGGTTCAATACCACCCACCAAACAAAGACGCGCCGCCAAGCGACCTAGTCGTGTTCCGTCGCGATGTTTGGTGCACCATTTGAAAGACGGGTCGGAACAGTAGTGCTACTGGGGTGGACCGTATAAGACGCACAACGATGCTATCACATCGGTTGACTAGTCGCGGAGGGTAGCGGGATCCGAGGCACGGTGCACCGCTGGCCGACCGCAGGTAGTTGGGGGCCCAAGTAGTGAGCTAGCCACTCACGAAAGGCTGCCCCGCCAACTGACGAAAAATCCCGGGATGCGCCATCGTGCCGGTCGGCGACCGGACGAGAGGGCCCGATGGACATCCCCGGGGGGGCTCGGGCGTCCCCGCAGTCTCCAGACTAGTCCCCCAATGGTGCGTTTGGCTTCAATGTGTGTCTCTGGGGCCACCCAGTGATACCTCGTTCCACTGCCGTCTTTCTACCTCCCTTCACTCCCCTAACAATGCAGAGAAACAACAAAAAATATAAGTTTCGACAGCGGCTGCACTCCCTCTCGTTAAAAGTGCATCTCTCGAACATCAGAGGGTTGCACTCAAATCTCATAGCAGTCCACCACCATCTCGAGACTGATAAGCCCCACCTGTTGTTTCTCTCCGAGACGCAGATCAGATGTCCATCCGACGTGGCTTACTTGTCTTACCCAGGGTACACTCTGGAGCACAACTTTAGGCCACGTGCGGGTGTATGCTTATATGCCCGTGACGACATCTGCGTTCGGCGTCTCCGTTGTCTTGAAGACTCCAGTTTTTCCGTGCTGTGGATTTTGGTGGATACAGGAATAGACAAAATTGTCTATGCTTGTGTCTACCGATCGCATAGTGGAGACCAGGACACAACCAGGCTTATAGAGCACCTTAGTGAGGCGGCCGATGTGGCTCAGCAGAGGTATCCTACAGCCCAACTGGTGTTACTGGGGGACTTTAACGCCCACCATCAAGAATGGTTGTTCCCGCACCAGTACACCGACCATGCCGGGAGAGAGACACGCAAGCTTGCAGTGTCCCTAGATCTCACCCAGCTGGTTCAAGAGGCGACGAGGATACCAGATGCTGATGGCCATACAGCCAATTGCTTGGACCTTCTGCTGACTACAGATCCAGACCGCTACTCGGTGTCGGTATCATCACCTTTAGGTAGCTCCGACCATTGTCTGGTAAAGTCTGTATCGACTTATTCCCCACCAGATCCCAGCCTTAAAGGCACCCGGCGGATATGGAGGTACAAGTCAGCAGATTGGGATGAAATGCGGTCTTTCTTCGCATCTTATCCTTGGCAGCCTGTTTGCTTCTCTTCTAGTGATCCTTCGACTTGTGCAGATGCTGTGACAGACGTAGTGCGTCAAGCTATGGAGTATTATATTCCATTCTCCGACGCACCGCTGTCTGGCAAAGCTCACCCATGGTTTGGAGCTGAATGTGGTCGTGCGGAAGCGCAAAAACATGTAGCATACCAAGCATGGGTTGATGCTCGAAACCGTAAGGCGAAGGATATACACGACAAGAAGAGAGCCTTTAACAAGGCTGCCAAGTCCTGCAAAAAAGCTATGCGGAAGGCTCGTTTTGAGCATATTAGTCGAATAGGGAACAAACTAGCTTCATACCCTGCGGGAAGCAAAGCTTTTTGGTCCCTAGCTAAATCAGTCGAAACGAACTTCTGCCGCCCCTCACTGCCTCCACTGCTGAAACCTGACGGGTCACTTGCTCACACTGCTGAAGAGAAGGCAAACTTGTTTGCTTCTCTTTTTGCGGAATCTTCACGTCTGGATGCTGGCAACGCGAAACCTCCAACTGCTCCTAGTGGATGCGAGACACACAATATGTCGAATATTCGCATCCGTCAGAAGGAAGTTCGCAAAACGTTGCGCGATCTTGACGTGAATAAAGCAAGTGGTCCTGATGGTATTCCAGCCATAGTTCTGAGAACTTGTGCGCCTGAATTGTGTCCAGTATTGACACGCCTCTTTCGTCTCTCTTTTGAGATTGGTCAAGTGCCAAAGTCCTGGAAGCTGGCTAACGTGCAACCTGTGCCCAAAAAAGGTAGTCGTGCCGACCCTTCAAATTATAGGCCAATCTCAGTAACGTCCATACTCTGCAAGAGCATGGAACGTGTACTGAACAACAGGCTCCTGGCATACCTCGAAGCGAATGAACTTTTCAGTGACCGACAATATGGCTTTCGACGTAACCGGTCAACTGGGGACCTTCTTGCGTATGCCACTCACATTTGGAGCGAGGCCATTGAGAAGCAAGGAGAAGCACTTGCGGTTTCTCTAGATGTCTCGAAGGCCTTTGATAGGGTATGGCATGATGGCCTCATAAGCAAGCTTCCAGCATATGGCCTACCTACTGGTTTATGTGTATGGATATCGGACTTCCTGAGGGACCGATCAATTCGAGTAGTCGTTGAAGGCTGCTCGTCTGATCAATTGGCAATTAATGCCGGGGTTCCTCAGGGGTCGGTTCTTTCTGCGACTCTTTTCCTGCTGCATATTAACGATCTGCTAAAACCCGGTATCTTTGGGTATGCAGACGACAGCACAGTCGTAGAGAGATATATATCCGATTCGCGGACCAGCGGAGAGCAGATCCTTTCTCAAAGAGAGGCCATGGTTGATCGCATGAACTTGGCATTGAAGGCCGTATCCGATTGGGGTGATGCTAACCTTGTCAAGTTCAATGCAGCAAAAACCCAGGCGTGTCTTTTCTCCGCAAAGAAGAGTCAATTCCATCTGACTCCCACTTTCCGAAATGTATCTGTACCGATAACAAATCACCTCGAGCTATTAGGTGTCACCCTGTCATCTAACCTAAACTTTGGCAGCTTCATAGAGTCCAAGGCTAAAGTAGCAGCAAAAAAGCTGGGTATATTGGCCAAGGTGAGACGGTATTTCACACCGGGACAGCTTCTAACTCTGTATCAAGCACAAGTCCGGTCGTGTATGGAGTACTGTTCTCACCTGTGGGACGGCTCCGCCAAATACCAGCTCGAAGCCTTGGAAACCATTGAAAGAAGAGCCAAAAAGCTCATTGGTGACGATGCGCTGGTTAAAACTAAGCTTCAGAGTCTTGAACATCGGCGCAAAGTTGCCAGTTTATCGGTCTTTTACCGGATACATTTCGGAGAGTGTGCGACGGAATTACATGAACTTATTCCGCCATCTCCATTCTATCACCGGACGACCAGGCGTACGACAAGCCGTCATCAATATATGGTTGACATCCCTCCTGCTCGCACCAAGCGCTTTGCTTCGACCTTCATAATGCGAACGGCCAAGGAGTGGAACTCTCTGCCGGCATCTGTGTTTCCGGATAGCTATAATCTGGGTGTCTTTAAGACAAGAGTGAACAGGTTTCTTCTAGGCGAGCGTGCTACATCTTCGACCGCATCGTCACTTAACAACAGGTGAGATAGCGGTCAAACGCAAGCCTATAAATAATAAAAAAAAAAAATAGTAATAATAATAATAAAAATAGTGGAACTAGCTCTAGAAAGTGTGTCTCTCATATTCATATTTAAATAAGTTATGCTATAAAATAAAGCTATTTATTTTATAGCATGTCACAGATGTCATAACATTTTGAAAGTACATAGTTATCTTCTGTTTATACAACATTATATCGTTGCCTTTCATCACCTAACTAAGTAAGAAAACACTGTGAAAATTAAGAAGTTTTTCCATCGTTTTCATATTCAAATAATCTCTACCAAAAGAGTAAAGTTAACCATTGACTGATTGTTTTCAAAGTTCGACCGGTAAAATGTTCTTTATTTAAGTAAATATTTTCATAGGGTCCTTTCCCTTCAGGGAAATAACATTGTGATGAAAAAGTTTCAGTGTTAAGCGTAGTCTGCGATAAAGGCGTAGTAGCATGGGCGTAGCAAGGGAAGAGATTTGGGTAAAGTCCAAAATAAAAGAATGACTTTACTTTTCCACGAAACTAAATTAAACTGTCCATATTCAAGGGATACAACTAGCCTCTGCTCGTTCTTCAGACAGGTTATGATGGCCCCTAAAAGTACCTACTTATTACGCCCATTTAGCGAAAGCGAGTAAGAGTATATTTTTGCGGTTTCCCCTTTAAGAGTCAGCGGTTTTTGTGAATAAAGACGCTTCTTTTGAAAAACATTGTGATAAAAGAACGATAGATTGGAGATAGAATTCAACAGACAACAATGGTAAGGTAAAAATAGCAATTTAGAAGTAGATATATTGAAGATTTTCAGATAGCTAAGTACATAATTCTGCTCTGTCAGATCTCACGATATCGAATATTTGAAATTATGAATCAAATAAAAAACTAAGCAGAAAAATGAGTTCTTCATTTTTCTGCTTAGTTTTTTATTTGATTCACTGGCGGAACATTGTTTTCTCGGTGACACAGTCAAGTTTGTTCCTTAATGATAGCATAAATTAACGTGATAGCTCTTTGAAACAATTTACTCAAAATTGTTGTTTCAACTGGCGAGTCTATCGAACGAGTTTCTCGGGTGCCAAAGTAAATTGCTTTTCGATCGGTTGTAATCACTCAGTGTAGATACATTTGATAAGATATAAAAATACGAGTGGGTAATGGATTGTCGGCACGCGCGTCGTGGACTGCGGGTGTCATGTGGGGTGCTAACTTGTTTAGTGTGGTCCTTGGTGTAGAAATCAATGATGATTTATTTATATGTATGTCACACTTTGTGTTAAGTTATCCGACGTTGATAGAATCTTTGTTATGATTAACATAACATGCATGTAAAGACCTATTGTTAGGACAAGTATACCTACGATCCTTAATCTACCGCACTGATTCAACAACACACTACTATGAAACGGATTGTATTTTAGAAGTGAATTTTATAATTTTTGAGTAAATAAATAAACAATAATATATAAAATTTTAGTAGGTACATGAAATTGTTATACCGCGATACAGTTCTATTTAAGTCCGTAACTATAGCATAAATTAACGTAATGGTACACAATAATTAGAACTAAGTATTTGTGTAATGGTTCTCAAGAATTTATTCGTATTTTCTGCAGCGTTGTTTCAACTACATACAACGTTTTCTTTTATTGAAACGAATAGCTCCCGGCGGCGCTATGGGGTGTTACTTTCGATCGGTTGTATGACCAGCAACAGAAGGCAGACACGTGGGGTAAGAATGGGGTTCCTTAATAGGGATAATGACTTGGACTTTAGCTTAGAATATTTGCCGGTTAATCGGGTAACTAAGAGAGACATTCGATTTTTTACATACTACATTTCGGTGAGTGTGCACAAGACCTGCATGCTTCGCTGACTCTTTCATTATACGTTCAGTTAAGGAGTAGAATTCTCTACCGAAATCCGTATTTCCTTCCAATTACAAACTGGGTCTCTTTAAGACAAAAGTGAATAGGAACCTTAGTCCGCAACTACGTTTACCGTCACGTGAGTTGTTGTCAAACGTGAGCTCATTTCTACATTAAAAAAAAGACATCAAAAAGTCATAAGATAGATTTTTTAAATAGTCACAAAAATGCACTTTTAAACGTCATGTCACATATAATACAAATAAATTAAAATAGGTACGTTAAAAAATTGTTACTTCAAATATCATGAATTTGAAAAACAAACGGTTAATATAAAAATAATACCCATTTGTTTCCCGTACTCAAATTGAAGTCCGGGCCCAGAAAAGAAATGCGAAAACTGACTATACTAGTGCTACGGAAATACCGCTAGAGGAGATAGCACCAAGAAACTCTGCGGGGATGTCGTTTTTTAAATCTTTTAAAATGTCTAATAATATAACACTGAACAATGAGGTATAAATTACGATTGACATAACACAATGTCAAACTAAAAATGCGAGTGAGATGTCCCATAGTAATAGTGCCATCTTCATTCCATAAGTCTCAATGGACACTGACCTGTGCAATAAGTTTCTGCAGCTCCTCGTTCTCCTCGACCAGCTCGCGGTACTTCTCCTCCTCCCCCGAGGCGCCGCCGGAGCCCGAGCCTCGCCCGCTCTCCGGCCGCTCGGTCGGGTGCCGGATCACTTCGATCACCTGACCGAGAGGAATACGGATTAATCCTAATTCTAAGGCAAGGAAACACGTTCATCAACTTCTGGTGTACAAAAGGATCTTTTATAGGACAAAAATAGCAATGTGTCACCCAGACGTGACATTCGTGTTAGGTATAAGCCGCGGAATATGCCTGATTGTGCATTTTTTATGTAACTAAATGACTAGACCAGCTGGCCTTTCGCCTGATGGTAAGCAATACTCCGGCCCATGATAGTTACAGCAACACCTAGAACATTGTTTTAAAAAATTCTGCGAGGCGCTGCACTGTGCTCGTTACCCTGAAACAATTAGCTGTTAGCACTTTAATTTCGCTGGCTACAAGCCCTTTTAATCGGTACTTTGTAATGTTTGCGCACTACTGCTTGACGGCAGAACAACTGGCGGTGGTACCCACCCAGACAGCCTCTCGCGTACGAGAAATCTACCACCTACACCTACCACCACGGACATTGCCCCTGAATCCACTTCATTGAGGTAGAACGATAAAAGTCCCCCTCGTAGACTGCAAGTAAATAAACGCCGTCGACATTTCCCATCAAATTTTCCACGGCGCTGTTATTTTTTTCATTACCCAATCAGAAATATTAATCAATCTCTCTCAATCTCCGAGATTGCGATCAGTGATTGACAGTTCATTTCCATAATCCACGAAACTGCGCCACGGCTTTTGTTATATTTCTCACGCTGTGGTGCGACGTGCATGCGTGTCTATCTAAGTATAAGGCATCTCAGTTACAACCCTCTTAAATTTACACTAATGGAAACACATGAAATATATGTGCCATTCGGTTTTGGGTACAGATATAAATAATAATGAAGACTTTATGAACCAATTTTAGTGGTACGGTCAGCAACATAAGTTCCTTAACTTTTGTGAATCTTTGATTGACTGCACCTTCAATTTATGTCTATTTAGATCGGATGTTGCATTTAAAGCGTGATAATATCCTTTGCCAATAGGGATGTGCCAACATGCAAAAAATTGCAATTTTAATAATTTTGGTGTTAGTGTCAATTGAACGATTGTAAATGTTCAGCTACTTATGTCGCCGACTGTATCCTGAAATGCCCTTAACTTTGAAGAGGAGCATGCTCCAATAGCGTTGAAATATTTCTGGGATAACTTGTTTCGTTTGTTTAACTTTTTTACCTGACAATAAATTAATAATATAAATAATAGTCAATTCAAAATATAAGCGTCGAAATATGTTTTATAATATAACTCCATACTTAGACATATATTTATCTTTTATAGTGGATGATATATATTACTTATGAAGACTGGTTCTAATCCATCCTACTTATATCATAAACGCGAAAGTTCGTAAGAGTGTAAGGATGTATGTTTGTTACTCTTTCAAGCAAAAATCTACTAAATTGATTTTGATGAAACTTAACAATAATATAGCTTACATATCAGAATAACACATAGGCTACCTACTTTTTATCCCGGAAAACCGCGGGTGAAACCACAGGGTGCAGCTTTTACTTATTAATAATACTCATTTATCTACATGTTACTATAATATTGTGGTGGCAACCTCTGAGTTAACCTAAGCTTTAAAGCTAAGTTCCCTCAAGCATATCACGTTAATATCTCTCTGAGGGTTCCCAAATGATCTACGTAATTGTATATTATGGATGGACTTATTTGTGCTCTTACGGTTGCGGTTGTAAATAGTAAGCAAAAGCAAAGTGTAGACTAATATAAATAATTCACAGTACGATTTAAGTGTTGCGGAAAGCACCAGGTGGGAGCTTTTGGCACAGCCGAGCCCTGCTCCAACCTAACTTCATATTTGAATGAAACACCTGGCTTAGGACCCAGATAACACCTTGTATTTTATGTTCCCAACGTAGTTATTTAGTTTATAGCATCTGGCAGAGATGTAGGCTATCTCTGTTTAGTTGTTTTACGTAAACTTTTTGAGTTAAGGTCGGGTGATGTTTATCACTCTCTGTTATGCGAAATTTCTAATTAGCACAATGTGCTATTTAGACAATAACCTAGGATATGTTCTAGAGTTTGAAAACTGTTGTAAGTCTACTTAATTTCTAATATCTTAATTTTTTACTAGTGGTAGGTTTCTCATAATTCTTCGCACTACTGCTTGGCGGATGCCAAGCAGTAGTGCGCAAGCATTACTGTGTTCCGGTTTGAAGGTGCGAAATAACTGGGCAATATGAGACTGAACAGATAAATTTTCTCACGGTGACGAGCACAGTGCAGCGCCGCGCAGGATTTTGCAAAACAAAGTTCTGGGTGGTGCTATTATTGTTATGGACTGGCCAAAAGATCAGCTCGTCTCTTCGTCTTCGTCATTCAGTACATTAAAAAAATCTAATATGTATATGTTTATAGAAGGTAATCTCTGGAACTGTTGACCAATTTTTTCCCTAATAGAAAGCTTGTCTCCATGTGATAAAAGCTATATTTTACCAAAGAAAACTAACTATTACTTACGTATAGAAACGACACTCCCCCCCCCCCCCCCCAAATTGTCGTCACCCGCAACATATGAGTAAAAACCTGGGAAATGCTGTGCTTGCGTCACTCGGTTGTCACCGCTCGCTGCGTGTGAATGTGATTCAAATGTTCCTTATTTTATTTTGACTATCTACTCATTTTATTAATGATGTTGATGTTACATCACTATTTTTAACTAAACAAGTCTAGGCAAAAATATTCAGAAGTTTTTGAATATTGGTTCGAAATGTCCTCAGAAGGTTGATGAAAATTTGAACTCGAAATAACTTCATTATTGTGAAGTATGTACCTACCTACCTTTATTACGTATTGATTTTTGTTCTGGTTATTAAAATAGTGGTGTTTCGTGACATTGATAATTACAATAAAACAGTTTGTTATCGTTAAATACCAAACGAATTTATTAAAGTACCAAAAAATAAATGAGTAAAATCTTTACACAATAAAAAAAAACAAATTTCGGATAATAACAGATCCATATTTACAAAAAAAACAAATATAATTAAAAATTATAAATTATAAGAATTAAAAAATAAGAATTATTAGGTATACCTTGATAGCAAGTTATCAAAGAAGTTATAAAGATCACGTATGTTGCCTATGTATAGCACTGTCCTTGTCCCGCTCAATTGCCTCAGATCATCCCTACAATAATTACGCACACACACAAAACGTGTGCGGAGAGGCCGGTGCGCCAGTAGTAGTAGTAGACAGTTAGCTCGGCGAATTTGTATGGAGTGTTGGGGGTCTGGTTTTACTATCGGCGTGAACGAAGTCGCAATTGGTTGCTATAAGTTATGGCTATAATCATACTGCGATTTTTCGTAATAAATTCTACGAGGTTTCGCGGCGCATACTCACTGATATTAATATGATAATGTATTCGGTGTGGTCTCGAAGCGGAAATAGGTCCCGGAAGAAGTCATTAATTGTCCAAATTCTGGTCCGCGTTATCCAACAAAATCATAACGAAAGTGTAGCCATTATTCAAAACAGTAGATTTATTGTGATAAATAAGTTAATTCTGATTGCCTGCCACTTCTGCCAGATTGATATACTGTGACGCCTCGCTGCCGCCCATGTCCACCCACTGTCGCTCGTGTCTAATAAATCTTAATGCTCAAATTAAGGAACGATTTCTTGGGCAAGATGGATTTCGGTGTAATTAGACCCGCTCTTACGAAAACCAATCAAGAACCGTCACTTAAAGTAAGACCCAGCGTTCTATGAACGTCTATTTTTGAAGTGGTTGTGGTCGGAATTCTAGGTAGGCTTGGTTCTTTAAAAATTGTATTTTTATACTGACATTTTGAGAATGATTGTTTAATATTTAAAGCAAGGTATTAGAGTGGGTAGTATACAGCTCGACAAAATGTAGGTAACGGTAAAAAGTATTAGGTTTCAAGCTGGCTTAATCAAAATTTTATTATGATTACGCGTAGGTAACGTTACGATCCACAATCATAAGCTCGGGGTTATATCGCGCTACCAGCAGCCCTCAAATATGTAATATTTTAACATTTTCATTTCGGCGAGACACAACCTGCTCTTTTAGGAATTGGGAGCTTCAGCCTAGCTGAAAATTACCAAGTTTCCTGAATAGCATTTAAATAGTAAATATGAAAACGTAAGAGCTATGAATAAAAAAATCGTAATGTAACTCGTTCAGCAATAGTTTCTTGAGTCGTCACACCACTAGAAAAATTTGTAGCACCTGAAGCTTACACACTCAATCACCAAAAAATAATTCTAATTCACCTTAGTATGAAGATAAGCGCCAAACTCAAGAAGCAACGGAACACGATGGCCAGCGAGACGAAGGCAAATGCCGCGTCCTTCAGACTCACAATCACCAGCGTGACGAGTGCAGTGATAAGACACAACATCACCACGTTTTAGTACTAATTCCCTACACAACAAACATTTTAGCAAAGGGAACACCTTAGGTATGAAGACGAGCACCATACTCAAGAAGCAACAGAATACCATCACCGGTAAGACAGAGGCAAACGATGTGTCCTGTTGACTCACTATCACCAGTGAGACGGGCGCAATATAAATCAGCACATATAAAATATAGTAGCAACACAAACTCACCTTAGGTATGAAGATGAGCGCCATACTCAAGAAGCAACAGAACACGATTGCCAGCGAGACAAACGCGAAGGCGGCGTCCTGCTGACTCGCTATCACCAGCGTGACGGGCGCCGTGATGAGACATAGCACCACCACGTTGTAGATGCTCATCCCCACATAACGCGAGTCGTTGATCTGCCGCACCTTCACCGACCGCGTTTCGTACGCGAGGAATAGCCCGAAGACTAGCACTAGGCCTTTGTACCCGTACATCACGCCTAGAACAAAACAAATTTAATTAGATAACTTTTTTTTACGCCTAATAGCTCTGTGTATGGCCACTATCTCACCTGATGTGAAGCGGTGATGTGGCTTAAGATGGAGCACATAGATCTAGAGAGAGACGGCAGTTGAGCGGCTGCTCAGACACGTCTCTCCGATGGTTCACCGAACATCATAAAATGTTATATTATCGTCGTCACGAATTTATACAGGTCTCTACGATTTATTTTAGATATGTTTATATTTTTTTTAAGGCAAATTAATAAAAACGTTGTACGAGAGAACGAAAGCAAAAACTTGGTTACACGTTTCAATGGCATTTTTAAAATGACTTGATTTCATTAAATTTTGAGCTGTGAGACAGACAACATTTATTTACGTAACATCCATTTTATCTCTTTGAAGTCTGGAATCTCATGAAAACAAAATAAACCTGTAAATTACATAACAAAGGGAACAGATGCTAATAACGACTTTAAAAAATAGGTTGATATTTTGCTGGCGAAGTTAAGCTTGCAAATGAGTCACGGTGGAGTTACGAGATTTCACAAAATGGAATTTACTGTAGAAGTAAGTACCGTAGTTTAAATCACCCTGTATATTACGGCTCATCTTTTATAATTATTGTAATTTTCAGCTGAGAACGTGCAGGTTGGGTTAATTTAATTTAAGTTCAAAATGTGTGTGCTTTCGAATACGTATACTTAATTACCTACAAGGAGCTAAATTGGTGAAACAAAACAAGAGATGTATATTATTTTTATGTTTCAAAGTTATATTAAACTTTATCTATTTACCCCTATAGCATTCTACATATTAAAAATATTAATAAATGTACTCGTAAGATGTTTCTATCAGTGTCCTCAAATACTTCCCCGGCAGCGTTTATTTCGTGACACATAATATTTTCGAATCAAAGGCCTTTGGCATCGACCGCTAATGCTCCCTAATGTTTTTATCAGTTAATGTCTATAGAAATGAGCGCTCATAATGTTCCTGAATGAAATTTGCACATCGCGTGTTGGGAGCTATCAGATTACCCTAAGCTTAGATGTTGGCTGTATTACAAGGTTTTAACAGTAATAAGATGATATATACAACACTTTGTAGGAAGTTTGTGTAAGTATAATGATGTGATTATGTTCTCCGATGTTATAGTCTACTTCCGCTATTTATTACTGTTTCACTAGGTACGATATGGAGAAATGTTATAAGGGTGATTGTCCACCAACGCGAATAGGAACAAAGTGGATAGAAGATGGGAAAATGGTTACCGAGATCTCGTATTTAAATTGAATAATTTTGAGCACTGGGATATTGAGAAATTCCAGCTGCGATCCAGTCTATCTCCGCTTAGGTGAACGAATACCCCAAACGTCGTGCATCCCAAGCATCGAATTTCGACATTTAAATTGTGAATTTTCTAATCGAAAGAGACAATATCTTCCCTATTTCTTAGATTCCGGGCGCAAGGTAAGCACTTAGCACACCATCGGGCATTATGACATATTTTAATTGGACAAACGAGAGTATAGTTGGAGATGGATTTATTTAATAAAATCAGGAAGACTACAGATCTTTTTATTACCTTATTTTGTGACGAGCATGTAGTTCTCTTGATGGGAAGTAACACGCCTGCCCATAACAGTGACAGCACCACTCAGAACTTTGTTTTGCAAAACTGTGAGGCACTGCACTGCGCTCACCACCCTGAGACTTTAACTATTAAGTAATTTGATTGTGAACTTGACTGTAAAGTACACTGTGCATGTTTTAAGCACACCTACAACTGGGTACCTCTTCTGACGCATGTAACTTGCAAACTACGACTATGTTTATACCTAAATAAGCTCATAGCCACGAATTTATTATAATTACATTGTTTTCTTAATTTTTCCATATTTTGTTACTAACCCATCCTCGCAATTTCAACCGCGTGGATTATAATCCAGGATAAAAAGTATCCTACTCGTATATTGATCTTTTCAAGACCTAAGGTAAATAAATTTACTCAATAATGTATTACAATCCATTCAGTAGATAGTTTTTGCATAATTAAGTAACAAACATTCCTCCATTCATCCATTTATCTATACTCACAAATTTCGCTTTTATAATATTAGTAGGACATAGGATAGGTAAAGAAAACTGAGTTCCCCAGCGGTGGGGGAGTTAGTGCCAAAACTTGCCGTAGTTAACTGTGATTGCTTCTCGTGAAACTAATACAAGCAGTTTCAGATCTCGGCACCTGCAGTCCCTTGACGCATGATTGTTATTGCACTACAAGAAACTTTAGCTCGAGCTCAAAGTTATATAACGCTATTGTAAACTCTATAATGGTTGTGTATACGGTTTAAAGTTCCTAGTTTCTCCTCCGTCCTTAGTTGGTGTAGTCTTTGTATACGTAGTTACATAAAATGTAGCGTATAGTAGCGGCGATGATACGTGTAACGTGCTCAATTACATTTTTTGTGTTTTATAAATTTATATGTTATATATAGGATGGTTTGAGATGAAAAAATTAACGGTATATAGCTACTTGAACCGCTGGAGTATACTATATACGTTTTTTGAAGATATTATCCATATATATTAAAGTGATCGGTTTGGTCGTTGTGATGAGTTGAAGAGGTCGTTGGTTGAATGTAACCACAAACATCTATTCGTCCATCATGAGACACTGGCAAGCTGCACTAAAGCCTGTGGCTAAGCTAGTATCTCAATAACTTTGTGATGTGACTATATCTTTTCGTGTTTATTATATATCTAATTTTGTGTACTAACATAGTTTTTAAGATTGTTTGCTGTATCTACTAACGTTTTTATGGATCCATTTATGGTCTTAATTAAAGAATTTAATAATAATAATAAAACATGTTAAAATAACTATATATTGCATTACGCACAATATGTGCATATGACGCTTGGCGGTTTTAACAGAAAAGTATTTGTAATTTTATTATGAAAATTAACGTGGTTGGACACATTATTATTAAATTTTCGGGTGACTCTCACGTTTAAGTTGCAGGAGTCCAATGAACCATATCAGTACCATACTCGCCTTGAAAAAAGCCACCTTATGTGGTTGAAACTATAGTTGTACTACTGTAACCCGTAAATTACTATTAACAATATTTGTAGCTAGTAATGGAATTAATTTAACCTACCCGAGTGATGTGATGTAATGTACCTATGCATGTATAAAAGTACCAACAAAGTGTCAACGACGTAGTTGCAAGCAGCGAGTACCTTTATTTATGACTATTATGTTATGCACGAGTTTTGAATAACTTTTTATGTTTACAATGCATTGCAACACCACATGTGCATGATAGCTAGAATTAAAATAAAAGTTACGTCGTGTGCAATTGTGTAATGTATTCAGTGTCGGAACTTTAGCTCAAACTAGAAGCACTAGTAGGGTATGCTATGTTTATCTTTAGGTACCTACAGTAGAACAAGTACGTAGTATGCAAGTTTTAAAAATACCCACATCCTTGCAAGCGAGTTTACCTTTATGGATATGCTGATGTGGCTATAGTTTCATAAAGTAACATTGTTTTGTTTATTGTTATCTTTTTATATCCTACGCTATTTTTAATAAAAGCCGGCGTTTACGCTCCTGTGGAGTAAAGCAGTGCAACTATGTAGTGGTTAATAACGTCTGGGGCTTTCAACGGGTAATCTTTTCTTGATGCTACGTCGACGAAGCTAGCTTTGTTTTCTCGGTAATGCTATTGTGGTTTGAGAAAATAAAATTATTACGACTTTTATTTTCGCTTAGACGCTGTTGTAGTTTGCGCAATAAATTTTAAAATTATTATGACACTAGCTACGCTCCACGGTTTCACCCGTGGTTTTTCGGGATAAAACAATATGTGTTAACCCACGGGATTAGCTATCTCTTTTTAAAATTTCACTCAAATCCGTGGAGCCGTTACAGCGATAAGAGGGAACAAACACACAAACATACTCTGTCAGTAAAAACATTTTATAATATTAGCGTGATTTTGTGATGATTTTATTAGCTAGATTTGTAAGCATGTGGAAAGGTCTTAAATTATGGATATTTGAATAATTTCGACCCGGGTTTTCACCCGCGGTTTCCCGGGATTTAAAAAGTAGTCTATGTGTTAATCCAGGCTATAAGCCGTCTCCATTTCGAATTTCACCCAAGTCCGTTGATTCGTTACAGTGTGAAGAAGTAACAAACGCACGAACACACATACATACAAACTTTGATATTTATAATATTAGTGTGATGTGATAGTGTGAACTTGTGATGGTTGATTTTAAAACTTGAACTTCAGTAAGTTTATAGCTAGATTTGTGAGCCATGTGGAAAGGTCATAAATTATATTTGATACGGCATCGTATAAAGTTTTGAGCACAATCGTTGAGTAAGTTGAAGATGTTGGTTTTACCGGCTATAAATACTTCTACAATTCTTAACTTCAGAAGTATTGGTTTTGATTTTAGTGGTCGAGTTTTGAACAAGTATTTGTTTTCATAATTTATGAAAAAAAATTTCCACTTCTGCAGCAAAATTTTTGAGTTTGCTAAAACGTTTGAGTGTCGTGAGAACATCGTCGGGAAGTTTTTAACTTTATCACTGACCCAGTATTGAAATATGTATCGATATTTAGACGATGCGAGTTTCTTCTCGGTTGCATTTCATACTGGTATGTACCAATCTTCTCAAGAGTTGTTTAGACAGTGCGAGTAAATTTTATCTATACAGCTTCCTCTCATCATCAACTTCTTCCTCCGTCATAATGTGTCAACAACGTATCGGCAACGCTTATAGTGTAACAAATGTCCATAGACTACGGAGAAATCATATCGTAATGAAGTAGTTTGTACGGGTGGCACTGCAATTGTTATAGGAAAATGTAGCCTATAATTATTTCAGACCGTACCTATGTAACGTTATGAATTATCGGTACAAATTTCGTTTCGTTCCTTTAATTTTGTTCCTGGTAAACACTGGTACCGGTATCGAGGACCGGAACGAAAAAATATTACGTTCCGTTCTTCTTTGTGTTCCCTGGTAGTACTATAAAATTGAAACCGCTACCAAAAATCTGCTGCAGGTTCTAGCGGAACACGCGAAGATGTTCCTTACCCCGGACTTCTGGCCTACAGGGGTAGTCTACTGCCGTTATAGGGAAAGTAGGCAAAAATAATAATTCCCTATCTGTTGTGTAGTAGCGTAATAATATACTTAGTTTTAGTGTTATATTTTTTATACATATGTTAGTCTGTAAAGTAATATATTCTATGGGCCTCTGTTAATTTTACTTTGTTGTACTTTAATATTGCCTGAAATAAATGAATAAATAAAATAAAAAACAAAAAAGTAATAGAACAAAATTCATTTCGGTTTGATTTCAGACCTTGGTTCCAATCCCGGTCGAATATGGACGTCATTGTCTTAAAGCTTTGGGGCTGAGGCTTAGGAAAGCAAGGTTTCCACTCAACACAAACAAAAAAAAAACTAGTAAACTTACCAAGCCAGATTGTATTATGTTCGCTTTCACAGTGTTCCAACTCTGGTCGTATATGGACGTCATCGTCGTGATGCCTCGGGGCCTCCAGAGGAAAGGTCTCCACTCTCCTCTGTAGAGGGTCCCGTATCTGCCACGCGGTGAGCAGAGCTGTGTCGACGAGTAGGAGGCCTCCCACCATTGTGTATAGTTTCCAGCCGTGGATGCCTCGCTGGAATATCAGACGTTGTTAACTCCTCACATAGTAAAATATATTGAGGTAGGGGTTAAGGGTATAAGGGTTTGTGGAGATCTAACTTCAACTTTTTCTTGTTTGGCTTCTGCGGGGTTGCCACAATTTCGCTGTGGAGATCTGACGTCCTCCCTAAGTCACTAAAATAGTGTGACGTCACTAGTTTTTGACAGAAGTCAATGCATACCGGCAGATTGCCGCGATTGTGTCTTTTGCTGTTATTGACGCAGTATAACCTAATAGGTCTCTGAAACTTTCGTCTAGTGTTTCCTAACCGTATGGTGATGGTAAGAATACATTGTTTTACGTCTGAGCAACGAGCTCGTTTCATTTTATACTCGGGAGACGTCATCTCCCGAAGGTTATAATAATAGGTTGGGTACCAATGGAACACGAATATAGTTTTTCAATTGTTTTAATGAACTGGAAGTTTGAAGTGGTGAACAATCGAAGTACCAACAAAACAAAATAAATACCATTACTGATAAGCAAACACTCTTTTCAACGCCTAGAGCAATAAAACATATATTTTTGTATGTGTTGTATGCAGAAGGAAGGATGAGTAATATTCATTGATACGAGTATAAACTAAGTGAAAAGAACCTCGCTCAGGTAGTTTAGTTTCTACGTGGAATAATTATCTTTACTTTGGCCCGGAGAAAAGTAGTTAGTGAAATGATGGCTCCCAAATACTGGTGATTACTTGCTTTGAAGTTAACTCACAAGAAGGTATAGACATAATCATCATCCACATCCCTTTACATCCCACTGCTGGGTATAGGCCTCTCTCATGTCATGCCATTCACCTCGACTCTGCGCCATTCGTGTTTAGGTTCGGCCCGCGATTTTTACAATATCGTCGACCCATCTTGCTTCCGCCCAACGCCCAACGCTACGCTTGCCGTCTTGGCCACCATTCAGTCAGTACCTTACTCCACCTGTCATCACTCCGCCTGGCCAGACATACCTAAATTAAATCAATAGTGAATAGTAAGAGACGAAGAATATTAATAATGTTTTGATAGATCCATAGATATTCCCGTACTATTATTACATAGAAAACGTGGTCTAGGGTACACGGCCTAAGTAAACTGAAGTACAGTCTTATTAAACAAAAGGACTTGAAGGCAAACAGAAAGATACCTCACAAATCAAACAGATTGAACTTGAAACCCCGGATTTTAATAAAGCGAGTGGCGGTTGCTTTGGGCTATTTAGTTACTTGGTCAAGATAAGACTTCTCTTAAATTAAACTTAACAAACAAATCGGAGTAGGTTTTATGTAATTTTGTTAAAGTAAGTAAATAACGAAATAATAATGAATGATATAGTGAAGGGGGTAGGAAATATATGATGCGGAATGCAGAGGACCGGATCAAATGGCGTGAGGGAGAGGCCTATACCCAGCAGTGGGTGGACACAGGCTGCAATGATGATGATGATGATGATGAAGTAAATAAAACGATATAAAACAATTTATCTATTTGTGTTGTTTTAAATCTATGAATAAATAAACTAAAGAAACGGTTGGGGACCATTATATAATATTGTGATATAAGTATGTGGTAGGTATGTAAAGATTGATTTCTTTATAAATATTGATGTTCTCTCAGTTGAATATCTAAAATAATTATACCCAGAGAGAAGTTCAATATCTCTAGGATTGCTAGTGACGCTACTTGACAATGTGTAGCTCGTTTGAATAGTCTACTCCGGCTAAAATTAAACTTGTCAGAAATGAATTTGCATATAAAATAACGAAGTTCTTCACTAATTGACTTTATTAATTTAGATTTATACTAAATATAGGTTTGGATATATAACAGTTCAGATTATTAAATATATTTAACAGAAAACTTGTTTATTTCGATAAAATTACAAATACGACTCTAAACTAAACCTATGTACTCGTATATAGCCGGCGGGTCTAATTACCAGTATTCTAAGAGTATAATTACCTAGTAAATTTCGTGATAGCTGTAATCCCTTACAGTTAAATATCAAGTAATTACTTACAAAATCTAATATTACATTATATTTCGATAATATAACAAAACTCATACAGTTTTATGGAAGTTATAAAATATTATATTTGGTTCACGTAAACAACAGATACGTAAAACGGGAAATAAAATGTAGGTAAGTGTCAAAACCCATATTTCCAATGTATTGAATATCGGCGCTCGAAACGAGGCACTTACATATTTTATACGCGATCTTATTCCGAGTTGCGTCAATAAGCGTCAACACTGTAGACATGATTGTCATTATACCTACGCACTTAAATGAGAGATACAATTCATTATGAATCTTAATTATGTACACCAAAGCTGGCGCTTCTGTTACTAGCTACCTGTTGGTATTATAAGATTATAAAACAATAAATTTTTAAAATTTGAAAAATAAAATATTTGGATTTATCAGATTTGCAATTTGAAAACAAAAAATACACAATAGGGAATAAAACTGGCTTATTGCACACCTAGCGCTTTAGAGTTCTGTGACAGAGGAGATGAACACCAATATTATAGTAAAGTAAAATTGGACCTTAGGAACTCTAAAAATCAAGTTGAAGAAAAATCTTACCTTTATATCAGGCTTCGGCTTCAATTTCGGCTTTGTCGTATGCCGATACAACCTCTAAACTTTATTAAACATCGCTCCGTGTAAGATAGAGACCCTGTAGTCACTAACCGGGCGAGCGGTATGGAGGAGATAAACTCTTATATCTACCAGGCTGCGGTAATAAAATAAATAACATACTCAACTTTCCACCAGGCTTCGGTTCTGGCTTCAGCTTCGTCGTATGCCGATGCACCCTGCACACTTTGGTAAACACCGCTCTGTATGCCATAGATAATCATGTAGTAAGTAACGAGGCGAGCGACATGGAGGATATAAGCTCGCATTTTATTAGGCTGTGGTGATAAAAATATGCTCACCTTTCCACCAGGCTACGGTTCCCTCTTCAGCTTTGTCGTATGCCGATGCACCCTCCACAATTTGGTAAACATCGCTCCGTATGCCATAGAGAATCCTGTAGCCAGTAACGAGGCGAGCGACATGGAGGATATAAGCTCGCATTTTATCAGGCTGTGATGATAAAAAAATGGTCACCTTTCCACCAGGCTTCGGTTCCGGCTTCGGCTTCGTCGTATGTCGATGCACCCTCCATACTTTTGTAAACATCGCTCCGTATGCCATAGAGAATCCAGTAGCCAGTAGCCAAGCTCGCGCGGCGCAGAAGCCGGCGAAGTGTTGCGGCGTGACCCAGCGGCCGTCCACTCCGAGCGCGACAGCGGCCGCGAGGCACACGCAGCACCCGCACAGCATCACCGTGTTGCACGCGGGGTGTGACCAGAGAATCACCCTGTAGTAATACGATACGTTTTAAGAGTGACAAGGACGGAAAGACAGTTATCAAGATTACATTCGAGCGGTCCCGAGCGCAGCTATTGTTATGATATTTATATCTACATATAGTACCTATAATACTACCTACTAATAAAAAATGTTAAAAGTAAGTAAGTAGAAGAGGATGCGATACCCAAGACAAACCTATTTAAGGTTTAAAAGGTGTAACTTAGATAAAAGAAATTGTATATTGTATTCAAATAAATAAATAAAAAAGGGAAAGAGAGAAGAGCTTTTTTTATAGATGGTAAGCGCCACGTATGCCTATATCAATTGCAGTGCCACTCAGAACTCTTTATACCGTAAAAAGTACTGCCTAGCACTGCATTGCGCTCATCGCCCCGAGACATAGATATTAAATCTCATTTGCCCAGTAATTTTACTGGCTACAATTTATTTAAAATAGTAAATTTGTTATTACAAAGCGTCTTCTAAAAACCTACTCATTTTTTATATGTAAACTTTATCTTGTTATTCAAAATAAGGTACTGTATCTTGTTATTTATCTTGTTAAAAATAAGGTAGTTATATCTTAAAAGGTAGGTAATTATTTAATCCACACATCAAAGAAATTTACAAGAGCTAGATCAAAACAGGGAAAAGCTACATCGCAATCAAGATGCAACGCAGGTGTAACAATATACTGACTTGGTAGCTCGAGTCGCAACTAAATTGTATGTCTGTCTATATAAAAAAACGACGACTAATGATGTGGCAACCCTCTTGCTAGCATTTAAATCTCTCACTATCTAACAGCCACAAGTTCTTGGTCTGTCAGCACCCCTATCCGCCTATAAAAGCTAACGGAAATATTACGAACACCGAATTTCGGAGTTTAACGACTGCTTCGCCGTTCGCTCGCAATAAAAACGAAAACAAAGTTAACGGAATAAAGTTAGGTATCGAAAGATTGCCGCCTTGAAACGGCATCGTAACGATATTAGCAAAGATATCTGTATGATAACACGACCGACTTTCGAAGTACTACAGAAGTAAGTATTTGTATGAGTATTGCCTTTGCTCACTGCGCCCGATCCGATCGTAGAACTTGGTTTTTTTTTTTTTACACTTCATAGATCTATGTTTGGCCACTATCTCGGCTGATGTGAAGCGATGATGTGGCCTAAGATGGAGCACATAGATCTAGAGAGAGACGGCAGTTGAGCTGCTGCTCAGACCCGTTTCCCCGATGGTTCACCGAACATCATCCCGAAACACGACTAGGTCGCTTGACGGCACGGCTTTGTTCGGTGGGTGGTATTACAACCACGGCCAGAGCCTACCACTCCAAAGCGCGTAAGCGGGTTTCATCACGATGTTTTCCTTCACCGTTTTAGAGCGAGCGTACAAAATCTGCACTTAACTATAAGTCATTGGCGCAGGGCCGACTCGGGATTCGAACTCAGGTGCGTCGGATTGAAAGGCGCACGAGTTCCCGCTGAGCCACACTCGCTCTAAACTCTGAACCACACTCGCTTGTAGGGCGTATCGTAGTTCACACTGATTTGAAGGACTATTATTTTTGCCTTATGATTGCTGACCACGTGATCTACGAGAGTAGATCGCCTATTGACTGGTAAACTGATGAGCCATACCTGGCACGCATGCGATTTTACGCATACATTGGATACGTGAGCGGTCATTTATTACAGGGGTCGCATAATTATGCATCATATCCGTGGATACGTTACCGCAATCAGAACGGGCGCAGTGAGAAAAGGCAATTACAGAACACAAAAGATTTGTAGTAAAATGGATTGAAAAGGTTACGATTAGGTCGCCATATAGAATTGAGAAACCCCTATTTGTGTGGGCTGTAGAGGACCTACATGTTGTCAGGCTTAGTTACAATTGTACCCATACAAAAGTTCTTGGACAATATATATCCTTGCCTTTGTATCTTTTACATCTGTGGCACCACTAATAACTAAAGGAAAATCCATAATACCAAGTATAGTTTATTTATAAACTAGCTTCACCCGCGTAATATTTGGTTTATAGTTGCTTCCTCGGGAGCTGTTAATTTTTCGGGAGTTGTTAATCTAAAGTACAAACAAAATTTCATTAAAATCCTTTCAGTAGTTTCGGAGTCAAGCGTTAACAAACACATACACACACCTCACACCATCACACACAAACGTAAACAAATCTTTTGCATTTATAATATTAGTAGGATTCTGTGCTGAGATTTCGTAACCGTTGAAGTCAAATGCTAAAATATTCTCAATCCGAGCGCCGGAAACGGCTACAGTTTTATTTCGGGCATCTGTTTTATTTGTGTGAGATTGAAATTTGTAGCGGTATCGATCTGTCGTAGCCGGGACCAGCATTCGGGCAAATTGGCCGGATTGTGTTTCAAAGCCATCAATAACATGTAGCGTCTGCACTCACACTTATCTACGAAGGGGCTCGACATTGATAAGGGCCGCGGAAAATAAAGGATTCCGCTGACTTTTTTAGTCGATTGCGTACGCAAACGGTTTCAATGTCGCTGCGGGAGGTCGATATCATTATTATCAACGGCGTGTCTATCAAAGGGATGAAGATAGCGTATTTGTACGTGATTGTTTTCCGAAGTAGGTAACAATGCTGGAAGGAATAACAAAACGGATTGGCTTGAACATCTTATCAAGTAGAAAGTTGGTCTAACACGCAAGTTTTGTTTATGTTACATATTTATTTTTTATGAAACTGAGTAATGAGACGACTAAGACGTCAGCCTGATGATAAGCGCCACGCTTATCCATAACAGTCGCAGTGCCACCCAGAACTTTTAATACCATAAAAAGCACTGCGTAGCATTGCATTGCGTTCGTCTCCCCGAAACATGCCCAATAATTTCGCTGGTTACAATGCCCTACATACGTGTTTGAAACAACTATGATATTCTTGTAGTAGTGTCTATGTAATATACTACCTTCTTCTTCTGTGGATTGTGTTGAAAACTATAAGTCCAACCGCAGCCAGCATGCCGGCTATGCAGAGAGCTGTCATGCAGGCGAACAGTGGTAGAGACACCGTTCGTAGCTCGTTCACCACCACCGTCCGGTCAGGAGGCACCTTACCACCTACAATAAAACATGTATACCTATTTATCGTGGTAGGTATTTAGCCTAGGCTTAATCTAGGTAAGTAGGATTAGCCGTACTCGTAACTTATCCTGCAATATTATACATAGGTAGGTAAGCACTTACTCTAAAGGTGGCGAATGACACGTTACATTTATTTTGCTTGTAATGTTGGTACAACTCAAGCCGATCTTGATGATCGTGCGATGAAGGTTTTACCTTGACGTTTCATGGTAAAAAGTTAAATAATAAAATGGTATCTTGTTACTAACGAAGGTTCAATTTTTTTTTTAAATCTTTATTTAATAAGCTTAGCCGCTATGCTATTATGCCGCTTTTCTTTTTTTGAACTTTTCTTTTTGCCTTGCAGCTGTTGGCAGCCATTCGATCAGACTTCCACTTTCCAGGAAAGGTTATTTCTATTGTTTGAGGAAATTTGGTTATAGTTAAGCTTTCTCATTGATATTTCAGCAAAGAATAAGAACTTTGCAACAAGTTAATAAATGTCGTAGTCCGCCTACTCAACAAAAATAAAACAAAACCAAAACATATTTTTCCCAACCTGACAAATAAAAATATTAAAGAAAGATTACGGCTGAAACTTCTAACATTGTCTAAAAGTTATTTTGAAGTGGTGCTCCTAAGTTTTGGAAGGTATTATATCGTATGGTTCATGGCATCCTTAACCAAAAAATATGCAATGAAGGTAAAATTGTTGCAAACGACTCCGAAAGCAAAACTAAAATATTAAATAGCTATCGATAACGCTTTTAGAAAATTTTACTTTCGCGAATTGTGTTAATGGGTTTATGTATTTTTAAATACATATATATGGGCCCGATAATTTCTTAAAAATCAGCATAGGTATTAAAATTGTAAAACGGTTTGGCAACGCTTGCAGATGATCATATTATATGGGTGACGCTGACGTTTTTCCATCAGCCAGGCATATAGGTACTTTTTGTCGGAGTTTTTAGAGCACGCGAAGACCTACGATATGGCCTAACGACTGTTGTCCTAAAACAACAACCGGGACCGACGGCTTAACGTGTCCTCCGAAGCACGGTAGCGCTCAGATGTAAATGGTTACCCATCAACCACACAAATGGTTACCCTTCCAAATTGTGACCGCTGCGAACATACCTAGAAGAAACGGCTAGACGAGCTACGCTACGAGCGCTGTTTGTCACTCATTAGAATTCGCTGTAGAATTCACATTAACTAGCATAACAACTAATCCAAAGTCCAGGAAGAGATTTGAATATTGAAATTATGCTTATGATCTGTAAGTTTTGTTTTGCCCTAAACGTCGAGAATGCATGAACCGCCTATAATAATAGTCGACGAACTTCGTATAAACTTGTCAAATTGTTCACTGGAGCTTTCGCCGTTATACTATATACTTTATAGACTACTAGGTAAGTTTCATCGACTATCGAGTCCTCTATAAATCTTTTATCGATATCAATATCACTAGCGTTGATTTGCTACGATATCGACAATATTTTCGTAAATCGAGTTCCTTATTTCGATTATTTATTACTTTTCTTTTATAACGTTGGGAAAATTATTCGTGTATTCGATTAACTAAGTTACAAATACTGAGCCAGAGGGTAACGAGATGAAATAACTGGTCTTGTTGCCCGCTGGTTACGTTTTATAAATTAAAGTAATAGTTCTTTATTTTACTTGTGCTTTGTTGTTTAAAATGTTTCTTTAAAAAAATGCTTATCTCATATTCCAAGTCTTTATTTCGAAACTGGTATCTTTTGTAATGCTCATTAATGAGTACCTATCGATATCGAGTACCTTGCTCCCAATATATAAATATATCAGATCATAAGTTCATTGAGAAATAGAGGTTAACCCAAAATGATTTTTGTATGAAAATTGACACCATGGGTTAACCGCGATTCACGTCGGCGCAAGCGGGCCTTAATAAGTACCTAATCATAAAAAGTAAACAAATTTTTTACTCGTACTTTATAGGAGACGAGCTTTTTACACTCGCAAAAATTCTTCATAAAAATATCGGTATCAGTAACTTTTGCTTTGAATTTTTGTTATTATTTCCCACAAGTTGTATAGAAAGGTTGTGTAAATAGAACGGATTAGCTATCAAAGTAATATTTATTCAATACATGAAAACCATTTTCAGTAGTTTCAATAGCAAATAGTCAATATAAATTGAAACTTCCGCTCCCGAGCCATCCATCAATTTATTAGAGTGAAATATATCGACATGGCATAGAACGTACAGTTAGCAGCAATTCCGAAAAAATACACATTTGAGTACCGAAACAATCATCAAGTAAACCGCCTAATAGTAAGACCGCCAATTGTTACACTATTAATAAGCTTTTATTGTTAGTTTTTAATTATCTGTGTGTGTTTCAATAAAGAGTTATTTCATTTCAAATCAAGTCACAAGCGTCGACCGTATATTATACTAGCTGCGCCCCGTGGTTTCAACCGCAGTTTTTCGGGATAAAAAGTAGCCTAGTGTTAATCCGGGGTATAAGCTATTTGCATTCCGAATGTCCCTCAAATTCTTTGAGTCAGTTTAATTAGTTAAAGTTAAAAACAGTATAAAGAAGTAACAAACACGTTAACACACTTACATACAAACTTACGGATTTATAATATGAGGGTGATTGCTTGAGTACCTACAGCTCAAATAAGGTGTAGCCTCACTGCAACTAATGAGACACGGTCCAGTTATTGGTAGACTTATTGAAGAAATTAATTCAACTGTATTCACTTACACCAAAATATGACACCTTTATGTAACTGATAATCTTTTATTGGACAACATGACACCACAAAAGTCTCAGTCAATACACGATTGGCTCTTGTGACTTTGGGAAGGCCAACAAGTCGCACAAGCGCCAGGTATTTGTAGGAGACATAATGTCAAACTAGTGAGCGTAACAACCGTAACATGGAACAAAAATCACGGAATAGATTAATACCACTCTGTAAATGTATACTTATTATTGCCGCTGACTGTACGATGTCCGTCACGTGCGATCTAAATTACCTTATACTCTTGGGAATAGATATATTGAGCTAGGTAATTCTTCTTTTTCGATTTTCCTAATAAATTGAAATTTATATATTGTCTATATTTTGGTTATATATTGGCTAATCAATGTGTCTCACTATATTTAATTCCGTTTATAAGACATACATTATACAGCCTGATTTCCTTATAAATTTAGTTTGTTTAGTTCAAGGTGAAATATATGTATTGTGTAGGTACCTACTAGTGTTTGGGTCAAAAGATCAGCATTGCCATTCAGCGTGGCAAAAAATCAGCATTGCAACTTTCAGCGCTCTGGGCACTTTCTCATAATCATTTCATAATAATTTTATTAATATTATATTTTATATATTTTTAAGTTATTTTAGTTTAGAATTAGAGATTGATTTGTACTGTAGTCTAGGTATATAATATTACACACTATGTAATTCTTCTGTTGTTCCTTGAAATAAAATGTACCTAGTGTTGGAAAAAAAAAAGAAACGACTACAAAAACTGCTGATGTAAGTTCATGCCTTATATGTATATCTTTGTATAATATTTATTTTGTATATGGAATAGACAAACTTGAAATGAAGGTCAATACTCACCGACCCACCGCTCTCGGTCCAGCCAGGTGAGGTTGTCAGCCTGGGTATCGTAGTACCCAAGTTTCACGTAGTGGTTGTCAGTGAGCTGCTCGATCTGAGTGAGAGCTATCCTGTCACCTTGCGAAGAGAACGCCACCAATCCCTAAGAGCGAAACGAGTAAAGATAATGGTATTTTTTATATTGTTGACGGTATTGCGGGGTAATGTTGACAGCATATTAGATACGTTGCTAAGCGGAAGTGGACTGGAGCATTTTAGGCCCTAACCAGGCTAGGTACCTTTAGCATCAAATATCGACGATTCGAATGCTTTTTGTTAGCTAGATGCAGCGACTGTATACATCACGAAGGTGGAGGCTATGTTCGAACGCTAATTACAGGGATTTCTAAAACGCGCGATCGCGCGACTATGCTAACGCGATCGAAAAATACTGATCGCGGATGCTAAAAGTATCAATCGCTTAAACGCAAGACTTTGATAGGTACCTAAACACCTGTTATGACTTATCGATCGTTAGATAAATTATATATCCAACAAATTCGACAGGACATGTGATGTAGGATTCAAAATTAACATTAAATTCAACCTTTACAAACTTAGAACAACAGAATGGGTCTTTAACTTTAGGGTATAAGTCGTGTTTCAACTACAAACTCGGATGGTTAATGGGATTTAGTTAGTGAATTGTGTAGCGTTTAGTTCTAGTGTTAGCAAGTCTTGAAAATGTCTGCTACATTATGTATTTATGGAATGTAAGCAGTCTTTTTGAGTTACTCCGCGAAAACATTAGGGTACAATAATGTAATTTTAATGTTAAGTACCAAAGCAATTAGCATTTTACGACCGTATGTTTTTTTTTTCTAGAAAATATTGCTGGTCATTGGTTTCTTAATGACAGTTATATAAGCGGTTACATAACTTAGTGGGTAATAATAAACTCAGGACTCCTTCATAAGTTTCTAGGACTTGGCATTTAAAATTACCTGTGTAAACGTACTTAATCTATGGTTTTAACATACCTAATAGGTATTTAATTCTTCATTCTATTAAATGAAACGGTCATTTTTCAAAATTATGTACCGATTCTTATTGGGTTAAAGGCACTACTTTAGTAAGTCAGTAATTCAGTCAGTCGCTCTAAAATCTCTAATCTTAAATGCTCAGTAAATTCACTGGCTGCAGTGCAATGGTATTTTAACCAAAACACAATATGTTCAGTATCTACTAAGAATAAAATAATGCAACTTTGGCAGTCTTTTCAAGCAGCATGCCGTTATGACGAGAAAATTTCACTAGAGTTTCTGTACTATCTCACCCTAAACACATACTTAAGTGCGCAGCTACGTACGCGCGTTACTTACTTCCGTTGGCGTCGCGTCGGGGACTAAAATACCCAGAGGTGATAAATGTGGGTATATAAAAACGGCAAACACCTCCATCGAGGACATGTTTATAGATACCAGTAAAAAATAAATAACAAAGTCTGTGGTAAACTGTACTGAGAAATTATAGATGAGAAGAGTTTCCGTAGAAGTCTAGAATATTGGTAGTACTTATTTTGTTGTTCTTTTCGTTGTTAGCATTTTGTATCTTCGATACATAAATCGAGCTCATATGTTTTATAAACAAACAAACAATGGTCTGACCTTTCATCATCCATATCATCTTTATACTTACGTAAAATAAAATTCAACTTCATCTTACTTACCGAGACGCCGAGAAACGATGTAGAGTTTATAGCTTCATAGATGTCATCAGCGATTTTCTTGTTCGTGTAAGTGAAATTCTTTAAGCTCAGTCCGGTTTTCTCCAGCTTTTCCATTGTTTTGTTGAACGCTATAAACGAAGGTCTGTATCAGTCAATCATTTTATTGGCATTATAATTGCTACATGAAAGCAATAAATCATGAATGAATCAGTACCCAATACGTTCTCGATGCGCGGATTTAGACCTCTTAGAGAGGGCTGGGTGGCCCAATATACCCTGATTGTGGTCCCAGCCCCCACATTTATTTTAGGGTGCAATCATACCCAGTGTCAAAAATTACTAAAACAAAAATGTTTCCTACTAATATTATAAATGCGAAAGTTTTAAGCTATTGCATAGCTTCTATCGCGGGCCTTGAGCGTGGAGACCGAATCCAGAAATTCCGTAACGAAAATAACCCGCTTTACCGCGGCAGTCTCCGAGTGCCACACGTCTTTTTTATGTGTGTTAGTGTGTTTGTTTCCTCTTCACGCCGCAACGGCTGAACAGATTTGAGTAAAATTTGAAATGGAGATATCTTATGCCCTGGATTAATACAAAGGCTACTTTTATCCCGGGTAACCGCGGATGAAACCACGGGGAGCAGCTGTGCGTGTGTTTCAAACACAAATGCCATTTTAATCTATGTTTACTCGCTTGATTGTTACACAAATGTAAACAAGATTGTATTGTAGCATACGAGCAAATGATAATTATTCACAACAAAACATTACCGTCAAAACAAAATTAGGTTTTCCAAATTTATGCAATATTTAAGCCGTATAGAAGGTACTACATATTTTCTAAGGGCGCATTTATTTCACCCTTTCACCTCGGCAAACATCTACACAAGATACGAAGCTCAATGGTTTTTCGACTTATGACTTTTATAATCGCTATTAAGTTTATTTATTTATTTGTAAATTGGCATGCGTTTGACGATATCTTGCCTGATGGAAAGCGAAGATATGGCCTCGGTATTTAATCATCATCATCAATCTACATCAGTCCATTGCAGGACATAAGTCTCTCCCAAATCACGCCACTGAGCCCGATCATCGGCTCTCCTTTTTCAGTCACAAACTATATTAAAACAAATTTGACGTAGTGTCGTCGCGGGGTAGTAAAAAAACTGCTCCGGTGACGGCTTTGAAAATTCTCATTTTAGCCTATAAAACTCAAAAAGTAATTGGATTAACCATAAGTTGCGCCGCGGTTTTGTATCGGTCTAGTATAAATGGGTCCTTACGGAGTCGTATCGTATTTAACTCGTGGCATTTCTGAAAATTTGATCATCTTGGAGACTTCCTTCGTAACGACTGTACGTTACCTTGCTTGCTTTAAATTACTGTGTACATTTGCGCTGAGACCGAGAGCAAGCGTTGCTTCCGAGAAAAGTACTTTCGCGAACAATGACATGAGACTTTTGGACCATTTTCAACAACTCTTGAAGAACACTTGTTATTCTGTTGCTTTTTGCGTAACATTTTTGATAAAAGAGTCTACTGAGTTGGAGTAGTTCCGCAAAATATTATATTATAGCTATCGTTGATAATAAAAATCACTGCAATTGTTGATCTATAATAATAAATTATAATAGATTTACAACTAAATATACCAACTTTTGTTCTATTTGTGTATTTGTAGGCACAGATTGGTGCTGTGAATTCCATTAATAGATTTTAATAAGTATTTTTACAACTAAAGATTAGTAGAATACAGAATGTGTATTAATTCAAATTTATGATAATTTTTATCCGTTATCATACATAGCAATAGTGATCAGCTATTTTTCATCACGACAGCGCTGAGTTGCCTCACTTAAAACGATTTCCAGGTCTCGGCTTACGCGTAGTAATTGTAGACAAATGACAAAGTAACGACAACGGTGGAAAGGAGGTGAAAATGTACACGACAGATCATTAGCAACGTGATACACACCTAACGTCATTGTATGCCAGTAGGGTCTGCATGTACATGGATTGGGGATGGAGCTGTGACATAACGGCTATGGTTATCATTGAAAAATGACAGCGTTAAATCCAATTTTGCCGGTGAACATATTTTTTTTTGTTGCATTGGAAATGAAGTTTTATGAAGATAAAACAATTTAATGAAGTGGAAGATGCGTCTCACTTATCCACTAAGTTAGAAAGTTAGAGAATTGACACGTGTATACCATTGGTAATGATTTTTTTTTAATGAGATTGAAATGTAAGGGTGATTTGCTGAAATCCGAAGAAATGGCGAGCGGCGATTGGCTGTGTTAATTGTACTGATTGTTCACTCATAGGTATTACACGTGAATGCTAAGGTTAGTCTCGACTATAATAGTTTTTTCCTAGTTTTATATATATTTTTTATCGCAGAATAGAAATCATTCTAATCTTACACTCACAGGTGTAAGATTTCAATTTCAATAGTTGTCAAATATTAATTATAGAAAAACAACCTAATAAAAACATAGCAAATAAAATGTCACATGGAGGAGACATAGAGCATAATAATCCAAAACAACAAACGAACAATGTCACCCGCCATGAGTTCCCGTCACCCGTATTATCAAAACAAAGGAATATCTTCGCAGAATAACATGTAAGCATGAATAAGTTGTGTGTAACGTATTGAGGGAAGGCGGTACATACCAAGAGCGACGGCCCACACGGCGTCGTAGGCTAGAGGCGCCTCCTGGTATCCCTCTGGAAATCTCTCCCCCTCGATGTCGTACCCTGCGTCCTTCAGAGCTCCATTCAATCGTATGCTGTATACACAAGACATTGTTGCTTTGTAGGTACATTCTCGGGACATTCGGCGTTCGTGCGAAGTCAACACGTTTAGGTAGAGTTCAAACAAAAGGTGGAGTTACAACGTTTTGTCACATGTTTTTGCAACAAAAAGTTTGTGTTCGTATGCGTTAAAAGTTGGACGGGAGGGACTCGACAGTTTTGTTTTGTTAATTTTAAAAATAAATTGTAAAGCTGTTTCCATTTATATTGTACTAATGTAACTTAAATCAATAAAGATTTTTTTGAATTTTTTTGAAGCCGGTATGGGCTAATGATCATAATCATCATCAGCCTATACGAGTCCACTGCTGGACATAGGCCTCTCCCAATGCACGCCACTGAGCCCGATCTTCGGCTCTTCGCATGTAGTTACTGCCAGCTACTTTACGCAGGTCTTCGCTCCACCTGGCTGGACGGCTCTGCCCCGTACCCGTATGTCCCTCAAGCGCCAATCGTATATTGTGTTGAGCTCAGTTTAGGGTATAGATTCAGTGCGACAATATTTTAGGATACCATTTATTGTCCCATTAAGTTTATCTCAACTTGTAGTTAACATATTTTGGTATAAATTAATGAGATTAATTCAATTTCTTACCTGAATCGACAATAATTAGTCGGTATCTCATTAGTCGCAGTGAAGCTATACCTTAACTTGAGCTCAACACGATATACGATTGGCGTTTGAGGGAGATATGGGTACGGGGGCTGGGCTAATGATATTGAATGCGATTTTTATGTGACCTCGTGCATAAGTTTTATACTTTAGTTAAATTGTTATGTTGATAATTTGTTGTGAGTGAATAGATCCGAGACCACAGAATAATTAAAAGTACAAGCCGATATACGTTTTATAAGTCTACTAAACCCGGTATATACCTAAGTCAAAAATTAATATTTGAAGTGCACTCACACTGCAAAATAACTGAATCGTTAGTCATTCAATTCATTACAAATACCTGCAACAGTATTCCCGTTGCTACCATTTACCACAAATCTACAGTTGAGTTTCAAATTAGGATTATTCAGGGATTGAACGTCAAATATAATGGTTCCCGGAAAACCCGTGATTCAACGTCTGTTGCAGCATATCGATAGGTGGATACAGTCTGCGTATATTTAAAGCAAAATCAGTTTAAGCATCACTAGAGATAAACTAAATAAGCGGAATGATTTTATTTGTCATTTCATTAACTGTAAGCAATTGGATTTGCATTAGGTTAGGTTAGACTATTTCTATAGGCATAATTATGTTGACGCAAATTATATGAGCTCTTCATAAAGAATTAAATGTTTATACCTAGTATCGCAATCTCAACCGGGACAAACTCCGACAAATAATCGGAATCGTCACCGGCCATTGCTCACTAAACAAACACCTGTTTACATTAGGTGTGACTGACAGCCCCCTGTGCAGAGGTTGCCTGGAGGCAGATGAAACAGCGTCGCATGTGCTCCTGGAGTGCAGCAGCGTGGCGTCCCAGCGAGCAGTTTTTGGGTGCGCCGGGGTCGTTCAGAGAAGCCTGCGCCGAAATCGGAGAGCTGCTGGCCTTTCTGAATGACATCGGGTGGCTGGACTAGCTGCCGCCACCTCATCACGCAAAAAGGGCCGATTCACGGCCTAGTTGCGGAAAACTGCCCGCCCAACAAGTAACAAGTAACCAAGTAAGTACCTAGTATCGATTAATGTCACTGTTCAAAAGTTTAATAATATCTAAAGTAATAAAACGAGACACCAGCTATTTGTTGTCTAGAAAACTATATACGCTTTAGCTAATATTATGTTGATTCATGTATAACAATACAGTTTTGCAATTTGTGAATCCACAGTGTGAATCTGTATGCAAAACTATCATACAGATTCACATATTTTATTTTAAATTTAAAACCATGACGCACGGATCACGTAGCTCAAAAGCCGCGCAGATTACATATGTTAGTATGTAGGTATATGTTAGTATGCACGTTCTATCTCTGAAGTAAGAAGCAAGTGTTTTGTGGATTTGGATCGGATTATTCTTATCTAGAGCAAAGCCTGAAATCCGGTTGCCAAACAACTGCCGATAGCGCGGGACTGCTCCCGAAGTCCCGACAAACATCTTATTTATTTATTTATTTTGTATTAAAACAACAAAGTAAAGAATGTGATGTGATAACAAAATATTTTCTCTTATTGGTTTCTTTACATATTTTCTTTTCTTTGAAGTGCCTTTGTGATAGTCATTCTTAGAAATAACGGTATTTTGTACTTATTACAATATTTTTCGGTACCTAATTTAATTATAGGTTCTGTTGGAATGTTTTTAGGTAAAGAGTAAGTACATTTTTATTATAACAAATCTATAATAATTTTAAAAGTATTCGTTGTACTCCAAATGGATAAAACTTTTGTAACCTTAAAGTTGATTGTATGGTACTTTAATTATTTATGGGCATGGGTGGCGGTATCGTTAGACACGCAATCACACTTGCTCGTCTCTTTACTATTATCAAAAGTAAGGTACTGTGTAAAAACTTAATCGCTCGACAAAAATAGCCTCGCTGAAGGCGCTCGCAAGTTGCCCGAATGTTAAATCCCTAAGATACATCAATCACCAAAGCGTTTGGTGGAAACCTGAAAGAATTCAATTTAATTATTTATGTATATATGAAAAAAACGAACTCGTAATGTAACTTATGAAAGCCTGAAAATAAACTGATGTTTTTTTTTATCTCTGTTCTGACCGGTTGTTTTTCCGAGATAAAATGTTTATGGACGATAACTCACAGAATCAATCATCTCGCTTTGTTCCGCAAAATCTTGCCACAAGTATCTTTAATTAATGTTTGTAGAGCTTTCGCTGTAACTTTTGGAGTAATATTCGTCGGGAGTCGGGAGTAGAGCCTATCTACAGTTGTTTGGCAGCCGGGGGCTGGCTCTGATATAGATAAGAATACATGGAGCCCTCGAACTTACATGTTGGCATCTCAAAACTCTCGAAACGTGTAGTCAAAATGATGAATATATTGATATATATTTACACATATGTATATACTCGCGTAACTTTACTGTGTAATTACGTTCTACAGGAAGTTAGTTAGGATAAGTTAGTTAGGTAGGAGTTCTACTTTTAACATTGAAAAACAACTTGAAAACAAGGATAGTTGTTTAATTATAAAAAAAGGTTTATGAGTACGTGTGATTATTTTAATATGTTTAGTATAACTAAGCTTTGTTTATAAAGAAACGTCAAGTCTTCTCGTCGCCCACCCCACAATGCCTGAAGACAAAAATCAGTGCGTCCTACCGTAATAACATACGGAGCTGAAACCTGGACTCTGGTCTGTGAGACTGGTTCATAAGTTTAAAGTCGCTCAGCGAGCCGTGGAACGAGCTGTGCTCGGGGTTTCTCTGAAGGATCGAATCCGCAACGTGGTGATCCGACAGAGAACCTAAGTAACTGACATAGCTCACCGAATAAGTAAGCTGAAGTGGCAATGTGCTGGTCACATATGTCGAAGAACCGATAACTGATGGAGTAAACGAGTTCTAGAGTGGACACCACGTTTAGGAAAACGTAGTGTAGAACGCCCTCCGGCCAGATGGAGCGACGACCTGCGTAAAGTGGCTGGCAGTAATTACATGCGAAGAGCCGAGGATCAGGCTCAGTGGCGTGCATTGGGAGAAACTTATGTCCAACAGTAAACTCGTATAGGCTGATGATGATACACTCATACCTAATGAGTCATAAAACTACGTTAGTTTTAATAATAAAAATATATTAAGAAATTGTTTCAGAAACTGCTTAACCGTGATATCTCCAGGTCCACATGACCACTACACCACCAAAGAACCCACGGCTTTGGACTAATAAAGCGGTGAAGAATCGAGCGCAATATTCTGTATAAATCTCATATCCATATCCGTTTACTACTACTTCATCTAGGATGGCGCAACAGAGTCTTGACTGCCGATAATAAAAGACGCCACTTGGGTCTGTCTTGAATATTCGAACACGTATACATAATTTTTTTATCGATAACACAAATAACGTGGGTATTATTAGAACAACTTGATAAAATGTCTATAAATCTATTCAATAATATCAGAGAAAATCTGAAAGAATATTCGTAAGTTTATGAGCTTACGCTCCGTTCCAAGAATATTGAAAGTAGGTACCTTTTCAATAATATTGAAAGTAACCGCGCCGACGAGAGAGTAAATGCTAAATTCTATTCAATATCCGCCGGTTGGATGACGATCGTACACTTAAAAGACTTTGTGACGGTAGACTAGAGCGTAAGAGACAGATGGGATGCTCTGTTGTTAGGGACTGGGCATTTAAGATCGAAAAATGTCAAGTCTCAGTATAACAAACGCAGCGTAGTACTGCGGAGGACGTCTGTTCACAACTAAAAGTTGTGGGTGGCACTGTAACTTTTACGGGCACGCGCGGCTGAGCCCACTCTTTCAGAATGACCAGGTACCTTAACAGCTTATGTGGTACAGTGGTTGGGCGAGTCAGCTCATATCTTCAGTTTATTATTCACTTTGGAGGTTCCGGGTTCCATTCCCGCTACGTGACAAATATTTGTGCACGTAAAAAATCGCAAGTATTTGTTTCGTCTCTGATGGCTTTTGTGGAACCATGGTCCTCTTAGTTCCTGCATGGTCCAATAAATACTTGGCATCCTAGTTAGGGGGCCTGGATCTATATATTATGTGATCGTTGGGCGTACATTCCCAGTCATGTAATAAGTTATTACATAGAAATACCTTATATATATGTCGCAGCCAAGCCTAGCTTAACTAGCCGTTGAATCAACAGCCTAGCCTCTTTACTAAACAGCGCCGGTCAACTAGCTTCCTGATTGATGTTCAACCATAGCGTGTTACAACATTTAATAAACTGGCTGGCTAATGCTTAGGCCGTTCATACGATTAGATGTATCCTTCGCGAGATTGTAAACTGTTGAAAGATCGTGAACCGTCGCATTATTTTTCAGTAGATTATAATATATCGAAGTGATAGATTATAATCTACTTACATTATATTCGTATCTAACATACATGTTCGCGGCGTCGGGGTGACCCAAGGGCCACCGCCGCCCGCCGCACCCTAAGCTACCGAGGGCTGCAGCTATATTCATTATTATTGTCACTACACTCTTCCATTGTACTATTTTTCATTAAACTTTGAAAAACAGGTTTATAAATGAACAGGCTAGGCAAGTAATTAAGCGTCATCGATCCTTTGCCTAGCTGTTTAAAGAGGCTAGGCTGTTGATTGAACGGCTGATTAAGCTAGTTGGCTGCGACATATATATAAAATACGAAACAGGTGCGATTAATCGACATAGCTACATTATCCGCTAATTTATATGCAATAGTTATTAGGTACTAAGTCATGGCAACAGCGCAAACTAAAAATTGTGGCAATATAATGTGAAGAGAAAGTTTAAAAGCTTAAACATCCAACACACTGTTTCCCCTTGGCAGTGTGCACTTATTTCTAAGAACGAGTACGGTTCAAAACAAAGCTAAGTACCATCGGAGTTACCCCGGAGACTAAGACCAAGGCAATATACTTGTCGTCGTAACCGCTATGAGAACGTAATACACTCGAGAGCAATGAATCCGGGTCACTTAAAGAATCCTAAAAATCTCGGAAACTAAAAATGCAATAAATTGTATTTAATAGACAATGTAATACTCCTTAAATGAAGGTATTAAAACTTCTTAGTTATTGTAAAGTTATATCATAAAAAAATCAAATTTGAAAAAGGGCCACTTTCGAAGATGGAACTACGAAATTACAGCATTTGGTTTTGCTTTTGTTTGTAATCTGTCATTTATGTGGGTACATAAACCATGTTGATAGTGCTCTATATTCATTATTCAAGCTGAAATTATGTCGCTTACGCCTGAAGAATGCACCAGAATACTTACAATGCTGGAAACCGGCCGGAGTCAGCGCGATACAGCCAGGACTGTCGGTGTGTCGCTGTCAACAGTACAAAGAGTTCTCCGACGTTACGAAGAAACTGGTTCTAACCTACGCAGACCAGGAACGGGCAGAACCAGGTGTACCACAGCACGAGAAGACCGATACTTGGTGAACACCATGCTTCGAAATCGCTTTATCACAGGAACTGAACTCACCAATCAGTTTCGACGCCTCGGAGGAAGTAACCCAAGTGCATGGACAGTAAGACGTCGGCTTGCTGAATCTAACTTAAAACCCCTTAGACCTGCAAACGGCCCTAAACTGGAGCGTGGGCATCGTATTTCGAGACTAAGATATGCCCAGAGCCACGTAAATTGGAGTATTGAAGATTGGTCAAAAGTTATGTTCTCCGACGAATCAAAATTTATGCTCTACAAGCACGATGGAAGACACAGAGTGTATCGAAGACCAGGGGAAAGATTCAAGCAAGCATGCATCGAAGAAAAAGTAGCCTACGGTGGTGGGTCTGTACTTGTGTGGGCCGGAATTTCTTCTGAAAGTCGCACAGAGCTGGTGATCATAGAAAACGGCTCTTTAACTAGCGTAAGATATGTGGAAGAAATCCTCAATGATCACGTTGGTCCATTTATGGTCAATTTAGGTGAGGATGCTATATTTATGCATGACAATGCCCGACCTCATACAGGTAGGATTGTGAATGACTACCTTCAAGAGATGAACATTACTCGTATGGAGTGGCCAGCGCGCAGCCCGGATATCAACCCGATCGAGCATGCTTGGGACGAGCTAGGCAGATGCGTAAAACAACGAAACCCTCCCCCAATCACGCTTCGTGAGCTCAAAATTGCTCTCACAGAGGAATGGGAGAATATTCCCCAAAATCGTATAAGGAACTTGGTGTACAGCATGCCAAACCGCGTAAACGCAGTAATGGAAGCACGAGGAGGCAATACGAAGTATTAAAATTCAAGAAAATCGTAATAAAGTTCAAAAATTTCATGTTTCCTATTTTTGTTTTAAGGAGAGATCAGCAGTTTTTTTCTTTATGTAATTTTGTGTTAATAAAATGTATGGTGACTCATATTTTTTTTACTTTCATTTAAGGAGTATTACATTGTCTATTAAATACAATTTATTGCATTAACCTATCATTTTTAGTTTCCGAGATTTTTAACATTCTTTAAGTGACCCGGATTCATTGCTCTCGAGTGTAGATGTGGCTCGTGATATATCGGGTATGGATAATTACAAGTAGGTATTTTTGAATTGCTTCTGTGTGCTGAGTATCTAGTTACAATCCAGCACCTGGCTTGCCTTTTTAAATTGTCTTCAATGAGTTTATAGGTACAATTTTTAATATGTCTAAGATAAACGTCAATACGACAATCATACGACAATCATACCATAATTTACGAAAAAATATCAGGTGTGGTGCCAAGTGGTATTCGAACACCATAGTACTACCTTAATATATTATCAATATAATTGTTATAATTAACATATTTCTTTCATTGAAAACCATCCGGACTCTAAGATCTTATTAAAAACTAGAATATAAAAAATGAACCTATATGTAGATACAATTTTTAATATCTCCGAGGGAAACGTCTATACGACAATCATACGTCAATGAACTTGTTGAAAACAATTCAAAAAGGCAAGACTAAGGCAGATGCTAGATTGTAATTAAATCTTAGGGTCCAGATGGTTATCAATGAAAGAAAAATGTTGATTAACAATTCCTTTGACAATATTTTGAGGGAGTGTAGCTCAGCGTGCGCCTTTCGACCTGACATCGACACAATGGTGTTTGAATACCGCTTGGCACCACACCTAATATGTTTTATTTTAATTATGCGGAGTTTTCATTGCTGTAAAATGACAAAGAAAAACACCTTAAGGATCACGAACATTTAAGAATTACGAAATCTTCAACGGCATTCACCAAGCTAGTATTACTGGGCACGCTTGGTGGATTATGGTTCAAAGTTTTTCTCTAATAGAAAGCCCGTTTCCATGTAAGAATGTAAATGTACTGATGATAATGAAAGTCATCCGTAAATTTAAAACAATGTTTATACGACAATAACTTTTACAAAGTTATTGTCGTATAAACAATGTTTTATAAACATTGGAAGTCGTATGCCTATAAAAAATGCCGCATTTTTATGGCTCCTAATGCACCCAACTCGCTTGTTTCCCTTTTGCTGTGTGCACTTATTTCTAAGAAGAATATTCTTCGAAACAAAGCTAAGTATTGTCGGTGTTCCCCCGGAGACTTAAGGCAATAAGTTTTTCATCGTACCTACTCTATGACGACGGGATAGATGTGTATCGAGTTATATTTTTTATGGTTAGGTATGGTATGTTGCACTATATATATATGGCTACAGTCTAGTAAGTCATCTAGATTGTGGCGTGACCAAGGATAGCTTGCTAAGTGCTACAGACTTCGATATCAATATTCCTATGTATACTCAGATCTCTAACGACTAATTTATGATAGGTGGTGAGACTGATCGAATTTTGGATACGGATTTGTATCGTACTTATACGTACGATTGTTGTCGTACGTATTGAGTATACTGGTCACATTTGAGGTTTGTTTATCAAATATGTTTTTCACAGTTCCGTTTCGGTGACACTCGAGTAAAATAAATCTTTACCTTCTAGATGATTTAATCTTATATCAAATATATTTTTGAAGGTCTGTGATGTTTTATCAGTACGAATACGCAGATCATTTTCATCACACAGTGACGGAAGTCACAACTACACGGGTGTAGATACACGACTAACTCGTAATCAGCCAAGTCTGCTAGCTCCCATAGTACTTAGAAAGTCATAAAGTTTCGTACGTAATCGTACGTCGGACGCTTGGTCGGACGATTCAATTTCTCACGAATACGTATCGAAATGCACTCTGTAATTGATAATTTATTTTTTACCCACTTACCTGAAGGTTCACATATCTGTCTGTTTCAGACTGTTGCGCATTTGGTTTCTTTTCATTTTCTCTGAAGTAATTATTTTTATGAATCCTAAATTAAATCACCTCCCCTGGAATACTTATTCGTTAATGCGAATAAATCGACTAGAGCAGACCAGCGGGCCAATACAATAAGAAGAAACTTGTAACCAATGTAAGCCGATATCCCATTCAAAGCAGTTGTTTCATCGAATCGGATGACGTGACCCAATTTCGTGTAAAGCCATGTAAAGCCTAAAAGGATATCGCAGTAGCAGTGGTCAGTATTACTATTAGGTATTCTGTGGTATTAGGGTCAGTTCGATTAACGGACTTATAAGACGTCTTTGCAACTATGTAGATGAAATACAAGTCATCAGCTTTACAAACGTCTGACTAAATTCTCATAAAACCAATAAAATCGCTTTTTCATAAAAGGTAGGTATTATCTCGACAGGTTTTTGTAAGCAAGTACCGTATTTGATGAACATGAAACCTTAAAAGTTGTGTTAGGTATTTTTTATTTTATTTAACTAAGTGATGAGGCGAGCAAGTCGTTAACCTGATGGTAAGCGCCACGCCTGCCCATAGCCATTGCAGTGCTACCCTAACTTTTAATGCCATAAAAAGCACTGCACTGCACTGCATTGCGCTCATCACCCCGAGACATCACATATTAAGTCTCATATTAATAATATTAACAAAATACTATTAACATTATTAATTAGTAATTTATCTAGCTACAATACCCTTTAAACCGGAACACAGTAAAGCTTGCGCACCACTGTTTTACTATTCATATACGATTTTTAATTCCATTTGGTAAACTGCCATTCATGCGAGTCACGAGTATTGACAAAAAAGGTTGGTTTTTCCATAGCGAGGATTTTCTAAATACACCAATCCTGTTGTTAATATATCGCACTAATCCACCGCAAAAAAGCTAATCCAAAGCTTTAATCTTTTCAGCAAATAAACGATTTGTCAATTACCTCACAAAGTGCTCTTTGAAACATTTATTGCTCTTGACAACAAGGTTCTCATTCGCGGCAGACATAACAATAAAAAGCCGGTAAGAGTCGCGATATCGCGTATCTTACGCGTTTCCGCTTGGGTTTGCAGGTACTTTTGTAGCTGTGATTCAGAAAAATCAGACAGGTGTAAATGAAATCAAGAAGCTACGACGCCCATTAACCCTTTTGTGAAAAATAATACTTGGAGGAATAGGATTCCAAGATGTTAAGGATGAGATGAGAGAATGAACGACATGCTTTGTTAGTCCTTATAAACATTGATATTTTAAGACTGCAGAAAAAAAAAACTTTCCAGAAGTTTGCAAGAATGTTGGGGCTTAGGGGTAGTTAAATAATAACAAAAGAACATCGTAAGGAAAGGTCACATGTACTTTTAGAAATGGTAACGTACCGAAAATCCTCCGAGGTCATGCCAGATATAGTGGTCTGGTTCTGGTTCTGATTCCACATTAGGGCTTCAGTTGTGAGATGTCCTTCAGCTGCTTCACGCATTTGCTCCACGGTGCAGTCGATGCCTTCCCTCTCTAAGTTGGTTTCGAACCAGTTGTCTTCGTACCAACCTAAATGAAACAATGTTTTATATCAGTGTTAGCTATTCTGATGTGAATTAATGCCTATTGTGTTTACATTATCTAAAACACAAAATTAAAGTCGCTCAGGATGCTATGAAAAAAGCTATGCAGTCAGATAAAGAAAGAGCTATTCTTGGTGTTACTCTGAGAAATGAAATCCGGAACGAAGTTATTATTCAGATAGTTAAATCGATAAAGGTCAGCTGAACTGAGCTGAAGTGGCAATGAACTGGTCATGTTTGCCACGGAACTACCGTTGGAGAAAACGATTTCTGAATGGAGACCACATATCGGCAAAAGTAATATAGGAAGCCCTGGGACAAGATGGAACGACGATATACGGAGGGTAGCTGTCAGCGACTGGAGAAGAAGAGCCGAAGATCAAGCTCAGTGGCGTGGTTTGGGAAATGCCTATTTTCCATCAGTACACTGACGTAGGATAATGATGATTACATTATCTTGTTCCAGTTGGAATGGGTACTAGTGAAACGGTCGCTAGTGAAATAGTTGACATTTGAAAACCGATGCCTCAAGGTGACTCGGTGCAGTAAAGACGGTGTACTTGTTTTTCATGTACCTATTTTTAAGGTTTATAACAATAAACTGTTTATCTATCTATCTATCTGAAGTACACAACGTTACGTTAGTGAAGTTCTACGTTTAAAAGTTCAGTATGGCTGCTAGGATGCCTGTTCAGCAACGGACTAAAATTATAAAAAATGACCAAATAAGAAAGTCTTAGGTATTCTTTTGTTTTGTACTGGAGGGTTTTGAACAATTATCTTGGTTTAATTTTTGTCCAGTGTTCCCCTCCGTATGATTTTTAGGCAAAATTACAAATATAGGACAACGTGGGCTGCACGACCTTGCATGTCTCGTTACACCATTAATAGGTATGAAAATTAAAAACTCAAATTAATGCCTATGCAAATAAATTCTTGAACTATGCAAAAAAATTAGTGAAATAAATGTATTGAATTATAAACATGTTTAAACAAGTAAATTTACATGATGACGGTTAAATAGCCGTCTTCAATTGGGTCACGTAGCATTTACGAGACGGGCGCGAAACAAGCATATTTTACCTACTGTGTAGCAATTTATTTTATTTATTTATTTAATTCAGGCAATAATTACACAGTACTTAGAAGTAAACGCATCAGAGAACCATATTATAAATACCTTAAAAACTAACACACATTGAGCACGTAATACCGTCGCGCCGCTCTGGAGACTGGTGGTTATATTTAGTTTTCTTTGCTGGTGGTGTGGCTCGTAGCCTGCCTTTGAATTTTCTATAGAGTTACACCCTTAGGCCAAAAGTCCTCCTTAGTAAAGATTCCAAGGTCGTGTGTAGGAAGTCGCACAACAAACGATTTGAAATTGACGTTGTGGCGGGACTGTAAGGGCATCACCCTCAACATCAGTTTCGTCTTCACTGAGATGTACTGTACCAGATCTTTTTCCGTAGAGGTGTAGTGCAGCCGCGACACGTACAATAATGTCGTCGGCACAGCGAGGCGCAGATGTTTAGGCCCTGTCGGTGTGGTACCGCACTGGTTCCGCTTAGTAGGTCTTCGTCGTCTCTCTACTGTGAGGAAACCATCTTCGTCAACTGTAGTGCTCGGTCGTGGTGGAACAACTTTGTTTTATTGTTTCTACAAAACAATAACAAACACATTGTTCGTAGCAAATTGCGTTACAAGCATTAATACAACAATTACCTTCAACCCACATATTCGTAGCTTCAGCCAAATTAACGTTAATACCAATAACAAATGAATGTTCGCACGCAATAAACATATAGTTCATAATGATCGTTGTTTCATAACGCATGCCAATTATTCCCATGTATTGTGCGCGCTATAGACGCAGAATTGTTCCCATATTTGTATCCACGTAGCGGCGCACCCTCGGACCATTATTTATCCTCTTTCTATCCGCTTCCTTTGTCCTGTTTGTTAGGAGAACCTGAGGCGAACAAATGTGTGTGTTGTTGTGTCGTCTCCGCCGTTTCGCCTCGCCCGCGCCTGCGGCCGCCTATTTTCATACAACTTGAGCGTTTCAGAGAGGCAATAATAACTTTTCCGTATTTTTTTTCTGACAGTTCAAATTGCAAAAGTCCGCTACTCGTAAAATAAATCATATTTGAAACAATTTATATTAGCGACCCTAGCTGTGGCTCATTGTCTGATTTGTTGCGAACAATTTTGTAAAACGTACTTGTTTTATGTGTTGGAGTAGAACATACTTTGACACAAGTGGGATTGTCAAAGCAGGTGTTTATTCCAGAACAGGGTGAATGTTATGCATTGTTTACATTTTGTGCTTCAGAGAATCTCGCCACCATAGGAATGTAGGTTAACAAAGCGGACCCTTCATAAAATTCGCGGTATGTTTGTAATTAATTTTTAGCTGATAAACAAGAGACGGCAGGTATTTTTAATGCAAAAATAATTTAGAATGGAAAGATATTTAAAAAAAAACTTGTCTGTTTATTGTTATAAAAAGAGATTGTTACAAGCGACAGAAGCAATCAAATTAGATCGGTTGTGCAAGTTGGCAGCTGATCTAATTTGATCTTACCGATTTTGTCATCTTTGAATGAAATCAATTATTTTTCCAGAGATTATGGCAACCTACAAATGTGCAACCACATCATCGTGAAGACGGTGGACGTCAAGATTATTTATTCTTATATAAAGTGGTCTCTTTAGTGGCCAATTTTATGTCGTAATAAAGTTTTATTGCGGAAGAGAAAAAGATCCTCGAAGCGTATATTAAGGCCGACCGGACGATGATAACCTGCCGAACTCGGCTTGACGTACATACCTACCTTTGGCAGCCTGCCAGGAGGCATCAGCCACTACGAATGCATATATACAGTTCTCTGCCGAGCTTTGACTCGAACTCACACCTTCGAATAACTCGAAACTCTGTTAACGTGAAATGTAGGTAGAACATGTTGAACAGATATCGAGCCATATTATCGTACTAGGCCACGCACTCGCAATTATCCTAAGTACTGTACCACATACGTGTCTATAGGAGTTCTACTCTATTGCTATACGGGAGTGGAATGTAAATGTTTCTAAATTCAGTTTACATTAATGAGAATTGATTCAAAAGACAATCACCATTCGTAACAACAGCCACAGCGTGTTGGCGCCTTCGGATTCATGAATACACAAATCGCGCTTTATTACCATCGTGTTTTCATTATTACAAAGTCAATGGTTTACAAAGTTAAATACATTAACAAAAGTGAAGTGTCTGAAACAGAACAATTCACCGACCTACTGTCACCGTAGGGAATGAGGGAGCGTTATAATTTTAAATATAACGCATAAATTGAGCTAAAACTACCTGCGGTGGGTAACACTTTAGACCTCTATGTTAAGCAAACTTTGGAACCAGGTTGAGTTAGACCGACGCTACGTAAAATACCCGAAATTCAGTTTCTCGTTTATTTTAGGTACTCTTTTGGTGCAGTACTGTGGCATAGATCTCGTGCAATTTACTGATGGACGGGCGTGTATAGAATGAAACGTCCGTCAGTATGTTATTGAAAACCTATTGGAGTTAGTAGTTACTTTTATGCTTCTGCTTAACGCGAGTACTACGAATTGGCTACGGAGCTACGGGTTTTCGTAACACGCGTAGGTATATTTTATAATCTCCGTTATCTAGTCTAGATGATTAAAATTTTAAAGTATTTGATAAGCTATTGAATGGTCAATCGACATAATATTACATGTAAAAGCCCTTAAATGAAAGCGTAACGTCTACCGCGCGCTAAGATGCGAATCCAAGCTAAACTAGCTAGCTAGAACATATAAATATTGCCGAGAATATTTAAATTAACTCATAAAAATATTTTATTTTACAAAATGTTACATTAAAAACTGACTTTATAACACTGCGAAAATACGAGCGAGACTGCGCAAATCGTTGCAAAGTACATCATGCAAATATCTATTTTCCTGGTTTTTATATGGCGCCGGGGTATCGTTACGTCGTCGTCCTCTTGTTCACTATATCTAAGATTTTTTCCCACTTCCATTACTGTCACGAACTGTGGTTTCTCTCCCGGGATCCACCCTGGGCATTCATTAATAAATATCTTAGTCAGAGCGCTGGCTTATTTAAAAAAAGAAATAAAAGGCAACATTTAGCAGGAAGTCCGTATTTAATATTGTACCGTATTTTTGTTATATTCCAGTATTAAGTAAAACTCCTCGTTTTTTCCATTATGCTGTCAGAATAATGTAGTATTAATACTCGTTATGTCTTCCATAATTCTTCATAAACTTGAATGTATCCAGCCGGAGCTGAGCAAAGCGCACGACGTGTCGCCACTCGCACATTATTTCTCTCATAATCCCATCTTTTCCGCCATTTATAAAGCTCCCTTATTACTACAGTCGTCTCTCATTTTAACGGCGTGTTGTTTTAAATTTCTTATTATATATGGGCGAACTCACACAATGCCATAATAGAGTTAATAAAAGAAGCTATAAGTCACGGAAACCGAATAATATCTCAAAGAAAAGGGATTGAATCTTGTGAGGAACATTTCTGTGAAATTATAATAATACGGAGACGTGAGCGCCTCCCACGAAAAGGGATGATCTTTTGTTTAAATGTCAGTGGCCCCCGCCGGCCGAGATGGCCGAGATTTTCTGGTCTTTTGGATAATCTTATTTATGAGGTAACCTTAAAGTTACCGATATTCTCTCGAGGCGTTTCGTCAACAAAGGCTTTACCTTTTATAGAGGTGGTTTCAAAACACTAAGCCGCTAGCTTATGTATTCTCTTATCCAACATAATAGTAGATAATGATAGCCTGACATGCGGTCAGAAGATGAGCGCGATAAGCGATAACCGAGAAAATAATCTATTTGGCATGAAAACGGAATACACGATTAGGACTTGCTTACCAATAAAGAACCAGACGTATGATTTCCCATATAGGCGATGTTTGTATACTTCGCAGAGCACTCTTCTGGCCGCCACTACGTAGAAAAGTCCGACGATGACCCTCGCGTCCTGCCGCCGTAAGTTCCGCACGGCGTCCGCCGGGTCCGACAGGAAAGACTGCCGGGTCACGATCTCTATCCCGGACTTCTTGCAGTGCGCTTCTAAATCTTCTACAGTCTGCAAAAATATATACTTCAAATGGTAGCGCATCAAGATATTATACCACCAAATTTACTTCAAAAGAATATGGCAGAGTCTATTTACATAATAAGCCATTTTAACGGCCATTAAGGTTTAAAAGCGCTATAAGCACGCAGTTCAGCTGTAGGTTTTCCTCGCACGAGCAAATTAGTGTAAAAGACCGTTAAACCAAGTGTGACTTCTCCTATCTTGAGCTGAGAGCTTTCGCCGCGTAACATTGTTACGTACAATACGCGCACACTAAGTAACACAACCCACTGAGAAAGATTCTACCTCTATTTACATAGGTACGTGCGTGAATGGTACCCTATTTCACAAAATTTTCTCGTTTTGTATTTTTCCCGAGCTAGGCATTTAAATTTATAATATGATTATGTAGATATTTTCCAGCATTTTGTATTTTGCGTCAGTTTTGATGCGTGAAGTTTAGGGCGTTTTTTCCCCGCGGTGATGAAAGCGGAACAGGAGCGCCAGAACGATTCAAACCCACTTATGCAGAAAAAACCGGAGTCGCTCTAATTACATTGAATCCCGCGTGAAAGCCTCGGCCCCATTCATTGTGGAGGTTGCACTATACAGTATACATACACCTCGCTATGCCCCGGCGCGCATTACAAATCTACAGTTTTGAGTGCACAAAAGCCACAATATTTAAGTAAGACCGAGTACATTTTAATAAGCCCATATATGTAGCTAGGCAAGCATATTTCTAGATTTGTTTCTATTTAATGTTGATGTGAATTTATTAAATTTGTTAAATCGGTGCGAGCGCTATTTGTGTTTCATGCCATGATTGATTATGACCTCACATTCCTGACCGTACGTTTGCCTTCCCAAAACGAAACCCAAAATCAACACAACACAGCTCTGATTGAACCCACCATTTCTATCTTTATGCAAAGGGTAATTTTGTTGCGTCAAGTAAATTGGTTACGACAGACAGACACGATAATGGCATAAATGTTTCGTTTTTTAATTTCCGACCGCTAATACTTTATTTTAATACATTTGAAAAGAAGCTTAAATATCAGCGCGATGAAAAGCACAAGATTTGAAAAAGTAAAACATTTATTTTAGAAACAAGACCGTGTTTCATTAAACCATCTTCCCGTTTTCCTTGAGGCATTATTATAAAATACCGTTCAGAAGAGGACGTAAATAGTTTGTTCATTTAATTGATTCAATAATTTTCTTATAATGTTCACAAATTTTACAATAAAGTCGGGCAGGACTAAATACGAATCAGGGCTGAATATGAGTTAGGACTACACACAAGTAAGGACTAGCACGGAGAGGTTTAATAGGTACCGAATATAATATAAACAAATAAGTAACTCGTATATATAGGTATGAACTATTCATAAAAATGTAATAAATAGACAGCATTAAGGAGACTAAAAAGATAAATCAAATGTCTACTGGAATAGAATTCCTTATAAAGTAGGTACTTAAAATAAAAGCTATTTCACAGCAAACAGAAATAAAATATATCTGATTTTCTAGTATTTACTTATAATAACAGAACACTTTGCTGAAGCTATAAGTGTTAGCAAACACATTTATTTGTAGATGGATTTGAGAAGGCTTCTAGTTTACGAACTTTGGAAGACGCACCCAACAAAAAAAGTAGGTACCTAAGCATGTATGTAATCTATTTAAAATAGCATCTGTTTAACTTCAGGAAACCACTCTAGCATTTTTAACAACGCCACAGGAAAGTAGAAAATAAAAAATATGGGACAATAAAACTTAAAAAGTAAACATGCGAACAAAGGGGCTGTTCAAAATCAACGCAAATGTACATATGTTGGCAGATAACAATGTGTACTCGTATGTGTAATAAAAACTATCTGTTGCCAACGTGAATAAACTCGCTCTGTATATCATATGCATTCCTACTACATTAAAAGCAGCCGACGAACAGCTTTTACAAAGTATTTATCTTAAAGGAACGAAATGGAAATAGAGTTCTATGCATATTCCCAGGCACTTAAATTTTCCGATCTTTGAATTTCAATGAACAGATACTCCGCAAGCGATCGAGCGAAATATATGCGAATGGAAACCTATCTATTCCAACCACTTAAGGCTACGTAGACAATTTATACCCAGCATTCACGTAAAACACGCTTACCTCGTATCTTTGATTTACGACGTATTTTTACTAGTATTATTCAAGAGGGACAACAATACGCAACTATGTATAAAGACGAATTTTAAGTAGATGTTGTCATAAAGAGAAAATATTCAGCCGTTTGAGTGGTATCCATTTATCATGCAAGAAAGCCTTTGCGCTGCTCTCTCCGGAGAACGATTAAGCTCTATATAGCTATTGTAACCGAGTATACTTGAGTTAATACACGTAGTAAACACATGCTAAGCTGTTCTACATGCCTAAATATTATAGTTAACTGTCGCTAATGTTGATTATAATCCTTCTTGATTAACATAGTCCCAAGTGGTACTGTAATTAATTAACTGTTAAGCCGTGTTATGAATGTTGGTCGTTGATTAGTCCTAATGGATGAATTATGTAATAGTGTTATGTAATTTCTCATATTAATGTATGCAATTGTCTGAATATTAATTATTATAACTATCGGACACCTTTAACCAAGTCTGCGTGAAATTAAAATCAATTCCTGAAGATTTCTGAAAAAAAAAACTGGTCGATTTTCAGGGCTGAATTATTTAGTCAGATAAAAATTAGTATATTTCAGCTCAGAATGATACCTATGTACTAAATTTTATCATCTAAATTAAATAACTATTTGACGTTAAGTTATAGTAAAAATAACGATTATCTAAAATATTAAAGATTACATAGCTTTGTTAGGTTAATAGACAGATGTTAACACACAAACAACAAATAACAAAGTATAATGACGTATTATATTATAAAACACAGGAAACATCTAACTGTACGTGTTTTGCTTAGCTCGGGATTCAATGTAGGTCAAAAGTCAAAAGCTTGGTATGTATTTCTCAAGCGTTTTCTTTCAGTTGCAGCTGTATTCCATTCGCCGCAACATTTTCTCGTGCTTACTACCAATATGTCGTCAAGATATCACAACGTTATTTGCCCATTCCTATGCTCAACCCGAAGCTCCGATATTCGTCTCGCTTTCTGCAAGGCTATCGTTTATCCTCCTACTTGTAAAAATACAGACGCTTTAAGATCCGATATAGCACAGTTGACTGATTTTCGATACGCAATGAAATCGAAATCGGCAATTCGTTGAAGGCCAATCACGAAGATCGTTTGTCAGACAAAGCGCTTAGCGTGTCATACTCCACTCGATGTCGATACGAACGACCACCGCCGCTCAAACGATTTAAGTCACGCGACCGATATGGGGACAGCTGCCGACACGATGGTACCACACGACATAATCACCTTGATATGAGGCCCTGTTATCGCCTTATTCGGTGCTTCACAGATTGAGTTATCGGAACCCATTCTAATGTAAAGATAACACTCGAAGACGAGCGTTGTTTGCGCAGACAATGAATAACAGTCAAGACAAATGTATTTTCCTTTACATCGCATTTGAGAATACGCGTTTGGGACGTATTGTGATAGTGGGAAACGGAGTAGCACGTTCGAATACATTCAAGTTTAGCCATAAAACGTTCCCGTTTTATCACGGGGACCGGGGACATGGCGGCCGGGGATTGGGCGGTCTGCCACAGTCTCAAGCACATTTCCATTTCTTGTGTAAAGTTTCTTAACTGTTTTTGTCCCAGTGACTGTAAGTACCTACAGTAAGTCTTGTAGTAAATTATCTCAAATTCTGAGGCAGACAGGGAAGTTATGTTGATAAAATAAATTACGTTGTCTTGACTTCAATTGTTTTAGAAATACAGCAAAGAAGATACACACTGCGGCTTAGATCAAGCCAGCATCAATAATGTAAGACCATACGACAAAACACAGTTTATTATTCATAATTTAATGTTTAACTTACCGATATAAAAACTTCTTCAGCCTGTTGCAATATGGCTATCCTAGACCATCCGAACTTCTGCATGAGCTTGATCCTCGTAGGGTTGTGAACGGTGGCTGATGGATGGGTTCGGAATAACGTGGGGAAGCGTGCACGGTCCGATAGCGCCGGTGATGATGCTCCGTAGCATAACTGCGGAAGAGAATTATAAATATTAAACCATTTTAGCAAGACCTCCCCTAAGAGACTAAGAGGTCAAGCTGTATCTTCGTAGTCACCCAACCAATTTTAATGTTACATCCTCTATAATCTAAGTTGGGACTGATGCTATCAAACCCAAAAACCACATTAAAATCCGTTCTGCAGTTTCCGATTCTATAGATAACAAACACACAAACAAACAACATTCTAAAAACTATAGATTCGTGTTCAGTACCCTCTAAATAGTATATCCCAGTTAGTTTTGCAAAAATATCTTCAATGTACAGAATTGGCTCTTTTCCATTTTTATAATAGTACAGATTCTGAGGACATAAAAATGCGACTAAATGTTGCGGCGTTCTTCTGGTAATTTTTTCAAATAAGATAATATTTTACACTTTATGCTTTAGGGTTGGATACTGGCTATTGCAGTTGACGGTGCTATATAGCATGAACATTTGGAATTATTGATAGATACAATCTTCTTGCATTAATAAAAAAAACTATTATAGAGTTTAATACTTACGGTACAAACTTGTAGAGTACTATTAGCGTTGTACTAGTAGCGTTACAGTCCTTAGAAGCGTTCGTTCCGTGGTAAATATCTAAATATCAGTTTGTCCCCGACTCATAGAGCCATTTAATCGCTATATCACGGATGCCTCATAATTATATTCGGACTTATCAGTTACATAGAAATTATTCTATTATGAACGTGAGGTCAGTGAAGCCCTTAAACCTGCCTCAGGTAATATAAACATAATTTTCATTACCAGGACCTTATCAAGTACTTCCCATCGATATTTACTTATTTATGATTCATTAGAACTTATAACAAACCAACAGAAATACGCTATATTATTAAATCTATGTAGGTATATTGGGCGTTATTCATTTATTTATTAGAATATTTTTATGTACCTATTAGATATTATTTATTATTATTATTATTATTAAGAGCCTGTTTAGTCCCACTGCAGGGCAAAGGCCTCCCTACCCTCCCTCCACTTATCTCTATCCATTGCCACAATAGACCAATCTTTAAGGTGGGAGTCTAGCTCGTCCCGCCATCTCCTTCTTGGTCTGCCGCGAAGTCGTTTGCAATCGTGTGGGGCCCACTGGGTAGTGGTTTTGGCCCAGAGATCATCCGACATGCGGCAGACATGTCCAGCACAGTCCCATTTGAGTGCTGCTGCTTTTTGGGTCACATCTGCTATCTGAGTCCTGGAGCGCAGTATGGTGTTTCTTATACGGTCAGTACGCTTTACGCCAAGAATACTGCGCTCCATAGCTCGCTGGCAGACCTCAAGGTCGGACCTCTGATGATTTGTCAAAGACCAAGTCTGCGCACCGTAAGTGAGGATGGGAAGAATGCACATGTCCATGAGTCTGCGCTTAAGGGACAGAGGGAGACTTCCCTTCATGAGGTCTTTCATAGACCAATAGCTCTTCCAGGCGTTTTCGGTTCGGCGTGCAATTTCTTTGTCTTGTCTCGCCTGGAAAGAGACTAATTGGCCCAAATAGACATACTCATGGACATATTCAATTTCGACACCCTGGACCTGTATCTTGCGTCGTGTGGTATTGGTCATTAGCTTGGTCTTTGACATGTTCATCCTGAGTCCGACATCGAGGCTCGCCTTACAGAGCTCTTGGATCATGTGACCCAATTCGATGGCTGAGGAAGAGAAAAGCACGATATCGTCTGCAAATCGGAGGTTAGTCAGCCGCTTTTCTCCGACGAGAATGCCCTTCTCTGCCCAGTCAGCAGCAAATTTCTGGAAGACTTCCTCCAATGTGGCTGTAAACAGTTTTGGAGACAGCGGGTCACCTTGCTTGACTCCCTTTTTAATAGGAAAGGAAGGTCCTGTGGTGGTCAGTTTTATGGCGGCTGAACTATTGCGATATATGTTTCTAAGTAAATGTATGTAGGTGTGGTTGATGTCTTGATTTTTGAGTGCTTCAAAAATAGAGGAGTGTGTAATACTATCAAATGCCTTGGAATAATCGATGAATGCCAGATATAGAGGTAGATTGAATTCCAGGTGTTTTTCAATAATCTGATTGACGGTGTGCAGATGATCAGTGGTAGAGAGGCCCCGACGAAAGCCAGCTTGCTCAGGAGGTTGGAGTTTATCAAGTTTGCCGGAAATTCTACCCTCTAAAACTTTAATAAAGGCTTTGTACAGATGTGACACGAGGCTGATTGGTCTATAATTCTCAATATTTGATTTATCGCCTTTTTTATGTAAGAGTATGATGTTCGAGTGACAAAACGATTTGGGAAAAGTACCAGTCTGTAAAATAGAATTAAAAAAATTTGTGATAAATGGAATGAGAACTGGTTCCCCAATTTTGAGCGCTTCAGTTGTTATATCATCATGGCCTGGAGATTTGCTATACTTCATGCTACAGAGTGCACGATGAACCTCCATGCCAGTGATATGTGCTACATCTTCGGAAAAAGAGTATGTATCTGAATTGTGTTGGGGAGTCGCATCGTCAGAGTAAAGGTTTTTATAAAAATCGGTGCTAATCTGCATAATTTTTTATTAGATATTAGCATAATAATAAATTTGATATTGAACTTTGACATTCAGCCCAATTTCATAGAGACACAGCAAATAACCTTCATAAGTATTAAAGGCCGGGCCTGAAATATTGCTACGAACTTCATGTGTAGGTATCTTAAAAGTACAAAAAACAGAAAGCAACATACGAGAGGTAGGCCGACCTAAATCAGAACGGGAACAAGGTCAAGACAAAGATCTTAGTGCAATGAAACGGCTGAATGGGAATGCAAACGATGCGCCTTACAAGCTTACCAACGTAGGATTAAACTCCCAAAAGCTATTACAGTAAATTCAAAGACCTTTACTAAATTGCCACGCTATTTGCTATTTCCCTCAATTTGATTGTCATTTAATTTTCAATTTTTAATTTAATTCATCTTCAATGATGTGCTTTGGAATATCTTACTTAATATCTTAGCTTAATTAAATTTTGAACTTAAAACAATATAACTATAATGGTTGTAGTCATTTTGCTCATATTAGCATTAAGGTATTGGTGCACTTATGTATGTATAACATCATTTACGTCTAATTTAGATATGTTTTAATAATGGTAATCTATAATTTGCCTTATTTGTATAACATGTAGGTACATGTATTTCTGATGCTATTTTTATAACGCTGTTGATTGCCTCAATAAAAAAATAAAATAAAAACATTTGAAATTAATGCTTTTGAATATTCCTACCTTAATCAGTATTCGTTACCGAAATTGTAATTTAAGGACTTAAGAATGGTACATCGACCGCTTTATTTCCCGTACTGATTGAATCTGTAGAATTCATTCGAAATCAATCAACGTGACTGTATTACGCAAGGGAAATTTTATTTCAGTAATTACCGCCTCCAAATTACGTTTTATTTAAAAGCCTTATTTATACTCAATTAATGGTTTGTAAAAAGGAAGGGTGGCGTCCCAACGCATTACCCTAAAAACCTGTTAGCTGTAAAAACTCGGGTCGAATATCTAAAACGACCCGTCTATCGGTTGCGGGCTTCGATGTAGGACAATAACCAATCAAAACACATTATGTTTTTAAAGCTGACCCTCCAACGATAGTGATTGGTGATGTTTTGCGGTCGGGCAGATATTCTGTTATAAAAATAACTAGATAGATGAATTGTCGGCATAACGTTTTTTCAGTTGTTCGGGTTGAATGACACCAGAATGATTTGAGTGCAAAGATAGATACTTTGAAAACGTTATGCAATCGCTAAAGCTTATAGAGTCCAATAAAATTTCGGAGATTTGTTTCATAGAAAAACGTATCATTTTATTCATATCTCTCTTCCGACCCAAATTACAAATTGCAAACTTTTTTCTATACTTATGACGACATTAAATAAAAAATATATTTTTTTTACACTTAAATTATACTTTACTTTACTTTAAATTACTATCAAAATGACGGAACGGGCAGCGGCAATCTGAAACAGACGCGTTTCCAGTTTTATCCTCAATTTTCTCAAGCCATGTGTTTTAAATCGCCGCACTTGTCACGGATAAAAACACGGAAAGGAAAAAACAGTAGAGGAAGTAGGTAAGGCTCGCGAAGCCGCATGCAAGAACATTCGCGACGAAACGTTCTGGCAATGATCCAAACTTGTGTCGTCTTCAGTGAGACACAAGAAACGCGTGTCTTGCCCCGACGTATCAATCTGGTCGGCGAAATCACATTTTGATAGGTATTTTATGACTCTAAACTTGTTAATAGGAGTTGCGCAATTTCAAACAAGGTCTTTACTAGGCTGTCCTGTAATAAAACGTCAAAACAAGTAAACAGTTTCTTAGTAGCAGCTGGTTTTACTTAATAGTCATAGGATTATTAAAATAGTCAGATAATATACTAGACTATCTAGGTACCATTAAGGGCGTACACTCTACTAGGTTCAAACGTATTTCCATGAATACACTCCTACGATACCACGTTTTATATTTACCATCAAGTTCTATATTTTTAGCTTTATGCAAGAGGCCTAAAAAGACCTAAAAAACTTAATAAATTCAAAGCGCAGTTACAAAACTGTGCTTTGAATTTACTAAGAACCATGGATAATGTAGACCTAGGTACTGGCAAAGAAAACTAAATATTATGTTATCATATTATGGTGAAAGATACGATTTGTCAGAAAACCACTGAGAAGTAGATATAATAACACATATCAAGTTAAGACATCGGAACATCGAACATTCTGAAGAGGTAAGTTTGAACGTCACTTAAGCACATAATTTTACGTCTTTCTGAATCACAAGTAATTTGTGTGTTAGTGTGTTTATAACTTCTGCACGCTGTAACGGCTCAAAGGATTTCAGTGAAATTCGGAATGGAGATATTACGGGAAACAGCAGCTAGTAAATAAAAAAGTCTTACGTAGGTACTTACAACCATTAGATTCCACATTTTCGCAGCCTCAGCGACGGTTGTACACACGGTGGAGCACCCAGCCAACAGGAGCAACTTCTGCGGCGGATTGTATAGCAGGTTGTACATCACGCTGGCTCCAAGCCCCGGCTCGCACTGTCGATGATAAACGTGATTTAGAACTTGGAATCTATTGTGTACACATAGTATGTAGTAGTGTACAGGTCGTTCATGTGAAAAGGTCGTCAATGTAATACTTATATTATAGGTACCGGGAAAAGTGGCCGAACTGTGTGATAAGTGCTAAACCATGCCATATAATATTTTACAGTAATTTATAGCTAGTAAGATTAGATATTATAAATGCGAAAGTTTGTGAGGATGGATGGATGTTTTTTACTCAATCACCCAAAAACTACTGAACGGATCTTAATGAAATTTGGTATGTAGGTAGGTATTTTAAGTCCTGGAAAAGGACATAGGTTTCTTTTGATCCCGGGAGACCGCGGATGAAACGGCAGGGCGCAGCTAGTATTTTAAATAAAACTTTTAATATTGTCACAGTCATTTGTTCAACCTCAGATAGCTATCAAGTGCACGCTGTTTTTCGGCGCATAAATAAATAAGTAATGTCTGGAATATTGAGTCATAAAACAAACGAATTTTAATATTAGTGGCCATCATGTGGCCATTCATATTAAACGACATATTTCAAAGTGAACTCTGTAAATTAAAAATATGCTGTCTCCAAAACAGGTTAAGCTAAGAATGTGTTTTCAAGAATACAACAAAATTGGTATGAAGGTCTTGCGGAAGCTTTCATAGAATAACTTGATTAATATTCCGGGGAGCTACGTAACAATACAACGGCTTCGAAGTTATTTCTCCTTTACTCCGCTGCATTGTTTTAAACAATAATGAATTTATTCTGCCCTCGAGTAGAATTGAGGGATTATAAGTTTGACTATGGGTATGGTATAACAAATATTAGTAAAATCACAAAATACGGAACCAGGCAACGTGGTGAATGGCAAATGGTGCACGATGGCATATTCTCTTCACATTAAAATAGGTCTTTCACTTAAAATAGGTACGTTTATGTCAAATTTTATAAAACATACCAAAGACGAATAATATAACAAATTATATTCTATAAAATTTGACATAAGCGTACCTATTTAAATGAAAGACGTTTTAACTAAACGCCGGATTCTAAGAATCAAATAATAAGACTCACCTCCGATTTCATTACAATTTTAAAAATAAAGCCACCCTGATCCTTATTAACCTCGTTCCCGCGTTTTTTTCATGACAGAGTGAAAAAAAAAGTGTAATTTTCTTTATTATGGCACGTGTTGTCATCATCATTCAGCCAGCCAGTGACGATGTTATTTTGTTTAAAAAAGTTGAGCAAGTATGAGTACAGGTATTTTATTATTAATATCTTCTATATTTTACTAGGCAAAAATGCTGTATTTTTATACTCGCTACACAACTGTATAAATCAGCTGGAATATTTTAATAAAAATTATGCTCCACATGGAGTCTCATTCATTCCATAATATGAGTGTAACCTCATTGGAATATTTGAATAATATTAATTGGACGTCTGGATTTCAGGTTGTATGTTAGATAACTCCAGAAAATACGTCGCTATAAATTTGCGTACCAGGTATAAAAAATTTGAACTGAGCAAATATTTAAATACATTTCTTCAAATTAAAAATATCATTATGATACAAAAGCAGCCTTTTGCAGCAGTTTTATCTCTATCTTGTAAGTGTTTCAGCGGGTATAGGATATATTCAACCGATAAAAGAATCACATGCATCGGTTCAGTATATATAACCAAAAATTAATAAAAAGCACCTAAGCTGTTTGATTCCAATAATCCAATAATTCACTTATCACCGCTATCATCATACAAAGGCTCTGTGAAGTAATAATATTACTTTATTCCTCTATTACGACATCAGCTTCCCTTTCAGAGATTCCGTCAGTAATCGGTGCGTTATCAATATAAAAAAAGTGATTGGGAACCGGTAGGTGGTGAGGTGTGAATCGGGATCACCTTGAACCGGGGGAACCCAGAATGCTATTGAATAAAATGTCTTCCGAGGTTCGTTCATAAATTGTCGATAATTGAATCGAACGTCAGGCTCACCCCTCTAGTTGCAATATCATAAGCCTATGATTTTAGTTCATTTGGATTTATGAGCGGACGGCCGGTGCCGTTTGCCGGCGGGTGCGGTAGCCGGTGTTGCCAGCTGCCGTTTGTTAAAAGGTTCGTTAGCGTTGCGAACTGAAAGTGGTATGTACTCAAATTGGTTAAAGTTTTGGGTAGCTTCGGTTTTGTACCTATAAATAAATGCGTTATATGTACATATAGATTTGGGAAATATGATATATATTTCTTACAACATTGAACACTTAAAACCGTATTTTTGTGTTTGTTGAAAGTTTTTATAAAGGAAATAAAGACACATTGATATTGATCCTTATTTCAGTACCATAATAGTAATAAGTAGGTATTTCTACAATGCATAACATAATAAGAATAAGCAAGTTGAGCAGGTAAAGTAGGAGCTTTTGTAGGTGTATTATTGAGTTCTACAAAGCAACAACTTCTCAAAGTTCTACAAAGTAAAGTTTTGCAAGAATAAATACGGATGATTTTAGTGGAACGCCACTGATCATGGTAACGCCGACACTTGTGGTAGGTACCTAACCAATCGCATTGACGGAAAGTTCATTCCAAATTTTGCTCATAAAAATATGGGTTATTCTTAATTGCACATCAGAAAATGTATCATCATTTATCACCCATAAATTTATAATACATCAATGAAATAACTTTTAAATCAAAAATCGTGATTAAAAATCAAATTACTCACGCATACATAGACCTTAATCATATAAGGCAAAGTCATATATAGGTGCGACGAAGAGGGAAGCGAGGAGCGTTAGTGTTAGTGTGTCTTATGCATACCGTCCAATACTACACAGCTCGCAAGACGCCCGTCTATGCGTGCTTCCTCGACTTGTCAAAGGCATTCGACCTTGTGGCCAATGACCTTTTGTGGGAGAAGTTAAAAGGTATAAACCTGCTACAAGAACTTATCAACATATTTCAATATTGGTACGCCCACCAGGTCAACAGTGTGCGATGGGCGGGAGTGATGTCAGAGCCATATTGGCTTGAGTGTGGAGTCCGGCAGGGTCGATTAACTTCAGCAACTCTATTCAACATGAACATGAACGAGTCGATCGTCGCGCTCAGCAGTCAGCATGTCAGCTGCCACATCGACGGGGTGTGTATCAATAATTTGAGTTACGCAGACGACATAGTGCTCCTGAGCGCATCGATCTGCGGACTGAGGAAGCTGGTATAGATATGTGAGGAGTACGCAGTTGACCACGGTCATAAATAAAATGTTACGAAGAGCCAATGCATGAGTTTTAAGGTCGGTACGAAATGTCACGAGTATGTGCCACCAGTGCGACTTGATGGTGTGCCCCTTGGAACAGTGAAGCAATTTAAGTACTTGGGGCATATAGTCACGGCCGACCTCAGAGATGATGCCAACATTGAGCGGGAGCGGAGGGCCCTGTCGATACGCGCGAATATGATAGCCCGCAGGCTTGCACGTTGTTCGGCTGAGATCAAAGTGACGCTCTTTAGAGCATACTGTACATTCCTATACACGTGCAGCCTGTGGGCTAATTACACTAAAAGGCGTTACAGTAACCTCCGCGTCCTGTACAATAATGCATTCAGGTTGTTGCCCGATTCCGCAGCGCATCGGGTATGTTTGCGGACGCGCACGTCGCATGCTTTACGCGATCATGCGCACGCGCGCCGCTTCGTTGCGTTGGTGCGCAGAGTGCGGGCCAGCTCCAACATCATACTGGAGATGATTGCATCTAGGTTGGACTGCCTTTACCTCCGACATTGTTGTTAGAGACATGTCTCCGTACCCTTACCGGAGAGAAGGTACTCATTTTTATTTTTAGTTCAATTGCTATTAATATTATTCTTAAATTTTATTGTGGTATTTTAATTATTGACATTTATCAAATATTTTATTGTAATTTTTTTGTATATTTATTTGAATATTTATTGTGCACAATATGGGTCATGCGTGAAATATATGAAATTTGAAAAATAAAAAGATGAAAAATATTTATTTTCTTAAAACCTGTTTTATCTAGTTAGAACTAGTTTTAACCGATATTCATGTTAGGTCAGTAGTAAATAATATTTTGAGGTAAGTATTTTACTGTGCAATCAGTATTTTTGATGGGAAATGGGCATTTTTTATAATACAAAAACTAGATTTTTTGATTTGCAGTTAAGTAATGCCCAAAATATGTGGGTCGGCTCAACGGATGTGTAAGTATAGGTATATATATAACAAAGACAAGGGAAGAAATAATGAAATGTTTTTTATCCTCAGATAGCGTTGGTGGGGTGACCTTATAAACGCATGAAAAGCTCACAAGCAATCTCCTATTTTAACCGACTTCAAAAAAGGAGGAGGTTCTCTATTCGATTGTACTTTTTTATGTTTGTTACTTCAGAACTCCGTCATTTATGAACCGATATGGAAAATTCTTTTTGCGTTGGGTTCAGTATAGCTACGAAGTGGTCCCATATAAATTTCATCGATATTTGACCTTAGACTTCGAAGATACATTGAAGTCGATATTTGTTTTTTTCTAAAAATTAATTATTAACTATAAAGCCAAAAACACTTATGCCAAAGGTTAATTAATCAATTTATGTTTAGCTAGCTAAAAAGACCTTCGGGCCGCTAAAACAAACTAAACAAAAGAAGATTAGGATAATACGTACCTAATGTAGGTATCTATTTACTCGTAGTTTATTTAGGAGAACCTTTCTTTACCAGAGACGAATTAAAAGTAGGTACCTAACCTACCTATAACATGTAAATTAAAAACTCATACCTTGCTGTCATTACTGTGAAGCATCAACTTGAATCCGGACAAGAGGTCAGTCCTGTTGTTGACATCGGCCAGCGCCAGCTCCGCGGCTGGCATGCAGGCTTGTCCTCCCTGCCAGCCTCCTTCGCCCTCCATCGGGAATATGCCCCCGATGTGCAGGTCGTTGTCTCGCCGACCCTCGCTATACCCGCACCCACTCAGCCACAGCAGCAACAGAGCCCGCGCACGACGCCCCCTCGCCCCTCGACTCACACACTTGGCAACAACGAATAATTGCACTATAGTCTTTACTAACAACGACTTAACATCACAACACAATGTCCTAGTTCGTAAGCTAACAACACTGTACACGGCTTTTAATTTGACTAGCGGACGCTTTGAAAAACTAGAGTTCGCTCGCGCCCCCGGGACAGACGCGTGGGCGTTCCATATTCCTAGATATTGTAGACATAGCCTAATAAGCGTGATTTTTTTTATAATACAGGGCATCGATGTTTCGGGGGGCGCGTGTGGGGCGGACCCCGCCGCCGCGGGTCCCGTGCGACCCCCGGCGCCCTGCAGGGTCATCGCTCGCGGCGGGGACATGCTGTCATTGTTCGGCTTCTCTCTCATTTTCCATCGTCTCTCCTGCAACAAACAATTTACGCTATAAAGTAATGCAAATAGACAATTGCGACTGAAATTGCTAAGCAAAATGTAATTTTACTTTTAGACCCAACTCGACTATGTAATAACTTTTTCAAAGAGATAAATACTATTGAAAATGGCGGTAAAATTTAGACATAGTGTTTGAGATATACCTCAGATTTCATAGTCAAATGTTCCCGTAGTAGTGGCATTGGTAATAACGTTAACAATAGTTTGCCCGTCTATTGTGCCCGAGGAACAATTGTTGCCATTCATCGATATCAATCTCCGCCAATAGTGCGAGGCACAGTTTGATATTGGCGTCTGGAAGTGCCTTCGGAAACGAGCGGATAACTGCAGATCACACAAAAGGAAAATACTTCACAGCTGACTTTAAAAAAGCTTTTCCTTCGCAATATCTGAGTCAGTTGAGTTAATAAGAATTTCTAGTGACTGGTATAAAAAGTTGTATAATAATCGACTCTGCAGTGAACTCTTTGAAATGAAAAGTTAATGATTCGTGGCTTGATTCCATTGTAACGCAGTGAATGATGAGAGGAAATTACGTTAAGTTAAAACGTTGATTTGTTCAAATAATGGGGTAGATTTTGCTCGCAATTATACCTTTGAGAAATCAAATTACATGGCCACTTCATACGTACATGTTAAAATTGCGTCAATTCTGGGAGGGCACTCAGTTATGCCGGAGCCAATCAAAGAGACAGCGCTATCAATATCTCATTTTTTCCCCTGCAGACTTGATTGAAAAATAAATCGGATTATCTTGGTGCGATTCTGCTTCATCAAAACATATCCTATGCATGGACGTCGCAGTGTAATATTCATTTAATAAATCGATCATGATTCTGGGTATGAGGTTATGTAAGCCGTTGTCATCTATTACGGACATATCCCTGTGAAATAGGAGTATAAACCTGTTACGCGCGAAGTGATCAATCAGTTAAGGTATCGAGCGCTAGGGTGATAAATTGATAATATATCGAGTTGGCAGCAAAGATGTTTCCCGTCTATCGCATGCTGACGTCCCGGTACATTTACATGTTGTATCAGTACGAGGAAACTGAGCTGAAATAATGTTACCACAAAGTTAGACACTTTCTAAATGGCAGTTCGATGCGATGGTGGATGCTTTTTAGTTAAAAAACTCAATTTTGTATTTCTCAATAGTCTGCCGGAATATTTCGCTAGCGAGTCAATTTGTCTCTCCGCAATCGTTTTTCAAATCTTTCACCAGATTTGTTGCTTCCACGGCAATATTTCAATTCAGGTTGAAAGGTTTCCACTTACCGTGATCGTATCGGGTAAGGAGATGTTTAAGGAAATAAATAGATTTCCCGTCACTACTCTTTCATCATTATTTCAAATATTACTCATCTATTTTACCAATAGAGTATACGCCATTCCTTGAAGCTGAGACGGGAACTTGAGCAACATTTTTATACGTTTTAACATTGGAGTAGTTCCATTACTTATTCATTACATTATTATCAAGTGAACTCTGTTATAATATTGTATTCCTTTTAGCAAGTTATTTTTCTGTTACGTACACGTTTGAAAAGAAAAATCTTTATCCGCAGAGTGTTTCCATTTCACGGTAAATAAAAGGGGATTAAGCTAAAGCATGAAGATTAAGGCTTTTAAAAATGATGACGCAAATGATGTTCCAAGAAATACAAAATATTATACGCTTGCTAATGTTTTACATTATAAGGATTATCTAAAACTTTTGTTCAAAATAATATTTGAAATAAATATTTTTTTTCCTAGTATAATATAATATATATAATATTATAGTTATGTATTATTTCACATATTAGCAAGAACGGGACGCCAACTAGTCGTCACGTAGAAAAGTATAAAATTGACAAATTAATTACTATAGTGAGACGAATACAAAAATGATACAGTAAAAAGAATTCCTTAGCTACGTATGTCTCTTCTATCTGTAACCCGCGTTTACTTTACACTGACGAGAATAAAACGCGTCTTAAAAATATCGAAATATCATATAATTGCTGTCAAGACACAAAGAGAAACTTAAAAATTTATAGATTCAATTCAAAGTAGTCAAACATGCTGCCATTCAGGCCTTATAATCATAAATCTTTAACAAAACTTACTTCAATCGCAAAGAAATCCATTAAGCCAATAAAATTACAGGCAATAAAAAGTCACATTGTGCTTAAAGAGCATTCACTTAGTCTCGACGAGTGGATCGCAGGAGGCTAATGCAATCAAAGCCGGCTATTGGGGCAATTTCCACAGAAATCGCATAAAAGAACCATCGAACCCCCTTATAGCCACTTTTCATAAAGGTTTTTCTATTTAGTTTTAGTAGCAACCAGTCGGGTAACATGTTTCCTTATTGTTGTCTCAAGCTATGTTTGCGGATTGGTTATGAAAATTGTTTTGTTTACGGACACCAAGGTTCAGTCTGCTACAGTGCTACGTGAGAAAAACTTTCACGCGCGCTGAGATGGGGTGCGCACGAACATATTTTGATAGTGCGTAACGAATCGAGATAACAAAGATCAGTAATAATGACATCTTAAGATCTGGGACTCTTTTGTCAAAACAGTTTGGTGTCAAAAGTAAAACAATAATCAATTGCTGACAGAGGAGTGCCGTATCTTAAAACTTAGTGATTATATTATCTTAGAATATTGTTTACGTACGATTGCGTTATTGCAAATGGTTCTGTAGCGCCTCAAATATATCTCGCAAGGTTTATTCGACATTTAAAGTGTCCAACCAACGTCATTCATTTCGCAAATATTTTACTTACATTATTTGCGCAGTTAAATTATTACGTAAAAGTAAATAATTTATGACAAATCATTTTCATAACAGGAATGAGTTCCAAGCAACTCACATTAAATTAAATACAACGCTTGTAGTTTCAATTAGTGGGTCTGGCTTATGTAAACACAAAGGTGGACTTACAATAAAGAGATATTTATATAACAACTTGTACGAAAGAGTACATTGTCAGCATCCGCGATCGCTACCGATCCAATTTGGATGGACGCCCTATTATCAGGTTTCATACGTGCCCCTATAGGGAGACTCGTGATTTGTGCATGATGCCGATGCCAATTTTCCCGTACGAACTGGACTGTTTGTATTGGAATCCGCTGATACGCCGTTACAGCTACAATAAAACGTGGAATATATACAGAAAAAAATTGTCAGGGAGCGGAGTGAAACCTCGATATGAACCATTTACTTTTATGGTGTAGTACATTCGTTTCGCTCCATTTACATTTCAGGGATCGTTTGACTGCCGAGCTGATCTTGGTGACTAGGAAAACAGCCTGTAGTCATGGTCATTAGCTTAGATGTGAGATAGCTTGTAGCTATGGCAGTTTGGAAGGTAGCTTGTATGTGAAGCAGCTTATACTTATCATGGTAAGAATGGTTGGTGGTTGATAAAGGAGTAAGTACTGTATTTCATATAAGCGTCGTGTCATAAAGCCACATTCACCAAACAAAAATTTAAAGTTTGGAGTGTTTTATTCATCCATTAAAAAGTTCTTAAATCTGAACTCAAAACAAGACGGCTTACAAAGTTGTATAAATAGTCGAACTTGCAAACAAGGCGAGTTGAAAATTTGAAAAACTCTTTTGTCTAACTTTTTAAATTAAAGTAAAATAATTTTGTACGAATTGTGCCAGCAAACTTCAAAGATTTCTTGAAGCGCAGCTCTCTGTCGTAAAGTTGGCTGGTATTTCGTCTTCAGAATAAAATTTTAATTTGCTATCAATAAATTTCGTTACGGCCTACCTTTAGAGAAGGGTAACACCCGAAGAATTTCAATTTTGTGTTCTTATAGTTGGAGCTTCGTGTTTAAGTGCTAAGGGACGCATAATTATGGCCTGTATTACATTGATGGTTCCCAATTTTATTTTTAACCTGGTGTTCGTTATAAATAAGTTTATAATTTGTTTAGTTTATTCTTTTGAATTTAATTGGTGAATTATTTGTGACGTAGTATGTTTAAAATGTATTTCTTTCTTAAGTGCAATAAATTGTTTTCTTTTCTATTCTATTCTATTCTAAACACACATAGTCAAGTCATGATGTCAGGTCAAAAATAGGTACAATAAATGCACTTTTAAATACTTACGTACAATATCGATTTTTAAGTTCTCAACTTGTGGATCTCATGTTAGGTATACGTAGGTATGTGATATTACGTACGAAGGTCAAACTGAAAGTTCTTAGAAAATCAAAAACTGATTAAACTAGCTAGTTATTACTTTTATTATATCTTTTCAATATAGTGTCCGTTCACGTCAATACATCGCTGCATCCGATGGAACCACTGAGAAAAGCACTTTGCATACTCGTCCTTAGGGGTCTCTTCGACGACCTTTTTAAACGCTGCCACAGCTTCCTCAGCGTCCATAAAACGTTTTCCTTTAAGTTTTTCTTTTATTTTTGGGAAAAAATAAACATAACAAGTTGCGAGGTCAGGACTATACGGCGGATGACCCAGTAATTCCACGTTTGACGTCGCCAAATAGTCGATCGTTCGCCTGGCGGTGTGCGACGAGGCGTTGTCGTGGTGAAGGAGGATTCTACTGCGAGGTCGTTTCTCCCGAACTTTTTCCAAGACAAGTGGCAAACAATTGTTAGTGTACCAATCCGCAGAAACTGTTTTTCGATCCTCTAAAGCGTCGCGAAATGACCTGTCCTTCCGAAGAACGACGCTACCATCTTTTTTTCCACGCTTCGACCTCTCGCTACTCCTCGGAAGGACACACCCTCTGAGCAGACTGTCTTTTGGTTTCGAGATCATAACAGTAAATCCAGCTTTCGTTACCCGTAAGTATGTCGAACACAGCATTTGAGTCACCTCCGTTAAATCTTTCAAGCATTTCACGGCACCAATCAACACAGAGTTTTTTGGCCTCAGTCAAAATATGATGTATCCACCGGGCACAAAGCTTGGAGTATTTTGTGCACTTGACTCATACCGATTCCTAAGCTTGTCCGAATCTGCTGATAGGTCACTCTTTTTTCAGTCTCTATCATACGATGCACAGCACAGATGTTATCTTCGGTCGTCGACGTAGAAGGCCGTCCCTCACGCAGATCGGTGAGATTAGTGCGACCACGCTTAAACTCATTAAACCAGTTGTAAACAGTGGCACGAGATGGGGCTTCATCGTGAAAGGCCAATCGTAGTCTATCATAACTTTCTTGTTGACTTAAATGTAATCGAAAGTCATAAAATTTACCTCTCTCGCCTGGACAAGGAGACGAAGGGTGAAGAAGTCCTTCGATACGTCCGGCAGAGAATAGGCATGTACCGGAGTTCGCGTGAGGAGCCCATCAACATGAGTTTGTCGCGGCTGGAGCAGACTAGGACCACTGATTTCAAGTCCTACACGCTCCAGGTTCCAGCGGAACACGCGAAAATGTTCCTTACCCCGGACTTCTGGCCTACAGGGGTAGTCTACCGCCGTTATAGGGAAAATAGGCAAAAACAATAATTCCTTACGTGTTGTGTAGTAGCGTATAAAATACTTAGTTATCCTAATCCTAATATCCTAATATAATATTATAAATGCGAAAGTTTGTGTGTGTGATGTTTGTTACCAGGTATCACCGTAACTACTGAACGGATTTTGATAAAATTTGGAATAAAAATAGTTTAAGTACTGAATTGAAACATAGGCTATGTTAATTTTTAAAAATCAACCCCCAAAGGGGTGAAAGAGGGTGGTAAAGTTTGTATGGAGCATTTTTATTCCTTGGTTCAATTCACTCAAAACTTGGTACAAATAAACTTAAAACTAAATAATGAAACACGTATTTTTTATTTTTTCAAAACTACCCCAAGGAAGGGTGCATGGGAGTTTTAAATTTTGTACGGTTTTTTCAGTGTATGCTTTATTCCGTGGTTGAATTCACTCACAACTCAGAACAAATAAACTTTAACATAAATTTTAAAACACGTGTTTTTGATTTTTTCGAAACTACCCCTAAAGAAAGCGTAAGAGCGTTTTAAAGTTTGTATGTTTCTTTTTTTAATTTTAGTTTTATATATTCAAATTCGGTACAAATGAACTTTAAACTAAATAATGAAACACCTATTTTTTATTTTTTCAAAACTACCCCTAGGAAGGGTGCATGAGAGTTATAAAGTTTGTACGGTTTTTTTCAGTGTATGCTTGATTCCATGGTTCGATTCACTCACAACTCAGAACAAATAAACTTTAACATAAATTTTAAAACACGTGTTTTTTATTTTTTCTAAACTACCCCTAAAGAAAGTGTAAGGGCGTTTTAAAGTTTGTATGGTTTTTTTTTTAATTTTATTTTTATTCATTCAGAACTTGGTACAAATAAACTTGAAACTAAATTATGAAAAACGTATTTTTTATTTTTTCTATACTACCCCTAGGGGGTGTACAATAAAGTTCTAAACTTTGAACGGAAAATTTTATTGCTTGGTTCAATTCACTCAAAACTTGGTTTAAATCCTAATCATAATATATAGGTAGTATCATATGATATAGAACGTATTATGTAATATATAATATAATACATAATGTACCTAACATATAATAAACAAAAAAATTTTTTTCGCCGCTCGCATGATGGCTAGCACAACGCTTCACCAGAACAATTATTGCAGTGCCACCCAGAAAAGCAATGCGTAGAGACATCAGATATAAAGTCTCATATGCCCAGTGATTTAACTGGCTACAATGTCCTTCAAACTGGAACATAGTAACGCTTGCGCACTATTGCTTGGCTACAGAATAATTGGCAAAACTGTGGTAAAGTTTGTATGATATATTTTTATTTTAGGTTGATTCAATCAAAACTTGGTACAAATAAACTTTAAAATAAGTAATAAAACATATTTTTTATACCTACCTACCTTTAGGAAGTGTGAAAAGGAGTTATAAAGTTTGTATGTATTTAATTTTAGTTCGATTCACTCAAAACTCGGTTCCAAAATGTAATATAATACATAATGTAAAAAATAATGTAATATATAAAAAAAATTGCCGCTCGCCTGATGGCAAGCACAACGCCTGACCACAATAAACAAACGTAATACCATTAAAATCACCGCGGAGAGCTGCACCTCGAGACATCATATATTAAGTCTCATATACCCAGTAATTTTGCTGGCCACAATGCCTTTCTAACCGGAACGCAGTAATGATTGCGCACTACTGCTTGGTAGCAGAATAACTGGCAAAGCTGTGGTACCTACCCAGACGGCCTGCTGCACACGAGAGACCTAACTCAGTTTAAATCCTAATCCTAATAATATTATAAATGCAAAAGTTTATGTGTATGATGTTTTCATTCACTCAAATCTCGGTACAAATAAACTACGAAATAAATAGTAAAAAACTTTTTTTTCTGAACTACCTCTGTAAGGGGTGCAAATGAGTTTTAAAGTTTTTATGGAAAATTGTATTTCTTGGTTTTATTTCACTAAAACCTCGGCTTAAATAAACTATAAAGTAAATAATGAATTATGTATTTTATATTTTACAAAATTACCATTAGGTAGGGGGTGTGCAATAGAGTTCCAAACTTTATATGGAAAATTGTATTCCATGGTTCGAAAAAATAGACAATCGGTGATGGGGCATGCCTGTTTAGGCAATTTCATATATTTTATACGGCAACCCATGTTTGGCACGGGAAATACGAGAACAAATCGTCGAACACGTGCTTAACAATTGAAGCGAGTTCGCAAATACAGAATCATGATAGATTCGGAAATAATCATACGCAGCGCAGCCGAGCAGCCGACTACTTTTCTTACTTACGACACATCAATTTCCACGCGGGCGAAGCCGCGGGGCGCAGCTAGTAGTGTTCTATTTTTGTATATATGTTAGTCTATAAGATATATATTCTATGGGCTTATGTTAATTTTACTTTATTGTACATTAATACTACCTGAAATAAATAAATTTAAAAAAAACGAACGAAAATTTTCTAGCCTTAAATTCATGCTGACGTGACAGACAATTTTCAATTTGCCGCCAAATCGTAAAACAAATGACAATTAAATGAAATTCATACTCAATAATATAGGCAAAGAGTTCCATTTTCAAAATTTAATTTTTTTTCATTTTTTTAATAAGTGGCCAGTTCTAAAAACTTTCAGTTTTACCCTCGTCCTAGCCATGTAGGTATATTTTATTTATTTAGAATCTTCTTTAGATATACAGCTAGGTTCTACTGCCCTTTATATTTTATAGACTTTTTATAGAACTATTTCGGTTGTATTTTTATTTACCGCGAGCACGAATTTTGGACAATACACGTGAAAGGAGGTCCAAGTAGACATCTTTATCGAATTACCTTATTAATTCAGAACTTTAATTGTAATCACGATATCGTCGAAATAGGTTCGTTGAGGGTCAACAGTCATAAAATAAACCTTCGCAGACTGTAAACATAAACACGAGGTTTAATGTAACCGATCCTAACTCTAACAAAGGATTAATTAGCAGAGTTCGTGCAACTATGTACCTATATGATAGTAAAACCAAATCAGTTAACCTATTTTGACTTTAGTCTCGTTATGGGATTGGATGATAAGGACGAATAAGGACGAATGAAAACCCCTAACCAAAATAAAATATATTTAATAGAGCCTAAATCCTTAACGCTATCTCTTTGTATAAGGCCTTTTATCTAAGCAAAGAAGTGTGAGTTTTCAAATGCACATACTCTCGGTATAAGCCTCCTGTCTTGTTAGGATTTACTTGGGAGTACAACGGAGCCCAAAATACAAGCCTGGAGTAAAGTTGTTACGCTTCCAAGCACACAGTTTTCGTGCTCTACAACTGTATGTACTTTCATTTGGTCTTGTACTTCTTGTACGTTGCCAATATTGCAAAAATGTAATATTCTAAGAACGCGCTGCAAAATTATGGGATGTGTTTAAAACATTATTAACAGAGTAGGCAACAGTCTAAGCAGCCTTATATTGTATACCCAGTAACAATCTTGGTTTCACTTTGTGGTCTTTTTGAGTTAGTCACAACGCGTTGTGGTTGTTTTTACAAGAGTCACTTCACGAATATCATTGTAAACGTTTTAAAGAGACGACAACGCGTTGTGCACGTGTTTTGCCGAGTAGTATATTTTGATCTGTTTTGAAGTCGTTATTTATGACCCAACGTTTACAAATACAAACCTGTTGATAGGTGAATGACCATCTCGACTCATCACTTAATTATATAAAAATATTGTATTAACTACTCTAAGTTATAAATAAATTTATTATCTTGGCCTGTCAGCCCTTTAAAACCTGTAACATCATACAAATATACCTACTCGCGGAAGGTCTCTCGTATGCGAGAGGCTGTTCGGATGGGTACCACAGTTTCATGGGCGCCGGCAGGGGGGTGCCAGGGGGTGCACTTGCACCCCTTGGGAATCTCGGGATTAACAGGAATTATTGAAATAAAAAGCCATCTGTTGGAAATCATTTTTTTATTCACAATAATTAGTAAGCAGTAATTACACAATTCTCATTTATTTTTAGGTGTGAGCCGTGACGACTGGGTACCTATATAATAAATTCATAATGAATAGTCAGAAATTTGTAAATATCTCGAACATTCAGACTGAAATTTCATCTTTTTATTAACAATCATATACGGCAAAGATTGTAAGAAAACTAAAATCTGCACCACCTGGAAATTATTTCTGTTGGCGCCCATGCACAGTTTTCAATTATTCTGCCGCCAAGCAGTAGTACGCAAGCATTACCGTGTTCCGGTTTGAAGGGCAATGTATTCAGCGAAATTACTGGACATGGACTTAATATCTGATATCGGGATGATGAGCGCAATGCAGTGAAAGCACTACTTTTTATGGTATAATATAAAAAGTTCTGGGTGGCACTGTATTTGTTATGGGCCGGTGTGGCGCTTATCATCAGGCGAACGAATTGCTCGGCTCAGCTCCATAAAAATAAACAATTATAACATTACAGATGTCCTTATTACGTGAAGCGATTTGTTTGACACAGATTTAGCTACCGTATTGAGAGGTTCTATAGCTCACTAGGTCATGACGAGGTCGTAAATTGAACAGTTTATAGCTTTCAATACAATGTTGGTGCCGTTACAAAGTTTAACGGCTAATAAGCAAAATGTAATGTTACCTTGCCTAATGTATTTTCAGATATAAATAGACATGATACTGGTGGCAGGATTCTCGTATGCGAGAGGCCGTCTGGGTATTGCTTTGCCAGTTATTCTGCCGGCAAGCAGTAGTGTGCAAGTGTTCCGGTTTGAAGGGAATTGTAGCCAGTGAAATTACTGTGCATTAGAGCAAATTGTTCGAACGTAGTGCAGTGCCGCGCAGGATTTTGAAAAACAAAGTTCTTTGTGGTACTGCAACTGTAATGATACGTAGTAATATTTAGTTTTCTTTGGTAATGGGCAGGTGTAAAAGAGGTGGTTGCAAAACTCGGCATTGCACTGCACTCGTCTCCCCGAGACAATGGGTTTTAAGTCTCGTATTGACTAAGTTTGCTGTCTATCCCCTGGAAACCGAAACACAGTCTTTTTTTTGTCACGCTTAATAGATCTATGTTTGGCCACTATCTCGCCTGATGTGAAGCGATGATGATTTGCGCACCACTGCAGAATAACTGGCGTAATATAAAGAGTCTTAGTAACAGTGAATTAAAAATCGATGACCTGTAAAATGTTGGATTCCTATTAGATAATAAGTTAACATTTGGCAAAGGCAGTTTTGTAATAAGTCAATGTTCCGTGAAGCCGTACCTTACGCAAGCATGTTCCATCCGCGCCGGTGTAGTTACTCTCCAATTTCCATTAGATGAGACAGCGGTCCCAAAAATGTTACCGGACCTTCGACTATTTGCCGAAATTGAATTGAGACCGAAAAATCCGAAATCACCTTCCAGAGTTATGTAAGTGGTAGTTACATATTATTTATTGGTTTTTCATTCAATATTGGCTGTGATACGGCTGAAAAGCTTTTTATGAATGTATTTTCCTCGCCCGGCCTAGGATTACAGGGGCCCGAATAGTTCCGGTATTACGTCATTCGTGGCTATAATCTTAATATAATGGAGGTAAAATAAATAAAAAAATACGATTTGACCTATACAATAAATAAATAAATTATTAATAGGTACATAATTGTGTAGGGCAAATCCCCGTACATAAAAAAGCCGCCTTTTTTAATTTAATGTCCGGTTTGAAAGGTATTGTAGCTAGTGAAATTACTGAGCATTATAAGACTTAAGAGCTATTGTCTCGGGGTGACGAGCACAGTGCAGTGCCGTGGAGGATTTTGCATAACAATGTTCTGGGTGGTATTGCAACTGTTTTGAGCAGGCGTGTTGCTTACCATCAGGGGAAAGGCCGGCTCGTCTTGTCAATCAATTACATAAAAATACACTAGACAGTATTTTGTACCTCCTGAAAGATTTTATCATTGTGACTGATAGTGCTTAAGTATACCCCACAATATCCGGTTTGATAATCCGGAATAAAGAAGCTCTAAAGTATAATAAAAGAGCACTTTGGAATTGTATTGTGCGACTTACGGTTACGGTTTATTACGTAAAACGTCGCGCTATCAAAGGTTCTATTTTCAGCAACATTATACAGAGTGCTACACGAAATGTAATACATTTCCAGCATCAGACGGAGGAGGTGACAGATTTTTATTAAATTAACTTACCCTGAGAAAGACACGTAAGAATTTTCCTTCGTCATTGACGTCAATGTTCCTGGTTGTTGCGTTCGGCAATAAAATCAAACGAAGGCAATATCCTTGAACAACTATTCGTATAATATATATATATTACCTAAAATTAAGTGATTTTGCCTTATTGAAATACCTACAAACACCAATTTTTATACAAATCTGCCTAAAATCGATTAAACAAAAAAATATTATCGGGGAAATGCGGACATGCTATATAAATAGCGGTTTTGTAAAACAGCAGATTATACAACTTAACTGCGATATTTATAATTATATAACAAACAATACTAATTACATAAATAACGTTCATTAAATTACTAATAAAGTTTTAGTATATCACACCATTATTAACTTGTTACTTAGAAAGCGAAGTCCCATACAACTTCAAACGTTCCAAATAGTTTGTTCTACCTCCACGTACTCGTAAATATCAAATGGTGTTTTCAAAGTACCATTAGAGGTATACCTCTATATCTCTATGTCACAACTTTGATTGTCTCCATTTAACTTTACAGGAGCTCCTAGTAAAATATTTACTTAACACAATGTCAATACACTGACATCCAAGGACAGTGGAAAGCATATAGACTTTTCAAAGTAATTAGATTTTCTTGAGTTTCCTCCATTCTAAAACAAATCCTCGCTGCGTCGTCTTAAAATGAGCAAAAGGTCTGTTCTCATCAGTACCTAATAAAACAATATGAAAATTTTCATTTATATCGAAACTCCTTTTGCGATTAAAGTGTAATTTATTGTCTAATATAAACATGTAATTGTGTAAAGACACAATGGAAAACCAATCCAACGTGTGTTGTTTGTTCAAACGGAATATACGTCCAAAATAAATGCATCAAGAGACTCGTTCCAGCAGTTAACAAAGTCGATAAGGTGTCCCAAGCACAAAGAAATAAACGATCGTTTGTTCGGGCGTCGTCGAAAGGAAAAGCAATTAGCTACAATGCAAATAGCGAAATGTATTGTAGTGTTGAACACATTTGCATGCGAAGCGGGCCCGGCGGAACTCCGAGGGCTCGCTCATTCCCTGTATAAGCTTCCGTTCAAAACTTCCATCGTAAAGCTGAAAACCCATCGCTCTCTCTCTCTAATATTGCTCGCCGAGAATAAAACTTCCCTCCCCTATTGCTGCCAGGTATAATCCGCAATAATTGCCCGGTCAAATGAAAACATTTTAACGGAAACTCTGAAGTTTTGAAACACTTTCTTCTTGAATTCCCTCACAATCTTGATCTTCAACTTTTACTTAGGCTGTAAATACTGTCTTGTACAATTTTGCCACTGCGAATTCTAAACGAACCACAAGATTGTTTCCGCAAATGGAATTAATTACAACTAAAAATTTCTAAATGATAATGCAAAGCGGCCTTAATTCAGAAACTGTTAACTCAAATATTAGCATGCCGTTTTAGCTACAATTGCAGCGAAACCGAAAATGGAGCTTTTCATCACTAATTTGGCGTATACCTCCTACCTCCTACGTGCCTGTTTTACGATCACTATCGCCTTAACCCTGTTAAGAATTCATTTGTTTTCCGGCGAAGCGTTTTCCACGAACCTTTTACGAGAGAGACCATCCCGATTTACGCGGTACCATTTGGAGAAATGTCTAATTAACCTGCCTATTGAACAATTTATTAGACGACCCCTGAAGGCCCGGGAATAGGTAATTCCGTTCGATGCTATTGACTAGGGTGTTGAAAATAAATCACTAGGCTGTAATTTTGGAAGATAGAACATTTTGAAGGAGTTATTGCTCGGTTAATGGATTCCTGGAATGGGAAGCCTGAACGCGACAGGAACGTGTAAATATTGAGCCGATGGGGCGCTTATATCACGTTAACGTTTCGATCGCACATACAAACAACGTATTATTGAACATAACAAAAGGATCAAGTAAGAATTATGCCACGGAATTGCGAAAAAGCTGCCTTCGCACTTTCAACAGAATAGTCTTGCGCGATAGTTTCTGCTTGCGTTCATCGTTTCATAGTGCAAACATTTGTTTTTTTACCGGAACGGAATCAAAGGAAAACACCATAAACGTCCGGAACAACGACTGGCGATGATTTATGTGAAGGATGGAGATTACGGATTTTTTTTACTCTTAATAGATCTATGTTTGGCCACTATCTCGCCTGATGTGAAGCGATGATGTGGCCTAAGGTGGAGTACATATGTAGATCTATAGAGAGACGGCAGTTGAGCGGCTGCTCAGACCCGTCTCCCCGATGGGTCACCGAACATCATCCCGAAACACGACTAGGTCGCTTGACGGCATGGCTTTGCTCGGTGGGTGGTATTACAACCACGGCCAGAGCCTACCACTCCAAACAAGTCTTGCCGCGTTTCAATTACTTTTGTCACACGTTATAACGTGTGACAAAAGTAATACATAACATATTATTAATATTATTATTAGATACGCATATATGCGTATCTAATAATAATAATAATATGTTTTTTATAAACACCTAATATATTTGACTGTATTTCTTTAAAGCCCTTTTTAAACTTGAGCCCACCAAACAAACACTTGTTTTTACTTCATTTTTTATAATCACTCCATCTGTGTTTCATTGTGTCCATGTCAGCAATCCGAAATCAAATTTTCAAAAAGCCTTTTTAAATAGATACGTGTCTTTATAGATGTAATGCTGTGTTATTACATTTACTAACGGAATTATCTTCTTTTTTATATGTATTAACGGAAATCTGAGTGCATGCAACTAGCAATGCACTGAGATTTCAAAGAGAATTTACCTCTAAACTAGATGAAGATTTATGATATTAACGGATATTTGTGCTTAACATGTTCAATCTCTGTGAAATGTACCTCTCTTTATGTTGCAAGCTAATGTTAAATTAGGCTTATTTGTATAATTATTTAATTTTTGAAGTAGTTTAATGAAAGAATGATGTAGGTATGTATAGTTGCGCGAACATATTAGCTGGATGTAAATATATAGATATATGCACAATTTACAGTTAACAGGGTATGAAACTTATCATTAGGCTTTCCAACAAAGCCTACGTATAAAATAGGGCCTTCTAGAATATAGAAAAGATGTAGCAAAATATTGAATATTAATGCTGATACATTTTACATGTAGGTAACACATTTTCTTAAGTGAAAAGCAACGAAATGGGACCATAAAAGCACAAAGGAAAAGTGAAACATTGGTGATATGAATTATGTATCGGAAAACTATAAATTTTAAATAATAGCTTTACCTACTGGAGGAAATAAACGACACAGTTTCAACACTTGGGAAATTAAAATTGTTTCGGTCCTGGGTCGTTGGTCAACAATAATGACTATGGATTTTATTGTATGTCTACTTGCGTGGTTCTAAACTTTTGTTTTTAGAAATGGTTGAAGTAGAGGGTGTTATTCTGCTTTACGAGTAGAACTTCTCGTGCGAGTAATAAAATCCGCGTTAGTGATAAAATCTCAGCGAACTAATGACGCAGTGCAATTTTTATTCTCAGTTTTAAGATAACTGCGTAGCATAATTGTATAGTGCTATTTTTAAGAGGATATGGCACAGCCGCGGCTAGCGAGCACTAGGTATTTAAATAATGGTTTACGGTCTCGCAGAAAATGCGTAAATTAAATTAAATAAATTAACTAAATAATAATAATAATAAAACTTTAACTAAATTCGTATCAATTTCAGATTTTTGTTAAAATTAGCGTTTCGGGAGAAAACGTTTCTACCACACTAAATCTCAACCGAATTTGGTTATTTTGGTCTCAATTTCTTAAATGGAGAATAAACTAGGTTTGTAGGTTTTACTTTTTCTTAGTTTATGTCTAATTTTAAAGATAACAACTTCCAAACTTCAAAAAAAAAATTCGAATAAATATCGAGTTTTTTGGGTCTATTTATTCAAATTCTATAGAAATTATTGAAAAAATCAAATCCTACAAACCTCAATAATGGTAACATCTCTTACATGTCCAAATTTCATCGAATTTGGTTAAAGTTTAGGGGTAGAAAAACGTTTTCTCTTTTTGTATGGAAATTTCAGCGTGCCGTTCCCTCTTAAGTGCTACATCAAGGTCAAAATTATAAAAGACAATATTCACATTTTAACAACATTTTATTTAGTATTGTAAACAATTTGTAAAAGTTTGTTGACAGCCTCTGTGGTGTAGTGGTTGGGCAGGTTAGCTCAAATCTCATACACCACTGAGGTTGCGGGTTCGATTCCCGAGACGGGACAAATGTTTGTGCACAGAAAAAAAAGCACAAGCATTTGTTTTGTGTCTGGGTGTTGTGGGACCATGGTCCTCATAGTTCCTGGTTCTCTAGATACAGGGAACCCTAGTTAGGGGTCAGGATCTATGTATGTGATCGTTGGGCGTTATTATTATTATTCTTTAAATTTGAGTAATTTGTAATTATATTAATCCGTTCTAGGTAATTATTTTACAGGCAATGTATATAATAGATTTATATACATTGCCTATATAATACTTAATAGATTTGACACATTGAGTTCACTCAAGAGATTTTGTCACGATGGAAGTATATTTTAATAAGTAGGAAATATAAATAAATATCTACCTATAGACATAGTGCCCTATATATAATTTGAAAATGAACAATTATTCTTCAAAATCAATTATCCTATACCTAATTACTGCGTTTTCTACTTCAGTAGGACCATTTTCTATCTCATTTCAGGTAATAGGCATTCCATCTAGTCTTGGCCTATACATATATTCTCTACCATTTTTGACGACCCATCACGTTCCCAGGCCTGGGACACGGGCTTGCTCTCATAGAGAGGGTATGGGCCATTATCCACCACGCTAGCCCAGTGCGGGTTGGTGGATGTTATCTATGAACATTACGAAAGTAGACACTTATTAAAATCTAAGGAAATTTACCTTAATGATAACCCTAATGTCACGGCAGCGCCCGCAATCCATGATCATTCAAACTCTTGAGTTCCTATAGCAGGTACCTATACAAAAAGAATACCTGTGGAGAATACATAATTTTTAGAAAAAAACAAAAACCGACTTCAATGTATCTTCGAAGTCCAAGGTCACATATCGATGAAATTTATATGGGACCACTTCGTAGCTATACTGAACCCGAGAATTTTTCAAATCGGTTCATAAATGACGGAGTTCTGAGGTAACAAACATAAAAAAAATATACAATCGAACAGAGAACCTCCTCATTTTTTGAAGTCGGTTAAAAATGTACTTTACCGCGATTTTGAATTTTAAATTGATGAAACAACTGGCATCAGAAGTACCTAGGCACAAACATTATGTGACATTATACGTAGTTCTACATTCCAAGGAGTTTATATACGTAGTATATAAACTCTTTGGTAAGTATTTCTATATTCACACAGCACGATAAAAGAGAAACGTTTTCACCTAGTAAAACAGCAATTCGCCCTATTTTCAAGCAACACGTCTCTAGCACAACATTTCGCGAACCGCAATATTTTAAAGTGCAGCGTAATATATCGATACATCAGATAGAAAAGGAACTGTTCCCGATCGTTCGGATTTTTTAGAGCTATAAATCGAGAACGTGCCCTGAGCCCGGGTGCCGTTATCGCACCTCCCTAAGAGCCCTCCTTGGAACCGGAGTGCTCGCTAATTAACATCCTCTCAATTTATATATCTGTGGAAATTTATTAACCGACTTCCAAAAAAGGAGGAGGTTCTCTATTCAATTGTATTTTTTTTTAATATTGTTACCTTAGAACTCCGTTATTTATAAACTGATTTAGAAAATTATTTTTGCGTTGGGTTTAATATAGCTACAAAGTAGTCCTATACTAATTTCATCGATATTTGACCTTGAACTTCGAAGATACGTTGGATTTTTTTTGTGTTTTTCTTCTTGTGTTTTTATTCAGAACGCTAGCGTTTGATGTAGCTTTGAATTCATAGCTAATGAACGGTTGATAGGTACGCTGATAATGACGTGGTTAATATAGGTACGTTTCTTTATACAGATTCAAAAAGCAAGCTTAATAAAAGAAGACTGAGTATAGAACAGAATAGAATAATAATTTATTTCCCGCAAAACATAGTTACTACAGTCATAATTATTTACAATTAAGTCTTAGTTTTTATATATAGTTAGTCCAAACATGTTTTAACAGCATGCAATGTTATAAATTGTGAGCATCATCTTTATTCATACCATAATAATTGTTATCAAGAAACACTTTAGCAATCAATATCAAATATTTAGCCGTTTTGCGGTGCTTAGGGGAAATATGAGGAGTCGGGAAAAGGCCGTACTGTCACACAAAAGGCCTAAACAAATACAGATGCGGCTCCTCGCCGCCCGGTCCGATGAGGAATTAAAGAGAGAACTAATTGTGCAATTCTCGTGCAGGCGCCTCTGGAAACTCGACTGGAGCTATTTGCCTAAGTACTTCCTAATTAACGTCTCTCAATTTATTTCCGACAATCCTGTGGTGCTTTTAATTCCCAACTCTAGAGATTTCCAATTAACTAAAAGTTAGGCTGTAAAACGTGATGGGGAGATATGAAATCCCTTAATTCTATGTAACTTGATTACTTTAGGTGTCGACGAGCTGTAATTTAGATAAGGACGTTCCAAGTACAGCTAAATTGTAAGTAATTAAGAACTAACAGTATTTATCTCACGCTGTTTGAACCTCCCCTACTCCTCCCCTTTTATTATAGTAATGGATTGATCCATTAAAGTAAGCGATTGGGTCACCTCTGAATTCCCCATGTGGTTTAATTCAATATACTGAGACAGTGTTTATTATGCCTGAATAAAATATAAAGTAGTAGAAAAACGGGACTTGAATTTTATTTACCTCGACGTTTCAACCAAGTTGCATTTGCCGTGGTCACGAGAAGACTGGAGAATGCGGGTATCAGCGTCGAGAAAGGCGGGCGTGGTCTTGGTCGCGTTTTACGGGTCTACTTTTGCTACTACTATGTGTTCAATTCGCAAAAAATTCAAAATTACTAAAATATAAAGTGTTTGTTCTGTGCTTGCCAGTAGGCGCGTAAACAAAGTTATGTCAGAATAAGCAAAACAGTAATAAAATTAAATGTGTGTATGTATGTTTGGAGCCGGACTTCATGAAAATCATAATGTTTATAACGGAGTATAACTCTAGTTGAGCCTTGAGCTTGAAGTTAACTAACCAAATAAGCCACTAGAGGACCTATTTTTCGTCAGTACAATAGCGCCAAAAGCTGGAAAAGAAATGTATGAAACATTTCTTTTCCAGCTTTTGGCGCGTCTGCTAACGATCCACCCTGTAAATCGATGGCGGTACGGCGGTGCTGCGGCCGACGTCGCTGCCCTCATGCTGTAAGCATGCAGACCTGCTTGTTTCACGCGGCCAACCGTGGTGTACGCGCGACCATGTGTTGAAGTATTGTAAGTCCAATGTCCATGCCTTTACGTGCAATTTTTTTAAATTAATTATAGGCTTGCATTTGACCGCTATCTCACCTGTTGTTAAGTGACGATGTGGTCGAAGATGTAGTACGCTTGCCTAAAAGAAATTTTATGTTATCTATATTATTATAAAAAATGACAAATATTATCAACTGAAAAGTTAATAAATTAATTAAAAGTACCCACCAGGTAAAATGTTAGGCTGCTATAGCTGTTCAAATATCAAAGTTATCACCGCAAACAGCTATTCATCAGAAGTTCAGAACATTCATAAGTCCAAACATAGAGATGCTGACGTCACCGCGGTTTGCGGTTGACTTTCGAATGTACCTACCTATACCATATACAATACCTATGTATAGGTATATTCCTTACCCGAGGTTAACTAATTTGGCAAACATTCAACCTAACTACCCACCTTTGTATCGTTTCATCCACGAATAGCTATTTGAGCTCGTGCCTTCGGTTGTATTCGAATCTGAAATGCTGTCGGCTTATTATAATCTAATGATTGGGCTTTATGCTGGAAGCAAGGGCCACTGTAGAAGCAATTAGAAGGGACAACAGCTTTTTTAGTGATAGGCTTGCGTTTGACCGATATCTCAGTGATGATGCGGTCGAAGACGTAACAGGCTCGCCTAGAAGAAACCAGTTCACTCTTGTCTTAAAGACGCCCAGATTTTAGCTATCCGGAAACAAAGATGCCGGCAGAGAGTTCCGCTCCTTAGCCGTTCGCATTATAAAGGTCGAAGCAAAGCGCTTGGCACGAGTAGGAGGGATGTCAACCATAAACTGATGGCTGCTTGCCGTACGTCTAGTCATCCGGTGATAGAATGGGGATGGCGGAATAACTTCATGTAATTCGGTCGCATACTATCCGCTAAAAGACCGATACACTGGCACCTTTGCACCGATTTTCAAAACTTTGAAGCTTAGTCTTAACCAGCACATCGTCACTAATGAGCATTTTGGCTCGTCTTTTAATGGTTGCGGTGGTAGCCCAAGGGCCACCCCCGCCGCACCCTAACCTACCGAGGGCGGCCCCTTATACGTTTTATTGGTGTGCGGCTGCACCTAGTTCTAGCCGCTATGATGAACGTTAAACTTAGATCTAACCGAACATAAATAGGATACATCTAAGTTTAACCGCATGTGGCCGGCTGCACCCAGTTGTAGCCGGCAAGATTAGGCGTAGCCGCACTTCGGCTATTAGCAGTAACGTAATTATATAACAATCAACTTCACTAATAAGTGTATATGTTACGGCTGATAGCCGAAGTGCGGCTACACCTAGTTTTAGCCGGCTACAACTAGAAGCAGCCGGCTACATGCGGTTAAACTTAGATGTATCTTGTGCGAGATTGTAAACTGTCGAGTGAGGCGCCTCACCCTAACCTACCGAGGGCTGCCCCTTATACGTTTGATTGGTGTGCGGCTGCACCTAGTTCTAGCCACTATGATGAAGGCTAAACCTAGTTCTAACCGAAGATAAGTAGGATATATCTAAGTTTAACCGCATGTAACCGGCTGCACCTAGTTGTAGCCGGCTAAAACTAGGTGTAACCGCACTTCGGCTTTTAGCCGTAACATATACATTATATTGTCATGTCATAATCACTAGTTTGACAATCAATTCTTTCAATTACCTTGTTATCAATATTAATATTGCGAAATGGTACTAAAATATACTTATACCTACTTTTTGTTAAAGCTGACTGCACCGACTTTGTAGCTGCATCGGTTTCATTAATTAACATCCCTTTGATATCGCGCAGGTAAAATAACTTTTATTAAAATATCGCTTCTAGCTGTATCCGGTGTTGGCTACGTTTCTCAAAGGTTCAACCGAAAGTAAATGGGGTAGACTAGTGTGCGGGCTTAGTTACAGCTGAAATAAACCGGGATAAAAATAGAAATATTAATCTACTCCATCCAGGCTGCTGCGTTTCGGAATCCATTCAATCTATTTTTTGTTTGATTGAACTGGATCAACTGGAATGTGGCCATTTGCAAACATGGTTAGAATTTCATCAAATATAGTTTATACGCAGTTAACTTTCGGATTCGAAAGGTGAATTAATATTAGGAGAAAATAAAGAAATGTGGTCAAGAGAAGTCTCTGATATCTTTTGATTGGATTCAATGCCTGTAGACAAGAAAGGTGTAAAAATAGACATTGATAAATATTTTTATTATATCACTCATTTTAATTTTTAATATTAAATTACTAAATCTGAATAATTAAAAAAGTAATAATGAAATTGATTGTATAAATAATAAAAAAATGCTCATACTGTCGCACAATGCAATAAAGAACTGAATTAGCAGCCAAAGTTTTGATTTACCTGTAAGAAAAACATTTTTGATTGATGAGATATACATAGCTATATTTTCAAAGTAACGAAGGTTTTCACTGAAGGGATTTACCAAAATGGATAAACACTTAAACCTTACAAACTGTTGAGATTAACAATAGTTAACTTATAACCATATTGCCTAAATTGAGGTAAAGTTACACATTGCAAAGTGACAAGAGACAAGAGACTACGTATAATTTGGCTAAACTTAAGTCATGTTAAAGTTAATAAATTATTATAATAGTTGATTTAGGCAGCAAGTTTTCAAAGATTACATAGATATGTAACCTTTCAAAACTTGATCCATTGATCTACTCCATTGTTTTAGACAACTTTATGGGTACGTTTCAGCGCGTAGTTTTCACTAACATATCTTCTTACACTAGAGGTCCCTGTTTAGGGTTCCGTACCCAAAGGGTAAAGGGATACCCTATTACTGAGACTCCGCTGTATGTCTGTTCGTCACCAGGCTGTACATCATGAACCGTGATAGTTGAAATTTTCACAGATGATGTATTTCTGTTGCCGCTATAACAACAAATATTGAAAAAACAAAATAAAATAAATATTTAAGGGGGCTCCCATACAACAGACATGATTTTTGCCGTTTTTATAGATAATGGTACGGAACCCTTCGTGTGTGAGTCCGACTCGCACTTGGCCGGTTATTATAAAACTTTAAAACGTCTGAAAGAGTTGTGAAAAGTTCAATGTTACTGCTTTGCTGTTTCGGGAACATAAGGCTATTCCAGATTCGCTAGGCACATAAGTGACTTCCGAAAGCACCAAATGATACAAAGGGTTAGTTGCGCCTCTGTCGTCGAAATTCGATATTTCGCCGCTTGCTCCTTCAACTGGCTTTGAGTATCAAATTTGCTTCACGACCATAATCAGCCTTTGATCAATTAATATGGCATCTGCCAATCAATCTCAATCTCAATTATTGCCAAAATCAAGTATGAGAAGAGAACTAGCTAAACGAAGGCTTTCCTAATAGGCTCGCCATATGGTATTTATGTGGCAAGCCCATTATGAAATATAAAGTCTTTATCAGGTAACCTTTGGCAACTCATCACGACACCAGTAGGTACCTATACTTTCCATCACCTTTCTAGTACGGTCGGTTGATATTAGATAATACTAGCTGCGCCCCGCGGTTTCCAGGGATAAAAAGTATCCTATGTTTTAATCCAGCGTATAAGCTATCTCCATTCTAGATTTCATCAAAATCCGTTGAGTAGATTTAGCGTGAAGAGGTAACAAACAGACTTACACATACAAACTTTCGCATATATAATACTAGCTGACCCGGCAAACGTTGTTTTGCCATATAAATTAAAAAAAAATTGTTAAGTGTGAACAACCCTTATCACTTAGGGGTATGAAAAATAGATAGCAGCCGATTCTCAGACTTACTGAATATGCATATAAAATTTGGTAAAAATCAGTAAAGCCGTTTCGGAGGAGTAAGGAAACTAACATTGTGACACGAGAATTTTATATACATATATGATTTTATATATATGATTAGAGAGATGTGATGATTACGATGACTACTTAATATAAAAAGAACATGACATAAACATTGTGTTTTTCTTTGAACTCGCTTTAGACTAACGGAATAAAACTGTCTCCAGCGCTTTTATGACTGGCTTTAAATTGACCGAAACGACGACTTATTGATAAGCCGCAGTGGCTTGTAGTTGGCATATTTTATTACTTCGACCTTGAAATGTACTACAATCTACTTGGAAAACGCGCAAGACAGACTTATTCTTATGTATATAAATTTATACAAAATGAGGGAAAGGTGTAATTGTGATGAATATTCATTTATTGGTTCTTAATAATAATATAGCAGTATTCGGTTCGTCAGACATCGTTTGGTTGACCTTTGTTACTTTGCTCAACTTTCTTTTCTTGTGCTTTTTAATTTTTTCTTCAGGCTTGATGTCTACGACGCCCAGGCCTCCAAATTCTAGTTGCTCGGACCAGGGTAACGCGAGTGTTCCGAGCCCCTTATCCCGCCAGTCTTTTACTTTATACCGGTTCCAGGTGAAGCAGCACACCATCAGTTTATCCTTGCAGCCAGGCACTTCAGTCAGGTATCGGAAGCCGGTGCACAGTTTGTTATCGACGCAAATTCCGCCGAGAGTCCAACACGGGGTGGACAGCATAGACCCTATTAGAAACAAGGCTTTAATTAGAACGTGTGTTGGTAAATACGCTTGTCCAATAGTGCCGTTGCTGCTTATTTCTGTTAAGGATAATTGCATATTGAATTCTATATAGGAAGTCCTACGGTACTGTTCAGTTATAGCTCAATACAGGCTTACGTCGAAACTTATTCAATAGAAATATCCGTCGTGCTTCGGTCTAGTGGTGCATACGACAAGTAGATTTGGTGTACCTAGTTGTCTGTGGACGTACAATGTAATCGATATGCAATGTAATCGGTTATGGTGTCAGAAAATCTTCTGTATGGGAAGTTGAAATATATATAAAGTTACCGATTATTGTGTTACATTTTAAAATAGATAGATTACATTCAAAATAGATATATGTATCTTCGAATTTTACTCATTCTTCTAAGTAAGCGAAAACCGCGACAATGCAACGCGGTGCTAAGCAACGCGATGCAACGCGACGCTGTGCAAAAATATCAAATAATAATGATAATTGCCTTACATATACGTCGCTACGTTGCCTACATCTCGTCGCAAAGTAATATATTTATGTGACATCTTAGGCGTCTAGCTGAAGGGTTTATTCCAGTGTGAACACTAGTATAACGCCGACACATATGTCTACTATAGTCGCACAAGTGGCCTTGCTATCGCATATGCCACTGTTTTGTATAATATAGTCAAATATTTTATTTTATTTTATAAATTACTATTGGCAACGGTAACTGCTTACCATCAAGCGGCATGCTTGTTTCCAGATATTTTTTATGGAAATAGGATGTTCTACAGATTACCTAAATGTAATTAAAACGATAAATCTTAAATTTCGGCAATGAAGATAACTCTACATCTTCAATTGTAAGTAACGGAGAAGTTCTACCGCAGCTCTAAAAGTTAATTTTATCTACATTTCCAAAATTCCTAATTTCAACGCGACTCTGCTCAATAAGTGCTCTTCCAACGATGTAGAGATTACAGACCCAAGTATTCGTGGGAATAAGATTCATAAATCCAACTTCGCCGGAGGCTGGTAGAGTTCGAGAGATAAGAAAAAACAGCGAAACGCTGACGGAAAATGGCCATATTAATAGCGGTTTTAATTGAATTCCAACATTATTGTGTTATAATTTTGTCTTTTCTTAAAACTTTGCATTGAGCTCTATTGTTTTAATTATGACTTGTACTGATACACTTGCTTGCACGAAAAACCCAGCTTTCGCTTACGAATACCTACAGAATATGATGCAGCTTTTCAACTGCCGATGCCGTGAATATTAGGTATTTGTGTTCACCGTCAAGTTTTATTGACGTACAGCCAACGACTAAATAAGCTAAAGAAGATTAAGTGAAATTCGAAGATACATATTTATCTATTGTAAATGTAACAAAATTATCTATAACTTTATATACGAGTATACTTCAACTTCCCATCCAGAAGATTTTCTGACACCATAACCGATTACATTGCATATCGATTATACAAATTGATAAAAATTCTAAGATTTCAGACTGAGTATTCACTATGCTATAAAACGTACCTAACATTTAATGTAATTGCTTGTTTAATATTCAGAGTTGTTATGAAAATATATAGAGTACACTTAAATTAAACTAAATTAATTTAATCACAAAATAATGAATAGTACAAGGGACACATATTAATAAATTAATAATTTAGGGCATGTGTCACATGCTGCGTAAGTCGTTAATTTCATTGAGTTTTGAATCTAATTATTAAATTGATTGATCAAATTATCTGTAACCTATAACTTTGAAAGTTGTTTGATTGGATTGGAATTCACTAACTACAAAAACCTTACGTTTTTCTTTTTAAAATATCGATCCTGGCTTCTAAATAGGATTCCTTGTATTTAAGAAACCAGGAATTACAGGACCATGGTCCCACTACACCCAGACACAAAACAAATGCTTGCAACAAAACTTGTAACTTACTTCGATTCTGCGATTCAGAAAGCGACGCAAGCGCTGTGTGGTAAGCGAGCAACTCCGCTCGAAGATCCTCATATTCTTCATCAGCAGACAAATCTAAATTAGCATCGTTCCTCATTGAAGCCACTAGGTTTGTTCCTATATCTTCTGGCGAAGAGTCGCTTCCTTGCTTCCCATTCACTTGACATAATAAAAAACTCCCGAGCACGAGCGACACCAACATTGCACTCACGCACTTTAACTTATGTAACAATGTTTTACGAACATTGTTATTCACTCTGACTTTTATTGTAAAAACTTTGATTGTAAACTAGGAATGTAATGGAAATTCATTGTGCCGAATCGCCGGATGGACTACTACTGCTCTATACTAGTTAAGCCCCGCGGTTTCACCCGCGGTTTTCCGGGATAAAAGTTGCCCATGTTATTTTCCAAGACCTAAAATCTACATACCAAATTTAACTCATCAAAACCCGTTCATAGTTTTTATGTGATCGAGTAACAAACATCCATCCATCCATCCTCACAAAATTTCGCATTTATTATATTAGTAGGACAAGTGGGATAGGCAGAGACAGAGTACCGAGAATATTTTAAAAGTAGTTATGCTTTAGTAAAAATTATGATGCAATTTAATAATAAGATTTTGATAAAGGTAATTTACTAAGCTCTGGTGAATTTGAATCCTTTTGAGTAAGAAATCGCGATTCCATCGTCAAAAGCGGCACAATAATAAATATTAGTAAATTATAAAACAATATCGCCAGTTGGCCCAATAAACCACTTTGCCAGTTATTCTGCCGCCAAGCAGTAGTGCGCAAGCATTACTGTGTTCCGGTTTGAAGGACATTGTAGCCGAAATTACTGGGTATTTTAGACTTAATATCTGAAGTGGCGGAGTGATGAGCGCAGTGCACATAGTATTTTTAACAGTATTCAAAGTTCTGGGTGGCACTGCAATTGCTATGGGCAGGCGTGGCGCTTACCATCAGGTGACTTGCTCGTCTCATTACTCAGTTCCATAAAAAAAAATGTGTCCGCCTGTCTAGTAACCCCATTTTAAATAGGTAAGTATTTAAAAACCTAAGTACTTATAGAAACACTTTATACAAGTAGGTACACTTCACAGTAAACAGCGCAACATTAGGCGGTCTTATTGCTCAGAGTAACCTCTTCCTTTGGACAGAAACGAGTAACGCTACGGACGGTATATTTTTTACTAAAAGGCTTTTTTCCGTCTTGATCCTTCTGCCTTTTCATAATCATCATAGAGATATTTTTGCTATTTATCCAAAAGGAAAGTTACAAAATTGGCCGGATAACAACCTCACTATATCAAACACTTTTATTGAAGCGAAGTATTTTGATAAGCGAAGAATTTCGCAATCGAAAATGTGAACGGTAATATAGCTTCCACGCTCGCAACGAGTAGATATTTCCATTCGTTAGTCGACGAATTACACACGGTCGGCGGGCACCTTTCCATTTAATTCTGACATGCAGAATAACACGAGTATTTCTGTATACCTATGTAGGGATGTCATGTAAACATGTGAATACTACAATAATGTTGAAGTCGTTATATACGTACCTATAAATAAAGACAACAGTTCCAAGTATTGAGTATTATTACTAAGAACTAGTATCAAATAAAGCCAGTGAGTATTGGTTCTTAGAATTTGTTAGGAATTGTTTTATATCAAAGAGATATGATTATCTCCTCAATAGTCATAGACAGTTTCAAATATCCAAGACCCTGACCGAGTACTCATTTCGAAAAGGAGTACTCGATAAGTAAAGACGTCCGGCACGAGTACGTACCATAACGAAAGTAGTAAGTACTGAGTCAATATTACCTATCGAGAATTTTATTCATTTAGTACCATATTTTTGTACACTTCGAAGGCTGCATTCGTAATAGATATAAGATAACGATCGAGTACTTGGTTTCAGATTTTGAAGCCCAATTAATAATTATCTGCACAAAAGGTAACGAAAGCATTTTCCATCTCTAGCGTAGTATAACTTAATTTTCATTAAATTTAAAAAGTAAAAAGAGCTCTCTGTGAATTAACGAGCTGTGAAAGCTTTTGATGACAATCCATTAGCAACAATGTGTGTTTCACAACACAAACAAAACAAATGACGGTCAGTGTTTTACATCTTTACCCATAGCTGGCCTCGTACTAACAATTTAGTGCCGTAACAATAAACTTTTACATTTTGTAACCGGTAGGTAAATTCAAAGTCGTAGAGGCTGCACGTGGCTTAGAACAAAATAGCATCGCAATGTCATAATCTACGTGTGTGCACATAAGAGGTAGGCCTGAGGAACTATCTAAATGGATCTGTTATGTACAGATCTACCTACCTAACTCGCGAGCGTGCGTCATGCAAACCAAGATTGATCCAAACTTGGATATTGAAATGTATCAAACTAAATAAAATTTTGTAGGTAACTTAGAATTCAACATATGTCTGTTGTTGTCACATTCAAAACTAATAATAATTAATTTTTAGAAAAAAACAAGAACCGACTTCAAGACTAAACTTATATTTTTTGATTTTGTTATTTTATTCAAAAAGTGCTAAATCAATTTCGATAAAATGAGCTACCAAACAAAGAAATAATCATCAAAATCAATTCATTATTAGCAAAGTAATCACGTAACAGACATACAAAAGAAAAATACCGTCGAATTGAGAACCTCCTCCCTTCTCCTCCTTTCCTTAAGTCGGTTAAATATAGCCCTTTTCAAGACAAAAAGCAATCTAGGGATTATCAAATACGAGAAGTACGCGAACGGAGTATTATGTTAAAGTTCAGAGTGATGCCAAAATTGAATGAAGAACTTTTGAAGTTCTCATACAATAAATTAAGGCATCAAAGACGAACTTATGAACTTCAATTATTACAATGACTCTACCACCGTATCGAAAAAAGTGCTATACCCAGAAGATACGGCAAAAAATTGAGTGGTTATTTTTTAATATAATTTCGTAATGCTACTCGCCTTGTTTGTTAGCTAAAGATGATACCCCAAGTTTCAGATCCAATCTGCCGCCATCCCGAGTGCGAATTCATTACGATAACGCATTGAAGCGAAATTCAATGGGTTAAGCTAGACACATGCGTTGTTGGCGTAAACTTAGGCTCTTAAGATTAAGTAAACGACCTTTTGGCATCTGTTATCTATACCTACCAATGACTACAGCAAGGTACAAAAGTCGCTAACCTATACCTCTTATGATGGCGGCTACCATATAATTGGGCTACAGGTTAAAGTTCTGTCCAATTACCGTTTCGCGTACCCTAAAATGCTTACAATACTTACGTTGCTGTTAAACAAGCATACCTAAGTCATGCATGTTCAGTGACTTTTGTCATTGACTGTACCCAGATTTATGAAGGCTTATACGTTCACAACTACATGCCCAATGAAGGCGTTTGACTTCCGATCCGCCCAATTAAGGCTTTTGACGGCCAAAATAACTCTTTAATGAGCCATCGCATCACGGAAATTATCACGCGATCGCTTTGTTTAGGTGACTTTCGTTGAAGTTGACTAATCTCATTAGACTTTGATGAAACTCACTGAAACGACAAGCGGTCAGGCTGAAAGCTGCCACCTTTGCTTGGTTGAACAACTTATACCTAGTACTCAAACTATATTGTATGTAAGTATTCTTTGTTCAGTGAACAGTTTGGGCACCTATATACTAGGTATATCTATACTGAATTTATTTAATTTAAATCAGCAACGAGTGACCTTATGAAATGGTTTATTATATCTATCGTTTGAGGCTTAAGAATATTAACTAGAGTATGGAAATTCATTGTCTTTTTTTTTACAAATCTCATTATACATTGTTGAAACTCATTGAATTTTTTTTTTTTGCGGTAACATGACTCATGGACTCCGACACTGCGAAATTCTTTATCTAGAATGACAGATTTAGCTTTCTATAAAGGACTTTAGTCCTTTATAGAAAGCTTCTAGCAATTTCAAAGCGAATCGAGTTATTGGAAATTCGATCTGTTACCAGATTTATCCACGGAGTTATAAATTGAATTTGTAATGAAGTATAAAGTGCCTTTAAGCGGTCGGCAATCATTAAAGTCAAAATTAAATTACCGTTGTAGCTAAATATGTTTGACGAATTAATGTGGGCGATGTACTCGTACGTATGTACACAGTCCGATCAGGCGTCCGATTGTTGGCGTTTTATATGAAGCACTGGATACGTACATATTTATTATTGCAACTTGTTTCACAGTCGCATCGTGAAATCGGTAGAGCGAAACAATTTTAATTGATACTGTCCGTAAAATCTGCACGTATTGAGGGATGGGCGGCGAAACCAACTCTTTGATTATAATAAACTTTTGCTTGGCAGAGATAAATTCATTTATTTCAATAAACGTATTTGTTTATCGACTGTAGCTTTGTTTGTTTTGTCTTCGATCGAAGTTGCGAAGCCAGACTTGCGAAAGTTCGAAAGCTTTCCTTTGGAACGCCAGCGACTATGCATTAATGAAATAAGTTTAGAATTTCGCTTTTAGTTGCTCATAGCTTGACATACTTTGATTTTAATTCCATTAAAACTGGTCGTGATGTTTTACCTATTTTAAAATAAAATTTATTTTATTAAGTGCAGTTTTACTTCAGAAACTATTGTGCACTAGTACGTATTCGTACGAAGCAGTCACACTCAGAATATAAGAGTACATATATAAGAAACTCTCATGCCAACCCTATTCAAAATACTAGCAATAGAAGCTGCGCTGAGTGATGAGAAAATAACTGGAACTGTACGGGGAATGCTAATTCTATTCCCTTTGTCAATTTTCAAGCGCGTCGGCCTGCAAGCATGTTACGAGCCGCCCTAGCCGAGGCGCTACTGCAAAAAGTTTGATACGTCGGTTGATGGGTGAGCGCAATCAGGAAGACAAGGGGGCTTCAAATCACCTTCTCTTAAAATGCATAGCACTTCGACGACAGTCGTCGTCAAAATTAGACGACGGCGACGTTTGTGACGTTGACATTTTAGAAATAATCCGGAAATCCCCGTATAAACCTCTCGGCAAAGCTCATATACTTTTTACAAAACTTCGGTTTCATTGTGTCCCCCTCTCAATAAGATCCTAGCTTCGCCCATACCGGGGTGCTACTACAAAAAGTTTGACACGTCAATGTCGTGTCCCGCAGTTCGACACGCAAGAGCACTGAGCGTTCGACATTAAAATGACTTTATTTTGTTTGTTCTTTGTTGACAAAGTTGAAAGTTCTCGTGAATTCTGAGGTTACAGATGAAAAATGTATTCTATTGGTGTTGTTTGGACGTAAATGGCAAAGTTATGTTGAATATCTTCAAGCGTTGTGTGAAATAGATTTGGGCTGGAATTGTGGAGATAATTGAAAAGTTTTTTTATGTGTTTGCTTATTCAGTGTTAAGACGGGTTTATAAAATTGATTGCGCCATAAGCGCGAAAAAAATATATTTGTATTTTGATGGAAACGTTCAGATTATAATATATAAGATCTGATGGTAGATTTATACTCCAAAAGGCATTTAGGCTTTTATAGAATATAAAATCGTCTCTATATGGTCCTCAGCCAAAGGGGTGGACGCTTATGGAAACACGTAGAGGAAGACTGATTGCTAGGAGAGTTTGAAGAGGAGGTAATATGGTGAATTCCGAATGGTGAACTGTTTACGAGTCAAAGTTTCAGTCGCCTTGAATAAGATACGAAGCTCATAGTAACTATATTCTTGTAAATTGTGTTATTAAAATGAATCACTGTCTAGCGTTTTTTTATGTTTTAATTATGCTTATCGAGCAGGAGCTCCTTATGGTTTGAAGTCTATGTGATGAATGAATCAAAACCGAAAGAATAACAGAGAAAGCCATCATTTTAAATTTAGCCAGAAATTTGTAGAAATACCAGTTATAATGAGAGTAGCCAGTTGCAAGCCATAAAAAAGGCGGTATGAAGAAGTATGGCTTCGTCATATCCACATGTTAGTGACCTTAGAAAACAATTCGTCTCAAAACCAGAACAGTCCGTTTAGGATAAAATCCAAGAGCGGAAATATTGATCCGAGAGAAGACCGCAAAAAGCTTTGCGTTTGACACTCATCACACCTGACCAGATAAGAACTATAGTAGGTTCCTATTCAAAAAAAAGAAAATGCACCCAATTTTTCTTTTAATAAAAATTTCAATCTGTATCCGAGCCTTTCTCATTTGGCGAGTGAGCTCATTTCATACAATATTTTGCTTGGAAACTGCGACCCACACGACCTCAATCCAAATCTGTAGTTGACCTTTCAGTACGGCGCGAGTCGCCACCACGTCCCGGCGGCGGTCATCCCGCTGAATTATTAACCATATATCGTGGTATCAATCGGTTCAACCGAACAGGCAGCCGTGGTGCGCTAGGTGCCACCTTATTGCAGGTACTAGACCTACTCACTTGGCATAAGCTAATAATGAAATTTAATTAGCGCTGACAATTACGCCTAATCTATTCAGTCTATCAAAGGGAAGATAATTCAAGCAACAGTTTGTGTTTGAAAAGTTTGGCCAACATATTTTTTCCTACTGAAAAGCCGATAAAGAAGCGTCAAAATTAAAATAATATATCTTTCTCTTTAATCTTTTTCCTTAATCTTTTATCGTATGCAGGACTTAGATGAAAGTGCAGCACTATATGACGGCTAAAATCGTAAATCATTTATTGACATGTTCCTATAGGTATATTGGAGATACAAAAGTTGGATTAAATCCAGGATTAAATAAAGGAGCGTATGCTCCTGAACTAGCCTAAACTGTGTTTCAGGAGCCAGAGCAGCTACTTAACACAAGTTCTTTCTACGAACTAAGAATGCTAAAGTACTCTTATTATTATAGAAAATAGTTTGCGTAAAACTTTGCCACTGTTTTCCACAACCCTACTGTCCACGCCGGAACATGGGGACGCTTTTGCAAACGTTTGCCTTTCGAGGCCCGAAGATATTATCGGAAAAACCTTTCACCGGACAAGTGATGGACAGTACAAAAGACACGGCGGGGTTTTTTCGCAAGTCGCATTGTGCTCGCTAGATGGAGTCGACCGAATGTTGCTGCTCTATATAAAATATGACCCAGGTATTTGAGCGCTATTGAGTTTACCCAAGCGATCAGCGTGATGTAATGGACAATTTCCTAGATAAAACGTAGAAGTAGGTAATGTGGGTAAGTACATGAAATACACAGCTAACACAGAAGATGTTATCTCATGAAATATTGGATTGAACCTAGTTTAGGCACAGAATACTAAGTTTAGGTGACTCAGTGATGTACAAAATAATGTTTATTTTTAAACACTCCTCGAACACTATAATATGCTTCCTAATAAACCTATTCTAAAAGACACATCTGACTGTTTCTGGATGTACTATAAACCTAAAATATGCGACTCGATTTTTCACTTAAATAAAATAATGTCACAGCATACATACAGCATAGCATAGCAACATACACATTGGTTAAGGAACATGATTGGAAGGGGATGAGGATTATACTTATCTCACTAAATCACAGAACAGTAGACAGTCAAAGAAAACTGGTAAACTATGGTACCAATCGTACCTAATGGTAAACAAACATATATAAGTTACTTATAGTTATTTAACTGTATCAGCACAATAAGCAGAATCCTACATACCCGGGATTAAACTGTCCGTAGTGAAATAAAAAACGCATCACCGTAGTAATAGCCCGTGAAAATAGAAACATTACTCGCGGCCGGCGGCGGGTGTAAAGATAAATTTATGCCTCTTGACCTTTCCGTAATTGAATAGACATGAGACAGCAAGTTCTTTGTCGGCCAACTCGGCCAACTCGGCCAGTTGCCAGGACGTAGCCAGGGTTTTAGTTCCAGTGGAGCAAGACCAGAATCAATGAGCTTAAAGTATAACCAATTTATACTTAGGTCAGACATGTAGATCCACTTTAAGACAGCAATAATGTCCGAGAAGTAATAATAGAGCCTTTAAAAAACAACGAAAAATATAATAATATGGATGCGTTACTGGTTAGTTTTGTCGCATAACTACAGCTAGTTTAAATCGCCAGTGCTACAATAGGGGATCGGACAGTCGGTTCGTCGAACCAGAAAGATCATCCAATCAATATTTTTTGTGAACTAAGAATGCTTTATATTTTAAAATCAATAAATAAAATCTAATAATTGTGACATTTTTAATCTGTTTTTCATCTCAAACGAAACAACAATCACAGCGCATGACGTCATTTGAAGGCAAATGCCGTAAGTCAAGTTTGTGTTTATTTTACGTTTTTGCTTTTTATAAAATGTATTTATATTTATTTTTTCAAATGTTGTTAATTAATTTTTTCGTTCCATTACTACAATATAGTCCCAAAACTTCACAAAACGTACTTAAATCTCTTTGCAAGTTTTATTTCGAAGAGTTTGTCGTTTTCTACTTTCATATGACGTCACATGTTTTGAGGTGACCTTTTGCGCGGCAATATTTGAAACATAACATTAAAACATAGCTTTAGGTACCTTTTAGAGAGTTATTTAATTAAAATACTATTTTTCATGGTATATATATTCATTATGGTTCATTTAAAACACTTTCTGAAAAGTTGTACGATCCCCTATTGGCGTAACTAATATAAAACTTATTATTAATAAGTTATTAGATCAAAACTCTAAAAACCTGAATAGTATATTTTTACATAGTATCTACGATTTAAAAAGGTTAATCTTTGTCTTTATAAACGTTATTATTATAATTTTAAGAGAAAATTAAAATGAGTGTAAAATTTTGGACTAACTGCAATAAAATCTAAGTAATGGTCCGGTGCTAAATTTGCACCACTGTGCACTGTGGGCCGCTCTTGCTTCAAGAACATTATTCTTTAAAGCAAGGTTCATTACATTTTATACTATCGTCCTTGGATTGGATGGTTGTAATATAAAACCACTGGTCATATAACTAGGATGTATCTAGGGAACCAGAAACTACGAACAGCGTGGTTCCAGACATGAAACGAATACTTGCGCTTTTTTCGTGTAACTTTTTTTTTTAAGCTATTGCATAGCTTCTATCGCGGGCCTTGAGCGTGGAGACCGAATCCAGAAATTCCGTAACGAAAATAACCTAACACCCCCCACTCCGAATGCTATGCAATAGCTTTACCGCGGCAGTCTCTGAGTGCCACACGTCTTTTTTTTATGTAGGTAACTGAATGACGAGACGAGCACGTCGTTGGCCTGATGGTAAGCAATACGCCTGCCCATAACGTTCATAAGTGCGTCTGTGATGCCAATACTGAATAAAGAACTTTTGATTGATTGATTGATAACAATAACAGCACCACCCAGAAATTTGTTTTGCAAAATCCTGCGCGGCGCTGTACTGCGCTCGTCACCCTGAGACAATTAGCTGTTGAGTCTCATAATGCCCAGTAATTTCGCTGGCATTTGTTCCGTAGTGGAAATCGAAACCGCGACATCTGCATTGTTTGAGATACTAGCTGCGCCGGTTTCTCTCTCGGTTGCCAGGGATAAAAAGTATGTATTAATCCAGGATATAAGCGATTGCTTATATCCTGGATTAATACATACTTTTTATTCCGAATTTTACTCAAATCCGTTCAGCCGTTATAGCGTAAAGAGGGAAACACTAACATACAAACTTTTGCATTTATACTATTAGTTATTCTGAGGTGTCTCGTTATACACTACACCGCAGAGACTGTCCAAATAGCTATATTTGAAGTCTCTAGCGGCAGAATATAGAAAGGTCGTTGCTTAAAAGTTACCTACTTTTAGGCGAGTTCATGTATTAGAAACTGCACTGTAAGTAGCTTGAGCACAAGAGTTAAATTAACTTTTCTCAAACATGCATGGAAATATTGTCATTATTTTCAAAAAAAGAACAAGCGAAGTATCGAATTTACATTGCAAGAGTGTTTTTTGAATTTGGAACATTACAACGCTCCAGCAATGTTGTATGAAACAGCGTGCTGGGGTTATTAATTACTCCTTGATTGGGTCTCTTTCGTTATTCTTGGCATACCAAACTAAGTCTCTTTGCTTAGTACACATTGCGTTCACGTGGCTGTATAGCCATAAATGCGTTTGCCTTTCGGCACAGATGATAAATAGAAAATTGGCGGCAAAGCTGAAAATTCGTCTCGATTTGTTATTTACATACTTAATAAATTAAATTAATTCTACCTACAATACAAAAAAGTATGTTTTATTTCCCTGCATTCTTTGAGAAAATCATTATATATACCTCGGTGGAAATGGCAATTGCCTGTCTCGTATTAGTGAAGTCCTCGCCTACTCGACCTGCAACTGCCTATTTCACGGCCATTGCAATAATGTACTATTTGGGGTAGGCAGCCCGTCGTACCCCATCTTAATCTACGTCCATGGCAAGGCATTGCAATTTCAAGGCGCTTGTAATGTCGGCTCTTTGTCCTGTCTCCTGCGGGAGATAGGTGGGCTTCGTCCTTGCAGAATGCAGATGCGTTATTTGCTTTAACGTTTTGGACTATAATACGTGTGAACTAATGTACGATTATAAAAAATATCTATATAGAATAGTATAAAATACAATATAATGGCTTGGTTCAATGAAATGAGCATAAAATTGTATCCTAGCTTTGTCCATTGCCATCGTAGAATGTCTTGTCAATATTTTTTTAGTGATAAGCCTATTTATGTTTGGTTTCATATTGAAAAACAACGTTTTAAAAAGGAGTGTGGGGTTGGAGTGCTTACTGTCCATCCTCCTCATTTTTTTATCTTACCTATACTGTCCACTGCTGGGCAACGGTCTCCCCGTCTCTTTCTACGCATCCCGATCCCCCGCTATGTCAAGCCATTCTTCTTGGAATGCCAATCCTCGTCAATCCAAACAATTATTAGCATAACTTAAAATAAAAACATTAGCTTATCGGCTATAAGAAAACAAAAGAGTTAACAATGTTCCCAACAAATTCCGCTGTCATCCTCTAACGAACTATTTATGAGTTGTTTGCATCTTAAGAAACAAAACACCATGATTAATAGTCTCTCAAATGACATTTCGCCGACGGCAGCGACGCGACGCGACGCAAACAACAAAGTTTTATGTAAATCGCTTTTGCAGTAGAACCCCTAATTGCTCGGAGTCAATTTTGACAGCTGATTGTTAAGCGAAAATAAATGAAACCGACAGAGAACTCAATGAAACCGACCGTGATCATTATACCCATAATGTTTTAAAATTTTACAAAATTAAATTATTCTAATTTAAACGATAAGAGTGGTTGTAGATGATAAATAAAATAGTGCGATATTAAGTAAAGAAACTGCATTTTCACAATCTGTAGTGTAATATACTCGTAAAACCTAAGGTAGGGGTCATAGTTCCGTAAAATTGTTCACACCGAGGGAGGGCCCTGGTGACAGGTTTTTCAAAAACCTACATCAGGCACCAGCTCTCACGAAGTAGCACTGTTTTTAAGAATTATGTTATAACCCATGACTGTAGCTGAATCTTTGTGAAGAGAAATCAACAAGTTTTTATTTATTATTACTGATTTATTTATTCTAGAAAGAGTTTAGCAGTCGATGTAGAGTCGTATATTTAGAAGTGGTTATGGTTTTTTACAAGTGTGTTTTCGAGCATACAATAGGTACAGTGTCAGATGTGTCAGCACTAACTATTTAAAACAATTCTAAGTGAAGTACCTACACATTGCTTAATGTATATTTAAACGTAACGAAATGGAAATTCAATTTGGTGCGATTGGCGGAAGAACCCCTATAGACCGCTGCCGATGTCGTACATTGTGAACCTTTTGTTAGACTAGGTACTGGGATTTCCACTCGGGTTCAGTATGTTGTTATAAGATACGGTTTTAGTAACAAGTTGACTTGGATAAAACTACAAATTAGAGGTAAACTAAACGAAATAACGCTTAAACTCTAGATTAAAAGTACCTAAATCGGCCACGTTATTGTAATTGGTGAGATGCGATACTCTCCAAGATATGGAATACTATACATCTCATTATGTATAATTACTACCTAAATTAAACATAAAGAGATGTATTCCAGCGAGACTAAGACTAACGCATACTAAACATTTAGGCGGTTTCAGACTAGCTTTTTTTTCTGTGCCTATACGGTTGTTTCGGCATACGCGCTTACTCGCATGCTACACGCGCGTCAAAAAACCGAATTCGCGTACACGGGCTTATTCCGGCATGTTCGCTCGAACCGGTAGTGGTGAGTCAGTATCAACATGGATTCTGACGAAGAAAACATTGCTATTTGCGTTACTTATTCGCCGTCGACTGAGAAAACGAAAAAGATGCTAGGGGTCACCGATAGTTGCATCAAGACTTACAACTGGTCAGTTTAATCACAGAATACTAAGGGACAGAAGCATCACTCCGCAAAGAAATTTAAACAAATAGCGACTCTTGCTATGACGCAATAAAATTCAAGTCAGCTCGCGTAGCGCTGCATACCTACCAGTCATATTAACCTACAGAGCGCCTCTCTTTCTATCGCATAGCCCTTATCTCTTCTGACGCGGCACGTGTAACGATGCGCGACACGCCGTCGGTGTTCGGCTATATACTTGTAGCTTCGTACCCACAGTGCGGAGTGCGCTAGGCCTGGTTTAATACACTTTACCAAGAACTGTGAAGTGATTCTAAACGCTTATACTTATAAGCGCGTCAACGCTTGTACTAGTCGCGCGTGTGGCGTGTGGCACCTATAAGTGCCTAAATGCGCTTCCAAAAAAACGATATACGCACGTAACAATCGCTGGTCTGAAACGAGCTTTACCTTCGCACCTTTATTGATTAAGCTTTTAATTGAACTGGTACTTAAGTACCGCCAATAAATGTACGAAACAGAATTATTAACCAGCCTGTTAAGCAACCAGCTTCATTTTATTAATGAGATAAGACATTTTAAGTGGGGCGTAGTCGACAGGGTGCTAGACACGGCTAACAGGCGCTTTATCTGTTTAATATTTAAATTGTTTAAATTAATATTCATAGCCGTAATGAAATCAAGATTGGGAAGCACTGGTTTTGTAAAAGGTATGGCAGTTGCTATAAATGACACGTTTTACCATAATCGTACCTATATAACTAAAAAATATAAGATGCAGAACAATAGTCAATCGTCAATAGTTATTTATTCATAATAAAAATTACATGTCAGAAATAATAAAGTTTAAAATTTGTACAAGCATGTACCAGTTGGTTATGTCAGTATACAAATAAATAATAATATAGAAATAATTAAATTAAAATAAATTGTTCTTGTATGTCACAGAATCATAATAAAAAAAATATCAAATCATACTTTCAATGCAGATTTTTGGTTCATGAATTCTTCAAAATCATAGAACGCCTGCTCAATAAGCCACCGTTTTAATTTGTTTTTAAAAGATGCGAGACTAGGAGTAGCGGTGATTTCTTGTGGTAGTTTATTATATACGATCGGGCCCATCACATGTGTCAGTTTGCTGGACTTGGCGCGAGCTTGCGTAGTATTGAAACGAATTTGTTCGCGATGCGCGTGACTTATGCATGCCCGTCGCTGTGCTTTTTGTAAGCCTCAGGCTTACAAAAAGCACAGCAGATTAGACCTTACAAATACTGACACCTGCAGGATGACCATGCCAGGCAGTGTGATGATACCGAGCTCCTTGAAATAAGGTCTCGCGGACGTTTCCTGAGTCACACATACCTACTATGGCTCTAACGGCGCGTTTTTGCATACGAAAGGAACGCTGCCATTCGGCAGACTGCCCCCACATTTTATTATTTTCTATTAAAACAAACCGATGATACCAACCTAAGTATAAGACATTAACACCCAGTTGCAGAAAGCTGTTCATTACTACTTCTTTACGTAATGTCACATTACATTTAATGCAATGTTGCTAGATGATATGCGGCGAATCCTACAAACGAAAATCTTACCTGAAAAAGTACGCAACCTCTTAAAAGTTGCACCGCTGATTTACGTAATGGTTTGGCTCCATCAGCGTCTTAAACGCGTTAATAAGAGTGCTGACGCTTACTACACAAACGTGGCGAACAGTTTAGATCGCCAATTCTTAACGGCATCTATAATGGCGTTACATGTTAACTAGTGCGCAGTTGGACGTAACGTTAACACTAGGTCTAACCAATAAGCATGGTACATCCGAGCATGCTATTTAAAATAAATAAATAAAATTGGACATAAAGTTCTTGTGGATATAAAGACGGATTTGCCTTGTCGATTTTTTAAGATGTCACATTACTACAAAACAGTTCTATTTGAAATAAATTATTAAAAAAATAATGAAACCGACTTCAAAACCACAAATAGGCACTCAAAAGCGAAAAATAAATTAATATAATTATTATAAGCGCTACCCACTAATATATTTGAAGTCGGTGCCAGCCAAGTCTAATAGGTAGTTGTATAGTATGTATTCTTGCATATAATTTACTAATCTCTGTGTAGGCACCTACTTGCTTAGAAATAACACGTGCTAAGTAGCCATTTCAAAAGGCACCTAAATTGCTTAGACCCATACCTATACCACTGCTGAATTTACGACTATTTTAGATAAATTAATGGAATTGTACTTCTACTCAGTTGTTCGGTAATCTATAGGTACATTGAAGATACTTTAAAAAATCAATTTTTGACAGAAGCCAAAAATACGGATTTGAATATTTTAGTCTGTATGTCTGTCTGTCCGGGATAAATTCAGACACTAAGGCATAAATTGAAATGCAGTTTTTTAAAATATGTTTTATGGAGTCCGAAACAGATGTGATTACTTCACTTCGCGTACGAAGTAACGGGCAACATCTAAATTTTAAATAGAATAGCAACAAAACCAGCCCGTAATGGTATTTGTGGTCTAAATTACTTCTTAAAAGATATTGTAAATCATTTTGGTGATAAAATTCAAAATTGAATCAATGTAACTTCGTCTCATCGCCAAAGGCAGCATAACAGCGCTGTCAGATGTTTAATATCTCCTTTGTCTTCCTTTACACGTAAAATGTGTACAGAATTCAAAAAGCCTTTCAAGAACGTACGTAATTCTCTTTGTAACATTCACGTGTAATTTCCCATTCTATTTGTGTGCGAGTCGGCGTGTGCCTGCCTCCGTTGTTTGAAGTTGAACTATCCGAGTGAGGACGTCTAATTAGCCCACCACCGACTGCAACTTATCAAAGTCGAGCGCAGTTCGGTTCAGGTGCTTAGTTAGAGACATTTGCGTTCTGTTTCACACCATTTTGTTCCTTTCTGACTTTTGTTAATTATATTTGAGGACCGATTTTCTAGGACTTTGTAATTCATTACCTACTTATAGTGTCTAGAAAGTTGCTCGTCAAATAATCATGTTTAACGATGAAATATATATTATGATCCTAATAAATATAATGTTACTACATGTGAAAATCTCTTTTTGTGCGTGTGTGTGAGAGAGGGTGTGTGTGTGTGTTAGGTCCGGAATTACTTGGATAGTACTTTCATCCCAAAATTTTACTTGTGTTGTGGTTTCCGTGGGTTTACGTGGGTGAAACCGCAGGGCGCAGCTAGTTAATAATATTTCTATGAAATATTGCACTACACTTCACTTTTTGCGTCTATTTGCCAACACTGAATAAACCAGATAAAAAAGAGTACTTAGTCAAAATAAGCTTATCTCCCAAACATCGATCGGCGTACGCTTTCCAGCGAAACAGGAACCACACCAATATTTGCACACCCTCATTCAAACGACCTTTTTTCTCGAATTTTGATGACCGCGTGCGTTTTTAAATCCGCATTGCGTCGTACGTCGCACCCTGCTGAGACAGCTCATGCAAAATGGATCCCGTACCGGTTACCTTGTTTTGGTATGAGCACACAACAAATATACTCGTTTGCCCACCGTGTACGGTGCCCCGAGTGTGAACGCGCCCTAAATATGTTGGCGTCAGTGCTTGGCAGTTTTTAAATGAGGTCTATTGTACGACTGCGCGTTAGCGTGATTTAATGACGAAGTTACGAATTTTTTTATGGTTTATTATAGCCAAATATTAGTTTGCTGGTGGGATATTAGGTACTACACTAGCCCAATTACAGAGCAAACTGCAATGAGCCCAAACACTGGTAGTATACGATTATCCATCAAGGAGTTCTATTGCCCACATTCCGTCTCGATCATCAGATCAGCTGGCTGTCACCATCACCATAATAGTGCATTCAAATCAAATCAAATCGAAAGTTCGTTATTTCAATTTTGTCGTCACTGACGCACTTTTGAACGTAAATTTTTACAATGACTCTACCACCGTATCGGAAAAAGAACCTCACTCAGAAGATAGGGCAAGAAACTGAGGGGCATATTTTTTAGAACTTTTGTTACAATATTTTATGTTTGTTTTTGACAATATTATTGTTCTTATGTGCCAGTTGGCTACTTGGCAGAAGCGGAATGTTCCATGTATCTTTGTCTTCTATGTAATTACTAACTGAATAGTATATGCTTTTTTCATTAGAATATTCTTCACACTCAATTTGAATCTACTTTCTGTGAGCTCCGTTATACATTTTGGAATTTTATTCTAATAACGTACACAATTGCCTATGAAGGACTTATTCGTTTTACTCAGTCTAAACCTAGGTAGTGCAATTCTATCCTTATTTCTAGTGTTTATGTTGTGGTGGTCACTATTCACCTTGAATTTGTGCAGATTTTTACGAACATACATTATATTTTCATACATATACAAAGAAGGTAAAGTTAATACATTAATTTATTTAAAGTCTTCTCTCTTAATGATTCGCGAGGACCCAACTCATAAATAGCGCAAACCGCCCGCTTTTGTAAAATAAAAATAGCTTCTATATCCGCGGCGGACCCCCACAGCAAAATGCCATATGCCATTAAGCTATGGAAGTATGCAAAGTAAACTAACCGAGCCGTAGCTATATCCGTTAATTGCCTAATTTTACTAACCGCGTATGCAGCCGAACTAAGTTTTCCTGATAGAGGACCGATATGAGGACCCCACTGCAACTTAGTCTATGCCTATACCTAGGAATACCGTCGCCTTGTCTGTGTTGAGTTTATCACTATTAAGCATTACGTTTGACTCTACATGTCTAACATTGGGCAAAGAGAACTTTAAACATTTCGTCTTTTTCGCGTTTAGTAACAAATTTTTTGCAGCGAACCAATTTCACACAATATCTAATACATTATTTACGTGTACTATTTCACTATCCTTCCTATCTACCTTAAAGATTATCGATGTATCATCCGCAAAAAGTACAATGTCTGCAAGGTCTGTTACCATAAAAGGTAAGTCATTTACGTATACTAAGAACAAGAACTGCCCTAAACTTTAACCCTGTGGTACACCCATTTTGACTAAAGATCCAGATGAAGTGACGCCATTTATTCCAACTTTTTGCTGCCTGACAGTTAGGGAGGACTCTACAAGATCCAGGGCAGTTCCACGAATTCCGTAGTGGTGGAGTTTACGAATCAGAGTACTGTGCTCTACGCAGTCAAAAGCCTTAGAGAGGTCACAAAAAACTCCATTGACATCCTGTGAACTCTCCCAAGCTTCAAGCACATGGGTAACTAAATGTACCCCGGCGTCTGTTGTTGATCTGCTTTTCGTGAAACCAAACTGATTCTCGTTCAATAATCTGTGTCCGTTAAAGTGAGACAATAGTTGCCGTAGTATGATTTTTTCAAATATCTTACTTAGAGCCGGAAGCACATAAACTGGTCTATAATTCGAGGGGTCAGTTTTGTTACCTGACTTGAAGATGGGAGTAACTTTACTGTTTTTCATCAAATCGGGAAATGAACCTGTATCAATGCACAAATGAAATATAAATGTGAGATGTGTTGCGATGATTTCTATTATTGACTCTAACATCTTTACGGAGAGGCCCCATAAATCTTCCGTAGCTTTAACATTAAGGCATCTGAATGTTTTGATAATTTCAAAATTGGAAGTATGTCTGAATTGAAAATCTGGTAGGTCTAATGGGAAGTTATCTTTCAGGAGAGCCTCTGCTACATTAGGACTAGAATTAAGCAATTTAGTGACATCTATCGGTATGTTAGAAAATAAATTTTCAAAGGCGTTGGCTACACATTTTGGACTAAAGACTTGTTGATTATCAACTATTAACTTACATTCAGAATCCGTCGCCTTGATACGACCAGTCTCCGTGTTTATTATCTTTTTATTTTACGACTTAAAAACAATGATTTAGCGCGAATGGAAACAGCCTTAAATATTTTTGAATAACGTCTAACATAGTCATGGAAATCTTTACTCGATGTCAAAGATTTTTGGTAATATAAATCAAACATAATGTCTCTACTTTTCCGTATACCTTTAGTTGCCCAGTCACTAAATTGTACTTTTCCGTTTACTTGTAGTTCTTTCTTGGGACAAATTTTATTGAATTCTTTGCTAACTACAGAAAATAGTAAGTTATAAATATCATTAGGATTTTTATTTATAAAGTCAGTAACATTTAATTTTGATTCTATGTTGTGTTTAAGTTTTCCTAATCTTCCTTTAGTTAATGGTCTATGTTCAATTATAGCTTTCTGCTTATTTTTTTTCGATTTCAATTTCAACTGCAAGGCCTTTGTGGTCTGACCTGACTCCGATCATAATAGATGTCTTCTTGGGTGTCTTGTCTGAAAAAATGTTGTCTATACAAGTAGATGAAGTGTCAGTCACTCTAGTTGGCTCACAGAACAGATAATTCAAATTAAACGATTTAAACAAAGAGATGAGATTAGTTTTATCAGTACAATCAACTAGAATATCAATATTAAAGTCACCGCAAACAAAGATAGATTTACCAGATTTAGAAACTTTTTTTAGAATACATTCCATTGTTGACATAAAATTAAAGAAGTTAGATGCTGGTGGTCGATATACACACAATATTATATTTTTACAAGTATTATGCATCCTCCTCCTTCAGCAGATATTCTGTTAAACGTACTGGCTACTTGAAAATTTGTAACGTAACGTTTGTATTTGTAACATTCTGTCTGGTTTTAACCAAGTTTCTGTAAAACATATGATAACAAAATTATATTTATCTAATAAAAGTTCAATGTCTAATATTTTGCCAGAGAAACGGTTTATGTTTTGGTAATATAAAGAAACAGCCGCACTCTTCTCTGTTGTCTCATTCAAAAGTTTAAACAGTATTATTATTATTAGTACATGTACTAAAATCCGTGACCCCTTGCTTGTGCTTCGTTATATTTCCTATAACTGAATTAATATTGTATGCTACTAGTGTAGCAATCAAGTGTCTACATTTCTTGGGACAATACATGCTGTCCTGTGTTAACTTAAAATTATAAATGAATGTATTACAGTCAAAATATAAAAACTTATCACTATGACGGCAAACTAAATTATACATGATTATACATTGTCATCGGACTTTGGCAAATACGCAAAATTTCAACTCCTTAGGATAAGAGGAAGTGGTTCTAATTCAACTTGCAAGATTCCTCCCGGACAAACATAGTTACTTACTTACATATATTATACATACGAGTACATTGCAAGTTATATAAAAGCTTGTAAATATGAACCTTTGTACCAGGATTTTATAAATAAGTGTCAAGAAAGGAATAGGTAACAGTATAACCGATATTATTAAGTATAAATAAGTAGTCCTAATTCATATAGGCATAGTATAAAGACTATATTCATAGGTATGAAATTGGTGATCATTAGTTAAAATGTTCACCAAATTAACTCATGCATTTGAAACGGGAGTTGTATAATTTAAACTAACGTTCATACTAACAACTCCGTACAGCTTGGTTGGCTTGGCGGTCGGGTATTCACGCCTAATATTATTTCCACTGGGTTTGTTGATAAATTGTAGCGGGTCGTTCGGTTTGGTTTGTGATTGGTATGGAAATGACATGACAGCTAATTTGTGTGCTCTGATGAGATATTTATTTAAATTTATAGGTAATCAAATCCGAGCTATTCTAATATTCCTAACTGGATTTAGAAGTGAGATATCATGTTTATCATTTGTTTAAAAGTATTGCACTCGATATTTTATTCAGTTTTATTTAAGCGACATGAGTAAGTAAACTGAAGTTCTTTCATGACGGTAATTATCAGAAAACCTAATATTCAAAAGCCTACATTTATAATAACTACGAATATAAATATAATACGAAACTACTTGACCTACGAATTATAAGACCTAAAATTAACAAAACTAAGCTTAAAAACCTTAAGGACTTTAGACCTATATTTGTTTAAACGGTTAATGAACGAAAAGCTGAAATAGGTATCTAAATTCCAAAAAGCGTCACCTTGCACCCTGCACCTGCTCCGTGGTCAAACTCGCTCATACCTCTAGAGTATAAAAAGCACGGAGTTTTGGCTTGCGAAGAGGGCCTGAATGAAGCGAGCTTACGAGGCAGAGTGAAGCAAAGGGGGGAGGCAGTAAGTGAAGCGAGCCGGTAAAGTGACGCTGAGTCATTTCTCTTGTACAAATGGTATAGTACGGTTATTTTCAAAGGTTCTGTATTCAAAACATTGACGCAATGAAAAAAGATTTTGTTCATATCTCTTCTCACGCTTGAGAGTTACTCCTGATCGATATCCCCTCAGGCTCAGGAAAAAGAGGGATTTTTCTAGGTAAGTGTATCGGTAACCTTCCGAAGCGATAGATTGATGCGCGCTATAATACGTACACAACTCACGTAGCCTCGTAACTCATCGCGTCTCTCTATACAGGTAGGAGGAGTATGGAGACGTCGAAAGCCCAATCGCAATCAGCCAGCTTACTATACGGATTCCGGTACGATCCTTGATGTTATCTACCACGAATCTAAATTCAAGTGTTCTCTCCGATTTACGAAGAGTTGGTCATGCACGTTTAATTTTAAATTGCTATATTTAAAAACTGCTTCGATGTGCGCTTATTATAAGAATTCCGATTTCTTTTGGACCTACATCTAAATATGTGCAAACCGTTAAAAATAATTTGTATTTCCTATCACTCCCTAAATTGATGTACCGCTATTTTATAGTGGCACAGAGACTCGAGTGGCTCCTTTAATAACCGGGCAGCATTCGCTGTTTTGACAGTTTAGTGGCTCGTCCAATAACCCTGCTCGCTCTTTGAACCTTCATTTTGCCTCCGTTCGACTTTTTATTGGACCTACGTCAAACACTAATATACGAGATAGGCTCCGAGTTTACCCAAGAAGTTTTCTGCCTACTCCATAGGTAATGCAAAGCACACAATGCCTTCTCAACAAACATATTCCGGATAAAATCACCTGGCATAGTTCCACGATGCCTGCAAATAAAAATTACCGGTTTTCTTTACAGGTGTTCTAACCGAGCGTTGTTTATAAAGGATTGTGTAATTTGTAACTTGGCTTAGGCGCTGCGCTGGAAACGAAAAGTGAGCTCAGGTTTTGGGATAAGCTGATAGAGCGGGCTCGGTACAATATTATAAGTTTTTATTTCTATATTTAAACATACTATTTTATTAAATGTCAAAAAATATCTGCATCAGAAAACTTTCTAGCGATAAGGCTATCGGTGGTAGTCAGATCGCCTACTTTTGACTTCTTACTAATATTCTAAATGCGAAAGTTAGTAAAGATGAATCGATGGATGGATGAATGCTTGTTACTCAATCAAGCAAAAGCTACTGAACTGAGTTTGAAAAAAATTAATACGTAGGTACTTTAGGCCCTGGAAAAGGCTACCCGGGAAACTGCGGCTGAGACCGCAGGGAGTAGTATATATATTATTACACTTACACTTTGCCGCTTGACCTTTATATATTTTTGTAGCTCTAACGTTAGCAGTATTCTTTACAAGCTCCTTACCGGACGTTGTGTATAGAGGATTATGTAATTTGTAACACAGTTTATTCGTGACTGGGAACGTAGAGATGTGAGAAGAGATTTTGCGGATATGCGAATAGACCGGGTTCGGTTCAGAACACGTGTGTACGGTAGTGGTTTAGAGGGTTCGTGGTGACATTTTTGTATTCGTGTTTATTTAGGCTAAGACGAGGCAACACTTCGCCCCTACCCTAGAAAGCGGGTGTGGCTCAGTGGGAGAACGTGTGACTTTTGATATGACGCACCCGCGTTGTAATCCCGCTGGCCCCGCACCACTGACATTCTTAAGTTATCTGCCGATTTAACAATTGCTCTAAAAACGGTGAAAGAAAACAACGTGTCGAAAAATTAATCGCAAAAATTCAAGGACATGTGACATTCACCAACCCCCGCACTCGGCCAATGTGGCGGTTTATAACACATACTCTCTAGAGAGAAGGTGTCCCAGCTGTGGGAACACAATGGGCTGATAATGATGGAGCAATACTCAGCCTAAGTAAAGCCGTGGCCAAGTACGCCTAGGTACTGGGTTTCAACTGTGTTTAAATGAAACCTGTTAAAATATTGTAGAAATTTAAAAATTTTAGTACAGGAAAAAATATTGTTCGGCCTGGATTCGGTTCTGCGTCTTTGTAATACCGTCGCAACGACTTAACCACTGAGCTACCGAGTCTTCGGCTCAAACGACCACTTTTATACTTTTTGTTATCTCGTCTTACGAGGATGATTCTTGGAAGATAGATAGTTTGTAATAGCCAAGTATGCAATAATGAAATTTTTGTTCTTAAGAATATTGCATGCTTGGCTATAACAAACTTTTTAGGTACATGCAAAATATAAAATATTTTTAAAATCCATAAATTCAAGGGTTTCCTTCATCAATACGGATTGCAGCTAATCTTAATTTAGACCTGCTTAATAAATATGTGGAATATTTTCAATAGATGTCGCGCCCGTCACCATAAGACTGTAAAGATAAGGTGGTGGTAGGTTTCTTGTATGCGAGAGGCCGTCTGGGTGGGTACCACCGCTTTGCCAGTTATTCAACCGCCAAGCAGTAGTGCGCAAGCATTACTGTGTTCCGGCTTGAAGGGCATTGTAGCCAGCGAAATTACTGGGCATTATGAGACTCAACAGCTAATTGTCTCAGGGTGACGAGCACAGTGCAGCGCCGCGCAGGATTTTGCAAAACAAAGTTCTGGGTGGTGCTGCTATTGTTATGGGCTGGCGTATTGCTTACCATCAGGCAAACGACCAGCTCGTCTCGTCATTAAGTTACATAAAAAAAAAGGTGTGCAAGTGTTTCGACCACAGAGGTACCTGCCGTGGTAACTCAGTTGGTTAAGAGCGATTCCTGTACAGAAGGAGAAGGTTCGAATTCAAACCTCGGCAGCGACGAAATATTTTGCATACCTAAAAAGTTTGTTATTCAATAATGCGTTGAATATCAAAATATGTATTATTCTGATCTTGCATTCTGTGACATTATATAAGACCATCGATATCTAACTGAGATTCCCTTCTTAATTAAACAAATTGATTGACAATGCGCAATAAATCGCACCAGATTTGATTAGGGGATTATTTATATACCCATAGGTATTATACTATTATATAATTAAGGAAAACTGCGTGTTTGTTTTATATTCCTAATTTCTTTTGTATTATATGGAAAAAGAAAATACTAATCATTTATAACTAAGACTACACACAATACCTAAAGACCCAATTTGGTTCGTTATGAGATTTGTAATATTGTGGAATTAAATACTTTATGGAACGTTTCTTCAGAAATGTACAACGATATTGGTATCATAACATCAACTAGAAAACGTAATTGCAAAGTGTAGTCTTTCTGAAAATAAAATTATTAATTATACAAATATAAATTCTTTATTGATTTAAGTTACATATAGGTGTGGTACAATTTAAATGGAACTCTGCCGGATGCTTTAGAATTAGCCGTCTTGTTTATCTAAAACGACAAAAGGCTTTTAGGTTTTTTTGTTAAATAAATACCTATGTATAGTTTCTCACTCAAGTAGTTAGTATTAGTTTGAACATGTATAGTCAGCATTAAAAGAACGTGTCTATGACTCTGTAGAATTTGTTATATGTTATTCTCCCTTCCGGTTTGATATGTGATCTCCTTGTGTGTTCTAAAAATAGCTTATAATGTGAAATTAATTTGTACTGAATCCTATCACGCAAATCATCATTGTTATTTAATGGTGCCGTTATATTTGGTACAATATGCGCTGGACGTGTTTCGTGTGTCTTTTGATTTCATACACTCAAGCAAGTGTTCACCTTCCACTGTGTTCGACGTACCACCGCTAGTTGTGTTGTAGCAATAGTTAGTGGTTCTCAAACTGGTACTAATATTTACAAGGTACTTATATCTTCGAATGAAGCAGCAAAGCGAATATATACCTAATCTAGAAAAGTCTTTTACCTGAATATCTTGACCTTACCCCAACATTTTGCATTTTTAACCGACTTCTAAAGGAGAAGGTTCTCTGTTTGATTGTATTTTTTTTTATGTTTGTTACCTCAGAACTCCGTTATTTATGAATCGATCTGATTTTTTTTGTTTTGGGTTCAGTATAGCTACCAAGTGGTCCCAAATAAATTTCATCGATATTTGACCTTGGACTTCGAAGATACATTGAAGTAGGTTTTTGTTTTTTCTAAAAATTAATATTTTTTTATAGAATGATGAGACGAGCATGTCGTTCGCCTGCCCATAAAAATTGCAGTGCCACCCAGAACTTTTAATACCCATTGTATGTTTTGAGCAACTTCTACCTCGCTTAGATATTCACATTATTCTATAACTTTCTTACATGCGTGACATATACTCTAAAACCCTGACTCACTACAAAGTTATCTACATTACCTACCCACATTAGTTTTCATTACATATTAATTCATACTAACCGAACATCAACAAAACCACGAGCTCCGGGGTGTTTATGAACGTTAGTTATATATTGCTGTTTCACCTCACACCTTCCACAACTTATCGTCATATATCATGTTAGCTGACAAAGATCCCTTGCTTTGCGAAACGTGTAACTTGTACCAATATATCGGGATTCTGAAGCTAAATGTCAACTTTGGAATATACGTCAGAGCTCAAGCCAATTTTTGCCAGAGTTTTTTTTATCGAAATTAAGGTACTGGACTTGATCGAAAAAAAAAGGTGGCAGCTGCGTCGCCAAATTCAAAAGTGAGGCACTCAAGTCGTAAGCAAACCACACACACACATTTACATCAAGCTATGCCGATCGGCCGCCACATCAGCTTGGCATCGGCCCTCCGTCCATTTAAACAAACATAACGCCACCGCCATTGCTATTCTTCAGTAACAACTGAAGCTTAGCGATCCGCTTCCGCAGATTCCGTCCGCCTTTTTTTATTCGTTCAAGTTACTGGTTCTAATTTTCGTGGTGAAATTTCATTGAATAGATTAGAAAATAGAGCGAAGATTTGCAGAATTTTTCTTAACTATTTTACGTCCGTATTCATAAACAGACCATAACACTAAAAAATTTTCATGCACCCTTCAACTTACGTCAATATGAATGTGTGAAAAAGTAAGAAAATTTATTAAGCTTATTTTTTTATGAATGTTTGGGTTACTCTTGCCAGGATTGATCCGCTCCGTCTATAGTGTAAGCATTTTATATATCGCCACAGACAGCATGACGTTGACTTCTTCTTACAAAATTTAGCACAAAACAAACACCATTCAGTGCAACGGGACGACAGCTTCCTTTCCAAAAATTAATACCTAAAATTCCGGACGAACTAGTTACAAAGTAGAAGCTGGTCGTATAATTTGTATGCTCTCTGGTAGGTATGCAAGCAATAAAGACTGGAAAGCTTCAAAAATTGTAACGTTCCGAGCTGGAGCTCGTTTCATATTTATGTTATTCGTTTCGGTGCATTTTTTATAACTCACTCTAATTCTTCACGTATCTTGCAGACGTAAACGAAGAAGCGACGGTACCTGAAATAGGAAAATAATTATTTATAAGCATACAAAACTTTTCTTCACATTCCACTAACGTTTTTTAAATACCTATAGCAATTCATGAACAGATAGAGAAAAATATTTCCTGTTATTTTATTTTCAAATCGTCTTTTCTGTCTGAGAAGTATCAATCAGGTTGACCAACTGAATAGGTAATCGTGTCTTAAAAAGAATAAAATTAAGAAAACAAGACGTAAGAAAATTTCAAGCACCCTATCCGGGGTAGCTACGATGTTGGATGCTTTAAAACTTAAAGATAAGATTAGAAAACGACGCTAAGGAAAACTCCTGCCAACCGTGACTCCTCCCGTCTGCTCGTAAAGTCAACTCGCGACCGACCGACGTCATGACATGTGGTGAGGTACATCGCTTCAGATTGCTATAAAACATGTAACTGTTGCGAACAACCTAATCTTTTTCCCCTATTTCACAACGCCATTATTGAATTTCCCCGACAATATCCTAGGGTGTCACAAAAACAATGTCATTTGTAATATATTACCTATCACAAAGGACAATAAGGTTTACTGCTCCATAAACAGTCACTTTCGCCCTTAAATTGCCCATGACAGTCATACGCACTTTGGCTCGTTCATTATACGACGTAAACGCTGAAATGATCTCTGGCAAGGCATTTGTTGATGACGGCTACTTTCAAAGGGTTGAAACAACAAACGCAAAACAATTTTACGATCCGGGTTTAGCCCGGAGCAGGTGTTACGGCTCTCCTGGACCGTAAACGTACCTTTTTCATTGTATTTGTACTCGCTACAAATATAGGCTTATTATTTTTTATTGTAATCATTACATTTTTATACAGACAATAGATAATGAGTTGGCGGGTGTGTTCGGAAAATAAATTCTCTTTTCTCTATCCCTGGTTTTGATCCCGGTTTCTGCCAATATGTTATTCAATTCATGATTTGTTTGGCTTTGTGCTATATATATGCGAAGGTATACTCGTAATAAATAAATATGTAGCAGCTCCAACCATAAAGTATCGGATACGGATACTGGTGGCCCAATACCATAGAGACCAGCACGTGCGGTGGTAAAATATTTTCATAGAGGTATTTCTTAGAGCTCATATTGGGCAAGGGTTTTTTCTTGTAGGAACAGCAGAGCGTTCATATCTTGACAAAGTTCAAGATATGAACGTTCAGCAGCTTACTAGTACAAATATAGCGGTAAAATAAGTTCCTTACAATTTAGCCCTAAAGGTAAAGAAAACGTGTCACCACAACAGGTTCTTATTATTTGGCTCCAGGGCAGTTCCCCGATTTAATCATAGCTATAATGCCATGTTTATGGGCATATTACGTTTTCCCAGAAGTACAGTAAATCTTTGTGCGAATAAAATCGTATAATATTACAGCGTAGTATTTTCTGAAGGTAATAAATTTTTCTGTGAGCAATTTCTTATACCTAATCTAAAAAAAATTAAATGGGACGGTAAAAGATTAGTAGAAGTACTACAAAATTGAGAAGATCATTACTTTGATTTTACTAATTAGCTTTCATTACGTAATTTGAACCCCTCAAAATAAATTTTCATAATTTTAATCACCATCCTTTCAAGGCACATCTAAATCCAAAACTCAAAAGTACGTAATTAGTTACCCGATTGAAACGTTCGTTGGGTAAAAAGCAAGTTAAGTTTTATCCTTAATTGGATTCGTTGGTTGTATGGCGGTAGTTAGCCAATAACACCGTTCCCGAAATCCCCATCAGCGGGGATGGTCGGTGAGGATTTCGGGAATAAGCCCCTCTATGTAGATGGAAACTCGCCGTTTTGGTACAGGAAATTGTGAAGACACCAACTAGTTAGCATACAGTACAATCGCAGACGAAAGGTTGATTAACTCAAACAGGGTTTTGGAAAGAAAAAATACGGCCACAGCTGAGCGCTGGAGAAAATATATTGAGATGCGGGTTCAAGTCTCAGCCAGTGATCGTATTTTTTCTTTCCGAAAAATCTTGTTTGAGTTTTTCGCTTGGCATTCGTTAATACTTCATATAAATATAATGAGAATTGACTAACTCTGCTTATATTTCAATGAACTAATTTCCTCTTGATTGTAACCTATTCTTATCCTATATGCATATACTTTTATTATTTTAAATCTATCCATGTTGCAAATAAGCAACATTCATTGTTATGCAGATAATAGCACGGGCGACTCACAGTATACTGGTCGTGTTAATGCCTCAACCGCTGAGGTGGAGGAAAGCAGAAATAGACTTGTGTCAAGAATTGAAGACTCCCTAGAAAAAGAGTCCGAATGGGGAGGTGAGAATTTGGTGAAGTTCAACCCCACCAAGACACAAGTTTGCGCATTCACTGCAAAAAGGACTCCATTCCTTGTAGCTCCACGATTTCAGGGCGTTCCTCTTAAGATCTCAGATAGCCTTGGGATTTTGGGTGTAGACATCTCTAGTGAGGTCCAGTTTCGGAGTCACTTGGAGGCTAAAGCGAAACTTGCTTCAAAAAAGCTGGGTGTGCTGAACAAGGCGAGGCGATATTTCACGCCGGGGCAACGGCTTTTGCTTTACAAAGCTCAAGTCAGGCCCCACGTGGAGTATTGCTCTCACTTGTGGAACGGCGCACCCAAGCATTTGCTTCAGCCTCTTGACTCCCTACAGCGAAGAGCCATTAGGATTGTCGATGATCCCAAGGTGTCTGAAAAATTAGAGCCACTTAGCCTCCGAAGAGATATCGGTTCGCTTTGTGTGTTCTACCGCCTTTATAATGGGGAATGTTCTGAAGAGCTTTTTGACCTGCTTCCGCCTTCCCAATTTTTCCACCACACATCTCGCCATCGTCAAAAAGCTCACCCCCACATCTTACAACACTGGACTTCCCACACCACACGCTTCACTCGCAATTTCCTTCCTCGCACTTGTAAGATGTGGAACGACCTACCTTCGTCGGTATTTCCTTTGAGCTACAACATGGAGTCCTTTAAAAGGGGAATTAATAGAGTCCTTAAGGGTCGGCAACGCATCAGCAATGCCTCTGGTGCTGCAGATGTCCATAGGCGACGGTGACCGCTTACCATCAGGCGGGCCGTCTGCTTGTTTGCCGACACATTAAATAAAAAAAAAAGAATAAAAAAAAAACCGATAGTTTGTAAGGAGTGTTGTATAGATATTTATGACACAATCACAAAAAAACTTCTACTAAAGTATTTTGTTACAATTTTGTAAGTTTAGATATACTTTAGATCCTGAAATAGGACATGTTTATTCCGGAAACTGTAATAAGCGGGTGAAACCGTGGCCCGCAGCTAGTTTGTGAGAGGCAACCAAAAAGACAATAACATTGATTACGAACTCAGTCAAGAAAACTTTGTTGTAAATTGGAGTTATAATCAAATCTAGTTTCACCGTTAATTGGATCCGTCGGTTGTATGGCGATAGTTAGCCAATAACACCGTCCGTATAGACGGAACCCGCCGATTTCATTAGGGGAATTGTGAAGTTAAATTAGCTGCTCACATCCACTAGTTAGCATAGTACAGTTGCATGCGAAAGCCAGACTACTGTTCTTCTTTTGACATTGCAATATGGCATTTTTATAATTGAACTATGGGTATAGCTGAGAACCCGTACAATTGGGAATCTATGGAGTAAGGATATATCCGATTGTTTTAGTGTAGGTACGTAAAATACTATTCCGTACGGGACTTGAACTCTACCTCTAGCCAGCAGTTCCTATGACCATTAAACCAACGAGACGCCATGTTTGCGGCCGAAGTTTAAGCTAATTAATTTATTAATTAAAGTAAATTTAGGCCCTTTTTTCTTTTCGAATGAACTCCTTATTGGTTATCTCGTTTTGGTGCTTTAAAAACTGTTTAATTTCATAACGATATACTTACTGTCAAAATAAGATGATCTTTTAAATAACCTAGAGTCTTAACAAATTGTAATTGTACCATTATGATGAGGAAACTGAAACATTTGAGCACATTCCGAATTAAACAGAAAACATACTTGACTGACGAACAGAGGCAGCATGGTAATGTGAACACAAACGAGATGAACAAGCTTATTTGACCCGGTGACAGCGTCGCTGCTGTCTATGAATTTCTTCTGTTACTAACTCTTTTTGTTCTGTTTTTCGTTAGTTCCAGTTTTGGTCACCGGTTTAGATAAGTTTGTGGCGCTCAACTGTAGTCCTTAAGGACCGTTTACGATGACAGCGTGAGTAATCGTGGCGTAAGGATTGGTCACTGGAAAAGAGGGCATCACTCACTGTCCGGGAATACGTAGGAGGCTTAAAGAAACATCAGTCTACTCAGAGAGGTTTTTTCTATGTACTTAGGTATCTATGTGTATAGGTAATGATTGAAACCTTCAAAGTTAATCAAAATGCTAGTAAGTAAAAAAACTGAGAATGAAAATTCAATAAAACACAATCAAGAAAACTCAAGCAGTAGGCAAAAGTTATATTTTAACAGGAAATTTATTAAATTAACGTCAAGAAGTCTGATTAAATTCATATTGACATTGGTACTCTGCCCTAATATTTCTATTCTTGAAATATGAATTCAAAAATGTATCAATCAAATTATATTTCTACGGGATCTATCAGTTACTGTTGCTTTTTTTCTCCTTGCTTTTTTTTTAATAAAAAATTCAACGTTTTGAATTTTGCTTCTCAGAATTTATGAAGTCTCGCAGTTGATAGCGCTACAGAGGCGACAACGACGTGCCCCAAAGGTTCGTGTCAGCTCTAATTGTGTCATACCGCGGCGGGTGGTTGACAGTCGTGACTAACGGACACCGGAGATATTCTCTGAGGTATATTGAAGTCCAGGCGAATATAGCAGCGGATATTTGCTGACTGTTGTCAGTAGTCAGTTTAGAAATGTAGTTAGTCAATTTGCTATGGGATAAAGATGGAACTAGATAGACACAAGAATTTGCATTTACTGTTTGTTTCTTATTATATATACATTTATTAAGAAGAAATTTACAATTGTCACATAAAATATCTATTCTATTTCTTACTTGATTTCAGAACTAAAACAATGTACCAACAGCCCAGAAGATCGGAGCTCTAATCAATTGAAGTATAATTATTTTTAAAGTGTTAACACTTTTCGGTGCAACAGTACCCGTCGTTAGCACCCAGCTACACGGCAACTGAAATTCAGGTACCCAACAGTTTCTGACATCCGATATGTGTATTGTGGGCAAGTTGCAGGCACTAATTACTGCATAGAGAAGGCCACTTTCCTACCAGACTATATCAGATCATATTCTAGGAAAGTTAACACCGGCTACTTCTTTTACGTATCTACTTATATTTCCCAAGATTCTGATTAATATCTTGGCTGGCAGTTAACATACACACTAGCTTTTCTATTGTTTATTGTGCTAGACTCGAAGATTAATAGGGGATAAGGGGAGAGCTTAGGCTGATTTGATGAAATATCAGCAAAATGTGGGCCGCCTTCTGACTTTCCTGACTAGACTATTACTGCACCATGAATGGTACAAGACTTAATAACACATCACAATCATCAGCGTAGAATAAACAATATGCACTACTGAAAAGCCAGCCCCGGCTACCAGGTAGTTGAAACAACAGATTCGTACATCTACAAAATGTCATAACTCATAATATCATTGGACTTATCAAAACCGAAAATTCCATTAACCTAGATTTATTAGCTACTAATTTCCACTATTTATACTACATTTTTAGCAGACACGTTCCTGATTCCACTGTGTTATTAGTTTAGTTTGTTGTGAGAAGCGTGAGTTCGTCTTCAGTTTCCTATCCACGGATAGAATCAGTATGCACGGCAGGTGCCGTACGGTCGCGGGTGTCAGAACTCGTCTTCTTAGGGTTACGGGTTACCTTAATTACACACGTGTAATTAAACCCTAAGAAGGTGCTTTCTGACGGAACAATTTTTAATGAATTTATCTTCATGGTACTTTTTCGTATTATTCGAGGTTTATTTTAAATTTACTGACTGTTCTAATTTTCGTGTGGTCGTGGTCGTAATCAGCGGTCACGAGCGGTCCTAATTATTTCGTTCGAAATAAAAATCTTATATATCGGAGTTTTTGTTTTCCTTGACAAAGCTTTGAACGAATTTAGTAAGTAACCTATTCTGTGCCCGAAGTAGGTAACATCTATTGACAGCCAATAGCTATTCTGTTATTACGTATCTTTGTAGATTTTCTTTTTTTATGGAACTGAGATAATTAATTAATTAGATTATTATTATTGGGTTGATAATTAGTTTTTGTCATACACCATGAACCCAAAGTACACAAAATCTTACGAATGATACTGATAAGAATACTCCTATTAGCATCATTTATGAGATTTACAGCATATATCATAACAGTAACTGTAATGGAGCTTTTGACCGAGTATATTGTTTGAGGACCAATAGGATCATTGTGCGCAAGATCAATGACTAGCTACTTCCTATGGCAACCGTACCTACTCAATTAGAATCCGTATGCATGGCAGATTTAGCCGTACGCTTGCGGGGTATCAATCGTGTTGATTGCGTTACCAGTTTGCCACCCTCGTTATATAGGGTCAATATTAACAGCCATGTGCTAATACAATTTCTGATAGACGCGTGTTTAGTTTTGTTACAGTTTTTAGAATTATTAAAATGTTTGTCTCTTTTGATAAAACGTACATGAAAATGATCGTTGGGCTTAAATAATTAAGCAGCGGCCAGCGTTTGGTAAACTACGTCAAGTTTTCACGTTGTCCATACCACAGTGCCTTAAGACAAAAGTCTTTAATGAATGTGTCCTACTAGTAAGGACATCGGAGCCGAGACGTGGACACTCACAGTGAGACTGATCCACAAGTTCAAAGTCGCTCAGCAATTTATGGAGACGGCTATGCTCAGAGTTTATCTGAGAGATAAGATTCGCAACGAGGTAATACGAACCAACGTACCGGCATAACCCATAGAAGCTGAAGTATTAGCAAGCTGAAGCGGCAACGGGCTGGTCACATCTCTCGAAGGACGGACCACCGTTGCAGTAGACGTGCCCTTGAGTGGAGACCGCGAATAAGCAAGCGTAGTATAGGACGCCCACCGGCCAGGTAGAGCGACGACTTGCGAAAGGCGGCCGGAAAAAGCTGGATGTGAAGAGCCGAAGACCGGACTCAGTGGCGTTCATTGGGAGAGAGGCCTATGTCCAGCAGTGGATGACTATTACAGGCTGATGATGATGATGGTATTATAAAGAACGACCACCACCACCAAGTCCATCAAGAAAAGCGTTTTGGCTGACCTTGAAGAGATACTATAAACAAAAATATAATAAGGTAGTTTTCTATACGTCATCAGTAGGTATGTATTTTTCATTATACATAGTTTTCTATTACACACTGCGTACGTAGCATTTAAAGTTATTTTTTTATATAAATTCAATTACCACTTAGTAAAATTACGCATCATGTCGTAAATAAATGAATAAATGAAGTATCAGTATATAAATGTCTTGCCCTCAGTGTCCCAACACCTGCACTTTACAAGACCTGTATGAAGTTACTCCTCCTGGGGTAGCAATAGCCGAGCATTGGGCCCAAATTGTTTAAAAATTAAAACATAAGGACCATCTACACGAAGAAGAAGTATATAAATTAAGTAAATAAGTAGAGTATAATAAGTAAAGTTCTAATAACCCTGCACTGCATGAAAAAATAATAGAGCCGTTATAATATTTGTTAAATGTTACCAAAAACAAATAAAATAAAGTGGTCAACCGCAGTGCGTGCTCCAAAGCGTTTTTACGATCGGGTTATCCGCAGTCAATAAGTTTTTGATATCAAAGAGTGGCAAACCACACAGCCTAATGGCGAGTAGTTATGTACCAATATATGCAATACCTATACATACAAATCAAATACAATATGTTAAAAATTGGAACTTCAGTTATTATAATGACTTAGAAAAAAAGGTAAGCATGTTGTCCTATGCACCCGAGTTTGAATCCCGCTAGCCTCACACCACTGACTTTCTTTAGTTATGTGCGCATTTAACACTCGCTCTAAAAACGGTGAAGGAAAACATCGTGAGGAAACCGGCATGTCCAAGATTTAATTACAAAAAATCAAGGACATGTGACATCCACCAACCCGCACTGGGCCATCGTGGTGGGTTATTGCCCAGACACTGTCTATGAGAGAAGGCCCGTGTGAACCGTGTGCCCGTGTGCAGCAGTGGGAACGTGATGGGCTGATGATGATGATGATGATGATGTCTACCTATTTCTTTACCATACTTAAATTAAAGTGTGGCCCAGAAACGAAATGCGGAAACTGGCTCTACCAGTGCTTCGCAAATACGCCCGCTAAAGAAGATAGCACCAAGAAATTGTGTGGGGATGTAAATTTTTTCAACTCTTTTAAAATGTCTTAAAATATAAGAATGAATAATAAAGAATAATTTAAAATTAACACAATTTCAAACTAGGAGTGCGAGTGAGATGTTTCATAGTCATAGTATCAGTAACAGAAAAATATGAATAATATATGAATAGGTATGACAGTAGCAGTTAGAGTGACCAGACCAGTCCAGAAGCACCCGTTCACAAGTATGAATTGTGGACCAGCCATCAACCATATTTGCTGTTGCTGGTTCTTGCACTAGGTACGTCGCAGTTAAAGTATCCCTAGATATACCATTTTTTTTTACGCTTAATAGATTTATTTGTCTACTATCCCACCTGATGTGAAGCGATGATGTGGCCTAAGATAGAGCACACACATTTAGAGAGAGACGGCAGTTGAGCGGCTGCTCAGACCCGTCTCCCCGATGGTTCACCGAACATCAGTTAGTAATATTATACATAATATAACTAACTGCCCCATTAGGCTTAGAACTAACCCCACCTAATTCGTAATCCCTTACTAAGATTCACTTTGGCCACGCTAGTTAAAGTATCCATGAGGATCGAGCCGACACACAGTCCCACCTCTCAACCACAACCATTGCGATCCCCGAATTCCTCTAACTTTTCATAAGCCTCTTAGGTGTCGTTAATACGTAATATATTCAAGGGGACAGCGATCCGAATTATCGAGAATTACTAAGGTTTTATAATGCGCAATTTATATCCGACATTTTGTCGTATAAGCGTATTTGACACTGCCATTACGAAGTTATGCGAGTTTGCAGTGTTTAAGCTATGACTTAATGGCAGGCCACTTGGATCGATTAGGCTCTCTTGCCCTTCGGCAAGTGTCGGCGCTGATCTCTACTCGACCTTCCCTTATATTTAGATCCGACGTATCATGAAAGGTATCGTCGTTGGAACCTACAATTTAACGTCCCATTTCTCTGACAGTTGTAATTGTTTTCCTCAATTATGTTTATAGGTGTGGTCTGATTTATGCACGATCTTTTTCCGGCAATATCAATTTACCTATCTCTGACAAATGGGCAAATCTTTCTTTCCTGTTTTCGTATTGAAAATTCAGATTTCCATTATAATATTTATTTTTATTATCACCATGAAACGGTTTTGTACATCTGATAAAATGTAATTTAAAACGTTTGTTTTTGCAGAAGTATCTCTATAATAAAGTAGTAAGGTAGAAACGTAATATCCATTTACTGGAAATATCTTTAAATCTCTTTATAATTAATAAAAAAAATATCTTTAAATTCATCAATTCACATTATTTGTGAAAACTTAGTAGTAGTTTTTAGTATAGATATGACGTAAATTGATATTTCCAGAAAGTGGGTTTTATGTTTTCAATTTGAAATCAACTACTTATTTATAAGGCAGATTTTGCTAGCGCGCTTTGGATCTCCTACTTCATCTTACGACCTCAGAATAATTTATACGAGTACGTCATTGTTGTGACGTTGAAGCATCGATCTTGTGTGTCTACAAATCCCTTAAGAGTAATTATAATACCATTGAGGGTAGATAATAGGCAGGCAAATGTTGCCACTGTGATCAACAGTGGGCGAGATTTAACAGATTCGCGTGGATAACTTTCGCACACTAACATTTCCGTGAACTTTTCCTAAAATATTATTAAAAAAACTAACGTGAGTATTTCATAATTTGATATTTTTTCCTGAAATACTTCTTGCAGGGTGAGCACCACTTCAGCAATTCCTCTGTAGCGGATCCATAAGCGACAGTCGCCGTCTTCTGTCAGGCGGGTCATCTGCTTGTTTGCCTAATTTTTACTTATAAAATAAACAATGCGTTCATCAAGTAATCGCTGCTATATGTACATGTACGAGTAGGTACATTGCTCTTTGGAAGGCAATTAGGGTTGTCACCTACCGTCTCTACTGAAATTTACTGTGGTATCTCCCTAATAGGCAGGTAGATGGTGGCATATCTAAGCAGGTATTGGCAGGCAAGTCTTTGAGCCGAATTAATTAGAACATAACACGTAACTTGACGTTTGATAAATCTACCGCCGACGCAGTCGCCGTTTCCGCTCGAGAATAATATGTGCACCAACCTATTTGTAGAGGGGACGGGTAAAGTCAGTGGATAATTAACAAGTCAGAAATATTACTTTAATATTTTACAATAATTATTATTGATGATGTAAATTAATGAAGGGATTGGCATAATTAAGTTTGCAGCCTGCTGGTCGGAGTTATTCCGACAAAAATCATGACGAGAGTGTAGTAGTTTTATATTTATAATGGGATTGGTAATGCTACTGATTTGTAAATACCTGTATGTATAGGTAATAATTGTGTTATTTATAGGCTTTATAGCATATCTTTTTTTATCGCTTTCGAGTTTTTCCTTATTTAAAATGTCCTATTATTACCTAAGGGCGCGGTTATACGACCGGGCGCCTGCGACCCTCCAGCACTGAGCATGGCGCCGAGTATGGTGTTTTTACCGATTTAATGCAATTATGAATTTTATGGGTTTTTTACGTAAATCTGATAATTGCATTAAACGTTAAAAAGTGGCGGCGTGGGAGCGGTATGGAGAGTGGCGTACCGATATATCAATTTTAAATATACTCGCCTTTAGAATATAGTCTACTGTAGACCACAGACAATCTGATTTTAACGTTCATATTAATAATTCGTTTAAATGTACACACAAAAAAAAATTTTGCCACAAATTATGGAGCTTACCTACTATAAACAAAGTTAGCTACATAAATCTCGTATCTCTCTGTCAACGTTAAATTGAACCAGAACTCAAATTACATTAGAGGTTACGTAAATTTTGTAATGCGAAATTTGTGGCACATTTGCCAAACAAATTAAGTACCAACCGCGGCGTCGGCAGCGAGAAAACGTTTAACTTTGCATTTGGAACAGTTTATTATGTGCTTCTTTTTAGTATTACAGTAGCTTCATAATCATAAAGTTCAAGTTTCGCTTTAAAACTGTCCACTTACGGGTTATATATTAAGCTCTAAGTTCGTGTTAAGCGGAGCCGGCCGGCCGGGTGACCCTCCCGTTCGCTACAGGGCTCTGGCATTATTCTTTCGGAGATATTTCCCGTCTAATTAAGGAAATTGTATTTGAATATAAAACAAAAAGCCCGGAGGAATCTCGTTATTCAGACTTCTGTAATGTTCTTATGTTTACATAAAATTTGGTTGTAGATACTGTAGGTGTAATGAACCGAGGATGAATAATAGGTTTTCTTGTATCTCCGCTCGCCCATTATGCTTTTAATAACTCCTAAACGACGGATCGGTATTTTATCTTTTCTTGAAAATGTCTTCTGCTTCGCTACGCGTTTGCGTCTTTTGAAAACAGCTAGCATGTTCGTGAAGAAGTGGTTATGGTAATTTTGTTTACACAATTTCAACATTATTGAACAAATATTCTCGAATAAACAAGTTCAGCGAGTGTAGGAAAGTGACATTCAGAGTTAACAGAGCGGTTGCGTTAAAGAGCTCAGCCACTTCCCGTCACGAGGAGCGTCGAAACGAGCGAGGGGTGAGTGAAGCAAGTCGCATGTTAAGCCTCAATATCACCGATGATAAGATTAACCCAAACACTTTCTCTACCTAACTGCCTTGTTTCTTTCGTCTCGAGATGTTGACCCGACATGACTATACGTGCGAGGAAAAATCTTTTTATTCATAATCCACTTAAAAACCGAGGGTCAATCATCGCGTTTTATTTATGAGCAACCCGAGTGCGACTTTTCACGGGCTCCAAGACATCTTTTATAAAGGTTCTTTCACCGAAGCTTCGCTGTTGAGGTATTGTGTTAGATTTTATGTCTCCCCATAGCACCGTTCATTGAATTTCAGTAGTAAGGATTTTTTAGCATTCTTTCATACTTTAGACGGCCTTTATGGACTTGAGGATAAGAGAGTCCATCCTCCGTGCCATTTACGTAATGACGGTCACATAATAAATTCCGTTTGACTGTCATACTCAACACCGAACGAAGGAATGTGATGCTGGAATATATTATTATATGAAAATACTTAGATAATGAAAAATAAAACAATACTTTGTGTAAAATCGCTGTATATACAAATTATATATAAATTGTATACATATGTACAAATTATCTTCAAAAAATGTGTTATTGGACTGGCGTTCAACTACGACATGCTCTGTAGAATTAATCAGAACCATGGTCTAACAAGACTATGGGCAAAGAAAACTAACTATTACTTATACTATAGGTACCTATATCGACCTTTCTTGTCAATGCAAAAATATTTGTGTCCGTTGAACCGGCAAGCCGAATCCGGCCACCATACCACAGAGGCAGTCGATGTTATTCTTCATCATTTTGAGCACAATATTTTGACAGGCCGAAATTACAAAAATGAAATAATCGTGACATTTTAAGAGCTGGGACTTATGTCACACACAACTTAGTGAGTAGCTCCCAACGGATCCCACACATTGAATCCCACTTAATATGTGTCGTATCAAACCTAGATAATATTATTTGTGCCAAAAGTAAATCAACAATCAATCGCAAACAAATGGGAGATGATGATCATGATTACAGTAATTTTATTATGTTTGAAAACTGGCAAAGTTTACCTACGCTAGATTACGTTCTTGCAACTGGTTTCTGCTAACCCCACTGCAATGTTTACTATATTGTGCTAGTTTGCGAACACCTATTTTGTACACCGCACCTCTAAGAAATTGTAATGTAGTTGCCAAGTATCAAATGGAAGCAACTCCTTAATTAAGTAATAGCGAAGTTCGGCTAACTTGTTCAACTAAAATATTAAGGGGAAAGTTGGAGAGCCCATACTGGGTTATATTACCTACAGATCTTACGTAACGGTACTCGTTTTAAAACGTACCTACTTATAATAAACGATGTCTAATATTCCATATTTATTAATTCATTCATTCATTCATTCATTTATTAATAATTCAGACATAATTATCCATATTTGTTAGTAAAAATGCAAGGTAATAAAATGTTAGTAAGTAATTAATCAATTTGTTTCATTAAAAATGTCAAAATAAAATAATCAATAATGTCAATAAAATCAATACAATAATCAGTATGTCAACAAATAATTTTAAATCAAGTCAATATAAAATAAAAATTTAATTCAAGTTTGTTTAATAAAAGTTTGATTAATAACACTGCTAAACTACTATACGTTTTGAAATATTTTTAGGCACTAATGTTGGTTACCTCCCCCTATTTTATTTTCTTTAGCCGTAACTTTGAATTTTTATCCTAGTTCACGCAGGCCAAACCACGGGTACAAACTAGTCAACGGGTAAGTCAACATATCCACATGTTGATTCACCCAAACAACTTCTAAATATCAGCTGGGTATTGTACGACTATATTATATAATACTTTATTGTACTTTATACTTTTGAATCAACTGAGTCCCAAATCCTGTAAACCTTTCGCGCCAAAGGTAAAACGATATAGCGTAGACCATAGGTGGGGAGTGATGGGCGAATCTTATTACATGACATATTCTCACGGGAATGCTTTATAGATTTGATGTAATTTGGTAAATTAATGTATGCTGCAAGCTTACGACTAAATTATAACTGCAATATCTTAATCTACCTAATTAAAAATAAAAGAAGGCCATCAAGTATATACCACAAAGGAAAGAAGCCGGGAAGGAGGGAAAGAGAGAAAGAAGTAAAGAATAAAGGAAAAAAAGCAAAAAAGAAAGGAAAGGTTGGAAGAAAAAGTATCTTAGCAGACGAATAAACTGCCAACAAAGTGATCCTATGACGGCTCCATATATTCCTTTTTAAGCACGGAACCCCAAAAATGAATCCAGTCATCTGGGCCTTCCAAACATAACATTAATCATATTTTTATAGCTGAGATAGTGTAAAGAGCCTATAACAACATCATAAGCCGAGAAAGTGAGAATCAGTCCCTTCAGTGATAAGATTCGCCCGCCGTTGTTCTACCCCACACTTGACTACGTAACACAATATCAATTTATCTCCTCTATTTTCCCGAGCGTTTTTCCCTCATTATTTAAAAGTGGATACGTGTGAACGCTCTATCGATTATCCATTTGCCCTGCTTTGTTCCCGGATTACGTGGAGGATTCATCTTGCCACCGTGCTAAAGTGGACGCTGGATCAGTCTCATGAACAATACCGGAATAATATACGCTACCGTACTCTCAACCCTTTTGATTTGTACCGTTATTTATCTTCTATTTATTTTCGTGTTTAAGGTAAGTGGGGACTGATAAAGGCGCCATGACGGACGGTATGGTGGCAAGCCACTGTGGGCACGGGTAATATTTTAACTATAACGGTAGGAAGCATCGGTTTCGCAAAACTATATTATTTAGAAGTTGTGAAGGCTACATTGACTGCATATAATCCTACTGTTTATTAGATTAATTTGTACAATTTGCCACCGGAGCTATAAACTAAACGTTGTGCTGCGGGCGCGGCCGTTCTCACTCTTTTTAATTAAGGACGGTATTTGTAAATTTATACCGGTATAAAAATAACGCTGGATTTATTTCAACGCGTTTGATTGGTGGCCTACCATCCAATGGCAACATTATTTAACCTTTGTTCGGATTTTAAAAATGAGCGCGCGTGCCTTTTTATATTGTCTTTCGGATTTGGCTGTCTACTCGATGCTTTCGGACAATATAAAAAGCCACGCGCGAAACTGGCCGAAAGTAATATATAGTTTAGTTAATTTTTTATGTTATTGAGTAACAAGACGAGAAGGTCGTTCCCCTGATGGTAAGCAACACCCATGCCCAGAACAGTTACAGCACCACCCAGAACATAGGTTTGCAAAATTCTGCGCGGCAATGCACTGCGCTCGTCACCCTGAAACAATAATGCCCAATTAAGTCGCGTAATACCCAGTAATTTGGCTGGCTACAATGCCCTTCAAACCGGAACAGTAACTTGCTCACTGCTGTTTGACGGCAGAATAATTAGCAAAGCGGTGGTACCAACGTAGACCGCCTCTTGGATTTAAACATGTTAAGCCCTAAGGTATTAGAATTTTATCAGAGAGAGTATTTTAAGCAGATACTTAACGTTGTCTACGCAAGATAATGGGTGTTTTTCTTTCTCACCTTTTCTTTGCAAAAATGTTTTTTACGCACCACGTTTATCAGTAGATAGGAGCACTTACATTTTTTGTGTTTCTGTACTTTGCTACTTGAGCGAATATTTTCCCTCACTAAAGCTCGCTTGTCTCCATTTCACTATCGTAAATTTCACAAAAAAAACTTTTATAAATACTAGCTTTTATCCGCGGCTTCGCCCGCGTGGTTCTAGTGTAACATACTATGTTTTAGATACGTGACTCTTCAGGTCGTAGACTATTCCTGTGCAAAAAGTCATGTCGAGTCGTAGCTCCGTAAATACGTGAAAGACGAACAAACAAACAAACACACAAATGAAATTAAATTAAACGAAACGACATGAAATTATTTTTTTATTGTAATAATAGGTATATGGATTTAAAAGGCGTCAAGCGGACAATAAGTAAAAGTTCCATGCCGACCCTATTAAAAGCTGTGGCCTCGTTGACAGAAATTGCGCCTATTGTGCATGATAACGACACTTTACCGAACCCGATTTTCCGGCCCTATATCCGAAATGGTATCTGCCAAGTAATTCTTATTCTGTATTATAAAACACTAGTGACTCGCTCTGGCTTTGCATGGTTATAAACATGAATTTATGATTAAACCTTCCCTAACAAATTATCTAAATGATGATGAAAACCTCATCAAAATCCATCAAGTAATCTAAACTACTGACTCGGCTGAGCGACTGTTGTTTGAATCAATCAATCAATCAATCAATCAATCAAAAGTTCTTTATTCAATTTTAGCATCATAGACGCTTCATACTATTTATAGAAAAGATACAGGCCGAATTGATAACATCCTCTTTTTTACGTCACTTTTCATGATACTATCCCAATAACAAAAACTATAGCTAAGTCTCATTCAATTGAAGAATAGTCGAGTCATTTCTCCCGTCCGCGGATCCCATTGCATTCCCGTTCTGTAAACGTACTTGCACTTTAAATTGCTTTTCCTTTACTCCCCAACTTGGCGTCTTTGTCTTTATGAGCGTAGTCAGGAGAGGGCGTAGAAAGTCTGTCACCCCTTTGACACAATGACTTCTTGAAAGCTGTTGAACGAATATTTTCAATTTACTGATTAAAAAATACATACTCGTAGTTGTTAATTTTCCGCCGTAATCATATTGTCCAGAATATATTACTTACTTACCTAATATGAATAGAGTTCTAGTGGCGCACAACCAGACTATTTAAACGTCGTCGCTCCCGTTTATGAAACTCAAATCCTAGACGCCCATGCCCTATCAGCAATATTAAACGAAGTTTCTAATTCAAACTCAAATTATAGGAAACATTTGACTTGCAAATGTAAAGGATCGAAAATAATTAGTATAATGATAATTCTACCTAGCTTGTTAACCATCATTTAGTTTCTTGTGGAAAGATTTAGAGTATTTTTTTTTACATATAGGTACATGTTTGACCACTATCTCGCCAGATGTGAAGCGATGATGTGGCATAAGATGGAGCACATAGATCTAGAGAGAGACGGCAGTTAACACGTTAAGTGCGAAACGAGGCCTAAATCACCCCTCATGCAACTTCCTTGTGGTGCGGTAAGGAAAAACGTGAACATCTCTGTCGTGCGAAGGGCATAGCTTTGGTTTGGTCCAGTATAGAAAAGAGATAAATGTATATTTGAGACGCGCTAATGGTCCCGGACTCGGTGGTATACCTACCTTGGTACCGGATGTCTTAGGCCTCGTACCGCACTGAATTAATATAATTTTAATGCAGTGCGGAACGAGGCTAAAACGTCCCATATCCCCCCGGACCTCGTACCGCACCCAACGCGAGCTTCCCGCGACTAGTGTTGTGCATCACGTCGATTGGAGAGCACGTCCTTTTACATCGCCGAACATGTCTAAACGATGTCGGAAGAAGTTAATTAAAAAAAACCCAGAAACAGAACCAAAACAGGTATGTTTTTTAATTGATATTTTTGTAGGTAGTGAAAAACTCCACAAAAAACGCAAAACAGCCGTTGACAAAACAGGTAAGTAATTAATTAATAATTCAGTAGTTCTTTGTCTAGGTTTTGAAAGTAAATAAAGATTACCTAACGATTTTTAGGGTTCCGTATCGAAAGATAAAAACAGGACCCTCTATTACTAAGACTTCGCTGTCTGTCTGTTTGTCTGTCACCAGATATCTCAAGAATCGCGATAACTAGATAGTTGAAGTTTTCTCAAATTAAGTAGGTACTTCTGTTGCCGCTATAACAACAATACTAAAACGTTAAAAACAACAAAATATGTACAGGGTTATTTTTAATCACCAAGTTTGTTGAGTGTGTTAGATTCGACTTATGTAAATTTTACTAATAAGTGTATTAGCCCGAGGTAGAATAAATAGGATAGTTTCTTTTCTACTTCTGGTTTTTCTTTTTTTTCTATTCTGTGAACCGCATTAAGACTTTCACACAAAAATAGATAAACGTCGTTGCGTCGATATTATTTTTCTCATCACTAATCTTAGCGAAAATTTACCCTATTTCAGTGCGTTACGAGGTGTATAAGATCCCATATTTTGTTTTGCTAATAATTAATAAACTAGCTATCAGATCCCGGGGCGACGGTACATTAGGGTTCATCAATTCACTGTCTATATCGATAAGGACCAAAATTTTCATTTATCTTTGATTTCGCGCCAGAAAATGGATTTTAGTCTGTTAAAGGAGGTGGGGTCTAATAGACCGCGTGTCGCCCTAACGTCTGGTCACGGTGTGGGCCGATAATACCTCGTGCCGCAGGAACGGAAAGTTTGCAAAAATTGGTGCCGCAGCGAACGTGTTAAGCGGCTGCTCTGACCCGTCTCCCCGATGGTTCACCGAACATCATCCCGAAACACGACTAGGTCACTTGACGGCATGGCTTTATTCGGTGGGTGGTATTACAACCACGGCCAGAGCCTACCACTCCAAAGCGCGTAAGCGGGTTTAATCACGATGTTTTCCTTCACCCTTTTAGAGTGAACGTGCAAAATCTGCACTTAACTATATGTATAAAACGTCTTGGGAATATAATAAAAAAATATAATCAAATAAAAAAGATTTAGTCAAATCCCTGGGAAATTAACAATTTAGTACCCTAAAAAAATTAAGAGATTTGATAAAAACCCTGATTTGATTCAGGGAAAAGATGTAAATAACTTCAAACCACGATCAAAATAATTCAAACACCCTAGGGGTAAGAGTGACTCGGATCATATAGGAGTGGGTATAGCAATTTGTCAATAAATATTTTATATATCATAAAAAAAATTCAATAGTCATTTCTCTAAATCAAAAAAATATCATTTTTTTAGGGAAATGGTAATATTGAGTTGTCATTTTAATCTTTCCCGTGATTCGATTTGATCATAATGAAATCCATTGTCCTTGTCATATACATACGTACCGAATTCCCCGTTCCCGAGGCGGGTCGGCAGATCTTAAGATGTTATTTTTTCTATCATCGGAAAATAAGACTCTATTATTTATCATTGCTCTTTTTGACTTTTATTTATTTATTATCTGTATGAAATTGCAACCAGAAACATGTACTTGTATTTTATTTTGGTGACACATTCTATGTGTTCCCGTTGCAACGGGGGGTTTGACCGTGTAACGATCTGTCTGCGAATCCTCGGTGATACATAGACCTATTAAGCAACAACGCCTGCATGTTTGTCGTGTTTCTGGTATTAATAGCTAGTATTTTTTAGTGAAAGTAATACTGATTTATAGTTGAGTTAAAATTATTTGCGTAAAATTTAAAATCAGGTATATAAAAAACAAAGTATTTAATTATATAATTTTAGATATATATGAAGAAATATTCTAATGTCACAGTGTTTATTAGGTACGCTTTTTAGTCAAAGTGAAAGTCAAAGTTAAATATCATTTATTAAATAGGCACAAAAGTGCACTTTTAAAGGTTTAAACACATGATACAAATAATATTAAAAAAATGTTAAAAATTATAACTTATGTTAACATGACTTTGAAAAAAAAAGGTAAGTATGTTTACCTATTTCTTTCCTATACTTAAATTGAAGTCCGGGTGCAGAAAAGAAACAAACTTGAAAACCTTCACAAATGGGACTAGCTAAAGCTAGGGCTCTTTGCTTAAATTAATTAAATCGAACTCATAAGATTATTTTCAAAATGGAACACTCACAAATGTTTAACTTCAACGCGACGCAAGTCAGACGAAAACCCAAAGCGAAACCTTAGCTAATGTGATTATAACTAGGGACCTGTTACACGAGATACACAAGTCCTGTAATGTACAAGTCTCAAAAAAACTGAATAGATACATAAAATAAAAAAATAAATACGTAAAAATATAAGATGGAACTGAGTAAAAATAGTTAAAGGTGAATATATGAAACTTACAAAATGCGTTTAAAATAGATATCTATCGTGTAGGAATCTATTGTTTTATTCTAGTTTAGTTTAACACCAAAACCAAAAGCAATATTATTCATTTATTCATTGACTTGTTTTTAGTTTCAGTCTATTATCTAGTTAAATTTAATTTGACTCACTTAAAAGAATCTAATTGTAATTTAACTTTATAAGTAATTTAATTTATGGCGAGGGATATCATACATATGGTATTATTAACAATACATGACTTGTGAGGTCCGAGAGATGGCTTACATCTGCAGAGTGCCAGCAACAGGACTTCAAGGGCCTTCGTTAGTGAAATAACCCAAATCAAATCTCCGGAAAGCAGTCTCAAAGCCGGGCTCAAATTCAAGAGAAACATGAACTTTCCGGGATGTCCTTTTTGAGAGGCAACGTCTGTGCTCTATGAACTTGGAAACTTTGAATTAATTTACGTTTCGTTAAAATTTAGTTACCCGGGTGGAATATACTTAGTTGGTCGGCTGGGTGCAACGTACTGTGCATAACTAGGTTCTTAGAACTAGCTTATGGTGATTTATCGTCACAGAATAAGTAGCAGTATGTATGTGGGTCTGCATGAACAAGGATTGGGCGCTGCTATGACATTTGGCTTATAAATGAATGAATTAATTAATTAGCTCGGCTCTTTTATAAAACTCTTCAATTCGAATAAAGTAACAATTAGAGATAGAGTACATTTTCTTAATTATAAGTTTCACAGAGGGCGATCTTATCGTTCAAAAGCGTGCAGTCCATCTCTTCCAGACGACTGTAGTAATTGGGGAAAATCTGAAATCATATTTTAGCTGTTTATAAAGAACCTTGTCGCAAAACGTAACACAACGGTGCCAGGGCTGTCAAATAGTACTTGTCACAATGTGTTATTACGTCACGCAGTGCTGCGGGATGTGGCGGCACGTCGTGAGGCGACTTGACGCTGACATGGTAACATTTGGCATGTTTCATACACTCGCACTTGTCAAAAGCCCATTGATTGCCTCCATGCCCTAAAAACGTCGCGCGCTGTACTGGCACATGAGTGGCGGATCCTAGGCGGGTCATTAGATTCGAGTTTTTTTTTCATAATATACATATATAGAGTATATTAATTTAGTAAGTTTACTGTTTAGGTACTCTTTCGAGCTATCAGTTAGAAACAATTGTATTGATACTTATGAAATCCTCACGCTGTCACATCTACGAGACGTCTGAGTTACCCGAATACACTTCGACAGCCTCTGTGGTGTAGAAATTTGTATGAAATTTGAGCCAACCTGCCCTGGTTGGGCAAATTTCATACACCACTGAGATTGCGGGTTCGATTCCTGCGACGCGATGGGACAAATGTTTGTGCACAGAAAAAAAGCGCAGGTATTTGTTTCGTATCTAGGTGTTGTGGGACCATGGTTCTCATAGTTTTCTGGTTTCCTAGATACAGGGAATCCTAGTTAGGAGTCAGGATCTATGTCTGAGATCGTTGGGCGTTATTATTATTTATTTATTATTATTTACATCAAATAGGGCATTGTACCCCTGGGTCTACCTAATAAGACTAGCAATATCAAGTCAGTGTATTTTACAGTACTATTATTGAAAGTTCTGGGTGGAATTGCAATTGTTGTGGGCAAGCGTGGGGCTTATCAGGCGAGCGACTAGCTCATTTGCGTAAAAAATTGATTTTGAAGATATTATTTTCATTTTACAGTTCATTTATAAGTAGGTACTTAGTGTACCTACTCATGCTAAGCTCTCTACTAGAGGCCACGTTTTCCTTTAGTTCCTGGAACGCGTCTTTAATCTGAGATAAGGACCAACCAAAAGGAGCTCAATGTATTCAAGCCTCTGCTCTTTCGTAACCAAATACAAACGTTGCCAACTTTTGTAAGGTTCCATTGAGTTGACGACTGTCGCCCGCTTGCTTGCATTAGGTAGGACTGTACGCGTATTTCTCAAGGATAAGAAATAAAAAACTGGTATAAAGTAAAACAGACGGTACAAACAATAACAGTTTAATACTAATTTTACCTACATTCACTCTCAAGAATTAGAAATAAGAAAACTTGATAAAAATACATGAACAGACGTGAAGCACAAAACAACTGTTCTATACTTATAATGTTATTTCCTCAATAATTTCACGTAGCTTAACAAACAGTCGTTTGAAAACCTATAATTACACTAAAGTCTTCTCACAAAGTCTGTTTGTTCGTTCGCCTCTGTAATCCCGGGGTCGATTAAACGGACTCTACGTTCAATTTATTTGATCGTGAGATGCGTGGGTGGACTAAGGATTCGTTGTGGGGGCCAACATGAATCCACCCTATGCCAAGGAGTAAGGCTAATAATTAGTAGGTAGGGCGTTAATTTTTTGTGGAGTCTTAACCGCGATTTACCGAAAATAATAAAAAGGTATTTTTTAAACTATTTCAAAAAGTAGGGATGTTATCGATACGAGTTAAATCTAAGAAAATATTTTGAAAGATTTACAGATTGGAGCTTAATCTCACTCCTTCATTATTTGTCTCGCAAACAGGAGATCCCAGCCGGTCCAAAAACCACTGCGACAAACGCAACTCAAGAGGTATGAATAATGAGGCGCCTATTCCATTCCAATTTTTTGTTAACTTATTAACATAAAACAATGTATGATTTATTTTATTTTCAAAGCAATTTCACAAAATTCCCCCAAAACAATTCCCTCACTACGCTCCTGTAAAAGCGTATTCCTTCCTTGCAACAAAACACTGAACCACCACGCCGCAATGAAGAAATGCTTGTGGGTGCGCGCCCTAGTTTTCTTTCATTAGACACCGCCTATTCTAAAGTGTAGATTACGACGAAATTCAGCAATAATTTCCGTTTGGCCTACATTACCAACATAAATTCAAAAGTTTCGCGACTAGTGTGAATGTCAGTTCTGATGATGTTTGGTATCATTATAGAGACAAAATGCGGAACGGCGGAACTCATTGAAATCGGGAATAGAGATCGACCACTATCCCGGATTAGCCTGGATTTAAAACTCGATCAAAAAGTAATACAATACATAATACACAATACTTTATTGTATACCAAACAAAAATAATCAGTAAGTACATAAAAACAACTTAAAAACTAAAGTACAATGGGCGGACTTATCACTAAAAGCGATATCTTCCAGTAATGACTAATGTTCGTGTCATGCATATATATAGTCAAAAGCTATAGGTATTCCTACAGTTTCATGTTTATTATTTTACAGCACTACTATCTCTACTACAGTAGATATTTTTTATGCCGTCCGTGACCATGCAGTAATTTCCTCATAAAAATTGTTCAACTCTATTATGTGATGTCTATCTACTTATAAATTATATTATTTTAATTTCTAAGATATACGATGTGATAGTGTACACAATAATAATGTATTACGAAATGTTGTAAATAATTGTTATCTGGAACATGAATTTCCTATCAATAAATACCACTTAAATAATTTAACTAACAATTACTAGAGTGCTATCGTGACTTCCTACGAACGTAATTCATGTCACTGGCAGTTATATTTAGTTCTCCTATAATTCAACTTATCAAATAACAGATCCCAAACGATGGTCAATATTATATGAGTTTCCGACTGGGGAACTCCTTAACTATTAACTAAATAATTAATTGTAAGGCCTACTGGGAATCCGCCACTTGAGTGATATTAATTGCATTACTAGTATTGGCAATGTAATTATATGCGGTGATTAGTTAATTAATCTGATAGGTAACTACTGCATTCGATTACACTGTACATCTGCTATATACCTATTTAATAATGATAATAATAATAATAATATAATATATATATATATAATATATCCATAATCTGATCGCCGAGGCCGAAACCGGCCAGGATGAATTTATATATATACCTATAGTATTATTACGTAAGTAATAGTTAGTTTTATTTCGTATAATGGTCAAGTAAAAACGATTCTAAAAATCATAGGTATGTAATTCATTGTGTCATAACGATTATGAATAAAACTGTAATTATATGTAGAAGAAATAATTGTACAACTTCATGGCAACTAATGGACAGACCCCAGCGTTATTGAGTTATTCAAAAGCTCTCCTCCGCTCCTCACGAAGACAATGTTTGGTTAAAGCGGCAGTAACGCGCTTAGCTCGAGAGTGCGGGATATGTCACAGCTGCTAACGTTAATATTTTTCCGCTGTGAAACAAAGCCAATATCTGTAAAAGTTTTGGCGCGCCGCTCCATTATTTATTCAGAGCCCCCTGCGTTTCTTTAACTTTCCGAGAGCCCGACCGGGGCGGGGCGGAGCGTTATTATAAAAGAAGCGGCCGCGTGGAACGCTCCCGGCACAATTGGCAGCAATTTTCCTCGGAAATCCAGGGGTTTGCACGTAAATAAATTTATTCGCATATAATTTTCATTTTAGTTACGCGGTGAGCCACCGCGTCTGTGTCGTGTGCGAGTCTATGATTTTAATAATGGAACCGTAGAGTGACGTAGGTGGCGTGACAGGATTACATGGACCCCACGCGCCGATGGTTCGCCACACGCGTGCCGCCGGTGTCACGACATACCACACGTACTTTCCCATAACAGACCCGTTTTTACTCACGTAACACCGCTCTAGTATTTAATGCACCCACATTGTATGTTTTGTAACATTTCGATCGTATCTTCCCTGGAAAAACCGAGCATTTTCCATTCTCTGTTAGGAACACTGCGCAAAAAATACAGCTTTTGTTCCATGACTATTGGAAAATCGATCTAAAGTACCACACGTTGTTTGCGAGTTACGTAAGTGTACTCTGAGGTTTTCGTTATCGGCACAACTTAATTTACTTTGTATCATGTCAGGCTCGACGCATTTCTTTTTGTCTCCACGATATGAAGTCCTTATCATATTTCGGTTTTTACATAACGGCAAAATAACATTTGAATAAGCAGTGACGGGTAAAATTGCTCGAATGGATTTCTCGGAAATCTGCGCTGGTTGGCTATTGGTTGCAAATCTCTGCATTGTGCGGGCCATTTGCGACGTCATTAATCGTAATGTCGTTGATGGATAACTGTTGTTGGGAGCAATTTAACGCTTATTGTGCGTTTCTCGAAGTAAATGAACGGAGAAGTTTCAGATCACCGTCATCTGAAGTTGGTTTCGAACGATTTTTGTTGAGTAAACTTGCGTAATATTATCGTCATACTCTCGTCTTTTCTTCGACTTGGAAATATTATGTATGACAAAAACAAAACGTTTAATCTACTTACTTTCTCATTGTTTAAAACTAGCTAGGAACGTTCAAATGGAAATCCAAGCTCTTGAAACTCAAAACTCGCAGCGATGTGCATCCAAACTACAACTTAGTAAAATCCTTGCTAAAATAAATGACAGCGAGTGTGGGAAACGGCTTACCAAACTGCAAACTAAATTCAAAGTTTAAGATAGCATATAAAAGAGAATTGCAAAGAGATGCGACCGCGCGGTCCGGCGAGACGTGACGGTATTTGCTTGAACTTCTCTCAGTAAGCGTCCAAATACGATATTTGTATATGCAGAATTGGGGCACAACAAACAGACGTACATAACAGTAGTAAACACTCCAACATCCCCAGGTTTCATCATCAAGAGCCTGTACTATTACCGGTGGACATACGCTATAATTCGCGCCACTGAACTATGTGAATTGTGCATCGGAGATTGGCTAAGCTATTCTAGTAGTATAAGCACCTATTAGTAGTGAATCTCACATTGGCCGTCTCGTTGGGTTTTTCTTGCTATAAATATTTGCGGCCAGAAAAAAGTACAAGGATTTGTTTTGTGTTTGAGGTGTACCTCTGGTTCGTGAGATTTAAAAGTTCAAGCATGTCATTGTTGAGTTCTTTCCTGATTCCTTAAGTTTATAGGTAAAAAAATGTATAATAGCCCACCGCAACTTTTTCAAATCAATATGGATTTGGGTCTCCATAAATAATATTTTATTTTCCAGTTAATACCCGTGCAATGCTACTTATGCGTAAGAATAAACCTATGGTAAGATCATAGGCTCTTTAACTTTGTAGACTCCGTTGAGAAGTGATCAACATCCAGTATGAACTAAACCATCCAAACTTGGGATTTTTACGAGCGCCGTTCCGTTCTTTTCAGCAAGTGTACCAGTTTCGTTGCTATTTCAACAGTACTCAGGCAAATGTAGAGATTTATTAGTTGGGCATTTCAAGCCGTGGCCAACCGGCGAGCTTTAACGATCGCTTGAGAACTATTTTGATGTTCCCGGCTCTTGAAATACCGTCGAGCTACTTTGGCGCACTTTGCAACTTTGGAAACTATGTGAGCTCGTGACTCAAAATGTGGGAGTTAATACTGGTCGTATGTCCGTGTTCTCTGTTGCTAATTGTGCTCAACTTCTATCAAAACTATCAACTATTTATCAAAAGCTCGCAAATTAAGAAATTTAAATTCAAGTGTATTTCAATTAAGACGTTCTGTAATGTAAGTAAGAGTAGGTACAAATATATTTTTAGCTAAATTGATTGTCAGATCTAGATGCCAGTAAGCTTACAAATCTTTGGGCGTACACTTTAAGCAATAAACAGACCATAATACTAATAAAATTTTTTCAGTGGTCAAAAGCTATGCTAAATTTGATTCTAGAAGTTATGCAGAAGACTTATTGTTGAAGTAAAATTTTACAAGCTCAAAATCTTTCTTCCTTTCTGTGTCAAAACCCGTTGTCAACATACGGTTTAAGATATTTATTTCTTAAAAAGAATAACATTAAGAAATACAAGTTAACTTAACAATAATATTTTACGATACACTGAGCATCGGAAAGACGGTAGCGGTTGTTTACAAAATATCTGACAATGAACACAAATACAAATGGAGGTAGCACGAAAACCGACTTATTACGTATAGCATCAGGCAAAGAAACATATAGCAAGTGCAATAATTTTTTTCAACATTACTGTTCCCTTGAAAAAAGATAGCTTGGACAAAGCGCACACAATATTTGAAGATGATGATGATGTTCTCCTTGAGGTGTCCGTCAACGGCGAACCTTGTCAACTTCAGGAATGAAAGCGAAAATGGCTGGCAAGACCAATACAATACCTACAAAATGCTTTATTGTACAACAAACAAAAATAATTAGTAAGTACACGAGAACAAATTACAAACTAAACTACAATGGGCGGACTTAATGCTAAAAGCAATCTCTTTCAGTCAACATTTGGTTGCTTTTTTTTCTTGCGTTGTATTCAGTTTATTCTCGAACTGTATTTTTGTAACTATTGTACATCGCGCTAAAATATATGAAATATAAAACCTTTTTATAAAACAGTATTTATATATCCACCTTTGGATGGAGTTTAATTTTAAAGACCCTGTTACTACTGTGTGTGAACTAGCCCATAAAATCGGCTAAAAGACCTCAATGAAAAACGCTTGCTCAAAAAGATCTATCTCAAGCCTTCCTATACCTACACCCACAATATTCGAAGAATATAGAAGCCAGTAACCTCTATGCTAAACGTAGTCAGATAGCGCTGCAATTTCAGTATTAAACCATATGCGAGTGTTTGGTTCTTTGCATTCAAAGTGGATGTCTTCCTTAGTGCCCTGAATTCTTTCACGGAAGGTTTAATCATACCATACCTCTTTCACTCCGTAGAGTTTTTTGTGTCCTTTCGTTATTTATTGCTGTTCATGAATTACGTATATGGAACAGGCCATTTGAATACTGTAGGATTTTTTCGTAAAAAAAGTATTTTCCCTGACTCATGAAAACGATAATATTATTCTGCGTAAAGAAATAAAGGTAACAGAAATCGTGATTTTTCCTATCGTGTTAAATCGAAAAAGCCGTTTAGTAACGGAGAAGGTTTCCTACATATTTAAATAGAATTTATTTTCTACTCGAGTTAGGTTAATATTTAGCTACTCAATGAAGTATTTTTCCAGTGGGCGTTTTAATTTACAAACGAAGGTACCATAAAAAATAATTGAAAAATAGCCCATTGATATCGCGAGTGCGAATTCCTTGAACGTTTGACTAGTGAGAAACTACACGGAGTGAGAGATATATTGCTGCTATTTGTGAAGGCTTTTAATTGGCTTTTTTATATTGAATTGTCAAATTCTTTTGTGACAATAGCTTGAGGGGTTTGTTTGTTCATTTCAGTTTTTTCAGTTCATTTTATTTATTTCATTTTGTTTGGGGGCTAACCCCCAAACAAAACCCCCAAACAAAATGAAATAAATAAAATGAATATTGTCAGCGCTAATTCACATAAGATCATGGCGGGTAAACTTTTACTCTACATAAAATATCATTCAGCTCGTAACTCCTTCATTCATAAATGGCCCAGCCAACCTATTAAGCAATAGATAATCATTGATTCATGTTGACCGCAGTTATAAAATAAACACGAGATGGTATTGAATGCCAGAGGGCTATTATAAACTATACATAATTGATGTATAGTTGGCGCCTACGTCGGATACAACGTTCTGTGGCCGCCCCAATATTCAGTTCCAACCGCTTGTCGTGTGGTCACCCTACTACTCACAGCACACAAGCACCTATAACAAAATGAAATACAAATCAGACTACGAAATCGATTAGAAAATATATCGATTGATTGATAACACTTAATTACACACCAATAACATAACAACATAAACAAATACAAATAGAACTTGAAAATTTTAATATTATAATGGGCGGCTAATAAGCGATCTCTTCCAGACAATCTTTGGATGGATATACATATGTACTCGTATATGTAATATGTATAGAACATCTTATATTACTTTATAAATAATTATTGTAATTACCTAGCTTTGCCAATCTGAATATTTTTAATAAATATATTTTACGGCCGGCGAGACCTTCCAACCCCAAATAAGCGGGTCCACTCACTATGTCTTCCTTAACCGTTTAAGAGCAAGCATACAATATCCACTAATTAGTGTAGGACCGAGTCTGGATGCTACTCGGGTGCGTCGGAGGCGCATAATTTACCAATTGGTCACGCTCTTTCTAAGTAGTTTATAGTAGGTAATTGTAGGTAAATTTTGCACGAACAAAACAACAGCCTTCATTCCAACTGAAATAAAGTGAAGCCAAAATACTCATAATCCGAAATGACGCTTGCAAAGTCTTTAGCGTAAATTTTGCTATACCAAGTATGAAATTGAACAAAATCGTCTCATTCTATTCAATCTTCTTGACAAATTTAAATTCCATAGGATTCAAGGTTTGGCTCATCACAAAAGTATGGCCTAATAAAAATAAAATCTCAAAAGACGTAAGTAATGAGGCGGTTCAACGTAACGAAAACAAATTGCCTTAGGCGTAATTCTCTCGATGAAAGCCTTTTCTGTAATAGTTAATCCCCTAGAGTCTTCTTCGCAAAATGAATGAGCGCTTTCTACATTAAATGCTACAAATGTATTGCAATTTTCTATGAAGACAATCGTTTTTAAAAGCTTTTGTGGTTTGGAATCCCTGAATGGCTTCGAATGCAAAAAGGAGTATTTAATTGTTGAGGTAAAATAATCCTTATATACTTATTAACTAGACAACAAAATACGAATATGAAACTGGGATCTTCTTATATTTATTCTGTAATTCTGACAAATCTTATTTGTTTTACTTCTTATAGTAAACGCTACAAGTATAATTTTTATAAAAAAAACCGACTTCAATGTATCTTCGAAGTCCAGTACACCATTAGAAAAAAAAACTTAAACTCATTTAATGCATTCAAATCTCAGCTAGCCACATATCACAGCCACAACCAGCCACATATGCATTAGATGAGTCTACCACCAATAAAATTACCCACCCACATTACCCACCTAATAATTTTACTATCAACAGAATTGAATGACAAATGTATGAAATTTAACCTTATTGAGAACACTTAATTTAACTAAACTTAAATCTATCTATACCTAATTCTAAAATTGAACCTATCAAAATAAATTGTAAACTTTTGCAAATACACCTATGAATATATGCATTTGATGAGTACAACAAGCCATTTTCTCAATAATATTATCGGTAGATTACCTTGAAATTGCTTTGAAAAGAAAGCTGCTCACTCCAACTCTTGCTGACATTGTAATGTCAGCCCATCTCACAAAACTACGCGATACTGATAAAAAACTGACAAGCATAACTTACAACTTGATCCAAAACGTTTTCCCAGAATACAAACGACGTGTTTTTCTTCAATATCGCAGTAAAGTTTTTCAACATTACGCTCGTAATAGTACAAGTATAACGACCTGAGGGAAAGGGAAAGTCATTTGCCAAGCAGCCCGATCACGAAGGTGAAACGAAATATTTTCATGGACTTTTCATGGGCCTTTCATGTCGGCATTAACCATTGAGTAACCCTGACCTAGAAGTTAAGTAAACTGGCTATAGTTTGTCCGTAAAGTCAAAAGACGCACGAACGGAGCGCTGTAACAGGCCACAGTGGAAACAAATGGATCTTATAAAATATAATAACTTTAGTTCTGTCTTTCGCCGTGTCGGTTATTATTCTGAACAGGCTTCACTTTGTTTACTATTCAGCCCTAGATTCAGAATAAATGAAGTTTACAATAGTCACACGAAGTATGACTTGCAATTTGATTTAATTTATGAGGACCGATATAAAAGTTCTTTGGACTTCGCGATAATTAGGTTTAGGAATAATAAGGGCACAATTAAATAAATTAATGAATAATTCAACAACAATTCAAGGACATTTAACTTTCAGATATGTAGGTACTTAAGTAAGCTGAAAACATGCCCCATACTTTTTCTCCCTATATCCTTAATCTTAATGACGTCGAGGATAATGGTGATGACGATGAAGACCTTACTTTATCTTCTATACTATTAAAAAATGGAACTGAGCTGATTCTGTACGTAGAAGATATATTTTTGAATACCAACTGGGATCGATTACTTAGAGGAAACTAAACATGGATCAACAATTTTAACATATTAAGTATATTAAATATTTACATATATTTATTTTACTTCACTTCAGAGTGTTCGTTATGAAAGTCAAAAATTAATTAGTAGGTAGGTATGTAGAATTAATATAAAATTAAAGCTATGAGATGAATCATAATTACGTTTACGGGTTCTTATAATCTATCTATAATCTTTTTTTAATTCTATTTATAATCTTTCTATAATCTAATCTAATCTTCGTATAGTTCTAAGACAAAGCTGAAGCTAAACCAACAACAACAGACAGACACCCCTGCTGCCTCAACCCTTTCAAACTGTGAGTCAAAGCCGCTTCCCAGTATAAATATTTGTACAATTTCATACTTGCTTTGCCCACTGCAAAGCAACTCAAAATGTTGATACATAAAATTAATTTCCACTAGCTAGCGCATCGAGAGCTCTCCAGTTATTATTTTAGCTCTACAATAGTGGTTTCGAATCTGTTAAGTGGCTACTGAGTATAAAGTCAACATTTTCGTGCAAATTACCAGGGGAAGTAACGAGCTTTTAATTAAGGCGAAAGGTACGATATTGGAACCTGTTCCGATCGGAAATCTTTTTCTGGTTATATGTTGGTATATTGCGGCGTGAATGATAGCGGAAGCCCATATACGTTTTTTTCTTAGACCATCATAGCAATACCTTCCTAATATATGAGAGCGCGTACTACGAAGAAGTCAAGCTCTTATTGTTGTATCTTTGTATTACTCAACCGATTTTGATGTTATATACCCTATAATCTAAATTGGGACAAATAATACCAAAACCTGAAAACTGCGTTAAAATCCGTTCAGTACTTTCCGAGTCTATAGATAACAAATACAAACAAACAGACAATAATTTCTGAAAACCGGGGTTTCGTATTCAGTAACTTCTAAATAGTCGATACCAGTTGGGTTTTCAAAAATATTTCTTTTTTATTTCTTTTATTTAATGTGTCAGCAAACAAGCAGACGGCCCGCCTGATGGTAAGCGGTTACCGTCGCCTATGGATATCTGCAGCACCAGAGGCATTGCTGATGCGTTGCCAACCCTTAAGGACTCTATTAATTCCCCTTTTAAAGGACTCCATGTTGTAGCTCAAAGGAAATACCGACGAAGGTAGGTCGTCTCATATATCTTCAACGTACAGAATTGGCTCAGTTCCATTTTTATACTATACTTAGTATATATAGATATAGATATGCATTTTTGTTTTTGGTGCATGGTGAAGCCAACTAGAACTCAAGACATGCAAACGGTTAACAGTTTAAAGCTGTGAATGTTCCTCAAACCTGGGCCCTAATTCACTATGACAACTTGGCGATTCCTTGCTTCAAGGAAACGTCGATTCCTTCATTAATAAACGACATCTGCGAAATTTGTATTCTCTATGACGCGTCATATATACAAATATATGAATGCGTCATAGAGAGGTCGTTTATTAATGAAGGAATCGACGTGATTTCGAAGCAAGGAATCGACGTGATTTCGCCAAGTTGTCATAGTGAATTGGGGCCCTGGGTATGAATAAGTAACGAAATTTTTATGACTTATTTATTTAGTTACTTTACAATAACAAGCTTACAGTCTAACACCAAAACGCTAACTATATTAGGTAATTATTTAAGAAAAATAGTCAGATTCATAACAATGGTTCTTATACTGTCATTAAAACTTTTTGGAACTCGTGTGCATAATCATAATCATAATCATAATCATAATCATTTATTGGTAATTACATTGTTACACGTCAACTATAAAAATATCATAAAATTAAAATTATATAAATTAATAAATGTCATACACTAATAAAAGACAACACACAAACAATGATAATTAGGTTGTACATTAACATGTACTATAACTACTAAAATGTTGCGATGTCAGTATAATCAATTGTCTATATTAATTATAATATCAAAAATAGTTCAATGTCACAAGTAGAAAAAATAAATAAATCTGTTTATAAAATAATTTATAATGATAAATTGTGCAAAACTATTACAAGTGACAACGCCCTACTCGTAGAAGCGTTGTTGGCATGACTAGTTCATACAATAGGACATGAGAACAGCGGGTGCCGGCGACGAAATACTTAGGTGGCTGACTTAGGTATACACAATTTACTTTCCTAAAAAGCACCTTTTACCATCTGATAGGTAAGTACTATTTTTGGCAAAAACAGAGAAATGGAGAATGATCTGAATACATATTCAGATATTTTATGTATTGTAAGATTTATAAGAAATAGCAATGGAGTTCTTTTCATGTCGTACTTATTTAACGTAACTTATTCCTCAGCCCTTCTTGGAATCAACATCGTTACGGTTTTGTTTACATGATAACCTAAGGTTCTTCGGATTGTAGGCTCTGACATTCCCTTTTCCTTTCCTAATCAAGAAACTTTCGACATTTTGTCTCAAAGAGGCCCGAGATCAAACAACAAATAGAACTCGTCTTTGGTAAAGTATATTATTTACGGCGCTCGATTAAGATACCTATTATATTCGAAAATGAAGAAAGTTTAAGATTGTGACTCGTGTTTGCCTTCGTGCTTTAGAGATTATGTTTAATGGAAGGAGTTTCTTCGAGCAGTGCTTCTCTTACTTGAAACCATAATAACTGCGCTCCGGGGTTTTACCCACCATTTCTAACTAGTTGAAAATTAGCCTTTGTCCTTTTCCAGGATCTAAAGTACCTACATACCAAATTTCATTAAAATCCGTTCAATCAAATATCCATCCATCCATCCATTCATCCTTTTTTTTACGCTTAATATATCTATGTTTCATCCATGTGTCGTCCTCACAAACTTTAGCATTTATAATATTAGTAGGAAGGATAGCACTTATAAGTGTATACTTTCGTTATTCTCACAACACAATATTTCCCTTATTATTACTCAGGTTGCCATACATTTTACGGTACTGCCCCCCTACCCATATGTCCCTCAAGCGCCAATCGTATATCGTGTTGAGTTCAGTTTAGGGTATAGATTCACTGCGACAATTTTTAATGATGCCATTTATTGTCCCATTAAGTTTATCTCAACTTTTAGTTATCATATTTTGGTATAAATGAATGAGATTAATTCGATTTCTTGCCTGAATCGATAATAATTAGTCGGTATCTCATTAGTCGCAGTGAAGCTATAACTTAATTTGAGCTCAACACGATATACGATTGGCGCTTGAGGGACATATGGGTACGGGGGCTGGACGATTCCCTCCCACCTATAACTAGCCAAATTCGGCCAAAGAAGTAGTGGCGTAGTGGTCATGCGGATAATTTAATAATTTAAATTTCGCCAATGGCCCGGCGTAGTATATACTAGGTGTTTGCAAAACCCGTGGTTCTCCATTTTGGCTGTCCATAACACCAACATAACCTATTCAAACAATAGAATCTGAGAATATAATGATCTCAGTATAATTCGCAGTATTTGATTAATATCGGCCGAACCTAGATTAGTTTGAGGTTTTCCTTTGATTTTAGACAATGGGTGTCTGTCCCAAACAATTTTGTTCGGAAATCCATACTATTAATGTAATTGAATCGGTAACAGACGATGAGGTTCAGCGATAACGAATGTATGATTGTATCGTATTAACGATACCTATTGTAAAATAATAAGAAAAAGGTCAGTAAAAAACGTTTAAGTGTTTTTTTTGGCATGTTAAGCCGTCGGTCCCGGTTGTTGTCTTAAAACAACAGTCGTTAGACCATGTCGGTGGCCTTCGGGCAGTCTAATAACTCCGACACCAGAGCTGGCCACATATCCACACGAGAGAACAAGAAAAAATAAAAATAAAATGAACGTCCAAAAAGTTATTGACAATTAGCTGAAATATCTATGCGAGAGCAACGCGGCGGCGCGCGGGTGCAAGGCACGATGCCTACTAGCCTCGCCGCGCCGCGCCGCCTCGCCCCCGCGTAACCTGTTTAATGCAATAGACATTTCAGCTAATTGTCAATTAAATTTTGGACATTAGTTTTCATTTCTTAATTTAACGCTAAAGTTTTGCATGGAGTACATACATTACGGAAAAAATCAAATCCACTTGTACCTATATGCTAGTTATAAGTTATTATAAATAGCTGCACCCCGTGGTTTTCCTTATTTCTAACCTTACTAATATTATGCGAAAGTTTGTGAGTACTGATTATTTTATTTATAGGATGGATGTTTGTTACTCAATCACGCAAGAACTACTAAACGGATATGGACAATAGGATAAATAGTCCAATTGCTTATTCTTGTAAGTTAAATGAATTTAATTCAAATCAAGAGTGAACAAGTACTTACTGGGTAAGCGTGCTTCATCTTCGACCACATCGTCGCTTCCCGTCAGGTGAGATCGTGGTCAAACGCTGACCCAGTCAGATGTAAAAAAAAGACGTGTGGCACTCGGAGACTGTCGCGGTAAAGCTATTGCATAGCATTCGGAGTGGGGGGTGTTAGGTTATTTTCGTTACGGAATTTCTGGATTCGGTCTCCACGCTCAAGGCCCGCGATAGAAGCTATGCAATAGCTTAAAAAATATGTTAGTTTAGTTTTAGTACATAATTATAATTGTTTTTTGTTTATAGGTAGCACCAAAAGCATTAAACAAAAGGATTTTGTTGATATTTTGTAAATTGGTACTTTTACAAAATATCATCAAAATCCGTTTAGCAAAGCATAGCATGTTTTTTATCCCGGCTAATTGTCCACGTAATTGAATCCGCGGAGCGCAACTAGTAACAATTTTATGTGAAATGGGCAACGTTGCTTTTCTACAATTAATGTTTCTCTAATTACCCTGAAACATTAGTCTGCATATTTGAAAGACCTATTTCTCGGAAGTTCCCTGAACTTTGTTTGCCTATTCATGGCTTGTTCTTGGAAGTTTTTTACTGACCTTTTAGGCTATTCACGGCAGCGTTTTTCTGACTGTACCTCCGAAACCGAAGCCAGCCCCTATGGAGCAAAACTTTTCTGATAACGCAAAGTAGTCCGCCACAAAGTAACGCCGAGGCTAAACGAACATAACGTTTAATGGCTGTAGAGAAGCTGTAGCTACTTGGCCTTAATTGGGTCCCGCGTTAACTATCAATTTCGGGGCCAAAGAAGTTTTAGAGGCTGAGAAAGGTATGTGATATATTGACCCGTATAAAAATTAAACATAACTGGGTGACCTAGTTTAAGTAATTAGGCCTATCGTTTTCTATTTGTGAACATTTAGAATCTGTATTCGGATTCATTGTGCCTCAAAAGCGTTTTCTAATTCAGTGTAGCGGCAGCTAATGTTACTGTTTTCTAGTATATCTATTTAGGAAGTTTCCATGTTTCTAATACTAAAATAGATGTAATGTACAAAGGAAGGAGCCTACATTATTCAGCCCACTATACTCAAATTCATTTCAAATAAACAATATTTTTCAAAAAGAAAAAATACGTCTACTTGCTAGAACTTAAACCCGCATCACAATTGGCACCGCCAATTGTTCCCTATAAATATGCTTTTATTGTTAGTTTTTAATTGTCTGTGTGTGTTTCAATAAAGAGTTATTTCATTTCATTTTTTTTCACAATCTTCCCTAGGCGCAGGTAGGGCTCTGCCCAATTGAGCTACGGTGGTCACCAAGTCGGGTGATGAATTTTTTCTTCCGTTATTTAACCGTCTTGGGATTGTTGAGTTTTTTGCTTAGCTTATATATGATAAGAATTATTTTTAATAATTTCGATATTTGATATTACGCTCATTTACTTTTCTCAAAATATATTAGAAAGATTACTGTAATCTATAATCTTAAAGTAAAAATATGCACCGGCGAACTCGATCAAATAACGAAGAGCGACCATCAATCTTGTCATCGGTCCTTTATAACACGAACTAATTTTCATAGGTGACATTCCTGTGGTGGCGAGATGAGAGGATTTTCTTCACAAAATATTGGATGGTTTCAAATATATGTACCTGGTCCAAGGTAATATATCATGAGCTTTATCTTTGAGAAGGGGATATCATTTGATGGATGGTGAGTCTTCTTGAAGAGCTTATTCGGCGATACAACACACAGCTCCAAGTTAATTATAGGCCCATTAACTACTGTATACCAACGGCAGTTATTGTTTACAATGGATAAACAATTGAACGACTTCGCTTTATACTGACGATGTGGTGACAACTTTTATAGGTTTAGGAAATTTAGCCTTTACCTGATCATCATCTGCCCATTACGTTCGTCCCTCATAAAGAGAGTATGGGCTATAATGCACCACGCAAGTGCAGGTTGGTGGATGTCCTAGCATTTTTGTGATAAATTCTTGAACATGCCGGTTTCCCCACCTTTTTCCTTCACCGTTTTTAGAGCGAGTGTAGAGTCTTTGCCTAAAATCTTTGAAATTAATTTATACAAAAAAATAAACGTTACAAAACAGTATCTTGATTTCAGCACTGAGATTAAAAGCAACAAAAGCTCTTTTTTAAATTCTTTTGTTTCACCTCTCATATAAAATACCAAATAGATTCTAATCTCTCATACTCTGTGTCAAGTCAGTATGATTTTCCGTCATGCGAACACACATGGCCCCACATTCGCACTTTCATTAGTCTACATCACGCAAGTTTTCGTGACCGCCGCTTTTTAATTAGTATTTTGTCACTCAACTAAAGAACTCCCTAATGAGGTTCTGTCTTCCTTCCTGCATTCGTGACGGAAACGAGACCGGCAAAAAGTTGGTAATTACGGCGAAGACAACCACTACACAGAGCTCTTTCATCCTTTTATCCGTTAATTTGAGACACGGAAATCCTTTATTCTGGAAAAAAACTACGGGAATCGTGATTTTATATTATCAACTTATACATGGGCATTAAGACTAAGAGCTATCTTTTCAGAGTGATGAGCGCAGTGCAGTGCCACGGAGAATTTTGCATGGTGCTGCAACTATAATGGGCAGGCGTGAATAACCTCCTCGTCTCTTCATTCAATTTCATAAAAAATATAATTTATATAATAAGAACCCTATTAATATTACAATCCGAAAGTTTGTGAGGATGAATGGATTGTTGGATGGATGTTTGTTACTCAATCGTGCAAAACTACTAAAGAGATATTGTTGAAATTTGGTATGTAGGCTTGGAAAAGGACACCGCGAGTAAACCGCGGGGCGCAGTTAATCAAGAAATAAATCTATGTTTGCCCACTACCTCACCTGATGTTAAGCGACGATGTGGCCGAAGATGGAGCACATAGATCAGAAGACGGTACTTCAGTAACTTTTCAGACACGTCTCCCTAACGGTTCACCGAACTTCATCCTAAAACACGATGAGGTCGCTTAACGGCTATTTTGGTGAATGGTATCATAACCGCAGCCATAGATGAGAAGACGGCATTTCTCATTCTCATTTCTCAGATTAGTCTCCCTGACGGTTCACCGAAATTCGTCCCGAAACACGACAAGGTCGCTTGACGGCTTTGTTCGGTGGGTGGTATCATAACCGCGGCCAGAGCCTACAACTCCAAAGGAATGTACAACGTGAACAATTTATTTGATGTTGGACAATACAAGACATTGTTAGATGTCAGTACCTATAGTGATATACTTAATGGTGTGTGTATGTTTGTGTCAGAACTTTTAGAGTAATTAAGTTTGCCCATACCGTCCAAGTTAATTCCTTATTAATTAGTTGTAATGTCGCTAATAGCTACAAATATCGATATTTCATAGTACAAGATGCCACACAGGCATTATTAATTTAACAGTTAGAGGCCAGTTGCACTGTGCGCCCTGCAACAGGGTCTTTAAAACTAAATTTGGTTTTGCCAGCCATCTTCGCTCCCATTCCCGGAGTTGACAAGGTTCGCCGTTGACGGATACGTCAAGGAGGACATCATTAATTTAACGCTCGTAGCGTAGCTCGCCTAGCCGTTAGTAACCTTCTAGCTTAAACGACGTTTGCAGCGGTCACAACTTGGATAGGTGACTGTTTGTATTTACATCTGAGCGCATCGACGCTGCTTGTACAATAATAATCGTTAGGCGATGTTGGAGGCCTTCGGGTAGTTTAAAAACTCCAACACCAGGGTACTCCACATACCCACACCAGGGTACTCCACACACCGACACGAGAGAAGATTATTAATTTAAGCTATGACGCAAGTTTCCTTCATTAGTTAACTTAACAAAGAAGGATGTAGCTATAAATAATAATTAATTTTTAGAAAAAAACAAAAACCGACTTCAATGTATCTTCGAAGTCCAAGGTCACATATTATCAATGAAATTTATATGGGACCACTTCGCAGCTATACTGAACCCAACGCAAAAATATTTTTTTTTTTCCAAATCGGTTCATGACGGAGTTCTGAGGTAACATACATAAAAAAAATATAAAAAAATACAATCGAACAGAGAACCTCCACCTTTTTTGAAGTCGGTTAAAAATATAAAAAGTACTATTCGCGGTTATCCACGCAAGCGATGACGCAAGCATCCTTGATTTTCTAATAATTGAGGCTCAAGAATCAAGAAGCATGTAACCTATTTATAAAAGCAACAAAATGTTTATTGTTTCAAGTGAATGACAGCTATTACTATATAATAGCCGAGGGCCGATCGCTTGAATAACGATTCAACTTGGAACGAACTTTTGATACTTATTTCGTATAGGCAGTTAAAAGTTATACGTAACAACACACTTTTATAGAGGATTTTATTGTTTTTGTATTGTAATTGGAGAAAATAAGCGGGTACGGCTCTTGATAGTTCTGTTTAATCTTGCCTAATTCAAAGTTACCACAACCCAAGTAGTGTTTTAGAAATGAAACTAATTGCTAACAAGAATCCGTAATAGATTAAAAAAAAACAAAGACAAGGATTTAGAATGCATTGTCATCGAGTTCTGAGCTATCCTGAAGTTTCAGCCGGACTCTTAATCGGGAAGTGCTCGAATTTTGAGTTGCAAAATTTCACCCGGAACGACAGACACACAAAAAGGAAATTGACTTAATAAAAACGTTTAAAGGTTTAAAGTTATAAGTTTTCTTTAATTATTAGATCTGTGTAATTTTCATTTTGACCTTTGTATTATTATTTTCATATAGCGAGTGTGGCTCAGCGGGAACTCATGCGCCTTTCGATCAGATGCATCTGGGTTCGAATCCCGACTCGGCCCTGCACCAATGACTTATAGCTAAGTGCAGATTTTGCACGCTCGCTCTAAAACGGTGAAGGAAAACATCGTGATGAAACCCGCTTACGCGCTTTGGAGTGGTAGGCTCTGGCCGTGGTTGTAATACCACCCACCGAACAAAGCCATGCCGTCAAGCGACCTAGTCGTGTTTCGGGATGATGTTCGGTGAACCATCGGGGAGACGGGTCTGAGCAGCCCGCTCAACTGCCGTCTCTCTCTAGATCTATGTGCTCCATCTTAGGCCACATCATCGTTTCACATCAGGCGAGATAGTGGCCAAACAGAGATCTATAAAGCGTAAAAAAAAAATTGATATTAGATAGTACAACATAATTCACACTAGAATACTATTTGAATAGGCACTTTCGTGTTCTTTTCGGGTTTTTCCTGTTACACGTGTAATCTTCACTCTTCAGGAGTTTGCGTAAGTCATATTTCCGAGGAACCCTATCCCGAACCTGTCTTTCGATAACCGCAGACGTCAGCCGCCCGGGATAAGCCCAAGATAAAATCACATTCGACCTTTTTTCATAAGAGAGGGCACGAGGGTCATGAAAGTACGAAACGGCATCGATTTGAGAAACTCCACCTTTTTGCATTAAATAACTTGGATCCTCGCAATCGCGGCTTTTATAACTGATAAACAAAACGTAAATCATTATTTAACTATTATGCGAGGGCGTCTAAAAGGATAGAGGGATAAAATAATTCAATAAAGCGAAAACGCGCCGTTCGAATATTTTTGCGGCATCAAACGATTAATGTCCATGATAAAGTCGTTTGGATCCATCCTGTTCTATTTTAGTTCTGTTTTTGATGTTGTTCCAAGCTCATTTCGGTTTTTATTTTTTTATTAAGTGGGAAACGAGCAAGTTACTAGTTAATGAATTAGATAAAGATATATCGTTAATAAACTGCCATCGGGTGCCAAACTGGAAGTAAGTTTGGCTCAGTGAAAGCTTGTGCGACTTTAGATCTGACGCACCCGGGTTCGGATCCCGCTGGCCTTGCACCACTGACTTTCTTAAGTTATGTGCGGATGTAACACTCGCTCTAAAACGGTAAAGGAAAACATCGTGAGGAAATCGACATGTCCAAGAATTAATCACAAAAATCCAAGAATGTGACATCCACCAACCCGCAGTGGGACAGCGTGGTGGATTATGTATCACTCTCTCTCTATGAGAGAAGGCCCGTGTCCCAGCAGTGGATACGTCATAGGCTGATGATGTTAATGAAACTGTCATCTAGCTTCTTTTAGGTAAGTAAAAAAACTACACTCTACTTACTAAAGCTTAACTAACTACATACAAGGAGAAGCAATTGGATAGCAATTTAAGTATGTTGACTAGCGATATTAATATTTCGAAAATGGTTCACTTTGGCATTGCATTTACTACTTGAAACTGAGTATATTCTCAAATTCCTGAATACAGATGCTAATCACATAGTTCTGCAACTCAATTATTTTTGTACTGCAAACTTTATAGTTAAATTTGTTCTATTTTTTTCGTTTTTGATGTCCAAGCTCATTTCGGATACGAACATGTAATTAGATATACCTTTATTCGTTGATGAACTGCCATCCAGCTTCTTTTAACTGTGTTAATTAACAATATTAACATTTTGAAAATAGCTCAGTTTGGCATTGGAACTGAGTATATCCTCGAGTTCCTGAAAAGAGATGCTAATCTCAAAGTTCTGCAACTCATTTATTCTTGTACAGCAAACTTTATACTTAAATTTGTAATTTATTACACAAACTATGAACGAATTCTTGAGCAACGGATCCATCTCAAGTCTAAACAAAGTTACCTAGACTTCTGACTAGGAATAACTTTACAGGAAGTTTACAACTACCGCCAAAACAGTTCCAAGTAATATCTATGAACTAGTTGTATCATTGGTGGAGGGCGCAAATAAAACCACAAATGTTGTGAATTAGGTATATATATTAAAATTTTACACAGCCTCTGAGGTGTAGTAGTTGGCCAGGTTGGCTCAAACCTCATACACCACCGAGGTTGTGGGTTTGATTCCCGCGACGGGACAAATGTTCATGCACAGAAAAAAAGCGCAAGCATTTGTTTCGTGTATAGGTGTTGTAGGACTACAGTCCTCATAGTTTCTGGTTCCCTAGACACAGGGAATTCTAGTCAGGAGGCAGGATCTATGTATGTGATTGTTCGGCGTATTTATTTATTTTATGAATTTTCGTAGACAGCTACAAACTGCGTAGCAATCTCGTAGATGGTCTACGTCGTAGAGCGTCTACGACATTGCTCTGAACTGTACACTGAATTGTAGATTATGAATATTAAAATGTAAGTACCTACATAGAGTCATACGAACTAACCTCTATTTGCATCCGGAAAGCTTATCTGCCTTCCCGGCTCGTTGTTTGTAAAGTCGTAAAGTTGACAATTTACAGGAATATAATTAGAATATCGACTTTATTTCAAGGGTGATAAAAGATATTTCGCTTCGGTTATATTCTGGACTGCACGCACATGTGTGTTATGTCTTTGTGGTAATACTGCGTGTTCAGTGATCGTTACCTTTGACTGTGGGTTATTATTACGAGGCTTTTGCACAATAACATGAAAAAATTGTTTCACAAATCGATGGACCTTGGAAGCGCTATTTTATTACAATACAGCTGTGATTCAGTGTCGTGAACTAAAACCAACTTGGCCAATTTTGAACAAACAACATTTAGCGTCTCAAGTAATTGGAACCTATTACAATAATAGGTACTACACTCGAGAGCAATGAATCCGGGTCACTTAAAGAATGTTAAAAATCTCGGAAACTAAAAATGATAGGTTAATGCAATAAATTGTATTTAATAGACAATGTAATACTCCTTAAATGAAAGTAAAAAAAATATGAGTCACCATACATTTTATTAACACAAAATTACATAAAGAAAAAAACTGCTGATCTCTCCTTAAAACAAAAATAGGAAACATGAATTTTTTGAACTTTATTACGATTTTCTTGAATTTTAATACTTCGTATTGCCTCCTCGTGCTTCCATTACTGCGTTTACGCGGTTTGGCATGCTGTACACCAAGTTCCTTATACGATTTTGGGGAATATTCTCCCATTCCTCTGTGAGAGAAATTTTGAGCTCACGAAGCGTGATTGGGGGAGGGTTTCGTTGTTTTACGCATCTGCCTAGCTCGTCCCAAGCATGCTCGATCGGGTTGATATCCGGGCTGCGCGCTGGCCACTCCATACGAGTAATGTTCATCTCTTGAAGGTAGTCATTCACAATCCTACCTGTATGAGGTCGGGCATTGTCATGCATAAATATAGCATCCTCACCTAAATTGACCATAAATGGACCAACGTGATCATTGAGGATTTCTTCCACATATCTTACGCTAGTTAAAGAGCCGTTTTCTATGATCACCAGCTCTGTGCGACTTTCAGAAGAAATTCCGGCCCACACAAGTACAGACCCACCACCGTAGGCTACTTTTTCTTCGATGCATGCTTGCTTGAATCTTTCCCCTGGTCTTCGATACACTCTGTGTCTTCCATCGTGCTTGTAGAGCATAAATTTTGATTCGTCGGAGAACATAACTTTTGACCAATCTTCAATACTCCAATTTACGTGGCTCTGGGCATATCTTAGTCTCGAAATACGATGCCCACGCTCCAGTTTAGGGCCGTTTGCAGGTCTAAGGGGTTTTAAGTTAGATTCAGCAAGCCGACGTCTTACTGTCCATGCACTTGGGTTACTTCCTCCGAGGCGTCGAAACTGATTGGTGAGTTCAGTTCCTGTGAGAAAGCGATTTCGAAGCATGGTGTTCACCAAGTATCGGTCTTCTCGTGCTGTGGTACACCTGGTTCTGCCCGTTCCTGGTCTGCGTAGGTTAGAACCAGTTTCTTCGTAACGTCGGAGAACTCTTTGTACTGTTGACAGCGACACACCGACAGTCCTGGCTGTATCGCGCTGACTCCGGCCGGTTTCCAGCATTGTAAGTATTCTGGTGCATTCTTCAGGCGTAAGCGACATAATTTCAGCTTGAATAATGAATATAGAGCACTATCAACATGGTTTATGTACCCACATAAATGACAGATTACAAACAAAAGCAAAACCAAATGCTGTAATTTCGTAGTTCCATCTTCGAAAGTGGCCCTTTTTCAAATTTGATTTTTTTATGATATAACTTTACAATAACTAAGAAGTTTTAATACCTTCATTTAAGGAGTATTACATTGTCTATTAAATACAATTTATTGCATTAACCTAGCATTTTTAGTTTCCGAGATTTTTAGGATTCTTTAAGTGACCCGGATTCATTGCTCTCGAGTGTATTACATTCATTTCACTGTTACCATTTTCATAAAAGTTATTTGTTGATCTTGAATCTGTAGCGCTCGTAGCATAGCTTACCTAACCGTTCGTAACAAATCTTCCAACGTTCACAGCGGTCACAACTTGTATTGGTGACCGTCTGTGGTAGTTACATCTGAGCGGTACCGTGCTTCAGAGAGCACGTTAAGCTGTCGGTCCCAATTGTCGTCTTAAGACAACAGTCGTTAGACCATGTCGGAAACCTTCGGGAGGTCCCAAAAACACTGACACCATTGTTGGCTACATAGCCTACACGAGAGAGAAAGATCTTTAATTTCACTCAAAATCTACTAGTGACGCTTTAGTATTAACCCTATTCTTACATTGTTTTGAAAATAAAGGATGTTAAATAATTAAAAATATAATTAATTTATTAGTCTTAGCACAGCACCCTTAGTCACGTTGCTCCTCATTTGCGACAGGCTGTAATCGAATTTTAATGAAGGCCCATTTGGACGTGTTGCATTGATATGATCTGCCCTTGGCGTTACTGACTGTGGCTGCAATAAATCAGTGGGGGGAGCACGAACATTTCAAAAAGTTAGTTTTGACAGCCTTTGTGGTATGGTCGTTGGACAGGTTGGCTCAAATCTCATACACCACTGAGGTTGCAGGTTCGATTCCCGCGACGAGACAAATGTTTGTGCATAGAAAAAAACAGCGCTAGCTTTCGTTTCGTGTCTGGGTGATGTGAGACCATGGTCCTCATTGTTCCTGGTTCCCTAGATACAAGGAATCCTAGGGGATCAAGATCTATGTATAAAATCACAGTAAAAAAAATGGAAAGGTATTAATTAGTTTTTTATTGAAGTTATAAGGCAAAAATAGCTAAGCCAAAAATCGTTGTTATATATGTAATTCCTTGTACCATTTTTGTGCAAATTGTTTGTATAATATAAAATAAATAAATAAATAAAGGCTCAATTTAGGAAGCTACACGAAAATTTATTCAATTAAAATATAATTCCACATTTTAGGAAAGTGCGCTCTCCCAGACATTTTAATATGCTAAGTCAGAATACCATAAACTTATAAATTGATTCTACCTACCTCATAACACAAACGTTCGTTTAACAGACGGTAAGCCCCATTAAAACAGCAGTTTCATTTCAAACATTCGAACAATAATAAAAATAAAACGGTAGTAAAAAGAACCGATGTTTGAGTAAGGAAGTTAATCCAAAACCTTGACCCCGTTTTAGGTCCACGTTGACGGAGCGGTTATAATTTACAAGGACGCAATTAGGCGATGCATTGAATAACAAAGTTCTTTTAGTGTGTACTGCGAACTGGGTGACGAGGTCGCTTTAAAAAATAATATATCAATATCCCGTAACGTTCATTAAATTAATGATGTAGGTTTATAGTCATGCGTAAACATCACTGTCTTTTCATCGCTTAATGCTTTATGTTTGGCCGCTACCTTTTAGGGTTCCATACTCAAAGAGTGAAACGGGACCTTATTACTAAGACTCCGCTGTCCGTCCGTCTGTCTGTCTGTCTGTCTGTCTGTCCGTCTGTCACCAGGCTGTATCACATGAACCGTGATAGTTAGACAATTGAAATTATTTACAGATGATGTATTTCTGAAGGTGTTATAACAACAAATCCTACTAAAAAACAGAATAAAAATAATCTTTTAGGGGGCTCCCATACAACGAACATGATCTTTTTGCCGTTTTTATAGATAATGGTACGGAACCCTTCGTGCACGAGTCCGACTCGCACTTGGCCGGTTTTTATTTTTACTACAGACTGGGTCTGTCTTTGACCACAACCTCACCTGATGGGAAGTGACGATGTGATCGAAGACGTAGCATCCAGTATATTTGTTTACTCTTGATTTGAACACAACCAGATTGTATTTATGTGGAAACACAGACGACGGCAAGGCATTCCACTCTCTTGACGTTCGAACTAAAAAGGATGACCCAAAACGTTTACTACGAATAGGTGGAACTTCTACCATGTAAGGATGCCGTTGTGCCGATCGTCTAGTTGTGCGATGGTGGAATGGTGATGAGAGGATCAGATTGTATTCTGTAGAATACCAATAGGCTTGCGACTACACCCTACCAACATTAGGTTTTACAGTCATGCTCACTCAAATGTCTTTGCTTGCGGCGGCTCTGTGTGTCGGGTCACTCCCTTCCCTCCAATATGGTTGAGGGGGGTGAAGGCTGGTCCACAAGTCATACTCGTGAACGGGTGCTGTTTGCGGGGACTGGTCTGTTCTAGTCACTCCTACTGCTACTGTCATACCTACTTATATTTTATTTACACTTTTCTGTTACTGATACTATTACTATGGGACAACTCACTCGCATTTCTTGTTTGACATTCTGTTAATTCTAATTTATACGTAATTGTGCTGAAAAAAAGACATCCCGCAGAGTTTCTTGGTGCTATCTTCTCTAGCGGGCGTATTTCCGAAGCACTGGTAGAGTCAGTTTTCGCATTTTTTTTCAGCACTCAGACTTCAATTTGAGTATAGGAAAGAAATGGGTAAACATACTTACCTTTTTTTCATGTTAACATAAGTTACAATTTTTAAAATATTTTATTTGTATCATGTGTTTATGACCTTTAAAAGTGCACTTTTGTGCCTATTTAATAAATGATATTTGACTTTGACTTTGACTTTGAAACAACGATGTGGCCGAAAATGAAGCACACAGCTCTATTGGTGCACATGGATGGAGAAAGAGTGCTTTTATGGTATTTAAAGTTCTTGGTGGCACTGCAGTTGTTATGAGCAGGCGTGGCGCTCCCCATCAGGCAAACGACTAGGACGTCTAATCACTCAGATCCATTAAAAAAGCAGTCCACGGCGAGGGCCGAGTCGCGATTCGAACTCAGGTGCATCGTATCGTAAGGTGCACACTGCTAAAGTTTTCCTTCGGCCACACTCTCATGATAAAACAATGAAACTTAGAGTGGGAGAACTCTTTTATAAGAAAAACAATCTTAGTGTCAGTTATTCAGTATTGTGGTGCTTACGTTGCTGTGTTTCAGGCAGATAGGAAAATCAGGCAAGACGTTTACTTCTTAACTATGAACACACCCTTGGTCGGCCGTTATCTTCTTAACACTGAAGGGATAATAAAAAATTTTTAGAAAAAAAAAACAAGAATCGACTTCAAGGCTAAACCTATATTTCTTGGTTTTGTTGCTTTTTCAAAAAGTGCTGAATCAATTTCGTTAAAATTTATATGGGACCACCTCTGAAGTATCACCTAGCTAACAAAAAAAGAATCATCAAAATCCATTCATAAGTGGCGGAATAATTGCGTAACAAACATACAAAAAAAAGGAGAACATACCTTCGAATTAAGAACCTCCTCCTCTCTAAAGTCGGTTAAAAATACAAAAGAAGCTGTGTCAAACCTTTGAAAGTCAATTTCATCAATTCATTGACTTTAAAAAGATGTTCGTCGCAAAAGGCGTACCATGAAAGAAGACTCATTCAATGTTTACTCATAAACTCCCCCTCTATATATACCTATATACAATCTACATCTTATCGCCAAATAAATCTCGTGAAATAAGACTCCATAAGGAAAAACCGCGCCGTAGTATGATGTGTCAGTACCCACTAGGAATATAACTTTTACTAGGTGGTAGGTCTCTCGTATGCGAGAGGCCGTCTGGGTAGGTACCACCGCTTTGCCAGTTATTCTGCCGCCAAGCAGTAGTGCGCAAGCATTACTGTGTTCCGGTTTGTAGCCAGTGAAGTTATTAAGCATTATGAGAATGACGGTGACGAGCACGGTGCGATGCCGCGCGGGATTTTTTTTGTAAAATAAAGTTGTAGGTGACGATGCATGGACAGGCGTGTTGGTTACCATCAGTTCAATTACATAAAAAAATCTGATCATAAAACTCGGAGCATTTGCAAGCAATGTAGCTTGGAAACGACCATAAGTGATCTATACCAAAGAAAACTAAATATTATTACGTAAAGAAGCGACACTCCCACCCCCCCGCTAATTTGTCGTCACCCGCAACAAACCGATGAAAAAATGGGCAAAGCCGTGCTTGCGTCACTCGGTTGTCACCGCTCGCTGCGAATGACTAATGAGTGAGATTCAAATGTTTATTTTATATGTGCGATCAATTATGTTATTTGAGATTGTTATGACCTTTTTGGATAACGACGACGACCTGTTTTACAGAGGTAGAGCAGGCCGGCTGACTATTTGACTTTGACATATAGACGAAACATATTGAGAAAAAGATGGAGAACGGCTGAAGACGGTGAAGCTGACCAGGACCTGACCTGACTGACAGAGGTCTGCCTATCTTTTTTAAAATGGTTCGTTATTCTTCTGTGTATGGATGCAAAGAAACTTACACAAATAAGAATCGAAGATTTTTTGGTCTTTCGCGTCTTCCAGCCAAGCTATAGTGAGTGTGAAAGAGAAACACTTAGGTTGCTTACGTATAGCGTTGTCTAACATAATTATGACAACTGAGAACGAATTCTCGAAATCGAACTGCTACTAATACCAAAGAAAATTAACTATTACTTTTTAATGTTTGCCGCTTCTTACTTCGTGCAGTGTTAGATTTAATCGCGATTGCCTCGCCTTAAAAATAAAAATAAATATTTAGCAAAATAGATGAAATGATCTTTCAATATCAGTCTGTGAATTCAAATCTATGTAAATCAGTCGCTCGTTTCACGGATGCCTGCTTCCTCCGCTAAACGGAAGAGGAAGCTGAACAGAGAAGTCAAAGATTAAGAGTCAGCGCCGCTGCCGGGTTAGAGACCAAACCGTTTGACAGCTGGCAAACACTCTTTTGACACTGGGTTTAATGATGTGCTACTGTATTTAGGTATTGATTTAATAGTATTCATCAAATATTTTATTTTTCAAAGTATTGATTTTATTATTCAGTCCTCTCCATCCAAAGGTTGTCTGGAAGAGATCGTGTGAGCGATAAGACCGCCCATTGTAACACTTCAGTTTTTAAGTTTGGTATTTTTCTCTTTGTTATTATGTTTTCTGGTGGAGAAACAATAAAGAGTTATCTAATCCAATCTATTCTTATTCACTAAAGCTAGCTAGGTATTACGTCTAAAACCTCTCTTCTGCTTTTATATCTAAAATAGACGCTTTATTATAAACCTCTTAATATTCAGCAGGTGCTTGATATTATGCGCCTCACAAAATACAAGCTCACGAGATCAAAAGAGAAAATTAATAGCAAATTACATTAACAGTCATCTCCACTTTATAGTAAAACTCGTTCTAAAAAAAGCAAAATATGTTAACTCGTTACCACCTTTCAGTGTTAACTTTATCATTCCTATCTGGTCGCGAATTCATTAGCATTATTTTCATTATATTACGGTCCCGTTTCTTCAAATGCGAAGATGGAACCCTTACACTTAAGAAGGATTTTCCTGCTAAGCCTTTTTATGGATGAAAAGAGAACATCTTTTTAATTACGGCGGTAAATTTACCTACATTAATTAACATTTTTATTCAATTCCTGAATGTTAATTAATTTAGGAGATCCTTTTTAATTTTACAAGGTAATTAAAATACACATGAGAATAAGTTTGTTTCTGTTTCATTATGAAAAGTTTTACTCATTGCAGTGAGTCCCAGCTCAAACATACCTCTCAATTAATGTCCAAAAATGGCCACGATATCTGGGTGTAGTATTAAATTGTTGAACTTTGGAATATCAAACTAGAACAACTGAAATTTCGACTGTTGAAAATGCTCACGTCAATGGCCCTTCTACGCCCAAATTGGCTAATATGTAGCCGCTCTTTTTGCAAGTCAATTTCAGTTCACTTCTGCATGACCTATTTGCATTTTTGCATAAACGTTTATAAGCCTGATGATAGTGCTTGATGGTACAATATTTGGCACTTTTGGCAGTTGTAACTTCAACAGGGTGGCGAATAATTAATACAAAAGCAGTTTCAATATATGATATAAAATATAATGTTTGTTGAAATTCAAATAAATGTATCTCTGTGACTGTCTCTACCTTTGCCTCTGTCTCTGTCTCTGTCTCTGCCTCTGCCTCTGCCTCTGCCTCTGCCTCTGCCTCTGCCTCTGCCTCTGCCTCTGTCTCTGTCTCTGTCCCTGTCCCTGTCCCTGTCCCTGTCCCTGTCCCTGTCCCTGTCCCTGTCCCTGTCCCTGTCCCTGTCCCTGTCCCTGTCCCTGTCCCTGTCCCTGTCCCTGTCCCTGTCCCTGTCCCTGTCCCTGTCCCTGTCCCTGTCCCTGTCCCTGTCTCTGTCTCTGTCTCTGTCTCTGTCTCTGTCTCTGTCTCTGTCTCTGTCTCTGTCTCTGTCTCTGTCTCTGTCTCTGTCTCTGTCTCTATCTCTATCTCTATCTTTATCTTAACTAATAATATGTTTTGTGATGAACGCACCTCACTTGTTCCGGTGAGATTCAAGTTTGCCATGCTGAAAAGTATTAACCGTATACTAAACTCCTTCTATATAATTAAAACAATAAAAGCAATATTTTACTAAAAACGGAATATGTAGGTAAAAATAAAGATAAGTGCGTAGAAGGAATGCGAGCCAGACCTTCTAGCGCTGCGTTTCGCTGACCATCGCACCTAGGTCGCTAAAAATTTTTTTTTCGTATTATTAACAACTTATAAGCGTGCTCTGTGTGAGCGTCTTGGAAAGAAATACATTATTTTCGATGATAAAAATGTACTGCCTATAATTGACCTGGGACCAAATTAATTTTAGAAGCACCATAAAAACTTAGCTCCGGCTGAATGAAAACCGTAGACATAGCTAAGGAAAAAACAAACTATGTAATAGCGTCAGAATCGAAACGATAAAAATAACGTTTTATCGTCGAACATGGTTATCTAATCCACTTCCTTCTTTATATAAAAAGCCTTCATAACATTCCAAAGTTGGTACACTATCATATATTATTATGAAAATATAGCCGAAAAGTTTATCTTTATATTCCGAGTTCTTTTTTACAAGTTGGTAGAAGTTCTCGGGAATGTATTGGCATAGGTGTGTTATTTACTGCATTGGGTGTTCCACCATAAAAGTCATGATTTGATTTCGGTAACTGAACAATTTCCTTTGACGCTGAGTTCTATTGTGTGGGATCGAACTTTCTCTTCTGAATGCAGCGAGCAGTTTCGCTCCCTCCTCCCCTACCCCTATATTATTCGTAGTTGGCCCCTTATTGAAAAAACAAGCATGTATCGGACATGATACAATAAAATAAAATTTTCTTCGTTTTATTTTAGCGAGTCGATCCTTCGGCTTAATTCTTGAACACCAAAAAAGATGGAATTTTTTTATAAACATTAGTTACAAGGGATATATGACTGTAAGCAAACTGTCTTACAGCAACATTTTCAACGGGCGTCAGGAGTATAAATAAAAAACATTGCGGTCGGTATGTAGTGAAGGTAGGTACGTATATCGACTTCTTTATGTAGGTCGCTTTAAGCGATAAGACCGCCCATTGTACTACCAAGCCAAGGAATCTAGTGCTATCATTATTTATTTATTTTGTAAATTGATATGCAATAAAAAGTTTTGTATTTGTTTTTTTTATGGAACTGTGTGATGAGACGAGCAAGTCGTTTGCCTGATGGTAAGCGCCACGCCTGCCCATAACAATTGCAGTGTGACCCAGAACTTTTAATACAATAAAAAGCACTGCGTAGCACTGCATTGCGCTCATCACCCCGAGACATCAGATATTAAGTCTCATATGCCTATTCATTTCGCTGGCTACAATGCCCTTCAATCCGGAACACAGTATTATGTTGTATATTTTTCATCATTAAATAACTTCAAAAATTGTTTTATTTGTAAAAATGGAAAATTCAGAAAATTCTCATAAGCTAGATAGAAAACAATACAATTTATTGCGCTTAATAAAGAAATTACTGTTGGTAATAAATATTTTCTAAGCTAGTGAGCTATAAAGGAACTCGAACCATTCAATTAATAAATTTTCATTAAGATAACGTTCTATTAATAATTTCTTCAACACACCTCCATTCATCATACGCCTAAACCTGTTAAAGTACGAGCTGGCAAATGGCAAAAGACAGCCCCTAGTTAGTCAACATATTGCCGTAGTTAGTGGCTAGTCACGCAAGCCACCCTAGCCTATTCATCATGTGAACTAGGTGTGTCCGTCCGGCTTAATGCTGAACAACTTTATCTGGCGTGTTTTAAGTAAGACAAACAGTCTTTATTGCCGCGGAACATGCTTGAGCGGTTTTGAAAAGCCGTAAATAGTCTGGTAACTTTGTTAACAATTTTCTTACGCTGTACTCACCATACGATAGAAAGCAAGGATGTAAGATGAGATCAGTAGAACTAAAATACCCTTATATTTCATACCTTTACATAATTTCAAAATCATACTACCTACTAAAGACAAACATATTATTTAGAGCATTTAATTTAGATATGTAATAGGCAACACTTATCGGGGACTGTCTCTAAGTGCATCATTAAGAAGATGCAATCAAAGACAGCCCCAATTTCACCATACGATAGAAAGCAAGGATGTAAGATGAGATCAGTAGAACTAAAATACCCTTATATTTCATACCTTTACATAATTTCAAAATCATACTACCTACTAAAGACAAACATATTATTTAGAGCATTTAATTTAGATATGTAATAGGCAACACTTATCGGGGACTGTCTCTAAGTGCATCATTAAGAAGATGCAATCAAAGACAGCCCCAATTTCACCATACGATAGAAAGCAAGGATGTAAGATGAGATCAGTAGAACTAAAATACCCTTATATTTCATACCTTTACATAATTTCAAAATCATACTACCTACTAAAGACAAACATATTTAACTAGATACCTACAAAGTATCTGCGTACTAAAAATAAGATAGTTCATAACATTTCATGATAATCTTAAAAAAAAAATACTAGGTTTCCTATGCTATTATAGGCACTAGGCATCCACTAAGATTTTTCGAAATTGAAGCAGTAAAATTTGTGGTTTATTAAAAATATTTATACTTACCCTAGTACCTACCTACACAAAATTGATAGATAGTAATAGGTACCTGCTTAATTACAATTACAATTACAAAACTTTTTATTGCATACCAGTTACAAAACAGTAAAAATAAAAGTAGCATAAAATTCCTTACAATGGTAGTACAATGGGCGGTCTTATCGCTTAAAGCTATCTCTTCCAGACAACCTTTGGATTGAAGAAGGAGTAGACGGCGGAGTGCAATTAAATTACAATAATAAATACCTTCATACTTAAACCAACTTAAACGTACATTCCATTTCCAATACATACATACTAATACATATATAAACGAATATACATCAATAAACTAATATATAATTAATACTTTTACATGATTACTTAATTTTGGTTTTTTGTAGGTAGTACCATCTTTTTTATGAAATGAATAATTATAAAGCAGGCGTATGTTTTTAGAAATGGGAAATGACCATTTTAAAATTGCCTCTATCGCCATCTGCATTACTAGAGGCATCTGCGAAAAGCCAGGACTAGATAACGTACTGACCCCAAAGAATAAACTAAAACATTGCAGAGCACATTAAATTTTCAGCGTTCAAATCCCAAATGCAGAGAAACTTGTATTTACTTTTAATTAAACATACTAAATAAATGTCAAGGTAATTTCAGCAATTTATATCACGAAACGAACAAAAGTAAAATATGGGGAATGTTAGTTTAAGAGGCAAAGCCACATTTTACAGTATAAAAAGCACGGTAGCTTCCAACGGTCTCACAAAGAGATCACACTTAATATTTGTAGCATCTGTAATAAGTTACCCAGATATTGTTTAAAGCTGCCAAAGAATTCCACTCACATTTTATTAAAAAAATAACCGGCCAAGTGCGAGTTGGACTCGCGTACGAAGGGTTCCGTACCATTATCTATAAAAACGGCAAAAATCATGTCTGTTGTATGGGAGCCCCCTTAAATATTTATTTTATTCTGTTTTTTAATATTTGTTATAGCGGCAACAGAAATATATCATCTGTGAAAATTTCAACTGTCTAACTATCACGGTTTATGAGATACAGCCTGGTGACAGACGGACAGACAGAGAGACAGACGGACGGACAGCGGAGTCTTAGTAGTAGGGTCCCGTTTTCCCCTTTGGGTACGGAACCTTAAAAAGATTCAAAATTTGCCTTTTCTTTTGTTTTTTTTGTCGTACAAAAGGACCGTCTACGTATTAAAACAATTTTTTTAATGTAACTGAATGACGAGACGAGCTGGTCGTTTGCCTGATGGTAAACAATACGCCAGCCCATAACAATAACACCACCACCCAGAACTTTGTTTTGCAAAATCCTGCACGGCACTGCACTGCGCTCGTCACCCTGAGATAATTAGCTGTTGAGTCTCATAATGCCCAGTAATTTCACTGGCTACAATGCCTTTCAAACCGGAACACAGTAATGCTCGCGCACTATTGCTTGGCGGCTGAATAACTGGCAAAGCGGTGGTACCCACCCAGACGGCCTCTGGCTTACGAGAAACCTACCACCAGTAAAAAATGAGCATTGCATGAAGATGTATATGCCTAGGTTTGCGAAACGTTATCGGCCCTTTCATAATACAAGGTTTTTAACCGAGGTTGGGTATTAGGCCATATACAAAATAGGATGAAATCAGGTCTCAAAGTATAGATTTTAGCAATTTCGTATATGGTTCATATGGCACAAAATTTGTATTTTGTCCTTTTTGTGTGTACTTGTATCACAACAAGACCATGTGAGTAGAAGACCTAATTCTAAAATCTTTATAAACGTTCCAAAATTTAAACAGACGCTACATGTACACCAACGTCTAGAGGACAAGCCGTATTAGGTATTCCCTGCTGGGACTGCGGCTTCTCTAGTTTGTACACACCGTTACACAATTAGCTGTTATGACGTCACGAACTCACCAGCAAACCGTAACGAGGGAGAAATGTTAAAATAAGGTGACGCCATGCTAAGCCTTATTTGAGTTTATGGTAAATTTACGCGAAGGTTGATAGCGGGGGAATTGGAGTCACCATTTTCCTTAATAGTATTAGAAACAGAGTTTCCGGGAAGAAAATGGATGATATTGAGTTTCCATCGCGAAATGTGTTACTATCCAAAAATCACCAGTAGATATTTGTCAAGAGACTGGTTAACATAATTTATTTTTTAAATTCATCATTCGTGTCTTGCGGTATCTTTCCTCGCAAATAAATAAAAAAATGTATTAAATTGGAATGTTTACCGTATTTAAATTTAAATTATTATTATTATTATGTCTCTCTTTCTCACGGGTTATACACCCGGTCCATTGGAAGGCTTGCGCGGGGACATGAATCTAACACGTAGAGGCCTCTTAGAGCATTTAATTTAGATATGTAATAGGCAACACTTATCGGGGACTGTCTCTAAGTGCATCATTAAGAAGATGCAATCAAAGACAGCCCCAATTTTATTATTATTATAATTATTATAGTATTTAATTTATTAAAAAAGTTAAAATGAATACCCTAAAATCATCTATAGTTCCGAATCAACATTATGGCCGACACCAAGGTTGGCCACACCCACATGAGAGAAGACCCAACATTATACTTCAGTTGGATTATACTTTCCAGTAAACTCCAGTTCTAGTAGAGACTCCTTGCTCACCGAGCCCCAAAGTTGTTTTTCACCATCTACCAAAGCACTTACGAAGAAAACTACGGAAAAATCAAGTTACGTAAATGTGTTCCAGCTAAGGGTTCTCCAGAAAACGGAAATTTCCCCCTAACAAATGTTACCGCCTATAACTCAGGGCGTAGTTACTGACGGATGGTCGTATCCTCATATAAACAAAATCCTGAGAGTTTCCCTTGTAGGCAAGAAGCTGATGATGCACTGGTTTACATATATGGTTAGCCGAACTATTATAATATGAGTTTCGGTATCTCATTGATTTACTTTTTAGTCAGTTTAATTGTTATGCCTTCATTATAGCACGTGTACTGATTATTATAAAAAAAAACTCAGCTAAGCATTTCCTATTTTTATCTATTCTATTCTGCGGGATCTCTTCTATAATCAATAATTATTTTCTTGATAATGGAGCAGAAAAATAATATTATTAATAGAGCTATAATGGCTAATATGAAATCCAACAATTTACCTATTCAAATCCATGAACATCGTGACCACATCAGTAATCGACACTCGCATCAGCTCCCCGCCTATAAAGGGTGGCTTATTTTCAGTGTTTTTATTTCTTCAGGGCTTGTGTAAATAATGAGAGTGGTCCCAGATACAAATCTGCGCATTTGTAATGTGCACAGACGCAATAGCAGAAGATCTCGTCGGGAGATGAAAAATCACGTTGTGTCAACAACCAGGGTATGTTCCGAGCTTATGGGGATGTATTTTGAGTTTATTTATTTTTGGTGGGCAAAATAATTGTTCTTCCATTTGCTTGATGATTGTTATCCAAACTTCTGTTCAGATTAAATTTTAACAGGATCACTTGTATTCGAAAAACTTAACAGTACAGTCAAAGCAACCAGTCAACACCAATTTTGACTATGGACATTACGTATAAATGTATAGTTGCAGTTGTACTAGTCATAGCTATAATTAAGTAGCTATAGTTATAGGAAAAACATCATCAATCATCAAAATTCATCTTTTAGAATCTTGTAGCTTCATTTTTATGCAACTGATGATGCAAACAACAAATAACTGGTGTTGCTACGAGCACGTCGTTCGTCTGATGCTAAGCGCCACGCCTGTACATAGCAATTGCAGTGCTACCCAGAACTTTTAATATCATAAAAAGCACTGGGTAGAACTGCATTGCGCTCATCACCCCGAGACATCAGATATCAAGTCTTATAAGTAATTTTGCTGGCTACAATGCCCTTCAAACCGAAACACAGTACCTGATGCTTGCGCACTACTGCTACATTTTTTAATGGATATAGATGTATTCACACAAAAAAGTAGGTCCATTGCTATATTTGAACTAGTTAAAAGGCTCACTACCTACAACGCTTGGCATTTCGACGTTCGTTCACAGAACGGAACGAGCCGTCTGTCGCAAACCCTCGCAAGACAAGAGCGACTTTGCAATAATTAAATAAATTAAACACCCTATGTCTTCATACATAATTTATAATGATATTTTGGCTTGTTGAGTTTGAGCGTAGATTGGATTGTTTCTCAAACTTTAGAACGAATTGATCGTGAACTTGTTCCATTGGTTTTACAAGACGTTATTAACTTGGTAAATAATTACATATATTGTGAAACGTCAATGTTTAGCAACATATTAATACTATACTGCAGTAACTGTGCCCCGCGATTTCACCTGCGTGGATATGTCCTATTCCAGGATAAAAAATACCAGTTTAAGGATTATAAGGTGTTAGTAATATCAGAAAAGTTGTAAAATTGATATTATTCTACCCAGGTCATATAATCTTTATATTTATTTACAGAACCAATTAACAATTATGTACAAATATATAGAATGATAAACACTAAACTAAACTACAACAAAATTAAAAAATGAAATTAGATATAAAACACAGAATTTAGGTCACCGTCCGCGGGCAAGGTGCCCAAAAAGCTGGCAACGTTACCTCGTTGAATGGCCAGACTAATTCGTTGGCCGAGGTAAGCGCCAGCTCTTTGGTCACCTGTTGTTTCTATGAGGCGTATGGCGTGTATGCGAGGCATAAAATTGATATATATAAATAAGCAAAAAAAACTTACTTAAAAATTTAATCAGTTGTTTTTGCGTGATTGAGTAGGTAAAAAACATTCATTTTCATAAACTTAGCATTTATAATATTACTAGCTTAAAGTAGTTCCCCCCCAGGTCCCTAATTCACTATGACAACTTGGCGATTCCTTGCTTCAAGGAAACGTCGATTCCTTCATGAATAAACGACATCTGCGAAATTTGTATTCACTATGACGCGTCATATATATAAGTATATGAATGCGTCATAGAGGTGACGTTTATTAATGAAGAAATCGACGTGATTTCGAATCAAGGAATCGACGTGAGTTCGCAAAGTTGTCATAGTGAATTGGGGCCCAGATAGCAATATAAACTTGTTTGCAGCAAGTTTAAAGCAGCAAACGTGAAAACACTAAGTTTGCCGTGGCAAGTGTGCAAACTCGCTGGAAGTTTAAGGCGAACTTTCTAGTTACCACGCAACAAACTTGCATGTTTTTTACTATAAAACTGCCACAATTGTGTCACAACAAAGAACCAGCAATGCAAAAAAAATTGTTTTACTCGGTTACGGTTTACGATTGACGATGCCTAGGTATCAAATCTGCGTCATAATGACGTCAATTTACAGGTGTTTTCTGACGCAGGTGATTTTAATTATTTCAATGACAGGAATAGGAAAAGTCTTTTAAAAACACCAAGTGCTTTTGCTTGAAAACACGATCCAGCACAAATAACCCTTAATGCAAAGGGATCGAGCCAAGAAACTAAACTAGTGTTAAATCTCCTGAACGAATCAAGCGTTTATTCTGTTTCACACCTAGGAGATCAGCAGAGAATCACCGCGGGCTAACTCGACGCCAACGATATCTTGTTATGATTTTGGAACTACATGTTTTAGACACATCAAAGAAAAAACAAGCTTGCAGCAAGCTTGCACTTCATTGCCGCGACAAACTTGACATATCAAACAATATCAAAAGAAAAACAAACTTGCAACAAACTTAAATTCCATTGCCGCGACAAACTTGACGCATCAAATTAAAAACATGAAAAACAAACTTGCAGGAAGCTTACGTGATATCTGGGCTATAGGAAACTGTGTTTATTAGAAACTAGCTTTTACCCGCCATTTCCGCCAAACTTTCTCATTATATTACCTAGTAAGAGAGCGGGACAGATAAATAATATAGTATTTATCTATCCCACACCACTATTCTACTAATAATAGTGTTATGATGTTGCGGCCGGCATGCTTCGGGTTAGTTTGGTACGGTATAGTATCAATTGGATTGTGTTTCAAAGTTAGTCTAACGAATTGAACGTTAAACTTGTGCGATCGGTATTTGCCTCAAATTTACATCAAGGCGAACGCTATTTCCATAAATTCTACAATTCTAGTCTGAAATCGAAGGAGAGCTCAGCAGACATTTGGAAAACAATTCAATTGAATATATACCCCAACATGGCTAGTGCACTTACAATTGACACGGGAAATACTAGCCAGCACCCTCAACAATCGTACCTTTTTTAGAAGCAGGTATAAAATATGATATACTCGCTAGAACTAAATCATGTGCGTCTAGGTTTCTGAGCAAACATGAGATAAATGTTTATACCCCAACTTCTGCTCGTATATAGAGCAAAGAATAATAATAGTTATAATCACTATCACTACATAGTATAAAACAAAGTCGCTTTCTCTGTCCCTATATCCCTATGTATGCTTAAATCTTTAAAACTACGCAACGGATTTTGATGCGGTTTTTTTTAATAGATAGAGTAATTTCAGAGGAAGGTTTATATGTATAATAACCGTGCGAAGCCGGGGCGGGTCGCCAGTATTATCTAAGCCCAACGTCCACCTTCGTAGATCCGGTCCCCTAACTAGAATTACCTGTATCCATTGAGTCTCCATACCCTACGAGGGACATGATCCTTCAAGTATTCGTTAAAAAGCATGGTTCAAATAACTTAGATAACGTGACACCGGTATCGTACTGAGCGCTGCGACTGCTAGCTTAAAAATCCTCGTCAGCCCCAACGAGCCTCGATTTTATCCTTAAAAACGAGTCCCCTAGAGACTTACATTATTGTTTCGCTGGTAACCGAAACTCGTTTTAATTAACAAACTTTTTAAAACAACAAAAATAATTCGGTCGCGGCGACAACGAGCGACTCGCGCGGCTATGTCGACGCTCAAGTCATTAAAGTCGCGGCAGGTCGACGTGTTTCGATAAATTTGTCATGTGGACCTAAAAATTTGGCTGTGTTAAACTCGTTTGGGAAATTGTGTAAGATGGGGGTTGAGGTCTTTGAACAGATAATCTTAAGGTTGAAGACAAATCAAACGTTTCCGCGTAGCTTTTCTTTCGGATGCAATACCTTTTCTGTTTTTCCAAATTAGTAGGGCAATTTTTTTTTTGACCATTGGAACGCTGGCCGGAGGACTTTCCATATGTAAACTCCAGATGGCATCACTTATTTCACAGCATACCAAATGTTTATGATTCTGTGATCATGCTTTCTTCTTGAATGATTTTCCAAGACTTTGCTTGTATTTTAAGACTGTAGGTAGTGTTTCATTTACTTAATTTCCTCACACACAAATTGATAAAATTGGTAGTATGAATATAGATGAGCCTATTGAGTAAGCATGGGCAAGATCCTTATATGATTCAATATTTGAGGGTTATCTCAAATCTAATCTGCGGCATCTCATTATCCAACCGAGTAAAAAATTTCCCACTAACGAGATCACAAACAGTTGAAGCCTATCTCCTGGCATAAAATGGCCGCGGTCTTGAAACCAAGTCTTCCGTGCCATGGAGCAAGGGTAGTAAACATGATAATTGTAATTTAACGCACCCAGTCCACTTGCCTCTAGACATAGTCGGAAAAAACAGTAGATAAACTCCCTATAGACTCAAATTGGCGCAGTGCAAATAGTGAAATGCGTGTACTTCTTACCTTATTTTTGACGTCACTGTGCACGGCAGTGATTCTCGTACACAAGGACCCAGAATTTCATTTTATATTATTTTTTTGTTTTATTGTGTTGTGATAATTGTTGTACCGTGTGCAGTTTTGTCAAAATAAATGTTTTCTTTCTTTCTTTCTTTCTTATACAAGAAATAGGAGTCTGTACTGTATGTATGTCATAAGTTCATCATCACGACTTATTGAGTTATCGTACCATCGTATCGACCAGTTATCAAAAGATTATAGGTTCGTATGTATAGGTCCGGACTGTCCAGAGTTCGCTTACTGTTCACACTGTACTATGCCCTAAAAGCCCTGTTTTCAGAGCCCGTCAACCGTGAACCAGTCAGAAGCCAAACGACCCTTTGAAATTCCCAAAATTTTAATTAAAGCGTTATAAAGTTGCTGGTTATGGCCACCTACGCGACAAATCGTGTTGTTTCGAGTTAAAGTGGGTGTATCTAAGGGTCTTAAATTGTCTGTATTTGGATTTCAATTTAATCATGCTCAGTTTACTTTATAAGCTTGCCTGATACTGATAGTGACGTATCTTTGTCGGTCTTTGGTTTTAGGTCTAACTTCCAAGTAAGGTAATGCAATGAACGAATAAAGCATTATAATGGTTGCCTGCCAATAATATTATGGTTGCCTGCCAATAACTGATTCATTGGAGTATCAGTTTTCATAGATATTCTACCTTTTTCAGGTTACCATAACATTCATGTAGGTATATATTTTAGTTAAAGTCAAAATAAATCTTCACGCCGTGCGCCGCAATGGCTAAACGGATTTTGATGAAACTTGGTATACCAAGTACCTAGAACTCTCAGGTATCACTTGACACATAGGTACTTTTCATCCGCGGGTGAAAACACAGGATGCAGCTAAATTAAATAGTCCCTTTAGTAGTCTAATAAATAAATAAGCACGTTATGCTTGTCTATTTCGCACCTTTGCTTATATACACTTATATTAACATCATGACCAAACGCAATTTATTCAGATTTGTGTAAAATATTGTCTGTCTGTAGGTTTTTGTGGAACTGAGCAATGAAACGAGCTGGTCGATCGCCTGGTGGTAAGCGCCTTGCCTGCCTTTAACAATTGCAGTGGCACTTTTATTTTGATACCTTGCAAAGTGGTGCGTCTTCTTCGCGCTTTTCACCCCGAGACATCAGATATTGAGTTTCATATGCCCAATAAACGTTGACTTACAGCAGTAATGCTTGTGCACTACTGCTTGGTAGCAGAACAACAAGCGCCATGATCATGAATGAACTGAAGTATTTGCGGGTGGGTGGTTTTACTACAACAGTAGGTAGTGTTGCTGACCATGATTGTTTAAAAACTTAGATATCTATGAAGTAGCTTTAATAGGTATATGAAAGCCCATGACAATGGGCTTGAAGAAAAATAAACAACAGTAAGTAGGTACTACGTGTTGTATTCCAGGTAAACGAAAAATTCGCCGTATAACGCTGGAACAGCCGCCGGAAAGCTAGTACTGAATAAATAACCGAATTCACTTTAATTCGGTGTTTGTACCGATCGATACTTATAGGGAGTTTTTACTGCCGTTCCAGTGTATAGCAGCTGACTTTTACTACCTTCCGAATCAAAGTTCTGCTAAGTTTCCGGGACATTTCAATTAAGCTGTGGATTCCGCTAATGAACCCCTCGTCACTGTGGAATAATCGGGACCAGTACTTCAACTAACAAGATTGGCTTAAGGATTAAGCTGCCCGCCCACGTCATCGTCAGAATCAGTCTCCGATTTTTGTCGGTGAAAATGAAACATACGGAAATTCATATTGCAACTCACACGTCCTACAAAAAGTCGGTCACAAAATAGTGGACAAACGTCGGTGAAAAAATCGGCCCTACAAAATGGCTGACGTCGGCGGAGGCAGTTCAAAAGTACTTAAATTAAATTACTACTGTGCGAGCAATGCCGATTCTATTTTATTTAGCTTATTTTGATAAACGTCGACGCCTAGGAAGGCCCAGAAAACGTTGTCGCGACGATTTGGACACTTTCCGGAGCGGCTGGCCTGAGATCGCAATGGAGAGGGATCCATCCATGGAGGGAAATGGGGGAGACCTTTGCCCAGCAGTGGAATCAAATAGGTTAAAAAAAATTGATAGTGTATTTGGGTGGTCAGTTCAATAAACGGAGGTTGCAAGCGGAACAATTTGAGACAAATTTATAAAAAACAATTGTCATGTGTTAGGTGTAGAACCATGGTCCTAAGTAGTTCCTGGTACTCTACATAAAGATAATCTAGTACTTAACGAGCTAATTGTAGTTAAGTGCCAGGGTCCTGCGGTCATATTGATCAAAATAAAATCACTTAAAATAAAATAACAAACACACACACTTTCGCATTTATAATATTAGTATAAGGATATGAATCACTATTTTAAATTGCCTTCTATACTATTTGTCCATGCATCTATTATTGTGTGTGTCCTAAATGAACCGGAAAATTACCTCGTTGATGCATCAAGTAACACGCGTGATGATAATAGAGATGCACCCACCGGTTAGTCAGGCTTTTAGGCCGATTAGGCCTTTCAGGCGTCAGGATAGTAGCTGGAGGAATATGAAACCACTACCGGAGCCTAACCTATAACAAAATTAAAGTCAATATTCACCAAATAAAGAGCAAGTGTGGCTCCGGGGTAAATGTTGTGCTACTTTTTCTGAATTTAACTCTCCAAAACAGTAGAGAAAAATATCATTCAGAAACCGGCTTGTCCATGTGTCGTCCGGCAACTGCCACTGGACTCGCGAGGTGGATTATGATGGCCCATATATTCCTTCTCTGTGAGAGTTTCTCAGTAGTGGAAACAATAAACAATAATATTCCCTAAATCAGATAACACAGAAGTAACGCAGTCTTTTGCTTTTATTCTTGTTTTAGTCCTATTGGCTGTAGACGAAAAATAACCAGTTTATTAAGCTATTGCATAGCTTCTATCGCGGGCCTTGTGCGTGGAGACCGAATCCAGAAATTCCGTAACGAAAATAACCTAACACCCCCCACTCCGAATGCTATGCAATAGCTTTACCGCGACAGTCTCCGAGTGCCACACGTCTTTTTATTTTACATCTTAGATCTTATATAACAGAGTTTATAATAATAACTACAGGTAGCTACTATAAGTATTTATGTTACCACAAATAAACATGTTGTAAATTCAATTCAATTCATTTATTAATAATTCAGACATAATTATCCATATTTGTTAGTAAAAATGCAAGGTAATAAAATGTTAGTAAGTAATTAATCAATTTGTTTCATTAAAAATGTCAAAATAAAATAATCAATAATGTCAATAAAATCAATACAATAATCAATATGTCAACAAATAATTTTAAATCAAAGTCAATATAAAATAAAAATTTAATTCAAGTCTGTTCTAAATTTATTGTGTGACTAGATGGGCAATGGGCCTATGAATTTTTACCCAGTGCCTCATGAAATATGAGTTAAAATTATTTGCTACAACGCTCAGGATACTGTTGGTGCTGTCATAGAGCCGGCCCATCAGGGATGCAGTTCTGCTCCGCAATATAGCAGAAAAATTGTATGTGCGTGCATCAGCAAACATACCTGATGCGCTACAGAACCGCGGCAGCCCCAGCAACATCCTGAAACCGTTGTTATATTGAACTTTCAGCGCGTTATAAGCTCTCTGCGTATATTTCACCCACAGGCTGCACGTGTAGAAGTTTTGACAGTATGCCTTGAAAAGCGTCAATTTGACCGGTACAGAACAGCGTGCAAACCTGCGGGCCAACATGTTACATCTCACAGATAACGCTCTACGCTCTCTGTCCATGTCCATGTCATCACACATGTCCTCTGTGACCCAATGGCCCAAGTACTTGAAATGTCTGACCCATGTGAGAGGTGCTCCACTAAGTGAGACTGAAGGCACGTCATAGGTTTTACTTCCCGCCTTGAACAGCATTAGCTCACTTTTTTTAGTATTATACTTGAGTCCGTGGGTCACAGCATAAGACTCACAAATACTCAGCAGGCGCCTGAGAGCATTGATTGAGGGACTCAGCAGAACCATATCGTCTGCGTAGCTTAGATTATTAACAACGATTCCGTTAATCGAGCATCCGACTTTGGTTCTGCTAAGTTCCTCCATCAGGTGGTTGATGTACAGATTGAACAACTTAGGGGACGTTATACCCCCCTGTCGCACCCCGCAACTCAATCTGTACTCCTCAGAGTACGAGCCCGCCCATCTGACAATGTTGTTTTGGTTTTCGTACCAGTACTGAAATATGGATATTAGATCTTTTGGCAAACTGGTATCTCGTAGTAGCTTTTCCCACATCATCTCATATGAAACAAGGTCAAATGCCTTTGACAAGTCCAAAAAACAAGCGTAGACCGGAGTTTTTTTGCTCGTGTAATATTGGACAGTGTGCTTGAGGCAAAGAATAGCAGTTTCCGTTGACAGCCCGGGCCGGAACCCGAATTGCGCATCATTCAAGCTCATATGCCTACTCAGATGTTTATCAAGCAAGCTGTCCAATACTTTAGCAATGATAGTGGCCAGAGAGATAGGTCTGTAATTGGACTTGTCAGAGGCATCGCCTGTCTTGTTTTTGATAACTGGGACTACCACTGTTCGCATGAGTTCAGATGGCAGGTAGGAATGCCCTATACAACAATTTAACAACATCGCCAGTACTCGTGGTAGGTGACATCCCGCGTGCTGCAGATGCTCCCTGCTGAGCCCATCATGCCCCGGTGATTTACCACGTTTCATATCCCTTATTATAGTTGTGATTTCTTTCGCAGTAATAAGAACATGTGAATCAGAGTTATCCACAGGGGGCACCTGCTGCACCGCAGGGTCTAGCAAAGGCTTCACCTGAAATTGGTCTTTAAATACATTAGCGATACCGACTGGGTCGCACACGCCATTCACGCTCACGGGTAGGCTCTCCCTAGGATTAAGCTTATTAGTGTGCTTCCAGAAACCCGAAAAATCTTTCGCAGCATGATGCGTGGCCAGAATATCCATCTTTATTTGCTGCTGGTTATCCTGACACCACCTTAACTTTGTTTTAAAAGACCTTCTAGCCGCACACATGTTCTCATATAATATCCCATTTGTAGGTCTGCCATAAAGCACCCATGTTTGGAAAGCACTGCGGGCTTCCCCGTGAGCATGCCGGACGTGTTTATTCCAGCCGGTTACAAGTGCTCGTTTCTTTGCCTTGCTCTCAGTCGAGGATGCCACTGCTGCGTTATGTAATGTATTTACAATGTCATTATACATATTATTTATAATTGTTTTGTGCTCAGTCACAACACATTTTTCCACTGCACTCCGATAGTTCTATAGGTAAATTTATATCTTTCAGCGAGTCAATACACAATTTATTATAATGTTCAATTTGGTTGTTATCCCTATTACCCCATATTACTTTATTAAAATTTCTATCCGTAACTAATTTAGATTTAATCAAATTAATATTACAACTTATTACTAGTGGGAAATGATCAGACCAAAACACATCGTGTTTTACATATATATCAGTTATAGTTTGCCATGCTACCTCTGTTACTATACAGTGGTCTAGCCATCGTCTACAACTATGTACATCGCTTATGTATGTATATGTATCCGATAACATACCTAGCTTTTCAAAATCCGCACAGATCCACGATTCATCAGAACAAAAATTTAAAAGTTCCTCACCAAATGTCTCTCCCGGGTGAGCGTTAAAATCACCTAATATGTATACCGATTCTATAGCAGTATTTTCAATGATTGCACTTATTTCACTAAGGCACTCCGTATATTCAGAGAGATTATTCGCACAGTCAGTAGGCATGTATACTGAAAATACCAAAAACGACCTATTGTTAGACATTGATACTTTGATTGCCGCAAGACGCACACTGTTGCAATTTACCACTGTCACATCTTGAAACAAGCTCTTTTTCCACAATATAGCTACCCCGCCATGGGGCCTCCCACGCAGCATCCCCACTGTTGTATCTACGGCTGAAACTCCTGTGTAGCTGAAATTATCATCAATTGTGCCCAGAAAAGATAAATCATGGGGCATCAGCCAAGTTTCTTGCAGTGCGATTATATCAGCTTGGTTACATAACGCCCTGATACAGTCAACAGACCGCGTTACCGATCTGCAGTTGTAGCTCATAAACTTACAGTTGTAATCCATAATTTAATGTTTAGATAAGTTCACGTTATTTGCCCCTTTCGACGGCGCCGGCGATGAACTCTTCTTTGAGAAGTCGACAAAACGGCGAAAAGAAATTCCATCGGGCCATAGTTTTGTATCCATAAACACATTCAATTTCTGTTTAGGTACAATTATCTTGAAAGAATTATATTCTTTTTCTCGTTTCATTATAATCCGTTCTAAAGTGACTTCAACTCCCGTTTTGCTCCGTATGTAGGTTTTTATGTCATCAGTTGACGTGTCTTTATTAACATTATAAATAAAGATAGGGACTTTGGTCTCCGCCGCTTTAAATTTACAATCAGGTTCAGGTTTGCTATCTCCTCGTAATCCTGCGAACCTGTTCCTCAATCTCCTTCGCAAATAAGACATAAAAATGTTTTAAAGGATCACATAGACGGAGGAACAACAATAAATATTAGGTTGTCCAATTTGTTTCATTTTGTAGGTAATTAAGTTGATTTTAGTAAGTAACTAAGTTAGTTTTAGTAAATCAGTGTAGAATTGTTTTAGTTACAAAAGCACTCGCCCGTTAAAAATGGAATAATAAAGGATTAACAAAAATAAAAAACAATACGCAAACGCCTATATTACCTCAATAGGTTTATATAACAGGTTTGTACAGTTAAAAAAATTATCATAAGTAGACCCATAATTAGTTCAGACTATTCACTGAAATCATTCGATTTCTTGGAATTTAAAGCACTGACTTACATTGCGCTCCCTCGTTTTCAAACTCCTGGAAAACTCGAACAGCCTTAAGTTCGATTGATTGGAGTTGATTATACTATCGAATCTACTAAAAAATAAAGGTAGGCACTATTCATGGACAGAATTTAACGAGGGACGCTAATGGATTAATTAGCATTCGCAGCATTAATAAGCTGTTATATATATATGCTGAATTAATCAAATTAATTGCAGTTGTAAAGTTCGATGAATGCAAAAACTCATCGCTTAGCACATCACTACGCATCGCTTGGCATGCCGCACGAATGCGAACTAATAATACACCTTATGTAATAATGAAACTTAATTTCGAAATTATCAATTCATATCTGCGAAATTTCATATTAACAATTAGCATCGCAATAGCACATGTCATGCTAACGAACAATGTTTCGCATGCTTATTAAATTAATGTACCTAATAGTTTTCATTACTACTAAATGCTATAAAATTTAAATCAAAGGCTAATTTCAAATAATCTAGTGTCATCTTTAATGTTTTGATAGTATAATGTGATGAACCAGTTTTGATTGATTTATTAAATGCTAAAGTGAATTTGTTTGTTATTGTCCTTTCATCTCGTCGTAATGGGAATAATATATTATAACGACTTGTTTTGCAGAATAATGGGTATTTTTCTTCTTAGAATGTCATTGACAGTTCAAATATCGGAGGCCAAAAGAGTTGTTGAATCTACAGCATTCATAGCTAACTCAATTGTGAGTCCTGCACCATGCTGGTGGCACATAGATTGGCTTGTCTCCACAAAAGTTCCATTGGGAAATGGTGAAATATTAAAAAAGGACTTATGCTCTCCTATTGAATTGAAATTAATTGAATTTAACCGTAAGAAAATATCTCTTTCAGAATGCTAGTTCGTTTTACAGTTAAAAATCAAGAGACAAAAATGTTTCCTAAAACTTTATCAAGCCCTACGTAACTCTACGTCGTCGATTGTACCCAAAATGAACAGCACGTGTCTACTTTTGTAAATAAAAAGCTACCCGCAATTTAATTAAGCAAGTTAGGAACAATTCAAAGCCTTGCTTTGGGTTAGAAGTTTAAAATGTTGGAATCATTGTAAATTCTTTAAATATTTCAGATCCCGATGTGGTCCAACCCCCGGCAGGAATTAAAAAACATCCGAAAGGGAAATTAACAAAGTTGGTGAAGTTTTTATAATTGTTTTTAGATTTTTCCTCTCTGCCTAAAACTATATAATTTGCAGACTCTCGCAGCTCTATTAGTGATAGGTACACGTGTGATGAGCATGATTGTGTCAAATAAGTCGGTACGAAGGCAGGCACTATTTACGCTGAAACACGGGCGATGAGACCGGCTTATGTCCATCAGTATCGGCTGCTACTACCGGTATACCCAAGATAACAGATATGTCATATAGGGAAATAAAGTAAACATGATGTACATATAATACAGTGGTCAATAGAAAAGCTATGAAAATAATTTTCCAGCAGAACCCCCATCAAAACTTTGTATTCGCCCATCACAATAAGTAAACATTTCTTTCGAAGTTCGAATACAAAGGGATTTGAAGAAGTCTTTGAACTCTATACATCTTTACTGAGCTGATCTTTGAGGAAGTTTCTGATTGGACAAAATATTATATATGCTCTTTAAAGGTTGCATGACATGTACGGGGTGTAAAATTGTAAAAAGCCTCCATTTCGAATAGGTACCTATGTTTCATGCTAACCAATTAGAAACAAAAATATAGATATTTTCGAAATAGAAGCCACTTCGAGCAAATCCATATATATTTTGTATCCTATCGTAGCAAGCTAAAGTAATGGGTACTGTCAGACGACGGTGTATCGATTACCTACCTCTCTTCATTGAGCGGTGTTTAATTAGAGACTGTTCGTTACCAAGCCGAGGCCGAGCCGAGACGGTGGCGGTGGTTTGGTGCATGCTTGAAGATATTAAAGCAATTTTCCGCAGGATTTAATTTAGAAAGCTGTAGACTTAACTACTCAAGCGATTTCAGCTAATAAGAATAGAATAAAAAAAAAACTTTATTGCACTTAAGAAAGAATTACATTGTACACATACTTTCTTATAAGATGTCATTGGATTCTTCCTAATCCAATGGGTATGACGTCACAGAAAATTCAATATGGTAAACGCTAGACGTAACCATAATGTGAATAATGGTTAAAAAAACGTATTATCTTTGTCATACCTTCATAACCCGCCAAGTGTGTTATATATATATCACTCGTTAGTGCGTATTTATAAACAAATTGTTCTTTACGTAATTTCCTCGTGGTAGGTCTCTCGCGGGAGGCCGTCTGGAGAGGTACCACAGCTTTGCCAGTTATTCTGCCGCCAAGCAGTATTGCGCAAGCATTACTGTGTTCTGGTTTGAAGGACATTGCAGCCAGCGAAATTACTGGGCAAATGAGACTTGAAATCTGATGTCTCGGGGTGATGAGCGCAATGCAGTGCTACACAGTGCTTTTTATGGTATTAAAATTACGATGCAAAGTGAGCCTCCTCATGTGCCATGGTTTGCCAGCTGTAATATGTGTCGAAAATTTATAGTTATCGCCCACAGATTGCGCTCCGGACATATTCCTTCAAATAGTTTTAAATACTTAATGCGAAAAGTCGATAGCCCCAATTGCGATGTTTGCAACGTACAAGACGACGTACACCACCTTTTGACGGAATGTGTTCGGAGTGCAAGAATGAGAGAAGATTTGTTCAATGGCTTAAAACTTAATCGTCTAAATGTGGGTATTTTCCAAACTATTCTGTCCGCGCAAACCTCTGACGCAGCTAGGCTGCTTTACCGGTTCGTGGACGGGATGGCGTAGAACAATATATAATTGGTTTATTTTTTGTTTTGATGTGTGTTATGGGTGAGAACTATGGGACTGACATAGTCGTTAAACGACTTTAAGTCCCTAAATAAAAATAGAATTTAAAAAAAAAATGGTATTAAAAGTTCTAGGTAGCATTGCAATTGTTATGGGCAGGGGTGGCGCTTACCATCAGGCGAAAGACTATTTTAAAATTAAATTATTTACCATCTTAGTACAATTTTCTTGTCCCTGGCAACACTGGCTCGGTAATCTAATATGGCGGTCGTGGAATCCCTAATGGATTAAATATTATGTAGGCGGGGAAAGAGTAGGCGGGTTTTAGTTTTCAAAACTTTGTAAAGGATATATTCAAATTTTTAGAAGGATTTATCCCATAACGGCAGCTCACGCAGGCGCGAGTGTAATTTCAGCTTATTGAGTTTGCAGCAAACACTATATAACCGAAGGGGCGGATACAGGGAGCATACAGAATTTGTCGCATGTAATATGAAAAAAAATCACGGTTACAATAATCTAGCCTACATGGCGTTAGAAGGTATTAAATATTGTATTTATATTGCAACTTTACATTAGATACTTAATTAATAAGTGACCTTAGACAAGTTCTTTGTTTTATTTGTAACCAACTTAAAAAAGGAGAAGGTTCTCTGTTCGATTGTATTTTTTTTAATGTTTGTTACCTCTGTACTCCGTCAATTATGAACCGATTTGGAAAATTATTATGGTCCCATATAAATTTCATCGATATTTGACTTTGGACTTCGAAGGTACATTGAAGTCGGTTTTAATTTTTTTGTAAAAATTAATTATATATTTTTTTCTAAACTTCTAAAGTGCAAAAATTACCTACATTGATGAATACAGCCAAATTGGAACTTACGCAGAACCCTTGTGATGGTAAGTGGTCCTCTGATATCCTATTTGTTAGATTTTCAAGGTGAAAACGTATCGCACTGTGAATAATTGCCTAAGGCAAGGTTTCTTTATGATACAACGCGCAGTCGTTATCGTCAATTGTTTCTCTGTGTGCGGACGAAAGTCCACAATTTTTTTCGAGAGACCACTACTATACAACACTGATAACCGTGTCTACACATGGCTAATTAAAGGAAGATTTTCACGGCAAAAAACGTGCGTGGACAAGACGAAAGGCCTAGAGGCGGTCCTTACTCTCAACCCCAAATGGTATGTTATACCCTGATAATATTACCTAGTATACTTAAGACTTAAATCAGCAACTTAATCCGTGTTCACGCAGACTCTTCTGTTACACGATTATATATATATATCTATATAGCGTTATTCAGTTATTATTTTTTCTGTTAGATAGGTATTATGTAGGTAGTACGTAGTACTAAATATGATATAATCTGTTGTAATATAAAAGACTAAATCAGAACATATAACGAACATTTTATAGGTACTTAATAGGTACTATACTTAATTGGCCTGTAAGAAATTGCGCATAGCGATAAGGCCGCCCATTGTACCCACTGTTTATTAACTTTATTCACTATTGTTTTTCCTGTGTGTTTGGTATTCAATAAATGTTCTCCAACCAGCAATAAAAACTTGTTACAATCACTGCTGAATGTATATGATATATAATGTTTGTTGAAATTCAAATAAATATGTCTTTAATTAAAAAAAGAGTAAAGCATTATTGTATTGTACTTAGATAAGCCATTTAAAACAAACGACATCGTAACTGTATCTTTTTTTACATTAAATTGCAAAAATAATAAACTCACCCAAAGTAATTACTATATTTTGTATGTATCTACTTTAATTTAACGTACATCGAACCTTATTATTGAATTCTGTACCTTTAGTGCCCGAGCCATGATGGATGAGAGAGGTGTACGTCAACACATAATTTGTTACGAGTGACTGAAATGGATAGGTGGAGGCCCTGGTTATGACAATAACACAACTTAATGCCTACAAGGGTAAAGTGTGTTTATTACCTGCCTAATTTTGTGTTTTTTCAGGACTGGAAAACCGAAAGGCGATCGATGTTCTCTTCTATTTAATATTTGGAGGCCAAGATCTATTTCATTAACTCCATTGCGAAATAATTATAGGTAACTCATACGCACAACGGCAATCTAAAATTAACTTTAAAAAAGGAGTATATATATATATATATATATATATATATATATATATATATATATATATATATTCAGCCCATATCGTCCCACTGCAGGGCAAAGGCCTCCCTACTTTCCTTCCATTTCTCGCGGTCTTGAGATAGAATGGGCCAATCTAATAGAAATGTATCCAGCTCGTCTCGCCATCTCCGTCTTGGTCTGCCGCGTTGTCTGCGTCCATTGTTGGGAACCCATTCGGTTGTTCTTTTGGCCCAAAGTTCGACAGACATGCGGCTGACGGAGTAGATTCTCAATTAGATTCTATTCTTTTTTTATATTTTACTTTAGAACTCCGTCATTTATAAACCCATACCCATGGTGGTCCCATATAAACTTCATCGATATTCGACCCTGGATTTCGAAGATTCATCAGAATTGGTTGGTTTTTTATTATTGTAATTATGTATTATCCAGATTACAACTACTACATTGAGGTGGCAACTAACAAGTAATTTAGATAATTCGGACGCTGTCGCGTTGTTGAGCTCGTACAAGTCAAACCACTGAACCGATAAGAAGAAAAATAGTTTTTTCTTATATGGTAGCGAATAGGTTTTCTTTTGGTTTTGATAATACAGCTTCTCCATCAAGCCCTTATAAAAATGGTTTTAGCATAAAAAAAGACTTCTGAATCATTATGGTGTAAACGATATATACACTAGCTGCGTCGCGCGGTTTCACCCAAGTAGAATTCAGTTTATGATACTGTTCGTTTTTTCGGGATAAGAGGAAACATTAGCAGCATCAACGACGTTGTAGGGTACATAAGCTGACTTTATAAAAGAAATAGTAAAAAATTTTTTTTTCAGTATGATTATATACTTATACTATACTTTGTTATTTTCTAAAAAAGGGTAAAAAAATAACACAAAAAATTTAATAATGATGAAAACGGTTTAGCAGCGAATTCGTCGCGCTAGAAAAACGTTCGTCAATCGCTAATGTATAAGGCTGCTTAGTACATAAGCTAGGTACCTAGAGCAATGAATGATCTCTTGAGTATTTCCCAACATAGGTATTTGCGACCTCGACCATGTAATAAGCTTGTCCTAATCTAAGGCGTTTCTGCCCATCGAGCTGAATACAAGGTGATAAGAACATCAATCTAGTCTGCCGGTTACATTGCAGTTTTTTCAGCTAGCTGACCTCTGAGTGGATCTTGTTTTTTTTATTAGTTAATTAAGTTTAAACAGTAGGTGCAGTTCAGCAGAATTAATATTAATACATTTACTAAAATGTATTGAGCATGGTTTATAGTAGTTACCATGTCCCAATAATGATTTCAATAACAAGGTTGTCTTAGAGAAAAATATGCCAAAATAGTGATTGTGACATATGGTACTGAAATGTAGGTAAATAATTATGTAGGCTACAGGCAGGAGGATGCAAAGGAAACCAAAATGCTTTGGTGCTACATTTAATTAAATATCAAATTACATTTTAAGTTCCTACATGCTAATTATCCTAATGGGTGACAACGGTTCGATGTGAGAACCAGAAGTGACGGTGTGCGGGAAAGCTATATAATGTAAAAAGGTAGAAAGAGAGGGCATGATGTGCTGCGTCGGCGCCTCGTGACTCGCTCCTGCGGGCAGTTGGTATGCACCAAATATGTTAATTTTATTGATGCCAAGGACAAGATTAATATTCGTGAATTACGACATGAGTCACATTGATCCTACTGCAAAAGACATCAACAACTTGAACTCTGTAGTTTGAAATTGAGAAATGATGCCAGTATGTGACTTTGGGCCTTATTGCTTGTTCATCCCTTAATTTAATTACACAGTGGGATTTGCCGGATTCTGACCTATCAGCTTCTTAATCTTTAACAAAATTATATTGTGGTGCTTGAAAACAAGTGGTCCCCAAATTTAATTATCTCAGTACCCAACGAGCCATCGTAAAGGCTTTCATTAGCAGTGATTAGAGACCAAGATTGTGAAACCCTCGAGGAATATAACTGGCCTGTTTTGTATTTTTAGCAAAGGGTAGTCGTTTGTGCGGAATTATGACCATCTCGTTTCAAAATCTACTTTTTTATCTTCTAAAATATGTGATGTGTCTGCATGCGTTTTAAAACGTACCTATCAATTAATTACCTGTAATTGGCTTTCTATAAATTATGCTTCTGTATATTCTTATGCTTTTGGTTTTCCAACAAATGAATAAATTATCAGAATTGCCTTCGGTGGCTGAGCATTCTGTGTTTTTATTTGGTCTTCTCAACTTCTTGTTGAATAAGTATAATTTAATTCCTATTTTTTTTCTAAAATATATATTATAGTGTTTGAAAGTAAAATCAAACCCAATTTTTACTTATGACACAACACTTAACATGATGTTAAACTCGTGTCTACAATAATAAACGGTGATGGATCACACGGCTGCTTTCAGCAGCATCGATGGTACCATAGTACCTAACCTTTGACATTATCGATACCTGCAAAAAGAAAATCATGCCACAGTTTACGCCTGAGAGCACTCCGTATTACATCACAGTGTAAAAAACAAATAAGGTAGAGAAACACTCGAAAAATACGTAGCCTTTTGGTCTGGGTGTCACAGCAACTTGAAATGCTGCTGAGTAAGGCCAAATCTTCTAAATATTGAATTAAGCGGAGATTCAAAGAAAGGAGTCTGAACCTTATTACAGCCATGAGATAATGAATGAGGCGCGAGGACGAGACCTCTAAGAAACAACTTGAACTTTTTTGGTGCAAAACTACCTTAATGGCCTCTGCACACACCGGGAGTGACGTGCGTGACCGCATCGTGGAGTTGGCGTTTTATTTTTAGTTGTAATGTACTTACTGAACTGTATTGAACATTTGGACAATGCACACAGAGAGCGCGGCGTCAGCGAGGCGCGGCGCGGCGACGTAAACAAAATACGAGTATAATTAATTTTTATAAAGAAACAAAACCGACTTCCAGAATAAAGAAAGAAAGACTTTTTGTTTTTGTTGATTTTTCTAAAAGTGCTGAATCAAGATCGATAAAATTTATATAGGACCACCTTTAAAGTATGACCTACCAAACAAAAAAAAAACAATCATCACAATCAATGCATAATTGGCGGAGTAATCGCGTTACAAACATACAAAAAAAACAAACAAAGAAAACATGCATTTGAATTGGGAACCTCCGCCTTTTTTGAATGTAAAATATCTCTTTACCTTGTCATTTTCTCAAGCGTAAAGTTATCTGTTATCACGTGTTGTTTCAAAGATTGACTTCTGTTAGTTACTGTGTTGCACTTATAGAACCCCCAGAACCCATCGCGTATAACGCCGTTTGTTATTCAGAACGCAGCAAGACGCAACTACCCTTACATTTTTCAATTCGCACGTGACCGGGGAACCGATTAAACGGGAATCAGGTTTTGGTACAGTCATCTTTTCGTATCGATATTATAGCTCCTGTGGACCTCTGTCTAGCCCTCAGGGATGACGCACTGGGCCATCATAGATTCGTGGCATAATATCGCTTTCTACGTATTTGCTATAGTCCCGCCGCATTAATAGACCGATAATTACAGCTGTCTCAATGATTTGTCTAGGGATGGGAACCAAATAATCGGTGAGGACTAAAACCGATTATCAAGTTGATAATTATAAAGGATCGAATAGAATAACTGAATTGTTTATATTGCTACATAAAATGCACATATTATACAGTATTGTAAATCGTTCGTCACATCGTCAGTATAATAATAAATAACAAGTTAGACTGTAAAAAAAATATCGGAAAGTTTGACTTTGCGATTTAGATACGGTTGGTACCTAAATAGAAAATGAAAGAAAGAAATCTACGTTGCTATTAACTTTGGCTACAACGGTCTTAGGTCTTAGACGAAATGGCTAACAACTTAGATATATTAAATTTAATAATCGCGATCGTTCAGTCCTTGGGTAGGTTGACTGACAAACGTCATTATTGGTCTATTGAAACAATCGATAGGACTATAATGTTTAAATCAATATCCCGAAACAAAAATGGACAAATTTTGTATGAAATCTAAATTTCAAAAGAAGGGGCGGGGCGCAAATCGCGTCGTCATTAGTCAATTCATCACCATATCATAGAATTCCAAATGAACGCAATGTTTTCAAAACGTTGAAGAAATATTGAAGGAAACAAAAGCACGAAAGCGTGACAATGTTTATAACCCGTTGGGCTTAGGTTGAAAGCCGCGGAAGCCGCATAGTCTTCACAATGAATTATCTGTAGGCTCAGGTTACACCTGTTTTTCCTTGTAAACCTAATAAAGGACACCAGAACACCTGGCTTAACTGACGCAGCCTTTGCTAATGAGTAAATTACAAAATAAATACAGGGCATTATGTGTAATCAGTGGACACTCGTATACCTATTTACCTACGTGTACGGTGTTAGTGTTGTTTGGATCGGTCTATACAAGTATAAACAGTTCACTGGTAATGAAGTCATACAAAATATCATTATTGTTATTACTCACTAGAAATTTTAGTGTTGTAGATAAAAATTTACCTACTATTGTCACCTAAAATTAAGGTAATCAAGACTACCAATTGTATTGTAGGGATCTCACGATTCTCGCGCACTAGTAGTCTAAGTGCTACTTGCGCCTACGTGGAATCGAGGTTAACCCGAGTTATGGGTAAACTTGATTTTTTATGAAAATAGACGCGTAGCCGCAATTTAACCGTTGTCGCAACGTCGAAAATAACTTTTTGCTTTGACCAAATGTTTTGCAGTTATTCAATATTATGCACACTTGGTCTTCTAGTTCAGTAGATATTATTTAGACCATGTAAAGCGGACAACGAAAAACCAAATCTATTACAAGCACCTGGCCATCAAGCTGCCTATATGTACCTGCATCCCGTGATCAAGTTTAAGTAGATATTGCCACACAGACCCTGACTAGCTCCTATTGCTCAGTGACCCAGATAATACCCATGACCTTTCACACTACCTATGAGTACCTTATCAAAATGGGTCCCTTTTCTTCGCAATATCAACTATCGTGAGCTGAAAGCTCAACGGGGGTCAATCAAACAGTTCCGTAACAAATGGATGACATTTTGACATTTTGCTCTATATTCGTCTTGTATAAAAACGAGTCCATATATTCCTATAGCTACATAAAGAAAAATAACTACTTACATTCAAGAGCGCTCCCATAAGTATTCATATTCGCATACGACCCTAAGCCGTGTCAGATCGTTAAATATTCACACTACTTGAGCACACAATTACAAATTCATGCGTAGGTATGTGTATAGGTTGCTTCTATCTCGTTTATCAGCGTCATCATGCGGGGCTTTGAATTTTGACGCGAAGAAGCCTTATGTTATCTATATGTATTGTTACAAAGCTGTTGGTTGCTGATGTCTGTACATAAAATAATATTTTTAAAGACTCTGAGAACCACAAATTAGATTATATTATTTATACTTAGTATTCAGAAAAAGTGTTTTGTGAATCTGTTATAAAAATATATTTATTTATTTAATTTAATTAACATGGTTACATAAGACCAATTGCATTAATTAAGTCATAATAACAGCAATATGTCAAGAAAAATACATAATAAAGAAAAAAAACGATGTAGGTACCATTTTCTATAGAAAAATATTGTAATCCCTTTAAGATAAAATACTTTTGGTATAAGACATATAAAATGCGCCTGATAATCGTAACAACGCATACAAAGTCGCGCGGGTCAAGTTAGTCTTGCCTCTCGAATAACACAACACAACTGTCTCCGTCTAAAGGGCGACTCGAGGATCTAAAACAAGGTGTTTAGTGAGGTTCCAGGGTACTGGGCCTTTATGAATAAATATGCAGGGACCTTCTTGACGTAAGGACATACTTTATGAAGCCAATGGACTGAGGATTCCGTAAATGGTTTCCTTGTTGCGGCTACTCGTCGAAAGCGGTGCTATAATTAAACACTTCATCAAAAAACCTTCCTCATCATCAATATTATTACGCTTAACAGCCTATTACGTTGCTAGTCCCCAATACTTCGACATAAGCCTCTAAAGGTTGCTTTTCTTCGACGTAGTGTCTTTCTTCACGACGTCCTTCTTTGATTGTTATAGAGAGTGATGAATCTGCTTTAAATCACGGTACTGAAACCATACATGAATTAATAAATTAATTATTAAACAATAATGATTAATTCATTAAAATTAATTAATTTTAATTATAATTATTATTTAATTTATTTTTACCGTATTTCATTTGTTTTATTTTTGTCAACGTCCTTATAAAATGTAATTCCTTGATTCTTGCGTTAATAGATTTCAGATGCGTTTTGTACTTTTCTTTTATATAAAATTTTAAATTGCTTAGAAAAGGGAAAATTTTAGTTTTCAGGAAAAGCTTTTTTGAAATTGTACCATTAAATTAGACAGTATCGAAAGTAGACAATAGTTTACAATAATTAAATAGTTCGATCACAAATGAATGCTTACATACATATAATCTTTATCATTCCTATGTCCTTCAATTTAATGTCACAATACCTACTAATATAACTGAAATGTATATACAACAAAATATAATAAAACTATTCTAAATAAATGAAATTATTTTACCTTTCACATATTATTATACCAAATCGTGTTAATAGAGACTATTCTAAATAAAGGGTATATAATAATGTCCCAGCACAAGCAACTGCAACCCCTTAATTCCAATATTACTTCCAGTCCGTTACCCGGCGTCTATTAATCAGCGAATCCGATGAGTGCTATAACAACGTGAGCCAGTGAGCCGATTGTTGTCAGTATAGTGGTCCTCCGTGCATGAGCTATAAACTTCAAAAGATATATCGTCATGTATCCGGTGTGTCCACCTACAAACATCGTAGCGCGTACAAACGTAAAACATAAAAGTTGAAAACATCGAATCAATTTTCTCAAAAAAAAATAAAACAATACCTAATTAACAAATGCTACTACAACTTAGACGATTTTTTTAATGACATGTAAATAGATATTTTAAATCAATATACTAATAAAAATAATTCTTTTTATAACTATATAAATAATTAATTTTTAGAAAAAAAACAAAAACCGTCTTCAATGTATCTTCGAAGTCCAAGGTCACATATCGATGAAATTTATATGGGACCACTTCGTAGCTATACTGAACCCGACGCAAAAAGAATTTTTCAAATCGGTTCATAAATGACGGAGTTCTGAGAAAACAAACATAAAAACAAAATAAAAAAAAATACAATCGAACAGAGAACCTCCTCCTTTTTTGAAGTCGTTTAAAAATACCAAAGTTTATTTAATGGATTGGTCCGCTCGCTCTACTCCTATTGCCATACCCTGTCAGGGTCATATATGTTAACTAACCTTTTCATAAGACCTCTTCAAATGTACATACATATATGAGTGCAATAAACTATTGAGTATTGAGTAACGTCACAGCAAGACCAGGCGAGGCTAATGTTTCAAAAATAACAGTTATAAGGCATCAGTAATGACCCAAATTATAATAATTGTATACTTTTCTTACTTAGGTACCTTCAATTACTCATTCGCATTTTTCAGTTCCCTTTAAGGGTGTAACAAGGCTATTATTTTGAAATATTAATTCCAGCTCTTATCATAAATTATACCTAATTATTGCATTATTTCAGTATATTTGCTTAAATCGCTACCACGATCTATAAATAAATAAATTTAGCTATTAATAAAAGCCATACAATTAATTCGGCTATAAGTTTAGCTATGACATTAGAATAGATATTCTACCTATTACTAGTTTATACATGAAAGACTAAGCTTTTTTTAATACTTAATCTTTTTATAGACGAAGTAATGTTACGAGAGTGCGTCGCACAAATGTACTTCTTCAAGTCCTAGATTAGCCTTAATTCTGAGTACTCTTGAGCTATATTAAACCAGCTAGCGACGTCGTAATCGTCGCGTTTCGTTGATGACTTTAGCAGGTGTTTTGGGTTGTATGAAGGCGATTTTCACACCTCTCACAAAGCCTGAGTGGAGATTTAATGCTTGCTTTAAAACATGACTTAAACGTACCTTCACTTATCTAAGACTAACAAAGGGGTAAGCTAACGAAAATATAGGCAAATGTTATTTCTTAATTTATGTTAAACTAGCATTTTCTCACTACTTCGTCCGCGTAAACAGCATAGGAAGCCCATAGTAGTCTCTTTGCGAAAACCAATTTAGCAAGACTTCCCTAGTATATACGAGCATGAACTACGTAGAGGTGAAGCTGTATCTTTGTTCTCACCCAACCGATTTTAATGTACCTAACATACCCTCTAAGTTTGGACTTAGGCTACCAAACCCTAAAAAAACATATTATAGTCCGTTTAGCAGTTTTCAAGTCTATAGATAACAAACATACAAACAAACAACGAAAAACTCTAATAACCGTGGATACATGTTCAGTGCCTTCTAAATAGTCGATCGCAGCTGGTTTTTCAAAAATATGTTCAATGAGCAGAATTGGCTCAGTTCCATTTTTATAATAGTATATACTTATATATAAAAAATATCCGCGAAAAAGTTAATATATAATATATAAAGCGATCACCGTCATCTATAGATGTATGCATTGGAAGCGTTGCCGACATGTTGCATACAAACACTCTTCGAATATAAAAGATAGGACGCAGAATAACATTTAATTTAGTAATATTTAGGTACATACCTAGAAAATTACATCATTTCTTATTCATGTTTCATGTCCTCAAATTTTCCGTCGTCGAGCCGTGAGAACTACCCAAGTGGTCGCATGAAATATGTAAGTATTCGTAGAAATATAATTTCTGCTGAAACTGAAACTTTTCGCTTTTCAATGGGGCTGCAAGGCACACAATAAGGTCGTTTAGATTTATTGCCGCTGTACACGAGAATTGTAGAGGACCTTGTGAAGAGGGAAAGGCCTTAGGCACAAGAATAAACATTTTCAGCAGTTGTTACGCTAATACTTCAAATGATAAGCCCCTTTGCTAGTTATGACCCTGTTATAACATTTCAGCGCAACGTACAGTGCAGCCTCAGCAACTATTAATCTTCTGTGGCATTACCAAAAATATGAACTAAATAATTATTTTAAATATTGTATCCCGTTTTTATAGATCTTGAGCGGAAAAAAGTCAGAACACGTTTAACATTTTTATTTCAAATCGAATATAAAATATAAAGAATAAACTGGTAGTGGTTTATTAGATTAGTTTTGATAGATAACGCAATTTAATTTAATTTCTTTTTATTTAGGTGTATAATGTATTTTTAATTTGTTTTTGTTTGTATCTATTGAAAATAATATATAAACAATTATAATTACTATTGTAATAATAAGTATAATACCAAGAATGTGTATATAAACTTGCGGCTAAATTGGAAGTCCTCGGTTTCACAGTAGAGCTAATAGCGCGCGCTCGCTTATAGCCGTTCGTAGCAGATCTGCTAGGTTACATTACGTTCGCTGCGGTCACCACTTGGATGGGTGACATTTGTGTGGTTTTTTTACTGGTTTATAGGCTTGTGTTTGACCACTATCTCACCTGATGGTAAGCGATGATGTGGTCTAAGGTGTAACACGCTTACCTGGAAGATACAGATCATCTAATATGTTACGTAGGGCATGTTAAGTTGTCGGTCCTGGTGACAAGACAATTAACAGTCGTAAGGCTATGTCATAGGCGGACACGAGAAGAAAGAGAGCCCGACTTTTAGTGTGGTGTCATCCATGTTCATTCCGATCTTTGTAGCACTATATACGTAAGTAATAGTTAGTTTTTTTTTTGACTATACTATACACTTTAGCGGATACTTTACTTTTTTTCTTTAGACGTGAAAAGCGTTGTTCGTAATCGTAAGCCACATTAGATTTATTAAAAAAACAAGTAGGTTAAGAATGTTTACTTAGGCGTGGATAATTACGTTTATTTATTTACCTACCTACATTATAAGTTACATCGTCCATATAAATATTTTTTTCTACATTCCTGTGGAGGAAATTCAAGTCATTCAAGTGGTTGTGTGTTGTTGGGTTATCTGGAAGAGATCGCTTTGAGTGATAAGACTCGTGGTCTTATAATAAAGAGTTATTCTATTCTAATCTATTCTATAACGACCAGCCCACTAATTCTACACTATGATTTGGCAAACTGATCAGATATGCTACACAAGCAGACGCTGATGGGTAACGGGCTGGAATTAATTAATGAATTAAGGGTTTATGGCCAATGACCGCCCCTGCTACACTCAGTATGCTGTGCAATGATTTTATGCAGAGATTGAATTGAAATGACTTTAATTGTCTTTGCGATTGGTACACCTCAAGGTGGCGAGGTTTGAAGTTGCATAAGCCGCATTAGCGAAACAATATACGTTAAAACTAAAGCTAGACCCGCTTTCAACTACGCAATTGTTATAAAACAGAAAGCGCTTAACTAGCTGAAAGCTTTTGGGTTGAGCAATGTAAGTACCGGATTATATGATTAAATTATATGAGCCAATTTAATGGATTGCCGTTGAGTAGAATGCAGATATTTACAGTAGGTAGGTACAAAGTATCACTACAACTTGTTAAACAACAGACGGCACAAAACTATTGAAATATCCAAGGGCATAGGTTCTACTTCAAATTTAAAGCGTCCATTCTCAAACCCTCAACCTCAAACAAATTTAATCAATTTTTAAACGTCCACAGACGTTATCCACACACGTGACACGAGCCAACCGTTCACCTCGCCACAGATTTAAATATGCAGACGTTTGTATCGATTGTCTCTAAGAATAACTCCCCTTTTATTAGAGCCCTGTACGCCACCGCTCGTATGAAGATATCATGTCTTTCATCATGCTGTTTAGCTATTTTTGTTCTCGATAGTACCTAACAGTAGCCTTCGAAATACAACCTTGGTTACCTATTTAATTATGAAACATGCCTTTAATGTTTTCTAGAAGGTAGATGGCGATGATTATTCCATTTATTATAATGGTAACAATTTTGTAGGACCCTGAGGACTTGATTTTGTTTGAGAGGGACGTTGTCATTCAGAATTCTGTTTTTAATCTATCAACATTAAGTAGGTAGTTATACCACCAATATCGTCCAGTCGTCCAGTCTTTTTATCACTATAAGCACTTTCTTTGTTGTGATGTAGCGCGCCCACGCGCTCGACGGTGGATAAGTTGATGATGTTGCGTCTGTATCCATGTACTTTTAAGCTTTAGAATTAGTCAGTCTATTATTAGCCTTTGATTCGATCATACGAATATTAAATTAATTTTAAATCAATTAATCTAGTATTTTTTAAAAACATTTCCACGGCATTTCCCAGTTTGACTGGCGCAGCCTTGTGGATTTTCCGCGAATTTTTCCGACGTCTACTCTCGGTAACCCGAAATCGGTTGTACGAGTAGTGTTTTGTTCGAAACCGCGGAAACACGAACCAAATAAATTCGTCTCCCTTGGGAAACCCGTGCGTTGTGTGGTGGCTAATCGGACTCAGGAGGACATGGGATTGAGCGGCTGGTGAGTGAACCTTTTCACATTCCGTTTTCAAAATCCTGGTCTTTTCCAAATTTTCTCCCGAACTCCATCGTTGGGCCTTATTGCGATTTTGCATATTATATCTTATCTGATTTCGTTTGCACTTAAATAGGCAAATTTGAATATTGTAATTATAGTGATTTGTGTGTAATTAATTAACGTGTGTGTACAGTAATAATAAAGTGAACATAATGGATGGAATACAAACAGTTCCGAAAGAAATCTTGAACATAATTCCTAAATTTGACGGTGACGAAAAACTGTTAAATCTATATATTTCAAAATGCGAGTATATCTTGCGCGGCAGCCGCGTTGCAAGAAATGCAACGCAAGAACTGTATCTATTCCATACCTTGAGCAGTAAACTTATTGGTAAAGCTGCTGCTCTACTAAGCGAGAACCCAAATATTACAACATGGGTAGGATTAAAAGAATTACTTACGCAACATTTCGGCGACCCGCGTTCAGAGGAGTGTATAGCAATCGAGCTCGAAATGATTAAAATCAAACAAGGTGAAACCTACATTCAGCTTTGTCAAAGAATTCAGAATGTTAGAAGTTCGTTAATGGCGAAAGTTAATAGGCTTACCGATGAGGGAGTCAAAGCAGCTAAAATGATCATTTACAACAACACGGCTTTGAACGTATTCCTCTATAATTTACCGGAAGACTTGATAAGTATTGTGCGCACTAAAGGTTATTCTAGTCTCGAAAATGCTCTAAGTATTGTAACTGAGGAAGTAAATTTCCGATTTCAATATAACGCCAAAAATAAATCAGTGAAACAGAATGCAGTACAACAACCGAGTGCACCAAATGTGTTGAGAGTGCCCATGGCTCAAGGCTTTACGCCTGCGTTTAATGCGACACCGCCAAATAATAATTTTAAATTTGGCATTCCCCAAAATAATAATTTTAAATTTGGCATTCCCCAAAATAATAATTTTAAATTTGGCATTCCCCAAAATAACAATTTTAAATTTGGCATACCACAAAATCAAGGCTTTCGACCAAATTTTATTCAGCCAAATAGATTTGTGCCCCCTCAAGGTCACGTTGTGCCATCTCAAAACCAGTTTCAACGTAATTTCGGACAAGTGCCCTTCCGACAACCAAGCGCGCCTTTCCAACACGGTCAGTTTAGGTTTGGCATCCCTCAGCAGCAAGGTTATAGATTTGGTAGTCAAAACCAACCTCAGTATAAATTCGGTATTCCGAATCAGCAACAGGAACCTAGGTTTCAGGAAAGTGACGTATCAATGCGCACAGCTCCTGTAAGGCAAAACATGATCGCCAACGATCTATATTATATTGAAGAACCAACCGAATGTCAGGAACTCATTCCCGAAATTAACTACGACAATGACTATAACCTAAACGAGGCATGCAGTGAGTATGTCGTCACACCGCCGACAGAAAACTGCCACTATTTAGAAAACTATGATGACACAGAATGTACAAATCAGGAAGAGGTCTCTGAAAATTTTCAGGAAGCAGCCTCGAAAAACATAGCGAGATAATAAATTTAAACTATTGTGATAGCATCCTAAAACTACCCCATATCGAAATTCCTGAAATCAATGCGAAGTTTCTTATAGATACCGGAAGCAGTCGATCTTTTATTAGTCCTGCTAAAGCTGAAGAGTTTTTCAGCGATCACAAATACTACGAACCCTTTACAGTCGTCAGCACACATGCTCAGAGCATGCACAATGAAGTGATTTACATCCCCTTGCTAAAAACTTTTAAAAGCACACTTCCTCACACATTTTACATTTATGATGTAGACGGACGTTATGACGGTCTGATTGGATCTGATCTGTTAAAAAAATTATCGGCAAATATCGACATGAAAAACCAAATTTTGCAAACGCACAATGCGGCTATTTCTATAATATACAATCCACCATGTCAAATTAATATACCGCCACGATCTGAAACACGAGTAAGGATTCCTACGAATCTACAACATGGTGAAGCGATTGTAGACTTTCTACAATTTAGAGATGGTGTCCGAATGCCTACCGCTCTTGTTAGGTGTGACAATTTCTTTGCTGAAACGATTGTGCAAAATTCTTCAAACGAAGGAGCCACAATTACGTTTAAAAAACCTATAGAAGTCACAGTGTTTGAAAATGAAGAATGTGAGGTTAATGTTGTGAGAAATGATTGCATGATTGATGAAGCTCTGAAAGAAAACATGTCTAAACTACGAATGGACCATATGAATCAGGAGGAACACGATGCGATATCTAAACTCTGTCATGAATATCGAGATATTTTCTATTGCGACAAAATACCGTTATCTTTTACAAATCAGGTAAAACATAACATCCGAACCACCAATGAAGACCCTATCTATATTCGACCCTATCGACAACCACCCTGCCAAAATGAAGAAATACAGAAACAGGTAGATAAGCTTTTGGAAGACAGTGTTATTCAAAATTCTCATTCACCTTGGAGTGCACCAGTACATCTCGTACCAAAAAAATTAGACGCGTCCGGGGAAAGAAAATATCGAATGGTGATCGATTATCGACGCCTAAATGAAGTCACGGTCGATGATAAGTACCCATTGCCTAATATTACCGATCTTTTTGATAAATTAGGTAAGTCTCAATATTTCAGCACGCTTGACCTTGCAAGTGGGTACCATCAAATAGAGGTCAATGAGGCAGACAGAGCGAAAACAGCGTTTACAACCCAGTCAGGACATTACGAATTCAAAAGGATGCCGTTCGGATTGAAAACGGCACCTGCAACCTTCCAAAGAGCTATGGATAATGTGTTAAGAGGTCTTCAAGGTATACACTGTCTAGTATACCTTGATGACATCATCATATATTCTTCTAGTCTCCAGGAGCACGTTGATAAACTCCGCAAAATCTTCGACAGACTTAGGGAAACCAACCTGAAAGTTACTCTCGATAAATGTGAATTTTTGAGGAAAGAGGTTCTCTATTTGGGCCACACTATCACTAAAAATGGCCTTATGCCCAACAACGACAAAATACAGGCAGTGTTAGACTTTCCACTACCACGAACAGCCACTGAAATCAAGAGTTTTCTTGGATTGGTAGGCTATTACCGGAAGTTTATAAAAGATTTCGCTAAATTAACTCAACCATTAACATCGTGTTTAAAAAAGAAAAATAAAATAGACATTACTAAACAGGAATATATTGATGCATATGAAAAATGTAAAGAACTGTTAACCAACGCGCCGCTCTTACAGTTTCCCGACTATTCCAAACCGTTTGTCCTGACGACAGATGCATCGAACTATGCACTGGGCGCTGTCTTATCACAGGGCCCCATTGGTAGCGACAAGCCCATAGCTTACGCGAGCCGTACTCTGAATGACGCTGAATCCCGATACAGTACGATCGAAAAGGAGCTTTTGGCTATCGTGTGGGCTACAAAGCATTTCCGACCGTACCTCTATGGGAAGAAATTTACAATTTATACAGACCATAGGCCGTTAGCTTGGCTCAACTCGATAAAAGAGCCTAATAGTAAGCTTACGAGATGGAAATTGCGTTTGGAGGAATTTGACTATAACATCATATATAAAAACGGAAAGCAAAATTGTAACGCAGATGCTTTATCGCGGATTAAAGTAAACGCTCTTGGTGAAAAGGATGATATATCAATGAAAGTTAATTTGGATGAAAAAGAACAAAAACTTCAAAGTCACCTTGATGAAATAACTGAAGAAATAATGCGGTTAAGTAAGAATCAAAACAGTTCTCCACACGCAACTACCACTCAAAAACGTATACCACCAGAAATAGAAGTGTCTTCGGATTCGGAGAAAACACTGAGTATTCCGTCAGTAGCCAGCGATGGCCGACGTTCTCCTTATCTCATCCCATCTGCGAGTAGTAGTACCGTTACTGCATCCGAAAGACCGAGTAGTGACACTGATAGTATAGGTACAGTACATTCAGCTCGTGACTTAGATACAGACGGCATGCCTATACTGCAAGAGGCCATAGACACCAAGCCGAATCAAGTTCTCGTGTTTACCTGGAACAGAAATGATTTGACAGTTAAAGATTTATCTAGGACTAGACAAAAGGTATTAGAAATACACTTACCTGTAGACAATCCGGATCTCGTGAAAAAGTTCTTAAAAGAATACATCCGACCAAATATAAAATATTTCTTTTATTTTGAAAGTGAAATACATCGCAAACAGTTTTCAGAGGCTAACGTAATGCTTTTTCGGAAAGGAACAGTAAAGTTTTATGAGTGTACTAAGAGAGTTATTTATGTAGATGATGAGAATGAACAACGGGATGTCGTAATTAAATATCATATTGGAAAAAACAGTCACAGAGGGATTAAGGAAACTCTTGTTCATCTCAGACGAACTTTTTACTGGAACAACATGGATCAAATGGTAGCAAGTATAATAAATGCTTGCGAAACTTGCAAAAAAATGAAGTATGATCGTAAACCATTGAAACCGGAACTACAATTATCACAAACCCAAACTAAACCGTTTCAGGAGCTGTTTATAGACACCTTTTCAATTGAAGGAAAATATTATCTTACAATAGTTGACGCCTTCAGCAAACTAGGACAAGCTATTGAAATTAGTACCAAATCGACCCCAGAAGTAATCAGAGCCCTTTTAAAGTATTTCTCAATGTATGGCGTTCCTATTAAAATCAGTTCAGACCCCGGCGTAGAATTTAATAACACATTAATAAAAGAAATGTTATCATTTTACAAAATTGACCTACACATCAGTACACCGCACAATCCGAACTCTATGGGAATAGTCGAAAGGTTCCATTCTACCATAATAGAGATTTACAGAATTGCAAAATACGAACGTAAAATCACCGACGCTGTTTCCGTTATGACCTATGCAGTAATGTCATATAACAACACGATACATTCTGCTACTGGCCTTACGCCATTCGAAGTTGTTTTCGGCCATACGGAATCCAATGGAGCATTTTATGTCGATTTCAACAAACAATTCACTCAGCAGTTGGTCAAGGAACATGTAAGGAAGACAAAATATTTGTACGAATATTTGACAGATAAGATGATTGATAAGAAGATGGCTGTAAGAGAGAAGCGTGGTGGAGAAGGAGAGTTTGATTTGAATGTGGGAGATACCATATTTATAAAAGGCGTAAACACCAGACGAAGTAAAGATAAGGCGCGTTATCAAAAGGCTAAAATCACGGGAGACATTCAGAGGAATGTTGTACCTGTTACTACACAAAATAGAAATACCAAAGTTCCTATTAAAGATATCAGGCGCCCTCCGCAGGTTGGTACTTCTGGCAGCCCAGCTGATCCACAGCCAGGCCCATCAGCTGCAGTTGATTGAGAAGAACCCGGGGCTACTACCTGTAAAAGAAGGTCAAGCAGTTATTAGTCATGATAAATGGACTGTCATTAAAGTTTTGGATTTAAAGTTAATTTACGATCAGTTAGATATTAATATAGAGAATTTTGTAAAATTCAAAAAACAACTTCAAAGCAGTTTTAATAGTAAAGCTTTTGATTCAGATTTCGTTGAAGTAGAGCTACAAACTGAATACGCAATGAATACGACTATTGAAAAGTACAAGCAATTGGTTCCATCATTGGTAAGAACTAAACGTGGTTTGGTTAATCCTCTTGGTTCATTAATCAAGATGATTACAGGTAATCTTGACAACGAAGATGCTGTAATGTACGAAAAATTAATGTATGAGTTAAAAACAAAACAAGATAGGACCGACCGGAAAATGACTGTCGTCGCTGAAATGATGGGTACATTCATAAATATAACAAATTCCACAAGAAACAATTTCATTCAAATTGACAAAAGCCTTAAAACTATTAATGAGAAATCAAAACTGTTTCAACACAGTAATAAATTCATTCATATATACAATATATTTACTAACAATTTTCAAACGCTTTACACCCAATTGAATGAAGTTGAAACGGCTCTTGCTTTTGCCAGAATTAATGTATTGCACAAATCTATTGTAGACACAAACGAATTAATATTATTGTTACAAGAAATTGAAAAAACTGAAAAATTAGTATATCCGGTAAACATGGAAAACATTATAAAAATAGAACAATGTATAGAAATAAAGGCATACATAAAACGAAATCAGATAAAATTTATAATGCACATCCCGTTAATTAGAAATGAAATATTTAACTATTATAAACTAGTTCCCTTGCCTATGCTTAATGGCAATAATGGCGTAACTACCCTTATCCTACCTAAATACCCTTACCTCCTTGTGAAGGGTTTGAGTACCAAGCCGCTCTCCCAGCCATGCCGCGAAATTGATGAAACTCGCTTCCTGTGCTATGAAAACGACGTGTCGCCTTTGGTCGAAGATGATTGTATCTCTGAACTCATTAAGTTTTCCACGAATATTTCAAGCTGTCATCCAGTTCCTGTTATCATCGACGATGTGAAAGTCGATCTCATTCAACCCAACAGTTGGATAGTTTACGCAAAAACCGAAACATTGCTTACCAAGTACTGTGAAAACGACATTACTCAAGAAAGCATCTGTGGAACTTATCTACTATCAATGGAGGATGATTGTCAAATTAAAATAAAGGACCTTAATCTTAGAAGACACCAAGACCAGGGAAAAGATGTCACCTACGCAAAGTTTCCTTTAGTCAAGCTGCCTAAAATAGAAACCAGAGCATCAGATATCCAGGAGAAGCCAGTGAATCTCAATGGAATCGATCTTGTCGACATTCAACGTTTAAATTACCTATTGCAGAAGAGTAGGAGTGAAATTAGTGTTAGTGAAAATTATAAAAGTGCCCTTGACAGTGAATATAAAAGTGTTAGAATAGGAAACATAGTATTTTACGTCTTTATTGTAACTTGTCTTATACTGTTAGCCTGTAAGCATAGAATTAAGAATATTATAAGTAAAAGGCGGACAACTCGAGATAATCCTCATCCCTCGGATAATCTCGAACTTACGGAGGGAGGAGTTATACCACCAATATCGTCCAGTCGTCCAGTCTTTTTATCACTATAAGCACTTTCTTTGTTGTGATGTAGCGCGCCCACGCGCTCGACGGTGGATAAGTTGATGATGTTGCGTCTGTATCCATGTACTTTTAAGCTTTAGAATTAGTCAGTCTATTATTAGCCTTTGATTCGATCATACGAATATTAAATTAATTTTAAATCAATTAATCTAGTATTTTTTAAAAACATTTCCACGGCATTTCCCAGTTTGACTAGGTAGTAGGTAAAACAACCTTTCTTTAGTTTGAAATTAAAATAAAGAAGAATACTTAATTGTTAATTGGTTCTGTAACTAAAAGTAATGAATCACCTTTTAAAAAAAAAAAAGAAGAATTGATTTGAATATTTATGGTACAATTATATCTATCATCAAAAAATAATTTAAGTAAGTCCTTTATAATAGCATCCATCAACGTTCTACTAATTCTATCAGACTAGGTATATGACTTAATGTAACTGTCTATGTTTTTATGTAATTAGGAGTGACATCAGATATCCGAAATCACGCGACGGGAGCCAAAAGGCCAAGGGCAAAAACGTAGTAAAGTACGAATGAAACCTAATAATAATTGCAGTAAAACGATACCAACAGCTAAAACAATTATGTCTGAGTAGATAATTATGATCGTTCGGTTATATAACGTTATTACTGTGTATAAAAAAATTAGCATCTGTAGAATATATAGATAGGTATAGATAAAGCTATATAAGAAATAACTTGTGCAACTATAGCAGTCAAGTTCGAATCCTAACGCCCCACACAAACGTCTATAGATACGGACTGAGCTATGTCTTGTACGATTAAAGTCCTCTGTGGCTATGTGCGGATTTGCTACACTCACTCTAAAAACGGCGTGCGGAGAAAAACATGTCAAGAATCATAAAATTCGAAAACATGTCACAAAGCCACACAAAGCGGACGTAGTGGATACTCTCTCACTTTAGATGAAAACCCCAGCATTCATGAGATGAGATTATACCTACCTACTGTACCTACCTACATTTTAAGCTCAGCTTTTCCATAATAGGAAGGTTCTAGTTTTATTTCAAACTACAACTACCCATAGTTTAAAAACGGTCGAAGAGGAACAAATTACTAGCATTAGAATCCATTAGCAGCATTCAAAAGAACGAGCCAGTTAGTTACCACTTCACTAACTGATAGTTAGCAGGGAATTAACAAGTTGGTAATAGTTTTTCAACCGGCTCATTTTGAGGGCTTTTCTGACGCGATCGTTAAAAAGTTCCACTTTCATTAACTATGACTATATATACTGGCGGTATAAAGTCATAGTCTATTTACTGGTGGTAGGTTTCTCGTATGTGAGAGGCTGTCTGGGTGGGTACCACCACTTTGCCAGTTACTCTGCCGCCAAACGGTATTGCGTAAGCATTACTGTGTTCCAGTATAAAGGGCATTGTAGCTAGCGAAATTACTGGGCATTATGAGATTTAACAGCTAATTGTCTCAGGGTGACGACCGCAGTGCAGCGCCGAGCAGGATTTTGCAAAATAAAATTCTGGGTGGTGCTGTTTCTGCTATGGGCAGGCCTACCTGGTCACTAGCTCGTCTTGTCATTCAGATATATAAAACAAAAACCTTCCTAGTGAGTAAACGTCGTTATTGACAGAAGAAACTGCATATTTGACAGCCTCTTTGGTGTAGTGGTTGGGCAGGTTGCCTCAAATCTCATACACTACTGAGGTTGCGGATTCGATTCCCGCGACGGGACAAATGTTTGTGTCAATAAGAAAAAAAAGCGCAAGCATTTGTTTCGTGTCTGGGTGTTGTGGGACCACCATCCTCATAGTTCCTGGTTCCCTAGATACAGGGAATCCTAGTTAGGGGCCAGGTTCTATGTATGTGATCGTTGGGCGTATTTATTTATTTGTTTATATATAGTAGGTAATATTAAGTTAAGATTATTAGTAATTCATTAGAACTCATTAAAAACAGTGTATTTTTTTAAAGCACCTGATAATAACTATTCTGTAGAAGAGTTCAAAAATGATGCGGGTTGATGACGAACTAGTTATGCAATTATTCAATTGTTCAAATTATTCTTAAATTTGTTGTTTGTTACTCGTATTGTGCTCTTAATAAAATTATATCATGCATGTGACAAAATCTATACTTAACCTGACATTATTAATAATTTGAATGAAAATTGTAATTATTTAGTTTTATATATTATTAAAAGTAATTTGTAATGTGACTTTAAAGTTGATAAGACCTAAGTGACCATGTGATAAATTTATGACTAATGATTAATCGAAATTGACAAATATATCCATTAAATAATGAGGTGACTAGGAATAAACTAACTCCACTCAAAACTTGTGCAGCGCCCTCACAGGGCACATGTATCTAGTCTATAAGACATCTTTAACACCTGTCTGGTACATTACATGTAAGCATTAATAAATTAATAAATAAACTACCTATTCCTACCTACGTAGTGTTAATTTTTACCAAACAGCTAGGGCCAAACGAAATGTCATGCAACTTTAGCATCGGCACGGCGATCGAAAAATCGATTGCTTTTCAGAACTTAGATCGGCAACTGTACGGGTTATGGCGCACACATTCGAATGTCAATGGCAGCGACTTTGATATAGGTATACAACGATCGTATCGCTAAAACACGCGATCGCACGATTCTGATAAGATGATAGGAAAGTGGTGTTTGCCGATGCCAAAGCAAGCAATCGCTAAAACGCACGTTCGTGCGATACCGTGAAAAATCGCAAATTGCCGGTCGTCGTATTTTAATAAATGTCATATCAATGTCGCACTTGGGTCGATAAAAAACTTAACTATTAACCATTAGGTACAGTATACTGTGTCACTCCAGCGTGACATTCGTCCCTGAAAGGTAACCAAAGGAAATATGATTTTTATGTAAGTAATAACTTACATAAAAATCATATTTCCTTTGGTTACCTTTAGGTAATAACCTTTACCTCTCTTCTTATTTATTTAGTTATCGTTCAGGAACAATCGAAACTTTACCACGTTCAAAGAGCACTCGAGAGGAGGAGAGATCATTTTAGGTGTAGATATATGTATGCGTTTGGGCACATATCCAACTTTGACCATGTTTTCGTCAACTTAGTAATATCCATATTACATATAATATACATGTCCGTCTCATTATCAACACGCTACAAGTGTCGCCAAAACAGGTCACTCGTAAGAGATCGCAGTAGATGATCTTAGTTCTCATTTTACAAGTTTAGTTTTTCTCTTTTTATTATGGTTTCAGGGCAAGGAGTCCTGTAGTCAAGATATCCGTACATTTCGGAGTATATCCCATATTTTGATACAAAAATGTGCCTTAGATGAGCTTTTCTTATCAGGGTCCTAATTCAGTATGACAACTTGGCGATTCCTTGCTTCGAGGTCACGTCGATTCCTTCATTAATAAACGACATTTGCGAAGTTTGTATTCTCTATGACGCGTTATAGAGAATCATATATATGAATTTACGAATGCGTCATAGAGATGTCGTTTATAAATAAAGGAATCGACGTGATTTCGAAGCTAGGAATCGCCAAGTTTTCATAGTGAATTGGGGTATATTGGTATAACTTACTCATCGAAAGACGTTTTAGCAATTCGATTATATATAATATATATTCGGCCAATTTTGCAGAGGTGAAAATTTGCTTACAAACATAAGCAAATTTTCACCTCTGCAAAATTGGCTTGGCTAATGGAGTCACGACACCAACTCGGCTGTACAATAGGTTATTTGACCGAACAATAAATAATGAAATGTAGTAGCTTTCCGTGATAAAAAGTAGCATATATATGTCTTTTTCCAGTCTTTTTATAATTCTAGTTTGGTACATACATACCAAATTTCATGAAAATCCGTTTAGTAATTTTTGCGTGATGGGTAGCAAACATCCATCCATCCATCCATCCAGTAGGAAGCAGCATAGGATTAGTAGGATGTAAATACGATGATTATTAGTATGTAGATATATATATACACTTTTTAGAAAAGAGTCTAATATAATTCTGGTATAATTCCCTAATTTGGTATATTCTGGTATTATTGGCATAATATAATTCTGGTTCAAGTAGCCTAATATAATTCAGAATGCATTATTAACTCATCAACATCCACTGCCTTTTAAATCAGATTGATAGACACAGGACTCTCTCTCGGAGCGGCATCAGCTATAAATAAGGGTGTTCTGAACCTCATCCTCCAATTGCACTTGGCAAGAACAGAGATTTAAAAGGCAGTATGAAAAATTACATCTCTGAAAGTAACTGACCCAGTTAAAAGTTCACGTTACTTCGAGTATAATAAATTACCATGCTTGCAACGGAAAATTTACTTTATCTTCTTAAAACGAAGTATCAAAATGGTGTTGTATATTATAATAGATAGATAGGATAGAAACACACTCTTTATTGTACATACACCTATATGTACAGTCATACTACATATATACAGTCTCACTAAAAATATAAAAATATTTTTACTTGTGAGACTTGCCTATAAAACTATATACATTATTTTCTCAAATAATAATTATACGCCCAGCGATCACACACATATGTAGATCCTGGCCCCTAACTATGACCCCCTGTATCTGGGAAACCAGGAACTACGAGGACCATGGCCCCACAACATCCAGAAACGAAACAAATGTTTGTGCTTTTTTTTCTCACAAACATTTGTCCCATCGCAGGAATCGAACCCGCAACCTCAGTGATGATTTGGGCTAACCTTCCCAATCACTACACCACAGACGCTGTCAATAAATACCTATTGCATATAAATATTTCACTAGAAAATTAATTTATTACTGGCCATAGCCGCAACAATAAAACTGAAACACGCGCGGCATATCTTAAACATATTTTTATTTCTGCCTACACCTGTAAATTGTCCTATTTGCAGACGATGTCTCATTACTCTTTAGCAGCAATTCAAAACTTGACTACAATGCATTTAAACCCTTTTCTGACACAAAGCAATGGCTTGAGGACAATAATTTAGAAATAAATCTGAAAAAAACAAAAATTTTACATTTCCGAACCCACCAACGAAAGCCCTTAGATCTAATCACTATAAACCACAACTTAAAAATACAAGAAACAAAAGAATTCACATTATTAGGACTAACACTAGATACAAACTTGAATTGGAAAAAACATGTCGAGAACATTAAAACGAAACTTGCAAGATTTACCTATGCATTGAGTGTTCTCAAGTCAAATACCAATTACGAAACTGCATTATCATCTTACTACACCTATGACTCTTGGTTAAATTACGGTATAATCCTCTGGGGTGAAAGTACAGACTTTACGGATCTATTTATAATGCAAAAGAAATGTATACGGATTTTAGTTAATATTAAGCCGCGAGAAAGTTGTAAACCACATTTTATAGACAAAAAAATACTAACCCTACCATGTCTGTACATCCTACAGATATGTCTATTCGTACGGAAATATCGTACTTTCTTTAAATCAAATAGTGAAATTAATGAAAATTATAATAGAAGAAATCGCAACAAACTAAAGTTACCTACAACAAATTTACAAATATTAGGAAAAAGTCCAAATTTTAGATTAGTATCAATATACAACAAAATCCCTGAATACCTAAAAAACGAAACTAGATACAACGTGTTCTGCAGAAAACTTAAATCTTATCTAATTAAAAAATGTTATTATTCCGTAGATGAATTCAAAACTGACAAGCATGTGGAAAAAAATGACTCAATTCCGTGACACTATACTGACATATAAAATATACTGACTTTAATAAAACATAAATCAATATAAATTAAAATGACTAAATGTACTCTCGCACTGACTTGCAAACGCCCTTACAGGGCTCATGTACCAACATAAGATGTAATTTAAGACCTACATGATAAATATGTGTACATGAATGCAATTAATAATAAATAAATAAATAAATAAAAAATAATAAATAAATACAACAACGTACATCAGACGGAATTTGGCATAATTATGCGAAGATTGAAAACAATAACATCAGGCATTTATTATATCTGGTCATACCTAGTAGTATAGATCTGCATTTTTCTATAGTTATTTTTAGCATTTTTACAAAAGCACCCAAACGCAACATCTGAAAGGAAAATAAATAAAAATAGTGGAAATAGCGAGCTCGTCGATGCAGACAGCTCTTAAACCACTAAGCCCCACCTAACAATAAGTGAACACAGTCAAATACTGCATTTGCTATCATTTGGATTTCATCTCGAGTTCGACTCGAGATAGAATTTTCTCAAGACTAAACTTACGTAAATAAAAACAATGGGGCATTGCGATGTTGAAATTTCCTGATAAAATTGGCCTTTGAACGATCTAAAAACTCCAACACAGGTGGGCCACACACCCACAACAGAGAAGAGAAGAAGAACGATAAAATACAAATACCAAAATAAAAATTTTGGTCTAAGCGTAGCTACACGAATTTTTGTGGTACTTTTTACCTTAATCCGAAACGTTAAACAAATATTTCACGGAAGAAGTCATATTTTTTGTTTGTGCCTTGTAAATTCGTTTTTTACCAAAGGAAATCCGCCGGAAGTTGGTTTGGCGCACGACAGGTTGGCAGCGCTTAATCTGCGCTGAGTCCATGTGAGCACGGCGCGCGGCACCGAATTCGACGTTTGGCGGAGTGGAACCACTAAAAAGGCAAGAGAGTTTTTAGATTCTGAATCTATATAAGCGAAGTTTATCTAGGTGAATTTTTTGGTTCCGGTCCCAAAAAGCCCTGACGGGCGCCAAAACGGAGGCTACTGCTAACGCTCATCTGATGTCACAAACTTTTTGCAACCAAACCGTTATACTGATATGGTAACTACAGTTTTAAAATTTTCACAGATTTCAGTACCGAAAGCTATCATGAAATATCAAACTCGTATATGCCATGGTGGCGGGTACCATGAAGATCTGGCTGAGGACGCAATGAGCAATGAGGTACTATATGAGCTGCTATAATCAAATTGAAATTTTTGACAAAATGAGTGGATTAAAAGAATTATTTAGGAAACCAAAATTTGAAAACGTTGTTGGTAAGATTGAATGAACCTGAATCTAAATCTGGAAATCTGAATCTGGTTTTCTAAAGTCAAAGTAATCCGTTAAAGCAATTTAGCGGATAAGCTTTGGTCGACTTCACGTCGGTATCTAAATAGCTACCTATGTACCGACATATTCTATTTTCTCTGTTCTGCACAAAATACCTAAAAGGATGATGCAAAGCAGTAAATAGGCAAAAAATACACTTTTCATTGGTTTATGTCAAAAAACACTTGGTAGGTAGGTAGGTACAGTTATGCAATATTTCAGCATTTTCCTTAATCTCAAACGATTTTTCCTTTCAACCTTTTCCTTTGCAAGGCAACCTTTTTCTAAAGGGGTGAATATTAAACAACCACAACCTGAGTAAAGAATGTTATCTGTTAATTAATCTAAAACAAAGTGTTTGTTCCATAAGCCTGGCTAATTCATTTATCGCGATCTGACAATGATTATGTAGAGTAAGTATAATTTGATTTACTTAAAACTAAAAACAGACCCTTTCACTTTAAATGAGTTTTATGAAATTGCCATTTTACTACAAACATATCAAATGTTGCCATAAATAATTGTGGGTACGTACATAAACGATACAACCCATTCCTAATCAATATGCTCAATTTGTGCACAGTGAGTACCTTTCTCATATCTAAGTTTAGTAATAATTAAGTTTCTCATTAATATTGTCTCCACTATCTCTCAGCCTCAACTGAAAATCAGAACCAAACCAGACAGGACTGAAAAGGGTTTTTTCTAAAAATCAATAGCTAATATAATATTGTTCAAGTAGGGGTATGTGTTCGATTATGTAGGTACCTATTTTAATGAAGTTAAACGTCACGCCTATCCACATCTAACAGTTGCAGTGCCAACCCGAACTTTGAATTACAAAGTCTGGCAAACACTCCAACGCACTCGTCACTCTGACCCTTAAGCTTACATTATGAATGCACAGTAATTTGGCTGGTGACAGTGTCAATTAAGCCAAAACACAGTAACGTCCCTATGTACACTACTAAAGGAAGAATAACTGACACTGAAGCGATTCTTTCAGTCAGATGATGAGGTCCTGCAAAAGCGCTACAAGAAAATTTAAATTCATTGAAATAAAGCTTCTAATAATTTATCTGAGAACCACAATAGATGGCGTTTAAAAATTCTATCGACCACAATTTAACCAAGAGAGGAATAATATTATTGGTACTTATCACCGAGTTCACCGACTCAGCCAGATAGATCTATTTAGATATTAATTACCGCAAAGTAATCTGCGGTGAAAATATTGTAAACTGCACGTTTCGTATAAGAAACGTAGCTACCCTTAACTTACATGTACCACTGTACCACTTCAGCACCTTGTTAGCCCATAAGAGCTGAAAAGAAAAATAAATAGTGTCGGGACTTGAGACCTGCGCTTAACCTCTAATATGCTGAAGTGGCTAGGGCAATACTGGCGCCCACCGTGTGACTGGGGCGGCTCGTATTATCGAGTGAGCCACGGGCGGAGGCCACGGCTGGTCGGAAACTATTAATAACATCACCTGTCGTACCTTTATTGAGCTCCGAACCTCATGGTCTCTCCACAGCGTTCCAAAAATATCGATTCACGGCGAATCCAGCATGTCGGCCGCCCTCTAGGGCAAGCAGACGGCTCCTCTCGCTCTACGTACACATAGGACACAACACGTCAAGCGAGATATCAAAACGGTTTCCCGCCACTAGTATTTTAGCACATATACGGCCATTACGTCGGTTTTTCTTCACTGTACTTATTTATGCTGAACAGAACACCGTTTTTAGTATTTTTTGGAAGTGTTGTATATAGTGTTTGGATAGAAAATAGGGTAAAACTTTGATTATTCGGTTGTGTCGCGACGGACGGTGCGTCGGCCTCGCGCGCTGGCTCGCCCCGACTGACTGAATTTCCCACATTTTCCCGGCGCAAGCCTTCACCCCTGTAATCGAGCACGCCCGCGGAGATAAAACAGTAAAATCTAGATGCGGTGTATCTCTCCATTTCAGGTTTGCTAACTTTTGATGTGACATTCATAGCTTTAGAAAAACTACGGTGAGGAGATTAAAGGTAGTTAAAGTTTGGTACCTCTCTAGGTACTGTAGACTCTAGGTGCTCTATGTGCTCTATCTATCTACCTGCAATTTTAGTTGGATACGGTGTCTATTTTGTAGATTAGGTTCCTATAGCAAGCACGGAACTTAATAAATAAAAAGTCTTACGAAATTAGGTTAGTTTAGAAACAGGATATTTCCTGTTATTGATTAATTTTGAGAACTCGATAGGTACATATTTCAGCGCTGTTGCAAGCGCCATGATCACGAAGAACTTTTATAGATGCTAACTGGGTAACTACGTAGGTACGTATGTACTTGTACAGTATACCTATTTTCGATGAAGTACCTACATATGTAGGTAGGTAAAAGAAAATACTTGAATAAGTACAAATTTATCTATTTACCTTGCAAGTCATAATGTAAAATTAGGTAGGTAATTTTACGGTATATAATATATAATATCTAAGTCACTATAGATGATGTAAGTACGCATACAAATGGAGTAGGTACATAGTAGGTTTGTAATTGGCTTTTCTTATATTGAATTGTTAAATTATTTTAATTCTCGAGTGAACAGGTAGGTACTATCTTGGTAAGCGTGCTAGATCGTCGACCGTATCGTCGCTTACCATCTGGGCCCCAATTCAGTATTACAACTTGGCGATTCCTTGCTTCGAAATCGCCTCGATTCCTTCATTAATAAACGACATCTCTATGTTCATCTCTATATTCATATATGACGCGTCATAGAGAATACACATTTTAGATGTCGATGATGATGGAATGGACGTTTCCTCGAAGCAAGGAATCGCCAATTTGTCATAGTGAATTAGGGCCTAGGTGACATAGTGGTCAAACGCAAGCCAATAAATAATAAATAAAAAAATATATAAAATATAATACTTTTTCTTGCAACAACGAGTTACACTCATCACTGCAGGCCGAGGGCAGATGACGAAAGCACCGTTGTAATTTGGCCAATAATGTACCTAAATACAAAGTGTACAAGTAAGACCTACCCTACAGTAATGCTGCACTACTCTAGACATGTGAATAAAGTCAAATGGTTTAAGATATATTACATAAGTTGGTAAATAGTAAGTAGAGTCTATAAGTAGAGACCATACTTATATTGGCGGCTGTGAAGTGCGCTGCTGGCACGGCTTCCCGCAGTACGGGTACAGGTAGGGGACGCGGGTAGGTCGTTGGCAATAATTTTATTAAAGTAAATGTTTACTATTACCTACCTACTTGTAGAAAGTTGTTACATTTGGGTATAGACACCTCTACCTCTCTTTAACTGAGTAGATTATTGTACTAATGTAGGTAATTCATTCATTAAAAACAGCTTTTCCTTACCTACCTAGGTAGGTACTTAGAAGCTCCAAGTATTTACCTCTAAGTACCTACCTACCTAATAGTAGGATAGTATTAAATTACACTGTAAAACTGAATCTACATAGTACCACAGAATACTTAATAGTACCAAGGATAGTACTAAGATTTTTTCATCGCTTTTATATTGTTCCACTGCTGGGCAAAAATATCATGTTTAGTAATAAAACATTTAATTATAATAAATATTACATCATATATATGTATTATCTATTCCTATGTTATGTATTACCATCAAACTCGATCAGTGGCCTCTTATTCACCACTAACTGTTTCCGCTGTTTCTTTCGCAATTTCGTGGGATTAAAAGTACCCTACGTGCTTTTCCAGGACTTGGAGAACATACATACCAAATTTCATCAAATTCCAATTAGTAGTTTTTGCTTGATGGAATAACAAACATCCAACCATCCTTATCAAACTTTCGCTTTTATAATATTAGTATTAGTACGATAGGACTTTTTAAGCTATTGCATAGCTTCTATCGCGGGCCTTGAGCGTGGAGACCGAATCCAGAAATTCCGTAACGAAAATAACCTAACACCCCCCACTCCGAATGCTATGCAATAGCTTTACCGCGGCAGTCTCCGAGTGCCACACGTCTTTTTATGATTATACCCACTTTTAAAGTACCGAGGTACCTACTATAAGTAAAAAAGTAGTCTTTAACGTTTACATTTTAACGTTAACGTTTAAAGCTGTAGGCAGCGTAATCCAGGTAAAAATCTGCACTTAGGTAAGTATCTACCTATGTACCTAAAGTAGGTGTGTACTTACACCCTACTCTGTAGAGCCTACAGAGTTGTAGGACCAGGAAAGTTATAATGGTATATTATTGCAAAAGCCGTGAAATAAGTAGGCAATTGCAGGTCGAGTATGAGTTTAATAATACGAGACAGGCAATTGCCATTTCCACCGAGGCATATACTTATAGTGCTTTTCTCAAAAGAATGCAGGGAAATAAAACATACTTTTTATATTATACATTTAATTTAATTTATTAAGTATGTAAATAACAAATCACGAAAAATTTTCAGCTTTGCCGCCAATTTTCTATTTATCATCTGTGCCGAAAGGCAAACGCATTTATGGCTACAGCCACGTGAACGCAATTTGTACTTAAGCAAAGAGACTTACTTTGGTATGCCAAGAATGATAAAAGAGATCAAAGAAGAAGATGAATCAAAGAGTATTTAACGCCCAGCACGCCGTTTCATACAGCATTGCTGGAGCGTTGTAATGTTCCAAATTCAAAAAACGCTCCTGCAATGGATTTGATTTTCTTTGTCCGTAAAATCGATACTTCGCGTGTTCTTTTTTCGAAAATAATGACAATATAATATGCATGTTTAATAATGATAATAGGTATATTTGAGAAAATTGTGTATAATGATTTCTACCTGGATTACGCTGCTCATTTACCCACATACAAGATTAGGTTATAAGCGACTGTCTTTAGCGGTTGAAAAATAATATACCAGTCTATAAATACTTTTGTGCCTTGTTTGAAACACTGGAATCTTAATAGCTAGGATAGGTTTTTCAGCTTTATCGAGATTTTAGCATTCCAGTCACAGCACCGTCACTTCTATTTGTTGTTTTTTTTTTACACAATGTCATTCCAAAATAATAAAATATTTATATTACGTACCTACTGTATGTAGAACAGATGATCGTACAACTTTTCAGAAAGTGTTTTATATTAACTATAATGAATATTTAGCCATGAAAAATAGCACTTTAATTAAATAACGCTCTAAAAGTACCTATGAAATCTATGTTTAAAGGATATGTTTCAAATATTGCCGCGCAAAAGGTAACCTCAAAACAGGTGACGTCTAAAAAAGGCAGAAAACGACATACTCTTCGAAATAAAGCTTGCAAAGAGATTTAAATAAGTTTTGTGAAGTTTGGGCACTATATTGTAGTAATATCACGAAAAAATTAGCAAAAATACATTTTATATAAAGCAAAAACGTAAATTAAGCACACGCTTGACTCACGGCATTTACCTTCAAATGACGTCATGCGCTGTGATTGTTGTTTTGTTTCGTTTCGATGAAGAACAGAATAATAAAAATGACAGATTAGTACCTAGACATATTAGTATTTATTTATTGATTTAATATTATAATCCATTATTATTTCACAATAATATTGATTCGATGATCTTTCTGGTTCGAAGAACATTCGTTCCAACTACATTTTAGATTTTTCTTGATTACTGTCCGATCCTCTATTGTAGAAAATAAACTAATGCACAAACCATAAACAAAACGGTGACATTGATTTTGATATCTACGTCTTTTGACAATGACAGGTACTACTAAAACAAGTTTGCGTTGCCATGCGAAGCGTCAACGTCAAAGCGTGTTTTCATCACGGAAAGGAATGGAATGCGTTTTCTGTTTTTATTTATTTTCAAGCGTTTAACTGTTGTTCCCTTAGTTTCCTTTGTAAACATAGTATAATGGCTCAAACAGAAGATACCGAATTAAGAGATTTAGTGATAGACGCATTGGAAAAGAACGGTTCCCTCGCAAAAATTCGTGCGTTGTTACGAGCAAATATTTTTTTAGCTTTCGAAGATGAATGTGAGAATATGAGGCACAATGTAAGTCTGGATAATGTATTAAAGGTGCCGGAAGGCATTTACGCACTGTCCATTGTACACGAGTTTCTAGAGTTTTGCAACCTGAAGAACACATTGTTTGTGTACAAATCTGAGTCACGTCAAGGAAAAGATTACAAGTGTGACGGAAAAAAGTTCCTGTTCGATAAGCTAAACTTCAACAAACTCGAGATCGGTAAAGAACCTGTTCTAATAACGTTAATAAAAAATGCAATGAAATTGAACTTTAAAAACCTCAGTGACAACAGCATTCTCAAGAAACTGCAAGATTGTGGTGATGTCTACAAAGACGAACAAAATAGTTCCTATATTGTACATGAAGATTCACAAAGCAGTGCCACAAGTACTTCTCAATCTGACAACTCCATGGATGAGAAAAATAAACTACATTTAAGGCTGCATTTAGATAATTCAGACACAGACACATCTTCAGATTCATCAAGAGGTAAAAGTGCTTCAGAGTATATACCCAGTGAACATATAGTGAAAGCCCAGAACAGCAATAGTTCTCCAAAAGCTCCTGTCAATAACATAAAGGAATCTTTACCTCAAAGACAAGAATTAAGTTTACCGCCTTACTTCACAAAACCTGCTGGCAACACTAGTAGTGAATCTACTTCATATGCAGAACTAAAGCCATTTAGTTCTATAGATGAAAAGATGCTCAACACCTCAGGACTACCAAATACAGAGATCAATGATCAATCAGAAGAGCAAATATTCAAAAACCACAGAGATAACTCTAAATCTGATTCACCCAAATCTGCTACTTTGAGCAGTGTATCGTCATTATCATTGAAAAATGATAAACAAAAGTCTGATAAGGTAAAGAAATCATCCCAAGAATCTGCTAAGTCAGATGGTGACACTGCAGACTACAGCTTCGACTTTTCTACTTCTCAAGGATCAAGAAACAAAGAAAATTCTGATAAAAGAAAATCATCTGATTCTATAAAAGATTTTGTAAATGAAGTAAATAAAAGCTCACCTATTGAGAGCCCCCATCAGAATTCACATAGCTCTGTTTCAATATCAGATGTTGCAGATTTGATAAGTGACAAGAGCTCATCACTTGATCACCATAGTAGCAAAGAGAAGTCACTAAGCGACAAGTCAAATATAATGAGCAGTAATCATTCTAAGAAGAAATCTGTAAACATAATGAATAAGTTGAATGGTGATGATTCTGGAGACTTCACTGAATCACCAGTACCATCATTGTCAAATCTCAGTCTTGACATTCACAGTGATTAAGGGGTCCACACCGACCGATCTATATTCTGTACTACAATCAGGATGTTGCTTCGTCATCACACAATACTTACTAGTTTCTATGTAATGTAGGTTTTTCACTATTTGGATTGATTGGGGAGCTTACATCAACTGCGATTGGGTTGCAATTATGCCGCGTGTGTTGGAGCGGCCATGGATCGGCCGGTGTGGGCCTGGCTAATGAGGACGATGTTATGTAATAATGTAAAAAATGAATGCTCAAACCAGTGCAAGAATTAATACTTTTTATAGTGCTTGCTATAAGCCCAACAAATCAATTCTTGTTTGAGTTTGAAATTGTGAAATTAACCAGTAAAAGCAATAACAATTCATAAGCTAACATTCATAAATGAAAAACAGTTCCTTTTGAAAGTTATAAAATGCCGTGATAAATTAGGTTTAGTGATGTATTGGTACAAATGATTTAACTAGACTTGCTAGCTGTGTAGTGTAAATTATGACTTATGAGACACCAATTAAAAAGTAGTGCAATTTCAAGTTTTGAGATTTATATTGTATACTGAGATATTCAAGTATTTTTTTAAACATGATAAAATACAATTCTGCTGTAGTGCTAAGATTTTGGGGAAGCTGCTGTTGTGCTGGTCAAAGTATAATAATAATACCAATGATGTTGCATTTATTATGTGTATTCAATGCTCGGACCCATTTTGAAGGCATTTCACTACTAATTATGAATAAGTTTATTTTAATACACTATAATGTCTATAATGCTTCATAAATTAATTAATTATTAATTGTCTTTGCTTCATTAATTATGTTACGAAATATATTTGTTACTAAATGCATTGTATCAAATTAAAATCTTTATTTTGCAAGGGCATACATACATGGTGAGGACTGGAACAGGTATCACTAGGGCGACATAGGTAATTTGTATAAAAATCGATTCCTGCTATTCAAAAACTCCCTGTATCTGTGTGTTTGATGTTCTTTAAAATGAAAGTTCAAATGCCTTCAAAAATGTAAGGGTTTTCCTGGAAAAATAAATATTTTTAAACATTGTACCTACAGATATAAGACACAGATGGGTTTAAATTTCCATTCTAATATTAGAACTAGCCAGGCCCCGCAGATTCACTTGTGTGGACAATAATAGTATCCTCTCCGGGATTAATAGTATCCTATTTCTTATCCAGGATTTAAAGTACCTACATACTTACAAAAATGCTATCAAAAAGTGATCAGTAGTTTTCGCACTATTGGGTAACAAAAGTTTGCTATATGTAAGTACATACATCCTCAGAAACACCCATTTCAATATTATTAAGATACGATGAATTCAAAAGAAATCAAAAATACCTATAAACATTGACCTCGTCTATGTGGATTTGATAAGTAGAAACTATATTTTCTGACATTGTGACACTAAAATGGTTGTGCCTTATTTCTTTAGAGTTCCCTAAGTTTATGATTGTTCCTTTGATATTTTCAGTCTATAATCTAGTCCTAATAATAACAAACTGGTTCCGTCCAAATTACTACATTCTGTCTCCGATGAGTATTTTTTAATAATAATAATTATGCTGTGTTGCTTAGCATAATTTGCCAATAAACTCTTATTTCATATTTCAGTTTTTCATTGAACTATAGCTAACCAAAAGTTTCAGGCGATTTTAAACAAGGAGAAAATAACAAACAGATTATTTTATAATCAATTTTTATTTCACAATTTCTGTAAAGCATAGATTGTAGATATCACGTTTCATTTATGCACACAAGTCAATCCATACCGAACAAGTACCTAACTGTAAGGTAGTCGTTACATATTTATTTCTATACAAAAGTAATGTTTATGGCATAATAGCGGTTAGTTATTATAGTCGCATAGAAAAAAAAATATTAAACATATTTACACCTAAATATCTTTAGTAGGTACATGAGTTTTAATATGAAAATGGTATAAAAATTACACTTTCATATAATTACATATGCGTCAGTAATACAAATGCGGTCCGTATCCTAACTTTGAAAAAATATAACAATAGTTAAAAGCCACATGCTTCATATAAACAGTAACAGTCCTACATAGTATGATTTACTTTATAAAAGTGGAAAAAATATCGCTCCAGGCACTGTCATTGTTTTCTCATTCATAGTTATATTTACTTGAAGAGAAATACTGCAACAAAATATAATTATTTGCAAATAATTTAGGAAAGGGTAATACTCTCACTTATAATATTTGCTCTTTATAACAAATACTGCAGAGTAAAAGCCCTTTCGAAGTAAATCAACACGAAATTTTTCGCTATTAGTATAATATCAATGAGCCTTCACGCGCGCCAGGACCCGATTTGACCATAGCGTTGAAATAATTATCTCAAGTGCGCATGAAGGAAAAATGATCGTTAACATAACAAAGATTCAAAACTAATATTACACTTAGTGTACCTAAATAAATATAAACAATATACACAGTATGGCAAATATTTGGCTTTATACATCGTATATTTCACGTGATTATGCACGTTTACGAATTAAACTCTAACCAAATAATTTTGCTGGTAATTTGGAATTTTTGATAAGAAGCAATGTTTTGTACCAGCAAAGTTTAGATACATACGAAGAGTGACAGACATTGGTGAAATGAATGCGAGTCAAGTTCACAGCTCGTTTCCCATCGAGCTATCGTGCGTGAGATTCGAGTCCATACTGGCGTTGTCGGAGTCTTGGCTTTGGTTCCCGCTGTAGTTTGCAGCTTCCTGCAGCCTCATTAGCATATTCAACTGTTGAAAAAAGAAATGTGACATGTCAGTTTCAAAAGTGGTAGGTATCTCGTAAGCGAGAGGTCGTCTGGATTGACACCACGGTTTTTCCAGTAATTCTGCCACCAAGCAGTAGTGCGCAAGCATTACTGTGTTCCATTTTAAAAGGCAGCAAAATTACTGGGCATTATGAGACAGAGCTATTGTCTCAGGGTGACGAGCGCAATGCAGTGCCACGGAGGATTCTGCATAGCAAGGTTCTGGGTCGTGCTGTAACTTTTATGGGCAGGCAGGCGTATTGCTTACCATCAGGTGAATGACAGTGTAGAATGGTAAATGCTTACCAATGGGTCTTGATTGTTATTTGTATTTTGATCTGGATTTGATTCTTCAATTCCGATTTCTTCAACAGTTATGGCTCGCAATGTCTGAAATAATATAATCATAAATTAGCTTACGGAGTAGAGATTATCAGTCTTTATTATTGCAGTTTTCAGGAAATCAAAACTGATATCTGATATCAAAACTGAACCGATATGTAAAAAAACTCAACAACATTCAACTGTACATGCGAGTTGTTGGGCTCCTTATAGCTTTCTATTATATGTATATGGAAATGGTTTGGTTCCCTATAGCTTTCTATTATACGTACATGCAAGTGGTTGGGCTCCCTATAGCTTTCTATTATACGTATATGTGAATGGTTGGGATCGCTATAGCTTTCTATTATACGTACATGCAAGTGGTTGGGCTCCCTATAGCTTTCTATTATACGTATATGTGAATGGTTGGGATCGCTATAGATTTCTATTATACGTACATGCGAGTGGTTGGGTTCCCTATAGCTTTCTATTATACGTATATGTGAATGGTTGGGATCGCTATAGATTTCTATTATACGTACATGCAAGTGGTTGGGTTCCCTATAGCTTTCTATTATACGTATATGTGAATGGTTGGGATCGCTATAGATTTCTATTATACGTACATGCGAGTGGTTGGGTTCCCTATAGCTTTCTATTATACGTATATGTGAATGGTTGGGATCGCTATAGATTTCTATTATACGTACATGCGAGTGGTTGGGTTCCCTATAGCTTTCTATTATACGTACATGCGAGTGGTTGGGTTCCCTATAGCTTTCTATAATACGTATATGCGAGTGGTTGGGTTCCCTATAGCTTTCTATAATACGTACATGCGAGTGGTTGGGTTCCCTATAGCTTTCTATTATACGTACATGCGAGTGGTTGGGTTCCCTATAGCTTTCTATAATACGTATATGCGAGTGGTTGGGTTCCCTATAGCTTTCTATAATACGTACATGCGAGTGGTTGGGCTCCCGCCACGGGTAGGTGGTCTTGACGTGATGCAGCGGGTCTACGGCGGCGTGGCGGCGGCGGCCGTACAGCGCCACGCCCTCGCGCACCGCCTCCGAAGCGTACGGCACAATGCTGTAGTTCCACACGTCAGCGAACCACGCCTGCGAACGCAGAGCATTACTTGTTCATTTTTAACTTCATTATTTTACTGCATTCCTTCATGTAGGTAGGTAACAATTAGCTGGTCATGTTATGAACAGTATTCCAAGAATCCTGTCTTACGCACATACGGCTGTGCATAAGGAAAACAAAGGGTAGTTTTACTGCATATAACAAAAATAACAAGATTCTTTATTGATTTCATATTTGCAAAGTCGCGTGTAGCGAGGGGTGAACGAATGTGTTGTTTTTCTTTTTATTTGTCTTCGGACAAGTTATCGAGTTCTATCATATTTTCACTGGGTCTCTCAGTCCAATCAGAGATAGCCATTCTAGTACCGCGGAAGAGCCAGGTCTCTGAACAAACAGAGATAGCTAAATACAGCAGTTATCGGTTGTTTCTCACCTGACTAGCTTCCAAGTCCATAGGGCATGCGAGGAAGAGTCTCGGGCCGACTGTGACGTCACTCGACGAGTGAGCTTCTAGGAACGCGTTAAGTGTGGCCCACACGCCCGGAAGCCATTCCAGAACCGCAGCAAGGGCCGGATCTCTCCGACCTAAGCGGAGTTCCATTGAGAATAACTTGCGGCGAAGATACCTGCGAATAAGAGGTATATTTTATAATAAAAAAACACTATGTAGTTATTTGGTTATTAGCTACTTAAATATTATCTGTCGCTTTTCGACATCGGCACACAAAGGTGAGTAATATCAAGCGTACATTTCATGTATTTACGGTCTAATTAATCTTAATAAATGAAGATTGGCTACATTGATAAACCTCTGCTATGTTTATAAAAATAAGTACCTAGCTAAGAATCCTTTGACGGGTTCCATGTGATTGGCAGTGAGGAGCCACCTGAAGTTGTGGTGAAGCTGGAGATTTGTGGTATTGCACGTAGCCTGAGACATTGTTCCTGTGACAAAGAAACATTGATATTAGAAAAGCTGTCCTTCTAGTTTAGACTTTATATAAATCACACTTTTAAATCCAATTCTAGAAGACCATGACATAATGGGGGGTTACCTACGGTGACGTCACGCGTGTTGCAGGACAGTACATTCACCGATGACACCACGCGTGCTGTACAGTACACTTACCGGTGAAGTCACGCGTGTTGCATTACAGTAGACTTACCGGTGACGTCACGCGTGTTGTAGTAAAGTACACTTACCGGTGACGACACGCGTGTTGCAGTACAGTACACTAACCGGTGTCATCACGCATGTTGCACTCACCGGTGACGTCACGCGTGCTGCAGTACAGTACACTTACCGGTGGCGACACGCGTATTGCAGTACAGTACACTCACCGGTGACGTCTCGCGTGTTGCATTACAGTACACTTACCGGTGACGTCACGCGTGTTGCAGCACAGTACACTTACCGGTGACGTCACGCGTGTTGCAGCACAGTACACTTTCCGGTGACGTCACGCGTGTTGCAGTACAGTACACTCACCGGTGGCGACACGTGTGTTGCAGTACACTTAACGGTGACGTCACGCGTGTTGCAGTACAGTACACTCACCGGTGGCGACACGTGTGTTGCAGTACACTTAACGGTGACGTCACGCGTGTTGCAGTACAGTACACTCACCGGTGGGGACACGTGTGTTGCAGTACACTTAACGGTGACGTCACGCGTGTTGCAGTACAGTACACTCACCGGTGGCGACACGCGTGTTGCAGTAGAGTACACATACCGGTGACGTCACGCGTGTCACACATACCGGTGGCGACACGCGTGCTGCAGAACAGTACACTTACCGGTGACGTCACGCGTGTTGCAGTACAGTACACTCACCGATGATGACGGGCATGTTCCGGTTGTCTGGCGGCAGCAGGCCGGCGAAGGCGTCTCCAAGCGCGGAGGCGTGCTGCAGGTTATCTAGCACTACGACAGAGGGCAGCGCCGCCTCCTCCCCGGCCGCCGCCGCGCCGCACTGCTCTGCAATGTTGCCGAGGTACGCACGAAGTTCGTTGCAAGATTTGCGGTCCACGCTAGGAAGGAAAGAGATAGATATAGGTTGGACACTTATTTTACTGTGGCGAACCAGGCGGTAACCCTGAAAGCGGTCACGGTAGTTTATAGATATCTGCAGCATCAGTGCAGCTAGCCTTTTGCTCTTTCCTTCTTCTCTTTACAGCGTCGGCAACGCATTGGCAATAGCTAGCCGTACTCATAACGACCCGACGTCATTTAAAGATACAAAGTGTGTCACAGGAGGTTAAGTTGTTTATAACGTAATTTACATAATTATTATGCATTTATTTTATCATATCGAACATCAAAAGGCACTTACTCAACACACACAGTGCTTAACACATTTGTGTTACGGCAATTTTTTTTTTATGGACTTGAGTACCGAGACTAGCAAGTCGTTCACCTGATGGTAAGGTTAATCTTACAAAATTGCCATTAATATACATCACTTATTTCAAATCTATCACCTTCATAAACAGTTTTACTCTACTTATTAGTTGAGATATAAACTTACTTGAAGGTAGCCACAGCTTCAGCAGGGTTGCCTCGTCGCTGCGTCTTCTGTACATAGAACTCCGCCAGTTTCGCCGCCAAATAAGATTTGCCGGTGCCACTGGGGCCGCAGAGAATTACGCGCCGGTGTTCCGTTAGTAACGATACGTATCTGTGGAAATTGAGGAAGTTTGAAAAAACGTTTGAAACAAATTTTTGGCTCCGGCCGCGATTGTATTACAAAGTCATGCCGTCAAGAGTTATCATGCTGTCAAAGTCCTGCTGTCAAGTCTTTAGTCATATTTCGGGATGTTGTTCGGTGAATGAGGGAGAGGGTTCTGAGCAGTCTCTCGACTGCTATAGATTTATGTGCTTCATTTTTAGCCACGTCGCTTAACATCAGGCAAGACAGTGGCCAAACAGTAGGTTGACAAGCTTAAAAAGTATTTACTAGAAACGAGAATAGGGAATAGCCTCATGAGAGAGGCCTATATCCAGCAGTGAGAAGTGACCAGAAAATATAGACAGAAAATATTAATAAGCGGTAAATAAAAGTTATTTAAAATTTTAACATGCTTTGTCGCTTAATATATTAGACTTTTTTATACTTATATGAGAAGTTATGGTTTATTTTGATCAGATCTATCAACTTCAATATTTGTATGCTCTCGTTTTGATGTACGGTAGCCAAGAAATAAAGGTCATCGACACCGCGTCTGACGTTCAATCAAGCGTCGTTGCCTCTAGGCTATAAACATTAATCTTCATATGAATACTTCTGCAGTCAATGACCTTCACAAAAAAGTAGAGCGCAATATAACAACTTACCTATAAACAATATTTTTTGGTATAAGGCTATCGAACGCCAAGCTTCCCACTCCTTGCAGGCAAATATAGAGCGTGTTGACTGTCCCAATTATGTATCCACATGGCAATAACTCGGGGAATCCGATTTCTGGCCCTCTCGTGGCTTCTCCGAGGTGATAAGACGTAATCGAGTCGGTGTTTAGTCCGAGATTCGTGCCCAAGTCTATTCTAGAGAGGTAATCTTTAAACGTTTTCCTAACTATGTAATCTAAGTTCTGCCAAGTGGTCTTGCCAGATATGTAGGTGTATGCTATAGTGAATTCATTGCAGTTTATCGTCGAGTCGCTGTTGTACACGTTTTTGTATGAGCTGCTGTGAGTGGACTTATTGCTTTTCAGGCTGTTTGTGTTGGACTTGTTTATTGGCGGGTAGTCTTGAGTTTCCGTTTCCGGGCTGTGATTCTGTGACATTCGTGGGGAGTCGAAGCTCGATTGTTTCTCGAAGTGGTTGTAGGAGCTCGATGACTGTTTCGCGTAGAATCTGCATTCGGATTCCGTTAGCGTGTCTTGAACCTCCTCGAAATATCTTTGGAATGTTTCCGCTTGTCCCAGATAGACAGCTATGGCTATTTTCTTTCCGTCAGTCGTATCTCCTTGGCTATCGGCTACGCCTGCAAGTAATCAAAATAAATTGTACGGTTTCTACGTTTGCCGTTCCGATTATGGTCACGTAACAGTAATAACATAATTTAAGTAGTAATAACTGCCAATCAAAAACATGGTTGCCATTGCGCTTAAAATGTCGATAAATCAATTACAGTTCGAGTGGGCGTCTAGTTATCTCTCGTTATACTGTTTATGGAAAAAGTTCCCTTCACCTGATTGCATTTTTACGATTCATCCGTTAGCGGCGCGTACGCAGGTTTGCACTATTACGATTATTTGTCGGCTTTCTAACTATTTCCGCCTCCATTAACGCTTCCAGTGTTCAATCATACATATTTAGTTTCTATTTTATTATACAGAATTGGACAATCAATTTGTATAAAAAGGAAACGTGCGAGAGTCGATTATTGAACACAAAGGTCAATGTACGTTTTCACGCAAAAAATTAAGGTAAGGGTCACCCTGAGATATCAGTTTTCTAATCTGAAAATGCTTTTATCTGGTAGCCGCACCATTCAATTCGGAACACAATTATTAAGTTGTAAAATATAATTAATTATTGTGTATTTTGTCCATCAATATTTAATAGTTTTTTTAATAGGTTCACTAAAATGGACGTTGCACTATTGACATACTTTTGCTTTTGACAACAAGCTTTTGAGTTACATGATTGAGTGTACGGCCTTCTAGTAAAGAACACAGCATGCATAGTGATAATACGCTTATGATTGTTTTAAAATTAATTGAAGATTAAATGATTAAATTAAACACGAAAGAAATTGCTGATAAAAAAGAAACAAAAGATATACTTGGTGGCTTGGTGGTACCTACTTTTAACGAGGCGAGCTTTTGCACCTTACTATATTCATATTTTTAACCGACTTCAAAAAAGGAGGAGGTTCTCTGTACGATTGTATTTTTTGTTCTTTTTTATTTTTTTTTAAGTTTGTTACCTCAGAACTCCGTCATTTATGAACCGATTTGAAAAATTATTTTTGCGTCGGGTTCAGTATAGCTACGAAGTGGTCCCATATAAATTTCATTGATATGTGACCTTGGACTTCGAAGATACATTGAAGTCGGTTTTTGTTTTTTTCTAAAAATTAATATTATGTAATAAGTTAAAGGAAGCCTGCAATTGTTTTGGACAGGCAACATACGAAGAACATTACTTAATGTGTAAACACAGAAAAAACGTATGAAGTGAAAAGAAACTCACCGATATCTGAATAGCTCTCCCCAATGGCTAATTCTCTCGTCTTCGGCGGCGGCAGAACGCTATTGATATCGTAATCCCCGCTTAACCTCTCGCCGGCCCTTCCATTCGCGAACAGATCACCGGCGCCATCCAGAGCTAACAGCTCGTTGTTCTCATCGAGTTCGCACGTAGCTTTGTTCCCGTAGATTGGCTCGATATTGGATTTGGGTGAGCCTTTCTTGAAGTCCATAGTCGGGGTGGAAGAAATGCAGTTGAAGTCGAGATCGAGAGGCTGTGAGTGGATGTCTAACGCGGCCTGGGGATAGATTGCTGAGTTAGGTATTGATACGCGTACGTGACAGGCTTTGTTGAAAGCAATTTTTTGCAAACCATCTGTCCAAATATCTGACAGACAGACAGACATAAAAAAAAACTGTAGTTTTGTGTTCTGTTCGTCGCAAATACTCTTAAAACATAGATTTTCAAAAATATCTTCAATGTAAAGTAGCCGCCTTGTTACAGTTTTATTATAAGTATAGATTATAATTTTGAACTATTTCGGATTACACACGCGACTTCTCGCAAATATCAGTGTGCCCTGAAATATCAGTGTAGGTACTTCAATTGGAGTGTTTTGGTAAACTTTTATTAATGCACGTAACCTGCCATCCCAATACCTAATAGATGTAGTGACTCTGTTACTTTTTATTTAAAACTAGCTGATCCGACTGACGTCAGTCTTCCCGAACTTTACAATTATTCGGGCAACTTTCCTTTTTTAAAAAAAAAAACTTAAATCGGACTATTACAAAAATTAAAAAATATTGCCAATATGATCCAGCCGTTTTCAAGTGATGCGCTTACCAACGATCAGCATACATTTTTTATTTATTTACATAGATATGTAGATTACGTTGTTTATCTGTGTATCAATAAATGTATTTTTTTTCTTTTTTTCTATACCTGGTGCATAGTGGCCTGGTCAGCCAAGCTGAACCGGCGGGGGTCCTCCACGGCCGAGCCGCCCGTGCCCAGCGAGCTCTGGCTGCCGGCCAGGGACCGTGACGTCACCAGCCTCTGGAGACGCTCGTTGTTCTGTTTCAGGTTCAGCATTTCGTTCTGGAACAAGTAATGTGAGTGAGATTCACGTTGAAAAGTCAAAGTCAAATATCATTTATTTAATAGGCAGAAAAGTGCACTTTTAAAGGTCATAAACACATGATTCAAATGAAATTAAAAATATTAAAAAAAAATGTAGCTTGAGTTAACAAGACTTTGAAAAAAGGTAAGTATGTTTACTCATTTCTTTCCTATACTCAAACTGAAATCCTGGTGCAGAAAAAATATAATAAAATACGAAAACTGACTCTACCAGTGCTTCGGAAAATTCGCCCGCTAGAGAAGATAGCACTAAGAAACTCTGCGGGGATGTCTTTTATTTTACTCTTTTAAAATGTCTCGAAATATAACATTGAACAATTGGGTATAAATTAAAATTAACAGAATGTTAAACAAGAAAAATACATTTGAAAAGTTCTAAAACATTTTTTTTTCTGTGGCAATCGTGTAATCCCCTGACGGAAATATCGCCGCCCGTCGCTTTTTTTTTTACACTTAATTGATCTGTCTAGATGTTTGGCCACTATCTCGCCTGATGTGAAGCGATGATGTGGCCTAAGATGGAGCACATAGATCTAGAGAGAGGCGGCAGTTGAGCGGCTGCTCAGACCCGTCTCCCCTATGGTTCACCGAACATCATCCCGAAACACGACTAGGTCGCTTGACGTCATGGCTTTGTTCGGTGGGTGGTATTACAACCACGGCCACGGGTCGCTTATTATAAACATCTGAAACACCATCAGGGAGACGGGTCAGAATACTAGATTTGTGTAATCCATTTTCGGCCACATCGTCGCTTAACATGAGGCAAGATAGTGGCCAAACATATCTAAAAGCGACAAACAAGTACAAGACACACAACCATCACTTTTACCGGCCCTGAAAACCTACAATTCTTTAAAGCCTAAATTATCTGATACAGATAAGGCAAAACTACTTTGTATATCAGCTGTTTTTAATTACAAGTATTAAGTTTCTCATCGTTATTAATAAAACAGCTAAGACTCGCTGTAATGAATCAATCTCACGAAAACTTTTATATTATACTAGATAAGTTTGACCACGAACCTTTCACAGACAAAATAGTTCGAAACCTATGCCTATATATATCGTCTTTCCTGTTGTGTGCCCCAAAAACGAAAGGTCGCAATAAATTAGGGTTAAAGAACTAAATCACAGTCCCTCAAAGTTATCAATTACAATTTACCAATTTAGCCGCGAAAGTTGCTAAAGTTACCCACACGACAGTATTTTTGGGTAACAAGGGTCGACAAGGGACACAGGGTCAACGTCGCATTGAAAACTTATGTTAGAACTTTTCTAATTACACGCGACGCAGTAGACTATGTTCCCCTGTATTCATATCTTTTGTGTGTGTGCGTGTGTGGTGGACACAGGAAGTACATACATATCTATCTTATTTATAGATGTTTTCTTTTTGTTAATACATAATAGTATGTGTTTTTCATTACGCTTATATATTCTTATATTCTTTATTGTACACTTATCATAGTTACATCGGTGATTATAAACGTTGTCTGGAAGAGATCGCTTTAAGCGATAAGACCGCCCATTGTACTACCATTGTAAGGAATTGTATGCTACTATTATTTTTATTGTTTTGTTACTGGTATGCAATAAAGAGTTTTGTAATTTGTATAAACTACATGTACAAAGGCGAGCTTAACCCTAAAAAGAGTTTTCTTCCAGCAAATCCTATATTAAATGTATATATTATTATTATATATATATATATATTTTATTATTTATTGGCTTGCGTTTGACCACTATCTCACCTGATGGTAAGCGATGATGTGATCGACCATGTAGCTTGTTCACTCGTGACTTGAAAACTCTTAGATTGTAACTACCGGGAAAGATTGACCCCGACAGGGAGTTCCACATTGATCAGATTTATTAATTTAAAAATCAATCGACAAAAATGATTCTTTAATAATTAATTTTAAGAAAAAAACAAAAACCGACTTCAATGTATCTTTGAAGTCCAAGGTCACATATCGATGAAATTTATATGGGACCATTTCGTAGCTATCCTGAACCCAACGCAAAAAGAATTTTTCAAATCGGTTCATAAATGACGGAGTTCTGAGGTAATACAATCGAACAGTGAACCTCCTCCTTTTTTAAAGTCGGTTAAAAATCTCTAAAATCAGCGAAATGGTAACAAAATGTTTGTACCTCTCACAGTTGATTTTTCCATACAGATCCGTCTCAATAGATCATCCCTGTATATTCTGGCTTCCCTATACAGTATTGAATTGAATTTTATTTATTTGTTCCAATACCTATTTACGGCACATTAAGATAACAGTTACTTATACTAAATAATAAAACAGTATAGTGTACCCTTAGGAACTCAGTCCCCTGCACTAGGTCTCTGTTGAGCCTGTACAGCGGGGTTGCAGTGGATCACTCCGGCTACTCCTATCTCTATTTCAATGCGTACATAGTACTTAAGTAGGTACGTTTAGAAACAAAACAGAACAAATTAGTGATTTAAAAAGAAAAATATATACAACAAATCGTTAATTTTAGTAAATATAATCAAAACAATTATTGGTATATTGGTATTTTTTTAAATGTTATGTTTATGAGAGTAGTCGCGTGACTGAGTGATAAGTGATGACTGTGTGTGAGTCGTGTGTTTGAGCGAGTTGTGTACAATATTAGTATGTAGCTATACTTATTTATCAATTAACTTCTAACCATAGTTGTTCTTACTTCGCACTTACCCTCATTTTAATAACGGTGTCTTTGAGACTCTCCAACTGATGCGCAGAGCTTAGAGCTTCCAACCGAATGTCTGTTAGCACTAGATCCTTTTCTCGTAGTTGCCGCTTCAGCTCGTCGACTAAATGAGATTCATCTTTCTCTGTAACAATATATACTTTGATGAATATTCCGCTAAGGAAAAAATTGCAACAAACCGAGATCGGGTCTTGGTTTGGAGCATTTCTTCCTTAGCGGAATTGAGCCAAATATTTGCGTTCCTATATTCCATTTTAAATTTGAAGCCTTAAATATTCCTACGCCTTGGGGTTTTGCTGAAAAGTAACGTGCGTTTGCGACCTGGGGCCTACTCCGAGTTGCTTTCGTTCGTTCGTTCGTGCGGACTAAAAGAGACACTCTTATGCCTGTTGCATAGCGCTGTCTCTTTCATCCGACAGAACGAAGATCGTAATTACTTTTTCAGAGTACAGGCCCTGGAGCATATGATCCAATTCATGACACTAGACATTTGTGCTGAGCTAAAATCCCATTTGGCACCACAATTCCATCTTCGTTTTTGTTTATATTTATAATATGTATCCGTAAACTATTTTCCTTGTTTGTTCTTTTTTTTATTATGTATTTTCCTTGTTTGTTCTTTTTTTATTATGTATTTTCCTTGTTTGTTCTTTTTTTTTATTATGTTTGTTCTATAATTGTGTGGTTGTCAAATAAATGTCTTTTCTTTCTTTCCTACTTATGTTTTTAAATTTTATTTTATAATTACAATCTAATCTCACAAGTTCTAGGAGGTTCATGTTGGTTATTGTCTATCTTTGCTAAATATTGGTAAAAGACAAATAATTTTAGTAAAGAAACATAGACCAATAGTCATCAACTTTTGCTAGAGAAATAAAACGTCTAAGATAGAGGAGATTTACTCTGAACAATAACAATAACCTTTCACTCCGCTCTGAACAATTACAAATCTATTTACGAACCATAAGTACCTAAGCTATTCTTAGGGCTAATTGAATTTTCAGTTCAGCTCAGAGCAATTATTCAAACGCCCGTAAGGCTTTAAGAGAGTCGCCTGTTGTATGGACATAAGACAGATTACAAGACCTAGGCTTTCTCTTGGACCTAATTTTCGAAGCGCGCAAGCTGTCAGCTTTTGTTTGCTGAGGTAATGAACTTCTAATATCTTGTTAGTCATGGTTGTCTAGGGGCTATGTTTATATTAGAATCATAAACTTTTGCTCCCGGCGGTTTTCCCGGGATAAAAAGTAGCCTGTCCCTTTCCAGAACCCATACCGAATTTCATCAAAATCTGTTCGGTAGTTTTTGCGTGATGGAGTAACTGGAGCAACAAACATCTACCCATCCATCCACCCATCCTCACAAACTTTCGCATTTATAATAATAGTTGGATTATCTAATAATCTCTGAATAGTATAAAATGAAATCATTCGATCTTTGCCTGTTTATGCACTTAGTACTTCCAAACTACTTTAAGGATATTTTTACAAATACTAAATATTTGCATCATCTAATCGAAGTGCGAAACTGGGACAGGTCGCTAGTTATTAATATAGCATGCTAAGGTTAAGCAATGTTTGCTGCGGTACCACTGGTATGGGTGACCGTTTGTATGGTATTTACATCTGAGCGCTACCGAATTTTGAAAAGCACGTTGATTCATTCACATCGCTGCCATACACGTTATCATAAAGAATTCGAGCTCGCGATGCCGAAGGGTAAAGCTGACGGTCCCGATTGTTGTTTTAGGACGACATTGACAGTCGTATGTAATGTCGTAGACTATGCCGGAAGCCTTTGGATGTTCTCTCCGAAACCAGGGGCCTTAATCTGATTCGTAGTTACGAATCTTCGTTTCGTCGGATGAAAGGGACAGCGCTATTCAACAGTCATAAGAGTGTCTCTTTTAGTCCGAACGAACGAACGAAAGCAACTCAGAGCCCCCTGTGTTAGCCACACCCACATAAATGAGGGGGATAATATCAAATATAAGATTCCCTATTAAGAAAACAATTTTTTCAAAAGACAACTGACCGCCTGAGGTGAGAATGCATCGCTATCTTGACAGGTTCATGAAGATGTGTCTCACCTTTGGTCTGATCTCAAGTCCTAGCCGCAAGCCCGTATTTGTCTTTTGACTGGCAGTGATTTATGAAAATATAAAATACCGTATTCTCCGAAGATTGTATGACAGATAACATCGTAGTGATATGCTCCGGACCGTCTATTTGTTAATGAGACAGCTCTTAGAGAAGTTTCAAACACAAATATGTTATGAGAAGTGGAGGCACGCCTGATGGAAAACACCACGTCTGCCAATAATCCCTAATGGCACCAAGTGTGATTCCTCTAAATCCATGGCACTGTAAACGTTACTGTGTCTTGTTGACATTTAATTCCAAATGAAATGCGAGACTGCCTATAGCTTTTATCGATGGTTCACTCGTGGTAGGTCTCTCGTATGCGGGAGGCCGTCTGGGTAGGTACCACAGCTTTGCCAGTTATACTGCCACCAAGCAGTATTGCGCAAGCATTACTGTGTTCCGGTTTCAAGAGACACTTAATATCTAATGTATCAGGGTGATGAGCGCAATGCAGTGCTATGCAGTGCTTTTTATGGTATCAGAAGTTCTGCGATTGTTATGGAAAGGTAAGGCGCTTGCCATCAGGCGAACGACTTGCTCGTCTCATCACTGTTCCATAAAAAAACATGATACGACGGATTCAGTAGTGACAACCCGGATTTTATATTGCGCGTGCGCAGGTGTGTAAGCGCCGTTATAGAGACAGCTGTCCAATGAGCACTAATCTAGTCGTATAGCCTCACCTTTGGTCTGTTCCTCAGTCTTGGGTGGCGGAGCCGCCGGCTTGTCCTTAGCCTCCGGCAGAACTTCATGGGAATGTTCCAGACTGTTCTCGTTGCTTCCCTCGCGGATCGTGTGCGGGTCGTCGTAGTGATGTGAACCCGACGAACTGTCCTGAGAAGATAACTGCCCGAGGGACGAATGCTTCGCAGTTTTCGATATCTTTGCGTTCCGTGAGAAGGCTTTGGTGAAAGACGACCGGAGCTGCAACAATGGTTGTTTGCTTAGTATGTAATTATTTGCTAAGATATAGTTAAAACATTGAGGTTTTAATTTGGGAAGCGTTTGCACAGATGTTTAATTATGTGTAATTGTAGTTTGAGATTGCGTAGTTTCTATTTTTAGGCAACATGAAGACATGACCTAATTGAACGCTACGTCTACATTTTTGTTTTCTATATCAATGTTGTCGCTTACACGCTCATCTCATAAGGTATTAAGAATCTACTGGATAGTTCGTCTCGCCACGCCGCGCCGTCTGCAGATTGCTGGTGGGCGTTTTATCGACCAAGGATAACGAGAACGGTTTAATTTAGGCATCAATTTGTACACTCACGTTGACGTCTCCCTCACCTGACATATGGTAATGTTAGTTAAATGTTAAAGACCTAGTTGATAACAGAATAGGTAAGTACATATGTATGCTTGCCTATTTAGTATTTTGTTTCACTTCTCAGATTGTTAGCAAACCGTATATTTAAAAAAGCAGTTTCATTCACTGCAGTTATAGATACAACCCTAACGGTAAGTAGTAATAGAAGGTTACATTACTGGTAGTTCGCTCCGAAATGAGACCTCACTAAATCGCGATTTCCAAATTAAGTCTTTAAAATCTCAACAGCCCCTGGACCGACTTAACTAATCATTCGATCTTGCAAATCCTGTTGGTTTTTAACTACCGTTATGCCAAATTTCATGTATATCTGATCAACCGTTCAAAAGATGCCGTTGAACAAACATAAAAACCATAAAAACGACGATTAGTCCCAGTAGTAAACAAGTATACGTAACATACCCATCCCTTCTTTTTGTGTTTCTTATCGTGGGGCACAGATGATCCGCTGCTGAGACTGTTGATGCTCGATACGCTGTCAGTGGAGAGGTGTCTTGTGATCGCTCCGTTGCCTGTCTGCGCCGTTCTTTGCGGCGAAGACTGCTGCGTTTGCGTTGTGTTGGAGTCCTGCTAAAGATGAAAATATTATTAGAACTTGTATGTACTGAAAGAGAACAGACGCCGGCGCCGTTGCGAAAGTTGGAACTAAAACTATTAACATAAGAACATTTTTTGATCCCTCTTGAGTTGTTTACAGTGGCCCTTTGTACCTGTGTGGTTTATTTTTACGTGACTATAATCTCTATTTATTTATTTCTATACAACAGTCGCATTCCGCATCTGATTGTTGATTTGCTTCGTACCCAATTGATGGATTTGGATGGATTTTAACATACTTCAAAAAAGGAGGAGATTGACAATTCGATTGTATTTTTATTTTTTATATTTATTACCTCAGAACTAAGTCTAATTAAATCGATTTGGAAAAATGTTTTTGCGTTGGGTTCAGTATAGCTACAATGTAGGATATTCGACCTCAAGATACATAAAAATTGAAGTCGGTTTTTTTTGTTATAAAATGAATTATTAACCATTATTTCTTGAGGTATTTGGTCATATTCAGACCAAAGCCGGGTAGATAAGTAATCATATTATTTAATAAATACTAAAGTTTCTGATAAAAATGTTTTGTTTATGTCATTCAGGACTAGTGGTTACAAGATCATTAGGGTATCGTGTCAGGTTTAAAGACAATCGCAATTCTAAAATTTGGTTACAATGTTATACAGTATATAATGCCCTACATCATTTATACAATGTATAACGTGATTAAATAACGTAGAGGTTTAGGACTCTCAAAGTATTTCTACAATAAATCGTACATGTGGTGAAATTTTACGAGGCATTAGAACTTTGATGAATGTTCTGTATACTGCTTTATCCAGGCGTACTTAAGTACTTAGCACTTTCAGCGTATAATGTATAGCTAGACTTTCTCCTTCACATTTTTGATGTGATTTATGGTACTTAGCGAGTACGATCGAGCTATATGTTACCGTATTTCTTGAAGATAAAATTGCATTTTCAAAAGCACCGCTGTTAAACGCGTGATTCGCATGAGAGGTAAGAGAAACAAGTATTTTACTTCACTTATCGATTCCCATCGTGTATATAATGTAGAACGGGGACAGATCAATTGATGGCCAATTTAATGCAAATGCTACCGCGCCTTATACGTCTCTATTTATTGGACATCGATGTCTCATGTTCACAGATTTGTTTAACTATGTGGAACGTTATAATAAAGATCCGGGATAAGGGGAAGCAATTGGTACGCCGTTTTTATAATAGACATGCAAAGAACTGTCGACGTCTTCGCTCGCGTCGACTTAATAAAATCGTATCGTTAGTTCCAGATATTGCCTTTTACAAACATATATATTTTAAACATATATATATAGCTCTTTACAATATTAATATAGACAAGCAGATTTTATCGCGGTACGGTATTGGGCCTTGAAAAATTTCTTTTTGAAAGATAGAAAGCATGTATTTTGACAAAACTGCACACGGTACAACAATGATCACAACACAATAAAACAAAAAAAAACACTTAAAAAATGAAATACTCTCAAAACTGAAACGCAATGAAACATTATATAGTGTAATCCCGCTGAATATTATGTAGGTTGTTGTTAGTTCCTAACAACAACACTCTTTGTACGACACGTGTTTCGCCGTCTGCACGAGGCATCATCAGGTGTCGACTCGCCGAACGCTGGAACGAGAGATAGCGTTCGGCGAGTCGACTACACTATATATTTTTTCATTGCGTTTCAGTAATGAAATACTGCGAGCTTGTACGAGAATCGCTGCCGTGCACAGTGACGTCAAAAATGGTCGTTTGAGTCGTATTCGTTTAGCTTGCTATAGTGAAATCAAACCGGATCAATAATGTATCGGCTACAACTTCAGTGGCAGACAAGCTGACACCACCGTAGTACTCTTCCCGTGTAAAAGGAGCTATAGTGGAGGAACTTTATAATAATGTTCCGGGATAAGCAAAAAGACATTAACGCTCTTGATCCCATTACGTGTCTAATGGACACCATGATTGATGGTGGATCACATTGACCGACATATTGACGTTTCCTCGCTTGAATACTAATTGAGATAAAATTATCTTTGGGCGGGATTTCATTTTAATGAAGTGCTCGAATCAAGACGGTGGCCTCGATGCAATGTATGGAAGCATGTGCCCCAGATCTCGCTTGCAGCAATAATAGTACTTATTGAATTCAATGAACTGTGTATTTGCATGTAGATAGATTTTTAATCGGAAGTGCCTCGGCATTCCCACGGTATTGTGTAAGGTGGACTTCACATGTCTGTCGCACGTGAAAACTCACTTGATAGTTTGCATACTAATGCATGCAATTTAATCAGTATTTTAGGTTGGTATATTAATCGAAATTAGAAACAAAATAATTCCCCAAACGATATAAATTGTTCCCTCGGCATCGTAGGGTAGAGGGCTGATGGTATCGAGTTGAAATAATCACCAAATAGCTTAAAGCACTTAACTAATTCACTTTCATTCAGTCATATTGCTCTTATAAAGGTACAGGGTAAATGCTACGTTAACTGTATAACTAGCATCAAGGCTGTCTCCAGAACAGTGCTAGCCCCATGTTACCGCAGACAGAAAGCGATAAGTCGAACGACAGGTTCTAAGGAAAGTTTACAAAATATAAGAATTACAGACAAAATATGCACTATTTACCTGGCCAGTGAGTCCAGTGACGTTAACATCCGCCCGAATGCCCATAGACTGCATGTGAGCCGTGGTCAATCCCGCCTGTATTGACTGCTTCCTTAACAGCTCTATGGTCTGCCGAAGCTCCGTTAGCTCAGAGTCCTAAAAACAAACGACGATTAAACAATAAGAAACAGTGATTAAAAGAAAGCAATTCGCATCCGTCAGAACCGGTCGAACAAGTCACTCGGAAGTCTTGGTGCGTTCACACGCGTTAAATTCTCTAACTGACAAGCGTTGCGTGATGTGTGGAGAAAAAGTATCAAAACATGAGAATTGCTCCTAATGAAATGCTGGCCCAATAGTTCACTAGAGTAAGTGAAGGAGGCGTGCGTCAGAAAGTCAGTATCCATTTTAAAATGTGGGAACTGTAGAATACTTGAAAAACTGACATCGTTCAATTCGGATATAGGTATTGGTATCGTCTAGGTAGCGTTATGTAGCTATCTATCTTCGCCGAGCTTACGATTTTCTTTACCATTTCACATAACAACATTATGATCACATCTTACACAAAATAATGTCCGTGGGAGAATATTTACGTGTGAATTATAAATCCCAGACTTAGACAGATTCATTTTATAGTAGTCAATAGCTATCAAAACGGGCTCAATCAACCCGTAAGCCATTATTATAACACGAAAGTTAACACGCTAATAGAGCTAGTCTATAAAGTAGCTTTTAAGGAATCTCCATCAGTTTTACGATAGAAATTATAGTTTATTTGATGGCGATATAAGCCGAGCGCACAGAGAGAATGCTCCTAACATGGGGCTGGTTTTGGGCTGCGCACACCGAAGCGACTGCGAACCCGCCAGCGCTCAGCGGGGCTTCTGAGCGTAATGTTTTAAACTTTGAAATGACTGACACATTTCTCACGGCTGTTACACCCGCGGTAATTCCAAGACCGGTCACGGTAATTCCAAGATATATTCCTCAAGAACTTAGAGCGAGTGTGGCTCAGCAGGGACTCATGCGCTTTTCGATCCGACGCACCTGGGTTCGAATCCCGACTCGGCCCTGCACCAATGACTTATAGTTAAGTGCAGATTTTGCACGCTCGCTCTAAAACGGTGAAGGAAAACATCGTGATGAAACCCGCTTACGCGCTTTGGAGTGGTAGGCTCTGGCCGTGTAATACCACCCACCGAACAAAACCATGCCGTCAAGCGACCTAGTCGTGTTTCGGCATGATGTTCGGTGAACCATCGGGGAGACGGGTCTAAGCAGCCGCTCAACTGCCGTTCCTCTCTAGATCTTATGTGCTCCATCTTAGGCCACATCATCGCTTCACATCAGGCGAGATAGTGGCCAAACATAGATCTATTAAGCGTAAAAAAAAAAAAAAAAAGCAATAGCAGCTTCCTCTCTCCTATACCTTTGTCTGAAGCCTCGGCCAACACTTTAATGTAAAATTCTGTAGGGCACACCTTCTTGCTCCTAGCAATCTAGAAACATCCGCGTCAATCACTTAAGTTCTGAGAGCCTGGCGATCTTGAGTACTGCATGTAGTGTAGTTAAAGTTAGTTTATCGTTATTACCTTTCTCTCTGCAGTCGCCGTCAGCTGCTGCAGACGCGATGTCATGTTGGACAGGCTCTGCTCAAACGCCGATACGACGTGTGCCTGTAACAATGAAACACAGTTTATTAGCCATTAATAACGTTAGAAGTAGCCAGTTTCATTGTCTTAATCATTACTGTAGGTTTCTCTTCGTAATACGTGATTGAATTATTTTAAGTGCCAATCAAAAACACTACAAGTGGCAATATTTCGAGATTTTATTATTCGCATCATCATCTGTTTGTTGTAAGTATAGTATTTCAAATAAAATATTAATTAAACGTTTTAAGCTCTTCTATATAATATACTACCCGATTCAATTGAAGCTTAGAATGTCTGTATGTCCGACTATCCGTATAAGACATAACTGCATGGAAGCTAATAGGCTTTCACAATGCATTAGTACTGTTAATAAGCTTCCTTCTGGTTGACCAACATAACTGTAATTTCTATTCGGTTGAAGTAATCAGAGATGACCACAGACCGTCACGGATCTCTCCATAACTTCAGATATGGGATGATAATATTACTTAGTAACCAGCTACGCGTCCCCGCCAGTAATGAGTTAAATTGCTCACAACAAACCGGTCTTAAACCTTGAATGAACGAAATAATTATATTGATGTAACTTTAGTAATAACGGGATCATAAATATTGACTGTGTGCTTTTGATGTGCTGTAGCTCAGCCTGTGACTCACCGAAATAAATTGCGTTATAAACACGTAATAGTGGCGGTGGGCGTCGCTGGACAGGGGACCCTTTGTTTGCCACGTCACAGGAAGGCTCTTAGCAAAATTAAAAGCGAGGGTAACGACCCTGTATAAACGTGCGTAGTACCAGTGCGTGTTGCACATACGGCAGTGGAAGGTATAAAACACCGATGTTTTTTGTAATTACATTATACCGTGCAGCTATTTCGAACTAATTTGAAAGAACATCTTTTTTATAGTTGTAATTCACCTGTTCAACTTACTTAGCCAAGTATGGTGTCCGGGCGTCATTGATAGATCTCCCCTGGACACCTTTTGCGCGTGCCCGTGTAAATGGTCAAACGGGTTGAAGTGTACCATTGTTGGCGCTGGTGCAATGGTTCCGCGCAAATATTTATAAGTTTCGAAAGAGATACCTTACCTGTTCCGTAGGATTGTATCTCCCGATTTCAGCGTTGAGTAATTCAGCTGCATTCCATGAATCCATCATAGAAATATTCGGGCAACTAAAATACAGGCTGTGTACAAATTGGCCAATCGCGATCTCAAATACCAAAAGCTTTCGAGTTTAAAACCAGTTAACTTCCGAGAAGTCTTAACCCTCTGAAAACACACACAAGATCAATTGAGGCAGCCGGGTGACCACCTGGATAGCGTTTTCCTTCCATGTGACGGAATCCTAAAAATGCATGAATTGCGCAGACAGGTGGGAGATAATTATTAATCAACAGCTGCGAAAACAGCCGCACTTTTGAAGCTTAACGATGCGATCAAAATAATTCCTAGTCCATTGCGACTTCTGAGAGAAAGAAATTACACCAAATGCGCGCGCTTCGCTTGTTCTTGTTCTCAAATAAGTAATGTAAGCATGCGGCATTTGTCTTGTGTAATTTTAACTTTATTTTAATGACGGGATAAGCATAATTATGCGCTATTAAAATAAATGTTCGTACAATGTTTTAAGCAGAGTAGAGATCTAATTTCTCTACAGTAAACATGCGCGTACGCATATGAGCATGGTAATGATGGGACCGTTAGATGCGTTAACTAAAATGAAGAATGTATTGTTATCTGCTCAATAGATTTAGGTCCGTGCATCGTTTACATTGTAGGGCAACGACCTGGAGATGTTATCTAAGTAAGTCCCTATATATTTCATAAACATGGTGCAACGTGTACCTACCTATACGGATTTTAGTTTATTATTTATTTATTAGGTTTACCAACAGTTGATACACAACAATTACAGTATCTAATAGTCTTATGCTATGTGCACAACCAATTATAGGTAAACACAACATGCGTCTATACAGTATTTATAAATAATGTGTTACTATGAGTACATAATTTACTTATAATAAAATATAATATTTCGTAAAATCATAAGACAAGTGAAAACAGAACAGAATAAATTTAAATAGTTTACTGAATCTTATTTTTTAAAACAAAATTGAAATATGCTGAGATTTTACGAAGATATACGAAAGCAAATAAAAGTACAAATATGTGTATTACTAAATAGACTCGGGTCTGAATCCTATACCTCTAGCAGTCTGGTAAACCTCTAGTAAGTACTATTAGTTATTCTGTGTCTTTAGTTTCATACACAATGCGGGTTATAGCTATTTCACTACTTCAATATGTAACAAAAAATAAGTACCTATATGATATTATATAATAGTAAGTTCCTCCTTATACGTATAAATAATTATTTAGGTCCAAAGATATACCTACCCTATTTAAATATTTACGTTCATTAGCAAATGTTAAAGAAATTTGAGTTTCTATTACGACGTTTGCTTGTTTTTGAAGACATAGCCGAGTGTTGTCTGTCAGCCTTCTGTTTATTTTGTGTATTGACCAAAATCAAACATCCCATTTGTTTTTACGTTGTAAACCAACCTACCGGTTGTCACTTTAAAAGTGTCGATGCATATTCACTAGTATGTTTTAGCGTAAATACCTACTGCAAATTGTAGAAAGTAAAAAGCTCTTAAAGGGATATCGTAGATGACGTAGACACGCCTTTATTGAGAATCAACAAATTTTATAATAGGTACATAAACAGAGTAAATGAATATGTAGGTGCTATACATGCAATAAAGATATCCGTTGTGTTAGCAAAACACGCGTAACAAGACAAATCGATAATAACATCCAGGTCGAGTAGTTACATGTATTCCTCATTCTTATTTGAAGCCCACTCGAACGAAACCCACTGCTGTATTTCACGAACGCTGCGGCATTCTAAACGAACAAGATTATTTGTTCAAGTGCACTCTTCCTTATTCGGGCGGCGACTAACTGTGCTGCACGTCTACGGTCAATTATTATTTATGAACATGCCTTTTGGAATAACGACGCAATAAGACCCGTCAAAAATTAATAAGGCCTCCAATTTGAGGATTTTATTGACTCAGTTGGAAGAGTAATTCCAAGTTGTTATCATCAATTATTTATGTTATGACATTGTTTGTATAAAAATGAATATATTATACGCAACACCTCTAGCTTGAAGAATAATTCTCCGCACGTGTTAGTCTTACAAAGAAAGTCCAACAGAACTAATAAATCCGACTAAAGATTTATGAAACATGTTTAGAAACGGTAGCGCAACTTTTCTGAAAACAATACTCACATAAAACAAGCCCTACGAGAAATGCTATAAGCGGATGCGGCTGCGTTAGGAAAGTGTGCCGTGGTCGCGCTCACCACCTTCGGAAAGACGGAGTAAGCGCAGGCCGGGGAATGATACTTATCTCACGTTCGATCCCGATATACTTATACGTGATCCCACTTCGCAGACCACCGAGGCAACCGTGTTAATGAGACTGTACGGTTGTTATCGGCGACTGCTGCAGGCTTTTCTATATTAATTTGATGTGAGTTAGAACAAATTGCTTCAAATCAAAAGAACAAGCTACAATTAAAATTTATATTCCCGGACGTTCACACAAACATATGTACATAGACGAGATTGGGAAAAGTACATATTTGACTAGCCTTCCAAAGTCGGGAGAGATTTCTCAAGGTCAAAGGTGTCCCTTGCGGCGGCGGCGGTAGGTACGAGTAACAATGCCTGAGCGGCGGACGCCATTCACCTACGCACGCCATGACAATATAAAATATTGCGTAGACGAAATAGGATCTACAAACAATGCTGCTATCAGGGGAATTGCAAAACATGTCTCGTTGTACAAGATCGCCTTCTGTTTAGTGCAGGGAACGGAGTACAGACGTTTCGTTTGGAATCACGTCGTATACTAGCAAAGAACCAGTTAAAATATTGGTTAGTAGGTTTAGCAACAACTGTATAAACACCTGTAAGCAAAAGAGAAATGCTTTGTGGCACCACTGTGCTACGATAGTAATAAATTCAAAGCGACAGTGCGTTATCTTAATTTAATGAATTATTTCATTTTAATATCGTGGGAAAGGATATTGTATAATCAGAACGCTCGACGTATGTTATTTCTCGAGGAAGATTAAGTCAACACCTGACCATCGATACAAAGGTTATACTTTTTTGGTAGTCGGACAGGTAAAAGTTTTTTATAATGGTTCTATAGATAATTTACTGCGCAAAGGTTCGATAGTAAGGCCGGCATTTATGTTTGTAATAAAAGCAATGATTTTAAAGATTTATACACTTGTTAAGAGTTTCGAGAGAGTGAATGCATTGGAAAGCAAATCGAATCACACAGAATGATTATCTAGCTTTTCTTATTACAAAAGTGTATACGTCATGCTATTCAGTAAGCAAGACAGAAGGCGATATATTATTGTTTTATAAGTTTTCGAGCTAAATATCATTTTCAACCAAAATATTACGGGCTTCGTGAATACAACCCACAAACAGGGACGTCAGGTGAACACGCTACGCTTCTACTCATTTGTATTCTCCCCTCACTGATATTTCGATTTGATAAGTCGGTAGCGTTGTATTCTAAAATCCATTACTCAAAGCACAGGGGAACGAAACCGCACCTTAAATGAAATTAAACATGAACATCGAACTCCATAGCAAGCTCACAAAGAAAAGTACTCTTTATTGCAGTGAGAAGTGTAAAAAGTACTTATTTAAACAGTTCTCGGCTATGAGACGGTCGAGCCTATTAGAAAACAATGGTGCATGAGCGGTGATGGTATCTTCATGAAATGGTACGTGGTTTGAATGCAATGTAGGATAAAAATAGTTATGTTACCATTAGTTGCATTATTTATTAATTGCACATACATAAATCATATAGATGGTATAAAAACTATTGTAAGCTTACTTACCTCTTCCAGGATGGGACAGCTTTTATATCGCGATTTTCTGATCGCCAAATCCCACCACGGAACTGGAGGCTTCGAGCGCAATATGGTTTGACAGCCAATTTTTGGATCTTGAGACTCATACAAAGTCCCAAGGGTTCTTGATGATGACCGAGATGACGATTCTTCAGAATGTTCGTCTGCTGGAATGCCTGTTACACACTCGCAACACTTGTGCGGCTTTTTTGGAATAGTTTGCGGTCTAAAATCAGCACTGAAGGAATGGCGGTAGTTGAGGCGTTTCGAGAAACCGTTCGTTTCGCTTACTGATCTCTTGAAGCCATTTCTATTGTTCTGCAAAGGCATTCTCGGTATTTGTTGCACTTCACTCAGTATAGGAGGGTCATCATTTAGGCCACCATACTCATTGAGAGGTGTGTTCGGTTCCGAGTGGTACCCTATTCTATTGCGCTGCAAACTTCCATATGTTGAATTTTCTTGAATACTTGGCGGTTTGAGGTCTATAAATTTCGGTCTACGCATATTGAGAGTGGCAAACTTTTGTGGTGATCTGTGAAACTTGGACTTATTTGGTAAGTCTTTGAGTACGTCTTCCGTGTCCGTGGATGGTATCGTGGAATTGTCACTGTAGCTGGATATAGGCCGGTCGTTATCAGTGAGGTATGAGGAGGATTCCGAGCAATTATCTCGATCGCTATGGCTTCTCCTGCAGTCGCCCGACGAGCCGGTAACGTCCGTGCGTATGGAATGCTGTTCCATGCCATCCTGGTAGCCGGCGACGTGCTGTTCATGCGACAACCGTTCGCCGTTAATCGCGATACCAATTTTTTCGCCGTCTCTTACGTCCTGCTCCCCCGACAAGTCCAAGCTTCTGAGCCGTCTACGTGGCTTTGTGTCTATAGAATCATAATGAACTTCTTGTCTGCCGTTTAAATATTTTACGGGGGAGCAGCTTTTTGAATGAGGCGGAGATACTTTCGCATAAATGGGCTCAGTAAAACTTAGACGTTTTTCTTTAAATGTATGCTTAGCTGGCGCGTTTGCGACGTACTGCACTCCGCAACCATCTAAGAAATTAGATTTAGGAGTTCTATTCAGTGTGAAATACTCTGAATGTCTCTGAGGCAGATTAACAACAGGAGTTGGCTCAACCAAGTTTCTTATCTTGATTCGACTCCGAGGTGCTCGTATCGTTGCAAACCCATCGTGAATAGGCGATCCATGATATGAATGTGATGTAGTCACGGCCATTTCTGGCATTTTTTTACAATTTGACACAAATATTTTTCACTGCGACGATTATGGAAGTAGTCCAATGTCTAACCATTTTTGATGAAAGCTAGATTAGTCGTATCTGAAAATCTTTTTATTTAAAATATTTGTACACAGACATGCAAGGTGTTTTGCTCTATCCTATTAGTTAAGCTCCGTATAATGAAAAACATTGACAACATTATGGACAATATTATGCATAGAACATCTTAAACGATTTTATATATAGATCACCATAAAAGAGCCGGAGCCATTAAGAATTTTATTATTAGTATAAGCTGATATCGATTTCAAGCTCTTGACCCGTTTGAAAGCTTATGTCGGGGCTAGAAAGAAACTTATTTTAGATCACTCTGGTTGCATCGGCACATCAATAAAAGTTTCCTAGATAAACCACTTGAAAGAACGGAACGGTTTGTTTTATTATACCCTTTCTTCTTTTTATGTTTCTCTATTTAATTTAAAAATAAGGGCATCATTGTATTTGCTTCAAGATTTTAGATGCATGTATTTTATATTCCTGCAAATATTTCAATGGAACAACATGTAACTGACTGGTTTATTAAGTTCCATAACCTCTACCTTACATGCTGCGATATGAACTTTCTAATTCAGCAATTGACATCCGTTTAATTACGCTATAAATGATTGTGCAAGTGTTTTTACTATCTCTAGAGCTCACATTTCGCTGAAGTATTATGCTTCAAGTATCTACTAAGAAGAAACGAGACAGCTTATATCCGGCGCTCTTTTTGACAATATTGATATAGACAATTCTAGAGTAATTTTTACGCGTAAGACCTTTTAACTTTTTGTATGACCCGCTTAGTAAATTGTATCTAGTATAGCCTTCATCAACCTATTTCAAGTTCACAAGAATACCTACTACCACAGTCTAGCTGTGATATTACTATGCAATGACAAATCTACAATTGTTGTTTAAATATTCAAACTCGCCAACGGCAATTTAATTCCTGTCAATGGCCGAACGCACAGACGAATGACGGTTTGCTCGCAGTCCTTTGCGAAAAGCGATGAACTAGGAGCTTTGTGCCTTTGCAATAGGAGTGTAACATAGTAATATAACAAAGTGTGTTCAACTTAAGGTCGACTGTAGCTATGACTCATTTCGCCTCATGTTACTAGACCATTTTACGTTTATTGCCACTGAAGCCGTTTATACACTTCTACTTAAAACCAAGGTCGTGGTATACTCTAAAAAGATTTTCTCATAGCTGGGATCGTTAAATTTTCAGTGGAAAAAAGTTTACGAGACTTATTGAAACAAAATAGTTTTTATCTAAATGCCATACATTATTATTACTGAATTTGTGTATGACTAAAACAATTAAATTGTTTCTATGGAAAATAGCTCTCGCCCTCATTAAACGGACAGCTTAATGCTTGCAATTGGGTCTAGGCATGAAACATACAATACACCGAATAGAAGAACTGACGTTGATCAACAAGTGAAAACGTCCTAAAGGCACCAATGTTTATGGTGGAAACATGTGTCAGAAGAGAATGCTCTTGAACTTTAACGGCAAACATTACAGATTAATGACACCATGGTAGCGTGATTTATAGGCGATAAGTCGACTCATAAAATTGAGAGTTACGAGGACTGCATTATTCATCTGCTACGCACAGCACAATGGTACAACCGGCTCGGTAAACGGGTCAATGAATAAATTGTCGACGTGATCAATGACCATATGACTGTCCATCAAAACGGAGAAAGGTGTCAACTTTTTATAGGCATGATTGTCTTCGATATTCGACAAAAGCAAGATAAACAGTTATGCCATTGTTACTAACTATATAATATTTAGTAAGTAAAAACAACATTTTTGGAGAGATGTAAAACGAACTGTTAGAAACGTAACGCTTAATAATTTTCTCACATTTGATATTCCATTTTTGTAAATAAGTTAATTGTTTCTAAATTGGATCATACAACTGGTCAATGGTAAGTTAATGTATTTCGTGCATTCAAATACAATTGTTCGACCAAAATGAGCCTTTGGCAATTTACAAACTATAGGTAGGTACAATGGCATTTTCATTTCACGATCTAGCCAAACAACCAGTAAATCATCACAATCAGATTGAATATTCTCCATATTGATTCGGCTCTATAAATCAACTATCGTTTATTAAGTAAGCGCTATGGAACATTATTCAATTTAAAGAGGAAAGTGGGTCTTATCGGCTTTGTTGGTAGCTGGTAGCCAAACAATAGGTAGTCATGTAATACGGGTGAAGCAAGGCCGTATATTATGTGGGGCCAATGCATTACTCCAAGCGGGCAAACGTCTCGACGGGACGGTCGGGGAATCAGCCCTACAGCTCCTACGTCTACTGTCTTTAGAGGTTCTCAATATTTTTTTTTTTAGATTTTATGAATCTTCAAGTTTTCATTTTGCATGCGTGGCGGCTTAACGAGTAAGGACAATTTAAAAAAGAACACAAGTACCTACTGAATTTTTCGAAATTAAGTTTGCATTCTTGTGCAGGTACTTAAAATTATTTCGAAGTAACAAAAAAATACTACATCTCTTTTAGGTTCTTGAGTTTCTCAATGATTATTGTCACCAAATATTGTAGCTGACATATACAATATATTTTCTGGACAACCGTTGAACACTTTGAGAATCCCTGCCATATGAAACCGAGTGGGACCGACATAATGTTTATATACCTTTCTCTGTTGCACTAATGCGCTCGTGCATCTCTTTCGCGTACCAACGACCTGTTTGTGCAGCTAGGCCGTTGTAACAGTGTGCCCTGAAATGCCCTTGCAGTAATAAACTCCGAGAAAATAGGGCAATTTTGCTTTTCATTTTTCGATTAAACAAAAATTATTTACTTAGTATCGTATCTACTATGATAATATTATTTAAAATGATAATGTATTGATACAAAGTAAAAATTAATCTAAATAATGTTCTTTACTAAGATGAGCTAGCAAATTTTGGATTAAAAACGTTATTAGATGGAAAAACCTTTTTTGCTCGCCACATCGCTCAGTAGTATAAAAAATTTAAGTACTCTATACTCCATAATGCCCATTTTTATTTTAAAATGAAAATAATCTTTTATTTGATATTTTCAAAATATGTATAATGATTTAAAAATAAGAAGAATACGTAATGTGTCTATTATTATTAATCTATTTATTTATTTTTGTTATACAACATAAAACGACAAAACATCAGCAGGCATAAGTTTAGCTTTATTTAATTTCACGGTCATTCTGTAACATATCAACAACCGTACGTTGGTTGGTGTTCAGTCATTGGGCGCCTGTAAATAAACATGGTAAAGAGCTTGCCACAATGGTTTTGATTGCGGGTTCTACGATCTGATAACAATATAATGGTTTCATTATAGGCTCAGAAATGTTATAAACTTTATTATTAAATAACCGTCTAATGACGTAACAGCGGATAGGTAGATTCAAGACTAGAGAACATACATTTAGAATACTTTATAACACATTGAAAATATAAAGTCATGATAAATAACAAGTATAGGTCAAGAAACAGTGCCATGTATCTCCACAAGAAAGACACGTGTGTTAAAAAGATCACGACCCTAACGGTTGCTCCACGTCTCTCAGCATGAACTCGTGCGATCATATGAGAATCAATTGTTTAGAGAACCAATAACAAAGTGATTATTAACAGTTCTCGACTACCTTTAAAGGAAAACGATATTGTAGGAATTGCGTGACCTTAATAATGTATGAGAAATTGCTTGAGTCAGATTCCGCGCAATTAAAATAAGAAACTTGGATTCCTTGAGGCTATTAAAGTAGCTGTGTTTTACAAGCCGATTCAACTTAACACCGTTTCGATAGGTATACCTAGAGAGAGCCGATCAAATAAGGACAAGAGTGAAATATTTTTTAGATTATTCTGAAGAAGTCAGTATAATACTTGTAAAACGGCGTTGTATCATCGAGTGAGTTTCATATAATGGTGAGCTCACTTGCTTCGAATTCATTTCAAAGTGCTGGTTATTACGAGCATGCCTACTGGTAAGGCTAGGGACCAGTAATTTGAACCAATTTCACATTATACCTAGCATTATGATGATACGCAGCAATCTTACTTTAAAGGTACGTGTAGTTGCCATCCTGATATGTGGTGTGTTGTGAGAAGTAAAAAATATAATAGGTATTATGTAGTTACGATACGACTTTGACACAAACGCACAATCTACAGATAGCCCCGAGTTATCGTAATTACGTATATAATATTTACGATTATATTAAAGAGATCTCCAGATACAGCAGTATTAGGCTTTTCGAAATACGAGTATATTATAATGTAATCTTTTCTACGATAGAAAGTACGGAACAGGTTTTCTAATGTATTAATTTGTACGAATTGGTTACGTAACCGTTGAGACACAGGTTATTTTTGTGAGGCAGTTAAGCAAGTTAAACCGTCAAAGGTTAAACATAAATTGGAATCTTTGGAACATCTGAATAAATTCACACTTTATATGGATAAAATACTGGTACAGTACGTTATGCTTCACATCGTAAATCTTGATTTCAATGATGCGCAAAAGGGGTATAACGTGTACGTTAGATATTTTAAATAGTGATGATCTCAACGTAATAAAGTCGCAACAATGTAATTATGTATGCTCCTCATATCACGTTGAATTCCTTCATTCTAAGGTCAAGATTGGATACCTAAAGAATTTTAATAAATTCAGAAAAAAACGTGTTCTGTAAACGATAGAAAATTCTTGGAATTGATCGTAACATAACCGTTATTAGTTTCAAAGTAGTAGAGCAGAAGTTGCGCAAATATGTTACGAATTAATGAGGACAGTTTAGATATTACATACTTGAAAAGTCAGACAAGATTCAACGATCGAGCAACGGTTTGGAACTAAAGACTGAGGGGGAGCATCTGCCGTGCACATGGCCTAGTGGCGAGGCACAAGAACGCACTTGACGGGAAGACATCCGACACCAATACGAGGTGAACACCAAAAAACTGCGTCATATGCGTATTTTTTTTTAAATTAAATGCACAAAATGCGGTCAAGGAACTGCAAGATGGATAGTCGTAGAAGATTGTGTACGCAAGTTATCGTGAAAACATTAGAAGAGTCTAATCTGTTAAAGTGGGTTGAGCAAACATTACAAAATTATATGGTAGAGCTTCGTGATATCATGTTACTCCAAATTAGCAGTGGCGTAATGATACGATAGTTATCAGAAAGCATACAATTAGACTCATACAGACTTTTTGTATTGGTATCTTGCTATAAATTTGATCGTACTCAAGCAGAGCTTGCGACAGTCCCACGCCCGAAATTCAAATGAGTCGGAACGGATTTATCTGCAGTCACTATTATATGACAGGGACTTGCAAATCTAGAACGGATATGTGACACTCGACTGAATTTCGCAAACTATATGAAGAGGGTTATAAAGAACCCAATAAACCGCATGGGTTGGGCTATTGTCTGCGGTTTTGTACCGTAGAGCAGCACTGGATTTTAAGGGCACTAGCGTGACCTCCGACCTCCATACGGGTCTATTGTTATGCTAATGATAATCGCATTCAGCAATCAACTGTGACGAAATTTAAATCTGTCAATAATGCCAAATCATTTGGAGAGATTATCGAGAACTGAATTCCCCATAGCGTTATCTAAGCTTTGTTTAAGCTTTTGTTACAGTGATAAGAGAGGACCGTCATTAAGGAGTTCAGACAAAAAGTTGAGTCATCATAGCCCCCAGTTACTTGACGACGCAGTATTATCGCTATCTATGTCTTAAGTTATACTTTCAGCCGAGTCAGGGACCACCGAGCAGCGTATTAGCTTTCCTAAGCAGCACACTGTATGCGCTGCGTCTATGTGTTAAGAACATTGTTTATAGTTCAGTGTAACTTGAGTATGATCCTTGGCTTATCCAATTTAATATAGTAGCTACTGGCGCTTCCTGAGTAGATACGACACGATCCCGTCTTGTAGAGCTTCCTTCCGCGGCGGCTATTAACTCTGCTCTGTATAGTATAACGGATAAACCACTTAGGGAAGTTGCACCTACACGGCGAGATAACCGTTCGAACCGGATGATGTTTATGCGATTTATACTTACATTTACTTACACGCACGTGGGTTTGTGAAAAATTTACGACGTCATGTTACAGTTTTTATAGGAGACCGAAAATATATTAACCGCCCACGTCGAATAACTCATATGCCTACTTTTTAAGATGGTTGATCAGTGGTCATCCTGTCAAGGTCGGTTGCACGGCGGTTGGAGATGACGCAATATTCGTCCAAACGGGTTCTGTACCACCGTACACGTTTCATTGATAAATCTCTTGTCTTGGTCAGGTCAAAATGTCAAGCGTTAAAAATAGACATTACTTTTTGGCGGTATTGAATATTACCCATACAGTATCCTACAGCATCTACAGGACAATTGACGGAGACTCCGACTATTCATTACAATCTTAACAATAAAGCTTTATATTTTTGTGTCTAGTGCATACTACTGCAAACATAGATACTTCACTTGTTGACTAGTTAGTGTCATCGTCAACAATAGTCCTTATTTCTACTCCTTGTATGGTACAAACAGTGTATCATCATAAAATCAAAAGATATGGCGAGTCATTACTTCAAACAATCGTATATTACATAATTAGAAACCGCCTATATTCCGAGTCTGTCATGCAGATGTTGTACCTTTTTCAATTAATAGTCCACTTGTGTTACAATAAAGTTAAAAGGTTTCAATTCGCTATGCAAATATAGCCGATAAAAAGTTAACAGCATGTAAAATAGATACAAAAGTTATCGCTCACGTCAAATTATATTACTTTGACCAGATTTAAAGGGCCATTTTGATATGTTATGCTCCAATATAGATATAAATATGGAAATTATAAATAAATACCCCCAACGATAACATATATGTATATCCTGGCCCCTAACTAGGATTCCCTGTATCTAGAGAACCAAGAACTACGATAACACCCAGGCAGGAAACAAATGCTTGCGCTTTTTTTTCTGCACACAAATATTTTTCCCGTCGCGTCGCGGGAATCGAAACCACAACCTCGGTGGTATATGAGATTTCAGCCGACCTGCCCAACCACTACACCACAGAGGTTGTCAGATAATTGAGCCATAAGTAAGACAGGATGTTATTAGTTTAGTCAGAGAAAAAGTTTAATTTAGCTTTACAAACGCAGTAGCAAGAGACGATAAGGATTTTAATGTCGGATTACGTTAGCCTCAAGGCCCCAAGTTTACAAAAAACTAACCCAAGTTCGCGCAGATAACGATTAATATACCACTCACATAATACAAGATACGAAAAATCATATAAAAACTTTAGATAAATGCACGATTTCTTTCCTCGGCCAATAGATGTTACGTAAACCCATACATTGTTTAGGCAGAGCGATAACTTGTTCGCGGACGAAATTAATTAAATAGCTTACAATTAACTTGTTTGGACCGCTTCCTGCTATTTACTCACATAATTGTGCTTGAAAGGCACCTATCGGTTGTGAGAACGTCACACTTCATTTCATATGTAAGGTAATACGTTTGATTAAGTGCCTACTTACCTACACCTAATGTGATTAAGTTTTTTACAACCACTGTGATTTCGCAAGCTTGTATAAAGCGGTACAATAAACTACAGTAGGTATGTACGTAGCACGAGACTGTATTGTCGGTTAGAACTTAGAACGTGCTGACACCTGAAAGCGTGGTCTTTATGCGTCTTTTACGAGTTCGTTGTCTCTCTGTAACCACTATTTTCAGTTTTGTCCGCCCCCAAACCGAGTAAACATTGGAGTTCATGTTCACATTGTACAGTTCGTTAAGAAAATAATGATCCATACGCACTATTACCCATCCATGACAAAAGGAATATCATTGCTTATGCTCTGTTACAAATGCGAGACCAGACTAAATTAAAAATATGTTATGACGTAACTATCACATATATTTCAGTTCTACTTCACTTCCGACATAACAAACAAATTACTAGTAATAATATATATTCTTCAAATAACATTACTAGAAAATCTGCTATGAAATAAATTCCCAGCGTTTATTTATGGACGAGAGCGCTATTTACTAGGCCATTTAGCTTATTGAACAAATAAATAATGCAGGGGCGCTATCTAAAGATCCCTGGCCAGTCTCCATACGAATTAACCTCAATTGACAGAGTCGACAAGGCGCTCTGCTGATTGAACACACTGTATTCTAACAACCAGTAAATGCCCCTTTCGATGTTACTGCCTCATGAATAGGATACTTCGCAAATATAAGTTACTTATGTAAGTCTTTATCTGCGTCTCTTTTCAGAGCTATTGTCTCAGGGTGACGAGCGCAGTGCAGTGCTGCGCAGGATTTTGCAAAAGACAGTTCTGGATTGTGCTGAAACTTTTATGGGCAGGTGTGTTGCTTAACAACAGGCGAACGAACTGCTATTCTTATCACTCAATAATATTAAAAAATGTTTTATTGCACTATTTAACAACGCTTGAATGATTATTATGTCCTTTCGCGTCAATTTATGCGATACGGACCTTCTTCATTGAATGACATGCCAAGACTCTAAGGGGAAGCCCAAGTAGAAAATCAGTACCACTTGGAACATTTCCCTCTGGCCCATGTTAACATTAAGTTCATGACCCCGAACTGCAAGGATGTTAAGTCTTTGAACATGGGCAATATTTCTCATGTACTGGTGCCGCATGCCGGAACGAATAAATTAAACTAAATATACAATACGCGAAGTAAATATAAACTAACCGATAAAATATTAAACATGGGAGTGTCTGCAGCTATTGTCGTAGATATTCTACAAATTTTATCAGTTGATAATAATTTGTACGATAAAATTACAATTTAGGTACATGTAGGTATAGGTGTGAAACTAATATAGAAATATTATCTTAATGACCAAGATGAACTTAGTCTAGCTAAATATACCTAACAACCTTCAAAGACCAACGTCGTCAAAGAATTATGGCTGATAAAAAAATAACAAATACGGTGATTTTAACGCTGGCCGGTTAAGACAAGGATCTTTTAACATTCACACCGTTCTCGGAACTCTTATCTTTGATGTTGATGATATGATAAGTAGAGCAGAAGTGGAGTATATTTACATTAGAGCTCAAATTACTGAGACGGTAGCGTCAGCCGCAAATTGCGTAAATAGGACTTGAGTTGTCGTCTCACTGTGGTGATAACTGTACATTTATTGTATGTGACCGTCACTAGTCGTAAACAAGGATTATGACCTTATTTATTTTAAGCCGAAATGTATATACTAACAAGTAGAAAAAGGCCAGGAACAGATGTAGTTTCTTTAGGAGGCCAAAACTTTGCAATAGAACAATCAAAGACTGTTATTGATGATGTAAGAATACAATGAACTAATAACGCTTATTGGCGAGATGGTGGTCTTACGATTGTGATTGTGAAGTCAAGGATGGTGTCAAGTCTTAACGTATTTTAATCAGAATTTGAACGTCCATATGTTTTTAAATGTTATTTTCCACGGAAATTCTTTGATATATACTCGTACATGATAAATATAATATCTGTTTTGGATAACTATACCTACTAAATTACAATAGCGCACTCTACATAGCCAGTAATAGGCACTTAAATTGACATCTACACTGTGTACCATTAAATGTTTGAGGAATTGATAGTTATATAATGGATTTATATTTATAGCCTTCATAAATTCTAAGGATACAAAGAAGTTGAGTATCAATACTAGACTATTAGATAGATAGGAAGGCCATCGCTTACGTGTACAATGCCATAAAGTTAACGTTTTATTGGCACTTGCGTATATTTAAAAAGGTTTTATACTTGATTATAGTAATTGAAACTTTATATTTTACGCTACACAAAAATGAAGAAATAAAATATGATTACACAAACCTAGCACAAAGGAGATCATGAAACGCAATGGTTCAAAGACATAAACAATAATAAAATAACGACATTCAGGAAGAGAGTAATGAAAAAATGCACGCGTTTAATTATATTTTGGGTAAAAGTGCAAACAGTCAGTTTAAAATTAGTTAAGCTATAAAGTGCATCAAACGAGATTGATATCAAACGTTTGACCCCAAATAAAACCAGATACGGCTGTAAACAGATTTTGGTAGTTGCTTTTGATGTCGCTTTTATCGCCAGTCTGGTGGGACACATGCGTGTGCGCAACTCTTCTCAATTGACAAGTTTCATTGACATCCTAATGGCGTTTGATGTTTAACAGCTGCTGCTAAACGTATTGTCTGTGCCATTATGGAAATTAAACTAGTTAGATACGACAAAATTACTGATATCTATTCCTAACTAATTAGCGTTATTATTAATTGGCGTTATTGTTTTGGATCTTATTAATCAAAGTGTTGTTTACACGTCTGTCCTTATCTAGGTATATATGTATTTAGTGGAGTCTTGAATAACTCACACTCAACTGTCTAAAATGCGTAAATTCCTCAGTAACAAATATTTGTTACCATACGTATGCATAGGCTTTTCATTATAACTTCTTCTAAAGAAGATCATAAAAATCCCAACCTTTATTACTTACGGGCTAACATTTCGTGCCAGTAAACGATGCTTGTACAAAACAGGGTAAAGCGACTGTGACAAGTTAACTACTTACAATAGTTTTAGTACAAAAGGTACAACAATTGTTCCGGGTTTCGCTTGGGCCTGCCAATGAAGGGGGCTTACAAACATCGGTAAAAAATGGACACAGTTACCTGCTCCCTTGCTGCGAGACACTCGCGCAGGAAAGTATCGTAAATATAATATGTAGTAGGTAACTTTTTCAAGGATTTTGTTTCAGTAGTATGCAAATAATAGGTATAGATGTAATAATTATTGTACTAAATAATATATAGGTACCTAATACTACATTCTTACTGAATTAGAATGAGACGTAAAATAGTAGAGCATTGCTATGGTGATCAGAAGGTTATCAACGTTTTTCATTATAAATCCCATGAAAATAAATTCGAAATCTTTACATGTGGTGATCATTATCACATAAGTAATCCTTTTATTAACTAAATATGGAGAACTAACAACAAAATTACACCCGGATGTCTTGGTAACAAAACAACAAACTATAATCAAACGTGTTTTGCTTGTATGATGATCAAAAAACAATATGCTCCACAAAAAGGTATCAATTCTCGTTCTGGCAACACTTTATCACTGATAAACACTGAAACTTTTTCACGTGAATCACAGTTTAATTCACAAGTAAGTTTGTTTATTGAGAACGTAGTAGTACCAGCATGCAAGCAGTTCGGTTCGCGGCGAGCACGCGTCTGCCCTCCGACAAGGCTCAGTACAGACTGGCTGGTTGGTTTGACTGATGGTGCCGGGTTGGTGAACGACTCCAGGCAGCGGGTAAATAACTGAGTCACGGAACCCGAGAAACCCGGATCACCAATCAAAGTAGCAAGCAACACGGTCTATTGATTAGACAGGATGGGGACGGGGGTAATATTATAAAATGAAGGGTGTAGGGATGGGAAACAAATTGATGGCGACAGCAATTTACATGCAACATACCATAAAGGTCGTTTTAGTTGTGGAAATAACGGTACAGTCAAATTAATTGAATGTGTAACGGGTTATAATTAAAACGATCATGTTGTAGATAGAGCAAAAAATAGGGACGAAGACATTATCGTACGCGAGGCACTTGTTGCGCAAGCGCAGCGGGCACTTTGGACGATTTATGGGCCACAGGCTCGAGTTACGGTTGATAACGTCTCTCCGCACACGCCGCTACGATATAAAGATGTGTAAACTTCGACAAAACAAACAATGAGCTGAGAATGTAGGTACAAACTGGACAAAATATACTTAGCGTTAATGTTTCTAACAAAGCTGACACAGATATTTTGCGAGATAAAGTTTAAGCACCTTCACTATTCACGTTAATATTTCTTAGTGAGCATTAAACCCTATGCAACACGCTTCTGTATCTACAAATTCTATCAGTTCTACTAAAACCAGTCATAACAATATTACAACTGAGATTTTATCGGTCGATGCACTGCGTGTTTGTTTCCAATTAAATCGAAATCGAACATTTGAAATCAATCAAGGCATGCATCACTGTTTATTAAGTAGCAATAAATGAGTCATGTCGCAGTATATTACAACACACATGTTTATAATAAAACGGACCTGTCTACTTATTGTCGTTCTTTGTTTGTTAAGTTGGCACATTGCCAATAAAAGCTAATAATGCAAAGCTATATATTACTCAGTACTCACTGCTAACTGTATTGAGTGCTTAACCATATACGACGTTAAGTAATAACCAATTGCATAATCGAACATTGTAATGAAGTTATTAAATGTTTTAATTAACGTAATATGTACTTAGATCGAGTAAAGGTCCACGGAAACACAATATGGACATTTCGTAATGACATTTCGATGAAGGTTGACCAGTTAATAAAAGGTGCTGATTTTGTAGTTAAATATCAGCACTGTTGAAAACTTTTATACGTTGACTGCAAATATTAATAGCTCAATAATAAACATAAATCTTGATTATGAAGATATGCATAATTATAATAAGCTTACAATTGAATTCACATGCTAGAAATGTTATAAATGAAGACCGGTGCGGGCGCAATGCTTTTTAATTTTATCAATAGACCGAAACAAGAGCAAAACCTACTAAGGGTCCAAGCAGAAGTGATGATAAGGGGCAAGTGCGATCAATACATCAAATTAAATCGCCATTGAAACCAATTGGTACGCCGCGCCGCCGTATCCATCGGCCGGCCGGCGAGTTGTCACTTATACGCCTTTGATATTGACATACGACGAGTCCGATGTAAAAACTTGTACTAAATGAGATCAAAGCCGTCTCGCTGCATCGATCAGTAACTTTGCTGAATCAATTAAAATAAGTGACGCGAAGAAAGGAAATAGCGATCCCAATGACGCTTATATGGTGTAAAATCAGATCAGACGGAAATAGACTCTGATTCAAAGAATGATGTATTGATGGAGTCAAAATAGACGCCGCCAGTGGCCGCGTAAAGCACAACAAACGTACCAAAACTACACAATGGCGACGCAAGAACAACGATGGACGCTTGTTCTCTCGTCTTGAATTATTTATGGCAGCGCTGCTTTACCGGTCGACGGAATTAGGTGAACAAAAACATCTAAAACCTCGGGGGTTTGTTGGAAACACGACGTTTCCTTTTGTCCTGAAGAATTGAATTGAAATCGATAACGTTCACTTGTCTAAACAATAACGCAGGATACTCATTAATTCGTCCGCACTTTTTGCCATATTCCGCCAATCGTAATTTCGGTTATCCGAGACAGTTTCGAAAAGCCAACGTGGAAGGAATAAATCAACTAACAATCAAGCCGTTGAATGAACAACACGAAAATATATTTTACTTTATTGTTATCGTTGCTGAAGTATCGAATAATTCCAATTAGTTAAAGTTTTAAATTAGTAAAAGCACTGTGTTTTGCGATAACCTGCTATTATCAAAAGTTGCATAAAATTAAGAAGTGCTCAAGTCGACGTGTGAAACTCAGATAACGACGTCTTTAATTCCACTATCAAGCACATTGATCTTCATTTGAATTCTACTTAAATACCAGTACCTTCTTTATCAATAAGCATATATTAATGGTAAAGGTTGTATGAGTTACCTGAACTAATGAATATTTATACGTACAGATACTTGTGGGATATTTAAACGTGATTGCATTATTTAAATCGATTGATGAGACTCACTGATTATAATAGCGCAGTTTGTCATAGTTACTAAAGGAATATAAAATGCGTAATTAGTGAAATATGTTTGAACAGTGTAGCTAATGCGTGAAATAGGTATATTGTATTAGAATTTCTACACGGCGTTATTGATTCAATTATAATATTATACCACCACGAAGACCACGAACATATTTTAAAATTGTTGACAAATGATTCAACGCGCAAACTTTCAGTTCCAATGACTAATCAAAGGATATCTATTCCATCCATTACTAAATTTCGAGTAAGTATTATCGAAACATTCCTAGTCGCATTTTAAAACAATAAAGATATTATAATCCTCAGATAAGATATGGAACTCCCCTCACAACTGGTCGAATGAATTGGATAGAAAGTCATAGTTATTAGCGACAGATTAAGTTTGTAGGCCATAGAGTGCTGAAGTTATCGTGATGAGAGAGCCAATGACTGGTGTTTGCTTTTAAAATGTATGCATAGATCATTAGAGCTTAAGCTCAGTATTATATTACTAATAAACGTTATACAATTTAGTAATGTTATGTGGCATAATTTTGGGATCTCAGTATAGGAGCCGAAATACCAAACCTAGGTACTAAAATGTTGTATATTATTATATCCCATCAGTGAGTGGACTGCTACTGCTATTCTAAGTACAGTAAATGCGTGTTATGCCGATAATAGGAATAATTCTTGTGTCTCCAAGTCTACAAGTGAATAGGCATTGTAGTGTTACATATCATCTTCATTCATTTTTCATGACTCATCAAACCTATTTGTTATTTATTTCTAATGGACCTACTTTTATTGCCTTGAGGAACAAGAAAACAGAATTCAAAATTTGATGAACTGACAGAGAACGGAAAAAAGAGGAAAACCAGGACTTGAACTTGAGCTTGGAGGGAGAAAGGTCTCTCACGATTTGTTAAAGGTGGAAAACCATATTATTTTTGTGGCTCCATTGTTGTGAGGTATCACAAGTTGGTGGCCCGAACAAAGGCCCACTCACCACCGTCGAACGTTCCCTGGATTGGGAGAAGGACAAACCCAGGACAAACTTCCAGTTTCTCGGGAGAAGGACAAAGTTCTACGTTCTCATTTACCCTCTTCGACAGGCAGAAGAAGCCTATCGACAAGGACAAAGTACTACGTTCTCATTTACCCTCTTCGACAGGCAGAAGAAGCCTATCGACAAAGTATACGTTCTCATTTCCCTCTATCGACAATTTTCATTACCCAGAAGATCTTTTCCTCAGCAGCACTGTTTTATATACTGTATTAAAAGTATCACCAAATTAACATAATTTTTATTACAGCTTCCCAGTCCCTCTCTCTCTCCCAGAAGGGTACTGTACGTGCGGAGGTCATAGGTAGAGCTAGCCGGGGGACCTCCGTTACGTTACAGCATCTCATGGCCAAGCGTGTTCCATCTTAGGCCGCGTCTTCGCTTTCCATCAGGCGAGATTTCATCAAACGTATGCCCATTTACCAATAATAATAAAAAATAATAACACCAAATTTTTATTTTTGCACCTTAATTGAGAATAATTTGGAATGCTTTGTTTCGTTTGTCAGGAAACCCTCTTAGCTTATAAAAGCTAGGTAATTTTACAGTCGCTCTCTTATTTCTTAATCTACATTCTGCGGTCTACGGAAGGTCTCGACACGATAAAGTTGTACTTTCCTTCTGACATTTGACTCGAAGGACCATATTGTTCAAAGAAAACGTTATTGGAATTTTCTGTGGACAATTGACTGCGATCATGAGAAAATCAATCCACCCAGTTTGATCTAATCTAGGTTGAATGAAACGAATGTTCACTGTTTATATAATTTATAGCTTTAATCATATTCGCATTAGTATGTGAAAAATCTAGGTGTTTTGATATCTATGCATATTTATATGGCCTACTTCTCATGTGAAATACATATCATTACTTATTAATAGAAAGAAAGAAAGAAAGAAAGAAAAAACATTTATTTGACGACCACAATCATAACAAAATAAAGAAACACAGGAAAACATAATTATAAAAAGAAAAATAAATATATAAACAGTATGAAGAGATAATTATGCCTAAAATTACGTACATATGTGGTGCCAAAAGGGGCTTTCACTCAGCACAAATGTCAGGTGTTAGTGTTTTGACACCCGACGCTGGTTTTCAGCTAAACCCCATGGCGTGCGGATACTTGGCTTCAAATTTAAAATAGATAAATGCACTATTATAAATAAATACAAATATACATATATATTATATACTATATATATCCAATATGTATTTACATACAACGATACATAAATACAAAATCATAATATAAAAGATACTAACATAAACACTGATAACACTTACCACCCACCGAACAAAGCCATGCCGTCAAGCGACCTAGTCGTGTTTCGGGATGATGTTCGGTGAACCATCGGGGAGACGGGTCTGAGCAGCCGCTCAACTTCCGTCTCTCTCTAGATCTATGTGCTCCATCTTAGGCCACATCATCGCTTCACATCAGGTGAGATAGTGGCCAAACATAGATCTATTAAGTGTAAAAAAAAAAAAGATACGGATTTTATCACCAAATCATAATATTAATACTTTTAAATAAATGACTTGTCTGTGTTTACGTTACCATGATGCCTCTGTTCGTCAATCAAGTATGCTTTCAGTTTAATTCGGAATGTGCACAAATGATTCTGTTTCCTAATCGGCGATAAATAGGTACTTGACACGCTTGATAAAGTGCATTTAACATGTTTTTTATATTATATTTACCTCATAGATAAAGCAAAAACGACCTAACACTAAACTAACAGAAAATATAATTAGATTGCGAAAAACAGGAAGTCAAATTATTTTGTACTCATTAAAAAATATACTCAAGAATATTTATTATTTTTTATCTGTGTAGTTTTAAAAACATTCAAAATATCTAATCAAATATAACAGCGGCGATTGCTGTAAACCTACTTTCAACTAACGGACAAACAGATCGAATGACATATTTGGTGACGTACCATATCGGCTCGGTGATAAGCTCAAGGATCGTGGAAAGTATCATGAAATGTCACAAGTGTCACAAGTAGGGGTCATTGAATAATGTGCAGGGTCCGTCCGTGAGACAGTCGGTCGCCCGCTGCGCGCCATATCTGGCGGCAGGAATGTGTGCCAAATGCCAACTGTCAGCCACTGTGCGCTATCTCGCTAGATGGCCAAGTAAAGCGCGATAGATTCCAGCAAACAAATTGCGTGAAGTGAATCATAATGAAGGGCTTGCTTTAAGCTCTCGGATGAAGAGTCTTGTGCGTTTTAGTTGTTACCGCTTAATAACTTTAGAATTTGAGCCTTCTTAGAAGTTTAAGAGGATTTCTTCTTGTTTGGTAATTTTATAATTTGCATTCATCAAGTACGTTCCAGGTGCTTGCTTTAAACGATAAGTCCACCGTTGGTGACCACACTGTAGCTCATTTGGACAGAGTCCTTCCCACGCTGTGAGAAGATTATTGATCGATTAGATCGCCGCATGTATTACCCTAACATGCGAAAATAATCTCAATAAACATGGACGAGATGAACTGCCACGTCGAAACTTGTTTGAACCAGTGATATTGATATAAGCAATTAATTTCTATTATATTCATTTATACTTATACCTACTTGTCGACTATACCTACTGTTATTAATATTGCAGTAATCAACAGTTTGTTAACTAAACCTCGTCCTAACATATTCGCTAATATTTCATGACTTAGATCTTAACTGGATCAGAAATAGACAAAGAACATGTAATAAGGCCAAACGAAGCAAATGAACACATCGAACTTAGTCCTTCGAGTTCTTACAGGAATATCTTTGTGTAAGTACCTAAGTTGTTTTACTAGTGGACGGCAGTTTTTTTAATATGGGTACGTATAAAGGAGCGAGTGTGGGTCAGTGGGAGCTTGTGCGACCTCCCATTCGACGCACCTGAGATCGAATCTTGCGGGCCCTGCACCACTGATTTTCTTAAATTATTTAACATTGGATTTAACACTCGGTCTCAAAACGGTGAATGAAAACATCGGGTGTATACCGACAGGTCCAAGAATTAATCACAAAAATTCAAGGACATGTGACGTCCACCAACCCGCACTTGGCCAGCGTGGTGGCTCATGGCCCATACTCTCTCTATGAGAGGAGGCCCGTGTCCCAGCAGTGGGAAGGTGATAGGCCAATAATGATAATTATAACGAAAGAAAAAAATGCGACGTAAGTAAAACGGCGGAAGTACAACGGTCGCCGTTATAGCTAAAGACGATCTATTCCAGTCACATAACTGGACTCGATTTCTCACAAGTTGGCAAGCATTTAAATATTATGTTACTTGGCTACTAAACAAAACAAATAGGTACTTACATCAAGGGTCAGTGGGCAAGTCGTAATACTGATAGCTTTACAAGGCTGGTTGTGATTGGTTTCTTTAACATTTGCCGCACTTGACACCATGCTAGCACAGTATTACAATATATTTCGCTGTGATGCTCTAGCACTAGCATAATAGAGGATCGGATAGTATCTAATCGAATAAAAAACTAAAAAGTAAAACGAATGTTTGTTGAATCCGAAGGATCATTCATTAAGTTAGTTGTTATTTTAGCTTTTAATTATTTCTGTATTTTGGAGTTATTCTATTCTATCATTCAATCAATATTTTAGTAAAATAATAATGATCATCATCATCAGCCCATCACGTTCCCACTGCTGGGACACGGGCCTTCCCTCATAGAGAGAGAATGGGCCATAATCCACCACGCTGGCCCAGTGCGGGTTGGTGAATGTCCCATGTCCTTGACTTTTTGTGAAAAATTCTTGGACATGCCGGTTTCCTCACGATGTTTTCCTTCACCGTTTTAGAGCGAGTGTTAAATCCGCACATAGCTTAAGAAAGTCAGTAGTGCGGGCTCAGTGGGATTCGAACTCGGGTGCGTCGGATCGAAAGTCGCACGAGCTCCCACTGAGCCACACTCGCTCCTTTATACGTACCCATATTAAAAAAACTGCCGTCCACTAGTAAAACAACTTAGGTAATGATATATATTTTAAAATCAATAAAAAAACATCTAATAACTCTGTCATTTTTTATCTGTTCTTTATCTCAAACGAAACACCAACACAGTGCATGACGTCATTTCAAAATATAAATACTGTGTGCGAAGTATTTTATATTTTTGCTTTTATCTAAATCGTAACGATATGTTTTTCATTCCTTGACGATCCTAAAACTTCACAAAAACGTATAAATCACTTTGCAAGTTGGCTTTCGTAGAGCTTGTCGTTTCGTTTGCCTTCGTATGACGTCACAGGTTCTGAGGTGACCTTTTGCGCGGCAATATTTGAAACATACCAATTAATTATAGTTTTAGGTACTTTTAGGGCTTTATTTAATTAAAATATTAATTTAAACACTTTCTGAACGTTTTCCAATCCCTTTTGCCTGGACTAGACTACATTGCTAGATTCTAGTCTAGCAGTAGGATGCGGAAGTATGTGTGTGTGTGTTTGTTTGTTACCACTTATCTTCACTCGGGAAAACGATAGCTCCTTTTCAGGTATTCCAATCACATTTTGATTTCTTGTTTTTTTTTTATATATAGTTACACATGAACACATGAACGCCACGTTCCATGCCTTTATGTTATTCCTCTCTATCCACTAATGTCTGGAATAGATCGCTTTAGGCGATAAGACTGCACTTTATGACACTTATATTGTTAAGTTTGTCTTCAATTGTAACTTTTTCTGTATTGTGGTGTTACCAATAAAGAGTTATTCATTCATTCATTCATTCACTGCCCTACTGTTGCTTTTCCGTATTCTAATCTACTGGTACAGAAATTGGTAGGCTTCCAATATTATGTTACTCAGCTACCAAACAAAACAAACACATCGAAGGGTCATCGAGCACATCGTCATTACACTGATAGCTTCACAAGGTTGGATGTGATTGGTTCGTCTAAGGAAGGTGTCAAGTTACTATGCGGGTTGCTCACGCTTCTCGATGGCTACTTGTTGTGACATTGGAGGTATTTAATATTATTGGCCCTCATTAATAAAAAAACCTGTTTATTTTTTTTATATTGAATGCATGCATTAGCGCATGCTAGGCGAAAATTTGTGTTCAACTTACGTTGAAACTAAGTGACAAGCGCAGGGCGCAGCTAGTTTATTAATGAGGGCCATCGATGTTCCGATGTTTTTCAAATGTTTTAACGATAATTTGTTCTTGAAATGCTTCTTCATATTATCTTTTACAGTAACTCCTATAGGAAATACTAAACAATACCATCAAAACAATATCATGGCAGCTCATTTAGCAGGATAATTGAAATGTTGGACATTTTTCGCTATGGACGCCTCACTTTTTGGGCTTTGTGAGATTTGGACATTTTGCTTCCTGGTCATTGCACGCCTTGGACGTAAAACTCTTTGGACAATTTGCGACCCTTTGTCATTTTGCGAATAAACCTTATAAATACTATAAATAGGTAGTTTCATAAAAAAAAATAACGTCTTACACAGAAATTGTTTTTTTAAGTAGATACATTTAGTTGTACGTATGTAGTAGTTATGTACTTACATTAGTTGTGAGCTGCGTCGTCAACGTGTGTACTTTTTCTTTGGCGTCTGCAAGTTCCCTCCTTAGTTTTCGTACCTGTTTACAGAAAAACCAAAATGTTCCTTATTCAAGACGAAATATAATTTTTCGCACATTTTGTTTTATAAACTGGTATCAATAGATATTACTTACATCAAACAATGTACTTAGGCATTTATTCTATGCTATCTTGAACGCAAAAAAAGTATGTTACAGTGTTTAATAAATTTCCTAGCATTTATTAAATTTACTTACTTCGTGGGCCTGTCTTTCTTCTGACCCCGCGCCGGCGGCAAGAGATGAGGCGGTGGAAACGAGTGATGCAGTTGAACCATGAACTGTTCAAACAAATAACAGTATAATATAATACCTAATTGTTTTATTGTTTTTCTGATTTTTATACAGTCAGAAAAACAATATTTAGTTAGGTACTGAATCAATTTGTTTCCTGTTATCAATGAAGGCTTGATGTGGAGGGTCGAGGAAGATTTAGTTAACTTTTAAGAGAAGAGTAGATTTGGCTGTTCGGAGGGACTTATGCCCTGTAGTAGGATGGAAAATGCTGATTTTATGTTAGTCCCTTGCCCTTGGTATAGATAGAGATCGACATAGTAATAAAACAAATTACCAATAAACATTAATAGTATTTTAATACGTTCAGCACAAGTCCCTAATTTATGGAACCAACACACATTTATGAACAACAATCATCTTTATCATGTTATTGTTATGTATTTAATATATATTTATTTTAATGTTTATGTATGTTTATTATATTTTAATTGTATTGTATGTAATAAGATTATTTACTATTTTATTAGTGTGTATTTTATGTAATTGGTTTATGTAAGTGTATTGAGATATTGGAAACCACCGTCCATTATTTTTGCGTAATTCCTCTCCCTGCACGGTTGTCTGGAAGAGATCGCTTAAAGCGATAAGACCGCCAATTGTTACACTTTTGTTACGTTGTTTTTATTATTTATAATTTTATGTGTGTGTTTCAATAAAGAGTTATTTCATTTCATTTTCATTTCATTGATGGTAACCATAGCCTGTAATAATACTTTTTTTATAAGCCAGCACCGCAATGCCATATAATTTGATGGCCCCAATTGTTTCAAATGAAATATGCAGCACCTTGCAAATAATTACCCGCAATGTTTATGTGCGAAAATAATTTTAGGCGTAATTGTCTTTTTACCAAGGGGACGGGCATCAGGCGGATAATCGTATGGGTTCTTTTATGAATGCCTCATCCTTAATTCCCAAAGACATTAGTGTATGTAACAGAATGCAGGCAGTGCGCGCCACATGTTTGCGGTTGCGATGTCCATGCATTGAAACATCTGTTCTGAGTCCAATGTAGGACGTAATGAAATGTTGTGACAGTGGAATGGAAATTATTGGGTTTATGTGGGAAATATGATACGTTGTTTTTAGGCTGTTTGTGTGAAATAATTTGGTTGACATATGCCTCTGATTAAAAAATATCAGCTTTTCTCTAGCCACTGATGGAGATTGGCCTTTTGTTTATTTATACGCATTAAAACCAGTTTTAGTCCACTTCTTACCCACATATATTGTCAAATAGTGAATCAAATAACAATAAGGACTAATCTCTTATATATAAAATTCTCGTGTCACAATGTTAGTAACCTTACTCCTCCGAAACGGCTTTACTGATTTTTACCAAATTTTATATGCATATTCAGTAAGTCTGAGAATCGGCTACTATCTATTTTTCATACCCCTAAGTGATAAGAGTTGTTCACCCTTAACATTTTTTTTTAATTTATATGGCAAAGCAACGTTTGCCGGATCAGCTAGTATAATATATAATAATAAACTAGCAAACGCCCGCGACTTTGTTCACAATCGTTATACAAGAGATGAATGCCAATCAAAGCTGAAAGAAGAATTTTTGACCATCTGGCAAATAAAGATATCGGGAATTAAAGAATTAAGGTAGAAATGGAGGAACAACAGTTAGTTGAATATTTATATTCCATAGGTAGATATTTCACGTATTAATTCCATGTAGATCATTTCACATTTCCCCTTGACTCGTGCATCTGCTTTATAATCCATACTGATACTGAGCTTGAAAGACCTTCTTATGAGACCTTCTTTCATTCTAATTTCAAGATTCCACATCAACGGATTTTTCATACCATCTATTCGAAAAGGACGACTTGGTTCGCCTTTATGTGCACCCAAAGGTGGTGTTTTCTATAAGAAACTTTTAGCGGGCAGTAATGAGTTTTTAATCCTCTTTATAAGTGCGCCGCAATTATCTTTGCAGCGCACTTTTTGAATTTGGAACATCTTAGTGTTCAGCACCAAAGAAATCGAACGCAAATATTGTTTGAATAAAGACTGGCTGGTACGACGGCCCATAACAATAAATTTTCATAATTGCGAAAATGTCTCATATGTAAATATAAGTTTTTAGTTGTTTTAATAAAGGATACTATTTAATTTCAATTTAGTTGTTACTCTATGTTTTATTAAATAATAATATTACAATAAAATATGAGGCGCTTTTATTTTCTCATAGTGGGTGATGAAAAGTAGAGTGTATCACTCGGGCGCAAAATATATTTTTGGCTCGGGCGACGCACTTAAAAAAGCGCCCTCGCCGTAAAAATATTATTTTGCTCCCTTATGATACAATCTACTATTATTTCACACAGAATTAAGAGATATATTTTCTAAGGGTAAACAATTAGAGACGTCCTTACCTTCGTCGTTTTTCTTCGGATAGTGATGAGAATGTCGCGGCGTGTGCATCACGTTTCCGGGCTGGTGCGTGGGGCTCAGCGCGGACCGCGGCGATGGCGACGGTGGCTCAGACACTCCATAATTTAGACCTGTACGCAATGAGAAAAAATATTCTTTACTTACACTTTTATTTTGCTATCTTTTCTGGCGGGTGCATTTCCGAAGTACTGGTAGAGTCAGTTTTCGCATTTGTATGTCAATACGCCACCGTTTCATGGTGGGCATTGCTCCCGCGCGTACTAATTATTATGCGTATGAAATAAATATATATTAACACATACATATATATATATATATATATATGTTATTATCATATTATGCTTTAATATGTATATGTCATATATTATCTATATATAAATATTTCAAAAAACCACCGTCCTTCCAAATTATGTTAGTCCTTTCTGTTCAAAGGTTGTCTGGAAGAGATCGCTTTGAGCGATAAGACCGCCTATTGTTATGCTGATTACTGTGAAATTTACTTGTTTTTCATGTACCTATATTTAAGGTTTTTTAACAATAAAGTGTTTATCTATCTATCTATGCGTACTGCTAACGAGTGGAACTCCCTGGGAGACCCCCAATCTGGGAATCTTCAAGTCGAGTGAACAGGTACTATCTTGGTAAGCGTGCTAGTTCGTCGACCGCATCGTCGCTTACCATCAGGTGACATAGTGGTCAAACGCAAGCTAATTAGCAAAGAAAAAAAAGTATAGGAACAAAATTAGTAGACATACTTACACCTTTTTTTTCAAAGTCATGATTTTAAGTTTAAATTTTTAACGTATTTGAATGAGGGGTATATGACGTTCAAAAGTGCATTTTTTGTGCCCATTTAATAAATATATTTTGACATATCTTTTGACTTTACTTTTATAATCTAATGGGCTGAATCAATCGAATTATCTTGTATATCGTCAGGTAAATTCCGCATTAGATCTCATACCTGTTCTATCCATCCAAGGTTGTCTAGAAGAAATCTAAGCGATAAGACGCTAGACCATTATACGTCAAATCTACGATATATTTTGTTTTTTTTTTTTTATTGTGTCTAGTTTATTTGGTGTGCAATGAAGTGTTATTGTATTGTATTGTAAATGTCTAGCGAAATTTAAGCCAAGATAACAACCGCATGGGTTCCTAACAATGGAAACAAACAATGCGGCAGACGAGAGATTTTATTAGCCTATAAATATCCCAAGACCGCGAGAAGGGATGATTTTGCCCTGCAATGAGATGATATGGTCTGAATCCCTAAATGACTTAACATCATGACTTATAGTTAAGTGCAGATTTTGTACGCTCGCTCTAAAACGGTGAAGGAAAAACATCGTGATGAAACCCACTTACGCGCTCTGGAGTGGTAGGCTCTGGCCGTGGTTGTAATACCACCCACCGAACAAAGCCATGCCGTCAAGCGACCTAGTCGTGTTTCGGGATGATGTTCGGTGAACCATCGGGGAGACGGGTCTGAGCAGCCGCTCAACTGCCGTCTCTCTCTAGATCTACGTGCTCCATCTTAGGCCACATCATCGCTTCACATCAGGAGAGATAGTAGCCAAACATAGATCTACTAAGTGTAAAAAAAAAAAAATAGTATAAAATAAAGTCGCTATCCGCATCCTCATTTCTGTTTCTCCGCTTACTTCTTCTAAACCACGCAACAGATTTTGATACGGTTTTCACTGACATTTAGAGATTGTTTTACAGAGAGCTAACATGTACAACGCATTCTACTTAATTACCTTTTTGTATAGTAGAGAATATTCAATATTTCTTAATAAAGGCGTCAAAAAATTACACATTAGTAAACTGCATCAAAAGTAAATGCGAAGCCGGAGCGGATCGCTAGTTATATAATACAAAATAATCAATTTCAGCAGATCGTTTCAGGAACATACGCCCCTGAGGAAGATGAATTGTCAAGAAAAAAACAAACGTTATTAAAACACGCATAATATTTATACTGCTGTTCTTTGGTACCTACAGTTATTATTGTAGTTCTAGATTAGGTATTATTAATTGTATTATTAGAGCCGTCATTTGGTTTAGACATTTATTACAATTTATAATGACGAAAGCATACCTTGTCCTTGTGGTCCATACTGCACTGGTAGACAGTAATACGGCTCGTAATCGCTCTCAGATGATCTTTGCAGCATCGACGGGTACAACTTTTCGGACTTTGTCGACCTGTAATCAACTTCTTATTGAATACATTGAAACATTGATTTGCATGGAAGGCTTTTTTCACGACCTTTTGTTTTAATAAAATTGTTATCATTCAAATGATTAATAATGTGATTGATAATGATGTAGCCAACTGGTACATAAGAAATATAAAATTGTAGAAACCCAAAAAAATTAAGAGAATCTCAAAAAAAAATGCTTCTCAGTTTCTTGCCGTATATTCTGAGTAGTGGTTCTTTTTCCGATACGGTGGTAGTCATTGTGATAATTTGACGTTCATAAATGCGTCTGTGATGCCAAAATGATTAAAGAGATTTCGATTTTGCTTACATGAGAAAATTGATAAAAAATCACTACAGTATTGAAGGAACCCCTATAACACTGGATTTAATTCCACTATTGAATGATTCTAGTAGTCACTTTTCCAAAAGGTACAATATTCAACTTTCAATTCATTGAAAATGTAACAATGTTCTTTATAACTTCACACTAATCAACGTTGCTATTAGGATGGCCTATTTCTCTTCTGTTTGCTATCCAAACGCTAATAAAGCAGTTCGCAAGTTTTCTAACTATTACTAGTTGCAGAAGTTGTGAAAAAAGCCTTGGTTTCGCACATTACGACACGGCAAAGTATGCAATTAGCATGTGTACGACAAAAGCCTAGACTCCAAACGATGTTATTGATAGCTCTCCTTCAATTTCGTATGCCGCCGACCTCCGTTTCGGCAATGTTTAACTTATTCGTAAGCATAGCTCATGTTCGAATTAAATTAAAGGTCAAATTAAATGTGAACGACAAAATTGTAAATACAATGACAATGATACAGACATTTATGGAGTGTCCAAAAACATTGTTTCAAATTTTTAATTGAAATGCACCTACTATTATTACCAAAGAGAAAATGAATAATTATTTTAAAAATTTTGTGAACACTCCTAGAAAATACTGATGATGGACTAGAATTTTATTGCGCAGTAAACCAACGTACAGTACAAAATAATAGAAGTGCTTTAGTAGTATGTGTTTTGTTTGAATTATAATTTTTTTTTTTTATAAATGACGTAATATAATATCCAAATGAGTGACTAAATAAAAGTAAGCCGTGCCGTTCAATTCATGCATATTCGTAAGTGAAGCGTGCCCCATCGAAGCCAAACGTATACAAACTCCAACCCTTGTGGCATACCTTGGGAATGTCCTATCTCTGAGGTAGCTAAAAATTCAACATTCAGTACTTTACATCGTGTTAATAATACATAAACAACAAATACATAATGAACATGGAATGTATTATGTATGAATATGAGAATAATATAATAGATTCAATAGAAGCGCTTAAGAAAGTATGGACAATGTTTAGATTGATAACCGAGAATGTAGAACAATTTAAGCTTTATCTTAAAGTGGTAAAGTCTAAATTGATAGAGGGCGGTGGAAATACATAAGCCTAGAACAAAGGAAAGTGGATACTGATACAATTGGATTATTTACAAAGTGGAATAGGACATGATATCTGTATTACGGCACAGGATAGGTAATACAATAAGTTTCATATTCAAATGATTAGGATAATTTAGTTATTCATTTCCTACGTGTTCCCATTTATTTAAAGGAATCGAAAACCAATTTAATAGAATTCAAATAGACTATTTTTAATAATACCCAGCACCATCTACAACATATACATGCCTTTAAATTTTTACACCAAAGACCAAACGCTCATAGCAAACTCGAATGCTCATGGCAAATGGTGATGATTTTCTGTCCAGGTCATGTGTTTACCTAGTAAGGGGTGCCCTAGGAAAGCTACTTCAAAACACTTCATAAATAGATCGCGTACACGTTAGCATAAAAACTTTTAATAGGAAAAGTTAAGATTTCATTGTAGTACTGCCTTCATCCTTAATCGAAGTTTGCGGAGTAGAATTGCGTCGAAAATATCAAATCTTGCGTTTAACATTTATCTAACTAGGATGATTACAGATGATTGTTTGTGGTCACGAGAAGCATAAGAATCTCAAGTCATCTCGTGACCACGATCAATGCAGTTTGATCGAAACGTCAGGGTAGTCTAAGTGTTGATTCGTGCAAAGAATTATTTCTGTGCACGAATAGACCCGATAACTTCATAAAAACATGGGTACGATTCGCGAAAGTTCAAAAAACACTACATGGAGACCTACCTAATACTGTTGCTCCGGTTCAACCTCGAGCCTTGCGCGTCTCGGTGCATAATGAGCTTGTTGTGTGTGAGTGAGCTGCGATGGTGTGAGTTAGGTGAGGATGTGTGGTTGTGCGCCTGCGCCGAGTGGAGAGACGTTAGCGACTCCATTGATTCCCCCTCCGACAGCCGACCGCTGGCTGAGTATGTGTTGCTGAAATGGGGAGACGTGATGAGGGGCGCTGGCCAGCTGTAGTTGTCTTTAGAGTACATTGGATCCTGCCATTTCGCAAAGTTCCTTTACGTAGACACTAGTTACGTACTTATTTAGGGAATTGGTACCTTCCAGTCTCGGTAGCCGTTTCGCATATTAGATTTATACCCAGTATACTACTCAGTACTGGGTAAAGACATTTTGTACCTGGCATTCATCAATCTATCCTTACCCCGTATCCACATACTTCTGGGATAGGCCTCTAGTTCACGCCATGTGTTTTGGTACTATGCACGTCTAATTTATTGGTTTCTAACTTCTTATGTAAGTACCTCACAATGGCTGCAGATAGTCCTTTTTTTTTCATCAGGCTCCTGACCTTATCTCAACTGACGTGACGCTAAGTGACTAGTAATGCAGGCCCTAAAGATTACGCTACGACTGGCCACCGAAGTAACACCATTTTTTTAAACCCTGAAGACAATGTTGGGTATATCGACCAACCATGAATTACATTTATTCTTAGTTTTTCTGTTTCGTATATTATTATTGTGGTGATGGTGGAAAGAGTTTCTCATAATCATCGTTTTTGATGTTAGTAGTTTCTTTCAAATCTACCAGTTACATCTACGATATTATAGTGCCTACAGCTACTACTTTAAATTTATTTCAACTCCTTAACCATAGTTATGCGATTGCAATAGCTATACCTATTAATTAGTTGCTAAGTATTGTAATAGAATTCAGGTACGTGAAGTCTCAGTATATCCTAGGACTTAAAATACAACTGGCCAACGGAAACAGGATTCGAAAGCTTATGAACTTGCACATAGAACAAGATAGTATTTATAAGACTGAGCACAACAATTTAAGGCATTAGAAATGCGAGTATGCAGGGGGTCTTACAGAATGATTAGAAATATGGCAATGAGCATGACAATGCTATGAATCAAACAATAAATTATCACATATAAGTTACATTCACTGGACATACAACACCCAACCGTGGGCAATACAGTTTGGTAAATACCTGTGTCTTAGCCAAGGCGCGTATGGTATTCCATAGTCAGATTTCACTTCGGAATAAGTCTGTGTGTCAGAGAGACTGCCGTCGCTGATCTTCATCCCGCCTCTTGGTGTGATTCTGGAAGACAAAAAGAAGTAAATTACAGAATTGTATTAAGAAAAGCAAGGCCTGAAAGTGCCACATCTATTCATAACATTTGCATTTAGGCCGCTAAGTCCTACTTGGCACTGCACTTGTTACCCTAAGACCCTAAGACTTTAGTCTTTAACCAAAAACCCAATACTTTTTCAGACAGTAGTGTGATTCAAATCAATATACATTAACATAGTACACAACTACCTCGATGGCAGAATCAGAGCTAATTTATTTTGCAACCCTATTTGCGATTACAATTTTATGTGAATAACTAAAAAAGATTTTTCTTTACCAAAAACTATGTATGTTTAACTGACACAGAAGTTCCCACGGGTTATGTGATATGTATTGATATGATATCAACTGTTTGCTAACTTGTCACCCATGGGTATTAGATAAAACATAGTAACTGTTTAGTAATGTGGTCAAACCTACCACTACAGTATTACTTTTATTTAATTTTGTTTTATTTTGTGGCTACAATATGAGATTACTTTAAAGATCTCTTTCTCTTAGCATACATTTTGAGCCATACAAAGGTATAGGTACTGAAGATTTCATTGGACAACTAAGTAACTGCATAAACAAGGTTTTTTCGGAAAAAAAATACGACCCCGACTGGGACTTGAACCCGCATCACAATCTTCCCTCAGTAAAAGTAAGGCTCTGCCCAATAAGGTGGTTGCCAAAACGAGTGTTGAATTTTTTCTTCCGTTATTTAACCGTCTAAGGGATGTTTGAGTTTTTCGCATGGCATTTGTTAATGCTTCATATACATATTTAATAGGAATTAAGTAACTGCAATCTACAATATTTCACAAACAACACCACCTATACCAATCAGACAATCTACTAAACAGATTTTATTAGTTTACTGGTTGTTTAAATTTTTTACATAAATTAGGAGTAATTTGTACCCTTATTTACCTGAATGTGTGAGACATGTTCAACTGTTTCACTCTCTGACATTATTTTACACCAACAACAAAATAATAAAGTGTACACAGACGGACAGTGTCTGCACTGCACTAAGTGTTCACAATGTCTATTTAATAATTAGATTGTGGCCGGCACATTCATTTGCAGAGTCGGATCAAGTGCCCATGTCAATATTAACATAAATTTTATCAATGACAAAAGGGATTAATTCAATTAACTTGGAACAGTAAATAAAATAATAAATGCAGTTATCAATAATTAGATTATGTAAACAATAAATGCTTGTTGCTTTTGATGATTATTAACTGTATGTTTAAATTATTTAACTATGATATTGATATGTATGTAGCTTGAACTTAAAGTGGCTTCTAGGTATTTAGGTACCCATAAAAGATACCTATTAAATATCTATGCCTATTCTTCCTCCAACAGATGGACCAATAGACCAAATTAAGAATCCTTGTTTTCAAAACTCCGGCACTGGTAATATCATTTGAAAAAGTAGCAGACACATTCAGTATGACAAGGAGCCAAGTATCGGCATGTCTCTGTCTTACTAAATGAGATTAATTAAAAGTTTCAGTTGTATAACAGCAGTTGTCAGTACAATGACTGTCAAGGACCAATTGAGAATAAACTGCTATAGTATATTTAATACCATCAGGTAATGGGTTTTTGTTTTTAGAGATGTATAATAATGTTGTATGACAGAAAATAATAATAATAAAAAAAAAATTGCACATAGTGATCATTCTATTCTACCCATTGTACCAGTATAATTTTTTTATTTAGGTACTAAGTAAACATAATTTGTTTCCTGTTATGGTGTTCAATAAATAATTTTTGTATTGTATTATTAACTTGTGATATCTTTAAGGACCTTTAAACATACGACGATGGTTTACAACCTTTAAACAAATGAAATGCAAGGGGTAAGTTGCTAAGACAAAAGGTAAGAAAAGAAATCTTTTGTAGGCTTGCATTTGACCGCAGTCTCACCTGATGGAAAGTGACGACGCAGTCAACGAAGGATCATGCTTGCCTAGAAGATACCGATTCACTCGGGACTTGAAGACACCTAAATTATAGGAATCGGGAAACAGAGACGTTGGTAAGGTGGTCCATTCTTTAGCTGTTCTCATTATGAAAGTTGAAGCAAAGCGCTTTGTTCTGGCAGGAGGAATGTCAACCATAAAGGGATGCCGAGTTTCCGTACGTCTTGTCTAATCTCCAATACGTACTGGGTACCTACCTATTGTTGATTGAGAATGTAGGAATATGCTCACATTATAGATGATCCCGGATTACTTAAGATTAAGGTCCAGGCACAGGGTTAATATACCATTCTAGTTTAAAATACTTACCTACCTATCTATAAATAAAAGTTATTTTAGGTACCTACAACCTACTTACCTATGATGGTGGAACAGTGCAGCGAACTCATGCGTCCCAGGTTTGGGCAGTGACTGTGAACCCAGAAGCCTCTCTCTAACTGATGCTGACAGTTGGGCGGCCGCTGTACCTCCGAGGGAAAATGACTTGGGTCCAATTCCATTCTCTGTAAAAAATAAAATGACTTTATACTAGTTGCCGAATTGTCGTACAAATATCAATAATTTCCATTATGCGTACGGTTTGGAGAAGAGAAAAAATAGTACTTACTGTGGATTTGCAAATTTTGAAGATCTTGAGTACAAGTTTGAGTACCACCAGATACTTTGACCTTTGTTCTGGGTACAGCCGTTACTTGAGCTGTTCTTCCACCTGAAACACAACGTAACGTAATATAAATAGTACATTACTTTTATTTTAGTAAAATTCTGCGATTCTCGGAAAACTACGAAACAGTTTTTGATTTCGCGCTTTTTTCGCTGTTTGTCACTTGTCAGTTGTCATTATTGGTTGACAGTAACACTAACAGTCAGAATTATTTTTTTTTGAAAATATATATTTATTAAAATGAAAGCAAGCTGCATTTTTAATAATTTTAATTAAATTACGTATGTTTTCTACAAAAGCTAAAATAACGCCATCGGCGACAAGATGTGAAATTAAAAACCCAAACTTTAGTAAAGCTACGCGACACTAGATGGCGTGCTATATAAGAGTCACAACAAAATAATAAAGTAAATAAAGTAACTCACTGCTGTGTCCTTGGCCATGCTGTGGTGGACCGTTGGACTGAGGTGCCGGCTGCTGCACCCCATTCTGCCTCTTTACATATCCGAAATTCTGAGGAACTTTAGCTTTACTTGACGAACAAGTGCTCCCGTTTCCGCCACTGGATACACTCGAAGGCCTCGATTGCGCACCACTGGGCGATTGGAGCTGGAATAAATTGGACGAATTCAGTTTGTTAATCTATAAAGAGTATTATTTTTCTATGATATAGACCTAGGTATTTTATAGGCATACATACGGTAAGTATACAGTAGTATGTAGGCATAGTTTATTTAAGTTTTAGGACAATGTCATGTATGTAGACAGGTAAGTACCTGTATTTAACGATGGAGTGTTTTATTATAATGTCGGTAGGTATTAAGGTATTCGGTATAATATACCCACACGAATAAATTGCAATTATGTAGTATTATTTTATTACCTGTGCTCCACTCCTTGAAGAATGCTGACTAGAAGAAGAGTTTGCAGCGTACTGAAAGAGATAATAAACAAATAAACGCAATGCACCATCTCTTCAAATTAAATGTGATTTGAAGGGGTCGAAGACAATCTAACCGAGGTTTCTATAAAAATACCTACTCTTTCACAGATAGTTGTACAGTACCTGCGGATGAGGTGCAATGCCGAGTTGCTGGGCCGCCGTGAGCTTCTCCCGCTTATGGTGCTGAGGAGAATGGTGGCCCGTGCGCCTCTCGCCCTTTCGGCCGTGAGACGGGCTGGGGGGCGCGGGCGCTGGCTGGCTCTGTGGAGATGTTTGGAGGTTTAGTGGACCTTATTATTTGAACCTAGGTACATAGTTGATCAAAGTGGAGAGTTGAGCGTTCTGTCGTACACTTTATATCCAACGTTGATGTCGTAAATGCGTGAAAGTAGGTAATGATATTTAGATATATACAGAAAAATCATTGGATATTTACATTACGACAAGGGCATTTATTTAACGCTGGTCAATTTTTGAGGCGAAAATTTCAAATAAACTTGATGTCAATTGTTTTCGGTAGTTCCATCCCAGCGAAGGCCTATACATCTAGGTAGATTTAAGTTCTTATTCTTACCAATTAGGGAAAAATATCACCTCTAGTGTATGCCAGGGGACTTATTTTAACTGACGTGACGGTTCAAATATTTACAGTCTTCCTTGCTTGCCCTTTAACCTTGAAGTGACATTTCACCTTCCAAACACTAACTAAACTACTAACCGGAGCTCCAACTCCTGGCGAGTCCGTGTACTTCTTCCACGTAGTATCCTGCCTCGGAGCCGGTGGCTGCCGCTCAGTCTGCTGCCCACAGTCCGCCTTGCTCCTGGTGCGACCCACCACTCGGTAGACCACGCCGCTTCCACCCTCCATGCCTCTGTTGCGAGCACCGCTACGTCTGGAATTGAGGATGATACAACAATAAGAAACTGTAGATTTAACAGAATTCTGAAGACAGGCATTGATTTGGCAGCGATGGACATTCGTGGTTCTTTCTCAATTTTATCAAGCCTCATTACGTGATGGGAAGTAATAGATGGAGCCATAATTATTATATAGGTAGGTATACCTACTTAGATTGTTACACATCTCCTAATTATTAATCATAATTAATCATGTGGTTTAAGGAAAAAACTAAATAATCCGCGAACGCTAAGTTCGCGGATTATCTATCTTCAGGTATCTATCAGTAAAATCGCGTGCTATCGGCAATTTTTAAAAAGGGTACATAAAAAAAAATATTAGTAAAGAGAAAAACCTAATATCTGTGCTAATGGGAAGGTATACCTCAACCTACTTCATTACTTGATGTTAGGAAATAGTAGCTTTGTTTTATGTATAAAAATCTGCTGTTTCTGAGCACTTATTAAATATTTTAGTTTGTATGTGTACGTCAAACCACAGAATACCTACTGGTCAAACTTAATTTTGCATAACCTTTAAAATTTTATTTCTCTTTACCTTATGGTTGACTGAAAAAGATAACTCCTCGTCAAATAAGCAAACTGTAAACCTACTTACTTATTATAAGTATAGAATTACATAGGGGTTGCAATGTCTCCCTCGCTAGAAACATGAGTCAGCGTAGAACTGTGGTAAAACCTTTTTGTTTATCCGTGCATGAGTTAAAAGTTTTCGACCCGATATTTCAAAAGATCCATGGATGACAAAGAAGTTTTTTTTATATAAAAAATTGTATATACATAGATGTTTATATAGGTATAAACATTTAAGTACCTAAATAAACATTTAAGTATATAAAAATTTTCATTAGTTATAAATGTACCTATGCGGATGGAATTTTTACAGCTATTTTTTAAGCGCAAACAAAATAGCCACTCGAATGGTAAACAGCAGCGAGGGCTCCATATAAGCTTAATAATTAATACCCAGCTCTGAACAGCAGCAGAAAATAAAACAAACTCGCAATGAAGTAGAGGGTATCTAATTAGTACGGCGGGAGGCCACGGCGCAGAAGAAAAATAAAACTTATTGGACGCGAGAATAAAACGACGCGATCACCTCGCTTAGCGCTTAGCTAACTGAGCGGATCGATTAATCTAATCTAGCTGCACTCGGAACCGAGGTTAAATGGTGTTAAAAGTGTTTTAAGTAGCTATTGTGATTTAAACTGTAACTGTTGGCAGATAAGGCAATGAAGATCTGACGTAGGTATTATATTGGTGTGGCAAAATTTTGCGATCATCAGGGTAGGTAGTAGGTACCTACATTTTCCCTTGCAGTTTTACTTGTTTTACCGAGTCTTTGCCTTTTATAACAATCATGAATAACAACAGAAATTTTGATTTCTGTCAAATGGAATCTCATAAGAATTTCAAAGGTTTATGTGTATAATTACAATTTTTATTTAAATAAATCTAATCCGTGCGAAGTCGGGGCGGTTCCCAAGTCATAAATAAAATTTCTATGTAACAGAAAAAGATAGCAAGAAGTCGCGGAAGCGCGATTAGAACAAACGATAGATTACGCGTCCCAATAGCCATCAAGGTTATACTTACCAGCTGACATACCCACGTATGCACACGCAAAGCTATAATATGTACATTCTACGTAGCTACTAGCTCAGTTACGTTGCCTCAGATCAAAGGAGATTAAACACAGGGTGCTCAAAGCCTGCCTCGGCTGAACAAAGGCCTTCAATTGATGCCGGATGATAAAGGGGACGGACTCTAGGCTATGAGCGCAACATGTTCCGACCTACTTTCATGACATCACAGGGTAATCCGATGTTTTGATATACGTCACAGGAAGTTTCAGTTGCTATAAGGCTAGGACAACACAAAGGGATTTTATGTACACACGATGTATTTCTAAAAGTTATCTAGAATACAACAACACACATCATCATTCATACCATTATACATGTAAATCATGAATTTTATCTAAAGATGACAAAATCGGAAATTTCCCTCGAAGTGCTCGAAAAAGAAAAGATCTATTGTGAGGAGCAGGTGGCGTGAGTAGTTTATTTATGTTTTAAAAGTTAGACAGCTACGGCTAAAAAAAGCTTAGGTTATAATAATAATTTTAAAAATATTATGAACCTCATCCATAATCAGCAAAAAAACAAACTTTTCTTTTAAATTAAGATGAAGTTTAGCTCAATCGATTCTATTTCCCAGCAAAAATGTCCCAAACTAAATGAAAAATTATCTAGGCTAGGAGCCGAAATCGAGAAGAATGCATCACAATTTTTCCATACTATCGCCACCATTTCATACTTTGATTCTCTACTACACAAATACATTAATAAATTATAAAATACGAATATAATTACAAATCCGTATTAAATTTTAATACTTATAATACTGACGTAAAATTATAAAAAAAAAACTGATCATGAGTGTTCATGACTGAGTGAATGATCATGAGTGTCAACACAACAGAGTCAACGAACTCCGCCCGATAGTTTATCCTGCCCAGTTATTATAGTTATTGGTTATTAAGCCGCCGATAACATTGTAAACAAACAGACATACCTACTAAAATAATCATAAGGAGCTTAGTCATTATCGTACTTTGTTTAATGGGCTTATTCAATAATAGGCATGAACATGGGGTATCATTATATTGGATATCGATGTTTATATGTTAAGGTTTATCGATAACTAATAATTTCAACCCTTCTATTAGTAGTATGGATTCTTGTACTAATAGGTATATGTTTTTTAAATTGTTAAATTGTAATGAAGAACCACATTATAATATTAATAAAGCAAAATGTAATGTAATGTGCCTAAATGTCACATTTAGTCTCGTAGTGTTTTCTGATAACTCGTCAAATGATCATTAAAAATGTAAATAATATCGCCTAATACCTACATAAATAAGGTTTTTGTTAAAAAACATATTTTTCAAGACAAGCTTTTTTTACAAATTCGTAAACGGAACCGCGGGCAGGTTAAAAAGAGCCCAAACACTAGTAGTTTACGATTATCCGTAAAGGAGTTCCATTGCCCACCTTCCGTCTCTATCAGCAGATCAGCTGTCACCATAATATTGCATTGTCATCGGACTTTGACAAGTATGCAATATTTCAACTTCGTAGGACAAGAGGAAGTGCTTCTGATTCAGCTTGCAAGATTCCACCCGAACAAACTTAGTTACAATACATACATGCATACATACATACACACATGCATACATACACACATACATTGCAAGTTAAATAAAAGTTTGTCAAATGTAGGCATCGAACCTAAATATCGATACATTTTAGTCTCAATTCTATTCCATGAGTTCATTAATCACATCATATTGCACTCATTCGAGAGATCAATGGAGTCTTTGTGTTGAAGAATAGGACTCATTTATTTTGAACGATGCAAAGAGGTTGCTATTTTGGTTTGTTGGTAAGTAAGTGAAGCAAGCGTATTGATGCGAAATATGAGTCCTATATGCTTGTCCTATTTGTATGATATTTAAGAAAACATTAAATTAGGTACTAAAGAGAGGGACTTTTTGGCAGGAAGTGAAAAGTGATACAGTTCGATTTTGTTTTATTTTCCAAACAACAGTATTATTTCGAGTGATCATGTGTAATATCGGTGGAATATTAACACATACCAACATTTTATGTTCGTAACGTGCACGAGTGTAGGCAAATGAAACAAAATAGAGAAAACAATGCTTTTTATGTTAAGTCCATGAAAAGCTTGAATAAAATTCCACCACTTTATTGAAGCACTAGGAAAGGGTCCGGCTTGTTGCTGTTGACCCTCATTCTCAACAAAAGTATAATTAATGGAATATAAAACTATCAAATAAAAACTACGTAAGACATGGCGGTATGGTCCTAGAAACTTCAGCCTGCCCAAACGGGCAAACTTAAAAAAACAAAGTACGAAAGAGATCTTCATAAACACGGTTAAAATTGTATAATCGATTATACCTATTTCATTATGTTTATTTCGATAATTAATCGGAAATATGGTTGGTTTACCACGAGTCTCGACGTCACCTCGTATAGTTGAAAATGGGTCCTACGAAAGACCAGCGCTACGTAGAGGCCGTTTAGTGTCAATACTTTGAAATGATGTCTTTAATTATAAATTACTTATTGTTTAGATAACGTGTTTTGGCACAATAAACTAAATTATTAATTCCAACTTTGGAGGAGTTCCAACATTGGCCGAGTTCAAGGAGACCTTTGCATTTTATACCTTGACCTTGAACCTAGATAAATTACACATTAATTTTGAAAAATTAAACGGAGTGTGAACAATAATTTTATATTCATACCTTCCTAGATAAATTAGGTACCCGAATGAAAGCTGTATTTTAAATCAACCATTTTGTTTTTTATATTTTTTTATTTTTAATGTAGGTAACTGTTTTTTGTAAGGGCTTTGAGTCGCTTTGCGATTGTGACCGCTCTGTTTATGCTTACTGTAATCATATCACAAAAGAATATTAGTAATAAAAAACCACTTTAATCTGTTTTATCGATTATATATCATCATCGCCATTATCAGCTCTTTGTGTTGCTTGTCGATGTATTTGAACACATCGCCACACTCACAGGGAACAGGAGACACGTGCGCCATATAACAAATAATTAAAATAATCACATAGATAAAGTATAAAATGCGCTATATAAAACATAATAGTAACATTAAACCAGCTTGAAAAATAGACCGAAAATTTCGCAAACAAAACGACCCAAACAAAGCATTCCTTTCTTTAAAAAAAACAGGCAGAGTGGAAAAATTCCCGGCCCGCAATAAAGATTACGATAAGATGGAAAAGTACGTAAACTTTTTTAACTTTCCCGGTTCTCTGCCCCTCTTAGGTAAAGCACCACAATTACATGAACATGAAGTGAGAAATGCGGCCCTCTAAGGAAACGGAAGTGAGCGGGCCGCGAGCAGAAAGACTTGTCATTTTCCTAGTACTCTAAGGAGAGAGGCATTTTGAAAGCAAGATAAGACGCTGGAAATGGTATGAAATAATAAAATTTTTGCTGATATTGCTGAGGTTTGACTAATTGTTATCAGTTTTCAGCTGAACAAACTATTCAAGAAGTTACTGATCCGTAAGTAATTATAACTCTATCATAGTTGCGAACTTCTATGAACCAAATTGGTTCTATCAAATGGATTAGTTTGACTTGCGTCAACCAGGGTTAAAAGGATAAATACCTAGGTAAGTGACTCTCAGTTTACCCTGTCAGGATTAACAACTTTGTATTATATTAACTATACCTACATATATTGATATAGCTGCTGATAATTAAATTATTGGTAATTTCCTTTATTGTATGTAGTATATATGTATGTGTCTATATCTATATATTAATATATATATATTTATATATTATTTATTTATATATATATATATATATTTTATGTGTCGCTTAATCGCCTTTTTTACTTTTTATTTACACCGCCGACCTCTCTCACTCCTTTAGTTCTTTCCATCCAAAGGTTGACTGGAAGAGATCGCTTTTAGCGATAAGTCCGCCCGTTGTACTATAGTTTTTAAGAAAATTTCGTGTACCTTGTTTATTTCTTGTTTGGTGTACAATAAAGCATTAATTATTATTATTATTATTATTATTATAGGTCAATGCGCAAAAACTAATTACGAAGCTAATACCAAAGAAAACTAAATATTACCTACTACGTACTAATACGCTAACCCTGGTTGAGACAAATGGGTCGTTTAGGCTCACTGAAGAAGAGTGAGTTAAGACTAGATTTTTTTATGTAGTAATATGAATGCCGCGCATATCTGGCTCTTCAGGCATTGTTTTACCTGCAGCGCCACCGCTACGCATAAGGAAAACATTCCGCGTGGCAAGGAGAAATTGCACTTTTTCTCCGGTGGCAGGTTAAGCAAACTGAAACATATTACAGCACAGAAGTTTGCGGTACGAACGCCGCAGTGCCCCACTTTGTGGGCACAGCAAATGAGATGCAATCTGTATTGCCGTATTGCGCCGATTTTGAAAAAAAGATTGGAATTATAAACGAACACCGCGAAGTAGCGTTGAAATAGTGAAATGTTTCTTGAATTCAAGCCAAAATTTGGGTGAAAGCTGATTTATATGATACCAGCTCGCTATATTTCATTTCCATTTGAGAGCTTTTTACTTTGAGAGAATTATAGCTTTAAAAGTTCAAATAAAACTTAGAACGTAGCGTACGTTGCACACTTGCATTTTGTTAAAATATTTGTCTCTTTTTATAAATCAGCATTAATAACATTTGAAAACACCTATTAAGTAATTAGTAGTTATAGACGTAAGGAGAAAAAACCTTTAAAAGGTCTAGATTACGCTTACATACTAACGTTGAGAAATTAGCTAAGTTTTAAAGCAGTTTGCTCGACGTATGGACATGATGAATGGTTTGGCGTAATGCCATCCATGTTACCTCTTGTTTACCTTTCATAATGGCGTCAAGCCAAGCCAAGTTACAGCGGCTTTTTATCATGCGCCATGGGTTAAATGTATCACTTAGTTATAATAGGTAATCCTGCAGTATCCAAAGAATTAGAAACATAATATTGCAATTTTGCACACTTTAAACTTTAATTAAATTTAATGAGGAATCCTTAGATGAAATATCCTGAGTATCATATCAAAAATTATGATATATCAAAAAAATTTAAAAACATATGTTCAGTGATTCAATTGAACGTTTTCAGTAAATTTATGAAAATTTTGAAGGATTGTGAAATGTGTAAAAATTACTTAAGCTTGAATTCCTGAAATGAGCCGTTGCGGGACTTACCGTAGTCTACCATAAACAAAGGAAACCAAAATTGCAATCCAAATGAGACACATCTCTACACATAATCCTAGTTTAAGATAGGGCGCGACTTCAATCCTTCGCCCTTAAGCCTGTGGATCAAGGTTCAATAGGACCAGTTCATAGGAATGTACGGTGCGGAGTAAATCGTAAGGTGCATTAATCTACCCCTACCTTTACGACTCCGTTGTCATTTGAAACATTGGCGTCTTAATGAAAACTGAGCGCCTCTAGCCACGTACTAATGATGACAGATCTTCTGAAAGGAGCTGCCTTCTAGTTCCTCATTATCTTAGGGCCCTCCAGTTATTCACCGTGGCTCATCATTATTTTCCCTCAATGATGAATGGAGTTCTTTTTGTGATATTCCGACGTGAGGACGTTGACAATGAAGATTTGAGGTGCGACGGGATTTGAATGAATTACGGAGGTAAACAAGCTGACGAGTGTGGTTGGAATATAAAGAGCTTGATATACTGGTGTAAGATATAAACTTTTTGTCTCTTTTGGAAAGGCGTATAGCAGTTAAAAGTAAAAATATTATAGTCTATAATAGGTACCTACAACATACAACCTTAGAACATTCATACATAATATTTACATAGTCAAACCCAGTCGAAATTATTCTATTAGTAGTTATATTTAATAGATCTATCCTATCTAAAAGCTCTAAGGCAACAATTACGGAGAAAATTATTGATCTGGTTCTCTAGAGCAACAACTACGGAGAAAGTGATTGATTTGGTTTATAAATGCTCGCTATTTAAAAACAAAAGAATTTCCAACTGACTGCCTATATAGCACTTCCCCTAAAGGATATTTTATTCAACTTAACAAGAAAAGTCCACGAGGAAACTTGCAAACAGACACCATTCGCTAAAAGCTATTCAAGCGCAGGCGGATATCCTCAGCATTTCAACTTGAATTCACTCGGTTATCATTGGAGTGGTTGGCGAGCGCCGCATTGACGTTTGGAGATACCGAGTTTTACCTTTACTGCATTGTGTGGATGGGAAATGTCTGGTCTAGTTTCAGTTACAACTATATTTTATATAATTGAGAACTGAATGAAGTTTTACCTTTTATACCTAAAATTAGAGCCACAATTTCAATTAATCAAAACATTTATTTGAATAAAAACATGGCCGCGCTGTCTTGAGAGTTACCTAGTTTGGTTGGGTTTACTCTAAACACTTGAATAGTATTATTTTATACCAGATCGGAGTACTCTCTACCAAATTTTTTAACACCGAAATGGAAAAGAAAAATGATTTTCAAAGCTACAATTTTCGTGAAAATGTTGATTGACCGCCCCTAGTCTAGCTAGCGTAAAATAGAGGCAAGGAAATTAATTTTTTCCTACCTATCAACTTTTCCGTCGGACGCAAAACACGCTAACACGGCAGCTGCAACAAAACGATAAAAAAGCAGACAATATGGAAGTGGGAACTAGCAGAAAAACTTTTAAATTCCCGTTCGGATATTGCAGTAACGGCCTTTCTGCCTGGCTGTTTGTTCAACTATGCTGAAATTTTAATGAGCAAACTGGAGCGCCTGCAATGCTGGAAATACCTCGTTGTCTTTGCTGAACGTTTATTTGCGCATTGTTCTTTATTCATTAGTTATTTAAATAATTTTAAATAGTGCAGAAGGCATATTGCATAATGTTGCATATAAATAATCATAATCATATATAATCATTTATTGATCAATCACAATGTTTTAGCCAAAATGCCTAAGTCATACTCATATTGGCTGCAGATCAAATCAAAATTGATAGAAATAGAAAATACTTCATAAACTTTTCTATCACACATTTCTTTTTGACTTGATTCCGATGTTTCACACTCCGACACTATTCATAAACGTTGACGTCATCAGATAGTAGACTGTATTCTAACAAAACCTTACCAAAGAACTATACTTTTCATATATAGAAATTGTCTCGAGTTTGAAGAGGGTAACCGGGGGCTCGAATACAACACGGGTTCTCGCTTCTGTGTCTAAAGGAATTAATGAAGCGTGTTCGATCAAAACTTTTCTTCTAAGAAGGGCCATTTTGTTCGGAAAATCGTAGCTTGTTTGAACAAAGTTGGAAGTAATCTTTTGGTACTAGAAAATGTTGCAATTCGGATATTTTAAAGGTCCCTACATTTTGCAGCAATCTTCGTAAACTTTTGCTTTTAATTTGTTTTTTCTTCCAAGTGATATAAAACTGAAGGAATGCAACGCTTAGGCGTAATAAGTACATATTCAAATAAATTTCAAGAAAATGTATTGTTTTTAAAGTATAGTCTTGCTTGTGTCTGCTTGGACATGGTACTTCCTAATGTAATCCTACTTCTTTATTACTTATATTTTTTTATATCTATCCTACTAAGTTATACCTACATATAAAAGTTTGTATAGTTATCTTATTATTTATTACTTATTTGTATGGATATAATTGGATGTTTGTTAATGTTAATGACGCAAGAACCACTATATACGAGTATAAACGAATACCTAAACCTTGCCTAGTTATTAAACAAAATTAAGTAGGATTCTAAGAGCGAGTGTGGCTCAGCGGGAACTCGTGTGCCTTTCGATCCGACGCACCTGGGTTCGAATCCCGACTCAGCCCTGCATCAGACTTATAGTTAAGTGCAGATTTTGCACGCTCGCTTTAAAACGGTGAAGGAAAACATCGTGATGAAACCCGCTTACGCGGTTTGGAGTAGTAGGCTCTGGCCGTGGTTGTAATACCACCCACCGAACAAAGCCATGCCGTCAAGCGACCTAGTCGTGTTTCGGGTGATCGTGTGTCGGGATGATGTTCGGTGAACCGTCGGGGAGACGGGTCTGAGCAGCCGCACAACTGCCGTCTCTCTCTAGATCTAAGTGCTTCATCTTAGGCCACATCATCGCTTCACATCAGGCGAGATAGTGGCCAAACATGGATCTATTAAGCGTAAAAAAAGGATACTTTTAGGTCCTGGAATAGGACATAGGATACTTTATGTCTTATAAAATTTTCCGTGCGAGAGAAACCGTGGGGCGCATCTAGTAATAACATAATAAATGAACTGCGTCTTCTATTGGAAAACTGTGTCAGAGCAGCTGAACTGTATACATATCTAGTGAATTACACATGAATGAAATTCAATTTGCATTTGTAAATCAATCTTTAGTGCACTGCACTGTATCTAATGACAAGTTGTGGTCTGAATACGGCTAATAGGGATCAATCATGACAATTTGCAATCGAGACGCATTCATCTCGAGACAGCGGACGCACTGGCCCATTATTTTTAATAAACAGTTACTAGGCGCTGTATATTAAATATTGTATCAGATTAAGAATCAACACTAGAAGGAATTAGGAAACATTCAGACTCTAACTTGTTGACATTGACACTCGTAGGTTTTAATTAAGTACCTATTATTGAAATATTTTTGACTGTATTTTAGTAAGAATAAATTATTATCTGATTATGCCTTTATTTCGGCTGTAGAATACTAAAACTTAACATTATAGTCGCTAGGAAGATGTGTTATTTCTATAAGAATTTAGTGAATTTTCAGGTAAGTATACCAAGTTAAATAGGTACCTAAAATATTAGTAGTTGTATTATTAATGATTCTGTACCCACTAGTGGGTATCAACAGTATATTCTGCCTTGAAATATAGCATAAATTAATAAAATAAACGTGGACAAGCACAAATTTAATGAAAACAGAATTCGATCTCCGCTTTTACGAGTACAATTAGAAAAATCATTATTGTGAATGATTACTTCTACTTCTTTCTACGTATATTTAATTTTTCATTTTTATTTTTATAATTAAACACTTTTGCATATATTCATTTAAACGCTAACCATGTCATTCCCATTACGCATACATGAATCATAAGTACCTCCCTACTTAAGGCAGTGCTGAGGGATATCGATTGCACGCTCCCAAGCAAGGGGTAGTAAATTCTTTCCAATTTTTATTAACCGTGTTAGAGTTAGGTACGAGAACTTAGTATCAATAATTGAAACATAGTATTCGATACTACCTAGTATAAATACCACTTGATTTGATACCAAACACTACCGACACCGAGTACCGCTACAGTAATCTAAAGAATTATCTGAATTATTATTGCAGTTTTGAAATTAGGGTATTCAATTTTTAACTTAACGTGATATTACTTTCTACTTGGTCAATAAATTTATAGGTAGAACAACCAGTTACTTGCACGATTGAAAATTCTTACATAAGTAGGAACCTTATACCTTCTATTAATACATAAGGAGTAGTTGGGCAATTTGGTGTCATTTTTCATAATCTACGGTACCTACTATAGAACAGTCGTAGATCGGATTGGACCAATCAACACACGACATCAACACCGAATCGACAATTGATTAGGTACTTTCAAGTTGATTCTTTCTTCGAATCGATATTCGCTGGTTCGATACTTACCAAGTAATCGGTTCCGAAACACAATACGTTACTTCGATCCCTATCTGATTTTATTAAAAGGTACATCATTTTGTGTCGCGTGCATTTTACGAACACACGTTCCGATTTGGTCGGTTGGTTTACGTTTAAAAGGGGACGAAGTTAAATGTAACGAATTCAAATTTCTGCCAATCCGGCCTGGGCATAGATAGCTGTTTGGGTATTTTGACGTCGTTAAGTTTATATTGTCCTTAAATTCTGTAGGACAATAACAATATTGTTGTATTTTAATTAAGGTTCTCTTGGTTTAATTTAAATAGATTCAATGAAATTTTACGAGTTGATCGACAGCAAATTTTACATTTTGCCAGTCAAATGTATAGGTACTTACGGTAGTAAGTACCTATACAAAAAGGAGAAGTTTATGATAGGTATATCATAAACTTCTCCTTTTCCTACACAAAGTGATATATTTAAGAGTTCACCATATATTAATAGTCAAGTATTTTTTCTTAAATATACTTGACTATTAATATATACTTACTAAAATAAAAGAACTTACAACTACTCTGACCTACTTACTAGTCTGTTTACATAAAAATATACATAAATTACCCCTATTTTCTTATTCAGTGCCATAATGCCAGCTAACGCGAGAAAATACGGCCCGAGCTTGAATCTTTAATAACATTGCGAATTCAATGAAATTGAAGACCGGGACCGGCCCGGTCCCGCCCCTGTCTCATATAGAGCCATACGAAGTAATAACCTTACACGGATCAATCGACCGGGTCTCTAACCGGGTACTCATTGCCTATCCTTACACATATTGTAGCTTTTCTTTTTATACTATTAATAATCATTCTGTGGCTTTTTTAACTTGCATGCGAAAACGTTTTTTTTACTCGTGGTAGGTTTCCCGTATGCGAGAGGCCGTCTGGGTGGGTACCACCGCTTTGCCAGTTATTTAGCCGCCAAGCAGTAGTGCGCAAGCATTACTTTTAATATTTTATTATTTAAATATATATATTTAATTATTTATATCTTAATATTTTTTTTAAGTTTGAAGGACATTGAAGCCAGCGAAATTACTGGGCGTTATGAGACTCAACAGCTAATTGTCTCAGGGTGACGAGCGCAGTGCAGCGCGTAGGATTTTGCAACACAAAGTTCTGGGTGGTGCTGTTATTGTTATGGGCTGGCGTATTGCTTACCATCTGGCAAACGACCAGCTCGTCTAGTCATTCAGTGTAGTACATAGACGATATGTCTGAAAGAGAGGGTACTGACAACGAAGCCGCGGTTTTTTTTTCTGTTTTGTTCTGTTTGTTATATATAGACTCGGACATTGCTGAATTATGGGGTACCTACATTACATCAAAATCGATTGAATGACTATAAAGATACAGCTAGACCTCTTCGTAGTACACGCTCCCATCCAATGGGGAATCTTGTCAAATTCTAATAAAAATAAAATATTATTATTTTATATTCAAATTATCTGCCTTCCAAAAAGTAACTAATGATTGTGTGCATATGCAAATGCGCGAAATATATCACACACCCTTTTAAGTATGCCTATGTGTCCCTTCAATTTGCATGAGAACAGAGGATCCGGAAATAAGATAGCGTTCTATCTTTTTACGGTTGAAACGTTTTTCTTATATGTATTCGAATCCGTACTGCCTACTATAGGTCAATAAGTAGAAAATAGTATAGTATATTATATAGAAATATACAAGCCAAACAAAAATCTATATGTAGTACGCTTAATTCCACTGAATAATTGACTCGAAAAGTATACCTATGTAAAGGCGATATTAATATTAGACCTTCGAAAATTGTATCTAAGTATTGAAACACATAAGTGTATTCCTCAGAGCTTTTTCAAGATCGCTAAGAAAGGATCTTTCAAAACTGATAGAAAAAAAAATCAAGGGCGAAGCCATAACGCAAAAAGTTAGATGTAACCTCTTATTACATTTCCCTAAACCATTGAGGTCTCACACTATTCCTCAATGCCCTAAACACAAAGACGATTTATAAATTGTCATCTTTATAATGGAGGGAACCGAGCTAGGAACAAATAAAAACATGCTAGATACTGCTTACAGACGTTACAATTTAAACTTTCAGTTATTGTTATTTCTTGAACCATAATGATAAAATGCGATATCGTGGCAGGAATGGTCACCACATGTCCCATTACAAAACGTCGACTTGCCAACAGCCAGATGTTGCAAGGTTATTGCCTCCTGAACAATCAAATAGACTGTAATTATTTAATTCTAAACTCTTACAACTACTGACTGAAATATATCTCACCTATTTTGTCAATCCATTATCCATTTCCAACGAAAACATACACAACATTAACGTTTATGTCTTACAAAAGTTTGTATTATCTATAAAGCACCGTACGTAAGCTTTAAATGTCTAACGCGAAGCAAAGACACATAGCAAGGCAACACTGATTACATTACTTCCGCGGAACTATTTATTTAGCGTATAAAAATTACAGCAAATCAACTATTGTCGACCATGTGGCGGAAGGCACAACGCGAATGGTCCACTACATGTCTAACACTTAACTAACACCAATAAAGAGTCGTACAATTTCAGTTCACGATATTAGGTTCGGGCGCGATCCTTTGTTAAGGTCCATGGCGTCAGCTGTGATCGGCGGCTCGGTTCGACGAGCGTGCGTCTGCCGACACGAAACGATCGATGCCGGCAACAGATTTACATTTTCCGAGGAGGAAATCGGGAAAGTTTGTCACGTGCGTGCGGTTCGGGCGGCGAGAACGGCGCGCCCGCACGCCGTTAGTGCGCGCCGCCGAGTGCCGCCCGCCCAGCGCCGCCGCCTCCGCCGCGCCGCCACCGTCCGCCGTGCCGTCACCCGCCGTACGCAGCTCGTCACACGCTACGACACCCGCACATTTTGAGCCCACATTGACGTTTACACAATCACTTAGCATCGGCACTGACACTAATCCCTTTCAGAACTACCGACGATCAATTACCCGAGGTTTCTTTCAGGAGTACATGATATACTTGAACGTGTAATGCAATTACTTTTACAGACATATTAAGAGCAAGCTATTGATAGAGTTTAGCAAAACTTGGGATAACATCAAGCGACACGGATGAAAAGGATTCGGAGAAGAAGTGAAATATCATATTGAAATGGGCAAAGTACAGTTTTATATTGACACGGTTAAGGTCCCGAATGGTGTTTTACTGTTAGGGGCGGTTAGGGTCCAGGCGATGGTGGGCCGGGGTGCGGGGCGCGGGGTGTGAGACGTAGGAATATCGATTTTGGTCACCCCGCCCTCTCCCCTAGCGTTGCGACGGTGTGAGTGCGCCGTACGAGTCCTCACTGGGAGACTGCCGGATGCATGTTAAAAACCAGCGTCCGAATTTAACAGGCGTTGAACAAAAGCTTATTCACACCACCGACACACGTTTGCCGAATGACGCAGTCGAAATGTTTACCGTCGTCATTCGCCAGTCTTCGATGGACAATTGTCGCGTCAGTCCGACGAGTCACGAGACAGAAACAAATCTATTCGAATGAGCGCAGGCACTCTGCACACAGGGCAATGCCATCTCACTCGAGATTCTATATCCTCCCCTTGCACCTAAGTATTCCTTGGGGTTCGTTGTTTACTTCCTGCATCAGTGTGATTGTGACTTTAATTATGTTGGCTTTCTCGCCGTAAACATACTGGATTACTCGAAAAGGAATGAGTATTCGGTTACTAATGAAATTACATCTCACTTGCTCTTCTTCTCCATTGAAATGTGAGATCAATATGTTACGTAATTTGTCGCCCTAAAAGGCTCACATGTACAGTCTATTACACAAGCAATCCAATATACGATAGAATAAGGTTCCTTCACATCGGAGAGTGAAGGAAGGCGGGCCGACCACTTGTGGATTTGAGAGGCTCAGCGAGCTATTGGAAAATGGATTTACTCACGTTCACGCTTACATAATGTAATATGGTTTAGAATCAAACCTATTTACCTACTTTTACCAATTTCATAACATTTTGTATCATAGAAACGGTGTTACATTTTGCTACCTAGAATACAAATAGGTAATACAAGTACAAACCCCAAAAAAAAACGATTAAAGGTTGTTCATTTCTCTCTCGCTAAATGGATTAAAATCTTTATAAGCGTAATCATTTTACCCAAAGAAAATACGAGCTGATTGGAAATTGAAAAAAAAAATCATGACACTTTTATTCGTTTGAATGCCAGCGCAGCCCCGCTGCCCCTTAAAAGCGCAACCATTACTGGCGCAATCCCATCACGGCAATGAATCTCATGCCCTGAGGGAGCGCTTTAATCTGAGTTTTATTATGACTTTCCAGTCTCTAACGCTGCCTACGTTAAAGCAAATCTATATCATAAGAACTAACCTTTCGTCTAGCTGCTGAAGCTGAGAAGGCTGCTGGTAGTTCATACGGCGGCCATAGAGTGACGCACCACCTTCAGACATGTAGCCATCCATTATATCATTGTTCCTTCCACACTCTATTTCACCAATGTTGATCCGTCTCAAGCAATCACCGTCCGACATGTAGCCAGATGCAATTTCCAGATCGCAGTAATCTGGATTCGAAAACCCTGGACCGTAGTTCATGCGATCTCTCATTCCTGCATTTTCACGCCCGAAATTGGCTTTTACTGTATTGGCATGATGTGGATATCCAGGAATATTTTTCTGTGTCAAACCAGACGTTCTCATGGGCAGCGTCAAGTGACTATTATAACCGCGTAATAATGGTCTCATTGGCAACACATTCATCATCGGGTTCTCATCTTCGCCTAAAGAATTGTCACGGCAATGTGATGGCGTGCTGGATCTACTGTCACTTTCAATCTTTCTATTTATCTCCGTCAAGGTCCTGTTAGGATCAAATGATGGCTTCGGCGATGCATTGCCTTGGATTCGGCTTTGAGAAGCTTCCTTTTCGGAAATCTCTGCTTCGTTAATCACATCATTAATGTACGTCGTGTTCATATTTAGCCTCTTATTTGGCATTATATTACTAGCAGTCTTTGATACATCTGATCCAGATTCACTAGATGGACGGTAAATTACGCTACTACTATCACTTGAATTTGAATGTTGCCCAGTGGTACTGTGCGTGGAATTAGAATGAGAACTTTCGGACATCTGCGACGTATGGTTTTGATTTCCTGGATTCACTGGCATAGGAGACACTGCTAGTGTCTGCTTCTGAGTTATATCTTTACTTAAATTTGATTGTTCTCTACTAAATGGAAGTGCACTTACATTATTAGTAGAATTTAAACTAGAATTGCTTTGTATAGGGCTTAATTGACTATTTGTACTTTTGTGTATAATGTGCCTATCATCTTTCGAAATCTTGAAGGTTCCTTTCACAGCCGCAGTAGGTTTTGGGATGCCAGTTTGGTTTGGAGTGCCATAGTTTTGCCCACTCGGTGGTGTTTGCGGCTGGTTCGATTGATTCTTTGATGGTGTTGCCAAGATTTCTTGATTTCGAGAATCAGAATTATTCTCAGCCCGTTGTTCACTAAGCTTCATTTGGCTTCCCGATAACTTCACCATTTTTGGCTCCAATTTCAATTTTTGACTTCTAGAATGATCATCAATCTGATTCAGTTTAGTATTGCTGACTGATTTAGGAGTTGCCAGCTTAGAATCTTTGTCTCGACCAGGCAGTTTTGGACTATTTCTAGATTTATCACTGTTGCTGGTTTTACTGCTAGCTTTGCTTAGATTTGAGGAAGATTCTTTAGGGGCTTTTGAACTAACTAACTTAGATTTTACATTTTTAACAGACTTGTCTTTCGATAATGTGTCGTTCTGTTGTCTTATTGTTTTGGGTCCAATAAGATTAGATGATTTGATATGTGTGTTTGGTGCGTTGGGTGATTCGTTGAGACTTAAGCTAGAGTCGGACCTCTCGCTCTTAGCTGAGGAGAAACCGCTGGAAGAACTGGTGCGTTTTGATACTGCCGTGGTTTTACTTTGTTGTTTATCATTGCTGATTTTGTCTTTATTGAACAATTTCAATTTGTCAAGCATGGAATGCTTCGTTGGCGTCCCATTGTGGCTGGTGGGCGTTTGAGAGTGATGGTTCGGAGTTGATAAAGTCGATGGTATTTTACTTCCGGGTGCTAGAAGAGACGAGTTTGGTCGTGATCTGTGAACAATGATTATTCGTTAGTTATGTAATGTAATTTGTTGCAAAAACACAACAGCGAATTAATGGTAAGACAAATTTTATTCAGGCATTCAAAAATAGCACACAACTTCGTGTTTAATAACTTACATACCAAATAAAGCAGTTACACCAATAGTGTCAATTCATATTTTCCCACTGCTGGGATGTGGGCATTCCCTCAGAGAGAGAGTCCATAACAATTACAGAACTTTTAATACCATGAAAATACTGACTAGTTGTATACATTACATTGCGCTCATCACCTCGGAAAATTAGATATTAAGTGTCATAGTATGGTCGTATCATAAAGCACACTACACTGCCGCTAGTATCAGATACACTCTACAACATAATAAAACGAAGGTATCTTACCCAGATGTCGACGTCGGCGCTCTCGGAATAAAGCTGACAGCTCCTTGACCCAAAGGACTCGTGGAGCGACTGGAACTGGCTGAGAGGCCACTCTTGCCTGCAACAGAACAACATCATTTAACACCAACTTCACTTGGCAAACACTTTTGAAAGTTCGGAACTCGTCATGTGCTTAACAAATAGAGATAAGAAATATCCAAACAAAATCTTTTTGAGTTCTCATGACGATATGGGATATCGTACCTCAAGCTGAGTAAATATTGTTACTATATCGGTAGATAAGTCCAAACTTTTATCGTCACGGCACGGGTGGCCGACTGTGCGCGCGCGACTGATCGTAGCACCAGCGCATTGCATTCAAATCGATCACACCAATTATACTCTGACCCGTGCACCCCTTCAAACTTGTCATAACGAACTCTTTAAATGGGAGCAATGAATCAATGCTATGGGTCTAGCTAAAGTGGTCGGCAATATCGATCGATGCCATAACGACTGAAATTATAATTTGTGACGTCACCGCAGTACTTTTAGGTAGAAATGTATGCGTGTGCGTAAAGTAGGTAACCCTAAACACGACATGTTAATGAGTCGATAGTTGTCTGACATGAACGCGAACATTATGGCTCCCATTGTGGTTTGTTTTCGTTATTTAGCAAGTGTTATGATACTTGGAGAGTCTATACGTAGCGAAGGCAAACACTACGTAGAACGTAGTTCCCTATGCATAATAATATTTAATCATTTGCATCCTTGACTATCTAAATGTATACTCTCTTTGCATGGTTATTAATGACGGATAACAGTTACATCCTACGGGATTTTCAATTAGACAGTTAATTAATTTTGCAGCATGCGGAAGAAATAATACTTATAAGGTAACTTTCGCGAATTGTAATTAACTCGTGACTATAAACAACAATAGACAACTTCCACCAAGACAATCATTGCAATTACTAGTCTACTTTTGGGAGAATAGGTACATCCTGTCAAGTCATCAGTTCCAATTAAAATCAACCCAATCCCTTTCCCATAATATTTTGTCTGTTGATAACAGCAGTCAGGCACAGACAATCTTCCAATACCAAAACAAACACATTACGTGTGTTTATTTGAACAGATTCGGCGTACACTTCAAGATTTGCAAGTACCGGAGGTCGAAACGGTGCGAATAGCATTGTCAATCAGCATCTGGGCGCATCCGTCGCGTATCCAGGCCAGGCGATCCATCACTTGACAATGTCCACTTGGTGCCGGAGCCCGTAGGTGGGCAATTGATATGTCTGTGATCGTACGGTTAGAATAGCTATACCTATACTATCAAACACAGAGGATGTGTATGAAACATAGTAATCTTCGTTTTGGGAGACTTGCAATTGTGTAATCCTAATCCTAATATGAGAGCGAGTGTGGCTCAGTGGGCGCTCGTGCGACATTCGATCCGACGCACCCGAGTTCGAATCCCACTGGCCCCGCACCACTGACTTTCTTAAGTTATACGTGCGGATTTAACACTCGCTCTAAAAACGGTGAAGGAAAACATCGTGAGGAAACCGGCATGTCCAAGAATTTTTCACAAAAAGTCGAGGACATGTGACATCCACCAACCCGCACTGGGCCAGCGTGGTGGATTATGGCCCATTCTCTCTCTATGAGAGAAGGCCCGTGTCCCAGCAGTAAGAACGTGATGGGCTGATGATGATGATGATGAATCCTAATATGTATGTAGTAGTATTCTACATACAATCTCTATGGAGTAGTAGTTGGGCATGTCAGGACTTATATCTCATAATATAGCACGGACGTTGTGGGTTCGAATCCTGGGAAAAATTGAGCATAAAAAAAATAAAAGCGCAAGCAATTGTTTCGTGTCTGGGTGTTGTGGGACCATGGTCCTTGTAGTTCCTAGTTCCTCATAGATCTAGATATATGACCGTTTTATATTCGTATTTATTTATTCTAAATACAACTAAAATATCACGCTATAAATTATTACTCGAAAACAGATAAATGTAAAAAAATACGAGTCATGTAGGAATTTATTGAAAAACAGCAACAAAAATAGTTAACCGATAAAGTTCGCTTTTTGTGTCGCTACCAGGCACCAGGTCAATAGTTATGTTATCGTGGGACAACGAAAAATAAGATAAATCGACTCTGAAACCTCGTTCTGTCACATTCTGTCTTTCTTATAAATAACGAAATGTTTGCCTTTGCTTTTTTATATTTCAAATGTAAGAAAGATAGGTTCTTTGATCAAGTATTTATAGGTTATAGGTATAAATAGGTCCTTTGATCAAGTCTAAGGAATTTTTGAACATGTCTTAAATTGAAAAAAATAATCTAAAAGTATACCTACAAACCTTTGACAACTAACTACCTACCTTATCTAACCAATATCTAACACACACTTCACTAAAATAATGTAAAGTACCACAATAGAAGTAATTGTTTTGTAAAACACATCACAGTAGATCTAGCTGCTGTCTTCACTTGCATTAATAATATTTTAAAGTGGTCTAAGATGAGGTCTAACTGTATTAGAACAAAACTGAACAAATTATCAAGTTTCAGCACATTGTTTTAGATTGTTCTTTAATGTATAAATAGTTTATTTGTACTCAAATTATCAACATAACAGTTTAACAAACTATTAAATGTTTTTGTAGCATGGAATTCCAAACAAACTGGACAGGTCAGAGCGCGTCTTTCATTAGCCAAACTATAAAATAATTTACACAGATATGAACGCGCACACTGATCGAGCGTTGCGCGTCAACTGAAGAAAGGATGCATCTGCATCCATAACTTCGATACAACTTAGTGATATTATTATATACTTATCGGTTAGTTTGCATTGGGATAGTAAATGGTAGAGTCAGCTATATATACCTACAATGGGTAGAGTAGATAGCATTACTTTAATGCTATTAGAGATTTTTACGTCGGTGTAGAGCAGACTCGATGTTTATTACATCATGTTTTAGTATACTATACAAGAAGAAGTATAGTTTGGTAAAGTTACTCTCTACTGATCACCGATTTTTATCGCTCACTTTCGAAGTTTCGAACTTTAGTAGGGTTTATTTAGTCTAAAGTACGTAAATGTTACTACGATTGTAATTTGTTTTAGTGTGTTAATTTGTTTAATAAAGTGGTAAGTTTTAGTTTAGACTTTAGCTTACGTTGGTAAACCCAAATAACAATTTTAATATTTTCCCATGACATTCGAATTTCTTTTATATATAACCCCGAGTCATTGGCTAACCTAACCGTAGCGTAGCTTACCTAGCCATTCGTAACAGATATGTTAGGATAACCAACGAGACCGCGGTCACCGCTTGAATGGCTGACCGTTTGTGTGGTATTTACTTCTGAGCGCTACCGTACTTCGAATACCGAGATTTTAAGCCGTTGATCCTGGCTGTTGTCTTAGAACAATAGTCATTATGCCATGTCGGACGGAGGCCTTTGAACGGTGTTTAAAATCCAACCTAGAGTTGGCCACACACCCAAACTAGAAAAAAATAATTGCAAACTACACCAACTATACCATTTTTAGGACTACTGTTCCTGATAGATGTGACTCTATCATTTACTCTATCAATGTGAACCGACCGTAAGTGAAGTGATATCACTGGAGCGAAGTAAGTTGAGATAAACCAGCCCGTGTGAATAATAACAAGGAACGAAAGATTGCTGACTAATGTACGAATGTGATGAGTTGCCCGACGTCTCATCGGTAGGTTTTAAATAAACAAGAAGCTTGACAAGTAATAGTAAGAGCCTCCGCCGACGACAGACTTTTTGTAGGTCAGATAGTTCGTCCGGTTTTTCTTCCGACATTGGTCACCACATTGGTATTTTGTGACCGACTTTTTGTCGGACGTGTGCGTTGCAATATTAAACTCCGTATGATTCATTTTCACCGACAAAAAAATCGAGTGTCTGACGTGCGTGGGCCGCCTAATACATAGATTTTTCAGGTACCATGCCTACAGTTTCAGGTACATACTTTTCTAGAGTGTAATTTTTGAAGGTCATCGGTGATCACGAAATTAAAAATGCTAAAAAACAACTATGACACATAGGTAATTGCTTTTGCAAAATTTACGATTTGTTAATTTCAGTACATGGTGTTTCAAAATTTTCAGTGTAAAAATAGTTACCGATGATCACACTAATATGAATGCGAAATTTTGTTTGTAAGTGTGTTTGTTACTTCGTCACGCTGTAAGGGCTCAACAGATTTGAGTGATATTTAAAATAAACGACTACAAGAAAATCGTAGAATGTTTTTCTGCAACTGCAACATATTTACTTCCGGTATGAACGAGGTAGTATTTTATGCCAGGAAATGCAACGGTTTACAGGAAAATGGAATAAACTGAGGACTGTAGCGCCGGATGAGAGGCTATTACAGATACTAGTCTAGAGTAAAACTCTACTGCTGTCGGGGTTTTAACCGACAGGTTTCATTTCAATCTATCTTTTTTTAATTATTTTGTCTTATAGCTAACAATATATTTAAGACTACCCGCTCCCCGTGGATTAAAATCATTGGCGATTTTTCGGAATTAAAGTATCCAACGTCCTACTTCTGGATCTAAAGTACCGAATTACATACATAATTTTATCAAAATCCATGTAGTTTTTGTTGTGACTGAGTACCTTACAAACATCCATACATTTACAAACTTTTTCATTTATAACCAACCGACTTCAAAAAAGGAGAAGGTTCTCTATTCGGTTGTGTTTTTATGTTTGTTACCTCAGAACTCCGTCATTCATGAACCGATTTGGAAAATCTTTTTGAGTTGGGTTCAGTTTAGCTACGAAGTGGTCCCATATTAATTTCATCGATATGTGACCTTGGACTTTGAAGATACATTAAAGTCGGTTAAAACGAATACTAGTACTAGCTGCACCCGCGATTTTCCGCGATAAGTAGGTACCCTCCCTTTCAGGGCCTAAAGTACCTAGGTTCTGTAGTTATTGCGTGATTGTGTAATAACACATTCATACCTATACATACTCACAAACTTGCATTTATAATTTTAATATGATTTGCAGAATTGTTAGCCACATTGCACATGATTCACAAAAGGTAAATTTAATTGAAACTAACTATCAGACAGACGTCATATTCACGGTCATATTTGCCGCAGAACCGATAACCGTTGGGGTAGACGTGTTCTAGAGTGGAGACCGCGAATCGGCAAACGTAGTGTAGGACGCCCTGCGACTAGATGAAGCGACGATATACGTAGGGTTGCTGGTAGCGACTGGAGAAGGAAAGCCGAAGATCGGGCTCAGTGGCGTGCTATGGGAGAGGCCTATGTCCAGCAGTGGACTGATGTGGGCTGATGATGATGATGATGATCAGACAGACGCTTTTGATTAGACTGAATGAGTACAGCCAGCATAGAACTAGAAGAGATATTAAATTAAGGTTAAGATTCAATTAGTTGATATCAATCAGTTGAGCCAATACTTTGTAGATTGTAATAAACTTTGTGTAGCTCAGTTTTATTAAAAATATTTGCTGTAGAATTACTAGCTGCTCAACCAGTAAATTACCAACATTTTGGATTTGACCGATTTGGCTCAACTTTGAACTTGCAAATTCTATTGTTACCTTTTAAATCCATAAATTTCATAAAGCTTCGGTCAACCGTTGAACCGTCAATCAATCATACATCCTCCTCCTTGCGTCGTTTCCCCAAGACTTGACTCCGAACTTGACGGACAATCATACAAACAACTACACAAATTCCGAAACTAGCTAGATGTCACTTCGCTCCTTCAACAAATAAATTGTAAAAGTATAAGGCTTACCGTGCACTGGCGTGGCTGGCAGCGGTCGTTTATCAGGTGGGGCGCGGCGCACCGCCGCCGCAGACGCCGGAAGCGGGATCGACGTCTGCAGCACCGACACTTGTCTGTGGACAACAAACACAAAGTTGATTAGACTCGAGGTAAGTATAAATACTTCATTGTTGCAAGTAGCGTTCGTAGCGTAGCTTGGCAAGTAGTTCGTAACAGATCTGCTATGCTAAGCAACGTTCGCAGCGGACACCACTTGGATGGGTGACCGTTTCTGTGGTATTTACATCTGAGGGCTACCGTGCTTCGTAGGGCACGAACTATCGGTCCGGTTTTTGTGTTAGGACAACAGTTTGTTAGGCCATGGCAGAGGCCTTCGGGCGGTCTAAAAACTCCGATTCTCCGATACCAAGGTTGTCCATACACCCACAAGAGAGAAGAAGAGAAGATAGTTGCAATGGAAGGGTATGGAAGTACCACATCTTTTTCAGATATTCAACTGTCAAGCTCTTGTGTGCAAACATAATTGTGTTCTTTATTTAAAGGTACTGTTTCAACCTCAATTACGGGCCATTACTGACGAGCGCATGCATGATCCTTATAGTCACATTTCATGACTCCTTCAGAATTCAGATTTAGATTTTGCTGTTGTGTGAATAAAGTTCTTTTTAACATTTACAACACTTAATATTATTATTACATTTTTAATATTACAAATTACCTACAAACGTGGACAGTCACGACTTTGCCACAGCCTTTTAATTATAATTTACTCGTAAGCCGTTATCAATCGCAAGTAGATTTAATAAATACATTTACGTTAATATACTTTCTACAACATCTATAGATCTATCATCATTAGAAAATATCCTCCAATAACGTAAAGGTCGTGACACTGAAGGAATTCAAATTAAGGACTTTAAGCCAGGGTTGCCAACCCTATAATAAAATAAACATCATAAAATCAACAAATACTAATAGATAATAGTATAACTTAAACAGCAATTGCTATGAAATGGTGCAGAAGTTTGATGTATTAAGTCATCACGCATCGCTTTAAAAAAAGCTCTGAACCCTGAGAAATAAGTCGATCATCTAGAATGACATATTAAAGAAAAAAAAACGCGAAAATTTGCAGCAGTATTTGTACATGAAAATAATGTGATACTAACATAATCACAACGTATATTATATTTTCCTAAAGAGGAGGTAAGAGTATTCTTTAATAGGTATGCCTGAGAGGTACAACCCTAGTTTCCGCCACCCTGGGAGCGAACAGGTGGCTCAAGGAGCTTCGACTCCCGTTTACCAATTAGACGATATTGCTGGTGTAAGCTGATATAAATTAACATTGACGTATGAAAAGTAGCTTGAAATCTTAATACAAAAGTCTTTAAAATATATGTCTTCAATAGGTATTAGGTATCTACATATACGAGCATAGGTATTAATTATTATATTCGATAGCAAGACCTTTATATATATAACCATATAAACACCTTGTTAATAAATTTTCTGACCTTTATTTCTTTATCTTTATTTTTATTTACAAACTTTATTTTATTTAATTTTCGGTAATATAAATTAGAAATTAGAGTATGTAACGATGTAGTTACCCACTTACGCAATTTAATCCGATCGACTTAAAATAAACAATAGCAACGGTAACGCCCCTTACAAGTCTTTGCCATTTCAATTCCAAGCATAAACCAGGTGATAGTGAGTGACAACGACTCTACGCTCCCAAGGGCTTTAATTCCCTTTATACCTCTACCGTGACTCTACCGTATCTCTACTGTGACTTTACCGTGGCTAGGGTTGTGAAATTCCTTTTTTTACGGTAATATACTGAAATGATGCCCTTTATTCGGAATGCTAGAGGAATTCTGAGGCGTATTTCTCACAAATGTAAACATTTTTTCGGATTTTTTTCTTCTAGGGTACTTATCGCCATCTCTTTGCAAGTATTTGTATGACGTAAGCGTCGTAGGTATTATTATGGGTTAAAGGTCCTATGGTGGAAAATGGGTGTTAGCAAAATTTAAAACGATACCGCAGATTAAAACAATAAACAGCCCAAGTCAAATATCAGGAAATATTTTTTGGTCTGCTAACCCTAGTAGTGATGTGATACGAGGAACTCTACCGAAGTGGCTCAACCACCGTACTGTGTCTCTACGGGGAGAGTGTATGGAATAATGCATGAACTAGACTTTAGATTAGTATTTTGTATGCCTTCTCAACGCTTTAAAATTGTTATGAGTAATATTAAATTACTTCATTCCATGTTGACACTAGGAAATATTATTAGAAGTACCTACTGTTTAGAAGTAGATAGCACTTGCGCAATGATCATTGACACCACTAAAAATTGATCAGTTTTCATTGGATAAAGATCCAAAATTGACTAGTTAGGGCCTACCCTAACTAGTAACTAGTTCTACGATTAATAAAATCGTAGAACAGAAAAAAAACTCAAAGCATTGCATACAGGGGTTTTGTTACGTTCTCATCTTATGACGTCTCATCCGATTAGCTACATTTCTTGAATCGTCCTAAACTGTATTCCTTTCTGAACCGATACGTAATTTTTATTGAATTTCTTAACTTATCCGAAATGTGTACCTCACTGATCCCAAAGCAAAAATTACCACGAACATGAAGGTAAGGTATGGATAGCATGAAAATGAATTCCAGGTATTGTGTTAGTAATAAAAAGAAATCGTGAAAGGAGGTACAGCGTTCTAAAGAACTTTGCTGTAGTGGTATCGTTAGTCCTGAATATTCTGATACTGAAACATTTTATTTACGAAAAATATACCAGTTGTCACTAGTGGTGCGATAACAATTGTTTGGTACAAGAATATGAATAAATAATAGCGGATGCAGAAATAACAATATTTTAATTTTCGAAAGTACCAGGCGAGCTCAGAGGAGGTTAAATATTGTTATACATACCTATCTAAATAACTGATGTTTATCATTTCGAAGTTGTTAATATTTTTAATAACAACCATACCAACATACAACCTTATTGATAAATAAGGATTTATTATAATTATTAATGTTATTATTTCCTATAAGAACATTAAAAACAAAGAACTAACGTACACAACGTGTAACATATTATTATGTAAACATCTAAAGGGACACATCGTTTGTGTGCCCGTATATTTTTTAAGTGTATTTCATTACAATGTTTTAGTCAGACTGTAGAAACTTCAACACAGTAAATAAAGAGAGATTTCAATACATGTCATCATTGAGAATTTGAAGTTGCCGGTTCCAGTCTTTTCTGTAGACATTTTTTTTTCCAAAAACTTTAACCATTTTTACAAAATTTTTGATTATTTTCCATGAACTTGCTTAGACTACCATCAGTAACACTAAAAATGCTAGATTTTTTTATTACAACACTGAGATTTTTTAAATTAAAGTTCTGGGTGGTGCTGTTGTTGTTATGGGCTGGTGTATTGCTTACCATCAAGCAAACGACCAGTTCGTCTTATCATGAGTTAAAAAAAAATATTACGTCTTCTCTACGGCACTGATATCTATTTATCTCTTGAAAAAGTTCCTATTTGGTACTGGTAGTTATAAGTCGTGACCCACGACCACGCTTGAGGCGGTCCAAATGAGCATACAATGTTCTAACATGGTTCGGTCCTGCATTAGACTTGCAAAGTAGACTGAACTTACGAGCTTTAGTGGGTTAAGATGAATTTAGTTTTAGTTTAGGTTCTCACTAAAGATATCTTAAAATTCCTTTGAACTACCTTACCAAAGCCATATAACCGCATTAGCGAAAAAACCTTTGGAACCTGATTTAAAAAAAAATATTAGAAGATAATTGAGCTAACGCTTAATGCGAAGTACTCTTGGATACCGTTACATAGTATATTTAATAATACATCTGCTAAAAGAATTTTGAGGAAATTTCCACAAAGAGCCCGAAATGATTTCCACGATCAGGTAGAAATATGTAACTTCAAAATAAAATAAAACCGAAGTAATTTTAATCGTAATCTATAAACATTAGGCACTTTATCCTACTGCAAAGTTTCAGCGACAGAGGAGTTATTGACAGAATCTGCGTAGAAAGTTATTCCTAGTTAGGACTTTAAAACAACTAGCAAGGAACAAACATACATACTTTTGGATATATAAGTAGGAAGTAGGATAGATATTGTTCCGTAGCGAGAATCAAACCGCCCTCTTTGAACCGCAGCATTTTGAGTCGAACACTTTATAGATAGAATCCTCCTATAATTACACCTACAATAGATCTGGTCAGTTGTTCTGTGCACCCTGCAACCGGGTGTTCAAGACCAAATTCGGCTTCGCGAGTCACCTGCGCTCGCATCCAAGTTGACAAGGTTCGCCGTCGACGGACACGTCGTGGAGGACATCATCATCATCAGAGAGAATCTGTAGATAATATGGATTTCAACGTTGTTATATCTATCCCGTGTAATTTCAACGTTAAGAACATATACTTTGCCCATTATCCGGTAAATTGTCAGACACCATGGTGTGAAGTGTCCTCCATTAGGGGGGATCAAATGGGCGCACTAGTCACGAGCGGCCAATAAATTACCACCGACTAGACTGGAGGACGACCGGAATCGCTATGGCGTTATTAGAGACCCTTTAGTACTTTAGCAGTTGCGAAAATAACATACCCTACATATCGAGAAGTAATAGACGCGGGCCCGGGCGCTCGCTGATAGGTTTGGTTCTAACCACCCCTAATTTTCCCCTTGATGTCGTGATAAAAGCATAATATGTTTCAAGCTTCTAAAAAAAGCATTTACTTTATCGATATCAATAGGTTTTACAGTGGGGTGATGGCTGGTCCACAAGTCATACTCGTGAACGGGTGCTGCTTGTGGGGACTGGTCTGGTCTAGTCACTCTTAACTGCATTCCTTTTCAGCACTCAGACTTCAATTTGAGTATGGGTAAACATACCTACCTTTTTTTTCAAAGTCATGTTTACATAAGTTACAATTTTTAACAAATTAGATTAGATTAGATAACGCTTTATTGTTACACAACAACAAGAAATAAATTACAAAACAATACTTAAAGCTATAGTGTTACAATGGGTGGTCTTATCGCTTATAGCGATCTCTTCCAGACAAATTTCATGCATCATGTGTTTATGACCTTTAAAAGTGCACTTTTGTGCCTATTTAATAAATGATATTTGACTTTGATAAGGTCAATCTGCAACTGCAGTATGAAGGTAGTCTATTATCGCATCTCGCACCCAGTAGTAGAGGATTTAAGCTTCCGCTACTCCACGCTAGATGGCGCTTACTTAACGACCGGACCAATAGAAAACACTCCAACTCGAGATGGATCGCTTTTGAAGTGATACATCTGCCGTCTAGAGTCTAGACCTCTAGACGGAAGTAATATCTTTTTCAGTGTCTAAGAACTCGCTTGATTGATATGGATATGGTATCTATTATGTACCTTAGTTATTCAATAAAATATTATTATTTTATGACTCTACCCACTAGCAACAAATGATTTGCTGAATGTAAATTAAACTTTGTGAAATTAAACTTTATGCAGCAGAAAATATAAATGTTTCCTAAAGACGTTTTTAATTAAAGGTAGTAAAAAATAGGGATAATATCAGTACGAGGTTCTTCCGCTTTTACCTTATATTCTACCTACGTTTAAAACGGAAGCAGCTCGATAATGGTGCTCATTAAAATTAAAAGCTACTAAATAACTTGATTAGGGTTTGATTACTTTCCACGTTTACCCATGTTTTTATGTTACCATTATTCCGACGACGCATAGAATTTCAAATGTTTCTGTTACTTACATATAAAACAAGCAACAAAAAAGCTTTTGTTACAAAATGTCAAGTAAACAAAAGTCCCCAAAATGTCCATGCTGATTTATGAGAACATCGAGTGCACGCATGCGTAAACCGATACAGTTCAAACGCGCGTGTCGTGTTCGCGTCCCTGCGCGCACGCATGTCAAACGCACGTGTAGGGCCGGCACGAAGAGTTTTAGGTCATCTCGTTACTCATGCTAAAACCACTGAACTGGAAGGAAATAAGGGAAAAGATGAATGGAATGTCTTATTATATTATATGAAGCATTAGCGAATGCCAAGCGAAAAACACAAACTAGGTTTTTAAAAAGAAAAAAATAAGACCATTGACCGGCTGGGATTTGAAGTCTTGACTTGATCGTAATTTTAAGCCGTGTCGAACCTTGTTTAATGAAGTAATTAGGCCTGAGATAAAAAAAGGTTTTATGTTTTATGTAATGTGGTGTTCTATCAATAATTTGTATTGTTTTTCACGTAATATAGTTGACTTTTTGCTAACTAATAAGCAATAGTTTTTATTGTATTTCACAGCCCTCTGGGAACAATGCACGTGTAGCAACCCTAGCTCTACATTAGGGCATTGTTGCGTGTGCGCAGCCCTCCGCCAGATGTTCATTGTTTTGATATCGCCCTCATTACCGGCCTGAGCTTTGATCGGACAAAAGACTCGAATAGAATCAATAACATTCGCATTTCGGATTATTCTCACGATGTTTCATCTAATGCAAGTTACTATTGTTTTACTGCACCTGGCGATTTGCCAGTGGTTACTGTTAATCTAGAAGAATTAACTTTATTTACGATTTCTTTCTTTCTTCTTTAGTGATGACCCTAGTCTTAGTGGTAGATTTGTAAATGATCTACTTACTAAAATATTGTCTTCTTTACCTTCCCTAATTCTACTAATCCTATCCTATTCCTAATAATATTATACATGCCAAGGATGGATGGATGGATGTTAGTTACACAATCAGAAAAAAAAGAAAAGAACAAACATTTATTTGACGACCACAAAATCATACAACTAACAAAATAAAGAAAATAGAATTACAAAAAAACAAATAAATAAATAAACAGTATAAAGGCACAACAGTTTAAACTTAAATGAGAACAAAGGTACTATGTACAATCACGCAAAGACTACGATTCAGATTGATTTACTTGGGGTCCTGCAAAAGGATATGGGATACTTTTTATCCCGAAACACAGCGGGTGAAACCACGAGAAACAACTAGTATAACAACACAGGAACACAGGAACAGGAAGTAGCTAACCTTTTATAAGAAGCCCTTGATGGATCGGAAATGCCTCTACAGCAGATGTGTGATTGTTCCTACTTTGTATATTGTAATTTATATATTAGACGAATAGGCATTAGAAAAGTCAAAAAAGGGCTAGATTCTAAAAGCATTTACAAGCTTTTCCATACATACCAATCACATGAACATCGAACAGGACTATGTCGGAGTTATACGAAAAAATGTTAGCGTGAATAGCCGTTTTATATTTTTATATACCAGAAACATTTAAAGCTCTATCTTTTCAATACACATCTATGCAAAGGTAAGGAGGTACTGTCATATAATTATTTGTATCATTCAAAAAGTGTCGTCTCCCTCAAAGAATCATTTCAACTTGTGAGTTCAGTATTTTGAGGTTACTGGTTCCATGTTTCGGCACACGCGACTCGTTCCGGCGCGCGGTTCCGCCCGGAAATGGAGGATGTCGTGCTGGCGACGAACGTGAGGTTACACCCAGTTTGTGTGAATTTGTAGCTGGAACTTACTTACGAGTACCCATTTAGTAGTTTAGCAGTAGTTTTTTTATTATTGCTAATTGGCTTGCGTTTGACCACTATGTCACCTGATGGTAAGCGACGATGCGGTCGACGATCTAGCACGCTTACTAAAATAGTACCTGTTCACTCGAGACTTGAAGTAGTTTTTTTTTATGTAACCGAATGACTAGAAGAGCTGGTCGTTTGCCTGATGGTAAGCAATACTCCAGCCCATAACAGTAACAACACCACCCAGAAATTTGTTTTGCAAAATCCTGCGCGGCTTGAATTAGCTGTTAAATCTCATAATGCCCAGTAATTTCGCTGTCAACAATGCCCTTCAAGCCGGAACACAGTAATGCTTGCGCATTACTGCTTACTATTACTGCTTTGTTAATTAAAATAGACAATTTATCCTACTTATTTTGCAGATTTCTTTACCGTAATTAAGTGGTAAGTGGTAGGACTGGCGACACAATTATGAAACTAAGCTAGGCGGACATTAACTGTTGAATACAGTGGGCACAATTGCATTTTTTTTAATTGGGTTTCTGGTATCGGTATCTTTTTTGGTTTTACTTAACTTTTACTTCATGTAAGGTGACGATGTCAACTTTGCTAATGCAATGTGATAAAAAAGTCATTTTGCCTCTTTAGGCGTAGATTAAAAGCTGCAAGCAACGATGAACATCTTAGCTTTAACTTTAATATCATCTCAGATGTTTTATAATAACTTGATAAACAATAATGAACATAATTATATCATAAATAGGATATTGAATACTTTTATATAATTATAAACCTAGTTATTTGCTACATAATAATAGATGTACTTGATAGAATAAAAAATATAGGGTAGGAATAACATAACATAGGTAATGTAGTTTTTTGGGTACCATTTGTATGTTTATTTATATTATACTAGCTGCGCCTCGCGGTTTCACCCGCGGCTTCCCGGAATAAAAAGTAGCCTATACCCTTTTCCTAACTTACCTACATATCGAAACGTGTTCTGCCCCCTACCCATATGTCCCTCAAGCGCCAATCGTATATCGTGTTGAGTTCAAATTAGGGTATAGCTTCACTGCAACTATTGAGATATGATCTAATTATTGTCGATTCCGGCAAAAAATCGAACTAATCTTATTTATTTACACCAAAATACGACAACTACAAGTTGAGATAAACTTTCATAGGACAATATATGGCATCATAAGACATTGCAGTGAATCTATACCTTAATCTGAGTTCAACACGATATACGATTGGCGCTTGAGGGAGATATGGGTACAGGGGCAGTAGTGTTTGCGTGATCGAGTAAGAAACATCCATCCATCCATCCATCCTCAGAAACTTTCGCATTTATAATATTAGTAGGATTATTGAAAAATGAAATAGCTTTCATAAAAACATGTGCTAAGTACACACTCTATCTCCATATTCCAAAGATTAAAACTCTCATAAAATGCATCGTAAACGAACCCTTATTGTTTACACCCACACATACAAGTCTCAGATCAAAGATTAACTCTCGCATTTTACTTTTACGATATTGATGAAATGTTAGCCGTAAACGATACATCGCGCGTGACTTGAAACCAGTAGCTCGAGAATTTCGAGATATTTTTAGAGTTTAAATCAACGTTCTAAGTGATTTCGAATGAATCGTTCTGAACTTAGAACAAAGAACGAATCGTTCGTCGCTGTAAAATTGACTCATGTTCTTCGTAAAATGGAATACAATGCGAGTACATAGGTAAAAGTTTCCCTTTGTAAGTAGAACAATATCTTTTTAGAAATGTGCTTTCGATTTTAAACCTTATTCATAAACTTTTAGGTCTATATTAGAACTTTCGTGTTAGAGTTTCCAACGATAACAGTTAGTTATAGAGTAAATGTGTCGTAAAGCAATATTGTATTTTGTATCGAGCTTTTAGTAGCGGGGATCAGTAAGGGACGCTCAAGTTTATTGGCTTTGGAACCTATAAAGAGAACGCGAAAGTTTTTACTATAACGTACGTTATAATAATAACGTGGTTAGATACTTAAGGCTACCCGCCCACGTCAGACAATCGGTCACCGATTTTTTGTCGGTGAAAATGAAGCAGACGGAGTTTCATATTGCAACTTACACGTTCTACAAAAAGTCGGTCATAAGTCGGTCAATTGCTGACAAATGTCGGTGAAATATCGGACCGACTAACAGACCTACAGAAGTCTGCCGTCGGCGGACGCACTGAATTAGCATCTCTGATAGATATAGCTGATAACATCATAAAATGACTAACAATAGTTTCTTAAGTCTAACTTTTAAAAAAGAAAATGTTGAGGAGCAAATTAAAACTTTAACCTCCAACTACTAATCTATCGCAATACCGTTTGCCACCTAGACCATTCGGCCAGCAGGACCAGATTACTAAATAGTTACTCCAGCAAGCCTGATTTTCCGAGTATTTTTATACTACTGATAAATTAGACGAGCAAGTAGATCACCAGACTGTAAGCAAATAGGCCTATCCATAAGATAAGGTTGTGCGACACTGTAGTGCGCTCATCACTCTGAAACAATGGCTCTATAGGAATAAGTGCCCAGTAATTTCGTTCGAAACGGTAAACAATAAACAGAGAACAAATCTTAGAACGGATACTAAAAAGTTAATGAGTATTGCATCAGACTGATGGCATCAGTCAAGTGGGTTTAGACAATGTTTCTTTACGCAATCTATATTTTAAACGCAAGTGACGATTGAGCCTAAGTGGTTTGTGATATTCTCCAGCTGTCTTTGAAGTCCTATGAAATACTGTCATATCACAAGTAGGTTAAAAATATAACTCGGTGAATGTTTTACGTTTTTTGATAAAACTTTGTTTATCTACGCCATGCTGTCCATAAATAAGTCAATGGTGGAAAGTTCGCAGACTTCATGATTATTCATGACTTCAAGATACTATCGTCTAATTCTAACACTGATTCCGATCGCTTTCAAAGATATCTCGTGATCGGTATTGTCTAACTTTTCTACTCAAAGCCCGCGTCCCAATCCATATCCCAATTACGATCGCTAAAAATAAATTATCGATATCGCATTTTGTAGGATGCTAACGCCTTCCGAATTTGAATTTGACGATTCCCGGGCTTCGCATGAGAATATATTTATCGGCAATTTGTAAATTAAGTAATTTTGAACATTCAACTTTTGATTGAGCTACTTTTAGGTAGTGTATATCAGAAATGTTACGCCGTGCATCAAGTGGTAGCATAGTGGTGGTAGAATTATCCAGATCTTTTCTATTTAGGATACTCACCTCCTGACTTCTGGTGAAGTTGGCAGGCTCCTTGACTTCCGACTCTTGCTGTGCTGCCGATGATGGCCATGACCGGAGTTAGTGTTCCCCATTGCTACTTCACACTTGGATCATCATCACACTTCGATCCACATGGCTTATCATCACTGTTACACTATACTCCACTATTACAATTGTAAAACGGTTTATTGCATATGGTTTGTTGTTAAAAGCTTTTATATTTTATCTATACGAACTTTGCTCTGGAGTTGTATAAAGTTATATTGAATTAGTAATATATCTGCAACGAAAATGCTTGCATTCACTGAAGTCGAGGTAATATTTTAGACTGGCTATGATGCTAAATTATTTGTTTTATGGATCGAATACAGAATCATGTTTAGCAGTTTCAAAACATTCCGAAGCACTATTGCAATACAAACAAAACCATTAATTCTATCGAACTCAAGGAGGTGACTAATAATGACATATTTTGCTATACAGACAATAAATAGGTACTCAAGCAAATTGCTATAAGTACTTGCTATAAAACGAGCGCAAACTATACTATTTACTTCATCTAAATATCAAAAAGATTTAACCAACAGGCCCCAGCGGTCCACCGTAAATAGTCTAGTGCCAAATTATCGCTCCCGCAAAACTAAAATCGACTAAATATCGTCAAATGCCTATCCCCATTCAGCCTGGCCTGGACATAACTGAACAGCGAATGCCGATGCTGGGAACAAGCGAGCAGTGAACATAGCCGGCATTACAAAGGTCAGAACGTCGAGCGGTCGCCGGCCGGCCCATAACTCACTGACCACCTCGACGGCACAACCGCAAATATTTTATATATTAACCCTGTATGTAATGTTAATGTTATTTTAAATCTTTTAAAATGCATTCGCCAGTGACTGCATGATAGTAATCGCTGCTTGGGTTTTAAAGCTTGATTTGGCTTTGATAAGCTGTGTGGCTTGGTGATAAATGTGGGCAGGCCATTTCAGATATATCATTGGACTAAATCTGTGACAAGCACGGGATCGAGATGGGTGGCGTACCTACTAAATTATAGACCTGTTCCAGGTGTGGGCGGCTGGAGGGCGACGACGACAATGATGATCTATACTCCACACTAATATACATATTAATAATTATTTTATTTTTATATCATCAATTTTTTTTATTCTTATAATTTTATTCAATCTCATATTATACTAAAGGTTGAACCGATCTTTGCATAGACATAGTCTGTAGCCCGAAGAAGGAATAAAGCAATGTTCATCCCAATTTAACATGACAACCTGTGTGGTGTAGAAATCATTCCTGATAATGCCACATAATGCAATCAATAAAATCTTTATCTGCGCTCTCTAATGGACATCAGAGAATCAGAGTCAAAGTCAACGACAGATAATTAGAAATAACTATTTTCTCTACCAATCAAGACAGTTTATGACGAAAAATGATCTTCAACAATTGCCAATTAACTTAATAGATGGTTAGAGAGAGGGGACGGGCGATTATATGTTCGTTATTGTCAGGGTTCGTAGAACCGAGCACAATGGAAAAAAGCCCTAATTGCAACGTGTCGCTCCAACCCACGGGTCGACGAACTATTTATTACACTTCAAACAAACAAATAAAAGACAAAAGAAAGTTAGACGGAAAATTAAAACGTACACCAAGAACTAAACACCTAGTAGACGCCAAGTTGTCGCGCAGAAGTTAAAGTATAGATATATCATTTGGTGAGATAGCGAAAAGGAATTCTGTAATTACTTTGATCTATCACAACAAATTATAAACTAAGCTAAAATTCACTACCTAAGCAGCAAAATATAGAACGGCAGGGGCACATTTTGCTGGGACGAAGATTTAGGGTAAAGGGTTATTACAAATTGTCACTTTTTATGACTTAACTACGAGTTAATTCTACCCACCCGCACTGGGCCCACGTGGGGGAATATGACCCATACTCTCTCTATGAGAGAAGGCCCATGTCCCAGCAGTGGGAACCTAATGGGCTGATGGTGATGATATAATTATGAAAAATCTATTTTTTTATGTAACTGAATGACGAGACGAGCTGGACGTTTTCCTGATGGTAAGCAATACGCCAGCCCATAACAATAACAGCACCACCCAGAACTTTGTTTTGCAAAATCCTGCGCGGCGCTGCACTGCGCTCGTCACCCTGAGACAATTAGCTATTGAGTCTCATAATGCCCAGTAATTTCGCTGGCTACAATGCACTACTGCTTAGCGGCTGAATAACTGGCAAAGCGGTGGTACCCACCCAGACGGCCTCTCGCATACGAGAAACCTACCACCAGTAAAATCTTTCCGATAATCTTGGATGCTCTGTCAACACTAAAAACAAATGAATTCAAAACTACCCATACGTTTTGTGCGAGCGCCCTACTACCAATATAAACTGCACTTTCCCACAATCCTATCAATATTGATAGACAGGTATCAAGTTGCATTCCCTGCAAACTGTCTATTGTGGCAGTAACTGGAACAGTATAATGTTCCGAGTGTATTATCGAAATTATCATAGCGGGCGCAGCGCTCGGTCGCCGGAGCGTGCGCTGGTTCTCCATTCAGCGGTTTATAATGCTGTTACTTCGGATATGGGAATTGATATTCACTATCAATATTTGGCAGGCAAGGTTGAAGCTAATGGAAATGCCAATGCCATTCATCGTTTAATTAGCTCTAAAGCTTTGTGTCATTAATTACATTGTGATATGTATAATAATCTAAAATTTTAATCAATTGTGTTTGGTTTCCTCATGCCACTTTGATTTGATTGGGGGATGATTAATAATTTTTTGTAGGTTTTGAATAAATCTTCGGGTGTGAGAAAATGGCTGGAGCACCTTATACTGTTTAAGCTTTTAGATCCTTTATCATCGTCATTTTCACAGATTTTAAAGGAGAATCGAATAGAATAGAATTCTTTATTGGCCATATAACTAAATCCTATTACTAGTAACGATTTTCATTGCTCATTATTTTTACGACACCATTACTATTGGCATACTCAACGGTCTTTCTTTAAAATACCATAAAGTTCAAATATCTTTTCATCATAATATGATCTCAGTTGGGGGCGTCGGTGCTCGAATATTTTTCTCTATGGCCCAATACGTGATATTAAATCCTATAAATAGAATCATTGAAATGCACGGCTGGTGCGACACCTACATCGGCGGCACGTGACGACGCGGCGCCGATTCGATACCGAAACGGAATCGTGGTAATCATGGAATATGTAATTTTTACCATTCACAGACTCGTGAGTCGTGGGCTCGTGCGCGTGATTTTAGATTACTGTGGACAGTATTCTAAAATCACGGTTTGAAAGCTTTTGTAAATTAACATTAATTAATATATTATATAGTTTGACAGCAATGTATATGATACCGTCTAAACACATAACCGGTCATAACTAATTTTGACTGCAAAAATCAGTCAAAACCAAATTTTACTAAGGACGTTGGTCAAAACCAACTTTAATTGATTTTCGCAGTCAAAATTAGTTTTGACCGGCCGATTTTATTACAGAACGTCCCCCTCCGGTGAACTTTGTTACCCCAGCCGAACAACTCTCACCTGGACATGAGCTGAAGTGGCCGATTTGGAATTCTCTCAACAAACGATCCCAAGTCGGTCGCTGCAGAAGCAAACTTGCCAGGTGGGGAATAATCGATCCAACAAATGTTCAGTGCGAGTGCGGAGAGATGCAGGATATGCCGCATTTGCTTTCCTGCCCCTCATGGCCGACCACCTGTACCCTAGAAGAGCTTAACAAAGCGTTGGATAGGGCGGTGGAAGTGACCTCATTCTAATCCAAAATTATTTGAATGAGATTTAAGCCATTATTGACAGGATGAATAAATTAACCGGCCGATTTATACAGATAGGTACATGCGTGGTAATATAATGCTTCGAAATAATTTTATATCAATGTTATGGCTAGAAATAATATTACATTAATATTATGCCACAGAATAATTATGCTTAGAAATAATATTATATTAATATTATTTAGAAATTAGCGCTTTTTCACATTGTTTGGATATATTGTTTTAAATACAATACTACGTAAAGTATTGGCTTCCAAGTGGTCTCATTTTCATTGCACCCTGAAGTCAGACGTTACGCCCCGAGTTACAAGTATAATGCCAGTGGTATAATAAAACAGTTTACCGCCAACGGCGAACAAACATCTTCTGAGAGTCGATTGTAATGCGAAGCAATACAAGTAGACTGGGAGATACCGCCAATATTATTACACGTAAAAAAGGTCGCATGCCACTTTATGAGTTCTGAGATACGTATCAGTTTATTGAGCACGCATAAGCTGTGCGTGTCTTGCATAATATTTGTTATATTATTATGTAGATATAGTACATATAGTCGACACCATGCACACGTCTCTTTATCATCCTTTCTCACAGTGACTTATTAAGTGTATGTCAAATAAAGACTATAATAATTAAGTGATCAACAGACTAGGAAAATAGTGACATGTTTAAGTTTCGACATGCCAACTAAGATTTATTGATTTATTTTATGTTTTTAACAATATTTAATATAATAAAAAATATTAAAAACACTACATAGTAATAACATAAGATAAATTACCAGTAGCACGCTGCCTAAAAAGTAAGCAAAGGTATACAGAGGTAAATAAATAATACATGAGCACTTCACTTAACCCTGCCTTTAGGCTTATAACGCCCACCATAATGACAATGGACAAATCGCGTGAAAGGATATTTTGCAATCTCCGAAGCGTGTCGGGGATTTCGCAACGAGCAAAGAAAATTGGGAATAACTTAGCATTTTCATTAGACTGGGGAAAATTGACTGAAGGAAACGAACTGTATTTCAAGCTATGTTAAAAGTCGAAAGTATTTGTCTTAAATTGCATCACGCCATACATTTTGTTCAGCAATGCGTCGCCGCCGTCGCGTTGCGTCTTATTATTTGCTGCTTTGTTCGAGTTAGTCCCATTTTGGTACAACCGTCATTAGTCCATCGACATTTTTGTTCATACAAAAATACCCCAATTTTTTTGTACGCCCAACTATCACATACATGGATCTTGGCCCCTAACTAGAATTCCCTATATCTAGGGAATAAGGAAGTATGAGGACCATGGCCCCACGATACCCAGACACGAAACAAATGCTTGAACTATTTATTTTTCTATGCACAAACATTTGTCCCGTCGCGGGAATCGAACCCGCAACCTCAGTGATATATGAGATTTGAGTCAACTTGCCCAACCACTACCACTAATTCGTTACAATTTAAAAAATAATGTAATTGTGTTGCATCAACATTGCTCTCTTAATTTCTTCAGCTACATGATGGTTTTTGCCGGTAACCCTTCATGACTTATAGAGCCAACTGGCCATAAATTATACAAACATATCGTTTAAGGTAAACTTTATTAAGACCATAGATACTGAGGTATTTAATTATATAATATTTTAAATGAGATTTAAGTGTGTTTGTTCCCTTTTGAAAGAGAGATAGCTTATACGCTGGACTAAATCAGGACTATTTATCTCGGAAAATTGACTATACGAGTGAAACCGCGAGGCGCAGCTCGTAAGTTATATTTAGTTCACGGCCTGTTTAAGAGTCGGAGAGTGTAAAAGGATTTACGAGATACGTTCGTGAGATGTCAGTTCTGGTCCTAGAGGCTAACTAGATCCACGAGAAAAATAGTGTACCTACTTAGTGCATTAGTCTTTCACGACTGCACTTTTTTTATGCCTCTCTCGTCGATACCAATCCTATGCATGACTGTAGTAGAGATTATATCACTAATCTCTTGGCGAACTGCAGTTATGCATATTCTAATAAAAGTATCTAGAGGAAAGTAATTATACCATAATAAGTTTTTTAAATAGCTGCCATAGAGAGCGCTGTTAAAAAAATTACTCATCAATTTTAATTTGCAAACAGAATGAATACTTGCAGAAACTTTAATAATGAAACGGTTCCTTCAGATGAACTTTTAAAAAGATAACTAGGTCCATACTCCGTCCAACCATTTATTTATCTTTTGACAGCTCGATAGTGATGTCCTAATTGCGTTACTGATTCGATTTCTGAAAACAACCGTCTTAATTCATGAAGAAGTTTTAATCGATTTAACATATTGATATTCCATTTTTCTCAACGTTTTGTATTGTTTCATAGGAATAATCAGATGTTTGACTATATTGCATATATTATAATATATATGAACTTACATTTATCGTAGCTTATAAGTCTTTCTTGTACCTTGTTCATTTCTTGTTTGGTGTAAAATAAAGCATTATTGTATTGTATTGTATTGTACTTTACAAATGGTTCACGTAAAACACTACGATAAATTTATTTGTTATTTGGCAACATCAACCAGGCAAGGTCATAGACATTTTTTTTTTTTTTTTTATTTAATGTGTCGGCAAACTAGCAGACGGCCCGCCTGATGGTAAGCGGTTACCGTCGCCTATGGACATCTGCAGCACCAGAGGCATTGTTGATGCGTTGCCGACCCTTAAGGACTCTTATATTTTTGTATGGAAAAATCATCTTAATAATTTTGGTTATAAATATATGGTTTAAAAAAATATGGAAGATCAAAGTCAAGTCTCGCCCTTTTGAAAAAAAGAATGACTATGGTTCATCACTTCAATAAAAAATTACGGAACTTCATAGGCGTGCATTTGTCAAAAGTTAAATAAATGGTTAGGTGGAGTATAGAAAACAAAAATGATTACTTCGTAATAGTTTTATTTTCCTGGTAATTAGCTCAAAAACATTGGTAAACTTTGCTTTACCTTTTGCGGTACATCCATAGCTTTACCAAGAACTGTGTGTCACCTTTGGTTTATTTAACGAGCGGTGGATTCATCTGATTTTGCTTCGCATCTTGCGAATGCATAACCGATGAGTAACACAATCTACTCGAAGCTGCAGTTATGTAGTTTTTTTTTAATTCAACATAGCTAAGCTTAACGACGTCATTAGAATACATCATCAAACTAATATTATAAATGCGAAAGTATAGTGTGTTTGTTACCTCTTCACGCCGCAACGGCTTAACGGAATTGGATGAAATTTGGAATGGAGATAACTTATACCTTATACCCTGGATTAACGCATGGGCTACTTTTTAGCCCGGGAAACCGCGAGTGAAACCGCTTGGCGCAGCGGGTTTAAATACATTTATTGAATGGTATATTAAGTTCTTTATGAAGTGAAGCTCTCAGATAATGTACATACTAGTCATTATTTTCAAAGTAGACAAAAAACAAGTGCTACCCATACAGAACACAAGAACAAAGTGTCTTCGCCTAATAGAGACAATAAGAAACGTGTTCTCAGTATTAGTTTATCTATCAGTTTAAGCTAAATGTAAATTACTTATTAGCCTAAACAATAGGCAAGATTGTAATAAAAATGGGGATCATAATGACTATGAAACCACACTAAGAAAAAAAACATTAAACACGATAGGAATACTTAAAAAGTATAAAAATAACTTAATATTTATCGCCTAAATGTGCTTATACATAGGTACCTCCGTATCTAACATTAGCTTGTGCTATTATCAAGGTTTAGTATAACGGCTGATAGATAAAACAAACGACAAAAGTGCTGATAGGTACTTACCTCGGCCAGAGAATCGAACATCGCTACGAGGTAATGTCACCAGCCTTTTGGGGTACATTTGATTATTTCAAAAATACTGAATCGATATGTTGTTATATATATTATTGAAATTCAATTGAAAGAGAAAATAATATACCTATAGAAAAAATAATATGCTTTCCATATATTTTTTTAAAGATTCTTCTTATCATGCACTTGATTTGATGATGATCGAATGAGATAGAGATAAAAACTCTGTGGGATACAATAACGTATTGTTTAAATTACAATAAGACACATGTAAGTTGGATTGCACAATGCACACACAGGTAATAATAAGATAATATATAAACTAAGTTAAAAGAATTAAAGGCAGAATATATTTGGTCATCGAGAGTTTTAGTTATTCCTTAGATAGTCCCTTCATTGGTGACCCCGGACAGTGAACACGCAAGTCAAAAGTTGACAATATACGACGTTAGCGAATCGGTCTGTTTGGCCTCCCACAAGCGGGTCTCACCAGACAGATTGAGAAGGCGCTCATAACGGCGATATTGCAACTATAGGAATCAAACAACAAACTACGAAAAGTTAATACGAAAGAAGTTTCGCGTCGATACCAATATGTTTTCATCCAACCAACCATTGCTTGCACCCCTGACCAGTAATGTGTCCAACGCGGCTAGCCAGTCTACGCAGACAAGTGACGGCAAGATACAAGTCATAGTGACACCAGGTTCTCCGCCTAGCGACAACCCTACTGGTGAAGTGGCGACAGTAGCGGGTAAGATTATCGAGAACTTCGCCTCTGGTGAGGTAGCCCATGTCACGAGCGCGAGTTCTGCAGGCAACAACTTTTTAATACCCGAGTTATTGGCAAGTATTAACCAATTATCTTTGGAAGTAGCTGAACTACGCAAAAATCAGATAAATAATTACCGTCAGAGTCATCAAACGTTTCGAAGTCCACAATATAACCGATATCAAAATCGTTCAAAGTCAAGATCACGAGGACCGCGGACTCCAAACGATCCGGACTGGCTGTGCTGGATCCATTACAAATATGGAAAGTTTGCGAGAAATTGTGTGCAACCATGTGCTTGGAAACAACCATCGGAAAACTAGAACGAGTGTTGTCAAGGGCGGATGTCAGCACTATCCTTCCATCAAACCGCCTGTGCGTTATCGACTGCAAAAGTCGGTTACGTTTCTTAGTGGACACTGGCGCCAATATCTCAGTTTTACCCAAAATGAAAAATTCGATACCTCAGGATACTAAATACAAATTATTCGCAGCAAACGGCACTCCAATTACTACGTACGGCGAAAAGACAATGGAGTTAGACTTTCAAATGCGACGAACATACCGATGGACTTTTATAGTTGCGGGAGTCAAGCAACCGATATTAGGAGCTGACTTTCTAGAATACCACAATATGTTGATCGACTTGCGCAATAAAAGACTAATTGGCGGAGTTACCGGATTACGGACTACAGGTTCAATCACGCGAACTGATGTACCTACAGTCAGAACAGTGGACATACGGTCTCCATACGCAGACATTATAGAGATGTATCCCGATATTACTAGACCAGTATCAGCGAAGTTTGCTCCGAAACATAACGTAACTCATCAAATTGTAACCGAAGGTCATCCAGTGCATTCAAAATGCCGTCCATTGTCAGCAGATAAATACAATAAAGTTAAGCACGAGATACAAAGTATGCTGACCGCAGGAATTTGCAGACCATCAAAAAGTGCTTGGTCAAGTCCATTGCATGTAACAACAAAAAAAAATGGTGACATACGCTTATGTGGAGATTATCGTAAATTGAATGCAATTACGAAACCAGACCGTTACCCTTTACCAAGATTGCTTGACTTTGTCCATTTACTACCAGGAAAAACCATATTTTCTAGGATAGATCTCAAGAGAGCCTATAATCAAATTCCTGTCGAAGATCCAGAAAAAACGGCCGTGTGCACTCCATTTGGTCTTTTTGAGTTCCCTAGAATGCCTTTTGGATTACGAAATGCAGGTCAAACTTTCATGAGATTTCTAAATTCAATATTGTCAGATCTCGATTTTGTCTTCAGTTACGTTGACGATATTCTTGTTGTATCATCATCAGACACGGAGCACAGAGAACATCTGAAGAAACTATTTGAAAAACTAGATCAAAACGGCATAACTATAAATTTAGACAAATGTGATTTTAGCAAGCAAGAAGTTGAATTTTTGGGCCATTCAGTATCCAATAATGGAGTTCGTCCGTTACCAGAAAAAGTTAGAGCAATTGACGAATTTCCTAGACCAAGAACGTTAAAAGAATTGCGAAGATTTCTCGGAATGATAAATTTTTATAGGAAAAACATCCCACAAGCTGCAACGCATCAAGCTGAATTAAATAAGTATTTATGTGGAAATGTAAAAGATAGTTCTAAAATAGAATGGACAGAAACAGCGATAGAAGCGTTCAATCAATGTAAAGCTAGTTTAAAAAACGCCGTTACATTGAGTCCGCCTTCGCCTGAGTGTCAATTAGCTTTGATGACAGATGCCTCACAAACTAGTGTCGGGGCTGTTTTACAACAACTACAAAATGAAACATGGAAACCTTTAGCATTTTTTCAAAAACCTTGAGCAGTACCCAGAGAAACTACAGTACATACGACCGGGAACTTCTAGCGATATACATGGCAATCACATATTTTCAAGATGAAATTGAAGGAAGAGAATTGATTGTGTACACCGACCATAAACCATTATGTTACGCATTTCATAGCAATAAGACGACAACGAAAGAAAAAATATCGCCTAGAAGATTAAGACATCTAAATTACATATCTCAGTTTACGAGGAATATTCGACATCTAGCTGGATCGCGGAATCCGGTGGCAGATGCGCTATCTAGAATAGAAGAGATCAATTGTCCATCTACAGTAGATTGGGAAGAGATGGCGCGCCAGCAAGAACAGGATTTAGAACTAGATAATCTATTGAACAGCTCAAATAGGAAATGGAAGAAAGTAGACATTGGCCAAACAGTATTATGGTGTGAGAGTTCAACGGGTAAACAACGTCCATATGTGCCGATATCACTTCGCAAAAGAGTGTTCGACACTATGCATAACGTGACACACCCAGGGATCAGAACAACTAGGAAATTGTTAACTGCGACATATTTCTGGCCAAGTATGAACAGAGATGCAGGCGAATGGGCTAAAAAGTGCGTTTCCTGTCAACGAAGCAAAGTAATCAAACATAACAAGACGCCACTGGTGGAATTCCCTGAGTCAACAAGATTTCAACACGTGCACTTAGACATTGTGGGGCCATTACCCATTTCAGACAGTAAAAGATACATTGTTACTATGATAGACAGATCTACAAGATGGCCAGAAGCGATAGCAGTGCCAGAAATTACCGCCAATAGCGTTGCAAAAGAATTTTTTAATAATTGGATCTCAAGGTTTGGTTGCCCTTTAAGGATAACTACATATCAAGGAAGACAATTCGAATCTAATTTATTTTCAGCTTTAGCTAAAATTATGGGTATCCAAAAAATTCGAACAACAAGTTACCATCCACAATCAAATGGCATGGTATAAAGATGGCATCGCACACTGAAAACAGCGCTCATAGCACGGGGTAATACCAAAGACTGGTCATCAGAGTTGCCAATCGTGTTACTTGGTTTAAGAACTGCCATGAGGAGCGATAGTAACGTTAGTCCAGCTCAAATGTTATATGGAATGAGTTTGCGACTCCCTGGAGAATTTTTGGAGCAGAAAACGCAACAAAATTCGCCAAATGAGTTCGTGCGTCAATTAAGTGAATCCATGGAAACATTACGTCCCGTGCCAGCAACAGCACACTCGTCAGAAAAGCCGTTCATTCATAAAAGTATGGCAAAGTGTGAATACGTTTTTGTACGAACAGATTCAGTAAAAAAACCATTGACAGCACCATATGAGGGACCATTCAAGATATTAGAAAAACATGAAAAAAATTTCAAAGTCCAATTACACAATCGAACAGCTGTAATCTCAATCGACCGACTCAAGCCAGCGTTCCAATTACAAGACGTCAGCAGCGAGGGCAATGATCCACCGAATGCTGAGTCAAAGGATCACACGGTGTCAGCGAACATGAAGACAATGAGACCGGCTCGTGCCGCGCGCGTGGTGCGATTTGCATTGTGAATTTAGTAGTCAGTTATCAGGTTTTATTTTCTTGTTTAAGGTTAATATATATTTTTGTTTGTTTTGTAAATTCTAAGTTCCTATTTTTTTTTCTTTTAAAAGGGGGGAATAATGTGGGATACAATAACGTATTGTTTAAATTACAATAAGACACATGTAAGTTGGATTGCACAATGCACACACAGGTAATAATAAGATAATATATAAACTAAGTTAAGAGAATTAAAGGCAGAATATATTTGGTCATCGAGAGTTTTAGTTATTCCTTAGATAGTCCCTTCAACTCCTTCAAAAAGCTGGTTTCGCATCATGATATTCATTTTTATTCGAATAATTATTATTACGGCTTTTTATAATTTTTTATAGAAAACTGAAACGCAATGAAAATATATAGTGTAATCCCGAGAACCAGCTCTCTCGTTCTTCTCGTTTTCGTTCTCTCTCGTTCCAGCGTTCGGCGAGTCGACACCTGACGATGCCTCGTGTAGACGGCGAAACACGTGTCGTACAAAGAGTGTTGTGGTTAGGAACTAACAACAACCTACATAATATTCAGCGAGATTACGACAATGTTTGCGGAGGCGCGGGTTGATGGCTTTCATGCCATCCTGCGCAAAAGAACCGCCTCTCTGCTGCACAGGATGCGGGGTAGCAATAACAACATTCTACAAATGATTGCAGGAAAATACGATTCTTGCATCATGAGGGCCTTCCTGCGGGTTCTGGTCGGATAGAGCCTCTATCTGAGACGCTATCTGGCAGGACACTCATAGGGATGCCTTCTTTTAAAATTTAATTTTAAAAAAAATTTATTTACTAACATAGCCTAAGAAATTTACTAACAAAAATGGATCTTTTATCTGAATAAAAATTTATTATTATTACTATTATTACACTATATATTTTCATTGCGTTTCAGTTTTGAGATGAATTTCCGCAACCCTGATTGCGTCACGCCTGATTCCATTGCATAAATTTTTATTTGATTTCGGTAAATTTATTATAATAATAAAAAAAAAACATACCTATGAGTTCCAAATAATTTAAGTTTTTAGGATTTCATTAATATTGTGCTGTCGTTATATTATTTTTTAGTTTACATAATAATAACACTGTTTGGAGTTATTTGAAAGAAGCAAAATGTCAAACCAGTGATTATGATATGGTATAATCAGCGACATAAATAGCTGAACATTTGTCAATCTTTGATTATATTAATATTTTTGACTTCACCTCCAATGTTTGTCTCTTTTCACCAGGAAAACTGCAAAAAATTGCATGCAATTTGTATATTTTCAGTTTTATTGGTGATTGAACGATTGTAAATATTCAGCTGCTTATGTCGCTGACTGTACAATAACGTACTTATTTTTGCTGATGACTTGAACAACACGTAAAGCTTAATAAAGACCACATAAGCTCCTTTGTCTGAACGTATTGCGAGCAAAATTGCTTTTCGTAGAACCGACACGCAGACAGGAATAGCTCTGCTTTATGTTAATTTGTGCAAATTGATCGATGAGGTGCTACACACGTTGGAGGGTGTCTAGAGATTGAGTTATTAATGGTAAATGCTTTTTTTATTGCGTCAATGTAATAAATTACTTGAAAATTTGTAATTTCTAAATGATAAAAACAATACTTGTAGTAAGCACTATGATTTCTTCCCAAACGCATCATTAATTCCTCAGATATTCGCCACATTAAGATCCTATGTACCTTGAATCTAGAAGCCAAATGTACTCCTATAAGGAGAGCATATTATAAATAAGAGCATACCTATCAGTTACGTTGTACCACAGAATACAAAAGGAACAGAAGCAGCACTCCGCAAAGAAATTTAAACAAATAGCGACTCTTGCTGTAACGCAATAAAATTCAATTCAGCTCGCGTAGCGCTGCATACCTACCACTCCTACCAGTCATATTAACCTACAGACAGTGGCGTAGCTAGGTAACCAAAGGCCCTGGGGCAAAAAATAAACAAGAGCCCTAACTAAACTATTTAAAATCGTTTGTTCTACTCCAGTTCGTACTCTAGATTCGTCATCAGAAACTTGCGGGGAACTCGCCGCAAATTTCAAACAAAAATGTTCGAGACTTGTTTGGAATACCCCTGTATTTTTTTCAAATAAGTTGCCATTATTAAAGTCGCGTTCCTGGAACTTGTTTTGGTTTTATTCCGAATGTGGGAGAAACTTTCACTAGTTCAATTTATAGTTTGTAAGTCAGAGTTCGTGTGGCCCCCTGAGCTTGGGGGCACTGCCCCGTCTAGCCCTCCGGTAGCTACGCCACTGCCTACAGCGCGCACGCGGCACGTGTAACGTTAGGGTTGATACTTGTGTTGTGATGAAATATCAATTCGAATAGTTCAAGTAATGTATATCTCTACTATCTATGAGGTACTTTTATTCTCATTCTACCTAGTAATTATAGTTGTAGTTAATACCTAATAATACAAGTAGTATTAGGTATTAACTACAACTATTCTACAAGAGTGCATATTTTTATTTTCTAAGTAGATAACTAGGCTAACACTATGTACACTTATATAAGTACTGTCTAAAAACCTGAATAGATCGCGACAAGAAACTAACATTGATAATGATAATAAATAACACAGACTATATATAATAATACTGTTACCGCCATGTTTGCATTGATGCAACTTCAATAGTTTCCAATATTGGCTTTCCCTTTCTTACATGGTAATTAGGTGATTTGCTTTCCTTGTCCCTCACCTATATATCCCTGCCCGTCTGCACTGCCGCGAGTGCGTTACGTGCCTACCGCGATCTCTGCTTGAAGGCAAAGCTCAGGACTTCAATCAACGGGACATCCCACAGGAGCGACACAAGAGAAAGAAGGTGCGTGGTGTCCAATTTCTATACCTAAGCAGATCTGCCGAAATACCATGTAGGTAACTAGTGTACCTAACGATTTTCAAATACAGTCCACTAAAATAAATATATTATTGGAGAAGAAGTAAAACGGAAGACAACTCGCATGGTCGCGGTCATCTTGACAGCCAATCAGAGCGCGGCTTGTTTTAAAACGGTGCCGATAGGGGCGCTGTAAGCAACAACAAGCGCGTGAGACGGAAGAGCGGCACTTTTTGCTCGGGACTTGGTGCTGAACGGTTTAGGCTTTATAGGTCTTAGTAGTATTTTTGTTTTGTAATTGTTTTTGGTAATTTAAACCATTTTGTTTTTCATAATTTAATTAAAATTGTGCCTAGTTTTGTTACGTTGTTTTCTTTTTACGAATATCTACGAGGGTAGATAAAAATATATTTAATTGACGCCATAAGCCTTAGGGCACATACCGCATCCCGCAGAAGAAATATAAAAGGCCGCTTCAAATACCTAACACCTACTAATAAAATTCATCATTTATATCAGAATAACAGTTTTGAGTAGGTAGGCAATTCTTTGTTATATGTATATACATTTATATAATAGATAGTACACAGAATTTAAAAATAGATATACCTAATATAACTTTCTTAAAATGGTGTAGGTACATTTACTTGCCTTTCGATGTCCTTCGGAAGTGCAAAAAAAGAGAGATTCCGGTCCTTGTTGGTATTTAGGCAGCCAAATACGATGCAGTATTTGCTTGTTTTCATATTTGATAGACAGTAATACCACGTAATACTAGTCGTTAGTCGTAAAGCGGCGCGGGCGGCGGCGGGCGCATAATGCACGTTCGTCACGGGCGGCGCGCGGCAACCCACTGAACTCCGCACGACCCGTTGCTGGTGTATGTACTATGTACTTGTAGCTTCGTACCTACAGTGCGGAGTGCGATAGGCCTGGATATACAAACTATACAGCTAACATTTTGGTTATTTTTTATGATTTATACAAACTTTATCGCTTAAAAGATCTACAGCGACTGCTCAGACCCCTCTCCCTGATGGTACACGGAACATCATCCCGAAATACGACTAGGTCGCTAATACGGACTTTTAAGAAATGCATGTCTTTATAATATGCCTCAATAAATTCTAAAACGTTCTAAGTGTTCCGAAATGAAGCATAATGACAGTGGACATAGCGCCATTCAGTTTGCCGGCAGTAAACAAGCCAAATGCAAGTAACTGCAGAGCCCGGGACAGATTTACGAGACGCACAACGATTGTTATTAGAAACTAACTTCGCCACGCGGTTTCACTCCCGGTTTCCCGGGATAAAAAGTAGCCTATGTGTTTATCCAGGGTATAAGCTATCTCTATTTTGAGCCGTTACAGAGTGAAGAAGTCACAAACACACTTACACACTTACATACAAACTTTCGCATTTTTTTAATATTAGTGTGATGTGTACCTATAGAAACCTACCTATACCTAGATATTTTTTGGAAAAGACAAATTATTGTGTTAGGCTACTGTTCCATTTACGTACTGTATTTTCTTTTTTTAACGGAGCAGGAGGTTCTCTGTTCGATTGTTTTTTTTATGTTTGTTACCTCAGAACTCCGTCATTTATGAACCGATTTGGAAAATTCTTTTTGCGTTGGGTTCAGTATAGCTACGAAGTGGTCCCATATACATTTTATCGATATGTGACTTTCGACTTCGAAGATACATTAAAGTCGGTTTTTGTTTTTTTCAAACAATTAATTATTTATTATTTTAATGTTGCATGCTTAGATCGATAGTTGGTTGTAGCGCTTCCTCCCCGAAGGATGAAAGGCAAAACAAAACCATTTCTTCCGCGTCAACTTTATTATAATTTTCTTGTTTCTTTTTTTAATAAGTGTGACGTTGATATCTTTCACGACTCATTCAATGTGTTTAGGAAGAAATTAGTCAAGTCTCTGAATGGAAACAGGAAGACTGAATAATGTTCTGGCACTTCTATGCTAAACTTTTTTTTTAATCATGGTATCTGATTTGTTTTGTTATGCAGGTATATTTATAATTAACCTTATATGTATGTTTGCATTCAAGACAATTAATTTTAATTACACTAGTTATATATGGGTACCACTTATTCATGGTGAATGTTTTAAACACCTGTAAAAGGTACCTATACATATCAGAATATACCTAGCTATAACAAAATTTGTATTTTTTTTAATATGTATACTGTTGGTGTTTTTGATAATAAATAAATAAATAATAAATTTCACGCACATTAAGCATGCCCTTTTATTTTTTTAATATTTTTTATTTTTGGTTTATAATGCATATATCAGAATATACCTGGCTATAAGAAAGTTTGTATCAATTTTTTTATTAATAGGTATACTGTTGGCCTTTCTTATAGTAAATAAATAAATAATAAATTACACGCACATTAAGCGCGCACTTATATTTTTTTAATAATTTTAATGTTTGTTTTATAATGTTTTATGTGAATGCAATTTTGCTAACTAAAAAAACCCTAGAGCTTAAAAGTGCCACTACTCCGCCTTTACGCAGCGCAGCTCTGTATGACTGTATGACGCATGTCGCACTTTACGAGCACGAGAAGTGAGAAACAACTTTCGACTATACCTAGTTGATACACATAATATAAGCAACGACCTAAAACCAAATGGAATTTAACCTATCTAAATAACTATCGATAATAATGTTCGTTTGTTTGCGATTAGCTCTATAATGTCGACAAGGCATCAAGGGACATGTAATGGACATTATTTGGTTGATCGTCTTCGTGGAATAATAAATTAATATAGGTACTTGAATTAGATATTGGCCGATAGGGACTAATATTTCATCAAAATGTACCTTATATACATATTTCACTGTTTATATTGGTAACCTAGGTACCTTAGTAGGTAGTAGTAGCGTTGTGCAGTGCCGCGCAAGATTTAGCAAAACAAAGACGGGAGGTGCCACAACTGTTGTGGGCAGGCGTATTACTTACTATCAGGTTTATATTGAGTTACTTTCTTGTTTGTCTTTCTTGTTTGTCTTTCTGTCTGTCGTTCCGGGTAGAATCTTGCTACTCAAATTTCGAGCTCTTCCCGATTAGCTGTCTGACTGGAACTTTCAGGGTAGCTCACAACCCGATGATAATGCATTCTAAATCCATTTATTAGCATGCAATGCCGACATAGCCTCAAAAAGCACATCATTTTTTTTAATAATAGTGAACAAGAAAGTTCCAGCTCTTTCTTGTTCACGCATATTCTTTTAAGGTCTAGAAGATATTTTTATTTTTGTAAATGATGGAACTAGGATAGGCTTTATGCAAGACACATTGTCTGAGTTAATTTACCCATGATCTAGAAATGTGTATTGTTCGCAGCAGGAAATAATATAGGTACATAAATATTAAGCTGATGAATACCTAATAATTAAAAACGCCGAAGCGTTATTATAAAAGCGCAAAATATTTCATCCAATGGTGATTCGACGAAACTGTAAAGGGTGTTCACATAAAAGCAAATTAATTAAGCCCGCACAATGCCGGGATATAAACAGGGTGTTTGTTTGTGGAACGCGGGATTCTGGCACATGGCGCATGGCGGGGAAATGCGGAGCGATAGCAGCGCCGGCGGTGTAAGTTATGAAAGACTGCGAAAGAAAACATTATTGAGATATGATTTTTTATATAGTATTATGTATACAGTATTATGTCAGTGACTATTTAATTGAAACAACGTAAAAATAGTAATTAATGAAGATAATATATAATTTAAAAAGGACGTTGTTGAGCTGAGATTTCTATGAAAATCTTGAAATTTGGCTCTTTTTTGACCGGTTGAAGGTAGGTCTCAGCGACTAGGGCGTTTTGGCATTTGTATATTTGTATGGTTGTCCAATCTTTACGAAATTTGGTATTAAGGCTATTAATAACAAAATAATTGAGCGAACCACTAGTTACATTATAAGGAATTTACGATGCTAAAATGAGAATTACGGGCGATACCTATTTAGGTATTTTCCTGTTTAAAAAGCACGAAATAAAACCACACCCATGAAGCTTTTAACTCGCTTACTTGAGTGTCTTGTACCAAGCGTTACGCAGCAAAAATCGCATTAAATATCATCGGCGTCCCGCTAATAGCATAAAAGCCTTTTGTGTCAGATTCCAATGCGAAAAATCTCAGCGTGCCTTTATTGAAGTGAAGCTTTCGAAGGAATTTAGCAGGTATTTGCCGAAGACAATAAAGTTGAAAATGTTTATTAACTTGTATATTTTACTCATTATATTTTAATGTAAGCGCCTACATTTTAGCTCAACGGTAAATAAATGCTTGTCTTAGTTTAATGCATTGAATGTTCTTCGGAAATTTACAAGTACCACAACAATTTAAGATGGAACAATACGAACATGCCTACGCATATATTTCTGTATATTTAGTTCTAGAATTTCATCAATAATGAATTTGAAATCGTTTAAGTTTGAGTCATAGTAAAATTTAAACTTGTATAGCCTACTGGATTTTATATCACATTGTTTAATCTTATGTATTTATTCTTTACAATATGTCGGTACTTTTAAATAAGGTTTTTGTAATCTACCTTCAAGTCGATAATAAAGTCAGTGTTCATCTTACTTGCTTGTTTTACTTCAAATTGGTATTTTTTATACCTACCAAAAGTAATCAAAAAAAATTCAGTTGTTTTTGCGTAATTGATTATACATCCATCTATCCATCCTTACCAACATTCACATTTATAATATAACTTCTTATATACTAGACTCTCGACTGGAATATGATAGAAAGGATTAAGTAGAAAGTGGGTATATATATACATACCAAATATAAGTTTAGAAACTATCGTGAGTCGAAATATTCATTATAAATATAAACGGCTACACTCACGTTATGATTGTGTCGGAATAACTCCGACCAGGTTTCGGACAATTAGGATACGCAGACATAGTCTGCGCCGCGAATCCAAAGCGTAAACTCCCGGAAGGACATCCTAATTGTCCGAAACCTGGTCGGAGTTATTCCGACACAATCATAACGTGAGTGTAGCCGTTTATATTTATACCAAATATCATCAAAATCTTACCAGTAGTCTTTGCGAGATTGATATATATATACATCCATCCACCGTTACTAACATTCGCATTTATAATATAAGCAGGAGTAGAATAGGAGAGAAAGGATAAGTAGAAAGTGGGATTAAACCTGTTAGAAGACTAGCACACCCCACAATCCTTACCGAAATGTGAAGGGTTTAGAAAATAATAATTTATTTGCGTTCCCCATAGAAACTGTTAGCACGCTAACCATTTAGATTGTACTTAGATAGGGCTGTAGGTGTATAAATATATTCGGTACGCGTTTATCTCGCTAAACCAGTTCCATCGCAGTGGGCGTGCGGCTTGCTGCTCGGTGCGGGACTGCAATGCAACACGAATAAATTTCAATATACGTACCCTCTATGTATACATGTAGGTTATGTAGGTATGTATATTGTTAATAGCTTTGCAGCGCTTTTGCTGTAAAGTCTGATCATTAGGTTTTCGCATGTACTACTTCATGTTAAAAGATAACTACATTTTATTACCTAGATGTTTTTTTATTTTATGTTCAGGAAGTTTTTAATAAGAAAAATACTCTTGACCGGGACTTAAACTCTGGACACAATATTCCCTAGGCGCGGAAAGGGCTATCCCAATCGGACAACTTTTCAGAAAGTATTTTATATTAACTACAATTAATATATATATATATAGCCATGAAAAATACTATTTTAATTAAATAACGCTCTAAAAGTACCTAAAACTATGTTTAAATATTATGTTTCATATATTGCCGCGCAAAAGGTCGACGTCATATGTAGGCAGAAAATGACAAACTCTTCGAAATAAAACTTGCAAAGATATTTACGTGCGTTTTGTGAAGTTTGGGGACGATATTGTAGTAATGGAACGAAAAAAATAGCAAAAATACATTTTATGAAAAGCAAAAACCTAAAATAAACACAAGCTAGTTATACCACCAATATCGTCCAGTCGTCCAGTCTTTTTATCACTATAAGCACTTTCTTTGTTGTGATGTAGCGCGCCCACGCGCTCGACGGTGGATAAGTTGATGATGTTGCGTCTGTATCCATGTACTTTTAAGCTTTAGAATTAGTCAGTCTATTATTAGCCTTTGATTCGATCATACGAATATTAAATTAATTTTAAATCAATTAATCTAGTATTTTTTAAAAACATTTCCACGGCATTTCCCAGTTTGACTGGCGCAGCCTTGTGGATTTTCCGCGAAATTTTCCGACGTCTACTCTCGGTAACCCGAAATCGGTTGTACGAGTAGTGTTTTGTTCGAAACCGCGGAAACACGAACCAAATAAATTCGTCTCCCTTGGGAAACCCGTGTGTTGTGTGGTGGCTAATCGGACTCAGGAGGACATGGGATTGAGCGGCTGGTGAGTGAACCTTTTCACATTCCGTTTTCAAAATCCTGGTCTTTTCCAAATTTTCTCCCGAACTCCATCGTTGGGCCTTATTGCGATTTTGCATATTATATCTTATCTGATTTCGTTTGCACTTAAATAGGCAAATTTGAATATTGTAATTATAGTGATTTGTGTGTAATTAATTAACGTGTGTGTACAGTAATAATAAAGTGAACATAATGGATGGAATACAAACAGTTCCGAAAGAAATCTTGAACATAATTCCTAAATTTGACGGTGACGAAAAACTGTTAAATCTATATATTTCAAAATGCGAGTATATCTTGCGCGGCAGCCGCGTTGCAAGAAACGCAACGCAAGAACTGTATCTATTCCATACCTTGAGCAGTAAACTTATTGGTAAAGCTGCTGCTCTACTAAGCGAGAACCCAAATATTACAACATGGGTAGGATTAAAAGAATTACTTACGCAACATTTCGGCGACCCGCGTTCAGAGGAGTGTATAGCAATCGAGCTCGAAATGATTAAAATCAAACAAGGTGAAACCTACATTCAGCTTTGTCAAAGAATTCAGAATGTTAGAAGTTCGTTAATGGCGAAAGTTAATAGGCTTACCGATGAGGGAGTCAAAGCAGCTAAAATGATCATATACAACAACACGGCTTTGAACGTATTCCTCTATAATTTACCGGAAGACTTGATAAGTATTGTGCGCACTAAAGGTTATTCTAGTCTCGAAAATGCTCTAAGTATTGTAACCGAGGAAGTAAATTTCCGATTTCAATATAACGCCAAAAATAAATCAGTGAAACAGAATGCGGTACAACAACCGAGTGCACCAAATGTGTTGAGATCACTGCCCATGGCTCAAGGCTTTACGCCTGCGTTTAATGCGACACCGCCAAATAATAATTTTAAATTTGGCATTCCCCAAAATAATAATTTTAAATTTGGCATTCCCCAAAATAACAATTTTAAATTTGGCATACCACAAAATCAAGGCTTTCGACCAAATTTTATTCAGCCAAATAGATTTGCGCCCCCTCAAGGTCACGTTGTGCCATCTCAAAACCAGTTTCAACGTAATTTCGGACAAGTGCCCTTCCGACAACCGAGCGCGCCTTTCCAACACGGTCAGTTTAGGTTTGGCATCCCTCAGCAGCAAGGTTATAGATTTGGTAGTCAAAACCAACCTCAGTATAAATTCGGTATTCCGAATCAGCAACAGGAACCTAGGTTTCAGGAAAGTGACGTATCAATGCGCACAGCTCCTGTAAGGCAAAACATGATCGCCAACGATCTATATTATATTGAAGAACCAACCGAATGTCAGGAACTCATTCCCGAAATTAACTACGATAATGATTATAACCTAAACGAGGCATGCAGTGAGTATGTCGTCACACCGCCGACAGAAAACTGCCACTATTTAGAAAACTATGACGACACCGAATGTACAAATCAGGAAGAGGTCTCTGAAAATTTTCAGGAAGCAGCCTCGAAAAACATAGCGAGATAATAAATTTAAACTATTGTGATAGCATCCTGAAACTACCCCATATCGAAATTCCTGAAATCAATGCGAAGTTTCTTATAGATACCGGGAGCAGTCGATCTTTTATTAGTCCTGCTAAAGCTGAAGAGTTTTTCAGCGATCACAAATACTACGAACCCTTTACAGTCGTCAGCACACATGCTCAGAGCATGCACAATGAAGTGATTTACATCCCCTTGCTAAAAACTTTTAAAAGCACACTTCCTCACACATTTTACATTTATGATGTAGACGGACGTTATGACGGTCTGATTGGATCTGATCTGTTAAAAAAATTATCGGCAAATATCGACATGAAAAACCAAATTTTGCAAACGCACAATGCGGCTATTCCTATAATATACAATCCACCATGTCAAATTAATATACCGCCACGATCTGAAACACGAGTAAGGATTCCCACGAATCTACAACATGGTGAAGCGATTGTAGACTTTCTACAATTTAGAGATGGTGTCCGAATGCCTACCGCTCTTGTTAGGTGTGACAATTTCTTTGCTGAAACAATTGTGCAAAATTCTTCAAACGAAGGAGCCACAATTACGTTTAAGAAACCTATAGAAGTCACAGTGTTTGAAAATGAAGAATGTGAGGTTAATGTTGTGAGAAATGATTGCATGATTGATGAAGCTCTGAAAGAAAACATGTCTAAACTACGAATGGACCATATGAATCAGGAGGAACGCGATGCGATATCTAAACTCTGTCATGAATATCGAGATATTTTCTATTGCGACAAAATACCGTTATCTTTTACAAATCAGGTAAAACATAACATCCGAACCACCAATGAAGACCCTATCTATATTCGACCCTATCGACAACCACCCTGCCAAAATGAAGAAATACAGAAACAGGTAGATAAGCTTTTGGAAGACAGTGTTATTCAAAATTCTCAATCACCTTGGAGTGCACCAGTACATCTCGTACCAAAAAAATTAGACGCGTCCGGGGAAAGAAAATATCGAATGGTGATCGATTATCGACGCCTAAATGAAGTCACGGTCGATGATAAGTACCCATTGCCTAATATTACCGATCTTTTTGATAAATTAGGTAAGTCTCAATATTTCAGCACGCTTGACCTTGCAAGTGGGTACCATCAAATAGAGGTCAATGAGGCAGACAGAGCGAAAACAGCGTTTACAACCCAGTCAGGACATTACGAATTCAAAAGGATGCCGTTCGGATTGAAAACGGCACCTGCAACCTTCCAAAGAGCTATGGATAATGTGTTAAGAGGTCTTCAAGGTATACACTGTCTAGTGTACCTTGATGACATCATCATATATTCTTCTAGTCTCCAGGAGCACGTTGATAAACTCCGCAAAATCTTCGACAGACTTAGGGAAACCAACCTGAAAGTTACTCTCGATAAATGTGAATTTTTGAGGAAAGAGGTTCTCTATTTGGGCCACACTATCACTAAAAATGGCCTTATGCCCAACAACGACAAAATACAGGCAGTGTTAGACTTTCCACTACCACGAACAGCCACTGAAATCAAGAGTTTTCTTGGATTGGTAGGCTATTACCGGAAGTTTATAAAAGATTTCGCTAAATTAACTCAACCATTAACATCGTGTTTAAAAAAGAAAAATAAAATAGACATTACTAAACAGGAATATATTGATGCATATGAAAAATGTAAAGAACTGTTAACCAACGCGCCGCTCTTACAGTTTCCCGACTATTCCAAACCGTTTGTCCTGACGACAGATGCATCGAACTATGCACTGGGCGCTGTCTTATCACAGGGCCCCATTGGTAGCGACAAGCCCATAGCTTACGCGAGCCGTACTCTGAATGACGCTGAATCCCGATACAGTACGATCGAAAAGGAGCTTTTGGCTATCGTGTGGGCTACAAAGCATTTCCGACCGTACCTCTATGGGAAGAAATTTACAATTTATACAGACCATAGGCCGTTAGCTTGGCTCAACTCGATAAAAGAGCCTAATAGTAAGCTTACGAGATGGAAATTGCGTTTGGAGGAATTTGACTACAACATCATATATAAAAACGGAAAGCAAAATTGTAACGCAGATGCTTTATCGCGGATTAAAGTAAACGCTCTTGGTGAAAAGGATAATATATCAATGAAAGTTAATTTGGATGAAAAAGAACAAAAACTTCAAAGTCACCTTGATGAAATAACTGAAGAAATAATACGGTTAAGTAAGAATCAAAACAGTTCTCCACACGCAACTACCATTCAAAAACGTATACCACCAGAAATAGAAGTGTCTTCGGATTCGGAGAAAACACTGAGTATTCCGTCAGTAGCCAGCGATGGCCGACGTTCTCCTTATCTCATCCCATCTGCGAGTAGTAGTACCGTAACTGCATCCGAAAGACCGAGTAGTGACACTGATAGTATAGGTACAGTACATTCAGCTCGTGACTTAGATACAGACGGCATGCCTATACTGCAAGAGGCCATAGACACCAAGCCGAATCAAGTACTCGTGTTTACCTGGAACAGAAATGATTTGACAGTTAAAGATTTATCTAGGACTAGACAAAAGGTATTAGAAATACACTTACCTGTAGACAATCCGGATCTCGTGAAAAAGTTCTTAAAAGAATACATCCGACCAAATATAAAATATTTCTTTTATTTTGAAAGTGAAATACATCGCAAACAGTTTTCAGAGGCTAACGTAATGCTTTTTCGGAAAGGAACAGTAAAGTTTTATGAGTGTACTAAGAGAGTTATTTATGTAGATGATGAGAATGAACAACGGGATGTCGTAATTAAATATCATATTGGAAAAAACAGTCACAGAGGGATTAAGGAAACTCTTGTTCATCTCAGACGAACCTTTTACTGGAACAACATGGATCAAATGGTAGCAAGTATAATAAATGCTTGCGAAACTTGCAAAAAAATGAAGTATGATCGTAAACCATTGAAACCGGAACTACAATTATCACAAACCCAAACTAAACCGTTTCAGGAGCTGTTTATAGACACCTTTTCAATTGAAGGAAAATATTATCTTACAATAGTTGACGCCTTCAGCAAACTAGGACAAGCTATTGAAATTAGTACCAAATCGACCCCAGAAGTAATCAGAGCCCTTTTAAAGTATTTCTCAATGTATGGCGTTCCTATTAAAATCAGTTCAGACCCCGGCGTAGAATTTAATAACACATTAATAAAAGAAATGTTATCATTTTACAAAATTGACCTACACATCAGTACACCGCACAATCCAAACTCTATGGGAATAGTCGAAAGGTTCCATTCTACCATAATAGAGATTTACAGAATTGCAAAATACGAACGTAAAATCACCGACGCTGTTTCCGTTATGACCTATGCAGTAATGTCATATAACAACACGATACATTCTGCTACTGGCCTTACGCCATTCGAAGTTGTTTTCGGCCATACGGAATCCAATGGAGCATTTTATGTCGATTTCAACAAACAATTCACTCAGCAGTTGGTCAAGGAACATGTAAGGAAGACAAAATATTTGTACGAATATTTGACAGATAAGATGATTGATAAGAAGATGGCTGTAAGAGAGAAGCGTGGTGGAGAAGGAGAGTTTGATTTGAATGTGGGAGATACCATATTTATAAAAGGCGTAAACACCAGACGAAGTAAAGATAAGGCGCGTTATCAAAAGGCTAAAATCACGGGAGACATTCAGAGGAACGTTGCACCTGTTACTACACAAAATAGAAATACCAAAGTTCCTATTAAAGATATCAGGCGCCCTCCGCAGGTTGGTACTTCTGGCAGCCCAGCTGATCCACAGCCAGGCCCATCAGCTGCAGTTGATTGAGAAGAACCCGGGGCTACTACCTGTAAAAGAAGGTCAAGCAGTTATTAGTCATGATAAATGGACTGTCATTAAAGTTTTGGATTTAAAGTTAATTTACGATCAGTTAGATATTAATATAGAGAATTTTGTAAAATTCAAAAAACAACTTCAAAGCAGTTTAAATAGTAAAGCTTTTGATTCAGATTTCGTTGAAGTAGAGCTACAAACTGAATACGCAATGAATACGACTATTGAAAAGTACAAGCAATTGGTTCCATCATTGGTAAGAACTAAACGTGGTTTGGTTAATCCTCTTGGTTCATTAATCAAGATGATTACAGGTAATCTTGACAACGAAGATGCTGTAATGTACGAAAAATTAATGTATGAATTAAAAACAAAACAAGATAGGACCGACCGGAAAATGACTGTCGTCGCTGAAATGATGGGTACATTCATAAATATAACAAATTCCACAAGAAACAATTTCATTCAAATTGACAAAAGCCTTAAAACTATTAATGAGAAATCAAAACTGTTTCAACACAGTAATAAATTCATTCATATATACAATATATTTACTAACAATTTTCAAACGCTTTACACCCAATTGAATGAAGTTGAAACGGCTCTTGCTTTTGCCAGAATTAATGTATTGCACAAATCTATTGTAGACACAAACGAATTAATATTATTGTTACAAGAAATTGAAAAAACTGAAAAATTAGTATACCCGGTAAACATGGAAAACATTATAAAAATAGAACAATGTATAGAAATAAAGGCATACATAAAACGAAATCAGATAAAATTTATAATGCACATCCCGTTAATTAGAAATGAAATATTTAACTATTATAAACTAGTTCCCTTGCCTATGCTTAATGGCAATAATGGCGTAACTACCCTTATCCTACCTAAATACCCTTACCTCCTTGTGAAGGGTTTGAGTACCAAGCCGCTCTCCCAGCCATGCCGCGAAATTGATGAAACTCGCTTCCTGTGCTATGAAAACGACGTGTCGCCTTTGGTTGAAGATGATTGTATCTCTGAACTCATTAAGTTTTCCACGAATATTTCAAGCTGTCATCCAGTTCCTGTTATCATCGACGATGTGAAAGTCGATCTCATTCAACCCAACAGTTGGATAGTTTACGCAAAAACCGAAACATTGCTTACCAAGTACTGTGAAAACGACATTACTCAAGAAAGCATCTGTGGAACTTATCTACTGTCAATGGAGGATGATTGTCAAATTAAAATAAAGGACCTCAATCTTAGAAGACACCAAGACCAAGGAAAAGATGTCACCTACGCAAAGTTTCCTTTAGTCAAGCTGCCTAAAATAGAAACCAGAGCATCAGATATCCAGGAGAAGCCAGTGAATCTCAATGGAATCGATCTTGTCGACATTCAACGTTTAAATTACCTATTGCAGAAGAGTAGGAGTGAAATTAGTGTTAGTGAAAATTATAAAAGTGCCTTTGACAGTGAATATAAAAGTGTTAGAATAGGAAACATAGTATTTTACGTCTTTATTGTAACTTGTCTTATACTGTTAGCCTGTAAGCATAGAATTAAGAATATTATAAGTAAAAGGCGGACAACTCGAGATAATCCTCATCCCTCGGATAATCTCGAACTTACGGAGGGAGGAGTTATACCACCAATATCGTCCAGTCGTCCAGTCTTTTTATCACTATAAGCACTTTCTTTGTTGTGATGTAGCGCGCCCACGCGCTCGACGGTGGATAAGTTGATGATGTTGCGTCTGTATCCATGTACTTTTAAGCTTTAGAATTAGTCAGTCTATTATTAGCCTTTGATTCGATCATACGAATATTAAATTAATTTTAAATCAATTAATCTAGTATTTTTTAAAAACATTTCCACGGCATTTCCCAGTTTGACTAGCTTGACTCACGGCATTTACCTACAAATGACGTCATGCGCTGTGATTGTTGTTTCGTTTGAGATGAAAATCAGATTAAAAATGTCAGAATTATTAGATTTTATTTATTGATTTAAAAATATAAATCATTATTATTTGACAAAAATATTGATTGAATGATCTTTCTGATTCGACGAACATTTGTTCTAACTATATTTTAGATTTTTTCTCTATTTTAGATTACTGTCCGATCCCCTATTGAGTTACGGTGACCAAATCGAAAGCCTATATTTTTTTCCGCTATTGGAACCTAAATAAATGGCGGGTATAGTTCAAACCTGTCAGTATAGGAAAAGGATAGCAAAGCGTTGGCCTCCTGCGCCATTACCCAAACACGATACAACTACATCGACATTTCACATTGCTGCGTTTTATAGACAATCTAGGCAGAGCTCTACAAAATACTCTTTCGGAATAGGTTATGTTACGGCGAGAACAGGGGCCCTTCACTTTTGTAATCAGCACCGAGTACGGTATCCAGTTTTGCTATGCATAGGCAAATTACCTATCTTAATCTTGCAGGAAGGCAACATGCGATGCAGTATATTCAAGTAATAATAAAAAACGTTTAACTTGTCTTCAAAAACGTTGATGAATTAACTCGTACAAAATCACATGTTCTTTCTGACCATAGTTATTCAATCATACAGATATATGTAAGTAGCTACATATAATGGTTATTTATACATACAGAAGTATTTGTCCTCAGTCTCCGGTATTTAAAGTGGTTAAAAAACAAATGAGACTCTGTCACGCTTACAATAAACAAAAGCTCCCTAACCAAGTTTGTGTAATGCAGCACTTACATATTCTGCTATCGCTTCAAAAATGTGTCAATTTTTATTTGACCGCACCGAGCGCCACTGTGCTCGTACAATCTACTGTTTATTCTGTGATATTTACATACAATTTTTGTTAGTTCCGTAAACCGCCACGTTCGCAATAAAATTGTCAGAATTCACCACAAAAACTAAAACAATAAAAACGCAGTAACACCCGAAACATGGTCTGTATTCAAATTTTACGATATGCGTGTTCTTTCGAGTATTTGTGACAATATTTTGTAACCAATTTCACGCGAGAACTTGCTTTTATTGTACGAAATCCGACATGTTTGAAATGCGGCTGTAGCTTTGTAGCACAAACTATGCGCCATTTAATATTTTTAATCGACTTCACAAAAAGGAGAAGGTTGTCTGTTCGATTGTATTTTTTTTAAATATAATTTATTTTGCCATTTTATGTTTGTTACCACAGACCGTCATTTATGCCCGATTTGAAAAATTAAAAAAAACTTTTTGCGTTGGGTTCAGTATAGCTATTGCCCATAGCTACGAAGTGGTCCCATATAAATTTCATCGATATTTGACCTTGGACTTCGAAGATACACTAAAGTCGGGTTTTGTGTTTTTTTTTTTCAAAAAAATTATTATTTTCTGTAACATTGGCATTAGGTATATTATAAACTTTAACATTGGCAACTTAACATTTTATGAAACATATGCATTACAGAATTCCGTCCTGTTTTTTTACTGGTAAGAGACGGTAAGCGATGATGTGGTCTAACACGCTCGTCTAAAAGATACATGTTCACTCTTGATTTGAAGACTCCCAGGTTGTAGTTGTTAGGAAACACAGACGTTGGCAATGCGTTCCACTCCTTGGCTGTTCGTAAGATTAACGTGGAAGCAAAACGTTTTTCTTCCACGTAAAATTTTGCATACTTATCAAAGTCCGTTGACAATGCAATATTATGGTGACAGTCAGCTGATCTGATGATGGAGACGGAAGGTGGGCAATGGAACTCCTTGACGGGATAATCGTAAACTACTAGTGTTTGCGATCGCGGTTCCGATTACGAATAAAAGCTCGTCTGAAAAAATATATTTTTCAACAAAAATCTTGTTCAATAAGTGCCTACTTGAAAACACCGCAGATTTATCTTTATTTTAATCACTACAACATGCCTAAATAAAAATACAAATTGTAAAAGTAAATTTCGAGTGAAAAACATTTGGTCCTAATTTATTTGTGTCGTTAATTTAGTGCGTTTTAATGTGTTTACGCCACAAAAGTTTGACTACAAGTCAAACCGCGAGTATTTGTTTGTTTCGTGCGAAGGGGCGGCCTCCCCTAAGGATTCTGCGCCCGTCTGATGTTCAACAATAGTTCACACGGGACAATCGATATCGCCCATTGCTGGTTTCGCTGCCTTAATATTATTAATGTTATGCCCACGCACTGTTTTTATATTCTACTAGCTGCACCCCGCGGTTTCGCCTGCGGTTTCCCAGGATGAAAAATATCCAAGACCTAAAGTATATACAACTAAAAATTTCATTAAAATCTGTTCAGTAGTTTTTACGTGATTAAGTAACAAACATCCATCCATCCATCGACGGTATAATATTAGTTTGATCCCACTAATATTATAAATGAGAAAGTTTGTATGTGTGTTAGTGTTTTTGTTTTTCACGGTGTAACGGCTCAAAGGTTTTGAATGAGATTTGGAATAAAGATAGCTTATGCCCTGGATTAACGCATAGGCTTTTATATCCTTTACAATAAGTTTCCGAGTGCTCTAATATTAAGTATTTTGTACCAACATTTCTAAATGAATAAACAAATTATTATTATTTTTATCCCGGGAAATCGCTGGTAACCACGGGGCGCAGCTAGTTTAGACTATAAAAATGCGGCTTTTATAGTATAAAATTTTAAAGTTTTTGATTTTGTATTTAGAATTTCAGAACTAATTACGTCTGCCGTAATGGAAGTTGTTATAACTTATTAAATTATTTTTTTTAAGAAAACCTCGATTCATTTTGATAAAACATGTCTAAGAACCACCGCTAGAAAACCTGCTTTCAAATAAGAAAACCGCATCCAAATCGGTTTACCGTTGAAAAGCTACGTGGCCATAGACAGACTCACAGTCAAACTTATAACAGCCCTCCTTTTTGCGTCGGGGGTTAAAAATAAAAATCTAGATACGCTGTGTCGAATCCAAGAAAATAAATTACACCTGCAATGCAAACTACCAGCAACTCTTTGCCCGCCGAACTAGGGTAAAAATGTATTGATAAAAAGCAGTACCCTGCAATAAACCAGAGATATCTCAAGAATAACGACCTTTATATCAGGAACACATAAACAATGTTAGTTCAATAATATACAATCTTGTTTGCAAGTGTTAAATTAATATTAATTAATAAGACGAACGTTATAACTTAATTGATAGAGAAACATTAATGTGCTTGGCAAACGTAATATGACTCGTGGTAATAAAATTTATAGTTCTTGCAATCGGTGTGGAGCCAGCACGATACGATGTTTCCAAGAGTTTAATAGTCTCTAAATGTTTTGGAATAGTAACATTGTCAAAAGTTTTGAATTTGAGAGGAGACTTTCAAATTCAGAAATGAACTACTAATCAGCCAATTTATCTTCTAACTAAACATTTTTATGACTCATAAATATGTACTTAGGTTATTAATTGAAAACATAGAAAGAGAGAGTCCACAAGAGCACACATAAAGAAGACAGGGACAGGTTAAAAATTAGTTTAAAATCCACGTTTTTTGCGGCTTTTGAGGTTAGGTCAGCATTGCATGCTAATAAATGGATATAGAATGCATTGTCATCGAGTTGTGAGCTACCCTAAAAGTTTCAGCCGGGTAGCTAATAGGAAAGTGCTCGAAATTTGAGTTTCAATATTCCACCCGGAACGACAGACAGATAAACAAGAAAATGACTTAATAAAAACGTGGTAATAAGACGACAGTCACGCCTGAAATCTTACAACAAAGAGTTATTTCATTTCATTTCAACTCAGAGCTAAAACATAGATCAATACATGCATGATTAACCAGATTAATGCTCCTTCAAATTCTTTTAAAGCTGCGGTAAACGAAATAAATTTAGCGCGAAGTGAGCAGTGAAGTTCTGGAAAGTTTCGTCGCGACACGAAAAAGGGCAAAGAGGGAGGTTGGCGTGATAAATCTGACTTAGCGTCGTGCAACCCGTGCCTGAGGTACCTACCCGGTAATGGAAATATACGACTTGGCGGGTGCACTTCCGGATAATTTGTTAGAAAACTATGTAAAATTATTTTGGGATCGAGGATTTAACATGCAAAGTAGTTTTAACACGTGGATTTTTGTTTACCTTTAAAGGAAATACTAGTTACTCCCCGCGGCTTCACCCGTGGTTTTCCGGGATAAAAAAACAAATATCCTATGTCCTTTTCCAGGAACTCAAGTGTCTAAATACTGAATGTTATCAAAATCCGTTGAATAGTTTTTGCGTTATTGAGTAAAAAACATCCATCCATCCATCCTTCTATTCATCTTACAAACGTTCGCATTAGTAGGACTACGAGTACGTTCAAATAATGCTTTTCTTTAGTTGCGTTTCTTTTTCGTTAGTTTCGCTCCGGGTTTAACAATCAACTATCATAGATATCAATTTAACCCCCGTGGGATTGCTTTGACCACACGTGTAAATTAGATTAGGTAAGTAAAGTACCTATACGCCATTCTCAATTCAATGTCACACATTTATGTCAGCCTCTTTGATGTAGGTAGTGGGTTGGGCAAGTTGGCCTAAATCTCATACACCATGGTTGTGGGTACGATTCCAGCGACTAGACAAATGTTTGTGCACGGAAAAAAAGCGTAAGCATTTGTTTCGTGTCTGGGTGTTATAGGAGCATGGCCCTTATAGTTTCTGGTTCCTTAAATAAATAGGGAATCCTAGTTAGGGAATTACTATTATTTATTCTGTGGTTAGGGACTAGGATTTAGGTATGTTTGGGTTCGTTGCGCGTCTTAAATAAATAAAATTGTTTGAAATAACCTTAACCAGCGTCATAACTTTAAAAGTTCTACACACGATCGTTTCAAACTCTCAACCAAGAAGAACCCATTAACTTCAAGAGCAGTTACTCTGCTCTTTGACTTACAATTTATTATTCAAGTTGCGACGGCTTATGCCTTTAGAATCACGTTTTAAATGTCACTTCTTCAAAGACTACGCCAGATTTCGTAACACGTTGCAAATTAACATTACCCTGGGCCAATGTCTGATGAAATTAATAATAATAATAAATTATTTATTTACCAAATTTACAATGATTCACTGTACAATTAAATTACAATATATGATTTACACATACCATGATTTGATATTCGATTGTCGGTGGGCCCCAAACTAGGCTAGGCCTGAATCTTAGCGACCCTATTAGATCTGACGATACAGAAACTGCGCTTGCTTGCGTTTAGCAGTAACATAATATCAAACACATTTTATATTAACGTTAACTTCGAGTAGATTTATAAATTATATCTGGTTAATTGTTACATTGAACTACAATTTTATTAAAATGTAAAATATTTGAATGGGTGACATTATATTATTTGTCTCTGCTAGTTGTGTAAAATTTAGTTTGTTGCAAAATGATATTAAGATATATTTTATTGTTTTGAGGGTGTGAAAATAATAATAAGTTGTGAGAGAATAAGGGTGTGAATGTAATAGTGTGGTTGTGCGTGTGTGAGGGTGCGTGAGGGTGTGTGTGTACGTGTGCTACGTGTCAGGAGGGACTGAACTATACTAGAAGTAGACGCGAGAGGGTTGGTTTGTACCTGATTCTGTCTAAATATTAATTTACTGTAAGTAATTATTTGATGCATTCCTAGCCGTTTTCGGCTACGGCGACTAACTTAGGTTAAGTTACTGTACATGCTTAGTGCATCCTCACATGACTGACGTATCCAATTTAAGCTGTAAACGTACGATTACATGTGCTACATGTAATGACACCGTTCACGTAATTATAAACTATGTTTGAAGGGGATTTAAATTGTTCACGGCCATTATATTAGCGACTCTCAACTTAGAATTCGCTAATCACATACTAATGCTACACATGCGTGTTTGTGTGTTTGTTACTTTTTCACGCTAATAAATGTATTTTACGTAGATATCTATATATATGTTGAATCTTGAATCTCATTTATATTATTTTTATTTGTACCTGAATGACGAGACGAGCTGGTCGTTTGCCTCATGTTAAGCAATACGTCAGCCCATAACAGTAACAGCACCACCCAGAACTTTGTTTTGCAAAATCCTGCGCGGCGCTGCCACTGCGCTCATCACCCTGGGGCATAAGCTGTTGAGTCTCATAATGCCCAATATTTTTTATTTATTTATTTAATGCTTTATTGCACTATTAATACCAGTAATGTTCAAAAGGAGAGCTTAATGCTAAAGCATTTTCTACCAGTTATCCAGTGACGGTAAAAGAAAGTCACGAAGCGTGCATCAAAAAGGTAAAAAACTAAAAGGAAAAAATAAATATCATACTTACATATTTTATCGTAAAACCAAAAGCATAAATTATTTAAATAAATAACATTTCAATACAATAAATGTATAATAAATAATAATAAATAAATATCGCCCAACGATCACATACATAGATCCTGGCCCCTAACTAGGATTCCCTGTGTCTAGGAAACCAGGAACTATGAGGACCATGGTCCCACAACACCCAGACACGAAACAAATGCTTGCGCTTTTTTTTCTGTGCACAAACATTTGTCCCGTCGCGGGAATCGAACCCGCTACCTCAGTGATTTATGAAATTTGAGCCAACCTGCCCAGCCACTACACCACAGAGGCTGTCAATCAATAATGCAATACTATATACATACATACTATAATATAATACATATTGTCTCGCCTTTTATTATTAGTCACTTCTTACTCCTTAATAACACTTTTATGTTTTACTGCTAATAGTATTTAGCTATTAATAGAAAGGCTTATCAGTCGTTAGGAAACAACTACCTACGTAATTATTCCAGTTTCCCACTTCCCACTAGCCTATCGTTGCATTATTCTAATGAAATTTAATCTATCACCACCGCCATATAAGTACGTTTTCAATTTAACTACCTGTTACTTCTTGATCACAAATAAAGTTAACGTGAATTGCATGGAATTATTTTTATATGAAAATAGTAAATATCTATGACTAACAAAGATTTAATTTCCAAACTACTAAATGAATTCGAAATCGGACATAAAAACTCCATAACGAATGGCAACAAAGCCGATAACTTTAGTTTCTCTCATCGATAAAGTCCAGAAAGCTATTACCTGCGCTACAGGGGACCTATTCGAAGGCATCAGGAGCGATGTTAAAGATCTTTATTGGACTTGACTTAAGACTTGTCTAGGCCCGTGGGCGTAGGGCCAGATAGCCGTCCAGCCTCGGCCAGTGGGAACAAACTCAATAACTTAGCGAAACTCGTTGCGCCGCGATTCCTTACATGCGAAGAGACTTGTCGGAATAGATTTACGGCCCTCTCCGTTCATATCTTCTTTGGTATCCGTTATTGAATTACTGAGCAAGGCAGTTTAAATTAATTAGTCACAAACCTTAACTCTTCACATGTCAGATGTGTAATGTAACTCGAGTTTCATTCAAACAATAGTTTATCAATCATTTTAAGTAGGCGGCAGCTGTTCAGCATTCAACAATTTAAGAGTGACCGGCCATACGCAGCTTTTATGTCAAAATTACGTAAAACAAAAACAAACATAATGCAATGCTTGGTTCATAAATAACGAGAATAAAGGGTGTCTAATTGGCGAACGCACGCAACACGAGATAAATTTAATTTTGCTCAAAGCTCGGGTTAAGTCAGAGCTTGAAACGTGATTCACGCGTGTAAACAAAACGAGCATTCTGTGGAATAACTTTAAATAGGTATAAAACGTAAACATGAAAGACGTTGCGTCCACTCGAACGACTCCGATTAGAGCGTCTATAAATAAAGAAGCTTTGCACACCATAAACAATAATCCTTAACACAAGTTGTCACTCGCGGCGCGACGAGCTTCGGCGGCTCGTTTCACTCCACGTTTGGATCAGGAACTGGCAGCGCGTGCGACGGAAAGCGCACAGGAGCGTGCACGCGCGGCCATCGCGTCCGCACTACAGACCAAACAGTCGGTCGACGAAAGCGCAAGGAAGGGCCTTCGCCCCTTCCGAAACCGTGATCGCGCGGGATGCAGCGAATGCTAATATTGTCGCTTAGGGCTGCCGCGGGCGCCACGCGCCGGCTGGACCAATAGTATTAACGCGCACGATTCTCGTTACTATAAAGTAGTATAACGTATGTGTTGTTTTTTTCACTTGCTCTTAATATAAATGAACGTGTCGTACCGTAAACATAAGTTTAGAAACCGACAGCCCAAAGCAATGACCAGTTGAATGCTATATTTACGTGTTATTTTTCACTCACGACTCCATCAATAGTACTTTCATGAAATTGCAATTCCAATATCGCCTATTGTGGTACGTGCCGTACAGCCCTAACATCTGAGAGATATATGAAAAACTGAGGGCTCGGGTGCCATCTGCGCGAGGGTCCCCTTGCATTAGTGGGATGACGTTATGCACTCCCTCAAGGGTTCGGGCTATCTCGCCTGCTCGGAATCATTTACACTGGTAATGTGTTGGTGTGATACAATTTTGTAAGGATTTGCGGAGTTTATCCGGAATTTTCTAGTTTTAACCAGATTAAAGTTAATAAAAGGCGGAAGCAAGGGATTAGACCTCAATGATGTTAGGTATATGGATGATATACCTACTTACTTAAGTTTACAACGTTTTTCTAAGGATATTATTCTAACACGATGGTTTATTGTTGGATTTGTGTTAAAGAAAACCGTTTGGTACTTTACATTAAATATTTCAAGGGACTTTTTGAATTGGTCTCGTCATTAAACAAGTCCGCAATATATTTCCTGGCACCACCATCTGAAAACGGCCATAATTTTCCAAGAGCGGTGAAACTACCTTTCCACCAGGATTCATTTTACAGCCGTTTAGGTCCAGAGCGGTGTGGTGAGAAGGGTCCGAACGAAATTACTGTTCACCCGTGAATTTTATATCATTTCGGATGCTTAGTCATGTAAGAAACCATGGGGAGGATTGTAGTGACTGATTCGCTTATAAATAAGATATATTCACGCATGGGCGATTATAGAACCTTGGTTCTTTTGGTATGGATGAAACTTAAGGGCTATTAAGAACTTCTTAACATCACTATAATATTAGAGCCACTTAGCTTCCGAAGAGATGTCGGTTCACTTCATGTGTTCTACCGCCTCTATAATGGGGAATGTTATGAAGAGCTTTTTGACCTCTTCCGCTTTTCCAATTTTACCACCGCACATGTCGCCATTGTCAAAATGCTCACCCCACATCTTACAAAACTGGACTTCCCACACCACTTGCTTCTCTCGCACTTTCCTTCCTCGCACTTATAAAATATGGAACGACCTACCTTCGGCGGTATTTCCGTTGAACAACATGAAGTCCTTTAAAAGGGGTAATAATTGAGTTCTTAAGGGTCGGAAACGTATCAGCAATGCATGTAGTGCTGCAGATGTCCATAGGCGAGCGTATTTTTAAAGGAGAACGTAGGTAGGTACGTTTTTTCTTAGACTAAAGTACGTACTAGTATAGCTATAGTAAATTTCATAAAATTGAAAGGACTATGAACATATACTTAGCAAAATATCTCTGAGAACAACAAATAATAAAAGCAATAAAATAAATATATTGCCAAAAACTGGTGATTTACAATCGTGGCTACCTCTCGCATAAATAAGTATGTCTATTGTGATAATACGGAGAGGGTGCGTGCTTGCGTCACTATGAATTTATACTTATCGATAATGACGTCAATATCCATTACACCCTGTATATGAACTGTTTATTGCCAAAAACTATTACACTCTGACCACACTGAAGCACTATTTTTAAAAAATTTACTTACTATAATATCCAAAGTAGCTGCTCCCGCGATTTTACCCGCTGTTACCAGTGATAAAAATTAGTCTAAAGAACCTACATACCAAATTCCATCAAAATCCGTTCAGTAGTTTTTGTGTGATTGAATTACAAACATCCAAACATCCATCCTCACAAATTTTCGCATTTATAATATTAGTAAGATATTGTGATGCCAAAATTCTATTATTTCCAAAGTTGTTATTCCAATTTCCTTTACTGAGCAATGCTTTATTGCCAAGTTCGATTTAAGCTCTGGCGCAATTTATACACTTTCCTACACTTTGGGAGAAAATTCAATGTATATAAAATAGGGGCCAATTTTATAAATAGATTTCTTATTTATCTTGAGCATATTGACACAATGTTTAAAGGACGCTCAAGGGGCGATAAGAAGAACAAGCAAACAGCAGAAAATCAGAAAGGAACACAAACAAAGCCTGACTTGTTTTGCATAGACGTAAGAAACGAAATTTTAAACATTCCTGTTTATTTTTAAACAGACGTTTTTATTAAACGAGTCGCACTCATCGCAAAGAATGTGGGTTATCCTTATACGAGTACAAAAAACATATTTCCTCATCAGGGACCGTAAAATTTTAAAATGCTATAGCTTTTTACTTCATCTAAGTATGTACTGCGGTCGCCAACCCGCATGCCCAGCGTGGCGACTATGGGCAAAACCTTACATGGCAAGCCAAAATAAAACTCAACCCCCAGTTCCCGGTCGCCCCGCTATTCCTGACCAAGACGGTGGTCTAGGAAACAGCGGGGTAGGGGGAGTGAAGAATTTTCGGCCTACAGCAGGCCGCCAAAAACAAAACTTGACCTTGGCTATGTGTTGCTGGTAGCGACTGGAGAAGGAAAGCCGAAGGCGCGCTATGGGAGAGGCCAATGTCCAGCAGTGGACTGATGTGGGCTGATGATGATGATGAAGTATGTACAGGACAGTACCGGTAACCAAAATACCATTGACTCACTGAATGACTCGTCACGTCAACACATCAACTCTCTAGAATCAAAACTAAAGCCTACACAACTTATATAGGTACTTTTAGCATTCAGAAGCATTCTCAACAAGGATTTTCTAAAGCTCCCACGGAACACAGAAAATTATGTGCGAAGCAAATGAAAAGATTAAACAAATTTGAAGCAGACTGTAATACAAAAACATTATTTCTAAATGAGTAAAAACTGCTTGTAAATGCTACTTAATCCGTATTAATATGATAAACGCAAAAGTGTGTTTGTTTGTTTGTTCTTCCGTGACATTTACACAAAGATAGTTACGTCTCAGGAGCGTGACAAAGGCCACTTTTCGTCCCGAAAAACAGTTCCATAAGCAATCACTAAAATCAAATCTTAGGCAGACGCAGTCGCGAAATCAACTAGTTAAAAGTATTTTTAGTACGAATAAATGATTATCTGATTATCTGATTATTATAATATAATGAAATCAAACGGAGTGCAACATAGTCGTAACCGCAAGATATCGAATGATTTCTTGGCAAATAACTACCTATATGCATTTAGTTATAAAACGTAGCAAACACGTTGCAATAACAAAACACATGCTAATTCGACAAACTACGTACGTCCTAGCCGTTATTAAATATTTATAACAAAACACATTTCCAACATAAGAAAACAAACATTTAGTGCTTGCCATTTTCATCAGTAGGTCGATTCACTTTATTCTCTTCTAAATAGGTCTTCTCTACATAGTTTAAAACAGTATGAGAGTTATTTTGCTAAGTTTGTGGTCGTAGTCCTTTCAATTTTATGTTCAGCAGAAGTTTCAGTCTCGTCCTCATTTCTGTTTCTCTCTTCGAGTAGACAGCCAAATATTTTAACTCAGGTTTCTCCGCTTACTTTTTCTAAACCATGCAACTGATTTTCATGCAGTTTTCACTATCATTTAGAATATGTACAATATATTTTAATTAAGTGTTTATGTAATAGATAGAATGCAATGTTATGTAATCAAGTCGTCAAAAAATTACATTAGTTAATTGCATCCGAGCGAAGTCGGGGCGGGTCGCTAGTAATATTATTAATGCGAAAGTAACTCTAGTCTGTCTGTTTGTTACCTTTTCACGACTAAACGGCTGAACTGATTTTTATGAAATTAAAGATAGCCTGAAGCCCCGAGAAGGACAGGATAACATTTAGTTATCTCAATATAACACGTGGTTCCCGAGGAATCACGATATAACCATATTCTGTGATATAACCAAATCCTATGCGCACGAAGTAACAAGCAGCAGTAACGTTTGCGATTAAAAGTAGGTAAACAATATGTGGAAAGTTTCCCCAAAGAACTGCGCACTGCAGATTGCAAGCGTGTCTGTGCACACTTGAGCGACTCTCGACAAACACTATGAAAATTTAAATTGTGCTCCTTGTGCTTGTGCTCAGAGAGGTTACAACTTCCATCTTCTGTATTACTTTGGAAGCTCTACAAAACGACATGGGTACGTCGAGGATTTATGAAGTATCTTATATAGGTAGATAATAAGGTCAATATCAATAATGGTTTATATTGGTACTTGGCTAGAAATTTAAGTAATTTTTAAAAAGCTTGCTTGCCTTTTTTTCACTCTTACTCATGTTTTTAATTGTTTTACATGCTTAGTGGTGCATGGTGGCTACCTACGTTATTTATTTGATAGATATATCAACGCTAAATACTAATCTATTTATAAATTCATCTACCATGGATGGAATAGAATGCAGGGTAAGTTTGCCTCCAGCTTTATTATTGATCAAGACAAGATATTTCTCGAAGTTACCGCGACCATTAGTCACAAACCACGACGTTGAAAGTGGCGCCCGCCGCCCGCCAATAAACGTCTTAAATCAAAATGTAGACTACAATATTATAAGTGATTTTAAACGACACGATATAGGCACATTAAACTAATCACGTTTTGTTTGTTACCTCGGAAACTCAGTCATTCTTGAACCGATTTGGAAAATTATTTTTGCGTTGGGTTCAGTCTAGCTACGAAGTGGTCCCATATAAATTTCATCGATATTTGGACCTTACTTGGACTTCGAAGATACATTGAAGTTGGTTTTTTGTTTGATAAAACGTAGGTATACTTGTTAGATGAAAACACTAGTAAGACGAGCTAATTTTGAGACGATCTGTTGGTTTAGACAAGCCAAATTTCGATGAGTCGACACTGCCACTTGCGTTTACTGCAACGTCATTCCCAATTAGTTAATCAGTTAATCTATATAATAAAAGAACAGGGTTTTTTTCTACAATCATCGCACAGCCAAAACCGCTTAACATAGAAACCTGAAATTTGGACCACGTATTCTACAAGTAGTGAAGGCGTCATTTAAGAACGGATTTTTCGAAATTTGACCTTTAAGTGGGTCAAATGGGGTCATAAAGGATGTATGGGGAAAAAAAATTCTTTTGTCGCACGGTCACGACACTTTGGCAGTATACTATGCAAAAGAAATAAAGGAACACGTGTATCACAGTTTTTTGAAAATCAACCCTTAAGGGGGGTTTATTGTGGTTTTTTAGATTGGAATGCGGAAAATATAATGTATGCTACGGTGATTGTTTCTTGACCAGTAGTTATCAAATTTTGTGTGAGCATTAAGCATGTGAATACTAGGAATTTGTTTTCGGCATTTTTGGAAATTCGACCCCTAAGGTCATTTCTTGGGGTCGTAAAGTTTTCATGGTGTAGGTTTTTTCAGTAAAGTTATGAAACTTAGTAGATTGACTAAACATAAGAATATAAAAATACATTTTCAGTAACTTTTCAAAAATCAACCCCTAAGGTCATTAAATAGGGCTGCAAAGTTTGTATGGAGTAGGATTTTTTATTAATGCGACACTGTAGCTATAGTAAAGAAACAGGGTAAATAAATTAAGTTTCATCAAGTTTAAAAATAAGTTTTCAGCGTTTTTCAAAAATCAACCCCTAACAGGGTTAAACGAGGTGGTAAAGTTTACATAAAAAATCTTTGTTTAAAGCGATGAAACTTGGTACATACCTGACAAAACATTATTAAAATGTGATTTACCATTTTTGAAAATCATCCCTTAAAAGGGTTAAACAGGGTGGAGAGTGAAGATTATTATTTTTAAGCTATAACGATGAAATTTGGTGTACGTGGTAAGCTAATGAAATTATAGATGTGTACTTCACCATTTTTTGAAAATCATCCCCTAAAAAGCCTAAGCGGGGTGGTAAAATTTGTATAGAAAATCTTTGTTTATGAAGTTTCGTGGCTATGATAAAACTTGGTAAAAGAACAAAATTAAACCATGGTTTATAATTTTTGAAAATCATCCCTTAACAGGGTTAAACAGGGTGGAAAGTTAAGATTATTATTTTTAAGCTACAGCGATGAAATGTGGTATATGTGCTTAGCCAATGAAATTATAGATATATATTTCACATTTTTTTAAATCATCCCCCAACAAGCGGGGTGGTAAAGTTTGTATAGAAAATCTTTTTTATTTATGAAGTTTGTGGTTATGATGAAACTTGGTACACAAACTAAGAAAAAGGAGTTATAACATGATTCACATTTTTTTTAAATCTACCCATAACCAGGTTTAATAAGGGTGAAATGAAGTTACATTTTTTGAAGCTACGACGATGAAATTCGGTTCATATATTCAGACAGATAAACTTTAAGCACCTGTTTCACCATTTTGCTGAAATCATCCCTAAACCGGTTCAAACGGGGTGGTTAAGTGTATATGGAGAATCTTTGTTCATGAAGTTATGGCAATTAAATTTGGTACACAGAGTAAGCAAAAGAAAGAAAGTTAAACGTAATTCGCCATTTTTTGAAATTTACCCTCTAACAAGGTTAAACAGGGTGGAAAGTATCAAAAAATTTGTTAATGCTACAATGTTGAAATTTACTATAAGTACTCAGCCAATAAAAGTATAAACACTTATTTCACCATGTCTTGAAATCATCCCCTAACAGAGTGGTAAAGTTTGTGTGGAGAATTTTTGTTTATGAAGTTGTAGCAATGAAATTTCTTATACAGACCAAACAAAAGTAATAAATTAAAACGAAACTCGCTATATTAATTAACCTCTAAAAACGTTAAACAAGGTAGATAATAATTTTATTTCTAAACTTATGACTATGAAATTCGGTACATATATACTAATCGAAGATACAATACGCACATTATTCACTACTTTTTAAACATATTAAAAGGTCTAAACGGGATGGCAAATATTTGTGTGGAAAACCTTTGTTTGTAAGGTGAAAGCGAAACTTTGTATTATAGATTAGGCAAAATAAATGATTTCTAACGTTATGCAATTTTTTGCAATTTCCTTTAACAGGATTTTAAAAGACTTTTAAAATGCTATACATTCAGAAAAATAAGGAATACTAAACTTTTGTCATTGACCGTACGTGTCGCAGGGAAATGAGGATATCTGGGATTTTGCGATATTCCTAGGGATACGACAAAATCATGGTATAATCATGTATGGTAAGGACCACTTCTCCGCGGTCCGACTAGCATTTACCCCTAGAGTGTATATAAAAAGCGCGGAGCCAGGAGCTCGCGAGGAGTTCCTGAGCAGAACGAGTGCGCAAGGCCAGAACGAAGCGAGGGGGAGAGGTGGCGAGCGTAGCGAGCCGGCGACCTCCCGAGTGGATTGATGGTCGAGTGCGCGAGTGGAGCGAAGGGATGACGAAGCGAGAGTTCTGGCGAGAGCCTATTTATTAAAACTGTACGTCGTATCCCTAGAGATTTCGTGAAATCCCTGGTATCTTCATTTCCCTGCGACATACAATATTTTTTCTGGAGCTACGACCATTGACTTTTGACCAAAATACTTACATATACTTAGCCAAAAAAACTATTGACACATGTTTTATTACGATTGTTTTGAATACCATCCCCTGATAGATTTAAACGGATGGTAAAATTTGTAAAGAAAATATATGTTTATAATGTAAGTATTCTGTATATTTACATTAAACGAGATAAGAGCTGAAAGAGATCGGAATAGAAACGCGATGAATTCGGGATAGGATTGGGATAGAAGCAGGACAAAATCGGCATAGAAGCGAGAGCAGCCGGAAATAGCCAGGAGCAAAATGAATTATTTTATTAAGCGTACAAAGTCGCGGGCAACAGCTATGTATATGTAAATAGGAGATTTAGGTTTCAAAGATTTCTGTAACTCAGGCTTCATGTATGTACATGGCGCCGGACCGGCGCTGCCGCCGCACCGCAAATGATTACAAAACCGGACCGGGACCACGCGAGCCGCACCGTCCGTCCGTTTGTACGTATTACTGGTATTACGAATCGTAAAGGGTCCGTGGTGGTTCCCCCCGACGACGTTTCATTTCCACCCGGTTTCTATAGTCTGTAATATGTTTCAAACTACTACGCTAGCATTTTGTACGTTTGATACTTGGTCAAAGAAACTATAAACACATGACTCACAAATGAAGTTAGGGCCAAAAAATTCGGTAATTATATCGAGACCGGAGTGGGATGACAAAGGGACAAAAAGGGGATGATAACGGTATAGGAGGGGAACTGTAACACGGTAGGAGGTTCGCTAGGGAGGACGATAAAGGGTTAGGATCGAAATATGATTGGTAGCAGAGCAGGACGATAATGAAATAGGAGCGGGACGGAATCAGGAGCAGAGCATTACGGTAACGCTATAGGAGCGGGAAGATAACAGGATGGGAGTGGGAAGGTAACAGAACAGAAGCGGTAAGGTACGGTAACGAGATAGGAGCGGGACGGGAACTGGAACGTGAATATGATGGGACGAAAAATGTTCGGATGCAGGATGAATACTCCACTACGCGGACGAAGTCGCGGGCATCAGCTAGTTATTTTAATAAAGACGTTGGTATTCATTCTCTTTCAAAAGCTAGTTCACGGGAACGCGGAAATGTTCCATTCGTCTAAGAATCGACTAATTCCCTTGCGCTTGTTAACTTTGACTATTCGTGGAACTTCTAAAAGTATCCACTGATTTATTATAGGAACGTGAGAAAATATGAATTATATTTTTGTTCTTGATCACAGGTTGAATGATAGTTATTATGGTACGGCGATGACGGGTGTAGTGAACTTTACGAAGCACTCCTTTATTTATAGACTGAATGTTACGGATAAAATTAATTAATCAAAGCTGTTGAAAACAAGACATTCAGTAAGGTTTTTAGATGTGAATTAAATTTAAGGTTTGCTATTAAAAAAATCTGTGACACTGTTAGATAAAAGTCAATGGAAAAAAAAGTTACTGACGTTCCTGCGCTTATGAGACATTTCTCGCCTAGTTGAGATTTTTGTATGATATTACAATAGATTAATATCTACTTCTTATTCATCATCATCATCTTCATCCTTATAATAACAACGGTAACACTCAACGGTCTATCCAAGTGGTGACCGCAGCGACGTTGTTTAACCTAACAGATCTGTTAATGTTTAGGCGAGCTGTACGATATCATCAGTGCTATATACTATATACTACTGAGCGAGATTGCCTTCTGGTGCGAGAATTTTTATAGGTATTATTAATTTAGTTTAAATATTTACAAAGAAAAACTTGGGTGTACCCGTAACTCGTAAGATTAAAGTTGCTATCAACAGTGGCTATCAAAAGCATTTGACCCGTAGCTTTAAACCCATAATCCTCGTATTAAAGGGGCGTATTCGTAAATATCCAGTTACACAAATGATTTTTTTTAAGAGGCAGCCGTGTTATGTCTGGCTATAAAATGAATCGCCGGGCGTGACGTGCTAAAGACGTAAATGCTACCCTGATGCCAGCGATGTTGGGGTAGGTGATAATGATTAACTTTTATGTTGTACAACAAAGGGTATATATTGCAATAAAATTGATTACATCCTAATCCAAACTAATATTTGAGTAGGTATTGTATGTATCTAATTAATTCCGAAAGTAAATTGTTCGTTTAAAGGAAGGAAATGGAAATATTTTGTTTTTCATCCGAGGAAAATAGAAACGTCGTAAAATCTTGGACAGAGCCGTATGTAGCTAATATTAAATTTGTAGGTATTTTATTCATAAAAATCTGCCATGTTCTCATAAGTTTTATAAAAAAACAATAGTCTTACTTTTGCCGCGTTCTAGGTACGTGTAATTATGTTTTTTTTTGTATCATTTTTCGTAATATTATGTCTATACCAATATTATAAAGAGGTAAAATTGTTCATGTATAAGTAGGTAGGTATGTATGATTGTAGGGGGTAATCTCTGGAACTACTTACTGATCTGATTTTGAAAATACTTTCACTGATAGTAAGACTATTACTTACGTCGTATTATTATGTCGACGCAAACGAAGTTGCGGGCGGTTGCTAGTACAAAATATACTGACGGTGAAATAAGATCTTATATTTCAAGGCAACTATTCGCTCTATACCCAAACTATTCCCACCACACTGATTTCTTAAATCACTTAACTCACTCAGAGAGCTTGTTTGTGTACATTCAGAGGCAAAGCTTGCTTCGAAAGCTATATTTGTTGACAGAATGGATAGAAGTTGTGGAAAGAGGAACGTAAACAAACAACCAGTGACACAGCCCGCCTGCTGACCGCATCGAGGCAAACAAACTACCAATTAATCTACGCAGAGACCGCACAAACTGTTATTCCAACTGTGGTTTCGTGGTAACTGAAGCTCCAGCCAATCTACAAGTAGTGTCGGGGCTTGAACTCTGCGGTTTGAAGCTTAAAATGTTGTAAACAGAGAATCGACTGAGAAAGATAAATAGGAAAGTGAGTTGGAAGCATTGAACTTGGCTGTAAAATAGAGAAAAATGTTTTTTCGTAGTTTTCTGTACCGAAATAAATATGGACTGAATTCGTAATAATTACGATATTTAATCACGTTACCATATGTAATAATTAGTATTATTTGACGTTACCTACTAAAATGAAAAGGAAAAGAATTTTCGCTCGGATAAAATCCATATACTTCATCATCAGCCCATTACGTTCCCACTGCTGGGACTTAGGCCTAGATAAAGAATGGGCCATAATCCACCACGCTGGCCCAGTGCGGGTTAAATGGATGTCACATGTCTTTGAATTTTTGTGATAAATTCTTGAACATGCCGGTTTCCTCACGATGTTTTCCTTCACAAGTTTTAGAGCGAGTGTTAAATCTGCACATAACTTAAGAAAGTCGGTAGTGCGGGGCCAGTGGGATTCGAACTCGGGTGCGTCGGATCGAAAGTCGCACGTGCTCTCACTGAGCCACATTCGCCTATATACTTAAAACTATAAATATTTACTCGTATAGGTACTGAAAATGTAATAAACTTTTTAGGTTACCTATGCAAAATATTTCGCCGCAGCCGAGGTTTGAACTCCGAGCCGAGGTTTCCTTCAGTACCGGAAACGCTCTAAACCAACTGAGCTACCACGGTCAACTACTTAAACTATAGCCAAGCTGACGTTATTGCTTGGAAACAAAATTGCTGCTATAATGTGTTCATCTATGTTTGACCAGCCGTGCCCCGCGGTTCCGCCCGCGGTTTCAGGGATAAAAAGTAGCCTATGTGCTATTCCAAGTCCTAAAGTACCTACCTACCAAATTTCATCATAATCGGGTCGTTAGTTTTTGCGTGAAAGAGTAACAAACATCTATACATACAAACTTTCGCGTTTATAATATTAGTAAGGATATAGGTAAGTATGTTACAAAAGATAGGTTGTTAAGGTTGACGTTACGATATGCATGTGTCTCTTCCTTCAAGAACCAGTAACCGGATCTTTAACCTTGATTCGAAGAGAAAACTTATCTATTTTAATCTCCTTGCCTACTTATATTTATTCTGCTAGTTCATTAGTTCCCAACTCAACACATAAACAAGGTATAGATACCTATTCTACGCCCTCTAATTGGCTACTGAGCTCCCCGTCTGTAATCCGACTCTCAACACCTCTCACAAACCTTGTTATTTAGAAGTATGATCTTTATTATACGAGATGGCTTTTTATGTAGGTATTTTTTTGCTAAAATAATTCGGGGAGAAATCCTTTTAATTTTTTTATAAAGTAATTACGTTACTTCATAAAAAAATGTAATAGTAGTCTCAATGTTTTACAGAATTTAAATCGCCTGATATTGGTATCCTGAAGACTGTAAGAAATCTCGCCGGTAAGTTAGAGACTTAAAGTCAGGGTCTTCATTTTTCTTACAAGCACTTAGCCATCGGGCATCACCAGGAAAAGCACGGGTCAAACGCATATATTATACCCTTAAATAAGTGTAATAACTTGATTTTAGAATCACTCGATATTCGATTACAGGAAACTTTAAATATTTATCGTTCAAACTTGCCATTACCTAGTCGCCTTAACTTCTTTTTATGAAACTGAGTAAAGGGACGAGCAACTCGTTCGCCTGATGGTAAGCGCCACGCCTGCCCATAACAATTGCAGCGCCACCCAGAAAAGTACTGCGTAGGACTGCATTGCGCTCATCACTCCGAGACATCAGATAGGTATTAATTATCATATGGACAGTAATTTCACTGGCTACAATACCCTTCAAACCCGAACACAGTAATACTTGCGCACTTCTGCTAAACTTGAAAAGAATCGAATAATAACACTCGAGATAGACTGGGGGAGATAGAAACTAAACAATAAGGCTTCACTTTCAGACGCCTACTCCATCGAAATTTGAAAGTACCATCACATGTACAGTCACGTGCGTCTTTTAGCCCGTGACAGCCAACAAACGGCAGACAATGGCTTGTTAACCCGTCACAAGTCGAGTCCTGACGTGCCAGCCTCGCTTTGTGTGCGTAATCAGGAACCATTGACCGCTGAGGGTTGCTGGGGTCGTTACTTGATTATGGTCTTTCAGTTTGAAAGTGAAACAAGGTGGCTGATTTGGTGTTTCGTTGTTATTAGAGTAAATAATGTCATTTGGTTCCCTTTTGTCTAACGATCTACGATTAATTATTCTGTAGTTGACAACACAATCTTTACCTACATACATATGTATAACGATATTCCTACTTAGGAATAGGGTTCTATTCTGCGGTATAGGTAAGTATAACATTTTTGTGAGTTAAAAATATATTTTTCTATTACTGAAGCTACATTAAATTTCATCCAGTCTACCAGATAGTCTGGCTATTATATTAACTGTGTTATTTTGTTCGGTGACATGTATATCGTTCGCCTTACTATAAGCGCCTTGCACCCAGAAATAAACATTCATTGCAAATGCCTGTGCGTGGCACTGTTATCTACCTACACGCTTGTAACCATGACAAAATTGTCTCGATTAAATAAGTGTATTTTAGCTTCATTTCCAAGCATCCACAACCGATACTGTCGTTCACAGAGGTAGTTTGCAATCGTCACTATTTGCAAGGGATTATTTACACACACGAGTCCAAAATAAACCCGAATTGGAATTCCAAAAGAGGAGAGCCCGCCAACGACCAGTCCGATTTAGAATTCCGCAAGTTTTTCCCGAGGGTAACAACCGATGGCGGCCAGCACAATGGAACCTGCCCCCGTACCCATATGTCCGTCAAGCGCCAATCGTATGTCATGTTGAGCTCAGTTTAGGGTATAGATTCACTGCGACAATATTTTAGGATGCCATTTATTGTCCCATTAAGTTTATCTCAACTTGTGGTTAACATATTTTGGTATAAATGAATGTGATTAATTCGATTTCTTGCCTAAATCGACAATAATTAGTCGGTATCTCATTAGTCGCAGTGAAGCTATACCTTAATTTGAGCTCAACGCGATATACGATTGGCGCTTGAGGGACATATGGGTACGGGGGCAGTCTCCTTAGAAGGAACCACCGTTTATGGACTGCTCAACTCGAATGCCATAATGCAGAACAGAAATGTTAAATTGTGAACTGTTTAAATGCCTTAACATTTGAGGCTAGTTGTGAAATCTTAAGTAGATAATTTAAACTTTCCTCTTTTTTACTACTTAGGTAGGTAGGTATTTAGGTTTGAATGTCAAATGTGAATATTGGTAGGTAGACTGAGTCACAGGATTGCTACTTTGTAGATAAAATATATTGTGGACTAAGTAGGGTATCGCGGGGCAGTGCCAATAGCATCCTAAAGACGGTAGCAGATAGGTTCACCTCGCCGCTCTGGAAGTGTCTGGTTCGGCGGGGTTTACCTATACGTGTATAATAATTTAATTTTTATTTATTTAGCTATTTCATTTATTTTTTAATTCTGAATCTTTGAATTTAATTTATGATTTTAATTTCTGAATTTAATTTAATTTTTAATTTTAATTGTTGTTTCAATTTGTAATTCTGGCTTGTTATTTTAATTGTAATTTATAATTTTTAATCTTAATGTTTTATTTATAAAAATATGAATGTGTGTATTGTTCGATATAAAGAATTTTTATTTTTTTTATTATTTATTTTATTAAAGGCATGGTATGACACTTCTTTGTAATGGCTAGGCACCAAGCTGAATACACGAATTACTGATTTCATGTGATTCAACTAATTTACGAAAGTAATAGGCTACTTTCAGTAGGTCATCAGTATTATGCGTGATAGTACCTATGAACGTGGCGAAGCTGCCAAGAAGTAAGTTTATTTTCGATAGGGTACGACTTCTAAAATTTTACAAGCTTTTACAGCGTCAATTTGAGCTACGCAACCGTGGAAGTAAAAACATTTCTTATAGTCATTCGCAACAGTTGGGTGAATGCGAATGATGCTGGACAAATCCTTTTCTTTAAATATTAAACAAAAATACTTACGAAACTAGCTACGAAAGCAATAATGCATTAATACCATCTAAATAAAAAAATCGTAAACGCCATCTAGTGAGTCATATTGTAAAACTTAGCCATCTTGTGTTGAGTAGCAAAACCAAAAGCTATCAAACTAAAATCACAGATGACGCTGGGATCAAATGTCAGACAATGTTATTATTTTTCGAGATTTTAACTTTTTATAAATTGTTACACAAAAATCAATAATTTTAAATCTTACCTGTTGGCTGTCAACGTCGTCATATCGGCGGCACTATCCCTAGAGGTTAAAACTTCATCGCAGCTGCTGCCACCTGTGATACGTTGCACGGAGCTCAAGGAAACGTCTTCTGTCGAGTTCTTCCCGCTGTTCGCAGCATTGCTACTAGATGGCGCTATTCTCTGTTTTGACGCTTGCTTGTGGCGACTGAGCGCGAAAAATAGCGCTAGAACCGCTTTTAGTTTGGCGTCTCGGATGTCAACAGCTGTGACTTGTTCCAATCCCTGGACCTTTTGGGCGTGGAGGAAGTCCAAGCAGCACTGCACGTTCTCCAACTGAAATGAAAGAAAGATGTTCTATCAGCACAATAAACACATTCACAGGTGGAGACATTGAAATCAGGTAGATAAGTACCTACCGTATGATGAAAAAATTGAGACCGGAAAAAAATAGTAATTGAAAAGACCTTATAATTAAATACGTCCCTACCTTTTTTTTAATAAAATGCTACTATGCTACATAATAATCTGCTAAACGTTATTTCTCCTAGAAAATACCACTTACATTAAGTAATTAAGGAATTAGGTATAATGTACGTGTAATGAAAATTTAATAACAACGATCTTAAAATGGGTCTGCAGATTTTTCTAATAAGCTCTTGACTTATTCCGTTATTGGCATAGCTCCAAAAATTGCATATTCCTGATTAGGACAGAAATTCATTACCTGTCAAATAGGTAAAGGTACTTGCTGCAATATATATGCGGGACGCCCGCCGCTATTAATATTTCATTAGGTTTCAGACAGAGCATAGGCAAGCTACCCTAAATAAGTAACTACATGGGTAAGTACTTATATTTATGTATTTTGCAAGTACTGGAATGACGTACGTGATAAATTTGAAGATGTGCATCACATTCTAATGGAGTGCGTCCGGAATCAGGCTGAGAGAAAATTTGTTTTCAACGATCTTGGTGTGATTGAGACCGATGTGGGTGTGTTACATAGCATATTATCCAACCCAGCCTCAAATGAAGCTAGAATGATTTACGGATTAGGGACTCCGTGTCTTAATCCGTGAATCATATCTACGCAACTGTATCATTCTGACAGCCGTCAAGCGACGTAGTCGTGTTTTGGGATGATGTTCGGTGAACCATTAGGGAGACGGGTCTGAGCAGCCGCTCAACTGCCGTCTCTCTCTAGATTCTAGATCTATGTGCTCCATCTTAGGCGACATATTCCCTTCACATCAGGCGAGATAGTGGCCAAACATATATTTGTTAAGCGTAAAAAAACATAGATTAGGATCTGGGCCCCAATTTAACCGCTGTAAAGATTATGTCTACAATAAATAACTTTGTTTAGGCCTTTGCTTCACCTTTGTTACATTTCCATTGGAATCTAAGAAGTGATTTCAAATTTCATTTCAAGGTTCTTGTCGGTCTGAGAACACGTAAGTACCTACCTATCTATTGTGTTTATTTAACTTCCCATGTATAGATAGAAGATGACTCCGCTCCCAAACTAGACTGTCAATACGTAAACATTACCATATCCGTCTAGACATCAACAGCTAACGAAGGAAAGTCCAACAGACGACCTTCAGCCCAGCTGGCTTGGGCGGGTTGCGCCACGCCCGGCGCCGGCCCTTACATGAAGCCCTGATCACTGATCTCATAGGTCATCGGTACACTGATTCCCTACTACTTATGTAGTACGTTTTACGAGCTATGGGGATGCCTGTTTTAGAAAATGTTCTGCTGGTTACATAGTAGATACGTAAGTATAACTTATTCAGTACTCAAATTCAATTCAATTCAAAAGTTCTTTATTTCAATTTTGTCGTCATAGACGCACTTATGAACATCAATTATTACAATGACTCTACCACCGTATCGGAAAAAGAACCACTACTCAGAAGATATGGCAAGAAACTGAGGGGCATATTTTTTAGAACTTTTTTTACAATATTTTATGTTTGTTTTTGACAATATTATTCTTCTTATGTGCCAGTTGGCTACTTGGCAGAAGCGAAAAGTTCCATGCATCTTTGTCTTCTATGTAATTACTAATTGTATAGTATGCGTCTTTCATTACAATATTTTTCACACTCAATTTGAATCTACTTTCTGTGAGTTCCGTTATACATTTTGGAATTTTATTGTTATAACGTACACAATTGCCCATGCAGGACTTATTCGTTTTAGTCAGTCTAAACCTAGGTACTGCAATTCTATCCTTATTTCTAGTGTTTATGTTGTGGTGGTCGGTCACTATTCACCTTGAATTTGTGCAGATTTTTACAAACATACATTATATTTTCATACTAGGTAATGAGTAGGTTGTTAATGAGGTAGGTATTTGTGGTTGGCTGTTATCTTATTTTGTAAATCAGGGATAGGGTGATTCGTCCCACTACCTACTCGGACCATTGGGACGAAACGGCCAACGTAGAAAAAATATTATATTGCTTAAGGCGACTCGTACCATTGCCATATTTTTCAATCTGACTCTAATTTGGTACAGTTGAAGGTAATTCTCGGGTCTTTCTTGAAAAATTAATGAGATATAATATACATTTTATCTGTAAAATGGAAAAGAAGAGTAATTGTATCTTAACAAGTTAACTAAAGTTTACGCAAAGTTCCCGATTCCGCACCAATATTTTCACTCCTCATATAATATGTATTGATTAATGAAAAAATAAAAGTGACGTTGGTAGGTACCAAATAATAACACTATTTATACATAATTACCGATTAAAAAGTGGCTTTCAAAGTTCTAGAGCGTATGACGTAAAGGCTGATGAAAAAGTGCGGACAAGTGCTGGTAAGACAAAGTATAATATTACCTACACAGACAGAATAAGCTGTGTGTACCTAGAGGAAATTCGAAAAACAACCTTTTTAAACAAAATTACCGTGTTTAATTAGACTTAAATATAAATAGAAATGGAAACTCAACGAAAGTGCCTGTTTAAAATACCTAGCTAGGTACAATACAACCGAGCCGGGATTTGAAATTGGCTTAGTCCAGAAATAGAATGAGAAGATTGTTCCAATTATGTCACGACGCTATTTCAATTAGACACTAAATTGTGATAAATTGGAAGATAAAATTGGACCTGTCCAGCTGTAGAACTTGTAGCTAACAAATCTACAATCCACCTTTAATCAAACTATAAAACCTGCTTTTGTAGAAGGCTAAAATAGTTTTTGCTAATTGCTATTAAGATGTCTTAATGTTCTAAAATAGGTATTATAGAAGGGCGGCATGCATCTAGTCTGAATCAGAATGTCAGCAATTAATCTAATATCGTTTCGAATGTCAAGTCAATTATTATTAGATTATTCAGTGTATCTCAGTTGCATTGAACAAAACAATTAAATATGTTTTTATTGGGGATATTTTCGCAACCAGTACTACGATTACGCTATTATGAATATATAATTTAGTTATTATTTTAAATTTTATGACGTTCATAAGTGCGTATGTGATGACAAAACTGAATAAAGAAAGAAAAGAAAGAAAAGAAAGAAAAGAAAGAAAAGAAAGAAAAGAAAGAAAAGAAAGAAAAGAAAGAAAAGAAAGAAAAGAAAGAAAAGAAAGAAAAGAAAGAAAAGAAAGAAAAGAAAAGAAAGAAAAGAAAGAAAAGAAAGAAAAGAAAGAAAAGAAAGAAAAGAAAGAAAAGAAAGAAAAGAAAGAAAAGAAAGAAAAGAAAGAAAAGAAAGAAAAAGAAAGAAAAGAAAGAAAAGAAAGAAAAGAAAGAAAAGAAAGAAAAGAAAGAAAAGAAAGAAAAGAAAGAAAAGAAAGAAAAGAAAGAAAAGAAAGAAAATAAAGAAAATAAAGAAAATAAAGAAAAGAAAGAAAAGAAAGAAAAGAAAGAAAAGAAAGAAAAAACATATATTCAACAACCACAAAGAAATAAATGATAAAGAAACACCTAAGATAATAATACAAAGACAGAGAAAGAATATAACAAAACAAGACAATACTAAATACATGCACAGAGGCAGTAGGGGACAAAAGGGACTAGCTCAGCACGAATGTGCAATGTCAATGACATCAGACGCTAGTCCTCAGCAATAAAGAAAACTTGAAAGAAAGACTTAAAGAAATTTGCCATAAAGTTTATGTACATTATGTTCTACAGCCATAAAATACACGACATTTAAAAATGTATTCCAATTTAAGTGATTAAAATTTTTACACCTTCCAGCAATATCGTGGAGGTCTATAAGCTAAAGTTATTTTCAAAGCCGGTTAACATAATTAGGGCCAAGGCTCCTTATCGTAAAAATGGAAAGTAATCCAGCATATCGGGGGGCAGGCACGTGCAATCTCGATTGCGAACTTGCCCTTTAAGACTTACCTGGGGGTCGGATTACCATCACTATTATATACTTTTTAATCAGGTACCTAAAGAGGATTTATAAAATGACACAGTTTAGGATTGTAGAATTGTGGTAATGTGGTATGTAGTGGATGCAAGAATGTTTCCATTCTTGTCTAAAAATGCACTTTCGTTTCGTTGAATTCATCAGGAAAAGTTTTAGTTATGATTGTAATTATTCAAAGGCAGTTTTACTAAAAATGTAAAAGACATTTTCTAAATATCGAATAGTTAAACCTCATTAAAAAAATCAGCATTACCTTTTACCCACTATAAATAGAAACGACTACACTCACGTTATGATTGTGTCGGATAACTCCGAATAGGTTTCGGACAATTAGGATGTCCTTCTTCCCGGAGTTTACGCTTTGGATTCGCGGCGCAGACCCACTGATCCCATAGGAGCAGTGGTTTTACCAATATTAAGTTTTCTTTGGTTTTACTGTACGTATTACTTACCTACAGAGCAAGATGAAAGTGAGAAAATATATATTTATTTCTGATGTTACCAGGAAATAATGATTTGCAACTGAAACCAAATAAGTGTATGATTTATAAAACCTGTCAGTCAAGTGTCGCACACGAAATGAAGAAGAGTCAAATAAGTCAAACATCTGCTTTGTTTGTTTTTACCAGAATGACTACATTTGGTTGGCTAAATAAATTAATAAGCATTGTTTGGCGACGTACTCGTATACAAATGAAAGAGCTTTATTTTGGTTCTAAAAGCAAAATACATTGCAGAAATACAAGTAATACTTTTGAAGTAACCTGCAGGGGAATCGTCTAACTCAAACACCGATCCTGATCGCTTTCAAACATGATTTGTGATCGGTATCTGTGGAATTGTCTAACTTTTCTACTCAAAGTCCGCGTCCCAATCCCTATCCCAATCACGATCGCAAAAAAATTATTATTATTATTATTTTATTTTTATGGGCTAACAGCTGTTCATACATATTTTTTCTTCATAAAACAGCCATTTAAAACCCTCCACAAAAGCAGTTAAGTAAACAAATTTGGGACTTATACAACTAAATGACAAAGAAAAAAAGAAATGCGTGATGGCATGCAATGCCATCTACAAATTGCAATAATTAGATAAAATGATCGATATTGCAGTTGAAAAGATGCTAACGCCTTCCAAAATCGAAATTTAAAGTGATCGGGATTGCTGTTCGAGATATGCGATTCCCCTGCAGGTTTAGTACATATACACCAAATTAAGTGAATAAAAAGGATTAAAAAACTGACCCATCACAAACATAGTTATGCATTAACTCTCCGTCTCAGGCTTATTATTATACATTAGTATAATGCATGTTTTGTGCATATTAATGCACAAAACACATTCTCACAAAGACAATCTTATAATGGCACATAAGCACCAAAGTCACCTATCGACCCAGAACGAATATAAAGATAGCTTACACATACGAACATGTATTATAGCCTTGTACGTCTGTTGCAGACGATTCTGCATACCATTTACCAAGAACGCTGTAAAGATGTGTCCGATAGCGATGCTAAATGGGTTTATCATGTCATAGATCGAAGCGAAGCACAGAAAGTCAAGTGCAGCCCGTTATTCGGGGTTGGGTCATGGCACCGACCGCAAGCGCGTAACAGTCGGTATGGTGTAGGGCAGTTACTCTAAACCGGTTTCATCGATACACGCACTAGGTATAATTATTAAATAATTATTGCGCATTATTGCGCGACTTATGGTACTGAATATAGTATGCAGAAAACAATAATAATTGTACATACCTATTTATATCTGTGCTCCTCAATTGTTGCTGAACGGTTTTCATGCATTCCAACTATGCTCTAATTGCTTGCTCTAATTAAAAGTCTGCCTACTTATATTGTGTATCCGAACGAAAAACCGACTTTATCTATGTTGGTTGCAAATTTGCCAATGTGCCTACAACTTAGTCCATGCTACAACTAATTGCACTGACTATCTTTTGTACCACTTCTGTAATAGGTAAATGAAAATTTTACCGATGTTAGAAGTCGTGAGACTCGGCTATTATCCATTCTGTTGTCTCAGATCCCAATGTCCTTCCTATCTAAAACAAAGAAAGGTAGGGATATTACGTATATCTAAAATAAGGAAGAGACTAGGTACTGCTTTCAAAGTCCTGGCGGCGCAAGTGTGTCGCGACCCTGCAAAACTCGAACGCGCCTTATCTGCGTATGCGCAATCATTCGCACCTTACGGCGCATGTCATGCCGTGATTTTTCCATTGCACATTTAAACCTTAACCAAATTACCGTTTTCTCGCAAATGCAATTCAACTTTAACTTGTAAGTCCACGCTGCCACGGGATAACAGACCCTCTACTCCTGTCAGGGGAGTGGCGTCGCAATATGATGAGACGGTCCAAGTGGTGCGAGAACAAACCTGTGGCTTTTCTGAGGGAATCTTTCAGCCCACGAACCAGGACATTGCCCGCCAACTGCAATCTGCAGTGGATGGTTTTCAGGAAGGGATACGCATTTTTAGCGAAAATGAACGCCTACTGCAAGAGCAGGTCGCTGCGTTGAGAGGTGAACTTCAGAGTGCTACGGATAAACTGGGGGTAATGCAAACCTTGGAAGCAGAAGTAAGAGCTCTTCGGGCTGAAATTAAAGAGTTAAAAGGAAATAATGAGGGGAAGGAGAATGTACCCTTAGCAGTAAATGCAATAATGGAAACCAGCTGTACGTCTACAAGAACTGCTCAAAGGCAGCCCGATAAGATCAACGCCAATTCGAAACGCGAATTGCAGCTTCAAAGTCAGAACCAGCAGAAAGGTTCAGCGGACTGCTCTTCCTTATCGATTGTGGTGCAGGATCCGATTCCTTCCGCGGTAGTACCGACTCCGGTCGTCAAACCACAAACATCGGCTAGTAGGACGGTGGCAGCCAATTTATCCGATTTGGCTGCTGAGTCCCAACAGGAAAACGACCTCGAGGGTGAAGCGTGGACAACGGTGATGAACAAGAGACGTCACCGCATAACAATCCGCGGTGCTGGAGAAATCGATGACGAATTGCAGGCAGTAGAAAGACTGAAGAGGATACACCTGTGGTCGCTCAAAACTGACACGACGACTGATAAAGTCATAAATTATATGACTAAGAAGAACCCGACAGGAGGGAACCAATATGTTGTAGAGAAGCTGGAGTTAAAGCACAAAAACTATGCGTCTTTTGTCATTACTGTCCCAGAGAGCTTTTTTGATTTCTTTATGAGTGGAGAGAATTGGCCCCTAAATGCTAGGGTTAACGAGTGGTTTCGTAAAAGAAATAGTAGATGGAACACGGAGACCGAGCAGGGGAGAGGGGGTCCAGAAACGACTCTCTATTCTCAAAAATAGGAGAACTATGCGGATCTACTACCAGAACGTCAGAGGGCTTCGTACCAAACTCTATGAGTTTTCTACTGCTCTGATGGTATCTATTGCTAATTTGTTTTTCATAACTGAGACGTGGCTGACGGATGGCATCGCTGATGAGGAAGTGATACCAAGCGGGTACTCTGTGGTCCGGACGGATCGTCCTGGAGCGCGGCGCGGTGGTGGCGTCGCTATAATCACTGCGCCGGGATATCAGCTGAGAGAAATTAACGTATTGCTATCGACTGATGCGGGATGTGAAATAGTGTGCGCGGGAGTTTATCGTGGCGATAACTTATTAATAGTTGCTATTTGTGTATATTTTCCACCTAAGGTTGATGAAAATTGTTATTTTATGGTATTTGATACTTTGGAATCTCTTTGTGTACAATATAGTAATGTGGTTATTTGTGGGGATTTTAATTTAAATTCAGCAAATGCAATTGTTTTTTCGAAATTGGAATATCTGTTGTCGTTCTGTGAGCTCGTGCAAGTGAACGATGTCTTAAATAATAAAAACCAAAAACTGGATTTGGTATTGGTGAGTACAGCGTTGAATCAGGTGACAGTGAGGCGAGTGGAGGACTGGTTAGTGCCACCGGATGGCTACCATCCTCCTTTAGATATAGAAATTTGTTTTGAATTTGAATCTTTGAATATTTCTAAACAGGGACAAACGGACGGACGGACAATTTGGAATTTTAAGAAAGCAAATTTTTTTGAGTTATATGACGACTTACGTCTCACAGATTGGGGACCGTTATATGAGCATGATGATCCTCAGCTGGCCGTAGACTATTTCTATGAGGTGCTTAACAACTGCATAAACAAATCAGTTCCTACTAAGCCCTGTGTTTCTACGCATTTAAAGTATGTCTACCCGGAGTGGTACACTGGACGCACTATTAAAAACATTCGGACTAAAGCTCACTATCATAGGGTATATAAGTCTTCAGGTAGTCCAGAGAGTAGGAAAAATTTTATGCAATACAGAGCAATTGTAAAACTTAACGCCAAAGATGACTTTCAGTGCTATAAACAGCGAATGGAGAAAGACTTTAAACGAGATCCTGCGACTTTTTGGGGCTATGTTGCTTCAAAGCGGTCAAAAGGGAAAAGTGTCAAGAAGTTATATCATGAAGGTAAAATAGTTTCCGATTCCAAGGCTGCCAAGTATTTTGCTGATTTTTTCCATTCAGTGTATACGCCGCATCCACCTCGTTTAGATATAGAAGAGGTTATGAGAACAGTTGACAGTCGTAGTGCGCGTATACATATTACTGAGATAATGGAAGCTGATGTCAGGTATGCCATCAAGTCGTTAAAACCTAAACGCTCGGTTGGTTCAGATGGCGTCCCACCGTATTTAGTTAAGGATTGTGGTGAGATACTAAGGAAGCCGCTGCATCACTTATACAGACTGTGCTTTGAGAAAGCATATTATCCAGATGTGTGGAAGTTGTCTCGCGTGGTCCCTGTGCCGAAAGGTTCTGGTTCAGACATCAGTGATTACAGGCCGGTGGCGGTATTGTCGGTTTTCGGCAAGTTATTTGAATCAATTCTACAGTGTCGAATTAGTCGGCAATTTGAAAGTCAAGTGGTTGATGCGCAGCATGGATTTAGGGCAGAGAGATCAACGTCATCGAACCTTCTGGGTTTTTGGTCTTATGTTGTTGACTCTGTAGACTCGTGTTCGCAGGTTGATGCTGCATACTTTGATTTTCGTAAGGCTTTCGACACTGTAGATAATGATATACTGATTCAGAAGTTCTCAGGAGCTGGTTTTTCTCCCCCATTAATGCGCTTCTTTTGCTCTTATTTGCGTGATCGTCGGCAGTATGTGCAGTATGGAGGTCACGTATCTGAGCCGTACTTCACGTATTCTGGGGTGAGTCAAGGTAGCAATTTGGGTCCTTTGGAGTTTCTAATCATGATAAATGACTTGCCGGAGGCCGTTAGTACGGCTCGCTGCCTGTTATTTGCTGATGATCTCAAGCTCTTCCTAGAAGTACGAGATTTAGACGACTGTTATCAATTGCAAAGGGATATTCACAATGTTTTTCGCTGGAGTGAATCCAATAAACTCTTTTTTAATGAAAAGAAATGTTCAATTATCTCTTTTGCTCGCTCCCAAACCCCAGTGACATTCCAATACCTTTTGGGGGACTTTCCCATACCAAGAGCTAGCAGTGTTCGGGACCTGGGAGTTATAATGAGTGAGGATATGTCGTTTCGTTTACACATTGACAAGATAACTTCACAGGCATTCCGAACTCTGGGTTTTGTTCTTAGACAGGCGAGACACCTCGATAGCGTACCTGCTCTTAAAGCGTTGTATAATGCTTTCGTTAGGAGCAGGTTAGAAATGAATGCTATTGTTTGGTGTCCGTTTGAGACAAAATATGTACAGTTAGTTGAAAAAGTTCAAAAAAAATTCCTGCGATGGCTCTACCATAAGCAGTACGGATATTTTGTGGGATATCCATTTGTATATCCAAGTGCGTTCTTGCTTGGGATGATGGGATACAACACCCTTGAAGTCAGGCGCTTGGTCTCTCTAACAAAATACATTTTTAACGTAATAGTAGGCCGCAGGTGCAATCCATCTTTGTTAGAGAGAATAAATATAGCAGTACCGGACAATTATCGGAGGGCTCGACGGCATAATTTGTTTGCTGTGCCGTGGTGCAGAAGTGAGTTGGGCCGCCAGGCTCCTCTTCCGCGCGCGCTTCGCCTTCTAAACGCTGTGCTACGCCGGTACCAACAATTGGATTTATTTGAATGTTCGCTTGTAGAGTTTCACGGAACGGTAATGGAGTTTGTGGAGGCGTCCACGAATATATAGTAATATTTAAAATAATTTTTAGGTAATTTGAAATTTGTACTTATGTTGTTTATTTTTAGTGATAATTTCTATATAAAATGTATTTTTTTGAACCTTGGCTGGGCGAATTGGGAAACTGTAATGCTCACCCAAAGGTATAATATATATAAATAAATAAAAAATAAAATAAAAAAATTAACTTATATACGTTAAGGATTTAATTCAAATAATAACGAGACCGTGTGTTGTTTTGAGTGAGCAATAAACATTAAATTAAAGTTTACGTTTTTACACGGGAATTGAGTGTTACTACCAATGTTGTTGAGCTTAAATTGCTTTTAGTATGCAGTTGAAGGTCTGCCGCACGGCGTCTCGGGTATTTTGCGATTCGGATGAGATTACGGGTTACGACATCTCAATTTCTACATTATATAACTTATAATCTGTCAGTTTGTTTGTTTTTTTTATGGAACTATCAACGAGACGTGCAATTCAAAAATAGCGTTTTAATTTCGAGCGCTGGTCTTCCTACTAAAGACCGCCAATTGTTACACTATAAATAAGCTTTTATTGTTACTTTTTTAATTATCTGTGTGTGTTTCAATAAAGAGTTATTTCATTTTTAACCGACTTGAAAAAAGGAGGAGGTTCTCTGTTCGATTGTATTTTTTTTATTTTTTATGTTTGTTACCTCAGAACTCCGTCATTTATGAACCGATTTGAAAAAATCTTTTTGCGTCGGGTTCAGTATAGCTACGAAGTGGTCCCATATAAATTTTATCGATATGTGACCTTGGACTTCGAAGATACATTGAAGTCGGTTTTTGTTTTTTTCTAAAAATTATTATCATTATTTCATTTCCTACGTCTGTTTGAGCGCTACTTCACAAAAGTAGAGTCCGTCCATAAAGTTATAAAACAATATGCCGAAGCTCACAAACATAGACTTCACCATCATGTGAACGTCGAGGCAATCCAGCTCCTCGACCACATGGATATAGTGAGAAGACTCAAAAGAACTAAACCGTTTGAGTTAGTGTAGCGCTAGTGAATTAGTGTAATGTAGCAATTGTTACCCAGAAAGAACACATGAAAAAAGTGTCTTCGCCTTAATAGAGACAATAAGATAAGTGTTAATGGACACATTCTTAGTATTAAGTTATGTATCAGTTTAAGTTCAATTTAAATTACTTATTAGCCTAATTATATGACTAGATTGTAATAAAAATAGGAAGCAGCGTTATGTATGATGCTACCTAGAATAAAGAAAAAAAAACTTCACAACATGGAAAAATGCGCTAGGTAAACGCTTTCTTTTAACATACCTACGTGACATACACAATGACCATCAATAGACGGTTCACAAGTTCATAGCAGACGGACTACTTAAAAATGACGGCACTAACAAAACATCTCGTACCGTTAAAACAATATTCCCGTTAACTGTTTGTTTACGACATCATTTACAAGTTATTAAAGTTCCTTTCTAGTAGCAAAGCTTTTTCACCCGTTATGGGTAGTAATAAATCATGATAACATTCCCCTCTTTAAGGGGGAAGTGAAAAGTGGCTAGATAACAATTTAACAGTACATTTTGTCCCGACGTGAGGTGGTCACGCGATCATAGTGCACTTGGAACACAGTAGCTTAGGTTGCACGTTTACAAACATTTTATTTTACGCAACGCGATGCCGCGCGCCTACGCATCACGACAAACGTCTACGATACTGTAGAGTGTAAAAGCATAATGGAAATTATTGGTTATGGATATAATTAAATTAGGTTCGTATCATTAGTTCTACGAGTTGTTTTCTAATTGTAAAGGCAAATAGATGAAGCACCTTCTAAGGATCAGCAATGAAGCAAATCATAAAACTGAAACGCAATGAAAACAAAAATCATCAATGAAGCAAATCATTGTTATTATAAATATGGCATAAACATTTTCTAAGTGGTGCTGCAACTGCTTACCATCAGGTGAACGATGGGTTGGTGGTCTAAACTACTAGTACTAAGTGATGATCACTGGGTATAATAACATGATATTATTTCTGAAAAAACATTGAAATTCTAATAAGTTATTATGTAACAGTTCAACAGCCTAGTCTCAATAGGTACCCATAGCTAATCATGGCACAGATTAATAAATAGTTATCTACTATCATTAATCGACATCTGTTAGCGAGTGCGGTCAAATCCGCACTTCTGTACGAAGCTTGACAACTGTCTAACATTTATATTGTGTTGCGATAGAAGACGTGTCTGACGCGTAATAACGCCTTTGTGGGCATTGTCCAGCTGAAATTCACTTTGACCGTGACTGCGGTTAGAGTTGTATTGTGCAATTTGCCTCATAAAAGCAATACGGCAATAGACACCTCGATTCGTTTAATGGGGTTAAGCTGAAATAACAAAGTAAAAGGAACGCGGTCGGTCGTGATAAGCGAATTAAATTTCATGGTAGGTACGAGGTACGTACTTATTTACTTTAACTTTACGGTTTTCAAGTTTGCAAATATATTTAAGTTTTACACCGATTTAGTTAAGTCAAGGTCAGAATTACTATCATTATCGTGAATGTGTGCTTAGTGATTTGAAGCCGAAGGATCGACTCGCTGAGAAGAAGACTTGTAGGTAAAAGATGTGATATCACTTCCGGTTACTAAAACCATGTCAGACTACGCTTCAGGTTTTTCTCGATGCGCGTAGCACTGACACGTACCTACTGATGATATTCATCATCCAGTATCGCCCATTTACGACTTTCGCCGTCGAGTGGCGTACTCTCAATTACATACTGTAAGTACCACCTTCGGAGCCATAAATCTGTCGTATGGAACTAATTAACTCGTAAAGGTTAAGTAGACGAGTGATTGAACGGTGGACGCTACTTTTTGGTTGGTTCGAATGTAACCTTTCTCTTTTGTAGTACTTTTAAGTAAAGGTTTGTCGTTTTAACTAGACAAGTTTACACATAAGTAGATAAAATAATCACTATGTTTTACTCGTACCCTACCCATTCACTACGTCCTCCTTATACTAATAGTATCAATAAAAACATGGCATGAAGGTTTCATCGTTTTAGCTTCATGATGAAGCTGTCTTATCTTCATGTAAGAAGTCACTTCTTCGGCTTTTCATATTGAGAATTCAATTTATCTATCTTGTGTTAAGCTCATCTCTTGTTTCAGTTATAATAATAAAATTGCTTGAAGTACCCGGTAGTAACTGCCGGAGAAAAGCCGAAGATCAGGCTCAATGGACTTATATAGTGATGACGATATTCGATTATTGGTTCACATCTCTAGCGTTGACGGATGGCGCATGCGCGAACACGAGAACGCATGGTAAAATTTTGCCGCGTAAGATTAAAAGTATTTTCCTTTGAGTAGTTTTGTTGTATAAAATATCTAACAATAGGCTGATGATGATGATGATGACTAAATGATAATGTAACAAGGTTTCTTTCTTAAATGTGTAGGTAAGTGATGATCGGTGAAACATCAGGGAGAAACGAGTCTGAAGAACGGGTTCCTCTAGAATCTAGATCTATGTGGTCAAGGTGATGCGAAAAAAGGATGAATGTAGGTGTAATTGTAGTTTGGTAAAAGTAGCTATAATTCAGTAGTCCTATTCGACTCCAGCTTCCACAGTCGCATTGCTATCTGTCTCTGGATCCGTTCATAAAGCGTTAGCGTGAAGCGCTGTAAAATTTATGGCGTAGAGTGGTTTATGCTCACAATTGTCTGTCTTCTGATTTCCATTAATTACTTATTGACATTTCTAAGTTTTAAACTTTAAAGACGCTCGTCTGCCAGCTCCTTTATTTCAGCCGTCGCAACGTAGGTACGTAAGATTCTGTCAACATCTGCATCCGTAACAAATCACTAACAAATCATGAGTTGTTTTACTTAACACTACACTACATTGTACTCGTATAAAAACGTGAAGTGTCGTGAGAAATGTCAGAGTATGGGGACAAGTTTAGTATTCAAGTTCAAAAGATCTTGATTCAGTTTCGGCATCACAGACGCACTTAGGAACGTCAATTATTACAATGACTCTACCATCGCATCGGAAAAATAACCACTACTCAGAAGATACGGCAATAAACTGTGGGGCATTTTTAGAAATTTGGTACAATATTTTATGTTTGTTTTTAACAATATTATGTTTCTTATGTGGCAGTTGGCTACTAGGCAGAAGCGGAATGTTCCATGCATCTTTGTTTTCTATGTAATTACTAACGGTATAGTATGCTTTTTTTCATTAAACCAGTGTAAGCATGCCGTGGCGATATTTTGGTTTAGTCCTATCTTGAAACTTGAAAAACTCCTATCAGTCATCGTAAAGTCTTTCTTGTATCGGTTACTTTTGTTTCAGGTAAACGACCGCTGAGCTACGATGATGCCAAACTAACTTTGAACGATTAATTTATTTTAATACAAATTACAATAAACCCTTTTTTGATGCCGTTGGGTGAACAGTGTGTATCAGACATGTTTTTTTTGTCTGCCTGCCTGTCCGTTATTCTGTTTGTTAAGGCATCACGTAAAATCCTAAGAATCCTTACGGAAACCGAACAAATATGAACGAGACTGTACTTTTAACTACGAAATTCTAAATGATTTTGGACCACTCGGATTTTGGACTGCACTGTCCGTTTCACAAATCGGTAGGTATGTAAATATCACATAATTAATAGCAGTATGTACGCAACGCAGTGGCGTGTCGCGTTACACTTGTCGAACTTGTACACTTGAAGTGTTCAGTGCTTAAAGTGGCCAAGTTACGCAATTAAAATTCCTGCGTGCGCGACTACGAGTAATGGTAAAGGTTACTATTTCGAGGATAGGTTGAGAATTAAAAATTTGAAACATGTTTACTTGAAGGGTTAAACTTTTTAGTAGGTATGCACTTATAGTCAGGGAGTAGGTACTTAGTTTATTACATTTATTTATTGGTTTAATCTCATACCATTGAGATTGCGGGTTCGATTCCTGCGAAGGGACAAATGTTTGTGTACAGAAGAAAAAAGCGCAAGCATTTTTTTCGTGTCTGGGTGTTGTGGAACCATGGTCCTCAATCCTCATAATTCCTGCTTCCCTAGATACAGGAAATCCTAGTTAGGAGACAGAATCTATAATTGTGATCGTTGGGTGTATTTATTTATTTATAAAAAAGTACTCTGGATATATTTGAACCTGAATAATTACTTAAAATATCGAATGAGGACACACTCTAGTTACAATTTACACTCTTAATGTACCTACGTAGGTACCTACTTCATTATTAACAGTAAACAATTTATATCTGCGAACCGGAAATCAAAACAATGACCTGGCTACGGTTGAGTTTCACCGCCGCCGCCGTTTCGGTCTAGCCAGTCCAAATGCAGACATTGATTGCAATAATAATGGTGCAGGTCGTACCGGCAACAGTTCCATCAGTAACACTGACTACGGTTAACTAACCGTAATGTGATTGAGGCATAACCATTAGACAACCTATCTATTTTGTATAGGGCAGCCTCTGGTGTAGTGGTTGGTTCAAATCTCATACACCACTGAGGTTGCGGGTTCGACGGGACAAATGGGTGTGCAAAAAAAAAAAAAGCGCAATCATTTGTTTCGTGTCTGGCTGTTGTGGGACCATGGTCCTCATAGTTCCTAGTTCCCTAGATACAAGGAATCCTAGTTAGGGGCTGTATGTGATCGTTGGGCGTAAAAAAAAGATAAAAACGTTATAGTGCTTCCCTTTAGTTCATCATCATCAGCCCACCACGTTCCCACTGCTGGAACACGGGCCTTCTCTCATAGAGAGAGGATGGGCCATAATCCACCACGCTGGCCCAGTGCGGGTTGCTGGATGTCACATGTCCTTGACGTTTTGTGAAAAATTCTTGGACATGCCGGTTTCCTCACAATGTTTTCCTTCACCGTTTCCAGAGCGAGTGTTAAATCCGCACATAGCTTTAAAGTCAGTGTTGCGGGGCCAGCGGGATTCGAATTCGGGTGCGTCGGAAAGTCGCACGTGCTCCCACTGAGCCACACTCGCTCTAGTTAGGTACAGTTTATAGCGCCGATTTCACCCCTGAGAGACCTACTTTCAATCTTCCCGAATTTCCCAATTCTCCAGGCTACTTTCCCAATTTTTCTTTCCATAAAACCTAATTCAAATTATCAAGAACTAATAAGAATTGCCAAATCGGTCCAGCCGTTCTCTAGTGATTCGCTTACCTATAAATAGCATTTAAATTTCATTTTTATAAGTTATAAGACAGACGAGAGATAGAATAGATAAGTCAGAAAATACATTTGTAGTCACAAGGGCGATATTTTGGTAAATAAATAAATTTAATAATTGTACTAACCTAGTTGGGGGTAAGCTGATGAATGAGGGTAACCTGAATGAGGGTAAGCTGATGTAACTTCAAATTGCATGAAGACCTAGCACTTATTATTATTGTTAAGCTAATCAATATTTTTTTCTGATTCTGATTCTTTAATAGGTTTTTTATTATTGGTACACAATAAAGAGTTTTTTGTATTGGTATTGAATTATTTGTATTTATGGTTACATAAACAACAATTAATTAAAATAAAAATATATATATAAAAAAAAATAAGATAAATGATTAGGTATTAATTATAACAAACAACCGTTTGAATGATAAAATTGTGATCATTTATGCATTCCTTGTGATCTACACATGGGCTATAGCTAGATCACTAGGTAGGTATTATGATAATATTACAATGGTAATTCTTGTCTGGTCTAGAAATAGATTAAATACCGTTATTGATATCATCATTTAAATAAGATACTTACTAAAATATTAAACAATTAGTAGGTACATTTCATCAAAAAATACATTTCTAATCAGAAGAACATTTTTGTTTGGTTATTAACTCGGTAAATAATAAGCACTAACCAACTTATATTATTTATTATTTTTATGAATGCGGCCCGAGTTAGATATAAAAGTATATAACAGCCTTATGGCATTGGCGATTTGCAAACTGTTATATGCGTTTATGCGATATTATGGAGATGGATGCGTATTATGGAGAGCAAGTGTGGCTCAGTGGGAGCTCGTGCGACTTTCGATCCGATGCACCCGAGTTCGAATCCCGCTGGCCCCGCACCACTGACTTTCTTCAGCTATGTGCGGATTTAACACTCGCTCTAAAACGGCGAAGGAAAACATCGTGAGGAAACCGGCATGTCCAAGAATTTTTCACAAAAAGTCAAAGACATGTGACATTCACCAACCCGCACTGGACCAGCGTGGTGGATTATGGCCCATTCTCTCTCTATGAGAGAAGGCCCGTGTCCCAGCAGTGGGAACGTGATGGGCTGATGATGATGATGATATGCGTTTATACGCGGTTCCTTCAATATTATACACTCGCAATTAACCTGACATTCCGTTTTGGTGGATGTATCATTCCGTATTCCATTAGTGACTGTCCAAAAGACGCTGCGAATTCGCAACATGTTCGCCGCAAACGCGCGGTGTCAACGCGTGAGCGCGCGTACTCTGATAACAGTGATAATTCATAAGGCTCTGAAGAAATATGTACCTACCTACCGAATGTCAAAGAAACGAACATTTTTTTTATTTTTTTTTACGCTTAATAGATCTATGTTTGGCCACTATCTCGCCTGATGTGAAGCGATGGTGTGGCCTAAGATGGAGCACATAGATCTAGAGAGAGACGGCAGTTGAGCGGCTGCTCAGACCCGTCTCCCAGATGGTTCACCGAACATCATCCCAAAACACGACTAGGTCGCTTGACGGCATGGCTTTGTTCGGTGGGTGGTATTACAACCACGGCCAGAGCCTACCACTCCAAAACATAATGAATAGGAAATAAATTTGTTGAAATAAGGACATAAAGTTTTTCTAAAAATGAACAAAGTTAATATAACTTACAATGTTTTACGACATTCATCATAAAAAAAAACATCCGTTGGATTCACAAACACGGCTTTGTACGAAAGGTCGATGTTCCAAAACTGCCATCTTTTACTATCAGATATTCTGTGGACACTTAAATGATTGACACGAATTCAATGGATCTTCTTAGTTGTGGAGCTACGGATTGGTTTGGTTACTATTACGAAAAAGTCTGATGGCTGATATAGTTTCATATAGAAAATGAAAGCTATTTCGCCTTATAGGTCAGTATACACTGGAAGTCTCGTCCTTGTGGAGTGTGGACTGCCATGATCGGTAATGATGGGTTGTTCCATATAGGACGGGTTCCGCGCGATGCCACAGAATAATTACAAGGCAAGGTATAATACGCGCCACGAAAGATGAGACTTGACAAGCGTCAGTAGTGGGGAGCCTGCGCAGGTACAGTCGTGTACGAAATAGTTATCCATAATTTGTATATATATTCAGGGATTTTTGACAACATTCAGAATTAGGTAGGTGTATATATTTTTTTTAAACCTATCATAGATTTATAACTAAATAATAAAATTTAAGATAAAAAAGGCAGATTGTCCTAGTCACTGTCACTGACAATATATGATGGAAGTGTAAACGTCGTAAACCATCTACCTACTTTGTATTCTTAATGTTTTACCTCGAGGCATAATTAAGATTTCACAAAGTTACACTCGTATACAACACAACTATAACAAAGTAGAAATTTATAAACACAATTTGCACTCGATTGTACTGCGGAGTCAAGCGGTGCGTGCACGGGGTGAGGGGGACGGAAGGCAACTGACGCGCATGCGCAGTGCCGTACCGACACCTCCCGCGCTCTTTCCGCTGCCCTGTTGATCCCCGATCCCTTCCCGCCTCAGACCTCATACCGCTAAAGAGACCTATAAATCGTCTACTGCGCAAGTCAAACCACGTGGTTTGTCAAGTCTCATCTTTTGTGGCGCGTATTATACAAGGCGATGCGGAGATTTTTTTACGTGGTTGACATGCTCACATTTCGGAACGTGTTTCTGAAATTCTGCAACTTCTACCTTACTTACGTACTTACACCGTCACAATCCCACGTGCAAAAGGACTTCCCTTGGCTGTATTAATTAAAACTGAAACATGTGCTGCTTCAATAAATCTTTCGTAGATTATAGTATATTATGTGTATGTAATTTATGTCAATGATCCGTAATAAAAATAGATAATAGCTGTCATACTACTCCAATCTAAGTTCAGGGTCGAATCGCCGACGGCTCCTCAACCACAGTTTAAACACTAGTTAATACCTTATGCTAAATAATATGAAACACATGCTTAGATTTCCGTCTGCGTACGTCTTGTATCGTTCGACAGCTGACCTAGGGCTGTCATGTTGGCAACCGTTCACAAAACTAGATATATTTTTAAATATTACTCATAAAAAAGTAACAACCACACTATACTAGGTATACTCGTACTAAGGGATATTTTTAACTACTCTTTTTAATAATAATAATAAATGTTTCTATTACATTAAATTGATATATCAGACTATCCGTATCTAACTTGGATTATAATACGAAGATGCGTAAGATATTTTTCGAATATATTTGCGCTTTAGCAGCCCTAGCTACTATGAGGGATAAAGGAATGCCCATAAAGTATGTATAGAGGTATAATGAATGGATGACGTTTTTTGTGCTGAATAAATTAAGGTATTGTTTTACAGTTCGTGTAGGTATTGGATGATTGAGATAGGTATTTGCTATCAAGATTCTAGATCTAGATGAATAAAAATCAGTACAGTAATTAAACTAGATATGCATTGTTCATTGATTAAAGATGCATTAAAGATAGCTTCCTCCAATATCTCCGAATAACTAATTATTAATCTCCTAAAATATTCATGCAGTAACTTCAATCTCAAGAAGACAAATCTTCAGAAAAGCAAATCCTTGCAACAGGACCAGTTAATACAAACAAACTTGGAAGACACAGAAAAAAAATATTCACACCATCCAAACCAAACATATGCTATCAATGATATGTGATATTCTGTATCTATATTTAAAACACAATTATACTAAAAATGGTTATTGATGTTATGTGTCTCTTTTCAGTGCCCACATCATTGTCTTACCGATCATAAGTCATCATTAAATCATAGAATCTTTGATTCTACATCTAGTCCAATTATTCTATTTGGACTTCGTGAAGTCAAAAGATGTTATCTGAAAGATTACAATCATGAAATCCACTTGAATGCAATACTAGTATAGCGGCACTGTTCTATATTGTGAGTTCATGATAGTTTCAGTATAACGCAGGGGTTAAGCTATTATTGAGGCGTGCTGCTGAAATCTAGCTGTGTTAGCTGTGCGCTTAGTAGGTCTCGCACTGAAACCAATAGTTATTTGTGTAATTAATCGCTATTTGTTTAAATTTCTTGGCGGAGTGATGCTTCTGTGCCTTAGTATTCTGTGGCTATACTGAACCCAACGCAAAAATGACTTTCGACAATAAATCGGTTCATGAATGACGGAGTTCTAAGTAAACAAACATAAAAAAAATACAATCGAATAGAGAACCTTCTCTTTTGTCGGTTAAAAACGTCACGAGCCTTAGTACTGCTGGTTTGACGAATCTCGTGTTGTAGAATTCTTACGGACACGATATGATGTATTAGTGTGGGTAGAATTCTTGCGGACGTGACAGTAATTGTGTCGGAGATGTGACACCGAGTGATCTCAGCGAGGAAATTGGCAGGATTAGACAAGTTTTGCGATCTAGCCTTCACCTCTTTTAGGAAACATTATCTAGATTCTAGGCTTTGTGTAGGAATCATTGTTCTATTGAAATTATGTTCGTGTTAACTGTGTCTGAAGTTCGAATAGAGTGTCGAAGTGTCTACTGGGATGTCCCAGAAGTAAAGAGCCAAATAATCTTTATGATAATTTTATCAGATTTGTTATTTATGGTTACCATGACAACCATTATTTTTTTCTTTGAAAACTTTTCTTGTGGCTAGTTTGATTTTGAAAAACGTCTTTTTACTTCTGGGACACCCTTTAAAGACATCGCTTCAAGCTATATATCTGTCAAAATTAAATTAAAAAAGGGTATCCTATCCTTTTAATCACCAATCAAGAAAGTGTTGGAAAGTATTGGAAAGGCTTCGACAGCTCCTATTTATAATGCAGCGTTAATAAAATTCTACTTATAGCAAAAATAATTATATTATTCCGGTGACACATTCCATTATCCCAATAACACCAACCTATTTATATCCATGGTCCATCTGACTGTACGTTCTTAGAATTAGAGATAATTCGTTTAGACACATTGTTGTTACCAGATTCGTAGAATCATGGACCTTCTAATTGTACTGAGCAAAAACACGTTTCAATGATTGTTATTATTTATGAGCTCACTTGAACAAGATCAGCTTTGTGAGTCATTTTTACGCAAATGTGGGTAGACCTGAATTACTATGTGAAGGAGGAAAAGTTAATTGATGGGATACATTTACAATAACCCTATTACGTAATGTTTGATTAGAGTATTCTGAACTCTTATTCTATGAAGTTTCATTGACTCATATTTTTTACTGTTGATTAGTAAGATCGACTTAATTCGTTCGTGATACCCGGGTATAGTGTTCTGTTCTCTCATTCATCATCATCATCATCATCAGCCCATTACGTTCCCACTGCTGGGACACGGACTTTCTCTCATAGAGAGAGTAACGGGCCATAATCCACCACTTGGTGGATGTCACATGTCGTTGAATGTTTGTGACTCACAAAGTTCTTGGACATGCCGGTTTCCTCACGATGTTTTCCTTCACCGCTTTTTAGAGCGAGTGTTAAATCCGCACAAAGGCATAGTGGTGCGGGGCCAGCGAGATTTGAACTCGGGTGCGTCGGGTGAGTACTCTCATTGTATATACCTACAAGTTTTATTCAATTCGGGAAAGAATACCTCTTTAAGACCTCTTCCCTCTTCCTTCTTCTCTTACCTCTTCTCTAGGATGGTGTTCTGATAAGGTCACTCATGACATGAGGTAGGTCTGCATATGTATCTTTTCTGTTATATTTAACGTCTTATATTAATCTGTATCGTCATGAATCCCTGCATCATGTAAAATATGTAAACCTTTTCATAAAAGTATAACGATTTTAAATTATAGAAAGAAAGAAAGAAAGAAAGAAATAATTTATTTTTGACAAGACTGCACACAACAAACAATAGTACATACACAAGTGTAGGATAACAAAATAAGTAGAGCTATTTTCAAAATTATATATGGATGAAAAATTATATACTGATATATTGTACTTAGGACAAGGATTTAGGTAGGTACTCATAATGTTTAAAAAAATCGTTATAGTCTTTGTTCTGAAAGCCAATATATTTTCTAAGAAGTTTAACACATACGTTTTTACATATTTTAAAAACTATTAATATTATTGTGAATAATTGATGTCGCCGCAAACTTCATCAAACATACGGACACAGTAGCCGGTTTAAGCGGTTGATCCGTTTGTACTCAAGTCGATTAGCACGAAAATAATAAAAATCTCGACGAACTGTTCTTGTTGTAATTTATTAACTGAACATCAATCTGTGACATGTCTATAGTAACTTTATGTAGTACTATTATTTATTCTGTGACTTTACATCAATTTTTGACTTTAAAAGTAGGTAGTCTGTGGGTTATTAATCAACGCGTTCCAGTTGGCGGCTGGTTTTCGGCAATTAGGTATATACATATACCTAACTACATACAGCAACCTATACGTTATGAATACGTAATTCAACATAAATCAAATTGGAGTTTTTGCAGCCAAAGATGAACATTGAATTTTTTGTAGACCTTACTTATCTTTGACTTGATATTGGTCAATCATCAAACTTTTGTAAGAGGAAAGCACTACAGATCTTCAACCGCTCTGTTAAAGATAATGTAGTCCGCAAAAGGCTATTTGAATACATTTTTTTTACACATTTTGAATATTGATCTGAAATTTTTAGTTATCTCACAACTAACACCAAATATATCTTATGGTAAAGGTGGCAGGGGAGGCTCTGGCCCTTTCTAGCCATAATACGTCTTTTGTACGTAGATTGTGTCATGTGGTATGCCGCTACAAAACAGTGACGTAACAAAAGCTATTACCATTTCTTTCTAACTACTGAATTTTGAATGGCTGTAACTATTTTTTTTTATATTTAACGATTTTTTATGTCTATTGTTTAATGCCATTGAAAATCAATTAATTTTTGATAATAATTGCATACCCTATTTCGCAAAAAAATATTCAATAAAAACACTTTTGTTTTCAGCTGTATATTCTAATAGGTATTGCTTTTATTAAATTTATCGGGGTTACGGTGACCGGGTGGAAAAGACACGGGTGGGATCGCCATCGAGGGGAACCGCCACGGACCCAAAGTTTCAGAGGAGTTACCTGATAACCTTACCACACTAACTTTGTCTATTAGGGCGTTACGGTGGCGATGATTGGCGACGGATCTACCGCATGAATAAGTATTTAAGCTCCCTGACATTAAATCTGCCGGTCTTTTATTGGTCGTGACAGTTCAAGGAGAATGGCTGGCGCCTGCGACTGCGCATCGACTGCTAGTAGGGCTGCCAACTTCATAAAATATTTATAAATCCTAATAATAATTTAATTATAATTCTTCTTCTTCATCTATCGTGTGGGCAACTCTGGTGTCGGAGGTTTTTGTTTTAATTATAGAAGTATAATTGGTAATAGAATTTTTTTTTTGAGATGGAGCAAGTACCTATACCAATACCACATAAATCTAAATAAAATACCGTTTTATTTCGATTTCTGTGTATAATACTATAGAAAGATATAGGGTAACTACATAAATGTACATAATTATTATAAAGTAAGAATGCCAACCATAGGGACAGAAGCTTAATTTCATTTGATCATTTTTACAGCTGCACTTACTACGTACTTACCTATCACGATTTGATTTATAGAGGGTTAGATGCTCATTTAAGATTTAAGGTGGGTAGGCGCTGATTTTCAAATGCGTTTTGCACTTTTCTACTGACTAATAAGCTTTAAAAGTCCTTAGAAAATATCTTGCAGCTGCGCTTGAAATTATGTTCATTTTGTTGGATTTTCTAACAACCACAAAAATATTTTAATAACGTAGGTACGTTCTTAGTACAATGTAAGTTACCTACATGTATATACACCTACTAAGAAGTTATCAATGGATTGTTTGTCTCTAATGACGACTAACCTAGATATATTTCAATGAAACTTTGCAAGTAGATGGTTTTATTCACAAACTGAATGTACTTTATGTACCTACTACGCATGTCAATAAAAGTAATACCTACTTGTGCTCCTATATAAGATAATTTATTGATTAATCAATACTTTCAAAAATCACTGCGGTTTAGTTTAAAATCATTTAAAAATTAACAAAGGCGGGTAGCTGATAAAAAAATAAATTGTAATTCACATAACAAAATTAAGAAAAATACTAAATTCTTATTACCTATTAACAAAAAAAATGGCAGGCATGCTGTGTTTACCTTTCAATGATTACGCATTTAGCAAGATAAATTTATATGTAAGATCATTTTTGTAAATTATGTGTTATTGTAGTAATTGTCATAAATAAAGAAAATAAATCGTAGCTTTATCTTCATTTGAGATGTAATTGAAATTATATTTAATGAAAAATATCACACTGACCTTTCAATTTGAAACCCCCAAATTACCGGTAGGTACACAAAAAAGTTTAATCCAATCAACAAGTGAGAAACAAAACCTTCAAATGTTTATTCATCACTTCACTACACTACACTTAATTGTCAGCACGTTATTACTAAATTTTCGATTGATTATTTATAAATCGAATAATTGTTTATAATATCGATATAAACATCGATGTTGTACGAGTTCGTTTCGATTGACGCGCGCGGCCACTACCGAGCAATGCTTACGCGCGAATGAAATGGCTCTGTAGATATTTAAGACCGGCACTAGACTAAACGTTGATCGTATTATATTTATTGTAGACATAACAATGAGAAAAGTAAATACTAATTAAAATGAATTACATAGTTTAAACTACAAATATATAATATATTTATTATATGTTACAAGAATACAATTTTCTACAGAAAATCCACTCATCAGTTAGAAATTTTAACTCATAAGCTTTAAATCTTCACTATTAGTAGGTAATAAATCTATATGACCTAACTACTAGATGTAGGTCATATAGATATCAGGGAAGTTGTTCTTATATTATGTAAATATATATAAAACCGTACCTAACCTAACTTTTTTCCATATATGTATGTAACAAATATAATATAGTATAGCTTTTAACTGATTACTTAGGTAGCAAATGCTTTCTTACTGCTGACACAGAATAAATAATAGTTTTACTGCTGGGACATAGAATGCTTCACGTTTATCGGTCATCATCATAATTTAATACGCTTCAAAGAGACAAAATATCTGATATTTATTATAAGAAATTTTATAAAATCCTGCAATAAATAGGTACCTACGTAAAATTAAAGTTATGACATATAAATTACGCTGATGATCTATGAACGATCTGTCTCCCAACAGTGGGATCGTATGAATATAACTATATGTATATACTAATAAGTTTAAACTATAGTAGGTATATAATTATTTGATTGAATCTACAACTGTTGTGGACTGTTAATTAAGTTGGTATACCAACCTACCTATTGCGTAAAAAAGATTGTTATGGTTTCGTACTGGTTTAAATGCGCACTTTTTTAAGTGGACATAAAATTATAATTTCATGTGTAACTGACGTTTTTTAGACTAAAAATGGTTATAGCAACCTTGACATTTAGAAAGGTTTCGTAGGTACCTATTTATCATTTTAATTTATTTCGGTATGCAGGTAGATCATAATATTACCTATTATGATTTAAATTGTCTGTTAACGAGTAATACTTACGTATTTATTATGACTTAAATTAAAACTGGTGGTTCTGGAAAAGTTCTTACGTTCTACTTTCTTACTTCACCTCAACAACCTCCGGGCCATATAATAAATAATAACAATAAATAATAATATTATTAATAGATAATTCTATTCATGTTATAATGAATTAAATTATTATACATATAAATAATGATATTATCCATTAGCCTTGTGATCTTTTAACTGTTCAATAGGTAACATTTGATTCTCTCCACCCATCAAAAGTAGTGTTTAATGACAAAGACAAAAATACAATATAAATAATAAATAATTATATACAATACAATATATACAATATAAATAATAATATATATAGGTTGGTTACGTATACAAAAAGGTCGAATAAAACGATGAAAACTATCATTTATATTGGAAGGAGTTGGTGAAAATTAATATCTATAGTCACCTTTAGCAATTAACAGGTTCCCTGTATCAATTAAATTTTTAATTGATGGGTTGGAGCTTCGATCATATATGATCGACGGGGTTGGAGAAACAACCCCGTAGTGCCTGAATCTTCATCGCTAGCTTTTTCCCGTGACTTCGTTCACGTGGACGACAGAGGAACCCCACTTATAATCGTTTTTTTTCCTAGACCATTTCAGCAAGACCTACCCAGTATATGAGAGCGCCTACTACGAAGTGATCAAGCTGTCACCCAACTAATTTTGATATTTTTAGCATAAGTTTCGACTTAGATTATAGGTTATGTTACCCTATTTAGAATATACGTTATGTTACCCTATTATCTAAGTTGGGATTGTAGCTACCACACCCTGAAAATCAAATTAAATTCCATTCAGCGTCTCTATGTAACAAGCATTCAAAGTAACAATTTTAGAATAGTAAAGATTAAAGTTAATATTATATCCTTTGGTGTAATTGAAGTCGTTTTAAATATTATTATAAATAAGTCATTCACTACTACGATCTTAAAATTTAAAATTACGTATTAAAATCATTAAGTAAATAAAAACGCCAGTTAATTTGATTTCGAACCGTTTTCTCGACATTATTTGCTCTCAAACCGCTAGCGGCAAAGCAATAAATCACTATGTTATAGACAAGCAAACAATACGTTTGTTTGTCAGCCACCAGTCATTTGAACTAACGATCTACTGCTACGGCTACAGCGGTCGGTAGCATGCAAAAAAACGGGCCGGTTCCACGATTTATCAGAGTGTTTTAATCTAAAACACCCTGATAAAATTGATAATAAATAAGTACTTAATGTTTTTAATGAAGATTTACAAAATGGAATATATTTTCGCAGCCCTAACTTTTACTGAGACAAACTAATATGCACAACTCAATGTACAATTTCAGTCATTACTTACTCTATACGTAGGTAAATACCTATATAGATATAAGATACCTATTACGTAGGTAAATACCTATATAGATACCTATTTCTATCACTTATCCGGTTCTGTCACTTTAGTAGCTAATGCCAATGTCAAATACCATAAACTAAAGATTTAAAAAGTAACTGACTTAACATTATTCGTGTTTTTTCAGTCAACGCAACTCAACATTTTATAACATTAGTAGACTTAATTATTCACCGTTTAACTTTAATCGTCTGTTAACTTGTTGATGGACCTGACGCAAATATTTCAACTATTACTTTTTTGCGTTAGCGTTGAGAGGTCGCTCTGGGAGGTCGGTGCTCTTAGACCCAAATTAACAAATGAATGGGTTCTATTATTGAAAAATAATAATAAATAATAACACGGTTAGGGAAGAATGTAAGTGGTTTTTGGGTTTTTGTTTGTTAATTATAGGTAAGGCGTTTCAATTTTATTTTTTTGTTTGATTAAGGCAGTTTTGATTAGAATATAGTCTAGAAACAGTCTTTCGTAACATGGCACCTTAATATTTAATATATTTAAATAGTAAGTAAATATACCTTCTATTATTTTCCCTGCCAGAGACAGTCTTTCCCGATAGCTACAATCTAGAAATCTTCAAGTCTCAAGTGACAGGTACTATCTTGGTAAGCGTGCTAGATCGTCGACCGCATCGTCGCTTACCATCAGGTGACATAATGGTCAAACGCAAGCCAATAAGCTATAAAAAAAAAATTATCAACTGTATGTTTTCCCTCTAAAGTTATATTGTACTTAGTTACTTACATTCCTTTTCTACCTTTTTATGAGTCAGTATTGTAAGTTAACATTCTATAGGTCAATAGCACAAAACAATCAATAAGAAATCTACACTGCAGCTAAACTACTAGGCCGAGAGCCTGCGGCGTTTCCTTCAGCACTTGCTCAAACAATACCGCTCTATATGCAAACAGCTGGAGGAATGCGGGAACGATAAAAATACCAGAATAAGAAATAGTTTTATTTTCTAATCTCATCGCTTTTTTTACGAGCGACTGCCTTTATAAGTGAAACAAAACGATTTTGTTTATTTTATTTTTTTCTTATCGATTAATTGGAACATGTACATGTACATAGTAATTAGTTATAGTCTGTGCTATCTATCTATCTTTATTCATAAAAACTCAATGCTGTTCGTTGGTAAGCGCAAAACTTCAGAACGGCTGGGACCGATGGAAAGAAAAATTGGAAAACTTGCCCGGGAAATCGGGATATTCGGGAATAAATCAATAAATGAAAGAGCTTTCTCGCACGGGTGAAACAGCGGGCGCATCTAATAGTTATATAAGAAATAAAAAAACCGTTGCTTTTCATTCTTGGCTTTTCGCTCTCTGTTCAATCAGCCAGTAAAGTTTAAGGACAGGTAAATAAATATGAAATAAAAATTGTGTTTTCACACGATGTTTGTCATAGTGAGTGTACCTACCTATATTCAATGAATTTGTAGGGAAGTACATAACTAGGTACGGTACAACGCCTAAACACAAGTGAGTAGCTATTTACTTATCATCATCATCATCAGCCCATCACGTTCCCACTGCTGGGACACGGGCCTTCTCTCATAGAGAGAGGATGGGCCATAATCCACCACGCTGGCCCAGTGCGGGTTGGTGGATGTCACACGTCCTTGACTTTTTGAGAAAAATTCTTGGGCATGCCGGTTTCCTCACGATGTTTTCCTTCGCCGTTTCTAGAGCGAGTGTTAAATCCGCACATAACTTAAGAAAGTCAGTGGTGCGGGGCCAGCGGGATTCGAACTCGGGTGCGTTGGATCGAAAATCGCACTTGCTCCCACTGAGCCACACTCGCTCACACTGAGCCACACTCGCTCACTATTTATATATATATTTACATATATATTTACTTATGACATTGACATAATTTAGAGTTAAAAATTAACTAGAATAAACAAGTAACACTACGTATGCAGATTTTCCTCTTGCATCATCACCGACATTTCAGTTCCACAATTCCATGAAGTACCGAGTTATCCCTGACCGCGGCGCGCAAACCGGTCACTACCTAATCTTAATACTTAATTTTCTTAGTTACTTCATTACTAAAATAGAAGTAATTTGTTCACAAATAAATAAAACAACGCTAAAAAACGGCCACTTGTTGTATAATAAGTCTTTTCATTTAATTTCCATAATATAGGTAATTATTGTAAGGACCACCAATAAAATAACTTGACCGAACATAGACTAAAAAATTACAATAGATAATACATGTAAATTTAAAACTATTCTATACAAGGAATCTGAAACGCAATGAAAATATCTAGTGTAACTCCGCTAAATATTATGTTGGTTGCTGTTAATATAAAAAAAAATAACAATAAGGGTAAATGTAAAATGAATTGAAAAATAAAAATATGTATATGTACAAATAAAATCAGCTTTTTTTATATAATATATATGATATTGAGTTTAATATTGTATATAAAAGGAATATAATGTATACAAATTAATTTAGTGTATAATGTAAAATAAATAATATTCCATTCGACTCTTTATAACGGTTGATCATGTATGGCGATTGACTGAGACATTGACACTTGATATTATTTTTTGTGACTCCATCGTTATTGAGAAAAAATTAGATCTGTATATTATGTTATGTGTCTAATGGGGCTATTAACCTATTCTACGCATACCTACACTGTGGGCCGAGTCTCGCTAAGTAATAATTATGGAAAATGATCTTGTAATAGTGCTGCCTACGCGATTGCTAAATATCAAAACTGAACAGACATCTGTTGCGAAATAAACCTTTAACAATGTAGGTACGAGCGAGTGTGGCGAGACGGGACTGCGACTTTTTGAATCCTACGCACAGGAATTCGAATCCCGCTGACTTTCTTCGGATTGACATTCTTCGGATTTTACACTCAAAATAGGTGAAGTAAACAGTCACACACAGCCACACAGCCACTGTCAGGAAACCGACATTTCCAAGAAGCACTAAGTTCGAGGATATGTGACATCAACCAACCCGCATTGGGTCAGTATGGTATAGATAGATTATCTAATCTAATCTATGGTCCACACTATCTATGATAAAAGGCCAGTATCCCAGCAGGGACAACTTAATGCACTGACGAAGATGAACATAGATTTGATAGGTTGTATAAGATGCAGTACGAATCAGATATGTTTTTAGAAAGAGGTCAAAGAGGGTATAATACAAGACTGGCTGAGTTATTCTCTAAGTATTACTACAGAATATATAATGATACAAGGAATAATTGTGTAGTTCTAATTGCTGTCAATCATAAAAAAGGTCGGTCAAGATTTGACTGATGATATCGCGCCGTTATTTGCAAGCAACTGTATTTTTACAGATGTATACCACCTACATACCACCTATATACCACCTATATACCACCTATATCTGTAGTATCTAAAAGGGTAAATAAGACGAGTTACGAGACGCGCAACTGCTCTCAAATGGCTGTTAATGGCTGTCAATCATTCGCCATATTGACCGATTGACAGCCTTTGAAATCAAAAGTTCGATTCCTTGATCCTGAATAAAGCTCAGAACTTTATTTAACAGTCCTCATACTTTTATCGGTTTACAGTCCATACAGAAGTTGCTATAAATAATTGTACTACAATCGAATTACCTGGATTAACAATCGTTTCTCGATTCCTAGTTCATGTTTAACAAGCTGTCAGCTTATCGTTTAGCTTTACGACTTATTCTTGAACCTGCGGTGTTATGCTCAAATGCGCGTTAGCATGGTAATGCTAATAGTCAGGGTTGTAGCCAGGGTTAACTGTTGGGGGTGCATATAAATGCTAAAGTTTGCAAGGATGGATGGATGGATGTATGTTTGTTACTCAATCACGCAAAAACTACTTAACAGATTTTGATGAAATTTCGTATGTAGGTATGGAAAGGACACAGGCTTCTTTTCATGCCCGTAAACCGGGTGAAACCGTGGGGAGCAGCCAGTATTAAATACAAACTTTTCCATCAAACCAATTTTTTTGTTATCAAGGCGTTCCGAAATATCCAGTTCTCAGAGCAATTCAATTTTGTTTTATAATTCGTCCTGTCTTTTGTTACTAATGTATATAGGTGACAACGGCTAGTGTTTTTTTTTAGAGGGGCTGTCTGCTTATTTGTCACATATATTTGAATAAAAATATAGCGAATGTCTCAAATTACCTACACAGGCAGTGGACTCATTTACGTGTACAAATCTAGTGGTATAATAATTAAAAATCTCAATGACATTGAATGCGGTATATAGTTCGTCAAGCCGCTAATGTTTGACTGGAACCCCGGTCCCCACCTATAAATTCAGCGTCACGGCACCCCATGAGGGAAGCACTGCCTAGCTATGTCCCTGGGCTTCTAGGGTATGGGAACAGTTGAAATCAACAGTTCCGTCATAATGGCTACAAATCAATAGGGATTGAGTTATGTGGCCACCCGTTTTATGCGACTATAACTCTTTGCAGTTGAAATATTGTTACCGAAGAAAGTTTTTATGGATATTTTATGTGTTGCCGACGTGGAATATATTGCCTGAGCTTCTTTGTTAGGTTTGATTGAAGATCTGAATAACACATGATATGAATAAGAATTAGAGCTCAGATCGTGAAGAAGGCCACGAGTCAAGCCCATTTATAAGATCTTGAATGGAATTTATAATAAAAAGTCTATAGCTGTTCCAACAGCTAAGTGTCGCATTGAAAGATTCATCACCTGTACATATGTATAGGTACTTTACTAGCTGCGCCCCGTGGTCTCACGCGGTTTTCCGGGATAACGTCCATGTCCAATTCTATCTTTTTTTTTAGACTAATAAGTAGCTTTGACTTAAATTGCTAAGTATAGTATAACTAAGAATGTGTCCATTAACACTTTTCTTACTGTCTCTATTTAGGCGAAGACACTTTGTTGTTGTGTTCTTTACGGGTAGCACTAAAGTATGTATAGGTACTACGATACACTGTCACTTCACTACACTAACTCAAAAGGTTTTTCTAAAACCTGAAGAACCTACATACCAAATTTCATCAAAATCCGTTCAGTAGTTTTTGCATGATTGAGTAACAAACATAAATTCAACCATATATAATTTTACATTTAAAAAAGAAAAAGAAGGGTTAGTTGGATAGGATTTTATTACAACTGCTAGTGCTAGCTATCGGATAATATTGTTATTGACCAATGTAATAAGATAATATTGGCATATTGATGCTGTCGAAGGCCTCTTCAAGTTATAACTTTGTTAGCTACATCATTATGTAAAACACCGACATTTTATAATGTATGCAAGGGTCGTAACAATAAAAATGTAAAGCCAATTGATATCCTAGTAGCGGATGTGGTCGTCACCCACCATTGGCCTCTCCACCACAAGACGATCAGGTTTCGAACCACGCAAATAAAAACGTAGGATATCTATTACTGTTTTTATTATGTAAGAGTTTCTAGATATTTAACCTCGCGTTGTGCTTGAATAGCGGATTGAGTGCGGTCTTTCAATTTCAATTTAGAATTGAAAGAAAAGAACAAAGAAAGACAGAAAATAAATCACACAAATTTACAGAAAACATACTAAAATAAGGACAAAACGGTAACAATAAATGCAATCAGTGAAAAGTTGCGCAATGTTAGGAAAAGGTTTCGACTCAGCTTGCGCTAAGGTTTAAGCCTAGGGTAGCGGAATCAAAGAATACGCACTTTTTAAATTACATTTATTAATAAAATCAACTTTAAGTTTACAGTCTGCAAAATTATTTCTTAATTATCTTTAGTTCATCAGAAACATATAGATTTTTAATTCTTAAAATAAGTAATTTAACTAAAAAATATAAGAAAATGGCTTTGCCTTATGATCAGTCCAACGCATAATAGCTAAAAGTACGAATTGAAAAAATGAGATATTTATTTGCAGTTATCACATGTTATGGCCCCAAAGGCTATATATAAAGCTTCAGTACACAATAGGTTAACATGGAACATAACCCTGGCTCAATGTGTACTGCAGCCTGCTTGGCTGGCTAATCAGCATTGGACGCCAGCAGCAAAATTACACCACGATGTTCTGTACATATTGGTCTAGCACGTTGACCCAGCAAGTACCGAAGCCTACAGGCGTACCAAGGATTCGCTGTATAGCTTAGATTTGTGGTCAATTGAATTTTTGCCGCAGATTGAGAAGAAATCCAGATACCAGATGAAAATATATTTGGTGGCTGCGCCTTAGGAACTAAAGGCGTCTTTGTGGCATACTCTAATTATTTTAATGATCACCTATAAGCGATCTTAATGTCTCAATAACAATCAAATAAATAAAATAAAATTTTAGTTCTTCTTAGAACTTAGTCGAAATAACTGCAACATTAAATCTGCCTACAAGAAGGGTAAAAGGTTCTAAATTTGGTATAACTTTTGATGCCACAACTTTGACAGCTTTGATGTAACAGGAAATTAATAAATCATACTGGTGCATCCAACTTTCCTAATTAAGATACCTGCATTCGATTTGGCAAACAGTTTCGAGTTACACTTTCACAGGTGCGGCCCATAGGTACCTCCGGAAACCCAGCAATTGTTTACTTGGCGCGATATCGGTGGATATGGGTTTCTGTGCTACCTATCGCATTTGCTCGCCCTTTATGGCATGGGTGCAGTGTAAGACAGTGCCTAAACTGTAAACCTATATAAACTTCAAAAGATGTTGTTTTTTTTTTCGACAAATCCGCCTTGTTTGACTTTTTTTTTTGTTTGACCGACTAATGAGTGAGATTCAAATGTTTATTTTATAGGTGCGATCAACTGATGTTATTTGAGGTTGTTATGACCTTTTTGGATGACGACAACGACCTGCTTTACAGAGGTAGAGCAGGCCGGCTGACTATTTGACTTTGACATATGGACGAAACATATTGAGAAAAAGACGGAGAACGGCTGAAGACGGTGGAGCTAACCAGGCCTGACCTGACTGACGGAGGTTTGTCTATCTCTTTTTTCATTAAAATTCAATATACATATTGACTATGATACAATATTAACATACCTAAAACAAAATGGTTCGTTATTGTTCTGTGTATGGATGCAAAGAAAGCACTTACACAAATAAAAATCGGAGATTGTTTGGTTTTCCTTCCGTTTTTTTTCTCGTAGCCAAGCGATAGTAGGTGTGAAAGGGAAACACTTAGGTTTCTTACGTATAGCGTTGTCCTCGTCGCGCTCGATTCGTATTAGCTCACCCCAACAATAATTACGCACACACACAAAACGTGTGCGGACAGGCCGGTGCGCCAGTAGTAGTACTAGACAGTTACATAGCTCGGCGAATTTGTATGGAGTGTCGGGGGTCTGATATAAGCATGTATGTATTTATTTGCAGTCTGCTCTAAATCTCTTAACCTTTGGTACTGTCAAGCACATTGCAATGGTGCGGATATCACTTTGGATCACCGCGTACCTGCTCGAATGATTTGTGGCTGATAGCTATTTCTGGTAAACCAAATATTCCTGTTTCGCTTTCATTTTCGGCTGTGAATAATAAATAAACAAAATGAGCCGGATATAATGAAAGCTTTGTTTTGACGTGTCGATGATCGACTTTATTACTTAGGGGAGAATTAATAAGGTCGTCACTAAAATTTTAGGCGTTTTGGGATGACGTAACGCAAACGTGTACGGGATGGGTTTACGTTACGCTGGATGATAGATTCCAGTTTACGAGATGTAGTAATATCGTATGACCTACATTCTAAATAAGATTGTGCGAAGTTTAAGAAGCAGATATTTTCCTGTTGTAACTAAAATATGTTTCTTGCAAACTCAGGTACCTATTTAATTATCTTTAGACGGAGTACCTGCTATTGAAACAGTAATCTGCTAAAAGGGATTAAACTTTATTTTTATACACTTTAATAACTAAGTGCATTACCTAGCCATTCTGACCAAACATCGACTACTTAATACGTGTTACCGGTAAGTTATTCTAACGCTTGTTTCTTTAAAAAAAAATGTGAACGGAGACTTTACGATGTTCTTATAGATTTAAAGAGTTTATAGTAATTTTGGATACCCATCTCCTAAAACGCTAGATTTTAGATTTTTCTAGATAATCATCAACACATTTTCAATTTCGGCCTAGTAGCCACTTACAGGCGTTACCCACTTACAGGCACCAATAAATAAATATATATAAATAACGCCCAACGATCACATACATAGATCTTCGCCCCTAACTAGAATTTCCTGTATCTAGGGAACCAGGAACTATGAGGACCATGGTCCCACACCCGGACACAAAACAAATGCTTGCGCTGTTTTTTTTCTGTCCACAAACATTTGTCCTGTCGCGGGAACCGAACCCGCAACTTCAGTGGTGTATGAGATTTGAGCCAACCTGCTCCACCACTACACCACAGGGGCTGTCATCAATGCCTTTAATAGTATCTAAAATACTTATTTTCTTCTGCTTTTTCATGTTTCTCTTATAGATGGTGTATAATGTCTAAAGACTCACCATTTGCTGAGGGTTTCTTGGCTTCCTATGCGCTCGAGGCACCTTCAAACCAGTGACGCCTTCTAGGACGTCGGCCAGCAGCAGGCCATCAGCGCAGTCTCGCGCTAGGCCTCCACCCGTGGCGCCCGCACGGCGGCGCGACCGAGCGCGCTCGAGGTAGTGGTTTGCCCAATCTGTGTAGATCTGTGAACAAGGAACGATACGGTTACGGTCATAAGGCTAGCAAGAGCTGAGAAGAATCTTTAATTGAGCAAGGAGAGAGCTTAGTGGATTGACGCCGGCTTGATCATGTTGATTGCTGTCTCTATCGCAAGGGTGTGGTTTACCCTGTGTCGCAGTTATAGGCCGCCCGAAAGCTTCCGACATAGTCTTACGAACTGTCCGAAGCCGATATGTGAGAGTGAAATTTAAAGAAAATCTTTTGACGATCATACAATACGTTTTTAATTGCAAACATGTCTTGGCTGTAGAATTTTAATTAACCACCTAAGTTGTAAACGAACGCACCTTGAATGCAGGTTGCTAGATAATTGAACAACGAGAGAGCTTGTTTAGCTTTCTCATCTTAGATGTCAACCTCTGTTAAGCGCTTGCTAACTTTACCTAGTACATTTATGTCTTTGTTTAGTCAAAGCGATTTACTCGTGAGAATATACGACTAGAAGGCAACTGGCAAACCGATAAAACTTTACATTCCGCCAATATTCTCCTAGTAAACTACCTGACAGGTAGTAAACAAGCAGTAAACAACTGTTGACAAGCTGACTAACAAAGAGACACAGGGCAGATAAGGCTAGTGGCAGAATAGTGGCCGTGTGACGGGAATAGCCACTAAACTTTATTGGCTGTTCTTGGCAAAGGCCTTTGCTTACGTTTTGCAATGGCTATAGCAAACTTTGAATTATAGCAATACTTATTTTTCCTTTGATTTCTTCTTTCTTTTTTCTCTTCTTAGCTATTGCGTGCCTAAAACCTTTCTAATAATTATGTATGTAATCTAATAACGACAATAATTCATGACATATTTCTAAACGCAGATCTATGAAATCTTTCTTAACTAAAACCAATTATGAAATAATGATACAATAGGTTCACAAATAAATACTGTAAAGTGTTAGGTACAGCAATTTAAATATTCATTTTAATATTACTGCTTAATGTTTAAAATATCGCGTCTTCGAATGAAGATGATACTAAAATGTATGACAAATGTAACCGACTACATTACAGGTTACACACTCAATACACTTAAAAAAGTTTCTGAGAGCTCATAAATTGGCTCCACTTAGGCATGTACGATATGGCCAGTTCCATCAAGACGTAAAATATTGAAGAACGTAACTTACAATTCATTGTCTGGAATTTTTTACATTTCATTGTACCACTAGCAGAGGTATGAGCTCATCTACCAGCCATCTGAAAGTTAATATGCGAGTGTCGAGTGAATTCTTAAAAGGATTAAGTCATGTTCAAGTCAATTTGCTGAGGAGAATGGGGGCAAGTGGACGCGACAGTCGGACGCCGGCGCCGGCTCAGGCGGCTAGTAGGTAAACTGAGCTAGATGGCGTATACCTACTAATAATAATATATGTGTACTCATGAGGCGTAGAGCTACTAGAATGAAGGATATTAATAGGAAAAGATACATTGCCTATAACTATATAACTATAAATAATTCTACTTACTAAATCTAAACTAACTACTTACAAGGACAAGTAATTAGACAACTTATTGACAATTAAAGACCTTTAGATATCCCGCTCCAGCCCAGTAGGTACCAGTTGGCAGCGTACTCAAGATACTGGAAGTATTGCCCCGTTGGATTGCAATACTGATACGATGAGCCAAATAAGTCCCAGTATTTTGGTCACGCGTCGCATTGACGGCACTCCGACACACTTGAAAATAGTACGATGAGCTCAAGATGAGAAGATGAAATGTCAAAGTAAGGACAATTTTATATTATCGAAAGTAAGTGTGAAAAATATGGCCCGTAAAGAAGCACCTACTTCACCTTGCTACCTGCATTAGTCGATGCCTATTTGAGTTTATCATTTTAATAGCAATGCTAGATGACATAGACATAAGCTCTTATACCCATTAGATTTCATCCTTTGTACTGGGAGTAGCTCTTCGGGTGGACAGCCAATTTTATCTGAGGAGTAGGTCAAGGAGCTCAGACTTCATGACTCCTATTTAAAACAATTGAATGTTCTCAAATGAAATGGGTATAAGGGAAGGAAGGATAATGCCTATACACTTGTAGTGTTTACCAGTTTGTTTTCAATTTTACGTAGTATGATTTAGTAATTTATTGCATTGAATTCAGATATCCTAGGAAACAAGGCAGAATAACGCACGACTGCGTAATTCAGTATGCCTATTGAAATTGAAATGTGAGTCAGTATTAATTTCACTATGACGAGTGTAAATTATTCAAATAGTGGATTCTCACGCGGTAATAGGAGCTTCAAGTAAAGTGCCGCTAACCTTGGATGAACCGTTTACAATTTATTACTTAAAGATCGAAAATCTATTTGTTTGTTACTCAATTTCGCCAGAACTACTAAGTGGATTTTGATGAAATTTTGTAGGTGGTGACTTTATACTAAAATTAGGATGGGATGGAAAGGGATACTTTTTGTGCCGGAAAATTTACCATGCGGGTTGTTTCGCAGGGCGCAGCTAGTAAATATATATTTTCGCTTATTGTGTTAAGAATTTCCTTAGAGAATTGCTTGACGAATAAAGTGATTTTAATAATTAGAAAAAAAAACAAAAACCGACTTCAATGTATCTTCGAATTGCAAGGTCAAATATCGATGAAATGTATATGGGACCACTTCGTAGTTATACTGAACCCAACGCAAAAATAATTTTCCAAATCGGTTCACAAATGACGGAGTTCTGAGGTAACAAAACTAAAAAAAAAATATAATCGAACAAAGAACCTTCTCCTTTTTTGAAGTAGGTTAAAAATATTCAATCATCATAAAATATATAAAGTAAAATATATTAAGTCCCGAGATAGTTCAATATCTTATTTTATTTTGCCTTTACAGTATCAAAACATACATGACTTGAAAAACTCGAAATATACAGTGCACAAAAAACCTTTACAAGGACTGACACCCAGCCGGTAAATCTTCACAACAATATCGTCACAAAGGATGACATTAAAATTTATGACAACCATTCACCATGGCTTTCTTAACAATCGAGTTGTTATCGTGAATCGATTCACTAATCTGAATCGAACATCGAACATGTTAATAGAATAATCATGACATGTTTAAAAAATTTAATTCGTCTTTGGCTCTCGTATGGACAAAATAGTAAGTAAATCTCTTTTTTAATATATTTATGTGAAGCACATTAACGAATGCCAAGCAAAAAACTTAAGCAGTTTTACGGAAAAACGTCCACCGACTAGGACGTGAACCCGCACCACAATCTTCCCTCAACGCGGGAAGGGGTCTGCGCAATTGAGCTACGGTGGACACCAAGTCGTGTGTTGATTTTTTTTCTTCCCATATTTAACGGTCGTATAATCTTTATTGTTCAAACTTCAAACTTACAAACAGTAGCTTTAACTTTAAACTTAAACTTGAATAAACACATACTTGAATAATTTTCATAAATAGAGAGCATAATAAATTAGAGCCAAATAACACTCAAAACAGACACTGGGTTTCACAACACAAATTACATTCAGGGAACATTCAATACCTACTTACATAGTTGAAGAATATTATTTTTATTAAAACTTAAGCGCCCGTAGAAGGTGCGTTTTGTAAAATCCTTTTGGGGAAATTTAAAATTGTTTTGTATAAACCTTACTTTTCTCTTTAACAAGGGCAAGTCAAAGTCAGACGTTTCTATTCTTTAGGTAAGTGTCTCCGTCGACGTCAAACTTTTGTAGGTCCGATTTTTTCACCGACATTTGTCACCTATTTTGTAAGACGATTGCATTGCAATACGAAACTCCGTATGTTCCATTTTTATTTTTTAACGACCAGAAATCCGCGACCGATTATCTGAAGTGGGCACGGCACCCTAATAATCACTTTACTCTAGTGTAGGTATTCGATAGTTCCAATATTTATCTCAAGTACCTACTTACACCCAGAGATAAGCCGCTACTTCTCAATTCGTCTTTTTATCTCGTCACACGGCTGTTTATTCAAAACGGTCCCAAATGGCTTTCGATTGTAATAAATCTATTTGACTCGACGTTTTTATCGTCAGAGCAGATACATCAAGAACTTGCATCCGTTTAACAGCTATTCTAGAAATAATCTTTTGAGGTGCCGCTGATAGATTTTAGGTGTTACGTTCTAATGTTTTTTTTAATAAGATTCATGAGAGACTTGATAGAGCTTTTCGTCAATGGTTTCACCTTTGATTATTCCGTTTATCCTTATGAATTTTGAAATACTCCTTCTTATCGTATACTTAGTGTGGCAAATTCTTCAGGAAATGAAAAAGTGTTTTAGAATTTTTACTATAACTTTGATAACTTCGATTTGATTTAATAGGACACTGGGCCTGCCTAAACTGTTTTTTTTAGATATAAAATATCTTGCTTTGTTTGTATTTTCAAAACCCAAAGGTAAGGATTTTATTTTCTTGCAAAAATCTGTCCTATATTTCCTAGAAACAAAACTTCGCCCCTGCAAAAGAAAAGGTATATTTACCCGTAATATCCGAATATTTATACACTTTAAAGATGCCAAGAGGATTTCTGGCGCCAAATTATATGTCTTCCGTTCTAGAGATTTCGCAATGAGTGTCTGTAGTATTTATCTTATATTTTATCTCTTCCTAATTTAAATGCATAAGTAGCAGCATAGGTAGTTAAGAACTTTAGGCTTGTGAGATTGGCGAATAAATTGATGTCTAGTGTCTGCTCCGGTTTGAAATGTTACAGAAAATGGTTTGTAGATATAGCCACCAGTTTTTATTTAGTGATAAATCAATGTCATTTCGAGACTAACGGCAGATTACAGTTACAATTTGTAGTTTGTGTGTGATTGTTGACACTGTGTCATAGAATACTTAATAGGTTGTGTCCCAACCAAGTTAGTATCATAGACTACCTAATAGTACTACATAGTTTAGTAAGAATGCTTAGGTAGGTACGTACAAAGTCGCACCGCTAATACTCTTCCTGACTCACTAGAATTCAATGTATCATGGGAACCAGAAACTACGAGGACAATCCCAGAACACTCATACATAAAATAAATGCTAGCGTTTTTTTTTCTATGCACAATCATTTGTCCCGTCGCTGGAATGGAACCTGCTGCTTCGGTGGTGTATTAGATTTTAGTTAACCTGCCCAGAGTTAACGCCACAGAGGCTATCAATTATCTATACATATTGTGGTACGTAAAGCGACCGCCACTCGAGCGTATATCCAGGGTTGCAGTAGGAGGCACATAACATTGCTAATACCCTTTGTGCCTAGCCGCAGGGCGCCTGCCCCACATCGCTTTATTGCTCGCCTCTGATCAGCTGAGCCCCCACTGGCTTTAAAGCAGGGACCGATAATGAAACCTAAAAAAATAACGTTACTTTGCCTTTTTTTACCGGTTAATTTAAAAAATACCGGTATATAGGAATCGATACCAAAACAACGTTAAAATAATCTGTAATAAAGTATCGGTACTGGCGACGTTGCTGTGTGGTGGCAGCTAACGGAAAGCCTTGGCCAGAAAGAAATAAATAATCAATTATGGTACATTGTTCACCGAGAGGAGAAAGTGACCGATTACCGTCGAGGGTGTCGTTTGAAGCCCGAGCCGTAGGCGAGGGCTTTAAAACACCCGAGATCGGGAATCGCACTTTCTCTCGAGTGATACATAGTGCTTTATACTACACCTACGAGGAAAATAAAAAACTTGAATCCTCAAACAACACACAAATTGATGTAAATTTTTGAAATGGCGCCAATGGCGTCTGCAATTTTCACATGTTCTTTTTTCAAATTGTTTGACACCATCCAACACACAGCTAGTGGCCAGTGTCATTTTGCGAACTTGGAGATAAAAACTCACTGTAAAAACTTTTTGGCTTTTGATATTTAGGTTACCAGCGCATAGTCTTACCCAAAATTAAAAAAGAAAAACCACGTAAGAAATGGATTTTCATACACTTTTCTCTCCCGCTCAGATGCGTTTTCTCCCCGCATATTTGTTCGATATGCAATGACGTACTTTCTACCGTAAATTTGATAAAGTATCAAGGTACTTTCCGAGCAGGTGTAGTATAAAAGTTATTTCCCTTCTTCTTTCCATAAGTAGTATCGTTACCTATTACTAATATAGGTACTGGTATTTAATTTTAATTTTAACGTTACTTTTGTAGTATCGATGCCATTTTTTTACCGGTATTTCGGTCCCTACTTTAAAGTGCTTCACTATTTTAAAGAGTCTTGTTTTAGCTAAATTTCAGGAAAATTGAGGCAGCAAAACGAGCGTGAACTTCATAAAAGAAGTATGGAAAGTAGGTATAGGTTACATAGGTTTTACGCACATACACAGGCACACCCACACCCGTTATATGTATATACTCGAATCCTTCGCTAGTACTTAGGACAAAATTGTAATAATAAATATTAATAATTAAATCAATAAGAAAATCTATCATTAAGCTATTATTTAGTAGTAGATTTATATTTCAGTGTATAAACTGTAGATAATTATACAAATAATTTTTAAAAGAGTACAATTCAACACATTACTTAAGAAATAGAAGTTAATTCGTTAGTTTTTAGTAAAAACTTCCGTTTAATATACCTAAGTCGTCAGTGCAATCTTAGAAGCTATAACAAAATGTGAGAATTTTTCATTATATGATGGTATCTATATCACGTTATCTTCTGTAGAAGTATAAATATCGTATTCATTATATCTACACTTAGGTATTAGGTATTTTCCGTCATTATTCTATACTTATAATATTAGGTAATATTATATTTTCGCCACTAGTATTAAGTTAATTGTGATTTTAGTTTTAATTCTTTCTGTATTATGGTGTTATAACAAAGAGTTATTCTATTCTATATTTTCATTTCATATGTATCTAGTTTTCATAACAATGAGTTTATGTGTTGTATATTTGTTTTCGGCTCCCATAACATGCATACGCTTCTCGCTTACGCTAAACAAACGTAATTTACGCTTACAATGTGTGTAGCGTAACTTTACCCGCGCGTCCCCGCGAGAGCATGAGGGCCAAAATAAACAGTCTACTTTATACCACGCATTGTTCGCAGGAGATTAGGCCATGGAGTGTTCAATTAATTTTGTGTTATTTTAAATTAACCGAATGTAAACAATTTAGCAAAAAAATATTCAAACTTTTTATAGATTTTCCAAAGTATAGAGCGAGTGTGGCTCAGCGGGAGTTCGTGCGACTTTCGATCCGACGCCACGCACCGGAGTTCAAAACCCGCTGGCCCCGCACTAATGAATTTCTTAGTTATACATGTGCGAATTTAACACTCGCTCTAAAACTGTGAAGGAAAACATCGTGAGGAAACCGTGGCCAAGAGTCACAAATTTCAATTATATGTGACATTTGCCAATCCGCACTGGGCCAGCGTAGTGGCCATACTCTCTCTATGAGAGAAGTCCACTTCATTTCATCCAGCTCAGTTTCTGCCGTATATCTTCTGGGTAGTGATTATTTTTCCGATTCTGAGTCATTATAATAATTGACGTTCATAAGTGCGCCTGTGATGCCAAAAAAGAATAAAGTACCTTAGACGCGGCTTTTCATGCGGCGCGGCGCTAGCACGCAACGAGAAATAGCGATTACCTATACTCGTATTATTTTGAGCCAATTCATCAGATCGTCCATATTACTATTTTGATAGAGACTACAACGCTTAGCGCTTAGCACAATATACTATACCTGTATGTGTATTTATATAGATATGTTCCCACCATCCCATCCCATACGCTCCACGGTTCGCGTGCATATTCCCCAGACGACGGCGACGTCTGTGGCTGCGGGCGGTATGTTTCATAACCATAAAGCATGCTTAATTAATTCTTCTCTTTGATTATACTGAGCTGAATGGTTCTTCATATTAGTTTATTTCTAAAATATGGCCCCGTAAAATTAAGGGCTGTAGTATAGTTCTATCTAAGACACTGATTATAGTGTCATTTTATTACTAAAATGCGTGATGACTAGCTGCATCCTGCGGTTTCTCCCGTGGTTTCAAAAATTATTTGTATAATTTTCTACAGTTTATACACTGAAATATAAATCTACTACTAAATAATAGCTTAATGATAGATTTTCTTATTGATTTAATTATTAATATTTATTATTACAATTTTGTCCTAAGTACTCTCTAGCGAAGGATTCGAGTATGGGTAACGGGTGTGGGTGTGCCTGGGATAAAAAGTAGCCTATGTGTTAATCCGGGGTATAAGCTATCTCCATTTCACTCAGATCCGTTGAGCGGTTACAGCGTGAAGAAGTAACAGACTTTACTCGTGGTAGGTCTCTCGTATGCGGAAGGCCGTCTGGGTAGGCACCCATAGCTTTGCCAGTTATTCTGCCGCCAAGCAATAGTATGAAAGCATCACTGTCTTCCGGTTTGAAAGGCATTGTAGCCAGCGGAATTACTGAGCATATGAGACTTAATATCTATCTGATGTCTCGGGGTGATGAGCGCAATGCAGTGCTAGGCAGTGCTATTTGTGGTATTAAAAATTCTGGGTGGCACTGCAATTGTTAAAAACAGGCATGGCGTTGCCATCAGGTGAACGACGAGTTATATAAAAAATAAAACACAAACACACTTACATAAACACACACTAACACACTTGCGTGTTCGATTCCCAAACACAGAAAAAAGAACGAATGAATTGTTGTGTTTGTGCACAGAAAAAAAGCACAAGCATTTGTTTCGTGCCTGGGTGTTGTGAGACCATGGTCCTCTTAGTTCCTGGCTCCTTAGATGCAGGGAATCCTAGTTAAGGGCCAGGATTTATGTATGTGATCGTTGGGCGTATTTATTTAATTTATTAATAAAAGCTTTCGTATTTAAAGTATTAGTGCGATAAATTATAGTTATTATATTTTTACATGTTAATTATAACTAAAGATTCATAATATGGTGATGGAAGTATGCCGAAAGTCTTTAAAATTATACACACACATACAATAATTTTACGGTCACACATGTAACTTTGACTTCAGCTGAATTGTCATATTTTACAGTACATTTCAGTTTATGACCAATAAAAGATACTTTGACGAGCTGATTTAATTAGTTATTCCTTGGAAGCTGGTCAGTTAATCACTTTGGCATTGGTATAAAAATAATTCGTACATTAATTGCATTACAATTCATTGAAAACATTGTAGATCATTTACTGCATATCATCGTAGAAATATACAAACATTCTCAGGCACAAAAAAATTACTCTAATATTATAAAGAGGTATTTGTTTGTGAGTTTGTTTCAATGTGTTCAATGTTCTACTAATATCCGGAACTACTGGTCCAATTTTGAAAATTCTTTCACTGATAGAAAGTTACACTATCCTTGAGTGACATATTATCTATAGGCTATATTTTATTATATCGACGCGAACAAAGTTCCGTCACCGCCAGGGTTGCTAGATAGTTATATGTTGTAGAATTAAATCGTTTTCTGTAGTTATCTGAGAGATTCTGTAGGTAGGTATGTGATGACCATAAAGATATCAACAACTTTCTTTTTTATAATCAACTATAATATCAAGTATAACTGTGTTCCGGCTTGAAGGGCATTGTGGCCAGCGAAATTACTAGGCATTATGAGACTCAACAGCTAATTGTCTCAGGGTGACGAGCGCAGTGCAGCACCGCGCAGGATTTTGCAAAACAAAGGTCTGGGTGGTGTTGTTATTGTTATGGGGTGGCGAATTGCTTACCATTAGGCAAACGAGCAGTTCGTCTCGTCATTCAGTTACATATGTAAAAAAAAGGTATGTGATGACCATAAAGATATCAACAATTTTCTTTTTTATAATAAACTTTTTTATATAATATCCCTCTGAATTAACAATTACTTATCAATTTAACATCAACATTCGGATTTCGGAAATGCCGTTGCCGTAAAACAATAAAATTATTTAAAATGCTCTTCGCGATGCAATAACAATTCAATTATTATTACGAATGGACTGCATTAATGCACAGGTATATTAAATTACCATAGCAATATAAAATGTCTGTCTCAATTGATCCAATTAATTTAAATTGGTGTTGTCACGAAATTACGACCGATGAAGTCATTTGCATACTTTTGAGATGCTTTTTACTTTGGCCGATTTATAACATCTAGATTTAAATTGAGCTTGTATTTGTCCAATTTAGACAGCCATGATTGAGTTGAGTGGGTCAGTGAATAGTTTGCGCCTGATTCAAAGACAATAGCAATAAGTAAAACGTATGTTAGTAACAAGCTTATACCCACGATTTCTAGCTTATACGGCTTATGTCAATAACTAACATAAAATATTGTAACAAAAGTTCTAAAAAAAATGTCCTCAGTTGCTTGCCGTATCTTCAGAGTAGTGGTTCTTTTTCCGATACGGTGGTAGATTTATTGTAATAATTGACGTTCATAAGTGCGTCTGTGATGCCAATATTGAATAAAGAAGTTTTGAAAGATTTATTGATATGTTCCTTAAGGAACTGTTCGTTTCTGGATGAAAAGTACCCTATGCCCTATTCCAGAACCTGAAAGTAGATCAATACCAAATTTTATTAAAATCCGTTTCATTGTTATGGATCCATGTGGTGACAAACACACACACACACCGAGAGAGAGAAGCTCTCCTTCTCTTCTCTTCTCCGATACTTTCGCATTTATAATATAGCTTTTTCAGCGACTTCGTCTGCGTAGCTGACAGAGGAATTTTTTACACCAGGACCATTTTAGCAAGACCTCTCCAGTCTATGAGAGCGAACTACTAAAGAATACTAACTATGTACTACGAAGAGGTCAAGCTATATCTTCGTAATCACGCAACCGATTTTGATGTAACCCTATAATCTAAATTGGAATTTATTCTACTAAACCCTGAACCAAATTAAAATTCATTCAGCAGTTTTCGAATCTATAGGTAACAAACCGTGGGCGAATACCAGACCACGAGGCCGCCCACCGAAGCGATGGGTAGACGACATCCGAAGACACGCAGGTCCTGACTGGATGGCCAAGGCAGAAGATCGGAAGTCATGGAAAGAATTGGGAGAGGCCTATGTCCAGAAATGGACCAATAAAGGCTAAAGAAGAAGAAGAAGAAGAAGGTAACAAACATTTAAAGTTACAATTTTATAATAATAAATAGTAGGACATTTTTACGAAAATATATAACAACACTGAAATCTGTGCGACTGCAAAAGTGTAAAAGCATGATTCAAGTAGGCACCTACAAACAAAACAGACCGAAAAAGGACTTACAGAAAACATTAAGTTAGGAAAAAGTGTCACATTTTTATCCTAGATAGGTACAACGTTTACAAGATACTCACATAAAACATATAACATTCTATAAATTTCCATGTTGTAGGTATAGTAGGCAGGTATAGTTGTAGGTATGTTATGTTGTAGGTATAGTCCTAGACCTAGTCTTAGTCCTAGTCCTAGACCTAGACCTAGTCCTAGTCCTAGACCTAGTCCTAGTCCTAGTCCTAGTCCTAGTAAGAGCGCCCATCGTTACACTACTAATAAACTTTTATTGTTAGTTTTTTTTTTTAATATCTGTGTGTGTTTCAATAAAGAGTTATTTCATTTAATTTTCATTTTCATTTCATATTCACTATTCCTAGAAAAGTATTAGATACCTAGTATGCTATAGTAGGTAGGCATAGGGACTATACCTTGTACCGCAATTTACCGATATCGATACTCTACATCGCAGTACCACATGGTACCACGTAGAAAAGCTTAAAAGCGTAAAGTGCGGAAGGGAAATGAGGTCGCGTAGCTTTTAATATCGCTGGGCGGGACCCGGGGCAGCACTACGAACGCTTTTAGCTAAATCTAGCACACACTCGAACCTATGCACGTTTTGTAAGGGTTCTCGTTAACGATCAAACGTCGAGTTTAGGTACTCGTTTGATTAAATATCGATCGGTAGATTTTGTTAATACAGCGAGAAAAGGGAGTTCGCGACGCAATCGTTAAGACATTTGGTGACAAAATAAAAAGTATCCTATATCCTTTTCCAGGACCTAAAGTAGCTACATATCAAATTTAATCAATATCCCTTCTGTAGTTTTTACGTGATTGAGTAACAAATGTCCATCCATCCATCTATACATTCTCACAAACTAACGCATTTTACCACGTTTTTATTAAGTCACTTTCTGTCTGTCTGTTTGTCGTTCCGGGTGGAATCTTGCAACACTTCCCGATTTGTTATCCGGATGAAACTTTCAGGGTAGCTCACAACTCGATGACAATGCATTCTAAATCCATTTATTCTTTTTAAGGCGCATAAAAACGTGGTTTATAGATGCTTTTATTTCACTTGCTATGTATATATGTATGTTTGTTCGGGTAGAATCTTGCAAGCTGAATTAGAACCACTTCCTCTTATCCCACGGAGTTGACATTTTGCATATATGTCAAAAACATACATGCAAAGTACATACAGTGCAGTTTGCATACATGTAAAGTCCGATGACAATGCAATATTATGGTGACAGCCAGCTGATCTGATGATGGAGACGGAAGGCGGGCAATGGAACTTCTTGACGGATAATCGTAAACTACTAGTGTTTGGGCTCATTTTAACCTGCTTGCGGTTCCGATTACAAAAAGCTTGTCTTGTAAAAAATATATTTCAACAGAAAACTTATTAATATACATTATAGCCTTGTATAATATTATCGTTAGTAGGAAGGATAGTAGGACCTGTTTCTTCATAGTTTTCGGACCAAAGGTTTTGTACACTACCTATAACTACGTGTTAAGTTTTCAAATCTATTTATAAGTATTCTCATTTAGACGAAGCTTGTTAAACGTGAAGTTCATACACTGTCCACAAGTGAGTTTTAGTCGTTAGTTTATCATAAAATCAAAATTACCTGTATGATGGAGCGTGTCTGTCGAGTGACGTCATCAGTTGAACCCTGGATGGAGCGAGGTGCTCGTATGCAGGCGGGGAGCATGATCACGATCTTAACACATATTCTTTACCTTACTTAAGAAGGTATGAGATAATGATATATAACACAAATTCTAAGCACATAACACGTACTCATTTCGAAGAAACAAGTGACGATCTCGTCTAAAAGTTATTTGTCGTATCACCACTTTTGAGTCACATTGTTTGAATGAATGCCTAGTTTTTGACGTGAATACTTATCTAGAGGTTATTAATAGATACCTACAAAAATGCATAATTGTATCTGCATTTACCTTTATTGGTAAATTCCTATATACACAATGTCTGTTTGAAAGAAGTTTAAAGTCTAGGTACTCTGTTGTTTTTACAAACCTATAATCTGTTACCTTTAAGACTTTTCTATTTATTTTTTGTATTCACGTTAAAAACTAGCAGTCGTCACTACACGTCCTACTCCGTATTTTTTATTCAGATTTCTGAGATGGGTGGGACAGTCGTAAACATATTCCAAAATAAACGCCAGTTAAGATGTTACTCTGGATTAGCTAAGAGATGTTTCCGTTCCATCACCAAATATTTATTAAGAGATCACAAGAACCGATCTCGTATATCTATCAAAACGGTTCGCCGTCCATTGGCTACGCTACGCTCGTCTTTTCCTACTCTATTCCACAACATTTAATTCAAATTGGATCAGCTGTTACGGCGTGATTGAGACACAAGCATCAAACTTTCGCATTCAATTTATTGTAGGATCACATGAACCAATCTCCAAAAATATCATAACAAAGTATCGCTTATATTTCTTCGTCCCGCATGTTTAGAGACGCGACAACACAATGAAGAATAATAAACCAGCGTAAGGTGACCTGCGAGGGTTGACGAAGTAACACAAACAAAAAGGATTTGTGACGCGTGTCACGGTTCCCGAATGAATGGACACGTCTGGTGGTAAAGTTCTGGGAATATTTACTCTAGCTAAGGCGCCGCCACCGCCTACGCTAGTTACAATACAGGACAGTGACTAATCTTAACAAATGGGATGAATGGGATGTACTAAAATCTGTATCAAAATAAAAATAAAAATCTGTAAGTATCCAAATAATATTTGTATTAGTGATGTTTAGTACCTGCAATGTAAAAAATATTCATAAAGCGGAGATTATTGGAGTTGTGATTATGTTTTTTTTTACACTTAATAGATCTATGTTTGGCCACTATCTCGCCTGATGTGAAGCGATGATGTGGCCTAAGATGGAGCACATAGATCTAGAGAGAGACGGCAGTTGAGCGGCTGCTCAGACCTGTCTCCCCGATGGTTCACCGAACATCATCCCGAAACACGACTAGGTCGCTTGACGGCTTTGTTCGGTGGGTGGTATTACAACCACGGCCAGAGCCTACCACTACAAAGCGCGTAAGCGGGTTTCATCACGATGTTTTCCTTCACCGTTTTAGAGTATTGGATTTTTAGTATTGGACTAAGTAATTTAAATTATTTTAATCTAATGGCCAGAATAGAACGGAAGATTTTGACCATAAGGCCGGAAGAGCATGCAATAGAGCATGTGTGTATATTATAGTTATTTTTAAATGAGATTTAAAATTTTCTTATAACACCTATTATTAGAAAATATACGTCCGAGCTATATCGTTTTATATTTATAATTTGTTAAAAGGCATTATTGAAAGGCTACTAGTCACATCGGCAATTCAATAAGACTGAGAGAAGTTAAAGTTAATGTACTGTCTTAACATTATTTTTTTTTTCGTGTCAGTGTGGCTCACTACGGCACAGATGAGTTAAGAGTGATTATAACTCTGGGTCAGGCAATAAGAAGACAGTTCTCTAGACTCTAGAACTACGGTATTATGAGACATAAGACTCAAAATAGGTAAGTACACGTAAACGTAGTCAGTTGGGTTTTCCACTTACAATGCGTCACGATGAAACACTATTGTTCAGTTAAAAATTAATAAGAGATTTCGTAGAGAAAATTGACAAATTGAGAAAATTTATGACGAAAATTGCTGCATAATAATATGCATCTTTACATTATCCTAGTACAAAGATGTAGACTAGGTAACTAATAATATAATCATCTTCATCACGCAATGTTCCATTATACTATAATTATGTATTTATTATACGTTATTACATGTGTTATCTTTTTTCTGTTATATGTATAGTATAGATAGATATAGGCATTTAGAATATGGCTATCGTTATGTATCTAATTATGTAGATTACAGGCAGGAGGATGCAAAGGAAACCAAAATGCTTTGGTTCTATATTTAATTATGTATAAAAATTACATTATAAGTTCCTACATGCTAATTATCCTAATGGGACAACGGTTCGATGTGAGAACCAGAAGTAACGGTGTGGGGGAAAGCTATACAAGGTTAAAAGTAGAGAGAGGGCATGATGGGCTGCGTCAGCGCCTCGTAACTCGCTCCTGCGGGCAGTTGGTATGCACCACGATGTCATACGTAACAGTTTATTATTTTAGTTTATTTTATTGACATTGTTTATGTTTTTATTATTATTGTAGACCTTACATCCCGTCTTTATAGATTATAGTATAGATAAGCTCTAGTATAGTATTATTTGTTATGTGTATTATAGTATTATAGTTTAATGTAATGTTGTGTGTATATCTGTCTTGAATAAATGTATTATCATTCTTTCTTTCTTTTAATAAAAAAAACCGACATTAATTCTGATGTATCTTCGAAGTCTAAGGTCGAATGTCGATGAAATTTATATGGGGCATGCATCTACTGTGTAAACGATGTTATATTAGAAAATTTAAATGAAAAAGTTTTGTACCGTGAACACAATAAATTAATGACAGAGGAACAGTTACCTCAAAGAATATAAACTGAATTAAAATATATGCAGTAATAAATAGGTAATTTATGCAGATACAATGAATATCTATAAGATAGGTAGGGAAGTATGCTTTATATAGGTATATATTTATAATTTAATTTTCAGTTGTTTCGAAAAAATACATCGTCCTTACAAATTATGATAGTCCTTTCTGTTCAAAGGTTGTCTGGAAGAGATCGCTTTGAGCGATAAAACCGCCTATTGCTATGCTGATTATTGTGAAATGCACTTGTTTTCATGTACCTATAGCTTAAGGTTTTTAACAACAAAGTGTTTATCTATCTATCTGTGTAAATTGGTACTTCGTAACTACCGACATGGTTTAGATACCTAATGTTCTTGTAGGTAATTGATGATGCAAAGCCTAATTATGCATTCCCTGACAGCTTAATCAAACTTGACTAACTAATTAACCTCAAATTAATCGTTGTTGGCTCTAGGTTAATCATGTCTACGTCTACAATATGTAATGTGTACCTAGTATATGTATATTTATGTATATGGCTACTGTTTTGAATCTATTATTTTAGTCTATTTTACTAAGGTTTCTTGGAAGAGATCGATTTTCGCGATAAGGCCGCCCATTGTAGCACTTTTTTTGATTATTTTTATGTAATGTCTTTAATTTAATGTTTGCAAAAAGCTTTCATCTATCTATCTATCTGCAATAAATACCTACAAGAAGTTCTTAAATAGATGTATATACATGAATAGTTTTCCTTGTAACGTGTACCTTTGATACATAATCTGCTAAAGATATACGTTTATCGATTTTTCATTGAAATCAATCGGCATAGCATACATAGAATATATACCATATTATCTACATTTATGTTTTTTTTTAACGAATGCCTTTATTACTGAAAACAACTCTACACTCTACTTACCAAAACTAAACTAACTTTTTACAAGAAGCAATTGGACAACCCATTAGACCATAAAAGCCTATAGATAACTCAAATGTTCCCACTACCAGTTGGCAGCGTACCCAAGATGCTGGCAGTATTGCCCCGTTGGATTGCAATACTGTTAGTACGTTGTTTTACATATTTTATATGGTGTACCTAATGTTTAGGTACTTATACAGTAATAGTTTTTTTTTTGTAACGTGTACCCTTGAATCATAATCTGCTAAATATATACCTTTATCGATTTTTCATTGAAATCAATCAGCATAGCGTACATAGATATACCTTTTTACCTACACTTATATTGCACCTATAATCATATAATATTGTAGATGCTGCAGCGTAGGCGCCTCTACATCAATTATAATACAGGGGTATAGTACTTTTGTGCTCGGAACAATGATAGAGTACCGTTTAGTGGGAGGGCATGTTTATTTATTTATTACTTTGTCTTTATGCATGTGACCCGAGGTCGGCGACCAGATATGTTGAGCCTTACTTGCGTACATTGTTATCATGGTTAAGAGAAAGTGCAGCTTCTTACCGTCTTAAGATATTAAATAATTAGGAAAAAGAAAAATGATATTGCTCGGGTAGGGATCGAACCTACGTCTTCGGAATACCGTCCTGACGCCTTAGCAACTGGGCCACCGAGCCAACTGCTCGAGCAACCAAATTTCTTCTATCCTTCTTATATCGTCTTATAGGGGCGATTCTTGATAAATGTATATTTTTGCTAATTATTTAAAATCTTAAGATTTTCATTTTTAAATATCAAAAATGCTTACCGTCTGTTCACACCTATCGTGAGTTGATAGGTAGGTACCGATTTTTAAACTGATTGGAGGCCTGTCGCTATCTATTCGTTATGTACGGTTGTTAGTTATGATATGAGATCTCAGATCCGGTGGTCAATGGTTAAGAACACCACGTTTTTTACGTAACTCTAATTTATAAACGTTAACAACCGCATTAATCCTTTTACGGCGTCCGGCTAACCCTTTCATCTTCGGACACATGTAGGCTACTAGCGCGACTGCAAGTAGAGAGAGTCTATATATTACGACTGCAAGTAGAGAGAGTCTATATATTATTAGCACTTCAGCCATGCTGTTTACTGCTACTATCACAAACACATTTAGACATTTTAAATATCTTCTTATTTGATTAAGAGAGAGATCATCGCTTTTATCATCTGCGCTTTATTTCATGTGGAATCACTGCAAACGGTATTTCTAATTGCATAACTAGGTAAACGCCATTAACGCATCGCATATTACATTATTTAATGTCATGCAATCGGCCCCGGCACTGAATTGCTATATAAAGATACCGAATAACCCTCGTGGCCGCGGTTGGTTACCGGTAATTCTGGCCGCCCATGCGCATGTCAGTCAATCGGTCACCGATTTTTTTGTCGATAAAAATGAGTTTCATATTGTAACGCACATGCACGTCCTACAAAAAGTCGGTCACAAAATAGGTGACAAATGATGGTGAAAAACATCAGACCGACGATCGGCGTCGGCGAAGGCACCTAGGCTCCCAAATATTCCATAGGTACGCAGTCGCACCGGTCGCTTAATTGTGGTCTCTTTGCTCGTATCTGGTATTGTCTCTGGCCGTAAATGGCTCAGTTTTATGATTATGTCATGCAGTTCGTTGCTCCGGCGCACCTTCCGCGTGGTTATAAATAAATACGCGAGCAACAGTGTGTCGAACTTTTGACACGCGTTCAAATAAACAGGGGTAGGATGTGGTTGTGGAAGTGACGCTTGGCAAATAGAGCCGATTCTCTTAATTTTTTTCTTGTAATTTTTTTACCATTCACAAGAAGGTTCATGAGCAAAATGAATTATTAAAATAATTACGGTTCATGAGATACAGCCTGGTGACAGACGGACAGACAGACAGACAGGCGGATGGACAGCGGAGTCTTAGCAATAGGGTCCCGTTTTACCCTTTGGGTACGGAACCTTAAAAATGAAAGGTTAAGAACAACTACTTATACTTAATGGACATACTACAATGAACAACTACTTATACATAATGAACATTTTGATCTTTTGGCAACCCTACTTCTTCACTGCGCCACAGAATAGATAGTATGACCGCGCTACCTTTTTATTGCTTTTACACGATCTTGCGCAACATGAAACGCTCTAAATACGATATTTAGGCGACGCGACGGACGATCGCACGATATTTCGGTGTAAGACGGATTTGTTACTCTAATACTTATAAGCTTTCCAAATCTTTAAGATTTACAGCCAAGTACTGTTATTTCGCCCACGTTTAAAACCGATTGGGAAGATTATAACACCTTCATAAAACAATTTAACAATTTACCTACTAATATACATGTTATATACTCGTATTACTATTATAAAACTATATTTTTATGTAGGTAGGTATAAGCAGAAGAGAAATGCGAGTCCTAAGACAAACCTATTTAAGGTTTAAAATGTGTCAGTAAATTTAATATGTAAAATTATTAAATAAAGGGGAGATTTCAGTCAGACGTTATAACTGAAGATCTCGAAAGCAGATATAAATTTGGGACATACCTACTCAAGATAATTTCATTAATTTTATTGCTACACAAACACAAATTGCTCAAAATTGAGTGCTAAATCAAGTCTTCAAAATACCTTGTTTATCTCGGTCCCAGCCCTTTCGGCGACGTAGATAGGTATAGGTAATGAAGCACGAAGTCGCTCGACGCATAATTAAACAGAAAGATTATAATAATCAAAAGCTATATACTCGTAATGATGACCATAAGAAATCAACTTTATTAGATTTCGTAATTTCCATCATTAGATCGTAGCCATTATAGCTTTCATCGTACACACGCGATGTTGTCATAATGCCAGCGATGACTGGTTTATGACATTTCAAACATCAAAGTCCAGTGCAGGCGTCAGAAATGAGGTGTGACCCCATTTCCACTTCCTCTGTTTGGTTTTCCTTCTGCTTTAATTACACTGTGGTTAATTTTAGTTCTGTACTGTCGTGTTTTGTGTTATATACTGTGTATGTGAAGTGTTGTTGTGCGAAAGTAGGTACTGTTTTTCTTTTCAACTTTTATTGCAACCAGACTCAATCAAGTGGTTTTTTTAACGTATTAGATCCCACTGCTGGGCAAAAGTCTCCATCTCCCTCCATGGATCCCTCTCCATTGCGATCTCAGGTCAGTCACTCCGGAAAGCGTCCAAATCATCCCGCCAACGTTTTCTGAGCCTTCCTAGGCGTCGACACCCGTCTTCAGACACCCATTGTGTAGCTACACAAACAAGTAGGAAACAATATTCCGTTACCTGATCTGGTGTCTGATAGAATAAAAGGATAAACTGACCTTGCTTGTATGTGGGACGCAGATGTTCTTGCATTGCAATCTAGTGCTACAGACTACTCACCAGTTACTATAACTTTACCACAGATTAGTAGTCATTATTGTCACAGGTACGGCTTTACTACGGTGTTTTACCACAGTATTAATTGTAAATCTGTGGTTTTACCATAGAGTCCATAGATTAGCAGCAAAATAATCACTAAACAGCTATAGCATTTAATCTGTGACACGATCATAAGTTATCTGCCACAGATGTAGCATTAGTTAGTATAATATTCCCACAGACTACTACATAGTTACTAGCCCGTCGCTGCGCTCTATTGTTACGTGGGCGAATGCTGCTCTTATATGGTTGTTAATGGTTGATCGGTTAAGGATGTAATTAATAGACCATAGATACGTGCCCTGGGATCTAGATATGTAGGTCGCGATTGCAACGGCGTTGCAGTACGTGTTTGGTGTATTTTGACCCAATTGCAATATCAAATGGTATCTTGCGTCCTGGCTCTGTGCTTCTAATTATTCGAGTACACTTACTTATAATATTTGGTTATGACGTAGGTAACTAAACCTTCTATGAGGCATTTAATGAAAAAAAAATCTTTCATGAAATGCATCTTAGAAGAAAGGTTATGACTGCACTAATTAGGTACCTAGATTTATTTAAATACCAAGAAGTGCCTCCAAAGCAAGGAGTCAAGACGATTTATAAATGAAAAGACATAAAGGGATATATAGATTCTACCCAAGAACCCTAGAACCTTAGTGAGTCTAGCCCGAAAACTTAGCATGCCCTGCTACCTTCCTTGGTGGTTGCTGTCCCTCAAGCGCCAATCGCACCTATATCGCAGATTAAGGTAGGCGTAGATTCATTGCGACAATGTCTTGTACTGCCAGTTATTACATGAATGTTTATCTTAACTTGTAATTATCGTATTTTGGTGTAAATTAATGAGATTAATTCGATTTTTCCTTAAATTGACAATAATTAGACCGGATCTCATTAGTCGCAATGAAGCTGTACCTTAATCTGAACTCAACAAGAACGATTGGCGATTGAGGGACCAGTGGTTACGGGGTCAGTTTAGATCAGACTAAATATTAATAAGAGCAACATATTATTGCAGAATTGAACCAACTAACTTGAATGACCATAATATAATATGAATGACGAGCAAGATGAATGAAAGGCAGGTCCCTTAATTTCAATAGGCTATGAATCACGGCGTTATTTATACGCGTACTGATTCAACCGACACGCCTGCGTACAACAATAGAACAGAAGCATCATTAGATACGTTAAAGATTGTAGACTATCCTGTGCGAAATAAGCTAAGAAAACTGTTCAACTGTGAAATAATCAACTTTGTGTGCGAAAATTCTAATTCTTCTAACTTAGAGACTCTTAGATTAATGGTTAGTGAGGGCTCGGGTTGAAAATTGTGTTTCACATATTCACTAAAGTTCAGTTTTAAAAACAGACTTGACAAACATTTAAAAATAAATCACAAGTTTAACGATATGCACGTTTTAGCTCAACAAGCTGCTAGTTCATCATAAATAATAATAATATATGCACGACTACACCTTTCTCTATTTTTTTCTCATAACTGGAGAGAGGAAAAAAAACGTCGACAGCTCGTGGAAAAAACGTAATTTGACAAAACTTAAAAAAACAAAACCAAAAATAGTATCAAAAGAGGTTTTGGAGGCTACTGGCCACAAGCTTCTAATTGATTTCTCTAGTTATTTACAAAGTATTAATTAACACACATTACATGACTATTAAAATTTTATTAATATTTTCGCTATGAAATATTGAATGTTTTATCTGAAAACTGTTTTAGTCATCTTCTATTATCATAAAAAGTATGAGCAATCTGATTCATAATAATCCAATTTATTTACCAGTGGGAGAAAAACGACTCTACGAACTCTAATTTACAGCTGGCCTCATTGATGGAACGATCCCATTTCTAAGATAAATAGGTTATAAATACTTCAGTACACACGTTCTTGTCTCAATAAATACTTGAAAGATTTCTTCAAAACCCAAGAATCAATTATCAAAATTATCCATTTATTCAAGGTTATTTAGACATTTATCTTTTTCTCTTTTTCAAAATGCTATAAAAATAAACTTTAAGCAATAAGCGTCGTAAATCCTTCTATAACCCTAGGGGAGGGCACTGTGCGCTGAAACACGGGCGATGAGCCTAGTTCGGCAGCAGTTACCTCAATATCATAAATTTGTTAACTAGTCAAATAAGTTTAAGAATCTTATTGAATATATGACTTATTTATTTATACTATTATTATATATGCAAAAGTTTGTAAGGATGAATGGATGGATAGATGTTTAATTGTTACTCAATCATACAAAAACTACTGAACGTATTTTGATAGAATTTGGTATGTAAATACTTTAGGTCTTGGAAAAGGACATAGACTTTATCCCGGGAAACCACGGAAAAAACCGCGGGTTGCAGTCAGTGATTCATAATTATCTGTCTATCACAATGACAGCTCTTATGAGTTCTCCAAAGTAGTCACTACAAGTTTCATAGAAGCTCTACAGAAATTATATTATACCTTTTACTGTCGTAATGTAGTATGTATTTACTCTTGGATGGTCTCTCGTATGCGGAAGGTTGTATGGGTACCACAGCTTTGCCAGTTATTCTGCCAAGCAGTAGTGCGCAAGCATTACTGTGTTCCGGTTTGAAGGGCATTGTAGCCAGCGAAATTACAGGGCATATGCGACTTAATATCTGATGTCTCGGGGTGATGAGCGCAATACAGTGCTACGCAGTGCTTTTTATGGTATTAAAAGATCTGGGTGGTACTGCAATTGTTATGGGTAGGCGTGGCGGTTACCATCAGACGAACGACTTACTCGTCTCATCTCGCAATTCTATAAAAATAATAATAAAAATTTTACCCTGACCAGATGAACACCGTGATAAGGACCACTCACTCAAGGACTCTCACTTATTCAATTAGGTGTCAGAAGGCACCAATTACTTCAAAATTTTCGATAGCCTATCTTACCATAACGAGCAGCCATACTTTCTTATGCCTAATTATTTCGAAAAATATTCAGCCAATAATGTCTTGTAGAAAGTTCGTGTCGAAGCGAACCCGTTCAAGACAAGGGCCAGCCCCCGACCCACTGGTCCCTCAAGCGCCAGTCGTATATCGTGCTGAGCTCAGATTAAGGTGTGGTAGATTCATTACGACAATGTCTTATGTTGCCAGTTGTTAATCATAATCATTTATTCATTGCAAATATGGGTACAATTAGTCTTGTTCTCAAAATATTTGTAGTGCTCCATATCTAGCCATATTACGGCGTGCAATTAAACAGAGGAAATAATACAATACAATAAAATGAGTAATACATAGGCACAATGTCAAATGAAATGTTCCATGAAAGTTTATCTGAATTTGTAGTTATCGTATTTTGGTGCAAATGAATGAGATTAATTCAATTTCTTGCCTGAATCGACAATAATTAGACCGTATCTTATTAGTTGCAGCATGGACCATATATACATCCATGGTCGCAGTGAAGATAGATAGATAGATAAACACTTTATTATTCACCTTACGTAGTGGTACTTCAAAATAGAGATAAAGTACAAGTCAAATGTTTACAATGGTGTAACAATGGACGGACAATACCTTAATTTAAGCTCAACACTATATATGGTTGGCGCTTGCGGGACCAGTGGGTACGGGGTCCGATAATCGCTTCGCTACCGACGAGTGGAAAGCAGTTAACTGAGGTGTGGTGTGCATTGTTGTTATGAGTATTGTTTATTGTAATTACATAAAATATAGTTAATCAACTAACCATGACTTGGAATACTAATAGAGAAGTGACTATATAGTATTCCTAATAAATTGTAGCACATTATTAGTTCTAAGGCTTCTATTGACCCATATTCAAAATGTCATTGATTGATAGATTGATTGATAACACTTTAGAGCGAGTGTGGCTCAGTGGGAACTCGTGCGCCTTTCGATCCGACGCACCTGGGTTCGAATCCCGACTCAGCCCTGCACCAATGACTTATAGTTAAGTGCAGATTTTGCACGCTCGTTCTAAAACAGTGAAGGAAAACATCGTGATGAAACCCGCTTACGCGCTTTGGAGTGGTAGGCTCTGGCCGTGGTAGTAATACCACCCACCGAACAAAGCCATGCCGTCAAGCGACCTAGTCGTGTTTCGGGATGATGTTCGGTGAACCATCGGGGAGACGGGTCTGAGCAGCCGCTCAACTGCCGTCTCTCTTTAGATCTATGTGCTCCATCTTAGGCCACATCATCGCTTCACATCAGGCGGGATAGTGGCCAAACATAGATCTATTAGGCGAAAAAAAAAACTTTATTGAAAACCAATAACATAACAAAAACAAATAAAAATAGAACTTAAAAGTTAGTACAATGGGCGGCCTTATCGGTAATAAGCGATATCTTCCAGAGAATCTTTGGATGGAGAGAATTTGTGATGTCATTTATATTAGGTATAACAGCTAGCAGCCAATTTGGAAATATTTTTTTTCTTGGTAATTTACAAAAACAATTTCGCAATGGCGATTTGCAACAAAGCCTAATTTACAAATCAGCACATCCAGAAGGATCGCTTTTAAATCACTTTAGCGGTCTCGAACATGTGCCAAGTCGTATGAGTGTGTAATAGTTCTACGAACTATCGAATGTTGATGGAAATAATCACGCCCGAAAACATTTAACGTTAGGCAATTGTTATCGTATGTACCTATTTATACTGTGTAAACAAGAATCAAGCGTCAAGTGCAACAAAAATATTTAAAGCAATAAAATTGATGGTTAAACAAACTTACCAAGTGAAGTTTGACCGTAATTATACAAGCCGTTGCATCCGAAGAGATTTATATAATTCACAAGGTAGTTCCACTCCATGAGCTGGGCATCAAGCACAATTTTAGAGCTGTCAAAAATAAAAAGCACAAAATGACTTATTTACAACTTCCGCCCTAGAGGGCGCCACTAAGCTCTGTCACCTCATTTGATTTAGAGACAACAACATTTCGCAAAATCTTAAGGCCACAAAACAGGTTAAGTAAACTACTAGTAGGTACTTAATATTTGTAAGGGTTTGTGACAACAAATTAGGGCACGGGTGGGTTATTAGTATAAATCTCTTCGGATGCAACGGCTTGTATAATTACGGTCAAACTTCACTTGGTAAGTTTGTTTAACCATCAATTATACTTCGCCGTTGCATCCTCGAGATTTATATAATTCACAAGGTAGATGTTTAGAGTTTTTGCGAAATTTTCATGTTCCTCAGAGTAAAAATATTTATATGGGCAACACATATATGTAATATTTTAATAACAATTGTATAATATAAATTATGATTTAACATAATTTAGTTAGAATCCTACACCGCTTTAGCAAAATAGTACTCATATTATACGGCAGCTTATTTGATAAGGTCAATAGAAAACTCCGTAAGTAAGCTGCTAAGGTTTATGCATCACAAGTATGCAGAGAAAATCGCAGTGTTTATTCAACTGTCACATATAATCCTTTTGATCTATCTACCTTCTAACGAGATGCTCGTATTATGTACAAGGTTTTCTTTTCATGACAAAAAAGTTCAAACCTCTGATCGAAAGTAAAGGCAACAAACGCCTTACAACTTATATGCTTGTATGACAAAAGTTACTGTTCCCGGCAAATTTATAATCTATTAGAAATTACTGCGTAATTGGTTACGATTTCATACATTCTATATAAAGGATGGTGATTGAACACATCGTCCTGAAACTGCCATTTATTTTGTTGTAATTTGGAGTAGTCATCGTTGGGAATATATTTGAAACAAAATTTAGAATAATTTTGTCTGTTTCTGGTTGAAGTGCAAAGGCTAACTTGTTTCCTGACATGATATGTATAAAATAGTATTGGTTCTTAACATGCCAGAGATTGGAACAAAGGATACTATGGTTGACTGTTCTAGTAAAGAATGACCATGACGCCAGTTGGCCATTGTCAATATTGTTCGTCAATTTTTAAAATGGGAAAAATAATAACTGGCTCTTGTTTATCGTATTATCACACATGATACTCCACCCAGTTAAAAGAAGTGTCAGGGAAAATCTCCAGCACATACGAGTAACGTCCGTTACTAATTATATATGACACAGTAAAATGTTGTTATTACCAAATAACGTATTTTCAATAAGAAAATTATGACCATTTTGCGGTTATAATTTATGTTAGGATTCTTTAACTGTTTTTTTTTTTTTTTAATGTATATTAATATTATCATTATTCCTTTTTGGTTATTCATTTATGAACTGTAACCCGAAAATATAATAGACATTTTACATTGTCTAATTTTAATGTGGGTAACCGTCTATGGACTTGATTGAATTTAGCCCAAATCAAGAATGTGATTTGGAACAAGCTGGTATACGTGATTCCGAGTAAGGATACTACAGGTTTGAAGAGCTTAGGAAAGAAGATTGGCACTGTCGGCCGAGCAGTCCATTTGACATTGACATTCGAATATCTGCTCCTCAAATTTTAATCACTGATTCTTGGCCGCCATATTTTTATTAGGCATTAACGCATAATTCACAAAATGCTGAAAAAAAGTTTTTTTTTTTTTAAACAACCCATGGCTACTGAGACTTAAACCCGCATCTCAACATTAATTAGAAGGGAAGGGTTCTGCCCAATTGAACTACAGTGATCACCAAGTCGAGTTCGGAATTTATATAAAATAAAAAATATTACCTAAAGGTAAATCATTGAATGGTACTTATCACAACAGCTGCAGATATTGGACGGTTTGATTGGTTCTATTCCTAAATTTATATTTATTAGTTTTGAATCAGATAAGTTCAAGTATTGTTGGGTATTATTATATCGTATATTATACCGTGAGAAAAAAAAAATAATGGTTTCAGTAATGATATTTTATAAGCATTTTATACCACAGTTCAACTGTGCTGATAGATAAAGGGGTCTTTCGAAATTAATTTCCATGTTTGGAAAAAACCTCTAACGAGTTTTGGATTGTGGCATAGACTGTGACTTCCATGGATCCTGGTAACGACGCCGGTGCAGTCCACGTCGTGATACGATACCCCGGTGTATCCCGATACCTTTGGCTAATTTGCCTGTTCGGTTTTCTGGCTGACTTCCTGGTAACGACGCCGGTGCAGTCCACGTCGTGATACGATACCCCGGTGTATCCCGATACCTTTGGCTACTTTGCCTGTTCGGTTTTCTGGCTGACTAACTATTTACTTCGACATCAAAGCATTCATCATTTTAGCCTTCTTAACCTGAAAGCCAGATTTCTAAACAGATTCATTTGCCTCAGTATTATAACTACAAGGATTTTTCCGAAGAGGAAAGAATTTATCTAGCGTAATATACGTTAAATCAGGTTGCTTTGATGTATTGTGTTTGTAAGGCGTAATCCTAATATAATAATTTGATCGAATTTTTAAGCTTTTCCATATCCTTTCTAATAAGATAGGATGACCGACGAGATCTGACAGATAGATTTATGTATTCTTTAGCTCGCGCTGGTTTTTATTAGTTGAAGAGTCAACTTAGATGGTTTTATACCCATTAACTGAAAATTTATACAAGAACATTTTCAGTGAAAGCCTTTTTCAGGTCTGATGTCACTATATAAGATAGATACGCCCCCAACGTTTAGAGATTTCCTTTTCAATCTCCGATCCAAAAACTTCTTGTTTATCTTTCATCACACAACAGTAGGCTGCATAAAGCTTAATATAATTTGCATCAAGAACGTTCGTGTTCTACTAGTTAAAGTCTAGATCAAGAAGAAGCCACCGCAGAACGCGGTGACGTCACCATAAGTAAGTAGTATGCCACTGGAATCTATTCATTGTGAATATTAACTTGTTGTAAGATCAGTTGAGCGAACATTATACGCATACGTTAAAATCTGCTATTTTTACGGCTAGTCAGTTTTCCATAGTGGGTGTATACTGGGTCTCTGCCACTGTGGGCGTATCATTAAGGAAGAAAAGTCATAATCGTGTTATGACTCCTAACTGCATGACTACGACCAAATCGTACCGCTAAAAATGCACCACTATGATCGCATTATAGTTCCAAGGCACACAATTTGTTTTATTATATTTTGTTTTATTATTTGGTATTAGGTTATAAGAAATACATCAAATGTGGGCGTCGCATGAAGATAAGGCAACCCCAAAGTCATGATAGTGGTATGACTCTTGACTCTTTGACTACGACGAAGTCGTAACGCTAAAATATACATAAGAAAAATGCAAAATATCAAAAGATGACTAAATTGAATTATAGTTAAAATTAAAAATATGCATGACTATGATCGCATCATAGTTCCAAGGCACTCAATTTGTCGTTGTGCACGTCTATGATCGCGTCATAGTTCCAAGGCACTCAATGATGTGTGTGACTATGATCGCATCATAGTTCCAAGGCACTGGATTTGTTGCATTAGGCTAAAATATATATCAAATGTGGCTGTTGGGTGAAAAGAAGGTATCGCAGAAAACATGACTGTGTTATAACTCCTAATTACTTGACTACGACGAAGTCGTAACTCTTAAAATATGCACGATTATGATCGCGTCATTGTTTCAAGGCACTTAATTATATGTTGTGCACGTCTATCGTCGCTTTGATTGACAATTTGATCTATGAACGACTATGATCGCGTCATAATTCCAAGGCACTCAATTTTTGCATTAGGCTATAACAATTTATCAAATTAATATAGGCGTGACATGAAGGAAAGGCAACGCAAAAGTCATGAATATGTTATGACTCCATGACTACGACCAAGTCGTGGCCCTTAAAATGACTGTGTACGACTATGACCGCATCATAGTTCCAAGGCACTAAATTTATTGCATTTGGCTATAAAAATAGATCAAATGTGGCCGTTGCAAAAAGAAAGGCGGCGAAAATGTTACGGCCGTATTATGACTCTTAACTATTTGACTTGACTAGACCAAGTCGCGGCACTAAAAAAGATTGTGTACGACTATGACCGCATCATAGTTCTAAGGCACTCAATTTATTGCATTTGGCTATAAAAATAGATCAAATGTGGTCGTTGCACGTAAGAAAGGCAACGCAAATGTTATGACCGTGTTCTGACTCTTAACTCCTTCACTACGAACAAGTCGTGGCGCTAAAAAAGATTGTGCACGACTGTGATCGCGTCATAGTTCCAAGGCACTTGATTTTTGTATAGGACTTAATAAAAGCATTACAATGTGATGCATTCATGATATTGTCTTAGCATAATATCTATTTTTTAAGTACTGAAGTTGCATATTTAGTCGCATAAAAAATTTATAACTGAGGGTAGTTGTGAAATTATTCTGTCTGGTTACTAAGCCCAGTAAATTTATTATTTAGTCAGTATTTTGTCATACGTATTATTGAAAAGATGTTATGATATTAAAACGTTTTCTTTTTACTTATTTTTATAAATTAAGGCAAATGAAGGCATAAGGTATTTTTTTTTTTTTATTATGACCTTTTCAATAATGAATCCTTCCAGAGTACTACACAGTTTCCTTCGTAACGAAAATAGAAATACAGATTCAACAAATACACAACTGCATCGTTAAGTAGGTAACATAACCTACATTGTAGTAAATACTGTTTCTTGATTAACATTAAACATGAAGATTGGAAGTCAAGGCGGAAAGATAGGTAAGTTCTCACCCTGATAGTTGCTATCGGAACTTTCATGCCGTTATAAATGTTTCACGAGTTTTATTTCGTGTGTTTCATACCTTTATTATGGTCTTCAGATCAAGACTCCTTACGACTTCTTATTCACATAGCACTTAAACTGAAATTAACTGTTAAATAGACGATAAAAACACTAATTACTTGATTTAGAAAAAATATTAAAGAATTTTGATGCTACGATGCCCGCACACAAAAAGCGAATGAGGTGACAGAGCTTAGTGGCGCCCTCTAGGGCGGAAGTTGTAAATAAGTCATTTTGTGCTTTTTATTTTTGACAGCTCTAAAATTGTGCTTGATGCCCAGCTCATGGAGTGGAACTACCTTGTGAATTATATAAATCTCGAGGATGCAACGGCGAAGTATAATAAGCAATTACTTAGGCCAAAACAATTCGTACAAAACGACTTCAATCAAAATACGATAAGTAATGTATACTTATATTTTAATTTCTTGAACACGTTGAATACGTTGTACAGTAATATAATATCATTGATGTTGTCGAATTTTGAAACAAATATTTAACCGACTTTAAAAAAAAGGAGGAGGTTCTCTATTCAATTGTATTTTTTTATGTTTTTTACCTCAGAATTCCGTCATTTATGAACTGATTTGAAAATATCTTTTTGCGTTGGGTTCAGTATAGCTACGAAATGGTCCCATATAAATTTCATCGATATTTAACCTTGGACTTCGAAGATACATTAAAGTTGGTATTTTTTTTATAAAATGTATACTTGTTCTACAAGACTAAAGCCAATTTTACGAAAGAGGAGAAACAACGCAAATAAAATCATATCTTAAAAAAGAAATTGCTTTTGAGGAACAATACCAAGACACAAACATTGCATAGTATAGGCAAATTTATTCGAACAAACACCAATACATTTGTTTAACAAAAGCACATCAGCGTCAGCCTAATCACGGACCTCGAGGCAACCCAGCCTAATGAACCAGTTGAGTTCGTAATCGGAGCATCGGATTAGCAATCGAGATCGCTAACAAATTGATTGCTGAATTGATGAATGGCCAATGACTGTACTGCGATACAGCCAATTTGTAAAATCAACAGTCACATTCTCTCTCCAATACAATTGGATCAGAATTCGATTGTATAAAATCGGAGGTTCAGACCAATTGAAAGTTACACTAAAAACGAAAAAGCATTTAATCGAATAATTACTATCATCGTCTTTATTATATATCGGCAGAATTAGCTACTATGCATATGGGAGTCAATTTAAACGACACAATGTATCGTAACAAACAACAATAGATTTGCAAACAGCCTAATCATGAACCGAAGCGAAGTCCAATCTGTTTAATGAAAGAACTTACTCTTATGTTTAATGAACCAGCTGATTTTGACATCTGGAGAATGGATAAACAATGGAGGATCAAATGATGAATGACCAATGACAATATTGCAATAGCCAATTTGTAAAATCAAAAGAGCCATTTACATCTATGTAGTTGTGTGTTATAATGTAGATGTTTATTGTTGCCTACCGATAGTACGCTGTAAACCTATTAATACTTAAGTTACAACGCCAAACACTTTTTCTAAAAAGTAAAAGCTGTTGGAATATCAATGCAAACTGCAATCAGCCCAACCGTGTAAATATTTGAATACAAATCTTATTGCAAGATTCCATTTTGCTTCGATGCTATCGAAATCCATTTGCTGAAGCAAAAAGCAAATCACGATCGTATAATAAATCCTTTCGAATGCACTCGAAATACACTCTCGCATTTATTGTAATGAGGCTGTAAAATTGAATTTGGCATTGCTTTGTAGCGGTCCCCGCGCACGGCGCTGCGATTCAGACTATAAAAACTGCTAGTATATGCAGCAAAGTAAGGATAAAAGTTATCAAAAAGTCGGCATTGATCTCCTTAAAGTTAATAGTTTGACACATTTTGTTGGCGTTAATTACCACCGCGTATCATATAACAGCGTACCGCTGCAATTGCAACACCAGACGTATCCGAATCCAAAAACGTAAACAAAACACTATCGCTCAGAAATCTGAATAAAGCACAACACTGAACAAAACAAGTGACAGACATGTTATAAACAGCGTGGGGAAAACTTCGCGAAAACGTACTCGATACTGGCGTACTCGTAAAACTGCGTATCAAAATGGGCCGCACGTCCGTTGCGCGCGCGCTTTACCGACTGAACTAAGCCGCGACGGATCCGTCCGAAAGCTCACAAAGCTCTATATTCCTGTGGCACCGGACAGAGCGTCGGGATGGCCTAAAAGCGTGCTGTTGTGACAACACGAATATTAGAAACGTGTATGTTGAAACGTATTTCCTCCTAACAATATGTCGGGTTGTATTAATTTATAGGTTTTGAAATAGATGATTAGGATTACTGGATTTTAGATGTTACAATTTCAAGCAGGTGACTGAACGGATTTACCTTGGTGTTTAAAAGTTTTTAAAAAAATAATTAATCTATTTCAGTTATATGGCGATGCATCCTTACAAATAATTCATCTACTGCTGCTTATTATGTTGGTATTGAACGTTAGTCATATTTCAAACTATTTTGTATTATCTGAGGCTATTTTTACATACAATGGATTTTTAATTCATTAAGTTTTTACACTTGCATAATCTAATCTGTCAATGCACTTTTCCCTCCCAAAAAAAACTCCCTTCAACGAACGTGAGTCGTGACGAGGGTCAATTTGTTTCTCCGGAGAGGCGTCTTGACACGTCTCAGCACCCTCGCTCTACTGTCACCGAACTTGAAATAAAACTAAAAACCCAGGTCTTTTGTTATATCGGGACCACGAACTCGCGTCCGGGAAGCCGACACTTGACCTACCGCCACTAGAAATGAAAGTGACAGTAAGAGCATCGCAACGAATAGCTGTTTTTTTAAAGCTGCATAAGATCTTACTCTGAGTAAAAACCTACATCTGTTTTTTGTAGCAACATTTCTAAATGAATAAACAAATTATTATTATTATTATCTATTTGGCATGGATGTAGAAAAAATCACAAGTCAGTTTTTAGATCGTTCTTGTCAAGATAATTAGAAATTGATAAGAAGTATCTTAATGAATACTAATCCTCTCCATCCAAAGGTTGCCTGGAAGAGATCGCTTATTAGCGATAAGACCGCCCATTGTACTAATTAAATTTTTAAGTTCTATGTCTATTTGTTCTTGTTATGTTTTTGGTGTACAATAAAGTGTTATCAATCAATCAATCAATCAATAAAAGAATATTATATACTTTATTATGATGATGTATATTAACCCATCATGATCACCATCATGACACCCTAAAATACTATCACCCAGCATTCGACTGCCAAATATTTTAGAAAAACCATAGAATTAGCGTTCTATTTCTATGAAAAAAACTAAGAAAGCGTACGACTACAATCGTACGTCTTCAGATGATCCTTACTGTTTATATTTCACTTCTTTAGATCTTTTGTGTCCGGAACAGGCAGCGTAGCTTATCCCATTATGAAAAAAAACTCATGAATAAGATTGTTATTAACATTTATGACAAGTTTTTGTAACACATTGATCGACGGCTCCTGCTCCAAATGAATGGGTGTTTAATTTTGATGTGTGTGGTCGTATGATAATAAACTGGTTGTTTAATGATTCTCGATGGGCGTGTGCAGACATTTTAAAATTGATTGAAGCGTGCGTAAAAACAATAAAATTGAGATTCAATATTTTTTTATCTTATTTGCTCGTGTTGGGAAAGTAGCAGAACAAATTTTAATCCATAATTTAATTATTGTGTTAAAACTATTGTTACTATAAAAATGCTTTCCGGAGGCTGGCTTGAGTGGAGTGATCGCATAATCGCAATGAAGGGAGACCAATGGAAGAAGATGGGGACCTTTGCTCAGGAGTATGATCTAACTAAGTTATAAACAACATTTTTGTAGAAAAATATATTTTTCTTGACAAGCTTTTAACAAACTCGTAATCGGAACCGCGAGCAGATTAAAATGAGTAAACACTAGTATGAGTAAAACCTAAACACTAGTAGTTTACGATAGTCTGTCAAGGAGTTCTATTGCCCACCATCCATCTTCATCATCAGATCAGCTGGTTGTCACCATAATATTGCATTGTCATTGGACTTTGACAAGTATGAAAAATTTCAACTCCGTAGGATAAGAGTAAGTCGTTCTGATTCAACTTGCAAGATTTGACCCAAACATTGCAAGTTAAATAAAAGCTTTAAAAAATAAAACAATTTGTGGACAATAACAGTGGAGTCAAAATGTAAAAGGCCTAATTCTGCGTCCTAATTCTGAAGTACCAAACGGCGGCGCAGCGCAGGTGGGTTGCAGAAACGCTATGCCAGTGCGCCCGCCTCTATTTCCATACGATTCGTCCCGGCTGGCGTAGATTAGGTGTCAGTTATTATAAGTACCACGGAGCGCCATGTGCCATAGGTTATTTTGATACAACATAGTCGGATCCTACCAAGAAACAGTCCAATTCAAAGACAAATCGTACGCGCCTTCCACGCAATTTTTACCAATTAGTTTGTGTGTCGGAAACTTTAAAGATAAATACATTTTGTATGTAAATATATAAATGAAGTAGAGGAGCTAGACAAACAAATTAAAATTGTCACATGTAGGTAACTCATTTCGAGTTTCATGGAGTTAGAATAATTTCTACTGTACTTCCAGTTTTGTGTTTGTCACAGATTAGGCAACAAAATAGGTATCTAAGTAACTGTTTATTCTGTGGTCGTCGACGCCCGCCGCCCGCCGCTGCGCATCAATGAGCTTTGCCCAACTACGCGCCTCTCCGCCCTACGATGTGAACTCTAGAGTCTAGATCAAAGGTTTTGATACTTTATATTTAAAGCTTTAGTATTTGTAATAATTCATGTACACGATTACTTATCTGTTTATAGTTGTGTAATTGTTTTATGTTTTCAGTCAAAACAAATGATTTATTTCTTTCTTTCTAACGTAATTTCGAAAATGTATGACATATAATTGTATATGCCTCTTCATTTGTACACCTATATAGGCAAAACATGTCGTACTCACACTATTCTAAGATCAGAGAAATAAATTAGTTTCGTTAATTTGTAAATAAATAAATTAAGTAGAAGTAAACTATTATCATTTAAGTACTATATGTATAGTGGAATGATTTTTATATTCAAGATATTGGACAAATAACGGCGTTGTTGCCCCAGAGAGATATAAAATGACAGCACAGGGCATGAAGGGAAGAGGCAAGAAAACCTTACCACGTAGCGCGTAGATATAATAAATATTAGTGATTGTAATGCTGTTGGTTTGACTTTGCTTCCTCTTTTGATTACTATTAATATAGAGTTCTTTAAGGAAATTGATATCTGAATTGATCTATAATTATTTATTTATCAAAACAAACATTTAAATTAACGTGAATGGATAGTAATGTCTTAAAACCTAGGTTAGGTTACACAAAGTTCTCGATGATTTTATTGCAACTATTTAATATTTTTATTTATTTAATTCTTTATTGCACTATTACAAGTAATGTACAAAAGGAGAACTTAATGCTAAAGCATTTTCTACCAGTTATCCAGTGATGGTAAAAGAGCCCTACAAAGCGTGCATCAAAAATGAAAACGAAAAAAAAAGAAACTAACAGTAAAACAAAATAAATATCATAATACATATTATCGTAAAATATATAACAGTAAAACACACTACATATATAATCCAAAACTAAAATACATAGAAATGAATACTTATATAAATAAATACTTATTATTGATAGAAGGATACTCTATACTTACATAGATACAACATAATCTTCATGTTCTATTGTTAAATAAACAATAGAACATGAAGATCAATGTAACGGCTTACTCACTTTTTTAAGGTAGAATTCTCGAACCAAACGTTTGAATATTTCCTTTGAGGGTGCTTTCCTTACAACGGGTGGGAGTTGGTTCCACAGACGTACTGCTACAACTCGAAAGGAGTCATCCACAAAAGAAGTACTGTGAACGGGTGTAGAAAGCAATAGAGCGTCAGCGGAGCGGAGATTTAATTCATGGGTATCGGCAATGAAGCAAAATTCTTTTTTTAAATAGTCAGGGGCAAAACGATCTTTTAAAATGGAAAAGAGCAGACCCGCAGTAATAGGGTAAGTCTTACAAAGTGATAGCAAAGAATACTAACTACTACTTACGTACCTTGATAGAAATCAATAACATGATTATGCGCTTCGCACGCACACACACATCTTTCGCCATCAATCAATTCGTCAATGTGTTTGCGCACACATTGACGAAGTCGCAATATATTGAGCATTTTGAGATTTACAAAGAAATTTAGAATACCTTAATAATAAGCATAAAAGATTAAAGTATCAAAACATGTGAAACGATCTCGAGCCACAAATATAAATAGGTGGTCTTATTTTCTTATTTATGACTGTTTCGGTCTTAAACGTGCAACTTTTATGATAAGTCGGGTTTTTATTACTTTTGCTGTGTCGGAGCGATTGAAGATGCAACTGTATGTAGGTTTATGTCTTGTACATATATTTGAAAATAATATCGTTAGTACCTCCTGATATTTGTAGTACTAGCTGCGCCCCGCGGTTTTTCAGTATAAAAAGTAGCTATGCAATGTTCTTTTTCAGGACCTAAAGAACCTACATACCAAATTTCATCAAAATCCATTCAGTAGGTTCTGTGTGATTGAGTAACAAACATTCATCCATCCTCACAAACTTTGGCATTTTTAATATTAGTAGCATTTTACTGGTCACATCCGCCGGCGGGCCCACTGGTTTCTCAAGCGCCAATCATATATCGTGTTGAGCTTAGAATAAGACAAACAAAATCATAAGAAATAAAGATATTTTACGATACTGGCCAATCAAATATTACCTATTTTATTTCAAGTGATCACAGCAAAACAGATGTCACTATTTGCAGAGTGAATGCATTTTATTGCCTAACATCTTAGACGCAACGCTAAATGTACTCGTTATTAAAGCAATTAGTAAGCTGTATATTACATAATTACTTCTGTAATTAGCGAGAATGCAGCTGCATACGCGTAATTTAATGTTATTAGGACTTGTATGATGTTCGTTGGAACGTTTGACAGTCGATGTTAGTGACCTTGAGAGGGCTTACTAATTTTATAGCCAGGAAGTATAAGCTTTAAGAATAATTTATTTTGTGTTAGCTAGCTCTTGTCGTATGCTGTTAGTATAAATTTATTTCATTGGTTTGTGGTGTATCAAACTTCAAAGTTCAAAAGTTCTTTATTCAATTTTGGCATCACAGACGCACACATGAACGTTAATTATTACACCGTATCGAAAAAAGAACCAGTACCTATCTGCGCTGGTTCAGTCCGCAGTTATGTCGGAGCTTTGCCACCAGTTTTCCGTAGTAGTTCGTAGTAGTATATATGTACGTAGCTGAAAAAAAATATGTATGTTTATCCTACTAATTACTAGAAAGTTCGTGAGGATTGATGGATGGATGTCTGTTACTTAATCACGCAAAAACTACTGCACGGATTCTGATGAAATTTGGTATGTAGGTACAAATTTTTGGACCTAGAAATGAACATAGGCTTCTTTTGATCCCGGGATACCGCGGGTGAAACCGCGGGGAGGTACTAGTCAATAATATAGCTTCCAAACATTAGTATCTAGTTCCAGAAAGAACCTCCAGTACATTTTATTAAGTTCTCTAATATGTTCTATATATTTGCTGTTATTTGCTGGAAGATACAGGCTTTTCAAGTCTAGTTTCGGGAACAACAGACCTCATAATTCTTAGACACTGCTTACACATGAGTTTATATTTTATATTGTTCCACCTACTTATTATGTTGAAGATTGTTTTCTTGTGTGTTATATTTTGGTAAACAAAGTTATTATTTATTATATTTCATAGGTAGTTTCGACGCAGAGGTACAAATAATGTAAATATGTATAACGCCAATACGAGCTCTAGAATACTTAGGTATTTATTTGAATCTGGATACGACACTATTTTTCTCCACACGACATTAATACAGCCTCTGTGGTGTAGTGGTTGAGCAGGTTGGCTCAAATCTCATACACCACAGAGGTGGCGGGTTCGATTCCCGCGACGTGACAAACATTTGTGCACAGAAAAAAAGCGTAAGCATTTGTTTCGTATCTGGGTTTTGTGAGACCATGGTCCTCATAGTTCCTGGTTCCCGAGATAGAGGAAATCCTAGTTACGGGCCAAGATCTATGTATGTGACCGTTGGGCATTATTTATTTAATATCCTCCAAACACAGATATACATTTATATTCACGTTTCCACGTAGATACAGCTAGACGTGTCACCGGTGGTGCGGTGAGGTGACTCACTCCCGTGTTCTTCCAGTTTGGGAACATCTTTATCGATGTGATATCGAGAAAGCTCCCAGACAACGATGACTCAGTACTGGAAAACAGACGCAGACTTTATGATTCGGTCATGAAATATAAACAGATTTATTTTGTTTTTTAACGCCCAAAGAACACATACGTAGATCCTGGCCCCTAAATAAGACTCCCTGTGTATAGGGAACTATGAGGCCCATACAACACTCAGGCACGAAACAAATGCTTTCACTGTTTTTTTTTCGGTTAACAAACATTTGTGACACGCATGATGTTGAACCCGCAACCTCAGTGGTATACGAGATTTAAGCCAACCTGCCTAACCACTAAACCACAGAGGCCATAAAGTGTTGATGAAACAATAGAGATACCTTTGTAAGGTAAACTCAAATTTATGAAAACACTAGAAAGAAGTAAATAAAGAAGTACGTACTCATAATCTTAGTTCAGCTGTTTCCTATAGTTGAACTAGGTTATAACTTTAAGTATTTTTAGTTAGAAACGATGCGACATATTTATTTAAAGTTGAAATAATTTGGCACTAGATAAACAAGATGAAAACAGCTTCTAATCTGAAATACGATGCAGCCATACAGGACGTACTGAGTTCCGTCCGACATGCAAATATTAATTTAGTAACACTGGCTTAGCCAGCAAGAAGGTTATCCCTTTGAATAATTCTGCCGGTCAACATAAGTATCACTTCAGACTCGTAGTCACACAATTTTGTTACACTATTTTTATTACTGGGCATATTTCGAGGCGATGAGCGCAGTGCAGTGCTACGCAGTGCTTTTTATGGTATTAAAAGTTCTAGGTACTATAAAGTCTTCTGTGTTAAACTGCAATTGTTATGAGCAGGTTAGACGATGCAGCACTTACCATCAGGCGAACAACTTGCTCGTTTGATTACTCAGTTCCATAAAAAAGCTATAATACCTATTGTCTTGAACTTACACGCCACCTAATCAAGCCTGGCTCCGATTTGCCGAACCGATTTTGAAAATTATTTTTGCGTTGAGTTCAGTATAGACATAAAGTGGTATCATATTAATTTCATCGATATTTGACTTTGGACTTCGAAGATACATCAGCATTGAAATCGGTTTTTTTTTAATGTTTTTTGTTAAAGGATTAGGATAAACATAGTTGCTACTACAACTATGTTTACATGATTTATTCTAATTTTAGGGTTCGGAAAATACGACGCAGAACCGGATTTCAAAAATAAAGTTCATCATATTTTCCTCTGCAATACAGAGATCTGAGTGAGTCACTTGGATCATGAATCCACATCAAAAAGAATAACTATATGAGACTAAACAGTAAACTTATCAAGCGCAAATCTACCCGAACTGTATCTAAGAGATAGAAAGTGAGTCACCTATGACGCAGCACCTAGGTCCTACTCAGACTAGAGCTGTTTACACACGAACGTAATGTTTGTCTCAACGCGTATTTTTTTGAGACTAGCTACGCCCTGCTTTTCACCTGCAGTTTCCCAGGACAAAAGTATGTCCTTTTCCCTCGGCCCTGAGCTAAAGTACCAAATTTAATCAAAATCTGTTGAGTAGTGATACTAGTGATGGTGATCCATCCAACCATCCATCCATCCACAAACTTTTGCATTTATAATATTCATCATCATCATTATTTACTAGTTTACTACCACTGCCCATTATACTCCCACTGCCCAGACACATGCCTTCTCTCATAGATAGAGTATGGGCCATAATCCGCTACGCTAGCCCAGTGCGAGTTTTGGATGTCACATGTCCTTGAATTTTTGTGATTAATTCTTGGTCATGCCGGTTTCCTCACGATGTTATAATATTAGTAGGACATATCTACAAATAAAACACAAAATACGCTTTAAATATATAATTATGCAGATCGATCACATACATAGATCGCGGCCTCTAACTTGGAATCCCCGTATCTAGGGAACCAGGAACTCCGAAAACTATGAACCCACTAACTACACTCAGACACGAAACAAATGCTTGCGCTTTTTTTTTGTGCACAAACATTAGTCCCCCCTCTTCTCGTGCCCCCAGCTTTGTGTTTTTTGTTTTTCTTTCAAAAGTAAAACCTTAGTTTAGAAAAAGATTAATTGACATTCCATTTGTTTAAACTAATTCACAATAGTGTACATCATCAATCAGATATTTGTTTGTAGGTATTTAATTTTGATATTGTGGCACTTGTTAAACTGATCATGATGCTTAAATCTTGTAGTAACGCCTTAATTATATGCTAATAGTACTCTGCCGTGACTCACAGAGCCACCTCTGTGCCTAAATTAAACTGTTCGAATATAAACATAGCTTCAGGTACTACACTCTGCTTCAGGTCAAGGGATTGTTTTCAGTACGAGAATACCGCTTTTGCGGGTGTAAAGTAAAAATAACGACTAAGACAAGCATGTCGTTCACCTGATGCTAAAGCAACACGCCTGCCCATAACAGTTGCAGCGCCACCCAGATATTTATTTTGCAAAACCTTGCACAGCACTGCACTGCGCTCATCACTCTCAAACTATAGCTGAACTCTCATAATTCGCTTAAAACAGGTGCCCTTCAAACTCAGTAGGTACCTAATGTTTGAACACTACTGCTTGGTGGTTGAATATCTGGAAAAGATGTGCTACTTACTACCGAAGGTAGACACTTGCAGAAGATGCCTACCAGTACAATAATATAACAATTGTGAAATAATATTGCCATGTCGCAAAATAAAGGTTTTCATCATACCGTTACCTGAATACCGATACCGTTAGTACCTGAATAGAACATAGCAAATGTAAGGGGTTATGCATACCTCGTTTTAATGTACATTGTGTGACGTGCCATTTTAATTTATGACCGTATTTAAAGAGATATATGTTCTGCGGATACCGTTTATTGTCAGCAAAATAATTAGCAATAAAATATGGGCGGTTAGTGATTTGTTATACAGATATTAATATTGGTAAGAGAATATATTATTATCTATACACATATTATAAATACAAAACCAACAAATTTTTATTCTAAACGATCATGAATATTTATTTAGTAGTTAAATTATTTATTATTTTATTAAAAATATTCATGCGCCTTGAGGTTTTGTTTAAAAATGTCAATGACACTAAATATTTTGTGGTGAAAAAAAACCCATCAGGCACTAAAAAGCTACCTTTACGCTTTTTTTATTTTCTTTTATTTGTGTCAAACGTCTCTGTAAACCGTTATCTGTTATCTGCTGTTATCTTTGTTTTATAATGGACTTATCAAAAAAAGGATTTTCTTTCTTTTTCTCAACAAAAAAATTGGTATTTTTTAACTTATTCGGTTTTATTGAAAAGAAAGATAATGATGATATATATAATGTACAAAAAGCTAAAAAAACAATAAGGAAGGTCCGAGGCACCAGTCATCACACCTCTCTCCTCATCATTCTAGGGCATAGATCAGACGTAAAAATAAAATCGTGAAGTACGTGAAATTCTGTCAACAATCAACCGTTCTTATCATTATAATTGATTTTTACATATTTACTTAGGTTACGTTCAGAACTAAAGGTGTGTACCAAATTAGAGATCAATCGTTTAACAGGAAGGGGGTAAAATTTTAATTACTAAATTTGACCCAAACAGGGCAGCTAAATAAAACCGTTTAACAAGCAGACCAAGTTGTAAATGTTTGTTTATATTTCTTGAAATAAACATTCGTAATTAAGTTTTTCAATCATAGCTACATCACTACACTACTCCCAATCATTTTCAGCGACCAGCAATTGAGTTTAATTCATTTTTCATTTGATTCAATTTAAAAGCCGACGCCCTATCCCTACATAATCGAGTTGCACCAATCACAAAGCGATAAATCAAAATAATTCCACTCATTCGAAACAATTACGCGCCCAAATGCAGAGGCGGGAAGTAGGAACACTGGTGCGAACAAATTTTAATTAATTTGAAGTGCTAACCTACTTCAAATTAGAACAGGGATTTTATTTTGTGATGTCAGGAAGTGAGATCAAGTTACTAAAACACAGGAAAAGGGTCACACTATATCTATGAATAGATGAAAATACGAAAAATAAAGTTGAAGGAAAGCACCGGTTTTTCGGACGGTAAATGTGCACTTTGAGCACGTTAAGGCCTCGTGTGATCTAAATAAATAGTAAACATTTCCTCTATATAAACGTAGTTCTTGTATAAAATCTATATAGGTATATTCATGTATAATTTGTTGTGTTTGTCAACTAATTAAATGAAAACATCTAGTAAGAAAAAACAAAACTACTCTAGTAAGTAATCTATCGATTTCCTAAAATTATCACCATCATTCATCGATATTTGTAATAGTACCGAATATTCTTAGATATTTATCGAATCCACAGGTAGCGGTAGCTCTTTCGTATGCGAGAGACCGTCTGGGTAGGTACCACAGCTTTACCAGTTATTCTGCCACCAAGCAGTAGTGAGCAAGCATTACTGTGTTCTGGTTTGAAGGGCATTGTAGCCTGCGAAATTACTGGGCATATGAGACTTAATATCTGATGTCTCAGGGTATTGAGCGCAATGCAGTGCTATGCAGTGCTTTTTTATGGTATTCAAAGTTCTGGGCGGCACTGCAATTGTGGTGTTTACCACCAGGCAAACGACTTACCGATCTCATCACTCAATTCCGTAAAAAAACATACATAATGTAATACTTCAAATAGCATCCACAGCGCTTTGATGCATCCAAATTGATGAATTGATTTCATCGAGTTCGATTCCAGGCACGGTACTAAACGGTAAGCCAATTAAACCAAACCCGGTGGTAATGAACCGTTAATGAACCACGGAACGAATACTAACGTATTGATACTTTGCCCAAAGCGACAGCCATCATGGTGTAATGGGTGTTTTTTTTTTATTAAAGATATATCGACGTTTGACCACCATCTCGCCTGATGTTAAGCGGCGATTTGGCCGAGAATGGAGCACGTAGATCTAGAAGATACCTATTCACTCTGGCCTTGATGATACCCAGATTGTAGTTATCAGGAAACAGAGCAGACGGCAAGGAGTTCCATTCCTTAGCAGTGCGCACTATACACGTGGAACCAAAACGAATTGACGGAATGTCTACTAAATAAGGGTGATATTTGGCCGATCTTCTAGCTTCTAATCGTCCTGTGATGGAAGGGGGAGGATGAAATTAGGTCGTGAAGCTCCTGTGCACATTCGCCGAAATGTATCCTATAAAAGATTGACAGACATGCTACCTTACGCCGATGCTCAAGACTATGCAGGTTTGTAGCAACCAGTCGTAGATTGACTGTAACATGGAGATAGAATATGATTGTAACTGTAAAACAAATCATCATAATCATTCCGCCCATTACGTTCCCACTGCTGGAACATAGGCAGGCTCTGTGGTGTAGTGGTTAGGCAGGTTGGCGACAGGACAATTGTGAAAATTGTGCATACCAGACCCAGGTTTTTGTATTTCCTGGTTCCCTAGATACAGGGAATTCTAGTTAGGGGCCAGAATTTATGTAAGTGATCGTTGGGTGTATTTTTATAGGCCTTCTCTCGGGGAGAGAAAATAGGCCATAATCCACCACGTTGGCCTATTCCGGGTAAGTGGTTTAAACACATAAAAAATTGGATAGTAATGTCCTAGCAACAGGAGTTTCGACGAACGTTTGTGACAAGTTTAGTGAAGCCAAAAAATTAGTCTCTTATCTTGTATTTCTTGCATAAAATGTGGCACATAATACATTCGGGCGATAACGTATGTGTAGCCGTGCATGTATACATATCAGCTAAGCCCAGCATACCTAATGTCATAGAGTAATTAGTGAGCTTGGGTGTCACGTATATTAAAACGCGATCCAGTAGCCCGTCTTCAATTAAGCATCAACTCGAATTCATTTAGATTTATCATAAATTATTTTTCAAAAAAAACTTAACCGACTTCAAAACCACAAATAGGCACTCAAAAGTGAAAAATAAATTAATATAATTATCATAAGCGCTGCCCACTCATATATTTGAAGTCGGTGCCAGCCAAGTCTATTAGGTAGCAGATAAATACTATGTATATAGTAACTATTGTACTACTGTATTGTACTACTTGTAGGTAGTATCTATCTACTACCTTTTAGACTTGGCTGGCACCGACTTCAAATATATGAGTGGGCAGCGCTTATGATAATTATATTAATTTATTTTTCACTTTTGAGTGCCTATTTGTGGTTTTGAAGTCGGTTTAGTTTTTTTTGAAAAATAATTTATTTTAACCTTTTTAGTGCAAAACAAGTTTAAATTAAATTAATTTAAAAAGTTTTTAAAGACAAGCATTTATGATCTAGCAGCCACATCATGACGAAGTTTAAAACGGGCTATCATAATTAAATTTATGTACAAAAAAAAATCATGATTCTCCTATTCTCTGTTGAGGAGTTCCCTCGCTGGAAGTCATTCCTGGGTGTATCAGCCATGTCATGGTGGAATTTAGAACAGGCTATTATGGTTAAATCCATTTACGAAATTTTGTGTCTGTACTATTCACCGTTGAGGAGTTCCCTCGCCGGAAGTCAACCCTGGGTGAAGCATGTGAAGCAGTCGAATACAAAGCTCCACCTTTAGAAAGTCGGTTACAACAAAAACAAGAACCGACTTGAAGATTAAACTTATATTTTTTTTTGTTTTCGCTATTTTTTTCAAAAAGTGCTGAATGAATTTCGATAAAATTTATATGGGACCACCTCTGAAGTATGACCTACCAATCAAAAAAAGAATCATCGAAATCCATTCATAATTGGCGGAGTAATCGCGTAACAAACACACAAAAAAAAATAAAAAAAAAAACATACTGTCGAATTGTAAACCTCCTCCTTTTTGAAGTCGGTTAAAAATGGGCTGAATTTTGAGAAGTTTACAAGTGACAGCTTAATAATCGAAATATCAATAAGGTATACTGACACCGAACTACTTTCACGAATTCGTAACTAATATACTTATCCTTACTAATATTATAAACACGAAAGTTTCTATGTATGGTTGTATGGATGTTTGTTACTCTTTCACGCAAAAACTACCGAGCCGATTTTGATGAAATTTTGTATGTAGGTACTTAAGGACTTGGAATAGCACATATGTTACTTTTTATCCCGGGAAACCGCGGGTGGAACCGCGGGGTGCAGCTAGTATTTTTAAATTTTACATATCCACGAAATAAATATTATAAAAATTAAGCTAAGGGTATGTATTTATCTAGCTATTATAATAAACGTCCAGTGCATACAATGCATAAAAAAATCAATTTAGAAAACGAGAGATAAAAAGGCCTCCTTTTTTAATTTATATAATTTAGATCCGAAATTAACGTTTTGTTTCGTTTTAATTATTATTTATTTGAAGTATGAAGTTGTTTTATATAGCTATAATATATAGCTACTATTAAATAATACATTTGATGAAAATAATTTGTTTGTTTATTTTCTAAATATGTCAATGAATCAAAACGTCACAATTCTCTACATCTACCAAGTAGGTATATATCAGGTCTCTCCCCTTAATGTAGTGCCCAGCATCTGGTCCAGATGTCTTTTCCAGACCTGGCCAGAATCAGTCATGACCTCATAGTGTAGCTGGCCCAGACGTCTTACGACTGTCCCGAACTCCCACTTTTTATTTGGACAGTTATAGTTCCGTATCTGGACTCTCTGCCCCGCTTGGAACGTTCTTATATTAGAGTGACTCACGTGCGTACGGATCTGTAGCGAATTATCCTTGAACATTGCGTGTAGTAGTGTCCTGACTGTCCTGCCACCGAACATCAGTTCATATGGACTTTTCCCGGTGCTTATATTTGGCGTTCGCCGAATCTGTGTTTTAATTTTTAGAATTTTGTCATGTATTGTCCCGGTGTCGTTATCCATACCGTGAAGGGCTTTCTTTACGGTTTGGACAAACCGCTCGGCTTGGCCATTTGTAGCAGGATGATATGGTGCCGACGTTCTATGTACTACACCATTTTGTTGTAAGAAGGATGTAAACTCTTGCGATGTAAACTGACGTCCATTGTCTGAAACTATTATGGATGGAATGCCAAAATCTACAAACATGCCTTTCAGTTTCGAAATGCACCAGGCACTAGTGATCGTCTTCGTTGGAATTATCTCCACCCATTTAGACATCGCATCAACTAAAATCAACAGATAATATCCGTGTACTGGTCCTGCAAAGTCGATGTGAATCCGTTGCCAAGGTTCAGCTGGTACTTCCCAGTGATGTAATGGAGCCTTGTTTGGCTCATTTTGTTTCAGACGGCATTCACGGCATTTACTTACTAATTCTTCGATGTCCTTATCGATATTTTTCCAATATACGTAACTGCGGGCTAGTAATTTCATTTTCAGTATACCTAGGTGACCTAGATGTAGTTCTTGTAATATTTGACATCGTAAGCTGTTGGGAATCATGATTCTTGTTCCTTTAATAAGACAATTGTCTTCTAATGTAATTTCATTGTCGTTGTAACCAAGTGCTTTTAGAGTTCGGCCTTCCTTTAAAGATTGTACTAAAGTTACATATTCGGGGTCTTTAGCTGTTTCTTCTGCTATTTTGTGACGGTTGATAGGAAGTGTATGAATTTGATGTTGTTGAAATCTGGTATGTTGGTCTATTTTGTGTTCGGGAGTCTGTTCTAAAGGGAATCTTGATAGATAATCCGCGTTACAATTATCTATTGATTTTCTGTATTCAATATTGTAATTGAAGCCAGAAAGAAAATGCGCGTAGTGAAATAGTCGCATTGTGCTCATCGCTGGTAAAGTTTTGCTGGGATGGAATATCGTTGTTAATGGTTTATGATCCGTAATTAGTGTAAATTTCCTTCCGTAACAATAGTGAAAGAATTTTTTTAAACCCCAGTATATAGCTGTAGCTTCTTTATCAATTTGACTGTACTTCTTCTCACACGCTGTCAAGGATCGCGAAGCGAAAGCGATAGGCCTGTCGGTACCGTCTGACATCCGATGCGAGAGTACTGCCCCGAGGCCAGTTGGTGAGGCGTCTGTCGCAAGAATAAGGGGTTTGTTAATATCAAAGTGGATTAGAATTCTATCACTCATGATTTCTTGCTTTATTTTCTTGAAACTCTGTTCACATTTGTCTGACCATATGAATTTTGTATTCTTTTTAAGTAATTTGTTAAGAGGATAGGTAATAGTAGCTAGGTTATCGATAAACTTATTGTAGTAATTACTCATTCCTAAGAAGGTCCGTAATTCATTTATGTTCTTAGGTCTTTCAGCTTCTAAAATAGCTCGAACCTTTTCTCTAGTTTTATGAAGGCCGTGCTTATCAATAGTGTGTCCCAAATAACTTATACTCCTTTTGAAGAAACTGCATTTGTCTTTGTTCAGTTTCAGATTATTTTCTAGTAATCTTTCAAGTACCTGATCTAGTCTTTTCTGTACTTGTTCTCCTGTTGCTCCCTGCACTATTATGTCATCGAAGAAGCATTTCACTCCTTGTATATCTTGGAGAATTCTGTCCATAAATTTTTGCCATAAATTTGGTGCTACCTTAACGCCGAACATTAGTCTGTTTACTTTAAATGTGCCTTTGTGTGTACTGATCGCTTGCATCATAGCACTTTCCTCATCCATTTGCATATTTAGGTAGGCTTGTCCAATATCTAACGTGCAAAAAATCTCACCGCCGTTCATCTCAGCGAATATGTCTTCTATTATAGGGATCGGATATTTTTCGTCTTTTAATACCTTATTCAGCGTTACCTTGTAATCAGCGCATAAACGAATGCTTCCATTAGGTTTTACGATGGGTACTACTGGCGTTCCCCATTCAGCATTGTCGACCTTTGTAATAACTCCTTCTTGGCATAGGCGGTCGATTTCCTGATCTACCTTTTCCTTTAATGCATATGGAATACGTCGAGGTTTAATGTAGATAGGGGTGGCATTTTCTGTCAATGTTAAATGCCCCTTGAAATTAGGAATACATCCGGGTTTTCCATCGAACACCGGAGAAAATTTTGTAAGAATCTTGTCCATGAAGGGTTGATTTTGATTATCCACACCTACAGATTTCATATCTGCAATGTTCAGTTTAATTTCTCGAATCCAAGCTCTACCGAAAATAGCGTCCACATCTTGCCTGATAATGTAAAGTTTGCCATGGAAAACTTGATCTCGGTAGTTACATTTCACGTAGGTGACTCCAACTGGCATGATGAGTTCACCTGTGTAAGTTTTCATACGTATTCCAGTTTTGAATATTCGATTTTCCAATTTCAAGTTTCTGTAGTCTCTGAGTGACATGGATGTTAATGCAGCTCCTGTATCCAGTTCCATTTGCATTTTCTTGTTTTCAATACTAACATTAATCATAAATTTGTCCGTAGAACTGGTGTTAATAATGTTAATGTCGCATATACTATCGGTATCGTCTGAATCAGGTTCATCAACTTGGTTGTTACGATTATGTCTTAGAGCTTGTAGACAGACGCGGGCTAGATGTCCCGTTTTCTGGCACTTCGAGCAATTGACGTTAATGTGCCTACATTTGTTAGCTCTGTGGTCATTTTCACCACAGCGGAAACACTTCCCATGTAAATCCTTTATTGATGTTATTCGAAATGACTGCCTCTGTTTCAAGTTTGAATAATTCTTGTTCTTGACTGAATGTATGGGTACATCAATGTTAGTGTGAGGTTTACGAATTATGAACTCATTATCAGCTCTAGCTATTTCATTTGTCGTAGCGATGTGTACTATTTCCTTGAATGTAGAAGTTTGGTCGTCTTGTAATATTTTAGTACGAGTTTCGCTGTCTCGAACTCCTCTAATGAATTGTAAAGCCAAGAAATTGTCAGTTATGGGTTTCTTGCAGGATTGGCATGCAAAATCGCAGTCGTGGGCAAGTTTCTTTAGTTCAGTACTAAATGTCAAAACACTTTCGTTCTCACCCTGAGTTCGTGTAATGAATTTATGCCGGCGTGCCCACACACTCGGTTTTGGATCTATAAATTGTTCAAGTAATTCAACTAAGGCTTTAAATTCCATATTTGTAGGATCTTCTGGTGCGCATAAGTTACATGCTCTCTCGTGTAATTCTGGGCTTAAGGAACTCAGAAGTATGTGTGTCATCATCTTAGAATCTTGACAGTTTAATATATGTAAATATGTAACTAACCGCTTTATGAAGTTTTTAAAACTTTCTTTCTGTTGGAATGGTTGGAAATTTATTTTTGGGACCTGTGTAGCGCTTGCTTGCGTACAGTCCTGAGACCTATGTGTAGCTGACGTTGAAGCGCTAGGTGACCTCCGGTTGTGTAACATCAGTTTCAGTTGTGTAACGTCTTCTTTGAATTCGAAGTGTAAATCGATTTCCTCTTGTGTACTAGGGTTTATTCGATCTATTTGTTCCTGTATTATGTCGAACTTCTCCTCATATTTTTGAATAGTCGTAAGTCTTGTAGTGTACTCGTATTCGGAAAGGTTTTTTACATTTTTCAGGAAGTTGTAAATTTTTGTAAATTGTCCCTTGATTGTGCTTCTCACTCGTTTTAAACTAATTAATTCTTCTTCCATCGTCGCCAATTATTAAATAATACATTTGATGAAAATAATTTGTTTGTTTATTTTCTAAATATGTCAATGAATCAAAACGTCACAATTCTCTACATCTACCAAGTAGGTATATATCAGCTACTATATAGCTTATACCTAATAACTTTATCTCATCACCATATTTCATTGAGAAATGTACGTACTTGTGGACTTGTAGTTCCATTTCAAAGAGCAAGTTGTAGATAAACTGACTCGGTGCACTATTAATAATCTGTGCCCATTGTAACCACACTGTTAATCGAGGCTTGTTTGTTTTTACAACATGATTTATGTAGAGCACGCATCGCTTGGTTAGAGGTACATAGTGAACTGTCAGGCAACCAACGAGGACACACTATGGTAATCATCTAATCATGCACCTTAGTGAAGGTCATATGTTATATTTGGGTGACTTCGAGTATCTCCGTAATAAGAGCAATTGCCAAAACTAATTAATACAAGTAAACAATGCTTGGCTTCAGAATTATTTGATTCTCTTAGATTTGTTTCAATTACTGCTATAGTATTTTTTTAGACCTTCTAATTCATGCGTTACTGCTCATACGCACAAAACTTACATACGTATTTTTACTTAGGAAGAGAAATTTTGTCATTGGCCTAGTTATCTTGAACATAAGTTCATTATCATATGCATATATTGGCTGTAAGTATTCCTGAAATAAATAAATTACTACTATTGTACATTATTTGAGCTAACAAGTGATGTTTCACTGACGTTTTGACTTAATTTAGCAGCCTACTATTACACTTCTAGCTCACTGTATCCTCCATGCAGGCAATATATCATTCCCTTGATACTCAAAGCAACACCCGGTGAAAATGAATATTTATTGCTATTGTTTTTCAACAACCGCTGACGTAAGAACTGCGGATTTTCGTTGAACTGTTTATCTTTAGTTAACGTTGTGAATACTTTTACAGAAGGATATTATTGAATAACTTAAACATCCACACAGATCCTATTAGTAGGACGTGCGTGGATGTTCGTATTCTACTATTATAAATTGCGAAAGTTTGTAAATTGTTACCTGTCCTACTATTAGAAATTGGATGTTCGTTACTCAATCACGCTAAAAGTAGTGAACGGATTTTGATGAAATTTGGTTTGGTGCTTTAGGTCCTCGAAAGGGATATAGTCTATTTTTTATCCCGGAAAACCACGGGTGAAATCTAATAAAAATATTTAGTTATTTAATATAATGAGTTACATAAAGACCGTAGCCGTACACCATAGCTCAATTGGGTCAAAAAGCACTTCCCGCTCCTAGGGAAGATAGTGATGCGGGTTTAAGTCCCGGCCGGTGGTCGTATATTTTCTTTCCGAAAAACTATGTTAGGTACCAACATTAAGTTTAGCTTAATAAAAATCCTTGGACTATTTAATTTTACTGTCCCAATCCTTTTATTGGGTTCAGCGCTCTAAATAATCATTAAATTACCTTCTAATCATTAGTTACAAAAACGATTATTTGGTACCTCTCAAGCTGATTTAATTCCTCTTGAGCAAGTGCCAAAGCAACGCTACACATGTGGCGTCGGGACATGTGTCCCTCGTCCCGAGCGTGTCAATCCTAATCAACCGTTTGTCATTTGATTACATTCGTTTAACCGCGACTAAGCGGGCCCAAAGACGCGATTTGCTTTTGAAGTTACAAATAAATTGTAGAACATATACGATTTTATTCATTTTGGCCTCACGTTTACACCAGTTTTGAAAATTATAAATATACAGCTAATTAGCTGTAAGTATCCGCGGTTATCAGTGTCAAATTAAATCAAGTCAAAATCTGTTTATTCAGTTTTATCATCACAAACGCACTTATGAACGTAAACTTATCACCATGACTCTACCACCGCATCGGAAAAAGAATCACTAGTCAGAAGACACGACAAGAAACTGAGGGGCATTTTTTTAGGGATCTTCCTATAAACACGAGAACCGTTTACCAAAGCATCTGCACCACAGAACAAATAAATCAAGAGTCGCATCAATTATACAGAAACTGATTTCACAGATTGCTGCGATCATTATAAAGTGCAAATCGGAATGTACCAATCCGAGATTTAACCGGGATTTTCCGCGCTACCGGACGGGATGCGGACCCAGTATTTCCAGCATTACGCAATAAGTGGAATATGCGATATTCTCATGATCAGCAATGTTACCAGTCACTACACACTACAATAACTGTCATCAAACTCATTGTGAATAATGTGAACGCATTCCGTCTATTAACCTTGGACACCTAGGTACGTACTTACCTATATAAGGTCTTAGGAAAATAGCACATCTTAGATGATTTTAGTCACGCCACAGAGCCTAATTTGAGCAAAAAACCATTATATCTTGTAAAAGACAATAAGACTTGAGAATTTGATCATCACATTCCTTACGTATCTATGCTTTGAGAGTAAAGTAAATAGATTTTTAACTTTATACTGTTATGACAAACATGACTTACTCTCGTAGGTTTATTTTTATCCAATGTTTTCCAGCAACATCTGATAAGGTTCAGCGGACGTAAACAAAAAAACATCTGGTCGTGCATTCCGGCCATATTTGCGGGGCAATTTCGGGAGAGCCGCGGGCATCTCACCTGTCCGCAATCCGGGCATGCCACCGGTAAATTATTCGATACAGCCCGGTGAGCGAATGCCTGCGGCGAGAGGCATAAATTCGCTTTTTGCTTGTGGAGTTGCCAGTGGCTCTTTGAATATGCCTGAAAGCTTCGCCGAATTAGTTCAAAGCGAAACGAGTTTCATTAAACAATGAAAAGAATTCTCCTTCTCTCGTGTTAGTGTGTGGCCAACTCTGCTGTCTGAGTTATGAGACCGCCCGAAAGCCGCCAACATGGCTTAATGATTGTTGTCCTAAGGCAACAACCGGGTGTGACGGCTTAACGTGCCATCCGAAGCACGAAAGCGCTCAGGTGCAAATACCACACATCACCTATATCACCCATCCAAGTTGTGACCGCTGCGTTGCTTAACCTAGCAGATCTGTTGCGTATTCTTACGATCAACAATGTAAGAAAAGAATGAAATACTATTTATTAATTTCAAGGTTCAATTTTCGTTATGATTTTATGATACATTTCCACTACGTTTAGATTTTTTTGGTGACTAATATAATGTCTTCTCTTGTAATCTAGAATTTATTAAGTGTTTTTGACAAAGCACACAAACTGATAAATATTATATTTATTTTTCTATTATCATTTCTACATAACTAACTCCAACACCCTTAAATCCAGGAGATTCTCTACACTGGCAACCCGGTCAGCGTGGTACATTGTACCCGTTTTAACAGTTGACAGGTTATGGCTGAGGTTACTGAGATTGACGCATCGGATTAGTTGCGATGTTTTATTAGCATGTTGGCTTTTCAGGGCACTTTATTTTATTTTGATGGTATTCCACTCGACAGAAAATACCTCTTAATATTACTTGACTTGATGGTACTCTTTTAAATATTGCCACTAAGTGAAATGAGGACTGAACATGTTTTTGATATCTAATATCTGGAGTCGATTTTTTTAACAGCGCCTTTGGCTATAATTTTACACATTTTGAACTAACTAATTCTCTCAGAATATTTCATTGTTGATGATGAATCACGTTTCTGGTATTACCGGTTCGTGGTAAATTTAGTCCAAACATACAGAAAAAGATATATGCTATAAAAATACCGTCTTCGAAGACATTCAGGGCCATACTGAAATCTAAATACACCTCATTTTGCAATTTCTTTTTAGTTACCATTTTAGTAATACTGCTGAAAAAACTCTCCTGTCTTTTAATATAGGTACGTTATTCGTAATTGACATACTTACTCATTCTATTTAATCAATTGGCTTACATTTTAAGTTGTTTTTTTTGTTTTATCGTCGTTCATTTTCTTTTTCGATAGTTCGTTTTTCGTTCGAGAATTCCTTGTAAGTGATTCTTGATGACTGAAAGCTCAGACTGATCAAAGTGCTAAGAGCTAGATACAGCCTTGATATGATTAATGCTCAATTTGAATAGGAATATTTTTTTTCTAAATAAGTATAGGTAATACGTATAATAGTAAAATATATGTACGGTCTTGCGCTCGCACAATTCAAAATATCAAGTCACAGCCATTCCTAACATCTATTTATCTCGGCCTACATTATGTTTGGTTGCGCCGGCGGCGGCGGAGCGGCGCGGCAGTGGCGGCGGGTCGGTAGTGACGACGGCCGCGTCCCTCCGTCTTCCGGCGCCCTAACTACTTCCTCCGTATAATTAGCCGGCTAATAAGTCTCCCTGAAATATTCAGCCGAGCGCCGCCTCGGGGGCTGCGAGTGAACCTGTCAATTGTGATTTGGGGGACCAAATTACTGGTCCCTTTCATTTAAACACGAGTAGCTTGTTGGAAATTTTCTAGGAAATGAGATTTTTATTAGATTTACTGTTTTTTGTAGTATTGACAATTTTTTACACATTTGTATACCTAGGAGCCTAAAAATTATTTAATAAGTTCTATTGAAATATTTAACCGTAGTTCTTCGAAAGCAAACCTGTCAATTGATCATTGAAGGACAAAATATAATTTCTAATTTCAACTCAGTGGAGAGTTTTCTATATCTAGATCTAGAGAAACAGATGTCAATAGACATGCAAAATAAGCAGAAGCTCTTAAGCAGCACGAAACACCTCTATCATTCTAACAAACTGCAAACCTTCGAAGCCACAACAGACTTCACCATAAATATTTACTGAGCACATAATCGAGAGCAATAAATCTCAATTCACATTCAATTTCGCCAATAGCCCATCCATCACTTTACCCAACACTTTATAAAACAAGAAAATGGCGGTCATTTACTAAGAGGGTGCATTTCTGATGCACTCTACAGTAAAAACAAAGAAATGCTGCGGTAGGGGGACTGACAACTCTATATAAATGTTATTTTTCCCCTCAATCGCGGCTAACTTCGCAAATGAATGGAGAAAGCTGAACAAAAAAATATCGTGGAATAAGTTTCTAGAAAGTTGTTCCCTATTCAATAGGAATAGGATGGGCTATATTAACTAACTACAGTAGGTACACCGAAAGTATTTAAACTTTTTCTAAGCTGTTAGCTTACCGATCCACCTTTATTATTTAGAACTATTGTACCTAGTATAATATATTATTATTATTATTCGTAGAGTATTATAGATGGCACTCGAAGGTAGTATTTTTTCTCGCACGTCCAACATACCTAATGAATTAACTTATTATTCACGTCACATTTTACATTTAACAAAATACACCCCACATTAATCACTTCATCAAATCTTTGCATTTCGTATAATATACCGCTACATTCTACCACGTATACCTGCCAAAGCTACAGTAGAAAATGTACCTTCGTACCTTCTAATAAAACACTTTTTAACATTTAATCTCGATGTACAAAGTACAAACAAAGCATTTGATATTAACCCTATCATACCGCGGTCCGTGACATGCGTCAGGCCTGTTCGATTCTCATACATATTCAGGGCTGAGTATCGCCGGGACTCTCGTCTAATGAAGCTCTACGCCTGCACTATATTACAGTAACTAATTTTCAAATTTAATGAAAAAGACATACTTGACTCGCCAACGTCAAGAAAGTAGAAGATTTAGTGTAGGATCATAGGAACAGTTAAGTAGTAGTTAACAGTTAAGTAGTAGAATAAAAATGAGCAAGCGCGTTTCATCATCATCTGCCCATTATGTACCCACTGCTGAGACTCGGGCCTACCCTCGTAGAGAGATTATATATGGACCATAGTCCCCCACGCTGACCTAGTGTCGGTTGGTGGAAGTCACATGTCCTTGAATTTTTGTGATAAATTCTTGTACATGCTGGTTTCCTCACAATGTTTACCTTCACCGTTTTCAGAGCGAGTGTTAAATCTGCACATAACTTAAGAAAGTCAGTGGTGCGGTGCCAACGGGATTCGAACTCGGGTTCGGATCGAAAGTCGCACGTGCTTCCACTGAGCAACACCCGCTCGAAAGTGCGTTTTTTTTTCTATTTCGGTATTACTACTATTTTATTTTTTATAATTCGTCTATTTCTGGAGGTCTACAACATTTCTAAGCCGTTGGGTGAAGCAGAAACCTCTATCGTCAGAACAAAGTGATGTAATATTATAACATAACACGATCTTGTGAATGTTCGAATCTCTACAACTGTTTTGTAGAGGCACATAGTGTTTGATCCCTATTGTCAAATGCACAGGTTTCAGATGCTTTTGTACAGGACAAATTAGATTGTTGCGTGAGCTCTTTGTCGATATAATTAAGAGGGATCGAGTGTGTTTGTCTAAAGTTCAGATTGCTTCCTCCGTTTTGTACAAACAATACTCTAGAATGGCTTCAGATGATTGAAATCGAATAGCGCGTGAAACTATAGTCAATACGATTATAATGTCATTTGATCGTATTTAAGTTACTCGTGGTAGGTCTCTCGTTTGCGGGAGGCCGTCTGGGTAGGTACCACAGCTTTGCCAGTTATTCTGCCGCCAAGCAGTAGTGCACAGGCATTACAGTGTTCCGGTTTGAAGGGCATTGTAGCTAACGAAATTTTCGATAGGATTTTTTCCATCAGGCGAACGACTAAACAACCAGCTCGTCGCATAAAAAAAAACCATAAAAAACCAAAATTATATAAAAGTAAGATAATCATAATGCATCAATAGTTTTTTTTTTATTAATTAAGTGACGATACGAGCTGCTCGTTCGCCTGATAGTAAGCAATACGCCTGTCCATAATAGTAACAGCATCACCAAGAACTTTGTTATGCAATATCCTGCGCGGTGCTGCACTGCGCTCGTCACTCTGAGACAATCGGTTGTAAAGTCTCATAATACAATACTCTACCTTGGTACCTGTCCGTAATATTTGCGAGTACCCACTATATAATGTATGCAAACCACGAGTCACGAGCATAAACTACATATAGTTAAGATTTGATAAAATAGGCCCTCGTTTTTCTACACCCACTCACTCTAATGTCCGCACCATTTTTCTTAAAGCGGGTAAAAGGAAATATTATTCTCGCATTACACAGATATAAAAGGCTATCGGTAGACGCCTCCCCCACTTTTCCGGATCGCTAGAGAAAAGTGGGAATGCAGAGAAAAACCGAGGGTGGCGAGCCGAGTAATGCGCCAATATTATTATTGCGGGTAAAATGTCGGAAAAATCTGGTAATATTCGCCAACCCAATAAATTAGCCGGAAAACATAAGGGGGTATGGGTAAAGTTAAAAAAACCATTTAACGGATTTAGCTTGTGCTACTTTCTTACTTCTTATTTTACTCCTTATATATATTAGTTCATAGTTATATTAATATTTATTTATTAGGATTTATATTTATTTATCTATGAGAGAAGGCCCGTGTCCCAAAAGTGGAAACGTGATGGACTGAGGATGATGATGATGATGATGATATATATATAAGTATCTAGTAGTTTATTAGTATTATTTATTTATGAATTATTGTGCACCACCGTCTACGGAAGAGAAGAGATCGCTCTAAGCGATTAGACCACCCATTGTACTACCCTAGTTGTAAGGTTTATCTGTAATGTTTGTCCTGCCTGTATTTTTTTATGTTATTGGTATACAATAAAGAGATTTTGTATTGTATTGTACTTTCAATCGAAGAAATTTCTAGGTCCATCATGAAATAATATGTAGGCTGCGTCAGTAAAAGGTCCTTGAAACCAAAACTGACTTTTTTGCTTCTATCTCTCTTACTCTTTACCATTATGTAAGAGACGGCAAAGAAATATTTCGTCACACGTTAAAAAAAATTATACCTTAGTTTTTTATGACGCATTTTTATGATTTTATTTTTTGCACGCTCGCTCTAAAACGGTGAAGGAAAACATCGTGATGAAACCCGCTTACGCGCTTTGGAGTGGTAGGCTCTGGCCGTGGTTGTAATACCACTCACCGAACAAAGTCATGCCGTCAAGCGACCTTGTCGTGTTTCGGGATGATGTTCGGTGAACCATCAGGGAGACCGGTCTGAGCAACCGCTCAACTGCCGTCTCTCTCTAGATCTATGTGCTTCATCTTAGGCCACATCATCGCTTCACATCAGGCGAGATAGTGGCCGAACATGGATCTATTAAGCGTAAAAAAAAGACGAATTACCTAATTTGCTACAAAGTTACATTATCCTTAAAACCAACTTACTGCCAGCTTCCAGCTCGGAGCCGCACAAATGACGTAAATTATGTTATATGCGAAATTGAAGTACCACATCCCAAATCTAAAGCCAACGCCAAAAAGCAAGTCCAAGCATTCCGAAATTTCCTCAGTCCTGTGGCGTTGTCCAAGGATATTGGTATCCACTATAGATACAGTAACTTTAAGGTATTATGTTCGGTACACCTACTAAATACGTTATTGTATGTAATAATTATGAAATGTGACATTGCTTAATTTATTATAATTTAAAAATTTGATAATTAATGCTAAATATACTTGACTCCAAACTTTGTTTAATGATATTTATTACTTACATTTAAATTAATATTTTCCTTAAAGCTTTGCAGTAACTAATTTTAAAACGTGACATAAATTAATTAATTGTGATGTGAAATTTAAATTCGATAATTCTAATTTCTTGAAATGTTATTGCTATTAAATTTGAAAATGTTATGTTTGCACAACATTGTTATGGTAGAATGTACTGACTCTAATTCTAATTATTGCCATCTTTGTACTACATTTTGGCAAATAAATGATGATTTGATTTGATTCGACAAATTTCATATCTTTATCCTTAAGATTTGACGCTAAATATCTTCAACATTACATTCACTGAAGCATGCCTTGAAATTGAATTCCGTGTTTCTCCGACACAATAACTACGACCCTCGTTGAGTGTTTTCACCTGAGGGTGCGCTTAGATTGAAATTTTCATTTCTTTTCAAACTCAACCCCTGTACCACTGACACCCTGTTAACCACTGACTACCCGAATTAAAGACCCGCTCCATTACAATACTTATTTTTTAAAGCTTATATATACTAATAGTTTTTTGTAGAGATAGATACATAGGTACAAAGGTAACTAAATTATATAATTACGAGGCTTTAATTAGCATGGAAGAAATGATTCTTCGAAATCTAGTGTCTAGAATGATTGTTACTCTTAACTTAAGTTATCAATAAGTAATAGTGCAAAACGCTTACCTCAATGGTTGTCTTCCCGGATTCCTGCCACTTCATAAGATGTTCACCCTTCAACGACCAGCCGGGCGCGTAGCTGATGAGTCCCGCTCCTCCCGCTCCCCCCGCCGCGGCCTTACCCCCCGCAACTACCTCCGCTTCCTTCGACTTCTTGGGGCTCGTCTGAAGCCGGAAAAAGCTACGACCGTGCTTGCAACTTTTCGAAGGGGAGAAGAAAAATGAGCTCTTCTTAGGCGATTTCTCTTGCTCTTCTGCTGATTTAGACGTTGATGCCGTTTCTTCGATTTCCCGCTCCTCGTTTGGTTTTCCATTGTCGGTTTCAACTGATTTAGGGCCGGTCGTCTCGTCGGCAACGAAAAGAAGCGTTCGTTGGACAAATGGCGTGGCTTTGTTGTAGAATTCGCAGGGCTCAGGAACTTTGAAACTGGATGGGATGGTCGTGCGATGCGTTTTCGAGAAGCGTCGCTCCATGTATTTTCTTGCCATGTCATTCCATTGACAACAGAATTTAATTTTCAGGGCATTTAGCTTTCATCTAGCACAGTCTCTAAACTCTAGACCTGTTTTGCTTTACAGAGTGGTGGCCTGCTACTTATGGTGGTGTAATTTGTTTAAAACCCCGTGTCACTTCTCGCACCACAAGTATAGCGGATCACTTTTGCCTAGACACCTTATTTCAATGGCGTTTTATAAGATTAAGTGAACATGGGACTTGGGGCTAGTATTTAGCTTTTTGTTAGTGGAATCGGGCGTTATTCCCTCAAAGAAAAAAATATGTGAACAATCTATTTTTTTTTATTGTTAAATGGGCATACGTTTGACGACATCTCGCCTGACGGAAAGCGAAGATGCGGCCTAAGATGGAACACGCTTGCCCATGAGATACCTATTCACTCTAGACTTAAAGAGACACAAGTTGTAGCCGTTTGGGAACAAAGACGGTGGCAGAGCGTTCCACTCCTTAGCTAACTGCTATTCAAAAATGTATTCAAAACATGTCGCATATCTATTAGATTTACCAGATTAAATCGAAAACGGGTGAGTCTATACGCAATGTCTTTGAGATAAGTAGCAGAACATCTACCTGAAAAGAAGCAAAATAAACGGAGCCGAATAATTCCCCACCCTCTTGGATATAGGCGCAGGATTCCGTATAGTTTTATATTCTTACTCTACCTGAGATCTGGTTTGAGACTTAATGGAAATGGCACTGTTGATTTCTAATAAAGCACACAAAAAAGCGTAAGTATTTGTTTTGTGTCTAAATGTTGTGCAGCATAGCGCTCATAGTTCCTGGTACCCTAAATGATAAATGGGTGTTGTTTTTATTATAATTTGATTAATTATATGTATCTGTCTTCATAAAAATCAAACAGAAATCTATGTTCATATTTTCCAAAACATTAGACAATATTTTGGAAATTGTAAATATTTTTCGAGGTCTAGTTTCAAAATTAATGCACTGTGTAAATCCAGTGCCTACAAATGTTTATTATAAGTTAATTCAATTCGCTTAAGCAAATTCAAATTAGACCAGAACCTGTCGTTTCCAGTAACATTATGGTACAAGTATATAAGCGACGAATTGCAATTTTCACGCGGAGGCTCCACTCTGCCCTATCGATCGCTTGTGGGTAAACATTGCCGCCCTAACTGCCTTTACAAACCACCCTATTCATTCACTTTTGATCTTATTCTATTAGAAACAAAGTTGAAATTTGATCGCGCTGATAAATCTCAAAAATTGCTCGATTTGTCACGGGTTTACAGGGTTCTGAAGTTCGCTGTGTTTTTGCAGTGGGAGCAATATTTACAGGTTTGGTTGGAAAAAAAAATGTTCTTAGAATGTAAGACATTAATTTTCACTGTGAACGAGCATTACTTAGTAATATAGTGTGTAGATTTTTTTTTAGTAATAAAGGCAAGCGCTTAATAAAAACGAAAAATCTTTTATCTACATAGAACATTAGGTACTCATTTCGACCTTTCTTTAATGGAACACATTCATCTACCTCAAAATGCTAGTAAATAGTTAAAGAAATCGATACCATAACACACTTTCATTTGTAATTTAGTTTTAATGAATAATTTCCTGTGTTTTACTGCATTATTTCCTAAACAAAGGGAGGGTAGTAAAATAACAATAACTAGAAGTATAAATGCGTTACCCTCCGTTTTGTTCGCACGCACTTCACGGCTATAAACTAGTGAAATGTATGTAATAAATGCTTTACAACCTTGTCGCTGACCCTATAAAAGTAATTTTCATTGAATGACCTACAAATGCTTCTGCAGAGATCTTTGATGAAGCTATGTAACTTCATGGGCGGGTTAAAAGCTCATAAAGAGTTTTCTTGACGGATAAACTGAAAATTCTAGAAAGCTTGATGCATAAGGTCAGAGACAAACAAGAAAGTGACAGGTTAAAAAAATAATAGAAATATCACGTTTTTATGCACTCGTATTTATCGGCATTGCATGCTAATAAATGGATTTAGAATGCATTGACATCGAAATGTGAGCTACCCTGAGTTTCAGCTGGATAGCTAATCGGCAAGTGTTTGAAATTTGAGTTGCAAGATTCCACCCGGAACGACAGACAGACAGAAGAAAGTGACTTAATAAAAACGTGGTAAAATGAACGAAGATACAGAACTACGTGCCGTCTGGGTAGGTACCACCGCTTTGCCAGTTATTCAGCCGCCAAGCAGTAGTGCGCAAGCATTACTGTGTTCCGATTTGAAGGACATTGTAGCCAGCGAAATGACTGGGCGTTATGAGACTCAACAGCTAATTGTCTCAGGGTTCTCAGGTGACGAGCGTAGTGCAACGCCGCGCAGGATTTTGCAAAACAAAATTCTGAGTGGTGCTGTTATTGTTATGGGCTGGTGTATTGCTTACCATCAGGCAAACGACCAGCTCGTCTCATCATTCAGTAACATATATAACAAATCCTTTTAAGATTTTGTTAAACTAGCTTCCGACTCACATTGCATTTAAAAGGCTCATAAACTGGCATCTCTAACTTAGTTTTACAAAGAAAACTAGATATCTTACAAAGCTACATTCAAAAACATATCGATGTTTTCAGCACCCTCAATAAAGTCGTCCCCAATAGTGGGTAACCATTTACAAAGACATTAATGGAAGGGACGTGGGGTCAATCGCAAGTCTATAAGGCGATTGAGCGAATGTACCGATTCAGATAAAAGGATTCCTAATGCCACAATAATAGAAATAGTAACAGTACTCAGAAGATACAGCGAGAAACTGAGGGGCATTTTTTTTAGAGATTTTGTTTATGCTGTTTTTCACTAAATGTTAGAGACCACGAATACTTAATAAGGGCAATCAATTATTTTCAGAGATCTTCATAAATACTAAGATGCTGAATCTGCAGTATAATTAATAGACAGTTTATGAAGATTGTGTTATTATTAGCTAAGGTTGAAATCCACCTTAGGCAAGCTTAACCATGTCTTAACACAATCGATACCAACCACGCGTTTCTGCACTCGTCAGGATTTCTCAAGAAAACGTGCATTCTCCCCACACGTCCCCTATTCTTTGTAAATAGCTTACCGATTCCCTTCCCGGTGGGGGAATAGGAATTATTACATTCGATGACATGACAAATTTGACAGGGGCGTGTGCTTGACCTCAGACGGCGTATGAATGTAATATACTGAAGATTCTAAGAACCCTTATAACAGTCGATTAGAAAAACTTTATACATATAAGGCATTTATAAATGAACTGTACTAACTGCCTCTGTACCGTCGAAACCGTACAAAATACTGTACTAAATTTTAGTAATTCTAAAAAAAATTACAAGTTATATTGTAGGTATATTATACTGTGTTGTTTGTCTTTCATTAAAGTCTTGAGAAACCATGAACGATTTTTGAAAAATAGGTAACTACACATAAGGTTGATGATGAGAATTAAACACGGCTAAAAGAAGATTCTTACAAATCTATATGTATATCGCCACATAAATACAAATATAAAGGTGTAAGTTCAAAGAAAACTCTGTTTATAATGCACCTTCCGGTGTTCCGTCAAAGTTCACTGACCTATGCACGTTGGTAGATGTCAACAAAATAAGATAGAAATAATGTCTACGGCGGACTCAGAAATAGATCGCTCTCGCTCCCCAAGCTTAGCGCGAACTTGAATCTACCCGCACGTTTATTTTTAACACTATCTTATTGTATTCGGAAATACCCGTAGGTACCTCGTAGGTACCCGGATAACAGTAGTCTTTGATCGTTTGCAGCTATTTTACGCGCGGCTGGAGCTTGAAATAGATGGAAATTATTTCAACACTGAGAGACGGATTACTCAGGAACTGAGGGCATTTCATTACTTATTCTCTCCTTGAATACATCGTCCGTGCTGAAATTATTTCCTTCATGTAATCTTAATGAAAATGTTTTTTTTATTACGGTATCCAAGTTTCAACTTATTTAACATAGGTTGGGGCCTTCTATTAAGTATAAAAATACCTGTATCAGAAAACCCCGCTCTTCCATATCCATTTAAATTTATGTTTTAAGTAAATAAATATATTTTACATAGTTACACTTTTCAATACAACAATCTTAGTGGTGAGAGTACGTATGTTTATGTGTGATGAGGGTGCATGTAGGGAGTGTGTGTGTGGGGGGAGGTGGGTGCGTGTGTGTGTGTGTGGGGGGGGGGGGTGAGTGTCTAATGTGCGACATGGCCACACAGCACCAGTCTCGTAAGAGTTGGGTGTGTGGCCATGTCCACGGGGGTGTGTGGGGGTGTGAGTGAGTGTGTGAGTTTGTGTGAGGGGGTGTGTTTGTATTTGTGTAATGTGTGGCATTGCCACGGAACACCAGCCTCTTGAGAGTTGGGCGCGACAATGCCCAGCAGTGTATCTGTGTCGTGGTGAGTTCGTGTGTGCCTGAGAATTCAGGTTGGTTTATGTTCATTGTGTATCCAGTATATTAGAATGATAAGGTAAGTATTTAAGGGTGGGTACACGTTTTCATCTATAGTTTACCTAAGTATTTTATTTATTTATTTATTTGTTGTTTACTCGTTTATTTATTAATTTATTTGTTTATTTACTTACTTATTTATTTATATGTAGAAGTGCTTCTGTTTCATCATATGTTTTAGTGAGTATCCAATTTATAAGAAGTTTTTTACAATCATGATATTTTCTTGGATAAATATCCAAGCTTTTGTTTAAAACATTATATAAACGTGTTGACTTATTTACGAATTGGTTGCTAGCATAGGAAGTTTTTGAGGGTTTGACCACTATTGCCTTATCTTTTCTTCTTTTATTTAGAATTTTAATATCGAATGGTAAATTTTTGTGGACTCTTAGAACTGATTGTACAATGTACAGTTTTCTCACGGATAGTAACTGACTTAATGAATATAATGTATTTGTGGGATATCTGTATGGCTTAAAATACATAACTTTTATTAATATTCGTTGTGCTCTTTCAATTTCTATAAATTTAGTTTTAGCGGCTCCGCCCCAAATTGGTAAACAATATGTTAAAATAGATTGTGCTAAAGCTATGTATATTTTATTAAGTAACATTTGTGGTGCCACATTTCGTAACGCTTTAAAAATCCATATTAATTTTCTTATCCTAGTGCTGATGACGTCAATTTGTGAAAACCAAGATAATCTTTGATCAATCTGGACTCCCAGATACTTAGTTGATGCTACTTTACTTAAAGTTGTACAATTACAGTCAATATTATGTTCAGAATCAAAGTTATGGAGTTTAATACTAAAGTCATTTTCGGGCTGGGTTCTGTTGTAGATAGTATAACACATATAGTTAGTTTTAAGAGCGTTGAGAGTGAGTAGGTTTAGTCTAAGCCAGTGAGCGATTTTAATAAGGCCTTGTTCAGCTTGTATACGAACCAAGTCCCACGTAGTATTTGAAAAAACCACAGCGGTATCGTCAGCATAGGAGAAGATTTTTGCATTTACAATATTAAGGTTGCATAAATTGTTTATATATATTAAAAACAAAGTAGGTCCTAAGACACTTCCTTGGGGAACGCCATAGGTGATATCTGCGTCCTCACTGACATATTCACCAATCCTTACTTTCTGTTTTCTTTCATTCAGGTAGTCCCTTAACAGAGCTAGGGGTGTATCTCGGATCCCAATATTTTCTAGTTTTTGCAGAAGAATGGGGACATAAACGGTGTCGAAAGCTTTTTTCAGATCTATATATACAGCCACACATTTTCTTCCTTGATCTACCTGGTCTACAATAAAAGAAGTCAGCGCTGTAACCGCGTCCTCTGTGGATTTACCACTTTGAAAGCCGTATTGTGAGTTAGATATTAAGTTGTATTTATTTAGGTATTTAATTAGTCTATTATTTAGTATTTTTTCCAATATTTTTGAGATACAAGGTAACACAGATATAGGTCTATAGTTATTTTCATCGCCCATGTCACCACTCTTGTGCACGGGAGTTATGATAGATTTTTTGAACAACAGGGGAAAGGTACCTTTTTTGAAGCAAAGATTGATCAAGTGACAAATAATAGGCACTACTTCTTTTTTAGCCAACTTAAGGAAGCTAGTTGGGATATTATCCCAGCCAGGGGCACTATCCGATTTGAGGTTCATGAGAACACTGTGTACTTCTTCAGGGTCAGCTTCTAAGAGAACAAATGAATTCAGTTGTGGATTTTTTGTGTCACAATATTTTAGATTTGATATGTTATGATCTATTAACATATCTTCTGCTAGCGTTTTACCAATATTTGCAAAGTAATGGTTTATGTAATTTACTGAATCAGTTGGAGAAGATTTTATTTTCAAAAGTTTTGTATTATCTGCTTTTGTTTTATTTAAATGTGTAATTGATCTTATATTTTTCCAGAGGGATTTTGAGTTTTTTGTAGATTTGGCCAATTGTGTTCGTTCGTAATTTCTTTTAAGTTTCTTTATTAAATTATTACAAAAATTTCGATACCTTTTGTAAGTAATTTTTGTAATTTCATTGTGAGGATCTTTTCGTACCTTTTTTTGTAATTTGTTTCTGTTTTTAATACATCGTAAAATTCCAGTAGTTATCCATGGCTTTATAATACGTTTGTTTTTCGGAAGTTGTATAGTACTTGTGTTTTCTCGCAAAGATTCTATGATTTTATTTACTAATTTCTCTACCAAAGTATTAGGGTCGTCACAATGTAAAAGTTCGGCAAGGTTCTTTTTTGCTAGACTTAAAAGTGCGGAGTTGAAATCGGTAACCGTTTTTATTTTGCTACATTTATTAGTGGAAGTTTGGCCAGATAGATTAACGAATATCATGGAGTGGTCGGTAACAGTTGTATTTAAAACAGCAATTTTAGCAGATACTTTATCTTTATCAATCCTCATCATAACGTGATCTAGACAATTACTTTCTCTCGTTGGAAGAACATGTCCAGGCATTATGCTATGCATAGATAGCATATTAAGGTAACTGAGTTTGTTAGTCCGTTCATAATTTTGTTCAGTTTCCTTTGAAATTAAGTTTATATTTATATCGCCAGTTACAATTATGTTTTTATACGGTTTTAATGTTTCTAAATGTAGGTTAAGTGAGTCGATGAAAGGATCAATATTGGTGTTCGAGGGAGAGCGGTATATACCCAAAATAGAACTATCATAAGTATCTATTTGCAAACATGATGCCTGGTCAAATTTAATTAAAATATTATTGAGAGATCATCATTAGCCATAAGCCAGCTTATTGTAAACATTCTTCTAAGTATTATTTTTTGAAATGTCTTGTAATTTGATGTTTACAGTTGTAGTATTATTCCACTGCAACTACAATTATTATTTTTAAATAAGGGCTTCTAATAAATGGGTTAGTAGAGTTATGGCACAGTTTCAATTAGTATTATTAAGTTTCGGGTTGTACCACGAATTATAATAATTTATGTGTAAGTACCATAAATAAAAATAATATATTCTGGCATAAGCTTCTTTTTTTAAAGCTTCATGTATAAAATAAGCAAGACTAGCAATTAAAACTTAGTATTCTAAACCAGACACCATAAATACACATAACATAATTTCGTATAGTCCCATAAATTGCTTGAAAAGTCAAAACTTCTGATTTAAAACTTGCACATCAGTTCAAGTTCTTCAAGTTCCAAAACAAGCACGCCACAGCTTAATTAAGCAGTCGCGTCTAGTGAAAGCGAATTAAGTTACACTACCCGAGGGACCCTATGGAATAACTTTACCCCAGCGCAGTATACTGTAGGCGGTACCAAAGCTTGCGCTTTGTCGAAGCATACATAAATGGACCTGTAAATTTCTAGGCTCGTCACGTCATTTGAAATCAACATTTGCAAAGTGCACTCACTGCTAATTTTACGCTTGCTATCTAATTATATTATAGGATAATGCATTATTTTTTATTACCTTATAGGCAAGCATTTGACCGCAGTCTCACCTGATGGCAAGTGATGACGCGGTCGACAATGGATCATGCTTGCCTAGAAGATACCGATTCACTCGGGATTTGAAGACACCTAGATTATAAGAATCGGGAAACAGAGACGCTTGTAAGGTATTCCATTCCTTAGTTGTTCGCGTTATGAAAGTTGAAGCGAAACGCTTCAACACAAAAATACAACACTCGAGTGGATCCACTTACTACGCTACCATTGGTTATTTGTATGTATTGTATGTTAACAAAATACGCTCCACGATCACATACTTAGATCCTTGCCCCTAACTACGATTCCCTGTATCTAGGGAACCAGGAAAGGACTATGGTCCCACAACTTCCAGACACGAAACAAATGCTTGCGCATTTTTTATTTTTTTTCATTGCTCAAACATTTGTCCCATCGCGGAAATCGAATCCGCAACCTGTGGTGTATGACATTTGAGCCAACCAGCCCAACCAATACACCACAGAGGCTGTCAAAAAATAAAGATAAACCAAAGATTGTATGTTTCGCAAAGACTCATAAATTATGATAAATTTGCAGACACCTATAATGACTATAAGCCCTTGACACAGAAAGCCACCATTTATCTTCTAATCTCGACAAATATGTATCATATAAAGTTTGCGCTTACTGACGTCTGCACGTTCCGTTATCGAATTTGATATATAACCAGTATTTTCATTATCATGAAGAATAAGTCGAAGACAGCATTGAAACCTGCCCCTGCTGCTACAGATAAATCTTATATACTGACTCTACCTCCACTGTGGCTTAACTGTCATAAGTTAGGAGGTGGAGCGGTAGCCCGCGACATTGCGCTCGGTTATGAGTTATTATTCTGGCTCAGTGGGTAAGTAGGATGAATTTGATTTATGTGGGTTCGTAGGTACTTAACTTACTTGAGGATATCTCCCTCAACCAAGTACAGAGAAATCGTTTTCTTAAACATACACAGAAAATCGTTTTCTTAAAAAATCTTGAATTCACAATTCACTTGATTTTTTAGTTTACGTGAAGGGTTAAAAATACAGGTATAATAAGTATGATTTACATATGCGGGGTCAGCGTCTTGGGGGCGGATTAGTGCACAACACAGTCACAAAACACTTTTAAACTTAGAAAAAACTTTTATTATTCAGAGCGACATAGGTACAGTACAGTCAACTTTTTAATACCATAGATGTGTGCCGGTTCCCTGTGTTGCCCGGACAAGAACATTTTTTACTTTTTAATTTAATCGGGTTGGTGACAATAAGAATGACTTATAAAAAAGTGCTCTTAGATAAAGTTATCTCAGAACATTGATTCCGTCCTGACTAATTTACTATAAGAAGCTTTTAAGTATTTAGCTCCTGTTATAAACGATCTCTAAAAGATCTGGCATAACTTCAGCTGTACCTATCGCCATTTTATTTATGGTTAAACGAACGTAATACAAGTTAAGTTAACCGAAATTAGACGGGTTACTGCATCCGTGATATTTATTCTGCTATTGTTCACAATTAAATTTAGATTTTTTTTACGGGCGGATGCCTTTATTACCTACTGAAAACAAACTACACTCTACTAACTAAAACTAAACTAACTACACTTAAAACTAATAACGTGCAATCCATTTCTAACTTTCTCACACTACTTGTACTATTAATTATTCTGTGACACTACCAATTGCAACAATAAAATCTCTTCGCCTATTAATTCAAACTGTTTACAACTTTAAGTATTACGACCGTCTAATAAGTGTTTATAATATTTTACGAGTGCCTAATAAGGAGTGATTAAATCGTAATTTTACAGCCAACACGCAGACATATTATTTATGTGTTTTTGAACCACACATACACACATAAAATATGTGTGCGTGTGTAATTCAAACACACATTACTTTTAATCAACACGTGTTTAAAATGCAAATGGCCATTCTTTGCGACCGACGCCGCAGACGATGGCTAGTCATGATTTTATTATATACTAGCTGCGCCCTGCGGTTTCACCCGCGGTTTCCCGGGATAAAAAGTAGCCTATGTGTTAATCCAGGGTATAAGCTATCTCCATACCAAATTTCATCAAAATCCATTCAGTAGTTTTTGCGTGAAAGAGTAACAAAGGTACATCCATACATCCATATATCCATTCTTACAAACTTTCGCGTTTATAATATTAGTAGGATGTAAAATAAGTTTTTTGTGATTCTTCTTTATAAATAAATTTAAAAAACATTTTAAAATTTTAAAATAAATATTTTGGTACTATTGTATAGTATAGTCACTGTTCAATCAAGACTCCTTTATTTTTTTCGATCGAAATATAAATATTTACTCAGTATTTGTTATGTAAGTTATTTATTATCTATTCCATCCGTCTTCCATTAAAAGTTTGCGAGGACGTACGCACGGAGTATGGATGTTTGTTACTCAATAACACAAAAACTAATGAGCGGATATTGATGGAATTTTGTGAATGAATAGGTACTTTATATCCTGGAATAGGACATATTGACAGCCTCTGTGGTGTAGTGGTTGGGCAGGTTGACTCAAATCTCATACACCACTGAGGTTGCGGGTTCGATTCCCGCGACGGGACAAATGTTTGTGCACAGAAAAAAAAGGTGCAAGCATTTGTTTCGTGTCTGGGTGTTGTGGGATCATGGTCCTCATAGTTCCTGGTTCCCTAGATACAGGGAATCCTAGTTAAGGGTCAGGATCTATGTATGTGATCGTTGGGCTTTTTATTATTATATTTAAATAAAAAAAGAAATTAAATATAGTTATACAAATTAATTTATAAGTACAAGAACATGCTGAAACCAGAAAAAACAAACATAAGTAAATAAAAATATATAAGATAGTCAGATGTTGCGTATAATATTTTTTATTAAGCGACTTCAAAAAAGGAGAAGGTTCTCTATTCGTTTGTATAGTTTTTTTTTTTTTTTTTTTATGTATGTTACCTCAGATCTCCGTCATTCATGAACCGATTTGGAAAATTCTTTTTGCGTTGGGTTCAGTATAGCTACGAAGTGGTCCCATATAAATTTAATCGACCTTGGACTTCGAAAATACATTGAAGTAGGTTTTTTGTTTGATAAAACGTATACTTGTTCAGAAAGATTATCTCGTCGTGAAACTGCAGTTCACAGAAGTTATAGACGAACTTAAAACACTTCGCAACATGGCATGCGTAAAGGTCTTTATCTGTTATCGTGGTGAATAGTAATTTTACGCCCCAAGTAATTCACACGCGTCCATCATATGAAATCGACACGTGTTTAACATGCAAATGCCCTTTGGACGTGCAATCTACACTACAGGAGTATAGGAACTAATTATGTTATTACCACGTACGGAGGGTCCGCGTGGTTACTTCATCTAGAGACGGGTAATGGTCCATGAAAAACTATTCAATTAGTAAAATATATGAAAATGCATTTTTAACAAAAAATACCGACTTCAATTCTGATGTATCTTCGAAGTCCGAAGTTGAATATTGATGAAATTTATATGGGAACACCTTGAAGCTATACCTACCTACTGAAAGTAATGCAAAAAGATTTTTCCAAATCACTACATAGTATAAAACAAAGTCGCTTTCTCTGTCCCTATATCCCTATGTATGCTTAAATCTTTAAAACTACGCAACGGATTTTGATGCGTTTTTTTTTAATAGATAGAGTGATTGAAGAGGAAGGTTTATATGTATAATAACCGTGCGAAGCCGAGGCGGGTCGCTAGTCAGTTTATAAATGACGAAGTAATCACGCAACAATCATATAAACAAGCGAATTTCAGTAAACTAAAATTGAAAAAACATTCGTCACAAAAATACCTATAAAAAATAGAAAACCACTGAACCCATTTTGATAAAACATGTCTAAGAACAACCGCTTTAAAAACCTGTTTTCAAATGAAAAAACCGCATTCAAATCAGTTCATCCGTTTAAGGAGCTACCGTGCCAGAGACATACACTCATAGTGGTCAAACTTATAACACCTCTCCTTTTTGCGTCGGGGGTTAAAAAACAACATATAGTCGAAATGATATGTCAAAACACACAACTGTTGGTGTTCATTCCTACGAAAAAGAGGTAATTAATATAGGTTTACAAATATCAGAGATATAAGGTAATACCAGCGGGGTAACACATAAAAAAATCTTGACGTATTGATTGCAATAGGTCATTGATCTCATATTTTACAAGCCTTATTAGCTTTATAAACTATGTTATCTATATATGAAAAATTAATCACCGATTAGCAATCAGTTTCAATGCAATATAAAGTTGACAAATTGTACGGTAACGGTTTCTCGGATTCGGTACCGGCTCGCGGCGATATCAAACGCTAACAATACCGACAAATCCGGCAATACATATCCATCAGTATTACTGGACCGGTACCTACACAATAGCACTACAAAAACAACGGTAAGGACTAAAGTCCGGTTATTATAGGATGAACTTTCACAGCTGGAACATGTACCTATGTGTACTGTGATATGATTATGTATGTATTATTATATATATATATATATAATTAGATTTATTTAATTAAATTATTTACACATAAAAAAACAATAATTTGACGTCTTAAATATTTTTTTAAATATGCCTTATAAACTTCCTAATCAAATAACCCACCCCAAACTGTACCTGGTGCAAAAGTGCCCATAACACTGGCTTACCTATATTATTATTATGATTATGTATTATTATGAATATGTGTGTATAATAATAGAAGTCATGTCTATTATGTATAAAAATGGAGGTATCTGTATAATAATGGATGTCAACCGGACTATAGAATTAAAACCAGTAGCTGACTATAAAAAAACTTACAAAAACTAAAATTTGACTCCATTTTGCACTTTTGTGATAACTGTTAAAAAATAATTTGCTTTTAATTGTTGCCTATCTAGGTTTTTTTAAATGGCCTGTTTGTGAACTGGTGTTAGAAATGTCTGTGTGTCGTATATAAGGTACCATGCGCCCTTACTGCTTCTATTTCCACATTTGTAGATTCCATGGCATTATCTCTTGATGGGTATCAGTGTTCCGAATACTCTAATCCCTTACAAATAGAAGCTCAATGCGGGTGCGAAAGGTCATCGAGGCGGCATCAATTCCATTGCTTGTACTGACGGGGATTGTTGTACCTTGCAAATAAGTTAATGATACATACCTTTGAGGTCTATAAGTAGGTAGGTCCTCAACGTTACATACGGGTGAATAGGGTAACCCATGTTTTAGATATCAGAAGTAAGATAGTTTATTTAAAGGTTTATCAGCTACCTAATGCTTTCCTGCCTATGTGCTGTTTTTCAGAAGCGTCTAATAATTCTTCGTCTTAATACTCGTACCGAGTCTATAAGTCTAAAACTTTGATGCAGATTTTTACTAGAACTAACATTCTTCAGTTTTGACTAAGTAAATAATCACTTTATAATCTGAGAATCGATGAGACAGTCAGGATCAAAGATTCTTAGTAAATTCGTAAAAAAAATTAAAAAAAATACTATTAACCGGAGCTTTTGCTCTTGTGATGCTCTTAAAGCAGTTTTTCTTCCTTGTTGTCCATTTGTAAAGCAGATATCTGAACTCCAAGTGTACTCGTAAAAAATATGAATTAATAAGACTCTCTACTCTCTGTTCCACACTCTGTTCTAAGCAGTACTCGCCTAGGGGAGATTGTGCGTAGAGATACAGTTATCTGAGAGCTTAATGAGTCGAGCGCCGCTTGCAGCCGCCGGAACAGAAGCGTCTACCGCTATACTAGGCGAGGTTTACGTATGTTTCCGGTTGCAGCATTTTCTTAGAAAATAAACCAATTTATTTCGATTCCAATATTTTTAGAAAATTCGTAGAAAGTAGGTTGGCCTGTGTATAAAGGTAATGTAACTCAACACACGATAACCAATGAGGCCGAGATGCTGTTAAAACTTATCTACGTAAGATAAGGTGGTATGGTCCTAGAGACATTGTCAATAATGACACAACTCCTTAAAAAAAAACACACGAGAAGGAACAATTTCAACGCGCAAGATTTTAATTAAAACGTACAAAACTGACTTACGGGAGCAATCGGGGGCATGTCAAACTGGATTAGCTGACCTCACCCATTTATTACAAGCTTTCTACCCAAAGTTTCCTTCAATTAAATAAATAACTTATCAATATCAATAACTTTAGCCGGTGTGTGCGGGCTGCGTGCGGTCCGGATTATGCCGAGGACGTGTGAGGGGGTGAAGTAGGTACGAGAGATGGGTTACTAATCGCCCGGCAAGCTCCTGGTTCCTGGTGGAACAACGCGTTCCATGAATGCGTGTCAGGTTGGTTGGCTCTACTCAATTTTGAACGTGGCTTAATTTGTTAAGGGAACTACAAGTACCTACATAAATTGAAGATAGGGAAACGTTATTGTTCGGTTTAATTTTAAGAAATATTGATAAATACTATGTGAGACCATTATTAGCAAAATTTGTCCTAATGGCTACTGGAGTACCTACTACTACCATAGTTCATTATATACCATTATTCAGTAAATTAAAATGTAATATGTTTAGGGATACACAAGTATTTCCATAACCTGTCTGAATCACATATAATAATAATAATAACGCCCAACGATCACATATACACATGTAGTTAGATCCTGGGCCCTAACTAAGCATTCCTGCATCTAGGGAACCAAGAACTACGAGGAGAATGATCCCGCAGCTTTTTTCTGTGCACAAACATTTGTCCCGTTACGGAAATCGAACCCGCAACCTCGGTGGTGTATGAGATTTGAATAACCTGCCTAACCACTACACCACAGCGGCTGTCACAGATTTTTTACACTTAATAGATATGTTTGGCCACTATCTCGCCTGATGTTAAGCGATGATGTGGCCTAAGATGGAGCACATAGATCTAGAGAGAGACAGCAGTTGAGCGGCTGCTCAGACCCGTCTCCCCGATGGTACGTGGTGATATAGTTAAAGTACTTAATCTTCGTCATATTATATTATCATATATATCTATCATACAGTAATTATAACAGCTTATAAGTAGCCATAATGACACATTTACAAGCTTATAAGGATTTTAAGACCGCAAAAGAATAAATGAATTAGGCAAGCCACATCTACTTTAGCCTAATCTATACCAAGTGTCTCAACAATGCTGCTACTTATCATCAAAATGTATGAATGGCTGCCATTCCGCAGTTTCTAGTCACGTCCGAGCGCCGTGCCTTGACGCCATTCGAGTCTGGACTCACGACTTGAGGACTACAAGTAACACGTTAACATATACTGAGCTTGTGTGTCCTTACAACGAACTTACAAGACAATAATATCCGCTGCTATCGGTAGTCTTTTTAAAACGAGATTGAAGCTCTCAGAACTTCCAACTTTTTATATAACATAGTTGGATTACTACGTTTTATTAAGGCACTTGTTTTTATTGGGAATTGGCTTGCGTTGGCCTCTATGTCACCTGATGGTAAGTGACGATGCGGTCGACGATCTAGCACGCTTACCGAAGATAATACCTGTTCACTCAAGACTTGAAGATTCCTAGACCTACAAAATAATAAATAATAATAATAATAAATACGCCCAATGATATATGATACATGTACATAGATGCCCCTAACTAGGATTCCCTGTATCTAGGGACCCTGGAATTGTGAGGACCATGGCCCCACAATACCCAGATACGAAACAAATGCTTGCGCTTTTTTCTGTACACAAACATTTGTCCCGTCACGGGAATCGAACCCGCAACCTCCGTGGTGTATAAGATTTGAACCAACCTGCTCAACCACTACATCACAGAGGCTGTCAATACCACAGAGACTGTGAGAGAGAAAATAGGTACATATATGCAGACGTACAGTCAGCTGCGCTGATATGTATACACTCCCAAGTTTTCAAACTTATAAATATTCATAACTTTCAAAGACAAGTGCATGCAAACATTTTTCAAATATGTGTAGTCATCTTATTTGTCAGAATGCAATATACAATTTATCAAAATTATGTATAAAGTCCCGACCTCGACCCCATCAAAACTTGTGACTGTATACATATCAGCGCAGCTGACTGTACACACATTTTGAGTTTGAAGATTATAAGTATTTATTTTATAGTTTTAAATTGGAAATGATCTTAATTGGCTACAAGTCCACGCGCCGCTACGTAGGCTACGGAAGTTCTACCATACTTACCTAGATCGCGATCGAAATACGTTTCTAAGGAACTGCCCTCATACTCATTGGCCCTCAAGCGCCAATCGTATATCGTGTTGAGCTCAAATAAAGGTATAGCTTCACTGCGACCCATGAGATGGGGTCTATTTATCCTATGATTATTATAAATGCGAATGTTTGTAAGAATGTATGGATGTATGTTTGTTACGCTTTCACGCAAAACTACCGAACCGATTTTGATGAAATTTGGTATATAGGTACTTTAGGACTTGGAATAGCACATAGGCTACTTTTTATCACGGGAAACCGCGGGGCGCAGCTAGTTGTCGATATAATCCCATTAATTTACACAAAAATACGATAACTACAAGTTGAAAACACTTTCATGGGACAATATATGGCATCTCATGACATTGTCGAAATGAAATGAACATCTTAATCAGTGCTCAATACGATATTATATATATATATATGTATACGATTAGCGTTTGAGAGACCAGTGGGTATGGGGGCTGACCTAAGTTTAATCACACAACTTTAACTTGCCTAAAACCGTGGCAACACTAACTAATATTAAGTGATCAAAGACAATGCCGTAAAATAATTCAACCAAACCTCGATTAATCTATCTCTACGAAAAGATATTATTCACGAGAGGAAATATACATATAATTATCTCAATACAAAGATTAATTTTATTTATCTTAAATCAGATACGACATCGCTAACTTTTCCAATAGCAATGATAAACGGGACTTGTAAACTCATTCTTCCAAGTAGGACTAAAATATCGCAGATTACTCATTTTCAAAAATGCCGTGTAGTATTTATTTATTTATTTATACATATGATTGTTTTGCTTACAGCAGCGGAAAAGCAGAACGAGCTAAAAAGATACTTATATATTTTGTACGTTTCATTGAACATGACTTAACATATTTTTTAGTTTTATTAAATTTGAATAAAAACGCCATTGAAATAAGTCGTATGACAAAGAGTGGTTTGAAGATGCTGATGGAATTGTGTAAACAATGCCACAATTACCCAGACACATTTTGATATTTTTTGTCAAAAGCTCTATGACTGAAATACTCTGTCGTTACCTAATTTGCACTTGATGCAACAGTAACAAACGTTCGTGGTAAATAAAATGCAACATCAAACTTGCTTTGCAATACGCAAAAGGTATCTTTGTTCTAACACACTACTCCTAGATACAAGAAGAATCTGAGAGTTTCTCGCGGCTTAGCGCAAAGGCCCGTAACACTGTCCATAAACAAAATAAAACTTGTACAAAAATGATAAAAAAAGTGTCAAACGCACTCTATCCGCTTAAAAAGCAAAGTTCGTACGAAGGAGGTCCAAAATCAGTATGCGACAAATGCACTTTCCACTTAAAAAGTAAAACTCTTACAAAGGAGACTCAATATCAGTATGTGACGCGGCTAAACGCACTGGCCATTAAAAAAGTAAAGTTCGTACAAAGGCCGGAGATCGGGCAGTTTCCCGCCTAAACGCGCGCGGTCGGCACGGGGGCGGGCGTCTGTCTCGGATGGCGCGCGGCACGCGACTGTTGGGCGGATCGATGCCGCCCTGACTGCCGGAGGCTCTCGTCCCAGGGGGATGCTCCGTAGGGTGGATAGATGTGGCACTGAGGAACACTGGTGACGTTGATTTATCTTGGCGTCTAGGTTTTCACGTCGCTTTTTTATGTTTAACTCATACTCGCTTTTATTTTAGTTTTGATCATTTTTTTTTTACTATCGATTCAAGTTCAAGTTCAAAAGTTCTTTATTTCAATTTTGTCGTCACAGACGCACTTATGAACGTCAGTTATTACATACAATGACTCTACCACCGTATCGGAAAAAGAACCACTGCTCAGAAGATACGGCAAGAAATTGAGGGGCATAATTTTTAGAACTTTTGTTACAATATTTTATATTTGTTTTTGACAACATTATTTTTCTTATGTGCCAATTGGCTACTTGGCAGAAACGGAATGTTCCATGCATCTTTTACTTCTATGTAATTCCTAACTGTATAGTATGCTTTTTTCATTAGAAAATTTTTCACACTCAATTTGAATCTACTTTCTGTGAGCTCCGTTATACATTTTGGAATTTTATTGTAATAACGTACATAATTGCCCATGAAGGACTTATTCGTTTTACTCAGATTTTGATTAGATGCAATGAACTTAATCAATATACGGTAGTAGAGAATTTATTTTATTGGATATTTGTAACTAAACTTTCCGTTGTCAATTTTCAAATGTAAAATAGTGTATGATTGCTTTTTACTTACATAATATATATTATTTAATGTTTTTTAAACTAGTTCAATACGTCATTTGTTTACCTTTCGCTTCAATTTTATGGCATTACCAAAAAACAAACTTTCCAGTCAATCGAGTCTCATCCACTGCCTCTAAATCCACGTCTCTCCGTAGAGCAACAAATTGAATAACTGGAAGGAAGATGCACGTATCCTATCTAGGGAGAGAAGGGCCATCCATCGGCTGTCCCTTTGAACGTCAGATTGAGTTATTCAAACTGCGAAGACAAATTGCGTGACGTCGCTGCCTTTTTGCATACGTGAGTTCATCTTGAGGCTTTAGTATGTAGACTATAGAGTATAGAAGATGACCGATAATGCTGTGAAGGTAAATAAAAAAAACTGCGAATAAGAAGAACTGAACTTTGGTATATTTTTTTAAATGCGTCTATGTTATCCGTCGCGTTCTCGTTGCAAACACTTCATGGATAAATATATCTCAGTTATAAAGTTCAAATGATATAGAAATTAAACTAAATGACTTCAAATAAATAAATGACTTCATGCACGTGTTTATATGAAAACTAAAAATTATATTACCCACGCTTTATGTTTTGTAACAATACATATACCTACTTACTATGCGTATTCTTTGAATTTGGAATGGTGTGCCCATTGATTTTTCGCAAACCCTTGGGATTTAACCTAATCTTTAGATTTGAGTAAACCCTGAATGCCGGTAATGGTGAAAACCAGCAATTTCGTGGGTAGAGTGACTCTATAAGTGCTATTCATGTTATAAATAAGGACGTGCCATTTTATTTCGTATGTACCTATATGTATTTGGTAAAACTCCTAAATAACATTGTGTTTTCTTAAGCAGGTGTAGCGCTCATTTACACCTGTTACTAATACTTTGCAATTGAATTTTATTACCTTCTTTCAAACGTTACAATGTTATTCATATTAATAGAAATGCAATACTGTCGCCGTCGTTGATGTAAAATTATTATAAAAACTTGATAATAACTTACTGTTACTATTTATACCTAATTGTTCATTGTTATAAAATTTTCGAGACATTTTAAAAGAGTTGAAAAAAGATACACCGCCGCAGAGTTTCTTGGTTCTATATTTTCTAGCGGGCGTATTTCCGAAGCATTGGTAGAGTCAGTTTTCGCATTTCTTTTCTGCACCCGGACTTTAATTTGAGTATAGGAAAGAAATGGGGTAAACATACTTACCTTTTTTTCAAAGTCATGTTAATTTAAGTTACAATTTTTTACATATTTTTAATTTGATATGCATCATGTGTTTATGACGTTTAAAAGTACATTTTGTGCCTATTTATTGAATGATATTTGACTTTGACTTTACTGAGATCATAACAACTTTTTTTTATTTTACATTAGGCATGTACTAGGAAAGTGAAGAATGTGTGAATGTGTGAGTGAATAGGCATCTCATGGGCAGGCGTGTTCCATCTTAGGCCGCATCTTCGCTTTCCATCAGGCGAGATGTCGTCAAACGTATGCCCATTTACCAATTAAAAAAAAAAAACTTGTGTATTTACAAATATATACAGTGATAATAACTAACCTACTAAACTAACCTACAACCAAATTAAAAAGTATAAATTAACATTGTATTGTGAAAATATAGAAAATATTGCAATTTATTTAAAGGAAAAGATTAAAGTTAAGACACGGCTTGTTACCGTAGCACACACCTGAAATTATATAACATGCACATCGACTTTCATTTCACTCAGCCGGCTCAAAGACTTTCATAAACATAAGCATATATATAATACTTTCCTTCTCTTTGTGAGGGGTACGTATAAAAGCCTCTAAGGATTGTTTCGGCTCTACTTCCTCGCGCTCGATATCCTTACTGCATCTTCTATCTACACCTATAATACGTATGTATTGTGCAATCGTTATGACATGTCGGAGAGAGTTGAATCTAAAAACTCTGTCATCAAGGTTGGTACTAATACCCACACAAGAAAAGAAAAAAAATAAAAGAAGAATATGCATGTATTTTAACGGAAGTTTACTACACGCATCTCATTTTTAAATACAAAAGAAAACACAATAGCTTTTTACAATCCGGTGTCCATAGTACGCGTGAGTGGATGCGAATTTCCGAAGTCCAGCTGAAAAAAAGATACATAATCGCCCTGCTATTGAATTAGATTTTAAATTTTGTAAAGATCAGTACAATTAATGTTTGATGAATTATGAATTATGTGTTAGTTGTGCGTATTTATTTATTTATTTCATTCTCGATACCTTTTAATAATAATAAGAAATTCATTTATTTCAGGCAATAATAAAAAAAACACAATGTAATCATATCAGAAGCCCATATCACAAATACGTTAGAGACTAACATTTTTTTTTATCTAACCTATACTGTCTCACTGCTGGGCAAAGGTCTCCCCCATCTCTTTCCACGCATCCCGATCCTTCGCTATGTCAAGCCATTCCTCTTGGAATGCCACGATATCATTACGCCAGCGTTTTCTCGGCCTCCCTCGGCGCCGTCGCCCATCTTCTGGCACCCACTGCGTGACAATCTGAGCCCACCGGTCAGGATGCATTCGTGCGACGTGACCCGCCCAATCCCAGTTTAATCCGGCTGTTTTCTGGCCAACATCAACGATTCCTTGAGACTAACATATAATTTATAAAACACTAAATCTTAAAATTAGGAATTTAAGTGGCGGCTTCGCTTTCCTGTAGCGTCGGTAGACCACATCTTCTGGCTAGAATTCAGGACTAAGGAACGTCGTCGTAAGTGCTGCTGGAATCCTCAGCTTGTACGACTTGAAAGTCGTTGGTCTACTGGATTCCACGTGACTGATTTCGATGTCTATCGGTCCCTCAGTTCGGTTTTCGATCATCTTCAGAATATGCGCCTGGAGGTCTTCCGACTTCGTCTTCAGGTCCTAGCGCGAGCTGTAGATAAGCGTGGTAGACGGAGCTGCTCTCAGAGAACTAAAAATAATGATAATTAATGTATTTTCCAGACAATTAAAATTATCTAAGTACAATAATGACGTACCACGCACACTCGACCGTGCCTACTCCGCAGTCGAAAGAGTACTATCTGACTGATTGAGCCATTTTTAGCCCGTCGTTCAGAGGAAGGGCTCGAAATAGCGATCCCACTAATTATCACCCCCGGCCTAGCGTGCGTTAGGGGTGGTGAAGTAGACAAACTACGTAGCGTACATTGATTTCTGAGAAAAGTCAGATATCAATGCACTTTATCTACAGCTGAGAGCGAATGTAACTTGTACTACTTTCAACACGACGCGAGACGCCCCCTAGTTTCAACCTGAACGGGAGTAAATTCGATGCGACGACGGCATTTGGTTCATTAAAGAAAATAATTTGATATAAATTGTACACAAGCAAACTCTTTTATATAATGATTTATATAACAAGTATGAATAAAAAGCAATAAATGAATTGAGAAATCGAGTAGAAACATCTAAATGGATTAAAATAATTGTATTTAACTTGCTTTCTTTTCTTTCTTTCTTTATTGTTTTCTTTACGAGTTAAAATGCATTTTGAAAGTAAAACGGCATAAAAAAGCTTCGTTGTCCTATCACACCTAATCATTGCAAATGGTCTCAAAGTCAGAAAGGATATTTGTTGTGTCTTAAGTAAAAAAAATATATATGAAAATTGTATATAAGAATGGTAAATTCAACTATCATTTAAAAATTATCATTTTATGCGAAATTACTGGGCATTGATGTTTTTGGGCGATGAACGCAATGCTACGCAGTTCTGTTTATGGTATTATACTTAAGTTCTGTGTAGTATTTGTTATGCGAAAATATCTCTTTTTTTTCAATATAAATTATAATTAATTAAGTGTAAAATGTAATGTATAAAATGTGCAAGTTGATTAAAAATTTAGAGGTAGATTTAATTTCAAATACTTCGCAATGCCATCTTTAGCACTAAATTGCACACGAGGAGCAAAAAGTCTGTCACCGAGACTCATAAAATCATTTCTGAACACTAAGTGACATTTTAATACATAGTTTGAGACAAATGTATCCAATTAAAATCAACTGTACTGTCAGGCACAAAACACATATAGCTCCCAAGTTTAAAATTCAAAAGTTTTTTTATTCAATTTTGGCATCACAGACGCACTTATGAACGGCAATTATTATTATAATGAAATGAATGAAAGAACCACTACCCAGAAGATACGGCTACAATATGTTTGTTTTTGACAATATTATGTTTCTTATGTGCTAATTGGCTACTTGGTAGAAGCATGAATCGTCTTTTATGTAATTACTAACTGTATAATGTTATGTTTTTCTATGATGCGCAAAACGCTACTTTAGCAAACGAAAAATGCAACATTTATATACGTAGCCACAATTTCTATGCCATTATATTACTTTATCATTTGTTTTATGCACAGAATGTATATACATACTTAACTTATTTTATACTATCACACTTCACATCACATCACACCACTTATATCACTTATCATATTATAAATGCGAAAGATTGTATGCAAGTGTATTAGTGTGTTTGTTAACTCTTGATTCCCTCACTTAGGCTACTTTTTATCCCGGGAAACCGCGGGGCGCAGCTAGTATTATAATTGGGAAAGATTGTATGTGTAAGTGTGTTTGTTGCTTCTTCACGCCGCAACAGCTAAACGGATTTAGATGGAATTTGGAATGGAGATAACTTATACCCTGGATTAACACATAGATCCCGGAAAAAGAATAGATCCCGAGCCAGCAACTATAAAACGATTTCTATCGGGGTGAAACCGCGCAGTGCAGCTATATTAATATTTTATGCTTTCAAGGACTTTTTTACTTAACTTTTTTCTTTGGTCATTGTATGCTTTACACTAATGATTGATTATGTGTGTAATTTTATGTTTGGTGCCGACTGTACGTACCTACTACATCGAGTAGAGCTATATATAAATCACTTTTGGACGATTCCTTTTTGATCACAGAACGAACACGATTCTGTAATTAGCCCGGTTATGAACATCAAAACGTTTTTAAATATAAACTGTTTACCTTTTAACGGAATTGTTCTTTGATTTTAAATTAACGATGGATATTTATCGCTCATAGAGTAATGACATGGAAATAAGGTTTTTGGTGCGGCATTCCACTAACTTATAGGTACGAGTGTATGGTATTTTTATTCTTGATCGATTGTCAGCCTCTGGTTTAGGTGGTTGAGAAGGTAGGCTTATATGTAATGAGCTTGGCTCGACTCAAACCGGAGACGACTTTAATGTTTAGGCACAGAAAACTTACTCGTGGTAGGTCTCTCGTATGAGGGAGGCCGGATAGGTAAATAAATTATTTATTTTGTTCCAAGAAACATAAATCCGGTAATTACATTAGGATAACAGTTACTTATACTAAAAACAAAACAGCATAGTGTTCCCTTAAGAACTCTGTCCCCCGCACTTAACTAGATCTCTGTTGAGCCTGTACGGCAGGGTTACAGTGGATCACTCCGGCTACTCACAGTGAGGTACCACAGCTTTGCCAGTTATTCTATCGCCAAGCAGTAGTGCGAAAGCTTTATTGTCTACCGGTTTGAAGGGCATTGTAACCAGCGAAATGACTGAGGCATATGATACTTAATATCTGATGTCTCGGATTTATGAGCGCAATGGAGTGCTGCGCAGTGCTTTTTTATGGTATCTATTAAAAGTTTTGGGTAGTACCGCAATTGTTATGGGCAGGCGTGGCGTTTACCATCAGGCGAACAACTTGCAAGTTCCATAAAAAAAATACTGCAAGTATTTGTGCCTGGGTGTTTCGTTGGTGGTTCCTGGTTCTAGATACAGGAAATCCTAGTTACGAGCCAGGATCTACGTATCTATCGTGCAGTGTACACTTTAGTCTAAACATCTTGTCTTTCTATATATCTATAGTCTACGATCATCTGGAAATGTAATTCATTTAAAGTGTATTCTGTGTCTTCTAGTCACGTTGTTGCCCATACCAATGCTAGTTGGTATGATTTTTAATAATTAAACATCGCTATACAATTAAAGAACTTCATTAGTATAATTAACTCCTTCAAATAACTGAAAATAGACGCTCTATATTTGTAAAAAGTATAAAATTATAATGTCACCCCATTAAGTGCGTGAAACAACGGTCTGTCGCCGAAAGGGGCCATAATTCAAAGCCAAAAGAAAATAATTTATGACGCCTAATCCCTGATAAAGTGGGAACTCCATCGTCACTGCGAGGCTATGCGACGCGACGCTCGACCTATTCTAGCTAGTACTAGCTATTGGTACATATTTCTTATGGGATTTGGACTTTACTTGAAAAACTTAGTTATCAATCTACGCATAAGCAAACCTTGCTTGCCACAGTTGTCTGAAAGAGATCGCTTTGAGCGATAACACTGCCAATTGTTGATTTTTTAAGATTAAATAGGCTTACGTTTGACAACAACTCACCTGATGGTAAGCGTAGTTGCGGTCTAAGGTGGAGCACGTTTGCACATGAGGTGCCTATTCACTCTTGTCATAAAGAAACCCAAAAGAAATTGCTTTTGTTGTTAGTTTATTAATTATCTGTTTGTTTCTATAAAGAATTATTTCATTTGCCAAAAATATGTAGGTAATGGAAAAAGCTTTCACAAGCGGTGCTTTTTAGGAATACGTTTCCTAAAAATCACCGCTTGTGAAAGCTTTTTCCATCTGGCGTTCTCTGGATAGTGTGAGAATATACTGTCTTCATTCTCACTCAATAATCCTTCACAATAACTCAGCCTGACATCCTTAAAAAGTCATTTTCAAGACCAATCGAGAAGTTGCTCTTTTAAAACAGTTTTGTTAAGAATAGCGTAAAAGCTTATAAATATACGAGCCAGTGGAATATCAACCTTATTTCCTCAAACGAAAATAAATACAGACAGGATGCAAACGTAAAATGTCCTTTATTATGAGCTGTTAAGTTTTTTAAACAGGAATAAAACGTGTAAGAATCAGACGATTAGAAAAACGTAATAAAACACAAGACAGGAAAAATACTTACAGCTAATTTGAATATAGATTTAAAATAAAAACGTAGGAAATATAATACTGAAAAGTTGTTCATTCAGAAGCCGTTTCTGTTCTATTGTAGAAATTATGTAATTTAAGTTATATTTTTATATGAAGCGTTAAAGAATGCCAAGTGAAAAACTTAAAGAAGGTTTTCGGAACGAGCGTCACCCCTAAGAAGGTTAAATAACGGAAGAAAATACGACACTCGACTTGGTGATCACCGTAGCTCAATTGGGCAAAGCCTTTCCCGCGGTGAGGGAAGATTGCGCGTTCAAGTCCCAGCCGTTGGTCGTATTTTTTTTTCTGAAAAACTTTGGTTGAGTTAAACTAGATGAACTAAGCTATTTTAATGGCAAGAGTAAACAGGATGGTACTAAATACCTAATGCATTTCTTTATTATACTTACATAGAAACAACAAGTTGTGGTTAAATTAAATAAACCAAAGGAATTCAGAAGAACTTCAAAATAACCATATAACAGCTAACTTGTTGTTTCTATGTAATTATGAATTCTTCGAACAATAATATTTTCTACGCATTGACAAAAATAAAACTAAAAAAAAAAATACAACAAAATACAAGAATAAATGGTTCTTGTATTTATTTCAGTATGAAAGTTTTCGTGAGCAATAACTCGACAAACTACGTGAGTCCTAGCCGTTTTATTAAATATTTACCATTTATAATTTTCATAAACCGTACCTAATATTTGCTGTTGGATCAAAATGGAGTTCAAATAATCACAGAATAATAAGCTCAAATCAAAAAGCTGTAATAGTGACTCCATAAAACTCTTTTTGTTGAATACCAAGAACTACTACTGGTGGTAGGTGTCTCGTATGCGAGAGGCCGTCCGGGTGGGGACCACCGCTTTGCCAGTTATTCAGCCGCCAAGCAGTAGTGCGCAAACATTACTGTGTTCCGGCTTGAAGGGCATTGTAGCCAGCGAAATTACTGGGCATTATGAGACTCAACAGCTAATTGTTGTTGGGTGACGAGCGCAGTACAGCGCCGCGCAGGATTTTGCAAAAGAAAGTTCTAGGTGGTGCTGTTATTGTTATGGGCTGGTGTATTGCTAACCATCAGGCAAACGACCAGCTCGTCTCTTCATTCAGTTACATAAAAAAAATCTCTTTAAGTTGATACATACCAGGAATTCATGATCTGAAGGAGCTTCCTAAACGAGTGGCGTCGGGGTGGTAGTCAATAATGCAAGGTTTGCTTTGCGTATATGTGGAGAGGGAGGAGTGAGGACTGAGGGCTTACATAAACTCATACCTATTTTATTAACCTTCCGGAAGATATAGTACGTAAGAGTTATGTGATAATTCTGGACATAACTGAAATATACTAGTTTTTCAAAATCGCCTTTTGAATTCTTTATAATTTAGGCAATAACAGCTAAGCTAACTGTTTATACAAATAATATGTTTTTTAAATAGCAATAAATAAACGAAGAAATTAATAAGTTCAAACAACTTTTTTATATTAGCATACAACTAACTTTATGCGCTATGCATTTCGGATAGGAGATAGATAATTTTGTTGAGGAGCCTGCCAGCTGCTTGCTGTATAACAGATATTTACAATGTATCCAGGCAGATTCTATATAAAGTTGGGTTTCCAGGGACAATTGTTTTTAATTCTAACTAGTTCAACATGTCACACAATTAATAATGCATTACCCAACTTTATCGTCAGTAAATCATTATTAAATTCGGTTTACAATTTAAATTAATTTTGTATTTTAACAGTCATAGTTTTAAACTACCTTCTTAGTCAATAACCAAAATGTCGGAGTCTTCACAATCACCGTGGCATTAAGGGCAAGCGAGATCTGACACCACGCGGTATATTTACGAGCTTCCCAACTGATATATGAACCCGCACTTCCGTAATACACTCGCACAACCAATACACGTACGTAGTTTTTACTATTCAAACCGTCGGGTTTGTATTACTAATATGTCTTTCATACGAAATGACGTACCTACAGTTTTTGGTATATCTAGCAGAGAGATGATTTATAGCTATATATACGTCAATGTGCCAAATGTTATTCCAAGCATTAGTATTTTACTATCGTAGTGACAAACTAGGTAGCAAACTCGGTACGCAATGTTTGATGTGGGAGAGTTCTTGAATTTCGGGCTCGTTTACAGTAGGCAGCTTCACTGCTAGCAAGCCTGTCAAAAAAAATTGAGGGTCATTTGTCGCATTAATTAAATATTGTGTATCTCCGTAGTCGCCCAACTGATTTTGATGTAACATAACCTAAGTTGGGACTTATGCTACCAAACCCTGAAAACCCAATTAAAATTCAGCAGTTTCGTGTCTATAGGTAACAAAAATTCAAAGTTAACATTTTATAATAGTAAAGTCTAGCGAGTATCTGATAAGTTGCATTGTTGAGTTTAAACTGGAACTTGTGCTCTTCGTCTCCCAAACAAGACTTTGTGCTACATAATTACGTCACATTTCATCTCCTCAACCATTTCCGAGGCAGAATTAAGCGATGAAACACTTTCAGGGCTCGTCTGAGGGAGTTTACCTGTTCACGTGGAGGGCACTCCGTTAGAGATACACTCGAGAGCTGCCATGTATGTGCTCTTATTCTACACGACTATACCAACATGAGCGGGGACTCTACAATAAAGTTGATGTTTTTAAAACTTATCAATACAAGGTGTTATGTATTCTGTGGCTTAGTCTGGAATAGCTCTTCTTTAGAAAGATTTGTATGAGTCTCCCTCTGCCGCAACCTTTCACTTCCGCCAATGTTTTTTCTTACTTCATATAGGATTTCGTTTGACCACCATCTCACCTGTTGGTAAGCGATGATGTGGTATAAGATGTAACACGCTCGCCTAGAAGATACCTGTTCACTCTCGATTTGAAGACTCCAAGGTTGTAGTTGTCAGGAAACAGACATAAACGTTGGCAATGCGTTCCACTCCTTGGCTGTTCGTAAGATGAACATGGAAGCAAAACGTTTCGCTCGTACAGGAGGGATGACTACCATTTATGGATGTCGCATAGCCGTGCGTCTGGTTGTCCTATGATGGAATAGAGACAGTGGCATGAGGTCATGTAGTTTTTGTCACACTCTCCAAAGCGCACCCGATAAAATACCGCTAAACTTGCAACTTTGCGTCTATGATCGATAAATGATAAATGATAGGTACTCTTACGTTAACGCATCGCACACCTCGGCGCCTTATGAATGGAATTCCAGCAATCAGCCAATCATTGGCAACAGTACCACAGAATACTAAGTAGTACAAAGTAGTAGGTACAGTCAGCGATAATATCGTTTATTGCTTTTTTTACCATGTCTCAATATGTAATACAATTGCAATAGAAACGTTTTTAGAGAAACAAATGTCAGAATAAAATGGTAGGTACCTACCCTCAGATAAAGTATCCAGCCGTGTGTTTGGCTGTCTACTCGAAGTACCTACCTAATAGTATAAAAATGTATGTTTTTGCTGTCTGTACATTGCCAATAAATATGTTTATGGATTATTATTCAGCACACGGGGACTGCAATCAGACTGATCCTCACAGTCGCACATATCGAATGCGATGGGACTTACGATTGCATACATAATAGGTAGGCAGGTACAATGCGATTTGTCAAGCCACCTTTAGAGCAATTGGCAATTGGCTCGGCATGATTGTCGCGCTGAAGAGATTCGAGTGTAGAAAAACCGCTAAGTAGGTACATTGTTAGTGCTTGTCCGAGTTGTGATTCGAACTCCACTTCTTTGTCATATTGATAGCCGCAAAAGTATTCGCTCGACCAAACTCGCTCTTAGAGTTAGGTAGGAAGGATTACTACTTATGTTTTATTATTTCTTTTGTAGTAAGTTATTTTTACCTTATACCACCACGCGGTTATCAAGTGGATGACCGTTTATTTACATCTGAGCGCTACCGTGTTGCGGATCGGAGAGCACATTAACTTTTGGAGCCGGTCGTTGTCTTAGGACAGTCGTCAGGCCATGTTGGAGGCCTCCGGACCGTGCATAACTCCGACACCAGGGCAGGGTTAACCACGCACCAACACGGAGAGAAGAAGAAAACGCTACAATTGTTTCTTCTGTGCTTACAATTAGTACTCATAGGTAGGTACGACGGAGTCCTATAGAATACTCTTCATAATGACTGATAGCACTGCATTGATCTACTAGGTAGGTATTACATCAAAATTCAATCGATCATTCATTAGCCTCTGCCTCTCCCATTCAAATTTTCAAATAAAGCCTTGACAAAGCGCAGCGATGGAATCAACCGGCGTCGTCAACCACAAATAATAACGATCGTATCAAACGAAGCAAACAAATGTTAACACTGCTAGTAATTTGCCTATAGGTACACGCCCATATCGGGCAAATCGCCTACGGCCATTACAAAGTGAGCTCCAGGCAGACGCTTCCACCCCACTCATTATTTTCGCTAAATGAGCCCAATTTAAAATTAACTGCACGATTGCTCGCGAATAATGTGTCCGTGTTTTGCAGTTTGCTGCTTTGTGTAAGCTTGTTTGAGTAAGGAAAAGCTACACTGGCAAATATAAATTGGGAACAGCGCCACCTATTAAGAAGTGGAAGTACTACGTTCAATTTCAGTTTTCTGAACATGCTAAAGTTCCAACCAATGTTTGATGGTTCTATTTTAGTTAAAAAAATGCTTTAACTACTCCACGCTAGATGGCGGTAGCATTCATTTTACATTGAAGACATTTATTAATGCCAAGTGCCAAGTACATATAAACCAAGGAGCTTATATACCTAGTAACAACCAAACTCAATTACATTTAAATATTGTTCCTACTTATTACAAAATTAATATAGGTACCTAAATAAAAGGAAAATTAATAATATAAATTGGCGCAAATCATTTATACCATGGCATATGTAGTGTAATATATGTAGTGTAAGTATTGCACAAAAAAAAGGATATTATACAGGTATTGTTATTTTTTTTTCTTTTGCCAAATAAAGAAGAGGCAAACCTGAACAGCTAGCAGACTGCATCGTGTTGTTAACCGTAGCGTTGAAAAATGACCTCTTCCGGCGGAAGTTCAATTATGTGTACAATCTTTGGCAAGAAAAATACTAACCAATTTTTCAACAACACTGAAAAGAGAAAATTAAAAATAATATTACGAACATTTAGTGCTTTTTGCAAATAGTTTTTTGAAACATTAAGTTATAGCCTAAGTACCATATAATATACCTAGGTATTTTGTGGTACAATAGGTGCAATTTTTGAACCTGTGACTCATATTCGAAATTACCTGTGAAATGTAACCTACCTAATTAAACAAATAGAAAAGACTGCAAATCGATATATTACGCTTCATAGCTTATTGATAAGTATTTTTATTTCTCTAATAATGTTTAAAGCTTAAAGTTTTTAGTAGGTCATTTATTTTTTCGTGCCAACATATGCTGTCCTAAAAACGTAGCTATAATAAGCTACATAAATTAATAGGTAAATAAAGTAAAGCAAAATAGACTAACCTGGATCTGTTCTGCAGCTTTCTTCGCCAAGCCCGGGTCGACGATAGTGATATCCAGGTCCGAGGCGCACTTTTTCGCACTTTCACTGAACGCCGCCGCGTTCACATAATAAGCACCTCTCTCACTCGTCTCCACTGGAGAGTTCGGAGACAGAATCCCGCTATCTGTATCACTCACATTAGCAGACTTCCGGACCGTCCCGGAATTCTCGCCTACCGGAGACTTTAACGGTATACGAGACTTTTCCCCGCTCGGGGATTTCAACGGTATCCGAGACTGCCTCGCCCCAGCATCCGGACTAAATCCGGTGTCGGGATCGAATATAACGTAATTATCCTTGTCACATCTCACTTTATTGTTCACTGTCACTGTATATTTCTTGTTCGGACTGAGATTCAAGAAAGGATCCTCACTATCGACTGGACTTTCGGGTATTATGGATTGAATTTTTGGTGTTATCTTTGGCACGGACTTTCCGTCAATAGTTCGCCTCATCACTGTATCGTTAGCAAATTTTAAGCGCACGTACTCGTTTGATATGGTTCGCCTCACGGGCGATGACAACAAAGGGGATGGCTTGCCGTCTTGTAAATTACTTTTGTTTTGGAAGAAATTCATCTTGGGCTTCTCCATTGCTCTAGTAGGAGAAAACGGTAATCTCAATTTTGAAGCAACACGTTTCTTTTGGTGACTAGCGTTTAAATCTATATTAGATCCTGGCAATGTACTTTTATAAATAGGTAGTACACTCGTTTTTTCTTCAATCTTTTTTGTGTCTTTGATTAGCTTAGAACTAGTCTTAACAATATCAAAAGGTTTGTTTAGTTTTTTTATTGGAATTGGTGCTTTGAGTTTCCGCTCTTTCTTTTTATCCTGAGATGCCTCATTAGCACCAGTTGCGTTACGTTTCGCGTCGAGGGTTGCAGTCTCTTCCGATATAATAAATGTGTTGCTAAGATCGTAGAGCGCCTCATTTTGCGGTATCTCGAAGAAATCTTCGTTAATTGGATTATTTAGAAAACTATCAATAATGATGTCTACTTCGCTTGACTCCGAATTACTGTTAGATGATCTATTTTCGTTGATGATGAATGATATTCTTTGTTCTATGTCTATAAGGCCATCTTCGTCTATACTTCTTGAGGTACCACTTCCAGAATCGGAAGGAGTTTCTACTTCAAATATAGGATTCTGAGATTGTTTTGAATTTTCTGGGCACGATCTCCGTCTGACGGTGCCGGTAGTTGCCGACGGGGAATCCCAATCTGGGTTTTGGTCGGTACACAGCGCCCCACTTTTTTTAGTTCGTCTTGGGCTTGTCATTATAAAATTTCATTTTGTATCACCAACTTAAGTTATTGATTTTGTTGCCTGTCAATTTTTAGCTGTGGATACATCGTCTGATGGCGCGAATAGTCATAATGCAATTAAACGTGAATAACTGCGCATTCGACCGTTAGTGGAATCGAACACGAATGTGGATGCTCGATTGTTATCTAATTACTAACTTGTAGCCAATGCACATGGGACCTCGGTAGATATGTATGTGTTCGTTATTTTCTCTAATGGACCCATTTGTTTTTGTTTGGTGACACGGAAGGGGTGGCTATAACGATAGTTCACGGCACATCGTAAAATGCCTTTGGCTTGATAAAGAGGACGTGTTGACGCGTATTTACTTATGTTTAATGTCGGGTTAGTACTTTTTAATTCCTACTAATATTATAAATGCGAAAGTTTGTATGTTAGTGTGTGTGATTGTTACCTATTCACGCCGCAACGGATGAACGGGTTTTGAAGAATTTGGATATAATGTTACTATAGGTTCTGGAATACTAGATGCTTTTTATACGCTCGGGTAAAACCGTGGGACGCAGTTAGTGTGGTATAAAACACAGCTTTATCCGCCGCTTCCGCAAGGTGATAATTAGGTACTTACCTAATGTACTGAATCTTTCTCATTTCCTTATCCAAAGCCCTGATTTAAATCCACGAAAGCTACTTAACTTACAACATTCCCATTCAATCAGCTTCCAGACAGAGACTGCTCACTGAATACCAAGGTTCATGGATATAGCTAAGTACGAGTATGTAACATTAGGTAAGATGGTATTCTTAGTGAACATACGATAGCCAACTCTGCAACAAAGGTGCAGAAAAAGAAAATCGAATTAAAATAATGGAAAGCATTTTAGGTATTCACCAGATAACTTCAATCTTTTTTTTAATAGTGATTGAATATTTATTTATAAACAAAGAACATAGTGTCTTTGCTTACTTGGCGCAAGAAAAAAGCTAATAGGTAAACATTTTATTTTTACCATTGACCGCCCATTGTAACGCTTTTGTTTTTAAGTTTGTAATTTTTCTTTTGTTTTATTGTTTACTAACCGGCTACACTCACAAGAATAAGTCGAGACACTCGACCGGTGTTCGAAACACAGACGCTCATCATCACGGAGTACGTGCGGTCGCGGCGAGCGCTTGGCGCGAACGCGCTTTTCTTTTGTTGTAATAATTTCTGGTGGTGTAACAATGAAGAGTTATTTAATCTAATCTAATCATTTTCTTACTCGCAGTTTTAGATTTACTAGCGTTATAACTAGCATGTTTAATCAAATAGTTTTTACTGTCACTCACATACAGGTATATGTTTACGGCTTCCGCTTATAAGAACCGTCCCACACTACAACTGGGTAAATAATACAGACAAGGATGGACTTCAGTCCGGAAGTCAGTTTTTACGGCTGCGGAGTCCCAGACCGCTACGTGCGGCGGCGGCGCGGCGAGTCGTCTCGGGAAAAACTTTTGCATTCACTATCTCGTACATTATTCAGACGGGTTGGAATTCAACGTTTTGTATAAAAGGTGTAATAGTTTTACTTTTATTTTGAAAGGATTGTGGGTAGTATATTATTTTGCAGCTTCTCTATAGAGAAAACGCCTACATACCTATATGTATGATCGTAGAAAGGACTATTTACCTGGATGAGGACTTTAATTATCGAGATATTTTTGATTAAAACTAGACGTCTAGAACCATAGGATAAGTCAACCTAGTACATTCTACTATCCTACTATGATATTATAAATGCGAATGTGTCTCTCTCTCTCTCTCTCTCTCTCTCTCTCTCTGAGGGTGTGTGTGTGTGTGTTTGTTACCACATATCGCAATACCGACTGAACCGATATTGATAAAATTAGTACTTTAGGTCCTGAAATAGTTGCCAGTCTATGAGTCTTTTACCGGATACATTTCGGAGAGTGCGCGACGAAATTACATGAACTTATTCCGCCATCCCCATTCAATCACCGGACGACCAGACGTACAACCAGCCATCATCTATTTATGGTTGACATCCCTTCTGCTCGCACCAAGCGCTTTGCTTCGACCTTCATAATGCGAACGGCCAAGGAGTGTAACTCTCTGCCGGCATCTGTGTTTCCGGATAGCTATAATCTAGGTGTCTTTAAGACAAGAGTGAACAGGTTTCTTCTAGGCGAGCGTGCTACATTTTCGACCGCATCGTCACTTAACAACAGGTGAGATAGCGGTCAAACGCAAGCATAGAAATAGTAAAAAAAGGGCATAGGATACTTTCATCCCGGAAAAACGAACAGTTCCCGAGGAAGCAACTATAAACGGAATTCTACGCGGGTGAAACCACGTGACGCAGCTAGTATTATGTATATTTAAGTATTGGATACAGACTCATTGAAGACTTCGAAATGAAACAGAAACACTTCATTGTCGTGGTTAACTACTGTTCTACCTACTGGTAAGTTCATAAACACATGAAGTGTTATAAATTACCCCCATGTGTCTACTGTAACCTAATTACCAGATAAGTTGTAACAATGAATTGTCTTTTCAAAGGGGGCGATTTGCCCCTCGCGAATTCTAGTTTCCACTAAAGTTCAATACGTAAAAAAAGAGTGCTCCTGACAAATAGAGGGCCACGCCTACCTTATAAGCTTATAACCAGTTGTAGTGCTTAAAAGTTAATGCTCCAAAGTCCTTCAGACAACGGTTTTTGTTTCACGCCAGTTCCATTCAAATCGGATTACTGTAAAGTATGCAAACAACTGCTTGCAGGTAGGTAAATATTTGTCATTATTGTTGTTTCAATCAATATATGTTAAATCAATATACCGATTTTATCCAAAATCCATTTATATAGGTATACCTATATGTCTAAAAATTTCTGCGACTGACTGAAAGACAACGCGTAGCCACTGAACATAGAAACTTGAAATGTTTAATATAGTTTAGAGATGCACTATTAGTGCAGCACTAAGAAAGGTATTTTTGAAATTCTCACGGGAAAACCACGGGCGAAGCTGCAGGGCGGGCCGGCTAGTAAACATACAAGTTTGTTTATTACTTGGGGCCAATGACTTGAGGGAAAACGTTACTAAACAAGTAAACGTTTGGTCCACTGCAAGTTATCCCAGCAATTTATTAGAAAACATCCCCTAACGCGGGGGCATAGTCGGGCATAGAGCGAAACTTTCTAATTTGTTGCGTCGTGCGTCGCGGCTTACTCGCTTTATTTAGCCGTACAGTCGCGCACACAACTATTCCCTGAATTTACCTATATTAGTCTAGTTTTTAATTTTCTCGTGATATATATACATAACTTTCTATACTGAATTAAAAATTGTAATAGATACTTACTTCACTTTCCAAACACAGAAATTTGTGCACAATATCATTTATCGGTATAAAAACTGTATCTGCCGGCTGACGACTGTGTCAGTTCTTGCCGTATCATCCGAATAGTGGTCTTTTTCCGATACGGTGGTAGAGTAATCTGGGTGTCTTTAAGACAAGAGTGAACAGTGAGTGTTTTTTCTAGGCGAGCGCGCTACATCTTTGACCGCATCGTCACTTAACAACAGGTGAGATAGCGGTCAAACGCAAGCCTATAAATAATAATAATAAAAGAGTCAATGTAAAAAATTATATATGAACGTGAATAAAGAACTTATGAACTTTGAACTGCGGTAGTATTTTCAGCCAATCAAGGTCAGGCAAACGAGGAGATAGACAGAAAGAAAACAAAGAATGGAGATAAAGATACGACTTGGTCTACACCACAGCGTAAAATACTGATGTGTTTGTCTGTACCTAGTGCTCAGTTCCAACTCGTGCCAACTGTTCACCAAGTTTACAATCGAAGTTAATACGATCCCGTCGTGAACCTTGTCCAGCTTTCATGTGACGGTTAATTTAAAGAACCAAGTACTTAGTATTCTACTGTGTTGTAGGTTTACTACTTAGCTGATTTCCGCAACACTGTCCGCGTAGAATTAAGTTTATAATGGCGTCAAGAGGAACTGTTTGTTTTTCCGGGACCAAAAGAATTCTATGTCAATTGTTTTGGAGTTAAACGGTTTAACACATACAATTTCGCATTATTAATATTAATATTTGTAGGATGCTACACTTAGTTCTGTTTAAAAACAATTATTTAATACTCCCAGTGTTTGTAAAATGACTAGGACTATGATAGGTCATCATCTGCCCACTATGTTCGATTCGACAGCCTCTGTAGTGTAGTAGCTGGGCAGTTTCACCACTGAGGTGGCGGGTTAGATTCCCGCGACGGGAAAAATGTTTGTGCAAAGAAAAAAAAAGCGCAAGCACTTGTTTCATGTCTGGGTGTCGTGAGACCATGGTCCTCATACTTCCTGGTTCCCTAGATAGGTACAGGGAATCCTAGGTAGGGGCCAGGATCTATGTGATCGTTGGGCGTATTTATTATGTTTATGTTCCCACTACTGGGACATGGAGCTTTTCTCACTATACGCGGACCCAGAAAGGCCATGTTCTCTATTTTAATGGTTCTTGGACAAGCAGTTTTTCTCACGATATTTTTCTTAACTTATACCGTTTCTAGAAACCGCACTAGGTAAGTCATCAACGCTATATATAGGTATATAGGTATATCAATAGGTACCTAAAAGAAATGGGGTTAAGCGCACACCGGTTTTCCGTATATAAAGGCTTCCCACCCGTTTGTGGTAAACACATAATGCTGCATAGTACCGAAATATCAATAGATTCTTCCCCTTTTTCAAAGAACCACACTTATATTATAAATGCGAAAGTTTGTATGTTAGTGTGTTTTTTCCCTCTTCACGCTGCAACGGTTGAATGGATTTGAGTGAAATTGGAATGGAGATAGCTTTATGCCCTGGATTAACAAATATCTCAGACTACTTTTTTCCCGAGAAACCGTGGGTGAAACCGCGGGGTGCAGCTAGTTTGATAAAATGCAACAGACTAATGACCGGGTTATGTATTCAAATAACTGGCTGGTGGCTAATACAATGCCTTTCAAACCGGAACACAGCTTGTGGGTACAGTAAAATTTTGAGATAAATATTATTATTTCCATAGCAAAAATTACAAAAAGCAAGAATCCGTAATAGATTAAAAAAGTAATCTAAAAACCACGTTTTATATGGATTTAGAATGCATTGTCATCGAGTTGTAAGCTATCCTGAAAATTTCAGCCGGATAGCTAAACGGGAAGTGCTCGAAATTTGAGTTGTAAGATTCCACCCGACAGATAGACTGACAGACAGACAAACAAGAAAGTGACTTAATAAAAACGTGGTAAAATTTACTGTCTTTACACAAAACGATACGTTACTTGAATACGAACGGTAACAAATACTTATATTGGAAATTAACTCAAACAAGCACCTATTTTATGAAGTAGGTACCTACAAAAATCACGCACAAAGAAAATTTTGCCGCAACGGTCTCGTACATTGTAAAGACGTTTTCGAGGAACGGCAATGTGAACTGTATATTCTTACCAGATATTCTTATCGCCCCAGTGGCTCTGTGAGCAAAAACAGCGACTTTAACTGCCACGGACCGCGATTCCTTCGTCTTAAGTGATTTACGGGCGCCCTGCGACCCATCAGAGAACATTGCCTCCAACCCTGTTCGTAATATTATACAAAATAAGCAGTAATATAATTGTGAACTGGCGAGATCAGAACAAAGTATTTTTCATTATAACACTCTCATAAGCTCTACAAATATTTTAAAATCGTCAGTTACTTTTCTCGCTTCAAATGCTTCTATGGCGTTGTCTCAGCATCTTTAAGATCGTGGCATAAGACATCTTTTTTGGTCAAAATGATGGACCTTTCTAGTAAGAAATAGGATATCTTACAAAATTGAACTGACGATCTTTCAAATGACCACCGCAGCTGATGTCTTGTAGTGAGAGACTGTATTTTTTACTCATCATGTTTTGTTATACACCATCTGTCCCCTAATGTGAACGCTACTAAAGGGGCGCACAAACGAGGTTACTAGAAATATCGGGGCTCCCTTTCTTAATCTTAAGGTGAGAGCAAGACAGCAGTGCAATGAAATAGAAATTTCGCTGCGTTATAACACCCCCGCGATCCCTGGCTAAATGGGTCAGGAAGTCGAAGTTTATCCTGTTGGCCAACCAGTAAGAAATTGCGAACATAATAAAAAAAAATGTTATAAAAATAAATTTAATTTTTCATATATTTTTATTTACAAGGACAAGGAATTTGTTGTCTTTAGGAAATTAAAAATAAGATTCCACAGCAGTCAAATAATTTGACATACGATATCCAAGTTTTTGGGGTCTACGTTTAAGACATTTCACATTAGTAGTTTAGGCTAGGACTTACGTCTACTTAGTAGGAGATACAATAAGTACCTACTAAATCACTTCGGTAGGTACATAGCCTGATGTGAGAAGCAAGTTGTTTATTTCAGATTTGCCGCAGTCGATTGGTGTCGTAGAATGTGTCAAAACATGGCCACTGCGGTTTGAATAGACACGTCCACAAACGCAACTTTCTAAATACCAACCGAACAAATTAATCCTAACACAAACCAATGTAAAACAAACTGTCCGATGACCTTTTAAAGTAATAAAGGGAACCAATAAAACTCAATATACAAAGACCGAAGCACACAGTGGGGCGGCACATTTTAGGATGGTATTAACGCAAGGACCGTTTTCAGTTCAATTATACACATATGGTACCGGATCAAGCTATGTTAATCTCGATTGATTGGATTTTGAATGATTTAATTTGTTTGTTATTTTATTCATCATTATTATGAGTATCAGCCTATATCAGTCCACTGTCTAATAAAGGCCTGCTCTCCCATAGATCGCCACTGAGACCGATATTCGGCTTTTATTTTCCACTACCAGCAACCGTATATCATCGCATAAAGTATATCATCGCTCCATCTAGTCCAGTTCTTTTATTATGCTTTATCTAGTTCTGTTAAAGGAGTTGTTTCACCAACCTATCAGTAGGTAAACTATTGATCGCATAAGGTGATTTCACCTATTTTTTTATATACGTACGTATTATTACGGATCAATATAATAGACCTTTATATCATGTCATTATAATTATAATGTTTAATTATTAAATTTTTATATATATTATGATTCATAATTGTTAATCCTATAAATAAACACTAAATGTATAGATGGAAAAGCAACATTTTATCTGTACTGTACTACAAATAAATATAGAGAAGTAATACAGCAGTATCGTCTAACTAAACAGAGGTAGAAAAATAATGGTTATGCAATCCCTAGAGTTAACACGATATTTCGTCGGTAAGAAATATTATTTGCATTGGTAATATAGGGGGAACTTCCCCTAGAGAGTGCATTCCTGCACTTTTCTTCACTAGACGTCACTGCACGCACACATATTTAACAACACAATGAAATATACAAATATAGGACTGTACATATATATAGAAAATCCGTAAACACATTTATTTGTATCGTGGTTATTGAAAATTTAACGGCCTGCCGCTAACCAAATGACGGCATCCAATACATAAACCTAAATTTAATTGAACTCCTTACGTAAACAGATCATATTCTAAAGATAGTCAACTTTTTTAATTCTCAGCGCTGAAGGCTACGTTTTGTGTGAAAAGACTAAGGTAAGGGCGTAAGTATATTATTACTAAGTCGAAATACAAGTTTTTAAGGATGATGACGTAAATGATGGAAAGGCATTGGAAGCTAGTACCTAAAACTAGAATCCGAAAATAAAGCACGCAGGCAACGCAATGCCGCGGGCAAAGGCTAGTTGTGAATTAAATAGGGGTCGCCTCCCCTTTCGTTGTATCGTGGTGATGCATTCTTGCACTTCGTTGCACTCACACATAGATTACGTTCTCCTAAGTATGTGTAACTACGAAAATTACTGAGGTATATATTCTTCTAGCTTTGAAATAATTTTAAAGATTTTTCTAACTGGACGTGTCGTAATTTTTTTAAAGGTACTCTGTGCGACTGTCGATCAAGAACAAACAAACAAACATCTAAATTACATGAGGCGAAATGTGTTACATGTTGCAATAGTTGTAGACATCGGAGCGTCGGCTCTACGAGCGAGCTACGTGGTGCTACGGTATCTACGTTACGTTATTCCTGAACGTTGCCAACCCAAAACTGTCAATACTCAGTGAGCAACGGTCTTGTTCATTAGAACATCAGGAAAACAAAAAAGATTTATATAATCGTATTAATGTGTGATGTTAATAACTCACTGACTAGTTAATATAATATTGTAATATAATATATGATATAGTTTTTATTTTCTATTCACGTCGTAACGACGTAACGGAGCATATATAGGATACATCATATCCCGAAAAAAGTACGCGTAAAACTGTGGGACTCAGCTCGTAATAGGGGATCGGACAACTTTTCAAAAAGTGTTTTATATTAACTACAATTAATATAAATAGCCATGAAAAATACTATTTTAATTAAATAACGCTCTAAAAGTACCTAAAACTATGTTTCAATATTACGTTTCAAATATTGCCGCGCAAAAGGTCACCTCAAAACTTGTGACGTCATATGTAGGTAGAAAACGACAAACTCTTCAAAATAAAACTTGCAAAGAGATTTAAATACGTTTTGTGAAGTTTAGGGACGATATTGTAGTAATAGAACGAAAAAATTAGCAAAAGTACATTTTATGAAAAGCAAAACTTTAAATAAACACAAGCTAGACTCACGGCATTTGCCTACAAATGACGTCATGCGCTGTGATTGTTGTTTCGTTTGAGATGAAGAACAGATTAAAAATGTCAGAATTATTAGATTTTATTTATTGATTTAAAAATATAAATCATTATTATTTCACAAAAATATTGATTGAATGATCTTTCTGGTTCGAAGACCATTCATTCTAACTACATTTTAGATTTTTTCTCGATTACTGTCCCCTATATACAAATTTGCATGTTCAATTAAAAACAATATTATTTATTTTGCGAATCATTGCTTTTGAAGGTGGTAAGCTCGTCCCATTGGCGCCCCAGCCACTTTCTCCCTAAAACCGGAGGACACTATTACATACTGTAATTCGCGGGCACACTAATGCAACTGTCACATTCGCACACATAGACATGTGTTGCAGTGCAGGGGAGTTTTCCATTAAATATTTAGATTAGATTTTTCGTGTTCCATTTATCATGGTTTAATTGTGTGAGGGCTCCATTGATGAAAGTGGTCGCTGCCTTGGAGATTTGTTTGTAAGCCTTTGATATTCATGATAATGTAATAAAGGAATATATTTTGACTGTTCCTTCTTTAGGCAACGCTTCGCGGTATTGAGATCAAAGGGATCATATTTTTTGCCGACTTTTTGTTAGGTTAGGTTGTAACTTCACGGTATTAGGTTGAAAGGGATAATTTATGTTGCAGCATTATGTCGTTGGGTTGCTTGAAGTTGGAACAATCTGATCCGAAGTTTACTTTTACCGACGACGGAACGGATATGTTTACGTTTGTGCAAATTTCTACGTTCCTATCTTTATTTTTTATGTAACTGAATGACAAGACGAGCTGGTCGTTTGCCTGATGGTAAGCAATACGCCAGCCCATAACAATAATAGCACCACCAACTTTGTTTTGCAAAATCCTGCGCGGCGCTGCACTGCGCTCGTCACCCTGAGACAATTAGCTGTTTGAGTCTCATAATGCTTAGTAATTTCGCTGGCTACAATGCCCTTCAAACCGGAACACAGTAATGCTTGCGCACTACTGCTTGGCGGCTGAATAACTGGTACCTACCCAGTCGGCCTCTCGCATACGAGAAACCTACCACCAGTAGATAGCAATCTATCTTCGCAATGGCTTTCGATTTCCGATTTTGATGCAGTTTTCTGTTCTAGCTTAAGAATTTTCCAGAGATGGTTCTCTGATACTTATATTGTGCCAAACAACCAAGGGGCGCTGTCACAGATTTATTCAAAATTTTAATTATTTTAATTATTGAAGAAAGAGTAATTGATTTGCGAGCGGGGGTCGAACTAGCAACGTCTACTGATTTAACGTATTCTCCAAGTTACCAACTGCTATGTAAATATATATTATTCCGCCGAATTTATTCTGAAGTTACAAAGTCAAAGGCAGGAAAATAGAACGACGTGAAAGCGTTTTATAGTTCTTCTTTTGCTACAATTAACTGCATTGTATTGCATAAGAGGTTAATACTTTTTTTTCAAGTGTTTATTAATGTATGTCACCCAATCCTCTAAACACCAATTTGTTCAATCTACAGCAAGCTATATCCATTTTCCGCTTTACAATTATATTTCCGGTCGCATACGTTCCATTACGGAGGGATCACCATTGTTCGAGCTCTCGCTGCCCATAAAACGTATTTTCCTTATTACACGCCCTCCTAATACGTTTTAGCTTGTTTTCGTATTTTTGCGAACATGCTTTTTACTTAACGTCTGATGTTTTGGCGGAAATTATATTTACCTCGTTATGGGGAGTTTCCGGGGTGTTTTAATACAAAATATCATTCTGTCATCCACAATCTTATTATAAATGCTAAATTAAGTCTGTCTGAGTCTGTTTGTAACCTTCAATCGGCTGAACCGATCTTGATAAAATTTGGTACAGAGATATCCCGGATGAAGGATAATTATCATCCCAACTCAGCACGTGGTTCCCGAGGGATCGCGATATAACCAAATTCCACACACACGAAGTCGTTGGCAGCAGCTAGTAAAACAATAAAATTGTAGGATGTATTCACGGATCGTAGTGTCAGAGTAAAGTGCAATTTACTACACTCTGGTAGTGTTACCTTTCAATATTCATAGTTAGGTATGTTTGGGGGCATAGGAACATATAATGTCAAAACGAAGCTATAGGTAAAACAGGCTAGATAATCTGTATGGCTTCTTTTTACTGGTTTTATCAGTATAATTTATTAATAGGTAAGTGAATGTAAATTATTGTCATGCACAGACTGCATTACTAACGATACATTCCGAAGTACTCATCGAGTGCATCCGCTAAATCTCGTTTCGGCCCCGTTTCGTTCCCGTGATCCCTCCGCAAGGCCTCGGTCCTATTTATATGCAGATTCCACGCCCGGCCATAAGTTATCCGCTCACAACCGGATCATAGCCTTAATGATACCCGGATAAATGCAAAATGCCACTTCGGTAGGGGATTTTTTTGGTTCTTCGAAATTAAAAACGAAACCTGGGTTGGAGGATAACACTCGTATACCTTAAACATAAACAGAGTAAGGTTTTTTGGCAAGTAAGTAGTAAGTGCATGCCTACTCTTTTAAAGTACCTAGTCTATGCATAATTTTAGTGGTCGTATTCAGTAACAACTTTTGGCATTATTTAAATTCAAAATCCAATTTAATATTACCAATAATAACAAGTATAACTACGTTTTATCAAACAAAAAAACCGACTTCAATGTATCTTCGAAAACCAAGGTCAAATATCGATGAAATTTATATGGGACTACTTCGTAGCTATACTGAACCCAACGCAAAACGAATTTTCCAAATCGGTTCATGAATGATGGAGTTCTGAGGTAACAAACTCTCTTTTTTTGAATCGGTTATTAACCGACTTCAAAAAAGGAGGAGGTTCTCTATTCGGTTGTATTTTTTTTTTTTATGTTTGTTACCTCAGAACTCCGTCATTTGTGAACCGATTTGGAAAATTCTTTTTGCGTTGGGTTCAGTATAGCTACGAAGTGGTCCCATATAAATTTCATCGATATGTGACTTTGAACTTCGAAAATACATTGAAGTCGGTTTTTGTTTTTTTCTAAAAATTATTTATAAACAAAACAGACTGAAATTAATAAGGGGCCACAAAAAAAAAATGCTTGGCCACACTTTTACAAGAAAGAAAGGAGTACTTACGATTCTATGACATTGAACCCTTGACTACTAACCAAACATCGCACTTGGCTGATTTCGTACCACCATCATAACCGTCAGGAGTCAGTGTAGTGTATGGAATTAATTACTAGGGGCGACATCTTGTTTTATTATTGAAATATGGTCAGGATTATTGAGATTAATATCGTTAGTAACGCTCGATTTTATAATATTTATGAAGTTATCAGATTTTAATGAAAATTTACCTTCCGCTTGTGTACAGTCCGTGATTTAGATAGTAATAAGGTGTATTTCATTTATTATTAAGTAACTTTGTAGGTGCTTGTGAGATCTGTACATTTTCATTCCATTGCCTGGATTGATAGAAAAAGAAGTACCTAATTAGTAGCTTTTGTAAGTAACTAAGTAGGTTTATAAATATTTGTTTACATTGATGAAATAGACCCTAGAACGATTTTATTCAACACTAAGAACATGATTGTACCATATTTCTTGCAAATAATCTATCATTTATCATCATTTATTATTTATTATTTTCTTCCACGTACTAACAATTTCGAATTTGAATTTTGACCCCGAGATCTGATTTGTAGGACCGATAGCCGATTCTCCTTTTTTCACCGACATTAAAGAATTTTATTTCTGAATTGAATTGAATTAGTTTTCATTTGTCACCTATTTTAAGATCGACTTTTTGTAGGACGCGTTGCAATATGAAACTATGTATATTTCATTTTCACTGTTTCAAATCTGTGACCGATTGTCTGCCGTAGGCGGGTAGCCTTAGGCGGCCCGAGCCCCGATATATCGGACCAGCCGACTATCAGACCTACAAAATGTCAGACGTCCGCGGAGGCACTTTTGTGAACCAATATGACCAAAAATTATGCTTCACACGAGTATTCATTTAAACATCTTTCTATTTGCACCAATTTATTTCACTTGACTCTAGTAGCAATTATAAATTCTTGTGTGCAAAACAGCGGTTGAATATTCCTTGCAAAGTAAGCATTCTGATTAAATTAGGCTATATTAAGAAGGGGAGACGCTTTGAGGGAAAATAATGAAAATATTGCCGGGAGTGATTACGGAGCTCCGATTACAAGATTAACTGAACGTGTGGTCGGTTCGTAGCTAAAAATTAATATGCTGCGTAACAACTTTTTGGTGGAAATTGAAAGAGAATGTGTTTTTTTTATTCAGCTGAGTGACGTTCACAACAGAGCATTTCGTTCACTTGATGGTTAGTAACACGCCTGCCCATAATAGTTGCAGCGCCTTTACGATTCTTTTTTCTGTATTATCCTTGCGTCGCCGTCGGTCCATCAATTAGTAATATTCGTCATTCGCAACCACTAAAAAGATTTCAATACTCTCATTGACTGAAAGGGTTTGCTTTTAGCGATATGTTCGCCCATTGTACTTTAGTTTTTTTTACGTATTTAAATTAATAGATCTATTTAATTAATTATTATTTAATTAATAGATCTATGTTTGGCCACTATCTCGCCTGATGTGAAGCGATGATGTGGCCTAAGATGGAACACATAGATCTAGAGAGAGACGGCAGTTGAGCGGCTGCTCAGACCCGTCTCCCCTATGGTTCACCGAACATCATCCCGAAACACGACTAGGTCGCTTGACGGCATGGCTTTGTTCGGTGAGTGGTATTACAACCACGGCCAGAGCCTACCACTCCAAAGCGCGTAAGCGGGTTTCATCACGATGTTTTCCTTCACCGTTTTAGAGCGAGCGGTGCAAAATCTGCACTTAACTTTAAGTCATTGATGCAGGGCCGAGTCGGGATTCGAACCCAGGTGCGTCTGATCGAAAGGCGCATGAGTTACCGCTGAGCCACACTCGCTCTAAAGTTAGTAAACTGTTTTCAGTTTATCACGTACCTACCTATTTATTATTTTTGTTTGGTGTACAATAAATCATTTAGTTTAGTTTTTATCATTCTATATGTTTGTACATAACTGTTAATTGGTTCTGTAAATAAATCATTTTGTATTTGTTTTCAATACCTATAAATATAAATGTTTCATGTGCAGTAAGTAATGTGCAGCAACACAAACGTGTTGTATACGATTTTGAATTATAAATGGGCCAGTATCTATCGTTACTATGATTTTCTTTAGTGAGCATGCCTTATTTTACGTTCATTCATATGAATTTCTAAAGGTTTCCTGTTCATATCGCTAAGTCTATACTGAGTCCGCAATAAGCGAATAGTTGAAGCGAGCCATCAATCGATATACGTCGAGAGCACAAGATTAATAGTGTTCCTGACACATGCACATTTGCAACGAAGCTGTCACAACAGAATAAAGGTTTCGTCATTTTTAATACAACACATGTGGGACTGTGAACACTTTGAATGATAATTTGAAGAATGAAGGAGATCGGACAGTATTCGAAAAAAATTCTAAAATGTAGTTAGAACGAATGTTTGTCGAATCCGAAAGATCATTCAATCAATATTTTTGTAAAATAATAATAATTTATATTTTTAAATCAATAAATAAAATTTAATAATACTAACATTTTTATCTGTTCCGAAACACCAACACAATGCATGACGTAATTTCAAAGTAAATACCGTGTGCAAAGCTCGTGTTTATTTTATATTTTTGTTTTTTATCTAAATTAAAACTATGTGTTTTTCATTCCATGACGACCCTAAGTCCATAGACTTCACAAATACATAAAAATCATTTCGCAAGTTTGCTTTCATAGAGCTCGTTGTTTTGTTTGCCTTCTGATGACGTTACTGAGTGAGTGACGTTCTGAGGTGACCTTTTGCGCGGCAATATTTGAAAAATAACATTTTAACATAGTTTTAGGTACTTTAGCTGGCTTTATTTAATTCAAATTGTATTTTATATGGCTATATGGTTATGGGTTATTATATACATTATGGTTAATTTTAAACACTTTCTGAAAACTTGTCCGATCCCCTATTGCGTAGGTATATGGTGAATGTTGTATTATACAGTGTACAATGAACTGAAGCCACTACATTTCGATGCAAACTACGTAACCTAAAATCCGTTTACGAAACGACGGTCAGACAGGTCGGTAATCCCGCCTGTAACTCAACAGGTATTACCGTGATCCGAGCAGCACAGGTCACCGGTCGGTGCTGTGTCGCTTGACCCTACGATTTATGGCCCTGTTAATGACCTGATACAGTCCTCGTATAATGAGTTTCGGATTGACTGATTACGTGTTTATTATGCGAGTTGAAATGTTTATGCTTACATTATCGTATACAGTACAATAAACACTGTAATATTTATTGTACTCTTTACATAATTATTGTTTGTTGTTACTGTAAATTTAATAATTCAGATAAGAGTCTAGAAGGAAGGTCAGAAATAGTTCTTCTCTCGTGTGGCTAACCCTGGTGTCGGAGTAACCCTGGTGTTTTCAGACCGCCCGAAGGCCTAACTACTGTTGTCCTAACACGACTGGGACCGACGGCTTAACGTACCCTCCGAATCTCGGTAGCACTCAGATGTAATTACCACGGTCACCTATCCAAGTTGTGACCCCGCGAACGTTGCTTAACCTAGAAGATCTGTTACGAACGGCTAGGCGAGCTTAGCTACGAGCGCTACACAAATGTAGCGCTCGTAAAATAACTATTTGTAGTTATTTTTTAAATTTTACTAGTGTGTTTTATAAACTGGGCATATACCGCCTATACTCTACTATTTAGAACTACTATGTGTTCTGTGTCTCTATTAACCTCATGTTACTTAGAGAATAGCTATTTTCCATCCATTCCTGGATACGATACCCAACTCACCACATTCTTGTCTGCCCTATCATGGAGTACTTTATAAAAAGCGAAGCATGCCAATGAAGTCCAGGGCAGCTAACACGGAAGGTGGCAAGCGAAGAACAACCTATGAATGATGACCTGCCAAGAAATTTTATAGCCAAGTCTCATTGGACCAATCACCAAATCACTTATTTTAGCAAGATCGTAACGTTTTTGGTGCCTAAAGTGCCACAATTGCTTAACACCGCAGTAATTCGACATCAGTGGGAATTCCCCGGGCTCGTTCTTGCGAGACCTTACCTATACTAATTCTGACAAAGCCCTCATATTACACATGGGAGTTTGGTTCCCGGAACTTGACACCCATTACGACCTCTGCCTGTGCGTGTATCCGGCCAATTAAAGGAGTGCAATAATTAAAGCAGGATATTTACGGTCGTTGAGACAATATGGCGCCCCCGTACAGTGGTTATAATTTATAGTCGTCCTTGGTATAACCCAGTCCCGTGCCATGGAGCTAGAGTAAACACTATAAAATATAATGACAGTATGTCAACACATAGGTATCATTTTCAATCAGTCGAGTCAAATTTAAATTGAATTCAAGTCCTATAGGCTCCAAGTTCCAGTGGTGCATAAGAAACTGTTCCTGAATTCTGACTTCTGGCCTGTAGGGGTAGTATACCGGAGATACAGGGAAGGAGCGAAATTTTTGAACCCTGTGAAGTACCTAGTGTGTGTGGTTTATTAAATGTAATGTTATATTTTTGTATGTATGTTAATCTGTAAGGTATATATTCTATGGGCCTCTGTTATTTTACTTAGTTGTACTTTAATATTGCCTGAAATAAAGAGTTAAATAATAATAAATGTTTATTTGTGTTTGATAGCAATATTTTGTTAGAATGGTTTCATAACCAAATCGAAAATTGAAAGTAGCTTTTTTAAAGGTAGAATCTTGGAAAACACAATTTATGTTAGCCACTATAAATCTAGCCTTTTTAACCCCCGACACAAAAAGGAGGGGTGGTATAAGTTGGACCACTATGTGTGTCTGTCTGTGGCACCGTAGCTCCGATTTGAATGCGGTATTTTCATTTGATAGCAGGTTTTCTAGCTGTTCTTAGACATGTTTTATCAAAATTGATTCAGACATTTTTTACTTTTTATAGGCTTTTTGTGTCGGGGGATTTTTAAATTTTAGTTTACTGAAATTTGCTTGTACAACTATTTATAACTTGATACATCCATATTATACCTGAGTAGAAAAATTAACTCGCTTGGCCTTCAACTGCTGGTAGAACGGAGTTAATGATAAGATAGCGGAGCGGAGCGAGGAAATACAAAAGTTACAAAAGTGTTCGAAGAGGCTTGTGACTTTTGAACAGACTAGACTCCGTAGCGGATTATACTTAAATATAGATTTTTACTTATAGTTGGTAAAAAACTTTTTATTTATTTAAATATTATTTTACCATTGTCACAGTCTTTTATGTTTATTGTACCCAAGTGATATTTGAAAGTGTACGAAATAAATTATTAGATAATTATTGTAGAAATAAATTATTTTAATAGAGCGCTAACCTTTTGTAATAGGATGGCAGTAATAAATTAACATGATTATTTTACGAGGTCTCCTTACTGTTTTCGTGTTACCCCTTGCCGAAGTTACAGATATGTTTGACCGAGTTGTGTTATTGTAATTAATTGAGCACCTGACGTCGTATCGTATATCGTATGGTTTTGTAGGAGATGGTGTGTTTCATGTTATCATAAGTGTTAAAGCTTTGACTATTATCTCCGAAATGTTACCAGAAACAAGCTCCTTTACAAAACAAACCTTTTTCATAAAAAGAAGTAGTTACTTATTTTCAGTAAACATGATGGATAGCCAAAATAAATGTCAAAGCGTCACACAAAACAAACGAAAGTCCATAGCAACATATCGATTTACCATCAGAGAACGGCCCGTTAATATTTAACGACAATTTCTCCCTAATTCCCATCTATTGTCATCCACAGTAACATTTGTGTTGTTTATTACTCAAACGTGATGCTTTAACAACGTTTAAATCTAAAACTGGTAATTCTTCAAAATGTATTGCAGTATTCGTTTTTTATACTTTGTGCCGTCACAAATATGGGTTTCTCCTGGAATGAATAAAAAAGGCGGATGGAATCTTGCTAAGCAACAACTGAAGCATAGCAATGGCGAAGGCGTTATGTTGAATAGAGTAGACGCGGAGAAGGGCCGATCACCGATGTCAAGCCGATGTGACGGCCGATCACATAGCATGACGTAAATGTGTGCATGAGGTTTGTCTATGAACGAGTGGACAGGCATAGCTTGAGTACTTCACTTTTTAATTCGGCGACGAGGCGTCCTCTTTTTTTATTCGTTAAAGGGTTTCTCTATCAATTTTGTTCTCAAAATACTCATGAATAATGTTTTTATGGGCAGGCATGGCGCTTACCATCAGGCGAACGACCTGCTTGTCTCCACTCAGTTAAATAAAAAAATATTATGTAATAAAACGTAAACTATTTAGTTATGATTTCTATTTTTTTTTGCTTTTGTTGAGATACGCCTTTATGTAACGTGAGCGGCGAAATGTGACAATCATGCCTATTATCAAGGAGTCAAACAACTATATACGATCCCTTCGTGGTCATAACTGGTCCTTTACAAGCCGTACGGATTTAAGATATAGACATTGCTAATCACTGCCTTTACTTACCTAGCTATATTTGACACGTATTTTGTAGCACAAGACAGGTACTAAACTACATATATCACATCACATCATACTTCACACTAATATCATAAATGCGAAAGTATGTACGTAAGTGTGATATCTCTTTATTGACACACACTTATAAAATTATTAATAATAAAAACAACTTAACAAAAGTGTAACAATTGGCGGTATTATCACTTAAAGCGATTGATTGCGCGTGATTGTGTTTGTTCCCTCTTCACACCGCGAATTTGGGTGAAATTTGGAATGGAGATAGCTTATACGCTGTTTTAACACATAGAATACATTTATCCCGGACAAACGAACAGTTCCCGAGGGAACAACTGTGAACCGACTTCTACAGAAACAGCTAGTTATTAACTATGTATAGGAAACAAACGGCCTATCATCGAAATGCAACGCGATGCGCCACGGAGCCGCGATCCGCCCTGAATCTAAATTATTCGTCGTAAATATTTTAATTTCTTCTTAATTAAGAGACACTGGAAGGACGGACTTTTGATTATAAGTAGATTAACGAAGCCACTGGTTTATTATTCAGTGGATTGTCGGAGTTCATCTTGGAGATGAGCTAAGTTTTAATTTGGGGCAGGCCACGCCATGCTTACTTTCTCGTCTCGAATCGTCAAACACAGCTGAAAAAAATAATTACACTGCAACACCCGAACATAATAATAACATATACGTTTTTTTTTTACCTTTTGTTACCTACCTACTTTTATTTCGATATGTACCTAAATATGTAATTTGTTTTGTTATGTAGGAGTTCACAATTTTTAGATAGGAGTTCACGATTTTTAAAATTATATATTTCATCGGAGACCTATAATTGGCTGTATTTTTATATATCTAAATAAGTTACTATTATTTTATAAGAAGTGCTGTTGGTCTTCTCAAATAAATAAATAAATAATGAACTTTGAAAACGTAGCACTCTTTCATAACAAGCTATGTAAGTATTCAACAACAAATTTTATTAATACCTAGTGCGATGCCAACTTTAATCAATTATTATCATTAGTTGAATTCGTAGAAAGCCAGAATTTTGTTTTATCGCTCTCGCTCTCTCTCTGCAACATTAAAAGCTCGCGTGCTAAATATTGCCGTTGGATTGTCACATTGTTACGTAACTCACGTAAGCCTAGGGTTGTTAGAACTTCAGTTAGAAGGGTTTTCTAAAAACACGTTTTATTTAAAAAAGTACCCCTGTGTTCATAGGGACAGTCAAAATATACAAAATAACGTACCTACCTCAAATGATCTGCGTTAATGTTACCAGCACACGCTTCAAGCAATACAATAACACAATTTGATATAGGTACCTTAAACCTATCATAAACACTGCTTTTATGAGCAACAACCTAAGTCACTGCTGAACACACAAAGCTCACTCAAAGCTCGACAACGAGATCAGCGATCTTGGTTGCTCCCTGGCTACGATGAATTCGTCGCTACATTTAATCGCACAGTAGTAGAAATTACTGGGCATATGAGACTTAATATCTGATGTCTCGGGGTGATGAGCGCAATGCAGTGCTAAGCAGTGCTTCTTATGGTGGTATTAAAAGTTCTGGGGGGCACTGCAATTGTTATGAGCAAGCGTGGCGCTTACCATAAGACGACTTGCTCGTCTCATCAAAGTCCCATTAATAAATTTGCACAGTTTGCACACTAGAACACTTACCTAGTCCTCATCATAATGTGTCCAGCCACTTAAGCTTACGAGCTATATCAGGTGCTTTAGTTATTTGACAACCCTAGGTAGGACGCTTGGATGTACTGCAGCCCTCGATAAATAACACCAAAGGGTTCAACTCTAATGCCGCCGGCACACGCAACCGCCTTGACAACTTTCTGCCGTAGATCATGAACACTGCCTTACTTCTTGTTTTCTTTTCAAGAGGATCGTGTAGATGTCGAAATTGATAGGTGAAGTTTTACGAAGTTTCTTTTTGTAATTTAGGCATATCACAACTACACAAAATGAAGTGATATTTAATTAGGATTAAACTTTGTGAGTATTTTTAGTTCTTTCCAAGGCCACATACCAAGACACATAATATTCATTGAGTAGGAATTGTCATTTGTCAGTTAGTACGTTAGTAGTACCAGTAGTAGTTAGGTATAGTACCTATTACCTACAACTACAGTCATAACTCGTGTCTAAATGACTAGGAATACTGGTTTGGTTAAAACGTAGACAGGAATATTGGCTTATTTTGGTGTATTGAGTTCTTCACCGTGCCTGCGGGCCTTCATCCAGAACTTCAATTAATAACTTATCATTGAGCTTCGGTAAAGTGGTAAAACTAGCTTCAAATAGATATCCTTGAGATTTATAACTTAAAAATATAGGAATCATATTATGGGATTTAATTTTGCCTTTCATGAATCGGATCGTGACGGGTTTCATTCGTACTCGCAATTACCTACTTTTAACAGTCATTGATATAATCGAAAATTAAATTGTAAACTTGCATTACCAATCCATTTCTTTGCCATTTTTATTATCTTACTGCGGGACTAAACCCTTAATAGATGTTTTTTTTTATAACGCTTGTAACGTTACGGAGGTCCCCCGGCTAGCTCTACCTATGACCTCCGCACGTACAGTACCTTTCCTGGAAGACAGAGAGAGGAACTGGAAGCTGTAATAAAAGTAAATTGATTTAATATATATAAAAAAGGGAAGATCTTCTGCCTGTCGAAGAGGGTAATGAGAACGTATAGTACTTTGTCGATAGAGGGAAATGAGCACGTGTAGTACTTTGTCCTTGGTTTGTCCTTACTACTCCCAATCCAGGGGACGGTTGCAACCTTTCCTTAGGCGTTCGACGGCGGCAAGAGGGCCTTTTATATGCCCAACTAACTTGTGAGACCTCAACAACAGTGTCTCAAAAATAATAATTATTATATCAAGGTGGAGAACCATAATATGGTTCTCCACCTTGATCACCTTCAATAATCCTGAGAACCTCTCACTCCCGAAGCTCAAGTTCAAGTGCCCCGATTTTCATATATCTTTTCGTTCTCTGTCGGTTTATTTCGAATTCTTTTTTCTTTTCAGGCAATAAAAGTAGGTCCATTAAAAATATAACAAATAGGTTCGATGAGTCATGAATAATGAATTAAGATGATATGTAACCCTACACGCTTTTCACTTGAACAAATGAAAAAAGGCGAACGCCGCGTCACCAAATTCAAAAGTACTCAAGCTTTGCCAGTCCGCTCGTTCGAACAAAAGCCTCACGCACACGTTTACATTGTGCTATGGGTGAGGCCGTCACATCGGCTTGATATCGGCCCTCCATTCACTCCAACAAACATAACGCCACCGCCATTGCTATGCTTTAGTTGTTGCTTAGCGCGATTTCGTCCGCTTTTATTTTTATTGTTCAAGGTTTTTAACTTTTTTTTTTTCCACTGACAGATACTACAAAAACATTTCGTAGTAGGCACTTTCGTGTAGCTCACGTCTGCTTTGATAGCTGCTCCTAAAATGCTAGTAGTTAAATCATATTACCTGACTCATCCTCCAGTTTCCTTTTATCCCGCCACAATAATGTATAAATATATTCCGAATTAAAATACCGTCCAACGGAAATACTTAGATGCAGAATAGCGTCTACATACCTAATAAAAAAGTCGTAAATAAAGGTAGCCGTGGTTTACCTGCACAGTGCTCTCGAACCCTAATGTTTGCATTCGCAGTCCTTGAAAAACGCAACCAACTTTTCAAAGTAGAATTAAATTTATGCAAAGTATAGGTACCTAATATTAAAACCATTTCGACTGTGGCGTCACGAATTACTGCTTAAGGGAATTTGCTATATAATAACAGTATAGTTACTAAGTCTAATTAGAAATGTATGTTTATGAGCGCTATCTAAATGGAGTGGAGAATTTAGATATAGAATTTAGGGTAATTATTTATTATTAGGGCAGCCTTTGTGGTCTAGTGGTTGGGCAGGTTGGCTCAAATCTCATACACCACCGATGTTGCGGGTTCGATTCCCGCAACGGGACAAATGTTGGTGCACAGAAACAAATGTGAGAGCATTTGTTTCGTGCCTGGGTGTTGTGGGACAAGGAACTACGAGGGTAGTTCCTGGTTTCCTAGATACTGGAAATCCTAGTTATGTGCATAATTATACATATAGAGTGGGCGTATTTATCTATTTATTTATAACTTTCCTATTGCTGCTTCTGTAACTTAACTCAAACGGAGTATATTACTTGTTGTATTTGCACAAGTTTTTTTTTTATCATATGTACTTGTTGGGGCTGTTTGTTGATCCATAAATAAAGTTAAAAAAATTTGGCGTTCTTTACGAATCGTTTTTTTTATTGTTTTTAGAAAAAAAAAAATATTTAAATGCACATAGTAATTTATTTAACTGCAGTCCTACGTAGTGAATTTTATGGTATCAAAAGTTCTGAGTGGCACTGCAATTGTGGCCAGGCGTGGTGCTTACCATCAGGCGAACGACATGCTCGTCTCATCTCTGTTCCATAAAAAATGCAAATAATGCAATATTTCTTACGATATGACACTTATTCATCATTATCATCATCCACAGTCCTTTACATACCACTTGTGGGTTTGGGCCTAACTCATATCATGCCATTCGCTTGGACTCTGCGCCATTCTTGTCCAGGTACGACCCGCGATTTTTACTATATTGTCAACCCATCTTGACACATATTATTTTTAAAATTTAAGAATATTTTTTTTTAATTTACGTTATAATAATAAACATAAGCATGAATTACAATTTCCTAAATTAGGAAAATTGGCTGCATGCTGGGTAGGTACCTCCTGAACGTCTCCAGACTTGCTTCGTAAAGTGTAGGAAACTAATGTGAAGCTTTGTATGGACTTCTTGGGAGAGAGAAGGAGAGAGAATTCTGTTTGATTTGCTTACATCTAGCGCACGTTTACGAACACATAATTATGCCATAGTAAATATTCCACCAAAATTCATTTAGATACACATCATATGACATTATCACTCGAAGAAACAATTGATAAAACAAAATCGAACTTCATCACATTTCACTTCCCGCCAAAAACTCCAAAAAAGTTTTAGACATTCATGTTATCATATTTTTTTTACAATTTGCCAGTGACTTTTTATCTTTTAATGAAATGTCAACCAACTTTTTATAGCCAATATCTGGCAACAGGATAAATCTCATTCAGCCAGCGAAAACAAAAACAAAAGAGTGTCACGTTCGGGGCTCCGTTGTGCACAACTGGAGCCGGGGGCTCGAGGCCTACATTTGTTTTTGATTAAACAAATTGTCCGCACAGTTTATTGCCCCGTGGGGACAACTGCACTTAGCGATGCGACTTTTTGTTTTGAGTGTAGGAGGTGTTGAAATGGATTGTTTTGAGACTGATGTTGTAATGCGACTGCAGTATTACACAAAATAGCGGGTAGGTAAGCTAAAAACAAGATATTAAATAATGATTAAATCACAATTAGCTTTTGCTGTTAGATAGATATATAATATTAGTGAATCTACATTACAGTGTAAAATATTATACTTCTGTAATTTACTCAATAAACAAAACTGTATAAAAAATATTTGTCGATCAAAATGCTTTTCACTACAAAAGTAGATTATAAATGTAGTTTAATTGCAAACATATAGCTGATAAGATTTAAAAACACTTAAAACATTATAACCCAGTGGCCTCAACCACATTCAGCTTCTGTTCCGTTTTACTTTACATATTCTGTATCAATATTTTCCCGAGAAAACACCATATTCTTACAAAATGCAATCTTCGAAAGTCCCATATTGCTGTAGAATGTACGGCGTAGATGATAAACGATAGTGCAGAATATGCCACCCCCTTCGGGAGATAGATAGTTCGACGTGATGACAGGCGGTAAATTGTCTTCGAGGCATTGTTTTTATCACAGAATACCTAATAGAACTAGTTTTTATATCCCAAAGATAGATAATGTTCTCGACATCAACTGAAATTACAGCGTGAGCTGTAAATAACATTTGCTCATACTCGATCAATATTATATCCTTATTAATTACTGTTTATTAGCCGACTTCAAAAAGAGGAGGTTCTCAATTCGATTGTTTTTATTTTAGTATCTCGCCGCGACACCGCCAGTGGTAGCCGCCATCTCGCAGCGTAAACTCGCCCTGATGAAGAGCGTCGGATATGCTCGAAACCTAGGTCGACTAATTCGACAAACTACGTGAGCCCAAGCCGTTTTATTAAATATTTATTGTGTTTTTATTTTATTTATTTTTTGTGTTTGTTAGGTAACACAGAACTCCGTCATTTATTAACATAGTTTTTTCGTTAATCAAAAAAAAAAAAGGGAAATTATGTTTTTCTTGGGTTCTGTATAATATCGCTAACCGTCAAAATGACGATTAGTCAATATTTTAAACATTTTTAAGTATTTAGGTTTTAACCTTAAGGTCGTACGTTTTTCATACAAAATTCAACCATGATTAACTAGTTCACAGATGAATATACTATAATTGTGCACTTGCCGACGAATTATGTGTCTTACTTGTAAAATGCCTACAAATAAAATCAATATAAGAACAACAATAACAACAACCTACAGCATCAGTTCATTGATAATTTATATCAAATACAATATAACCAATTTCATTAGTGCCATCCGATATCAGCGATCCGATGTAACATTAAATAAATGCGAAATGTCTGTCGGAAGGTACATAGAACGAGGCCGCTTCGGAGGGTATGCAATAAAAACAAAAGGTAAAAAAGCCATTTCTAAACCGGGCTGTCTGAGACGTAGAATAACTAGGTACAAATACCTAAGTTTGCTCAAAAGAAAATAGAACTGTTTTATCTCTATCTCACAAACAAAAAAGCTTTCTAATAACTACATTATTATTACGAAATGGTTTACAAAATTATTCGATCAAACTCCAAACGACTAAACTTTGTATAAAAAAAGGAACACTTCCTTTTTTTAAACAAAGTTTAGTCTTATGTTTTATCATATTTTTTGTCTTTTTTTATTTCTTGTTGGTTGTACGTTTGGCCAGTGTTAAGCCCTCCACAGCCCTAGAGGCCCTAGCACTTCAGTAAATGTGTATGTAATATGCAAAATAAATTAATTAATAATAATAAATATGCAAAAAAAATATTGATTTTTCTTTTGTTTTTTAAAGGAACTTTACATGAAGCTTCCTACTCCTTGGGAGAAAATGAAAAGTAATGTTACACTATTTAGTTTCATTTGGGTACCAACTGTACCAATATATAAAGGTTAATAATCCACTAAAAACACTTTGGAAAATAGAACTTTAAACTTCAACACTTCCCACCAAAAAGTTTTTATTAAAAGACAAATTCTAGTATTTATGAACTCTCCGTTTTGTTATTAAATTATTTTCCTATATTAAATTTATTGATTTTAAGTCTAATATTTTAGAACTCAAATCAACATTCAAATGATACAAATGTTATATCCATCTTTTATACTAATGTATTTGTATACAAACATATAGGAATGTACATCTGAATAGGCTTTGCCGTCTCCGGGCAACATTGCAATACCTGACAAGCGTACAAACGATTTAGCCCAGACGATATCCACTGAAAATTCATTGGCCATCGTGCCTCGACCGTTTTCGGGTCGATCGCTACTTTCAAACGAGCTATTTTAGAATTAGTATTGCAATCTCTTTTAAACGTTAAAAGTACCTACGTGAGATTTAGCTTGTATTTGCTTGACAAGTCTTTCATAAACTGAGTTAATTTTTTAGTACTTAACCAATGCTTAAACCGTTTGTTGTCGTTTCGTTACAATACAGTTTCTAATAGCATGTTGCCATAATAATATTGTTGCTATTTGTAACTTGTTGTCTTTTGTTTTGTCAACATCGTTGTACGTCCACGTACTTGTTATAACGTTACAGTGATTTATTCACTCGTTATTTTGCACGTTGTACAAATATCGTTGTTACAAGTTATATTGTTATTCTTCCCGCGCGTATGCGGTCACGTTTCTATCCAATAATTCTACACAGACTCGTCTGCTGCTATTTTCTCGCGAGAATATCAAATATGGGAAACATTTCATATTCCGTTATCCGGTAGATATTATTTTTCATTCAAATATCAACATTTCACAGCCTGGTAATTTGGAAACATAGTGAAAACTAACTATCGTATTCAACTTCTCGGATCATGAATTCTTAAACTTCGTAATATTGACATTTAGATTAGATTACATTAGATAACTCTTTATTGTTACACCACCAGAAATTATTACAACAAAAGAAAAATTACAAACTTAAAAACTAAAGTGTTAATATGGGCGGTCTTATCGCTCAAAGCGATCTCTTCCAGACAACCTTTGGATGGAGAGGACTGAAAAAAACAGTAAGAGACAGAACGTGTTAACATAAATAAGATAATAGTGACATGCACCTACATATTATTATGTACAAAGAGTACAAACTATAATATAAACTATAAACTATATATAACTATAAGGATTTAACGGGGCGGCTGGTCGAGTCCACACGTGACCAAAATGCTGGCATGTATTTTGGTCAAAGAATCAGCCTCGCTATTCAGCGAGGCAACGCCGCGCCGCCAGCATTTTGGGCACGTTGCCGGACGACGCGACGGGTATCGGTTGAATTATCTGTAGGCCATTCAGTTGGCTCAACCGATACCCGGCATGTACATCGCATGCTTAATGGAATACTGACTTAACTCAAAAAAGACGTTAACGCAAAAGAAGATCTTGCAATGACGATTTATCCTATTTGTTGATGCATACAATTAAAACTGTTTATTATATAATCATGAATGCTTGTATTTTGAACGAAGGATTAACGGTAGACGGTAGATGGCGCTAAGAGAAGCCTGTATCGGTACGTAACTCAATTCTGACCTATCTACTAATAGGTCAGTGTACCATTAAGCATGCGACATATAGTATTTAATATCTTTGAGTTTAGTTTTATTTAGTTTTTTAATTACTAAGCCTTTTGTTTAGTTTGTTTTTTTTATAACGCTGTCAGTTACAATGAAATAAATTTAATACCATGTACTACCTACTTACGTATACATCTATAATTATTTATACGAATTCCTCAAGAAAATTGTTTCAATTATCAGTTAAAAGCGTACGATTCATCAAGATTAATGAAAGTGATATTTTTTAACTTAGACCGTGAATAATAACTACGTTTGACCATTTCCACCGTGACTCACAAGCGTTTCCAGTCATCCATCATAGTGCTATTGAGTTTCTATGACTAGCCATTTTTATTTCTGAGTCCCTACAACCCTTTGTAACGTGAACAGATACATATCTATCATAGGTGCTGCTACAGAAGTATCCAATAACATAAAAAAATGCAAACCCAAAATACATCCCTTTACTCCATTTGAGCCGTAAAATGAGAACGCGGAATATTCTTAAGAAAAATATGACATACATAAATACTGCCTTCAGACGATGTTCCAAGAAATCCGTTTAAAAATTCAATTTATAGCACTGCAGTACACGTTTCATCCGTAACATTTTTTTTACTTTTTTGCTTCACTGGAGTTCATAGACACGCTCACTTTAATACAGACAGTATTGCAAGCGTTATAAAAAGATGCAAAAATCACTAACACGTTTCTTATGATTATAAAGTTCTAAAAAAGCGTGTTACAAATTACACACAAAGCTGTATGCACAACACAGGAGCGGAATCCACTTTTCCAATTTTCACTTTTCGCGATTGCCGTTCGGCGCACGTAGGGTTACGATAATGTCATTACGCACATGTGTGGGTGCGGGGAGCCGGCCGCGTGGTGGCTGGCGAGGCGCGAGGCGCGAAGCACACTGCCGCTGCCGCCCTACGCTCGGGAAAGTTGTTTTCCATGCAGCCTCCGCCCGCCCCCGCCTCACTACGGATGCGCACTTGCAGTTTTACTCACTGTACATTATTCTATATTGCTTTAACTTCTGCGCCTTTGCCGCCGCGTCTTTGAAGAAAATGTTTTCGTTCTGCGCTGAATTGGAGAATGGCTTAAAGTTATCTGGTTTGTTACGCTTTGGTTAATTAACGAGACTTGTGAAGTACTTTTTATCGTTGGCTAGAAATGGCAGCGGTAATTACAATTGCTTTGTTTTAAAAATCAAGAGACTTGCATATTTGCTTGTAAGAGTGGAGTTTATTATACCTACTTAATAAAATAAAGATATTAATTATGATGGTTGGTATAATATTTTTAATTATATCATGGCTATAAAGTTAGAGCTCTAGCTTTGAGCACGGAATTTGTATACATGTCCTGCTGTATATAAATATTTTAATATAAATTGTGTGTATGTTAGTTCTAAGGTATATATTTATATGGGCCGTAGAATAAGTAAATAACATCTGTAACTTATCTAATGTTGCCTGAAATAAATAAATAAATAAAAAGAAAATAGGTATGCTTTGTGCATTTTTCCGAGTAATTATTGTTTTAGGTATAAACTTGTGTTCCGAACAAGCTCAAACATTATTGTCAAGCTACCTTCTTCAAACTACGTATCTATTTAACTGGCAACATAAGGCAGTGTGCAGACATGCGAGTCCCTGTCAGGACGTCGCGGCAGGAAGCCTTTACCGCGCGGCAGGAATCTCGGCGCACTTATCGCGAGTTCCTGCACATAATAAATAACTTTCTACTAACGGCATGCTGGTGTTTAGGTATGTGTCGCATTTGTGAAGGTATTTTAGTACGTAGGAAGAACTAAGCGTACTATAATTAATTTAAATAGGTAGTAAATATAACCTTAAAACGTAGCATAATACCGTAAGCCAAACCAAAGTTATCTATCAAATATAATAGACATTTGCTTATTAATTCAGAATTGTATGTCCACTAAACTTGAAGTCAATATCAGGACAAGACAATTATGTAATTGTAACGTATTTCTTCACTTGCAACCATAACTATTTTCTACAATAAATAAAAATGTATAGAGAAAACGAGCAGACCAAAGGCGATCTATAAAATAAACTACACGAACAAACCAGGGGTCGAGTCACGTAGCTTCCCTATAACTCGGGCTGACATCTCAAAGCAGCCAACGGCTTTTTGATCTTATACGAAAACTTTTGAAACCAGAATGTATCACGATCTTGGATCTAGGGATAAAGGAGATATAGAAAATCGATTTTTAGGAAACTTTAGTTCGGAAATAAGATTTATTGTTGAAAAATATATTTTTCAAGACAAACTTTCGAAGCTTTCGTAATCGGAACCACGAGCAGATTAAAATGAACTTAAACACTAGTAGTTTATGATTATCCGTCAAGGAGTTCTATTGCCCGCCTTCCATCTCCATCATCAGATCAGCTGGCTCTCACCATAATATTGCATTGTCGTCGGACTTTGACAAGCAAATTTTTAACTTCTTAGGACAAGAGCAAGTGGTTCTGATTCAGCTTGCAAGATTCTACCCGAACAAACAGTTTCATACATAAGTACATACATTACAAGTAAAATAAAAGCTTGTAAAATTGAAATGGTGCAAAATCAGTGGGATCGATAGAATGCAAATTTCTTGCCAGTTGCATACCATAAACTGTCATTTGTTGAACTTGAAAGAGAACTTTAAACTTGCATCGTCTAAATAAGCCTAAATACTAAATTAATTAAGGGCACCTATTAAGTAGTAGCTCCTATGAAGGTATAACTCGTGACAATGAAAAAGGGGCCTCAAAATAATAGTAATACTTGTAATAGTATAAACTACAGTAGTTGTAACGTATTACTAACAGTTTATATAGGTACCCATCTCTTACACTATAGGCATATAGAGTTAATCAAACTTCTCATTGAATGAATATTATAATCTCAATGAATATTCGTACTTAATATTATAAAGTTTTTTAAGGATGGATGTATGGACGGCTAAAAAGATGGATAGACAGATGTATCGATGTTTATTCTATCACGCAAAAGCTTTTTAAGTAATGAAATTTTGTAACTAGATATGTTATGTCCTGAAAAGTACATAGTACATTTTCTCATCACATTAGAATATACCTAGTTACTAGAATTAGTTAAAATCCTTATGTAGGTAAACCATCGCAATTTTACACGTGACGCAAAAAATCTCCCCTAATTGAAGTAGTTGTGGCAAAGCTCATCCATTTTTACGCATCGGTGCCTGTTTAAATTAGAAGCTTGTAGAATGGGCAGTAAGGACGCTCCGTAGAAGAAAAGACTCTCACACTAATAGACCACTTCTTTTTATTCCTATTTTTTTTATTTGTTTTGTTTGGATTTGGTGTATAGGGCATTTACGAGTATACATATTCAAAATGAATGGTAACTATTTTATCCCTGAAAATTCTCGAACGATACGAGTGCGATTTTGAAATCTGAACGGCGCGGCGATCTAAATATTAAAAATGTCAAAGAAATCACTATGAAATGTGATCTTTTTTGCAATATTTACAATTTATTTATTAAGGTACATCCAAAATAAAATATACAGCACTTGAGGATAGCGTAGCTTTTAGCGAGTTAGAGAATTTTCAAAATCGGATCGATCGTTCCAGAGACCACCTCCTACAAACATACGAATAAGTATATACATACCTACTTCTAAATAACTTTGCCTCAAAATTAAAAATAAATAAATTTACAATATAACAAAAATATATGTAATACAAAATTATAACAATGTAGATAATAGTTTTCTAGTCACATTGTATATTACAAAATGTGTGCGTTGTAAATTATTATTATTCGCAACACAATATTGTCCTCCGTACTGTGTTTATAATAAGAAGTGCAGCACCCCAAAACAAGGGACCCCATGACTTGCACTTTGAATGCACATTTTAATGGGTTTGTTCTTTTATAAAAAAACATCTGAGTTCTGGTTTCAATATGTGATGAGAAGTTGGTATAAAGATATGTGTTTTTCTAATTGAGGATTTTTTATAATAGTGTTTTTTGTTGTACATACAATGGACACATAAATCAAGCTTTCAAAGAAACAATTAAGCATTTTCGTAATAGAAAACTTTACTGAAACGCGTGCACAGTGCGAGATAGAATTTTAAATTTGATTACAAATTATAATACCTATAAGTAACTAGATATCAACCTAATGATATAAAATTGATATAAAAAATAAAAAAATCGTCTGTCCAAAATGGAAACATTCTGACCATATCGGCGATCGGATTACGATCAATGGATACAGCAGGGTATCGGCAAATTCCGCAAGTGTGAGTTCTAATGTAGGCAGTTTGAATGGGGCGCCGCCCTTCGACTTAATACAATGCACTATCAAGAAGTAGGGCTATTCACATTTATTAGTAACTTCGTTTGTTGTTAGCACGCGCTAAAACAGAAAACTTGAAGAGCATACTATTCTCCTGATTAATGGAGCTGTATTTAGATAATACCTAGGCACTTACCTATTACCTATTAATATATTAACTAAACAAATACAGCTTAGAAAATAGTCAAGATTAAGGTAAATAATCTTTACGATTATTTGAAAGACGTGCTGTTTTTTTTTTTAAACTAAGCTGCACACTATTTGCAGTTTATTTTATTAGAAAAGGTGTTATGCGGTTGTACTCGTATTTGCAAATAATGTTTTGTTGGCAATGTAGTTTTGTGTTGATTTGATTTATAATAACATTTTACCGAGGAGGAAATCTTATGTTTACGTTTACTCCGTCCTCAGATAATATCCACCATGATATCCACCACGATGGTTCAGTGCGGGTTGGTGGAAGCCACATGCCCTTGAACTTTTGTGATTAATTCTTTGACATGTCGGTTTTCTCACAATGTTTTTCTTCGCCGTTTTTAAAGCGAATGTTAAATCCGCACATAACTAAAGAAAGTCAGTGGTGTGGGGCCAGCGGTATTCGAACTCAGGTGCGTCGGATCGAAAGTCGCACATGCTCCCACTGAGCCAGACTCGCTCAAAAAAGACAGTGGGTGAAATCGCTGAATGCCCCACGAGGCGACGGCGAAGTGTGGCGATCATAAATTGCTTCGGTTTGATTAAGGCGGCGCGATCTTGCAGTGTGCACTACGCCCCTTGCACCGGTGCATCGCTGTCTACAGGACGATGCAAATGTTATACAATATACATATCCTCCAAATAATACTAATGATAAAAGTGCGGAAGAGCAATTTTATGACAAATATCACAAAATGGAATACTCGTAGCAAAGGAAATATATAAATGAATCCTTTGAAATATTAATAAATAAATAAATATTTTTATTACTCTAATAACAAAACTGTTGTACGCCTACAATAAACATCCCTTTATACATTTTTGAATCCTTTGTTAGAGAGCACTAAAGACAAAATTGTAATTAGTTTAGTGTTTATCATTCTATATATTTGTACATAATTGTTAATTGGTTCTGTAAATAAATAAATTACGATTGAAATTATAATAAATTGTAATAATTAGGAACATCTGTCATTGGCCTTTTTATCATAACTTAAATTTGTAACATATATTTGAGTCTAAGCTGTAGATCATCTAATAAAATAAATAGCAGAGCATAAACGATCTTATGTAGCAACCTCACTCTTAACTCTCGACAAAAAACGTATTATTATTATATTTATTATGTCAAAACACGCTGTATAAATGAATTTCGCCACATTGCCATCTACTTTCGGGATTACTCTTGTAAGAAGGGGATCGTTTATTTCCTTTTCATTGAACCGATTCTAAAAGTTTCGTACTCCTTTGATTCCGCTGTGAGAAGGCATAATTATTACTTTGCATGGTTAAGATGTAATGTGAGAGATCCGAGGATTTCATGTATCTAAAGAATCAGAACTACGAGGACCATGGTCCCACAACACCCTGACATAAAACAAATTATAAACAAAATTAAAATGAAAATTCCTTTTTTTTTCAGGCAATTAAAAACCCATTTCAGTCAATAACAATGCACAGTCAGTCAAAATACAAATTCAATATGTCACAACGAACAAGCTCAAATAAAATAAAATAAAATCAATCAGAAAATACATGCGGTTTTTTATTTGGGAATTGAACCCGCAACCTCCTTGTATGATATTTAAACCGATGATATTTGAAGCAACCTATACCCAACCTTTGTGCGAGGCTTTGAGCGATAAGACTGCTAATCCTAGTACATTTTTTACTAAATTTGTAGTGTTATTTTATGTCTATGATGTTTCAGATAAGGAAAAAGATACATGAACAGCTGTTATATCATTCAAAATTTCCATTATATTCCGTATCCAGAAACTAGAGTAACATCACTACACCAAATTATAACAAAATCCGTTCAACCGTTGCGGTGTGAAGAAACAAACGAACACGCACACAAACATTGGCATTTATAAAATTAAATTAATTAAGTTTCGATACATAATATGGCAGTCGCAAAACAATGGCCATCCATTGAACTAGTTCCTAAAAACTTTATTAAATCTACCTTCACAAAATAAAAATAATGTTTATCATGTTTGTTATTGATTATGTAATCTAAGTATTATTTATTTGATAATGAGATATGTTATTGTAATACTTGCCTTAGTTCTAAATAACCATTGTTGATGTACCTTAGTCCTGTATCCTTGCGGGGGACGTTGGTGTCTGTGACACAGTTTTAATAACTACTGCAGGCATCACCGATCCGACTTAGATATTGTCAATACAGTACATATTCCCATCATGTTTTAAACTTAAGTACTTACCTAATTTGAAACCAGCAAATTGTAATAGAAGAGAAGATGAATAAATACTTTTATTATTATTATTATTATATTAGTTCTATACTTGCTACCTACTGGCAATCTATGTGTAAATGTATTTGTTATCCACTTGGTCTCGGATGCTGTCGTTCCGCCCTCGTATGATAATTTTACTTTTAAGTTTATTTAGTGTTTCTCAATATAAGTGAATTGTATTCTGTTTTTGAGAAAATAAATGTCTTAAACCTCTCTCTCTTTCTCCTGGCTATTGTCCCAATTTATTAGGGGTCAGCCCTCCTAGTACTCCTGCGCCACACCGTACGGTTGTGGGTTGTCTCCTCTTTCGTGTTTGTGTATGTCATGTCATTTTTTATTGTTTGTAACCAGGTCTTTGGTGGTCGTCCACGGCCTCTTCTTTTCTCTTCTATGGTCATTACTCTTCAACTACTTACTACTACTCTTCTTCTTGAAAATAAATGTCTTAAACCATATGATTTATTTTGAACTGATTGATATACGCCTCGTTTAGAGGTAGGCATAATGCAAATAGATGTTATTTTTTTCAGTAAGTCTCACATTGTATTTGCTAAAAGAGTAAAAATATTATCTTACTTGTTCGATGGAAAATCCACTTGCTCGTAAAATGCATATGACCTTATTCGAAAAGTTTGAGCACCTCTCTTCTATCGTGTGAATAATCACACTAGCAATGTCCGGATTCGATGAAAGAATCCGAACTCCGAGGGGAAATGACGTCATCGCAGCGGGACCTTCGTCTCGTGCAGAGATGGAAAGCTGATAAGGAAATGGCAATTTTACAAAATAGTTTAACTAGTTATACATTTTTTTTATATTTAAAACATTTATATAATAATTAGAAAGAAGAAAAATTTGGCTCGGGTAGAAAAAAATGATTTTCATCGTTCCTGTAAGACGTTTTATGAGGGATAGAAAAATTTTTGTTGCTTGAGCAGTTGGCTCGGTGGTCCAGTAATTAAGGCTTTAAAACAGTATTCCGAAGACGAAAGTTCGATCCCTGCCCGAGCAATATCAATATGAACTTTGTTTTTAATGGTACATGGGCATACGTTTGACGACATCTCGCCTGATGGAAAGCGAAGATGCTGCCTAAGATGGAACACACTTGCCCATAAGATGCCTATTCACTCTAGACTTAAAGACATTCAGATCCTGTGAAAAAGTCTTCACTCCAGTAGGGTGTCGTCATCGATACCTATATCCGCCTCGAAATGAGAATACCTTAGCTACCTAGTACGTGCTTATTTTGCGAAATTTCTAGGGTTCGGGGAAAACTCTAGAAAATCTTGAGTCACAGCTTCAGGATCGCAAGACACGTTTATCTGATGGAGGCAGGAATGGCCAATGAATTTTGGTTATCTACAGAATAAATCATCGTAGCTAGCTCTGTGTATGTATGTATTTGTATACTTAAACCAATAATTATGTAATTGTAACTAGGTATACATATACCTTGGTATCTATAGTAGTTATTATCTGTAAGTGTTAATATTCACAATAGGAGAAAACAATGCAGCGGAAAGGTCAAAACTCGCAGGCTGTCACATGCATCGCATGGCATGGTTGTGATTTAGGGCGTCGCGACACACGTGCAGGGGGAGGTTGACCCATAGATGTGGATGTAACCAGGGATAACAAGTGTGGGGCTGCCTGTGACTTGCAGTCACGATTCTTTTTCTAAAATTTGTGCTTTTATTTTCAAATGGAAAGGCATAGCTAGCCATTAAAGGTCTGTAAAAAAAATTAAAATGTATTCATAACTTCGGGTACAGTGTTTCTAACACCAAAAAACAAACATATTAATGTTATAAATGCGAAAGTTTAATGTGTTTTTGTGTGTTTGTTCCCTCTTCAAGGATTTAAGTGAAATTCGGAATGGAGATAGCTTTTACCTTGAATTAACATACTTTCTATCCCGGGAAACCGCGGGTAAAACCGCGGCGCGCAGCTATTGAAAAATATAAAAAAATAGTACAATAAGCGGTATTTTCGCTGAGAACTCTTCGAGACTACCATATCTCTATGTACCTATATGTAGGTATATAGTATTTCTTTTACAAATCATTTACGGAATACATCGCCCTATCCTGATTCCTGCATGTCTATACCCATTCCCACACAGAGCTGAAGTGCCCAGGGCTGGATTAACCATCCTCTGTTAATTACGACAAATGGTCGTCGAACGACGAATAATAGCCGGCGGGATACAGAACTGCTGATCTGATATAAATAGCCAGGGCCTGGGCCAATATATTGGCTTAGCTACGTGACTGATACAGATTAATTTATGTAGGTACTCGAGGTAGGTCTCTCGTATACGGGAAGCCGTCTGCGGAGCTACCACAGCTTTGCCAGTTATTCTGACACCAAGCAGTAGTGCTGTGTTCAGGTTTGAAGGGCAGTGTAGGCAACGAAATTACTGGGCATATATGAGATGTCTCGGGGTGATGAGCGCAAAGCAGTCCTACGCAGTGCTTTTTATGATATTAAAAGTTCTTGGTGGCACTGTAATTGTTATGGGCAGGCGTTGCGCATACCATCAGGCAAACGACATGGTAGTCACATCACTCAGTTCCATAAAAAAATTATAAGAAAGAAAATAGTATAATATTTTGTTTTGGTATTACACCTGTTTCTTAAGTTACGTACGGATTTACTCTCGCTCCAAAAACGGTGAAGGAAAACATCGTAAGGAAACCGGCATATCCAAGAATTATCACAAAAATTCAAAGACGTGTGGCATCCACCAGCCCGCACTGGGCCAGCGAGCGTGGCGGATTATGGCCAATACTCTCTCTATGAAAGAAGACCTGTGTCCCAGCAAGGCAAACTTGATAGGCTGATGATGACGATGATTACAGCTCTGATCTTCATCTTATATAATTTATATAATCAACTAGTTCGTGTTGGCGAGACACCTGTTTATAGGTACAGGTAGTATAGTAGTACTAAAGGTGCGCTAAATATGTAGGGACGAGTAAAGTAGTAGGTAAGTACAGTTTACGTATTGATAATGTTTGAATTCATACTGCTCTGTGCGTTTTCGTGTTACGGTCATCCCAAAGGTTATTAGGCCAACAAAAACATTATGAACTACAATGATCTTGATATAAATGAAGCGGCAGCAATGTGGTCTGCGACTGCATTATCTATACTTATGCTCTTCTAAGTTAGTAATCTACTTATGTAAATTATCTACTTAGGTATGCTCTTCTAAGCTCTTTTAAGTTATAGCTACTTTTGTAAGTTTAATAGAGCAATTTATTAACCGATTTAAGAAAGGAGGAGAATCAAAATTCGAGAGTATTTTTTAATTTATTTTTTATGTTTGTTACCTCAGAACTCCGTCAATTATAAACTGATTTGTGTAATTATTTTTGCTTTGTGTTCAGTATAGCTTTAAGCCACCTTAATCCTATATAAATTTCATCGAAATTCTACCTTGGACAGTGGACTTCGAAAATACATCAGAAGTAGTAGTGTTTGCAGTGGTAGGCTCTGGCCGTGGTTGTAATACCACCCACCGAACAAAGCCATGCCGTCAAGCGACCTAGTCGTGTTTCGGGATGATGTTCGGTGAACCATCGGGGAGACGGGTCTGAGCAGCAGCTCAACTGCCGTCTCTCTCTAGATCTATGTGCTCCATCTTAGGCCACATCATCGCTTCACATCATGCGATATATTGGCCAATGAACTTAGATCTATTAAGCGTAAAAAAAAGGTTTTTTTGTTATAAAGTATATTATTTATTCTCTGAACATTGCACATTTACAAAAAATAAGCTCTAAATCACGTATTTCATTTCTATTAGTTGTGTGCCATCTAGTATCGAGTAGCGGCAATAAAATACATTAAGTTATAGCTGCCCTTCACCCACCACCCTTTATAAATAGCTCCGACTAGAACAACCAGAGGGCGTAACTGTAATACAACCAGACGACCGAAATAATAGTCGACGACAAGACTTGACAAAATAATAAAAAGATGCTTAATATCGAATACATCTAATAATTGGTTTACTGTGTTAATTAGACAGCCTCTGTTGTGTAGCGGTTGACTAGGTTGGCTCAAAATCTCATACGCTACTTAGATTGCGGTATCGATTCCCGAGACGGTACAAATGTTTGTGCACAGAAAATAAGCGCAAGTATTCGTTTCGTATCTGGGTCTTGTGTGATGTGGGACCATGGTCCTTCTAGTCCCTGGGTTCCAAGATACCGGGAATCTTAGTTAGGGCTCAGGCTCTATGTAATGTGATCGTTAGGCGCTATTTATTTATCTAATTAAATAATGAAAAACAATAATTGAACTAAAAATGAATTACTAGGCCACGAAGCCTAGTTTGGATTAGGTTAATAAATTAGTCGAGAAGCCAGTTACTTATAAGCAGGATATACATGTCTAAACATCATATTCGTACTTTCATTTAGTCGTATAGAGTAAGCTCATAGAGGCTAGTCATTACTCGCCACTCGACTAAATTAGCTAGACTAAATTACACACAGCTATATAATTATAACTTATGTTTAGGTTTAAAGAAGTTTATTCTGAATAAGACAAATGTCACTTACTTGAGAACAATAAAACTTAAATATAAAATAATACATTCGTCATTCCGTCCGATCGGTAAGGAAAAACGCAGGTACGTACTCATCCAATGCATTCATTTGCATAAAAGGAAACAGTCTGCGATTAGATATTGGGCTAGCTGAGATTTGAATGCATTGAATGAGTTTACATTTCTAATTCTTGAGGGTATTCCATTATACAACTGTGCCCCTTCAAAAGATAGCATATTTTTGCCATAGTTTGAGAAGAGTAGCGCGTCGCTTGCAACATTTGATTATTTGTTTAGCTGAGTAAGGTGAACAACGTAAAGGTACAATAATGTAGTGTTTTATAGAGATAATAATAATAAGCAAAGATCACTGTGTCACATAATATAATTGCACTGATTTTACTATCACAGGACGCAAAGCATTGCTGCGCTGAAGTACCTACATCTATGTTTATGGGTACAGTCAGCGACAAAATTAGATGACCATTTTATCATAAACTCTATAAGTCTATATATGTGTTAAACATCGACATTCCCCTATCATTCACTTTACTTAGCGTCTACATTAAATTCGAAATTTTGTTCCGCTTCAATGCTAGTAACTGTGTGTCTTATGGTTGCGTTATGCATAAAGTAACATGATTTATTAACCGACTTCAAAAAAGGAGGAGGTTCTCTCTTCGATTGTATTTTTTTTATGTTTGTTAACTCAGAACTCCGTTATTTATGAACCGATTTGAACATTATTTTTGCGTTGGGTTCAGTATAGCTACGAAGTGGTCCCATATAAATTTCATCGATATTTGACCTTGGATTTCTAAGATACATTGAAGTCGGTTTTTTCGTTTGATAAAACGTATACTTGTTAATTACTTATTTAGTAGCATACACAACAGAACATAATCATCACATTCACAATTAATAAATACTATTGTTATAGTGTTCCAAGGATGTGTAAGCCTAATCACTTCGTAAATTGCTATTGTCTTGACAATATGCGATCGATACCTATTACACAGAGGAATATGTGTATATATTATAAATAGGGTTTATAAAATATTTAAGTGATCATCAACTTTTGTTGCTGAATGTACTAACATCATAACAAACAGTAGACGCAATGTAGGAATGGAACTCCTTGCCGTCTTCTCTGTTTCTTGATAACTATAATTTGGGTATCTTCAAGGCTAGAGTGAATAGGTATCTTCTAAATCTACGTGCTCTATCTTCGGCCACATCCTCGCTTAACATCTGGCGAGATGGTGGTCAAACGTAGATTTATCATAAATAAATAGATCATCTCTAGATCTTTGTGCTCCATCTTAGGCCACATCATCGCTTCACATCAGGCGACATAGTGGCCAAACATAGATCTTTTTAGCGTAAAAAAATAATGTAGGCTATCAACTTTTGTCGCTGAATGTACTTACATCATAACAAACAGTAGACGCAATGTAGGCTGTACCACCAAAGCCGTGATTCATTTCAAGCAGTAAAAGCCTACCCAGCCTCAACATCGGCTGCCATCCATTCTGCCCCGTAAGGCTTCGAAGGAGAGGTCGTAAACCTCTGTCCGCAGTTTAATCTTTCGGAAAATTTGAATCCAGATAAAGGCTTAGATAGATAGATAGATAAACACTTTATTGTTAAAAAACCTTAAATATAGGTACACGAAAAACAAGTAAATTTTACAGTAATCAGCATAACAATAGGCGGTCTTATCGCTCAAAGCGATCTCTTCCAGACAACCTTTGAACAGAAAGGACTAACATAATTTGGAAGGACGGTGGTTTTTTGAAAGAAATGCAAATTCTATTATAAATATATGTATAAATAGGTATAATATATATATATATATATATATATATATATATATATATATAATATATGACATATACATATAAAAGCATAATATGATTACTGAAGGCTAGGCTTACTGAAGTTACAGGCAGTGAAGCCGTTTAATTAACATCGGCAAGATTTTAATTTGGTGATGACGTTCGTTGTGGAACTTTTACGAACTGCATTTGGAAGATGTCAAAATAATACTAAAAAGCGAGCTGTAGTTATTGGTAATTTTTGCAATGAACCTAACTAATATTTTTTACAAAAAGATTTGAATTAAATCCTCGTTGTACCATAAGACTTGCAAAGATATACAGCATAATTAAAACCACAATCAAAAGAAATTCTATAACTATAACTATCTTCATTATTCCTATAGCAACACGGGTATCAGCTGAAAATCAGCGCCGAGTTGTGTAAAACTCTCGGCATTTTATGCTGAGCTGAGCCCATTCGGCACATATGTTTATTATTTAAGTTTTTATTTTTTGTATTATTTGTTTGTCGTGTGCCGAATAAATGGTTTTTCTTTCTTTCTTTTCTTTCTAACTACATAAATAATAATAATAAAAGCATTTATTATCTTCGCAATTACAAAATATAGGTCGACAATATTGTTACAACAAGTTTTTTGACTAAACCTGTTTAGCGAAGACTGGTGCCTGAAGTAGGTATATAATGCCTGTATCACAGGCCACCAGGCTCCTCTCTACGGATCTAACTAAGAGCTATAGCAAGTACGTAATATATGGTAATTTTACTTACTTTTAAATTTATAATTTGTACATCGGTATATTGCAAAAGACATAGTATAGCGGAAAACAGATAACTAAACGTAGTTATACAGTGATATAAATCTTTAGTAAATCTACAAATAGATACCAATACCTTAAAGGAAAATGTAGCAAACGCTCTTAGGGTCCGTAAACCTGCGCTGGTTTATCTTTCGGAAAATTTGAATTCGAAATTAAAATCGACCCCTCTGAATTCGCTAATTTAACGACCTGTGGAATCGGTAGCCGTTTACATAGATTTCGCAGATAAGTATTAAAATATAGGATTGACGAAAGATATCTTAGAACTTAACAAGCTGTCTTAAGGTGGTACGTTACGGTACGTTTTTCATACAAAATTCAACCATTATCAACTTGTAGAAATGCCTAAATTTATGCGTGGTGAACTATTTACGCCGACAAGGCTCTTATAAAAATTCATTTGTTAATATTATAAAAGCAAAAGTTTGTGAGTATGAATGGATGGATAGATAGACAGATAGATGCATGGATGAATGGATGAATAGATGTTTGTTAACTTTGTTACTCAATCACGTAAAGACTACTGAAAGAGTTTTGATGAAATTTGATACGTAGGTTCTTTAGTACCTGGAAAAGAACATTGGCTACTTTTTATCCCGGAAACCCGAGGATGATACTGCAGAGAGCAACAACTCTGTTACTTATCTTTCTAAACCGATATTGAAAATGGATCTAAATAACCTTACTCTCCTCACAATTCCTTATAGGTACGCATAAATTAAATATGGTTAAAAGACTTTTCAATAATTGAGACAAATTACAACGTGTCCAAAAACACCTAAAGCAAAATAAAAGGTTGTAAAAACAGAAACGGCAACAAAAGCTTTCTGTAAACACACATACGACCTACCTACATCCGGGAAAATGACGAAAGTTTGTGAACAGGACATGCTCTGAAAAACCCGACAAAGGTACAAAGGTATGCGTATGCGGGGCCATAAGAGCGGAAAATTCGATTTTCTGCCCCGCGCCTCCTTAATGCGTGTGGTCCATATTACCAACCGCGCTGCCGGCCCAACCCTTCCGGAAACACTACGTTAATCAAATTCAGTAGGCCAATTTCCGGCAATATAGATAGCAAAATCACAATATACAGCCCGGGGCCGCTGATAAAACAATCACATAAGGGACAGTCCTTCGGCTTTGGCAATATCGGATTCTCATTTGCGATGGTCACTTTATCAGCAAAGTGGAAGAGGTCGAAATGGCTTTGTGACCTATTTGCTATGGCTATATAGTCTAGAAAACGAAAACCTAAGCTGAATGTTCGCAAAAGTATTTTCTAGGGCAGCTTTTATTTTATTACCTAAGGTTAGGAAATTTTAGCAATAATAGCCATGTATGTCCAAGACGAAATACGTCGTATTGTCGTACGACGTACTTCGAAGGTAGTAGAAGGCAAAATGTCTTTAATTCATAAAGATTCTTGTGCACTAGAATACTTGTTTGATTTAAACACACGTAATGGCGAAACGATAGCGTAACATTTATCGCAAACTACTTTCTCACAGTGATGCCCGCGCAGCGAGTGTTTCCAGGCAGATGGCGACGCAGATCTACAGTAACTAGGCCAAGAACCACCGTTTTATCTGAGATTGTTATAAAATGCCTTGCATTTGTTTCTCTCACAGATAAGCGCCGATACATAAGTGATTTCCAGGCTGATGGCGACGCAGATTCGCAGTAACTGGGCAAAAAACTACGACACGTTTTAACGCAGATTGTTCTAGTTGTAGCACTTACGTGGACGAACAAAGAAAATGAAACAGTCACGATCATTTAACAACCAAACGCACCAACTATCAAATAAACGCCAGTCAATAGGCACCTTAGTCAAAATTGACGTACAGCTCTCCTTCTACAGTGCCGATGTGGGTCGCTGCTGATAAATGTTCCGGAGCCCCAGGGAGCGTCTGCGAAATAAAGCTTCCACGGCCGAAAGATAGCGCCCCGCCTGAATTAAATCCGAACACTTAAGATGGTAAACGACACTTGTTATAAACTTTTTTCTATGGGGATAATCTCGCTATTCATACTGGGGTCGAGCTGAGGTGGGCAGTAACTCAGTCTCGCTCTAATAAGCCCCGCTTGAGGTTTAGGAAATAAAGGTAAGCTATACCTACATACCTACTACATATAGATAGTTATATGATTATGAAAAACATTTGAAATTGTTCAAATTTTGGAATAACGATTAGACTATATCAATATTATATTATGTTATTTCAGCCGCCAAGCGGTAGTGCGCAAGCATTACTGTGTTCCGGCTTGAAGGGCATTGTAGCCAGCGAAATTACTGGGCATTATGAGACTCAACAGCTAATTGTCTCAGAGTGACGAGCGCAGTACAGCGCCGCGCAGGATTTTGCAAAACAAAGTTCTGGGTGGTGCTGTTACTGTTATGGGCTGGCGTATTGCTTACCATCAGGCAAACGACCAGCTCGTCTCGTCATTCAGTTACATAAAAAAAAATTATAAATGTGAAATTGTGTATGTAAGTGTTTGTTCGTTACTTCTTCACGCTGTTACAACTCAACGGATTTTAGAGAAATTCGGAAATCGCGAGTGAAAGCGCGGGGCGCAGCTAGTACTGAATAAGTCTATTTAGTTAGGAATAGTTTGGACCAATTAAATCCTCAACAGATGTAAACTACGTATTTAATTTATGTTAGGCTTAATAAAATGGAAGCGTAACTATATCAAAGAAAACTAACTATTAATTACGTACTTATATCAAGTTATTAAATATATTCTGCCTATTACGAAAAAAATTTGGTCATTGTCGGATATACCTAAAGACAAATTAACCTCTCATTTATATAAAAGACTCAACTCATAAACTTTCACTAAGTCCATCTTCGTAATCGACTCAATTGCCAAAAGAAGTTAACTCTTCTCACCTCACACTGAGGGTCGGATGGGAGGCTCTAATAGGTGGTAAAGTGCCTGACCCGCTCATAACGCATCGGGCACTGTTGCGTTTGAGCCCCGAACCTTGTACCACATTAATAAAGGTAAGAGCGCCGTGTCGGCTAATGTGTCGTTATGGCCCGTCCTGAAAAACTTCTTTAATACCCTAAATATATATGTATACTTTCCACAAAACCAAAACAACTCTACGACGCTAGAAATACGATAGAGAGTCGCAACCAACACAACGTTTCAGGGAAAACATGAAGGGCCTGCAGTTTTAGCACTTTATCGTCCACAACTTAAAATATACTTTATCACCGCGGAGTCGAGTTTATATCCCTTTGTGAGAGTAAATTTCGATCGAGTAGAAGCTTTCCTAATGTTAGTCTGCGGTGCTGAAACTACGTAGTTTAAGCGAAAGTGCTGAAGGTACGAAATGTCAGCGGTGTAGTCATGAATTCAGTGGTGAAATTTACATGCTTTTATTAAGCGATGCAGGTGCATGAGGTGCATAAGTTTTATTCGAAGCTTTAATGTAAAAATTTCAGTGAGTATATTTTCATAAAAGGGAAACAGTTAACAACATTTGTCGTGAAATGCAGCTTTTTACCAAGAGTTGTTCGCTTATTCTCGTAGTATATTAACAAGACTTGCCAACAAGCCCCATATTTTCATAAAAATATGATATCACATTGCGATAAGGGTTTATGGGGATCCGCCGCTGTACATATTAGATTTCTTCAGTTTCTTATAAAAATAATGTCCGACAATTTCACATTTTGACTTCTATAGCCATCAACATGCGTTCGCCATATAGGAAATGTTCTGCGACGACGCCTTATGAGGCGTATTAGTATATATATATGTACTAAACTTATTTTTAAGAGTAGTATGGAACTGCATCTGAGTTGGAATAAATGTGGCACTCACTTGTATGGTCTCATCGTAGGAGTAGTTGCGGCTGGTGGCCGCCGAGCTCATCTCACCGGCGCGCGTGCGGGAGCGGCGACCGCATCTGAAATCAAACGGTAATATAAATAATTGTAATATGCAATTAAATCATGAAAAATGAAGCTGAGGCTGTTACTGTTTTTAAATTTTTTCCCTTAGTATGGTTTCATAGTCATTATGATCCCTATTTTTATTACAATCTAGCCAATTGATTAGGCTAATAAGTAATTTAAATATCACTTAAACTGATAGATAAACTGATACTAAGAATGTGTCCATTAACACTTTTCTTATTGTCTTTATTACGGCGAGGACACTTTGTTCTTGTGTTCTGTATGGGTAGCACCCAGAGTCTGTGTGTTGAAGAAATAATGATATGGCCTTCCAAAAAATATATGCGCGGGCACCAGTTGTATGTATTTTTATGTAACTGAATGTCGATACGAGCTGGTCGTTTGAATGACGGTAAGCAATACGCCAGCCCATAACAATAACATAACACCACCCAGAACTTTATTTTGCAAAATCTGCTTATCGCTGCACTGCGCTCGTCACCCTGAGACAATTAGCTGTTGATTCTCATAATGCCTAGTAATTTCGCTGGCTACAATGCCCTTCAAACCGGTGGCTGAATAACCGGCAAAGCGGTGGTACCCACCCAGACGGCCTCTGGCATACGAGAAACCTACCACCAGTAAGTAGTAGAATTGATACACTATACATAATTTGATACGTATATGGTAATATGAAAATCTTTCTTAGTATTTTGTGATAAAATTATACAAAAAGAGACTGTCTTACCAGAACTTATGAGTTAAATTAAGCACGTTCCAAACTTTATCAAAACTGGACGTGATCCATCAGGAGAGTTGCAATAACTCAAAGCGCGAGACCACGCTCCAAAGAAAGTGTGTGCAAATTATTTAATAGAAGCACACCAGATGTCGGTCGGAGTCCCTGAAACTTGTCCGGGTTGGACTCATGAATAATTAAAAGCGGGTCTTCGGGCGATAACTCAACCAGCCGGCGAGCTGTCACAGAATAACACTTTAGTTGCCCTACCACGAGTTTAAGACCGAACATTGTCGTGGCCTATAACTGCGTAGACAACGTTCGAGCGTCGGTTTGTTCTAATTAGTTTTTTTTAGTGCACGTCGACGTTTGAGCTTAACTTTTCACATGCATGTTTAGGGTTTTTAATTGCGGCTTTATTTTTATATGTTTCTATATATCTATTGTATTACTATTATAAAAATGTACCCACATATTATAAAAACTGAATGAACAAAGCCAATTCTAAACATTGATTTTTTTGAAAAACAACTGGGTTCGACTATTTAGAGGGTAACACAAATCCACTTTTTTTTTTTGTGTTTGTATGTTTGTTGTCTATAACAAAACGAAAACTGCTGAATGGATTTTAATGTGGTTTTCAGGCCTTGGTAGCATTAGTTCCAACTTAGATTATAGGGTATGTTACATCAAAATCGGTTGGGTGACTACGAAGATACAGCTTGACCTCTTCGTAGTACTGTTCTCATATATTGGGGAGGTCTTGCTAAGATGGTCTTGGAAAAAAAACGAATATGGTCTTCCTCTGTGGTTCACGCGGATGAAGTGCGGGAAAAAGCTAGTTGTTTGTAATATAACTATAATTTATTTATTAATAATTGTGATCGAGTTCGGAGTGATCATGGTAAGGGCTCTATGAAGAAATGTTTTTATGGCTTAATTAGTTACATCTCGACGCGAAAGGACCTCACGGTATGCGGAAACGCGGGCTTTATTGTTGTGCACCAAATTAACTTTACAGCCTGATGTAAAAACGGGTCGAAAGTACGGGAATGGACTATAAAAGTGGGGAATATATAATTTAGTTATTTTATTGGCACGGTTGGGGAAATTACTGCGTACATGAGAGATTCAATATGAAACAGGACAATCGTAGTATTGCAGTACCATGCAGGGCTTTGCAATTAAAAGTTCTGGTTAGCTCAGGTTTCTCTGAGTATGAACCTAGGATGTTGTTATGTAACTAAAAGACGAGACGAGCTGGTCGTTTGTCTGATGGTAAGTAATACGCCAGCCTATAACAATAACAGCACCACCCAAAACTTTGTTTTGCAAAATCCTGCGTGGCGCTGCACTGCGCTCGTTACCCTGAGTCAATTAGCTGTTGAGTCTCATAATGCCCAGTAATTTCGCTGTATTGTAGGTATCTACATACCTACAATATAAACACCTACCTAAACAATCCCAATTCAAATTTCAATTTCATAGTAGGTAGTATTAAGACCTGCGCACATTTTAAAACTACCGACTTACCTATTTAGGTAAACTGCATAACACTTAAACACCGTTATTTCAGCAGCGCTTTATATAGCTTAAAGCCAGTTCAGGTAGGGTTGTCATTGTTTTATTAGTACAGAAAATAATAGTTTTATTAGTACAGAAAATAATAGTTTTATTAGTACAGAAAATAATTGTTTTATTAGTACAGAAAATAATTGTTTTATTAGTACAGAAAATAATAATTTTATTAGTACAGAAAATAATAGTTTTATTAGTACAGAAAATAATAATTTTATTAGTACAGAAAATAATTGTTTTATTAGTACAGAAAATAATTGTTTTATTAGTACAGAAAATAATTGTTTTATTAGTACAGAAAATAATAATTTTATTAGTACAGAAAATAATAGTTTTATTAGTACAGAAAATAATAATTTTATTAGTACAGAAAATAATAGTTTTATTAGTACAGAAAATAATAGTTTTATTAGTACAGAAAATAATTGTTTTATTAGTACAGAAAATAATAGTTTTATTAGTACAGAAAATAATTGTTTTATTAGTACAGAAAATAATTGTTTTATTAGTACAGAAAATAATAGTTTTATTAGTACAGAAAATAATTGTTTTATTAGTACAGAAAATAATAGTTTTATTAGTACAGAAAATAATTGTTTTATTAGTACAGAAAATAATTGTTTTATTAGTACAGAAAATAATAGTTTTATTAGTACAGAAAATAATTGTTTTATTAGTACAGAAAATAATTGTTTTATTAGTACAGAAAATAATAGTTTTATTAGTACAGAAAATAATTGTTTTATTAGTAGAGAAAATAATTGTTTTATTAGTACAGAAAATAATTGATTTATTAGTACAGAAAATAATTGTTTTATTAGTACAGAAAATAATTGTTTTATTAATACAGAAAATAATTGTTTTATTTGTACAGAAAATAATAATTTTATTAGTACAGAAAATAATTGTTTTAATAGAAGAGAAAATAATTGTTTTATTAGTACAGGAAATAATTGTTTTATTAGTAGAGAAAATAATTGTTTTATTAGTACAGAAAATAATTGATTTATTAGTACAGAAAATAATTTTTTTATTAGTACAGAAAATAATTGTTTTATTAATACAGAAAATAATTGTTTTATTTGTACAGAAAATAATAATTTTATTAGTACAGAAAATAATTGTTTTAATAGAAGAGAAAATAATTGTTTTATTAGTACAGAAAATAATAGTTTTATTAGTACAGAAAATAATAGTTTTATTAGTACAGAAAATAATTGTTTTATTAGTAGAGAAAATAATTGTTTTATTAGTACAGAAAATAATAGTTTTATTAGTACAGAAAATAATTGTTTTATTAGTAGAGAAAATAATTGTTTTATTAATACAGAAAATAATTGTTGTATTTGTACAGAAAATAATAATTTTATTAGTACAGAAAATAATTGTTTTAATAGAAGAGAAAATAATTGTTTTATTAGTACAGGAAATAATTGTTTTATTAGTACAGAAAATAATTGTTTTATTAGTTCAGAAAATAATTGATTTATTAGTAGAGAAAATAATCGTTTTATTAGTACAGAAAATAATTGTTTTATTAGTACAGAAAATAATTGTTTTATTAATACAGAAAATAATTGTTTTATTTGTACAGAAAATAATAATTTTATTAGTACAGAAAATAATTGTTTTAATAGAAGAGAAAATAATTGTTTTATTAGTACAGAAAATAATTGTTTTATTAGTACAGAAAATAATTGTTTTAATAGAAGAGAAAATAATTGTTTTATTAGTACAGGAAATAATTGTTTTATTAGTACAGAAAATAATTGTTTTATTAGTTCAGAAAATAATTGATTTATTAGTAGAGAAAATAATAGTTTTATTAGTACAGAAAATAATAGTTTTATTAGTACAGAAAATAATTGTTTTAGATCAGTGCGGGATTTATACTTATTTTAAGCATAGGTAGGCCACCTGACTTTATGCCGCCCTTCCTATTTTATTCACTTATATTTATTTACTTAGGAAATTTTAGCAACGAACAATTTTATATAAGCATCTAAGTGCGTAGGTAGCGCCGGCTCTAGGCTGTTTCTGGGGTGAAGCGAAAACTTATTGTTTTTAAGTTTTGTTCGGAAAACCGATGCACTTAAAACTGAAACGGTTCGAGGGCAACCCTGAAAGCAAACAAATGGCCGCTATCTTCTCAGCAGACAACTAGAAATAAACTTGTGATTATCCAAAGTGCAGCTGAAAATTTGCAGCAGCATAAATAGTTACAAACTCTGTTTGATTGGATATTTTCAGCTATTAAGGTTTACTAGCTACGCCACGTGGTTTTACGCGTAGAATTTCGTTTTCCGACATAAAAAGTATTCTATGTGTTAATCCAGAGTATAAACTATCTTCATTCCAAATTTATTTTAATCCGGTAAGCCGTTACGGCGTGAAGGAGTAACAAACACACTAACACACATATTAAGCGTAAAAAAAAACATACAAACTTTTGCTTTTTTTGGCTATTTATTTTTTAATTTATTTATATAAATTTTACAACATTTCTTATATTACTAACACCTTATAAACCTTAAACAGGTTTGTCTTGGGTGTCGCATTCCCGTATTGTCATTTATAATATTATAGTGTGAAAGAATAACATTTTTTTTTAATTATTTTATAAATAAATGAGTGACGAGTCGGGCTTGTCGTTCGCCTGATGGTAAGCAACACGCCTGCTCATAACAACTGCAGCACCACCCAGAACATTGTTTTGCTAAATTCTGCGGAGCACTACACTCGTCACCCTAAAACTCTCAAGTCTCAAGTTTCGTAATACCCAGTAATTTCACTGGCTACAATGCCTTTCAAACTAGATCATTGCTTGCGCACTATTGCTTGGAGGCAACACAGCAACAGTCATTCGTCGTTCTGTCTAGTCTGTTTACTTGCGTATATTCTCGTCTACTGCATCAAAGTAAACAGGGCTGCTCGCTGTTTCAATTCCATTCTGAATAAATCAGTCCATTGGAACCGACAACAGACGGACTGTTTACTAATACCGGCTACACGATGTAGAGCGGGAGTCACTAGGCAATATTTGTAAGGTGCCTTTAAAAAGAGGGCTAGCCGACCGATTTGGTACTTCTCTCGTGACTTCACTCGTGGTAGGTCTATCGTATGGTCACGATGCCGTCTTGAGCTGCCGTCTGGATAGGTACCACAGCTTTGCCAGTTATTCTGCCGCCAAACAGTAGTGTACAAGCATTACTGTGTTCCGGTTTGAAGATCAATGTAGCCAGCGAAATTACCTACTGGGCATATGAGACTTAATATCTGATGTGTCGAGGTGATGAGCGCACTGCAGTGCTACGCATTGCTTTTTATGGTATTGATAGTTCTGGTGGCACTGCAATTGTTATGGGCAGGCGTAGCGATTACCATTAGGCGAACGACTTGCTCGTCTCACCACTCAGTTCCATAAAAAAAAACTTCAAATTTATACCTAGCGTGCAAAATCCGCAATAATGTAGGACCGAGTCGGGCTTTGAACATGGGTGCGTTGGATCGTAAGGCGCTCAAAGTTACCGCTCGGCCACACTGAATTTTTTGTGATTTTTTGTCTTTGACATGCCGGTTTCCTTACGATGTTTTCCTTCGCTTTAGAGCGAGTATAAAATTTCTACATCACTTGAGAAAATGATTGGTACAGCCTAGCGGGATTTGAACTTCGGTGCGTTGGATCGAAAGTCGCGCGAATTTGAGCCACTATGCACTCGATCGTTGGTTATTTCTACTATATGACCATTATTTTATTTTTGTTGCACGTATCTTACTCTAAATAACGGAAGGCTCACAAACTATTATGTTTCCGTGGGAATCGTTTTACAACAGCGCTGGTCAACATCGCTGCAATAAAACTATATTGACTTCCTCAAATAACCAATAATTGTATTAATTTTATACCAATATCGCATTTATATTGTAGAAATTGTTCTTCCCTAATTTGTACGTGTAGGACATAAGCCCATTCCAACTAAAGGCATGGTTTAATTAGCGTCCGGCGTAAGAATAGTTGAAAAACATTTTCCATTTCCTTTAAAGTCATAAAAGTAAGTAAGTAGCTATATATACAATATGTACGTAGATTTTTTTTGAAACTATTATAAAGATACAAACTACTTATATACAACTAAAAATGTACACGTATGAATTTATATTTTATTGTGTTGTATGTTAAACCTTTCAGTTTATAGGTACCTACATACTTCATACATCTCTTTATACATTTTGAAGCGACTAGTCCCCACAGATGGATCGCACCTAAAGCAATGTTTTATAAAACACTTTTCATCCGGCCATTTCTAGATCCATAAAACCGGCTCCACGGCGGAATGCTGCGAGGAGCGAGGTAAATCGATCCGCTGCTTCTACATTCGCATCACGCAGCCGAAGCAGACACAGAATACTTCACAGTACCACAGGCCTACTGTTGCCATGGCAACCGCTCCTGTATCACACGCCGAGGCATGGAGTTAGGAAAGTTTCAGGAATTTATGCAGTCTCCCTGTGCGTAAAGAGGGATTAGAATTAGGCTGCGGTTTGGAGATTTACGTATTGCTGAGTGATGTTCTACTCACTGCGGGAACTAGGTGTATTAACGTGCGTAATGTTATTGCTGCGATGTACTCAAACTTTGGAAATGAAACTAGACTACCGCACTTTTAGTACTTACTGAGGTAAGTAGAAAGTTACTTACTAGCTGCATCCTGCTATTTCACCCGCGTTTTCTCGAGATAAAGCCTTTTTCCCGGTCCTAAAGTAATATTAATATACCAAATAAATATACATACCAAATTTCATCAAAATCAGTTCAGTAGTTTTTGCGTGATTGAATAACAAACATCCATCTATCCATCCAACCATCCGTCCATCCTCAAAAACTTTCGCATTTATAATATTAAGTAAGATATATCTTCAGAACCTAAATAAGTAAGAAAAAAAAAAGCTTCAGCCACCTCGCAACTCGCAACAGATTTCTTTTCTAATGATGATGATGATGATGGATGACCCACGACGTTTTACGACGACCCTTGATGACTCCAAATGTCATAAGTAGGCAAGGAGCATAAAACCAACATCATTGGATATAGGCTTTAACTTAACTTAAATGTAATGAATGTGCAATGAATGCAATAAATAAATGAATTACGAATTAATTAGGTAAAGGTACGGAGATAAATATAACAATACCTATCTTTACACATAGAAACCTACAACATTAACGCGTGGATTTCAAACAAACAATCCAAGTCAGTAAACGTTTAGATAAGAAATCCTATTTATTTCGACAACAAAAGAAGCAGCAATTACCTAACTGTTATCGCTCCAACCTCGACAGATATTCGATTTAGATCTCAGGCTGTTTGCTACTGTCTTACGATAAGACTTATTGGATTTTTGATCAAAAATAAAGGTACATAACCGTAACCGTACACCGGAACCTTTTTGCTCAAGTGACAGTTCTCTTTCCTCAACGGCTTGCTGGAAAAAACTCTTAGGCCTGAAACTGCGTTAAGCGGACGCCCGCGCGGTTCCATACAAAAGTGCTCCGTTGCGGAGACCCGCGCGGGCACCCGCCGCGGGCCACGCAGGCGTCCGCTTAACGCAGTTTCAGGCCTTAGCAATAACACGCACGGGCTTGTCCAGTCAATAACGCCAATATAAAATAAAGTCTCCGCGACTGGTACCCGCGACGGAGACTGTCGCGTTCCCACAGAGCCCATCCGCGTGTCCACGCGCGTATATACTCAACGGGTGCCCGTCGTGGGCGCCCGCTTACCGCAGTTTCAAACCTTAGGGTTAAGCTCGCCTTTGTACATGTAGTTTATAATCTACGATGTAGATGTTCTGACAGTGTACAATAAAGAATATAAGAATATTATAAGAATACATAACATGTAGGTGTATGCTTTAAACCTTTAACAAAAACAGACTACTAATTATAGAATACTAGTGACCGCCCGCGAATTCATCCGCATCGACACAATATAATACATCTAGTACTCAGATGTAGTGTAGTTTTCTAACAATTAATATTAATAATAACAAGTATACATTTTTATAAATCCAATCAGTTTATAAATGAAGGAGATCTGAGGTAACAAACATAAAAAAATATAGTCGAATTGAGAACCTCCTCCTTTTTTACAGTCGGTTAATAATAGATCTATACTTCTTCATCATTGCTTCAATGATCTATATATGATATAATGTAATATATGATATAATGTATTATATAATATTATATGATTCACTTACTCGAATTCGCCCCTTGTCACGTGCCTCACGATTATTTAATATAATATCGGAGCACATTGATATTTATCATTGTAGCCATCCAAAATTTATAGATATTTCTATTATTTAAATTCATAGATATTATTTAGTGCTATTGCACTAAAGTCTATTGAAAATAATTGTATTGTATAGTTTTCTTATAACATCGTATTAGGGTGTCCTGTCAGGATGTTATACATGTGTCTTTATAAATAAATAAATAAATAAATGATATAATATATTTTATAGGACAGGGCGACGACGTCATGCTATAAGATTATAATTGTACTTGAACTAGGTATTAGTGATTCTGTGATTCCTCAACGAAAGTTGCACTTCTTGTTAGGTCATTCGAACTTTCGATAAAGCTCTATCATCATCAGCCCATCACGTTCCCACTGCTGGGACACGGGCCTTTTCTCATAGAGAGAGTATGGGCTATAAAACACCACGCTGGCCCAGTGCGGGTTGGAGGATGTCACATGTCCTTGAATTTTTGTGATTAATTCTTGAACATGCCGGTTTCCTCACGATGTTTTCCTTCACCGTTTTTAGAGCGAGTGTTAATTCCGCACATAACTTAAGAAAGTCAGTGGTGCGGGGCCAGCGGGATTCGAACTCGGGTGCGTCGGATCGAAAGTCGCACGAGCTCCCACTGAGCCACACTCGCTCTTAGAAAATTTATAAATTATTAATTATAATTATATATTTAATTAAAGCTCTATCATTCACCACATAATTTAAAAACCTGTTCTATTCTAATAGACAAATTGCGTGTGCGCATCCCCTCGTCGCCCCTGGTTTATAAATAGCACATGTGGCAGGAAGCGGGCTTCCCCGCTCCTGTCATTATAGTTCGGGACTTTGGATACTTGTTTAGCTTACGCGGTTTAGCCCTAACAATGGTGGGTGGAATGACCTCCAAAACGAATCAAAAATAGATTAAATTGGGTAACTTTATTGTTACACCACCAGACACATGTACAACAAAAAGAAAAGAAAAACTTAAAATGAAAGTGTTACAATAGGCGATCTTAACGCTCAAAGCTCTAGAGCTTACACACTTATAAATACTTATAGGTCTACCTTAGAAAAAATCCTCAAAAAGGTAGTGTAGGAACCGCGAGTAGAGTCTCATCCATCAAGTAAACAGCGAACCCTATAGTTAATTACGAAAATTAAAGCATAACGTGAAGAATTTTTGGTTCTGAGGTGCAAGAGAAATAAAACGTCCCTTTTTTACACGTTGAATGGAGGTCTTATATAAAAAATAACTTTGGAACCTGTGTCGCCCAGGGCCCTAATTCACTATGACAACTTGGCGATTCCTTGCGTCAAGGAAACGTCGATTTCTTCATTAATGAACGACATCTGCGAAATTTGTATTCTCTATGACGCGTCATATATATATTATTTCCCCAATTCACTATGACAACTTGGCGAAATCACGTCGATTCCTTGCTTTGAAATCACGTCGATTCCTTCATTAATAAACGACATCTCTATGACGCATTCATATATTCATATATATGACGCATCATATAGAATACAAATTTCGCAAATGTCGTTTATTAATAAAGGAATCGAGGTTTCCTTGAAGCAAGGAATCGTTAAGTTGTTATAGTGAATTAGGGCCCTGATGGTAAGCTTAATGTGGTCGAGGTTGTAACACGTTCGCCTAGAATAAAAGATACCTGTTCTCTCTCGATTTGAGCATAGAATTTTTATCCCAATTTAACACGCGCACGTGGTTACCAAATTACCAAATCCGATGCGCTAGAATATTTGACAATCAATGTAATATGCTAAGCACACGATATTTTATAATGACCAAGTAGTAAATAGTCTGGTAATAAAATGTAAACCTCCCTTATGATACGCTATGCAATTGGCATAAACCCAATATAAAAACGTTCAATATTGGAAAATGCCACTTTGAAAACTTGTCCCGTATTCGGCATTCACCTTCGTCGTAAAAATGGAGATGGGATAAAGCCATTGGCCAATACAATTCATATTTGAATGGCCATTTCGGCATCCCTATCGTTAGAGTACCTACTATTTATTTTTAAGGTTTTTTCAATGGAATATGGCTGTATAGAATTTCCTCGTTTAGAACCGACCTAAAATAAAATAAATGGGTCCCAATATTGTTTTACAAACTATACTGTAGATATACAAAATAATCTAAAATCCACTTTTTTATGCACCTTAGAAAATAATAAATGGATTTAGAATGCATTGCCATTGAGTTGTGAGCTACCCTGAAAGTTTTAGCCGGATAGCTAATCGGGAAGTGCTCGAAATTTGAGTTGCTAGATGCCAGCTGAAACGACAGACAGACAAACAAGAAAGTGCCTTAAAAAAACGTGGTAACATAACCCGTTTGTTTAATCCTTCTAGGCAGCACTTTAGGCCAGAGACATTGGTCGGCGTGACGTTTATTACCAGGCTCACGGCCATTCCAACCCAAATAGGTAAATAGGTAAAGGTAGTTTTGCCATAGAAACGGATCTATTTTTTCTGCTCTATAGACGAAATGTTAAGTATGTTTTACACAAAGGCAATGCAACCTTATTTTAGGTTCTGCAGTCAATTAAGTAGGTACAGTAAATACATACGAATATCCATCTAGGTCACGGGACTAGCCTAAAGATTAATCACCCTGAGTATATATTCTGGCACTTCTAGCGTCATCCATCATTTTCGTTGGTACAGTCAACGACAAAGTAGCTGAACTTTTACAATCTTTCAATTGTCAATAACACCGAAAATATATAAATTAGATGCAATCTTTTACAATTTCTCTATTCGCACAGGATATTAACAGACTTTTAAATGCAACATTCAATGAAATTAGACTAATATTGAAGGTGTTATGTAGTCAGTCAAAGATTCACAAATGTACAGCTACTTTTGTCGCTGACTGTACTATACTATAAGTAAGAACCTTGGTATATGGTAGAGGTATCGTGCTATTGCATTCATATGAAAATTGATATGGGTAGAGTTAGCTGGAAAATAAAGGATTAGAATCTACCTGTCTAATTTTAGTTGTAGCTGTAATATATTTTTATTTATAGCCTGTGTCAGATTCAATTTTGTTTAATGTACTTTGCTTCGATTCCATTAGTTTGGGTTTGAATCTGTGTGCCCTTTCGCAAAAGCCTCCTCCAACCCCTTCCAACCTTCCCTTCCCTGTGCTAGTCTGGACCATGTTCTACCAGCTGTTTGAACAATCTCGTCATCCCATCTTTTAAAATGTTGTATAGAGGCTGTTATATAGGTACCTACCAAATAATGTAACATTTAACAATTGCACTACAAAGGATATAGGTAACACTAACAATTCTACAGAGCGTCTAGCCCTTAAATAAATATGGATAATCAGAATCACACTATATTATAAATACGAAAGTTTGTATGTACGAGTAACTGTGTTTCTTATACTTCTTCACGCTGTAACTCAACTGTGGCTCAACGGATTTGAGTGAAATTTGGTTTATATAGAGATAGCTTATCCCGGGAAACCGCGGGGCGCAGCTAGTACAAAAGTACCTAGAGACACACTTAAGAATCGTATCGCAAAAGTCATAACATACTTATAATATTAGTAGATAGGTAATATATCAATTTAAATAGAGAACCTAGTTTTATTTATTATACATAAATAGGTATTATGAGGTTACCCTTGTTGTCATCGTTTCAGCGAACACCACATCTCCGATCTCACAAACACTTTGTCCAAACACGACATACAACAACTCTGACACTGGTGTCATAAGAGTTATTTTTCATTAATTTCAGGTGAACGTTAGGATAATTTCAAAACTCTCTACAGACACTACCCTCAAAATAATTGTATGAATACTATAGTCACTAAAACCAAACAAGTGTATTTTTTCTTTATTCAGTTAGCTTTATACTCTATTTTTATTTACAATGGTTTTACGTAACGAAGTAAACGCCGCCCTTCTAGCGAGGGAACACCGAAAACTGAACTGACTGAAAGATGTGAATTTACTCCTATCCGTGTTGGTATTCGTAGGTACTTACGTACCTTTACAAATACAGGTAGGTATTGTATGGTTTTTGTAATTCACTGCCATCAATCGGCGAGTAGCAGAACTATGAAAATGTATAGCGTCATCTATCGAAGGGCTTAAGAACTAAACTACTAAACTACTTTACTTGTAAAAACGTAGCAAGTACCGTTAACTGCAGGGCTTACAATCTTAGTACTTGCAAGCGGGTAATGGGTCTGAGTTAAGTATACAAAATTAAGAAGATCACCAAAAATATTTCCTCACCATAGATATTTAATGATTTCGAATTTGTTAGCATAATAATGATTAAGTTATGAAACCCGACTTTAGATGGCGACACAAAACATCAAGTAAACTATGTGACTACGTGGTTCTGCTACTTTACACTAGATGGCAGGTTTGGCCAAAAAGCATAGGACATCTACTGTGTGACCAGCTTTCAATTATTTTCTTGGTTATAGTAGATTTTTAATTTTAATTTATTTAACTGAGTAATGAGACGAGCAAGTCGTTCGCCTGATGATAAGGGCTACGCCTGCCTGTAACAATTACAGTGCCACCCAGAACTTTTAATGCCATAAAAAGTATTGCGTAGCACTGCATTGCGCTCATCACCCCGAGACATCAAATTTTAAGTTTCTTATGCCCAGTAATTTCGCTGTTTACATTACCCCTCAAACCGGAACACAGGAATGCTTGCGCACTACTGCTTGGTGGCAAAATACGTGGCAATACAGTGGTACTTACCGGAACTGGCCGGCCTCCCGTATACTAGAGACCTACCACGAGTAATTATATGAATAGATGCCCTTTAATTTCACTTGAGTCACGTTTGATATGCGTCTTGACTTACATTTTGATTCTAGTCTTGAGTCTCTGTCTATTTATAAACGTGTCAAAATCAAACAATAATCACCCAAGTCCTTAATCGTTTGGCACGATTTTGATATTAAATGTGGTGGGGATGGGTAGAGGTTTGGTCCCTGATTGTAACAATACCAGTTTTATTACAATGTAATGCATATTTTACAAGAAAACGATATAAAAGAAATCTAACCTAAAAATATACTAAACCACGCAAATAATAGTTACAAGGATAACTGTTGCCAATCTAAAAACGTAAAATAATTTTAAATATATGAGAGATGCCTACGAAGATAAGAGAGAGAAGAGTAAATGAAGCCTGAATTTTAGATCACGTTTGAGGTTTACTCGAGTGATTATTGATTCGTAAATATTGTTTCAAGATACGTTTAACGAACAAAGATTGACTTGAAATTCTTCCTGAATCTAGACTCAGTTCTGATTTTGGTTAATAAATTCAATCCATAAATATCCTTAAATATGCATATAGCTATGACTGCCACCTGTGACGTAGCAGCGTATATTTTTTTAAAGACATTAGTTAATACAATATATATAAAATTATAAATATTATTAAGGTAGATATTGTTGTTTTTTGTATGCAACACTGTTAACCATTGACATGACCGCCTGTCAGAAGTGTCAGACGTAAAATGGACGTAAAATTAAATAAGTAACGGTTGACAACGAACGGTTTTGCTGTTTCTAAATCTTATTTTCTGGCTTGCTTTCGTTGAAATTACTTTCTGTGCTCATATCTATACATTTCCCACTTAAATCCGTTGAGTAGAACCTCTGTTCCTCCGGCCGTGTCGAGTTTGTGCTTGTGGTGATTGTGAACCATGAACTGAGATAGGACTCTAAGAATATCTGTTTTTGGTGTCTGGTGATACTGTTTGTAAACTAAGAATAGGATCTGTAAATGCCCGTTTACAACAGTTTGTTTACAACATTATGTCTAACAGAAAATGCTGCGTCTTTGGATGTCCAAACAGGGAAGGTATGTGTTTAATCTTTACTTATGGGAGCAGAGGCTTCTGCCGCATCATGTGAAATCACATCTAGTATTCATTTGGTGTACCACCACCTCAACAAAACCTTGTCATTGTTTCAGGATCTAAGGATATTTTGCATAAATTTCCTAATCCATCTAAAGACAAGGAGTTATTTAACACATGGGTCTATTCTGTTGGTGCTGATTTATTGGGACTTGAAAATGACCACATTTTCAAATATCGCCGTGTATGCCATAGACACTTCGAACAAAAATACTGGTGCCGAAATAATCGACTCAGCAACATAGCTGTACCCACAAAAAATATGCCAGGTCAGTGATTGATTATGTATTACATAAATATAAAACTCTGTGATATCCACTCATAGATTTTAATAGTTATAAATATATCATTGTTATTTAATAGTAGATTAAAAAAAGAACGAAGTTGCTCAGCGAGCTATGAAAAGAGCTATGCTTGGTATTTTACTCTAAGGGATTGAATCCGGAACGAAGTTATTCGCCAGAGAACTAAAGTTTATTAGACGTGTTCTAGAGTGGAGACCACGAATTGGCAAACATAGTGTAGGACTAGATGGAGCGACGATATACATAGGGTTGCTGGTAGCGACTGGAGAAGGAAAGCCAAAGATCGGACTCAGTGGCGTGCTATGGGAGAGGTCTATGTCTAGCAGTGGACTGATGTGGGCTGATGATGATGATGATGAGTTGATAAAAATACAGTAATCTTATCAAGTTATCACACAATAACTTTTGCCCTCAAATTTCTATTCTTTGCATTATAAAACCTATATTTCGTGATTTCAGGATTATCATTGTTAAAATTTACCTCAGCCACTGATGAACGAATACCTTTGAAACCACTTCGAAATATGTTAGAAGCATCTACATCTAAAGGTATTAAATATTATTTTAAATCCAAACATACATAGTGCGTAACATATGATGCTTGATAGGTGTCTCATTTCATTAAGGCTTCTAATTCAGCATTTTAAAACTTCAAAGTAATAATTTCAAATATTTCGGTTATTTCATTTTCTCATTTGTTGAGTGGGTTTCTATTTGGATTTTAGTTTGCTTTTCCAGCAAAGATTACTCCTTATTTGCCTGATGGTAAGCGCCACGCCTGCCCATAACAACTGCAGTCACCTAGAACTTTTATTACCATAAAAAGCACTGCAAAGCAACTGCATTGCGCTCACCCAGAGACATCAGATGTTTTCAGACAATATCTACACCATAATTATGACACCTAAACATTTAAATTAAATAATAACTGTCATTCCAGAATGTGTAACTGTGCCTCCACATCTGTATTCTGAGGCTCTGCAGCATCATAGTGCTCTAGAAGATGTTCAAATGAAGGAAAATTTTGGTAAGTTAAATCATGAATAATATATATTTTTTTAACTAGCCTATTCTGTCCCACTGCTGGGCAAAGGCCTCCCCCAATTCCTTCCACCTGTTTCGCTCTTGCTCCACCTCATACCAATTTTCTTGGTGTGCTTCAAGATCGAGATGATATTGTATCCATCATTTTCTAGGTCGGCCTCGGCGACGTTGTGCCTTTTCAGGGATCCATTGTGTGGTAATTTTTGCCCAGCGGTCAGGATACGTACGGCTAACGTGGCCCGCCTAATTCCATTTGAGCCTGAATAATAATAATAAACTAATTAAATTCTATATTGTATTTACTGGTGGTAGGTTTCTTGTATTCGCTTTGCCAGTTATTCAGCTGCCAAGCAGTAGTGTGTGAGTATTACTGTGTTCCGGTTTGAAGAGCATTGTACCCAGCGAAATTACTGGGCATTATGAGGCTCAACAGCTAATAGTCTCAGGGTGACGAGCGCAGTGCAGTGCCGCGATGTCAATCAATCAATCAATCAAAAGTTCTTTATTCAATTTTGTCGTCACAGACGCACTTATGAACGTCAATTATTACAATGACTCTACCACCGTATCGGAAAAAGAACCACTACTCAGAAGACATTGCAAGAAACTGAGGGGCATATTTTTTAGAACTTTTGTTACATGTTGGCTACTTGGCAGAAGCGGGATGTTCCATGCATTTTTGTCTTCTATGTAATTACTAACTGCATAGTATGCTTTTTTCAATAGAATATTTTTCACACTCAATTTGAATCTACTTTCTGTGAGCTCCGTTATACATTTTGGAATTTTATTGTAAAAACGTACATGGATGGATTTTGCAAAACAAAGTTTTGGGTGGTGCTGTTATTGTTATGGGCTGGCGTATTGCGTACCATCAGGCAAATGTCCAGGTCGTCTCGTCATTCACATACATAAAAAAATATATTGAAATTTTATATTATCTAATTTATTCTGACAATATGTAATATGAGTAACTAACTATAACTATTGGCCGCCAAATATTTAAATTGAATAATAATTATTGTTCCAGAATATGTAACTGTGAGTCCACATCTGGATTCTGGGGCTCTGCAGCACCATTCTCAAAGCCCTGTGGGTGATGGTCAAACGAAGGAAAATATGGGTAAGAATTATTATTATCGAAAATCATTTGTAAAATCGTGTAATGGAATTATATTATTATTATTCAGATATGTATTTAATTTCTTAGATAAAGGTTTTTAACTATATTTTTATAAAAAATCGTCATTGGCCAAGTCAACTGTTATTATTATTCACATATTTATTTCCAATCTTAAGTCATAAGTCTTTTACAATATCTCTTTCTATAAATAAAATATACAATAATTTTATAAAAAACCTAAACCTAGTGTGCCGCCAGCAGCGGGGCAGGGCCCAAACTACCGGTGGTTAGGGCTGCAGAGTGAGGAAGCTTCTAACTATATGTGTCGTATCAAGGATTACTGCCTTCTTTCTTCTTATTGTTACATATTTAATAGTATCCTGACAATATTATCTACACCATAATTATTAGCCGATAGACCGATAGCCGAGAACGTATGCCTAAAAAAATTAATCTTTAATTATTGACATTCCAGAACGTGAAACAGTGACTCCACATTTGGATTCTGGGGCTCCGCAGCACCATTCTCAAAGCACTGTAGGAGACGTTCAAATGAAAGAAAGTCTCGGTAAGTTATTATTTATTAGTATATATAGAAACCATTTAATTTATTTAGCACTCAGACTTCAATTTGAGTATAGGAAAGAAATGGGTAAACATACTTACCTTTTTTTCAAAGTCATGTTAACATAAGTTACAATTTTTAACATTTTTTATTTGTATCATGTGTTTATGACCTTTAAAAGTGCACTTTTGTGCCTATTTAATAAATGATATTTGACTTTGACTTTAATTTTATTTTTATCACCTAATATATTCTGGCCATATCCACGCCATAACAATTACTCGTATATAATTTTTTTTATTGTAATTCCAGAAAGTGTAACTGTGACTCCACATCTGGAATCTGTGACTCCGCAGCTATGTGGTAAAATGGAAAAGTCGAAACTGGTTCCAAAAAAGAAGCTACGGAAACATGTCGCTGTAACTCCGGCGGAGCAAGCTATATACAGAAAACTTGTGCAAGTTGGCGTTAAACTGAGCAAATGCCGCAACAAGGTCAAGAAACAAGCAGTAAAGATCAAGGCGATGCAAAATATCATGACCAATCCAGAGTTTTTAAAAACACTAGACAGTTTGCCTAGCAGAGCAAAAATTTTGACTTTGATGCAATTCAGAGAGCATAAAAAGGAGAACAAAGGCCGGCGTTTTACATTGCAAGAGAAAATTGTGGCTTTGTCTATTTTTAAACAAAGTCCAAAGGGATACAGATTTTTCAGGAAAGTATTCATTCTGCCATCACCCCAGACTCTCGTGAAATTGTTATCTATGGCAGACATCAGGCCAGGAATTAATAAAAACACTATACAACAGATAAAAAAGGCGACAGAGAAAATGAAATTGGAAGACCGACTTTGTATTGTTTTGTTTGATGAAATGTCATTAAAAGCAAATGTAACTTACAATGAGAGAAGAGACAAGGTGAGTGGTTTTGTTACAAATGGCCAAGAAACGCATCCCGAATTCGCAGATCATGCTCAGGTCTTCATGATACGAGGCTTGTTGAAAAACTTTAAGCAGCCTGTAGCATATACCTTTTCGCAGGCTGCCACAAAAGGGCCTGAACTCGCTAAGCAATTGAAAGCCGTTATAACCGAATTACAAGCTGCTGGTCTTATTGTGGTAGCGACTGTGTGCGACCAGGGCACTAATAATACGCAATGCATAAAACTCCTCATGCAAGAGACACGAGCTACTTTTTTAAGAAGAGGACAGGAACCAAGGGAAAATGTATTTTTGATTAATGACTATGAGATTATACCACTGTATGACCCACCTCATCTGATTAAATGTATCAGAAATAACCTGATCACAAAAGATTTAAAATATATAAAAGACAACCAAACCAAAACTGCAAAATGGTCACACATAACTTGTCTGCACAATGAAAATCCAGGATACAAGGGAATACGCTTAGTTCCCAAATTGACAGATTATCACTGCATTCCAAGCAAAATTCCCCGGATGAAAGTTAAATATGCCACCCAAATATTAAGTCAAACTGTGGCATCGAATATGGGCTACCTGGCAGGTAAGCATGTGTCTATTTCTTACAATAATCTTTATAGTTGATAATCGCATTTAGATTCGTGTAGAATAAACCCACCAGCGACAATGTCAGGTTTTCCCGGAGCCATTTGTATTTTTCCGGTATGAAAAGTAATTGTTATGTGATTTATATTTTATAATATACAAAAGGTAAAAACAGGGCAAACTTCTCAAAAATGTTTTTCTTCTGACCTTATTTGAAGTCTCCAGACAACAAATTTTAAATACCTCTATATATGAGACCCTACCCAGAGGATATTATAAGTTTGACACTGTCTATGTCTGTCTGTGGCACCGTAGCTCTTAACCGGGTGAACTGATTTTGGCGCTTTACTTTATTTGAAACTAGGTTTTCTAGCGGTGGTTCTTAGACATGTTTTTATCAAAATCCGTTTTTACGTCGGGGATCTTTTAAATTAATAAATTCTGTGGAAGAGCAAACGATGATGACGAGATAAATTAGAAAAGCAATTATATTTATTTTACAGATAAGGGTATACTCCCATCAGAGTCCAAAGAAACGGCTGACGTTTTGCTATTTTTTGATAAACTATTTGACTCTGTAAATGGAAGCTTTGGGAAGAGAAAAAAGCATGGCAAGCCTCTACTGGGACCTGTAACACCCACATCAGTCCATCACCAATTATGGGAGAAGGCTAAAAAAACCCTGAAGGACATGAAATTTATCAATCCTAATACATCGCAAACGGAAAATGTGCCTACATTAAAAAACTGGGTGTGTACACTAGAGGGCATAGAATTGTTACTTAAAAAATTGGAAACAATATATGGTGTGACTTCGGTTTGGTTGCGGCATCTGAACCAGGACCCAATTGAAAATTTTTTTGGATCCGTAAGGAGTCACGGATGCCGCAACGTAAACCCTACGCCCGAAAAATTTGAAGCTGCGTTTACAACATTATTGGTAAACAGCCTCTCTAGTGTACACGCCCCTGGAGCTAATTGTGAGGGAGATAATTGTTATGCCCTGTATGAAACCATCATCGCAGGCGGGGGCTGCAAAAGACCGACAGATTGCGAGATGGAGATACAAGGAATTCCGGAAGCCATAATTACACCCCTTGAAGATAAAAATGACCCCCGTAGAATTGGGGGGCTACAATATGTAAGCGGATATTTTATAAGAAACGCTAAAAAGAAAATCTTCAAGGGGTGTAGTCAATGCAAAAACGATTTGATGAGTCTTGACGAACCGGAATATTTGAGATATAGAGAGTACGCAAAAAAGCAATGGCTTTGCAGTCCCAGCAACTCTCTTTTGTGTTGCATTTCAGGCATACAAGACATAAATTATGCAATATTAAAAGAAAATTTGGAAAAAAATTGTTTAAAAGAGTTTATAAAAACTATTATTTTAATGTTTATTGAATTCCAGTTTGTAAAATGTGAGACACACAAAAAAGATTTAGTAGACTATTTAATACAGATTTCAAGTAGATTCTTTATTTTTAACTATTGTAAAGAAGTTAACAAAATAATAACACAAAAGAGAGATTGCGACGATGATGAGGATTTATTTAAAATAAAAGCAAAAAAATATTCTATGAAATGTTTTAAAAGAAAAAAATAAAAAATTAACAAAAATATCGCTATTTTATTTAATTTTTTATGTATATGTGAATTACTTACTTTTTTTTGCTAGCATTGATAAACAGAAAAACGACTTTATAAAATCAATAGCTAGAGAAAAGGTAATTAATTCACATAACCAAAAGTATTTCTAATTGATATTTTGTGTAGGCACCTAGCTATGTACAGCATATACACGTATATATATACAGTATATATAGCTATAAGTATCCTGTCACAGTAGTTCCTAAACAAGTATTCAGAGGGCGGTACTTTCGCATTTCCCGTTTCTGCCTATGACTTAGGTCTCTATTACATATATATACAAATTTACTCTATGGTTAACTGTTCAGAGATGTCACTGTTCATGATTGTGCTCATATGCTCAAAATAATAGAAAAGAAGTAAAAAATGTTCGCCTAATACAAACAACACTTACATATTATATATTTCAGTAAAAAACTAACAAAAAATAAAACAAAATATTTTTTAATCTCATATTCTACGGCATGCGTCATGCGATCAGCTGATTGAATGATAGCTGTCACTGCACTGTCACTACTCGGCATTCATTTGTTTTTATATTTAAAAATTATAAACCTAAAAATCGAAGTGTATATTTTATTGAAAAACCAATTTTAAATTATTGTAATACATTATTTTACCTCAACTAATGCGATGGTGAAAGTATGGAGATTGGGGCAGACGAGCTTCGATACTGCCCACAAGATCCAACTGGCCCTTGCTCGGAAACACTTGGATGCGATGAAGAAGGGCCAAGACTGTGACTACGACACCTTACTCTTAGTAGAACATAACCTGCCCGTCTACACTGTTGGTAAGTTACAGTTAGTATTATGGTGTTACGGTCTCATAACCTAACTATAGCGATTCTTGGTGAGACGCTGATCCAGGTACTTACCATTACCATTTTCTACTATGTTGAATCTTATGAATGAAACTTTTATATTTCGATGAATTTTGAACTAATTTATGGTTACTCAATTCTTTGTTTATATATTGCTTTTAGCTATCTTACAAATTCAAATTCAAATTAATGTTCTAACTGCGCCCCGCACTTTCTGTTTTCCCGTCCGGGAATCTTTTCCAATTTTCTTTCCATGAAAACCTTACTCGGAGTATAATGAACAATAAAAATAAACATGTATTGCCTAATCCAAAGCATTCATGTCGTTCTCAAGTGATGCCCTTGCCAACAAACAGCATTTAATTTTTATTTTTTTAGAATGATAATATAAGTACTAAAATGATAGTCATGATCTTATAAATGAATTTTATGTAGCTTCAATCGAAAATGATATAAAAATGTCTTCACTACAGGAATTCGAGATGAAACACCAGAGACTGAAATACATAGACTCCGAGCTTTAGGAGCTGAATTTAGAAAGACCAACAGAGGTGGTCTTATGACCTTCCATGGACCAGGCCAGCTGGTTGCATACCCCATCCTTAACCTGAAGCATTTCAAAACCAGTGTCAAGTGGTATGTCAACAGCTTGGAGGAGACTGTTATCCGAATCTGTGATGAATTAGGTAAGATCTTTATTTAAGAACTATACTTGCCTTATTCCCATCACCTGCAGGGTGATCATGTATCTTTTATTTCAATCAATTTCAATAAGAAACCAGTTTCGATTATGGTTTTGCGATCACGTAACCCGTTTGTTGCAATCAAATGTCAACAAAAGCTCAAATGAAATAAAAATAAGTTTTGGCAAACAAAGTTTATATCGATATATAAACCATAGACAAGAGCCGTAATACACAGTAAAATTGAATAGATTGGGCATATATATAACGATTCATAGCACAATCTCGCCTTGTAAATTTGTCGGGTAATCGATAGGAGCATATTGAAATCAAGACATAAAAAGTTACATGATCTCATTTTATCGATTGAAATAAATTTCTATTGCATGTTAGTCTGCAACATGCAATGTTCGCAACAGACTTACATGATCTCCCTAAATTTAGTAAGTATTTATACCCTTCACTATCACAAGTATCAATTTAAAAAATGTAGGAAAGCTCAATCAGAATTAATGAAACTTCATTTTAGTAAGTTATTTGATGACTATTAATTTCATCATGTGTTTTAGGTATCAAAGCACAGCGCTCACCACACACAGGTGTTTGGATTGATGAAAACAAAATAGCTGCTATAGGAATACATGCATCCAGATATGTCACCACTCATGGAATATCCCTCAACTGCGACAATGATTTATCCTGGTTTTCCCATATTGACCCTTGTGGCATTAAAGATAAGGGTGTGACTTCTTTAACTAAAGAGACTGGCATCAATTTGTCAATAGAAAATGTAACTCCCATGTTTCTGCAATCTTTCGAAAAAGTATTTGGTTGTAAATCTGAAGAAATTGACACTAAAACCCAGGAAGAGATATTGAACAGGGTTTATAGTAATCTAATGGCAGAGGCGCATAATGCATAGAACCTTGGAATAGTAAATTTTATAAATTATTGTTGACTTTAGTACAATTTATTTGTATAAATGAATCTTATTTTGAATCTAGTGGGATAATTTATTCATGTTGAAAAATAAAAGAACGTAATATTATTTGTACAAGTTTATTTAATTTGTTAATAATAATGAAAAAATAAATAGGTAAGTTTATTTAATTAGTCTAAATAAATAAAGAAGAAGTCTCAAGTTGGGTTAAAAGCAACAAATAGGTACAATGTCCAATAGGGTACAAGGTACATGAATTTGTTTCCTCAAAACCCAACCGAAAGTTCACAAGACTAACTGAATCAAGCAAAAGCCAGAAAATAATACTATATTTACAAAAAAAAGTTTGTTTCATCCTGAAGTAATTTTGTCAAATTAGCAAAAGGTAGTATAAAATTAAAATACGCACCTACAGCCTATGCTACTACTATTCTTACATGCACAATAATGAAGTTTAACTTAAATACATACTAAAATACCAATCTATTTAATTCAGAATAATCTCTTAAAATAATTGTTATTTACGAAACTATTTATTTTTCGGGGATTATTCCAAATAATTCTTTTACAAAATCCTAATTAAATGTACTGAATAATTGTACAAAATGGTCGAAAATCCTAAATATAATAAATGCACTGTCTGAATAAAAAAACTACTTAATAATCTAAAATAGCTGTATAAAATGCCGCTTATAAAAAAAGGTTTATAAAATCTGTTACAGATTCCTAATCCTCCCTGATATAATTTAATGTCATTTTGATCCTAACTTAAACATACTTACGCTTAACATTTATGTAAATGCTTCTAAATGCAATAAATTACTTCTAAAAATAAATGCAAAACACGCGGTGGTTACAAGACATATTGGATAGAATAGTTTTCCAATTCTACACCACGATGGAACTTAATTATTATGGACGGAATTCGAATTTTCCTACTGGATTTTGTTCTTCATCAGTCATTTGTATCACAAGTTCCTTGGATGGAACTAAGTTGTTGAGACAATAGTCTCTTGACGATGTTTAAGCCACGTATTCACTAGTAAACATTTTAGCGACACACCTTCAGATACAAACAAACACAAATACAATGTTTTGAAAACGTCTGAAACATGTTGCGGATAACATTACGCGTTTCTTGTCAACAATTTTGGTTTGCGATGTGTTGCGGTGCTCGAGTCCAAAGAGTTTAGCTCGAGTTTGTGTTTAAATCATGGATATACCATCTGTTTCTTTCCAAATAGCATTTCAACTTCAGGCAAAATATCATAAACACCTGATTGTTGTACACAGGGAAAACTCTCCGAAATATGTTACTCGAAACAGCTACGTAATGCTCAGAATCGCAAACATTGTTTACCACTGAATGCAAGGGTTTAGATGTGGTGCGTTTACGATAAATGTTTGGGTGGTGCGAGCCACTTCCGCATGTAATAGCAGAAGAAAGTCGCGATGTAGAGGAGCACCAACAAGGCACAGGCGACGCCCAGGAGCAACACCGAAGCTTTGCTGGGGCACGGCTCCACGATAGTCACTGTCTTCTCTGAAAACGATAAGTTGTAACTTTAGTTAACAGACCAGGCATTACAGAAAATAACCTAGAAATACAGAAACCTTAGAGCCCAGAGTTTCGTAAATTAATAAAATCAATCAAGTTGTTTTTTTTAGTTATATTCTCAATTAATAATGAAGACGATAACGGAACACTATTATAATAATGTTGGAAAATACAAAGATCTTTCTAACATCGCTATCATATATTAGATTCGTTCTTTATTGCAATAAAAATGCAATAGAAGACCGTAATGCTACATTCTACCAGGAAAGACCAACAGCGGAAAGCAAAAACATTATTAAAGAGGCCCATGTAGTAGCATTTATAAGTTTCCTTGATTATTTTTATCCTTTAACTGGAAACATTTAAAAAATATGTCTAGGGACTCCTCTAACAGTGCAATTGACACTTACCGCCATAGTTAGCTTCGGAAGCGCTGCCGCCCGGCTTGTCAGAGCGCAAGAAATCGGTGCTTTGCCTCTCGTCACCGAAGTCCAAAACGATGATCTCCTGAGAGATGTTCATATCCTCATCCTGAGTGGCTTCGGTCTCCTTGTGGGGCAAGGAACGCTTCCTCCTGCCCCAGGACTCCACTGTCTGCCTTCCCCACTCGCACATTGCCTGGAAATTAAACGTCACGTTAGACAAGACACGTTTAAATCGATTGAATTGAACACCATATAAATGTACCTACACCATGTAACTTTTGTTTTTTTTTAATTGTATATTTTGCAAAACAATCTTCATAAATACCTACTGATAATGAAATTGTTTCAAAATCATAAAAATGACAATACTCTACTTCTGTAAGTCGCAGTTTGAATTTATATTGGATTTCTACCAAACACTTGGTGCACCACTAGTAATTAGAGAAAACACAACAAAAATACACTTTTGATATTGAATGCATTAGCGCATGCTAGGCGAAAATCTTAAGATTTTAAATAATTAGGAAGAAGAAAAATGTTATTGCTCGGGCAGGGATCGAACCTGCTTCTTCGGAATACCGCCCCGACGCCTTAACCACTTTGCCATCGAGCCAAGGTCCGAGCCATGGTTCGATCCCTGCCCGAGCAATATCATTTTTCTTCTTTCTAATTATTTTAAAAATCTTAAAAATACACTTTTCCTCAAATTTTGCAAAATTTTTGGAAAAATACTGGTTAGGTCGATCTACCAATAATGGCAATTTGAAGAATACTCACCGGTTCGCAAGGCCCAAGGCAGTATTTGACGTTGCACTGGAAGATGACGCCATAGGACTCAGTGAATCTGAATGCTTCGTACACTGACTGAAGAGCGTTGCCTTCGGGAGTGAACGCAGGGAAAATGGAAGGGTCCACAGGACATCTGTTAAAGAAAGCATAAAAATCAGCATCTCAGAAGTCCATGACGGTGTACGCTAATATTTTGATTCTACATCAAGAAATGATATAATATGAGACAAGAGGACTGAGTGTTGACTTACCCTTCGTCATCAATGATCTGGAAGGTGGTCTTAGAATCCTTGGCCATAGCGACACAGCTGCGGGCGAAGATGCCATAAGGAGCTGCAACAAAACAATATCAATAGAAGTGTTATAAGATAACTCAAAAACTAATTAAAATGCCGGACCGATTCAACAATGCATGATGACACTACTACATATTATAAATTTGCTTCGAGAAGGTGGATATTTTATCTGAGTAAATCTCACATTCAAAATTATTCTAGAACTTAGAATTACAAAGATCTGCGGCATTACAGTGTGCTTGTCAACTTGAGATGTTACTTGACATCAGTTTTGAGTATTATTTTCCCAAACCCCAGTAACCCTGGCTAAAGACAAACCGACACATAGTAGGTATATACCTACTCATTATTACATATCAGCAGAATAACTGACTGATTTGGTTGACTGTCTAGATCTAGCTGTCTTCTCATGACCATAATGTCACCGAAACATCCAGGTAAACCAACCAATCTTTTAGGTAAAACTATGGTCTTACTGTCTTCCGGGATCTCGATGCGGAAGGTGAGCCGGTCTCCGATGCGTACGGTTTCCACCTCCCGCTGGCGAGCGTCGAGGATGCGGATACGCGGCGGCGGTGCCTCCGGGGCGGCCGTGATGGAAATCATGTCCGGGTCTCTGCAAGCACAGACAGTATGTAATAAATACCTCAAGAAATGTTTGCAACCCGCGAGATATCTCCATTTAAGTCTACTGTCCTGCCAAGGACTCCACAAGTTCCAATTTCTTTTGCTATGACTTCTATTGTTTACTCCGATCATTCCTACCGCGCGTCTAATTTTTTAAAGACAAGAGAAATAACGATATACTTGTTTACAATTTGGTGTACGAAAAACGTATTGCATATTCATCACGACCGAGCAGAAGTTTCCACTCTCAAAATAAATCAAATAATGTCTTAATTCAACCATATAATATACCTACATATTTTTACTCGTAGCCCAAAGGTTAAATTATGCATGTAAGATATGTACTTATATCTAAAGTAATTCATAACGCAAATTGTTACAAATCTTTACGCTTTATATTATGATCTGTTTAATATTCCAGTAATAGATAGTACGAGTACCTACCACTTAAATTATATTTTTTTTTATATGACTAATAGGCAAACAAGCAGACGGCCCGCCTGGATGGTAAGCGGTTACCGTCGCCTATGGACACCTGCAACACTCGGGGCATTACTGGTGCGTTACCTACCTTTAAGGACCCTTTTCACCCTTCTTTTAAAGTACCCCATGTTATAGCTCTGCGGAAAAACCTCGGGCGGCAAGTTAATGGCAATCGACAACGTTTTTAATAAATAATGAAAATTATTTATAAACAGAATCACGTCTCGTTTGGTATATGCTTATCTGATTCTAATAACTACGTGTTTACAATGCTAGAGCAATTATTAGAACGACTAAATTTCAAATGGCCTTTTCACTTCACGTAGGCATGTCAAAACAGCCCCGTTTTTCATATTACAGTACCATATCACGTAACTTCTCGGTTCTTTGCGAACGAGAATAAATTATACGGTAAATACAAAGTGCTTCGAGTTCTCGAATGACAAGGCACACGGCTATTGCAATAATTTGAATTGTAGAACATGCAGTGTCCCACTGACCTGATGGGCACCATTCCGAATGTGATGTTTTTCGAGCTCATGTCGTATGTGCATTTCACTTTGTAGATCTTGTCAGCTTTGGTCATTACCACGCTGTGGTGTTGGAGGACGACTGTGTTTGAGTACACACCGGTCTGGAAGAACACAATACGTTAAATAATTGTATCACTTAAATATATATGATCAATAACGTACTAGAAGTGTTCGCTTACCACACTCTGTGTGTTACAATCCTGGCCAGCCATGGTGAGGTCCAGACGGAAGAAATCGCTGTTGTCGACATCTATATTGCAAGTCTCTGAACGGCCCAACGCGTAGATACGACCGTTGAACGGTTTGTTAGTGCGCACCTGCACCGCTATCCTTGTATCCTTACAGAGCACCGCCACTAGAATATAAACATCAAAATAAAACGACGTTCACGAAGCAATCGACTAAGAACTCGCAAATTGACAATTACCATCGTAACAGGTGCCAGTCTTGTCGCAATTAGCATCATTCCTGGTCAAGTTGTTCGACATGTTTGTATCCTGCTGGTGCTCGATCGTCACAGGCAGCTCTCCGGACGGATTGGCAGGCGGTTCTGAGACAAACAAAAAACAATGAGTGCACGTTCTATCGAATGCCACTACCACAAAGAGCATTCCGATTCAAACAAAATTATAGAGTCAGCTAATAACCCTGAACAAATCTATGAATCGATGGTACGCTATTTATACAACCGACCTGCTGATTAGGTGTCTAGATGTGAGTGCACGTATCATAATAATCGATACACGATTGCCGCAGAACGTAACTACTGCACGTTAATTCTAAATGCGGCCTATCTAGTGCCTATTGCAATTACTGTAACCGCGCAAAGCTCACCGCTCCGGGCCACTCTAGATTTTCACACGCACCCGATAAGTACTGGAAACCGGCGAACTTCGCCTATACACAGAATCGTACGCTATTTAAGCGACATAATGACGAAAGAAGACGCATCCATAAACGTTGATTGACCACCGTGTAATTTTTAATGTACGTACTTATACGGCAATTGACAATTATATCCAACGTGAGAGTTAACATGCTCTAATTCTAGGCACGACGCCGGCCGAGCCCAGGCGTAAGTATCACCGAAGAGTTCAATGTCAGAGCGTAGCAACGATTGCCAAAAGGAAACAATGGAAAGTAGTGTTTAGAAATACATACAGTGTCAGTAGCTGAATAGAGTTGAACGATATTGGAATGCGTCAGCGGCAGCTTGGTGAACCATTCCTAATCGATTCGTTAGCATAGTGACAGTCTGGACACATTCGCGACCGTTGCCCCAGCGGCCATCGATAATAAGGTGACGTAAATTGACGATTTAGGACGTTGACCGTGGAATCGCGACAAAGGAGTGCCGGTCGCCCACTGACTTCGCTGAACGACTAATGCTGCCCTGGTATGGTCATTTAGGAAACTTTGAACTTTCACGTTACAGCAATAATGTAATGGGTTAATGGACAAGTACTGTCTCGCGAGAAACGTTTTTAAGCTATTTTGGTCATAATGTCAGCAAAATTACTGGCAGTGGTACGTAGTTTAAATATGTCTAAAGCACTGGCTTCTAGATCACTAACCTTCAATGTCGTGGTAGGTTATGTATTCATAAGAATTCAACTACTACCTATTTACATCTCTCTATAAATGAAATATTTTGCTGTGTTATCGACGGCTGGTCACAAAAAAGGCGAGTGTACGAGCGTTATAGGAAGATGCAGGTGGTCCGCTACCAATCGACGGTAACAGTTGTTATCCAGTCACTACAAAGACGTGATGCGGCTTCTTATAATTAGACATGAATGTGATAGCTACTTTAAATGTTATTGCTTCCCAATGGCTAACAGTATCCACATGTTAAATAGTCATAACTGCTAATTAGAATATATTTTTATAATCAGATTATTTTTTTACATGTGAAGGATTATTTTATTTATCTCTATGATGAAATCTTATATATAAAATTCTCGTGTCACAATGTTAGTTACCTTACTCCTCCGAAACGGCTTTACTGATTTTTACCAAATTTTATATGCATATTCAGTAGATCTGAGAATCGGCTACTATCTATTTTTCATACCCCTAAGTAATATAATAATATAAGTAATAAATAATATTGATAAGGGTTGTTCACCCTTAACATTTTTTTTTATTTATATGAAAAACAACGTTTGCCGGGTCAGCTAGTACAAACTCTAAATATATCTATAGATGCAAGTCCCTACATAATAATAATGTCAGCACAGCAGCTTAAACTCGTCTACACGGTAGCGTTGCTTCAAGTTCCTTCCTAAGCTATAATTTTCCGACAATGTAGTAAAAAGCGAACTAGGCTACCAGTTTCGCTGCGTCGTTTTTTAGAACTGGTAACAACGGCTTGATGGAGGCCACGCATCGATTTCAACTGTCTATCATGTGCCCTGTAATGTCTAGCCTATTACTGTAATGACACCCCGAAGGATTATGAACGGACCTAGAAGATCGAAGATCTATTTATACGATAGAGATATGCTTGTATTTATTTCGCAAATGTACAAGGTCTTAGCAAAATAGTGTAGTCATGGTCATTATCTGTTCTTTTTCAATCCTAACCATCCCGCTGTTGGGTATAAGTTTCCTCTCAAAGGAAGCTTTATCAGCGTCTTTGTTACCCGTTTCTTAATAGTCCGGGTCTCTTCAATTCTTTAAATTGATATTTTCTAGGCAAGCATGATCCGCCATTGACCGCGTTGTCACTTTCCATCAGGTGATACTGCGTCCAAATACTTGCCTATTCGAATAGGTATATAAAAAAACATTGACATCTCATGATCAACGGCAGTAGCCGTTGATCGCAATTTATACACCTACTTATTTTAAAGGGCTTACTATCTATAAATACCTAATAGGTAGATACAAGGTACTTTATATCTTACTTATTAACTCTGGCAAAACGTGATACTATTATTCGAAACATTACCTATTTAAGTAGTGGTATACATACGTACAAAAGCATTTATTTAAACATATGACGTACCTACCTACAAGTGATTGTACCCACATACACGTGTATGTACCTACATACATGATTTATGAGCGAAGATGAGTTTTGTCATTAAAGTTTTATATTCATTGGGAGAGGACTTGAATTAGTTTATTCGCATTCGTAATGTTTCTTGTTGTGTATAATTATGTGTACCTAAATTAGTAAATTCCACAGAAAGGCGGCAAGTAACATAAAACAACGACATATGTGAAACACCAATTAAATTCAGACTGTTTTAATCAAACTATTAATTAAGTTTTTTTTTCGCTTAATAGATCTATGTTTGGCCACTATCTCGCCTGATATAAAGCGATGATGTGGCCTAAGATGGAGCACATAGATCTAGAGAGAGACGGCAGTTGAGCGGCTGCTCAGACCCGTCTCCCCGATGGTTCACCGAACATCATCCCGAAACACGACTAGGTCGCTTGACGGCATGGCTTTGTTCAGTGGGTGGTATTACAACCACGGCCAGAGCCTATCACTCCAAAAAAAATAATAAAATTATTTTAATAATAATTAAGGATGTACCTAACATACGCGTGTGTGGCAAAAATATCAATTTTATACGATACCTAACCATAATTCGACAAGGGTATTTCTAAACTCTAGGTGTAAAAGGTAAAAAAGGTAAAGGTCTACTTATTCGGCATGGCGGCTAGCACGTTGAACCAAAAGTTCGCGTCTTTTGTTGAATTGTAGCTTGAATGTTTGACTTATTTTAAACGTTTTCTTACTATAATATTGTAAGTTCAACACGTAAAATTGCGTAAATCGGACTGTTCTCGCTCCCGCCGAGTTTGTATACTTCCTATTCGGTGTCGTTGACTTCACTGCACCACCGACAGGCATATTTGCAACGCTCCAACGAATCCAAAGAAATTATCGACCATTCCCACGCTCTTCACAAAGGACGCGATTTGTTAATCGATATTAACCGTGAGGAATCAATAATCATAAAGGTCATTTCGAGGACGATTCAGTAAAGCTTGAATAAATTTTGAAATAAATAAACCATTAAGTATATAGCTACGTAAGTACATAAAGGTATTATTTTGTTAATTTTGTAATGTGTGTAATATAAAGTGCATTTGCCTTTGAGTATATATAACTAGGCATTTGCCCAATGATGTCCTGATCTCTTTTCATTGCACTTCCAGTCTCTTTTCATTGCATTTATATCAACCATACCAAGTAAGTATAAATCCATTTATAAATATCACATAGTAGGTGTTCATTATTCAGATATTTTTAACCGACTTCATAAAAGGAGGAGGTTCTCTGTTCGATTGTATTTTTTTTTTTTTTTTTTTTTATGTTTGTTACCTCAGAACTCCGTCATTTATGAACCGATTTGAAAAATTCTTTTTGCGTCGAGTTCAGTATAGCTACGAAGTGGTCCCATATAAATTTCATCGATATGTGACCTTGGACTTCGAAGATACATTGAAGTCGGTTTTTGTTTTTTTTTTAAATTAATTATCTTACACATGATGTTTTTAAAACCGTACCTCACAATAACATAATTTTAATTCAATTTGAAAAATTGCTTTAAAAGACAATTCTTCAAACTTTATGCGCATACAAACGCATCTCATTTTCTTTTAATAAAACTATAGAATATTTAAACAATTATAAAGTTCATTGGATCAGCACGATAAACCCGGCAGTCTTATTACAATTTCAATCTGAGCAGAATTTCTCCGAAAGTTTACCTACATTCTGTAAGTAGGCTTCGTTCGTCTTCCTTTTGTGGCTATCGGTCTCTTGCTCTTTTTGTATCAAAGTTTGGAGTAACTTCGGCTTACGTTTTTTGATCGGTTTGTTCATCATAACTTGCCGCTAGATTAGGTTACAGATTAGATGTGCCCGCGTTAAGTGCTGCTACTTTTTGTGTCCACAAAAAATACATTTGTCGCACTGTTTTCAGCTCTGTTGATTCCAATCATATTGAGAAACAATAAAAGTTTTGATTATTTTGAGCGTAATTCTGGAGTACCTACTCTACTTTTAACTAAAATATTTTCTTGCGTGAGAACCAAATCAAGTTACGCGGACGCAAGCGGATCTTTACTTACGTTAGACGACAATCTCAGATAAATTAAAATTCAAAAGTGTAAAGGCATTTCCTTAATGTTAAGTTTATACTGTCTATTTCTTATCTGGCATCTTTCAACAGCGTCTAATAAACGTCGAGTCACGAGGGACGGGATATTTTAAGAGTCAGGTGATTAAAAACAGGTCCAGTCCAGGCGCGTGGTCGGAAGTGTTCGAACAAGGATGTAACGGTGTTGGATGAAGCCAAGGTTCCCTGTGCAATCTAGCCTCGGATGCCAGGCTATGCCGTTACCCGGCCATTCGATCCAACTCAGGTAATGAAGTAGTTTACCTAATAACTTAGAACGGTCATAGTTGTAAAACGTGTTCAGATCCATCAGTTTGATCTTCCTGACACATCGCAGTCGCCAGTCGCAAGGGTAAAAGACAGACGTTTGTTTTGAACGAAACCATGTAACTTATGTCTCGGAGAAAGTAAACGATGGACGGTTTCCGGCGTGCGACATGATATCGTGTGTGTTCCATTAAAATTTTAATTTGTTTCTGTCAAAACAGTCTTGTTCCTAAATGTGTAAAAATAAATTAACGATTAGAAAAACACGCAAATTTTCTACTTAAATGAATGATATCACTAAAGCTCGTTCCAATTTTCTCATTAATATGTTAAATCTTGGACTAAAAGTTGTCATTTGAAGTGCCAATTACTTTGGCGTGTAATTTGGAAATCTTGGCATTAGCAACACGGCTGGGCGCGGGCAGTGCGGGCACTGACCCGCCTGTGCGCTGTACAACCATGCCAATGGCGAGGCCTTGCAAGGCCGTTATCTGTCTATACACTACCACTATTAATATACCATTCAAACTCATGCTACGTTAGGCAGCGTCCAGAAGTGTTTCATAACATAACATAAAAAATAATTTAAACTTGGTATGAAAATGGACTACATATACATTGGTCCATGGTATGAATTAAGCCTTTTTTTATTTTAATACGTCTGAGCGCGAGATTTAGTATCTAAATATGGAGCATGAGGACGCTTATAAGGATTACTGTTATTTTTTGTTAACATCAATAATGTATTAGAGATCGAATATTAATGATTATATAGGACCTTGTTCTGTCGAGTGTCATATTAGTGATGAAAATACTGTAATATTTATTTACAACTTATATAAATACGCCCAACGATCACATACATGATCCTGGCCCCTAACTAGGATTTATCATTACGTAATAATATATTGATCACTAGCTGCGCCCTGCGGTTTCACCCGCGGTTTCCCGGGATAAAAAGTAGCCTATGTGTTAATTCAGGGTATAAGCCATACCAAATTTCATCAAAATCCATTCAGTAGTTTTTGCGTGAAAGAGAACAAAGGTACATCCATACATTCATCCTTTCAAATTTTCGCGTTTATAATATTAGCAGGATAGGATTACTTGACATTTCTCTGTGATTTGTCTGATAATAGAATAGTGAATTCCGCCCTAAAACATGTTGTTAATAAGGTGCATGTTAAATAAGTAGTTAAGATATATTTAAAGTACGGTGCCTATTCATATAATGCATCGCGTGGTGTGGACGCAAACTAACACTATGTAAGTATAGGGTAGCCACGGGAGTCTCAATGATCCATCGCTTGTATAAATATGCTGCAAGTCATTAATATAACAGTTTGTGCGGTTTGCCTTACTTGTTTACTTTGTAAATGTAAAGCGATTAGATGTTTTCTCATGAATAATTACGGTGCTTCGGTTTCCCATTTAAAAGGATTATTGACAGTAATTTTCTTCAGAAAATGAAGTCGAATTATTATATACATTTAACTGTTTCCTTGTTCCCATCTTATATAATTTCGAGAAATGACTTATGAATGTATATTTTCTGCTGGTCTCGCTCTCTGCTCTAAATCTTTTGGGCTTCGATTAAATTATGTACAAATTGTATTTGAATTAGGGCTGGACCACGACCGACCGACCTTACAAAAAAACTATTAAATTTGTGTACCACCACCGTTATGAAGGCACGCACGACCGGCGTCGCCGCCGCAGCCACAACAATGGCCTATGCTTTGTAACTATTGTGACTTTTTGCACCAAAATGCAACGGCAGCTCTATATAAACACAGATTAGATAACAGTCGTGGAGTGACTCAGCGCATTGTAAGCATAAGTATCGAAGTTACAGCGGCACGTATCGGCGATATCGCTTGCCTATTCATCGCGAACATATCAAATTACCAAAAGTAATTTAATAATGCGCCGGCTATCGGCGCTTCTCTTGGACAATTTGTGATGGAACACCCATTGTGATACCAGTATACCTACTCCCCGGTACTTGTTTAGATAAAAAACAGTTAATCATGTTTTGGGAGCGTGAATCTCTTAGAGCTACTACATCTTCAGTTACAAAGTATCTTCACGAAAGCACAAGGCATCATTATGTCGAAAAGCATCTTCAGCTTGGAAACATTATAACTTCTCAGCTTAAAAATTAACAATCTTAGGTATTCCTTTTTAAAAAACTTATGAACATCAACATATGTATAGCTAGGTTTGTATATATATTCACTTATAAACTTTTACGAACAATCGCGGGGCTTATGACATATTTTTTTATGCTGCTCCGAGAGTTTCTAACGGTATGCAACTTTCATCAGTTCGCATTCACAAAACTATTATTATTTACATTATAGATAACCACCGCGTAATTGCAGAAGCTCATTACAGAGAAGGAAACGCAAAGGATTGAATATCTGCGCAGAGCAGCGGGATTAGTACGGGAAAATATCTGAATGGTTCATTAAATTATGTAGGTTTTGTATGGAACTAACCGGCGCCGGCGGTGCCGATGCCAATCTTAATGCAGTAAGTGGAGGCTCAACTAATAGAGTAGCAGACTGGGTGGGAGCTTACATAGAGGAAACAGGCTGCCTGCATAACGGCAGGGGCTGAGATATATTGAGGCCCTGGTATATCAGATGGCACGGCAAATCAGATATTACCGGTTCAAGTAATTTTCGAGGACTGAAAATATCAACTCAGGTTTTCGGCCAACATGCAACATGTTCGTTTTTCTTCGAGTCAATGATCCTGAGTAATAAATTGAAACTACTACACTTGTAGTCATTCATTCTATTTTTTCGGAGGCATAATAACGGAATCAGTTTACGGACTACAGTGCCACGAGCTCATACATAGATACACCACGTCCCGTCCTAATCAAATTGTCTGACACTAAGCCGAGAATTTTAATGTAAGCACCTTAAAGCAATAAGTGAAGGTTCACGTAATGGAGTAGCAGGTCTGGTCCCGGTTGTAGCTAAACCGGGATTGCCTCTAACGAGCCATTTGTTGCTGGGTAATAATTCATATCGTAGCTTGTTGAAGCCATAATGCTGTTCCCGTGTAATGAAGTAAATTGCGCAAAGAGGAAAGCCATGTAAATGTTAGGTAAACGTCATTTCTGTTTTTATGTAAGTATATCGGTGTTTGTAATGTTAAAAGTAGGAGAAAGTAACAGATAGAAAGCATTTACATTTCCAGAAATATCTAGACTCCTGTATATTATTATTCATTTACTTCATAATTATTTCTTAAGAATTTAAAGTCGCGGTTCATCGAATATATAAACACCAAATACTTAATATAGGCGTATATATAAAAATCTTTATTTAGCAATGAACTTATTCGAAGGTACTTATGAAACTAAGTTTAACTATGGTTAGCACATGTCTTATACATTGCAGAGAAACAGTTTACTATGCACACTGTTTCTGATAACTGTCCCACACTAGGCTCGAGGCCTGTGTCGTGGGCATCATCCAAAATAAAATACTTAATTAAAAACTTTATATGCGACAAAAAATATATAATATATAAAAACTGAACTTCCTAGAAAAAGTTTTTTTCTCCACCCCATCCCTCTATCCGTCTTCTGTGTCGATAATCCCGTCACGATTTCCGGACTCTAAGGACCACAGCTGCATCTCGATTATCTCCTCGCGAATCGATTGTATCTCTCGGACTGAATTCGAATATCGAGAGATTCGAGAGCTTTTGACCCTGACCCCGGCCGGAGTGGTCTCGATTATTAACGTCTTGTTAGCTCTCGATTATATATACTTTGATAGATGATTTATCTTTAATGGAAAGGTATATTATCGTTCATCACGGAGGATAACAAAATGGGTGGGTGGGTGTGGTGGTGGGTTTTGTAAGTTTGTTGACAAATTACTATCAAATAACATTTTCGATTTGAAAACGATTGTGAAACTAAAAAAGACAAGAAAAATTGTCTGGAAGAAATCGCTCTAAGATAGCTAGATCGCTTAGAGCGATTTCGTTTTAAGGTTTATCTGTAATAGTTTTTTATGTTACTGGTATACAATAAAGAGTTTTTGTATTGTAGTGTGTTGTGCGAATATAAATGTATGGGTACTAAATTACCTATAATACTTCTTACCTATAATAACTTCCTTAATAAATTCTCTAATTTGTTAAGTTTAGAAGTAGGTACTAATCTAAATCAATAAATACAGACGCGTATAGCTACCATGTTTTATTTTATCTAAAGAAGAATAGACCATTCGTACCTTGGAAAGTGGAAACTGTTAATCGTGTTCCACACTGACATCATAATTCTTTACAGGTAACTAACTGTGTCATACATATTCACTATGTTGGTTCGTGTGAAAATATTGTTCAACATTCACCTCTCGGCTGCCGCTAGCGGTCCGCTACCGCCGCACTTGCGGCATGCCATACGTCTCACTCACGTACCTCCACAGTTCGCTCACATCATTTTGATTCAATGAATCCGATAAAACGCAAAAAAGCAACTTTATTGTTAACCCGTAGGCATTTCTCACGGCGCTGGTAGGTGAGAAGTTATTCATAATCGCGAGAGGACCGTCTAACAATTAACTTCCGTTGAATTAACGTGCACTAATGGTGTAATTATGAAGATTTGTATCGTTTTATTGTTTTAAATTATAAGCCACTAATACGGGTTTAACTAGTAAGGTTTGCTTACTAGGTGTAATTTTAGGTGTATGGTAGACCGATGGAGTCCAAAAGGCAATTGGGTCGATAGCCCGCTTAATTGCAGAGCTGATAGGTAGGTACTCAAAAGAAGTAGAGCTGATATAAATACAACTATGTGCATTTTCTAGACATTGGAGAAACGCGGGTTACAAACTTGAAACTGGGGTAAAAACGGAGTAGTTCAAGAGTTTGATTATTATAGGGCATCCATGACTGACGTTAGGTACATTAGGACATAGGTACATCATTAAAAATGGTTAAAGTAGGTACATAACTGTGAGACTAGAAGAAGATAACTGAAATCGAAATCTGGTACATCGAACAAACGTAGCCGATGTCATTTTGAGTACGCTGTTGTATTCCAATTCGTCCAAAAAAGAACTAGACAGAAGACAATATACTTTTTATTAAAAAAGTAGATAAGAATTGAAGGTTCTGGAAAGCGTGTAATAAATGACATCTCGTCGGATAACTGTACCGCACGCCTAGCTGATTGCGCTCGCGGTAAAAACCGGCGCATGCGTCGCCAATGCGATGTTACGTTGCGTTGCATCGCTATTCTTTACCAATCAGAAGCTTTGTTCTGTATACTTTTGATTGACAAAAGTTTCAATTTTGTGGACCGCCCGGAATGCTTCGCGAATGCCGGAATCAGTTCCCCGTTGCAGATTTTACAATTCATTACACAACAAAAGCAATTAACAATATTATGCCCGACGATTATGGTAAAATAGAGGATACATTTGGGCGCGGTATATTTATTTTATCATATTTTTAATATACCTAAGTGGGTAATGTAGGTATTTAATTGAGTGCCTATACCTAACGGCTAACGGCGATCTTACGTGTTCAGATGGACAAGGCATATATTATATTTTCTTTTATAAATACCAAAACAAAGAAACTCTTTGTTTAACCCTATACACCTAATAGCTACGTTACTCCCGCATTATCTTGACATTGTAAACAGCTAGACCGAGTCGCAACGCGAGTAATAACTGTGCGTGGCAGATAATAGGCTGAATGACATAATGTTTTATGCCAACTTCTCGCAACGGCTATCCGCTGTTCTCCAATAGATTACCGTAACATATCTCATATAGCAACCATATAAAGCTTATCCAGTCTGAAGCCAGTTCTATGAAGCTCTTGACATACAAATTGCTATCGCGCCTGGTACACTCAATTCTAAGGACGAGACGCGTGTGAAAAATAATAATCGCATCCTCTTTGCAAATTTAATAGGATATTAAACACGTTATTTTACGATGATAGCTGTGACAGCACAATAGATGGTTCGTAGTTAGAATGCTAAGGCATTAAGTAAGGCAGTGAAGCAGTATATTTGCATGTCCCTGGTTGGAAGGGTGAACGTACGCGTACTGGGTAAGCTAAGAACGCGGCGCGGCGTGGTAACTCGTCGCAGGTAATTATGTCCGAGGACGGAGGTGTCATTACCAAGGCTGTACGCTGTAAAACATTCTACTTTCCTATGTTTTTTACATCTTCTAGCTTAAATATGAATCTTATTATTTCAGAGCCAAAGTTTAGAGTCAAAAAGCATAGTCAGCTTTGAGGTTATTACGATTGATTGCAAGTGTACGTATCTAGTACATTTTATTTTAAGATTTAAATGTGGTTTTTATTAACAAAGTTTACCAAGAATGTTTAAGTTATCAAATTATTATTAGTATTTAATACAACCTATAAAAATGATAAAGTCTAAAAATACCTTGATCATAAATAGCAACATTAGCAAATTTAGATCTTCATCATAAAACTTCGCAACGGAAAAGCTATCACTGATATCTATATATAGAGAGCTATCTATAGCTATATATAGTAGAGAATATTACCAATAAATATCCTGGCCTTTACGGGTAGAGTCTATGCCGTAACGCAGTCCGCATTGGTTTCCTTTATCATTACGTACACACGAGGTTTATATTAGATACACCCTACCTATATTTACTCCTTTCTATTGATTACACATGATCATGACCTTAAAGTGAACCCAATAATGGAGTAGCATGCTGTGTATGGAAATTCCATTCGATTCATCAATATCGTCACTGAGGTTACGGGATCGATTCCCGCTACGGAAACAATGTATGTGCACTGAAAAAAAAAACGCATGCATTAGTTTCGTGTCTAGGTGTTGTGGGACCATAATCTTAGTAGTTCCTGGTTCCCTAGCTTTAGGGAATCCTAGTCAGTGGGCCAGGATCTATGTATGTGATCGTTGGGCGTTATTTATTTATTTACTTATCGTAACAAGTTAAGAAAATCATTTTGTTTCTGATTGGCAAAAGTAGAGATTAACCTTCATTTGCTGCTGTAATAAAAACTACTATAATACTGTAAAAGGTTGCAATGATAAATTATAGTGAACATTTATTGTGACTATTAATAGCCAGACCAATAAAACGAACGCTGTGCCTATACTTAATTCAATTTTAATCACTTAATCTGTAAACAGTGCACTTATTTTTACGTCTTATAGTCTTGAAGAATCTTGTTTTGGCGACATCATGAGCCGAAGAAGCCTACTTTGTCCGGTTGTGGGTACTTATTTGGCTCGTACGTTTATGAAGGTGCATATTATTTTATATCACCCATTCGAAGGTCCGTATTACGGCCGTCTCGGGGCTATTTGCGTTCATTATTACCCATTTTTTTATATTCCAGTAGACGGAGGCGCCACGGTCTACGTAATTATTGGGCACTATAAAGTTATTACAAGATTTTAATTTAAGCCCTGTATTATTTTCCCATTACCAACGAGAACGGCATAATAACGCGCTAAGGGTATAAATAAAGTAAGGGCTTCCAAGCTCCCTGCGTTAATGTCATTTCTGTGATGCGCCGTTTTTTGTGACCTTTTTCGATTGGACAACATTGTTTTATGCTTTACCTGGGAAGTGTGAAATCGTTACGACTTGCTACAGAAGAATACCATCTTAACTTTGTATTATTTTTTCTTTGTAATATGCAAATCGCCTATAAATTCTACAATCAAATGCTTTAAACCTATAATATACAGTGAAACCGTATCCCAAATTATTTCAGGCAGTAAAATAAAGATTTGTTTGGGTGTTAACATTTACAGTAAAAAGAACTAAAGCTAGTTACTCACTCTCACAGAAGTTCTCGAAGTATTTTCCGATCGGTTCTCCATCGTCGATCAGAGGTCTGTCTGCGTTGAGATAAGCCGAGGGGCCATCAGGCAGGGTGTGGTGGTCGAGATGGTACAACTTGCAGTTATACGCGGCTGAGTGCGGCGCTCCCATGTACAGGAAAGATCGGCACAGGAACTCGGTTTCAATTTCGCATGCGAGCTTACACGCAGCTTCGGATGTCACCTGTATTCGACGAATACTAATTTATTATCCATATAGTGCAGATAAAAATGACTCTGAGTCATGTTTGTTGACGCGCGGTTGTCGATTGCGCAACGGGTATCAATATTAAAGGCACGATTTCAAGCACTGAGTGTTCATGTCCGGTCCATGAATAGTGATTGTCAATGATAGATTGATTGCTTTTTATTGATTACTATGAAATGAAATTGTTTATTGTAATTAAAACTGTACAAAACAATAACAATTATAATTAATATAAGTTATATAATTAAAGTACACACATTTTAAATATACAAAACACAATCAATAAAACTACGTCCAACCTATGTATACCTGAATATGCCTGAACTTGAACTATGTAGGTAAAAAACTGTAAAATATATGTATATATATAGGTATATGTTTATAATTTAAAATAATATGTTTTACTTAACCATTTAAGACGGATTTATAACTTTGTACTTACACACAGTGGTTTATAAATTTGTAAACATTTATATGATTAGAAAATTGTTTGCACAAAAATTTACCCCCCAATGGGATAGTAATCAATTTGCCATCCGCTCGCCGACTTTATGGGTTTAGACATTTTGAAATTAAGCTAATATCAGTAACCACCCAGGTGACCATAAATAACTGAACACGATCCTAACCTCTGCCTCGCAGTGGTTAGGTTGGATAAGGAAAATCCGAGACCGGCCCCGACAACTCGACTCACAGATTTATGTTCCCAATTACTAAATTTTCACATTATAATACAACCATTAAAATGAAATCTCTTTAATCATAATACCAACAAGCTTCAATTAAAAGGAAAAAATTAAAAACATAGATACTTTTAATGGTTCAAGCCCTTGTAATTACTCTTTAAAAAATTCATGTTTCTCGACTCACGACTCGTAGCTTTAATGGCTAGCCGTCATCAGTTCGCCCCCTCACATCTTTCATCATGTTCGCTGTTTAATATTCTACAAATAGGGTTTCATTGCAATGTTAATTGCTCGTAATACAATTAAAAGGATTAATAAAGTATTATCTATCTTGTTTTGCGCGTAATAAAGTAGGAATTGGAACGGACCTGTATTTCTTTGTCGTTGTAGTAGTGCAGGCCTGCGTACTGGGCCACCTTGTCCTCTGCCACTCCGACGCGCGGCGCGGTGAACACTCTCTGCCCCTTGCACGCTTGCGACGCCTTCAGGCACAGGTTCTAAGACCACACACACACAAAATCACATAAAATAACACAAAACTATAGTAATAATACTAACCGAGTGGTTGTTTATTTACACGAGCGTTCAAAAGCACCGCAATACGGTGGTTGATGTGATTGGTTTCCGCGAAATTCGCGCTTCGGGAGCGCCAAGGTTGTTATTTCAAAGTGGGTGCTTGTAATCATATGCCTTGTTTCTGTGATAAATGACTTGTAACTTAATATAATGGACATTCGATAGTTATGGAATGCTGCTCAATAGGGTCGCAAGGGAAAGCAAGTCATGTTGGGAAAATTGTTGATTCTACTCAAAGTAACTGTCAGTTTAAAAGTTGCTCATTTTTGTTTCAGTTGAATTTCGCTCTTATGGATATTAAAAGTGACATGGAAAATGTTGAAAACAATGCTAAATGGTTAAGCAACGTTCGCAGCGGACATCATCATTTGAGCGCTACCGTGCTTCGGACGACCCGTTAAGCCGTCGGTCCCGGATGTTGTCTTAGGACAGCAGTCGTTAGGCCATATCGAAGGTCTTCGGGCGGTCTAATAACTCCGATACCAGGGTCGGCCACACTAGGTGTGTGGCGAAAAGAAGATAAAAAATGTTTGTTCTTACCTCAAAGTAATCTGTTCCAGGAGTGTCGACAAGCTGCACAAAGTGTTGGGCAGTGCGTCTGTCAGAATCACTGAGGGCGCACCTCATGCTGCCGTACTCGTACTCTGCTGATCGGCATGAGAACTTTTTCTGTGTAAAAAAAAGAACTTACAGTTAATATTTCTGCTCTCATAAGCAAGCGAAGGAAATGCGAGAATGTTCATTACGCAGTTATCTTATTTATTCATCATCATCATTAGCCCACATCAGTCCACTGCTGGACATAGGCCTCTCCCAAAGCACGCCACTGAGCCCGATCTTCGGCTTTCCTTCTCCAGTCGCTACCAGCAACCCTACGTATATCGTCGCTCTATCTAGTCGCAGGGCGTCCTACGCTACGTTTGCCGATTCGCGGTCTCCACTCTAGAACACGTCTACCCCAACGGTTATCGGTCCTGCGGCAAATATGACCAGCCCACTGCCACTTCAGCTTGCTAATCCGCTGAGCTATGTCGATAACTTTAGTTCTCTGGCGAATAATTTCGTTCCGGATTCTTATTTATTAAAAAATACATATACAAATATTTGACCCTACTAATCATTAATGTGTTAAAACTTATGTATATAGGTATATTGTTAAATCAAATTAATAACCAATTACAACATTTACATAAGCAATTAAAATCCCAACAATCACTGCAGATGTTTTATAGTTTACGCACTTTAAGCATTGATGGAAAAGCTTTAAATTTAAAATATGAAACAGTTCAGCGTGAGATGCTTATGCATTGTGATGTCGATAGAGATATCCCTTTTTCGACTTAGCCCGTCCGAAAATAACGGATATTTCTTTGGACGTCATAATGTCTACTGAGCGAGATTTGCGGCTCAGATCTATAGGTCAGGCCTATCTCGTATGTTTCAAAATATATCATATGGCTATCTTTGCACATAAATAATGTTAATACCAAGTTTCGTTCGAAATATCAGCGGTCCCCGATATAGTTGCGTATCATAATAAAGGAGCTATAATTTTGTCTATATCTGGATTGCCACTACAACTAGGGCGAAATCATAAAATATAAATTGAATAGATAAACGGTAAACTGCATCGATGCCGCCATGATGCTCAGGGGCTTCTTGAAATGCAAAGCGCTAAACAACCAAGCTTTCAACTTGAAAATAACAGTTGTCGTCTCGAGCACTTTACTAAAACGGATGCTTTTGTATATAAATACGTCTTATGACAGGTTGAAGAGTTAGGTAAATACCTAGGTATACCAAACACGATAGGTAGTTTGCAAACTGTTTCACTTGCTGTCTATAATAGTTAAATGTGTTCGTATATTGAATAGTAGACTTGTTCAAAATCTACAAAATGAACACTATGACAAAAAAACCTTGCTAATTTGAGAGGAATAACATATTATGCTGTAAAAATTTGTTCTGTACATTGTAGATTATTGACCCACGAGAGTTCGGTGGCAGCTTGTCTCCTAAGATTAAAACAGGAATCGAATAGGGTATGATACTTATCAATAGATAAGGATGATTATAACAAACCTCATTGAGACAAGCAGCGAGGCAAGCCTCCTTCGTCGAAGTGTAGATGATGGTATTGTCCAGGCCCCTCAACGACTTGCCAGGAACCCTTTCAAAGGCCCAGGGCCGCAGGCAGACGCTTTCCGTCCGCACTTGAAGTTTCACCATGTAGTAGGTGTTCACTGAACGCTGCCACAAGAAAAAGAAAATGTTAGTGTCTCTATCAACATACTTATATAAGGTATGAGTGTAATTATTAAACTTTCGTGATTCGAACACATAGTTTATGATAATAAAAAGGGACTTAATCGCGCTAAAACCATTTTTTTATTTATCTCTACGTTTTGACCAAGTTGCATTGGCCGTGGTCACGAGAAGACTGCTGCTGGTCTGTCTTTTCGTGACCACGGCCAATGCAACTTGGTCGAAACGTCGAGGTAAATAACAGACATATGTAGACCATATATCTATTTATGGAGACCCACAATTTTGAACAGGTCTTTCGCTGCATCTTTTATGTGAGAAATGAAAAAGGAAAAGTTCACTATTACCGATAAAGCAATTTGTATCTGTTGTCAAACTTATAATAAACGCTCGAAACGTAAACGTTTTTTATTTATTTTTTAAATATAATTTCTTAATAAGACACCTCATTAATATTACGATTAAGACTAATATATAAGTAATAAGAGTTTACCTTAAATTACTAAGTAGAGTAAAACTAAGAATGTGTCCATTAACACTCTTCTTACTGTCTATTATAACGTAACGTGGTGTAAATTTAATAACGTTTTGCATATTTTGAACCATAAATCTAACGTGCACTGCTCCAACAGCTTAGCTAATAGGTAATGAAGTCTTTTAAACGCATGAACTACGCTAGAAAGAATATTTCTTTCAACACCACAACGTATGATTTGCAAATCTGCTCAATGGCTCGTGAAATCTAATTCAGTCGTGATCTCACGGCTGTTCACAGTTCATTGAACACAGCACGTTAATTTCACTTTAATTCCATTATTCAAAATAAATAGAGCTCCGTCATGCATCAAAGTAGCATGTATTTTACAGGGCTTATAGGCAGTGCTTTTAATTAGGACTGAAATTGATTGGGGTTTGACTTTTAACCCGACTCTCGTTTATAACCTGTGGCACGTCTTGATGTGAACTCGCATATGTTTTCAAAAATCTTATAACAGTGTAAAATTAAAACAGCGAGTGTGGCTCAGCGGGAACTCATGCGACTTACGATCCGACGCACTGAAGTTCGAATTTCGCCTGCCCGGCATCAATGATTTTCTTAAGTTATGTGCGGATTTAATGCTGCCTCTCAAAATAGTGAAGGAAAACATCGTGAGGAAACCGGCATGTCCAAGGATTAATTTTAAAAATTCAAGGACATGTGACATCTACCAACCCGCACTGAGCTAGCGTGGTGGATTATGGCCCATACTCTCTCTCTGTGAGAGAAGGCCCGTGTCCGTAGTGGGTACGTAATGGGCCAATGATGATGAGTGTAAAATTAGACAGTCAGGTATTTCTGATCTCATCTTCAGTTAATTTTCCCTTATGGCATTCTTCATAGTAGAACTTATATAAATCCATAAAGAAAATCCATATTATCGAATACCAGGCCTTAGTTTATAGTGCTAGCCTTATTTTGCCCCGTCTTATAGGTAGAGTAGACTACCAAAACAGTATTTATTTCTAGCGGTGCTTAGATTTTCCAAGCACCGATTTAATCTGAATTGTTAATCCGATCTCGGCATCTTACCACTAATTGGCATCTTGCGAAGGATTTATTTGTCTATAAACTAGCCCTAGTTTAGCGTTGTGCCATTGCTCAGAGGCACATGGACATCTGAATAATGACCAGCGTAACCGTTGGCTTGTATTCTGATGAGCTTGGTTGTCAATTGTTATTTAACTTAAATTACCGTGCTTCTGCTATCGTTAACTAAATAGTAATTCCCACTCGTATAGTGTTTAATTTCTTTTGTATGACCTCGGTCGGTTTTAAGTACCATCCCAGTGTCATTTAAGGTATGTGTGATTTCGAGAACGGCGACAGCGACAGACCATAGTGTATACATAGGAGTCTGTAGTGTTACATGTAGTCATCGACAGATGAAGCTCTGTCATTTGATTGTCGCTGCCGCCGGTCTCGGAATCGTACCTTATTCTGCTGTCGAGTAGATAGTAGTCATAGTAGGTCTACTGTGCATTTGCGTATAATGGCATTGTAGTCAGTGAAATAACTAAGAATTTCAGACATTAATTAGTGAATTATTTTCCGTGTCTTATCACTACGAGAGTATTCTAATGACAGTTTCTACAAGAACCTATGTAGAGCTTGAACTAAAAAATTCACAAGAAGAATGCGATCGACCTTGACCAACATGTTTTGTTTGTTTTTTGTTACAAGTATAAAAGGAAATCACTTTGGTAATAGGTTTTTAACGTCTTAGTAATTTCCGCACATCTATCTCCCATCCGCATTCTACTATTTGCTTCCAATGTCGGCCATTGCAATTTGCAATTATGTTTCGCCTGGTTTACATGAGTCTATAGGGAATTAGAAAAGTAATATGGTGTTATCCAATGGAATCAGGCGTGCGTTCCGGAAATTCGTTAAGGAACAGAAAGAGTTATTTTAGGGCAATTTTTAGGACCTTTTTTCTTTACAGTATTAAGTAAATTCATTTGTACATTATGTACCTTATAACTTATTTATATATAATATATAACAAACTACCGTATATATAAAAGTTTCATAAAAGCGGATGGAATTGTTTTATATGATCATATTTTTATTTCTTATTCATTTTTTATTGTACTTTCTACCCCTATACATATATTATTCGACAACTTACACTAACTATTTTCATTATGTTTTAGATTTAATAAAGTTTTACCTGTGGAGTAGCCATTGGGTTGTTCGCTTGCGTGTCATTTTGCAATAAGCACCGCGTCTCCTGCACTGGCGTCAGTGGGTTTAATATAAAACTGTAACAAAAGAGAAAAGGAGTTTATAGACTGAATATATTTAAGAGTGTACTAGTACATCTAATAATAGTTTACGCACAGATTTTCGTATACATAATTCATCAATAAATATTTAAATAGATTTCCTATTTAAAATTTCCACAGATTTTCCTAGCGTCAAACTTTATTTAATTTGGTAGTAATTATATAGAATCGGTACCTAGCATACCTTACACGTTAAACATATATACACTACACACATTCTATTAGTAGTATTACTAAATCATTAAACCAGGAAGTCTGGCTCTGACTACGGGTGTCCTCACGGTGTGTTGGACACTCGAGACACATGCGAATACCTCAATAATTATTATAGGTAGACTTCTCTACCACATAGGAACCAGTACTCACGTTACATACAACTAAATACCTACCAATCTTAAATGAAATAGGTAGGTACAAACATCCAACGGAGTTGCGGAGCAATTGGTATCAGAGACGTGTAATAGTCATTATTTTAATTTAATTGTTGAACTGTGCTGTTGCTTTTGAGAAACTACATATTTCGCATCTATTTTGCCATATTATATTCAACCGCCAAGCATTAGTGAGGAAACATTATTGTATTACGGTTAAATCCTGGCACAGTTACCCGTTTCAAGCAAAATCACCTACTGAGCATTAGGAAACTTAAGATCTATTGCCTCATAGTGACGAGCGCAGTGCAGGGCCTCACAAGATTTTGCAAAATAAGCTTCTGGGTTGTGCTTATTGACATATGTGCGTAGTACATATATCGATGGCTGTGCTGCAATTATTACGGGCACGCGCGATGCTTACCATTAGATAAACGCAACCTCCTCGTATCGTCATTTAGTTGTGTTAAAGAATTTCAAAATGATCTTGAATAAATTAAATAAAATACAATTAATACGCCCAATGATCACATACATAGATCCTGGCCCCTAGGTGGTAAGTTTCTCGTATGCGGGAAGCCGTCTGGGTAAGTGGTACCTACTAAGTACCACCGCTTTGCCATTTATTCTGCTGCCAAGCTGTACTGTGTTCCTGTTTAAAGGGCATTGCAACCAGCGAAATGATTTGGCATATGAGACTACATATCTGATATCCCGGGGTGACGCGCGCAATACTTTTCATGCTACTAAAAGTTCTGTGTGTCACGGCAATAGTTATTTATTTATTATTTTATTTATTTATTTATTTTAATCACTCTCCATCCAAAGGTTGTCTGGAAGAGATTGCTATAAGCGATAAGACCGCCCATTGTAACACTTTAGGTTTAAGTATTGTTTTGTAATTATTTCATGTTGTTGTGTGACAATAAAGCGTTATCTAATCTAATCTAATCTAATATATACATCCGTTAGGGGCAAGCGTGGTGCTTAATATCAGGCGAACGACTAGCCCATCTCGTCGCTCAGTTCCATAAATGCATAGCAAACGAAGCTTAATAAACATTGAAATCTATGTAATAGTACGTACTATTATATACTTAATACACAGATTAATAAATAGATTAAACTAAGTATTGAAAATACCCACATAATGTTCTTGATTCACCTGCATATGATACTTACTTGATCCAGCTAGACTAGATGACGAAAGATACTACCTTTTAATAACCTAAAAGCCCTTGCACTATGATTATCTCCGTACTTCTTAATTGAAGAGGCGCCGTTGGTCCAGCTACTGGTTTGAGTAATTGCATGGCTTACCAGCCACTCGTAGATGCATTATCTATGAAGCTTTCAATAATACATTATTTTTTACTATTCCCTAAGGGGAGACGTCAACCATGGCGTTGATGTAGTACAGTGACGGAGCTTAGTACGAAATTAATTTACCTCACTTAGGTACCTTATTTACCTTCACCATTTCATTACCTTCGTGTTCAGAACCAAAAAGATCTGTATGGTGCTGCAACTGCTTTAGGCAGGCGTGTCGCTTACCAGGCGACCGACCTGCTCGTCTCTTCACTCAATAATTATTTTTTAGAAAAAAACAAAAACCGTCTTCAAGACTACCTATTTTAAACATATAGGTATCCAATAGCCAGTTAGTCAGCCATTTTGTAAATACATTTCCCTGCAACAGCTTAATATCCCGAGGTAGATAATTATAAGTTAGAATACACATGTGGTACACATTTCTTTTGTATATATCTTTTTGGTATTGAGGTTGATAAAGTAGGTTCTCGAACTTGCCCTTTTTTGTCTACGTACAACAACCTTTCCAAGCTTGAGTACTGTTTCCTTGTTACACGGCCCGAGTGAACATGCACACACGCTGTACACAGATGTGAATAAATGCGTAATTAGCTATGTCATCAGTTAGAATTAGCTAAGTGTATAATCGGAGTTCGTACCAGTTTTTGCACATTATGCCTAACGGGCATCGGAGACGTCTTATTTATGCCCATGCTATATGTGTATAGATCATTTTATCAGCGCAATCTAAGTCACTAGTCAAAGCCAGTACCGATAAAGCTGTTTACCCCAGAAACATCATTCCGTTGCTATTTACTGCAAATCTAGATTGCTGCGGAATTGACTGCTATCGGAATAACTCGATAGCTACAAGCTTGAACCAAAGAATACTAACTATTGCTTACGTACTTGAACTAAGAAATAGAGGCAGGTGCGGCGAACGGCGCGGTGATTGCATCGATATTTATTACTAGTTGCGCACCGAGGTTTCACCCGCGCTTTTCCAGGATAAATAGTAGCAATTGTCCTTATCAGGACCTAAAGTACCTACATATCAAATTTCACCAAAATCCGTTGATTAGTTTTTGCATGATTGAGTAACAATCCATCCATCCATCTTCGCAAACTTTCCCATTAATATTTGTAGGACAACTCGTGGACGGAACCCGACTACCCATAGTTATCAGAACAGCATATCTGTTACGTTTAGCCGCATAAGTCTAGTTCAAAGAGGTGGTGTTTTCCGAGCAGTTGCCACCTTGAGAAATTTCTAGTTACTCATGTTGGTGTTGGATTGACCGCTATGTGTAAAGTTAGGTAGTCTGAACAGAGACCATTTCTAGATTTCTTCTGACTTTATATTTTATAAGAACAGGGTTTATATATTCTAGATGCTACTGCACTTGTTTATTTATACAAATGCTTGTTGTGCTTACAGCAGTGCGCACAACTAGCTAAATCTATCAATACATACTTATATACCTACTTAACCGAATTACATAAAAGAAAATTCATATTAAAAATATACGACGCCATGTGCCTGAGCTGGCACATTCAGCGACTACGCCATTATATACCTATGTACTTTCAATTACTTAGTATTTACATAAACAAAACTTTGCCATTGATTATCTATGCAATGACCATGACCATTAATTATTTTTTAAAGTTCACGTAGGTGTCTACAAAGTATTGACTCTACACCGGCTGACAAATTACAGACCTTTATATTATAAATGATCGTTTAGGTAGTTGTTAACATGAGAATTTCTTTATAAAAACATTGATTAATGCACTAACGGAGCCCTTAGACTAATGACATTCGATTTCGTTTCGGTTTTGAAACGGGGATAATAAATCTTTCGAATCATGTTAAAGTTACTTTTAAGAATAAACTCACCTACTGTTTGTGCAGTCACGGAAGAAAGTCTTATTGATATCGTTCTATGCGCATTCGATGTTGGTACACGCCTCTCTAGTAATTATTACTGTAAATACTTATGATTACTTACGTAGTTCTATACTGTTGCTTCAATAAATTTGCAAAAACAACATCTTTTATTAGGGTAGGGTCGATATTTTAGTTTATTGAGTATAAATGTTCCCTGAATGTATGTGTTTTGTGAAACCCAGTGTCTATCTCGTTTGTTCGGCTCTTCTAAAGTTTAAGGCTACTAGGTTATTGTAAGTTCGAACAATAAAGATTTATTTATTATTATTATTTATTATTTAGATTTATTTTGTCTTTGTTATTAATGATCGAGCAAAGCGAGGATTCCATGTTTTTTTTCATCCGATGTCTACGCCGGTGCGATGGTGGTTTGATAAAAGTTTCCGCTATTTTACAAAAAATATCTACAGTATATTGTAAACATAGTGTAAAATACTACGTAAGTATATGGTATGCAAGTGACTAGGTCAAACCGTATTAGAATGAAGTTGCAAGATTTGCCTTGGAACAACCAAAACAATTCCTGAGCAAGTATCTAATTCAAATCAAATCAAATCAAAATCTCTTTAATCATTTTGGCATCACAGACGTACTTATGAACGTCAAATTATCACAATGACTCTACCACCGTATCGGAAAAAGAACCACTACTCAGAAGATACGGCAAGAAACTGAGGGGCATTTTTTTTTAGAGATTTTGTTAATTTTTTTTTGGAATTTTACAATGTTATGTTTCTTATGTACCAGTTGGTTACTTTGCAGAAGTGGAATGTTCCAAGCATCTTTGTCTTCTATGTAATTACGAACAGTGTAGTATGCTTTTCTCATTAGAACATTCTTAACGCGTAATTTGAATTTACTTTCTGTGAGCTCCGTTATACACTTTGGAATTTTATTATAAAAACGTACGCAGTTGCCCATAAAGGACTTATTCGTTTTAGTCAGTCTATACCTAGGTACAACAATCCTATGCTTATTTCTAGTGTTAATGTTATGATGGTCACTATTGACTTTGAATTTTTGGAAGTTTTTGCGAACATGCATTATATTGTCATAAATATATAAAGAAGGTAAAGTTAATAAATTAACTTGCTTAAAAAAATCCCTTAACGAGTCACGTGGACCCAACTCGTAAATCGCGCGAACCGCACGCTTGCCGTATATACGAATTGCCGTATACTTTCGTGTAGTGGCCTCAATTAAGCTAACCTAATTATTCAAAATAAAGGCATTCTTACAAAACAAGTTACTGTGACAGCGTGTGACTACTTAAGTGGTATCTAAGGTAATAAGAGCTAAGTATAACCTGTTTACGGCTAGTCTTAGTTCTAACTAAAACCAGTGACTATTTTCTCTTTGGTTGTTACCATCAAGATTATATATTTTTCATTTTTATGTTTTATTTCACACGGGCTGATTTTACAAACCGAACAAAACAAGAAAAAGATATTCAACTGTTCATTAGTTCATGTATCTTTTAATTCAATCAATTTCAATAAGAAACCAGTTTCAATTATGGTTTTGCGATCACTTAACCCGTTCGTTGCAATCAACCGTCAACGAAAGCTCCATTGAAATAAAAATAAGTTTTGACAAACAAAGTTTGTATCGATATATAAACTATAGACAAAAGAGCCGTATTACACAGTAAAATTGAATTGATAGGGCGTATACACTACGATTCATAGCACAATCTCGATTTGTAAATTTGTCGGGTTAAATCTGGTTCACCTTGGAAGATATCGATAGGAGCACATTGAAATCGAGATATAAAAAGTTACGTGATCGCATTTTATCGATTGAGTTAAATTTCTATTGCACGTTGGTTCGCAACATGCTACGTTTGCAACAGACTTACATGATCGCCCTGAAGGAGGTTCTAACCGCCATCCAGACCGTTGCTGTTTCAAACGTAGACTTCATGCAACACCGGTTTAACCTCAGGGCTAATTGGGATATGTGACAAGATGTCGCGTCATGTGTTATGTAGTTATTATATAAAACCTACTGGAGCATCGAGCAGGTTTTACCTCCTGGCGTGGTTTAACGATCCCATAATTGGCAAATAATCCGCGGATCGGCCGCGAAGGTGGGTGGATGAAATGTTAAAATGTACCTACAGGTACCTACTCGTACTTTCATTGCATTCAGCAACAAACGCCTCTAGTTTTAATGCAGTGACTTCCCATCATCATTCAAATAATAACAGTAACATAGATAAAACTTCGAAGAATTTAAATATAAAATCTATAGATTAAAAGAATTCACACTTATTCATACATTAAATAACTTAGGTTTACAAAAAAATACTAAATTAGGTACATGAAAGTTAAGGCAGTCTTCAAATCGTTCTTTTCTTCTGGGGATAAGTTTTACTAAAAAGTTATATGAACAGATTTTGTTTCTATTCTGTGACTAAGAAATTTGTCTATCTTCATGGTATTCTGTATTTGTCTTCCTAGATAGTGTTTATGCACGTTTAAATAAATGCCTGCTCTACAACAAAACTGGCGGAACTCAAATCATAATCACGCGGTTCATAATATTTTGGTCATAAAATAATTATGCGATATTTCGTGTTGCCAGGTAACAAAGTAAGTCCAATAAAACCGTCCATTAATCGCTAAACGATCTAACTGTCAAGGTATTTACGCGGCTTATCATCCCGTTACGCTGCTTAATCCATTATACTTAAGTACGGTCGACGATTTACGATTATGACAAAATTGATCAGTGTTAGATGATCGCACTCGGCGCCTGCCAGCCGTTACCGTCGCCGTCGCCGCGTAGGTAAGCAAGCCGGTAAGCGTACTCTCTAACTATGTCATCAATCACAACCAGTGGAAATCGGAAAGCCGCCATAATCTAACCTTCCATCTCGCTCTATATTAATACGCTTTTAATAATATTTTGATAGCTGAATTAGTGACCTCTCAGAACGCTTGTACATAGAGAAAGTTTATCGCGCCCTTTACTTCCGACTTATTGTTTTCTTTATGCTGAAAACAACGCAGTGTAGAGATAACGTCAAAGTAGAAAGTCCATCTGGCGGCCGAAAACAATTTGAAATATTCTTAACAGTTATGGGGCATGCCGTTTGTGAGATTATATCAACGGTATGACAGCATCAGATAGGGAGGTCGTGATCCTGCTGGGCGTTTTAGATATTTATTCCGTGATTCGAGTTGAATTTGTCGTAGAGACAGAGCGGTACCGTCGGCCGTTTGCTCCCGAATACCGTATTTCTCGTGCAATCGACAGCGGCGGCGGCGGTGGCACCGCAATGACTGCAGGCACAGAATAATTAAGCAAGGAACAGTTACATCCATTCTTTTGTCAGATCGCTATTTCTTTGGACAGATGGATTCTAGATAGAAACCCGAGCCAGCACAATGCTTGATTAGAAGCGCGGGAAATATCCGAGTCGCAGTATAATTGAATACCAAATTGATTTTCGTTCGATCCCGTTTAAATTGATTTCGAGGAATGTAACCAGCGTTGTAATACTGTTACACGCCTTGGTTCGCCTTAACACAATTAAGTTTTTGCATCTGCAGCATGATCAGACCTGACACAGGATTAATAAGAATGTGTGGGCGCGTGTTTTCTAACACTTTCACACGTTTGTTTGTTTTTTTAAGCATTTTCACATCGATGCTCATAATAAGATACAAAGTAGTTGAATAATAGATTCATTATTTAACACGTAGTAATGCCATAATAAATATCACACGAAAGCTAAACAAAAGTAATAAACCTAATTTATCTCCATTGTACTCTAAAGCCATAACTTCTTAGTAACATACAATTTTACCAACTAATTGCATAATATCAGCAATATTTGTACCATAATTGGCGAGAAAATTAAATCAGCGTGTAAACAGTTACAAATCCTAATCCAACGGCAACACGAACATAAGAGCGGGCAAAATAACAATAAATTAGATAAAGCGTTCAAAACCGCCAATAGTCATGAACACTATCCGCATGCTTGAAAATGGCTAGCGCTGGCAATAATCCATAGAAAACGTATGCGATCACTTTTACTGTTATCCAATTTAGAGCACGGTGAGGTCGGTTTCCGCTTTTACACGGTTTGTGGGCAGCTTGCAGAGACATTGTTATTAACCAAGAGCGTGTCATTGGAATGCCTGAACCGCGGAGGACGTGTGGCTGACTGACACACATTCCTGGCGCGACCTTAGCAGCCTAGCAGTCGGCCCACTGCCGTACTCACGTACGCATCGAACTACCTGTTCTTGGGACAGACCACTTAACCTAATACGAACTTTTTTGTGGGATATTGTTTGGAATACGAATTCAATTTATTAATCTGACGGACGCGTCAGTATGTACAAGTATTACTTGTTAACGTTATGATGTTAATTCCATGCAGTCACAACTTTCTCGACCCAGACACTTCTCTGCCCTCTGAATGCATTTACTGCACGTCTCCATTATATCTAGTGACACCTCATGTCCAGTGTGACGCCTCGTGAATGGTCAATGATTAGTTTTAGAGGCACAGGTTATCTGATGTATCGGAATCAGTGGATCTCGACGTCAGTCGGCGGCCTATCTGGTCGACATTTGGGTTACGAGCATCAAGATTTCAAGATAGTGATTCGTCGTGATTCAATGACGAGCCTTGATGCGATATTGATTGGACGACGCGAATTGTGTTTAGCCGTCTCGGACAATGCGTGCATTGATTTTATCGGCTACTAGTTGTAATTTGTTGATCAAACAGTTGTAACTGTATTTTAGATCGGTAACTAATGAGTTTTGTATCGCTAATTGTTTAAAAATAGCCTTTCGTTGGTAGGTATTAACTCTGTTGGTAGGTTTAACCTCCCTACTTATCTAATTTTTTTTTCAGAAACCAAAATTAATTTTTGTCACAGTATGTTTTACGTACATGCATCATTGAAGTTCATTTTAGATCAACTCTGAGTTAGATAATAGTGGATTTGTGATGTGGGTTCTTTAGCACATCTTTTTCTTTTGTTCTTATTTCTCTTTCTAAAATGATGTTTATCTTACCTGAAAGAGGCTGCTTGACAGTCCGGTTCCTCCCGGCACCAGCCGTGGCACTCGTATAGTGAAAGGTTCCGCACAGTGTAGTACGCTGTGCCAGGGAAATCCACATCTGTGAGCTTCTCGAAGGCTGTTCGACCTGAATACAAATAATGTGTTTTAGATAATGATATTGAGCGTTATTCAAGAAAACTTGTAGTAGGGTAACGATGGCCAAGTCTAGATAACACTTATTTACGCGTATTGAAGTTTATAAAATAACTTACTGAGCGCAACTGAAGCTTGCAGCAAGAAAAGCGCTAGCCGCGCCAGGCGCAGCGTCTCGCCCCTCATGCCGACGAAGCCACCACCTGGAAAAACAAAAAATATTAGAAAATGCTTCTGAATTCAAATAATAATATTTTTTCTACGAAATTAATTTATAGAACCAGAGCACGATCTTTCATTGACAGAATGACATGGCCCATAGCGCAAAGTTCGTGTACTCAGAAAAAATATACACAAACGCTTTGAGAAAGTTCGACAAAAACTACGCAGTGTCGGATAAGTACTGACAACTTCGAAAAGCGCGACCGACGACGTCCCAATTCCCCGCGCCACCGCCGCGCCGGCGCCGCGCCGCGCCGCGTGCATTCACACAAAACGATAGAATTGTAATCTCCACAATGAATAAAATCGAAAGCCGGTCAATCGAAATGAGGTGTTAGCTATACGCGCGATATTATCTCCGCACTTCTCTACCAACACCTGACTTTGGCGTTATTTATTGCAGCAACCCACTCAAGCACGTACCACAAATTACTCTCAATTCGGCTCTATAATAACTTTATTGTAGCTTAATTGGACTAGAAAGAAATACAGTCTAAAAATATATTACGTTAATTACATAGCGCGCAACATGAAGCGGGTCAGTCAGACAATAGCTGCATGGATCCACGAAAGCTAATAGGAAAGTCAGTGACACGAATTTTCATTTACTTTTTTGCATTGCAATATCGCTTTCACTAATCTTTTTATCAAACAGAATGAATGACCGATTGTAAATGTGAAAGTACAACATTGTTGTGTAGAAGATACTCTCTACTATGACTGAAATAGTTCTGCATACATGTTCAATGATTCGGACGGCTTTCAATCAATTCATAGCATATAAGCATGGATGGGCACAATTTATATTTAAATTGAGTGTCATAAATGTGTTCAAATATTTTTTTCGTCGAACTGAAGCAATCAAAGAACGGAAAGTTGCACTGACAGATACGATACGTATGTGTGATCATAAAGATTCATTAAATAAATTGCACTTACAACGTACCGCTATTTTAATTTGGGTTGCTTTCTCAAGAGACATTCAGTTAAAGTAACTTATTTGGGAATCCGGTCCCAACGTATCGAAGCCGTCATCAGGGAAACATTGATTGAGTTCATTTCGCTAAGGGCAATCGAAATGTATCGACTCATAACAAGATTCGGCTTTTAGATTAGATTTAAATAAACGATGCAATCAAATCCCAATATCAAAAGAGTCCGCACGTTATTTATCACGAAAACTTACACATAGCAACCTCATAAGAAGTTGAAATGACTTAAAGAAATATGCAAGAGAGTTACTCGGTAGAAATATTTTAATAAATGTTGATCCTAATTAGAGGTAATATATCAAATAAGTTCCCAGAACAAGTGACTTCTCAGCACCAATTTTGACTCACTAACCACAGACAACAAAACTGTTCTGCGGTTAACATAATTTGGTAATAAGGTAATATTATCGGAAAGTGCCTCTAGCCTTGATAGAGCCATAGGGCTATTTACAAAAACGAATGCCGATCTTAACTCCCTAATCATTTCAGGTACACTTGGGTGCACATGGAACAATAGATTTTATGATTGACATAGTTAACTAAAGACTTAACTAGATTAATAGAAGCAATGTTGTTTAACATAAACTATATAAAAGACATACATTTTTCCTAAGAATGCAACAGTTATCATAATAGAAGACGATTATATGAAAACTGTTCCACTCTTTTAATAGTCTGATTAATATTACGACCCTACTGATGGGACACAATTCAATCAGAGAACGAATAAGTAGATGAGGTGATACAAACATAACATTTTCAATCACTAACACTTCTCCGTGCGCCTAAAAGGAGCACGGGTTAAGGCCAAAGCCATTGTTTTGACACTTCGCAGCTCGCATGGCTGAATAAGGCAAAACAACGGAAAGAGCCTGTGTTACAGTTACTTCTAACACCACAACGATACCTACCTTTAGCCGAGATAACTTTACAGCGGAACATTGCTCCAATCTTGGTGATTCTGCACACAATGTATCATAATAATTTACGGGTGTTTGTTCTTTTTATGGCACAATAGAAGCTTTACGTTCCATAGTTGCTGTAAGTGGTCCAATCATAGACTTGGCAGTTCTGTTTGGAAATGTAAAATTTATGGATATCTAAGCAAATAAATAAATAAATATAGGGTGAAATTGAATTTGGTTTTTTCCAAAGTGTACTCAGTCCATGCTTAGAATAAAAAAATAAGCAAAAATATTTATTCTATTACACAATTAGCTAAAATGTCTATTTTACTCTATTTCTAGCATAGCTAGAAGACTAGTAGGCGCCTGGTGGCGTGGCTAGTACTAGCATTAGCAGGGAATGCTAGTACTAGCATTACCTGCTAGAAAATAGGATTTTAGGGCAAAAATCCAATGATGCAGTTTAAGTTTTTAACAAAATCGGCCCGAGACTCTTATGAGCATTTTTCGCTATTCCTTATAGTTTCGGATTCGGCACTTCACGCCCACTTGAAAAATTTCAGTTTTTTTTTACGCTTAACGAACAATAACGAATTTCAGTAAACTAAAATTTTAAAAATCCCCCGACACAAATAACCTATAAAAAGGAAACAACGACAGAACCGATTTTGATAAAAGATGTCTAAGAACCACCGCTAGAAAACCTGCTTTCAAATAAAAGAACCGCATCCAAATCGGTTCACCCGTTTAAGAGCTACGCTACGGCGCCAGACATACGTAGTAGTCAAACTTATAAGACCCCTCCTTTTAAGGGCAATGGTGGGACTATCCCAACATCCAGACCCTGGAAAAATACTTTACCTAAGGTAATGATTATATTCACAGATGTATATTGTAAAGAAATGTTGGTACAATGAAATGTAGAGCCAACAGAAAATAGCGCTTTGAAAAAATCGCTCTTTGTATATTCGTTATGTACAGTATGATCGTAAACTGAAAAGCGTGAACATTAAACATACGTCACGCAATTATCACGCGCAAGTGCGTCGATCACGTGAAGCATGTGTCGCCGTAATGATGACAACAGTTATGTCACGATGAGCAGAGCGTGTCGCGGGCGCAGCCACCGTGCCATGCGCTCAGAAATTACCTAGAACGGTGAACTACGGGCCACAGGAGACATTACTATGCGGATAGAAACAGTACTTCTACCATTCCTTTCTAGTTTTTAATGAGGCATCGAAATGTGAGCAAGGTCGTGCCTGAAGCAACACGCCAACACACAAATGGCAAACAATTTGAGATTGCAAAGCGCTGCACTGAATGGTGCTCTACTCTGAGACAATAGTTTTAAATCTCCAGTCCAGCCATTCGAAAGTGAAATTTAAACCAAGACAAATAATTGTTCTATGTAAAGAAGTGATAATATAACTTATCAAAACTAGCAGGAAGCCAAAGCTGCAACATGTTAGTTAAACCATGACTAGAGATTAGCAACTAACTAAAGGTCATCATGGTTAAGTTAACCTTGCTTATTACTCGGATGCTAAGAAGTACGCGGCAAAATTACAACTGTTTCTAAGACGCGACAGTACTCGGAAAATGCAGATAAGAGCTGCAAATAAGTATCTCTCACCATTATCTTGCTATATGGGTTTAATGAGACTGTGGAAAGAAAGTTGCTTGAGGTCGTGACTGCTGCATTTTAGTTTTTGCAGAGAAGCTGCAATAGCGCCATAAAATGTGTACCAGATAGGCCCTGCGTGCAGTTGCGAGCGTTGTGCAAAAAAGGTATAAACATGAGGTGGGGGTAAAGAAGATGGGGGGGGAGAAGCGGTTTACAATTTGCATATATGACTTTTCCGCGATTATAAAGGATGATAAGACTCTCCACTCTTAAGACACGACACAAACAGAGGGGTGGTATAAGTTTTACGTATGTATCTGTGTGTCTATGGCATCGTAGCTCCCAAACGGATGAACCGATTTTGATTTATATATCACTTGTTTTTATCGCTTATATATCTATGTGTAGTCACTATCTCGCCTGAATTTAAGTGACGCTGTGGCCGAAGGTGTAGCATAGGTATGATATCTATCCGGCAGAAGACGGTAGTAGACCAATTGCTCGGACCCGTCTCTGTAGGACGCTTGAAGGCATAGCTTTGTTCGGTGGGAAGTATTTTAACCGCTGCTGGAGCTATACCAGAGCGCATCTAAGCAGGTTTCCTCACGAAGGTTTCCTTCACCGTTTTAGAGCAAGCGCGTAAACCTTTCCTATCAAAAATTATCTAATTGCATTTGATAGAAAGCGTCTTCGTGTAGTTATTGAAAGAGCTACAGTCAAAAAACGAATGAAGACTGACTCCTGGGAAATTTAAAAACCTCTTTACAAATTAGTTAAAGGTAGTGCTAAATATATATTTCAATGCTTTTCACTATGGCTGCTTCCATTCTCAAGCTTCCATCATTAAGAAAAAATATTTTCATTATGTTTAAGTGTCTCACATGGACTATTACATTGTAGTATGTAAAGACATGATTACCATATAATCATGCATGACCGAAGGACTTCATCAAGCAAACGTATGGCTACAATGGCTTTGTATTCCCATCCCATACTGTGGCGCCGGCCTGTTCAGATTAGTGGTTACACTTGCATCTAGTTTTAATACCACCCGCAATTATCCATACGCACAAAGAAATTACAGTTTTCATTTCCTGTGGGTTTTATCGAACCAGTGTTTATATTACGAATGCTCATTGTTGAATCATGAATGGTAAGATTCACACAATAAAATAGTCGAAGAATTTGCTATGAAATTGTTATATGTTGTAAAATCTGTGTGATTGTTATATCGTATTTATATTTTATGTTATGTTGTGATTACTACTGCAGACAATGTAGACAATAATATTATAGTGATCAAATAGTGCTTCTCATTCAAAGAAAACTCTCATTTACGCATCGGATGACGAGCAAAATAATGTAAGCGCTACTATAAGTACCTATTACCTATTACTACGATACCTATTCAAATTGAAAAGGCGACTATTTGTATTTGTTCGTTATATTTTAGTTAAGAACTCGAATTATCTTATATCTCACACACTATCAATACAGTTCATCATTTGTACACCTTTGTAGACTCTACTGCTGCAAATCTAGGTATTGAACATTTAATAAACCGAAGCCGAATTTATAGATTATTTATTACTGACAAACAAACGAGTCATTTGTGTCATGGAATGAAAAGACATAGTTCCTAATAGAGACATCATAAATGCAGACACTGACCTTCGAAAGGATAAAGAAAGCGGCCGTGACCCATAGGCGATAGTTGTCAAATCATGATTCTAACTGTCCAGTCATCATCTCTGGACCCGCTAACCGGCACAGACAATAAATTGCTTAATTGTTTACCGATGACGTTCTGTTTGGAATCGGAGGTCGTTATTAAATATGATGACGTGGTTGTGGTTTTCCATAAAATATTTTTATCAACGGGTTTAGTTAAATATAACGTTTAACGCATTTAGAAGTTACAAGAGAGGTAATAATAGAAACTTTTTATTTTATTTTACTGAGTGACGAGATGAGCACATCGTTCGCCTGATGGTAAGCGCCACGCCTGCCCTTAACAATTGCAGTACTACCCAGAACTTTTAATACCATAAAAAGCACTGCGTGCCACTACATTGCGCCCTTCACACCGAGACATCAGATATTAAGTCTCATATGCCTAGCAATTCCACTTTTTTTACATAAGATAGATCTACGTTTGACCACCATCTCGCCTGATGTTAAGCGGCGATGTGGCCACTGGCTACAATGCTCTTCAAACTGGAACACAGTACTGCGTGCGCACTACTGCTTGGCGGCAATGCTGTAGAACCTACCCAGACGGCCCGCATACGAGAGACCTACCACGAGTTTTATATATATATTATATATATATATATATATATATATATAGTTTCAAGCAGTATGCAGTAAGCAGTACCAGCAGTGTTAGGTCCAGTAAATAGGCAAGTAGGTACTGAGAATGTTACGGTAACATAAAGATCTTTGATGTCGACGCGGGCGCCCGCCGCCGCCGGGGTCAAAGCCGGCTGTCCGCCTACGTCGCGACAGATACTGCGATCGCGAGAATAGACAACCAAACAGATTAACAACTTGTTGGGCTAGGTAAGTCTCGAAAAATAAAATACCATATAGAGATAACATGTATAGTCAAACCGGGACGAAACCAGAATAAGGGCCGAGGCGAATGACTAAATATAATGAAGAACGAGACTTAGTTCCTTACAGTGGAATGGTACTGTCCTTACATAATATGTAGATAGCTTAAATCTTTAGTTACATATGTTTCTTCCTATTTATTTTTTGTGGAACTGAGACAAGTAAGTCGTTCGGTCATGGTAAGCGTCACGCCTACCCATAACAATTGAATTCTGGCCTAATTTTGCATACTGTTTGTAGTACGCTATTTTTTTGGTAGTATACAATATACTCTTGCAATAAGTACTTAGATATAAGCTACAAGCTACAACCATTAAGATCTTTGATGTCTGCACAGGGGTCAAGCGGTTGCGCATGTGTCGACCTCACGGAGTGTCAGCTTGTTGTAAATAATCGTCGTAACCAAGATAACGCGTCTCTATCTGTCTGGTTAGGTTACAACGAAAGAGTAACCTTCTTTTAATGTAAGAGTCCTTTTAGAAATAATAGGGAATATGTATGTATTTTTTTTAATGAATGAATCGATTCATTATTGAATACTATTATAGAAAAAAATCTTTAAAAATTGTACGGCATCATTAGTCAATAAAATAACTAAATGAAAATTTGAATCAATTTAAATCAACATAAACGCGCCATTTGTGAGTGACGTCACAAACGTGGGGACCTAGGTTCTCCTCATTGGTCCATCTATGCTACATGTGTGTGTATGTCAATAATTTACCAATAGGGCGGGCTCTATGTCAAAAATTGACCAATAAGCAGCGAGGCGCGTGACGTCAGATAGTACTCAAGCGTTTTGCGATTACGTTCCGTTTCTCCAAAAATAAGAAAAATAAACATTGAAATACAAAAAAACTTCGTAATTAATAATCATAATTATATCATTACTAAATGTTTACAGGAGTAATCTATCGTAAAGAGTAATTTAAGATTTTTCGACAACACATGCATATTCCCTATTGTCCTTGTATTATTTGAGTCAATAATGCGTCTTAAATAAGACGTTAACACGGTGACATATCCTCTGACATAATGTTTCTTGTCCTAAAGGCATTGTCCATAACTATCTGCTCATAGCCTAGAGAAGTTACAAGAACACCTACATTCAAGTAATATTTAATTGACATAGCAAGACTAAAACTTTATTAACCTCATGTTCATCTTTTTATTTGATTAATCCTTAAGAGAGCCAGTAGCTGGCTAAAGCGCTAAAAGTAATTACCGGACAATAGTGGCTATGAACACTAGGTTAGATTTAGGTTTTAACTGAGACCACCCAACGCGCAAACCAAGCGAGCCAAGCGAGCGTGCCGCGGCAGTGGTCAGCGAAGCGCCAGAAAGTAATTATTATATTCTACTGCGCTTCGCGGTTTCACCCACGGCTTTTCGAGATAACAAGCTTTCCAAGACCTAAAAATCTTATATACCAAATTTCATTAAAATCCGTTCAGTAGTGTTTGCATGATTGAACAACAAACATCCATCCAGTCAACCATCCATCTTTCCACCCGTCCTCACAAACTTTAGGATTTATAATATTAGCACTTTAGAAGGACTCTAGTGGATACGGATACTAGATTAGGGCTAGGTTTGAACTGCGACCACAAAACGCGCGAGCCTAGCGATCGAAGCAAGCGTGGGTAGCGGCCGGCGAAGCGCCAGCAAGTAATTATTGCAACTCTAGCTAGTGGCTACGAACACAAGCTTAGTTTTAGGTTTTAACTGCGACCACACGATTTTATGATTAGAAAGTGCTATGACGAGAATTAATAACACGTGATTTATGATTAGACACTCTTATGATGAGAATTATTATCTACAGAAAACATGATGAGAAGTAATCATGACAAATCATATTATGATCATTCTATTCCCTTCTTTATATTTATGTCACACTAGACTTCCAATAATATGACTCATTAACGTTATTTCTAGTAAATATTAGGATTCTGACCAGTAATGGTATGTGTAGACTTATAGCGATATTATGGGTAGATAACATTCGTAGTAGTAACTATTGTTATTAGGTCATGAAACAGTCTGGAAAAAACAATTAGGATTAGAATGTTTACGTCAATCATTAGGTTAATAACACATGCTAAATACCTAACACCTACCTTCCTTCGTCATAATATATGTTGCCGTCAGTACCTAACTATACCTCAAAAGAAAAATGTCGTCATAACAGTAAAGCAATCTGATAACTCTGATAAGAAAACATTCTGGAATCTCGTTCCAATAAAAATCTACGACAAAACGACAAAGCCACCGAACTAGAGCATAAAAACCTCTTGTGTTTACGACTTTAACAGATCGTCCGATACAAATGCCGTATGTCACAATCAAGTAGCCGTCACAATGAACGCGGCGAACTTGACCGACCGCTAACGGTACCGGTACGGCGACGCGAGACAATGCGTGCGCGTGCGCCGGTACCCACTGCGGACTAATCTGTGACTCCGAGGCGCCGACAGGTTGTGTTCGCCTGACCCAATTATACAACTGGGCTATATTATTCTTTACAATGCGTGTGAATTCATATACTTTCACGCGTGCGAATTAATGCCGGTTTTCGGATATTTCCCATGGTCCACGGTGAGTTAACGTTATGTGCCAGTGAAACATGATATATGTTTATGGTCTATCGTTTGTGACTTGAATCATTATATCTTTGACGTTATATAAAATCACTGTACAGTGTGATGCTATTTTTTGTCGTAGCCTATATAGGTGGTACCTATACATATGTATGTAAAGATTCGGTCATAAGAATATAATATGATACTTACGAGTAAGGCCCACTGGCACCAACGAGAAATCGCGCGCGTTAAAGTCGGTTTAACTTGTATTTTTTATGGAAATTTTCCGCCATTTTCCGTAGTCACAAGTGAGCCGTAGTATTATCTTCACTCCAAGTTTATTTCCCATTATTTCTCTATGATATCTCGATAAATTAAGAGATAAATTATTTCAAGAAAAATCGTCACAAAAACCTGCCTCCCACTGTAGATTTGCGATAATCTGTTTTTACGACGGGTAATTACGTAGAAGGTTTAAAAATAGTGTTTACACCCTGCGTTTAGCCTCTATATTTAGAGTAGCCCTTAAGCTTTATTTAGAGTAACCAGCGTTTTCTGAACCATAATTTTATGCCTACAGGCCTGTTATGTGATTAAAAGGGATTGCGTGTTTATCTTACGATGCTCCGTCGGCTTACAAAGTGATGCGTGCGAGTGCGTAACATATTGCTGTCGTCACTTTTACAAACTTCAAGCGCAATACTTAGTTGTATCGGACAACTTCAAGATCTCCGTCTTGTTAGATACAGCCTAGGCATATGATGATTACTTCAAGGACGTGCCGACTGCAGACACCACCGCGGCCACCGGTCGTTTCAGAATTACACCTTTTGTCGATGAGGAGATAATTTCCGAAAGCATGTGGTACACCAAATAGGCACCAAATACACAATATTGCATTCTTCAAGCTTCAACTGGGTGAAGTGAAATTTATACAAAAGAAAACGAATTTAGCGTTCTCAGCCAGCACCATTATGCATTCACACAACATGTATCCTAGAACCCTAGGCGTAGGATTAAATTAAGCCGGATCGCGTGTGCATCGTGGAATGCTTCGGTTGGTATGCAAAGTCCTCGCTGGCCGAGCCTTGTCTCTGTCATTCTCTACGAAACTACCAGCCACCAGCCATAGGTAGATAGTACAAGATACCGCAGTCTGTTGACTTAATAAATCTTCTTTCGTTAAGCATGTCCTATTTCTTTTGTTATCCAAATACTTCGCTGCATGTGGTTTGGTTTCAAATCTATATAGATAGACTAAAGATTCACACGATATCAATAAACATGTTTGATTTTTAATCAAGAACGACTCCTTAATTAAGCCTTTCTTACACCGGATGACAATAAATGCTATGTCGTTAGACGACCGCACCGCAGTCGTTAGACGACCACTACGATCGAGAAATATACGAGGTTCTACGATAAGATTCTATCAATTTGCAACTTTAAGTCCTAACCAGTAAGTGGCAGATTTGATTAGAATTTCTCTTTAGAATCTATGTAAATGCACCAGAGAAAATCCAATACACTGAAAGCCGGTCACTGCGTAAGACGGTAAATAACTGCGGCTTTAAACCGCCCATTTTATGGACGTAGCGTCGCAGAAACGCATTGGAGGTCATCTGTATCTCAGACTAAAGTTAATTATATATTTGAGGCAAACAAGCGACATGATGTACACTCAGGGTTATCTAAACGTAGAGACACTTGGTGTAATGAGTAGTATTTGCGCATTTCTATTGGAAATGCGTAAATACTACTCAAAAAATCCTCTGCGAAAGCGACATTATATCATATATGTACTGCGAAAGCGCTTTCGCAGTGGATATCAACGAGCTTCATGTGCTTGTTCTTGTCGTCGTTTTATACAGGTGCTTAAAATTATTTTATGACAAGTAAATTACAAGTTTAAAAACCTCCTGATTAATAGTTAATAGCTCATAATTTTTAACAGCTTTACAGATTTTTATCAAACCATCCCAATTAAACTAGCTTTCAATAAAAAAAACGGCAATGAAGTAGGTGCATTTAATTGAGATCATCGAAGCCACAGACTGACAGACACAGACATAGGCGTCAAACTCAAAATACCCTTCTTTTATTATTTTTATATAGTTTGAAATCCGTAATAATGTTTAACATATAGTGATAATATCAAACCTCATGATTTTTTTTTTACTATTTGGCTTGCGTTTGACCGCTATCTCACCTGTTGTTAAGTGACGATGCGGTCGAAGATGCAGCACGCTCGCCTAGAAGAAGCCTGTTCACTCTTGTCTTAAAGACACCCAGATTATAGCTATCCGGAAACACAGATGCCGGCAGAGAGTTCCACTCCTTGGTAATGAAAAAATACTAAAAATTATATTCTATTATATTTTTTTATTCTATTCTATTCTATTTCTATTGAATGCTAAAAATACAAACAAACACTTCTATACAACAGTTTATACCTTGTAAAGACAAAAAATACACCTTTGACAGAACTCCAACCTGCGTCCTACTATACAGTTCAAAGACATCTTTTATTTTACAGAAACAACAAGGAGAGTTAAACGAACAATACGTTCATAAATAAATGTAAATATATGCTCTAAAAGACTGAATCGGACAATATACGAGTAGCTTTCTGCAGAACACGAAACACTAACAAGGAAGCATGGGCAGCCTGGCATCCGAGCGGAGACCGCAAAGCGAGACCCGCATGCTTCGACACTAGAAATGCTAGATCTAATGAGGAATTTTAATCACCCTTTTAAAGCGCTTCAAACGCTAATGCAACGACACCTAAAGAAACGCAAATTGCGTCTACGCCTGAGAAAGCGAATTTAATAACACCCGGCAGCGGATCAAACCGTAATTCAAAGTACAGTAGTCAAAGTAGTCAACGGGTGTCTACACCCACTAACTGTAACTGCTAACCGAACGGTCTTACACTGCCCGCATTACCACAAACACTACATATTTATAGACATTGTCAATTATGATATTGGCTATTATGTAGTATTACTAGGCTATTTTACTGGACGCACTTCATCGGTTGCTACTCGTAAGTGCAAGAATTCCTTTGACCCCGGGCGACGCCGAGCGGTTAGAATGCCTGTCACTCATGCTTACAGAAGTTGCCGTGTAACATCTCAATAGCCACTTATTTACCTACAGAGGAAGTCTATTAGCTGTCGAGTAGTCCACGTTTGGTTAGTGTTCAACCGTTGTGATGGTGAAAATGTGAAATGACTTTAGCCTCGTCATAGAGGCACAGTTTCACAGAGATAGAGGATTCTTTCATCGGTCAATCTAACTATACATATTCCAACAGCTATCTAACCAATGAATGCACAATAGGAATTCCTCATAAATATTCTTACAATTGTGTCGGTCATTTCATTTCAATTTTTATAGTTCATTCTATTGTTTGCTGATTTCACTTTCTCTGAAAAGTTTGTATGACCAATTCGGAGAATGTCTACGTTTATTTTGTTTTCGATCAATCTGTCTATGAAATAAATAAATCAGCTGTGCGAATTCCATGATAATAAATCATTCGTTGAATGGTAGCCGTGGTCGCCGCCCACGTGGTTTCTAGTAAACGACCATTTAAAGAATGACTTGTGTAAATCTTGAATTCCTTTATTTTAACTCCAGGTTTATTTGTGGAGAGGTCTTTTTATAATGGTTTATTAAGTTCTGTGCAATGTTGTCTCGCTCGAGTACAAGTCGAACACTTGACAGCAAAAAGAACGACCGGCGTGAGTTCACAGCCGTCCCACGGGCGAGCTATTGTTGCTCACATATGAACCAGCATGTCACTACACTAGTAGGCAATAAAATCTATACTGTCAAATAAGTCCTGGCAAAAACGTAATTTTTTTTCAGTGTCTGTTTCATAACCTTTTGATTTAGTAACGAATGAGGCATTCGGAACGGTCTCAAAGGTGTTTATTTTTCCTGAATAGTTATTGATTGCTTAAATTTCTTCGTTTGTGGATATAAGGAATTTTATATAATAAACAAGATTTAGAAAGCTTCTTCCCTCGTCGTAAGCTTATTATAGTACCAAACAAAATTAACATGAACTCACCCGTTCCACGTATAAAGTAGGCTGTATCTCCAACTCAGGAGCCAATCCTGTAACAAATGATAATTCCATGTTAAAACCTGTCCAATGACCTAGTAGAGAGAGGTTCTTAAACATACCATATAAACAACATATTGTAAACACGAACAGAAAGTGTATCAATTAACAACACGTGGCACCGTTATCGACCAGCAAACAAACGTTTGCCAAACGAAACATCACAGCAATTGGTGCAAAAGTCAACACGAACACTTTCTACGTTCTAAATTGAGTTGTCAGTGGTAAAAAGTATCGGACAAACGATAGTACGCGTAATTGATCGTGTTTAATCATCAATATTCATGTAAAAACGTAAGGATATTAGGCGCAGAAATCCGCATGCTGTTTATAAGTTTGTCGGCTTCTCTGGCGCCGGGCATTCTTTATAGATTGAGAGCCACCAGCTATTTCTTTTGAAATACCTAATCGCGACTGCGCTTTCTACAAGCCAAGTTTGATCCCTTGATCTGAACACATATGTATAAGCATATATATATATATATATATATATATATATATATATATATATATATATATATATATATATATATATATATATATATATATACATATATATGTATAAGTGTTAAATGCAATTATTTTTAGTCTACTTATTTTCATTTTACAAATTTTAATGCGTCTTTACAAATCATATGTACATATAATTCATATTTCAATTTACAATTTATTTATTTCTTTTAATTATTATTTTTATTATAATATTGACTTGTAAATAGATTTTACGAAATAAATTATGATTATAAGTTTTGTTACTTTCCAATTAAATTATACGTATAGCTTATATTCATTCATTCATCATGTCATCATAAAATTATATTATTTTTTATTTTTATTTTATTTATTTATACAATAATGTAAAATTAACATAGGCCCATAGAATATATAACATATATACAAAAATATAACACTATAGTTAAGTATTTTATGCGCTACTACACAACACATAAGGAATTATTGTTTTTCTTTCCCTATAACGGCGGTAGATTACCCCTGTAGGCCAGAAGTCCGGGGTAAAGGACATCTTCGCGTGTTCCGCTGGAACCTGGAGCGCGTAGTTAATCCTTAGATGACACCTATTGTGCAGACAGCTGTATCAAATCACCTTATTCTTTCCGACCGCAGCTCTCCAATAGGTTCTCCAATACGATATTTCATTGAGACTGACCCGTGACTTCTGGCACGCCAAATGTGAATTTAGCACTATTAATCACTTGCAAGTGGTGAAATCTACCGGCATCCGTTTTAAATGACTTTCGATTATTTCAAAGTCACGACGAGTAATTAAAACATTTTTTTTATAATTAACATTCTATTCAGCTGATTAAAAACTTGTCGTACAGGATTGTTTCGTAAAGAAAAGTGAAATGTTTCTCGGCGATTTAAAAATGCTAAAAGCCATAACGGCATTGATGAATTTGGTAGATACGAGTATTAGTTACATTTGAAAGGCATTGTAGCCAGCGAAATTACTGGGCATATGAGACTTAATACCTGATGTCTGGGGGCGATGAGCGCAATGCAGCGCTACGCAGTACTTTTTATGGTATTAAAAAGTCTGAGTGGCACTGCAACTGTTATGGGCAGGCGTGGCGCTTACTATCAGGGGAGTGACCAGCTCGTCTCATCACTCAGTTCCCTAAAAAAAGACGCGTGGCACTCGGAGACTGCTGCGGTAAAGCTATTGCATAGCATTCGGAGTGGGGGTGTTAGGTTATTTTCGTTACGGAATTTCTGGATTTGGTCTCCACACTCAAGGCCCGCGATAGAAGCTATGCAATAGCTTAAAAAATTATTTACCGTGATCTATAGTAGCTGTAGTACCATAGAGATCGTTTAATATGCTGTCAAGGAACATATCGGTATAAGATGTTAGACTGCTTTCGTTACCCTAATATTGTAGAGGATAACATGCTTTTTAACAACTAACGTCATCGCGTTATTTTCATCAATACCGTAAATCTGATACTGTGAACTTTCGAGATATTATGGAATTATTGACACTCCTTTATTCAAACGTTTAAATTATGGTCCGATTGACATTAATCTCTTTCGAATAACCAAATAATATTAACTTCGCTTAAGTTATTTAACTGACCAATGGCAATAGTCATAATAACGGGATTCAGATAATATCAAGCTATTTTATGATGACTTCTATTACTCGAGGAATAGGTTTTGCAAAATTTTTATTACTCAAAGTATGTATGCAAATATTATGTCTTATTTTGATGTCATTTTTATGTATAAGACGCACCAGCGTTTGATTTTATTAAAACAAGCTCCACTTACATACCATTAGATAGATATTGGAACTGCTTTCTCAAATGTCACACTATTCTAGATGACAAAAATGAAGCGAAGCAGAACATTCGACTCCATTTTCAGCCATCAAGCCTAATGCTTGTTAAAAGTCTTGTAATTTCAGCTTACCTCAAGACGAGATACGTCCCGGGATAAACGTGCGCCAGAGTAGGCATCCTAAATAAACCACGACACGGCACGAATAGCCTTTTTCTCTGTACCCGCTTAGAAAATAGAGTTACGTCGAGGTACAATACCACCGCCGGGCGCCGGGGGCGTTCGTGCTCCGCGGGAAAATAAAAGGCGAATTTCGCATTGGAAATGGTACCTATCGAGGAGTCCAGTCGGTCCCTTTATCCGCAGCTGATCGCACTAGACAATGTGGTGGGTGCGGACGGTGGGGAGGCGTGCGGAGGGGCGGCGGGAGGGGAAGGGGCGCATGACCGCGCAGGGCGCAATGACCTTGCGCGCGCATTCCGCCTGCTCTTTCGAAGGCTCCCGCCGTCGGATCCAGCCTCCCCCGGGTATTCTAGCCTCCATTAAATTACCTACTAGGGACTAGGGAACACCGCAAACGTATCGCGCATTGTGCAAGTAACTTACAATGCGGCCATGTATTCAATAGAGCTATTAGTGCTGATAACGTGAATACACGATCATAAATTACTTTTTTGCAAACATTATTCAGATACGAGTATATGGCATGTGTTACTTATACCGCCCGATAGTTTTATTAATATCTTAGTGGTCTCTAATAAATTCACCATAACTTCGTATTATGATATGACACATCAATTCTAGAGATAAAGTATCTTATACATTAGCGACCACGAAGGCAACCCAAAGGGAAAAACGAGGAAAGAAATTAAAAACCTGCTTTATCGATTACTGGTCTTCCATTATGCAAGATAATAAAGCACAAAAACACGTTTTTGAGTGCAAACTCAAACACACTAATATCTGTGCCTGCCTTCAATAGAGCACCAATTGAACTGGGTTAATAACCCCTGATAAACTATATAAAACGAGCATAGTAGGGCAAACAAGCTGAGCAAACACGGAATAAGTTATTAATAAGAATCTCTTAGAACAACTCTGACTAACTCTGTGTCCAATCTATAGCATTTTAATTTTGACCTACATATAAACATGCATTCTCGTTCACACGTACGAGCGTCCGTGAATAGTTTTAACAAAGATATAATGACAAGCTCGAACATAAAGTCATTGAAAGTAAAAATAATCGAAGTTTGTAACATAAAGTCTTAATCCCACTCTGGAGATGAAGACTATCACACGCAGCTGAAGTCAAAGTTCACATAGAACGCATAAATCTAAAGGCACCGCTGACAAACACCATAGTGCCGTGTGCCAGAAACTGCTTCGTTAAAGTTCAAGCAAATTGGCACCTAAACTAACGGGCAACGTACCAAATAATCTGAAAACCACGGGTTTGCGTCACAGAAACCGTTCGGAGCGATTCTAAATTGGTATAAAACCCACGCCGATGGACGAAATGTCCACGAAGCGTAACATAACACACATAACGAGACCGTTCCTTTTGTTTGCTGAGTGCATGCCTACGCAAACTTCCATTTCTTTGACTTTGAGTGCTCGCAGTGCAATCTCCGATCTCGGCATCGGTCGAGGTCGGCATGTGTGGTTTTCAAAACCACATTTTTGTGCGATTAATAACCTTTCTCCGACTGAGTACTTATTATCCGGATCATCTTAAAATTAACACCTCAGATTAGGAGTCTTTTAATTAAGGCATCCAAATTTTACGATAATTTCTTTATCGCAACACAGAATTTTAATATCACTCTCGATATCCGCATCCTTTTAAAAGTATATCTGCTAATAATATTCAAATTAAATACGTGATGTGGTATAAGGTAGGACGAATACATAAACACCAACTTGAAAGTGGATTGCATATAAATGTACGTTAACATGGGTGAATCTGGAACATTTTCATCGAATTGCACTCACGATATGCACCACTATCGATAGCTCTCACATATTTATACGTATTTTAAATTAATTTGACAATTATTAACTTGAGATAAATATACAGTAGTATAGTTCAACATGCTCGGTTTAACTTAACATTAGTACTTGGTTTTTCTAGGTTATTTTAAAATGGGAATAGTCTGCTATAATAAGTACAAACATGGAAGCCATTTCATAATCTGCATTAGACGATTAAACTAACTTTAACTATATAAACTAGATGTGCACATAAAGCAGAGAAACTCATTAAAATTCAAATGGCCATGGATCTATTGGGGACATAAATAATCTTTCAAGTTGTTTACTGCCGGCACAAAATGGAAAATACACTCTTAACACTAATTCATATTGTCGCGGAAATGTATGCTGAACTCAACTATTTTATTTTATTAGAAAGCAAAAATTATAATCGCCGTAGAAGCCGTGTTTCTCCTTAACCTCAGAGTGACATTGAACTGTAAGATCACTTCAAGTTCACTGCCGGCTCTTTCGTAGCTCACTGCAAGCTCACTGCCACTTAATGAGAATGTTGAAGGCAACCGGTCTCCATTACGTCAATTACGTATCGCATATAATTGCTAGGCCAGTATCGCGGCTAGACCCGTCGTGCCTTATTTAGCTGTATTGCATAAGCTATGACGCTATTTGTACATACGCATCTACTCCTGTTTTAAATGTGATTTGTTAGGGTATTACTCATGTTTATACTCCAGTTTTCCTGATATAGCCGCTATTAAAGAGGAGGGACGTTTATGAGCAACAAACAGCAAGAGTTAGCAAAGTTCTAGAGGCGATAGGTTGAACCTATACCTAAGTTCTTAACTTGTTTGAAAGTGCAGAAATTATAAGGTTTACCGAATATAATATACCTAAAAAAACGTATTGTTATCTATTTACTCACTTCATTCATTCCTCTGAACTCAGTGTATAGCAAACAAATTAAGATTAGATTCAATATGCGAAAACGTCTAAATGGTGTCTAGATGTATTTTAACTTTAGTAATTTAATAATGTTTTCCGAATAAAATAAATAAGATGGACATCTTTGTAGGTGTTTCGTTCTACTAAGATAAATAGATCGTAAGACGAATCGATGAACGAGTCGTCTGTCCAAAAAAGCTTATACTTATCCCTACCAGTTTTAGAAAATTTAATTCCACTGAATTGCCCTAACTTGGGAATGGCTTTTACTTAATAAGTTAAGGTTAACAAAAGGCAGATGCCATTTGAATTAGCCTGTTTTGATATTATTGTAAACTCTAGCAAAGTACTCAGTGTTACTGTTATTTCAGACAATAGCACCGCTTCGAGACTCATCCAGACGTAATATGTTCTTATTCCGATTAAATTCACACCACGAAGTAGTATGTACGAGTGCACAACATTTACCTATGGTCATTTACGCTTGTAAGCAGATCAAAAGTGCGTACTGATAGTACGCATTTCTGATCTTGCTTTCTATTACTATTATTAATTCAATGGCATTTGTGCCTTATATATTATATAATATTATCTGTATATTTCTGTTTTTTTTGTATTCATTTGTTTTTCTTGTGTTTCTTTTTACTGTAATGTTTCGTCTGATTGTTCGTGATGTCATGGACAGGGTTTCGAATTAAAATCAGTGCTAAGGTACCTAAAAATGCCTTAGTGTAATGCCGAGTCGGAACCTTTTCCTGACATCGCGCAACATTGCACTGGTTGTGTTTATTGTATTTTTGTTTTGTCCTCATTCTAGTATGTTCAGTGTAATGTTGTGTGATGTCCCGAATAAATGTATTTTCTTTCATTCTTTCTTCTTTATTATGGTCGGTCAGTTCAGTCAAAGCAATGATTCTCAGGTCATCGCGCAGTCAATAGCTTCATAATATTATACAAAATAGCAGCAAGAGAACTGATTGTCAGACACTTTGTTAGCTATTGTGTAGTTGCAAACTATGAATAGACGCTTACACTTGCTTATTAAGTACTCTCACCCACACGCTGCTCGTGGAAAAACATAATAAGAAGAGGAGAAAAATATGAATGTTCCATAAAAGTTTAATGCTTATATTTAAGCATAATAAGCCTTAGAGGGGTTTTATGAACTTAATAAAATATAATTATTTTATTGTTATATTACATAAAATTGTCATTGGATAAACAAAAAGAAAAATATGTTGTAGCACCGCAATGGCAAAAAAATCTGTGATTCGAAAGTAATTACCTAGTCAAATAAATTCTATAAGAAAATAAATTACATCACTTAATAAACTGTTTACAGCGAGTGCAAGTTCGGTAAAAACTCCGTTGGTTCACGATGAACTTAATTTCCTCTACGCGCAATTAGCAGTAGTGCGACGTAACCGTTACCTGCACATTCCCGCGGCTATAAAACTGTTCCGATTTTAATCCCTGGGAAATCGTCTTTGTATACCTCTTACTTAGCATTAATTATGCAGTTTTTAAAAAAGCAGGCGCCATGTCATCGCCAGGCGTGACTAGTTGGAGCAGTCTCATTGTCAAGCGTCGACGACAATTAAAACTTGATACTTTATTTAAACCTAAGCTATTAATTATTGTATAATCATTTATTATTTTATCTTTATTTTATTATATTTTTTTTGTAATTATTGTATGATCATTGATTTATTTTAGCAGCAGAATTGGAAAAGTACATTTTTTGTTATGTTGTGTTCGTTAAAAATATAATGTTAGAATTTATTTTCTACTTTTCCCATCAGTCGACAAGTCTGTCCATCAATAGTGCAAATATCTTCTGGTTCTATAGATCAAACAAGATATAAGCAAATGATAAGCAATAAATGTTAGAAGCACGTTTAATTCTGCAGCTGTCACTGCCTCAGGCAGGTAGACACGTAATAAGCAGTTTTGATCTAGTTCTCCATTTTACATAATTCCACATTTTTATTCGATACATGTCTTGCGGACCTACCTATTAGGTTTGATGTTTTTTTAATAAACACATAAAGCCCTATGCTTATGTACCATTTATTATTATAGAAACATTATTTTCATAATAGAATTTATACATTTCCACATTAAGTTTAATAACCGAATAAACGCCGCATAAAAAACTGTTCCTATTCAATTAAATACCAGTTTTTACACATTTCTTTTATATTCCAAATGCGAGAGAACTCGTCATCGTAGATGAAGAATAATATAAAGCATAACGGCGTTTAGGTCGTTACGATAAAATCTTTATAGGTAAATATAAATCGCCCTTGACATTAAAAACAGTTACAAACGCAGTAAGAGAACTTATGTCTCCGCTTTACATTTCGTTTCAATTTCTTACTAGATGAGCGCTCGAGACAAAAACATCATCATAATATCTTAACTCAGGACGTTATTGCTTGCTTACCCAGTTCCACTAATGATCACCACGAAATGAGGACATATATTTTCGTTTTCATCTGCGAAAGTATCCTATCATTTTACGACACAAGAAACTTTACACCTCATGTGCAACTACATCTCGTTTATATCATTGATAGTGCAACAAAGTATCTAAGATAGACTTCAAAGGTGTTTTTAGTTTTTAGTCAAACTTGAAATCTTTCTAAAAATTCTCTTTATAGTGCATTCCTAACAGCAACGAGTTTATTTATCGCGGTATCAGTGTGCAGCATAATCACGTCGGCCATTCTTTGTGTACTATCCTATCTTGTATCAGCGAGGCTAGAATCGGATGTATCTTACCAGCAGTGACCAACATGGTAGTGAGTCCGTTAGCATTCTTTTCGCAAACCGGCGATGGACGCGGACCGAGACGCTATTATACCGAATTTTACGCCTATAATTACAAATTAGCGGTGAACAGGTGGATACCGATACAGAGTTTTGTGTTGGGTTAATAAAAGTTCTTTCTTTGCTTATCTCTGACCTGGTAACAGTATTGCCATCTCTTTTTTTGTGTGAATAAGGTTATCATAATACATAAAAGTAAGTATACATTTATGTGTCACAGATTTTATGTCAGATGGCGTTGCAAGATTTACCATAGCATTTTGTTGCTTCTGCGCGGCACGAAGCTGACAATGAGATTGCTCATTTTTCTGTATTGTTAATAAAAAAGTAGTGTTATTTTGGAGGCAGTATTTTTTATAGTTTCAATACAACATTTTATCCGCTACGCATGTTTCGTGACAAAAGTTAACAAAAGCAGCAGACAATGAATTATGCACGCTCGTAGAGCAAGGGAGCGCGTTGATGTCTAATGCCCTTCGGAAATGTAGAACCCCGTAGCAGAAACGTAGCGCCTTTTTGTTAGAAGTGATTTTGTTCGTAATTGGCGATAAAGCTGAATTTATATTTGATGGTTAAACAAACTTACCAAGTGAAGTTTGACCGTAATTATACAAGCCGTTGCATCCGAAGAGATTTATATAATTCACAAGGTAGTTCCACTCCATGAGCTGGGCATCAAGCACAATTTTAGAGCTGTCAAAAATAAAAAGCACAAAATGACTTATTTACAACTCCCGCCCTAGAGGGCGCCACTAAGCTCTGTCACCTCATTTGATTTAGAGACAACAACATTTCGCAAAATCTTAAGGCCACAAAACAGGAAAAATAAAACTACTAGTAGGTACTTAATATTTGTAAGGGTTTGTGACAACAAATTAGGGCACGGGTGGGTTATTAGTATAAATCTCTTCGGATGCAACGGCTTGTATAATTACGGTCAAACTTCACTTGGTAAGTTTGTTTAACCATCAATTATACTTCGCCGTTGCATCCTCGAGATTTATATAATTCACAAGGTAGATGTTTAGAGCTTTTGCGAAATTTTCATGTTCCTCAGAGTAAAAATATTTATATGGGCAACACATATATGTAATATTTTAATAACAATTGTATAATATAAATTATGATTTAACATAATTTAGTTAGAATCCTACACCGCTTTAGTAAAATAGTACTCATATTATCCGGCAGCTTATTTGATAAGGTCAATAGAAGACTCCGTAAGTAAGCTGCTAAGGTTTATGCATCACAAGTATGCAGAGAAAATCGCAGTGTTTATTCAACTGTCACATATAATCCTTTTGATCTATCTACCTTCTAACGAGATGCTCTTATTATGTACAAGGTTTTCTTTTCATGACAAAAAAGTTCAAACTTTGCTTCTGATCGAAAGTAAAGGCAACAAACGCCTTACAACTTATATGCTTGTATGACAAAAGTTACTGTTCCCGGCAAATGTATAATCTATTAGAAATTACTGCGCAATTGGTTACGATTTCATACATTCTATATAAAGGATGGTGATTGAACACATCGTCCTGTTGACAATGCTAGTGAAACTGCCATTTATTTTGTTGTAATTTGGAATAGTCATCGTTGGGAATATATTTGAAACAAAATTTAGAATAATTTTGTCTGTTTCTGGTTGAAGTGCAAAGGCTAACTTGTTTCCTGACATGATATGTATAAAATAGTATTGGTGCTTAACATGCCAGAGATTGGAACAAAGGATACTATGGTTGACTGTTCTAGTAAAGAATGACCATGACGCCAGTTGCCCATTGTTAATATTGTTCGTCAATGTTTAAAATGGGAAAAATAATTACTGGCTCTTGTTTATCGTATTATCACACATGATACTCCACCCAGTTAAAAGAAGTGTCAGGGTAAATCTCCAGCACATACGAGTAACGTCCGTTACTAATTATATATGACACAGTAAAATGTTGTTATTACCAAATAACGTATTTTCAATAAGAAAATTATCACCATTTTGCGGTTATAATTTATGTTTGGATTCTCTAACTGTTTTTTTTTTTTTTTTTTTTTTTTTTTTTTTTTTTTTTTTTTTTTTTTAATGTATATTAATATTATCATTATTCCTTTTTGGTTATTCATTTATGAATTGTAATCCGAAAATATAATAGACATTTTACATTGTCTAATTTTAATGTGGGTAACCGTCTATGGACTTGATTGAATTTAGCCCAAATCAAGAATGTGATTTGGAAAAAGCTGGTATAGGTGATTCCGAGTAAGGATACTACAGGTTTGAAGAGCTTAGGAAAGATGATTGGCACTGTCGGCCGAGCAGTCCATTTGACATTGACCTTCGAATATCTGATCCTCAAATTTTAATCACTGATTCTTGGCCGCCATATTTTTATTAGGCATTAACGCATGATTCACAAAATGCTCAAAGAAAGTATTTTTTTTTTTTTTAAACAACCCATGGCTACTGAGACTTGAACCCGCATCTCAACATTAATTAGAAGGGAAGGGTTCTGGCCAATTGATCTACAGTGATCACCAAGACGAGTTTGGAATTTATATAAAAAAAAAAATATTACCTAAAGGTAAATCATTGAATGGTACTTATCACAACAGCTAAAGATATTGGACGGTTTGATTGGTTCTATTCCTAAATTTATATTTATTAGTTTTGAATTAGATAAGTTCAAGTATTGTTGGGTATTATTATATCGTATATTATACCGTGAGAAAAAAAAAAAAAGAAATAATGGTTTCAGTAATGATATTTTATAAGCATTTTATACCACAGTTCAACTGTGCTGATAAATAAAGGGGTCTTTCGAAATTAATTTCCATGTTTGGAAAAAAAACCTCTAACGAGTTTTGTATTGTGACTTCTGACTGTGACTTCCATGGATCCTGGTAACGACGCCGGTGCAGTCCACGTCGTGATACGATACCCCGGTATATCCCGATACCTTTGGCTACTTTGCCTGTTCGGTTTTCTGGCTGACTAACTATAATGCACAACTAATGTAACTAATGTAACTATAATGCTATAATGTCTATAATGCTTTGATGTCGAAGTAAACTTCGACATCAAAGCATTCATTATTCAGCCTTCTTAACCTGAAAGCCAGATTTCTAAACAGATTCATTTGCCTCAGTATTATAACTACAAGGATTTTTCCGAAGAGGAAAGAATTTATCTAGCGTAATATACGTTAAATCAGGTTGCTTTGCTTTATTGTGTTTGTAAGGCGTAATCCTAATATAATAATTTGATCGAATTTTTAAGCTTTTCCATATCCTTTCCAATAAGATAGGATGACCGACGAGATCTGACAGATAGATTTATGTATTCTTTAACTCGCGCTGGTTTTTAGTTGAAGAGTCAACTTAGATGGTTTTATACCCATTAACTGAAAATTTATACAAGAACATTTTCAGTGAAAGCCTTTTTCAGGTCTGATGTCACTATATACGATAGATACGCCCCCAACGTTTAGAGATTTCCTTTTCAATCTCCGATCCAAAAAACTTCTTGTTTACCTTTCATCACACAACAGTAGGCTGCATAAAGCTTAGTATAATTTGCATCAAGAACGTTCGTGTTCTACTAGTTAAAGTCTAGATCAAGAAGAAGCCACCGCAAAACGCGGTGACGTCACCATAAGTAAGTAGTATGCCACTGGAATCTATTCATTGTGAATATTAACTTGTTGTAAGATCAGTTGAGCGAACATTATATGCATACGTTAAAATCTGCTATTTTTACGGCTAGACAGTTTTCCATAGTGGGTGTATACTGGGCCTCTGCCACTGTGGGCGTATCATTAAGGAAGAAAAGTCATAATCGTGTTATGACTCCTAACTGCATGACTACGACCAAATCGTACCGTTAAAAATGCACCACTATGATCGCATTATAGTTCAAAGGCACACAATTTGTTTTAGGTATTAGGTTATAAGAAATACATCAAATGTGGGCGTCGCATGAAGATAAGGCAACCCCAAAGTCATGATAGTGTTATGACTCTTAACCTTAACTCTTTGACTACGACGAAGTCGTAACGCTAAAATATACATAAGAACAATGCAAAATATCAAAAGATGACTAAATTGAATTATAGTTAAAATTAAAAATATGCATGACTATGATCGCATCATAGTTCCAAGGCACTCAATTTGTCGTTGTGCACGTCTATGATCGCGTCATAGTTCCAAGGCACTCAATGATGTGTGTGACTATGATCGCATCATAGTTCCAAGACACTGGATTTGTTGCATTAGGCTAAAAATATATATCAAATGTTGGGTTGGGTGAAAAGAAGGTAACGCAGAAAACATGACTGTGTTATAACTCTTAATTACTTGACTACGACGAAGTCGTAACTCTTAAAATATGCGCGATTATGATCGCGTCATTGTTTCAAGGCACTTAATTATATGTTGTGCACGTCTATTATCGCTTTTATTGACAATTTGATCTATGAACGACTATGATAGCGTCATAATTCCAAGGCACTCAATTTTTGCATTAGGCTATAACAATTTATCAAATATAGGCGTGACATGAAGGAAAGGCAACGCCAAAGTCTAAAAAATGAATATGTTATGACTCCATGACTACGACCAAATCGTGGCCCTTAAAATGACTGTGTAAGACTATGACCGCATCATAGTTCCAAGGCACTAAATTTATTGCATTTGGCTATAAAAATAGATCAAATGTGGCCGTTGCAAAAAGAAAGGCGGCGAAAATGTTATGGCCGTATTATGACTCTTAACTATTTGACTTGACTAGACCAAGTCGCGGCATTAAAAAAGATTGTGTACGACTATGACCGCATCATAGTTCTAAGGCACTCAATTTGTTGCATTAGGCAATAAAAAATAGTTCAAATGTGGTCGTTGCACGTAAGAAAGGCAACGCAAATGTTATGACCGTGTTCTGACTCTTAACTCCGTCACACACACGACTGTGATCGCGTCATAGTTCCAAGGCACTTAATTTTTGTATAGGACTTAATAAAAGCATTACAATGTGATGCATTCATGATATTGTCTTAGCATAATATCAATTTTTTAAGTACTGAAGTTGCATATTTAGTCGCATAAAAATTTATAACTGAGGGTAGTTGTGAAATTATTCTGTCTGGTTACTAAGCCCAGTAAATTTATTATTTAGTCAGTATTTTGTCATACGTATTATTTAAAGATGTTATGATATTAAAACAAGTTATTTTTTTTTAAACTTATTTTTATAAATTAAGGGAAATTAAGGCATAAGGTATATATTTTTTTTTTATTATGACCTTATTCAATAATTCACTCTCTCTACGAGGGAAGGCCTGAGTCCCAGCAGTGGGAACGTAATGAGCTGATGATGATTCAATAATGAATCCTTCCAGAGTACTACACAGTATCTTTCGTAACGAAAATAGAAATACAGATTCAACAAATAAACAACTGCATCGTTAAGTAGGTAACATAACCTACATTGTAGTAAATACTGTTTCTTGATTAACATTAAACATGCAGATTGGAAGTCAAGACGGAAAGATAGGTAAGTTCTCACCCTGATAGTTGCTATCGGAACTTTCATGCCGTTATAAATGTTTCACGAGTTTTATTTCGTGTCTTTCATACCTTTGTTATGGTCTTTAGATCAAGACTCCTTACGATTTCTTATTCACATAGCACTTAAACTGAAATTAACTGTTAAATAGACGATAAAAACACTAATTACTTGATTAAGAAAAAATATTAAAGAATTTCGATGCTACGATGCCCGCACACAAAAAGTGAATGAGGTGACAGAGCTTAGTGGCGCCCTCTAGGGCGGGAGTTGTAAATAAGTCATTTTGTGCTTTTTATTTTTGACAGCTCTAAAATTGTGCTTGATGCCCAGCTCATGGAGTGGAACTACCTTGTGAATTATATAAATCTCGAGGATGCAACGGCGAAGTATAAGTGTGTATAGTGTTGTATGATAATCGTATAGACCTAGTACGTGAGCATATAGCCTTATACACTTCAGTATTATACAGTGTTCATTTCTAAGATAATAAAATTAGAATCGATCTTCTCCACTTTCGTTTGTAATAATACTTAATCTAAAATATTATGTCGGTATGTGTTCACTGCATTCCCGCATTTATTGTTTTCACTAAAAATAGTTGCTGCCGCAATAATTCTTCACCTTCACGTAATATCATTTTGTCGGTTTCTACAATTTAATAACGATGATTGCTTACTATCAAAGTGAAAGAAAGTTGTCTGACATACGAGCTTTCGTTATAAAGAGAGTAATGTCCGTCTTTCAAAATGGTTTTGTCGAAGTAAAGACGTGACTTATTTCGCTCACCGGCGATCGTTGACAGCGTAGATAATGTTATCGCATTGTTTTATCAGTGGGTCGGAAGCTGGAGCCATCAGAGAAGAGGAAATGGAGTAAGCACGATGTTCCAACAATTATTATGTAATAAAAGAACAAATGCAGCTTCGGACCCAACCGCACGACTGCACCGAGATTACGAGGAAAGAACTCGATATGAATCTTCATTGAGCAGTAAGTTGCACAGCAAGTTCTTACCGCCACCTCCGCCACCGGTGTGTGGCGTATGTTTGAAGACGTGTAATGGTAGCGTATACATAATTAGTGTGGGAAGCAACGAGCGAACATTGTTAATGGATTTTTAAGTGAGCGTAAACGTTGAGGAAATTTTGAGCAAGACAATGACATGTGTATAATATTGTTCATTATCATAATAGCCTCACATTTAGGAGACTGTACTACAACATTACTGTCACAATAATTGTAATTGAACTTTTACAACTATAACTACAGCATATCACGTGTAGACGTGTATGCTAAATCGATTTGTAATCGTCGGCTACTATCGTTCGTCTATCGATAGACAACTTATCATGTCTATAATCAATTCTATGACTCGCTCGGTTAAAGATATCGAGACAAGCGGCGCCAGCATCTATCTTGCCGCTTCATTTGCATATCAAACGAAATCGATTCGGTTATGACACTCACATCATAACTATGATCAGATAATTGTGTTATAATAGTTTGTTTGACACATCTAGTAAGTGTGACAACTAAACATCTATTGGTACAAAAGCTTTTGTGATTGCCGTGTGTTTAACAATATATAACAATACAGACATATGAGACTTAATATCTTATGTCTCGGGGTGATGGGCGCAATGCAGTGCTACGCCGAGCTTTATAACCTTAAATACCATAATTTAAGGTTCTGGGTGGCACTGCAATTGTTAAGAGCAGGCGTGGCGCTTACCATCAGGCGAATGACTTATAAAATAAAATAAAAAACTCTTATTTCAGACAAAGACATGAAAAAGTAAAATATACTTATTTTAACAAACCTAAACGTTATGGGCCGGTGTGGTGCTTAGCATCGACTTATCAATCAATTCCATTTAAAAAAAGATAACTTTAGGTATATATGTTACCCTATTTATGTTCTGCCTAGTGACGTACCATGTTGTCAGATATGATTTGCTTCAACATAGTAACAATATGTAGTTCATAAGCAAATGCATAAGTTCTGCTTGTGTCGCCACATATCGAATATTACAGTTACCGCAAATATTTTAGTTGCGTAGCGAGTGAAAACCCAAGAAAAAAAGTAAATCATGCGCACTATTTTTACCACTTCTGGGCCCTAATTCACTATGACAACTAAATGATACCTTGCTTCAAGGAAACGTCGATTCCTCCATTAATAAACGAAATCTGCGAAATTAGTATTCTCTATGACGCGTCATATATATGAATATATGAATGCGTCATAGAGATGCCGTTTATTAATGAAGGAATCGACGTGATTTCGCCAAGTTGTCATAGTGAATTGGGACCCTGGATAAGCAGATAATCATAACTTGCTTTACCATATTTGTGGTATATATATATAAATATTATAATAATATGTATGTATCTATTACTATATTATCATGTACCCTGAAGTGCCCTCATTGCGCACGGACCTTCACAGCAAAAATTTGATATGCGAGCCACTTAAGAAAAAAACATCCCGGCTCATAATCTAGTATTGACACGAAGTCTGATCGCCGAGGCCGTAACCGGCCAGGATGCATATATTATATTTTTATTTTGTTTTGGAGTATAAGCTGATTTTTTATTCAAACCGTACGTTCACTGAAACCTATTTGCTCAGTTGACAGTTCTCTTTCAGTTCTCTTTGGATTTGCTGGAAGAAAGCTTTTCTTAGGGTTAAGCTCTCCTTTGTACATGTATTTTATAATCTACAATGTAAATGTTTTGAGAGTGTACAATAAAGAATACAAGAAAAAAAATATTTTCCGCCTTAATCCTCTCTGGGTTCTGCATGAGCAGGCCTAGCGCACTCCGCACTGTAGGTACGAAGCTACAAGTACATAGCCGGACACCGACCGCGGGTCGCGCTTCGTTACACGTGCCACGACAGAAGAGATAAGAGCTATGCGATAGAAAGAGAGGCGCTCTGTAGGTTAATATGACTGGTAGGTATGCAGCGCTACGCGAGCTCATAGTAAGAGTCGCTATTTGTTTAAATTTCTTTGCGGAGTGATGCTTCTGTCCCTTAGTATTCTGTGGAATGTGACAATCAGAGCTAGATTCAACGACAGTTTTACATTGCTGTAGATCAACTCACTATCCTATCAATACGCCCACTGCGTTACAGCCGCTGTCATCTTTTAGTCATAAGAATAAAATGGGCATCTTCACTCCACAGCCAGGACACGTTACAGTAAACCACATTTGCTGAATAATTTATAATGATGCGACACACTTAACTCCAGCTCAGTACATTCGACGGCATAATCCTTACATACATATTATTCTATTAAACACCATTACAGTGTTCTGACCAAGTGTATAACCACAGCCCATCTCTTACATCTAAGTTGCGTCTTGGTAAAAGAGAACATTTCTTTCGAATCAATAATAGAGTATTAATTATTTATTCAATACTCGATAGTGCATTACACTTATGCACCAGCCTATCCATTAACATAATTACATTCCAACCGCGTAATGACGAGCGTTTTTTGAACAGTAGCTTCGAATTAAAATGCATCACGCGACCTAGATTGACACGAGGAGATTGATGACACTATTATAATATTATTGGTAGTTAACACGTGTTCTTATACCCTTATATTTGTGTGGTTATGTCTTTTTTCAATATAAGCGCGCTTTGGAGTGGTAGGCTCTGGCCGTGGTTGTAATACCACCCACCGAACAAAGCCATGCCGCCAAAGTATAGTCGTATTTCGGGATGATGTTGCGTGAACCATCGGGGAGATGGGTCTGAGCAGCCGCTCGACTGCCGTCTCTCTCTAGATCTACGTGCTCCATCTTAGGCCACATCATCGCTTCACATCAGGCCAGATAGTGGCCAAACATAGATCTATTAAGCGTAAAAAAAAAAAAGAAAAAGTGTAAAGAATAGTACACTATAAGTAATTAGGCATTACAAATAATATGAATTATTACATATTTCTCCATTTGTATGTATGTATATAATTAAGTATAGGAAATAGAAGTACTACCTGCTAAATTGCCAAATTTACGGATTTAAATTCAGTCTTTGTTGATATACTCTTCATCTCCTTCACAAAGATAGCCACTGAATTCCGGCTATAACGAATTATATGGACAGTTGATTAAATGAAAGTCCTCAATTATTTTTAAACGCTTTTCCTAAAGAGGCTATTACTTCAATGCCTTGACTTCCGTGAAACTGTCCAAAGCAAAGACCGGACTTCACCTCAATACCATATCTTTCACGCTCCTTGACGCATGTCGCGGTCAGTCGCCCAAACGGGCGTCACGGCCCATCGCGGAAGGCCGGCGGGCGGCAGGCGGCAGGCGGTAGCAGGGCGGCACGGTTCCCAGCCGCCACGCGCCGCCGCCGCCGCGCCGTGTGAGCGTCACACTACTCTAGATAAAGAGAAACGACGCGGAATCGATATTGAAAGGTTACAGGGTAAGAAGCCGAGAACAACTGAGACCTAGCTCATCTGAGCTTTGATCTTAGCATCACCTAGCTAACTAGTTTTAAAATCGTTTTTGCAAGACTTGCAACAGGTAAGATTATTTTCTCTCTTTTCTAGCTGCAACACGACAGTCAGATTAAACCCCAAATCATTGTCAATTCATATTATTTTGAAAGTATTTAAATTCACATACAATGCGGAGAAGTCCTCGAACGCTATTGATACCCACTGATTATCTTCACAAACCCACGTGGTTGCTTTTATTTTGGGTCATGCTCGCACAGTTGAATGGCTCCGTAAATCCACCGGCAACCGGGCATTTACTTAAGGCGATGCATGCACTTTCTCGGTAAGCGCTTTAGACTTTATTACCAAGGGTTAAGGTGCTGTTTGAAGCGCAAAAGCTACACTTTCTCGCGTATTCATCATCATCAGTTTAGTGGGTCGCGAGCTGACGTGCATAAGATCGCACGCGCAGCCGTCCGCGGGACGCTGTGTGGCAAATCCATTACATCTTACAATACGCCACTAATGTTTCTACCGGCTACGTGATCCCAACTGTCAGTGAAAGTTACATTCTTGTTTCTGTCAAATGAAACAACCGTTATAATGTGCCGGATCAACTCAAAGTCAAGGTGAAAACTGCGAGCGCTTGCTATTGTTGACAAAATTATTAAATCGTAAATGCTCTTACCCCGTGTTGATGGGATAATCCCTAAATTGTTTTGTACTACTTTTTTGGATATACAAAAGAATAAGTGCACTTTACCTACCTGATACCAGTACCATTATACATATACCAGAACTTGACAGTGGTGCAATGTGAACCAATGCAAACAGTGATTTATAATCAGGACCATCCCCGACTTTTCATATGAAAATTCTAACATTTTGTCTAATGCAGAATATCAATGAGCTGCTATCGCAACATTGTGAACATTTTGTACGTTGAATACAAAATGTAAATACAAGTCGGATGCAAGTACTCCTAGCATTTAAGGAAGCCCACAAGTGCAACTGTTAAACACAAGCTGTTCATACAAATAGAGAGGAATGTGAAAAATTTCGTGTAACTGTACTCTGCGCACGAGTCACAGCTTTTAGAATAAAGATGCATACGATAATGCGCTAGGCAAGACGCTTCTTTACATTTATCATTTATCAAAGTACGTAGAAATAATAAGAAAATGTCACTGGAAACAGGTGTTAGCTTTATCGAGCGTAATAAAGAGTAATCTCGTGAGATTTGGTTTTAAAAACCATCACAAAAGGTATCTTACAGATCTTACTGGAGTTCTTCAAACAAACTACCGTTTTAGAAGCAATGTATCATTACTAACGAACCATGCCTTAATCAAGAGGTTTTTAATTTAATAAGGTAATTTCATTAAGCTTAATAATAGTGTACTTGAAATTTCTAAGTTTTAGACGTAAACCTCTCTTGAAACTTTTTACTTTTTGTAAAATAAGTCCTAGGTATTATGAAAATTACTGGGTGAGACTTAATATCTGATGTTTCGGGGTGATGAGCGCAATGCAGTGCTACGCAGTGCTTTTTATTGTATTAAAGTTCTGGGTGGCACTTCAATTGATAACAATTGCAGTGCCACCCAGAACTTTACAACTTACACCCAGAACTTTTCACGCCTGCCCATAAGGGCAGGCGTGGGGCTTACCATCAGGGGAACAACTTGCTCGTCTCATCACTCAAATCTATAAAAAAACCTTATCCTGAACGAGATAAGCTCATATAACTATATATATACTATATAGTGGGTAACTATATAAATATACCCATATGTAGGTAGGTACAAATAAGTACTTGTACCTATAGTAAATGGTTAGACGGTTCTACAATGGTAATTCTAATAATATCATTTTTATTGCAAATGTAATAAAATGCTTATATATTTTATTACATTCTTCTTTACTGTGTACAGTATTGTAAACAATCATTTCTATTATAAAATAATAGATAATCATTTCTATTATTGTTTTATTATCTATTGCAATAATAGGAAAGACGGAAAAAGAGAGGACTATGGATCTATTCACTAAATTGCTATGCACTAATAGCTAAGGTACCTAATACTCGGCTGCAAATAGCGTTTTGAGAAGACAGGCAATTTTTTTCCAACTTTTAAGAATCGATCTGATTATCCTTTAGCTCTGGATAATGGATATACCTGAGCGACCAATGCAACGAAATGAGAGCGAGTGGGGTTTTCACGCACTTAAGTGCGTCTATAAAGGGTAACCAAGCAACCTTCACAATATTTTTTTTATTTTATTTTAGACTTTGCATGTTACATTTCTTTATTCATTTTTTTTATTCATTCAGCATTTCAGTTTTCTTGCATTTTTTTATTGGACCTTCATTATTTTAATCAGTAACAGGAATGTACAACTAGACACAACGTCACCTACGTTGTGTCTAGTTAAAATGCAAACTTATATCGAAAACTACTGGCAACATCGTGTTTTCAGCCGCCATGGCAACCGAGGTTTGACACCAGTTGCAAAAAAGTTTTTCTTTTATTATCTACTCTTTGTTGCAGTTAGTTGCGATGGAAGAGTATTTTTTCTTAATACACAACTTGGGTGTCAACAAAGAATTTAAGGTTTAGAAACTATCGTGAGTCGAAATATTCATTATAAATACAAAACGGCTACACTCACGTTATGATTGTGTCGGAATAACTCCGACCAGCAATTAGGATGTCCTTCTTCCGAGAGTTTACGCTTTGGATTCGCGATACAGAATGCCGACTGCTGACTTATTCCGGCACAATCATAACGTGAATGTAGCCGTTTTATATTTACAATAAACAAAGAATTTTTCAAAAAAATCTAGTTGCGTTAGAATCTTTCTTTCATACGCAACCAGTTGCCAAGTGGCATTGCCAGCGCCAGTCACTCAGGTGAGCTCGTAGCTTTCATGTTGCAGTAATCAAGTCAAGGAATCTAGACATTTGTTTTATTGTAGCAAATGATTTTCTTTTCATGCGAGATTGGATTGAATTACACGCCTATTAGAGTACATTCGACGGAGATGCGCGGGCGCAGGCACGTAAGATTTCTCACTCGTGATATACGATCACGTACATTCAAATTGATGTATAACTTTGTTACTGTAAAAGTAATAAATTTAATACGGTATTGAGTCATCTGCCGATCAGGCCATAATTCACGAAACTGGACATCGGAAGTTACCTATTGTTTCTGAATTGCTAAATTGAGTTTTTATGGTGTTTTGTTCTTTACCAGGTTAATCGCATCGATTCTCTACGTGCTTATTTTAAGTTATAATTTGCAAAATAGAATGCTTACATTTTATTTCAATTCTAAATAAAATTTGTATAAATAGGACAATTTTAGAGTAGCAGTAACTTTACAACGATTTTCCAAAGATCGGAGAAATTCGACGAATTCCGTTAACAAACCACGACTTCGTGACAGAACTACCGCAAACGATATCTCACGATCAACTACTGGGCAATATGTCGCAGAGGACTAGAACATACCTATTAATAATGTAGTTGCATTTTATATAAATACTTATGCGTCGAACAAATTGATAATTTTGTTGTAGGAGGAGAAACTATATTTTCTACTTAATACTATAAATACGAAAGTTTGTGAGGGTGAATGTTTGTTACTCAATCACGCATAAACGGATTTTGTAAAAATGTTGTTCAAGACACTTTAGATCCTGGACCACGTGGGTGAAACCACAGGATACAGCTACGAGAAGTTCTTCATATATCTAGGTAGGTAAGCGCCTACTGCAACGCGGTCTCAACATATTGTTACTTATTTTTATGTTTTTAAATAAAACATTTAAATTTTTATACGTCATCATCTTTTACTTTTTATTGCTTGTTCCGCAGCACACATAAGCACAGCACAATTAAGCCCATTGACTAAACAATTCCACTACAGCGATTGTCGCCTGTTATTATACGTAACTGTACAAGCAACATATAATAATGAGCCTCGGCAAATCTCAAATAAAACGCGGGACATTACGGAGCTGTACGATTGTGGGTCGGCGATGCAGAGAGGGCACTGGGTCGTTGGAAAGTAAGGCCTTACGTACTGCTACAGTGCTAGTGCATGCCGCGATTACTCAGCGCCCGCGAAGCCAACCCTCGATGGAAATAGACACTGCCTAAGTAATACAAGAAATCTTTATAATTTAACAGCAGATTGGTTGCCGTATCTTGAAAATTGACTTTTCTACGACAGAAACGACGAGTGATGAGACCATATCCAATAGTATATGAAATAATCTCTCACATTCAAATTTTTAAATGGGTTTTTAAAGAATCTGCCGATTTCACTAAATATATAAATCAATATTTTTCAAAGTTAGATCCATTATACGGTCTAACTAGATATGATGCACAATGAATCATAGAAATCATGTACACTTTTAGAATTTGATTTACAAACGGGATATTTACCATGTACTTCTTTTGTATCGTCTTGTTTTGTATTGTTTTCGGTATCGTCGTGATCATGCTGCTTGTAACAGTGCCGAAATATCGAGAACTCAAAACTAAACAAATACTTGGTAAATATCCCGTTTCTAAATCAAATTCTAGTGTCAGTGACCATGTTAGCTTAAAAAAGTATACTTTTATAAAAAAAAACCGACTTCAATTAATCTTCGAAGTCCAAGGTCAAATATCAATGAAATTTATGAGACCACTTCGTAGCTATACTGAACCCAACGCAAAAGAATTTTCCAAATCGGTTCATAAATGACGGAGTTCTGAGGTAACACACATATAAAAAAATAAAAAAAACTCCTTTTTGAAGTCGATAAATTAAGTTGAATAAAATAGACTCTACCTATAGAAAATGATCAAATGATTACAGTGTAGAACGGGGATATGATTCACCGCAAAAGGTAATCAAACAACCAATCTGTTTTTGTATCCTGATTCTACTTGCCCTAGACCTCTCATCTGATATTCCTACATATACTGCATGGTTATAGTAGTATGTACTTACTATAAATTAATAAAAACCACAGAAGCAACATGCGTTCGTTATAATATCATTGCAAAGCAACATTTTCCAAGTATATACTTCATCATCAGCCTGTAGTCCTCCACTGCTGGACATAGGCCTCTCCCAACGAACGCCACTGAGCCCGGTCTTCGGCTCTTCTCATCCAGTTTCTTCTGGCCGCCTTTCGCAGGTCGTCGCTACACCTGGCCGGTGGGCGTCTTATACTACGCTTGCCAATTCGCAGTATATACTTGTTTACTCTAAATTAATAAAAACCATAAGCAACTGTGTTCGTCATTCATTACATCATTGTAAAGCAATATTTTCTATGATAATAATTATCTGCAGTTGGTCAATCAACTAAGATTAATATCAACCGAAGAGCATAACCATTAATTAATCTTAAGTATAGATTCGAAAATACAGAATATAAGAAAACATAATCTTTCATATGATGCCTCGGGGTGATGAGCGCAATTCAGTGCTACGCAGCGCTTTTTATGGTTTCAAAGTTCTGGGTGGTACTGCAATTGTTTGGGCAGGAGTGGCGCTCAACATCAGGTAAACAACTCGCTCATCTTATTACTCAGTTCCATAAAAAAAGATTATTTGTATGAATGTTGTATTAAAATAATGTGAGAGGTACTCATTTGAATATGGAATTTTAGAACAAAGAAGCAATAAATTCTCAACATGGGAAATAACATTATATACATTTTATGTTCCTTTTATCTGGACAATTCCATATGATAATAAAATATTAGAATTGGTACGAAGTTCACGTGACTCACGTCCGGCTAAGGTCGATGAACTTGTTAAATATTTACATAAGAAAAATCTTGAACATCAAACATACAATTTGAGCAAACATTGGCCACAAGTCAGCCAACGTTCGTAAGTATATTTGGGCGGAGCGGGGCGGTACTCGGTCAAGGCCACCTTGCGCTGGTTCGCAAAAAACCAACTGGTTATGCGGACTTATGCGCCCACATTCGGTTATAGTATCGATCATAGTGTTTTTTGTAATGGTTATTGGCTCGGCTCACTGAATAATTAACAGGGCATTGATCGCATATCAGGGTTCCATACAACATATTTCAGAAAAATAGAATAAATTCATTGCTTATACTCCTTTCGAGTAAGGAGCGAGTGTGGCTCAGTGGGAGCACGTGCGACTTTCGATCCGACGCACCCGAGTTCGAATCCCGCTGGCCCCGCACCACTGATTTTCTTAAGTTATGTGCGGATTTAACACTCGCTCTGAAAACAGCGAAGGAAAATATCGTGAGGAAACCGGCATATCCCAGAATTTATAACAAAAAATTTAAGGATATGTGACATCCACCAACCCACACTGGGCCCGCGTGGTGGCTTATGGCCCATTCTCTCTCTATGAGGGAAAGCCCGAGTCCCAGCAGTGGGAACGTAATGGGCTGATGATGATGACTCATATTCAATATCTAGATAACTTTTGCGGCACTATTATGGCGTGTGACGCCACAATGCATGAACCTAGGATCTCATTGATCTGTAGATATACTGCATGTTTGTATATTACTGCCTAGAAGACACGATTAGAAACTGTCGTAACTTCTTCAACGTAGTTTCTATACTTATAGCTGTCAAATTAAAAAGTTATAATATGTTTCGTTCTTTCAGTTCCTCTTCTCCTCCCTGCTACTAGATCTATAATCCTATCCTAACCCATTGACATAGTCATTTACTTACGTATATATTTATTATGTATATATTTAAGTATATATTTTATAATTAGGCTTGCATAATATGCCTATACCTATTATGTATATATTAAGTTTATGTGGTTTAATATTTCCTATAACACACTTTACTGCACCGCTACCATTTTTTCTTGCACGTCCTGGATGACTGGTAGAAAATGCTATCTAGCATTAAGTCCTCCATGTACAAACTGTTTTGTGCTAAAGTATAAATAAATAAATAAATAAAATAAACTCATCATTGTATATCAGTTTACAAAAAAAAATATAATAAGAGCACAAAATCCCATACTATGCTAGTACAAAAGGCGGTCTTATCGCTTAAAGCGATCTCTTCCCGACCTTTGGATAGACAATATTGAAAGGAGTAGACGGCGAAGAGCAACTAATAAATTTGTAGATTACAATAAAACTGTTATGGCTAATTCTTATTATAACCCAATGCCAGGTTTTAATACCCGTTAAACTGCAACGTCGAGCTTTAAAGAAAACTCAATTTAAATTACATTAAAGGGTAGCTACAATTTTATCTTCAGTTAATTAAAAAGTCACATTGCCGTGGTGTGGAATACTCGATTCAGAAAGTTCTGTTCAAAATTGGTTATATTTTTTATTGAATTGATTTCGCTTCATCGAAGACTGATTACATTTTTATCTTTCATACTGCATATAATAAATCTCAAAGATGTGGGTTGGTTGGTTGGCGCATAAAAACATATTAAAATATTATATTTAAAGACAACAAACTCTACCATCAACTAAAACTAATTGTAAGTACTCGTAGGTAAAGTACAAAGTAAGAATAGTTGATTCAGTTCTATAATCTATTTATTCCAATGTTACTTTGAGGTTATTTAAAAGCAATTTAGTGGTGCTAAGACTTAAACTATTAGACGTGTTCTTCTGTTTCAATGTAGCCTTTAATTGGATCCCGATAAGGATCTGAGTCAGTCTAGGGTCAAGCAAAATAGAACAGTTGCTACGAGAAGCTCGGAGCTTTTTGCTAAGCACCTTTAATAGAGTATGTGTTAAAATTGCAAATTGAAATTATTTTGCGGAACAGTAGAGTAGTCTATATTGACTTTAAAATATTAGTTGGCAATCCTTATAGTTTATAGTTGTGCATATATTATATTACATACTGCGTTTTGGTTTGAACTTGCCAATGTTTTTGTTTAAGGAGTTTATTGCCTGCCCGCAATATAAATTATGAGAAATATTATATTCACTGAAATATAGTATACTACTAAAGACGGGATGGAATTTCTAGATACTTAAAAGTGTAAGAAAAATTCATAAAAAATTTGTAACATAATTAATTTGTCATTACATTTCAAAATGCTCTTTCATTATTTTAACAATCATAAAAAATATTACGAGGACACATAAACCATTTTCTTTGCTATCCATACTTATATGCACACAATATTTAAGATGCTGTAACACAGCAGTAATAATATTACAGCAATATATATTACAGCAGTATTTTAATGAATTATAATGATCTTGTATATCTACACTAACACGTTCAACGACACTCAACATTGCGGCCAAGTTTGCCCCGCATCCTCTATGCAAATGGCTCTAACACACGCTAATTTTGCCATAGTAAAAAGCAAAGGTATTTTTTCATAACAAGCGTTCGGTTTATAGACTAGCTATTAAAATATTAATTACAAGCATCCTGTACTGGCAGACACGTCCTCACTAGACAACCTGTTCTGGGCTTGTCTAGGGCTGCCATAAGTGTCGTGACGTGCCGACCGGGATGGTTAGAATATGATAGGTAACTACTGGTAAAGCGCAGTGATCCGATATTATGTGTTATTGGCCCCCGATATTACAAGAACATATGTAAGCTATAGAATGTATGTAGGTATGCAGTGCACCCAATGATATATGTAGGCAATATCAAACTCAAAACATCTTTATTTAATTCCAACTTCACAGACGCACTTATAATCGTGAAATTATCACAATAACTCTACCACGTTTCGGAAAAAGAACCACTTCCTAGAAGATGCCGTAAGGAATTGAAGGGGCATTCTTTTTTGTAACAAAAACAATATGTTGGATTTTCATAATATTATCTTTCTTAAGAATAAGTTTTTAGTTTCTAAGAAGTATTAGAAGTGCGTGCGTAGTGATGGTTTTAATAGAGATTAGTGCCAGTTTTTGTACTTACATATCTAGGCGGCTACGGGTTAATTTTCAGATCTGATTTGACACCAAGGTACATAAGTCCAGATTTAGCACGTCGTAGCAGCCCTAGGTTTGTCTTAAAGAGCCAGGGAGTGGTATTTAACACTTCATGGAGATCCTGCGATATGTTAGATTGATGGGAGATATGAGATGTTACGATAGTTGCAAAATACATTTATTTTTTATGCTGATTTGTTGAATGATTTGAATTTAATTAAAAATATAACTAGGGTGGATTAAGAGTAATTATTCGTTTCTCTTTTCAGGGGAGACGAGTGTTATCTTTGACGAGTGTAATATAAGTGAAAGCAAATTTTTAAGCTATTGCATAGCTTCTATCGCGGGCCTTGAGCGTGGAGACCGAATCCAGAAATTCCGTAACGAAAATAACCTAACACCCCCCACTCCGAATGCTATGCAATAGCTTTACCGCGGCAGTCTCCGAGTGCCACACGTCTTTTTTTTTAATATACTTATCTAAAGAATAGGCAAATGTTAAAAAAGTATACAAAAGTATTAGTATAATTAATTTAAGTATTGGTATGTTTTTCTTAGTTAAACGCAACTTTTACTAATACAGATAAACTATAGTTCTTATAATTTGAACGACGCAATTTTTTTCAAACAAAAGGTATAACTAGGTAACCTAAATATATATAAAAAGTTGCAATCACTAAATCATTTTGATGTATAGAAAACATAACGTTATGATTTACAACCTTTTGCAACATGTCAAAAAGCAAAGTCTACTGCTATGTGTAATAACAAAAATTTCATATTCAACGCACTTTACTTCCAAGCTTTGACGGTTTATGCGTTTTTATGAAACATGTGCAAAAGCTGCCCATAAATATTCGCAAGTCTGTTCAATGTTTTTTATTTCCTTTTTGTTCTTTCCTGTGCTCGAAGATTATTTTCTATGTTCCCTTATTATCATAAACTATCTTTATTGGCAGTCGCAAGACATAATTCGTAATGAAACAAAAAGTTAAGACAATGGCAAAGCCAGGCACTCAGTACTCGGTACTCGGTACTTGGTACTCGGTACTCGGTGCTCTCGTGAATGCAAGTAATGATCTAGAGACCGCGACCAGTCTTCGTGTAATTCCCAAGTAATGATGGTAATCATTTTATCATCTTCGTACCAATAACGTGCAGACCAGAGGCCGCCTCGTAGGGCCGTGCGAATAAAAGATAGATGACAGTGGTAATTTAGTCATTACTCGTAATACAAGCATGTAGTTCCTACCTATCTAATCTAATACTGCGGAGAAATGCGTGACAGTCTCTGAAGGACAATATTACCGTCTAATACCCTTTTTGTCGGAAGAACATTTCCTTGAGATTGATGTGGCTATTACGATGCGGTGGAAATGCTTAGATGGAAGCGTCGTCGGACAGGAACAGCGCTGTAGTGAGCATTAGATGATTGTAGCGCAGTAAAAAATAAACGCAACCCGATGGAAATGTTTAGGATACTTGTAGATGACAGATTATGTAAAATATGAGTAAATATGAGTGAGAGTCATGGACAGAGGGAAAGGACGCCTTTGCCCATCAGTGGGAAAACGCAGGCTATTAAAAATAAATAAATGAGAGAGCGAGTGTGGCTCAGTGTGAGCATGTGTCACTTTCGATCCGACGCGACGCACCCGATTTCGAATCCCGCGCTGGCCCTCTGACTTTCTTAAGTTATGTGCGGATTTAACAATCGCTCTAAAAACGGTGAAGGAAAACATTGTGAGGACACCGGCATGTTTAAGAATTATTCATAAAAATTCAAGGACATGTGACATCCACCAACCCGCACTGGGCCAGCGTGGGGGTTAGGGCCCATACTCTCTCTAAGAGAGCAGCTTTATGTTCCCAGCAGTGGGAACATAATGGTCTGATGATGATGATGATAAAATAAATGAGTAACTATAATAATATAAACATTACATGTGCCCAATTCGTGTTTTGTTGATATAATAGAATAACATAATAGCTTATAATTAACTAGCGACCCGCCCCGGCTTCGCACGGTTATTATACAAATAAACCTTCCTCTTCAATCACTCTATCTATTAAAAAAACCGCATCAAAATCCGTTGCGTAGTGTTAAAGATTTAAGCATACATAGGGATATAGGAACAGAGAAAGCGACTTCGTTTTATACTATGTAGTGATGTATGAAGGTACTTTGTACGTTTTTCATAATTGCTTAAACAAAGTTTTGTACTGTACTTTCTTATTATAAACAATACTTTTTTAAGCGATAAGGCCGCCCATTGTAGCTACTTTTACGTTTCAATATTTACTTCAATATTAATTTGGTGTGCAATAAAATGATTTGTATTATATTGTATTGAACCTACTATATATGTATATGTATTGATTATAATATAATATGTACCTACTATATGTATGTTTATGTAGGCATTTATAATGGCATTGCTATTGTATTGTATCTATTAATTTTAGTATTGCAGTTTATTTTTGACACTGCTTTTTTATTATTATTGTAGACTTTACATCCCCGTCTTTAACATTTTGATAATTCCTCTCCATCCAAAGGTTGCCTGGAACGATAAGGCCGCCCATTGTAACACTTTCTAAAATTGTTTTTATTATGTAATGTATTTAATTGAATGTTTGCAATAAAGCGTTCATCTATCCATCTATCGTATATGAAAGAATAATGCTCAGCGAAATCTAAAACAAGTTTAGATCGAGTATCGGCGCCGTATTTTTTTCTTGTGACAAACTTGTTTACGTGTACCTATTCATGTTAAATCATACAAAAGCTTTAACTGCACAATCATAAAAATAAAACAAGTAATTACTCATAAACATAATAACTTAGGTATATTTGGTAAAATAGTTAGATATATATTTATGTCATTGAAAACTTAAAATTTAGTATTGTACACCGTACACCCCCGTCCATTACCATTGTGATAATTCCACTCCAATTAAAGGTTGACTGGAAGAGATTGGCTTTTAACGATAAGGCCGCCTATTATTACACTTTTCTTTGAGTATTATTAATTCATTTATTTTTTTGGTGTACGTACAATAAATTGTTTATCCGTCTATCTATCCCTCTGTTTATCTATTATAATAATTCATTTGTATACGGGTACACCGGTAGAGTATCATTTATGTGTCATGATACATACGTATCATGTATCATTTGCTGTAGACTAGATACATAGACCATGAAGTTTTTTTTATGTATGCGATCACCACAAAAACCATTTTCATCATATAGCATATATACTAAACTTACACAAACGACTATCGACAGTTCTCCGTGGCTAAGTATAAGTTCAGGAAGCAAAAGCTTTTGAAGCTTTTGCTTCCTGAACTTAGGCATTGTATAGGTACAAGAATTAACAAGATAACACTATAATCTATTTATACTAAATACATTATCTTTTAGATCTATCCAATTAAAGTAACGAACGGCTGAAGCAACGTCCTGTCAGCTATCTCGGAAAACACATCCGACAATATATTCATATCTTACAAACTAGATACTAAATTAACTTATGATCGAATGTTAATTAACAAATAGGAAATATACCTGAGCTCAGCTGCCGGCTTCACTTCAACTCTCTTGAATCACGAGAAATGTTCAAGTGTTCACAAGAAACTGAACTGTCCGGGATCGCGAGCACTGCCGATTGAACGACCGAAACGTTTGAACGGGAACGAGTGCTCGCACGCGGCGCGAATGTTCGGAAATAGAGCCGGGGCGCGTGCGGACAGCGGCACACAGCCAAGCGTCTCAAACGGAATGAAATGGTGAAGAAGACGCCGCGGTCTTATATAGACGTGGCCGTAACCTGACGCCGGATAACGGACTCCTACAGACAACTGTGCGCCTCGATTTACCACCTTCCTGCGCACACGCAAGACACAAAATGCTTTCGCTGCAGCAGGCCTTCTTAATGTAACAGATAGATCGAATTTTCAATAAAACGCCCTAAGCTGAACGCTGCAATTTGCCAGAAACGACGCTCGCAAACCTTGGATTCAGGCGAACGGGCGACAGGACAACGGAACGCAAAATGGCACCGGGTGCGGCGTTACGGGTCGCGGAACAGAGCGCATTCTTGAGAGGAAATCGCGATCGACGAAATAGCTCTAATACTACCTGAAACTCGTTTGTCCTGGGTATAATTTTTAAATGGGACCGTATAATAGACAAATATTATTATACCTACGTATAAAACCAATTATACATGCACCTTACACGACACGAGTGGGATGACGATAACTCTCGCAAAGCTTTATCGCAACGAGTAGGTAGGTTAAATATCAATGCAATATAACAATAAAACCGAAAAGTGTATCTGATCGGCCGATTATATACTTTCTCATCACATATATCTTAGCTACCTCAGAACCATCATCACGTGATTTATTTATTAGAGCGCTAGTTAGAAGATGATCAAATTAGAACAATAAATTACCGGAAACGACCAAGTGTTAGTAGCTCTTTAATAATTCTACTATTGATTTCAATGTCTGATTGCAATTGGCTTTAATGGGAGCTCAGCTCTACTTTGCCACGACCAAAAGGCTAGTAAGTAGCAGTAATAAGCTTAGTTTCACGCTTAATTATCACCTAATGGTTACAGTCTAGCAATAAAAACAAATGCGAGAACATAGCCTTTTCAAGCCGACTTCCTGCGGTTTCCCAAAAGGGGATTTAAGGCCAACAGTGAGTTGGTATAGCAGTGAAAGTCAATTCGCACTGACTCACTCATTATCTGGCCGATGAAAATCTTAAATTGCACTGAACACGGCATGTTTCAATCTATTTTTATTTGTGTAAGATTCAATTACTGCGGCCTAATGATGGACGCAGCCGTAGGCTTCGACTAAGAAAATAACTTGTCTTTGAATCTTTGTTAGAGACACACGGACCATTAACTTGTTCAACTTGATTCAGTTAGAGAATTTCACGGACTGAGTCTTACTTTTTCTTTACTCACCCGTTTTTTAATCGACTTCAAAAAAAGGAGGAGGTTCTCAATTCGATTGTTTTTTTATTGTGAAAGCAATAAAGTTGGGAGACAGTAGACAATAAGAGTAATTAAGATAATGAAGTGCATGGACGAAGTAATAATGATTATGTTTGTTTGGAGTATCCTACTACGTACTAGTAATATTATAAATGCGAAAATTTGTGACGATGGATGTTTGTTTGTTACTCAATCACGCAAAAACTACTGAACAGATTTTTATGAAATTTGGAATGTAGGTTTTTTAGGTCCTGGAAAAAGACATAGGCATATATTTTCTTAGAAAAACGCGGGGGAAACTGCGGGGCGCAGCTAGTTATAAATAAAGTGTACACATGCAATATATAGCATTTCGTACGAGTACTGAACTCATCCGTTGGTTGAATTACTATATTACATCTGCATATTCATTATGGAGCTAGTTGATTGGTTGGTCAGTTGAACTGCCTGTAGAGCAAGTCTTCAAACTGTCTTGGGTGTAATGAGCATTTGCACCGCGAGGCGAAAGAAAAGAATTACTAGGACGTGCGACGATGCTGCGAATTAATGAACCAGCTATGGTAAGATATGGAGCGTTTATCATGTTAGTAATGGTGACAACTGGGAAATGTTTTTATAATCCGTCCCAATTGACATCGCTGGTGTCGTCCCCACTGGTTACAAATGGCACTGGTGACAAATGGGGCACACCCATATCAACGCACAATAAGTAGGTATACTTAACTGTGAATGACATAAGTACCTATACCATAGGAATAGACAATAAAATTATATTGATATTGTTTATTCCTATACCTATACACTATATTATATGGACAAATAGATAATTTATTATGTACACAACACACCAAATTAAAAAACACAAGAAACATAATAATAAAATTAGTAACAGCTTTACAAATTTGTATGTAACAATGGGCGGCCTTATCGCTGAAAGTGATCTCTTCCAGGCTACTTTTGGAAGATGAGGTCTTACCGAAATAGTACCTAATGGACGGAGTGTATACTATACTATATTTATTTATTTTATTTATTTATATGCCCACTCGTAATGCGATAGTGTAGCCATCTTTCCTACATATTTCTGTAACACAAAATTTGTAAAGCTATCGTTGTGAATTCATTCATCAATATCACTAGTAGGTAAACCAAAATAAAGTACAAAATAAATACAGCTAGATACAGTTATACGTACGAGTACAATATTTTATTACTCGTAGATATAAACATCTTCTTATACATACAATAGTTATTTGTGCAACAAGAGAGCAAAGTCGTTTTTTGCTGCGAGTGCTGATTTTGAATCCTGAGTGTGGCGAGGGATTTCGTGTTTGTCTTTGAGGTCGAATTCAAAATCGGAACAGTCGGAACTTCGAAAGGGCTGGTCTTTGTCTCTCTCTGTTTCTAATGGCGGGAAAGAGATAGAGTGTGAATGTTTCGAATTGCATGATTAACCCAAGGCTGAATAAGATATTCGCGGCTTTCTGAAAACAAAAATTAAAAAGTTACTTTGTCTCACTCAGTGAGCAAAATGCGATTTTGCTCACTGATTTCAGGCAGCAAAACCTACATGTTTGAGCTACTGAAGTGAAAATGAATATTCCATAATAAGTTTTCTAGTAAAAAACAATTGCAAACGATTGATAATTTGGCAAAGAAATAACAACATGTATCCGGTTATCCCGGTGCAATTTAATTCTTTATCTTTGGTGCAAACATCAAATTGCTTTACTGTGATTGGTAGTACATTATTGTATGGCTATAGACTCCTCAATGTAACTCGCGAGAATAGTTTATACGACCATGGAGTGTTTGCTCGACTCGATTCCACTGCATTATGGAAGGAAGAAAGTTGAAGGAAAGGAAGGGAGGTTGGAAAATAAGTGCTATAGGTGAACAAGCTTATTTTACGTACGTACTATATCTGTAAATTTTGTAATAGTCTTTTAAATGTGTAATATTATCTTTGATATTTGTAATATTGGTTTTTAAATTGTTACACACCACCGTCTACGCCTTTTCTTCCGATACTGTCCATCCAAAGGTTACCTGGAAGAGATCAGGTTTCTTCTAGGCGAGCGTGATACATCTTCGACCGCATCGTCACTTAACAACAGGTGAGATAGCGGTCAAACGCAAGCCTATAAATAGTAAAAAAAAAAGATCGCTCAAAGCGATAAGACCGCCCATTCTACTACTCTAGTTAGAAGGTTCATCTGTAATAGTTTTTTATGTTACTGGCTTACAATAATGACTTTTAGTATTTTGTATTTGTCTTTCACGTAAGCAAGCCAGATACAGTTAAAAATTTATTATTTTTAAAAGTAAAATGTAAATATCAATATTATTATTTTTAACCACGATTTTATTAAGTCACTTTCTTGTTTGTATGTCTGTCGTTCCGGGTGGAATTTTGCACTCAAATTTCAAGCACTTCCCGATTACCTATAAGGCTGAAACTTTCAGGGTAGCTCACAACTCGATGACAATGCGGTCTAATTCAATAGAAATGTTTTTTTTTTACACTTACACTTAATAGATCTATGTTTGGCCACTATCTCGCCTGATGTGAAGCGATGATGTGGTCTAAGATGGAGCACATAGATCTAGAGAGAGACGGCAGTTGAGCGTCTGCGCAGACCCGTCTCCCCGATGGTTCACCGAACATCATCCCGAAACACGACTAGGTCGCTTGACGGCATGGCTTTGTTAGGTGGGTGTTATTACAACCACGGCCAGAGCCTACCACTCCAAAGCGCGTAAGCGGGTTTCATCACGATGTTTTCCTTCACCGTTTTTTAGAGCGAGCGTACAAAAGTATGTGCGTACGAGTATGTGGTTTTAAGAGTACTTTTTACGGATTATATTTAATCTAATTTATATTATATTTATTAATTATCCTAATCCTAATAATATTATAAATGCGAAAGTGTGTCATTTTTCATTCACTCAAATCTTGGTACAAAGAAACTTCAAAATAAAGAGTTAAAAACTTTTTTGTTCTAAACTGCCTCTGTAAGGGGTGCAAATGAGTTCTAAAACTTTTGTGGAAAATTTTATTTCTTGGTTCGATTAACTAAAAACTCGGTTTAAATAAACTATAAAGTAAATAATTAATTATGACTGATGACCAATAGTTAGAGTTCTAAACTTTATATGGAAAATTTTATTCCATAATTTGAAAAACAGAGTTTAGACGTGAATGACGTAATGCAATACACCGTCGTCGTTTCCATAATCGGTGATGGGGCATGACTGTTTAGGGCAATTTCGTATACTTTATACGGCAACCCATGTTTAAGCACGAGAAATACGAGAACAAATCGTCAAACACGTGTATAACAATTGAAGCGAGTTTGCAAATACCGAATCATGATAGATTCGGAAATAATCATAACAGCGCAGCCGAATACTTTTCTTACTTGCGACACATCAATCTCCACGCGGGCGAAGCCACGGGGCACACATTATATTTTGTATAATTATAGATCATTAATCTACTAGGTACACATTTTTAACAACTCCCAAGGTATCATATTTAAACGTCATAGCATTTACAACAACAACGAAAGTTTACGCAAAGTGCTTCGTCAGTTACCGACTTCCACAAGAGTATCGGTTTTTTGGCGGTGTAGCTTATGTTTTCTGCGTGTTTAATGTATCAAGATGTGGGTTTCTGTGCTAATGTTGCACTAAATCCATTACTGCACGGTCGCGTATGGAAACCTGTGGCCGTGACCGACAACCGGCAAGTACTGGTAAGAAATTAATTTCCTTTGAAATACGGATACGTTACAGTGCTTATAATATACGTGCCGTAGAATAGAAATATCACATAATATTATCTAACGTTAAAGAAGTTGCACCTCTGTTCTTATACCAACATGAAGTACTATGCACATCTCATGGCATAACCAAGTGTATCAATTTAAGAATAAAAATTGTCAGCCTCTGCGGTGTAATAGCTGAGCAGGTTAGCTCAAATTTCATACACCACTGAGGTTGCGGGGTCGATTCCCGCAACGGGACAAATATTTGTGCAAAGAAAAAAGACGCAAGCATTTGCTTCGTGTCTGGGTGTTGTGGGACAATAGTCCTCGTACTTCCTGGGTCCCTAGATACAGTGAATCCTAGTTAAGGGCCAGGATCTATGTAAGTCATCGTTGGGCAAAAAAATATGGTTTCTAGCAATAAAGGTCAAGACAAATCTCGACTTCATCGCGACCTCTAGAGTGGAGCCGTCCCTAAACGTCACCCATGTTCATCCAAATGCTTGTCACACTATACTACTATACTGATTAATTTCAAGGCTTTTCGCTTCAAGGGCGATGTCGGAGGCCTTCGGGTGGTGTAAAAATTCCGACACCACATTTGGCCACACACCCACACGATAAAAGAAGAAGAACGTTGAACGTTTTATTGTTCTTCCATTGCGTTCGAATGTTAAATATGTAAGCGCGGTTGTAAAGTCTTAATATTACTGACTGGTAACTTCTAAATAATGATTTTTTTAGCAAATAAAATCGATTACTTTCAACTTCAATAACTAAGGCCACTTTTATATATATTTTTTATCATTATATAGTCACTTTCTTAGTACATCCGATTTTATGATCATGTATCAATTTGTTAACCAAAAACTTTCAACGTGTTGAAATTAAGACTTCCTCTTCTCAGCTTGCTTTCTTTTCTCTTTGGAGTTTCAATTAGCTTTCGGTTTTGTAAGTCGGTTTGGGCCACTGACGATGATGGTTTGGGCAAAATAGATTTTGCCCGTGACTTTGTCTCATGTTTCCACACATGGTGATGCAGTTAGGAGAAATTTTTGTCATCCTATATTTTATATAGCTGCTCCTCGCAATTTCAACTGCGGTTTTCCGGGACAATAATATCCTATGTCCTTTTCCAGGATCTACCCAATTTTATCACAATCCGTCCATTAGTTTTTGCGTGATTGAGTAACAAACATACACCCATCCATCCATCCGTCCATCCATACATCCATTCATCTATCCATCAATACATCCATCCATCCTCACAACTTTCGCATTTATAATATTAGTAGAATAGATTAGGATCCTATATTGTATACAAGATGTTTTAATAAAAATGGTCCTATACCAAGATAATGTCCTAAACATACGTCTTCCGTAACTAGGTACGTTGCTACAATATAAATAAGTATTTTTAGCACTATCTAATTTGATGAAAGGAGACGATGCGGTCAAAGATTAAGCGTTGCCTAGATCCTCTTTATTTTATTTTTCATAAGTATTTACTTATCCATAGGGACAGTTTTTGCTGCGAAAGTTCATTGTGAATAGTCTCAATTTATTTATTCTTCGCTTCGTATTTCATTCTTATTTTTATTTTGAGGCTTTGATGTTGGTCTCGAATCTCGATGGAAGTTTTTGCGAAAGATCTATTTGTCAATAGATCTGGGTCGGCGCTTAACTTCGATAATATCATAGCACTTTTACTTGGGGCTTTCGTAAAGATCGAATGAAGTGTAAAATGTAGCTCCAAACCAAAAATCCAACCCTAATGAATATTTTTCGCATATAATCTTAAAAAACGTTATCTAATATTAATTCGCGGCCTACGACCATTCGCAGCAGTCACTTGAAGACAATTTATTAGGTACTTAGATGAATTAAATATATGTAAGAAGTTCGCGTCAAGCAATAAGACTGAACATTGTACTACCCTTTACCTATGAGGTCTATCTATCGTTTTTATGTTATTGGTATATAATGAAGATTGTCGATTAAAATTGTTTGTATTTATATTTGTATTTGTAAGAATATGGTCCAAGCGATCCCGTTTGGTCTTCCTGGAGCTCAAACTCTTGGGATCAAAATCAGTCACTTCCTATGTATTCCCATGTACAAAATAAAAATATGTCCCGGAAACTTTACTATATTATTTCACTTTTTTATTTATACCAGCCTACACGATAAATTACATAAGTCACACGTCAAGCCTAGCGGGATAGCTCGCTCGACAGTACCCACGTTAAATAACACAATAAACAACATCAGAATTTACAACAACATAGGAATCGCGTGAAGCTATCTTGTAATATCTTCCCGTCATACATTTTATGTAAGTCGCAATTATATCGGATGACAAGTGCATTGGCGTGGCGGAGGCTGCGCGTGCGCCGGCTAATCGCCGGGTAACGGTGGCGAACTGTAAAGCGCGCCACGGCCCGCGGCCCGCGTGCTAAATTTGCCGAAACACAGCGATCTAGCGGGATAGATGGTCTTAATTCGAGCTGCCACCAAATTGGTACTTTTGTTGACTTCCAAACGACTTTACGATACGTTAGGCTAAGCTTGAAGCTCTACAGCTTAACTGATTACAAAGGTGTGTTGTTTCCCGTAATAAACAAAGGTTTGACACGTGTTGTCACCGTGTTATAAGTCGTGGTTATAAGTACTTACACCCCTATTTATATAGAGAACATATATCAGTTGATGCTCCTCTTATGTACCTATTCCTATTTCTTCTTGAAGTTCACACACTTGTACAACGCCCCGCCTTGGGCTTCTTAATACGAGCATGGGCCAAATATACACAAATAGATAGGTATCTACATGCTTACTCCTGTTACATTCAGAATGATAGAAGCAATAATACCACAAAATCGATAAGGTCGTGTCTAACATAACCACCTAATGAAGTCAATATTATCTCTTGGGTTGCAAATAAAAGTGGGACATAATGACATACAAAGCGTTTTATGAACCATAAGCGCAGTCCACTGTGAGCCTTCGTACTACGTAATCAAACATGGCGATGGACTGTCATTTGTAAAGCTTAGTCGGCCTTCGCACTAATCTCCAGTGATTAAACCATTCAATATACTGCCGATATCTAAAAGCTTCGCACAAAACAGGAAGAAAGTTTCAGTGAAATTAGCTAACGTAGTAATCGTAGATTCAAACTGCACAAAATAATTTCAAATGCGACAAAGCGGTAATATCGCTTTTGGGTTTACTCATTAATGTAAATTTAAGCTATGTTATTTTCACATATAGCAGTTTATATAAATTACCAAAGTCCGCAGTTATAATAAACCTTTGCTGGAACACGCTAGTTCCAATTCGGGAAAAAATCAGGTCGCCGCTATGATGCGTATACCTCTGAACAAGATCTGCGGTCGCTACTTCCACACACCACTAAATTTTCTATGGTCATTATAGAAACGGAACGGACGTTGTGTAGAAAGAGGATACTTCCTCTTGTATCAAAGTATCTTGAATATCAAAGTCGTTGAAGGCATTTCTCTTTCGAATGCCGGAATTGGGTACTCTTTCGTATACTCGCTTACGTATGATATTACAGCAAAAACATTGAAACTGCCCAAATATAAGGTTTGAAAACTATCGTGAGTCGAAATATTCAAGAATGTGTCGCCCAAATATAAATGTGAATACCGATTCCTTAGGTGCATTGTCCTTATACGGCGTGTAAAGTCTCAGTACACCTATTCTAAAATAGCACAGGCTCAGGCTAGCGTGTCAATAACGACCCAGGTACCGCAACAATGAAGGCACAGACTCAGATTCAATAAGTCACGCCATGAAACCTATGAGATTTATCCCATTACGGTATTCGCTGATCGGTTTTCTATTCATATAATGCTTAATATAACACTTGGTTAATTAAATTCCCACCGTAGTTACGATAAGTAGATGTATAGGATGTACCAGAAATCCTACAGTTTGTCGATAGGCAATATATGCCAAAACTTTTACATATAATATGTTTATAATTTGGACAGTATATTATTTATAACATAATTTTCTAGTGAAATAGTTGAATGCTTATTGTTACATTTCAAGGTAGGTAGCTAAATAGCAATTTGCAACGAATGCGGCATGATCCTCCCCTAATTATAGTTGTAAGTATGTCGAAAGAAAAACATTTGTAAAGCTATGATTAAGTTAATATGAAAACATCGAACAGTGTCGGACTTGTGTCTTGTTAACGTGAAAGTTTCATCGTTTCAATCAATCAAACTTTTATGCACGCCCTTAACTGTAGCACCTTTGAATATTAATTATTAATACTTCGGTATCTAATACAATACCTATATAAACCTAAATACCTATATACACCGTGTAATGAAAGTTCAGTTCTTGATTGTTGAGCAACGCAGAAAGAGCTGATACTTCATGGTACAAACATGTCTGACTCCAATATAGAGCAGGCAAAAGTCGAAATCGACAGATCGCTTATTCTCAGTACGTTTTGCATGCGTAGAATCGGTCTCTCATTCGAAATTCCCAAAAGCGCTGCTGCGTACTTTAGACAAAAACTGATGTTCGTGGTGTCGGTCTCCAGCATTTGCTACCACGTACTAAGTGAAATCATCTACATTGGTCTCACGTTGTCTAATTCGCCACGAGTCGAGGACGTTGTTCCACTTTTCCATACTTTTGGCTATGGTGCTTTAAGTAAGTATCTTTTACACTTTTTCCCGTCTAGACGTACAGCTGTTCCCTACTAACCTACTTGTAGTAATCACTGTTAAACGTTAATTAGAATGCCCTAAATGCATTAAAGAGATAACAATTGAAAAGTCCAACTTAAATGGCGTATAGATACGCATAGACAATTATGGATCCCCAATTATTATCGTACTAGCTGCGCCCCGAGGTTTCACCCATGTTTCTCGGGATAAAAGTAGCCTATTTGTTAATCCAGGGTATAAGCTATCTCCATTCTGAATTCCACTTAAATCCGTTGAGCCGTTACAGCGTAAAGAAGTAACAAACACAATTACATACAAACTTTCGCATTTATAGTATTAGTTTTTTTTTACGCTTAATAGATCTATGTTTGTCCACTATCTCGCCTGATGTGAAGCGATGATGTGGCCTAAGATGGAGCACATAGATCTAGAGAGAGATGGCAGTTGAGTGGCTCAGACCCGTCTCCCGTCATCCCGAAACACGACTAGGTCATTTAACGGCATGGCTTTGTTCGGTGGGTGGTATTACAACCATGGCCAGAGCCTACCACTCCAAAGCGCGTAAGCGGGTTTCATCACGATGCTTACCTTCACCGTTTTAGAGCGATAAGTGATGGGTTTAGTATGATAAGTGTGATGTGATGTGATGTACTACTCACTTAAATCATAGTTAGTTTTCTTTGGTATTACTACAAATTGTTGCAGGTATCGCAAAAGTGTTTGTTCTCTGGTACAAAAAGGACGTTTTCACAAAACTGTTGAACGAGCTTGCTGAAATATGGCCTATGCCTCCGTTGAGTCAGGACTATCAAATAATCAAGGACCACAGCTTGGATGCCTTACGCATTGCTCACCGGTGTCAGTAATTTAACAAGCAGTACTATGTCATAATTATAATATTTTTATTTCATTTGAAAGTAAATTGTTAATTTCAGGGTATTTCATGATAAATATATTAGGAGTGTGGTTCTACAATGTGACGCCCATCGGGATCTACTTCTACCAGCGTTGGCAGCAGAGTGAAGCCGTTATCGGTTACGTGTGGGTTTCCTGGTATCCCTTCGACAAGCATCAGCCTATTGCGCACGTGATCGTTTACATATTTGAGATATTTGCCGGTAAGAGTTTCATACAGCTGAAGGGTCGTGTGATATTTTTTTGATAACTTTCTAACCCCACTTGGTGATACGTGGTAAGGTTTTTGACTGCCCCCAACCTAAAATCACGAGTATTTTTTGGTACAAAGTATATTTAAATACGTCAGAATATTATCTTTATATACAGGTAGGTATAATCTAATTTAATTCTGGAATAATCACCGTGATAAAATGTCAGATATTTAAGGTTGCAGGTTGTTTCTGAACGTTGCCTGACAACGGTGAGTCAAGGCAATGCGACGCTTTTCGGTTTTTAAAATGGCGCGTTTAACGAAAAAATAAATACACGTGATATCTCACTACGCTTTGTGATACTTCGTGTTTTTTCTGAACCCCTCTAATAAATAAGTCATTTAACGCTCACAAGATAATTCAAAAAGTCTTTAGTTAAACACCACAGATTAATAAAATACCAATAAATTGCTAAATTGTGGCTGTGAAGTAAAAACTCTTTATTTATACAGAGTATCTAATTAAATAATACTAAGTTATAAAAGTTAACCTATCAAATGTGTCGAAATCTTATCGACGGTCTTATCGGTTAAGGCTATCTGTTCCAGACAACCAGTGTTTGTTTCTAGGTCAGACCTGTGTCTGGATAATGGTGTGCACTGACCTGCTGTTCTCTGGCATGGCGAGTCACATCGGCCTGCTGCTGCGGTTGCTGCATCATCGCCTGACTCGCATCGGAACCACTCCTCAGACTGATGAGGAGCACTATCAAGAGATCATTGAGAATATTAAACTGCATCAACGTCTAATAAAGTAGGTAACAAAGTACCTAATAGAAAAACATACATATAAAATAAAAATATCCTCACTAATGTTATAAACTCGAAAGTTGTATGTATGGATGTATGGATCTTTGTTACTTTTTCACGCAAAAACTACCGAACCGATTTTGCTGAAATTTGGTATGTAGGTACTTTAGGACTTGGAATAGCACATAGGCTACTTTTTATGCCGGGAAACCGCGGGCGGAACCGCGGGGCGCAGCTATAATATAATAATTATAAACAACGTGAAATAACACAAAACCTGAAAATATAAAAACCCTAACATTTTTTGTAATACTGAACGAAATTAAATTATTTTTAATTTATCATTTTTCAACATTAAACATCAATTGGAGTGTCTCAGGTTTTGCGTTATTTCATTAACACCTTGTATATGTCATCTTTAAAAAATAAAACAGCCTTTTATTTCCAGTTATTCAGTTGACATAATGAAAAGAAAAAAACGTAATTCATTATATTACACTGGAACCCCTCTCAGGTGAAGGCCTCCTCCAAAGCTTACCACTTTTCTCTGTCTTGGGCTATTTTTTGCCATTGTGGGCTAGCGATTTTTTTAATATCGTCTACCCATCTAGTGAACGGTCTGCCTCTATAGCGCTTACCCAATGGGCCCTTCCATGAAGTAACTATTTTTATCCATCTACGATCTTCAAGACGTGCTATATGATCTATATCATGTATAGTGCTATATCATATTATTTTTATTTATATATCTGCTTGAACCTAGAAGCCACAACATATATTTAGGTTTGTTGAAATAAGTACATTTTACTTTTTCATGTCTGCCTGAAATTAATGTTTCTTTTCATGGAACTGCGTGATGAGACGAGCAAGTCGTTCGCCTGTTGGCAAGCACCATGCCTGTAACAATTTCAGTGCCACCTAGAACTTTAAATGTCATAAAAAGCACTGCGTAGCACTGCATTGCGCTCATCACCCCGAGACACCTGATATAGTCTCATATGCCCAGTAATTTCGCTGGCTACAGTGCTCTTCAAACCGGATGACAGTAGTACATGCGAACCACTGCTTAGCGGCAGAATAACTAACAAAGCGATGGTAACTACCCCCAGATAGCCTCCCGCATACGAGAGATCTACCACGAGTTACAAGTATTATCATTATTGTAGTATTCATGTCAAAATATTTAATCTAAATTATTTTTATTAGCATTGAGTTTTAGCAACTTTCCTTTTCTTCATCTGATTCCAAATTGAATCTGGCACAAAACAAGATAAGGAAATACGTGACTGTGACTCTGGTGATAATTAGAAATAAAATAAACTACGTGATATTTAAAAAAAATGCTGGAAGTCTACGGCAGTGTTAGCTTTAGTAGCAATAATTACTCGTGGTAGGTCTCTCGGTATGCGGGAGGCCGTCTGGGTAGGTACCACTGCTTTGCCAGTTATTCTGACGCCAAGCAGTAGTGCGCAAGCATTACATGTTCCGGTTTGAAGGGCATTGTAGCCAGCAAAATTACTGGGCATATGAGACTTAACATCTGATGTATCAGGGTGATGAGCGTAATGCAGCGCTACGCAGTAATTTTTATGGTATTAAAAGTTCTGGGTGGCACTGAACGACCATCTCGTCTAAAATAAAAATAAATGTGTCCTAGGGCTCTAGACTTGCTTTAGACTCTATCTCTCATCGTCGACCGCATCATCGCTTACCATCAGGTGAGATAGTGGTCAAACGCAAGCCAATAATGTATAAAAATGACTCTTGTTTTGTTTTTATTAACTACAAGTGGTACGTGGCATGCGTTGCAATGCCAGGTTTTTTCGCCCAGGAACCGCGGGCGTAAACAGAAGAACCCACCAAATTTTCATCACAATCGGATCAATGGTTTAGGAACGTACAGAGGACAAACATACAGAAATTCATTTTTATTTATATACATATAATAATTTCGGTATATATTTTTAGGTATTGCAATGATTTAGAAGATGCATTCTCGCTCTCGAACTTTGTAAACGTCGTTTTAAGCTCTGTCAACATTTGCTGCGTTGTTTTCACGATTGTGGTATGTACCTACTATGATTCCGCAAAAAATATTATATATATATACGGATGTGCTCAATGCGTGAGTGTTTTGAATTAGACTTCCTTGCAATCGTTTTTTTGCTAGTCCAAATGACATTGCATCTAACTTTTCAATTGACAATTTCTAGCTCCTGGAACCATTTTTGGCAATGAGCAACAAACTGTTCTTGGCCTCCGCATTGATTCAAATCGGAATGCTTTGCTGGTACGCAGATGACATCTATTATGCGGTTTGTATTATGTTGGATAATAAATATAGTTTGGATCTCTTTTTATGGAATTTGCACTTATAAACCGACAGCCCGCCTGGTAGTGAGCGGACACTGGTCCTCTTACATATACAATGAGGTCAAGAGGCTGTAGCAGAGGTGAATATTACAGTCTCCGTAAGGTCTGATTTGTAGAGCAAAAGGCCTCGATGCGCTACGCTTAACCTTTACTTTGGATAAAGTTAAGACACGCCAGAAATGTACGAGCGTGTTTGTCGTGCCGCGCCGCGCTTCTGCTATATTGTGCATTTTAGCCCATACAACAAATATACTCACACAGCCTCTGTAGTGTAGTGGTTGAGATTGCGGGTTCGATTCCCGCGACGGGACAAATGTTTGTGCACAGAATAAAAAAGCGCAAGATTTTTTTTTATTTTTTATTTAACTGAATGACGAGACGACCTGGTCGTTTGCCTGGTAAGCAATACGCCAGCCCATAACAATAAGAGCACCACCCAGAACTTTGTTTCGCAAAATCCTGCGCGGCGCTGCACTGCGCTCGTCACCCTGAGACAATTAGCTGTTGAGTCTCATAATGCCCAGTAATTTCGCTGGCTACAATGCCCTTTAAGCCGGAACACAGTAATGCTTGCGCACTTCTCCTTGGCGGCTGAAAAACTGGCAAAGCGGTGGTACCCACCCAGACGGCCTCTCGCATGCGAGAAACCTACCACCAGTAAAGTAATTTGTTTCGTGTCTGGGTGTTGTGGGACCATGGTGATGATGATGATGAAGATGATGTGAGTGGATGATGAGTTTCTGTATCTAGATACAGGAAATCCTAGTTAGGGGCCAAGATCTATTTATGTGATCGTTGGGCGTTATTATTATACATAACCGCCTTGCCGTGCAGTTCCTCAGCAGATCGAATGCCTCAACAATGTCTGGCTTTAGCGGAGAGACCCCTCTACTCCTGATTCAGCCCTTCGATGACATATCTATCTACCACAAAAGTACAACAAAACGGCCGGCCGTGACGGAATCCGTTTTAATGGTAGCTGGGACTTCTCCAGATACCTGTCAATTTGGGTGTTAGCCTAGTTTAATTACTAAGCAGATAGTAGGTATACTGTCTTTTTTGTTTGACCAACAGAATTTAGATGTAGCCATGGCAGCTTATAAAAGCAATTGGTACGTTACCAATCCTCGATGTCGTCGTGCTTTACTTTTTCTCATAAAGAGGTAAGTTTTAAGCGGAAAAAACTTCCTATCCTTTTCTGCTACTTCTGTTTAACATACCTTCTTGCCTTAACTTTTTTCAGAGCCCAGAAACCAATTGCATTCACTGCAATGAATTTCACGGATATTAATCTTGTCACTTACTCATCGGTAAGCTTGATATTTAACTTAGATACATATGTATGTACTTATAATGTATATGCACATAGGTATATTATATTAGTATCTATAACTACTTAGGTAATACATAAATATTTTTTTTCTTGCAGATCCTGACTAGATCTTACTCCTACTTTGCATTGCTGTATACAATGTACAGGAAAAAGTAAAGAATATTAGATACAATCTTCAGATTTTAGATGTCTATCTAAGGCAAACCAATTTAATAAAATTTTGTAGTACCTAGATATGTATTTAAAAAACTTATTTTGTCATTACAAGTTAAAACGTAGAAAACGTACTCGTTGTAGGTCTCCCGTATGCAGGAGGCCGTCTGGGTAGGAACCACAGCTTTGCCAGTTATTCTGTCAATAAACAGCAGTGCGCAAGCATTACTGTGTTCCGGTTTAAAGGGCATTGTAGCCAGCGCAATACTGGGCATATGAGACTTAATATCTGATGTCTCGGGGTGAATATCGCAATGCAGTGCTACGCAGTGCTTTTAATGGTATTAAAAGTTCTAGTTGGCACTACAACTATTATTGTTATTGGCAGGCGTGGTGGTCACTATCAAGCGAAAGACTTGTTTGTCTCATCACTCAGTTTCATAAAAAAGTATAGTTTTAAACTTTATCTATAAGCGCGACGGATTTAAGTAGGTACGTCATGTCACGTCACCAATTGTTACCGCGCGCGCATAAGCATAATTTCAAGTCCCTCCTCCCTATAACGCGACAAAAATCTGAATGAACCTCAGACTAAGATAATCAAAGGAATGAACACAATCAAAATTGGAACTAATCGTTACCGTCAATATCAACTTCAACTTCAACTCTTGATTAGTAGCTTTTGTGGAGGGCACCGAAATTGAGGTCTTTTGATCCCTAAATGAAACAGGATCGATTGGCATAAAAAATAATATTTCGATTTGATTAATCGTTTTTCCGTACAAAAAGTATGGGGAAAGTTTTTGGAGATTTCTGTCTTTTCTAGTACTCATACCGTAAATGGTCCCCAAGTCTTTTGATCCCTACAAGAAACAGGATCGATCGGCATAAAAAAAAATGTTTGGTGTTTTAGCACATTTTTGCACTTAAGTGCAAAAACTTAAGTGCTGTTCAGAATATCTCAAAAAGTTATGGATCGTCCCCTGGGAATGTTTTCTTGTAACTGTAACGTTTAAGGTACCTGCCCTTACTGTCCTGTCTCAAAAATCCACTCTGCATATATTAATAATTTACAAGTAGATTAAAAATTATTCTTCCATTGAAAATTTCTTCGAAAACCTATAATTAAATTAATATAAAACTAACACAATAAATGGCCTGTAGAACTTTAAAAGTGTATCGTTCTGATCAAACTTCTCGTTAACGCCCTCAACTTACTACTTTTAATTATGAACCAACTTAACACATACAATACACCTTGAGACATGGTTTAAAATTAAACATTAGCAGTAAGACCATCATCAAAGCGATATTTCAATACCAACATGTCTGATTCGAAACCAGAGCAGGCAAAAATTGAAATCGACAGATCTCTGATGATCTGTACGTTTAACATGCGAAAAATTGGTCTCTCATTCGAAAACCCCAAAAGCACTGCTGCAAAGTTTAGACAAAAATTCTTGTTCGTGGTGTCGGTCAGCAGCGTTTTCTTGCAATTATTGTCTGATGTCATCTATATTGGTATCGCCTTATCTAATTCGCCACGAGTCGAGGATGTTGCTCGACTATTACATCCCTGTGGCTATGGTGTTTTAAGTGAGTATCTTTTATACTTTTCTAATTGGTACTGACTGTTATAAAGCCTCATGAGTCATGACCATGTATTGAGTTAGTGATTTATTGAATATACAATATTTCTATCAAAACTGCATCACAACGCAGACAGTAAAATAATTATGTTTCCCAACTTTGTTTAATCCTTTCAGGTATTGCAAAAGTCTTCGTTCTCTGGTACAAAAAAGACACTTTCATCGAACTATTGAAACAGCTTGCTGAAATATGGCCACTGCCTCCTATGAATGAGGCCTACCAGGCCATCAAGGACAACAGCCTGGATTCTCTACGCATTGCACATCAATGTCGGTATCAAGCTTAGTATTAGCATAGAGGTGTACCTATTAGGGCTGTTGTAAGCATCTGGTTCAAGCCCCGGTGTAGAGCCTGCTTTATCTCACGGACGGAATATATAAAGACGAACTGAGGTTCGGTTAGGCGCCGTATGGTCAGCTAAAAATTTGTGAAACATGTAAAACAGTTTGCTTCTCCACGACTAATCACGTGTTATAATAATTTAAAAATCACCACGTTTCATAAAATTTCAGGGTATTTCTCGATTAATGTAATAGGAGTATGGTTCTACAACTTGACTCCCATCGGGATCTACTTTTACCATCTTTGGCAGCAGGTCGAGAATGCTAGCGTCGATTTCGTGTGGGTCTGCTGGTACCCGTTCGATAAGCATCAGCCGTTGGCGCATATCGTCGTTTATATTTTTGAGATATTTTTAGGTAAGCCGGACATATGTAAGCGAGCTAGTCTTTTCGCAATTATTGATGCATCGTATAGCTGTGGAGTTGCCGTCTGAGAAGGGCAACTCAGTGCAACACTTGCAGCAATTTTATTTTTTTCTTTCCCTGCCAAATAGTTTTCAGCAAGATGGAATTTTTATAGGCCCGTGTACAAGCCTTATTACTAAGATATATTTTACTTTTTTGTGTATGCATTTATACTTACTATGAAAAGGCTGAATATAAAACTCTCTTTTGCCTCAATTACTATTCTTAAAAAAATCAGATGTATATATAAAGACATTGATGATAGCACTGGTAAATGGCAGAAGCAAAAACATCTCATAGTAATCATGTCATCAACGAAATGTTCCGTTTATTGACAGAGAGTGAAAGCCTTGATGATATACAATCATTTGACTGCCATTAACACATTGAGGGTAACAATATAGTCGATTGCCACAACTAGCAATTAAGCCAATTTAAACATCTGATTACACGCTTCATATGCATTCAAGAAACTCAAATCAAGAAGATCATAATTGCGGTTGCATGATACACTAAAAACAAATATACAAGAACTACTTTCGTTGATAAAGTGGCGATAAAGAAATGAGTTATGAATGGGCAAAAACCGAACTAGTCGACATCTACACAGACATTTGTTTTCACTACGTGGCTTTCTTAGAAAACCTCACAAGCATCATTTGTTTATAATCGACAGGAGAAAAAGAAAGAAGCCTTCTGACTTTACATCTTACGTTAAGAGTATTTTGCAATTTTGAGAGCACCTTTAAGCACTTAGTAGGTTTAAGTAAATAATAAATAGATATAATAAAATTAAGCTACTCTTAGCTAGGCGTGGGATGTTATGCTTCTAGGTAGGTATCTGGATAATGGTGTGCACAGACTTGCTGTTCTCCACCATGGCGAACCACATCAGCCTGCTGCTGCGTTTGCTGCAGCATCGCCTGAGTCGCATAGGAACCACTCTTCAGACCGACGCGGAACAGTATAAAGAGATCATTGAGAACATTAAACTACATCAACGTCTTATAAAGTAAATACAAAAGACTCTAGTAACTGTGTAGTTCTTTGAAACACTGCTAAATTCGGTAAATATTTTCAGATACTGTAATGATTTAGAAGACGCCTTCTCGCTCTCGAACTTTGTAAACGTCGTGTTAAGCTCCATCAATATTTGCTGCGTTGTGTTTACAATTGTGGTATGTACCTTAATATTTTCAGTATTCATAACCCCAATATATATAATATTATAAATGCGAAAGTTTGTGTGTGTGATGTTTGTTACCACGTATCACCTAAACTACTAAACTGATTTTGATGAAATTTGGAATATAGATAGTTTAAATACTGAATTCACACATAGGCTAATCAAATTATTAAAAATCAACCCCAGAGGGGTTAAACAGGATGGTAAAATTTGTATGGATAAATTTTATTCCTTGGTTCAATTCACTCAAAATTCAGTACGACATAAATAATCAAACACGTATTATTTATGTTTTCAAAACTACTCGTAAAAGGGGTAAGAGTTCTAAAGTTTATTTGGTTTGTTTCAGTGAATATTTTATTCCGTGGTTCGATTCACTCACAACTAAGTACAAATAAACATTACCATAAATTTTAAAACACGTATTTTTGATTTTCTCAAAACTACCCCTTGAAAAGTGGCAAGGGCGTTCTAAAGTTTGTATGGTTTTTTTATTCCTTAGTTCAATTCACTCAAAACTCGGTACAAATAAACTATAACATAAATAATCAAACACGTATTTTTTAATTTTTCAAAACTACCCCTTGGAGGGATGCAAGAGAGTTCTAAAGTTTGTATGTTTTTTTTATTCTTTTAGTTCGATTCAATAAAAACTCGGTATTAAATAAACTATCAGCTAAATAATGAAGCATGTACATACAAACAAACAATATTTTATGTTTTTCTAACTACCCCTAGGGGGTGTGCAATAGAGTTCTTAACTTGGTGTGAAAAGTTTTGTTCCTCAGTTCGATTCACTCAAAACTCGGTTTAAATTCCTATTAGACACGATCTTTTTTTGAATAAAAACTTTTTAAGAACAAAGCACCTCAACCAATATAATTTACTAGTGTTGTTTAATTTACTAGTGTTAGTTATTTAACTCACTAGTGAGTTATAGCAATGAAAAAGTCACAGTTTGATAATGGGTGTCATTCTGTGCCTAATTGCGGTGACCATAGAGCCACTTTATGAGCAAGTGTGTTGAAAATGTTTATTATCACTATATCTTAATGATTCATTATCTAGTCGCACGTTTATTTGTCAGAAGCGCATATGGTCGACAAAAAGGCCGTATAGGTGATTTGCGCCACTTCAGAATTATTACAAGCCCTATGCTTCCAAAGTACTAGCTGTAGGTACATTGTGTACAAGATTTATCATCGTTGTAAGTATACCTAAGCTAAGCATTTATAAATGCCAGTGTATGTAGTGTGTGAATGGTTCAAAATTTAATTAGATTTACTTACATATATCAAACTAAGAACATAGGTATTATAGTTTCTTATTTTTCGTACAACTTTAGATCAAATGAAAAATTTTGTATTCTTTATTTCACCATTTAAATTTCAGCTCCTCGAACCGTTTATGGCAGTGAGTAATAAATTGTTCCTGGCCTCAGCTTTGATTCAAATTGGAATGATATGCTGGTACGCAGATGACATCTGTTATGCGGTTTGTACAACTTTATAATACCCTTAGTATAAGTATAGGTATGGTTAGCATTCGATCCTTTGGTAACTCCTTAATTAACTAACTTTTATATTTATAATGTATTCAACAGAATGCAGATGTAGCTACGGCAGCTTATAAAAGTAATTGGTACGTTACCAATCCTCAATGTCGTCGTGCTCTACTTTTTCTCATACAGAGGTACGCTTTAAGGCATACTTGCAGCAACGTTAAGTGAAGTCATGTTATAATATTATGCACCTTGAATTTTTATGTTTGCAGAGCCCAAAAACCAATTGCCTTCACTGCAATGAATTTTACTGACATTACTCTTGTCACTTATTCATCGGTAAGCTTATTTCTCTAAATCAGTAAGCTTACCTACTTAAAATGTCATATAAGTAGGTATTAAAATACTAAACTTAAAATGTCATATAATACCTTATATTACATTTTAAGTAGGTAATATGGTACTGTTGGCAAAGAATCAACAATGCATCTGGTGTTGCAGACGTCTATAGGCGACGGTATCCGCTTACCATCAGGCGCACCGTCTGCGTATTTGTCGAAATAAAAAAAGTATTGATAAGCATAATAATATTAATATTTATGTGTTTGGTTGTCCTAATGTGAAATATTTTTGCTTCATTGCAGATACTGACTAGATCTTATTCCTACTTTGCATTGCTGTATACATGTACAGTAAAAAGTTAAGAAGTAACCCGGAACCACAGAAGAAGATGAAACAGATGAAGATAGATTTTAGAAAACAAAGTAGAACGCACGAAATATAAATTTTGTAGTAAAAACTTGATTCACCAAGAAAAAACTATAAAAGTTAACGGTGTTTTTGTCAAGTATTGTCACCAGATTGTCACAAATTGTAGCGCGAATGTCATTTCCATTCGTAATTGTGCGAATAATGTTGTGTCCGTTCTAGTTCGAGCGAGAGCTGGTTGCGAACCTAATAAACATAATTTTATAAGGCTTGAATAGCTCGCAATCTGGGCATTTCGTGGGCAGTGACCGAGAAACGAAACAGGACCTTTATACCTTAATAACCAGGTGAAATTGAGCGATGAAGTCATCGGTATCAGTTCTTACTGATTCTATTGAAAACCAGAGCTTGCCAAGTATCCCCACACATAGGCATGCAGAAGAACCTTCTGAACCGCAATCAACTCTCAGAAACTCTGGCTTTAACAGTCCAGCTCGCCATCGTGGTCCAACTCCCACAAATAGTAGACTGACTTCTAAAATACTTAACCACCAAAAATCCTTTCCTAGCACTTCATTAGCGAAGCAATACAAAACTTCAGACCTTAATAAAATAAACGAATATGCAGTTCTTAAAGTGTATGAGCATAGAAACTTCGCTAACTCACCTTCAACATACAGTAGAATGTCTGAAGAAATGAGCCTCCCCAATATGCAAAAAACTAGGTCTTGTATAAGCAATACACCTAGGTTTATTTTGCCAACTGCAAGATCCTATTATTGTAAAATGGATTCGGTAAGATGCCTGGGCCTCAAGTCTGTAAGCTATTGAACCACGTTATCGCAAGTCGATTGCATGAAAATTGAAGTCAAACCGACAGTTTTTGTCTTGCTATCGAACGCTATCGTATGTTGTCAACAGTTAACAGATGTGGGGCCTTTAATGCTTTGTTTAATTTTCTATCCTGGTATACACGGTGAAATTGAATTCGATATTTTTGCGAAAAGTATGTACTCAGTCCATGCTATAGAATGTTTATACACCATTCAATAAATATAAAAAAAATATTTTACAACATAAAACTAGTAGTTATAATAAACAACATTATTCCAATTCGTGACATATGCCCTGCGACATGATAAATACCTTCTGTCCAAAATCCGACTAGTGCAACCGCGTTACAGAATAATTAATAGTATAAGTAACCGCGCTGAGTAACAATAACTATCAACCAATAAAATACGAGAACTACGCGCGTTGGAACCGCCCCTTTCTTTTATGCACCTCTGATGCGCCCGCGCGCGCTACCCCGCTCGCCTCATGTCTCATGCGAAAAAATAATTAGTAGGTCAGTCGGCCAAACTCTGTCAAGGGATTTACAGTACTCGCTTGTCTTTCCCGTTTCCGCGCGTGAACGCAAAAATGACGTCGCGTCGTCATTATAATTTTTCAAACGTCGAGTGGTTGGATATGGTGCGCTTTTACGCGACTTGTGACGAAATCGGAATGCATCCATTCCATTTTCGTCGAACGCAAGCGCTACATGAGACTGATCCGCAATCTCGCATTGCCTTTTGCCAGTGGCTCAATGATAATCAAAACGTAAACATTTTGTGGACTGACGAGTCAACGTTTACGCGAGTGCTTTTAATAAAGTGAAAAGACACACAGACACCCTTCGTTTTCTTAAAGAGAATTTGCAAAAACGTGCGAGACTTTGTATTGAAGTGAACGGACAACATTTTGAACAGTTGCTTCAATACAGATAGTAGGTAGTTAAAATAATAGGTAAGTGTATGATTTAAATCACTGTAAATAGTACTGATTCCATTTTTTTAAATACGCCTGAACTACTTACTTGCCGTGCCTCTACTTTTTTATTGTTTCAAATCAATGTAGGTACCTACTTATCTACCTACTCTGAGCACAGTACCTATTTTTAGTTCTTTGTATTTGTTACTGGCCCAATTGTAAGTAATTCTGACGGTCCTAAGCCCGATAAAAAGTATGAAGGGAAAATTGAAGTCATTGTTTAATTTCTTACCTACTAATAAAGATAAAAGATAGCCGCGCGGTGCCGTCAGTCGGCTACCCCCGCTTGGACCTTGAAGCGGAGCGGGCGTTTGTTTTGTAGGTATCAGCTGACCGCGTGGCATTAGGTAGGTACCTACGCTCAGACGGCGCGCGGCGCGTCTGTCGTCCCCGCGTAACGTGTTTAGTGAAATCGACATTTCAGATAATTGTCAGTTATTTTACGTTTATTTTTTTTCAATTTTTTTTATTTAATTTGTCGCTACGTATTTATTCTAAAGCCTGGACTGAGTACATACTTTTCGCAAAAATATCGAATTCAATTTCACCGTGTATAATAAATGTTTTCGGTTTAGTATTATCAGATACTATAAATACACATAATAATAAAACCTGTTTATAGTACAAAGAACCATATAAAATAGAAGACAAAGGCTGTATTTATTTACCGAAACTGCTACCAAATGAAGCGGAGTTTTTACGACTAGTGACCGAAAACAGAGTCGTGCCAGTCGAAAAATATGTCGAGGAACACCCTTCTTTGAATATAAACTGCATAAACTTTCAGGTCAGACTGTTTGTTAGCATTAATCCAAAGAGTATGATGATAATAAGCTCTTGTAACTGACACTTTAACACCCTATGTAGGGCATATCGGCGCTTCACATCGCCGTGCGTAACAGATCCGAAGAAATGGTGGAATTTCTCTTGAGATATCCGCATACGGAAATTGGTGACACTGTATTGCACGCCGTAAGAAATAACTGTAATAAAATATTGGGTAAAATATTCTCTGGCTTTCACTGGATATGAAAACCTGCTAGTTAGCCTTGTTATGCATGAAACAAATGCTTTACAGTTATGCTTTTGGAGGCTCAAAAGAAAATCTCTCCAGGACTAGAATTCGCTGGAGCAACTCATTCAACAATTTTCGCTTCACACGTGACTCCTTTGATTCTCGCAGCTCAACTGAATAATTATGAGTTCGTTAATCTGTTGATATCTCGTGGCCATACAATCACCCGTCCGCACTCGCCAAAATGTGACTGTATAAACTGCAAGTAAGTAACAATGACCGGATGAAATAAAATCATTTCTTTGACCGCATTCCTATGTATGCCAGATACTGGTTAACTATACGTTCCATTCACACGTTCAATTTAAACGGTCATCAATTTATAAATAATTTTCGACACAATCGGTTTTAGTACCCGAGTGGTAAAAAGAATCGTGTTATGCTCTTAAACTGGCCCTGCCTAAAAACTACTTGAGTTTTAATGACTTGTTATTTGTCTATTAATTTACAAATGCAGTTTGACCGCATCGAACCACGCCCACGCTAGTAGCACGTCTGTTGTTTCCGAGTTCTGATTCACATTGTACCGTTAAGTGTTATAATGCCTATTTTCCGAGAAACTGCACGGTGAATGAAGACGGATTGCACACGAGCAGCGCCCGCCTGTCAGTGTACCGAGCCATATCCTCTGCTGCTTACCTGGTCCACGTCACTGCCGATCCGATCCTCGAAGCCTTCTATCTTACGGAAGAACTAGCAGCTAATGCCGCGTCCTATAGGCATTTGGCATCTGAGTACTTTCAACTGAGAGACAAAGTCAGGGAGTTTGCTGTAGGCCTAATAGGTAAAGCTTGTTTAACCAAGTAATTCTAATGTCTAAAAAAAATGTATGTCGATATCAGATTCAATTTGTTAAAATAAAATTATCGATGAGCTCACTGAGAAATCAATTAGGAACATCGAAATTTAGAGTAGGTAGAATGAAGCAACAAGTTTATTGTTTTATCCCAAGAAATCGCTCTACATTTTTTAAAAGTCTTGATATATCTCTAGGAAATTGTCGTACCTCGAACGAGGTAGAACTAATTCTTAAGCAAACATCAGGCTGCGAGGGCCGACGTCACTTCGTCCTACCTCGCTTACTCATGGCCGTGACCTATAAGCAATGGGAATTTGTCGCCCATCCCAATACTCAACAGGTAATTCTTAAAAGTAAACTGTGGAAAATCTGAACATTGTATAATATAGACATGTAGATTACGTTAGTTCAATGCTAAATGTTAAACTAAATAATTTGTGCTATAACTAGAACGCGTTAAACTACGTATGAACTTTCGCATTCTTTGTCCACCTGGTTTAGAAATTGCATATCATGGCTCTTAACAATCTTATATGGTTAAGATTGTTAAGAGCCTCTGTTCAAGCGCGATAGGTATTACTTTACTACCGTGCACTCGTATATCGAACTGTTGTTGAGATAACTCGGTCACCGCACTTTACTGGTCATTCTTTAAACTTTTAGGTGCTGGAGTCATATTGGCTGGGAGACTGGTATAGTTGGCGCAGCAAATCGTTTCTCGCCAAAGTAATGATAGTTTTGTGTCGTATCTTTATGCTGCCGCTGATTCTATGGTTTTGTATGGTAAGATCGATTTATTTGAAGTTTTGGTAATGAAAAAGTACCTACCCACCTACTTTCTCGTACCTATATAGTTTCCAACATTATATCTCAAAAGAACAGTAACATAATTATTCGAAACGACGTAGACTCTAGTTTAAGTAATATTATTAGTACCTACCCCAGGAACTGTTTCTTTGTACAAATGCTGATTTATTGCACTCGTGTAAGTTACACATATACTTAGGTACACATACACGATGCCTTACTTGAAAGTGGGTTAGTTTGCATTTTCCAAGCCACCGCCAAAACATGAAAGCTTCATTAGCAGTCCCCAAACTCTGCCTTAGCCAATTTGTCAAGTGACTTGTCTAGGAAAAACCCGATACGGCTACCGCGGATTGGCCTATTTTAGAGCTAATAGAGACAATTCGGCCAACATTGAACAGCGAATTTTTTTTCAGATTGCGGAATTTTTACTTGCCTCCACGAAATATAGTACCCACCTAAGTAGTTTAAGAGGCCGCGGCCACATGTGTTAATATTCTACTTAATCTCCAGCTACTGCCGCGACATCACCTGCTTAAACATTACCAGATCCCGTTGAACAAACTGATCACTCACGCGGCTTCGTATTTCGTGTTCCTGGCTCTGGTCTTCCACATATCTAATCAAGATAGGATCCACCAGAAACGGGGGCCGCCAAATACAGGTTCGTTTGATAAGAAAACGTGGTTGTTACTTGCAGTCTGATAGTTTATGGAATTTATGGTGACTTTGACCCTTAGATTAACAAAGGCCCCTTAGAACTTGCAGCAGGTTTTTGTGATTTTCTAGAAAGAATAGAAAAGCCCGAGACCGTAAATATTTCTTTTTAAACTATAAAAAAACTTTGCAATAGCCAAGCTTCTGGAGCTTCTAAATCTTTGATATAAGTAGGTAGGTGGAGTCCAAGTTACGAAAATCCCAAGAACCCAACAAAATGTTCAAAAATTAATTCGCATGATACTGTCGTGTGTGTTTTGCTTCATAAACTTTCTGATAAGATTCTGTGTCAAGATTTGGATGATTAATAACGCAGAAACTTGAGATGATGTTCGCGAACGCATCTAAAAGGAAATGTTTTGCATTCCAATTAGCAGAAAGTAACTTTTTGACGTAGGTTTCGTAGCGAATATCGTCTTTGGTCCGAGTTCTACTTCAAATAAAAAGTCGACCTCTATATCTATTTAATATTTTTTTTGTCAAGATCAGATAAAAATTCACGTTATAGATGATAAGGAATGACCATGGACTGACAGTAGATTTTATGATCCGTTAAACGATGATAACCTCTATGGCAAGGGTCAGGAATTCGAAAAACTGATACGATTTTGAAGCTTATAGTCAGTCTCATACGATATTAAATTTGGGACAGACGAACCATCTTGACATAACGCTACTTGACAGTACGAGTAAAATAGTACTTACTTAAATATAAACGGTCGTTTACTGGGCAGAGCAAATGTGCCACATCTTTGACCGCATCGTCACGTACATGTCATTTCCATCACGTAAGATTGTGGTCAAACGATAAAAAATACTTTACACGCACTCTTGCAATTCGGTGTAATGGCTCAATGGACAACGTGTGGCAACAAGGAAGATATTTTTCACCAGAAAAGCCGTAGTAGTAGTTTTTAGAAACTTCTTTAGAGTTTCAGTATAAAAAATACGAAACCAACGATTTTATTCTACTTTATTGCCGGTATATTATCATCAGCATATCAAGCGCTTTCCATCTACTCCCTCCACGACTACAGTGCTTACAGTACTTCTTTACAATTACAAAATGCTTTATTGTACACCAAAGAAAAGAATGAATAGGTACGTGAAAACAATTTACAAACTAAAGTACAATTGGCGGACTTATCGCTAAGAGCGATCTCTTCCAGTCAACCTTTGGATGGAGTTAATTAACCCAGTGAGATAGGTAGGCTTCCTTGTTACACAGATTAGATCAGCCATTAACAGATTTACACTATTGTTGGGATCAATAGATATGACAAAATGACAAGACTCCCGACAAAATACATGATCAATGTCCAGCAAACGATGACCATCAATAACCTTTCCACCAGGTGCAGAAGGTCCTCTAATCCTCTACGTTTGCGGCTACACCTGGTCCGCTATCCGGATGAGTCTGATGCAGGGCCCGCGCCGCTATTTCACAGCCATGTGGAACTGGGCAGAGATCATCATGCTCACACTGTTTTGGCTCACGTTTGTGTTCTGGGGCCTAGCGGCTGTCGATATACAGGCTGAAGACGAAGATCTGGTTTTTAAAATAGGTGTAGTTTGAATTGTTTTATTTTAAATCTTATGAATTTTAAGGTCATGTTTCTTATAAAAAGCCTAGTTATAAAATAGAGATACCTCATGTATGAAATGATACATACAATAACAGAACACTCTCAAACCTACGTCTCATTCCTTTGCCATTACCTACCAAACATATCCATCATGAGAAAGGTAAAATGTTTCTTTCTCATAACTATATATAACTAGGATCTACTGTTCGAGATCAGATAGAAAATCGGAGTTATCGATATGTTAGGAAGAAGAATAATAAATTTAAGGAAAGAAATCTTTCACAGAGCGAAAATATTGGAATCAGTACGACCCGACTCTACTATCAGAAGGAACGTTCTGTCTGGCGACGATCTTCGCGTTTTTCCGACTGATGTTCTTATGCCAGCTCAATTACCATTTAGGGCCACTGCAAGTACGTAATAGTAGATTGTGTCACAAGGTAGCAAAATAATACATTATCGGCGAGGGCAATTACTTTTACTGAATCAGTAAAATGGAGACAGAGAAATGGACAATTTGTATTGGTCTGGAAATAGTGTTGTTGGTATTCCACGTATAACATAGGTACATAATATTTTAGCTCCGCCCCGCGGTTTGACCTGCGTGGACAATTTTTCCAGGAAAAAAGTAGGTCCTTATCCAGGATCTAAAGTACTTACAAAATGTCATCAAAATACGGTCAGTACCTAGTTTTACATGATTAAGAACCTAACAAACATCCATCCTCATAAACTTTCGCATTCATAATATACAGATAGCGGACCGTGCGCTTATGGCATATAATAGTCTTTATGAGCTGCGTATGGATGACAGAATCGTTAAAGGCCACTACATCCACTTATTAACTCTAGAAACGGGATATTTACCATGTTTTTGATTTATAAACAATTATTAGATTAATTCTGACGATAGTGACTATTATAGGTTAAAATCCGCTTATTATCTGATTAAATTAGTAATTAAAATATGCGTAGGCATACACCTGATTAAGCTGTCCCACTTTGAATAACAAAGTGTTTTTGAAGTAAACAAAACCTTATGAGTCAATGAAACGGAGAAGTTGCCAAAATATGAACCTACACAAAGTATCTACAAAATTTCCATTTTCTAGAGGTATGGAGTTTATAATAGTTGATGAATTCAGGATATGAACTGTAAATAAATAAAAACTTCATTATGTACGTGTAAAACTTTTTTCAGGTATCATTGGGGAAGATGACTATTGACATTTATAAATACATAATAGTCTTCGCGATCATAATAAGTGCATTTGCCGCGGGCCTCGCTCGCTTCTACCAATACTATGATGGCATGGTGTATGAAGATAAGTTTGGCATGAAGACTGTACAGGTAACTTTTTTATACAGTTACGAGACGAGCCGTTCGTAGGCGTGACGAAATGCCCTTAGCAACTGCAATGATAGAAATTCGACATGCAGTCTTGCGTGGCAACACACTGCGCTCGTCACCCTGAAAATTTAGTGTTAAAAACTCCACCCGGTGTAACTATGGTGCCAATCGAACAACAGAGTATTTTTGTTAGTTTGAAATCTTTCAATTTGATTTTGGCTTTTTGGTCGACCCACTTCTTGATTTAGTTTTAGCACATTATATCTTCAAAAATGTAAACAAAAGAAGTTTGTAGCTTTTTAAACGGCACTTCAACAACTGAATAGTCAGAATGTGGATTGTATGGCAATTATATTTTTTTACATTGGGACCACGAGCACCCGACATAATATATAAAGGCGATAGCATACATTTATAAAAAAATGCGTTTATTTTCCTTCTTAATAAAACTTAAATGACAATAATTTAACTACCTGCTGCGTCATCTTCACATTTTGTGACAAATTCTTACATGTAAATTAATTTCATTCCATTACACTTACGGGACTGATAGCGCAGTTTAACACTTACCTTGTATTGAGGCATTTGCAATTTTTTGCATCACATAGCATGGTACACAGACATGCCACAGGTAATTATTTCTAGACACAATACGGGCCGTCTGTACCTTCACAATCATTAGAACAGTTCTCTTTGTATGTCGCTTAATTTCACGGACCATTGCAGCGCACAAAGAAGTGTATACTGTTAGAACAATTTAAAATCCTATATGACCCGTGTAAAGGAAAAGTCGACCGAGAGCGATATGCAACTAATAAATTGTCCGATAGAGCAACCTATGAGTACATTGTGCGCAGAGTGTTTTAGGGGGTCTTAGCCTAATGACTTTATTATTCATTTATTCTGTGGCTTAATCTTGTAATCTATCAATTGATCACCTACTATAGTGCTACTAGTGTATTACAAATCTCATCAGGTCTCCTGAGTTTGCGTCGAGGTCCTTACCATACTTTATAATTCATCAGATCATCGACAAGTATTTGAATGAACATGGATGACGTTTAATTTAATTATGGCGCTACTTTCAACGAGATGACGTCAAGACTTGTGGTGACCAATGATATATTGTATGAAACAATTCTTTCCAATTTTGGTCGTGGTCATAAAAACATCATTGTCGCAATATTTATTTTGTGTTATATTCTCCGTTTACGAGCTGTACCTACGCTATTATGTCAATGTTGTACCATATTGAGCTGAACCAAAAAGTATCTTGCTAAGAAGAAGACGCGAAGTCTACATACAACATGCACAGAACATATACATAGGTAGCTAAACTATCTGTTCCATCACCTTCATCCACAATACGAAAGCGCTGCCGCTGCGCGGGGAGTAGACAAGCTTTCAGGTTATAATAACCTGAAAGCTTGTCTGCACCCCGCGCAGCTTGGCCAGGTTGGCCATTCAGAGTTCACGGGTTCATAACTTTTCCTTAGGTGTCTTCCTTTACAAGCTTGACCGACACATTGAACACTCTATTCTGGGCGTTATTCTGCATGGCGCCTTTGGAAAGCGCAGACATTGTGCTGGAAAATACACGAGGGTCGAAGGATCGAAACTATGTTAATGAAAATAGGCATGGTTACACCGAGCGGATCGGATACTTTTGCTTTGGATGTGAGTTCTTATTAAATGACCAGTTTTATTACCCTATTTATATTTAGCACCAGTGACAGGGAACTAAGCATGAAAGTGGGTTGCGGGGGCATACAAAAGGGTCACATCGCCGCGCTTGTACTTATAATTATTCTGTGCCCGCTCAAGGTTGTGACGTGAGGTTTTGTGGTTCTGTTCAGCTCTAATTTATTTCAATAAAAATGTTTATCTTACAAAAATCTATTTAATCACATTTTATCTAAAGACGTGTTTTCGGTATATCAAAGTTTCTTAATTACAGGTTTCGAAGTGATATCCGTGATAGTTGTGTTGAATATGCTGATAGCTACCATGTCCAATACATTTCAAAGAGTTACCGACAACGTCGCTATAGAGTGGACATTCGGGAAAACCGAGGTACTTATTTAAATTATTTTTAATGGTGTTTTCTTAATATTTCAGACTAGTATACTTAGAAGATAAATTGTATGTTTAGGTGTAAGTACCTAGTAAGAAGTAGAAGGTAGAACATCTAATCATACGTCCCTATGCTAATTTCTTTAGACACTCGGCACCCTTTAAACATCGATTTTTAGGTCTCATTATGACGACATTGCTGAATCTAGTGCCTTGCATGCTTTCCACAGAACAGAACAAACGAGTAGAAGCCGCACACTTCCGTCACAGAATACCTAATAGAACTACACTTCCGTGTTTCTCTAACAGATAACAAAATAGCTCTACATTGACTCTTTTTATTTGACCGCTTTCTAATCTTCTAAATAAATAAAACATAGTCGGGTTAGTTACACCATTTATAATTCAAGAACGGCTGGACCGATTTCAATGATCTCTTATTTGTTTGATTCGTCTTCGACCTGAATAGCAGAATTACTATTAAAATATCGGAAAAATATCCGGATTACCTTTTACAAAAAATTTTTTTTTACGTAAATTATGTTTGGAACTCGGCCATCTTCCGTAACTGACAGCTCACGTCACGCACGCTTATAGCTTATTTGTAATAGTTGATGTCCACTGCAAATCATAGATATTATAAAATAGAAATTCAACGGGAAATAGTTGGAAAATTGCTAAAAGTTGTAACAACATTCATTGATTGTTAGGAGGTACGAAGTTCGCGGAGTCAGCTAGTATTATGATAAAAATAAACGCTGCGGTCAAAGAATGAGCGAAGCTGTTAAAAATGCAAGGAACATAATATTTTAGGTAGGTACCGGAGAACGACATAATATTTCATATTTTTTTCTTCTCAGGTGTACATCAACTACATATGGCAGACCACTCTCCCGTCTCCATTCAACCTAATCCCAACAACGTCTGGTCTGGCCAGCGTGGCCGAGTGGTTTCGAACCAAGATGTTTAAAACGAACGGGGCGCATGCGCGGTGGTCGGTCTCTTATTGCTGCTTCATTGTGAGTCTACTTTGCTCCTTATATTTTATCAGGCACTTGCATCACTTTATATCGCCAATGCAACTAGCATGCAAAGTATTTTTTCATCCAAATTGAGTAGTGGAAACGTAAACCTGCATGCATGATGCAGGACTTGCAGTAAGGACTTGCAAACCGCGCAGCCATAGCTCTGGCTCTATCTAGTTAATGCAAATAACTTTTGTATGTTTTGTACGGCTGTATTAGCGTAGGTAATTTACTTAGAAGGTACAATAGTGTAACCTACTTAGTATTTATTATTTTTCCAAAACTTGTTTCATATTTCCATTTCTGTACCTTACAAATTCTTACATGTTACTATTAAATTATAAATTAGGTATAAATACTAAGTTCCTAATAATAAAACCAACATTGTCTACTATGTAAAAACAAACGCTGATCTTGGGGAGACGCTGACTTTTGTTTTACAGTTTTAATAACTAAAACAAAAGGCAGAATTGCAACAACCACATATTTTTGGAATAAAGGAAGAAATTTGTAGTTTGTAACTTGCTTGTGTGGCGTCATACCTGCATGCAAGCACTTGCGTAATGGAATAGTGGCTACAATCTATTTACTTTCCAGGAACGCGACATTGAGGCCAATGTTCAAAAGGAGTTCCCATCATTGATGTCAGTTCTTGTCCAACGATACTTCAGTAACAATACCAAAATTGGTAATGCAGATATAGAAACAATACATCAAGATGTCAACTCTATCAAATACCTACTGCTAAAGGAAAAGCCAGAAGTGTAAAGGTTTTGTAAGAAAATGAAACAATTTCTAGTTTGTAATTTGTATATTTACTTTTAGATATAATATATATATGAACATTTAAAAGTTTTAACTTAATGCATTTAAAAACGAATTGAAAATTCCTTTAGTTAACACTTAATTTTAGCTTACTTATAAGATTAACATACATATCGATTTTCATAAAAGCAAATCTCAGGTCTGATCAATTTGAGCAGTCAAAGGCCTTCCTTCAAATCCTCTCATTAAGCACTTATTCGTCATTTTATACCAACATTTATCTCGTTTATTCGACACATAACTAGCTGATTATAATATAAGATCGATTTGTCCGTTACTTCCACATTGCACACGCGTATTTAGTTACCGAGCGAAGTTACGATAGTCCATAGAATTTGCTGAAGACACCGTAGTTTGCATTTCACGAGACGGATATTTTGATTCACAATCAATAGTGTTCCGATGAGCATTTAATTAGTCCTTACATGTCAGATGGGATACGGTTCGGGTGTAAAAACTATACTTTCGATTGTTATCATTAAGTGAGTGAAGGTAATCTTAACAACGTCTTCGGTTGTCTTACAATAAAATTTTAGGGATAGCCTTCAGATGCAGACCTGGGGGGTTTTGTTCTGAAGTTTGCAAATCTATAAACTGCGTGATTGTATAGTTTGTTCGATGTATTTTGAGCCAACGAACAACATTTTAGAACATGTCGGCTCTGATAAAATAACCAATGATTTTTTAAATCATTGTTGGCCATCGTTAATATACAAAGGGACTGGATATTATGTAAGTACCAAAACAATTCGTTGATTGAGCCAACGAACAAAATTTAACAGACAAATCGGCTCAATAAAAAAAATAACAAAGGTTTGTTTTGCCAACAAAGTTTATCATAGATAACAGAACAAAGATACGTAAAACACTCACGTAACGCCCCCGCGCGAATAACAACTGCGTATCATCGTACGCACCAGCGTATCTTCAACAATCTCGAAGGACCAAAACAAAACACCATCGCTACTCGGCTCAATCTCTACATCACATCCGCACATGGAACTTGCCGGCCTTCGTGATGTACTTGACACCTTTGAATGGTTTGTACTTAGCGCCATACATGTCGAGGCGGCTGACGCGGAGACCGCTGACGGCTAACTGGGGGATCGTGAAATGAACGTTGATGCTGGGGTTTGCGCCCGATGTGTCCGCGCCTGTGGCTACTGAGACCTGGAGACAAGGTTATTAGTGTAAGTGCAAAATGATAGAACGATAGGCACTTCAAACGAAACTAATTTTAAACTTCCGACAGTTTTTTTTCCAGATTATAAATTAAAGTTTGGAAACTATCGTGAGTCGAAATATTCATTATAAATATAAACGGCTACACTCACGTTATGAAAACTCCCGGAAGAAGAACATCCTAATTGTCCGAAACCTGGTCGGAGTTATTCCGACACAATCATAACGTGAGTGTAGCCGTTCAGATTATAAATGTTTATTTTTAGAGTACCTTTTTGTTTTAATTTGGGTTTTATTATTGTTTTATTTTATTTTATGATTTTTACACTGCAATATAATGTAATGTAATTAAATGTTGAATATTTATAACCATCATGAAAGAGGTTAATAATCCGACAATATTAATAATAATAATTTATTGTGACATAATAGATATTTTTACAGAGTAATAGTGAACCCATAGGCTCTCGAACTAGTTTAAACTGTGTTTCGAGAGGCAGTGGCTTCTCCCAAAAAATGTGCTAGTTACAAACTATTATGTAGGTAAAGTTATCCTAAATACATAGGGAACCTAGTTAGCAGTTAGGGATCGGCCATGAACCTACTCGTTTAATAAAGTGTGAGATTCAAAATTCAAAATTGAATATTCTACCTACCTGAACTATTCTCGCTGAGCCAAGTTATATTTTGCAGTTCTAACTGATAAACCTAACTTACTAACAGACAGTTCCAACTGGTCATCTGTGTTTCATTCGCATAGTAACGTAGTTTCTTAGTAGTCTCAGTAAGGAGTGACTGTTAAACTGAATGGACATAAGAGATAGTTCTTATCACAGGTATCGGTAAGCCCAGAGACATTGAACATTTCGCCGGAAAACGAAAAAAACGCAAATTATAAAAAAATGTAATTTTTTGGCATGACAATGTTGCTTGTTTATGTATTCGAAGCTAACTTTACGAAGGAGGTACCTACCGATTTATTCGCTCTAATTTTCTACCTACAGCTACATAATAATCATATCATGAACTTCATTTGAATAGACTATTTCTAAGGGATTGCCGATTCATTCTAAAATGTACTTACAGTGCCTCGAATATTAGGCAGTTTTGGTAGTTCTATGCGTCCAATGTCCCATAGCAAGACTTTGCTGACTGGATCGTACGAGTATTTCCCTTGGTTTGCGGTGAGAGAGCAATTGAGCACGCATTTCGGCATGCAAATCTCTAACGCCACATCTGAAAGGAGATAACAGAATAACATTATATGGCCCCGCGTTAAAAAAATCGATGACACGAGAGCAGGTAGCCAGTAAAAACCAATAATAGCATAATGCCCTCTGCACACCAGCGGGGATGAAATAATTACCTACCAAATCACTAAATACCTAGTCAGGTCATAAGTATTGTCACACAGTAAAAACTTTTCTTTTAGAATGCTGGCCACAAAAAAGTTTATAGAATTCGAATTTCGAATTGTTCATGAAAATAAAAATGTATACTTTTTAGAATTTTACTCATTTTTAAATATGGAGTGGACACTTAAAGAAGACCGTGTTGCAGTTATTGCGTTGTATCGTTGCGGTTACGCGCCAATGCAAATTTTTGACATACTGAAAAATTTGAATATAACCAAAAGATTCGTTTATCATACCATCAAACGATATAATGAAGACTCTAGTGTAGATGACAGGTCAAGAAGTGGTCGCCCTCGGTCTGTTAGGACTCCAGCAGTGATAAAAGCTGTGAAGGCGCGAATTCAAAGAAATCCCAAACGTAAGCAGAAACTGTTGGCCCTTCAGATGGGGTTAAGCAGAACCACGGTGAAAAGGGTGTTAAATGAAGACTTAGGGCTTCGGGCATATCGAAGAAAAACAGGACATCGTTTAAATGCTCGTCTAATGGACCTGAGACTGAAGAGATGCCGCGCTTTGTTGAAGCGGTACGCGGGAAAAAAATATCAGGAAATTCTTTTTTCGGATGAAAACATTTTTACCGTAGAAGAGAGCTACAACAAACAAAATGATAAGGTGTACGCACACAGTAGTGAAGAAGCGAGCAACCGTATTCCGCGTGTCCAACGAGGTCATTTTCCATCCTCGCTCATGGTATGGTTGGGAGTTTCTTATTGGGGCTTAACAGAGGTACATTTTTGTGAGAAAGGTGTAAAAACGAAACGCAGTTGTGTATCAAAATACAGCCCTGACGAACCTTGTGGAACCTGTTTCTCATACCACGTTCAATAACAGGCACGGTATTTCAACAAGATTCGGCGCCAGCTCATAGAGCGAAGAGCAGACAAGACTGGCTGGCGGCGCGTGAAATCGACTTCATCCGGCACGAAGACTGGCCCTCCTCCAGTCCAGATTTGAGTCCGTTAGATTACAAGATATGGCAACACTTGGAGGAAAAGGCGTGCTCAAAGTCTCATCCCAATTTGGAGTCACTCAAGACATCCTTGATTAAGGCAGCCGCCGATATTAACATGGACCTCGTTCGTGCTGCGATAGACGACTGGCCGCGCAGATTGAAGGCCTGTATTCAAAATCACGGAGGTCATTTTGAATAAACTTTATTGTCATAAGAATCTATGTTTTGTTAATTTCATTTTGGTATATAAATGGTTACATAATGAATAAACTTGTTTCAATTATTTTATATTAAACATGTGACAGAATTTATGACCTGACTAGGTAGTATAAAACAAACTCGCTATCCGCGTCTTCATTTCTGTTTCTCCGCTTACTTCTAAAGCACGTAAAGGATTTTGATAGTTTTCACTGTCATTTAAAGATTTTTTACTGAAGGTTATTATGTACAATGGTACAATACATTCTAAAAAGTTTTTATATAGTAGAGAAAATTCAATGTTTTGTAATCAAGTCGTCAAAAAATTACACCACATTAGTAAATTGCATCCGTGAGAAGCCGGGGCGGGTCGCTAGTATGTTATAATGCCGCTAGCTGTAGGTGGTGTGTACATGGAAAAAGGAACAGAAGCCATAAATCACAAATTCAAGTCTAGTCAAGCTCAATAATGGGATAGCAGCTGTATTTATTGTTCCTAAGCTTCTTGACATGACGTAAAGAACAATAGGGAATATGCATGTGTTGTCGAAAAATCAAGAAATTACTTTTTACGATAGATTACTCCCTTAAACATTTAGTAGGGATATAATTATGATTATTAATTAAGTAGTTTATTTGTATTTCAATGTTTCATTTTCTTATTTTTGGAGAAACGGAACGTAATCGCAAAACGCTTGAGTACGTGCAACCACTATCTGACGTCACGCGCCTCGTTGCTTATTAATCAATTTTTGACATAGAGCCAGCCCTATTGGTAAATCATTGACATACACACACATGTAGCATAGATGGACCAATGAGGAGATCCTAGGTCCCCACGTTTTGACGTTACACGCAAATGGCGCGTTTATGTTGATTTAAATTTTAATTTAGTTATTTTATTGACAAATGATGCCGTAAAATTTTTAAACATTTTTTTCCATTAATAGTATTTAATAATGAATCGATTCAAGCATTAAAACAAATACATGCATATGCCTTATTGTCAGACAACCTAAATAGACACGCTCGTAATGTAAAAATACAGTTGTTGGTGCATAAATGAAACAAATAACTTAAATACACCTAAATCCTCAGATTTCTTTCCAGCTTTTATATCAATCAAACACTTTCCATCGGAAACGTCAGCTTTTAGAAACGTGATTGTATGACCATAATAGTTAAAATTCCTTAGTTTTCTATATAACAGTTAGAAATCCGATCGGAAAAGACATTCGGAGTCAAATGAACCCGGAAGATGGGGTATTTTCCAGTAATTGTTTTCCAACAAAAAGGTCACGTATAGTAGCTGCGACCCCCAGTTTCACCTATCCGGTAGCCTATGTGTTAATCCAGGGCCAGCTATCTCCTTTCCAAATGTCATTGATTCTTTTCAGCCGTTGCGACGTCAAGAGAGAACAATAGTAGATTGTATCATAAGGGAGCAAAATAATATTTTTACGGCGAGGGCGCTTTTTTGAATCCTTTAGTAGAATCCTGAACGTAGCGAGGGATTCAAAGTACGTCGCCCGAGCCAAAAATATATTTTGCGCCCGAGTGATACACTCTACTTTTCATCACCCACTATGAGAAAATAAAAGCGCCTCATATTTTATTGTAAGAGTGGAAGGTTGTTTAGTTTTGGCTAAGTACTGGAAGTAGGCCAAAAACACAGATTCTGAAAAATTCTTGGCGCCTCTTGCATTTCTCCATTCAATAAAATTACCATAGGCTTTCATATATTTCTCCCGGGATTTTGCAGGTAATAGATTATCCATCACATTTCTTGCGTCAGTTCTAATGCTTTCGGGAGTTAATTCTATACTTTCACTGTCACTTGAAGAACTCATTTTTCAAAACAAAACAAAACAATGAATTTCTAACAATCCGTGAAAATTTACGAAAACGTGGGCTGTAGTTCGCGCTTTTTTAATTTGTTTTTTTTTTTCATTCATCCGGCGGCGTGACTATGGGCCGTCGTACCAGCCAGTCTTTATTCAAACAATATTTGCGTTCGATTTCTTTGGTGCTGAAGACTAAGATGTTCCAAATTCAAAAAGTGCGCGGCAAAGATAATTGCGGCGCACTTATAAAGAGGATTAAAAACTCATTACTGCCCGCTAAAAGTTTCTTATAGAAAACACCACCTTTGGGTGCACATAAAGGCGAACCAAGTCGTCATTTTCGAATAGATGGGATGAAAACACACTTACACACTACATACAAACCTTCGCATTTATAATATAAGTGTGGTAGGTACTCACTTTCCAAAGTCCTTCCCATAGTCTGCTTGGGTCCGACCGTGAGGTCCAACCGGCCCTGGTCCCCGTTGTTCCTCAAAGTTAGGCTGTGTCTCACGTAAATCGGTATAGCCACCACGCTTTGAGAACCGATGTGGTACGACATCAGACGGAAGTTACCGTCCGGTGGGATGAACGACAGTATTCTTTCAGACTGAAAAATGATACAAATATATATAGTGATAATGCTGAAGGCAGTGTAATGGTGTAATATGTTTTTCAGGTTTCTTTAAGGATGAGAATTGGTTAGCCATCTCTCATACACCACTGAGGTTGAAGGTTCGATTCCCGCGACAGCGGAAACAGCGCAAGAATTTGTTTCGTGTCTGGGTGTTGTGGGACCACCATGGTTCTCATAGATGTGATTGTATATGTAAAGGATTGTAAAGGATCGTTGGGCGTAATTATTTATGAGAACCTTTTGGGAAACCTCTAATAAGTTAGGTATGGTAGGTACTTAGTTTAATTCGAGATATATTGGTTTAGACGCAATATAATGCATTTTATAACAAAAACAACCTACTTCTATTCTTATTTCTTTTCTTTGCATATCTTCCAAGTCTAAGGTCGAATATCTATGAAAATTATATAGGATCATGTTGAAGCTGTACTGAACCTAACGAAAGAAATTTTTATTCTAAATCAGTTCATAAATGACGGAGTTCTGGGGTAACAAATATTAAAAAAAAATACAACCGAATTGAGAACCTCTTCTTTTTTAAGTCGGTTAAAAATACGAGGAAGTATTTTCACGGGACCAATTTTGTTCACAAATAATATTGAGTAATTGAGACGGAAGGGAGAGAAGGGAGGCGTTTGCCCAGCAGTGGGATGAAACGGCTCATAAAAAATATATTGAGATGGGTTAAATCTATGATACAAGAAAAATAATAAAAAATTGCTTTAGGTTTCATAAAATAAAGTGTTGTGTGTCACTTACCTCCCACCTCTTAAATCTTACACATGGATGAAAGGAAACATCGTCAAATAATCTCGGGTTCACAAAGGTCAATGTTAAATCTGGCATTCCACTCAATTTTATGCAGCAATCGATCTGAAACAGAATACCAATATATTTTTGCTAATCAATCTAAATATAGAAAATGCCTTTTTATTAAAACTTTTTTAGGATTCCTTTATAACATAAAAAGCACTGCATTGCGCTCATCACCCTGAGACATCAGATATTCACTCTCATACGCCCAGTAATTTCACTGGCTACAATGCCCTTCAAACCTGAACACAGTAATGCTTGCTCACTACTGCTTGGCGGCAGAATAACTGGCAAAGCTGTGGTACCTACCCAGATGGCTTCCCGCATATGAGATACCGACCACAAGATAATGATATTATTGAAGTATATGAGTAGATCAAAGGGTCAACAAAGTCTTCCAGTAAGGAGGTGACAACTTAAGCTGTTCCATCATATGTTTAACTTTTGCTTCGTAAATGTAAATATTTAAGTAAACTTACATATCCCTGTATTTCTGCAGACACTGTAGCACCGCTTTTGTCAATAATTGCATCTACTTCTTCTACAACATCAAAATAGGCTTCGTTATTTGCGTATTTAACGCCTGAACGTCTCCATGGCACATTGGATAGCTGACCAGATGGCAAAATAGATGAGACGCTGAAAAATGTTGTTATTTTTTACTATTTAGGTTTGACCAGTCATGTCGCAACACACTTTTGTATGTTAAAAGTTTAGTGATATTTTAATATGCAAAATAGCCTTTAGGTTAACAATGTTGAACTCCCAAAATGTTGAATTTCCAAAATGTTGAATCCAAAAAAGGTACAACAAAATCTGAAACACAATGAAAATGTCTAGCGTAATTCCACTGAATATAATATATATTCAGCAGAATTACACTAGATATTTTCTTTGTGTTTCATATTTGAGATAAATTTCTGCAACGTCATGCCTGACTGTCTTGTCTATGCTTAAAGTGTCTTGCCAGACTTCTTACTTTGATTTTCCAGTAACTGTGTTTGCAATGGTCCGTAATATATTAGGTGGTTTAATCAATTCCTTCAAAATATTACTCTCTGTTGCTAATGGGAAGCCATTGTCTAACATTTCATCTAATAGCTGAAATCAGAATATTTTTGTATTACTTTTACTTTTCGCAACATAATTAAATCTTAATTTATGGTTAAAATATTACCTCATAAACTACAACATAGTTTTCTTTTATAATGCTTTCCGTGCAATCTGAAAAGTAATCCTGAAAGAAAAAAATTTGGTAAATATACCAATATGAAAAAAAAACCTGTTAAGAGGTTAATAAAGCAAACCAGGAAGTAGTATTTACAATAATTTTGTACAATGAATTTGTACAATTGATGATGGCCAAATTTGTAGCAAATTTTACCTGGAATGTATCTACAACCCTGTGTAAGAACTCAATCACAAACAAGGGAGCCACTTCCTGTTTACAAACTGCAACTAACGCCACTCCTCCTCGTTGTATAGAGATAAGGTAATGATGTGGCGCTGCCAGTACTGGTGGCACATCCTGTAACAGAAAACAAGTAGGTATGAAGTCATTAAAAAATTTCCTATAGAGATTAATCTGCAACAACATTTTGTCACATATTTTTAATACTAACATTAGGCGAAGCTCTCTGTGCCTCCAAGTAATAGTCACATACTGATCTTGGAATTACACTTCGCCAGTGTTTCTCTAAGAACACATCCCTGAAATAAGCAAACTAAATCAGATGAGTTTCATACGAATACGAAACTGAGTTTGAAGGTTCAACACTTGAACAGTATATTCATTCTCATTAATAAATTCAAATAATATTTGTTCATAGTTATTAGAAAACTAAAATCGTATTTTGTTCACATTACACCAACAGACTGAAAGTAGATCTTATCCACGTACCCAGAAGGGTTGATAATAAATAAACTGTGTATCATATTTATTCCTCTTCCTTGCAAGGTTTAATTTGGATATTAATTCATAAAGGTAAATCCTCGTATATCAGTACCTAATATACAAAATGCTTAGGCTTAGGTTTTAGTCAAAATAATATCCTTAAATATCTTGATACAAGTTGTGTGACAATGACAACCAATTTTTATCTAGGATGACAACCAAGGAACCTAAACTTTAGCGAGATGACAACTGACAACATTTTTTTTTTTTTTAGTTTGCCCATTAGGCAGGCTAGGTCTTTAGGTCCATACCGCCATGTCTTACTTACGCCATGTCTTATTTTTATTTGATAGTATAATATTCCATTTATTATACTTTTGTTGAGAATGAGGGTCAACAGCAACAAGCCGGACCCTCTCCTAGTGTTTCAATAAAGTGGTGGAACTTTATTCAAGCTTTCCATGGACTTTTTGGGAGAACATAAAAAGCAATGTTTTCTCCATTTTATTTCATTTGCCTACACTTGTGCACGTTTACGAATACATAATGGTTAATATTCCACCGATATTACACATGATCACTCGAAATAACACTTGTTTGGAAAATAAAACAAAATAGAACTCATTGGAATCCTCAATGATCGAACTGTATCACTTTTCACTTTCCGCCAAAAAGTCCGCTGAAAGCTCAGGCTGAAAGAGTAAGAAACATGCCTAGTGCTGCGACGTCATTGATGTCATCGATTTCTGTAACGATAGTAGATTGTATCATAAGGGAGCAAAATAATATTTTTACGGCGAGGGCGCTTTTTTGAATCCAGAGCGAAGTGAGGGATTCTAGAGTAGAATTCTTTAGTAGAATCCTGAACGTAGCGAGGGATTCAAAGTACGTCGCCCGAGCCAAAAATATATTTTGCGCCCGAGTGATACACTCTACTTTTCATCACCCACTATGAGAAAATAAAAGCGCCTCATTTTTTATTGTAATGTTATTATTTAATAAAACATAGAGTAACAACTAAATTGAAATTAAATAGTATCCTTTATTAAAACAACTAAATAGATTATCCATCACATTTCTTGCGTCAGTTCTAATGCTTTCAGGAGTTAATTCTATACCTTCACTGTCACTTGAAGAACTCATTTTTCAAAACAAAACAAAACAATGAATTTCTAACAATCCGTGAAAATTTACGAAAACGCGGGCTGTAGTTCGCGCTTTTTTAATTTGTTTTTTTTTTCATTCATCCGGCGGCGTGACTATGGGCCGTCGTACCAGCCAGTCTTTATTCAAACAATATTTGCGTTCGATTTCTTTGGTGCTGAACACTAAGATGTTCCAAATTCAAAAAGTGCGCGGCAAAGATAATTGCGGCGCACTTATAAAGAGGATTAAAAACTCATTACTGCCCGCTAAAAGTTTCTTATAGAAAACACCACCTTTGGGTGCACATAAAGGCGAACCAAGTCGTCCTTTTCGAATAGATGGGATGAAAAATATATTTTATACCACACCCACTCGGAAAGTGTCTTATTACTCGTTCATAAACGGGTTACAAAGTTCGTAATTTCTCCCTTAAAAATGTGCGGCGGGAAAAGTTATATGGAATTTCATTACTGCCCTCCGAAGCAGGGCAGGAATGTTGTATGAAAATCCATTACTGCCCGGCTAGCTTTCTTTTGTTTTTTAGCAGCGAACATAAAAAAAAAACACAAACGTCAAACCTCAAAAAGGTCTTGTATGAAATAATTAAAAAAAGAGGCGGGAAACATACAAACCTCAAATCTCAAAAAGGTTTTATATCAAATAATTAGAGAAAAGAGGCGGTTTTTTTTTTTCTATTTTTAATGAAATGAGGATGGCAACCTTATTCTGCAATACGAAAAAAAAAGCGCGGCAATTTATTTCGTTGCGTTAATTTTGTTTTAACTAAATTGATAATTTAACAGTACCTAGCTTTTAATTTTCTAAATAATTTTCCAAAATGTCATCTGATAGTGAAAGCGACGATTTTGTAATGATGACGCCACCAGAAATAAAAAATACAGCCCAAGAAGTCATAAATAACTTACTTCCTGAGAAGTCTCGAGCCAAATACGACAAATATTGTATTTTATTTTCCTCGTAGGTGTAGTATAAAGCACTATGTATCACTCGGGAGAAAGTTCTATTTCTGTTCTCGAGTTTCCTTTAAGCCCTCCGCTGCGCGTCGGGCTTAAACATACTCTCGAACAGAAATAGATCGTTTTCTCCCCTCGGTGTACAATGTACTATTTTATCACGCCTATTCTGAAATAAGTTTATTGCACTCTCAGATAAAGTATCCAGCCTGGATATTTGGCTGTCTACTCGAAGATTGCACTTAAAGCTTTTTTGTTAGTGTTAAGACTCTTTAGTCACACCTTATTAAATTGAAAAGATAATATAGTAGCAAGTCCTAGATAAAAATTGTATATTAGCAAGTCATGGACAGTTGATTTTGTGATTAATTCGTGTTATTTAAAGTACTCCATCAAAAAGAAAATGTACTCCATCAACAGTTATAATCGGGAACTAGTTCTTATCTCAGCGGGGACTCGTGCGCCTTTCAATCCGACGCACCTGGGTTCGAATCCCGACTCGGCCCTGCACCAATGACTTATCGTTCAAATCAAATCAAATCAAATCAAAATCTCTTTAATCATTTTGGCATCACAGACGCACTTATGAACGTCAAATTATCACAATGACTCTACCACCGTATCGGAAAAAGAACCACTACTCAGAAGATACGGCAAGAAACTGAGGGGCATTTTTTTTTAGAGATTTTGTTACAATTTTTTGGGATTTTACAATGTTATGTTTCTTATGTACCAGTTGGTTACTTTGCAGAAGTGGAATGTTCCAATCATCTTTGTCTTCTATGTAATTACGAACAGTGTAGTATGCTTTTCTCATTAGAACATTCTTAACGCGTAATTTGAATTTACTTTCTGTGAGCTCCGTTATACACTTTGGAATTTTATTTTATTATAAAAACGTACGCAGTTGCCCATAAAGGACTTATTCGTTTTAGTCAGTCTATACCTAGGTACAACAATCCTATCCTTATTTCTAGTGTTAATGTTATGATGGTCACTATTTACTTTGAATTTTTGGAAGTTTTTGCGAACATGCATTATATTTTCATAAATATTTATAGAAGGTAAAGTTAATATATTAACTTGCTTAAAAAAATCCCTTAACGAGTCACGTGGACCCAACTCGTAAATCGCGCGAACCGCACGCTTTTGTAGTATAAAAATAGTATCTATATCCGCAGCAGAACCCCACAGCAAAATGCCATATGACATTATGCTGTGGAAGTATGCAAAGTAAACTAACCGAGCCGTAGCTATATCCGTTAATTGCCTAATTTTACGAACCGCATATGCAGCAGAACTAAGTTTTTCAGATAGAGCATCAATATGAGGACCCCACTGCAACTTAGAGTCTATGCCTATACCTAGGAATACCGTCGCTTTGTCTGTATCGAGTTTATTACTATTGAGCATTATGTTTGGCTCTACATGTCTAACATTAGGAAAAGAGAACTTTAAACATTTCGTCTTTTTCGCGTTTAGTAACAAATTATTCGCAGAGAACCATTTCGAAACAACATCCAATACGTTAAGTGCAGATTTTGCGCGCTCGCTCTAAAACGGTGTAGGAAAACATCGTGATGAAACCCGCTTACGCGCTTTGGAGTGGTAGGCTCTGGCCGTGGTTGTAATACTCCCACCGAACAAAGCCATGCCGTCAAGCGACCTAGTCGTGTTTCGGGATGATATTCGGTGAACTCTCTCTAGATCTATGTGCTTCATCTTAGGCCACATCATCGTTTCACATCAGGCGAGATAGTGGCCAAACAAGGATCTATTAAGCGTAAAAAAAAAATCTTGTATCTTTGTATCCTGCTTATTGCACTATATAAAAGCGCCACCAGACATTTTTATGCACAACCATCGTCTCTTAGTATCGGATTCAGGTTTAAACTATTATATTATATATATTACGTATATTAAAAACGCATATTATACTTTTATGAAACAGAGCAACGAGACGAGCAAGTCTTTCGCCTGATGGCAAGCGCCACACTTGCCCTTAATAATTTAATTGCCACACAGAACCTTTAATACCTCGAAAAACTTTGCAAAGCACTGCATTGCGCTCGTCACCCCAAGACATCAGATGTTACAAACTTTGTACACAATTGCAGAGTTAACAATCTTCTTTACCTAAAACTATAATTATTAAGGGGGAGATTTCTATTATAATATACCATGGACTAAATATATTTAGTCCATGATTATACTTATACTAGCTAGTATACCTACGTTTATAAATTCGACCCTAAGCCATTTTGTTTAATGCTTACCTTTGTATAAATCCAACGCAAAATTTTATGGACTATAAGCTTTGCATAGCATTGTTTTATTTTTGCAATTTTGCATGCATAATTACAGAGTTGAAATTCTTCTCCACCTAACAATTACAAAGCCTAAATATTTTGCATTACAGACACCAGATATCTGGACTCCATCACATGTAACAGATACATATATTTTTTGGATTTCCTCTAAATTGAAATGTAATGTTGTTGTTTTCTGAATTAAGAATAATTCCTTTAGTTTGAAACCATTGTTTAATATTTAAATATTATATGTAGTTCCTCCTGATTTACAGGACAAAATAAAGGTACTATGTAACTTTTCAAAATAACAATTTCCGCAGCTTGAACTTTGAAAAAAAAGGTTTTCCAAAAGGGATTTTAAAATGTACTGCTATTCCAACCTTGAAATTGCCTCCTATGATTATTTAGATGAAATACCTACCTAATGCACAAATAATATTAAACAAAATTAGATATAAAATTAATGCATGAAACTAATAAAATTTACATCTGGTACCTATGTAATTTAATTATTGAAGTCAATAAAAATCATTAAAATGTTTTTCTGACTTTTATTGGATAGAAAGCTTATAATTATTTAACGGTTGGACTTAGCCACACGCTCCAACTCGTCCTTCTTCTTGATAGCATATGAGTTTGATGAGCCCTTAGCAGCATTGATCAGCTCATCGGCCACACACTCAGCAATGGTCTTGATGTTTCTGAAGGCGGCTTCACGGGCACCAGTACACAACAACCAGATAGCCTGGTTCACACGGCGCAGTGGCGACACGTCCACGGCTTGACGACGGACAGTACCGGCACGACCAATCCTAGTCGAGTCTTCCCTGGGACCAGAGTTGATGATAGCTGTGACGAGCACTTGAAGAGGGTTCTCTCCAGTCAGCAGGTGAATGATTTCAAATGCGTGCTTGACAATACGCACAGCCATAAGTTTTTTGCCGTTGTTGCGGCCATGCATCATCAGAGAGTTGGTGAGACGCTCGACGATGGGGCACTGAGCCTTACGGAAACGCTTGTGGGCATACCTTCCAGCGGAGTGGGGCAGGTATTTAGCGTACTTCTCCTTTACGGAAATGTAGTCCTGGAGGGACATGTCTGAGACCTGGACATCATAACAACTCCACCGTCCGAACAGCTTGATTTCGGGAATGTCGGCCGGCTGTGGTGGCGGCATGGAGTCAACAGCCATGCTGCCCGCCTCGACAACATCATCATTCCAGTTTTCTTCAGCCATTGTTATCCTATAACGAAAGGATTAAATTACTCAACTAAAATCCACTATCTACGTGACACTCAAATTATTATAAAACCGTGAATTTACGTACTTTTCTATTGGGAAATAGAAATTATAACCTCGTGTTGTCAAAAGAACACGAGAAAAAGGAAGTTGAGGTTGGCTGGGACCACAGACTTCATATACGTGCAATTAGATTTGTCATGTTGGCAAAAAAGAGTTTGATTGTCTGTGCTGTATTAAAATAAAATGAAAATTGAATCGATCGATTAGATTCGATTAGGGATAGATTAAAATAGGAAAGAGAGCTGAAAAGTGTCTGCTATCGAGTACGAAGTAGAAATCAAATATCCGTTAGGAGCTTAGTAACTTAGATGTCGTCCATGGTTTCACGTAACGTGTCCCGTATCATTTTGCAAAATAAAAGTACCTATACTCCGTCCAACCCTCAGAGGAATAACACTGAGGTCCAACCAGTTAACTTTTGACATGAGGGAATATGCACGTGTTGTCGAAAAATCTGGAAATTACTTTTTACGATAGGTTACTCCTGTAAACATTTAGTGGTGATATAATAAATATTATTAATTGCGTAGTTTATGTATATTTCAATGTTTATTTTTCTTATTTTTGGAGAAACGGAACGTAATCGCTAAACGCTTCGAGAAAGAAATGGAGATTCTATTTCGGCCAATTCGTTTTAAACTACCATTCACAGTATTTGCAATAGAATACTTAAAACTGAAACGCAATGAAAATATATAGTGTAATCCCGCTGAATATTATGTAGGTTGTTGTTAGTTCCTAACAACAACACCCTTTGTACGACACGTGTTTCGCCGTCTGCACGAGGCATCATCAGACGGCGAAACACGTGTCGTACAAAGAGTGTTGTTGTTAGGAACTAACAACAACCTACATAATATTCAGCGGGATTACACTATATACTTTCATTGCGTTTCAGTTTTGAGATGAATTTCCGCAACGTCACGCCTGATTCCATTGCATTCAATAGAATACTTGTTTAAGAATTTTCCAAAAGCAATTCGATGGAGAGTCGTTCCATCATTTGGGTCAGTTTGTATTTTTTGAATATGAACAACATAAGGGGTATTATCTGTAGGCTCATATAAAACTCGGGCAACTGGGTTCGGTCGTGGAGAGTTAACCGTGTCATTCAAAACAACAGGACTAGGGTTCGAACGTGGGGGGTCAACAATATTATTTGAAACTGCGGGAGCTGCATTCGGTTTTTCAACAATAGATTCAATCTCACAATGGCAGTCCGTAGGTTTCGGTTTACTATTATATTTCCTCCTTCGTTTGTTACAATGCTTACAGACCTTATAAGGACGGCTACGCTTAATTGCTCGGAAACTGATAGAGCTGTCCGTTTCCATACCAGATTCATTCGATAATATAGTAACATTACAACCAACCGGGGGCACACTGCCCCCGGGGTCCGGAGGGTCATTCATCCTCGATGAAAAATTAACAAAAACGACTTACCAGTGGATTCTATACACAAATAAACAGAATATATACACTAAAAATTAAAATAACTACAAATTACTACTCAACTGATCACTATTTACACAAAAAAAATATATTTGAAAAATTTCAAATGAAAAAATACGACCGCCGCAAAAGAGGGTTTCCCGCGCTTTTTTACTACAAAACATCTTATGAAAAGATTCATTCTCTTAAAAAACATAGATAACAAATTACTGTCACTAGCATTGACATTTCGATATGTAACTATAATATTTTATCTTTGATGTAACTCCACAGATGTCACTTGTTTTCTCAGTGTCAGAAAAAGAAAGAAAACGAAATTCGGAATCAAATCAACGCTTCGTGCAACTCCGAAATCTCCGAAATTCGGAGTCCGCCGAATTCAAGATTTCTTTATCTCCATTTTCCAGTTTCTTATCAGTTTACTATAAAGTTCATAGATTGAGTAATATCACTTTATATTGTTACGACACAGTATACATACTTCAATAGTGCCATAAACTATCAGCAGGTTAGCCGCAAGTGTACAAAGTTCGCTATGGCTGCGCTAAAAAATAGTAAAAGCTTGAGAGTTTTAACTGTGCTATCTCCAAAATACTGCCCTCAAATAAATTCTCGGAGGAACCTCAATCTTCAAGAGTATCACAGTAAGGATTTACTGAAGAAATATCATGTTACCATTCAGGACTTTCGCCTGTTAGATTCTAATATGAACTCTAAGCTCCTATCAGGTTTTAAAGCTGATGAGTACGTTGTTAAGGCTCAGATCTTGGCCGGCGGTAGAGGTAAAGGTCATTTTGATAATGGTTTCAAAGGAGGAGTGCACTTGACTAAAAAGGCTGATGAGATATTGAGTTTAGCGAAGAAAATGATAGGTCACAAGTTGATAACGAAGCAGACATCTGCTGAAGGCATATTGGTTGATAAAGTTATGGTGGCTGAGAGTGTTAACATCAAGAGAGAGACATACTTCAGTATAGTTATGGAGAGGAGTTACAATGGAGCTGCTATTGTAGCATCTCCAGCAGGAGGCATGGACATCGAAGCAGTGGCTGAAAAGACCCCCCACTTAATAAAAACTCTTCCAGTAGATATTTATGAGGGGATAACTGACAAAATGGCAAATGAAGTAGCTGAATTTTTGGAATTCAAGGGGCCATTGAAGAAAAAATGTGCTGAAGAAGTCAAAAAGTTGTGGCAATTGTTTTTAAAGGTAACAAATAGTAATAATATTCTTAGTGCATTCTAATAATAATGTTTTGTCTCTAGATATGTTAACGTAATGTTTTTAATTTTCAGGTGGATGCAACCCAACTAGAAATTAACCCCCTAGTAGAAACAGATGACGGCAGAGTGGTGGCCGTAGATGCCAAGATCAACTTTGACGACAACGCCAAATTCAGACAGTCTGATATATTTGCACTTGATGATGACTCCGACACCGATCCAAGAGAAGTAAGTTATCTGAAATAAACATTTTATTGTTATCACATAAGAAAATATATTTCTTATTGACCAAGTACAGATTTTGATAGTCAGATTTTAGTAAAAAATGACTTGCAATTTAAGATACCAAGTGCCACTATAGTTTTATAAATCACGTGGCACTTACCTACTTTTATGGACAGATCTGAGTAAATTAAGCCTAAGGAAGCTTACAACATATCATTGAGCCCCTTCTATATTATAAGTTGTTTTACAAAAGAAATTACAGGTATTTTAAGTTTTATCAAATTGTATTTACATTCTTATTTTAACAACTTATATAATGTTCAGCATGTCATTTGAAATGGTAAAATTACATCAGTGGTCAAACTAGGTATGGTTGACGGTCAACATCTATTTAAAACAATAATATTTACATAATCTGAATTTATGACAGATAAGATAAAGACGGTAATTTACAAGAAATAAATATATAGCAAGATTTAGTTGTATAGGTATTTATAAAACTCATTTTTTTATCCATTTACCCATACTATAGGTATAATTGTTGTAAAGAATTACATTTTCATGCTCTATTAAATTGATGACATTATGCTATCAGTGCATGAAATTTACTGTTTTATAGTTATTTGATTGATAAGCAATAAAGCAGGACTTATTTTTATATTTAATCATTAAAAACTGGCATTAAATTAGGTTTCTTAACTCCTTGAATGTGTTTATTGAGTATACATAAATTCTTCAAATGGTCAAGACATATTAATTTGAACTATATATAAACATTTCTTGAGCCATCCTCTATAGACGTTAGCATTAATTTACATAATAAAATTAATCTATAACAGTATATACCTAGCTATAGTTATTGATTTCAAATATTGATACCTACATGACATTCTGGTTTCATCTAAGCTAGTTAATTATACAACCAAACAAATATCCTTGAGAACAAATTGAAACTTTATTTATTCATTTTTGACATAAATAACTAGCTTCATTGTTGAATGTCATATCAGAAAGAATTTAATATTCTGGGAATGAAGATGATGAGTACAAACAGATTTGAAGTCAGAACATTGTTGTTTTGAAATAAGAAAGACTAACAGCCAAGTGTGAGTCGAATCTACCATCCAGGGTTCCATTATGTTTCCTCAACATTTTTAGTTTCTTATTTGGGTCAATTAAATACATAAACTATGTACATTGAAGTTGGTAGCTCATACAATTTTTCAAATTAAATTTGGTCAGAGAAGGCCTGTAACAGGGATTCAGATGGAGCAACAAGGCGAAGTCAGATAATTATAGATGACAGTGACCATTTCCCATCAGCTGTCTGAAAATGATATGAAATAACTCTTTATTGAAACACACAGATAATTAACAGAATAACAATAAAAAATAACAGAAGTATACTTATTAGCGGTTTTATTGCTAAAAGCATACTCTTCCAGACAACCCAGCACGGCGAGGAATAAAGCAAAATGAATGGATAGTGGTCTGCTTACTTGCCAGTCTTAATACAACATTTAATCATGGTTATTTCAGAAAGAAGCCGCAGCCCTAAACCTAGTCTACATTGAGATGGACGGCAGCATAGGCTGCATGGTGAACGGCGCTGGTCTGGCCATGGCTACTATGGACATCATCACATTGAACGGAGGGAAGCCAGCCAACTTCCTTGACCTCGGTGGTGGCGTCGGACAGAAACAAGTCTCTGCCGCGCTGAAGATCCTCGAGTCGGACCCTAAAGTGAAGACCGTGTTTGTCAATGTGTTTGGTGGTAAGTTAGTAATTGGAACTGGAGATGTAATAGTGTCTGTGATAAGGTTTTACAAAAATAGGCAATCCTAGATACCATACCCAGGACTTGTGTCAAAAAAAATTAATAAAATATCTATCAAATATGTATATTTGATAGATGCTGATAATAATAATAAGGAAAGATATCTTTTCAGGTATCGTGAACTGTGCTACCATTGCTAACGGGATCGTCGCAGCGTGCAGAGAGAACCCGCCCAAGCATCCTCTGGTCGTCAGGTTAGAAGGAACCAATTCAGAGATGGCGAAGAAGATTCTGCAAGAATCCGGCTTGCCCTTGAATATAATCGACGATGCTGACGAAGCGGCGCGGACTGCTGTTAAGTTGGCGATATAAAAATGTGTATGGAAGTATTCAGACAAGTCAAGTTTACATAGTAACTTGGTCCTGACTAAAAAAATGCTTTCTTTTGGTTCATTACCACCATGCAAACGACTCGCTTGTTTCATCACTCAGTTCCACAAAAAAAAAACTGTACAATATATTATTCTGTGGTTCATATAAGTTGGAAAAAAGTAAACATATGACCAACACAACATGACATAGTTTGAAGCCATCATAGTAAAACAATATTACGTAAGAGTCATTTTGGGATAATAATATGTAATGAAAGGTACAATAACATAAGTACTATTTTGTTTATTATGTTATGAGATTTTTTATAATAGACATATTGATGGTGTTATTGCCTTTCTTAAGAATAAATGATATTGTAGGTAAGTAATTGGCGTGGTACTTTATATTTTAACCCAGGAAAAGTTGTTACTGTTATACTATATTGTTATTACCTAGTAATATATAATACTATACTGTATGACTGTAAGTATTTCATTAGTCTTGGTGTAAATTTTCATTTATGCTTTGTTTGTGTTATTTTTGTAACTTATCCGAATTATGCTAACGTATTCTAAAGGAAAATAGAAAGACTGAGATGCCCAAATTCTTCTAACACTTGTTATTTGGCATACATATACGTACATTTCTTTGCAATCCAAAATAAACTTAATTATAAGTGTTTTGTATATATGTAGAATATGTAGATTGATATAAATATAGCGAAAAATGTATTCAACATTTTATTTTATTTCATGCATCTAAGTAAATCCCTAAGATCCCAGTAGCAGCCAGCGATAGATAAGAAATGGACAGTAATTTATTTATAACATCAAACTACCAAAATACAAGCGAAATTCAGTAAACCCCGACAAAAAACCCAAAAAAATTAAAAAAAAACGACTACCGATTTTGATATAACATGTCTAAGGACCACCGCTAGAAAACCTGCTTTCAAACGAAAAAAATAGTTCACCCGTTTAATAGCTACGTACGGTGCCATAGACAGACACAGTCACACAGTTATAACTTTTTTGCATCGGGGGTTAAAAACTTGTCAGTTGCAACTTGCAGAGTAGAGTCCTGTTCAGGTTAAGTTACTTTAATAAATTAATAGAAATGCTTTGCCAGACGTCCACTAGTGTGTAGTACGTGGCATAAGAAAATAGTTCCCTTGAGAATTGTTCTGGCTTCGCAACATATTGGGGCAATTATTTATTATGTAAACGGGAGAAAGGTTTGTTGGTTCAGAAAAGTTCAGATTGGGTCTATCTTGGCGGACAGCTGACTTTTAGTAGGGGGCACTCAACGAAATTCCCTAGCAGAAGGGAAATAAAAGGTATAGAAAGGTAGTAGAAGTAGGTATATAATAAAGGAATAAAAATAACAGCTACAAAATACTTTTTAATTTTCAACGAGCACACACATACTTGACCATTACTTTCGAAATAAAATGCTACATCCATATCCATACATCTATCGATTTAAGCGCGGAACAAGTTGACGCGGCGGCCTTGCGGCGTGGCGTCGCTCTTGGAGAGCATCATGTTTGATTGGATCTCTTCGAAGGAAGGAAGGAGTGCGAGCTTCCCGCGCGCCGCGACCGACGGCCGCTGAGCCAGCATGCGTCTCGCGACGCGCACGATGTCATCGGCACTGATTTTCTCTGAAAAAATTGCAAATTGTTTAGTTTTTTAACCGATTTCGAGGAGAAGGTTCTCTGTTCGATTGTTTTTTTTTTATGTTTGTTACCTCAGAACTGCGTCATTTATGAACCGATTTGAAAAATTCTTTTTGCGTCGGGTTCAGTATAGCTACGAAGTGGTCCCATATAAATTTCATCGATATGTGACCTTGGACTTCGAAGATACATTGAAGTCGGTTTTTGTTTTTTTCTAAAAATTAATTATGAATGTAATTGCCGAGACGAACAGGTGGTTCAATAGTTTTCTTTATGGAACTGAGTGATGAAACGTTCGCGCCACGCCTGCCCATAACAATTGCAGTGCCACCCATAAATTTTTAATATCATAAAAAGCTCCGCATTGCGCTCATCACCCCGAGACCACCTCTTTAAATCTCATAATGCCCTAATCAGATATTAAATCTCATATGTCGCTGACTACAACGGCCTTGAAACCGGAATATAGTAATGCTTACGCACTACTGCTTGGCGGCTGAATAATTAATTCATGAGCTTCGGCATACTTTTTGATTACACTAGTGACGAGGTCCACTTTCAGGTTCCGGATCATGGAGGTCGTCATTTCTAATATACCAAGGAGCGTTTACAATACCCCTGAGTACTTTATTTTGGAAACGTTGGATTATTGCTACGTTGTTTTGATTGGTACATCCCCACAATTGGATTCCAGAAGTCCATATTGGCATGAGGACTTGTTTGTACAATAGTAATTTATTGTGCACTGACAATGTAGAAAGAAACAAAGTAGTTACTAACCTATTTCGTTGATGAAGAAGGAGGGCGGCTTCCTCTTGCCTGTGGCCAGTACTTGGCGGCCGACGTCTTCAAACACCACCGGCCTGGCTTCTAGGTTCATCAGCAGCATCGACTGCAGCTGGGTTTTAGCTCTCTGCGGAATGAAACAAATATTCATTTACTGCCTAACTAAAGTTTGGAAACTATCGTGAGTCGAAATATTCATTATAAATATAAACGGCTACACTCACGTTATGATTCGAATGACGTCGGAATAACTCCGACCAGGTTTCGGACAATTAGGATGTCCTTCTTCCGGGAGTTTACGCTTTGGATTCGCGGCGTAGACGTCTACGCCGCGAATCCAAAGCGTACTCCCAATCAATCATAACGTGAGTGTAGCCGTTTATATTTATAATGAATACTACCTACTACCCATTCTTTCTTTTTAAACCCCAACGCAAAGGAACTCCTTTGCGTTTATAACTATAAGTTTGACCACTATGTGTGTCTGTCTGTGACACGGTAGCTCTTAAACAGGTGAACCGATTTGGATGCGGTATTTTTCATTCGAAAGCAGGTTTTTTAATGGTGGTTTTTAGACATGTTTTATCAAATCGATACAGCCGTTTTTTTACTTTTTATAGGTTTTTTTTGTGTCGGTGGTTTTTATGTCTAATAAACTAGACAGCACCGTAGAGTTCAACGCGGAATAAATTACGCCGTATGCGTTGATGTAACGTGTCCCATAAGTTCTATATTTTTGGCGGACAACTGTGGACTATGTTACGGTGTGCGTAAAAAAGTACCGGTTTTCGGCAGACACTCGCGGACTTTTTTATACATCTATGACGGCTTGTAAGGCCGCTCCCTCATTGGGCCTACACGACGGCGACACGACATGGAAACAACACTTTTGTCAATCGATAAGAAATATAAACGTATTTTTTTTGTCGACACGATTTGTGGATCGATATGCGACTCCATTTGTAATAACGTCGTCGTCGTGAAGTGAAGACGAGGATATGACGTTTTTTGTCATTGCGACACATTTTTTTTATGTGTGAAGGACGGGACGAGCTGGTCGTTTGCCTGATGGTAAGCAATACCCCAGCCCATAACAGTAACCGCACCACCCAGAACTTTATTTTGCTAAATCCTGCGCGACGCTGCTCTGCGCTCGTCACCCTGAGACAATCTTTGAATGTGATATGTTGAGGACACGTCGCACTGTCGAACGCCTGTCGTATCGTTGTCGTGTTGTTGTCGTGTCATTGTCGTGTCGTTGTCGTTGTCGTATCGTTGTCGTTGTCGTGTCGTCTTTATGAGGACGCGGATTAAATAAGTAGTGTATGTGTTGGTCAGTGCAACAGCATATTGTCATCGCCGCTGTGCTCTGAACCTATATAAACTTGTAGATTTATTTATTGCTACTAGACAACGTTAGTTTTTTTATTTGATGTTAATATATATTATGTACCGATTGGGCGATGTGGTCGCACAGCGACAAAGCCCTTCTACATCGTCAATAAATTAAAAAAACAAAAAATAAGTAGTGTAGTGTCCATACCCTGAGCTCCATGTCCCCGACCTTCCCGGCCATGTTGGCGAGCTCGCGCGCGACGACGAGCGTGGTGTCGTAGATGCGGTTGGGAGGCGACGCTGAGTGCACGCAGAACAGGCCCGTGTCGCCGTACGCGTGGTTGTACGCCGTCGCGTTGAACATCCAGTGGTATCTACGACCGACACATTTAGACATCACAAATTATTATTTACTAGTTGACCGGGCGAACATCGTACCGCCGTTTTTAAATATTTGCTATTATTTTTTTAATATTTCTTCATATTCATAGGTTTTTAAGTAAATATATATATTTATATATTTACTTAAAAACCTAAATAAGTATAGTGATTAATTAAGTCTCTGTTGTATATATATTTGATCCTAGTTAAGGGGAAGAAACTGCCTACTGCAACACAGTGATAAACTAAAGCAGTGGGCAGGGTTTTCAACATTATATTGTACCTACCTTTACTATGCAATAAAGAGATTTTGTATTTGTATACAAGTCTCCTGACAATAACGAACACATAAAAGAAAGATTTATCCAACTTGGTGCAGTCGTTTCGAAGTTATGCGCGTACAAACCTTTCGGTGTTTCATTTTTATTTGTATAGATTTATTTATTTTAGGAAAACTTACAGCCAATACATGCATATGAGAATTAAATAATGTTTAGGATAGGCCAATTACAAGTTTTCACCTATAAGTAAGAATTAGTATGTTAGTTTTGTACGTAGAAGCAATAATGCATACATTTCTAGGTAACAGACTTAAAAATTATAATAATTGCAGTATTTGATATAAATCTATGTTTGAGAACCAAAGAATTCAGAAGCCAAGGATTTAATTTTATTTTTTTATGAAACTCAATGACGAGACGAGCTGGTCGTTTGCCTGATGGTAAGCAATACGCCTGCGCATAACGATAACAGCACCGGCCAGTACTTTGTTTTACAAAATCCTGCGCGGCGCTGCACTGCGCTCGTCACCCTGAGACAATTAGCGGTCTGCCGCTTTACCAGTTATTCTACCACCAAGCAGTAGTATACAAGCATTGCTGTGTTCCGGTTCGAAAGGCATTGTAGCCAGCGAAATTACTGGGCATTATGAGACTTAACAGCTAATTGTCTCTGGGTGACGAGCGCAGTGCAACGCCTCGCACGGTTTTTCAAAACAAGGTTCTGGGTGGTGCCGTTACTGTTATGGCCAGGCGTATTGCTTACTATCAGGCGAACGAATAGCTCGTCTCGTCAGTTACATGAAAATAAGTTTTTTTTTTTTTAATTTGACTAGGTAGTCAAACAAGCAGACGGCCCGCCTGGATGGTAAGCGGTTACCGTCGCCTATGGACACCTGCAACACTCGGGGCATTACTGGTGCGTTGCCTACCTTTAAGGACCCTTTTCACCCTTCTTTTAAAGTACCCCATGTTGGTAAGCGGTTACCGTCGCCTATGGACACCTGCAACACTCGGGGCATTACTGGTGCGTTGCCTACCTTTAAGGACCCTTTTCACCCTTCTTTTAAAGTACCCCATGTTATAGCTCTGCGGAAAAACCTCGGGCGGTAGCCCATTCCATATTTTGCAGGTGTGCGGCAAGAAAGATCTGGAGAATCGGACAGTATGCAATTTCCATAGATCTATGGTATGTGGATGGGCTTTCGCACGATGTCGGGCAGTGCGGTAATAAAACCGTGATGGAGGAATGAGATCAAATAGTTCCTCAGAACATTCCCCATTATAGATTTTATAAAACACACTGAGTGCACCGATGTCTCGACGTTGACTCAGTGGTTCCAAATCTTTTGTGAGCTCGGGATCGCCGACAAGTCTAATGGCTCGCCTTTGTTAGGAGTCAAGTGGCTGAAGCTGGTACTTTGGTGCACCGTTCCAAAGATGGGAGCAGTACTCCATATGGGGCCGAACCTGCGCTTTATAAAGCGTTAGGCGTTGGCCCGATGTAAAGTATCGCTTCGCTCTGTTAAGTACGCCCAATTTCTTAGAAGCGAGACCAGCTTTACTCTCCAAATGACCCCTAAACTGGACCTCACTAGAAATATCGACGCCAAGGATCCCGAGACTCTGTGAGATGGTAAGGGGAACGCCTTGGAACTGGGGAGCTATGGAAAAGGGGTTTTTTTGGTGGTAAATGCGCAGACTTGTGTCTTAGTAGGGTTGAATTGGACTAGATTAAGTCGTCCCCACTCCGACACTTGTTCTAAGGAGCACTCTATGTCAGACACAAGTCCTTTTCTGCTCTCCTCCACTTCAGATCGAGGGAAATTTGTGCGGCCTGCGTAATGGGAGTCACCAGTGCTGTCATCCGCATAACAATGAATATTGCTAATTTGCAACATGTCATTGATATGCAGTATGAATAGAGTCGGTGACAGCACAGACCCTTGTGGTACGCCAGCATTTATTGACATAGTCTCGGAGCAGGAGCCATCAACAACGGCTTTAATGCTCCGACCAGACAAGAAATCGGCAATCCACATGCACAGCCCCTCGGAAAGCCCGAAAGATGGTAGCTTCGCTAGAAGTGCTTTATGCCAGACCCGGTCGAATGCCTTAGCGATATCGAGACTTACAGCTAAAGCCTACTCTCGATGGCTTCAGCCCATCGGTGAGTGAGGTAAACAAGAAGATCGCCAGCTGAACGGCCATGACGGAACCCGTATGACGGTCACTGATCAGCTGACGATCCTCAAGATATCTCAGGAGCTGAGTGTTAATCACTCGCTCCATCACCTTGGAGAGTAAGGAGGTGATGGCAATAGGCCTGTAATTCGACGGATCCGTTCGGTCACCCTTTTTAGGAACAGGGTGAACAAAGGCGATCTTCCACGAAGACGGGACCTTCCTAGCAGTGTAGGAGAGCGAGAAAAGTTGCGCAAATACGGGGGACAACTCTGGAGCACATGTTTTTAACACGATCGCAGGGATGCAATCCGGCTCACTCGACTTTCGCACATCAAGGGACAACAGTTCCTTCCGTACGAATCTCTGGGAGAATCGTATTTCCGGCATGGAACTTCCACAACGCGGCAAGTTAGGAGGTGAAGTGTCCCTGTCGTCGAGAGTCGAGTTGGAGGCAAAGAGAGTACCAAGAAGATCAGCTTTCTCTTTGGCACTGTGGGCCAGGCTGTTATCCGGCTTACGCAATGCTGGAAGAGTGGACTTACAAAAGTTTCCTTCAGCAGCCTTGGCGAGAGACCAGAATGCACGGCTTCCCGAGGGATAGCTAGCCAATCGGTCGCCAATCCTGCCGATATGCTCAACTCTAGCCTTGGCAACGACCTTTTTCGTGGACCTGGAGATAGCATTCAGTCTTTTCTTAAGAGCGGATGTATCTAGTTCTTTAGTCGCACAGGCATCAGACCATGCCCTGTAAGCAGCCAGTTTGGAACTAACTGCATCAGAACATGATCTGTTAAACCAAGGCTGACTCCGACCACCCACACGTACTACAGAGTTAGGAATAAAACATTCCATACCCTGCAGCACAACATCGGCAACAGAGTCAGCACATGTGCTAGGATCAGCGGAAGAAAAGCATATCTGCTTCCATGGATATGATGAGTAAAACTCAAAACAATCCGCAGCCCGGAAGTGCCATACCCTACGTTTCCCAGGAGGTTGTAACCTGTCGGGACGAAGGTTGGGCACGGCTGTTCTAACCAGGCAATGATCAGAGGAACCAAGAGGTGCATCGACTGATATCTGGTACAATGTAGGATGGGTAGTCAGCACAAGGTCCAGTAGAGAAGGTGTATGGCTGTCGATATCTGGTATTCGAGTTGGTCCAGTTACAACCTGTGTGAGGCCATAGGTTAAAGCAAGCTCCCAAGCAGCTCTCCCCGCATGGTCAGTAGTTCGGGATCCCAGCCACTCCTGGTGGTGAGCGTTAAAGTCACCGAGGATCACCAACTCCGCAGAGGAATACTGCTCTAGAACCTTGTCAGCACCTGCAGCAATGTGCTCAAAAAGGTGAGTTGTCTCCGCGTCGCCATTGTGAGACCTGTAGAGGCATGCGTAGACCCGAGTATTTCCTCCGTGGTCAACGCGAACCCAAAGATTTGACAGGTCTCTTACCTCAAACCCGGTGAGTCGGCGACAGCAAATATCCTCACGAACATATAAGCATACCCCGGCGCGACGTACAAAAACATGTTCAAGTTTATACCCAGGGTAATTTAAGTAGGAAATATCGTCCGGGCAAGATATTTGCGTCTCCGTTAAGAAGAGCAAGGCAGGTTTTGCTGTCTCGAGATGGAAATGGACGGCGTTAAGATTAGAATGTAGGCCCCGGATGTTGCAGAAGTCCACTTGAAATGTGGTGTGGTGTTTTTGTTGTAAAATATGTTTTTCAAGACAATCTTTTAACCAATTTGTAATCGGAACCGCAAGCAGATTAAAATGAGCCCAAACACTAGTAGTTTACGTAGTATCCGTCAAGGAGTTTTATTGCCCACCTTCCGTCTCCATCATCAAATCAGCTGACTGTCACCATAATATTGCATTGTCATCGGAATTTGACAAGTATGCAACATATCAACTTCATACGATAAGAGGAAGCGGTTCTAATTCAACTTGCAAGATTCCACCCGAACAAACATAGTTACATACATACATATATACATTGCAAGTTCGAAAAGAAAGAAAGAAAATTAGTTTAATGTGAAACCATCTTATACTAAAAACCTTCATAAAAGGACACAACTCAGCATAATGCGCCATGACAGCGCGCTGATTTTCAGTTGTGCCCTTTTTCGTTAAATAAATATAAGTTAAATGAAAGCTTGTAAAAAAACCTCATGCGCCAATAGCGAAACATTTTACCTGTTCAAGACGTTAGTGTAGAGTCTGGTGTACATTCCCTTGCCGGGCCCGCCAGCCGAGAAGGAGCCGCCGCCACCCATTATCATGTTCAGAACGCACGTCGCCACGAAGTCAGGGTCGCCGTGGGAACAGCCTAAAATAATCATTAAAGACGTTAGAAAAATTAACACGGATCAGGCCTAGCGCACTCCGCACTGTAGGTACGAAGCTACAAGTACATATCCGGACACCGACGGCGGGTTGCGCGTCGTTACACGTGACGCGTCAGAAGAGACAAGAGCTATGCGATACAAAAAGAGGCGCTCTGTAGGTTAATATGACTGGTAGGTATGCAGCGCTACGCGAGCTGAATTGAATTTTATTGCGTCATAGCAAGAGTCGCTATTTGTTTAAATTTCTTTGCGGAGTGATGCTTCTGTTCCTTAGTATTCTGTGCACGGATGTATATCTAGTGTTCTCGTTTTTTCAAATTACTATTCATAATGTACTTGCTTCATAGAATACCTACTTTTGATTGCTTTACCAACTTTAAAAAAAACTGGCCTAGTGCGAGTCAGACTCGCGCACGAAGGGTTCTGTACCATTATCTATATAAACGGCAAAAAAAACATGTTCGTTGTATGGGAGCCCCCTTAAATATTTATTTTATTGTTTTTTAGTATTTGTTGTTATAGCGGCAACAGAAATACATCATCTGTGAAAATTTCAACTGTCTAACTATCATGGTTCATGAGATACAGCCTGGTGACAGACGGACGGACAGCGGAGTCTTAGCAATAGGGTCCCGTTTTACTTTTTCGGTATGGACCCCTAAAAAGGAGGAGGTTCTCAAGTTTGTAAATCTTTTTGCGTTGGGTTCAGTATAGCTAAGAAGTGGTCCCGTATTAATTTCATCGATATTCGACCTAGGACTTCAAATATACATCAGAATTGAAGTCAGTTTTTTTTGATAAAACGTTTTTACTTTTTGTCAGTCAAATATTTTGCCGGACGCTTTTTTAATGAGCATCATTGAAAAAGCTTCATAAAAGAAAACTTTTGAAAGATAGGATCTAGCTTATTTATATGTTGATTTCTGCTTCAGCTATTATTATTATATTCAGCCCATATCGTCCCACTGCAGGGCAAAGGCCTCCCTACTTTCCTTCCATTTCCCTGCGGTCTTGAGATAGAATGGGCCAATTTAATAGATATGTATCCAGCTCGTCTTGCCATCTCCGACTTGGTCTGCCGCGTTGTCTGCGTTCATTGTTGGGAACCCATTCGGTTGTTCTTTTGGCCCAAAGTTCGACAGACATGCGGCTGAAGTGCCCAGCCCAATCCCATTTCAACCTAGCAGCTTTCTGAGTGACATCAGTGATCTGAGTTCTGGAGCGCAGTGTGGTGTTACGTATTCGGTCGGTGAGTTTAACTCCGAGAATACTGCGCTCCATCGCTCGTTGACAAACTCCGAGTGCGGACCTTTGATGTTCTGTCAAAGACCAAGTCTATGCGCCATATGTGAGGACAGGGAGAATGCACATGTCCATGAGTCGTTTTTTAAGGGAGACTTCAGCTATGAGTTTCTATATTTATTTATGGTTACAATTTTATTATAATTAGATACTTACTTTCCAGTCCAATGACTACGTGCGATAATTCGGGCAAATCAGACCCAGGGTACAGTGGGATATCAGTTTCTTCCTGAAAAGATATACAAATATTGATCATTACATTTGATGCCAATCCTTATATCTGATAGACGTGAAAGTAAAGAATGATTAATGAAAAATATACAGTACATCAGGCGCTCGGACTTTTTATTTAGCGAAAATAAGAACACCTTCAGTCTGCATCATCAGATCAGCTGACTGTGACCATAATATTGCATTGTCATCGGACTTTGACAAGTATGCTAAATTTCAACTCCATAGAATAAGAAAGTGGTTCTGATTCAGCTTGCAAGATTTGACCCAAACATTGCAAGTTAAATAAAAGCTTGTAAAAAGTCTGTTCTGCGCAGGCCTGTGAAGTCTGTGAAGCTTCCTTCATGTACCACAATGCATCAACTACCAAATTAAATTCATCAGTATACCTGTTCTAAACTGCCAATGTATTGTGCGATGGAGTGGTCCACAACGGGCTTGAATGAGTCGCTGTCGTTAGAGTGCCACGTTGGTTTCATGTCCACAAAATATTTCTGGACAAACTCTACAAATAGCTCATGGTCAACCTTGAAAATAATAAAATAATAAATTACTATAGATTCTAATATTTAATTATTTGTTAAAAGATAAGCGGCATGTGTGCTGATGTATATTAATACACTGGTGAAAGCCTTTGCGCTTTCTCATTTTAGAAAATCAATACTGAATTTCATATTAATATCGAAAGTGCCGACTTACATATGTCTTATACGAAATATATATTATAAGAGTTAGCATAGCTAAATGACTTCTTTATGTTAGAATAATTATGTAATTAATAATGTATCTAAATGTGTTATTTACCCCAACAGCGGCAACCACCATCCTGTCAGGTGTGTAGTGATGCTTCAAGTAGTTGAGAATGACGCCGCGGTCGATATTGTTCACATTCTCTTGTGGACAGATCTTTGGTAGTCCGAGAGTGTTCCCTCTGTATGCAGCCTGGAAAAACAAAAATATGGATATAGAATTAATTTGAAGTGGCAAAATAAACAGAATATTACATTTGTGTTTGATTTTCATGCCTATAGAGGTCTTGCTCGCTTTTGGCGAAAACCTGATACATATTATACTTAGAACTTACAGAATGTATCATGTCCATAAGAATGGTTTCCTGTTCTGGTCTCATAGAGAGGGTCTCTAGTTCAAAAGCCACAGCTTGTCGCGCAGATTCTATTTCCTCATTAGAAAGTTGTGGCCTAAGTGTCACTTCTGCTAATACCTGAAATGTTATCATCTGGTTAGTAGAGGATTCATTAAAAAAACATTTTTTATTTGAGAACCATAAAAATATAGTAATAATATAGATAGAGGTGTGTAAAAAAGCCTGTGTATATCAGTACTCAATAAGTAACAGTATGTGTCAAAAGTGGCCATTAGTAGCAGACCATTAAAAAATTAGTGAGTCGTAGAGTGTATGATGGAATTATACAAGCTAATTCCTCCTACCATCTCCTTTCTACCATTGGAGCATCCAACAAAGCGTTTTGCTTCGACCTTTATAATGTGAATATCTTTATTTCCCCATTCTTATAAACTAGGTGTGTTCAAGTCTCAAGTGAATCAGTATCTTCTCGGCGAGCATGATCCATCATCAACCGTATCGTCACTTTCCATCAGGTGAGACTGCAGTCAAATGCTTACCTATTTACTAATAAAAAATATTTATATTATAGCTGTTATAGAAAGTATATATAGTGATGTAAATTAACTATTTACCTGGGTAATAGCTTCTAAGCCTCTGGAATCAGCACTGGTAGCATAAACTGTGGTATCCCGTGAACCCTGACAGTCACAGATGCCTCCATGTCTCTCTAACTCTCGCAGCATAACATCTCTTGTTGCATATTTGTGTGTAGCCTGGAATGTTTTAATGTGATCTTCTGTAGAAAGATTTAAATGTTTGTACTTTATTAGAAATTTAACAACTTCAGATCCATGCCATGGTCAATTCAGTTGATCTGGTGATACTAAAAGGGTAATTAATACCTTGATTTAGTTGTTAACAGACACAAAATGTTTCTTTTTATCTTATTGATTATTTAGCTGACTCCCATTTGAAACCGAACAGGTTAAAATTAATGGAGAATAGTGTTTATTTAGGTATGTAAACATACAGGAATACACATAGTACACACAGTACATATAGGAATTATGAGCGAATCCCGTGCATAACACTTGACAAGATGTTAGCAGGTATTTTATGCTATACTTACTCCAAAGCTCAATTTTTCTAAGAAATGGCAAATTCCATTTGGGTATGCCACTTCATATCTCGGTCCTGAATCAATCACCACTGAAAATAAAATAAAAATTTACATGGTCTTATAACTTGGATCTTTTCAAGTTCTTCAAAGTTGAAAGTTCAAGAGTTCTCTATTCAATTTTGACATCACAGTCACACTTATCATTGTCAATTGTTACAATTACTACCACTGTATCAGAAAAAGAACCACTACTCAGAAGATATGGCAAGGAACTGAGGGACATTTTTTTAGAACTTTGTTTTTGACAATATTATGTTTCTTATGTGCCAGTTGGAATGGCATGTTCCATGCATCTCTGTCTTCTATGTAATTACTAATGGTATAGTATGTTTTTATCATTATAACATTTTTCACACTTAATTTGAATCTTTAGATATTTTACAAGGATAAAGTTCATTAAATTGCAGACTGATGATTATACTACAATTGAACTTTCCTTTGACAATACTTGAATTGAATACCAGAACATACATCAAGATATTCTATAAAAGTATGCTTACCACCAGCAGTGCAAAACTGTCCAAACTTTTTCTCCGATGCTACCCTTAGGCCATTACTCAAGACTGTCACTTCTGTGACTGTATCCTCTGCTTTAGCTGTAGAGAACACCACAGGAGGTAGGTCTTGCATGGGCTCTGACAAAGGCGGTAGAGGAGTCACGCTGCCCTTGGGCAAAGGCTGAACAGGCCGAATAGGTTGAACAGGCTTAACAGGCCTATCCACATCCTTACTGAACTTCCTCACGCCCCACCGCGGAGTGTTTAACCTGCGCATTTAAACGATATATATACAAATCAATTCACCTATGTCAGACTTAGTAGTAAGTGATTTAACTTTACGGGTTTGTGATGAAATCCAAATATTAAAATGGGTACCGCATGAATTATAAGCTTACCAAATAAACGAATACCTATATAAAATTATCCTTTAGAAAATCCCAGAATTCTGATGTAAAAAGAAAAACTTACCCATTTTTTAAAGAAAATAACCTAGTAAAAAGATTTTTCACTTCTGTTACGTGAGCCATTGTTTTTTGTCTAAATGTTCCAGGATATCTATTAGGACTTCTAATTAGAAAGTCTTACTAATTTTATGCAAAAACAAACGTAGTTTTAGTGCATTTCTACCAATTACTTTTACAAATACAAATCGTGACATTGGGTCCGGTTAATGTACAGCCAATATTTGGAGGCTAAATAATGTACGGCCTGTATTGCACACCCAATAATTCATGTACATGGCTTCCAAATGTTGGGGCGTGCAATCCAGGCCGTACAATAATGGATGCGAAATAACTGCCCGAGCCGATTTTGTACAGCCAGTATTGCACAGGCAATAATCCGAAGCCGACAGAAGTTTTTTTCAATGTACACGAATTATCAGGCTGTGCAATTCAGTACGGCATTTATTGTCACGGACAGATTTTGTTCGGCCAATATTGTACAGCCTATATTCCGAGTCCATTGTTATGTCAAAGTCGAAGCCTCGTTTGGTTATGCCAGTGCTCTTTTTGCACAGACTATAATTGACCAATTAATTGATGTCAATGTCATGTCATCCTCATCACCGATTGGCACCGACCGGTCCTGTGGACTGACCGACCGACCTAGTAACCGGTTTGAATCAGTGTTTGTTTTGTTCGTTTCCGCTTTTCCGTTGAAATTACAAAGTAAATTACATAGGACAGGATACAGGTCAAGTCAGGACACATATTTTATCTGTGGCTTAATCTTAAGAAAAAGAAAAGAAATTCAATAAAGCATAGAGAAAAAAATCACTACGTTGTTAACCACAGGCTAGGAATTATACCAGGGGGATGAAGCTTTCTTCGTCTGTCTGCAAAATTACTAATGTATGGAAGGTGGCGTCATCTGTGGGATGCGTCTATAAAAGTTACTGCTGGTTTTAAAATTTGAGGCAGATGGAACTTAAACATGACTGAAGATATACTTAGTGCAACTTTTTTACTAGCTTTTTCTTCTATGTATTGTCTATAGATGGTTTCCGTAGAAACTGTTTATGTTTATATGTCATTATTGTCATGTGAAAAATATTATACGATTTTATCCACCTCTGAAGAATTTATTTAAAGATTAATTCTTAACATGGTAGCAGAACGTAAACTAGTGTAAAAGTGAATGAACAACCGGAGGATACTTTGTCGAAGTAAAGAAGACAACGAGAATAGAAAGTCTGAATAAAGAAAAAAATGACACATGGGCAATGCAGGCCAAAGCAGTCCTAGTAAAAGTAACAATGTGGAACCAATGGATGCAGTAGACCCGATAGACTAGAAACTCAACGTATTTTTATTGATTTGTATTTGACGTTTAAAAAAGTGCATTTTTTGTATTTCATAAACATCTTTTGACTTGACTTACTTGACTAATTAAATTGGCTTTTCATTTATCATTCAACAAATAACCTTTTTGTATGTTACTAAATTTAAAAAAAAGTTATTGTAAAAGGTGAAAAATATGTAATTGTTTTAATTCAAAAGATAAAGAAATATATGCCTAGGTACTTATTTTGTTTCAAATCCAGTACGTGAATTGTTTATTTTTGTAAGTAATATAATCAGTCAAGTAAACTGCGTCAAGTAAATCTATCTGGAAACTATGAAGCTGATCAGCGCCATCTATTGATCGCTTTTCAACACATCCTAAATTTTAAACATAGTGGCATATCTATTCTCGTATATCGTATATGATGTATCTGTATAGGTATGTATGATCTATGAATTATGTATACTACTTAGCGTAGTATTTTTACTTTCTGTGTTGTGTACTTTAAACGAATAAAACAAAACAACCGGATTTAAAGTTTTAAACAACAAGTGAACTTAAAAACGTAAATTGTAATTATAACTTTACATTGTTATACGTCGGATTGCAATAGATGAAGCTAGCACAAGACCGGAATGAGTGGCGTGAACTAGAGGAGCCTTATACCCAGCAGTGGGTGGATACGGGCTGATTAGTAGCAGTAGTAGTTTGTTATACAAGCAGTTGATTGCTATAAATCGGTTCCGTAAGGCCTAAAAACTCTAAACATTAATTTCTAGGTTTGAGGTTATGTTTACATGTATATCAATCCTTATCCAGTTGTCTTTACATATGCTTTACATTTACAGTGCTTCAAGAGAATCTTACGGAGACGACGCTGTTGTCAAATGCAAGATGTACAATGAGCACAAAGTGAGGTCATAATAATAACCTGCAACTGTAATGGTAGAGCAAGACACATAAAGTAATAAGTTGCATGTGCCATGAGTGTGCTCCATCGGCTGGAGACTAGAAGTGTATTGTGGCCTTCTTGATGTGGGTCTGTCTGTGAAATGAAGAACTTGCATGTACAACATTATATGGATTCTTACTAAAACAAACCAACGGTCCAGAGCAGGCACTTTGATAAAATTCATATTATTGGTGGAGCAACTATTGCGTAAATTAACTTCACATCATGCCAGCAGCAGTGAAGTTCTGTCTGAGTTTCTCCAGGCCTAAAATAATGACAAATTATAAACTGCGAGTTGCTTCAATACCAAATTGACAATAAATGCGTAGCCATTAATTGCACAGGAATATTCCATGATATTGTCTCCGGATGGGATATACAAAGATGCAGTTATTGAAATAAAATACCCAATAACTAATAAAAATAAATGAATATTGTTAGAAATAAAAGTCACACTTAGTGAAGTAGTGTGTGTGGTTCATTAAATGTAATGTAATATTTTTGTATGTATGTTAGTCTGTAAGGTATATATTCTATAGGGCTCTGTTAATTTTACTTTGTTGTACTTTATATTGTCTGAAATAAAGAGTTTATTAATAATAATAGTAAAATAATTTGTGTTAGGCATGCAGACTTTGAAAAGTCCAAAAACATTTACATTATTGTGACAATGACCATGGACATACCCAGCAAAGTAGTAGGAATTTGAAAATGCTTTTTATTTACTGACCTTATTTCAATAATACCCTGCGTGTGTTCTGGCTAAATCTAGCTAAAACGTTTTCAAATTTATATTGTGGTTAGAGAACCCTTTTCCTATGCACACTTATAATGTCATATCATGCAGAGGCCGACTAGCCGGTTTTCTATCATTGTTGACCACAACGAAGTTTTTACTCTGCGTAAAATACTGACTGACCTTTCGACAGTGCACAGTATACTTCCTAGTCTGTGATAGTGCACAGTATGCGCCTGTTTTATGGCAGGATAAGACAGTTGTGTTTCTTTAACTAGCGCAATTAAATCTATATCGTTCAGTTCGCTCTGTGCCATTTATTTTGCTCCCACACGTTGTACCACAGTTCAGCCTTAAGTTCAGTTAGCCAGGAAAACCATTTAAATTGTAGTAATTAGAAGAACCATTGTTTAAAAAACACCAAATGAATAATTAGTTTTTAATAAACCGAATTTAGCTTCGAGTCTGGGACTAGGGCACACAACAGTCTGTTTTGTGACTAGGGTGGGGCAGATGCCCCACCGTGGGTACGCCCATGACAATGACCATGAGTACGAAGCTACAAGTACATAGCCGGACACCGACGGCGGGTCGCGCGTCGTTCCACGTGCCGCATCAGAAGAGATAAGAGCTATGCGATGCGACACAAAGAGAGGCGTTCTGTAAGTTAATATGACTGGTAGGTATGCAGCGCTACGCGAGCTGAATTGAATTTTATTGCGTTATAGCATGAGTCGCTATTTGTTTAAATTTCTTTGCGGAGTGATGCTTCTGTTCCTTAGTATTCTGTGATATCAGTTAAAAGTATGTCAAACTATGTAGATAAAACGCGTTTTAACAAAATTAAAATTCTTCGGGCGCTTCCCCGGCCGCTGCCGCAGCACGCTCGCTTCGCTCGCTCGGCTCGAGAGTTGTGGTGGTCATAGGTAACTAATGCTCTTCTCCTCGCTTCGCTTGTCGTTGCTCCTATATATGACATTGCCTTAGATTAGTAGATGCCCGTGATGTGCCGACACGTCAAGAAAGATTTGAGTATTTTTTTAACATTTACCGTATGTCTAAGGTATAACCTAAGATATACCGAGTAGGGCATTCAGTCTCGAACCAAAATTGACTCCCGGGACCAGTCTTTAAAATAATACCTACCCTAGTCCCGGGAATCCTGCCGGGATTTTCAAGACCCATGACTTAAAAGTAAAATATATGAAGAATGTTTATTATAAAATAATATATTTCTTTATTTCTTATCAGAAATTATGAATTATAACGAATTTTCTGTCGTCGATAGTTTTCTTCGAGTAGGCAGATAGTTTCTTAATATTTTATTTTGTATGTTCAGGGGCGTGGAAAAATCGAGCGATACGCAAGAATTGTAAATAACCATCAAATGTCAGTGGTATTGGTTGCAGCTCAAACCAGACTAGTTAAAGATACCGTTTTGCTGACTGGTACCTACCTGTACCTATCTTTGTTGAGATTGGAGTTATGCGAAGCGGTATTATTGTCTAAACTGATGGAGAAAATAAGTAGTAGGTAGGTACAATGTATTGACGAAAACAACGTGGGCATTCACGGCTGGACGGACTCTATAGTGGTGAGGTAGCTACAGGAAGATCCCGGTCGCTGGAAACCCTTTGTAGCTAATAGAGTTCAGAACATAATAAAGGTCGTAAAACCGAGCAGTTGGCATTATGTGAAGTCTAGAGTCCAATCCAGCTGATTCAGTAAGTAGAGGCATAATGGTTTTAAAATTTAAAGCATACGACACGTGGTGGTACGGGCCTGAGTCGATGAAGGCAACAGAATTACCACTAGTCGCAAAACAAACGGTTTACAAGACAAAAGAAAAAGTGTGCAATGTGCATGCTGTGCAGAAATATTGTGAAGAAAGCATCATTCAGAAGTTATTAGAGAGGCATAACTCATTTACAAAGATCGCAAAGATCTTAGCATGGTCATTACTAGCAATTAAAACAATTCGACGCGACAACGAAATGTAAACAACGGCTAATCGTATATCACATTACAAAGTTAAAGGCGGCGAAGTTGCTTGTAATAAGATATATGCGGTGTAGTGAATTTAGCAACGACATTGACTTGCGACGATTTAAATTGATTTAATAAACCGAATAGCAGAAGCAATTTGGTAAAATTGAGTCCGTTTTTAGATAATCAAGGGATATTGCGAGTGGGCGAAAGATTAAAAAATGCGAATATTAGTAATGACATGAAACATTCCGAGGTAACGAGTTAATAATGCTAATTATGAAGCCCATCACTTAACTTATCATGGGGATTAAATTTAACACTAATAACTGTTCATCATCGTCAGCCCATCACGTTCCCACTACTGGGACACGGGTCTTCTCTCGTAGATAGAGTATAAACCATAATCCACCACGCTAGCCCAGTGCGGGTTGTTGAATATCACATGTACCTACTTGAATTTTTGTGATAATTTCTTGGACATGCCGGTTTCCTCACGATGTTTTCCTTCACCGTTTTTAGAGCGAGTGTTAAATCCACACATAACGAAAGTCAGTGGGGCCAGCGGGATTCAAACTCGGGTGCGTCGGATCGAAAGTCGCACGTATATATATATAATATATATACGCGACTTTCGATAATGACTGTAACGTTAAACTAATTTCTGTTAAGTTGGCACTTTATAGCAAATAATTACTATTGTCATAACCACGGCTTCATAGCGAATAATGTATACGCCTATAAATAATAATATAATAATAAATAGGTGTGTTATATATCGGCACAATACAATCTAAGAATACATTTTTATATATTATTGTTTGTTTGTTTGTAATGCTTATCAATTTAATATTACAAAAACTTTCTATCAAAATGTATTAACCACCTATTTATAACCAATTCATTAACCGACGAAAAAAACGGAGGAGGTTCTGAAGTCGACGAGTGTATATTTTTTAATGTATTACTAAGCATAACTTTTTACAGAGTAGTCCGATTTTGATTGTTCTTTTTTTGTTTGGTAGGTCATACTTCAGAAGTGGTCCCATATATATTTTATCGATATTGATTCAGCGCTTTTTGAAAATATCAGCTTCTTGAAAAATAAAATATATTGATATAGCTTTGAAGTCGGTTTGTTTTTTTTTCTTAAAATGATTTTTTTTTATTGAAAACTACCTTAAAAAAATAATATTTTTTTTAAGTTAATATCTAATGCCTTTTCTTTGTCAATCACTTATTTACCTAAATTTAAGAACACTTACAAACGGAATTTTCATTTATGTTTTGTAAGCAGCTCTTAGCAATTATTTTTAAAATATGTAGTACCTAATATGAGAATAGCGTTGTGAGCTGCATTATTGCTAAGCTTTTTATATATTTGTATTTTTTTAATGTAGCTGTATTTGGTGTGCCTAATATATAAAAATAAAAATATTAATATGTACCTACACCGTTGGCCTATCACAATAAATAACACTAGCAAACTTGAGGCAAAGGCAGTGGCCGGCGCAGCGTAGCGTAGGGTAGATTGGCACCCCGAGCGGTTTTATATTGAGGATTCCTACTTAAAATAAAACAACAAATTTAATACTAAACATGCTTACGAGACTTAATTTTACATTATACCTATTCACTAGCATTAACAAAATTGACTTCCCTGTCTCTTTCAATTGATAAAATCGAAAGATTGGTAAGTCGCGCTTGGCTCCTTGTGGACCCTAAGTAATTTAATAATTTAAAGTAAAGATTTTAATAATTTTAACTTTGAAAAGCTTCTTTCACATGGAGCAACCGAAACACAGATTGTTAACGCAGTGGCAGTTGACATCTAAGATAACACAAGATATCAGGAAGAAATATAAAAAGGAACATCTAGCGCAACTGACAATCAGGAGTAAATGGTTCAATCAATAAGAAAATGTGAAAGTAAGAGATAAGATGTAACCATCCGAAAACGAAAAATGTGTTCATCAATAACTTTGTAAATATACTAATAAATACTACTACACGATGACTACGTATAATAAATGACAAATATCATTAAAATTTTGTTTATGACACTTATCTGAAAAAAGAAAAAAATTAATATATCAGTTAAAGTTAAATGTAAATTACTTATAAGCCTAATCAATTGGCTAGATTGTATTAAAAATGGGGATCATAATGGTTATGAAACCATACTAAGGAAAAAAAACGTAGGTATCTGCAGATCTCACAGCTCTTACAATATTACAACAAATTGTAGTTAGATGTATGAAGACAACGGATTATATTTTGACAGGATTGGGAGCACGCAATCGGTAAGAGATGAATGGAAATTGGTGACATTTTATTATTTGAATCCATTCTCGAACGACATAACAACATTAACATATTAACATTATTTGGTGGTAGGTTTCTCGTATGCGTGAGGCAAGCATTACTGTGTTCCGGTTTGAAGGGCATTACTGCGAAATTACTGGGCATTATAAGACTCAACAGTTAATTGTCTCAGGATAAGGACCGCAGTGCAGCGCCACGCAGGATTTTGCAAAACAAAGTTCTGGGTGGTGCTGTTATTGTTTTGGGCTAGCGTAGTATTGCTTACAATCAGGCAAATGACCAGCTCGTCAGTCATTCAGTTACATAAAAAAACATGCAATAAGTTCAAAGTTCAAGTTCAAAAGTTCTTTATTCAATTTTGGCATCACAGACGGTCAATTATTACAATGACTCTACCACCGTATCGAAAAAAGAACCACTACTCAGAAGATACCACAAGAAACTGAGGGGCATTTTTTTAGAACTTTTGTTACAATATTAAATGTTTGTTTTAGGTGGTTTTAGACAATATTAGGTTTCTAATGTACCAGTTGGCTAGGTACTTGGCAGAAGCGGAATGTTCCATGCATCTTTGTCTTCTATGTAATTACTAACTGTATAGTATGCTTTTTTTCATTAGAATATTTTTCACACGCAATTTGAATCTACTTTCTGTGAGCTCCGTTAGATATACATTTTGGAATTTTATTGTAAAAACGTAGGCAATTGCCCATGGAGGACTTATTCGTTTTACCAGTTTTACTCAGTCTAAGCCTAGGTACTGAAATTCTATCCTTATTTCTAGTGTTTATGTTGTGATTTGTGATGGTCACTATTCACCTTGAACTGCCGCCAACTTTCTCTAGATCTATGTGCTCCATTTGATTGTAAGCCACATCATTGCTAGGTGAGATAGTGGCCAAACATAGAGAAGCGTAAAAAAAAATTTGCAGATTTTTACGAACATACATTATATTGTCATAACTATACAGATAAGGTAATCCTGGCTCCTAACTAGGATCCCCTATATCTAGGGAACCAGGAACTACGAGGACTGTGGTCTCAAAAAACAAACAAAGGAAAGCCATTAAATCTACGTTTGAGCAATCTTGATAAATCAGCCAATATTTTAAAAGAGGAAATGCAAGCTCTTGAAATGGAGAACGAGTTTATCTACCTACTATAAACGTAGGTACCTACGTAACTATATGTACGCAATGAAATAGAGATAGGAGTAGCCGGAGTGATCCACTGTAACCCCGCTGTACAGGCTCACCAGAGATCTAGTGCGGGGGACAGAGTTCCTAAGGTTACACTATACTGTTTTATTATTTAGTAGGTATAAGTAACTGTTATAAAACGACCGGAAATATGTTTTGGAACAAATACAGTTATAAGAATATTTTTTACTATCATCAGCAACAATTTACATTAAGAGTATATGCAACTTATGTAAATATGTAGGTATATTTGGTAGGTACACATACATATTTATTTTATTTTCCATGTTGTGAGTGCCCTGGCACATCTGCGTGTGACAGCAAAAGTACCTACACGGGTGGCGCTACTATATGTATTGTAATAATGTGGTACTACTAACGCGGCCGTACCTACTTGGTACCTACTGTCTTCAAAAACAATCTATTGGACATTCGACCTTAAGTTGAAATATTTAACAAAAAAAAAATGCTTTTGTTATTATTTCAATGCTGATTAACATTTGTATTTTCCATTTTTTCATTAGAGAGAATCTTGCACATTAAAAAATATTCTATAGGAAAATGTAGGTATGGAAGTATATCTATTTTATCAAAGTAGGTATCGATAATTTTGAACTGTAACAGTATAAGTTAAATGCACCCACACGTATGTCATAATAAATCACATAAGGGCAGAAATATGTGTTGAAAAGCTGGCACTTAACCTAACTAAAACCATCTATGTGTTCTTTGTTTTGAAAAAATAGTTATTTCTCGTTGTTCGCCTACCTAGCCCTATGTATATCCAGCAATATCTTATTAATTCTTGTTTTAGTTGTTTTGTACGAAGAAAATGATAACTTTAACATTTACGAGCACTAGCGCTCCTAGCGGGATAAAGCTGCAGTCTATGGTTCGATCGGGACCGAACATGTTTTGATAATCTGTGCTTCAAAGACTCGCTTGAAACAAACGAGGCATCGTGTGAAATGCTACTTTTGTCTATGGATGGCTTCGTATTATTGCCTGTACAATACTGGCTGTACCAAACTTGTCACGGGCTATATTTCGCATCCAATAATGTACAGACTGGATTGCACACCCTGACATTTGGAAGCCAGTACATGAATTATTGGCTGTGCAATAAGGGCCGTGCAATATCGACACGAGCCGAGTTTGTACGGGCAATATTTGCCGTCCAGGAAAAGCCGGCCGAGTATTTAAAATCCGATGTACATGGAATATTGGCTGTACAATATCGGCTGTGCAATTTTGGCTGTACATTATTATGGTCGTACAATATAGTCTCCCGTGACATTCCCACATGACAAGTAGAAAGAATGAAATTAATGAATGAAGTATGAACCACATTAGTGCAGTCGACGAAGTAGTCAGCACCACAGACTCAAGACTTGACAATCTTTGCTTATCTAGTATCTCTTACTAGTCTGTGTTACGTATCTCTTACTAGTCTGTGCCTATTACATTAAAAAAAAAAACAAACCGAACCAAACAAATCTGAAATTATAAAATAATAAATTGTGAAAAGTTGAGTTTAATACACATCATCATTCGTACTAATTTTCTTAATTGTTGAAACTGAAGCTGTGATAGGAATTTTTGGAATTAAACCTTATATCTTTTATCCTTTATTACTTATAAACAAATAATGGTTCTCTATACATAGTGTCGTGCAAGGAGTATTATAATTGGCCTATACAGTGTTGTGAACCGAATGCGAGCAGCCAGCCTAATTTAAATATTTTGCTACTATTCCTATCTTCATTTTAAATTCAGATTGATATGCAAAGTAGGCCCCAATCTTCAGCTGAGACTTTTGGTTTTAGTTCTATATAAAGGATCTAAAAATGACGTTGAAATTGTACAACTTCGTGAGGTCGTTTTCATTGTCAGCCACGAGAATTCCTCAAGTATGTATAATAGGGGCTGGACCAGCAGGCTTCTACGCCGCTATGCATATCACAAAGAACTTCAAAAAACCAGTAAATATTGACATGTATGAAAAACTTCCTGTACCTTTTGGACTAATCAGGTGTGTTTATAATATTTGCATCATCTTTTTTACAAACATCTTATTTTTGTATAATTTTTTGTATATCTCCTATAAAATATCATTTCACTTAACATTTATCTTTTATCAGATATGGTGTGGCTCCTGACCATCCTGAAGTTAAGAATGTTATCAATCAGTTTACAAAAGTGGCACAACAGCCCAATGTGAATTTCTATGGCAATATAACTTTGGGAAAAGATGTCACCTTGAATCAGCTGCGGCAGCATTATGACGCTGTGTTATTGGTGGGTTTACTGTTTTATTTTTCTTATTGTGATTTAAAATTGCAAACATCCCTACAAGTAGACAAAGAATTTTAACACAAATAAATGTTCTGTATTAGAAATAGTTAAAATGAGCTTAAATGCCACAAATGTTTGTTATAGGTATGGCTTTTGTTTTTAGACTTATGGAGCTGAAGAAGATAAAACATTGGGTATAGAAAATGAAGATGCAACAAATGTAGTAGCAGCAAGAAATTTTGTTGGATGGTACAATGGACTTCCAAGTGATAAAGATTTAAAAGTAAGTGATGCTAGACTAATATAAAAGAGTTTTGAAATTGGTCCATATAATTAACCTGTTGGTGTCGGTTTCACTGGATCGAATTTGCTTCAACCATAACCGTGGCCTGAATTAAAAGAGTACTTATATCATGTTAAATTTCTTTTCCAGGTTGACTTATCACATGAAACTGCTGTTATTCTTGGACAAGGCAATGTTGCTTTAGATGTGGCTAGGATTCTGCTGTCACCAATTGACGAATTGAGGAAAACAGACATTACAGAGCATGCTCTGGATACTTTAGCAGAATCTAAAATAAAAGAACTTTATTTAGTTGGAAGACGAGGACCTCTACAAGTTGCCTTTACTATAAAGGAATTAAGAGAGCAACTGAAGCTAAAGAATTGCAGAACCATTTGGAGAGAATTAGACTTTAAAGGTGTTAGTGATTCAGTTAGTGGTCTAGCTCGCCCAAGAAAAAGACTCACAGAACTCATGCTCAAGTCTTTTAATGAGAACAGAGACAGTCATATTACTCCTAATGACAAGTTGTTCAAGCCAATATTCTTCAGAAGTCCAACTAAATTCCTAGCAGATAATAAAAAACAATTAACTGGAGTAGAACTTGTATGTAACCAATTAGTTGGCGACAAAATGGAAACTCAAAAATGCATTCCCACAGATGAAAAGGAAGTATTGAATTGTGGCCTAGCCTTTAGAAGCATAGGCTACAAAAGTGTAAAGGCTGATGAGCACCTTGAGTTTGCTAATGGTCTAGTAGCAAATGATAAAGGCTGTGTGGCAGATAGCAATAAAGACTTAGCTAAGCTCTATGTAGCTGGATGGCTAGGTACTGGCCCTGTAGGTGTCATATTACATACAATGGGCAATGCTTTTCAAGTAGCTAAGAATATTTGTGAAGACTTGCATAAGATGGAAGACTCTACCACCAAATATGGTTTTGAAGAAGTCAAAAGAATTATAGCACAATATAATGATAATATAATAAATTGGGAGCATTGGGAAAAGATAGATAAATATGAAATAGAACAGGGTAAGAAGAAAGGTAAGCCACGAGAAAAAGTGTGTGAAGTGGAGAAAATGATTGAAATAAGTAAAAGCTAGTTTTTTAAGCACAACAAAATATTTTTGATCATTGTTATATAAATATTATTAGTTCATAAAAAGTGTTTCTTTTTAATTAAATGAGTAATGAAACGAGCATGTCGTTTGCCTGTTCGTAAGCGCCACGCCTGCCCACACTGCCAACAGTTGCAGTACCTACCACCTAGAAATTTTAATACTTTTAATGTTTGCGCACTACTGTTTAGCGGCAGAATAACTGATAAAACGGTGGTAGGGTGGTACCTACCTAGACAGCCCGTATACGAGACCTTGAGTAAATGATAAGATAACACGAGTAACAAAATAATTAACGACATGCTACATAAGTACGACATACTTATTATAACTACCAATTACGGATGTGAAAAAATAATCGAATATTTTTAAAGTGAAAATCGATTTTTGTACGCGATTTTAATATTAAAAATAATCGATTTTTGTATAATTGAAAATCAATCAGTCAATTTTTCATCTGCCACCCCCGACATGTCTGGTCTTTTATAACCCGGAGCTCCAAAGAAAAAGTATTAAAAATAAATCTTAGCGGAGCTCGAACTATTAGGGATATGCGATATACATCGATGTTTACAATGCGATACATCGAATAGATCCGATGCTTTGAAGAGGTATTGATATACTCGATGCATCGATGTTTTTTTATAATGTTTTTCGGTAACTATAATTTATGTGGATTAAACTATACATCGGGTTCGAACCTACATTTGGCTTGATATATTCAGTTTTCGGTATTATTTTGTTCGTTCGATCGTTCTTCCACTTCCCCCTGGGGGGGTGGTAGGGGTGGGCCTCGGGGTGGATCCCATTGCCCAAGCTGAAACTCACGGGGGCATCTACCCCCGGGGAACTGGCAGGCCACCGTGGGCTTCTCGTAAGGTCGGAGTGCCTCATCGGTGGCTCTGTGTTGGTCGTCGTCCCCTTCTGGGGAGATCCGTCGAGGCGCCTTCATCTGCCCTCGTCCGGGACATCCTCCTCGTCCTGCTGCGGGAGAATGTCGCGGGGCAGTGCACGCTTCTGCGGTTCGTCGAGGGGCCTTGTGTGGTGGGGCGCAATGTCGTTCAGGTGAGGGTGTGGTCCGTTGTCGGCGCGGTCGTACATACGACGCGCCAGCCGGACCACGAACTCCTTCACCGACTCTATCCCGACGTCGCGGGCGATTACGTCATTGCGTACGTAACGGCCCGCTCCCGTGCACATGCGCAGGGCGACGTTCTGAACTATTTGGAGTCGCCTCCGTTGGGCTTCCGAGCATAGTGAATACCATGCCGGTGCCGCATACGTGAGGCGAGTACGAATGTACGTCTTGTATACTCCCACTTTCGTACGTAGTGGGAGTTTCGAGGCTAGGATCGGACGGAGGAGTACGCGGGCGGCCTTTGCCTGGCAGACGGCGTTGTATACCTGCGGGCACATCCTCAACGTCCGGTCGATGCGGACGCCCAGGTACTTCACTGTGGTTTCCCACATGACGTCCTGTCCAAATAGTTTCAGTGGAGGTATCAGCGTGCGCTGGGCTCCGGTAAGCATCGCGGCCGTCTTTCCCACGTTGACGGCCATCCTCCACTTACCGAGCCAATCTGGCAGGAGATCTAGAACTCGCTGCACCCTGTTCGCCGCGACGGTCGAGCTGGTAGACGAAGCAAAGTACGCACTGTCATCGGCGTACAATGCGAGCATGACACCCTGTTCCCCGTGGCCGGAGATGTGCTTCCTCCAGGATCGGGATGTCGTCAGTATATAGTTCGTACAGCGCCGGCGAGAGGCAGCTCCCCTGCGGTACGCCTGCACGGACTGGTCGTTCAGTCGACGTGGCATCCTCTACAGCCACGACGAACTTTCTTCTGTCGAGAAACGACGCCACGATATGCGTCAGAGCCGGTGGCGTCGTTGTCAGGGTGAGCTTGAACAGGAGGCCGTCGTGCCACACTCAGTCGAACGCCTTCTCTATGTCGAGATAGACGCTGACGGTGCGGCGGCCCCTGTTCGTCTCTTCTGCGAGATAGTGCATCACCCTGACGAGCTGAAGTGTTGTCAAGTGCCCGGCGCGGAAACCAAACTGCTTCTCTCTTGGAGTCAGGTGAGGTCTCATTCTACGCAGCAGCAGGCGCTCGAACAACTTTGAGATGGTCGGTTGCAGTGTGATGGGTCTGTAGCTGGCGGGTAATCGGCGATCCTTACCTGGTTTCGGCAGCACGATTACCCTTCCAGTCTTCCATTCCTGGGGGAAGCAACGGGTGCGCAGGACTCCGTTGAAGAGCCGCGCTATGGACACCAGGCCCTTCGTGGGTAGCTGTTTTAAGACGGCATTTGTGATGCCGTCTAACCCTGGTGCCTTTTTTCCCGGTAGTCTTAGCACGGCCCTCTTCACCTCTGCCGACGATATAAAATCATCACCTTCTAGCGGTGGCGGCGGGGTGGCCAGGAATACTGCGACCTTTTCTTGGACCATCTGGTGGTGCTCCAGAACTGCACGCGCCGCGTCTGTGGGGATTTGGTGCAGCTAGAACTGCTCTTCCAGATGGTCGGCCAGTAACTTAGCTCTCTCTTTGGCTTTGTATCGGCGCTGTCCCGTGCTATCCAGCAGCGGGCATACCGATACCTTAGCCCTGGTCAAACTTCGGTTGAGTTGATACAGGCTGGCTTTCGTAGGATCTTCTGCAATCTCTGTGATCCTTTGATCCCACGTTTCGCCCCGCCATGCCTGTACTTTCGAGGAAAGCGTCTCCTTCAAAGCATTTAGCTCACGCTTTACTCGGGGACATCAGGTGTGCTCCCAGAGCTTTCGCAGTTGCCTCTTCTTCCGGTGCATCGCCCGGAGGCGTGGAGGCAACTGCTCCCTTCTTTGGGTGGCAGGGACAGGCCACGATCACAAAAGCCAAAGACGAGGCCTCGAGCCTCGTCTTTGGCTTTTGTGATCTGGGACATGATGTCGGTCGCGCAGCTCTCCACTTCCTCTGCGGTGGGAGCGACCGTCCTGAAACTGCTCCCAGTTCGCCCTCGTGCTCATAGGGCGGGGGGCTGTAAAGTCCGCACCTATGGCGAGGGTGATGAGCACCGGGAGATGTTGCTCGTCCAGGTCGTACAACACCTCCAAGCTGATGGGGCAGTTTAGCTGCTGGTGCGCAACTATGTCTAGGACGTCTGCTCTATGCGTTGGTCGACTCGGGATATGCGTTGGCGAGTCTGGTCCAATCAATGTATAGTGATTGGTCTCGCTATCCTCGAGGAGGCGCTTCCCTACAGGTTTTACGACTCTCGACCCCCATGCCGTGTGTTTGGCATTGAGGTCGGCCGCGAGAAGGGTTGGCGAGCGCCCGTCCAGGATACGACGCATATCCCTCATGTCGAGCGTGGGGGGGGGGGGGGGGGCGATAGCCGGCATAGATTTTCACCTCTCTGCCGGCCATGCTCACTCTGACCCCCGTCGTCCTGACGTCGGTGAACTCCAGGTGCGGGAGGTCTTCGTGGATTAGGTCTCTCCGCACCAGGGCGGCTGTTCCCCTGTAAGCCGTGCCCCGGGGAGAGACCTCGTCCCGCCGGTAAGCGAAGTAGTTCGGAACCCGGAGTTGTTGTGTCGGTGTTAACTTCGTCTCGCCCAGTTGGATAACGTGAATATCCTGGTCCTGGGCGAGAGTGCGGAGGGGAGTGATGCTTCTGTCCCTTAGTATTCTGTGGTATCACATAGAGGTGCATCAGGCAAGACGCGTCCACACCGACTACGACTGTGCATCGCGCAAGTTCGAGCGGTTCTGGATGGGCCGGTGTTGACCCGGCTATTGACTTTTTCAAATACTAACTGCTGGAACGGAATAAATTAATAACGTACACACTTTTAAAATATGTTGAATTTATTTATTTACTGTATACGCTAGTGGCAACATCTAACATCTAACCAATAAGAACGCTAAAGTGTCACCCTGGCGTTGTTCGCGGACGACAGCGCATATTTTGCCTATTCAAAAATGCTACCATCGCCGCGAACAGGGTGCAGAGAGTCCTCGAGCTGCTACCCGAGTGGCTCGACAAGTGGCGTATGGCCGTCAACGTGGGGAAGACGGCCGCGCTGCTCACCGGAGGACAACGCATCCTGCCACCACCACTAACACTTAGAGACGAGGACGTCAAGTGGGAGAGTACCGTGAGGTACCTGGGCATCCACATCGACCGGACGTTGAGGATGCGCCCCCAGGTGGACTACACCGTCCGCCAGGCAAAGGCCGCCCGCGCGCTCCTCCGTCCGGTGCTAGCCTCTAAGTTACCCCTACGAAAAAAAGTAAGGGTATACAAGACCTACATACGCACCCGCCTTACGTATGCGGCCCCAGCGTGGTACCCACTATGATCGGAGGCCCAACGGAGCGGGCGGCTTCAGATAGTGCAAAATGTTGCCTTGCGCGTGTGTACTAGAGCGGGGCGATACGTCCGAAATGACGCTATCGCCCGCGATGTCGGGGTGGAAAAGGTAGAGAAGTTCGTGGTCCGTCTGGCACGTCGAATGTACGACTGCGCCGATAACGGGCCACACCCCCACCTGCACGACATCGCCCCTCTACACGCGAAACTCCCCGATAAACCGCAGAAGCGCGCCCTGCCCCGCGACATTCTCCCACCGCCGGAAGAAGATGCAGAGGGCAGAGGCGACGGCGACCACCTAAATAGACAGAGGTCCAATACAAAGCCGCTGAGAGGCGCACCGATTAGCGGAGCAGCCACCAGCGGCCTGCCAGTTCCCCGGGTGTAGAAGCCCCCGCGCGATTACGCCTGGGTAGAGGGGACCACCCGTGACCCACCCCTACCACCCTCTTGGGGGAGGTGGAAGATCAACTGACTGACGATAATGGTTGGACCCTCATTTCGGGTTATATTTGTTTGGATTTCGGACTATTTCTTGTTTGACTACCGGCAACACTGATTTGTGTGTTCTCCCAAAAAATTCATGGAAAGCTTGAATAAAGTTCCACAACATAATTGAAGCACTAGGAGAGGGTCCGGCTTGTTGCTGTGGACCTTCATTCTCAGCAAAAGTATAATAAATGGAATATTAAACTGTCAAATTTATAAAAACTACGTACATTGAGGTCTTACACTATTCCTCAATGACTACGTAAGACATTTATACTACGTAAGCACCCTAATAAACCTCAACGTCATACTGAACTCCATTGAACCATTGAGGAATGACCTCAATGCATTGAACGAAACTTGACTCTGGCAGATGCACAAGACGTGCAAAGCCAAACCCCACAAAGGGGAGAAGAAAAAAAAAAAAGACATGGCGGTATGGTCTTAGAGACATTAGCTTGCCCTAACGGGCAAATAAAAAAAAAAACAAAGTATAAAATCCACAGAATACGGACTCTTTGGCGGGAAGTGAAAAGTGATAAAGTTCGATTTTGTTTTATTTTCCAAACAAGTGTTATTTCGAGTAATCATGTGTAATACCGGTGGAATATTAACCATTATGTGTTCGTTAACGTGCACGAGTGTAGGCAAATGAAACAAAATAGGGAAAACATTGCTTTTTATGTTCTCACAAAAAGTCCATGGAAAGCTTGAATAAAGTTCCACCACTTTATTGAAGCACTAGGAGAGGGTCCGGCTTGTTGCTGTTGACCCTCATTCTCAACAAAAGTATAATAAAATGGAATATTAAACTATCAAATAAAAACTACGTAAGACATGGCGGTATGGTCCTAGAGACTTTAGCCTGCCTTAACGGGCAAACTTAAAAAAAAAAACCACAGAATACTGTCAATGTCAACAGCAGCACCGACATTTTTTTTTATGTTTATATACCTACCTCTTAGTTCCTCGGTCTGTGTAAAAAACGTCGACAAAAATTTAAGTTTTATCCATCACCATGGTAAGTAAATAAACCCAGAGTTCTTAGATTGGTTTTATATAGTATATGAACTAAATATGAATTCGTTTTATTTTTAGGCTGGATATTCCGAAGATCAGTTGGCAGGTGAGTCAGCGTCACACAATAAAATAAAGTGAAATGACACGCACAAGGAGAGGATGTTTGTTTACATTAAGTTGAAAGTGCAGCGTCTGCATCGGTGAGCGTTCGGAGACAACAACTGGCAGCGAGTGCGTGGCTGCGTGGCGTCGAGTCGCAGCGCAGCGCAGGGCCGCGGCCGCAGGGCGGGGCGGGGGTCGCCGAGTGACTCATGTCAATCAACGTGTTTACCGAAAACGGTGGCCGTTACGTGCGCCCTAGTTTCCTTATATGGTTCGTTTTAAACCGATCCAGGTGCGCCGCGGCGACGCAAGCGCGCCAGTGCACCGCCGCCCGCCGCCCGCCATGTTCATGTACGAGCCTCCTGCCAAGCTCAAGCTCACCTCCGTGGAGGGTATGTGGCGCCGCCTCCAGCCGCCGCCGCACCGCTCCGCACCGCACCGCACCGCACCGCACCGCCACACTAACACGCCGCGTCTGTTTCCGCAGAGTTCTTGGAGGCGTTCCAGCTGTTCGACTCGCGCGGCGACGGCAAGATCCACGTGGCGCAGATCGGCGACGCACTGCGCGCGCTCGGACAGAACCCCACCGAGTCCGATGTCAAGAAGTGCACGCTTCACTTGAAGCCAGATGAGAGAATATCCTTTGAGGTGTTTCTACCTATTTACCAAGTATGGAGTATTCTATTCATTTATGGGTGCTGGTTATAAACTATTTTGCTTTTAAAATTATAATACATTATGATATCCTGTTATCCTGGTCATTATAACTCTTTATCTAAACATCAAATAATAGGATAATTCTGCAATAGATGGTTCTATTGCAGAATGATGATGTTATTGCATAGACAGAGCCTCCTTTTTTTATTGAATTGAGTGATGAGACGAGCAATTCGCCTGGTGGTAAGCGGCACGCCTGCCCATAACAATTGCAGCGCCACCCAGAACTTTAAATACCATAAAATGAACAGCGTAGCACTGCATTGCGCTTATCACCACAAGATATTAGGTCTCATATGCCCAGTAATTTCTCTGGCTACAATGCCCTTTAAACTGGAACACAGTAATGCTTGCGCACTACTAACCAAAGGCAGAATAAGTGGCAAAGCAGTTGTACCTACCCAGACGGCGTCCGCATACGAGAGACCTACCGCCTGTGAGTCTGGTGTAGTGGTTTGGCAATTAGCTCATCTATACTTTTATACTTTTATATTTGTCAATAGTCGAGCAGCATGGTGCTGGTATGTCTATATGAACAGTGTTGAAAGTCGCTTTCTCATATTTGTATACATAGTGAAGTAATCTCTCCCGCTCCCGACAATTTTTCATCCCACTCTTATCCCGCTCCTGCTCCCTTTCCGCTTCTACCCCGATCCCGGCCACATCCTGTACCGTTACTGTCCCACTTCTATCCACTTATCATCTCCCTTATATCTAGTTACCGACCCATCCTAACCCAAAAGCGTAACATTCATATCCTGCTGTTCATATACTTCAGAAATGTTACCTAATTATTTTGTAAACAAACTGTTTACATACCTACAAGTTTGTACGGAATCTTCATGTCCGACTCGTACTTGGCTGGTTTTATTTCGGATTCAGTGCGGAACCGCTCTTATCGTCCCGCTCCTGTTCCGTTACCGTCCCGTTCCTATCCCGGTCCCGCCCCTCTTATCTCGTTATCATCCCGCTTCTATTCTGTTACCGTTTCCTTCCTATCCCATTTCAATCCGCTCCTATCCCATTTCGATCCGCTCCTATCCCATTACCATCCCGCTTCAGTCGCGGCCCCATCCTGCTGCTATACCGTTACCGCCCTCTCCGATCCCGATTCCATTCGGCTCTACCCTTATTTTATCTCGCTGCTGTCCAGTTTTACTCGGCTAGATAGCCTCATTATATAATAAAAATGTTTTATACTGTAGCTTTTGATAGTCATATTATGAGTAATGTCGAGCAAGTGAAATATTTTTTTATTCATAACATCATACCTAAATAAAGGTTATCCTTACAAACGCGTGCCACTCGGACGACACACGAACTAACCTTTCCAGCCACATCGATACCTCGCTTTCAAGCGCCACAATATTATTATCGCAGAACGCGATTTTACATCTGAACCTGCTGCTCACGTTTTAAAATCACTACTGGATACAATGTGTTAGGCTCCGTGCTCCAGTGGGCCCCGTACCGTAACTATGACCCTGACGCTTCTCTGTAATTGAATCGATTAGCCGACGATGGTTTCCTTGTGGCGCTCCGCAGGCTATCTCGAAGGCGCGCAGCGGAGACACCGCCAACGACTTCATCGAGGGCCTGCGCCACTTCGACAAGGACGGCAACGGGTTTATCTCGTCCGCCGAGCTGCGCCACCTGCTCTCCACGCTCGGCGAGAAGCTCAGCGACGACGAGGTGAGCCGCGCGCGCCCCCGGCGCCCCGCGCCCTCGCGCGCCCCGCGCCCTCGCGCGCCCCGCGCCCTCGCGCGCCCCGCGCCTTTGCGCGCCCCGCGCCCTCGCGCGCCTCGCGCCCTTCTCACGCGCGCCGCTTGGTTGCAGGTGGAGCAGCTGCTGCAGGGGCAGGAGGACTCGCAGGGCAACATCAACTACGAGAACTTCGTGCACCTCATCATGCAGGGCTGAGCCGCCGCACCGCAGCCGCAGCCGCAGTCGCACCCGTGCCGCCGCCGCGCCAGCATCTCTTATGTTTATAATATTATAATCTATGTATGTATTTGTAGGTGTAAATTATTACTATCAATTATTATATAAGAATGTTATTAGTAGTGAAGTAAAAACGCCGAGATAGCCTAGGTTAAGAATAAACTTTTGTTCCCATTCCAAAAACTGTAACTTGCACTGATTGCACTCACTGTGCCGCCTGGGCCCCGCGACCGCGACCGCGACGCACTGTACGCTTTTTTATTTAAACATGTTATTCCACGTTATTGTATTTCCAATTTTGTATTCCAAGTTATAATATGACTTTAATTAGGTATAGTGTTATTATACAAATGTACGTTATTAATATATTTATCAATAAAGTACTGCCTAACTATATACATATATCTCGGGATGTTTTTGACTCTAGATTGTACGTACCTAGAACCATAACTTAAATTAATTATATAGTCTTTCAAATCAGGTGATTCATTTACACCATTATACCTAGATAAAACGAAAGGTTCAATGTACATCGGTAGAATCTGGTACACTCACCGGCGCGAATCTATCTGCATCTTAGAGTAAAGGGCCATTGAGCGGACCACCCCAAATACAAGCGGCGGCTTCTCGCTTTTGGCCCCCCAAAATTAGGCAACAGCCGCTTTAGTGCAGCGGCCGTTCCCATCAAACGGGGCACCATGCGCGTGAAGTGCTCGCGGAAGGTCCACCGGCTATCGAGGACGAGTCCAAGATATTTGATCGTGGACCCGACCTCGATGCGGGTCTCCTCGATAGTAATGTTGAAACCCCGTGGTGGCACTCGCCGAGGGCCGTTAAAACACACGGCCTCCGACTTATTGAACGCAGCTCGGAGTCCCAACAAACCTATCCTGCTGACAACCTGCGCCACCGCCTCAGTGGCAAGACGGGCAGCCTCCTCTAAGGTCTCATCTCTGGCAGTCACCATCGTGTCATCTGCATAGCAGGTCACGTTAGCACCTGCGGGGAGATCACCGCGCAACACCCAGTCGTATCCGATGTTCCCAAGGACCGATCCCTGTGGAACACCGCACGACATCTCCGTCCGCAACAACCGTCCCTCTCGTGTAGGAAAAGAGATGTATCTCTCAGAGAGGTAGGCCCCGACAATCCGACAGGTAAGGAGTACTTCAGCGCCTCCCTAATGCAAGCCCACGGCAAGGTGTTAAACGCGTTAGCGATGACACACTGCCAACATCACCCCACCATGGGCCACCGCCTCCTCCGAGTAGGCCTGGACTCGCTTGATAGCGTCAATCGTCGACCGGCCCACCCGGAATCCGAATTGGTGATCGGACAAATCAGGACCCACCCTGCAGAGATGTCGAATGAGGCGACCAGCTATGATTCTCTCGAATAGCTTGTCGCTCTCATTCAGCATGACAATGGGGCGGTAGGCGGAGGGAGAATTCGCGGGGCGCCCATCCTTTCTTAGAAGCACGAGCCGGCCCGTTTTCCACATCCTGGGGAACCGACCCATCTCCAAACAAGCGCTCAACAGCCTCTGGAACCTTATATTACCAACTGTAATTCTGTTTTCTTTATTTAAGTGCAATAAAGTGTTATTTATCTATCTATGAGTTATTGGGTGTGCAATACTGGCCGTGCATTATTTAGCCTCCAAATATTGGCTGTACAATAGACGGACCCCTGTTGACCCTCATACTACGATATATGAAAGAAAATATTTTTACAAACTATCAAATAAAAGCTACGTAAGACAAGGCGGTATGGTCCAACAGACTAGTCTGCCCAAACGGACGAATTGTTGTGTAGTCACTGTTGTGTCAGTGTCAGTCACACGTCAACAGTTGTGTCAGGTGCGTGTATATATATCCTAAGATTTAGTATAGTCTAAGATTTACCGAAAAAAGTTGTACTTCCAAAACAGAATGCATCCTTTTCTACTTATCACAAAAGTTACTTGAAATAAAAGAGACCACTATAGTTGCTCAATACCCAAAAAATACCCAATTGTCTCCACTTTGTCTATATTTACTTACTTGTCAAATGATTATACATATCATTGAGGTCTTACACTATAGAGGGATAATTACGAAGTTTTCCGACCTAAAAAAGGATAGCGCTATACAACAGGCTCTTATAAAGAACGAGGTAGAACTATTATCATATTGTCTCTATCGCGTAACCCATTTTCTTTACATTGGCCATGACATGTTAAGTCAAAATAGTGGCCCGGCAGGGTCGGCTTGTGGTTTTTTAATTTGTGTTGTGGTATTTTTTATTATTTTTAAGTGAATCTTTGTGAATGTGTACTAGAAACAATTTAGAATTAAATGTGAAAAAATATTCGGGTGTTCCATTCATGGTGAAGTGAAAATTGTACTGAAAGATTAAGTTTTCAAACGTTTGTGTTTTTCTTGTGTTTATTGATGTTTTTCGGTAACTATAATTTATGTGGATGTAACTATACATCGGGTTCGACTATTAGAACCTGCATTTGGCTTGATATATTCAGTTTTCGGTGTTATTTTGTTAAAACAACATTGAGCAGTTTCGTGTGTCAGTGTGGCCATCGTATAAACATTTCAGTTCCCATTACGTCGGGTAACAAATTGCATATTTGTGTAAAATGTTAAATGTATTAAAATTGTGCATTCTTTAACCATTTAATTAAGATATAGGTAATAAAAGTAGTTAATGATTATAGTTTTTATTTAATTTGAAATTAAAAAGTTAAAGTTTAGTAAGAAGAGAGTAGAATTGTTTTAATAGTAAAGGCATTCGCCTCTTATGTAAGAACATTCTTATTTTGTGTAATAAATTTATCTTACAGGTCCTTGCTGTCGATTACTATGGCCAATCATCCAATTCCATTGATGGATCACAATCCTACAATAAAAATGTAAGCAACGAATCTCGGATTTCTAATCCTAATGAACGCCACATAGTGAGAACGAGTTCATGAACGTAGACTTCATCATCATGTGAACGTCAAGGCTGTTCAGGACACAAAAGGACAAACCGTTTCGGGTTAGTGTAGTGAATTGACAGTTATGTATAGGTAGTGCTATCCAATACGGTGGTATGGTCAATGTAATAATTGACTTTCATAAGTACGTCTGTGATCTACTCCGACAGTATGACATTTAACTGAGACACTGTGCTATTTAGAATACTTCAAGTGTTTTTTTTTAACATTGTGTTTATCTATCTACCTATATCCTAAGTATCAGTTGTGCTGCAGTCTTGTAAATTATGTCAAAATACTAGTTCTTCTATTGTAAATTTTACCTGTATGGAAATAATTAATGTATGTATATTGTATAAATGTGTCATATATTTTATTTGATTATTTTATTTACCTGACTGGTTTAATCCTAGATAAAACCTGGTTAACAACAAAATATTAATGATTGCATAAGAAGCATACCGTAAGGAAATGTAGTTACCGCAATGTCATTCGAGCTCTGAGTTGTATCGCCGCCACTATAGCTTCAGAAAGTCGTAGGTAGTTGGTCTGTAAAAGGTAGGAAATCTATACTATTATTCTGTGGCCACGCTAGAATGTATTCATTACTCGGCCACCTAAAAGAGACCTTCACCTTTTGATCTGTTTACAGGAGTCTATCATAAAAAGTAATTTCTAGATTTTTCGACAACATATGCATATTCCCTATTTCCCTATTCTTCACTCTGGGGTACAGAACAGTACAGATGTCCTACCTTTTACAGACCAACCACGAACTTCTGAAGTTATAGTGGCTGCAATGCAACGCAGAACACGTTATATTTTCATTCAAGCGAATGGGAGAATTTTTCATAGGTATGGTAAACACTCCAAAATTACTGTCAAAAAACTATTGCTTTCCAAAAGTGTTACGCTGTCGAGGACTCTATAGTGTCATTCCTCAATGATACATATATTGTACATTAGCGATGTCCTATTTTCATACCGATAAAACGTTTCGACCTCCGGTCTTATAAGAAAATGTTCAAAATTTTTTTTTTAAGACCGGAGGTGAAAAGTTCTCGTGTAAAGTTTTGAAGGAAGGGACTTGTTACGATGAACTGATTGTATGCTTGGAAGTAGTGTATGCTTTATTAACACTTTAGACTATCTCGTTTTTCGTTCGCGCTAGATAAAGCATACTTTAGCTATTTCACACCAGCCGACCTACATTCCGGTCCACGATCAAAAGTTTGTTTAGTTGATCGGGTGTTTAGTTCGTGGTTTCCTTTTGATTTCTCGTCCGACGCGTGCATGATACAAACGCATTGTATCATGCACGCGTCGGACGAGAAATATAATGTGATACACCCAGTAGGTATCACATAGAGGTGCATCAGGCAAGACGCGTCCACACCGACTACAACTGTGCACCGCGCAAGTTCGAGCGGCTCTGGATGGGCCGGTGTGGACCCGGCTATTGACTTTTAGACTGCTGGAACGGAATAAATTAATAACGCACACTCTTTCAAAATACGTTGAATTTATTTATTTACTGTATACGCTAGTGGCGACATCTAACATCTAACCAATAAGAACGCTAAATATGCTTTTAAGATTGCATGACATACAATACAATAAAGAATAATTTCATTATTATTTATGATTATTTTAATTATTAATTACAGCGAGCACTACTATCAGTATTAACTAGGTATAGGTTGCGAAGCTCATCTTATAAGTGTTAGAAAAGAGGTAATATCATATCATGACTGGCCACCGAGAGAACTTCTTGAGTTATGTCTAGTTTAAGTTTTGAACTATACTGGTGACATAATTCTTTGTCGCGTTTTTTCATATGTTATGTCAAGATGTATTTTTAATATTAACTATTAAAATATATATTATTTATAATCCACTGCGTGTCTCTTTTACCAGATAGTGCTGTGCTAGGTAGCCGGTACTATCAGGTTATGGGGCAGTGCGCTTACTTATAAATAAAAGTGATCTGTGACGTAAGTACTTAAAGGAGAAACATGAGTACTAAGGCGGACGAAGATGGTGCGAACTCAGCATCCGCATCAAGTCAAAGACCATCACATGAGTCGAGTCTTGGCCTTCCGCAAGTAGAGAAACTAGATGGAAGTTCCAACTATAACACATGGAAATTCATGATGGAATTATATCTCATCCATGACGACCTTTGGGAATACACAGAGAAAACCCCAGAGAGTACAGATATAATTGGCACAAAACGTGATCAGAAAACCAGAGCGAAAATTTGCCTGATGCTGAAGCCTCACTGCCTTGTACACGTACGTCAAGCTAAGACGGCTAAGGAGGCCTGGGAAGCGTTGAAAACATTTGAGGACAAGGGTCTAAATAACCGATGTAGACTACTGTCAAAATTAGTGTCAACAAAACTAGAGCAGTTTTCAACGGTACGTGATTATGTCACAGAGATAATGGCAACGGCGCAACAGTTACGAGACATAGGCAAGGAAATTGATGACGAGCTTCTGGCAGCCCTCTTGCTTCAAGGACTCACGGAGAGCTTTCAGCCAATGAGACTGGCTATAGAGAATTCGAACATAACTCTGACAACTGATTATGTTAAGACTAAGCTACTTCAAATGGAAGATACCTTTACAGCGAGTACGAGTACCACTAAGACTACAGCACTGCTAACAAACAAAAATACAAAAGGGAAATATGTTCAGAGGAATATAAAAGAGAAAAAGAAGATTAAGTGCTTCATATGCGATGGGCCACATAAAGCATGCGATTGTCCCGAAAAGAAGAATAAGAAAGAAGCTCTTAATGCCCTTGTGTATGCAACCGCAGATGGAAGAGGATCTGAAACTGAATTTATTTTGGACTCAGGAGCCTCAACTCACATGACGAATAAAAGGGAGTGGTTGAATAATTACAAGAGTTGTGATAGAATAGAGGTTGCATGTGCAGATGGTGGTAAGCTGTATGGTGAAGGTAGAGGTGATATAGTGAATGAGTCAAACGACATTGTAGTTAGAAATGCGATGTATGTGCCAGGGTTAACAGTGAATCTACTAAGTGTGAGCACTTTAGTGAAGAGGAATAAAGTGGTTGTGTTCTCAGAGAATGGATGTGAGATATTTAAGGCTGATGAATGTTCTGTGAAAGGTACGGTAGCTGCTAGAGGTATAGAAGAGAGGGGCGTTTATAGAGTTAAACATTGCTTGCAGGGTACTGCACTTGCCTCGACCGTTAGTAGCGAGATGACACTTTGGCATCGGAGGATGGCGCATCTTGGAGTAAGAAACCTTACATTATTACGAGACACAATGGCAACAGGGGTAAGTTTTCCAAATTGTAATAGTAAACTAGAGTGTGCACCTTGCGTTATGGGAAAACAAACCAAACAACCTTTTCCAAAAGGCAAAGCCTCGAGGGCAACAGATATACTAGAGTTAGTACATTCTGATATCTGCGGACCAATGAGTGAAAATTCTTTTGGTGGGCATAGATATTATTTAACGTTTATTGACGACTTTACGAGGAAGACCTTTGTCTATTTTCTGAAGAACAAAAATGAGACGTTCGGAAAAGTGAAAGAGTTTAAGAGATTTGCAGAAAATCAAACAGGAAATAAACTGAAAATCCTGAGAACTGACAATGGTGGAGAATACGTCAACAAACAAATGGCTGAATTTATGAAAACTCATGGAATTCAACATCAATTAACTGTTCAATATACACCAGAACAAAACGGAGTCGCAGAGAGAGCGAATCGAACAATAACTGAAAAAGCTAGAACTATGCTGCAGGAAGCAGAGTTGGGAAAACAGTATTGGGCTGAAGCTGTGAATACAGCCGTATACCTTAAAAACAGGTCACCCACAAAGGCTGTTAGAAATAAGACACCAGAAGAAGCATGGTCAGGTCGGAAGATAGACTTGAGCTCTATTAGAGTATTCGGCTGCAGGGCATTTATGCACGTTCCTCATCAGAAACGGACAAAATGGGATTCAAAAAGTAGGGAGCTACTTCTTGTTGGATACTGGAATGACTGCAAAGCCTACAGGTTGATTGACCCTTCTACTAAGGAAATATTCAAAGCTAGAGATGTGATATTTTTTGAGAACCAAAACCATCACAGTAAAGCAGAAGAAAAGAACTCAGAAGAGACTTCTGAAGCCATACCACTTGTAGAGGATTTCAATGAAGATACTGGTGGAGAGATCACCAGACGACAAGATTTTGCCAGCAACAGTCAAAATCAGCATGAGGTCCCTATAGTTGAAACGGACACAGGTAGAGTAATTGTTGAAGATCATCAAGTGGAGACTACTGATGATGAGTGGCTATCACCAGATGAAGGTGGTGATCAAAATATAGAGATACAGAGTGAAACTGTAGAATCACCGCATGCTATTGGCATTCCTGAACGAAGGTACCCACAGAGAGATAGGAGACCTACACAATTTCCGGATTTTATAACATACCAAGCTGTTACACAAGAAGATGATCCAATGACAGTTGAAGAAGCACTGTCTGGGACTGACAAGGAAAAGTGGAAAGCTGCAATTCAGGAGGAGTTAGATGCTCTTAAGAAAAATAACACTTGGTCACTTGTAAAACGACCTCAGAGGTGCAACGTCGTTGATTCAAAATGGTTATTTAGAATCAAAAAAGAGGCCGGAAATAAAAGGAGATATAAAGCACGACTTGTTGCACGCGGGTTTAGTCAGAGAAGAGGCATGGACTACTTTGAGACCTTTTCGCCAGTAGTAAGACATAGCTCACTGAGAGCTCTTATCGCGCTTGCTGCTAGAATGGGCCTAAACATTGACCAAATGGATGTGAAGACAGCTTTCCTCAATGGAGAACTGAGTGAAGTTGTGTACATGAAGCAGCCAGCTGGATTCGAAGAAAAGGGTAAAGAAGACCATGTATGCCTATTAAAGAGATCTTTATATGGGCTGAAACAAGCACCTAGAGCTTGGAATCAAAAATTGAACTCCGAGCTACTAAAATTAGGGTTCAAGAGGTCAACGAACGAACCATGCGTATACACAAGGTCACATGGCAACAGCATCATTATACTTGCTGTGTATGTCGATGATATGCTGATTTTTTGGAATAACGCTGAAGAGATGCGTAATGTAAAGAAAGACCTCATGTCCAAATTTGAAATGAAAGATCTTGGAAAAGCAGAATTAATGCTGGGAATAAGGATAACCCAGAACACTGAAGGAATTGAATTGGATCAAGAGAGCTATATAGAGAATGTACTCCAACGTTTCGAGATGGACGAGTGCAAACCTGTTGCTACCCCATCGGTACCAGGTCAGAGATTGGAGAGACCTGAATGTGAGCATAAGCCAGATGAGCATATCCCTTATCAAGCATTGATTGGCTCACTGATGTATCTAGCTGTCTGCACGAGGCCGGATATAGCACACGTTGTGAGTTACTTGAGCCAGTTTAACTCCTGCTATAAGAAAGAGCACTGGTTAGCAGCAAAAAGAGTATTACGCTATCTAAAGGGTACGAAGACAAGGTGTCTAAAGTATTCTAAAAAATAGAGATAGTCTATTGATACAGGCATATGCAGATGCAGACCACGCTGGAGATTATGACAGGAAGTCATACTCAGGATTCGTGTTCGTATGCCAAGGAGGAGCTATTTGCTGGGAGAGCAAGAAGCAGCGTACAATTGCTCTCTCAACTGCGGAAGCAGAATATGTCTCAATTTCGGAGGCCGCAAAGGAGGCAGTGTTTCTGCAGAGGTTCATGGCAGAAGTTTGCACAGAAGCCGCAAACCAAAGGGCCATAACAATATACAGCGATAGCCAGTCAGCTATAGCCATTGCTGAAAATCCTGTACACCATTAGCGTACTAAACATATAGATGTGCGATACCTGTTTATTCGTGAAGCGATCGAGGCAGGTACAATACATCTTAAGTATCTAGAAACAGCTTTAATGGTTGCTGATGTGTTAACCAAGCCCCTATTGAGAGGTAAATTTGATTGGTGTGTAAAAGGTATGGGATTGAGTGATTATTGTAAGTGATGGCATATGGGTATGAATGATGATGAGATTAAGGAGGAGTGTTAGAAAAGAGGTAATATCATATCATGACTGGCCACCGAGAGAACTTCTTGAGTTATGTCTAGTTTAAGTTTTGAACTATACTGGTGACATAATTCTTTGTCGCGTTTTTTCATATGTTATGTCAAGATGTATTTTTAATATTAACTATTAAAATATATATTATTTATAATCCACTGCGTGTCTCTTTTACCAGATAGTGCTGTGCTAGGTAGCCGGTACTATCAATAAGTCTCCGCTTCACAGGTATTTTCTGCAAACAAAAGAATATACTTATAAAAAAGAATATACAAAAGAATACACTAAATAAATGTTCAAATAATTTCTTACAATTGATTGAATTTTATTTATTATGTCAAGCAACCCAGCTTAACATACTGAAATTGAGCTGAATTACATTTTCCAATACTTAAGTCCAAAGATATTTAATGTTAGAAGTTAGTAGAGGGGGAGCCCCGCTCTTGTTCTTTTTGACCTCTGCATGTTTTTTATCCATGCGTTTCGCAATTCTGCTAACACCGGGAACCTAAAACAAGAACAAGAACCTATGTATTCTAAATATCTTTAACATAATTAATTAGCTACAAGTATACATTTTATAAAAAAAAACGACTTCAATGTATCTTCGAAGTCCAAGGTCATATACATATCGATGAAATTTATATGGAACCACTTCATCGCTATGCTAATCCACACTAAACACAACGCAAAAAGAAATTTCCAAATCAGTTTATATATGACGGAGTTCCGAGGTAACAAACATATTATAAAAAAAAACAATCAAATAGATAACCTCCAACTTTTTTAAGTCGGTTAAAAATGAAAAATATAGACTGTGAAATTAACTAGAACATATTCAAGTGTGCCACTTGAATAAATTATGTTCTATTATCATATCTATATTCATACTATGGTTGTGAATTTTACCACATCACTAGACGAGTACATGAATGCCAAACACGTCGATCGGTATGCAAAAATCCGTGTTTATTTAGATATGGGAATTCTTCTGCTCGTCATGTGAAGCTAAAATAGCACCTAGTGTAACTTACATACTTTTCAAACGTACGAGAAGGCTAGCACATACAAATATTCGCATTAGGAGGTGAAATACACAAATCAGACTTACCGATGAAATGTTATAGCCCTTAGTTTATGCTTTAAATCACTGACGTGGCTCTTGCAGCCTATCACAACACACGCCATGGTTCATTTACTTGTTGTTTATTGCTTGATATAATGTTTTTCCCGCAAAATTCCTTGGAAAACATCAAAACCACTGCACACAATAAAATACCAGCTGGTATCGACCAAACATACAATTTTTATCTAGGGACCAAACATCACCAAACGTCACACCTGATAAAATACTAATTGCACGTGGAAGTCACCATATTCCTATATATATTTAATAAAACCAATAATAATGTACGTTCACCAAATTCTGTGTATTTCTCAAAACTGACAATTAACAAACCATGGTTACCAGCTGCCATATCAGGCCTAAACTATGGTATTCATAGATAAAACTTATAACCTCATCATCCCCCCTCAATTCTAATTTCATATCAAATAAGAATTGAAATTATTTATTATACATATTTTTTTTTAAAAGAAACAAATAACATGTTATACTAATAAGCGAGTCATTTCAAACACACAAACAAATATTATGATAAATTTAGTAACAATTTGTTACCATAAATAACAATAATCACATGAAATCCAACCTACTACTCATACTCTAAATAAAAAAATAAATATAATATACCTAATTAATTAATTAAACTAACTAATACCTTTCCCCCACGCAATTTTAAGAACCTTAATACACTATAAATTAGATATACACACATTTAAAAAAAATTGAATCTCACAATAAAGTTATCATGACAAATGAATACTATATATAAAATAACCGTAACTTATAAACCATTTAACCAAAACCCATTTTTTGTACAAAATAATCATGTTTTATTTTTCCTAAAGCCTTGGTCAAAATATCAGCGACATTTTCATTCGTACTCACATATTTTACTATTATTTCTCGTTTATTAATTAAATCTTTAATAAAGTGATATTTAATATCTATATGCTTTGCCCTCTTACTATTTTCATTTGACTCCATTAATTTAATAGCACTTTGATTATCAACTCGTAAAATTGTATCTGACTGACATTTAAAATCTTTTAATAAGCCCTTTAAATAAATTAACTCCACAGACGCAAGAGCAGCAGCTATATATTCAGCTTCGGCAGTTGACAATGCGACAACGTTTTGTTTTTTACAGAACCATGCCAATAAATGATTACCACTGTAGACTACAGATCCACTTACGCTTTTCCTATCAGTTTTGTCTCCAGCCCAGTCAGCATCGGTAAAGCCAACTAAGTGACTACTGCTAGCCCGTTTATAAATTAATGCTTTTGATTTAGTTTGTTTTAGGTAACGCAATACACGCTTAGCTGCTTTCCACAGGGATATAGTGGGCTTATCCAAAAATCTACTCAGAAACGACACTGCAAAACAAATATCAGGTCTACTTGAAGTAGCTAAATATAAAAGACAACCTATAAGCTCACGAAACGGTAGATCCAAAGTAATAGGTTCATTGTCATCTGTTGCGAAATTTACTTCCATTGGCGTATCTGCTCCTTTGCAATCAGTCATATTAAATTTTTCTAGTAGTCTGTCTATTGCAGATTCTTGACAAATTGAAATCTGTTCTGGCGTTCTTACTATATCCAGTCCCAAATAAGTTCTTACTTCTCCAAGGTCCTTTACATTAAATTCAATTTGTAAAAATTTATGTACTTTATTCAAGTTAATCTCACTTTTTGACATTATAATAATGTCATCCACATACACTAACAAAAAGACATCTTCCATAACATAGAAACAGAAGTCATATTTCGATTGAACAAATCCCTTATCAACTAAAAAACTATGAAATCTTTCATTCCAGCACTTGGGTGCTTGTTTTAATCCATATAGCGACCTTTTTAGTTTCAAAAATACACCTTTTCTAACTTTGATTCCTAATGGTGGTTTAATATAAACATCTTCTTTTAAAAATCCATTCAAAAAGGCAGTTGGTACATCTAGTTGTTTCATATACATATCATTTTGTACAGCTTGGCTCAACATCATGCGGATTGTAGGCATACGAGCGACTGGTGAGTATACATTAAATAATGTTTCCTCTTGAAATCCTTTTGCCACTAATCTAGCCTTTTTTGTACCATCCTTTTTAGTAGTGAAAACCCATTTTGTATCTATGGCTCTTTTATCTTTAGGCAATTCTGATTCTTCCCAGGTTTCCAAATCTTTAAGGGAATTTAACTCTTTATTAATAGCATCTTGCCACTCTTGACCTCTATCGACTGCATCTTTGTAAGAACTTGGATCACCCGTACACAAACAGTAGGCCACATGTGTTTCATAATCTTCTAACCTTTTCGGAGGCTTAACTATTCTGCCACTTCTTGTTTTTACTATATGTTCATGTAAAGTATCGTCACTCTCAATTATATTTTCTTCAGCACAATCCTCAAATTTTTCCTCTGGTTCAATAATTCCATCTTGCACATCTATATTATCAACTATAACCTCTTGTCTGTTATTTTCATTATTATGTTCTGGTTCAGAAATCGGGTTACTATCTTCTCGATTCACATCAGAAACTCTAATTCTTTGCCATTCATTTTCTTTTATTACTTGATCGTTTTCATTGTAAACAATATCATCTTCATCGAATCTCACATCTCGTGATACTATAAATCTATTTTCTTTAGGGTCCCATAAATTATAACCTGTCCTGCTATATCCAACCATCCTGCTTTCACATGCTCTTTCGGAAAATTTATCCGGTTTTGGTAATATAAATGCCCACGCTTTGGCACCAAAAGCACGAAGTTTATTCAAGTCTCTTGTTCCATATAGTATTTCACAGGGAGTTTTAAAATTAATGGCCATAGAGGTACATCGGTTTAACTGATATGCCGCACATTTTACAGCTTCACCCCACAAATGTTTTGGTAGTTTGGTTTCAATGAGCATAGTCCTTGCTTTATTGTATAAACTCCTATTCATCCTTTCTGCAACGCCATTGCTAGCTGGCGAGTATGGTAAAGTATATTCCAACGCTATTCCTTTCTCATTACAAAATTGACGCAATTTGTTGCAAGTGTATTCACCTCCATTGTCACATCTTATCCTTTTTACGGATTTTTCAAATTCATTCTCATATCGGTGGATATAATTAATAATATTTTCAGCAGCTTCAGCTTTTCTCTTCAACAAGAATACTACACAGAAATGTGAGTAATCATCAATAATAGTTTGAAAATAAATTTCACCCTGTATAGTTGGAATGTTGGAAGGGCCCGCTATATCACTGTGTATTAGTTCCAAAACCTGAAGCGATCTTGGTCGCTCTAACCTTTTGAATGGTAACCTTGTTGCCTTACCTTTCATACAAGCACTACATACGTTGTTGTTAAGTGGTAGTTGTAACCTTTGTAAAGTTTTAGAACTGGTATGACCTAAACGTCTGTGCCACAACATACCATTCGCTGATTGTATAGCTGCGACTCCATTCTCTGTTACAATTTCACCCTGTAATAGATAAAGTTTTCCATTATTATATGCCCATAATATGGAACCATTAAAAAAAATAATTTTTGCGTATTCGCTTTTAAATATGATTTCGTTCGGGTTTTCTAATAGTTTTCTCACAGATAACAAATTATAGGCTAAATTTGCTACTATAAGTCCTTTAATTGTAATTCTAACATTGTTACATTTTATTAGTAAATTGCCACTTTGATAAGCAGTCAATTTTTCGCCATTCGCTGTGTTAATTTTTATTGGATGCTCTAACTGTTTTATATTAGTCATGTATTGTATATAATGATCAGATATAAAATTTTGCGATGCACCAGAGTCTATAACAAAAGAAACTAATTCATCAACCTTACAATTTAAATTGAATTCTCCATCAATAATACAACCCATTTCATCGCTCTCTTCATTGCCCAATATTGCATCGTCTCTCGATGTACTTGCTCTATAATTGGTAACGTTTCGACCGCGGCTCTGCATTCTTCCACGACCACGTCTATAAAATTCACCATTTCCGAAGGAAACTCCTCGTTGGGGAGTATAAGATTGTCTGTTCTGTACACCCTTGCGGCAATATATTGCTTTGTGCCCTCTTTCATTGCAATTCCAGCATTCTATATTGAAAGCATTGTCTAGGTTTGGTATTATCTTGTTAGTCAATCTTATTTCTGCATCTAACAAAGTACTTTTTGTCTTCTCCAAAGTTAGTCCTTCGTTCAATGCTTCTAGAGCTGTTGTAACATCATTAAATTTATCCGGTAGAGCTAGTAACAAATACACCACTTTGTCCGACTCATCCATTTTTGACATAGATTCATTATCACGAATTAGCTTGTCAAATTTTAAAAAGAACTCTTGTAGTTTCTCGTTGCTGTCACATTTCAACTCTATCAACTTTTTCTTTATATTATATTTATTCATAACACTCTTTCTTATAAAATTCTTTTCTAAAGTATTCATCATTTCGTTTGCACTTTTGCAATCTCTAACAATTTCCAAAAAATCATCCCCTATGCATTGCACGATTAGCGATCTAGCTTCTGCATCTCTATTTTTATTTTCACCTTTAATAGTACCAGACTTCACTATGTCACCGAGACCCTTCTCCTCCATTAATAACTCCAGTCTAAATTTCCAATTATGAAAATTATTCCCGTCTTCTAACCGTCGAATTACATCTTGCGTTTTAATCTGAGACATGTTTAACTCTTTATAAAAGCTGCTTCGATAACAAGCTTTGCTATTTTTGCTTCAGCCTTTTATTGAATTATGAATATTAATTTTATATACTCGAAGGCTGTCAAATTCGAATAAAAATTTCGAGTAAATATTTTACATTCTTATTTTGCCCGAAACACTGAAAATAAGATATATGGGGCGGCCCATAACCTGATAAAATACTAATTGCACGTGGAAGTCACCATATTCCTATATATATTTAATAAAACCAATAATAATGTACGTTCACCAAATTCTGTGTATTTCTCAAAACTGACAATTAACAAACCATGGTTACCAGCTGCCATATCAGGCCTAAACTATGGTATTCATAGATAAAACTTATAACCTCATCAACACCCGTTGGCTGGTGGCCCGCAGGGTTTAAAGATGGTGCCATGCGCATAATGCTTTCTCTTTTTAACACATGCAAACGGCCTTTTGAGAAAAAAGAAATGTGTATATGTTTAATTGTTCATCTTTTTGTTTTACGTCTAATTATATAATACGTCTTTGTATATATCATTGAGGAATGAATATATCTCTTCTTAGGCCGCGTTCAGAAATGGGTAAATGTTCACGAGTGAATTCTTGTCAGTTAATCTCAGTGATATGCCAAGTTAAAAATTAACTAACGCTTTCCTGAACGGGCATCGAGTAATACAATGAGCCAGCCAATCAAAACCAATCATTTTCAAGACCGAGATTTCCCGCTCTTTTGTTATCAGATTTAACTGCGATATTTTGGCTAATATCGGAATTTTACCTTATATTTTGCTTCAAATACACGAATCGCTTATTTTATTTATATGTACAAAAAGTTAATGCAAAAATATTGCACAATGTAAAGGAAAATGACAACTGACAACTATTACCTGACAGGTGAGAATCGTAACCCGCTTTTTTATCGGTGAATATTTTCATCTGTCAGGTGAACTTTTACTCTCTCCAATTGGTTTTCTGAACGGCTCAGGGTAAATGTCAAAGTTCACCTGAGTCATTTCTGAACGGCGTTAGGGTAATAATTACATTAACTGGGTGATTTCTGAACGCGGCCTTACTAGACACTACATACTCTACACATTACTAGTCTGTGCACTACACTACCCTAAGATTTAATACTACGTCTTTGACACTACCACACGATTTTTGAGGTTATGTTTTGGAGAAATCAATTGAAATTGCTTGCTCTCATTTACCTAGATAATTACTTAAAATCCAGGAACATACCTAATACTCAGAGGACTAATGGTACGCTGATTTGTTAGATACTTCAACTTTAGATTATTGTATGAATTAAGTCTGCTATCAGTGACAATAATAAAGATTGAGAAACAAACTTTTGGAAGCAACGATAATGGATATGATGAATGATATTATTAGGGTTGGTGATTATATCGTTATACAGAAGCAGAATTACAGGAAACTTCATAAATTCAATAAGCCAAATTCATCTATTACGTTGGGACGAGATAGCGTAAATTTAAATGGCATAGAAGGTATGAGATATTTTTCTTATTTCAAACTGAACTCTTCCAGTAATAAGAGGAATAGAGAATTTACGGTAGAATTCACTGAAGAGACGATAACTTTGAAAGATGAAATAGATATCAAAGTCTCAGGAAATGACAACAGGAACATTCTTGATGATGGTCGTTCACAGAAACTTTCTGCTGCTGCTATTGAAGTATTAAAAAGCGATGCCAACAAAGCTTCCGACATTGTCGAAACTCTGATCACCAACTCCAACACATTTCATAACAAAACTGAGTTTTCGCAAGAAAAGTATTTGAAAAAGAAAGAAAAGAAGTACTTTGAATACATACAAATTTTAAAACCAAACCTAAGGATGATTGCTGAAATTATGTATAAGTTGGAGCCGGCCAAAATACAGCATTTGAGAGTGGACACATTGTCTCAGCTAGTAACAATAAGCAATATTCAGTGCGAAGGAGTTCACTTGTTATACGATTCAGGATCAAATGGTTTGCTAGCTGCATCTTTGTTAAGTGCGATAGGGGAGAAAACGGAAGGTAAATTATTACATATGCATCCTGGGAACATGTCACAGAAACAGGCATTATTGGCTCTGAATTATGAAGAAGAGCAGCTGAAGCGGTGTGTTTCTGTCAATGTATATTCAGCACTGAGACAATTCTATCAGGGTAGCGATACTAATTCAAATGGTAAGGAAAACTCAGCAGAAAACCCTCTCAAAAGAAAAAACGAAGAAGAGATCCAACATAACAGCAAAGCAGCTAGAGTTGAAGATTCAGAAAAATCAAATAAATCAGTAGAGGCTTCAGATAAAACAGTAAAAGAAGCTTTAAAAACAACTGTTGGCAGTGAAGAAAAAGTAGATATCAAAGATATTAAAACAGAAGAACCAACAGATGCCAATACATTGCCAGAGCCCAAAAAACCAAAGTGGCATTTTGATAATATAGCAGCAGCAGAACTGCTAAAAAGCAAAGTAGATTCTCTGGTAATTGCTTGTAAAGAGGATCCACAGAATATATTCAAAGAGCTTGTTAACTTTGTGAAGCCTGGGAGACCATTTGCTATTTATTACCCAGTTGCTGAACCTCTACAAAATATGTACTTGAATCTAAAACCACAAACCAATGTGTCTGCTTTGAAACTTACTTGTAATTGGATGAGGAACTACCAGGTATAAAAAAATATTTCCTAAAATGTTTTGTTTTTGTTACAAGCTACATGTACAATTCTACCAGCAGCTTTTGTTATTCCTACGATTCTCTTGCTACTAACTTATATGCTCTATCAATATATTCATTCATTCTCTATTTTTATAATATTGGAATTATTACATTATAGACATTACAGACACTTAATTGTCAATTCTTATAATTGATTAAGATATTTTCATTTTCAGGTTTTACCAGAAAGAACACATCCAGAAGTCATGATGAATGGTTCAAGTGGATTTATTTTATCTGGTTACATATTGAAATGAGAAAAGATATTAAGTTATTGTGTATGTAATAACTAATAGGTAAGGATATTTTTATAAATTAAAGACAAAATATATTTAAAAAATGTATTCATCTCTTTTACTCAAATGAACATACCATTTCAATCTAAATGCATTATATTTTTTTTATGAAACATGTGTGACATGCAAATGAACTGCATTTATACAATATGCCCAGCAAATATATAAAACTATTCTAACTGGGTCAGTTCACACTATAAATCTAGATCAATGTTTAATTTCACTTTCTGAATTTATAAAACTTAAGTCGATATAAATTTCTTTATATTTGTTTCTATAAAAAAATTACCAATTCACGCTAAATATTTCATAAATGATATAAATATATTCCTTTTTGTCACTATAAAAAATTTGAAAATTGTCCAATTTACTCTAAATATTTCATAACTACAAACAGAAAAAACACATAGTTTTACATCACCAAGTTCTCTGCAAATTCAATATGCATAGAAATAGCACAGTATACATACAGTAGGCTATAAATATAGTGCAGTTCCATTGTAGTGTACTGTCGAAGCATAAAAGCATTTTATTATATAATGGTGATGCACATTATACTCGACGTAACTTTGTGAGAGTCAATATTCATGGGAGTCAATGGAACTTTTCATTTTCATCCTTTGTGTTTGTATACTGTAGGAATAGCTACACTGTATCATTGAGAAAGGAATGTAAATCAGTCTAATTAAGTGGTTTGCATTTGGTGTATTCATTGAATATTATTGCATTACCTTATTAATGATAATAACTTAATGTAGCATTAAAAATACGTTATTCGAGAGGAACATTTTTTTGCTGAAATTAGCATGATAATGAAATGAATTTGGCACTTATCTAGTTAAATTCAATTTAATTTTTTTATGAACGTGCCTAAAGCTTACGCGTGAGCGAAATGGATTTTGATGATCAATCACTGGTTAATGATAACAACAAGTCATGGGGTTTCCTATTGAACTACATACTCGAAACTTAATGATTTTTACACAATTTAATTAGTAATTGTCCTTCGGTACGATAGGAACACGTCACGTTTATCTATCTCCATTTATGAACATGCAATAAATCTTTCATTCAAGCTCTCTGGTTCAAATTTAATATAATATTTCCTCAAAAATTATTGCCATTGATCGGTAGCACCGATTTGGATTCACTTATTATTATTTAATCATTGTTCTTTTTCGTTTATGGGGAATGTTACTAGAAATAATGGTATGAGTAAGATATGTAAAGTAGAAGCAGCAGCAATGAGTACACGCCTACAAGCAATTAATATAATTCAAAACTATTATTAAGCCTGCGCTCTATATTTGTAAATAATGTGTGAATTCATTCAAATAATTAAATAATATATTACTCGTATATTACATAGTTATCATAAAATAAAAACATTTGTTATAAATATCAGAATTCATTAAACCTAAATTGTTTTACGCTAAACAGAAAAGCCAACAAAACGAATAAGAAAATCTAGAGATCTTAGATATTGCCCAGAAACAACTCTTCGATTCATTGGTCGACTTCTGGTACAAAACTAGAAACAAATCTTCAGCAGCCGTCTATTACAAATATTTTTTCATTAACTTTCAATAAAAGCCCAATTAAGGCCATACAAGCTCTTCAATCAATAGAACATCGCACACATAAATATTCAAATACAAAATTTTGAATTCGTTAGACACTGGTTAGTATAAAAAAAATCTAAACCGAAAAATAATACTGCACCGGAGTTCGCACCAAACGAAGATATAAATATGCAGCTAATGCAGTAGGTAAATATAGTATAACTTTGGTATTGGTGTTAACGAAGGCGTAGCGAGGCGGCGCGGGGCGGTGACGTCACGGGGCGGTGCCGTCACGGGGCGGTGACGTCACGGGGCGGTGACGTCACGGGGCGGTGCCGTCACGGGGCGGTGACGTCACAGGGCGGTGCCGTCACGAGGCGGTGACGTCACGGGGCGGTGCCGTCACGGGGCGGTGACGTCACGGGGCGGTGACGTCACAGGGCGGTGCCGTCACGAGGCGGTGGCGTCACGGGGCGGTGCCATCACAGGGCGGTGCCGTTACGAGGTGGACGCCAAGCCGCCAGTGGGGGGCGGCTATGACGAGTCTTCGTCGTACCACGTGCGGAAGTCGCAGCTCTCGTCGTAGTCATCCTGAAATCGTCATGAAGATTTAAAATTAAATGATATACTTATGTATGAACCGCAGATGATGACGTCGAAATGGCATGAGATAAGCTTCAGACCTATATGAGGCATATAATTCTGATGTAATAAACATCACAAACAAAGATTGGATTCGAAAGTCACACGCGAACCCATTAATGCAAACAAATAGGATGGAAAAGTTGCCATCGCCGAACTACGCCGTCCTTCTATTGCTCCTATTATTATTGTTATTGCTCCTTCGGAAGCTTCGGTATACATCGCTATCGGTAGAGTAAGGTTGAACAACGGCGCGCGGCGTGGTACGGTCAACGACACAAGTTGCTGGACATTTGCAAATCTTAAATTTATTACACCTTCAATATTTGTCTCGTATATCTGAATGTTGCATTTAAAAAGGTTGTTAATATCCTGTGCAAATAGGGAAATTGCAAAAAACTGCATAAAATTTGTATGTTTAAGTTCAGCTACAGAATATTAAGGGACAGAAGCATCACTCTGTAAATAAATTTAACCAAATAGCGATTCTTGTTATGACGCAATAAAATTCAATACAGCTCGCATAGCGCTGCATACCTACCAGTCATATTAGCCTACAGACCGCCTCTCTTTCTATCGCTCTTATCTCTTCTGACGCGGCACGTGTAACGACGCGCGACCCGCCGTCGGTGTCCGGCTATGTACTTGTAGCTTCGTACCTACAGTGCGGAGTGCGCTAGGCCTGGTTCAGCTACTTATGTCGCGACTGTACATATACAAGTGGGCAGTGAGGGTGGGTGGGTACTGACCGCCATCCACGCGTGGTCGAGCACGTCCTCGGCGGCGAAGCGCAGCTCGGGCTGCGGGCGCAGCATGTTGGCGACGAGGTCGATGGCGCCGGCCGACACGCGCTCCCAGTGCGGCGCGGGGAACTCCAGCCGCGCCGACAGGATCGCGTCGAACAGCTTCTCCTGGTCGCCGTCGGGGGACGAGAACGGCGGGAACCCGCACAACAGGATGTACAGGATCACGCCCGCCGCCCACACGTCGATCTAGGGCCATACGTTACATTATACATTACAACAAGTTTTTTTATGGAACTAAGTTATGAGACGAGCAGGTCTTTCGCCTGATGGTAAGCGCCACGCCTGCCCATAACAATTGCAGTGCCACCTAGAATTTTTAATAACATTAATTAAAAGCATTGCGTAGCGCTGCATTGCGCTCATCAAGCTCATCGAGTTTCATATGCCCAGTTATTTCGCTGGCTATAATGCCCTTCAAACCGGAACACGGTAATGTTTGCGCACTCAAAGACTCCTCAGGCATTTAATATACCGAAGTGCTAAGATTTGTATCGATATAAAAATCATAAAATAAATATAAAAGTCATAAAATTACCATTCAATGTTGTGAACTAGTACAATTCGTCGCATAACAGACCTATGTATTCACTTTTCTAAGTTCAAGTTCACATTTGGTGAAGAGAATTTATAATGTGGGAATAAACATCATTACAATATATTGTGACCGAAAAGGTTGATGTACGAATGTAAGTGTTTACATTTGTACATCAATATTTTCGGTCATAAAGTATTGTAATTCAATTCAATTTGCTGACTACCGAGTTGCCGTTGTCCTTTATAACGCATACGTCCGCAGCAAACTTGAATTTGGATCGCTGGTCTGGGATCCCCATGAAAGCAAATATGCTTTAATGGTGGAAAAAGTCCAGCGAAAATTTGCGCGTTGGCTTTACCATCGAAGATATGGATATTACCCGTATCTCTATCCGTCAATGTTTGTTACCGGAATGGTGGGACTGGACACTCTGACGCTAAGACGAAAAATTCTACTGCTAGTCCACTATTACTCGGTACTGCATAATAAAGTCGACAATCCCTCGGTACTATCTCAATTAGCCCTGAGTGTGCCGCTCGGGGGCACCCGGAGCGGTGACGGCGCGGTGGCGCCACGCCGCATGCCGCGCGTGTTCGCGCGCCCTGTCTCGCGCACCCGTTGCGCCGCCAACGCTCCGACCGCGCGCGCTCGCGATCTGCTCGGTACCTTGCTCGCTCGGCACAAACAACTTGACATATTTGCTGATACACTTGGCATCTTTCGAAATACATCCTATTTCGAGATGTGCCAACTGTATCAGTAGCTCTTTAAGAGTGTTTTATTATTTATATTATATTTTATTATTTATATTTAATTTTGTAATTTTTTGACTGTTAATATTCAATTTGTCTACTTGGTATATTTTTGACATCCAATTATTTTATTTGTTTAATTTTGTATATTGTTTGACATTCCATTTTATTTTTGTTTCATTTTATTGTATAATTAATATTGTTATTGTTATTGACTAGATATGAATATTATGCATGACTACAATTTCGCTTTGGACATAATTCTGTAATGAAATTGTAATGACATTGAATGAATAAATAAATAAATAAATAATAATGTTGTTGTAATGACGTTTATTGATGTTTATTTGTGTGTACACAAACGTATTGCTGTTTATTTATCTAAACCATTAAAAAAATCCTATATTTCAAATTAAATGTTATACCAAATAATAAAACTAATAATTATATATAAAATTTCTAAAAGCGGTGAAGAAAGCATGGTGAGATACCGGACAAAATTTGAAAATTCTTCAAGCCGCACTGGGCTCACTAGACACTTTATCTCTGAAGGTAGACTGATGTCCCAGCGGTAGAAACCTAAAAGGCTGATGATACGTGGGTGTCCCCAAGGTGCTAAAACATACTCTTTCGAAAGGTTATCCCACAGTGGGTACGAACCAGGCTGACGATTAAATAAAAATAATCATATAAATAATTGTCGAGATAGGTGCAATGCAAATGATCATCTCATCCCTAGACTTAAGATTTATACTCTGTTCTCTCTGTCATGGCGTTCTCTTATGTCACAAAACTACATTTTAGTAGTTTTGTGTTATAAAAAGAAATTAAAGCAAGAATATAAATAAAAGTTTTTATTGGCGATCCAAAAGCAGAGCGACCAACAATAATCATCTCAAGAGGCTCTCGCTACACGGTTGGATCAAGGGTCAGTTGCAGAAGGCAGTACTTTTTGACACGGCACGTATAGTCAGGAGGTTCCTCACTCTGCAGCCCTAACCACCGGTAGTTTGGGCGCTGCCCCGCTGCCGGCGGCACACTACGTTTAGGTTTTTTATAATATTTTTGTATATATTTTTTATAGAAATATCGTAAAAAGCTTAGGCTTAAGATTGTATAGAAATATATAAATAATAAAATGTTTATTTCCAGCGACACATATACACATCATACAATTATAATTATGTAACAGTAATACATTGTTTAATGTATAATAGGCTGTTGGGATGCAACATAAATAAAGAGACCGCTGAATCCGAAACTAGGAAAAAAACCTGTATGAACAGATTCAGTTGTTCTCCAAAGCTAATTGACCAAAGATTCAAATGAAATGAAATGTATTTATTTGCATAAAACATGGTGCTTTAGGTTGTTGGACAGGTCAAATTAATAGATAAATCGTATCACATATTTTGTCAGATAAATAATTGACAAACTTAAAATTAATAAAAATTAAAATCTATATAATAATGACTAGCTGACCCGGCAAACGCTGTTTTGCCATGTAAATAAAAAAAATGTTAAGGGTGAATAACCCTTATCACTTAGGGGTATGAAAAATAGATAGTAGCCGATTCTCAGATCTACTGAATATGCATATAAAATTTGGTAAAAATCAGTAAAGCCGTTTCGGAGGAGTAAGGTAACTAACATTGTGACACGAGAATTTTATATATATGATAATACCACAAATTCACAAAAGCAATTCATTTATACAAGATGTCAGGAAATTTAGAAAAAATAATATTAACATACAACAATTAAAACATTTTGTCAAACTAGAATCTAAATAAAGTCATAATAATAATGTTAACATGTCCATTGCTTATTTAATAATTCAGATACATTATAGAATTTTTTCTCATGAAGCCATTGGAATAGTTTAACTCTGAATTGTCTTATTGGTAATTCTCGTATGTCTCTGGGTGTTTTATTAAATACTAGCGACCCGCCCCGGCTTCGCACGGTTATTATACATATAAAACCTCTCGGCAGCCTGTGGTGTAGTGGTTGGGCAGGTTAGCTCAGATCTCATACACCACTGAGGTTGCGGGTTCGATTCCCGCGACGGGACAAATGTTTGTGCACAGAAAAAAAAATAGCGCAAGCATTTGTTTCGTGTCTGGGTGTTGTGGGACCATGGTCCTCATAGTTCCTGGTTCCCTAGATACAGGGAATCCTAATTAGGGGTCAGGATCTATGTATGTGATCGTCGGGCGTTATTTATTTATTATTTAAACCTTCCTCTTCAATCACTCTATCTATTAAAAAAAACCGCATCAAAATCCGTTGCGTAGTTTTAAAGATTTAAGCATATAGGGACAGAGAAAGCGACTTTGTTTGTATGTAGTGATTTTTATCGACATATGATTATTTTTAGAAAACAAGGCAGATCTATTAACAATTGAGTTTTGTTAAAGTTACCTTGAGTCCATATCCAGTCTCGAGCAGTATCTCCGGCGCCACGTAGGTGGGCGTCCCGCAGACGGCGTGCAGCGGGCGCCACACCTCCACGGCCAGCCCGAAGTCAGCCAGCTTCAGCCCGCGTATGCTGCCGTCCGGCCCTACTTCCACCTGAGACATTCAATATTTCATTTTTTAACTTCCGATATAATTGGCCGTTGATGTTTTTTTTAAATGGAATTGAGTGATGACACGAACAAGTCGTTTGCCTGATGGTAAGCGCCACGCCTGCTCGTAACAATTGCAGTGCCACCCAGAAGTTTTAATACCAAAAAAGCACTGCGTAGTATTACATTGCACTCATCACCCCGAGACATCAGATATTAAGTCTCATAATTATACGCTCAGTAATTTCGCTGACTACAATGCCCTTCAAAACCGAAACACAATAATGCTTGCGCACTACTGCTTGGCGGCAGAATAACTGGCAAAGATGTGGTACCCACCTAGACGGCCTCTCGCATACGAGACCTACCACTAGTAAATACCACTGTGTATTGTTTACCGCTGACCCAGCGGTAAACAGTAGAACAACAACCCTCCTGTCTGATAACCGCGACTCAATGGGCTTTAAGTCACTTAAATGTGACATCTTTGATAATCCGTCCGATCCGTCTTCTTAGTAAAATTCTGTAATTTTAGGTTACGCAAGGGTTTTTCCAGTCCCTTTTGAGCTCATGACTGTTTGACCTGACAGTTGGTAATTATAAACAGGTTACACTGATTGTTTAAGAAAATAAACTTTTTTGCTATTAGAAATGGTAAACTTTATTGCTATTAGAATTTTACTGGTGGTAGGTTTCTCGTATGCGAGAAGCCGACTGGGTGGGTACCACCGCTTTGCCAGTTATTTAGCTGCCAAGCAGTAGTGCGCGAGCATCACTGTGTTCCGGTTTGAAGGGTATTGTAGCCTGCGAAATTACTGGGCACTATGAGACTCAACAGCTAATTATCTCAGGGTGACGAGCGCAGTGCAGCGCCGCGCATGATTTTGCAAGTTCTGGGTGTTATTGTTATGGGCTGGCGTATTGCTTACCATCAGGCAAACGACCAGCTCGTCTCGTCAATCAGTTAGGCAAAAATGCTTGTTTGCCCATTGGCGAGGTTGCCATTTTAGTTAAATACCACCACGGCTGGTGTATACTTTTAACCGACTTCAAAAAAGGAGGAGGTTCTCTGTTCGATTGTATTTTTTTTATGTTTGTTACCTCAGAACTCAGTCATTTATGAACCGATTTGAAAAATTCTTTTTGCGTCGGATTAAGTGTGTGTCGGGTTCGGATCTACGAAGTGGTCCCATATAAATTTCATCGATATGTGACCTTGGACTTCGAAGATACATTGAAGTCGGTTTTTGTTTTCTTCTAAAAATTAATTATGACAATATTTACAAACCTGTGACAAAATTTACACAGTTCAAATATTATATTACAAATGAACGAATGTATCATGCTTTTCTCACAACAGAATAATGATTCATCTTGATAAGTTGAGCTGAAATGTATTTGTTAGTCTTACCAATAGGTTTTCAGGTTTGATGTCACGATGCACGATAGAAAGCGAGTGTAGGTATGCGATAGCTGATGTTAAGTGGCCGATTAACAAGCGCGACTGCGGCTCTGAGAATTTGGAAGCGGCCGCGATACTATCGAATAAATCTCCACCTATAAACATTCAAAATATCTAGTTGAGAGTACTTTAGAACACTTTTACCTACTCTTATATAGGAGAGATGAAAATGCCAATGAAAATATTTAAATCTATGTAAAATATGGTCATACATGGTAAAGATGTATAATTAAGATCGCTACTTGGCAAAGTTATTGGTTACAAAGCAATTATACAGTAGTTTACTGCGGAGAACTAAGCTAATGGCCTGCCTGATGGACTGCGCGGTTCACTTCCTGTTCTAAGGAATATCGCAAGAAATCTGTTAAGTTTAAGGTGGATCATCAATACTCGACTACAACTTTTTAATATATCTCAATTTTAGTAAGAAGGTATGCCCAATGTATTTTGATCTTTTGCAATAACTGGTACAACATAGAATAGCTTTAATAGGGGATCGGACAGTAATCGAGAAAAAATCTAAAATGTAGTTAGAACGAATGTTCGTCGAACCAGAAAGATCATTCAATCAATATTTTTGTGTAATAATAATGATTTATATTTTTAAATCAATTTATAATTCTGACATTTTTAATCTGTTCTTCATCTCAAACGAAACAACAATCACAGCGCATGACGTCATTTGTAGGCAAATGCCGTGAGTCAAGCTTGTGTTTATTTTACGTTTTTGCTTTTCATAAAATGTATTTTTGCTAATTTTATCGTTCTATCACTACAATATCGTCCCCAAACTTCACAAAACGTATATACGACTTCACAAACGTATCGTCTTCTACCTACATATGACGTCACAAGTTTTGAGGTGACCTTTTGCGCGGCAATATTTGAAACATAATATTTAAACAAAGTTTTAGGTACTTTTAGAGCGTTATTTAATTAAAATAGTATTTTTCATAGCTATATATATTCATTGTAGTTAATTTAAAACACTTTCTGAAAAGTTGTCCGATCCCCTATTACTAATTATAGAGCACGTCTGAATTGTTAAGATATGAACATAGCCAATCTTTAGTTGCTGGATATGAAGTAATTGTTTATTATTGCATCATTATTATTTAGCTGCACTATACCAAAGAGGAAGTATAGATATCAGAGTTCAGGAACATTTGACATAATAGATAAGAGCCTGTAAATATTTACTATTTATTAATTCAAGGAAAAGCATATGATTCAGAAATATATTAGTTCATTGATGATATAAATCATGATTGGTTTGTTTTTGGGAATGACTTACCACTGACGAGTTCCATTACGAGGAAAAGCCATTCCGGACTGTCTTGCTCCTCGAATAGTGAAACTATACGCGGGTGGCAAAGCTTTCTCATAACCCGCACCTGAAAATTAAAAGATAGTTTGTTAGCATACTGAACTCATTGTACTACATTTTTAAGACTTCAAAAAAGGAGGAGGTTCTCTGTTCGATTGTATTTTTTTTTGTTACCTCAGAACTCCGTCATTTATGAACCGATTAGAAAAAATATTTTTGCGTCGGGTTCAGTATAGTTACGAAGTGGTCCCATATAAATTTCATCGATATGTGACCTTGGACTTCGAAGATACATTGAAGTCGGTTTTTGTTTTTTTCTAAAAATTAATTATGTTTCAATCGGTATGTCTATATGCATTCTTCATATATCATTAGATGGCTGGTTTAAACCTCGGCGTTGCTTCTACTTTCATTGAAATAACATTATCTACTTTTTTTATGTTACTGAATGACGAGACAAGCTGGTCGTTTGCCTGATGGTAAGCAATACGCTACTTTTATTTTAATTCAAATCTAGTTACCAATTTAACATCCTTTTAAATATTATTTTATTTAAATACTAAGTTCTAAAAGGTACCACTCTTCTTCTTTCGTGTGTGGATGTGTAGCCAGAATTAGAATAGTGCCGCGCACCGCAGTATCATAGTACCCGAAGTGCATTATAACGTCAGACTTTGGGGAAATTATTTTTCACAAATTTCTATGTTACACTTACTTCTGCTTCCACATAATGCTCCTTGCCTTTGCACTTGGCCTTGTCAATGACTTTGAGCGCGTACTCCTTGCTCGAAGCCTTGTCTTTACATATCCGTACAACAGCAAAGTTGCCGTCACCTGGAAAAAAGATTTTAAGCAATACTTTAGAAATAGCTTTATCCGGCTGATCAATCTTTCTTAAATACAATTTCTCTTAAGGTGTATTCGAGTATTTACATAAAAACTAAAAGGAATATATTGTTGCGGAAATTCATCTCAACGCAATGTAAATGTCTAGTGTAATATCGCTGAAGAAATGCTCAGCGGAATTACACTAGACATTTTCTCTGCGTTACAGATTTAGGAATATATTAGTTCAAACATCGAGTAGGTTTCTACCTCATCATTTTTTTTAAGTTTACGAAACTAGAAGGAACTTCAGCAAAATGTTGCTAACGTTTAGATGCCATTGAAAATCGTAATATAAGAGTACGGAATTTTAAGAATTCATGAGATGATAATATAGTTAGTAGACATGTGAAAACAATCATTGCGCACACGCGGCACTGTTCACACGATCCGACGCGAGTCGCATCGCTCCATTCATCAAACTATTAAGGTGTTTACGTTATTCGCAATCGTATGCACTGTTTACATCACAAGTAAAACTGTATTACGTGGTCGCGTGCGGTAAGGAAAACGAATGGAATTAATGAGTAATCATTTTAGTATTACTTCGGAATAATACGGTCAAACTTGAATCGTCGGATTTTCCACGATAATGCTCTAAAACGGCGAAAGGAAAACATCGTGACGGAATCGGCATGTCCAAGAACCATACAATTCGAGGACGTAACGACTCCATAGGACCAGCAAAATGGATTATAGCCCATACTCTTTCCCTAAGGAGGCGCGTGCCTCATTGGGCTGTACAATCATCACAGAATAAATAATAGTTAGTAATGGGCTGATAATGTTGTATAATAGGTATGGAAAAAGTCTAAAATATTTACCACATTCATTACGCAATGGGTTGTTTGTTTAATGAATTGGTGTAATGAAGTTAGAAATACCTTATAATCCGTTGATTTTTATCCAATACCATATTGTAAGTAATTATGATAACTTTGATTAGTCCAAAAAGCTAACGGGATGTCGTGCAAAAGAAGTTTTTTTTTACAAGCAAGCTGAAGCGGCAATGGGCCGGCCAGATCTGTCGAAGCGAAGAACCGATAACCGACGGAATAAATGAATTCTAGAGTGGAGACGGCATTTAAGTAAACGGAAAATAGTGTAAGGTGCTCTTCGGCTATTTCGTTGAAGCGGCGACTTGCGCAGTGTTGATAATTGGAGATAATGATTATGATAAAATATCTCCCACCGATCCTAGTCCGAATACCAATATATAATAATAGTCCGAATAGGATTCTCTGAATACAAGGACCATGGTCCCACAACCAGCAGGGTACTGACCAATAATCCTGCCGACGCTGTATTTGAGGCGCAGCGGCTGCGGCAGCTGCGGCGCGGCGGCGGCGTCCGCGGCGTCTCCCGCCGCGCCACCGCCCGCCTCGCTCGCCGCGCGCGCCGCGCCGCCGCCCGCCTTCACCGGCATGCGGGGCTTCGGCCCTGTCCTGTGGTGAGACCGGGTGGAATGTATAGAGAGACATTACTGTGCATTAACTCTTAAGGTGGTACGTTATTCATACAAACAACAAACTTGTTCACTGAATAGAAGAAATGCCAAAATGTATGCGCGGTCAAATTTTTACGGGTGCCTATTTACGCAAAATGAATTAATAAAAGTACCATTTTATTATTTGTACCATTTATGGTACAATTTATGCTAGAAACGTGATATAAATTGTACTATTTTTTTAAATTTTCGTATTTAACCACGCACAAATTTAGGCATTTCTACTATTCAATGAACAAGTTAATAATGGTTGAATTTTGTATGAAAAACGTACCACCTTGAGGCTCACGGCACTTTGGCTACTATAGTGCAATTTTTCAGCTGCAAAATGCAACAATGTGTTGCTCAAGCGATAGTAGCCAATGTGCGGCAGCCTAAAAGTTAATGTTGAAAGTTCTGGGTGACGCTGCAATTGTTGTGGCCAAGCGTGGCGCTTAGCATCAGGCGTAATTGCTTAGTCGCATAAAAAAGGCTCAAAAGATTTCGCAAAGCAAAGTTCTGGGTACTTAGGCTACGGAAATATACAATTTATCGAGAACAGCTTGTGAACTAGATGTTCGAAGAATAACAAAGCCAAGACGGTTTCGTAATACGAATCACTGATCGACATTGTAGTTATTCTTTAGGCCATATTGCAAGGTGACTGGTGTTGCACAACGAAAATAGCCGAAATAACTGACCTAATAATGCATACTTTGTATAATTATAGCTGCCGTTTAGTTACGTACGCGGTTAAGATATTAGCGAATAGAATGTAAAAAGGTCACTTACCTCGAGTTTCTAGTAATAGGTGTTTTCCTACATTGTAACACAGCTTTGCTTTCCTCGAATTCCAGTTCAAAATCTTCTTGGTTGACCCTAAAGAAAGATTGTTTTGCTTATAGTCACAGATATCTTGTAAAAGTCCTAGGTACTAAAATTATAAACGCGAAAGTTTGTAAAAATGTATGGATGTGTTTGTTACTATTTCACGCAAAAACTACCGAACCGATTTTGATGAAATTTGGTATGTAGCTACTTTAGGACTTGAAATAGCACATAGCTACTTTTTATCCCGGGAAACCGCGGGTGGAACCGCGGGGCGCAGCTAGTTAATAATAAATTCTTAAGGAATGTACCTGTGGTACATTGTTACTAGCTTAGCAACTTGCTTCACATGACAACGAAGAAGTTGAAGATACTGCAGCCCATAGAAAAATCAAGGCCACTTTTGTTCAATGAAAGTTTTGTAATCAGCCAGCTCTTTCTCAATTTCATGTGAAATGGTGATAAAGTTTGAGAACTGCAACAATATTTTAGTATTGCGCGGTTGCATTACAAAATCTGCATTGATTGTGACAGCTGCATTTGTATTGTACCTAAATATCACTTCCTTTATAACGGGAGCATGAACTAAATGTTTTTTATACCACACCCACTCGGAAAGTGTCTTACTAGTTAAAGTGTCCATTACTGCCCGGCTAGCTTTCTTTTGTTTTTTAGCAGCGAACATAAAAAAAAAATACAAACATCAAACCTCAAAAAGGTCTTGTATCAAATAATTAGAGAAAAGAGGCGGTTTTTTTTTTGTTTTCTATTTTTAATGAAATGAGGATGGCAACCTTATTCTGCAATACGAAAAAAAAAGCGCGGCAATTTATTTCGTTGCGTTAAATTTTGTTTTAACTAAATTGATAATTTAACAGTACCTAGCTTTTAATTTTCTAAAATTTTCCTCGTAGGTGTAGTATAAAGCACTATGTATCACTCGGGAGAAAGTTCTATTTCTCCCCTCGATGTACAATGTTCTATTTTTTATTTCTAACACTTGTTCAGCTTTCTTTGTACCTATTTGCGATTTCTATCAAAGTTTTTGAGTCATTAATGGCGAATTGTATACGACCAACAATTAACTTAATACAAACATGCGGTACGTTAGAAAGTTGTTACACTGCGGTCACAGTCTAGATGTGGCTTGATTAATTTTAGGTAAGAAAGACTGACTGTTTCAAAAAGGTCGGTGTCGACGTTTGGCACTGGCTCAGGAGGCCTGGATTTTAGATTTTGAGAGTGACAAATTCCATAGTAAGGCAAGGGCCTCATTTCTATTCATCACGGTTCAAAGACTCCGTCAGAGGACTCCGTCTCTATTCTATCTCTACAGATGTAGAGATAGAATAGAGACGGAGTCCTTCATGACCCTTTGTAACCGAATGTTGTGCTTTACTATGACGTTGCATGACACTGACAGTGGCATAAGTATGGTCCACAACTAAATCAATAAGCAGAAAACGCCACATAAATTACCTTTCGTTGCCATAAGCGAAGAACACATCCTCGTCTTCAAAGAAGTTGTGCAGCGCTCCTACAGGGTTGCCAGACTGCGTAAACACTTTGCGAACGCAGCCAGTATCCAGTTTGATGCATTCTGTAATTGCTGCTAGGGCATGCTCTAGCGTCGGGCTGTTCCGCTTGTTCAGGAGTAACCGGCACACCTAGCAAGAGGAAAGTAAGATGAGGAACTTAGAACCACGACCATCTTTGTTTTGACTTTGGCGTGTCTTCGTAAGAAATGTCATGTTTGCACACAAACGATAAGTGCGGGTAAATTGAGCTAGTACATTTAAATTTATGTCACTATCTAAGCGGAAAACATATGCTATTTACATGTCTAACTATTTTTGACTCTCGCTTTGAGGTTGTAATTTAAACAGTATGCATGTATGATGGTTTAAAGTGTAGGCAGGATGAGACCTACATTTCAACATGTAATGGTTCATTACATTTTAGAAGCATTAGGATCAAGACATGGCAATGTGTATTTTTAATTAAGGTCATCAGTCACTAATAATATTTTATGTTAATGACTTCTATTTGAACTTGTTAAACGTCCGCATCCATACAACAGCTCAATCAAATTAAACAGCGACGCCGACGTCCTAAAAGCAAATACAATCGAGTTCATGACATGATATTATTATACATGTGGTGAAAAGTACAGTGTAAATAGAACTCTGAGTCTTATTGCGTTGGCATAACTCTGATGGTGTTTTTGAACTTGTTTCCCTGATAGCACGTCTCTACAATTAGACATCGCAAGTACAACGTGATTATTAGAAACGATTACATGACGGCAGGCGATACCCATTGCCCACGCTAGTAAAATTACAGGAAACGACGTCGAATGGGTAAATATTGTAAACATGTAGCGTTAGAAGTAACGCTAGTACTACCTACTACTTCTAGTAAGTACCTACGAAACCACGTATTGCCAAAGAAAATTGTGGGCAGATGCGATGATTACGCATGCATTAACAATCACATCTGTAGGTACTAGTCTTCCGCCCCACTTTATAGTATTTACTCATCCAGACGAGCGCTTTCAAGTCACACATAAGCCTTGGTTTTACAAACATCCAGAAACGGAAGGAATACCTATACACAACGTAAAATATTTGCAAGTATTTATATGTTAGTGTTATTGTAAGCCCTACCCTCGAATATTACGCTAATGTATGTGCCTTTTAAAGATAATCAAAGAATAAGAGATCGTAGTCTGTTATTTGATACTATTAAAAGTAGCACGATGTTCAACCACAAACCATAAAGTATTATGATATTTCATGATTCATCTCAGTCACGCGCGCCTTAGAGCAAATTGTATGTTTTCTAAGTATTTATAAGTCTGTATTTAATATAAGTAGGTAAATAATAAATAAGCAGGCGCCCATGACAACGGTATTAATTATACACAAAGACATGGTATGTCATGTAAGGGTTTAATTATTATTATTATTATTATTAAACTCTTTATTTCAGGCAATATTAAAGTACAACAAAGTAAAATTAACAGAGGCCCATAGAATATATACCTTACAGACTAACATACATACAAAAATATAAAATTACATTAAATAAACCACACACTACTTCACAGGGTTCAAAAATTTCGCTCCTTCCCTGTATCTCCGGTATACTACTCCTACAGGCCAGAAGTCAGAATTCAGGAACAGTCCCTTATGCACCGCTGGAACTTGGAGCCTATAGGACTTAAATTCAGTAGTTTAATAGTATTATTTATTTATGAATTATTGTACACCACCGTCTACTTCTTTTCTTCCGATACTGTCCATCCAAAGGTTGTCTGGAAGAGATCGCTCTAAGCGATAAGACCGCCCATTGTACTACCCTAGTTATAAGGTTTATCTGTAATCATTTTTTTTTGATGTTACTGGTATACAATAAAGAGTATTTGTATTGTATTGTATTGTATGTCATAAAATATTATTTTTTTTGAAGTGTGTGTTTGTGAATTCAATATTAATAAAATTACTATTGCATGCTTATTTAGAAAACCTAAGCCTAAATAACTGTGTTGTTTATAATGGTCTCATAAACAAGCAAACTTCGAAATTATAAAATAAATTCGGTTGAAGAACCCGCCTTGATCGTCAGAAAGTTGTAAAAATACAAATTCACATGTACACATGAATTATGCTTGAATGTCAGCTTTTAAACATATTTTACGAACGTGATGTAGGTCAGGTCCGCATCACAATACAATACAATAATGAATACCAAACACACAGGAAAAACAACATTCCGCATTAATAGTTATGGCCTGAAAAGAATAGACGAAAATAAGCGAAATGGAGCATTTAATAGTCATAACAATACCTACTTCCTAGTTATACCTGCTTATATCTAGAGCAAATTAATTAGCAGCTAAGGTGTGGCAGATACAGGTCATTGACATTGTATTGTATTTGGGCCGGTAGGTAATTAACTACGTGTCCGTTTAGTTACTGTTAGTTATTTGAGGAAGTTGAGTACTTAACTATATACAGGTATCTTTTTTTTTTTTTATTCGTTAATTGGCTTTCGTTTGACCACTATGTCACCTGATGGTAAGCGACGATGCGGTCGACGATCTAGCACGCTTACCAAGATAGTACCCGTTCACTCGAGACTTGAAGATTCCCAGATTATAGCTATCGGGAAAGACTGACTCTGGCAGGGAGTTCCACTCGTTAGCAGTACGCATAATAAAAGTGGAAGCGAAGCGCTTAGTACGCGCGGGAGGAATGTCCACCATGAAACGGTGGCGTATTGCCGTACGTCTTGTAGTCCGATGATAAAATGGGGTTGGGGGAATTAGTTGGTGCAATTCCGACGCACACTCTCCGAAATGTATCCGATAAAAAACTGATAGCCTGGCAATTCTGCGTCGATGTTCAAGACTGTGTAGTCTTGACTCGAATAGCGCGTATCTAAAAATATAGTTATGTGTCATATGGAATGTCCTTAGTTTTCATGTTTGTAATATTTTAGAAAGTCTATTATAATTATACATTTTGTGGGAATAATAATAAAATAATAATTAATAATATATTCTGCCTACTGCCAGCGAAATTACTGGGCATTATGAGGCTCAACAGTTAATTGCCTCAGGGTGACGATGGCAGTGCAGCGCCGTGCAGGATTTTGCAAAACAAAGTTCTGGGTGGTGCTGGTATTGTTATGGGCTAGCGTATTGCTTACCATTAGGCAAACGACCTGCTCGTCTGGTCATTCAGTTATATAAAAAACCTTTTTATGGTATTAAGTTCTGGGTAGGAATACAATTTATAGTTATGGGCAGGCGTGGCGCTCATCATCTGGAGAACGACTTGTTCGTCTTATTACTCAGTTCAATAAAAAAACTGATTTCCTGTGTCTAGGGAACAAGGAACTACGAACGAGGACCATGGTCACATACCACCCAGACACGAAACAAAATACTTGCGTTTTTTAAGATCAGGAACTAGTAACTACCCTCTTGCTTTTAGGTGACTCCCGCCTCAGTTACTATATAATTAAATAGAGACTTTGTACGTCTGTCTGTCTGTCCGTCTGTCTGTCAAGACCCTTTATCTCGAAAACGCGTGGAGGTATCGAGTTGAAATTACAACCATAATAATTAATTTTTAGAAAAAAACAAAACCCGACTTCAATGTATCTTCGAAGTCCAAGGTCACATATCGATGAAATTTATATGGGACCACTTCGTAGCTATACTGAACCCGACGCAAAAAGAATTTTTCAAATCGGTTCATAAATGACGGAGTTCAGAGGTAACATAAAAAAAAATACAATCGAACAGAGAACCTCCTCCTTTTTTGAAGTCGGTTAATTATACTCAGGTCTAGTCCCTTGAAGCTGTGAAAAAATCAAACTTCTAAGTTAACTTAGAAAGAGAGCTGTTTATGCCGCAAAATACGTATATTTCGACACTCATAAGGGAATCAAAATTTATAGGGTACTTTCCGTTGACCTAGAACTATGAAATTTGGCAAGTAATATCGTCTTATACTAAGGTACAGGAAAAAAATCTGAAACTATACATTTGTAATTAAATCATAATAACTACAGTCTTTATTTAAAGTACGTAATCAATCATCGAAGTTAAAAAACTACGAGACTCGATTCCTCAACTATTTATTTGTACAGAACCCTCGGTGGGCGAGTGGAACTCGCACTTGTCTGGTTTTTTTTTATTACCCCCGATATGCAAGGATTTGACTGCAGTCTCACCTAGTCAGCGACCTAGTCGTGTTTCGGGATGATGTTCGGTGAACCATCGGGGAGACGGGTCTGAGCAGCCGCTCAACTGCCGTCTCTCTCTAGATCTATGTGCTCCATCTTAGGCCACATCATCGCTTCACATCAGGCGAGATAGTGTCCAAACATAGATCTAATAAGCGTAAAAAAAAATAGCGTGATAGAAAGTGATGACGCGGTTGATGACGGATCATGCTTGACTTGAAGACACCTAGATAACCCAGATTATAGGAAATTAGATGATGGTGAAAGGTAAACGAAGTACACTCACCTTCCGAGGCTTGACTCCATTCCTAATAATTGTAACTATCCGTGGTCGAACCACGTTGTCCCCGGCGGGGCTGACTCGTGCTGTCCCGTTGCCGGTAGTATTGCCGCTACCATTTGACTGGAAACAGTAATTCTATGAAAATTTGTCTTATGTAAAACCTACAATGACTTTGAAACCTAAATTTTGGCAAAGACGCCCGATATCATGAGGGTTTTCAATTCACTGAAGTTGTGCTATGTGGAGCGGTCAAACTCAGCAATGTGCGAGTCGATTTGTTATTATTTTTTATTTAAGGATTAAGGATTTTGCTTGTAAATATTGGTTAAATCGCTTGGGACCGCTCTGCTCCGCACAGCTTTGGTGGACCCTTAACAAGTTCGATGACGAAGGTCCAGGTTATTGATTGTACGCGTAATACTAGAGCTTTGGTGATTTTAGTATGAAACCTGGCATACCTACAGTGTTATGGCGTCCGCCATTTTGAAAAAATTTCGTTTTTGCTGCCAGTGATAAAACATGTGTCAATCGATAGAGTAAGTGATAACAAACAAAAATTATTCAGTGATGAAATGTCGTAAGTTTACATTTTCTACCTCAAATATCTCGAAAAGTATATCACTTACGACATTTCATCGCTGAATACTTTTTGTTTGTAATCATTTACTCTATCGATTGACAAATGGTTCATCACTGGCTCGATGGCAAGTGATGAACTGAATGAGATTTTTTCAAAATGGGGGAGCTGTAGGTATGCCAAAGTGGTAAGATGCTCTTTAATTTCAGTTTTGTAAAGACGCAACTCTTTCGCCTGGATAAAAGTACCATAGCAGTTGTGTCAGTAAATCTGTCATACAATGTAATCTAATGCTTACCATCAGCAAATTTTTTTATAAACTCCTTATTTTACTTACCAGAAAATTGAATATTTATTACATGAGACTTATTTTATTGCTTTACATACAACTGGCGGTCTTATCGCTAAAGCGATTTTACTCTAGACAACCAAACAGAGAATTTACACATACTTTACAATTATACACAAGACATCAGAGTGCAGAATAACCACATTCTGTATTAGGCAAGCGGACAAATAGCAAATTGCTCAACTATAATAAAATAATGTGAAGTGCCCATAAAATAGCCTCTATTGATAGATAGTACTTTCAATCAATGCAGTTATGAAATAAATGGTTGCAATAAATTTTGTTTTATTTTGAAAGTAGATATTTTTATAGATATAGATTAGTAGGTAACATTGTTTTTAGTAAAGAATAACAGTTGCGAATGTGTTGTTTTTTTAACATGCGCATATTTTAAGAGTTTATTGATGAACAAAAGGTTATTCTTAGTGAATGCCACTGACTGATCCTTTGCTATTCTCATCCAATTACTACCTTTTGTAGGATATCAATTGGCTACCAGGAGATCTAGTACATTTAACTTTGTTTACATATATTATTATGTTACAATATTGGGTAATGCAACAATATAAGATACCAGCCAATACCCATCCCACTCATCATCAATATTTGATTTACAGCCATTCCCAAAGTAACTGTACTTTTTCCGGAATGAAAGTATTTTGTCTTATTCCAGGACCTAAGTAGGTACCGTATGAGGTCATATCAAAATTGATTCAATCTTTATGGTTCTACATGCACACACTTGCATTTATATCATTAGTAGGATTTTACTCTTAGACCCAATTTTTCATTGCACATAGTTTAACTAGTAGGGCAAGCTTCACCATGTAAAAGCATGATGCACTTAAGCAGAAGTAAACCTGAAAGAAAAGGGCAAAATGTGATAAAGAACAAAAATTACCTGCAAATACCGGGACAGTCTATTATTGGCTCTCGCTGGGGACGGACTTGCACTGTCATTAAGAGGAGACTCTGGACCGCTCAATCTGAAAGATTGGGGTGTCACTGCACTGGCTTCATAGTCCAAACGTTTGAAAGGTTCGCCAAATCCACTGCAGACATAAGACTGACCATCTTCGAGATCATCAAGTTTACCGATCTGAAAAGATGCTCAAAATAATGTTTGTACCCATGACTGTATGAATGAAGTAAATAAAGATGTAATCATAAAATTTTGAATTATCAGGTTTTTAGATCAATGTGATTGTGTAAATTCATAGTCATAATTGAGCAGGCATATTAATGCATGCTCAAATTAAGGTAAGGTATAAGGTTCAAATTATTCAGTTACTCCATTACAATGTCAAAGAAGGTCAGACAAAAAAGTTAAGGTCAAAAGAATTCATAGTGGGTACACACTTTTCTACCATCCAGAGAGTATATTGTCCTGACGCCGCTTGGTAGAGTAACATTGTCAACAAGCACCCTTGTCAGGTCAGCTGTTAAGCTGTCAAATGACCTGAAAATAATGTATATTGAAAATAAGCATTATCTATGTGACGTATCTACGTTATGAATACAAAATGTTCACTTTGGAGGGGAAATATCATTGCATCCTGTGTTTTGCCATACCATATTTTGTTACCATTTATTATTGTAATAATTGTGTAAAGTATTTAACATCAATAAAGCGTGAAATTGTATTATGCATGTAAATTGTAGTTATTATTATATTTTATACAAGTAAATATCAAAATATTGAAGGTATTGCCTAAAATGAGTGTACAGCTAAATTGGCAAAGTCAAGCAGCAAACAGTATTGTAAAGCAATCTGGCAAAAACATTTCTATTGTATGCACGAACACAAAAGGCATAAATCTACGTAGGTATACAAAATACAGGTAACAAGGTAAAATATGGGTAAAAGTGAAAGTGTCAAATTCATTCTAACAAGAACTTAATTGGAAAGTATCTAAAAACGTCCGCTACCCACCTGTATCGTTCCGGCAAGACTGGAATTATAACACCTGAATAAAATTTATCACCGTTTCGAAAAAATCTGACTCGTTTTGCTTTACGCGCTGGTTGCGCTCGTAGCATTACATTACGTCGGTTTGTCCTAGATTTCAATATTTCCATATCGCTAAAATCTTTCTCCAGCTCACAGACCGAGCTGGATCGGCTGCCACTTCTACTTAAATTATTCTCCATCTAGAAAATAAAGAAAGTTAGAATAAAGTTACGATATCAAGAAACGGATCACTTTTTTACACAATTTATCATCCCTCACCTTTTTGCCTTTCCGTTTATTCGACTACGTGGTTAATTTATCGCGTGAACATTTAGTCATCACTTTTAGTTAAGTTTCATGTTACACTTTAAGAAGTGGAAACTGAGAAAATAATAGAAATAATTCAGTAAAATTCATGAATCACACAAAAATCAGCGCAGAACGGACAGGAACAGACACCAAACGAGTGAATGGAGAACGAATATTCAATGAACGAAATGACGAAAGATAATTTAACCATAGATAAAATAATTACTAGTGTCAGTGTCAAGTCAATGCTACGATTTTGTTTTTAAGTTCGCCCTTTAGGGCAAGCTAAAGTCTCTAGGATCATACCGCCATGTCTTACGTAGTTTTTATTTGATAGTTTAATATTTCATTACTTTTGCTGAGGATGAGGGTCATCAGCAACAAGCCGGACCCTCTTCTAGTGCTTCAATAAAGTAGTGGAACTTTATTCAAGCTTTCCATGGACTTTTTGGGAGAACATAAAAAGCAATGTTTTCTCTAATTTGTTTCATTTGCACACTCGTGCACCTTTACGAACATATAATGGTTAATGTTCCACCGATATTACACATGGTCACTCGAAATAACACTTGTTTGGAAAATAAAACAAAATCGAACTGTATCACTTTTTACTTTCCGCCAAAAAATTTCAATGCTACGATTTTTACTCGAGTACGGTCACGATGTCACAAAATCCTTATAACGTCTGTTATCAAGTTTAAACTGGAGGGACCAGTGTCATAAAATATTTTATACCATAAAATATCTACAATTTAATTACTTTGTACCAAGTAAAAATTTAATAAAATTACTACGTCAAAATGATTTTTATTATATAACCCTATAGATCTTTAGAAGAGTAAATAACTTGTCGTGTGCTTTTGGCAAAATTTAGAAAACTTTTACTTATAAGGTATTTTTTAGTATGGGTATTCCCCATTGAGGTCTTACACTATAGAGGGATAATTACGAAGTTTTCCGACCTAAAAAAGGATAGCGCTATACAACAGGCTCTTATAAAGAACGAGGTACAACTATTATCATATTGTCAAAAACAAAACATAAAATATTGTAATTTGTTACAAAAGTTCTAAAAAACATGCCCCTAACTTTTTTGGCGTATCTTCCGAATGGTGGTGGTTCTTTTTCCGATAGTTAGAGTCAGTGTAATAACTGACGTTCATAAGTGCGTCTGTGATGCGAAAACTGAATAAAGAACTTTTGAACTTTGAGACACTATGCTATTTAGAATACTTCGAGTTGTTTTTTTCATGTACTTTTAAGGTTTTTATAATATGGTTTTTTATGAGCATTGAGGTTGCGGGTTTGATTCCCGCTACGGGACAAATTTTTGTGACAGAAATAAAGCGCAAACATTTGTTTTGTGTCTGGGTATTGTGAGACCATGGTCTTCATAGTTTTTCCCTAGATACAGGGAATCCTAGTTAGGGGCCTTTTTGTTTATTTATTTTATTTTTATTTCAACATTGTGTTTATTTACCTATATCCTAAGTTTCAGTTGTGCTGTGGTCATGTAAATTATGTCAAATAATTATAGTTCTTTAATTATAAATTCTATCTGAATGGAAATAATGAAGTTTATTGTATTAATGTATCATCTATGTATTTACTTTAATTATTTTAATTATCTGACTGGTTTAATCCTAGACAAAAAACTAGTTACCAACAAAATATTAAAATGATTGCACGAATTTCATAGATTTTGTTGCAAAGGAATTTCTCGGAAGACTGTCTATGAGGCTTTAAGTATTGTATTTATACATTCACTATGAAGCGTGCCGTAAAAAATGTAGGTACCTATCGCATCTCGTTCGTGTTCTGCGTTGTAGCGCCGCCGCCACTATCGACATCACATGCATATTCCCTATTAATGCTGTAATTCGTAAATCATCGTGGTACTTATCTTTCACTCTGGGGTACAGAATAGTACAGATGTCCTACCTTTTACAGACCCAACTACGAACTTTTGAAGTTATAGTGGCTGCAATGCAACGCAGAACACGTTACATTTTCATTCAAGCGAATGGGAGAATTTTTCATAGGTATGGTGAACACTCCAAAAATACTGTCAAAAAACTATTGCTTTCCAAAAGTGTTACGCTGTCAAGGACTCTATAGTGTCATTCCTCAATGCGCGTAACCCATTTTCTTAACATTGGTCATGACATGTTAAGTCAAAATAGTGGTCCGGCAGGGTCGGCTTGTGGTTTTTCAATTTGTGTTGTGGTATTTTTTATTATTTTTAAGTGAATCTTTGTGAATGTGTACTAGAAATAATTTAGAATTGAATGTTAAAAAAATATTCGGGTGTTCCATTCATGGTGAAGTGAAAATTGTACTGAAAGATTAAGTTTTCAAACGTATGTGTTTTTCTTGTGTTTATTGATGTTTTTCGGTAACTATAATTTATGTGGATGTAACTATACATCGGGTTCGACAATTAGAACCTGCATTTGGCTTGATATATTCAGTTTTCGGTATAATTTTGTTAAAACAACATTGACCAGTTTCGTGTGTCAGTGTGGCCATCGTATAAACATTACAGTTCCCATTACGTCGGGTAACAAATTGCATATATGTGTAAAATGTTAAATGTATTAAAATTGTGCATTCTTAAACCATTTAATTAAGATATAGGTAATAAAAGTAGTTAATGATTATAGTTTTTATTTAATTTGAAATTAAAAAGTTAAAGTTTAGTAAGAAGAGAGTAGAATTGTTTTAATAGTAAAGGCATTCGCCTCTTATGTAAGAACATATGTTGTAAATAAGTTCTTATTTTGTGTAATAAATTTATCTTACAGGTCCTTGCTGTCGATTACTATGGCCAATCATCCAATTCCATTGATGGATCCCAATCCTACAATAAAAATGTAAGCACCGAATCTCGGATTTCTAATCCTAATTAACGCCACATAGTGAGAACGAGTTCATGAACTTAGACTTCATCATCATGTGAACGTCAAGGCTGTTAAGGACACAAAAGGACAAACCGTTTCGGGTTAGTGTAGTGAATTGACAGTTATGTATAGTTAGTGCTATCCAATACGGTGGTATGATCAATGTAATAATTGACTTTCATAAGTACGTCTGTGATCTACTCCGACAGTATGACATTTAACTGAGACACTATGTTATTTAGAATACTTCAAGTGGTTTTTTTAACATTGTGTTAATCTATCTACCTTTATCCTAAGTATCAGTTGTGCTGCAGTCTTGTAAATTATGTCAAAATACTAGTTCTTCTATTGTAAATTTTACCTGTATGGAAATAATGAATGTATGTATATTGTATAAATGTGTCATATATTTTAGTTGATTATTTTATTTACCTGACTGGTTTAATCCTAGATAAAACCTGGTTAACAACAAAATATTAATGATTGCATAAGAAGCATACCGTAAGGAAATGTAGTTACCGCAATGTCATTCGAGCTCTGCGTTGTATCGCCGCCACTATAGCTTCAGAAAGTCGTAGGTAGTTGGTTTGTAAAAGGTACGAAATCTATACTATTATTCTGTGGCCACACTAGAATGTATTCATTACTCGGCCACCTAAAAGAGACCTTCACCTTTTGATCTGTTTACAGGAGTCTATCATAAAAAGTAATTTCTAGATTTTTCGACAGCATATGCATATTCCCTATTTCCCCATTCTTTCACTCTGGGGTACAGAATAGTACAGATGTCCTACCTTTTACAGACCAACCGCGAACTTCTGAAGTTATAGTGGCTGCAATGCAACGCAGAACACGTTACATTTTCATACAAGCGAATGGGAGAATTTTTCATAGGTATGGTAAACACTCCAAAATTACTGTCAAAAAACTATTGCTTTCCAAAAGTGTTACGCTGTCAAGGACTCTATAGTGTCATTCCCATTGAGGTCTTACACTATAGAGGGATAATTACGAAGTTTTCCGACCTAAAAAAGGATAGCGCTATACAACAGGCTCTTATAAAGAACGAGGTAGAACTATTATCATATTGTCTCTATCGCGTAACCCATTTTCTTAACATTGGCCATGACATGTTAAGTCAAAATAGTGGCCCGGCAGGGTCGGCTTGTGGTTTTTTAATTTGTGTTGTGGTATTTTTTATTATTTTTAAGTGAATCTTTGTGAATGTGTACTAGAAACAATTTAGAATTAAATGTGAAAAAATATTCGGGTGTTCCATTCATGGTGAAGTGAAAATTGTACTGAAAGATTAAGTTTTCAAACGTTTGTGTTTTTCTTGTGTTTATTGATGTTTTTCGGTAACTATAATTTATGTGGATGTAACTATACATCGGGTTCGACAATTAGAACCTGCATTTGGCTTGATATATTCAGTTTTCGGTGTTATTTTGTTAAAACAACATTGACCAGTTTCGTGTGTCAGTGTGGCCATCGTATAAACATTTCAGTTCCCATTACGTCGGGCAACAAATTGCATATTTGTGTAAAATGTTAAATGTATTAAAATTGTGCATTCTTAAACCATTTAATTAAGATATAGGTAATAAAAGTAGTTAATGATTATAGTTTTTATTTAATTTGAAATTAAAAAGTTAAAGTTTAGTAAGAAGAGAGTAGAATTGTTTTAATAGTAAAGGCATTGGCCTCTTATGTAAGAACATATGTTGTAAATAAGTTCTTATTTTGTGTACTAAGTTTATCTTACAGGTCCTTGCTGTCGATTATTATAGTTAGTGCTATCCAATACGGTGGTATGGTCAATGTAATAATTGACTTTCATAAGTACGTCTGTGATCTACTCCGACAGTATGACATTTAACTGAGACACTATGCTATTTAGAATACTTCAAGTGTTTTTTTTTAACATTGTGTTTATCTATCTACCTATATTCTAAGTATCAGTTGTGCTGCAGTCTTGTAAATTATGTCAAAATACTAGTTCTTCTATTGTAAATTTTACCTTTATGGAAATAATTTATGTATGTATATTGTATAAATGTGTCATATATTTTATTTGATTATTTTATTTACCTGACTGGTTTAATCCTAGATAAAACCTGGTTAACAACAAAATATTAATGATTGCATAAGAAGCATACCATAAGGAAATGTAGTTACCGCAATGTCATTCGAGCTCTGCGTTGTATCGCCGCCACTATAGCTTCAGAAAGTCGTAGGTAGTTGGTTTGTAAAAGGTACGAAATCTATACTATTATTCTGTGGCCACGCTAGAATGTATTCATTACTCGGCCACCTAAAAGAGACCTTCACCTTTTGATCTGTTTACAGGAGTCTATCATAAAAAGTAATTTCTAGATTTTTCGACAACATATGCATATTCCCTATTTCCCTATTCTTCACTCTGGGGTACAGAATAGTACAGATGTCCTACCTTTTACAGACCAGCCACGAACTTCTGAAGTTATAGTGGCTGCAATGCAACGCAGAACACGTTATATTTTCATTCAAGCGAATGGGAGAATTTTTCATAGGTATGGTAAACACTCCAAAATTACTGTCAAAAAACTATTGCTTTCCAAAAGTGTTACGCTGTCGAGGACTCTATAGTGTCATTCCTCAATGGTATTTCCCTTTGTTTACATCTTTGGCCTAGGCAAATAAATCCGAGTATACTCTGAGATAGATATTGTGTACTCGAAGTTGGCATAGACATAGAAAAGTTGTTGGACTTCATTGTTTTATCAGTGCTTAAAAAAAAATTACAATGTTGCCAGATAAAAAAATCATTCAAATTAATGTGGATGTTTTGAAATACTTTCAGTTGTATGAGTAATATTGGAGTTGGATATGCAGTAATAATAGCTGAAAAATGCTAAAACGGCATATAATTAAAAAAAAATAAGACAAATATAACTTTCACCAGAATCTTTTTCCTTATAAATACGTAATAATGCAAAATTGATAGTTAATATTATTAATCTTATAATTCATTTACTACTATTTTTATTTATGGCAACTATAAAAACAGGTGACGCATTTATCATCAATTTCGTTTCATGTCAAAAGTGCAGACAAAGAGTGTGATTAATTTTGTATTTTTCCACGTTTGTTTAAATTTTTGTGCAAAATGTCTTCAAGAAAAAAGGTACTGCTGAAAGTGATCATCCTCGGCGACAGCGGAGTGGGCAAGACTTCCCTGATGAATCAATTTGTCACCAAGAAGTTTTCCAACCAGTACAAGGCAACAATAGGCGCAGATTTTCTCACGAAAGAGGTAATCGTAGACGACAGAATCGTCACAATGCAGATCTGGGATACGGCTGGACAAGAGCGTTTCCAGTCCCTTGGAATGGCGTTCTATCGCGGGGCGGATTGTTGCGTATTAGTTTTTGACGTAACTGCCCCCAACACGTTCAAGTCCTTGGAAAGTTGGAGAGATGAGTTCCTGATACAGGCTTCGCCACGGGATCCGGACAACTTCCCTTTTGTCATACTGGGCAACAAGGTTGACCTGGAGAACCGCGCCGTCTCCGCGAAGCGTGCTCAACAGTGGTGTCAGAGCAAGAATGACATCCCATATTTTGAAACAAGTGCCAAAGAAGCTGTGAACGTTGAACTAGCTTTCCAAACTATAGCTCGAAATGCACTAGCACAGGAGACCGAGGCGGAGCTGTATAATGAGTTCCCTGACCAAATCAAGCTAAACGCCAATGACAACAGACGTAACAAGGAGGGTGACAACTGTGCATGCTAGGCCTTAATGATTACAAGCTTCAGCCCTGCAATTTAATAGTTATGGATTTTTATAAAGTAAATACATATTAGTATATAACAATATTGTATAAGAAATGTTTCCTTTTATATTATCATGTAAAAATGTATAGAAATGTTAGGTATCACACTGTTTTGGATGATTGTTTGTTAAGCACATATTTTTCTAATTTGTATGGAATGTTGCACATACACAAATTGGTTTGTGAAAATATATTTTCGGAAAGTACAATAATAATATTTTAAAATATTTGTACACATGAAATAAATTGTAATTCCGCATTTGTTATTAATAATTTTATATAAAATGTTGTTTTAAAGCTAGATACCATAGCTGGGCAGATTTTAAATACTTGTTATAATTATAATGTATCTGCATGACAAGCTCATTCAATTTTAAAATGTATTGAGGTATTGGTGAACTCAAAAGTAATTATTTCTTTAATTAATTATTATTGCAAGTTCTGCTACATTGTCTTACAAGAAGACAGTGACTTAGCACTGCTATGTTCCATAAAAAATATTAATTAGGGGCAATGGCACATTCTAATGCTATGTGCCACGGGTGTGTAACAGTGAATTAACCTATTTGTAGTTTATAAAAATATGTGATATACTTGTTTTCATATTGATTTTATGCAAATGTTAAAATTTCATGGTACCAGTTACACAACAAGTCACTGTGTGATAATATTTACAGTTTCTGAAATTGGTGTTGAATGAATATTTGACTGCTGTGGCTATTATTTCTGTTTTACTTCGCCTTCAATATTGAAACGAAAAAATATTTCAGCAAATATTTCTGTATATATTTGGTTTTTATAGTGTTAGTTATATAAGTAGCTAATAATAACTTTGTTAGATTACTGAATATACCTACTGATTAATGTTATGTCTTAACAGAACAAAAGCAAAGTAATAAATAATACCATTATCATCGTAAAATATTATAATGGGACTTAATTATGCTAGAAACAGTTTGTTTACCAGTCAGTAATTTAGTTGTCGTCTTCTCTTGCCCACAACCAAACCAACTTGATCAAATGTCCAGATAAATAAAACATAGTTCTGCTCTATTATGTCCCGTATAATATTTTTCAGCTGTCTCCGAAAAGATACAACATTGTTATACGAGGTAATGAGTGATGTCATGACATCTGAATACTAGCAATACTCTGTACTTTACCTAGTGTAAATGCTGCTTAAAGCTACGCCTAATGCAGGTACATGGGGCCTATTTCTTGAAGATGGGATTTGTGAATAACTGGCAATGAAAATGCTTGTATTTTGATTCTCTAGCGAATTTTCAAGAAATTAGGTCCTGCTTTAGTTTATAGATAGAATATCGGGATTTATCCATCACACAGTATATATATTTACCAGTGGTATTTTATTGCCATGTTTACACCAAATGAGTCTACGCTAGGCAGAATTTTTGTCTAATTGTCTACTTAAAATTCTGCTGTCTCATGTACATTTTCGAAATATTTTAGTTAAAAAATAAGCAGAGGAGATGAAATAATTTTAGAAATCATTTAAATTTTGCAATCTCTCATCTAAGACAAAAGTAAGAACTAATTGAGTACTTGCAAAAGTTTCACACAGGGAGAGTCGCTGGTTCTAGTACCCAGTTACTTAACTGGTAATGAGGGGTCTGGTAAATGAGGTATAAGAAACATAAAAATGTCATTACTATAAATCCATATTCCGTTTATATTTATCCATATTATATCTTATTTCCATCTCATGACCTTCCATTTAGTTACTAACATATTTCAAAATATGATTTATGCCTATGAATTCTCACATTTTCACATTGCATTATATTATGTTTCACCATAAATAATAATCATAGTATAATTATTAAGGTGCCGTTACATAAGAAAAGTTTTTCGAACGCGAGCAGGCGAGAATTATTAAGTACCCTATACCCATCGCCCAATAAAAACAACAATTGATTACATGGAATCGTGTACATATAATATTTTCGCCGTACGAGAAACTCCTTGTGTAAATCAGCCTTTATTGTCTAAAAGTGGAGTAAAATAAGGTCTAGTTATAATAAAAGGTAACTAAATAATGTACGCTGTAATAATGTTTGCTTTTAATTTTATATCAATAAAAATAAAACTCGTCAATTTTTTTGTTTAATATTTGTTAACTCTGACTCTTATAGATGTAGGTAGAAGTAAGGTAAATAAGAACAAAATCATAGAAATCTAGAGTACACATTTCGCGATCATTATATTTATTGAAAAAAGAGTTAGGTACCTATTGGAAATCTGCAGTCGCGATACTCGTCGCGATCAATACATTTAAGTGTCGGATTAGTAATTTCATTACCACGTCATACAGTTGCTGTCTACTCGAAGTACAGTAATTGTGTTGTGTCGTGTCGAGTTTAAATCACTTGAGTGGAGCCATGAGCCATTCATTAGGCCGCCGCTCAGAATCAAAACGGCTTGCTTGAAGTGTAGATTAGGCGGTAGTTAGTATGATATGAGTGCACAGAATAATGAATAGGTAGTCGCGAGGCTGCGCATGCGGGGTGGGAGTGGGCGCGGGCGGAGGGTCTGGCTCAGTGTTTCAGCCGGCATCGCAGCCCGTTCCGTTCAGTCTCGTCTGTGACATGAAAGGGCGCGATCCTTCACACTTATCACGGTGCTTCGAGCAATGCATCACCATGAACAGCCGCCAGGGAATGCATGTAACGGTGAGTGCTAATCATAACATTATTAATTGAAAGTATCTAAGACTGTAGAGTAAACACTTCTTTTGCGTCTTGTGTTGATGCAATGTCGGTATCGAGTTGCAGTTATAGCTCTTGCTTTAATTACGTGAGACGAAAATGTTCAGGTACACACCTAACACCTAGTGAAGTCACCCTCGTGTTTTTGACTCTACCACGTGACAATATGAATTTCAGAATGTAATAAGGCAGGCACCTACCTAATTAATACGCTAGATGTTTATGTTCTAAGTTTTATCTGAGTCTATTGGCACTGCCACTGATGTTGTGTATTTGGTTTGATTTTAAAGTAATTTTCTAGACCTCTATATATTACTCCATGAGTGGTAGAGATGGTAGAGATGTGCGAAAATAGTAATATTAATTTTGTATTACATAAATACACAGTCCGTAACTGTTGTAGAAGCATAACAATACGTACTCGCTTATTCTAACTTGCTTAATATACTTTGAAAGCTATTTACGGAAAAAAACTTTGGTCTAATAAATTATTATATCTAGGTACCTATGAATTGTAAACCATGGTATACATATATCTGTCTATCACCTACTTGACCTACCACGCTTATCCTGTTTTATTTCCTGGAAAATAATGTACTTAGTACATAATACCTAATTTGTTTAATTTGGCAGGCACACTATTGATTCTAAACTAAGATAAAATAGATTCAGATTCTTTATTGCTTCCATAGGTAGTACAAGGTGTAATTAGGTAAACGTACAAAGTCTCATATGGACCCCGTCGGGCACAACAACATAATAATTTTACTAAAAGTCTTCTACCATCTTTTCTATGAAAAGCTCAATTTACAAATTCATTCAAACATTATTTAATGTGACAATAAATAGCTATGTCGCTCCTACAAATGAATTTTCATCATACATTCGGCTCTATCACCGTATGGATCAATATTAGAGCGTTTTAAACAGTGTAATTGATTGGATAGAATCATCATTATAGGCCTGCCTAGCTAGGCCTACAATCTTACGTAATTTATATTGGAATATAATTAATGTAGGATAGTAGGTAGCAATATAGGAAGGTAATTGTACTTATTGTTTAAAAAGCTCTAATATTAATCAATCGTTGCATCATACGTTGGTAGAGCCGAAAACAAACAAAGCTACCGATGATGGCTTGTAGGTACCTACTACACCAAAATTCAATATAGAATGTCCTTGATTTATGAGAGAGCGGTACCTGTTTCACGCATTTCACATTAAATTCAGACTAGTCAGTAGATTGACTACCTAGGTAACTATTATTCAACCGTGAAAATTTACTTCGGACTTCAGAATACAGAACCAACTACACCACCAGGTAACGCCGCCAGTATTCTGGGAACCCTGCCGCACGGTGGCGTTCTACACGGCGTGTTTGCCTTCAATTTTGTTATTTTTTTTATTCATAAAGCCTTGTGTATTTATTTTTAGTATATTCAGTTGTACCTATTAGGTATTCTGTGGTTATAGGTAAGTACATAAGTTCCTACAGGTAGGTACGTGTGTTAGTGTAGAGACTGCTACTTAGGAGATTTGTATAAATATAATATAATGTATAATATAATATAATGTAAAATTAAAACTTATTTACCATTTTATTTTAAATGAGCGCAACTTCGTGTTCCTGGGATTTGTTTACATCACGATCCCTCTGGAACCACGTGTTAAATTGGGATGAATGTCTATTTATGTTCTTCTCCGGGCTACAGGCTATCTTTGTGCGAAATTTTATCAAGATCGGTTCAGCCGTTTAGTCGTGAAAAGGTATAACAATCAGACAGACAGATAGTCCTACCTTCGCATTTATAATATTCGTTTGTATAGTGTGTAACTAAAAGTGTGTACGTATTAGTATAGACGTGGATTAGTGTGATGTGAATTAGACAAGGAGACGGACAAGGTTCTGCGCCGGAGCACTGTATAACTGTGGTCAGTGCCTCCGTATTATAAACTGTCGTAGGCTGTCGTAAGCTTTGCATAATGTGGCCTCCAAATATTATTTTGAATAACTAATAAGTGAACTTTTTCAGCCTCTGTGGTGTAGCGTTTGGGCAGGTTGGCTCATATCTCATACACCACTGTGCTTGCGGGTTCGATTCCCGCGATGGGACAAATGTTTGTGAACGGAAGAAAAAAACCGCAAGCATATGTTTCGTGCCTGAGAGTTGTGAGACCATGGTAGGTCCTGGTTTCCTAGATACAGGGAATCCTAGTTAGGAGCCAGGATATATGTGTGTGATAAAAAAAAATACTTACAAAACCGCTTTAGTTGTATCTTCAATAGTCTTAAAAATAAAGAAATTCAATTACTAAGGGCTTTTAAATGTACTCGGCGGGGTATTTCATGTTTTTATGTTTTCACCTGCGCCTGCGCCGCGATGCCGCGCTATGGAAGCACAGCCGTGCCCCCTGTGCTACGCCCAGCTACGCAATTTTCATACGTTTTTATCGGCTCAAGTCGGCCTCGGCGTAGATAGTACTTTTTCGTATGTCGAGTATAGCCGACTTTGGTGGTCAAAGGGTAATACTAATAGGTACCTAAATTTAGTTTTAATTCAATCAAAAAAAAAAAAATAAATATCTTCCCACTGTCAGCCTACAAACGGGCTTACGGTGAGCCTAAAACAAACATCCTACATTGATCCTACATTGGTAATGCTCTCTAGAAATGTCTAGAAATCTTTTTACGATATTTTACTTATCGGCCCACACACAAAGTTTCACGTTTGTGAGGTACCCTTGTAGAATAGGTATAGGTATCTTATATCTAGTCATCAACTTGATCGGTCTTCATGTACGTACATGCATATTAGGTATACACAATGTTTGTGAGGAACCTATGTATGGTAGGTACCTCTACCTATCTTATGTCTAGTCATTTAAGATCGGTATTTATAGTATAATCATGTACTGGACAAGCGATGTATGATTTGCTTTATATAGCCAATGGTCGTTGTCCCAATTTAGGAACGGTTATTGGTTGCCGAGACGATATTGGTACATTTGATAATATTATGATAGGTAGGTAGGAAGTACTAGGTATTAAATTTACAAAGTAATTCTATACATAGAAAACAGTAAGTTTGTATTAATTTCATCACACTACTTACTGTGCTAATATTATAAATGCGAAAGTTTGTATGTGTGTTTGTGTGTTTGTCACATCTTCACGCTGAAACTGCTCAACGGATTTGAGGGAAATTCGGGATGGACGCTACTTTTTAATTAGGGAAACCGCGGGGCGCAGCTAGTGAGTTAGCCTATAAGCAAAGAAAACTAAATATTACTACGTACTATAAGTAGGTATTATAGTTATCTTTACGTTAGAATATGTTAGGAATTTTCATAGAAATATTTCAGTCTTCTCAAATATTCCGTCATTATGTAGGTACCTTTATAGACGAAGCTTTGATCGACTTTATTGCGAGAAAACCCGTCGTATACATATTATACTTACATAGCAAACTTACCTAAGTTTTTAAAGGTTGCAACGCAGTGCTGAACTTTTGCAGTTGCACTGCCACCCTTATGTCCTTCAAGCGCCAATTGTATATCGTGTTGAGCTCGAATTAAGGTATTCGTCACTGCGACTAATAAGATACGGTTTAATTATTGTCGATTTAAGCAAGAAATCGAATTAATCTCATTCATTTATACCAAAATACGATGACTACAAGTTGAGATAAACTTAATGAGACAATATATGGCATCAAAACACATTGTCGCAGTGAATCTACACCTTAATCTGAGCTCAACACGATATACGATTGGCGCTTGAGGGACATATGGGTAGGGGTGCAGTATTGTAGAGCTCCCTTACCATCCCATCTACATAAGTTTGTACGTGTTACTTCAGCTATATTCATGTATCGAATATCATATCTATTTTATTATTGTCAATACAGTTTAGCTTGTATTGGAACCTTATAGAAGTACCTATTCAAAGTTATAACTTTTATGACTTTAAAATAGCATGGGTTTCATTGGACCGCTCACCCCGCTACAGATTTCTGACGTAACATTTCGACTTCGTGACACGATCCTGATAGAACTTTATTATACTAGCCGGTTTGTCCCACTGTTGATGACTGTTGGCTTGTGTAATACACAATAACATTTTCCTGATTAACTTTTAACTGCTTGTTCATGGATTTATCTGTAAAATCCTTAAATCCTAAACCTAATTCTATGATGTTCTTACCTATTTATACAGTAATCCTATTGATTAATTGATAACACTTTATTGTACACTAATAACATAACAAAAACAAATAAAAATGGACCTTAAAAATTTGAATAGTATAATGAGCGGTATTATCGCCAATAAGCGATCTCTTCCAGACAACCATAAAAATATTACCGTAATATATCTATATTTATAAAAAAGAGGTAGGTTTCTATGTTTTTACATTTCCGTAGGAACCACTATAAGACATGAAATTTCTACTGATGTGAAATTTTATGACGTTTCGAACACTGCAACTTTGCACAAAAATAGTATATGGAAATGAGATCATGCATTAATTATTCATTATAAATATAAACGGCTACACTCACGTTATGATTGTGTCGGAATAACTCCGACCAGGTTTCGGACAATTAGGATGTCCTTCTTCCGGGAGTTTACGCTTTGGATTCGCGGCGCAGACTGCGCGCCTCCGCTCGTTCCTGTCGCCGCGAGCGCGGTGCTAAAACCGGTGCAGGCGCGGGGGGCGCGGGCGCAGCGGGGGTTTGTTTAATTACCAAAAAATTTATCGAAATATTAAAGAAGTACCTACCCATCACACAGTGAAAGCAATAACCTTTAGTATAAACCCACTTTCAGTTAGCGAGCTTCGAGTTACATCATGATATCATTGTGTTGGTACCTACTTAATTACAGTAGGTACTGATGATGTAAAAATACGGATATGTGTTTGTACCAACCAACAGCTTTATCTTTCGATTCACTCATTTTGCGAAAATGATATGAAATTTCCCTAAGCTTGAGAAGACATGGGTATATCGTAACTCTTTATTTATGGTCATATAATTAGGACACACGCACGCGTTTTCCCGATATTGTATATTTTGCTAGCATGGGCGCCGCCAGGTTTTTTTTTCAGGGAGGTGCATCTGCATCTACACATTATGCTATTAATTCATACAAAATATAGAATTATACATTTTATCTACATAATATACATGTATATTATGAAGATAAATGTAATGTCAAAATCAAATCAATACATTACGTGACAATAATTCTCCTGTGGGCGAAATCAACGCTAAATGCGTTCTCCGAAACGTACACTACGTGGGTACATACTAGGTACGCATCTTAGACATGAAAACAGAAATAAATATGCCTAATTTATAGACGCCATTTGGCTCGCGTTGTTCTCGGTGTGTCAAGACATTGTTATGTAGGAGGCAGGGAGCTCGATGATACCAAATCAACTGCGGCCATAGAAATAACAATCAATTACTTTGGTACATATATTATTTGAAAATGTGGGATGGCGCTTCAACACACGACGCCGCTAGCCGCGGCGGTGCGCACCTTCGAATCGCGCGGCTACCGGCTCCCGCTGCCTGCGATGGAGGGAGATCAAGGAGACGAAACAGACGAGACAGACTAAGTCCTACAATGGACGTTGCGGTGATAGCATTGATTGCATAGATATTGCATATCCAGCATTACAATTCAAGCACACGGGGGGCGCGGCGGTTGCCGTGTGATGCGCCGTGTGTTATGTGCCTTACTAGTCGCGGGTGCGCGTGGCAGAAATATAGTACGAACGGAAGGAACTTAAGAAATCGGTAAACTACATACATACTATACACATTTGACATTCTCTATATTTTATTTCTAAATAGTGCCTACTTATATATAAATATTTATGTAACTGAATGACGAGACGAGCTGGTCGTTTGCCTGATGGTAAGCAATACGCCAGCCCATAACAATAAGCAAAAATATAAGCAAAGAATAATAATCAAATAAGAAAATAATAGTAATATTATATAAGCAAAGTCGCGCTCATTTCGGTGATGGTTGGTACTAATAATAGAATACCTTTAATGTAGACAAATCATGTAGGTATGTTTAGAAGACACAAAGCTATGTGCGAACAGTACACGGTGCGTCGCGTGGCGTGACCGTGAACCGCAATGGGATAGCGGCTTACCTAGGTAGGTAAGCCGCTATAGAGTAACACTACAACCTAATAACTAGATGTACTTATAAAACGAGGCCCAAAACTTATCAAGGTCGGCAGACATGCGTATTATCCTCCCTAAAGGGACGTTTATCTATAACAAAGACGAGGGTGATATCCGAATTTTCCGCCCATCCTGAAACTGACCTAGTTTAACCGTGAACAAAATATAATGATCTGTGATGTTCATTTTACGAGTTCGCGCACTGAACTCAGGTGCAAACGATATAAATGTATCGTCAACAAAATATTTCTATTGCTAGAAAACATGGGCGCCGACAGCAGGATGCAAGGGGGTGCACTTGCCCCTGTCAGGAAAGAAAATATATAGAAAAAAATCCTTTTTTTTATTAAGTTACTGTTTGAATAAAAACTGAAGGCGTCTAGATTGCTGTCCAAATTTGTTCATCACCTTGTCAATAAATTCAGTATCCTCCTCTACTCTTGAACTGAAGCAGGCGGAAAATCCCCCGCATTCTTCGTGTGGCAGCGGGGATTCCCTGAGCAATAATGCCCACCATCGACTACAGAGTATGTTTTCGATGAGCGAAATAAATTAAATCAAATACCCGCGCGATTTGAATTTGATATTACATTTATCTACATAATATACATGTATAATTATATATTTTGTATGAGTTAATAGTATAATATGTAGACGCAAATGCACCTCCCTGAAAAAAAATAAAATTAAATATCCAAATTGTAAGTTATTCTAACCAAGGAGCTAAGAAGCTTGTAGCCAGAACATGCCATTGCACCTTTGATTAGTCATATTTCGTCATTGGATTGCATACATTTTTACATTCAAAAACGATGAAAAGCTGCATTAGTTAACTGATGTAATTAATAATTATCGCCACAACATTGACATCGCTTTTTTATTTAAAAGGTTGCCTTTGACAAACACCCTGTGCCAAGATAATTCGCCCTGTGCCCTAAGCATAGTCAAACAAATCTAATGCAATTAGAAGAAAAAGGAAAAGCAAAGTAAAAAACAAAAATAAATGAGTAACAAACAAAAGAGTGCGATGCCATCCTCGAATGAGGAAAAAATAAAACATAAACGAAAGAAATGCTTTTATGATATCATTTTGAAAGTTTTGTCTAAAGATACCTAATAAAACAAAATAATTAATTTTTAGAAAAAAACAATAACCGACTTCAATGTATCTTCGAAGTCCAAGGTCACATATCGATGAAATTTATATGGGACCACTTCGTAGCTATACTGAACCCAACGCAAAAAGAATTTTTCAAATCGGTTCAAAAATGACGGAGTTCTTTCTGTATGACGGAGTGTGAGGTAACAAACATAAAAAAAAATATACAATCGAGTAGAGAACCTCCTCCTTTTTTGAAGTCGGTTAAAAATACTTACCGTTTTCATTTGTCACACTTTTAAGTCAGTGAGATGGTCCACGAACGGTCAATGAGAGTTGTGTAAATTCCTGTTATTGCACACTTTTATGGTCATGACATAAGTTTTGGCCTTGAGTCATCAAATTGGTTTTTATTTTGACCACCACTCGGAGTGCGCAATTTGATATATTATTATGTAGATGGCACAATGATTAATACAATTTCCGCGTCTCTATTTTTTATAATATGACAAGTCTAATTTTGATAAGATAATAGGCATGATATCGTATGCTTATATCTGACATCGGAACAAGTGTTTAGATAAGCGGTTATGCTTTGAAGTAGGTAATTTTGCGTAGCATGCGATAGGTAATCAGGAAGAAGAAAAAAAAATTGCTGGGGCAGGGATCGAACTTGCGTCTTTGGAATAATGTCCCGACGCCTTAACCACTGTGCTACCGAAACTATAAAAAATAGCCTGCACTAATACATTCAATATCAAATGCGATAGATTTCCATAACATAGCATTTTTAATATTTAAAGAAGAATTAAAGTTTTCACATTAAATTCACACGTTTTCATAAAATTTATTAATTTACAATACTCAAGGACTATAGGTAGTTTCTTAATAATATATGTGTTCAGTCTTCCTTAGCTTAGCATTTCAGACACGAGTCTCTAATGAAAACGAAGTTGAACTTCATTGTCAATTAAATGAGTAATACCTACCACATTGTTGGAATGAAACCGACATGGATTAATTAATTTAGTACCTATGAATAATTTACGTTGCAGAGTCGAGTTCTCTTTTATTTTCCATGGCCGTGAACTGTGAAGTTCCTAAATACCCGTTGTGAACCCTAGTGAATTTATATACACATTCGTAAATAATATAATATCTACGTCGTCGTAGTAAAACAAAGCGACACTGTGGCTATATATCGTAAATATCACATTATTAATTTGTACTTATATAAACAGTGCCTAGGTGAGTTATGAGGGAAGTTAATATTAGATAGAGAACCACTTGGGTGGATGTCCCTCACTTATTCTTTAATTAGGTGCGACTATAGTTTTGTTAACTTACCGTTCGATTTTACTAATAATAATCTACTCAATCTAAACATGAGATCACTTCTATTTGAGCAGTAAAAATAAAAGAACAATCGAGCTAAAAATGCTTTGATTTATTACAGTTTCAACATTTTATTTACCTAACTAGCGACCCGCCCCGGTTTCGCACGGTTATTATACATATAAATCTTCCTCTTCAATCACTCTATCTATTAAAAAAAACCGCATCAAAATCCGTTGCGTAGTTTTAAAGATTTAAGCATACATAGGGATATAGGGACAGAGAAAGCGACTTTGTTTTATACTATGTAGTGATACCAGCTGCTAGAACCCTTCCGATAATAATCGAACCTCAACATATATATCAGAATAACCTTGTAATTAAACAAGTATACGTTTTATCAAACAAAAATACCGACTTAAATGTATCTTCGAAGTCCAAGGTCAAATATCGATGAAATTTATATTAGACCACTTCGTAGCTATACTGAACCCAACGCAAAAAACAATTTCCAAATCGGCTGGTAAATGACGGAGTTCTGAGGTAACAAACATAAAAAAAATACAATCGAATAGAGAACCTTCTCCTTTTTTGAAGTCGGTTAAAATGTATACAAATAAATAGAGGTGTATTTTTAGATATTCGGAAATGTAGTTACGCTTGAAATACTGGATGAATAATTAAAAAGATTTTTAGGGCAGTTGCCCTAAATATCCCTGTTAAAAACTCACCTTTGCATATTATCCAGTAGGTAGGAAACTATATTAATACCCTATTTAATATAGAAGCTCGTTAAAACTTTGTGTCTAGATTAGCCTCATAATTTAAAGACCAAGGAAGAATAATCCCTTTTTCAGGAAAGTTTTAAGTAGGTAGGTAATTTGTTTGTCTTTCAACCGGTCTATTTAATTAAAGCTTAGTTATCGTCATTTGTAAGTAGTTTAGATCAGACCAATGACGCCATTAAGGACCTGAATAGACACCCATTAAAATTAATCATCATCAGAATTAGAAGCCAACTGCAGTATCTTATCGTCCCTATCTAAATGAGCTATGACTTTGCCGCAAGGGCGAAGGACATTTCAATTTGCCGGATCGAGAAATCGAGAATAAACGATCCCGCACTTTAAAACAAATGACTACAGTATTAACATATATATTTAACATTTATGTACATTTATTTACAAATATATGAGAGTGATAATGACTAAACTAAACTAACAACAAAATTAGAAAGTTTATTTCAAGATAATAAAACAAAATTTAGTATTTGATGTTCGAAGCGTGTTCATTTATTCGCTGGAAGTAATACATTTTTATGTAAACTTCACACATAAGAGATACGTCATACGCCCACGATCCCGAGTTAGCAAAGACATTTTACTCGTAATGACGCATGCGTGAACGTATCGATTTGTGCGATGCTGATTGTTCCTCTCGCGACTCTCGCCGTATCTTTCACATTTAAAATCTACAAGGAATCTTAAATTTATTAAGCTAAAATTAAAACTTATTTATTACCTTGCAGCAACCTCTGTGCGCTACGGCAATGAATCAATAAAGCACTCGTCATAAAAACCCTTAAAACAAGTAACTAGTGTTACTACGATAATGAGTTGTTAATAAGCACAGAATGAGGGCTATTGTAAAATATATCATTTAACGTAGAAAATGGACTACGTGGCGGGTTTCATGTAGACCGGGTCACATGACATCGCAATCTCAGAATAACTGACCGTCGAATCTAATTATAATACAGATCTCCGCTGTTCATTTATGTGTATCCAAAACAAATAGAAAAATCTTGAACGTATTTTGGGTATCTTTTGAAAGAATGCTACGTCAATAAGGGTTCTGAAGGTTGCATATAAAAAAGGGAGAGCGTTGCATAACATCTGAAATGGCAGGTGGATGCCATTTAAAATAATTCACATGTAAAATGTCGCACTTGCGTACGCTCAACGCTGCCAGTTGGTGGATAGCTGGAGCATTTGAGATATGTATATGCCACAACTGCAATGGTCAAATAATCATAATAATCATAAATAATTTATTGACACAATATTGTTTTTTTATAATTTGTATATATATGTTAGTCTGTAAGGTACATATATATTTTATGAGCTTCTGGTACTTTTAATTTGTTGATATTATTGCCTGAAATAAATGAATTTATTATTATTATACAAAGTTAGTAACTATTGACACCATAGGCTTCCAAACTAGACGAAACTGTGTTTCAGGAGAAATCCAATAAATAGGTTGTTAGTTATTAGCAGTTGTAGAAATGTATAGTCTGGTATTTTTGAAGGTGATTTAATCAACTTGCTAATTAGCCGAGTAAAATAGGTTTTTAAATAAGTAATTTATATTCTTAAAATATCAAAGTATGCTTCGCTGACCTGCCTTTTCTGTCACGTAGGGCATAAAATGACGTCACCTGTTTACGAATATACATGCAATGCAATGACAAAATGCGACGTATTATGAAAGCAAGCAAAATAGAGCATCTAAATGCAGACCATACATTCTGCGAAATATCTCTTATTCTTTAGAACACGAGGAACTGCTGATCCTCTGATCTGCTGATCTGCCGTTTACAGCAGATCTTAAATTGATAGCGTTTATTATACTTAGATCAATTAATGCCGAAGACTTATTAACGATAACTTCTTTTTATATTCTTTAATGTTTACAATATTAATACATTTAAATAATGGATTATTAAGTACATAAAGTTTGTTTTCACTTATTGACAAAACAATTTTATTAGTACATGTGTAATGTATCAAGATTAAAAGCTTTTATTTAGTTTAGGTATCACAGACGCACTTTATCACAATGACTCTACCATATCGGATCACTACACGGCAAATAACCGAGAGGCATTTTTTTAGAGCTTTTGTTACAATTTGTTGGATTTCTACAATTTTATGTTTTTTATGTACCAGTCGGCTACTTTACAGAAGTGTACATTTCGAGACATCTTTGTCTTCTTAGGAATTATACATACATACCTACTTAACATAAAACAAAATAAACAAAGATAGTGATTTTTCTCTAACTTTAAAAATATCGTAAGAGGGACTGTCGCGAATAGTGTGGTGAAGAGAATTCCATAAATTGACTGCATGTAAACGAATCACCGCACAAGATGTATGAGTGGGCATTTTGAGAAGTACAAGGAAGTTAAATTGCTTGACTTCAACTAAGGCAAAGCGCTCATGAATATTTGATTCTTACCCTCGTCGTCACACCAATATAATACTTTTAAATATTAAATAATAGTGTTGATTATTAATTATTCATTGGCGTACAATGACACTTCGTTTTCAGAACCTTGAAACAATCCAAGTAAAGTCAATGGAAATTCGTTGACCGCTCGTTTCCCAGACATTCATAATCAGATTGACGGCTATTTTTGGAACTGTCGGAATATCCGAACGCGGCTAATACCTGGCTACCTAGAGACAAGGGGAGGAAGGTCGGCCTGTGAAGGTCGTTCCAAGGGCAAAAGACGGCTGTGGCGAGGCGACGCCGAGTCTGTCGATGCCTCTCGGTTGTTCACCCGTAGGATGTAGGGTAACTTCGGTCGGTACCGTCCATAAGTCCTAATGAGGGCGTGAAAGTAAATGCCTCTTCTGATAAGTACGAGCTGAGTAAACAAATCGGGCTAATGAATTTTGGTGTGGGAAATATGCAATTTATCAGAATTGTTTCTGCGAGAGTACTTGTAAGAAATAGGAGTTGCTGAGGTTGTACAAAGAAATATGTGAATCTTTTTCTTTTAATCCATCAATAGTAATACCATTCAATATAAATAGGATTTTAGTTGTGGGATGGCAGCAGCATAGAAATATTGTAACTGCAAAGCTAAAGCATCGACAAAGAAATAAATATTCGCAAATAATCTATTAAAAATTAAAGGACATCAACTCTTTTTAGGGCGCCTCGCCTCGCCTTTGTACATGTAGTTTATAATCCACGATGTAAATATTATAACAGTGTACAATAAAGAATATAAGACAGACATCCACCAACTTACCCTGCGCCAGCGTGGTGGATTATGGCTCATACTCTCTTTTAAGATAAGACCCGTGTTCCAGCTGTGGGAACGTAATGGGCTGATGATGATGAAACTATCAAATAATATTTATTTAAGCATATTCAAATATTATTTCCAGTTTTCTATGTAATTATGCAAATTGAATAGAACACTCATTTAAAGAACAAAACTGTCTTTATGTTGTCTTTCCGAGTTACTTTCACACGTCCTCGTAGATTAACTGTACGACTTGCGAAAATAAATATATAACAGAACAGTAACGATATATGACACTTGCAGGGCTACGCAGTGCTTTTTATGGTTTTAAAAGTTCTGGGTAGAGTATGGGCAGGTGTGGCGCTTACCATCAGGCGAATGACTTGCTCGTCTCATCGCTCAGTTATATAAAAAGAAATAGAAATTTTAATATATACATATATTTAAATTTCTATATCGTTACTTTTTCTATAGACACTAGCAATGTATGCATAGTAACTAGTGAGTACGAAAATATCTAAATCTGCTGAAACAACTCTTAGGTATTTGATTACTCGGCGCTAGGCTACAAGTGCGCTGAAATAGATTTAACGCTCAATTACTGTTTTTAACGCTGATTTTACAAGAAAAACATGATGTATTGCACGTATTATTGGTTTGTTGCCAAATCACCTAGTTGTTGGTGAAATGGAAACAACCCAATTTATGAACCATTAGGTTCTTCCGCTGGCAAAGGGTTAACATCGTTTATGTTTTGGCGATTAAAAGTCGAGTTCTTAAACAATTGTAGCAAGAATTGTTGAATTCAAAGTGATGAGATATACGCTTACGGTAGTTTTTTTTTGAGGCCCTGTGAGACTTACACCTAACCTATTATATAGATAGGAGAAAATGGACTTAAGAACCTTGGGCTTGACCCTCGAAAAAACTCACTGTGTGTTCATTCAATCGTTTGCCAACGTTGGCGTATTATTGTGTAGTACACGGGTCGGGACATTCGGGATTCTATTGTGCCTCAGGGTTTTATCTTTTATGTTGTTTTTCAAACCATTCCAATAATAACTCTTCTATCTACAACTTTCACAATGTCACCATATCAAAGACTTATTTCTTGTAACAAACGTCTTTTTTAAATTTCACTTATATAAAACAAAGATTCATTTGCCGTACTCATTTCGTTTATCATCTTTATTGCCTTGTATCAAGGTTTATAGTTAATTACATTCTGTTACGGGAGGTGTAATAGTTAGAAGACACGGTGTACTGTCGGCAAGCGTGTGATTGCATCGTGTGCCAACATTGGCAGATCATTGTGTAGGTATAGCACAGATCGAAACATTCGGGATTATATTGTTCCTGCTGGGGTTGACAAAAAGTGTGACCTTTATAAAGGAAATGGACGTAAGATTACTCCGTAGTAATTTTTCTTAGCCTTTAATTTTTTGCTCTACGGTCTTGCTACGTATGACCCTGACTACATCTTTACGGCTACGAGCGATCTACAGTACTAAGCGCTACGGTCATGGTTTTGCTACGGATATGCCTCTACGCTAGACCTCGGCTACATCGCTACGGCTACGAGAGACCTACTGTGCTACGCACTACGGTATCGGTCTTGCTACGGATGAGCCGCTACGAAAGACCTCGGCTACATCACTACGGCTACGAGCGACTGCAGTGCTACGCGTAAATAAAAGCTTTGAATTTGATTTCACTTGATACGTGGAAACGTTAATGATATGAAAAATTGGCAGTTGAATATTAAATGTATCTAATATTTTATAATCATTCAAAACTTATTTTCTTTACTTACATAGGTACATTTAGGTTAGTAATGTATGAAATATATGTACTGACATAAAACTAAATTATCTAGATACCTATGTGAAGTATAATCTAGATATTTATTTTTTCAACCATTAATTTGGAGATAAGTGATAAAATTAGATCTATTGAAATAGAAAACTAATAATCGTAAAGGCAACCGTTAACGATTTTTGTTTGTCTTGCGCGGACACCCTATCAAACAAAGAAGTGTTAACCTTGTCCAATTTTGATAAGTTTGGAATAGTGACGAGATATCAGATCTCCGTCCATTGATCGGTGGGCGGGCAGCGTCAGGGTGGCGGGCGGCGGACGACCGCCCACGTGCTCGCTCGCGCCCGGAATAGACAGTCCTCTCCGTGCGACTGTTCTTTGCTCACATATTTTACGTTACAATACAGCAATATAACCAACTTTTAATACATCGTAAAGAAAAGAATAACCTCAATATTCACGTGATTATTTTTTCTGCAACATCAATTTTTTTGCAATTCCGTAATAATTCTTACGTCCTTGTGGTTGTGATTTCGCAAACGTGTTGTGATAAGTAAACAGTATTGCATTAGAGCACGAGTGTTTGGTCACGTAGGTGCGTTAGTGCTTAGCTGGTGCGGTTTAGTTAGTTGTAGGGATTAGTTTGGACAAGTGTATCTATAGGAGACAAGACTGCGTGTCATCGGAGAAGTGAAGACTGTTGGTATTCGCGGTGTTAGAGATTTGGCTCGTGGGGAGAGTGGTCGGCGCCGGCGCCGAGCGCGGAGGTGTGACGGTGCGGCGGCCGCATGTGCGATGCGATGCGTGACAAACTCGCCGCGTTGCTGCGCAGCTCAGTGCACGCCCCAGGACACGCACAGGCGGCCGACAAACTGCAGAATGGATTCGCGCCGGTGCTCGTGTTTCCAGATGAAGGTTTACACTGTTTTCTTTTACTTCTTTTCTTTTTCTTAAAGGCCATAATGTAGCAAGCAATTGATATAATTGATGGCGAGCATTTTGATAACATATCAAAATTACTTAGACTTTATAATAATGTCAGCTGAGATTGTAAAAAAAAAACATATTAAGCTAAAATGTCAAGCTGTGCATTTTATACTCGAAAATAATAAAATAAAACAACTGGCATATGGCGCCCATATCTAAGATTGGCCGTATAGTAATGCAACACTCGCTCTATATTTTCCTTCCACTTCGGTCTGCCCCTGGCCTAGATTTGGGAAACGTCTCACGTCGTCGTATCCCTTTGGATAATCTTGTCGAAGGGCCACAACACAACATTATATTCATGTTTATGATCCGCAACGCATCGCTATTAGTTTCATAATTAATATCGTATCGATAGCCAACTTCCTTTAATGTTCTTCCTGTAATTATACAATGCATTTATAGAGATTTTATTGCGTTACTAAAATTCAATATAAAACTTTACAAGCATGCAATGGAATCTAATTAAATCAAATGCAATAATAAGATGTTTGTAAGTAGGTACTGTTGTAACCTGTAACCATGTTATGTTTTCACTCTCTCAGTTCTAAAATAGTTTACAACGCACAATACTTACATATATAGGTTTTCGATTGTTTTCATTAATTAGACGTTTGATATTTTTTCCAAAGTCTCTCGAAGTTTAAGCAGAGACTAATAGTGGGCACTTTAGTTTAATTACCTACTTGTCTTAGATAAGGATTATCTTTTAGCGAGACTTTGAAAAACTTTGATGAGCATTGTTTTCTTTATGTTTTTACTTGCGGTGGCAGAATGCAACGGTAAATTCGGAACACAACGTTGCCAATATCTAAGACAAAGCACTTATAATTTAACATTTTTGTAATGTAATTTTTATATTATAGCAATGTTTCGTCAATGTTTAAAGTGCTAAGAGAGCGCTATTCGTTTTATTGTTAAATGTTCCTATTGTTCGAAGTTCGAACTATCAAACAGGCGAGGGCAGGACTATGCCTTGTTATTCTTAGTTAGGGTTAGGGTTTATAAACAAGTCCCTTTCAATGGGTTTGTGGAAATATTTTTAGTAACTGCGTCACTGCATGACTAATCGTTGTACAACTGAGTTATTACAAACTGATTTATTTGATTGGAGCCTCGGAGTTCTCGTTTTTATTATTTTCATGTTTACACAAGACGTATTTTCATGTTACAATATTATTTTCATATTAACACAATCTTTAGAAGCACGGTACATTTGTAGTAAATTGCACTTTCTCCACTTTTTATCTAGTTTACAAAACCGTTTATTATTTCGTCGCATGTTCAATTGACGTATGTAAAAGTGCTCTCTACACCAACGTTGTCGACGTAGACCGATTTTTTTTAGCTTATTACTGACTTAGCTACCGAACAACTAATGATGAATGATTCGACAGTCCGTACGCTTTAGGGTGTGTAGACCTAACCACAGAATATGAAATAGTATACCTAACTGTCCGCCGAAGTTAGGCCAGGCGAAGTGCCCAGCTGGCCAGCAAGGAAAATTTGATTGTTTTAAATTTCTATCGTATTTTCCTTGCTTCGGTCCGGTCCGCTCGCACTGTTTCGGAGGACGGGTTATTTGTGAACTTTCTACTCGTATCTTCTAATATTTTGCATAACGTCGTATCCCGCGTGCGTCAATGCACGATAAATCTTATGTATGATAAAAAAAGTTTGTCTGAAATATTAGTTGAAATAATTGTAGTTTCTAACGCTAGTTTATTTTATTTTGATTTATCGCCGTCAAAGTGCTGCCTCATATCATAGCCCTAACCAAAGGTATGGAACAATGTGTAATCCAAATTTCAATCTATTTATTGATATCTAGCTGCGCCCTGCGATTTCACCCGCAGTTTCTCAGCGTAAAATAAGCCTATGTCCTTTTCCAGGAACTTAGGAACCTATATACTAAATTTCTCTTTAAAATCCGTTCTGTAGTTTTCGCGTGATTGATTAACAAACATCCATCCATCCATCCTCACAAACTTTCGTATTTATAATACTAGGAGGATAAATATTGTAGGTAAGTATGATTTTTAATCAATAACTAAAGCGTTATCTAATGTATCTAAACTAATCTAATCTAATAAACCACTAACAGTGGGAAACGTTCCCAAAATGCTGGCAGCATTGCCCCGTTGAATGGCAATGCTTATCCTTTGGCCAAAATATAGGCCAGCATTTTGGTCACGTGATGCCTCGACCAGACGTAATGATAAACATAATTGTTATTTGAAATATTAAAGAACATAAGAGAGCACAAATGGGACCTTGTCTCATTGTGCAAATTTTGTATGTATAATTTCGTAATAGGTACATAGGAGTAAATTATGTATGTTCCTGCTTAGTATGTTAATAACTTTGTATGTCTCAGTCGTAAATCATAAGGTAAAGCTAGGTAGAGTAGGTAGTACCTACTTTCTGGCTTACGTGAGGCAAAGCACACATTGTTTTGGTTATTTGCAAATAATGTGTCCGGTATGTCACGACATGTGACACTATGTGTCATAAGAATGAGAACTCGATCCGAAGGTGGAGAGTACATAGGTATCTACTGTATAGAATCCTTGGACCTACATACCTATGTATATATCTACAGATTTATAGTGAAACAATATTTTTTTAGAATGGGTTAAAACCCGACGGGTAAATCTACTCGGTCAAAATCCAAATCAGCATTTAGAATTAGGTATTTCAATCATCATCAGCCCATTATGTTTCCACAGCTGGGACTCGGACCTTCCCTAATGGAGAGAGTAAAAGATTAAATTATCTTAAGTAAATAAATTTATTTGTTGAATCTAAGGAATAACCTTGTTCCATCGTAGTGTAGGCTATATTCATTTATGTACTAGGTTTCTAAGTTTAGAACTAGTATTAGCATGCACAATTATATATCTATAATATGTCATACGAAATTAAGAACTATTTCCTTGATTGCTTTTCCATGTTCTGTCTCTTAAAGTCTTATTAATAAAATTTATATATGTTATGTACGCAGCCAAGAGAATTTGCTTTACATTCCACTCGCTGAATTAAGTCTCCAATTTTCCTCCAAAGAGTAAAAGGGTACGCGATAATTTCGTTTGTCTGGTTACAAAGGTACATAATTTGATAAAATTACCTTGTACCCTATATTCGGCCACACCGTCGCCGTCGCATCATCATACGAGATAGTTGCGAAATATAGATATATAACCAATAAAAAGAATAAAACAAACCTATAATTTACTTTTGTAAATTACAAATTTGCACAATAGTTGTTACAAAAAATACTGAAACATCTCATAGATCAATAAGGCTAAAAGTCTTTAAAACAGACATCAATTGCGTTCATTTTCTGCAATGTTAGCTGTACTGTTACTGCTGTAAGTCTATGACATTAACCAGCAAGACGTTTATTGTGCTGACCAATTATTAATGGAATTAGGCCATCATACTGTCGATTAAGCGGTCTGATTGCTTTGCAAATATTGCTTTATCGTTTTTATACGTTCCGATTTCAGATAAGATATTATAATCCTCTTTACTTAGATAACAAGTAACAAGTCGTTGGTATTTTTGTGATGAATCCTTTATACTGAGTACCATCAAGGCGATGTACGGTATGTATGATTTCACAACTGATATCAGCATAAAGGATTAAAAAATAATTGTCGTTGAAATCAATTATTATTGGGCAAATATTATGGAGCGTTATTAGTGAAATTTGAAGTTATTTTAGCTGAAGGCAATGGTTAGATTTAGTTTAATAACTAAGCAAAGCTTGTTTCTCTTGTATCGAACACCCCGCGGGAATTCATCAGCATGGTATTGTAATGTTAACCATCAATTCAGAATTGAGTTTGTAAACTTCGAGTTCCAACTTCCAACATTATAAGGCAAAGTTATCTACATCTAACTTTGTCACTTAATTTACACACAAACAATGTTGGATGGTTTTCACACATGATTTGATATCATTGTTTGTTAAATTAAGTCCCTGGCACACAAGCTAACGTAAATGAACCAGGCATTTTATTAACGCAGATCTCAAATATTTGCACGAGAGCTAAACATATGTCCTTAAAATACCGTTAATCTGTCATTAAATAGATAACCCTAACAATGTCTTCTTATAAATGATACCTAATTGCTTCCTAGCTGCGAAGAAGAAGGACGTCTCAAAGCCCTCGTTGTGTATTTATGTTGGCAGAGAAGCGTCACTAATCACTCTGGCAGCGGCTCCTATTTATTTAAATTAAAATTGGCAAGGTATTTTACAAGTATATATATTGTCTAGCACGCTATGGCTCTGTTCAACACATGTACGATACAGTTTACGATAATTAGGCTATTGTTACGACGTCTGCCGTAATATTACTTAGTTGCAAAGAATCTTTTCTGTTTCTATCGTACTCCAATCGGCAAAAGACGTTATTAGATATTTGCTTATTTTACGAGTGAACAATTTCCGTCTCATTCTTGTCGAGCAAACTGGCATTCAATAACATCCGCTGATAAAGATCTTAAAGTAGAATCAGTTGTTTTTCTTATTTTCGTACTGTAAGTATAATTTTTTTCAGGCAGCACTTTAGTTACATGTTTGCTGTATTTACACATGTGTATGTTTCTTAAAAAGTTAGAAGGTATTTCCATTCCACTATCAGTGCGGACTTTCAACCTTGGATCGATTTTTTTGCTTTTACCTTTATGACGGCGGAAGAGCGTTAATGTTTTATTGTGGCTCTGTAGAGTACTTTATTGACGTAAGCCTTATGAATTTGCAATTCTTTTAGTTTTTCTTTATTCCGTTTCTTTGATTTAGAACTTGGTTTTGGTATTTATTGTTATTTCAGCATATAGAAATGCTGTTCAGCTCGTTACAGTTTTATAAAAAGTGAACTCGGTTAGCATTAATTAATAAATAAAAATAAAATAAAAGACTTTATTTCAGACTATTTTCAATCCATAGTATTAGTATGTTAGTTCATTTATCGCAGACTTATAGCTAAGGTTAGTTGTGTTAGTAGTAAGTTTATGCTATTGAATTTTGAGTACTTAATTATATTCAAGTATGGTAGAATGCCCTGAAACCAAGGTGCACTCAGGTGTGGTCAGGCTTTAAATGAGAGTGACTTTTAAAAAGATTCTGATAACTATTATAACTTGATATCAGTTTGTAAATCTCATTCAACGACCTCAAAATAAAAATAAACTAGGACGAAAGTTATAAAAGAACCTAGATCTAGAATTTTGTATCGCCAGAGAAAAAGATGCCGCTTATTCATAACTTTTATTAATCCGCGTTTCAGTTTTATCAAAAGGTTGTTTATTTAATGTTATTGAGCGACAGTGGAACTTTTTCTACATTCTTAATTAGATATAATAGAGAGATCTTCACCAGGCTCATTAATTGAGTGGAAACTTTGGCAAATCGTACGAAACAAACGTTGTAAACTGTAATTAATATGAAGTTTATTCGACTATTGTTGTGAATTGTGACGCCAACAATTCGGTTATTTCAGACTAGCTTCAACGATACGCATTTATATTGAAACTAGTTAAGCATCTAAAATCTTTGGATTTTATTATCAGTAGCTGCCCAGCCTGTGACGTGACATGGGTGTGTCGCGATTTTCACGTGTTTTCATAAAACTTTGCAAGCATAAATCATCAGTTCTTTATTAGTACTTATTGTGCTTCTTACACGTGGGCCACAACATAGTTGACGGCATTGTTGTGCTACATTTCATCCCAGACAGTCGGTTGTTTGATGATTCATAAAGTTTAACAAAATATGGAGAAACCTATGACTGTGAAGTGTTTTTAAAGTGTGTTGTGAATGTGAGCTTGTTTTGGTGATATTCATGATCATTAAAATATTTTTGCTGAATTTGGAGACCGACGTTCAACAGACATGGATTATGCAGAAAGTAATTTGATTTTAATTTTTTATAAAAGAGTGACAAACAAATAATCCGCCGGTAATTTTTAGATATTGCCAACAGCAAATTTTCTAATAGCTATCATACAACAACTACTAAAATCAAAAACATTATAATTCTTTATATAATTTCAATTTTTATTTGTTTAGAAGGATGAATATATTAATTAATTTTAATATGTTGAAATGTATGAATTAAATCGTTATATTTAAATATTTGCACGTTTGCTTGCAGACTGTATACTGTGACATTAATAATGTAAGACCTAAATAATAATGTTCTGGCAAATAAATATTTGATTGATTGATTGATTGATTGATTGATTAATTTAGATAAGTATACGGCATATTTACTCATGCCATTAGTGTATTTCGAGATTTCGATACTGTGGAACTGATCACGTTGTTGTAGAGTAGATTGTAACATCTATAATAATTTAAAAATAAATTCAAATTATTTTTTTATACCTTAAATATTTGCGCGTTCGTGGGTCTACGAATTCCACCAATGAATGTCCCAGACTATTCTATTTCGAGAAAACATCTAGGTTCTCCCGAAAGCTATTCAATTCAACATTCTATTTAAATCAAGAGACATTTAATTGCGTACCGTAGCCAAACGACACAAGCATGCTGCCGAGTGAATCACAATGAAAGCTCAGGTATTTTAAGGAGTTATTATTTTCACACATGCATTCGCGGTACATCTGCTTTGTAATTGTTTGAAATGATCCACTTTGAAGATAACTGTGGAGAGATAGAGAGGGAGAGTTGTATCTAGGAAATTCCATTGCTGAGAATTTTCTTGCCTGCAAGAAATTTTAAATAATAAATAATTTATTCAATAAGGTTCTTAAACATATTTGGCTAGTTGACAAATTTATAATATTGAGGTATCTGCTGCCGAAATACAATGACAAAAGAAAAGAAAATAGTAGATAAGGTAATGGGATACGGTCATTTCACAATACTTGATGGTTAAACAAACTTACCAAGTGAAGTTTGACCGTAATTATACAAGCCGTTGCATCCGAAGAGATTTATATAATTCACAAGGTAGTTCCACTCCATGAGCTGGGCATCAAGCACAATTTTAGAGCTGTCAAAAATAAAAAGCACAAAATGACTTATTTACAACTCCCGCCCTAGAGGGCGCCACTAAGCTCTGTCACCTCATTTGATTTAGAGACAGCAACATTTCGCAAAATCTTAAGGCCACAAAACAGGTGTAAACTACTAGTAGTTACTTAATATTTGTAAGGGTTTGTGACAACAAATTAGGGCACGGGTGGGTTATTAGTATAAATCTCTTCGGATGCAACGGCTTGTATAATTACGGTCAAACTTCACTTGGTAAGTTTGTTTAACCATCAATTATACTTCGCCGTTGCATCCTCGAGATTTATATAATTCACAAGGTAGATGTTTAGAGCTTTTGCGAAATTTTCATGTTCCTCAGAGTAAACATTTATATGGGCAACACATATATGTACTATTTTAATAACAATTGTATAATATAAATTATGATTTAACATAATTTAGTTAGAATCCTACACCGCTTTAGCAAAATAGTACTCGTATTATCCGGCAGCTTATTTGATAAGGTCAATAGAAGACTCCGTAAGTAAGCTGCTAAGGTTTATGCTTCACAAGTATGCAGAGAAAATCGCAGTGTTTATTCAACTGTCACATATAATCTTTTTGATCGATCTACCTTCTAACGAGATGCTCGTATTATGTACAAGGTTTTCTTTTCATGACAAAAAAGTTCAAACTTTGCCTCTGATCGAAAGTAAAGGCAACAAACGCCTTACAACTTATATGCTTGTATGACAAAAGTTACTGTTCCCGGCAAATTTATAATCTATTAGAAATTACTGCGTAATTGGTTACGATTTCATACATTCTATATAAAGGATGGTGATTGAACACATCGTCCTGTTGACAATGCTAGTGAAACTGCCATTTATTTTGTTGTAATTTGGAATAGTCATCGTTGGGAATATATTTGAAACAAAATTTAGAATAAATTTGTCTGTTTCTGGTTGAAGTGCAAAGGCTAACTTGTTTCCTGACATGATATGTATAAAATAGTATTGGTTCTTAACATTCCAGAGATTGGAACAAAGGATACTATGGTTGACTGTTCTAGTAAATAATGACCATGACGCCAGTTGCCCATTGTTAATATTGTTCGTCAATTTTTAAAATGGGAAAAATAATAACTGGCTCTTGTTTATCGTATTATCACACATGATACTCCACCCAGTTAAAAGAAGTGTCAGGAAAAAATCTCCAGCACATACGAGTAACGACCGTTACTAATTATATAATGACACAGTAAAATGTTGTTATTACCAAATAACGTATTTTCAATAAGAAAATTATCACTATTTTGCGGTTATAATTTATATTTGGATTATTTCATTGTTTTTTTTTTGTTTTTTTTATGTATATTAATATTATCATTATTCCTTTTTGGTTATTCATTTATGAACTGTAACCCGAAAATATAATAGACATTTTGCATTGTCTAATTTTAATGTGGGTAACCGTCTATGGACTTGATTGAATTTAGCCCAAATCAAGAATGTGATTTGGAACAAGCTGGTATACGTGATTCCGAGTAAGGATACTACAGGTTTGAAGAGCTTAGGAAAGATGATTGGCACTGTCGGCCGAGCAGTCCATTTGACATTGACATTCGAATATCTGATCCTCAAATTTTAATCACTGATTCTTGGCCGCCATATTTTTATTAGGCATTAACGCATGATTCACAAAATGCTCAAATAAAGTTTTTTTTTTTTTTTAAACAACCCATGTCTACTGAGACTTGAACCCGCATCTCAACATTAATTAGAAGGGAAGGGTTCTGCCCAATTGAACTACAGTGATCACCAAGTCGAGTTCGGAATTTATATAAAAAAAAAAAATATATTACCTAAAGGTAAATTGAATGGTACTTATCACAACAGCTGCAGATATTGGACGGTTTGATTGGTTCTATTCCTAAATTTATATTTATTAGTTTTGAATCAGATAAGTTCAAGTATTGTTGGGTATTATTATATCGTATATTATACCGTGAGAAAAAAAAAATAAAGGTTTCAGTAATGATATTTTATAAGCATTTTATACCACAGTTCAACTGTGCTGATAGATAAAGGGGTCTTTCGAAATTAATTTCCATGTTTGGAAAAAACCTCTAACGAGTTTTGGATTGTGGCATAGACTATGACTTCCATGGATCCTGGTAACGACGTCGGTGCAGTCCACGTCGTGATACGATACCCCGGTGTATCCCGATACCTTTGGTACTTTGCCTGTTCGGTTTTCTGGCTGACTAACTATTTACTTCGACATCAATGCATTCATCATTTTAGCCTTCTTAACCTGAAAGCCAGATTTCTAAACAGATTCATTTGCCTCAGTATTATAACTACAAGGATTTTTCCGAAGAGGAAAGAATTTATCTAGCGTAATATACGTTAAATCAGGTTGCTTTGATTTATTGTGTTTGTAAGGCGTAATCCTAATATAATAATTTGATCGAATTTTTAAGCTTTTCCATATCCTTTGTAATAAGATAGGATGATCGACGAGATCTGACAGATAGATTTATATATTCTTTAGCTCGCGCTGGTTTTTAGTTGAAAAGTCAACTTAGATGGTTTTATACCCATTAACTGAAAATTTATACAAGAACATTTTCAGTGAAAGCCTTTTTCAGGTCTGATGTCACTATATAAGATAGATACGCCCCCAACGTTTAGAGATTTCCTTTTCAATCTCCGATCCAAAAACTTCTTGTTTACCTTTCATCACACAACAGTAGGCGGCATAAAGCTTAGTATAATTTGCATCAAGAACGTTCGTGTTCTACTAGTTAAAGTCTAGATCAAGAAGAAGCCACCGCAGAACGCGGTGACGTCACCATAAGTAAGTGGTATGCCACTGGAATCTATTCATTGTGAATATTAACTTGTTGTAAGATCAGTTGAGCGAACATTATATGCATACGTTAAAATCTGCCATTTTTACGGCTAGACAGTTTTCCATAGTGGGTGTATACTGGGCCTCTGCCACTGTGGGCGTATCATTAAGGAAGAAAAGTCATAATCGTGTTATGACTCCTAACTGCATGACTACGACCAAATCGTACCGCTAAAAATGCACCACTATGATCGCATTATAGTTCCAAGGCACACAATTTGTTTTAGGTATTAGGTTATAAGAAATACATCAAATGTGGGCGTCGCATGAAGATAAGGCAACCCCAAAGTCATGATAGTGTTATGACTCTTAACTCTTTGACTACGACGAAGTCGTAACGCTAAAATATACATAAGAACAATGCAAAATATCAAAAGATGACTAAATTGAATTATAGTTAAAATTAAAAATATGCATGACTATGATCGCATCATAGTTCCAAGGCACTCAATTTGTCGTTGTGCACGTCTATGATCGCGTCATAGTTCCAAGGCACTCAATGATGTGTGTGACTATGATCGCATCATAGTTCCAAGGCACTGGATTTGTTGCATTAGGCTAAAAATATATATCAAATGTGGCTGTTGGGTGAAAAGAAGGTAACGCAGAAAACATGACTGTGTTATAACTCTTAATTACTTGACTACGACGAAGTCGTAACTCTTAAAATATGCACGATTATGATCGCGTCATTGTTTCAAGGCACTTAATTTATGTTGTGCACGTCTATCATCGCTATGATTGACAATTTGATCTATGAACGACTATGATCGCGTCATAATTCCAAGGCACTCAATTTTTGCATTAGGCTATAACAATTTATCAAATATAGGCGTGACATGAAGGAAAGGCAACGCAAAAGTCATGAATATGTTATGACTCCATGACTACGACCAAGTCGTGGCCCTTAAAATGACTGTGTACGACTATGACCGCATCATAGTTCCAAGTCACTAAATTTATTGCATTTGGCTATAAAAATAGATCAAATGTGGCCGTTGCAAAAAGAAAGGCGGCGAAAATGTTATGGCCGTATTATGACTCTTAACTATTTGACTTGACTAGACCAAGTGCACTAAAAAAGATTGTGTACGACTATGACCGCATCATAGTTCTAAGGCACTTAATTTGTTGCATTAGGCAATAAAAAATAGTTCAAATGTGGTCGTTGCACGTAAGAAAGGCAACGCAAATGTTATGACCGTGTTCTGACTCTTAACTCCTTCACTACGAACAAGCCGTGGCGCTAAAAAAGATTGTGCACGACTGTGATCGCGTCATAGTTCCAAGGCACTTAATTTTTGTATAGGACTTAATAACAGCATTACAATGTGATGCATTCATGATATTGTCTTAGCATAATATCTATTTTTAAGTACTGAAGTTGCATATTTAGTCGCATAAAAATTTATAACTGAGGGTAGTTGTGACATTATTCGGTCCGGTTACTAAGCCCAGTAAATTTATTATTTAGTCAGTATTTTGTCATACGTATTATTTAAAGATGTTATGATATTAAAACAAGTTTTTTTTTTATCTTATTTTTATAAATTAAGGCAAATGAAGGCATAAGGTATTTTTTTTTTATTATGACCTTATTCAATAATTCACTCTCTCTACGAGGAAGGCCTGAGTCCCAGCAGTGGGAACGTAATGGGCTGATGATGATTCAATAATGAATCCTTCCAGAGTACTACACAGTATACTTCGTTACGAAAATAAAAATACAGATTCAACCAATAAACAACTGCATCGTTAAGTAGGTAACATAACCTACATTGTAGTAAATACTGTTTCTTGATTAACATTAAACATGCAGATTGGAAGTCAAGACGGAAAGATAGGTAAGTTCTCACCCTGATAGTTGCTATCGGAACTTTCATGCCGTTATAAATGTTTCACGAGTTTTATTTCGTGTCTTTCATACCTTTATTATGGTCTTCAGATCAGGTCTCCTTACGATTTCTTATTCACATAGCACTTAAACTGAAATTAACTGTTAAATAGACGATAAAAACACTAATTACTTGATTAAGAAAAAATATTAAAGAATTTCGATGCTACGATGCCCGCACACAAAAAGTGAATGAGGTGACAGAGCTTAGTGGCGCCCTCTAGGGCGGGAGTTGTAAATAAGTCATTTTGTGCTTTTTATTTTTGACAGCTCTAAAATTGTGCTTGATGCCCAGCTCATGGAGTGGAACTACCTTGTGAATTATATAAATCTCGAGGATGCAACGGCGAAGTATAATAAGTAGATATTCAGTCTGATTATAAGTAACATACTAAATAGCGAAATTACTGGGCATTATGAGACTCAACAGCTAATTGTCTCAGGGTGACGAGCGCAGTGCAGTGCCGCGCAGGATTTTGCAAAACAAAATTCTGGGTGGTGCTGTTATTGTTATGGGCTGGCGTATTGCTTACCATCAGGCAAACGACCAGCTCGTCTCGTCATTCAGTACTACAAAAAAAAAGTAAGTGACTAACCAGGACGTGACTTTAAATTTGACCTCAGATTTTGATAAATTTTGGGAAATAAGGTCGTTTATGAACACGGCAAAACTAAAAAGAATTCTTTCACCTTGTAATGATAACCTTAATGTATAGCTAATATCAAAGCAGTGCCAGTACCAATTAATGTACATTAATTGGTACTACTAGTAATTTACTAACTCCAACACAAGGAGCTTAAAATTGTAGTTTTCTAATTCCATACCTAACAACTTTTGGTAAAGTCAAGTAGATATAATGTTTTATGGTCGAAGTTTATTGTGTGCCCTACTATCGTTCAATCACTGTAATTTCCCTTTCGGCTAGTCAATAAAGATTAGGCAACATTTTTACTTTTTAAACCGACTTCAAAAAAAGGAGGAGGTTCTCAATTCTTTTGTATTTTTTACCCCCGACGCAAAATGGAGGGGGTGTTATAAGTTTGACCACTATGTGAGTCGGTTTGTGTGTTTGTCTGTGGCACCGTAGCTCTTAAACGGGTGGCGGTTTTTTATATTTGAAAGCAGGTATTGTACCGGTGGTTCTTAGACATGTTGTATTGTGTCGGGGATTTTTTTTTAAATTTACCGTTATTTTAAGTTTGCTACCTCAGAAATCCGTCATTTTTCATATAGGTACCCAAAGCAAAAGTAGATAAACGTCGTGATAATTGAGTACGTTGGTGTCGATTAACTAACATGAGTGTTGTGTTGTTGCAGGGAGCGCACGCGAAGGGGGACTGGTATGGCGCGGGAGCTCCGCCGGCAGCGACGCCGAGGACGCCGCGGCGGGAGCGCTCGCCGACGGCGGCCTCAACCCAGGAGACAAGGTATGCATTGCGCATATATACCTACACGAAAAATTGAAAAAATACATAATTTCATGTTTCTTAAAATACTCGTAGCTACCGTAGCGTAGATACAGACTTTTCGATCGAATTTGGTGAGCAGAACCACGTCATATGGCGTCTTAACTTTTTGACTATTGTGTTAATGTGTAATCTAGAAGCTAATGTACAACCTCAAAAGTAATAAATTATTTTTTACAGTTATCTTCAAAAAATGCTCTACGCAATTAATGCAAAATTAATTACGTAAAATATGTTTGGATATATTACATTTAAATTTTTAGTTTGTCGGCATATGCCGACGTTGGTGCAGTAACCATATTCGTATAAGTATTTATACGTATATCGAATATAGCCAGCTGTGTCGTACAAAATGTTAAACAAACTACATAATTTTTTTGTATTTTTCTTAATTTCGGTAGGTATCTACGATTCCAAGTTACTTTAAGGGCACACAAGTTCATAGAATCGTTGGGGCCAGCTTTTTTTTTAATTTTGAGTATCGACCACTTCCTTGTGTACTGTACCATTCTTCAAAAAACAAAAGTTAAATTATGAATATTTCAAAATTGATGTATATTTAGTATTATTAGGTACCTATTCTGTGCCTAGAGTTTCCTAAGACCCAGTCTAACTTTAACAGAAAGGGTAGCATGATGCTCCAAAAATTTGCACTACGCTGTAAAGGTATAAATGTACTCTATTTAAATAAGAGAATAATAAACTTCATATTGTCATCATTTTGTGAGCCTTGTGCCATGCGTAGATAAATTTCAAATCAAATCATTTATTAACTTCAAGTAAGTTTTGTATTGAATCGATAGGCTCCCGAACTACCCGAAACTGTGTTTCAGGAGCCAGTGGCTTCTCCCAGTTAGTTTAGCTATTTTCTATAAAGTATAGGTAGTGAATATATATTTTCTCGAATTGCACAAGCTTTGAATTATTAGTTATGCATATTAAGACCCCTCTTAAGAATGCTGACCTTTTGTTAAATCGGCGGCATCCAACATTGCTACTACGTAAATAGTTATAAATGTTCTTTGACAATTTATTGGCCAAGGTATAAAGTGTCACGTTAACGAGATAAATTAATGCAAAGTTCAGTGTGATTATATGTTTTTTTTTACTATAAATGTCGGGAATTACTACGCTTTACGACTTATTTAAGTAAGACATAAAGATCACAGCTTCTACTGAAAACGCTAACGGTACGCGAACTGCCAGGCTACCCACACAGTAAACAAAATCTTGTATAATACCTAACTAAACTGGCTGAATGCTGGATATTCATAAAACACTTTATTTTGTTCAGAAGTTTTAATAACGTTTACTTTTTTTGCAAAAAGTCTAGATTAAGCTAAGCTTGATTAAAGTAGCATACCTAATGGGAACCTTTCTTACATAACTTATATTATGATTTTATAATACATCTAAGGTAAAGTAATTTCGGCATCCCACAAGCTCAATTGCAGTAAGATAAAATTCAAAATTATGAAGTTAAATTCCACGGAAAATTCAGTTGGGTTATAAAATTAACTTATTTGTTCACGAATACATTCCAGATTTGAACTTCTCGAGAGGTTTTCAACATCGGTTAAGAGACTTTATGAAGGAAATAGCGGTTTGGGTCTAAAGTCTGAAAATATTTTATCACGTAGTTTTCCGAGAAAGCCCCTCGCAAGAAATTGTTGAAGGGCATTGAGAGCACTTGGAATAAATACTCTGTTAAATGTTAAATGCCACTTGGTCTTGAAATGTCAAGACTAAGTATGTTCTTATCTACAAGAAAAATCTTTCTACAAACATTTTCCAAGTGGACTTAACGCAATTTTCTATTGAGCAAAGGAACTGGCATAGCCCCGATAAAAGCTTTCTTTCTTATCAAATCAGTAAGCAAACAACATGTCAATATAAAAAGTAGACGAGACGTTTACCTACTCATTCATAAGCTTATTTATCTATGATAAAATATTTTTTTAAATATCTATCAAATGTAAATTAGAAAAATGGTAAGGTTTTTCGGGAAGAAAAAATTCGACCACCGGCTGGGACTCGAACCCACAACCCAGTTTTTCGCTTGGCATTCGTTAATGCTTAAAAATATTATAAGAATTAGAAAAATAGTATCTCTAAACAGTATAAAACAAACTCGCTATCCGCGTCCTCATTTCTGTTTCTCCGCTTACGTCCTAAATCACACTACGCATTTTGACACGGTTTTGGCACAGTATTATAAAACTGTGGTTTTGGTAGGTATACACTTGTTTTCAGGTAGTAATTGACAAATCACAATATCGTGTAGAATTGTTGATAGACTGGTAAAGATAGGTTATGCACCTACTATACGTATGCTTAATGAATATATTTGTCCCCAGTTGGAGGGGTCGGACGCAGCTCCGGACGACCCTGTTCACCTCAAGAGACGGGTGGGACTCTTCAGTGGGGTGGCTCTAATCGTCGGCACTATGATTGGTAAGTATTGCCTCCCCCTTCCCCCCTCGCCATCAGGTACTAGTGCAAATGTACGAAAAGATACATATTTTGCCCGGCAATGATATTTACACTACTGATTTATGTAGACTTTACGCGAAAGATCTTGAACCGATCGTGAAGGACTTCAAGGTGAAGCCAATTTATCTGTATGCTTCTATTTCGCTTGCTTATATTTTAGTCCAATGCAGAATTATGGGGTTAATTTATAACGTGCCTGCATAGATTGTCGAAAATCAAACATACTATTTGTTATTCCGCGATTTTTATTTAAGGATTACTTGGCGGCGGATTCTATAAAAAAGTGGAGGCGAAAGATAATAATTGGATATAATTTTATCTATATCCTAAAAACATTTCTTACACACATTTTCTGTATAAAATAAAGTGGTAATAGTTTTAATTGGACAGATATTTCATTGGACTAACAGTCTAATGACCTCTGTCAGGAAACTATAGCTACATAGCCGTAAACAAATAAAACCACGTTTTGCACATGAATAATAAGGTGACTTTGAGTTTCAAATCCATCGCACATGGCCAAATATGTCACAAATATATGACGAGCGTCGTTGAATACAAGCCATGCTGTTTTAATTCATCACATGTTTGTTTAATTTCGGCATGACCTTTGACGTCATCCTACTACAAAAGTACACATACGTAACAACTACCGTCATGCAGACAGCTTTAGGCGTGTATAAATATTTATCTAAGAAAGTTTTATCGTCGCAAATCTAGCCGCAAACATTACTCATCCGTACACAGTAGAAACCTACAATTCTCAGAATATGAGTTCGAAAATGATGTGAAATATGATCGATCATGTAGCTTTATCTCCATCCATCTTTATCTTTACTGAGAAAATTGAATAGGTTCCATTAACCAACTCAGACATAATTTGTAGGCAATTGATGAGACCTCTAAATAAGATGATAGAGAGGGAGTGCTGAACGAGATTTTTGTTTCCAGGATCTGGAATATTTGTCTCGCCCTCTGGGCTTCTGGAGCGCACAGGCTCAGTGGGCATAAGCTTCATCATTTGGATGGCATGTGGCCTACTCTCGTTGCTTGGTAAGTATAGAACATACAATTCTCAGCCTTAAGATCTAATAAATAACGTTAAAATTGGCTAGGCGTAGTCACTAATTGTAACTATTCGTTTGAGTACAGTCAACGGAGCAGTCGCTTGACAGTAGGTACCTACATACATGAGCGTGACCACCAATTGTTCAATAAAATCAATAGCAGCAATGAAAAGATATTTATAAAGAGTGTATTGTGTTGACGACATCGTCTGCCTGATTTACGTAACAAGGATGCCGAATACATCGAACTTTGTAGATAGTTCTCGTGACAGTTGCTAAACAAGGTTTAGCATTTCATCGTTTGAAATTGTACTCGGTCACGTAGAAGGGTTGGATTTAACAACCGGTCACATTAAATCTACTCGTAATAATAATAATAAAGAAGTCTGAACAAGTAATGAACAAGTTACCCAATGACAATGTTCACACATGTAACATAAATATATTTAAAACAAAATTAAAAAGTTGGCTTTTAAAGCAGTCATTTTACTCCTATGAGGAATTTGTAGACATGAAACCTTTCTTAGATTTAAATATGATTTATTTAATATAATTTTATACTAATGGACATTTTTATTTATAATTATTATAATATAATTTTTATAATAATCCTATGTTTACTGACTTATAATGAATAAATATATGTATATGTCTCTATGTCTATGTCTAATATACGTTGAAGAAAAATGTAATTTTGTACTGTTCTGTCGAGCATTTTATTTTGTTATAAGTTTGGCCACTATTTGTGTCTCTCTGTGGCACCGTAGCTCTTATACGGATGAACCGATTTGGATGCGGGCTTTTTTATTTATATTAAAGTAGGTTTTATAGCGTATAGTTCTTAGACATGTTTTATCAAAATCGGTTCAGCCGTTTTTTAATTTTTATAAAATTTTTGTGTCAGGGTGTTTTTAAAATTTTAGTTTACTGACATTCGTTACTTAATTATATTTTGATATACAGGAGCGCTCGCGTACGCGGAGCTGGGAACCATGAATACGTCGTCAGGCGCGGAGTACGCCTACTTCATGGATGCTTTCGGCGCACCGCCCGCGTTCCTGTTTTCATGGGTAAGCTATCACGCAGCTCGTACCTTAACTTTGATTACGTGTTGGTGGTTCAGTCTTGTTTAAAAAGTTGGTTTAGGCTTGGATATGAAACGGAGACGATGCGATTTGCTGCACTCAAGCGAAGAGATTATATACAGCCGAACTATACCAGTTCAGATAGGATTATAAGATTTTTTAATATGATCAATTGATCACACGCTGTCTCTGCTTGGATGTTGCAAATGGCACTGTCGCATATTATAGCCTGGTCGTTTGATTGATTCCATCAAAGATTTTGATGTCTTCTCGAGCTGTCTTTGATGGGTCCGATTCGTTCAGGGCCCTCTAGTGCTTTTGCACTACTTGTGAACCTTGTTTGTCAAATTCAGACTCAAAGGTGCTGCCACTTCCGAAAGTGGAGTGGGGCGCTTGGGATCGGAAAGATGAAGAGGATAAATTAGGTATTTGAAACTTTTTAACTAATAAATCAGACTGATTGGATATCAAAGAAGGGTCTTATATGGCATTGTTGGTTTTAGGTATCGACGTTGGTGTTGAAACCGTCACAAATGGCCATTATCTGTCTGAGCTTCGCGAAGTATGCGGTGGAACCGTTCGTGTCGGAGTGCGAGCCGCCAAACTCGCTGGTCAAACTTGTGGCGGTCATTTCTATTGGTAAGCTAATCAATATTAGATGGAGATACCTACCTTAAAGTTCAGAATAACCCCTATTGCCTAGAACGTAATCTCTCAAACATTGTAAAGTATTGATGATTTACAGTAATATAAAACGTTTTGACTATTGACATTCGATTCTGCTAGAAAATCAACAGAATATTTACAGAAAATATTTATTATTAGCTAGTTAGGGTTCCCTTTTTCCGCTCGTCTATCATGGAGCAATCAACTCAATTTAAACTGCCCATAGACGAGTGTTATAATATTGCGACTACTTATAGATTGTCATTTTGCGGTCACCACTCAATTGAAATATTTCGAGAGCACTCAGAGGTCAACAATATTACTGCCGTAAACTCTTGAAGTTTATTAACTCTGTCACGCGTGCTTTTTATAGATTTGAGTGGTCAAATACACGTTAGTCATACAAGCAGGCTACCAAATGACGTGGCTCACATAATGCACAAGAGCCCTAAGGTTAACTTAGGTAATTGTTTGGTAAACGTTGCTGGTTTTATTTTTTGCAACGACAAAACATCTACCTAACTACTTAGAAGCATCCTAATAAACCAATGACAAAAGTCTAGAACTAGGCCCTATCACTCTAGTAGGTAGGTATTAGAACGTATGAATTCGCCGTAGAATGCTTTTAATCAATGTAGAGACTTCCATGAAAACTTATAGCAAGCTCGCTACAATATAAAAAAAAAATATAAAATACAAATGTCAACGATCTGAAAATTAATATCTGGGCCTATGGTTTGTCAATTTTTTATCGTGATAGTTATGAATAAATAAATAAATACGCCCAACGATTACATACCTAAATCAGGATCTAGGGGCCAGGGCCCTAACTAGGATTCCCTGTATCTAGGGAACGAGGAACTACGAGGACCATGGTCTCACAACACTTAGACACGAAACAGATGCTTGCGCTTTTTTCTGTGCACAAACATTTGTCCTGTCATGGGAATCGAGCCCTCAACCTAAGTGGTGTATGAGATTTGAGCCAACCTGCCCAACCAACTACACTACACTTTATAATTATTCTTACAAAAACACTTACCCGCTAACTCTAACATTTCTTCTCCAGTGATGATATTGGCGGTGAACTGCTACAGCGTGAACTTGGCGACCAACGTGCAGAACATCTTCACGGCAGCCAAGCTCGTGGCCATCGCCATAATCGTCTGCGGAGGAGCTTATAAATTGATATTAGGTAATAACTGCGGCGACCAAACAAGAATGTGCATAATTTTCTCATTGTTTTTCTTCATGATTTCATATTTCTACATTGATATTTGTCTTGATTATGCGATTTTTTATGTTTAAGCGTAACTGTTATAACTGTCTTGAAGTAAATATGTATAGAATCGGTTTATTTGAGGACTTATTTGATTGCAATCTGTAACATCAAAGATGAGTAGGCAAACTGTAACTTTTTCGGTTTTCACAAATCGTTATAATCTTGATTTCTTTGATTTCTCACCATGTTTTTTATATTGTATCAATCACTTGCCCCTCACCATCACAATCATAATGGGATGTAAATATATCAAACACTGACGGGAAATGTGTCATTATGGTGCAGGTAATACGCGACATTTACAGGAGCCCAACTTCGCCAGTAGCACGGCGACGCTGGGCAACATTGCCACCGCATTCTACACCGGCCTTTGGGCCTACGACGGTTGGAATAACCTCAACTATGTCACTGAGGAAATTAAAAACCCATCAAGGTAAGTGTACCTTACTAACATGCCTATGTATCTATACCTAAGTATACCTAGTGTATATACTTCTATAGACACGAAGTTAGCCAAACCACAGAATACTGCCAAACAAGAAAAGTCTTTATATCGATAATGAAAACAAGCCAGCCAACAGCGAACTGAAACTAAAATGGCAATCATCTAATTTAAACAAATGTGCTTTTGCTTCCGCCCTTGCATGTTCTTATTTCCGTTTTTGTAAATGCCTTATCAGAATTATTCTGAAGCTCTTTCGCAATATCCGATTAACAGGCTTTTTCTTGTTCATGAATATTATAGTACCTTCTTAGCTTATGGTTAAACGAATTCAAAAGCATCAAATGATGGTTTTGAAAGTGAAAACAGTAAATTCTAAAAGTAAAAAGCCACATTATCTCGGCAACTGCATCCAATAAATTTCTAACGATTCAATGTTTTAGGAACCTGCCACTAAGTATAATAATCGGGATCCCCTTGGTGACGCTGTGCTACGCGTTGGTGAACGTGTCTTACCTGGCGGTGATGTCAGTGAGTGAGATGGCAGACAGCGAGGCGGTGGCCGTCACGTTCGGGAACCGGCTGCTGGGGCCGGTGGCGTGGCTGATGCCGCTAGCCGTCACCATTTCCACCTTCGGATCTGCTAACGGAACCTTGTTCGTTGCTGGAAGGTAATTATTTACTCTTCTCTTTTTAACCCCCGACCCAAAAAGGGAGGGGTTTTATAAGTTTGACCACCATGTGTGTCAGTCTGTGGCACCATAGCTCTTTAAACAGTGAACCGATTTGGATGCGATTTTTTTATTTCAAAGCAGGTTTTCTAGCGGTGGTTCTTAGACATGTTTTATTCATCATCATCATCATCAGCCCATCACTTTCCCACTGCTGGGATACGGGTCTTCTCTCATCGAGAGAGTATGGGCCATAATCCACCACGCTGGCCCATTGCGGGTTGGTGAATGTCACATATCCTTGAATTTTTGTAATAAATTTTTAAACATACCGGTTTCCTCACGATGTTTTCGTTCGCCGTTTTTAGAGCTAGTGTTAAATCCGCACATAACTTAAGAAAGTCAGTGGTGCGGGTTATTAATACAATTTTACTAAGTAAAATGATGCCAAATGATATTTTGACTATAAGTGAATAAAATGCGAAATGTAAATTTGCTAAAGATTTATTTGGGAAATGAAACTAGGGCGATAGGTTTTTGGGAAGTGAAAGACTAAAAATATTTTGCCCAAAGGGCAGTAAACCGGGTATGTTACCTGGTAGTAAGTAATGTTAGCGAGGCGGCATCAGGCAAAGAGGCTGCTGTCTCATTCGGGAATCGCTGGGGCCACATAAAAATCCAGAGCTGTAACGAAATACAACTAAGCGTCTCATAATTTTCTTTTTCCTCCATTGTAATTTTTTTAAATATAAACATTTTTACATTCCATCTTAGTAATCAGTATTGTTCTTTCAGGTTATGTTTCGCAGCATCTCGTGAAGGTCACTTGCTGGACATATTGTCATATGTCCATGTCCGCCGCTTCACTCCCTCTCCTGGACTGATATTCCATGTAAGCAGTTCCTTCTTACTATCATAATGTAATGAGCGTCGAGTAAATAAAATATACACGTTCCATCTCTATTTTGCTTTATAAAGCCGTCAATGTTAAACTGTGGTCAAGTCCTATAGGACTTTTTATAATATAGCAAAGTCATACGTTTGTGTATGCACCAAGCACACCTGCTTGTAAACTGCAGTATCTACCAAGAATATCATAATAATAGGACATTATATTCGTCGCCCTAAAAAGCTCTACCACTACAGAAATAAACGATAAAAAAGGACACAGAGTTAGATTTTCACTTACATTTAAACTTCTGTATTCCAATATTTCTCAATGTTGTACTTCTTTGTTGCAGTCTCTAATCGCAGTGGCTATGGTACTGTACGGGACTATTGACTCTCTCATCGACTTTTTCTCGTTCACGGCGTGGATCTTCTACGGAGGCTCCATGCTGGCTCTGATCGTCATGAGGTACACCAAGCCCCACGCACCTAGACCTTACAAGGTGAGTTAGATCAAATCTGTATACTTATGTATATTTACGACTGCGTATGTTGTGCCGTCATTCGAAACATAAAGTACTTAATATCAATTACCTTAAAAATACCTTAGCGTGTGCTGAGTCGGAACCTTTTCCTGACATCGCGCAACATTTCACTGGTTGTATTTATTGTTTTGTTTTTCCTTATTCTAGTATGTTTAGTGTAATGTTGTGTGATTTCCTGAATAAATGTATTTTCTTTCTTTCTAATTCAATAAAAAAAACCTTTATTCAATACAAGTTAACAAATTATGGTACATTCGAGTGTAGATTAAATCCTAAAAGTACAAGCTATTAATATCAGTCGCATTTATTAACTAAACTTATCGTGCAAACTTCTCATTGGTCTTCGTTCTTTTTAATTTCATCATAACTTGGCCATACCAGTGGCCAGATTTCGCGGAATTTTCAGTAGGGCGGGCGTTATGCCAGACCCCAATCGGCCCCATTATAAATTGTTACAACTCCTTTATCTCGCCTCTCATTCCAGGTGCCGATAATAATCCCGTACATCGTGCTGATAGTTTCAACGTACCTGGTCGTAGCCCCAATCATCGACAATCCACAATTGGAGTATCTCTACGCGGCTGCTTTTATCTTCTCTGGAGGGCTGGTCTACTTGCCGTTCGTCAAGTGGGGATACTCGCTTCCGTTTATGGGTAAGTCTTACTATATAACACTTTACGAACACGTCGTTGTAACCCCACTGAAAAAGCTAAGCCGTCGAAAGTCGAAAGTCAAAAGATATTTATTAAACAGGCACAAAAAATGCACTATTAAACGTCATATAGGTAGGTACACATAAAACAAATCAATTAAAATACGTTTCAAATTGTAACTTAAAATATCACGGCTTTGAAAAAAAAGGTAAGTATGACCCATGTCTTTCCCATACTCAAATTGAAGTCCGGGCCCTCTTGTTTCGGAATCATGTTCGGTGAACAATTGGGTCTGACTGATCTGAGCTGTAGCGTAACTGCCGTTTACTTCCACATCGTTACTTAAACATCAGGCATGATAGTTACCAAACATGTATTTGCTTGATGTTAAATTGACGATGTGGTCGAAGATAGAGCACCAGTTTGTCAACACCGTCATCAATCCTCTGTTTTATAGATATATTATAAAAGTGAGTGTAAGATTCAGTTGCCAATGATGTGATGACGGGACGGTTGACGAACTCTACTGACGGTGACGTAGGTAGTTATTATTCTGATAAGCAATGTCTAAATGTGCAGTGAAGCATGAATCAATAAAATGTTGACATACCTACTCACTGTGTTGAAAGTTGAAACTTGTGAATAACTTTGCAGATAGTTACTATGTTAGATTTTGGATCGCAGTGTACCTACTATTTATCTCTTCTGTGTCTCCGAGTGCAGTCTTATTATGTGGTCTTTCGGTAGATCGTTAGCTTAACCGAATATAATGGCGAATTAATTTTAACGTATTTTTTCTTTCAGATAAAATAACAGTTTTTCTACAAATGGTACTGGAGGTGGTGCCAACTTCTACAACTTTCGAGTACTAAGGGTGTGAGTCTGTGCTAGACTTTAAAGAAGCATTTGTGACAAAATTACTTAGAAATCGTTAATTTTTACCATATCTGAGTATTATGTACTTGGTTTTTGATAAGTATTGTTCATTATTTTAGGTCGTATTTCGCTACCTTTGGTAAGTGTTAGCGTAAGATGAAAATCAGTGATAAGTTTTTCAAAATCTCAATATATATTCTATAAATCTTAACCGTTGTAATATCAATGATAGATAGGTAATTGAAGGGAGTGAAATAGACCTTTTAAAATTAATGTTATATTTTTTGACTGAAATTAAAGTTACATTACGTCATACTCAAAATTAAATGGCCGTGATTTTGTGTAACTACAATATTTATGAGATTTTAATGTCCTGTACGTAAAATAATGATTATGGGTGTTTTTATAATTAATATTTTATAGCAATGTTGTCTTACTGGAAATTATGGTTGATTCGAATAATTAAGCCCTTTTGGTAAGCCACAACGGCGCGTGTTTTTAGCCTGATAATGGCATTATTATGTGAATAATTAGTTTGTAGTGTGTTCATCGTTCATTTCGTTAGTTTGCACGAATCATTCCTGCGGGGTCTAGTTTGCGAGGCGCTCAGCCTTCGTCGCCGTCTGGGTGAACTTATTACTAATCTAGATAATGATAGCGTTCGATCTTTATAACGCTGCTGACCGTCATTGCGACAAAATCGATTAATAAAACAGTCGATTCAAGGTGAGGGCCGAGAATAGCTTATGCCACCAGTCAATTACCGGGTAGATACGTATCACAATAAATTTATCAGTTTTCGCATTGACGGGTTAGTTAAGGTACATTTTGTTTTTATATTTGCCGATATTCTTTACGTATCTACTCAGGAAGTTCCGATGTAACCGGTATGTAATACCTACAAGCATTACGATTTCGCAAACGGCGTTACGCTAACCGCAAGAGTTATTTATATTCAAGCCACTGCTATTTTTAAAGTATCTATCCCCAAGACGCCGACTTTACGCGTTGTCTGTCGATGATATCTTTTCTGGTCTAGAATATTCTTACCATGTAACTACAGACGTTCCGTTCGCGGCTTTCTTCATGCAGCAATTTACATTTTTAAAGACCTTAACGGTTGCGATGATGTGTACCTAATTTTAATTAAATCTGGTCAACTATTTCGTTGATATTTGAGTACAAATAAATCAATAAACCAACAAACTCTCGGGTTTATTACCTTGATATGGTTCCCTTCAAAGTTCATTGGACGGTGTAAAGCGAGCCTCGTCAAACGAAGCCCTATTCGCGTCACTATGAGTGATTGTGCTAAACTCATAGTTCTATAGTTCATTGTTCATTCATAGACAACCTTAGTATTTTAATGGAGTAAAGCAAATGTTTTAATTTGATAAATCGATTTGTTTGCATTAGATATTTTAGATACTTGTCAGGGGATAGCTGATTAGGTCTGTTCATGACAAAAAACGTGTTATTACATTATCTATGTGACTTAAAGTACATAAGTAGCAATAGCTTAGAGCTTTATACGTGTTGTTGCAGTAGAACCAGCTTAAACATACCAACCACTGTTATGGAGTAAAACGTTCCGATTGAACTTTGTCACTCAGATTGTATAAAGGTATAAGCCATTGTGTAATGTAGATATACCTATAGCAAATATAATGACAAAACTATCCCCTTTTAAAGACTAAAGTGTGTTTAACAAGTAGTTATTGGAATCCATTGGCGGTCGAGCTTTGTGACCGGTAAAATTTGGTCCTATCATTCCTTACCGGGGCAAAACGACGCCGTCGATGCTGTTCGGAATATTTTATATTTATTACGATATTGCTCCAATTGTTTTTTATACATTTTTAGGTGATTGTGGGGAGTGCCTATCTTAAATATGCTACTTTAACCTAACAAAGTAAAATGTATCTAGATAGATGTTAGTCTTCGGAAGTGACGTCACATTTGTAAACATTTTGTGATCGTTAGATTTTCGGAACCATTTTATTTAGCTAAGTTCAGCGTTCCGTTTTGTAGATAGGCACTTGATTAGCCCACCTGTAGTGAAGTGAGCCCAATCGAAGCTTGAGATGTTGATATTTTGGCATATAATATTGTTGATAGAATTGAAATTGTACCTAACATTATTACAAAGTAAACGGGCACACAGTAAGTACACACCTAACGATGTGATAATTGTTATGGGTAAACTCTAATGGTTTTATTTTGTGTAAAGAAAAATTACAAAATGCATAACTGTACTTACAAATAATAATAATTAACTATGTGTGTACACCTATCTCTTAAAGAGAACAGAATTATTTATTGTTATACACTACCATTGAAATAAAATTTTAAATAAAGACATCTAAAATCGATCGCCTCGATGTTTCATTTACTCAAAACCTTTATACTAAAGGTTTATTCCATAACTGACTCGCCGCAGTATCTGCAGTTTACCATTATGATATGAGGTGTATTGTATCATTTTATAAATCGGATCAGGTAAGTACCAATCAGCTCAGCATCAGCAAGTTATTCAAATCAGCTCGCGTAGCGCTGCATACCTACTAGTCATATTAACCTACAGAGCGCCTCTCTTTCTATCGCATAACTCTTATCTCTTCTGACGCGTCACGTGTAACGACGCGCGACCCGCCGTCGGTGTCCGGCTATGTACTTGTAGCTTCGTACCTACAGTGCGGAGTGCGCTAGGCCTGTAATTACCACAAAAACCAAATGAAATTTGTCTTGGTACGCACGCAATAAGACACGTAAAGGTGCTCTCACCGAGGAAGGCTGGAGCCGACTAAAACGTGCTGTACGTAGAGAGCATTATTGCCGACCTTGGGGTCGGTAAGGGTAGGGGCTATTGTATGTACAAAATAGGTCATCATGCGTTGTATTGCTACCCAAGTGACTGACTCATGACGGAGTCACAGATTAGATAATGTTTCTACGTAACTTGAGCGTTAGAGATTATCAGTCCTATGATGCCTCCACACTCAAGTTATATCTACACTTCTACACTAATATTATATAGAGGAAAGATTGTATGTTTGTGTTTGCAACGAATAAACTTAAAAACTAATGGACCGATTTCAAAAATTCTTTTACCATTAGTAGATATGCTACATTATTCCTGAGTAACAAAGGCTATTTTATTATGTAGACGCGAACGAAGTCACGGGCAGTTGCTAGTTTTATATAACTTAATCTGAATTTCGTTACATACACCCAGTTCCCGAACTTCCTTGATACGTCGTCGTTCCGTTGTTGTTTTGTTTCGTTCTTCGTTCATTGGTCTCATTAAATGACATCTTTCATTAGTGATTTTGTTTGCTATTACTTGACAGTGTGTTTAAAAAAAAACTGCCTGATAGTTAAAACCTTGTTATAGATAGAACAAAATGCAACTTATGTGAAGCATCGCACTTATATTTTGTATATCGGCTTTTGATTAACTATCGCAATGAATACACAACATATGTTCAACAATATTTATTGTTGTCAATAAACAAAGATCACAGATCTTTGAACAGTTACATACCATTTAAAATATATTGGCATAATTCAAATTGAAGTGTCTGATCAAAAATGGATTTGCCTCTAAAATATAATAATGCTAAACTAGTTTTGACCATACACGCCACTTAATAACTAAGAGAAAATATAGGATGTCATAACGTAGCAGAAGTACATGTAGGTACCTATAGGCGACTGACATGGAGTAAATCATCGGCGAATTATGTTCATACTGCTAAGAGACGGTTCTCAAGAGCCTTTTCCTATCCATCCATCCTTCATGAATATCACATGTCAACGAAAATTTTGATTTTCACACTCTGGTTTCATCGCGATGTTTTCCTTCACGAGTGGAGCGAGAGTGGAAATATTGTTGGGACAAATGCACAGCTGCTATGTTATGCCAAGTCAGAAACCACCTTAGAAGTTTATACAATTTCTATTACTCATCAAATAAATATTGTATATTTCGTCGTGATGTATTCGTATTTGACCAGGTTAATAGTCCTTGTACCTAACAGTCGTAGCGTACAAAAACGTCATTAGCCGAGTTCACACCGGACGATCGACGTCCGCTCCAACACGCGCGTTCGTTGTGGACGCGACTCGCCCGATCCAAACGACAAAAGAGACTTTACATAGTAACTTGTAAGTTATTGAAATAATGGTTCGATCGTGGATCGGCCGATGTGGACTTGGCTATTTTGAATACAAACATTTGAGAGTGTTTAATAGCGCGCCAAGTAACTACACCCAAGATGACGGTTCATTTGCTATTCTCGGCTTTCGTCCCCATTTGTTTTGCGAGGTGCTCTCACCCGCGCCTCATTCCTCACCTCCAATCAGACCTAAAAATGCATCTATACGGGTTCCAGTTACGTCGCGTGCACTATATGCATTTATATTCATAAAAAGTTACTACCCAATTTGTAGTATGTAATGTATATGTCTGAATCTTTAATAAAATACATAATTTATATTCGAGTACTTCACGTAAGTACAAAAGACAACATAAAACATATTGCACAATCAAATAATGGTACATTCACAAATTACACAAATAACTAGGAGTCACAATTACAAAAACTGAATACAAACAAGCATATAAAACTGGCCAAATTATATTTTAAATAAAAACGAGTATACAAAACTGGCCAAATTATATTTTAAATACAAACAAGTATACAAAACTGGCCAAATTATATTTTAAATGGTATGAATTGACTTAGAATCGCATTTTTTCAAGGCAACTTTTAAGGTGGAAAATGAATACATTGGAGCATTGCAACTTTCATGTTACATCATACACACGGACCGTGGTGCATCAACACATTGAACTTAAATAAATAATGTAAGGAAGACTTTATTTTCAGCATTTCGTACCTTGCTACTTCCTTACAATATTAAGTATTTTTATTTCTTTTTAAACTTTCTTCTTGTCTTTTCTATCCTTATCAGGGTCTATGTAGCTTTTTACAGGTGAAGCGTATGATCGTCTGAGAGGTAAAACGTAGACTTGAGAATCGATTTTTTATCCATTGTCAACAGTATTGGTACGATTAACACAGTACAAGTCGATTGTTTGCCAGCCTGTTTAGATGGACAAAATCGGTTATGGTATCAGATGTTAAGGTTTTATGTGAATGATGAAACAATCCTGTTGCAGTGTCAATAACAATCTCCATTATAATATTCACACGGTTTCATAAACTATAAGACTATAAATCTATTTAAATCTATATTTACTATGTACAACAGCCTTAGAACCTTAAATGTGGCTTATTCTTCATCAAATGCCTGCAACAACGAAAACAAAATTTTTATTTATATAGCTTATAATCCTAATAGTAAATTATTCCAAGAAATAGAAACCTAAGGCGCCACAACTTTAGTGAAGCACGAGAGTTGATTTGTTTACGAGATTACGAGAACAAAGCTGGGAAGAAGCTAACTGCCAAGATACAGGTGTGTCAACACCTAGTTTGGTGGCTAGAGTCGCAACAAATTGTAATTTGTAATATTATGATTTTTTTTTTTTTTGTTTAATATTAATATTTTAGTGGCACTAACAGTGCGAAACCAGAGGCAACATTATAGATTTTTTAAAAAAAAAAGAATAGCGAAATTCAACCGAGATGTCATAGAAACATGGCACGTTCATGAAGCAGACAAGATAATGAGCCTGGGTACCCTAGATACAGGGTATCGGTACCGGGATTTTTGCTCAACGTTTTGTATTGTTTTATAGAAATAATCAGACGTTTAAATTACTATATTCCACATACATTTAAATCACGTTTTAAAATATACTTATATGAACTTACATTTATCGCAGTACTTTACAAATGGTTCATGTAAAACACAACGATAAATGTATTTATTATTTGGCAACATCAACCAGGCCGGACATAGAGATATTTTTTTATGGAAAAATCACCTTAATAATTTTGGTTATAAGCCTATGGGCTCAAAAAAATTCGAAGATAATTTGCAGGTCTCGTCACTATTATAAAAAAACAGTCTCCATAAGGTATTGCATTTTTTCACTGTGGTACATCACTTCAATAATTACGGAACTTCATAGGCGTGCATATGTCAAAAGTGGAATCGTTGAATGGAGTACAGTTTAGTGAATAGAGGAGTACTAACTTGTCAAGTGTTTCCCAAAAGCCGAGCAGCACGGCGCGGTCGAGGTGCCGCTTGGTGCGGCTGAGGTTGAGCACGGTGACGGCCCAGCGCGCCACGTTCGCGTCCAGCTTCATCTCGTCGTACTTCAAGTGGAACGCGCAGACTGGAACGAAGCGAACGAACCATGTACATACTATACATTCGAAATTAACTTATTATCATCATTAGGCATTATGTATGGATAGTCCTACTTATCGTTTGCACATGAGAGCCAACAGACTTTCAATGCAGGATGCAGAAAACCGTGCGAAGTGGAGAGAAATGAGTAGAAAAGCGGACCCCAGTCGAAGCTGGAATTAATGACGGCAGAAGAAGCCCTACTTATCGCTTACGCACGGGTCGTCATAACACTTGACTAAAATTAAACTTTATAAAAAGAAACCGCCTGACGCCAATAACGAAATAGTTATTCATCAATCTACAAAAAAACATTCCATCAATGTGACACAGGCTCGTCAAGACAAATCGAGACTTGTTCACTCAAAGTGCTATATTAAGCACGTGTCGGTATCAAATCCGTTATCTCATAGCATCCAATGCATGAATATTTATTGCAACGTCAACTTTATTTCAAAGCAACACGGGTCTCGAGCTAGTGACGTCATCATGAGGTATGGTTCACGCGAGTGTAGGGTGTCTACTTCTTAGGTATTCACTGTTGTGACTGCCAAAGTGGAGTACCATTGTTGGCACCAGTCCACCTTGCCGATAGAAATGGTGCGACATTTCATACCTTTCGTAATGGTTATTACATTCTAAAGTGGCTTTAGTTAATTTATTGTTTCGACTAATGAGATAATTTACACGTGGGTTTATTGTGTTGTAAATATTACCGTTTGTTTAATTTCATTACACTCTAATTGATTGCCAATAATGTAAATCGCAATTGATATAAAGCAGCTAAGACTGAAGGTTAATTCCGACCAGGATTCGGACATTTTACAAGTCTTTCTTCTAGGAGTTATGAGATCAAGCCGCGACTTACGACGCGAGCGTTCGCACATTACTCAATCTAATGTAAATCGTGGTGATTATGATGACGATCTTACACAAAGTGTAAATAATGAAACTAAGTATCTAATACTCAATTAATACTAAAAACTTAAAACTGAAGTACACTTCTGAAACGCAATGAAAATATATAGTGTAATCCCGCTGAATATTATGTAGGTTGTTGTTAGTTCCTAACAACAACACTCTTTGTACGACACGTGTTTCGCCGTCTGCACGTCTCGTTCCAGCGTTCGGCGAGTCGACACCTGATGATGCCTCGTACAGACGGCGAAACACGTGTCGTACAAAGAGTGTTGTTGTTAGGAACTAACAACAACCTACATAATATTCAGCGGGATTACACTATATATTTTCATTGCGTTTCAGTTTTGAGATGAATTTCCGCAACGTCACGCCTGATTCCATTGCATTCCTGAAGTACACTAGTAATTAGCTAGTAAAGCGCAAGCATTTATTTCCTATCTGGGTGTTGTGGGACCATGGTGCTCATAGTTCCTGGTTCCCTAGATACAGGGAATCCAAGTTAGGGGTCAGGATCTATGTATGTGTACGTTGTGAGTTATTTATTTATTAACCGACTTCAAAAAAGGAAGAGGTTCTCTGTTCGATTGTTTTTTTTTATGTTTGTTACCTCAGAATTCCGTCATTTATGAACCGATTTGAAAAATTATTTTTGCGTCGGGTTCAGTATAGTTACGAAGTGGTCCCATATAAATTTCATCGATATGTGGACCTTGGACTTCAAAGATATATAGAAGTCGGTTTTTGTTTTTTTCTAAAAATTAATTATTTATTTTGGTTTCGACAACTATGTCTTGAGTAAGTGCAAAAACTTCATGCGGATTAGCCACTTCTTATTTTCATCAATCATGTCCATAACGTCTCCCCACCATGGACTCTTGGTAATATCACAGTAACCAAAATGTTATTTTATGTAATTGAGTCACGAGACGAGTTCGTTCACCTGATGGTAAGCCCATAGCAGTCGCAGCACCATCCAGAATATTTATTTTTTTAATTATTTTGGCATCACAGACGCACTTATGAACGTCAAATTATCACAATAACTCTACCATATATATTGTTATGACAAATCCAAATGGAACTGGACTGCGGCCGTCACTCTAAGACGATGGCTCTTAAGGTGGTACGTTTTTCATTCAAAATTCAACCATTATGAACTTGTTCATTAAATAGTAGAAATGCCTAAATTTATGCGTGGTTTCTGATATAAACTGTACCATAAATGGTACAATTCATAAAATTGTACCATTTTATTAATATAGCTTAAATAACCACCCGTCAAAAGTTCATCACGCATAAATTTAGGCATTTGTACTATTCAGTGAACAGGTTAATAATGGTTGAATTTTGTATAAAAAACTTACCACTTTATGTCTCATAATGCCTATTGCCCAGTAATTGTATTGCCTACATTGCCCTTCAAGTCCTTCAAACACAATAATGCTTGCGCACTACTGCTTGGCGGCAGAATGACTGGCAGAATAATGTGTTATAAGGATCTCTATACACATACCAATACAATGTAGGTAGATAGCAACATAAACACTTACTATTAGCGAATATCTGCACGGGGTTTCCATCCCAGGGCCAACCTTTGAACTGCCACGCCGGGCCCTGCACGAACACCGCCACCACGCGCTCCCACTCCGCCGCCGACAGCCGGCTCGGGTTGTCCACCACGCGGTACGGTACCTTAACAGAACACAAGTATACATTATTTTACTATGAAAATTAACGCGGTTTGGACACATTATTAATAATAATTTGCGGGTGACACTCGTTTCATTGCGAGGCGTGACGAGTCCGCGAGCGTACCGCACTCACCTTGAAAAACACCACCGGATGTGGTTGAAACTATAGTTTACTTCTTCTTGGATTACTCCAATTTAAACGTGAGTGTCACCCGTAAATTATTATTAATAACAAGTACATTTCATAAAAAAAAACCGACTTCAATGTATCTTCGAAGTCCAAGGTCAAATATAGATGAAATTTATATGGGACCACTTCGTAACTATACTAAACCCAACGCAAAGAGAATTTTCCGAATCGGTTCATAAATTACGGAATTCTGAGAAACATAAAAAAACACAATCGAATAGAGAACCTCCGTCTTCTTTTGAAGTCAGTTAAAAACTCAAGTCAAGCCATTTATTAAGTAGGGGCAAAAATGCACTCTTAATAGTCATATACACATATATTTTAAGATCCCCCGATGACGAACCACCGCTAGAAAATTTGCTTCAAATTAAAAAACCGCATCCAAACCGCAACGGGTGAACCCCTTTAAGAGCTACGGTGCCACAGACAGATACATACAAACAAAACGTATAACAGCCCTCCTTTTTTCGTGGGGGGTTATATATACTAACTGTCATGGTGGTAGCGTTGTTGGCCGGCATATCAGCGGCCGGACCTTTTCTCCTCTGTAGCAACACTTCATTTTCCCGCGCAACCCCTTCTGCTTTCTTCTGTTCCACTGTCACGAATCTGCAAAGATAAAACCGTATTACAACTATAAAAAATAACGCCCAACGATCACATACATAGATCCTGGCCCCTAACTATGATTCCCTGTATCTAGGAAACCAGGAACTATGAGGACCATGGCCCCACGACACCCAGACCCGAAACAAATGCTTGCGCTTTTTTTCTGTGCACAAACATACACCTACACACTATTTAAATAATCCAAAAATTCAGTAATTCATTTTTCCAAAACTCACCCGACGATAATTTCCTAAGAACAAAACTTCTTCACTACAAACGAAAACCGACACTAAAAATCCCAAAATATTGGCACACTCTTGTATAGTAGAGCTACCAAAGAGTATGCATTGCTTCTAAACAAAGATTATTATTTTCTAATGGCACTTCTGTGACACCAATCAGTTATCTGTGTCAAGACAAGGTGTCGGACATAACTTCACTTCGCTGCGGTAAGATTTCATATTTTTATTGCAATATTTAAGTTTTCATCATGTTTGATGTTATTTATCATCAATTTTGAATGGGAATTGTAATATAAATATGAATACTCAATCTATGAATGGGATTATTCATGATATTTGCACATAGAACTTTGTATAGATCGAGGTTATGTAGGCAATTGTAATTAATTTTATAACAAAAAAAACTGACTTCAGTTCTGATGTATCTTGAAATCTTGAAAGTCCAAGGTCGAATATCGATGAAATTTATATAGGACCACATTGTAGCTATACCGAACTCAACGCAAAAAGCAAAAATAATTTTCCAAATCAGTTTATTAATGAAAGAGTTCTGAAGTAACAAACGTAAGAAAAAAAAATACCATCGAATTGAGAACCTCGAGAGTTAAATATAAAGTAGTACAAACTTGAAGTCCTGCAGCATGTCCTTGACGTTGTACATGGACATGAGCGAGGTGGCGGAGGCGGGGATGATGATGATGGGCGTGCGCGAGGGCCTCTTGCCGCCGCCCGCCGGCGCGCGCGCCGCCGCCGCCGGCAGCAGCTCGCGCCGCCCGCCCGCGCCCGCCGGCGGACCGCTCACTGGAAACAACAAATAAACATAGTGCGGTCAAACTATTAGGTCCAAGGCCGTATATCTAATTCAATCGTTGACCTTTCATATCAGTACACCACTTTGAGGCGCGCTTTCCCAGAAATCGTAGTACAAATATTCAAATATTTTTTTCCATAATCTTAATTATCTTAATTATTCTTTATTTTCCAAGGGATTTAAAGAAACAAGTGCCTCTTTTCTTCAACATGCCATAAAAACTACTGGTGTTTGTGGAGACTGAACCCACCTTCATCACTAGTACATTAAGGCTCAGGCTATATTGAGAGCTATTGTCTCAGGGTGACGAACAGAGTGTTGTGCTGCACAAGACTTTACAAAACAAAGATGGCTATTGTTATGGGCATGGGCAAGCCCTACTTACCATCAGGTGAACGAAAAGCTCGTCTCGCCACTTAGTTACAAAAAAAGTTCTATTTGTCCCGTAGCAGTAATCGAACCCGCAACCTCCGAGCTGCACGATATTGAGCTGACTCTCCCAGCCACTACATCACAGAGGCTGTCTACATAATGTAGTATAAATAAGTAGGTACTTACGTGGCATCTGCCGTGGATGGTTCGGCGTCTGCGGCGCGCGAGCCGCGACCGGCACGGTCGGCCCTTCCGTCACCGACTTTAACGTCATGCCGTGGTATGTGCCCATAGTGTCGATCTTGAACCCTTCAGTCTCTGTAACGTGGAAATGAAGTGTCAGTAAAAATCCTGTGACCTCAATTATAATCCATCCAGAAAGAGTAGACATTAAATAAATTGGAACAAAACAATTATTTTACAGGCAACTATAAATTTCTATAAAAAACATACACGCTTAGGATACTTTTCATCCCGGAAAATAAAGAATTTCCGAGGGAGCAACTATAAACTGAATACTGCGCGGATGAAACCGCGCGGCGCAGCTACTATAACATATTTTTAACATTATTCTCTACCACGACAGTTGCTTTATAATGTGTCAGGGATAGTCTCTCATTAAACTGAACAAAGTGAGGAATTAATTAATGTGTTGTGTGCGAACCAAAAAGTTGAGTTTGAGGCAGAATTTAAAACTAAAAAAATGATTACCTTCTTTCTGCCTAATGAACCTTTCCTGATCATATCTGTTGTACTGAGTCTGCTGCGCGGGCAGTATTGTGGGCGGCGGCATGATCACCGGCTGCGGCCTGGGCGCTCCCGGCCTGCCTTCTTCACGAGCCCTGATACTGCTCAGTAGTGCTGATATGCTCTTGCTAAACATCTGGAAGACAATGGATTTTGCTATAATGGAATACCCTGTAGAAAACTATAAGAGCTAAGTTTCTTAGGATACAGATTGTTAGATTTCCATGCCACCGACGCGACGCGTAACCAGCTTGAGTTGATATACCAAATACTTCTCTGTTGTATACTCATTTGCACTTTGATTATTCTATTGTTACATTTGCTGCAAGGTACTGGTATGTTTTTGTATAAAGTAATTAAAATATGCATTAGGTGTCTACAATCAAATTCAACAAAAACAACTTTTTTTTTAAATAATTTATAGGAATGTGTAATCTGCTCGCCTGATGGAAAATGGTCACAAAAAGCTTTGCCGATGTGTTGACAATCCTGTAATTAGGGCAGAGAGGTGATGAAAGAAAGAGGAGCAGGGACAGGTCTTTATCTCTGTCTCTTTCTATATTTTAAAGGTCACAGAATTCTCTTATAAGTATGTATATATTTTGACTTACTTTTCCATTGCTTTGTAACACTGTGGTTCGTGTCCTCCACTGCCTCTCCCGACTGATTATATCTTTTGTGAGATCCACATCGTAATCCAAAATAGCCCTCAAGTCAGATCCAACAACGCCCAGTGTGTCAGAATAGTCATTGCTCTTTATTGTGGTCCGCTTTTTGGCCAAACGCTTGGCTTTGATTGCTGCAATTTTCTCCACTGACATAGCCTCTGAAAGAGACCTTGAAAGAGAATGATGAAGTTAGTAGGCTCCGGTCTCGGACGTAATATCTTTCACCGAACAAAGCGATGCCGTCAAGTTAACTAGGTGTGTTTCGGGATATGTTCAGTGAACCACAGTCTGGTTTGGTAAGCTATTAGAAAAGTATTTCCAGACTCGGAATAGCACAAGTCGATAGCATAGAGAAAAGAAGAGATCCCAGACTAATATAATTAGAATTATTTCTAAAAGATTTCACAAATAAGAGCACTAAATACTCAGCAAAAGCAGATGTATAAATTAATTTATTAATCATCAATTCACAACATAACTGGTTGTTTTGAGATGTACACTTATGTTAACATGTCAATAGTTCTATCCTTCTGTAGCGGTTTAATCTCACCATTACATTTTTCAGTGTAACATGTTTAATTTTCAGGGATCAAGGGTTTTAGCAACTGATCTATTTCATTTCATTTTTTTATTTTCATTTTATTTAAGTTCCCTATTCCATAGTCACAAGGTGTCCTAGCTAGAAGACAGGACCTATGGTTGTATAATTATGGTGGTTGAATGGGTTGTTTTTATTCTGTGTATACATCTACCTCCCTATTTTTTATGGACTGAGCAATGGGACAAGCTTATCGCTTGGGCATAACAATTGCAGTACTACCCAGAATATTTAATACCATGGAATGTACTGCACTACAATACGCTTATCATCCTCAGACATCAGATATTAGTCTCAGATTCCTGCTGTGCTTCCTACTCTAAACTAGACCAGAATCTAAACTCTAAGCTCATTCACAATTACCTGGAATAGATTAGATAACTTTTTATTATACACTAAAATTTTGATGGGTTTTTATGAATTGCCTGAAATAAATGAATTTTAATTTTAATTTAATTTTTAAAATACATACATACAAAAAGAAAAAAAAATACTTGAAAATTAAAATTGGGACAATTTTTGGATGGATAGTATTTGTGACACGGCAGAATAGACACTTGCAACAGTCAAATTCTATTTTACTTGAGTTGGATATTTTCATATTATTGCCTGAAGAACCATTCACTTCTCTGGCACTTGCAATATACTTAAAGATATGAAATAAAGTTTAAATAATTAATTTACTTGATGTTATCCACAGTGACAGATGCCTCCTTGGGTGCATCAAGGCGAGCAGCCAGTTGTTCCCGGACCTTCTGCACATGTGTCTCCTCAATGCGAGGCTTCTTTGCAACGGACTCACCACCATCATGGTCATGTGTTCGTTTCACCTGATACATATATTACAGATGATACATAATGTTTGTTATATTTTTTTAAACATTAGCCCCGTGGTATAGTGTTCGATAGAAATAAGTTAGGGGCTCAGACTATGCATTTGACTATAGCAGTATTTTATAAGGAACTAAAATCAGAGATGCCTTTTTGAAGATAAATTTCATCATTTTAAATGCCAGAGTAAAACTCCCATCCTTCTATAACTCATAGTTATATTAACGCAAGAAACTGAGAAGCATATTCTTTAGAACTTTTTTTAAATAAGCTTTAACAATATTTAAATTTTTCTGTATATTCATATTCATGCATAATATATCTCAGTTCAAGGGAAAACACCTTCACTACATTACAGACACTTTAGAGTATGAAATTTAACTTGAAAGGGTATTCTGCATTGCTTGCACTGCCCACATGGTATTTATAGATCAATTCAATTCAGTTACAACTGAATTAAGAAAATAAATGATATAACACTATACCTTTCTTACCTGCGTTGGTATCTCCAAAGGTGCACTTTTGTCAATGGATGCACATGTGGCAGTTTCGCCATTCAAATATGCCAACAATTCCTTACGATCTGGACGGCGCACAGCAGGTATGTTGGCAGCCTAGAGAAAAAATAATTTTCTTTACACTCCATAGTGCGACTCTATTTTAATAAGCTATGATAACAAAGTGTACATACCGCAGCCTGCCTGACATAGACTGGATGTGTCAAGTGGATATTTTTGAGAATAAATAGAAGGCATTCCAATGTATAGTACTCTTTAATATTACCTTCTTTACCAGATCTGAAACAAAATGTAAATGAAACTGATTCTAATAGATGCGACCATATCAATTCAATAGAAGTGGTTATAATTCTTACCCCCATATAAGATAGTTAGTCTTAACATTTTTTGGCCAAGAAAATTCACCAAATATGATCTGACTGTCGCGTTCGATGATTTCTTTTTTGTTTACGTTGTACTGTCGAAGTAAACTGAGCGGATCCGCCATGATTACTTCAAATTAGCGCTATCGCTTGCCTGCCAAGTCTTGTTTGTTTTCTTCACTGAGAATAAGCAAAGGCGAAATTAAATGATAGAACAGCACAAGACACGATGTTCACTTTTATCTCATTGAAATTCTATCTAAAGCTGGGTCTGGCACATGAACTGGAAAATATAATTAAAAATTTAGCAACATTCGCCACCGTCAACAGCGTGTCAATACTGTCAATGTCATTTGCCGTCGGTGCTCAGTGCTGCCGGTAGTCAAACATGAAAAGGTGCGAAACCGATTCATAAATTATACGAAATTACCCTAAAATATATTTATATATAATATCTACTGACTATGTATACTACACACCCTTCTTGAACTTGAACTACGGTGAAGCAAAAAGAAGGGTTATAATTTTAGCAGCACATATTAATATTATTATGCTTGAGAGCTATTGTTTTGGGGTGACGAGCCCAGTGCGGTGACGGCCAATACACAGCTCTGGGTAATGCTGCAACTGTAATAGGCAAGCTTAATAGGCAGTGTGTTAAAAGATATAATATTCTTTATTTTATATGGTGGCCATGATACATAATACAAATTCTATAGCAATGAAGAAAAATATCAACAAAAATACTGTTTTTTTTTAACAAGAGTAAGTCGTAGTCTTAGGTTCCTATGTAAAGAAAGGATCATATTCTGTTTGCTCACGATAGAATAAATGTACAATTTTTTGTCGCAACATTACCCGTAATAATCCGTCAGTCATCGTTACCCGTTGATTACCCACGTGTGGCTTAAATTACCCGAAATCCGTTTAAAATATTCGCACCGGCAACACTGGTTACCGTATAAAAGTACCGTGTAAAAGTCTACGGTCTTTATGGTCAGTTGGTAAATAAGGTTGGTCAGTTAACAAAATCACAGATTAAACTTACCTATTTTTATTATGTAGCAGGGCTAGTCGCAGCGGTGTAACAATAAAATAATCATATTCAATAATATATTACGACTTTTATTTTCACGTCTCAGAATCAACAATCAAACGGTCGTCTTGGTAACATACTCTATGACACTCCCCCTCAAGAGGACCTTAGGGATGGAGTGACTCCTATACAGTTTCATAGCTTTATCATCGTCACCTGTGGTAGAGCTTTAGTTAGGAGGTCAGCTTCCATATTCTCCGTTTCTTTATACTTGATGGCTACAAGCTTCTGTAGAACACAGTCTCTAATAAAGTGTTCCTTTATGCTGATATGTTTAGACCTCTTTCCAGTCATCACATTGTTAGCCATTTTCTGAGCTGCCAAGTTATCATTGTAGATAGTAACAGTTTGTTGTGGTACTCCAATATCTTTCAGCAATTGTTTCAAATGCAAAGCCTCCTTCGCTGCTTCAGTCATTGACATATATTCGGCTTCTGCTGTTGACAGTGCCACAACTCTCTGTTTTTTCGTTTCATAGCTGATTAGGCCACCACCGTACTTGAAGACGTAACCGGTGTATGATCGACGATCAACAGTACAGGCTGCCCAATCTGCATCAGCCATACCTACCAGCTCGGTTCCAGATCTCTTATATCTCATATAAGCATCTTTTGTTCCTTTCAGGTAGCGTATGACTCGTTTAGCCGCTTGCCAGTGCTCTTTTCCATAACAGTTATTGTACTGGCTCAAGTAGCTAACAGTAAACATTATATCGGGTCTAGTTGCTACTGCTAAATACATTAGTGAACCGATGAGCTTCTGGTATGGGTAGTTTTTCTCATTCTCGTTCTCATTTTTATCTAATTTAAGAGCTTGCTCCATTGGGGTAGACGCAGGCTTGCAGTCTCCCATATTAAATTTGTCAATCAAGTTTTCGACATAAGTTTTTTGTGACAATCTAATCTCTCCCCCTACATGGGTGAATCGGATGCCCAAGCAGTGATGTAGAGCACCCATGTCCCTTAAGTCGAATGCTTCTTGCAATTTAGACTTAACATCTTTTAGGAGCTTTTCAGAACGATATGCCAATATCAAATCATCGACATAAATGTTGATCAGCAGCTTTTCTCCCCCTTTCTCTAGTATGTATAAGCAAGGGTCTGCTGTTGCGTTAGTGAAACCAATTTTCAACTATTTTTCATGAAGTTTCAGGTACCATTGTCTGCCTGCTTGCTTCAAGCCATATATTGCTTTATTCAGCTTACAAATTCCATCATTTTTATGTCTGTTTAAGTCTTTTAACATCTCTCTTGTCTTTGTAATCAATTCTTTGTCTTTCCCATCCGTCATAATCAGTTTTAAATACTTTTCTAATGCTTTTGGCTTTTTCATATAAATTTTCTCATCTATGTCTCCGTTTAAAAATGCTGTACACACGTCCAGTTGACAAAGTTTCATGTTATTTTCTATGGCATGTGCAACTAGCAGTCTGATTGTACTCATTTTAGCTACTGGAGCAAACGTTTCGCTATAATCGATCCCTTCTTTTTGATTAAAACCGCGAGCTACAAGTCTTGCCTTTCGTCTATCTATTTCTCCATCTGCATTGTATTTATATTTTAGGATCATTTTGCTGTCTATTAAATTCTTACTTTCGTTTCTGTGTACAACTCTCCACGTGTTAATTTTCAGATGCGATTCAATTTCACTTTTTATAGCGTTTTCCCATTCATCGCTATTCTCATCTATTTCACAGAGGAGTATTTGTTCAGTATCCATTACATAGTCTTTATGCCATACTGGTGTTGTCCTTTGTCTCTTTTCATTACTAGAAATAGTCGCTTCAACATCCGTTTCTGTTTCTACAGACGAATCATTATCCATATTTTCAAACACTTCAATGTTTGTTTGTTCTGAATCAGTTGTTGCATCTACGAAAATTTCTGGTTCAGACTCTTCATGTACATTCCAGTCTTCATGGTTTTCATTTTCATTAAATAGTACTTCTATTTCTTTATTCTCGACTTTATCATCTTTTATAATATTTCTTATTTCGCCCTCATAAAACATTTTATCTAGGAATCTGACATCTCTACTGATGATTACGCTTTCTGTTTTTGGGTTGTAAACACGGTAGGCCTTGTGATTTTCTGAATATCCCACGAATATTCCAGCTGTCGATCTGGCTTCGAACTTTCCGTTCCTTTTTCCTTTGTTGAGGACAAATGCTTTACATCCAAAGATGTGAAAATGCCTGATCTTGGGAAATCTTTTTACCCATTTTTCGAATGGAGTCGCATTATCAATGCTGCTGCAGGGACTGCGATTTGCCAAGTAATTGGCAGTATAAACGGCCTCCGCCCAAAATTTTTCTGGCATGTTAGCGTCAATCAGCATACATCTGGCTTTATCTAGTAGAGTTCTATTTTTCCTTTCTGCTAAGCCATTCTGCTCTGGCGTATAAGGTGCTGAAAGCCTTCTCTTGATACCATTTTCTTTGAGGTATTTATCAAAGTCGTTGTTTATGTACTCTGTCCCATTATCGCTTTGTAGATGTAGAATCTTACACCTAGTATATTTTTCTGCCTCATTTTTATATTCCTTGAATTTTGATAAAGCTTCACTCTTAGCTTTCATCGTGTATATTCTTCCATATCTAGTGAAGTCATCCGTGAAAGTTATAAAATATTTTGAACCCGCCACTGAGGGCTGTCTCATAGGACCACATACGTCAGTATGAATTATTTCTAGTGGTTCGCTCGTTCTTTCCTTGTTTTTCGGTTCGTTAAACGGCAGTTTTGTACATTTTCCTTTAATACAAACTTCACAGTCTTTTACTGTATCTCTTCTGTTGAACTCTAAACCTTCAATGTTTTTCTTCTCTAGTGCAATTTTCATTTGAGTTTCATTCAAATGACCAAGTTTCCGATGCCATGATTCCATTTTATTACTTTCGCAAATATTTGCCTTATCGTTCTTCTCCTGAACGTAGTATAAACCATCATCGCTTCTTATAGCTTTCATCAGTATAACACCGTTGAGCATGACTGTCGCTTGTTCCTTTTTGAAAAGTATCGTGGCCCCTTTATCAGTCATTTTTCCAACTGACATAAGATTTGTAGTCAAGGATGGCACATATAAGGCTTCAGTCAGTAGGAAGTCTTTGATGTTCAATTTTATAGGACCACGGCCTTCAACTGATGCTGTACAATTTTCTGATGCTAATTTTAGAGGTTTGCAATTTTCATGTTCTAAGTTTCGGAATCTTTCCTTCTCAAATGACATGTGCGACGTACAGCCGCTATCTAGGCACCAGGTATTTACATTTTTTATCTTTGCATCATTTGCATTCAGACAGGTTTCATTTGAGCAACATAGGTTTGCGTTTGCGTTATTTCTCTTGGTCTCGTTGACTTTTGATCTACATTCATTTGCTTTATGCCCTTTCTTTTTGCATTTGTAGCATTCTCCAATGAATTTTTTGCCGCGCTGTTTACTGTATAGCGCCTCTTGTTGAGAACCATCTTCGCTTGTGCTAGCTATATTTCTCCTTGCTTCTGCTTCTTCTATAATTTTAATTTTTAAGGTGTCAGGGTCAGGTAAATCATCTCTAGATTCAATAGCAATCCGGAAGTTTTCAAAGGATTGGGGTAGGCTGTAAAGTAGCATGATACTAAGTAGATCCTTGTTAATAATAATGCCCATATCTGCTAATTTATCGACAATATCCATAAACTTGTTCAGGTGATCTACTGTGTTATCGCTGTCTTTCATTTTCCTTAGGATTAATTCCTTCAAAAGGGTTGCCTTACGCGCAGGTCCTTTGCTATTATATATACCTTCAAGGGTATCCCAGACATCTTTACTTGTTTTGCAACTTTTTACTTGCTTTAATTCACTCGGAGCGATAATCAAAAGTAACTCGGACAGGGCTAAACTATCTTTCTCTAGATATTTATTTAAGTCGTCACCTGCCGATGTCGGCTTTTTTATTTCCTGCGAGACGTAATTCCGAAGTCCACATTTTGTCAATAGTGCTCTGGCTTGGATCCTCCATGTATCATAATTTTCTCTTCTGAGGGGTTCGATGTGTACATGACTCATTTTTAATTATTTGTATATTCGTTACTCACGCCAAGGGTCCATAACCTTTTATTATGTAGCAGGGCTAGTCGCAGCGGTGTAACAATAAAATAATCATATTCAATAATATATTACGACTTTTATTTTCACGTCTCAGAATCAACAATCAAACGGTTGTCTTGGTAACATACTCTATGACACCTATGTAGTTCTATTCTAGTATTCTTATGTTGAAAAAGGTTTAATTACGTATCTATGTAATTTCATAGCCTATGTCTGTAACTAAGCAACTTAAGTTTTAGAAAAAATACTCTGACAGATGATTCAAAATATATCGTTTACAGCTTTATCACGGGAGTAATTTATTTTCCACATTAAGCTTTCACTGTGCTGCTGCAGGCCCATTTCCATCAGGTTATGGGCCCAGCACGCTTCCACTGCGCAACTCTGCTGGACCTTCTAGAGAAGATAGAAGCATGAGTTGTGCAGAGACAACGGCCATAGCAAGTCATTCAAGTGAGTGGATTCTTGATTCCGGCGCGTCATCGCACATGACGTCCAAAAGATGTTTGTTGACAGATGTCAAAACTGCCCGACACTGCATAAGCACAGCAAGTAATGAGAAAGTTGTTTCTACTTTACAGGGCAACTTGAAGACAACTGTAAACAATGAGGGACGGTGTGTCAACATTAATTTTAGAGACGTTTTGTTTGTACCAGAAATTTTGATGAATTTACTATCCGTAAGTAAGATTGCGGCACATGGTCATATTGTTGTTTTTGATAAAAATTCTTGTAAAGTTTTTAAAACTGAAGATGTTTCTATGAAAGTAGGTAATGCATTGTTAACAGCATCAGTTAAAAATGGGCTCTATGTTTTAGATCAAAGTTTAGATAAGGCGATGGTTGTTCTTGAAGGTGGCATGAAGATAGGTGCACACAAACTTTGGCACCGGAGGCTTGTTCGTCTTTCCAGGATCCAAATGCGTAAGCTGAAGCCATTAGTAGATGGACTTAATTTTGGAGTGGAGAACACGGAACCATGCGAAGAGTGCTGTAAGGGCAAACAATGCGTAAAGAAGTTTCCAAAAGGGAAAGCACACAGAGCTAAAGAGCTTTTGGAGATAGTCCACACCGATCTGGCAGGACCTATGGAAGAAATATCATGGGGTAGAGCTAAATATTGCCTGATTTTGGTTGATGACTTTAGCAGAAAAGTTTTTGGCTATCTACTTAAATCTAAAACTGAGGTTCTCAGTAAATTTAAAGAATTTAAGGCCTTGGTGGAGAATGAGACAAACAAACGGATAAAATGTCTCAGGAGTGATAACGGGACTGAATATACCGGAAACGAATTCCAAACGTTTTTAAAGGAAAATGGAATAAGACAAAACGAGCGTAGCTCACACTCCTCAACAAAATGGAGTAGCGGAACGCACTATCCGCACTATTGTTGAAAAGGCGAGGTGCATGCTTCAAGACGCGAAGTTAAATAAACGTTTTTGGGGAGAGGCAGTTAATACAGCCATATATCTAAAAAATAGATCACCATCAATGGCGATCTCGACTGTGCTGGAAGAAATATGGACAGGAAAGAAACAGGATGTGTCGCATCTGAAGATATTTGGAAGCAAGGCACACGTTCTTGTTAAAGACAATAAAAGAAAGAAATTTGATTCGAAGTCTACTGAAATGACTAAGGTTGGCTATAGTGAGAATCAAAAGGGATACAGATTTGTGGATGTCATAAATAATGCGAGACGAGTAATCGTAGCTCGAGATGTTGTGTTCATGGAAGGAACATTGTGCAACATCGATGTGTCAAATGAAGAAACACCACAAGTTGTAGATATTTCAGAGGTCCTAGCAAGAGGTTCTGATAAAGAAAGAAGTATAACACCAAGAGATACTCATGTTACTGAAATGGAAAGTTCAGAGAGGGAACAGGAGAGTTCAGAGGGGGATGCACTGGAAATAGAGGATGCTGATGATTTCCATGACTCTATCGATATAGGCTCAGACCATCATTTTATGAATGAACCTGTGGCTCGTTCAGAAGAGATTGAAATGGTTGTTGAACCAGAAGAGCAGGAAATCGTTAATGAGCGCCGATATCCACTAAGGGACAGACGCCGAAAGGAAAAGACATGATCTATAACTTTCATGTTTCGGACGATCCAGACCCACATTCTCTTCAAGATGCTATGGACCGAACTGATAAGGAGCTATGGTATTCAGCAATGGTGGATGAATATAATTCTCTGATAGAAAGAGAAACTTGGGATATTGTAAATCGACCATTGGATAAAATTGTTGTTAAGTGCAAATCGGGTCTTCAAACTAAAAGTTGGAGCAGATGGTACTGTGCAGCGTCATAAAGCTCGATTGGTGGCACGAGGATATTCGCAGAAGTATGGCGAAGATTACTTTGAAACATTTGCCCCAGTTGTTAAGTTGACGTCCATACGTCTTTTATTCGGTCTCGCGGCTGAAATGAATTTAGATATTCATCACATTGACGTCACGACAGCGTTCCTAAACGGTGACCTCAATGAAGATCTTTACATGGAACAACCTCATATGTTTGTAAAGAAAGGTGATGAAGGAAAAGTATGTAAGCTCAATCTTTTAATCAGTGACTCACAAGAGAAGTAAACATATAAACATAAGGTACAATTATGTTAAAGAGTTAGCTGAGTCAAAGGAAATAGTTGTAAATTACTGTGACACTAATTCCATGCTTGCTGATGCTTTAACAAAACCTGTAAACAAGGTGAAGCATAATTTTTGCTTTAATTGTATGGGGTTACACAGGCTATGAACTTAAGTGGGGGTGTTGAAAAAGGTTTAATTACGTATCTATGTAATTTCATAGTCTATGTCTGTAACTAAGCAACTTAAGTTGTTAGAAAAAATACTCTGACAGATGATTCAAAATATATCGTTTACAGCTTTATCACGGGAGTTATTTATTTTCCACATTAAGCTTTCACTGTGCTGCTGCAGGCCCATTTCCATCTGTGGATCATGAGTGTGGATTCATTCAAAGACGTATTATATAATACTATAATAATATATAATATATAATAATAACAATAATAATAATATAATAACATATAATACTATACTAAATCTTAGGATTCATTAGTAAAAATTTGTGTTGCCAGTATTAAAAAAACAGGTAGGTATGTATAGAGATGAAGACTGCAACTTTATCCCACTATAATTTTTTATAGAGGCGCTGGTGCTCATAAATGTTCAAGTTGTTATGTGCGTCGTACAAAACAAAAAGATATTATTGGTTATACATTACGACTATATAGCTGAACAACGAGAAATGACTATTTTGTCGAAACAAAGAACACAACTCATTGGTTAATGTTGTTTGATTTTTTTTGGTTGGTTAAGAACAGACTTATGCCCGAAATATGTGTTAATAATTTATTTACACATATTTCTGGCCATAAGTAATGGTGATTTACGTGTGGATGAATTTAACTTGTTCCATTACAGTTCAACATACATAATTGTGATGACATTGTGCTTTGGAGATGCTTAAAACATTCAAAATACCAACCTTTCCAGTCATTCTTTAGTATTAATTTTTGAGCTTGCACTTCGTTGCTTAAGTTTTGAATTTGATTCAATGTTTTTTTGTGACTATGTTATACCAATTTTTACCAAACAATCCAGTCAACAAGCGTTTTTCATAACATTTTTGCAAATACTCATTTTTGACATCTGTTTGTTTACTCAATGTGCTAGAAGCGACATCTACGATTAGCTTTGCCTCTTCATCACTATCTTATCCGTGCTGGTCCTGGAAGGTGGTAACACTTGGGTATGAAATTGGAACCAAAGTTGTAAACTTGTTTTATAAGATGGCGCTAACTGCAAACTTTAGTGACGTTTGCGTGCTGCCACTAAGTTAAAGTAAATTTGTCTTTGTGTTGCCACCTTAGTGTAGTGATGTTCTTGTTGAAAAAGTATCATAAATGACATATTAGTAGCGATTCATGGGTAATAAGAAAAAAATCTAGAGTGGTTTCTGGTGGTTATAGAAGCTCTCAATACATATTTAGTAAGAAAAAATCTATTTTAGTGATTTTTTGGTCCGCAAAAAATCTCTTGGCAACACTGTCACTGAACGTCACCCAAAAAGCAAATTGTTTTCCTAACATGGCTGCCGGTCGGGATTAATGATATTTTTGTGGTTTTGTTCTAAAAACTTAGATTATTTTAACGTAACTGAAATCCGTCGCTTGTAATAATATGCCATAGTGAGTTTAGTTTCAATTATAATGACATCTACTCCAAAGACTGAGAAATGCGGACAAGGTAAGTAAAGCGTAACGCAGTGCTTTTGGTATTTTATTTCTTATTCCATACACTCTTGTGAACTTTTTGAAACAATGGTTGGCTATCTATTTATCTCAGTTATTTGTAAAATTTATGATGCGCTTAGCTAAAAATATGGTATTATCAACTCGAGCCATCAATCGTATGTATTTAGCCAATAGGTTTATACATCTGACTTAAATACCTATTTGAGTTGCCACCAGAGAATAGATAAATAACTTCCTTGGCGTACCCTGCGTTGCTGTAGCTGCTTTGCTGAAGTTTTATTCGAAGTTCATACAGCTTGCTACTACTACAGCTACTACAGGCTAATATAAGTGATCATTTATTCACAACATAACATTTTAAATTTATTTGTTTCATTGTTCATGTGAATATTTAATCTGACTCTCACAGAATAATATCATAAATTTAATAAAAGTAAATTTTGATTGCTGTTTACTAACCATTTGAAATAATTTTCAAAACAAGGTGTATGTATAAATAGTACCTAGATGGTAGGAAGTTTTAGAATTGATGATCATAAAATAGATTTGCTCTTATAAAACTTAACCAAGTCATCTAATATTGTCTGAAAGAGATAGCTTTAAGTGATAAGACTGCCCATTGTAACACTTTAGTTTCAAGGATTTCCTGTAAATTTTTTTTTGTTGTTGGGCAACAAGAAAGTCCTCTAATACCTATCTAACTTCAAACCCTCTAATATTTAATTGAGATCCCATTGCATAATTTCTATTTTGCTTTTCTAATTGCCTAAAATGCAATTTTTATAGACATTTAATACAGGAATGTTTCTGCTGGGTTGCTATCATAATGTCTGCAAATGCATTTAATTATAATTTTAATCTCATTCAGTTATAACAAGCGAAATTCAGTAGACTAAAATTTAAAATCTCCCAACACAACCTATAAAAACTAAAAAACGGCTGAACCGATTTTGATAAAAGATGTCTAAGAACCACTACTAGAAAATCGGTTCACCTGTTCAAGAGCTACAGTGCTACAGACAGACACACATAATGGTCAAACTTATAACACCCCTCCTTTTTGCGTCTGGGGTTAAAAATTCAATTATATAAATGTGTCATAAAAATATTTTGTACTTGTTTTAAACACTTAAAGAGTGATATTATTACAAGTTATAAAGATTGGCTTGCCATTTTCTCAGTTAGTCGCACAACCTTTAGCAACGAATTGTAAATAATTATTGATATAATATGTTAATAAATATTTAGAGATGGGCAGTCTGCACTTCAACTAGTCAGGAAAACTGATTATTCTTTGGCATGGTTTATGGTGCGCAACTAGTTGGCAAAGAAGAAGTTATTTTACCTATCAATCACATACATAGAGCCTGGCCCCTACTAGGATTTCTTGTATCTAGAGAATCAGGAACTATGAGTACCATCCCACAACACTGGTGTGAAATCAACTTTTCTGGGGTCATTTATTTTTATAGTACTATAATAATGAAATGAAAATTTGTTGGTAGTACAGTAGGTACTTTTCTGAAGACAATACAAAATGCCTATTTTCCATGAAACAATATAAAACAGGCTACAGGAAAATGTTTTTAATGCAAATATATTTTTTACATACATGTACCGATTTGGCTAACCGCTACAGGAAACATTTGCAAGTATTGAAGATTGATTTTGCAACAACATTTATAATAACTGCAGCCTGGATTCCAGGCAGTTAAACCTAGCTTGGTGACATTGGCGACAGTAGTATTAATATTCAATTCATTTGCTTCCTAATTAAGTAGATTAAATTAATTTTCTTATGGACTGGTGATTGATAGTACGTAGGTACCTTTTTTTTATTAATTTATAGGCTTGCGTTTGACTGCTATCTCACCTGTTGTTAAGTGACGATGCGGTCCAAGTTGTAGCACGCTCGCCTAGAAAAAACCTTTAACAAAATGTCCATATGGGTCCCACCCATGATCTAACATTAAATCAGTGTGGGTAAATCAATATGTAATTTTATTGGATAGGGAATTTGTGTAACTTAGGAAAAAAAATTTTTACTTTACTAAATTTTTTTACCACTTCACTATTTTTATATCATGAAAAATTAGCAACATACAAAATGTCATTTTACTTCGTTTGAATAAAAAATTCGACTATAGATGGATTTTGTTAACAATCAAACAGATCGCACATAGGTTTTTAAACTAACATGTTATGACACTAGAATTTGATTTAGAAACGGGATATTTACCATGTATTTCTTTTGTTTTGAAATACATGGTAAATATCCCGTTTCTAAATCAAATTCTAGAGTACACATAGACCTGTCATTCCTGTAATTCAAACTGGCCGTGAAGTGTACATACGGCGAATATTATATATTATTACCAAAGTAGCTTAAAATACTACCCACCTATTATACTTTATTGTATTTGGCTAGGACCTAGGACATTCCTAGTATTAATTTTTACGAGCAGTATTTGCATCTTCTTACCTATTACTTATAGGTATATGGATAGATACTTTGAGATGCAGTGATGGGTTAAAGCCTATTTTGTTTTTTTTTATGGAACTGAGTGCTGGGACGAGCAGGTCGTTCACCTGATGGTAAGCGCCACGCCTGCCCATAACAATTGCAGTGGCACCCAGAACTTTTAAAACCATAAAAAGCACTGCGTAACACTACATTGCGCTCATCACCTCTGGCCATCAGCTATTAAGTTGCATATGCCCAGTAATTTCGCTGGCTACAATGCCCTTCAAACCGGAACACAGTAATGCTTGCGCACTACTGCTTGGCGGCAGAATAACTGGAAAAGCTGTGGTACTTACACTTACCCAGATGGCCTCCTGCATACGAGAGACCTACCACCACAAGTAAACGTTTAGTTCGTATCTACTAACTCAGTGGTTCTTCGACTTCATATCAGAATTTAGAAATAAAGTGATGCGAGAAGCCTCGATCTCTATTAAAAAAACATTACGCGCGTTTAGAGTGCAAGCCCTAATCGGAATTCGTAACGGGATCGCACGGAATAAGGTTATTTGAATTAGACATTCCTGCTTGCCGGAGCTGGTAGACGCGACATTATTATGTGTACCTTTCGCCGTCTCGCCGTCCGATTATATACTACATTTTATTAGTGTTCCTGTGGTTTCGGTACTTATGAGGTTCGCTGAATGGGGTGTACCGTTTTCAATAACGATTCGATCACAGAATTGATCGGTACTACCTTTGCTTTGTCGGATGATGACGGACTATTATACACTGAGCGTACTTTGAAGACTGAAGTCATGATATTAATTTTTCCATTAGCATTTTTTCTGTTCCGACGCGTTCTCAAGTTTAATGAGGAGATCCCTTTCATCAAATGTTGCGTCAATTTAAAGATTAAGAAACAATTACGCAACAATTTAGTTAACGGGAGTTTCCATGAGCACATTATAATATAAAATAGAGTCGTTGAAGTGTTATGCTCAATGCCGATAGAAATCCATTTCGTCCGTATACACTTCTGCGCAGCAGTCACGAAGGCAGCCTGAACGTGATCGCGGTCATCCAATTTCCTAGTCGTCGTCGTTATAAGAATTCCACGGCAGCGGCTGTTATTTTCCCTAATTAGAAGTTTGTTCCATTGCTTTGTAGTTTCTGGTGTTGTATTTTAGCGACACTACGCTAAGGCATTTACTTCATCTCTGACAAAGATCTGCGGAACGGAGCACAGGCCCTAACGGGATCGTGGCCGGGACTGTGTCGTGTTCAAAACGCGAATCTGAGACTAGGGTGCCGCCGCCGCGCCGCTCCATTACTTTCATGAATATTACCTACTGTATAGTTTTCTAAAAATTTATCTCAATACCAATTTATGTATACAAAACGCCTGTGTTCACAACAACTTACACATGGTGTTGGTGACGACAATGCTTTATGTATATGTACGCAAAAGTTTATAATACATCTAGCTATTATTTTAATAGCTCGCTCACTTATCATCACATCATCTGAGATTGCGTTTCCGTTTAAGCCTAGACAAACATCTTGCGCAGTTTTCTTTCGAAATAAACCTTTAATGCAATAACGCTCTGAGAATTTAGGTAACAATTTATTTTCTTCGCATCCATCATCATTACAGCATTGCTTGAAAACATCGTAATGTTTCTATGAAGACATGAGCACAGACTGCACAAGAATATTATGCATTCTTATAATATTCCGTATAGTGTTTTATTTTACAGTTATTCGAGCTATTTCGTAATGCTCTTCTCAATATAGAGACCCGTTATATGGGGCCCATTTGCACTTGCCACATGTTACGTCGATTACGGAGCTATTCTCATAACATCTTCTATGCAAATGTTGGTTTGAATGCGCCAATTCAATACTCTTTAGTGGATCTTGATTGATGTTGATGTCGATCGTCACAGCCCGGGGCGGGTCGATTGCCTTGAGCCGCCAAGTAGCCGCATCTGACCATATTTACTCGCAGTTCATCTTGACTTGTTACGAAAGTGAAAGGATCGAATAATAAGCAAGTCCTTAGATTTTTGTTAAGCGTTCTGCTTCCAAAACATGTACGAGCCATTAGTTACCGATGATTGCTTAGCGTGACTGCAAAAGGAAGGTCGTTGTTTCTGAATAGATTTAAAAGTTGACCTTACAGTTTATGTTGACTGTTAAATTATTTTTGTATTGCAAATGTGTGTCGTTGTTGCGGATGTTTTGTAAACATTTTCATCATGACACCTGTTGTTGCTGAATTTCAGTCTTTCAAATTTCCACGGACCGAGTTTGTTAGGGCTTGATTTGGTTACATTACAATCAAATATGAGAACCGGCATTGTGTTTTTCTTATTATAACATGACTTCTTTGATATTGATATTTTCCTGAAATCTTTCTGATTGTTATAAACAATATTCTTGGTATTTTGTTTTGTTGGCGTTTAGGCTATGAATCCTATGATAAAAAAAATATCAGCACGAATCTCGCATTGGTGCATTAAAGACGTGAGAATCTTGCGTGTGAATTACTATACGCCGATTATGTTCAATTACACCAATTGACAGATTGCTATTGAAAGGTTCTCGACCTCCAACCAATGCTACAGGTACAAAAGTTAACAGTTTCGGGGTGAGAGGTTTTATTTTAATGCAACTTCATATAATTGCCCTCCATGTTGCAAGTGTATTAATTTACATTGAGATGTGTTTTAACAAATGCTTCTGACAGCTTTGTTAAAAACTAAGGTCGACTGAAAAAAAGGTTTTATTGAGTCTAGTTTGTTATTTAGGTTGAATTGTAGCGGTTTGTATTTTTTGCGGGGTTGCATCACGGTCCTTGCGTTGCAATTCGCTCCATCATTACGGTTTTGTTGCATCGTCGCGTCGTGTCGTGTCGTGATGAGCTGTTCTGTCGCCGCAGTGTTGAATGAATTCCGCCATCACGTTGCGGTGAACCGAGCGTGCTTTTCGTAATGTTACAAAAATACTAAGTACCTAACTACTTACGTGTTGAGCGTTTACCAAGGGTTCGACTTCGAACTTGCACATTTCCTATTATATGAACTTAAATAAAAATATCTCAATAAGCTCTCTATACCAAAACGGAGCACTTATACGATATAAAACATAAATAATGAACATGTATTATGTGTTGCATCACATCGAAATGGTGTCAGTGCTGTAAATTACAGTATTTTAACTCATCGGCCGGAATGATATCGTGCTTTAATTCATGCCGTAATGGAAATCGATGTCGGTAAAAAAACTTCTTTTATGAAGAGGATGCCGTATCGTATAATGTAAGAGCGGGTGTAATGATCGGCCAATCTACCTAGAAGTGTAGGATCCCGTTAGGCTAGGTATCACGACCGCGGCTAGTTTATTGGAAAGTGAGTAGCACGGCTCGCGGCCCGCGGCCACCGGCCGGCCGTGTGCTTGTGCGGGCTGTGGCTCCTGCATTGTACAAAAGGGAACCCTCATCCGACCGTTGCGGCACAGATCAAAGCGTCCGATTAATTACTAATGCAAACTATACATAGCCATGCACATCATGTACATATTTTGATACCAGGCTTCTGGTTTACGAGTAAGAACAACATGGTTGGAAACATTCTGATGACTCCAACATTTTGTATTTTATCAATTTTGAGTTAAACAACGTTAAGTATTAAGTTATATTTTAATATTTTTTTAGTTTTGTGTAATAGAGGTCAATAATTTCTGTAGAGTAGGTTGAGTTTGGGTACTCTAGATTTCTGTTTATTTTTCTCATTTGTAATGTAAGAGCTACCTAACTCTGTTTCTGTAATGGAGTGTAAAGCTCCGTGACTGTCCACTCTTTTATTTGTTTTTCTTCGTGACAACCCAGTTACCGTTCATTTATCTGTGTCATAAGAACTAGTGATTAGTCGTTACAAGTTTAGTCTAGGTTTTTGAAGTGGAAATATTTCAAGTACCTACCTAATTTTAAGACTGAAATCTTTCTTAGTTAAATGTGGTTGGCACGTTACACGGTCATGACATGACACTGCAATTAAATGTATTCTCTACAGACCGTTAAGAGATTTCATTACACGTAGACCTGCGCTGCTTTATGCTGCTATGGTCAAGTGACACAGATCCGTAGCACACTTGGGGCTTGGCAGTCCGTCCGCTTTAGTAATTGTATGTGCATTTGTGAATGCTGCGCCACAAATTGAATAGGTGTACTTAACAGTCTGTTGAGCCCCAATTTAAATTTTTGCAGTAAAATTCTTCATGAATTATGCACGTCCATCAAACTATTGTTTAACCGTACAATCATGTAACCAGATACACGAATTAGTTGGTATTTCCTCAATGTTGATTGTTATATGGTTGGTTCATTTTGTTATGACCTCAATAACAGCTGAGGTGTGTCGTTTAAGTTGGTGCGTAATTCTTTATTCGCGTTTACACATGTCGAGGAAATGTTTAATTTTATTACTCATATCATAACATTCATCGCAGACGATAAACGCTTTGCTTTTGAAATTGTTGTTTCTTGAATATTTTAAGAAACTTATTACTTACGATGTTGTTACCAGTTTTAAGATACGAAAAATAGTGCATCAGGCACTTTAAGCCAATAATAATGGATCTTAGTATGGTATCAGGATAAATTTAATGCCATGCGAATTTTTGCAAAATAACTTTTCTGGGCTTTCTCTGCAGTTTCTACCTACGCATTAGTCTAGATTTTCAGATGTAGGCATACCTACATATTATAAGCATTATAATATGGAATCGTAGTTTATTTTTGTTTGCTATTTTGTTCATTACAGGAAGACATTACCGGTGTTGAGTAATCGGTCGCGGGCGTTAAATCAGGCATTTGTTAGGACAGGTGTGCTGTGTGCACCAACGGCGATGGCGACGTAGGCTGAGATGTGCGGCGAAGGCAGCACTTTCACTCTCGTCGGTTGACAGCGGGTCTGCGCCGGCGGCTGCGCCTGGCCGGCGGAGTCCGCAGTGGTGCCGCGCCGTCGCTCGCCGCCGCCGGCTGCACCGACTCCGCGTGAATTCCGCGACATATCGACACCCCCTGTCAAATACGATACCATGCATCGCTGCGCATGATCTCACGCGCTCGTTGCTCTGCTTTATATCGAGATCTTACATGTAAAAAAATACAGTCGATACTGTATTTTTAGACGTCTTCATTCCGGTGTTGTTTCACGCAATTACGTCCATCACGTATCCATACGTATGAACGCTCAATCAATGAAAAGTACCTAATTGTGTTGTCGTGTAAACTGTCTTATTTAGCGCGTGATATTAACATTCACAACTTGTTATGACACGGTGAAAATAATAGTTTGGTGCCCAAATCCATTCGGCGTTCATAGAGAAAGTCGTTAATTCCAATGTTCAAGTTTCCCCTAGTGTAAATGTTTATCGAGACGTCTTGGTTTCGTAACTTTCTTGAATCTGTTCGTGACTTAAACAACTTATTCATTACGCATCTGAGTGAACTCTTGTTTAATTAAAGTGTCGTAACGTCCGTGGATCCATAGGCGGTGCGGTTTGGTGTAAACGGGCAATATTGTAGTGAATGAGTGATGACAAAACTGGTGGACATGCTATTTTATTTATTGAGGCCCGTGTAAATTTAGACTGTATTGGGTGTAGTGTCAAGGTTGGCAGCGCGGCCTGGACACCAGTCGGTGTGGAGCAGACGCGCGTGATGCTCACGAGCTCGCCTGACGTCCCGGGGCGTCCGACGCGAAACATACTGTAAATAAATAATGATCTAATTGTGTCTACATTATGGACTCGCTATTTTTGATAGTGACCTTAGAACGCAGTCTCAGATTCGTTATTTAACCTTTAAAATAAAACATTTAAATATGCAGTGGTGAAACGCATAAACTCAGTGGTGAGGCGCAAAAACAAGCTGCACTTGTGCCAACTTTCGACGTTTTCTAAAGGGCCTCCTTTCTCGATGGCATAGCATCCGCCTTGCACAGATCAGCAGTTGCTATGAAAATATCCGCACTCTTTGACCTCGATAGAAGTGCTTATAACTTAAAGTTTTTGAAAAAGGAGTGAAATCGCGTGGATATTGCTATTGGAGTTGACGAATTTAAAGCCTAAAAATGCCACATTACGACGAAAGTTTTATTCACGACGACAATTTAAACCAAAGAAGAAATAAGAGAAGTTATCATGTGTACAAAAGTGGTTTGAATCCTCGTGCTTTATTGGAAAAGACTGAAGTGATAAATAACCTCGAAGAGAGAGGAAAAACTGCACTCAAGCGCAATATTAAGAGTATCAAACATCGCGGTAATTTACTTAAACCAGAGTTACAATGTACACAGTTTCCAAATCTTGCCAAGTATAAAACTCCAGACATAATTGTGGACCATTACCCACGAATAAGTGTTTTTGATCCAAATAAATATTATGATCTAAGAAATAACAATATTTTGCCATTAACTCCCTGCAAGAGTTTTGATAACTTAACACTCAAAAACAGAAAGAAAAAGGATGTATTCAAAGGGAAGATTAGAAGTGGTGCCAGTCTCCAAAACTTAGTAGATGACGGAAATATAAAGCATTATGTTTCACCGCACGAAGATCTTTTATATGCTAGTCGTAAAGATGAGGCCAAGAATTCTTACTCAGTGGTGGATGCGCGATGTCGGCCGGTCTTACGTCGGGGCTCGCAGGGCACGCCTGCCCCTGGGGTCGGCATTTATCGGCAACTCAGCAACGAGGGAATCTGTAGAAAAGCTGCACCTGGTACGGTATTAAACCCTATTAGCTTTTTTACATTTAATGTTTCTACAAATTCATACACTCTTGAATCCTCTTGGAACTATATGAAACTAGCAGCAGAGAATCAAAGTTACTTGATATCTTCTATTTGATTAGGTTCTATTTCTAACCAGATGGGTAACATGATAGCGGCCCTCATTGACATATTGCAAAATTGAAAGTTGGATGTAACCAGATATCCATGATCCATTTCCACTGAGCGAAACGGAAGAGTCGTTGCACCTGAAGCTTTCGATTTTCCTTCCTTGTCCGCGTCTTTACGCTTTGTAGTAGTGGATCTAATGAATTGCTCGATCTTGTATAACAATACGTAAGAGCCGCGGGAACTCCGCTCAATTGTTTCCATTGTTGACATAATGTTAAGGCCGTCAACAAAAAGTGTATCGACAAAGGAATTCCCAATGTTGCCACTAATAATAATGTGTTTGACGGAAAAGAAATGAAAACTGAAATTTATTCATGAGAATTTAAACTTACGTCCCTACATTAGCATATAAAATATCTGAAAGTATGGATATTTTATTGAATAGAATAATTAATATCCACAGTTGTGGCGACCACTTTCGTTTTTTAAAGATGTCAGTAGGTTTGTGAGATAATTTTCTGATCTCTCACATATTGATTAGATTAACTTTCGTTTTCTGAATTTCCATTGCTATTTATGATGTTATCTATAATAGTCATGTTCCTGATTCGGTCTGATTCACTCAATACTCTACCTGCACTATGTAAACAATGAGAAATGGGATTGTCACCAATTCCATATTTTTATTATTTAATCCTTAATCACTTAAGTTATTATCGTAATGGCCTGGTACCTCAGTGTACTTAAAGGGACGATGGGACAGGACATGCGTGTAACACTGGAGCTGCATGTTAAGTAGTTGTTGATATCGGGTATGTGTGTGTTTGTGACGAGTTCTGGCGCTGTTTGTGTGGTGTGTGTATGACGCACGGTTTGAGAAGCGAGCATGACCCACGCTTGGCGTCCGTCTGTCGCGGCGCTGTGCACAGAGGTTCAGTGGTTCAGTCGCCAGTCGTCACCGCGGCTTTGGGCGCGTCCCCCTGTCGCCTTCGGTCGTATTTATAAACTCGCGCGTCATCACTGCATCATATTGATAAACTAATTGGTACTTACTACTTTACTTACTATCGCCTATAGTGTCTGGTATATTCATTATATCATGTGGTATCTGGATGAATGTTATGTGTGCTGGCTGGACAAATAATATCTTCAAGTACTTCAAAGTACTTCAAGTTAGGGATTCGTAGTGCAAAGTATATAGTTGTCTGACGTCATTTTTGGTGGGTATTAGAAGATTCAGAATTCCAGATGTATTATTTCAATGGCAATAGCTACATTTATCGCGTTTCTGTTTGCTAACATTGATGCTATCAAAGTTTAGTTGCTTTCGACCATAATTTTATATGAAACATTGTTATTCTATATGTACTTATTAATCATTCGCTATGACCCATATTTTATTAAGGAAAATAAATAATACTTTTCTATGTAACGTTGTCAGGATATTTTCCTCATATTGCAAGATTTATAGTATTTATTTTTTTATCTCAGAACTACTATTATATTTTATAGTAGTGGTATAAAATATTATAACTTATATTATTATATAACTTATATTTACCTTTTATGATGGTTACTCATCGTCATTTTACCTTACTACCTAATCCATTTATAATAAAAAGCTTCAACTTCAATCATGTCAGACATTTCAAATAATTAGGAAGAAGAAAAATTATATTGCTCGGGCAGGTATCGAACCTGCGTCTTCGGAATACCGTCCCAACGGCTTAACCACTGGGCAGCCGAGCCAGCTGCTCGAGCAACCACATCGTCGACGGGGACAATTCTACGTCATCTGTTGTCAATGTTCACGTTGATCGCAGGTTCGATCCCTGCCTGAGCAATATCATTTTTTTCTTTCTAATTATTTAAAAAAAAAATAATATTTTAGCCTAGCATGCGCTAATGCATTCAATATCAAAAAATGACAGTAATTTACATTATAAACAATATATAAGCACTTATAATTATCTAAGACAAATATTTTCCATTGGTATTTATTTAGCAATATTAAATTCAACGGATAAGTGGCACTAATTGCACCATACGTCTTTGAAACGTACGTGATACACATTAAAATAATTAACTTTATGTATGTTTAATCATCATAATAATTTGGTTTTTCAACATTCCAACCTTGGCGCGGTGATTATAAGGAAGTCGCACGGTCACGGAAGCTGTAGGTATAATTTTGTATTAGCCAATATGTTCGGCATGCCGCCATAGAGAGGCACAAGGTAACGTTTCGAATCATCGGTTACAATAACTTTATAACCGACTTAAAAAAGTGAGGAGGTTCTCAATTCGATTATATTTTTACTTATGTTTGTTACCTCAGAACTCCGTCATTTATAAACCGATTTTAAATTTCTTTTTTATTTGAAAGGTTATTCTTCCAAATTCGTACTATTTATATTTGAAGTTGTTTTTTTTTAGTTTGTTTTTTTTTTTGTTATACAACGAGATCGCGGCGACCACACTCGCAGCGTAAACTCGCCCCTAATGAAGAGCATTGGACAAGCTCGAAACCTAGGTCGCCTAATTCGACAAACTACGTGAGTCCTAGCCGTTTTATTGAATATTTCTAATTAATCAAATTCATGAAAACTTTCATACGATTTTAGATAAATAATCAAATCATATATGTCTCAAATAAGGTATGATAAGCTCGAGTTTCCGATGTAGAAGCATATCCTTTATAATATTGCTACTATTATATTATTTATGAACACGTTACTCATCGTCTATTTACACCATTTCTCCATTACGGTTATCGATATCGCCTTCACGTACCAAATGTAAGCGTCCTTTAAAGTAGTCTGGTCTAGCTTCGTTAGATATGTGTAAAGTTATGGATATAGATATAGTAAGTGTACCTAGATTTCTTTTGAGCTCTCGTAGAGTTGCTCATTAGTGCGGTAGGCTGCACTTAATTATATTTCAAAACAAGGTTCTAGCCAGTTACAGCGTGTAATAATAAACATTATAAATTGAATTTGTTTTCTATTACTGCTGGTTCTTTGGTGTTGTATCTAATTAATGAACCTTTTAATTTTATGATAGCGACGATCTTATAAGTTCACATAATATTTGGCTTATCAGCTTGTTATTAGCGAGAAATATTAACAGACAGACGTAGTCCTAAACAAGTTTCAAAATAAATTAGGCACTTACAGTTTTTCCTGAATTTTAAATATTCCGGGCAACGTTTCTAGTTTTTCTTTCTATAAAAACTCAACTTAAACTATTTCAAACATTAAAAAAATAGCCAAATCGGTCCAGCCGTTCTCAAGTGATGCGCTTACCAACAAACAATACTTATTTAATTTTTATTTGTGTAGATAGGTGGTTGATGTGCGTATTTCCTCAGGTATATTGTTCCTTTCACGTCTATGGCAAATTATATCTTATTTACTTCCTCTTAGCTTTGGTCTTCTGGATCTAGACCAGAAAAGGGATGCAGATATGGAACTAGCCGTGCTTACGTCTTTATGTGTAGCGACACAGACGCAGGCTTTAACACCCAAAATCATGAACAACGCTAATTGTCGAAACACTTGTCTAAGTAAGGCACAGCAACCAATCAGTAAACCCCTTTAGAAACCTTGTCCCATATTTAGTGTACAAACATGACGCGCGGCCAGTTTTCCTGTATCCGATGGTTTGTTGACAGAAAGAATTTTACGAGGTCAAGGCACAGGCACGACGCGCGGCGCCAACAAGAGTCAGAAAAGGACGCTTTACTGCCCCTGATTTTTTAGCCAAGAGGCTTACCAAGCTTTGTTAATACCTTTATTTAACACTAACATTACAGGCGCGTCTTCGTAATTTCGTACTTTCTTCGCATTTACTATTTTCTTAGCACCCTGATATCATAGCTAGAAGAAGCTTAAATATCTCCGTTTTTCAGTCCAAATTTAAACTATCCAAACCTAGTAAAAAACGTATCAAATCTGTTCCATCGTTTTTGAGCCTATAAGTAACAATGCTCAAACAGAAGTGTAAACCAATGTAAAAAGTTAAAAAAAGCCATTGATTCGGTCCAGTGAACGTCAAATAGTTAGATTATCAAACTTGAGAGTAGACGTGACAGTTTTTATTAGTAGTAGGTGTAGATAGTTAGACGTCGTTAGTTTTTCTGCAACCATTGTTTTGTTAGCAGAGAACGACTCCTGCGAGAGCGGTTCCGGCCACCGCGGTTCGTTGCGCGGCGCCAACAAGCTGGCGCGACGCGCGCGCTCATTCAAGGACGACCTCCTCGAGCGCATCTCCAACATGCGCTCTCCGGCGCAGCAACACCACCCGCCACATCTCTCGTCTGCACTCAGGTACAGTGACATTAGAACCTGCATGAACTTGGAAGACATTTGTTGACGACGCGACAGTACTTTCAACGTCGCTAGACTTTCCTAAACCAGTGATATTGCTGGAAACGATTAGTTCCAACTTTGGCTGAGTTTTTTAATATTCTTGTCGTAAGATTATCATTGTACGATGCAAGCATCGCACATTGCGCGCGGTCAGCAGTTTACGCCTGCATGCCACATTTCATGTAGCGCGTCATCAGTTCACGATCGGACACCATTCATTCCGCGTGTGCTCAATCATTACCATTTACATTAACCATTTTAGACCTAGTTTTGGGGAAATAAATGAACAGTTTTTTCTCCATAATCTGGCATTATCATTTTATGTACGGAAAACTCCGTACAATCATTTATTGTGTATATAGGTATTTTAATAAATGTTGTTACATGTTCTCATTGTACTTAACTATATCATTTTTAACTCTACTATATAGCAAAAATCATGATCAGATAAAGCCCTGTATTTTAATTTCTGACAACTGCATTTTCATACCCATTGATTATTTTTAACACATGCTCCTCGGATGTTTTTTTCACAAAGTCGCCCAGACAGAAGTGGCGCGGCACAGCAATTTGGTCAGTGGTTTACCACCACTCATAGCCTTTCAGTGCAGAATTGACAGATCAGGAATTCATCTGTACATAAATACAATTGCAATTCTTATGGGCAGTCGTGGCGCTTACCATCAGGCGTACGATTTGCTCGTCTTATCACTCAGTTCCATAAAAAAATAAGGGAGTTCAATCATATGACTCAGCAATTTTTTCATCATCATACAATAACCTTGGATCTTGATTGACATTTGCTGGTGTTGTGTCTGATGTTTCTCCATTATGATCATGACACCATCAGTTTGTTTGTCAACATGTTTACAGATGTTTCGCTTGACACTTCATAGTTATCCTAATGAATTGTTACTTTAATCATGGTAACTAACAATAGCTAAGATGATCATTAATCTCCTCGTAACACAATACAATGTCAAATATATATTGCTTCGCAATGCACAGCGTCCATCATAGAGACGTAATATAGAAAGTACCAAATACCATCAATTTCTCTGGGTGCTCTGTCTCGTATAACATTAATTTCTCGAACAATTCTGCCCTTCCAACCGGAACATAATGTAAAAATTATAGCTTTGTGCCAGAACGCACGACGGCAATACATAACAGAGATAACAGAGGAATAACGGAATATAATATAACAGTTCACTATGAGAAAGAAAGAAAGAAAATACGTTTACTAATCACCATCTTATACATAGACAAAAGTTACCAAAGTTGTAGGTACTTAAAATTTGATGGTCATAAAAGGACAAAATTCAGCATAAAGCGCCATTATAGTGCGGAGATTTTCAGTTGGGCCCTATTTTCGGGCGAATAGTTGCAAATTAGCTTTAAAAATAAGTACTTACCTAGTAATGTAGTTTATCTAATAAGAATTAATTACTAATTCTGGCTCTCGAAACACAGTTTAAACTAGTTCGAGAGCCTATGGATTCAATACTACTCTGTAGAAATATCTATTATTATTATAATGTACAAATAAGATACATAGTAAACTGTGACTATATTACAATTGACCGTGATCTTCGGTAATCATATTGAATGAACTCGGCATTACTTTTTCGAATTGTAACACCTTAATTCAGACCGTCGGTCGCCGTCAGTCGTGCTGTAAGTTACATAATCTAAAGTTTGTGGAGATTGACTTGATCATTCCAGTCTAATGTTTGTGAAACAGGCGCCTGGGCTAAACTATAACAGTAGCGCAGAAATTAAAACAGCCACCTGTACCAAACCATAACAGCAGAGATCTGGTAATATCCGAACTAATTCCTAGCTCAATTAACTGGAAACTGGAACGTTTATCCGCGCACCGTATTTGGATGTAGAGCTTCCAACGTGGAAATTAGTATTGCTCGGGGAACGGAAATTATGTCGCCCTTCCTGCAGTTAAAGCCCGGAGCCAGGCTCACGGTGACTGGAGTATTAAATAAGGCCTATGTGATGGTGCAATTTACATCAAACATTGATGGGAACTCTATTTCTGAGGAGAAAAAGCGACGCGTGTTTTAAATTATGTATATTCTGATCTAATTAGCGATCTTAATCAATTTATGCGCTGAAATGGTTTCTTCTCTTCATTTTGTTACTAACGATATAATTTACACCTAATTGATCTTATCTTAGAACTTGGTGTATGGTTCATTGTTGAAACGTCATCTTGCGGGGCTTCTCCTCCTATCAGGGTCTCCCTTGTAACGCAGTGTTATCTAGTAAATTGTGTACACACTAGTAAATAATCTTCAAACCATATTGTTTCTTATCTATATTGATAAATATAAATTTTACATACTTAACTCCGCTATCTTAACTGTCAACGGCATAAGAAATTGTCGCTTATTTTACCAGTTTTATCTTAGCCACCGGTGCCTCAACAGTGCCATTGTGTCGTGTCATGTTTAATTTTATTAATTAATTTTATACGAGACAGTGACGTAGAAAAGTATCAGTTTCGGTATTGAAAAAGTAACCTCTGTTAATTGTGTGAATTTATGAAGTGTTAGGACATAGCGTGCCGGGCTCATTAATGTAGACATTGCACTAAATGTGTCTGGGATATGAGTCATTCGCGCGACCTGCGACTGTCGCACTCATTACAACATTGTCCGCTGAAATCTCATTAGTACAGTGCGTGCAATGTGAAGTGATTACGTTTAAATGTGCTCATGCGAGCTGTCACACTGGCTAAATTGCTATTTAATTTTATTTGTGGACACTACTTTTTATTGTGACCGCGTCAGATTGTTCGAAAATTTGCCGCCTGTGAAAACAACCGATTACAAGAGTAGCGACTGAGCGTTCTACGGTTCAGGCGGTGCTCTCTCAGGTGTTTGTGCTAAATGTCGAACGCGGTGCGATCGCCCGTCGGTGACTGGTTCCACATACGCACATACAGGCTGCACAGGAGATTCGCTAACAATGGAAAACGGTACGAATTGGTTAAACGCTATGTGTTGTGTAAACAATTAAATACATGCCGGATGTTAAAGTGCATCGCCCGAGGTCGATGTTACTTTTTTCATTTTTGATAAAATCTTGTACACAATACAATATTTGGGTTTAGCTAATGATGTCAGACAGAATAATTCGCAAGGTTTTTTTCTCATGCGAGGTTGTTTGATCAGCCTTTGAGATTTGATATACATCTGCGTAAACAAACTTTTGTCAAAACCGGTTCAGTAGGTGCACAGCTATAATTTGTTGTTCGCAATAAATAGTTTCCGCTAAGCAGGTTGTTTGTAAATATCTAAGCGATGCTATGTTTTTAAACATTAAAGGTAGTTAATATGCTAGTATCGTTGGTAGTTTATTGCTCTTGTTTATTGTGTTATCAATGATGCTGTTTCTGAATGCGGAGTAAGGTGAACTAGGACCTCCTACAGTCGCTTTGAATAGAGCTTACCTTTGTATCATTGGCGCGGTGTAGGCTCGCACGCTGCATGCAAAGTGTGTTTCGCAACGCAACGCATTCCAATCATTGACATTTTTATTTGTAATTGTCGCGTCGCGTCTTGTAAATAGGTAATTGAACTGACTCAGTAAATAGACTAATGCTGTCGAGTTTCGTTTGACAATTCTAGTTACATATATAGATACTTTTTGTGCTCATATATCTGGTATTTAAACTATACATACAGTACTTACGTATAACACTATCTTTTCAAGTTTCAGTTCAAATTTCGATTTAAAGTAAATGATAAAGTGTTTATCTATCTATCTGGTAATCTTCTTCAGGAAAATGTGGAGTTCTCAAGAGAAACGGCTACATTTTTAGACCAACAAATATAAAAAAAGCTATTAGTATTAAATCACCTAGACTAAAAGATCGCACAGCCTTTACTTCTTTATTGTTATTGGCGTATAAAAGTGGTTAAATGGTATTGGGTGCATCCATTGGTGCATCTGATATAGACCGGTTCCTTTTGTCATACATGGATTACCTTTTAGAGCTGCGATGCCGAGTATCTGCCTGGCTGAGGTATCTCAGGCGTTTCTGCCTATTGCTTCACCTGCGCGTATTGTTGGTCGTGTTTTGGAACAGTTTTCTAGTGTTTAAGTTTGAGGGAAATACTGTAGATAATTTTAATGGTAAAGAAGGGCTTGGAAATAGGATATAACCTTTTCACTATAAACATTTACATGTAAAATTAAGTAAAAGATGTGCGAATGTTTCGGCCACCGACGCAACTGCGCTGGTGGCTCAATTAGTTGGAGCGCTTTTTGGCCTGAAGGAACAGGTCCAAGTTCAAGCCTCGGCTGGAGAGAAATATTTTGCACACGCAACATTTTTAAAGTATTTTCATGAGGACGTTATTTAATTTTGTGGATTAAGGAAAGAGGTATTAGTGAGTATAAATACGCTCAACAGCCTGACGACTTGAAAACAATGAGTGAAGAATTTCCTTAAACGGCATCCGCAATAATTTACATATTGTGAATCGTTAATAGTTTGTTCGAACTTTGGACAGTATTCAAAAAGAGCATCCAAAGTCGATAAGCTCAAATCAGCCGACGTCCTTTATGTGTCACTGGCCAGTTGGTTCCAACCCGGCACAAAGTACACACATACGCATACCGAATAATACCGTAGCGAATACCTGCGCAATTACGGCACCTACCTACCAGGGGGACTGCCGATGATTAAATAAATACAGTCACCAGTCAATTTAGGGACGTAACGGGGACATGTTGTCATTCAATATAATTATTTAATTATTATTTTATTGTGAGTGAACAAGTTATCAGTGAAGTGTGCGCCATGGGCCTAAACCTGATGCATGGGACTTTACCTAGGAGGCTCAAACTGATGTTAGATTAGTAACTTTTAGTATTAGGGATTTCTGTTGTTGACCCATTGTGTTTTTTTGTTTTTTGATAACACGACATTGTTAAGATTGATCTTGACCTCAAATTTTATCTGAGAAACTATTCCATAATTACAGCAAGACATTATGAATCATTATTTTTGTGATATTATTTTAAATGTTGTTACTGTTAATTAATGTTGTTTGTGTTGTTACAGATCGCATTCACCACTTAGTCCGAAACTTCGGAACATGGCGACAAAAGCCAATGCGAACGAGGAGGGGGAGATCACACCTGCCAAAGAACTTGAAAGACTTGTCAAAGAGGTCAGTAACGCACACTATTCCTAATCTCCTACCCTACCAAGGCAAGGAATTAGGCTCTATAAATACTAAGAACTTCGTTCGTTTCGTATCTTTTGTTAGATTTGCAAAGTTCTTGTTCAATGTTCACTGTAACTTCGTTTGTTGGTTTCACTTTATTTTTATGTAATTGTAATATTTTTTCAGGTGACATTCGGATTAAAACATTTTTCCGATGTCATCACCAAAAGAAAACTGGAAATGTTGCCGGACAACGGCACTATAGTATTCGAATCCATCGCAAATATTCACAAAGGTTAGTGACTAAATATATTATTAATGTGATCCAAATCTAATTAAAATATTTGATGCTTATGACGCACTATGGAAATATTTCGTTGAATGATATCCATCAAGTTGCAACATTATTTGAATGTTCAAAAGTGTCACTTTCACAACATTCGTCTGCATTCGTAACTGTTTGAACTCGTTCTCTCGTGAAGTTTTCTCTCAATTCAACACAAAATATGTATGTGAACGACAATATTTGTTTAACAGCGTCGTGTTTTGTTTCCAGCAATAAAGCCGTACTGCGGTCGGTCGCCACCCCTGATGAGCGCAGTGAAGCGGCTGTGCACGGCCCTCGCGATGTTGATACGGCTCTGCGACGAGATCACAGCGGTCAGTTTGCGAGCCGACGCTGGGAATGAGGAGCTGGATACGTCAAATGCAGCGTTGTCTCCGGAACACGTCAGCTCGGTGGTGAAGGGCGTGACGGCGGCGGTAGAGGAAGTGGCGTCACTGGCGCAGCAACACATGACGCGGCCGGCGCTGTCGCCGCGCCCCGCGCTCGTCTCGCCGAGGGCTTCCACTCAGAGGAACTCCTTACCTGGTGAGTTGTTCGATCGGTTCTGTTCCAGCTTTGAATAATCAATCTTTCTTCCTACTAATTCTATCCTAACTAATATTATGAATGCGAATTTTTTTGAGGATGGATCGATGGATGTTTGTTACTCAATCACGTAAAAGCTACTAAACAGATTTTGATGAAATTCGGTTTGTTGATACTCGAGGTCCTGGCAAAGGACATTGGATTTTTTACCCCGGTAAACCGCGAGGAGCATCAAGTCCTACATAATGGGCATATGAGACTTGAAAGAGTGGACACACGTTCAAGTTTATCCAACGAATTTGCACGAGAATTGACCCAATAAACTAAACCGTGTGTCGATGTTAATTTGCATGACAAGTTTTGCATATTTGCATTGATTTGTACGAATTGCAAATCGGATCAAGCCTTAAGTTCATGCAGGTTTGTTGACAAACTTGAACATGCAAATACACTACACATACAAATTTTCGCATTCATAATATTAGTGTGAAAATTAACACTAACATAATCATACGGTATTATCTGCTACGAAGATCATAATGCTAGGAGCAGGATGTGGGGCATGTTTAGTATCTATGTAACTTAGATCTATAATCTAATCTAAAATTACGATCTAAAGGTAACATTGATTTATAAATATTTGACAGTCGTAGTGACTCCTATTAATCTTATTAGCGGCTAGTACTATACCATTTAAAATGCGATTTCTAATCCCATAAAGGACGCGTATAATCGCTAGAAAGCGACAAGCAATTTAGAGATCCTAATTAATCACACATACATCAAGTGTGACAGATACATCAAGTGTTGGCAAGCTCGCGTTACCTCGACACATGTTAGCGTTGCGTAAGCATGTAGCTGTCAAGCAGATACGATCTGAGCCTTGTCTCATAATGATGTGTAGCAAATCCGTTGTTATTGCATCCGACTCCACTTGCATTATCAGGGTTGCGATTGCTTGGTGACAGGTGACGGTTATTTGTGCGTTTTGCAATATTTGTAATAAATAGCTGACAATACAAATATAGATGTTTTCAGTGGCACAACAACTTTGTTTTCAATAATAAATAAGTGACAATTAGTATACTAATACGGTTATTTCGTCGGTTATTGCTGTTTTAATTTACTTTATTGTTTCGATCACGTAGTAAAAAGTAAATTATCTTTTATAAATAGTTAACGATGATTTATTTATTTTTATTTATACCATTCTGAATTATGTGCCCGAAACCTAATAAGGTTATGTACGGAAAATACGCAATTCGATATCATTGGACGTTAGAATATTACGAAATGAAGGGTCATGCATGTCCTAAAGGAGGAAACATTTAAAAGGGAAGGCAATGGGCTGATGACCATGCAAATCATGACATACTATTTTAGTACAATGAATAATACGGTTTTCCTTCTATTGTGCTCACCGTTCTATTCTCGTTTATCAGTTTTTGCGCCCATGAAGATCATGTAACAACTCGTGATGCGTCAGATTACCATATAGATCATGTTTACATGGTAAATAAGTCTTTGAAATATTGTAGAACTGTTCACTATGTAAATATGATAAACCGTTGCACGCAAATGCGATCATTTACTGTTACTGATCATAATACTTACAGGAGCTTTCAATGTATGTCTTGAAAATATGCAAATAATGTGTATCTCATACGTCAAAAATGTTAGCATGAAGACGAAGAGGCGCCTATTCACACCCACCTAGTTATATTGCCATGTTTTCTTTTTAAAGAATGTGAATGCATTGTTCCAGACATACCCCTAACCCCCAAAGAGCGGTCGCTGCTGAGTGGCGAGGCGGGAAGCGAGTCGGCCGGCGTACGCGCGTCGCACTCGTCCGAGTCCGTACTGGACGCGCCCGACTCGCCGCCGCCCAAACCCGCCAGGCCCAACCGGTAACTGAACTATTACCATAACACCAAGCCTATTACTTAAGCGCGTAACGTATTTTTGACAGCCTCTGTTTGGGCAGGTTGGCTGAAATCTCTTATTCATTTGTTTCGTGTCTGGGTGTCGTGGGGCCATGGTCGTCATAGTTCCTGGTTTCCTAGATACAGTGAATCCTAGTTACGGACCGGGATCTATGTATGTAATCGTTGGGCGTATAACAAAAGACGCCGGGGCCCTACGCTGTATGCGCTGTCTGTCGAAGCCCGGTCCGCACCCGCTCTGCCTTCTGTGTGACATGTTTCATACAAACTTCAACAATACAACAGAGCCTGCGCCACTCCCGGCCCTTTGTGTGGCTTAGGCATTACTTCCAGAGAGCTTTCGCTACTGACGGGCGAGACGGGCTGTGAGTCGTTCGCGCAATGCACTTAAAAAGAAATGACCAGACCAGATCGACCAGACCCAACCGGTAACTAAATCGATTTTAGAGTTCCGTGCCATACCCGCACCCCCAAAGAGCAGTCGTTAGTGACGGACGAGGCAGTCGACGTGACAGTAGTTTTCACCATACATTTTTATGTTCGTTTTTTAAACTGAAATATGTACCTACTATCACAGCAAGGTAAGTCATGTAAAAGTTACATAATGATAAATCACACGTGAGACCAGGTCATAAATACTATGAGTTAAGATTGTATTGTGGTGTTCCAAGAAGCAATTCTAGTCTAGTCTAAGTTGATAGGACCACTAATAATTTGAACTAACGTAGGAAGAATAACAGAAAAGAAATGATTAAATTACCAAGCAATAGGTAAAATCGATTTTTCACAAACGATACTCGTGTTGTCATATCGCATCGAATCGTCGTTTTAAAAGTATATCACATTTCCACGTGAAAGCTGCAGATAAATAGTGTGGTTGTGCATAAAATTGTAATTTTATTCACCATGATTAAAACAGCTTAAAAATTGCATTTAATATGCAAATAATCGTGTAAAGGGCTCATAAAAGATACGGCTGGTTTATGTGAATTACAAACATCTCAGGAAACCTTCTGATTGGATCATGTTGTCATTATAACCTCCGTTGGTGCAAGCTAATCTTGGCAGTATAATTTGATGTACAGCTACGGTATTTATGAACTCGTAAATGGTATGAAACTTGTTGAATTGTCCTACATTTAAGCAATAATAGGATCACGCACGCAGTTAACTAACAGCAATTACCTATTTTGTTTTAAATGCACAGGATAAATATAATATTTCTCCTCGAATACACATTAAATCTGAAAGTACCTTCTAACAACTTTCCACATAAACAGAAACCAATCTAGCACTAACTAAAGGCTATAACTTATATCAACGTCCAGCTTTCTCAACAGGTTGCAAACGTTAAGTGAGAGTGCGATGTGTTACAGGAAAATCGAGTTGGCCCCGCCTCTGCCGCCGAAGCGCAAGTCTGGCAACGACAACTCGCTACTGGGCCTGTCCATTGACAGGTTAGTAGCGGAGCAACTCGCTTCCGACCTACCGCAATGTGTAGAGAAATCGATTTTATACTCATTATGCCCTTTTATAACGGCCTAGTGGTTAGTTGAATTATTTCTCGAGTATAGCCAAGTGTTTACTCCATTTCAACTATTATAGTATTGTACATTCTTGTATTTAAATAGGCCTTTATTGGGGCATTCCTTTCCATTCACTAAGTTGTTGTGTAGCTAATTTTATTTCTGAACTATCGCAATGTTTAAACATAATTCTAGAGAAATCTGGTTCTTAAACATTTATGAGGTCTATGATAACAAGTCTGTAGTTTTGTTTATTTTGTTTCTATGTACGGAAAATGGTTTTGATATATGGCTTTTTAATCTTTAGTTGGTTGCTATGTCACGTTAAATACGCAGGATTATACGATTTGTGGTACAACCGGCATTAGTTTTTAAATGTAAGCACATAGTGTATGATTTGCAACTGGTTCTTTATTTTTTAACCGGTTTAATATGACTATGCGAAATTAGAGCTATGCGAAAAACTCCGGGTGGGTACCCGGAGTTTTTCGCAATGTGTATGTTCTATTAGTAATAGACTTTTCAGAATCGGTTCTGTGGTTCCAGAGATTACGTTCTACAAATATACCTATATATTGACAACTTTATGTACATATATATACGATATACATCATCATCATCATAGTCATCAAAAGCCCATTAAGTTCCCACTGCTGGAACAGGGGCCTTCTCGCATGGAGAGAGTATGGGCCATAAAATCCGTCGTGTGAATATCATATTTCCTTGAATTGTTGTAGTTATTTTTGGTGCAACTACATGTAACATTTTCCGGTTTCGTCACGATATTTTCCTTCCTTAGAGCGAGTGTTAAATCCGCGCATAATTTGCGAAAATGGTCCAGGGCCAGCGGGATCCAACTCGGGTGCATCGGATCGACAGTCGCAGGTGCTCCTAATGAGCCACACTCGCTCTTATACACAAATTATTTATTGGAAGGATAATACTATCGCGACGCAAAAAAAGGGGTGTTATAAGTTTGACCACTATGTGTGTTTGTCTGTGACACCGTAGCTCTTAAACGGGTGAACCGATTTGTATGCGGGTTTTTTTATTTGAAAGTAGGTTTTCTAGCGTTGGTTTTTAAGACAGTCTTATCAAAATCTACTTATAATAGGCATTTTTAAAATTTATTTTATTGAAATTAGCTTGTTGGACAAAGTACCTTATTCGTTTATGATGTCACATGGCTGCGTTCTGTTCCAGATTGTCACTACAGTCGCACAGCAGCGGTTCTCTCGACTCGATGCTAAATGTGTCTCACGACGAAGACCGGAACTCGAACCTGCACGACTCAAATCACGACCACGTGTTCACTTCGCCGCCTAACTCTCTCGTCGCAGAACTCGGTAAGCTTACTTTACGTTTTACCTATATCTATGTAAGATATTTTTTCTCGAAAAATGTTGATTTTCTGACTCTTCATAGAAATTATGCATTTTTCTTGATTTGGTGGGTCCAGTTTTAAGAGTTACTATGTGGACACATCCTTTGGGGAAATATTTTATTCGAGATATATCGATTTTCTTGCTGACTTTAGTGTTTTCATAAGGTAATGATGTGGTACTTACTTAATATTTTCAAAATTAACCTTTACCTTCTTAAGGCCAGAACTGTTTAACATTAACAGAAAGGGTAGTGATCCTTGATGCCCCAAAATTTGGCGCTAAACTGTATAGCTAATAATATTGTAGCTTTTTACATATATGTTTGGCCACTATCTCGCGACGATGTGGCCGAAGACCCGTTTTCCTGAAGGAGGTTAGGATTAGTAAGATTATGTTTTTAACCGACGAAAAAACGGAGGAAGTTCTGAAGTCGACGCGTATATTTTTTTTTACGTATGACCACGCATAACTTTTTACAGAATGGTTCAATTTTGATAATTCATTTTTGTTTGGTAGGGCATACTTCAGAGGTGGCCCCATATAACTGTTATCGAAATTGATACAGCGCTTTTTGAAAATTCAACAAAAACAAAAATATAGACGTGTCTTGAAGCTGGTTTGTGTTTTTTTCTAAAAATTTATTATATGGTTACCTGTATTAAAATGCAATACTGTTGTCCGTCAGGTATGTGTAGCTGCAACAACGAGACGCGCGCGTCCGTGGACTCGCACGAGTCGCACGTCAACACGCACGCACACACGCACTCGAACCACAATCGGTACGTCCAACAGTATGTACTGTGTCTACTTGTTTCGTTAAGATTACCATTAGAGCGGTTTCAGACCAGCGATTAATACGCGCGTATAAGCTACCGGTACCGGTTCGAGCGAACACGCTGGAATAAGCCCGTGTACGTGAATCCGGTTTGTCGAAGCGCGAAATTTGCACGCCTGTAAGCGCGTATGCCGAAACGACCGTATATGCGCAGAAAAAAACGCTAGTCTAAAACCGCTCTTAGTCGAAAACCACGCTGGAGCGGCGCGTACTGCGCCTGCGATGAACGGGATAAACAAATGAACGCAAAGGGCGCGCCGGCCCTTGCGTTAATTTGTTTATCCCGGCTGGGGTTAGCGTCTGGCGACCGCGACCAATAGATAGATAGTACGAGCTCACGCCTTTTGCGTATTTAACGGGTGGCACTGCAATTGTTATGAGCAGGCGTGACGCTTACCATCAGGCGAATGACTTGCTTCTATCATTATTCAGTTCCAAAAAAAATAATAATTTGATTATTCCGCGCGTTTCTACCGCTCAGCGCTCAAGACGCGTGACGGGAGCTGTAATATGTCACTGTCACGTGGCATAATAGTGCGAAAGCGCAGCGTCTTCATGTCTTGTACTCTAGCTGGTCGCCTCCGCTCTCCGCAGTTGCGCCAGCGTGGCTTTTGCTTTATAATACGGGAAAAATCGCGTTTATTTTTTTAGCGTTTATAATCTATGTTTGCCCACTATCCCGTATGATGTTAAGCGACGATGTGGCCGAAGATAACTGCTCCCTGACAATTCTCGAACATCATGGTAACTCTATGGAGCTTAGCATTAATACGAATGTGGAAGGGTCGTTAGCACTTTTGATACATATTCGCGACCTGGAAAAATTTCACTATGTCACGCTTAAAACAATCTGTGTGAGCAATTAATTTTCTGTCATTCGATAACTGAAATGAAATACACAGAGCTAATAATCGTATGATACATAGCACTTAAATGGTATTCGCCTGTAATGTTTCATTAATTTGTATGATTCAAAGATTTACCTTTTCTGTTTATTATTAAGGAAAACAAAACGTTCGTTTCAGTAGTTAGCACTGATTTTGTTTAACTTGAAATATTTATTTTTCATACGTTGTTGCTGGAAGATCTTTGCTTTCAGTTTTCTCTGTCTTATAATTTAAACGTCTACTATGTTTGCTTTGTTCAGTTTCTCCAACGAGTCTGGGTTTGTGTCTGTGGGTGGTCACGCGGAGGTTTCCGCAGAACACAGCTTCACGTCCTCGTTTTCTTCTCACCACTATTCCAGCCATACGGATAGGTAATTTGTTTTTTTTTATCTTCATCTCAAATGGGTATTGGTTGTCTAAAAGAACTGTAATCGTAAATTCGAAAAAGAACAACTGTGGCGTTAAATACGTCCTGTCCTGTCGCGCGTTCCATTTTTTAAGTTATCAGAAAGAATAATAGATGTTTACAATAAAAAGTTTTATCTCTATCTGGAAAACAAATAAAAAGCGCTTTCTATTTGTTGTAATCAAGTTACATTTTTATATAAAGTTTTTGAAAAGTATAGCAAGATAGCAAGTACGATAATAAATCAAAGTTAGTGATTAACAACGTCAAATTAGGGCTTGAGGAATGAGAATAGAGATGAGAATAGCACTTCTCAATTATTAGGTACCTATCCAATGTTGTCTCATTCATTTTGTAATAAAAAAACTGCGAAATAGAGCGGTGTTACGATTACAGTTCAACTAAACAATGTGAGCCCTGTTTCTTTAATAAGTTTGTTCTGTTTTGTCTTTCATTTCACTTTTTTGCACGTTCAATTCTAATCTTTAACTCTTTAAAATGTTCACTATCTCTAAATTCTCATGTACATATTGTATTGTTTTCCTTGTGTTTGTTTATTTAATGTACTACAAGTTTGACATGCAATATAACGGGTACATAATCCTGTTTTTTCCTCGAACATAGTCTACTGTAGTATGTTGAATGTTCTTATCAAAGCTTCCTGTTATTGTTTTTGCAGTACTTTTAACAGTACAGACTGTGTGAGCGAAGTCAGGTGCACAGTACAGAGCTTTGAGAGCCGCATGAATGTAACCAATATGAACAGTGTAACATCGCACCATTCTGCAAAGTGAGTGTCCCTTGTCCGTTATATGTTTAACTTGCCTCTGTCTCAACCGAACACGGTAGCCCTGATGTTAACATTTAGAAATACATGGGAACAGGTAAACAGACCGTACTCAATAAACACGTGACACTTTTCGTAAGCAATTGCATGAGATTATCATTGGAAGATATATCTTGGATTCCTATTTTATGAACTCGTAGTTTTTTGTAAACAATAATTGTATCAAATGGTATCACGTGAGTGTTGACGCTAATAACTTTATCAGAAACGAGTGTGAATTAGCTTGACAAAGGACTAAGTAATTCTAGTAGATAATAGCTCTATGCGGGAGTAAATTACACTCAATACTGAGAATTGCACAGATAAAACGTGAGCTCTTGCGGCAAATTCACACTCTTAACTCACCTGTGACTAAAAAAACTGTGAATAACACTAACAAAATTATAATTCGGAGCACCCCAAGCACTTTAAGAAATATTTTCTAGCAGTCATAAAATTCATTCTGTAAGTTCATTACAATTGTTTTTTTATTATCAACATGCAATACAATAAATCTTTTCTGTGGCATTTACTACACAATGATGTTCAATGTCACAAGCTTGCTTATGTTCAACGCGAATCGTAGACCATCTTCGCGTTTCCTAATCCGCGCTAACATTTTCGTAACCGCTTCTGTTGAGCGCAGACTGGCGAGCATAACGTCAGACGAGAGCGAAACCCCGCCCGAGTTGCCGGTCAAGACGCGGCGCAACATTCGCGCGGACATACAGCAGAGTTTCCCCAATGTTGAGATAAGGTAAGACGCTTTTGCTGCCCTTGATCATCCTAAAATGCTAGCCCTTTCTCATCATGAATAACACTTTTTAGACCTTACGGAAAACTTAAGAAAGTTTTTGCTTAGAAACGAGATGATACCGGGTGTTGGATTTGGTCGTATTGATATCGCGGCTCCGTTTATAAAGTTAAAAAATTTGGTAGCTATTCCGTTTCTAAACACATTTTTACTGTAAATTGTTGCTTTAGCCTAAGCGGTGGTTGATTTAAATTATAAAAGCATTGCGATGCGTTTAATTGTAAGAGAATCAACCCCAGACCAGAGAGATGATTTTATAAACCGTTTTCAATGTTTTATCTATGTTTATTATAAGAAGCTTTCATAAATTTACCTAAATGAATCTTGCTTAGATGTAAGACGTAAACATAAACAAAAACGTTATATAGAAGTTTATCGTTAACTTTTTCTATTAATCCAGCGCTCTAACTGCATTATCCGGTAGTAGTCGTCATATAGTGATACGAGTTATTGCAAGATTCCCATTTGGCCAGTACCTTCGCAGCCGATTTTTAAAAAACTTCCCCCATGTCGAAATCAGGTAAACCAGCGTTGCCGTCGCTACCATTGCCACATACGACCTTGGGGCTCTGAAGAAAATAGCCTTTGATGGATTTATCTTTACTCGTAATTGTGTGTACGCAATGTTTAGTGCCATACTCGCGTGTACTGCAATACTGTTAATTAACTTGAGGGTAATTTCGATCTTGTTACTCTTTGTGTTGAAATTATATGCTCGTTAAGTTAATCTAAGGTTGAATATGGTTCAAGCATGTCGTTGAGCGAGTACTGTAAAGTTGCATCAGATCTCCCTTACCTTATACTTTCCTCATTTAAAAACATATTATTATGATTAATTTTCATTTGACTACAACACATTCACATCCATTTGATAAACTGATCAGAGCGCTTATAAACGTGATCGACTACCACTGCCTAGGCAATAAAACACCGTTTTGAAACTAAGGAGATCATTTGTTTACACCTTGTTAGTAGCCTGGTTACTAAAGTTAACATAAGAGCTAAAACTAGAGCAGCTATGTCAGCGGCACGAATCTCACTCTGTTATATAAAGATTTAGGTATTGCTTGGGTAAATGCTGACGGGGAAATGCACAATACACTTCATTCCGGACGTCAGTGTATACCTATACGATTTTTAAATCTCATCGGTGATCTCGAAATTAAAAATATTTTTATTATTTTATAGTAAATAACACTAAGAAATTTAATAATATTCGCAATATTTAAAATTTGTTTCTCTAGCTTCATACCGTTTGAAAATTTTCGAGGTCAAAATAGTCACCGCTGATTTCGGATACGAGCGGTAGCAATCGTAATTGATATCTCACCCGGACCTCTCGACTTATCGTCTCCATACAGACACAGAACTAAAGTATAGATACAAATCAAAAATACTAGATTATCTATGCAAAGACCTAGCATTTCATAATACTATCAGTTATTCAATAGATGTTTCTGATTCTGAATATTTTCTTAAAAGCAGTAGCTAGTAAGCTACACCTACACCACCTAGATATACCTACTAAGTAGGTACCTACTACTGTTGAAGACTGCAAGATTATGTTTTCAGATCGTCTCCAGTGTGCTCGCTGCACGGCGAGGCGCGGCCGCACACGCTGGCTGACCACCACCCGCCGCGCCCGCCGCCGCTACCGCTCAAAAAGAAACACAGTCAGTATACTCCTTTACCCACTAGAACCTTCCGTAGTTGTACGACCACCGACGCAAAATGTTTATTATGAAACTTTTTTTTGTAAATGTCCTCTAATCTAGTTATAAAATGCCGCTTTTGACTGCTGTATCTTTTTTTAAGTGGTCATTTTCATAGTCAAGCATTGAAAGTTCCATTATGATTCAATCAAGAAATATGTTTTTGATTGATTTCTGTATATCAAAGATATTTAAGATTAACTCTCATTGTTTTTTTCATTTTGTAGATAGATCTATTGCTATTTTGCTACGGTGGTCTATTTTAACATGGTGTATCTGGGATACTAATCATTGTTTATATTTTGGTCGTCAACGATATTCTTACCATTGGAAACCTATATACTTTCATTTTGCGCCGGTTACTATTGAATTAAGGTCAATATGGGTATGCAAAATACAGTGCATGCAAAATTGAATGTTTCATGCGCATGATACGAATTGTCGATGAAAGCTAACGAAAGTGGAATCAAGCACATCTAAGTTGTAATTTTACGGATCTCGCACACAAACGTGGCGGCAAATGTATGCTATGTGTTCCTTGCTCCGTGCACTGTTCTATCCGTGTTATACGTGACTGGGTTCAATCTATATTGCACTCTATTATTGTGTCTTCAGTGATTATGTCGCTGTCAATAGCTAAAGTGTTTTCAATCTTAAGTGGATGGGAATAAGGTTACAGATAACTAATACAAATTGAACATTCTAACCTAAATCTTGTGAACAAAAATTGAAACCACTTCAGGTTTTGGCGGTCCTGGTTATGATATGAACGGATTCCAATAACTCTTTCTCCGTGAACAACTTGCTCCGAATAGCTGAAGCTAATCGACAAGCAATCATTAATTGTGGTCTGTCGCCACAATCGGAAATATCTGATAATTTGTTAGTTCAATTGCCATTGGAGATAGGGTTATTGAGACAGGCCGTGTTGTCTGGAGTCTTGGGTATATGAATGTACTGTGAATATTGTGGGGCTATAACGGCATGTTTGTCTGTTGTGCCGGTGCGGCGCGGCAGTGTTCCAAAGCGTCGCATACAGCGGTGAGTGGATCTATGCATGCAATGCGCTATCTAGCTCAGAATCGTTCGAACGCGTAAAGGACTCTGCCTTGAGTTTACTGCTACCTGAAAGTTGAAGCTGACCAAAACACAGTGCTGATAATTATTGACCAAACGAAGATTTTTTTCTCTTTGATTTGGACAATATACCGTAGTTGTTCCCATACAGACAGCAAATCGCAGCCTGCATTAGAATCAGTGCATACTGGGTCTAATACCGGTTTCGAGTTAGAAAGGTATGAGACATACCAGCTAATTATAATTTCAAAAGAAAAATTGGTCAGCTTCGACTGCCATTTAGGTTTCTAGAACGCTGGTTGTATTGTCGTCTCACAGACTTTACACTCCAAGAAGAAGACTGGTTGGAGATTCATTCGTCTTGCTTTTAGCGAACAATACAGCTTATTGTCACTGACACTATTCTAGAAGGCATTTTGTGTTTCTCTGTTATTGTTGCAATATGAGTTTGCCATGATGAGACTATTTCTAGTATTTATTGTTACCAAAAACGATTTTGAAATTACTTTCGAAGTAAGAACATATCTTCGCCTCTCTGAAGATCGCACCTCGCAGCTAAACTACCGTCTAACACAATGAACGGAAAGAAACATGGAAATCATTCTAGCGCCCCAAAATGCCCCAACAGCAGCAGGTTGTTGGGGCGAGATGTCATAAACATATTACGTATATGTCATGTACATTGGACGGCAATTTACACCCAAACTGTCAGAAGACAGGGTTGACTTTTGACTGTGCGCTCATCAGTGATGGTTTTCCGATGTGTAAATTTTTATGCAGTCTTGAGTCAAGATGCGCACTAAGTTTTCTTGAAAAAAGGCTTCCATGTTTATTTCCGTTCACTGCATCTGATATAAAAGTGACAGACGCATATCATTCAGTCAATCATTGATCTTAACTCGCATAAAAACTAAGAGTTCAAAGTCATGGCAAACTCGCTTATCTCTATCACGTGGCAAATCACACGCGCTCTGTGTAAATAGGCTTACGGGCGCTTACAATTATCGGTTAACAACACCTAAACACCCGTCTGTGTCGTTAATTATCACCTGAGATGAGGAATGTTAATTAGAGCTTCGCCACCATCACGTGTCCTTGCTGTTTCATGTTATTTCGGCTGCTAAGGCAGGAAGGAGCAATCGCCTCAGCTATTTGTGTATCAATTTTGATTTGCCATTAACAAACAGAAGTGTTCTGAATTTGGTAAGTGGTTTTGGAGGGAATTGTGACTGACAGCTAGTAGTAAACTGAATAATTCTGTGGGTATAGCCATAAGTAAAGGTTATAGTAAGTAGTGACCCATTCATATAGTCTAGAATATTTGCGTCTGAAACATACGGAATTTCATTCTAAAATTAGACCATTTATCAATAAAAACACATTGACTGACCTTTAGCTTCTTAACCAATATAATCTTAGTGCCTAAAATGAAAACGAACAGAAAGTTTACATGTTTACGTTACGACGCTGTGTTGAGCCCGAGCGTCTGTGTAACGCATTACGCATTTCCTCAAACATTGACGTACGTCCCTCCATACACCGCTAACCAAGTTCACTAGAGCAAAGTATCGTACCGTGTGACGTCACAAATATACTCTGCGCAGTAATGGCGTACATGGAGATGTTCGGCAACTGCAGCCACCCGCCGAGCTCGGCCGCCGTGGCGCCGCCGGACATGTTCCGCCATTCTATACACACGTACAACTTGGCCAGGTAACATATATTTTTATTTTAAACAAGGAATAAAAAGTGTCCATACAAACTTTACCACACTTTTTCACCCTCTTGGGGGTTGATTTTTAAAAATGTACATAGCCTATATTTCAATTCAGTATTTAAGCTATCGATGTTTCAAATGTCATCAAAATCGGTTCAGTAGTTACGGTGATACGTGGTAACAAACATCACACACACAAACTTTCGCATTTATAATATTATTAGGATATTGAATCAGCCTATTTCTATCCCTTTGCTAGAACAAGGACCTTCTCTCATTAAGAGTATGGACCAGTAATCACCACCACACTGGCCCTGTGCGACGATATCACATGTCCTTGAACTTTGTGATTCTTGAACTTGTTGGTTCCATCAAGATGTGCTTCGCACAAATCTTACTAGGAAATCATTGGTACGAACACCGGTACGTTGGATCGACATTCGCACGCGTTCCCACGCCATACTGACTTTTGAAATATTAAAATATTGAACATTTTGCCGTTTTTTGAAGGGGACCAAAGTATTTAAAAAAAAAACAAGTCAAAATCTCTAATCATTTTGGCATCACAGACGCACTTATGAACGTCAAATTATCTCAATGACTACGACTGTGGTGCTTACATTTGCTTGTAAGCACCATATTATTCATATTAGTTCCATTCCTGTTTATATCAGTTACACTGTAACAGAGAAATTTGAGTTGCGCTTGTCAACCTGTATCCAATCTGTCTTAAAATTGTGGATACCAAGAAATTACCAGTTAACAGTTATTTTAACTTATCAGAAAAAATAAATCTATTGATATGTTGTATCGTTATGTGATCGTAGAATGATAAGATACGTAGTCCCACCCAGTAAGTTGTTGACAATCATTGTATTATTGCACTCAGAAATATCGACAATTAAAAGTAATATCAAAGTAACATGTTCATGCTGATATTATTTGTTACGATGCTCTAAAAATCAGCACAATTGACTGTCTTGTATTTTTGCCTATTTTATGTAGCAAAAGAAGAAGTTTATCATGAATTCATAATTAGGTCACGCGACCCAAAATTCTCTGATTTGAACTATTTATCTGTTATTACATTTCAAACATCACATCTAGACATAACCATGTCATTTTCATATAGGACGCTCGAGTGATTTTATTAATTTTTGTTATGAAATATTACTATTTAATCGATTGTTTTCTAGTGCTCAACACGCAAGCGCCGGAGCAATAACAGTACAGCGGCACCAACAAGTTCAAAGATCTATCGCTCAGTCGTTCACTGTTCAGCATTTTGGAAACCCACCGCTAAGGTAATACCCTAATCTTGTTAACAACCTTGCCAACTCAACTTGCTCATTGTTATTACTTACCTTGTATGGAAATGTGTGTGATCAAGCGTATGACATGGAAACAAACGACAGAGCCTTCGCTCCATTTCTAATAGACTGCAAAAAAGAGTTTTAAATTCATTCTCAATCTGTGTTTTGGTTATTAAATTGCTTTTGGGCAAGCTGTTGTCTGCAACAGAATAAATTATAATACCCTCTCTTTTTAATTTCCAGTGGTTCAGAAGATAGCGTAAGCATGACAACATCGAGTGGCACTAGTCCAATACCCGCTGAGCCACCGGCGCTGCCTCCTAAAATGAAGAAACAGGTAACTTAACAATAACACTGTTCATAAATGTTCCCGCAGCGGAAATTTAATTCATCCTCTGCGTGCCTAATATAAAGTCTCCAACAAAGTGGATGGATAAGTTGCAACGTGTGTGGCTGCCATTACTTAACACGACCAAATTTTAACGCCATGTAGTATCATTTAAAAATTGAAATCTTTCAAAGTATAAATGAGTAAATAAACACATTTAACATTGAGATAATTATCTCTAACGTTCATATAGTAAACACACGTTCCAACATATTGGAAGCGAGTTTCGAGTTTTCCAGTGGTCGCATAATCTGTTGCGGTCGCAGTACATTAAAATTTGCAATGTAGTGTAATTTCGCCGGATATTGTAATAGGTATTTAGGTGTAACATTGAATATTTTTATAATTGCAATAGTAATGAGTGCCACCGACGTTCAAGTTTATCCATTCAATTTGCAGCAACTTGAGGCCTGATCAAGCAATTTGACATCTACACAGATAATGAGTGGCAGTAGTGCCACCCACGTTCTAGCTTATCCACCCTGTCCAATATATTGGATCGAGTCTCAAGTTACCGACAAATTGGATGGATAAGTTGGAACGTGTGTGGCTGCCATAAAACGTTTGATTTCGTACAGATTCAGGTGAATAATAGCAACGAGTTACTGCCGCCGCCGTCGCCGCGCCCGGCCTCACAACACAGCTCGGCAGATGAAACGCTACTCAATAATGTTGTAAGTATCATATTTGTTACTTGCTCACCATATCTAAATATGTTTTTTTGTATTAGTTGTGTGGTTCCGTTGTGTTTGATAGAATTCCTTCAATAGGCTCGCTATTCTTTAGTCACAACGTTAGGGTTTCGAAAAACTTGCAAGAGAGAAAGAGTGAGGGAGAGAGACATAGATAAAGCTTATTCAAATCACCATCTACGATTTCTGTGTCATATAACCAAAATCATTTAAATTTTCGAAATAATGTTCCTAAATGAAAATGTAATAATTATTTCAGAATTCCGACGATTCGTTTGTGAGTGTAACAACGCCGGGCAAATTCCCGCTTGAAGATGAGTTGGAAATGCTTGTTCAACAACCGCCGACGCCGTCTCCTGTACCGTCACAGGTAAACAAATAATATCTATTTCTTCACCTGCATCTTTAATTGACACCATTATTAGCTTGTATGGTCATGCTGCTGGATATAACTTATGCCATTTTTCTATACTTCATTTCTATAGTACTTCGTGAAAAATAAACATTTTTGTTATAATTGGAAATACATCAAGACCGAAAGCTAAACAAGTTATAATGTTTCCCTTTGAGATGTCGACGTACTAAACTTCTAAAGAGACGATATAGACAACCTATTTCTCATCATCAGTTGAAGTCCGTTACCGCTAGGCATAAACCTTCCTCTTCCTAAGACGGCCTATCTCTACTTTCAATTAAAATTACGAAGGGAAATCATTGAAGACTACATGCGAAAATGATCTCTAACTTTCTAACAACACGTTTCAATCTCCAGCGAAGCGAGAGCAGCACGGAGCCGCCGACGAACGCGCGGTCGCGGCCGAGCTCGCCCGCGCCGCCCGCCGCCGACGACATCATCCTTCACTCCGACATCAGCCAGTGGCTCGTACTGAAAGCACCGAGCAAGGACGGGCCTGAAGTGCGCGGGGGGCATCCCGACGCGCTCATTGTATTGGCTACTAAAGCTACCAAAGGTATGTCTTTGTGATGGGAAATCTGTTTTTTTTTACCTCTATCTCGCCTGATGTTAAGCGACGATGTGGCCGAATATAGAACACATAGATCTAGAAAAAGACGGCAATTGAGCGACACATACCCATTTCCCTGATGGTAGTCGCGTGACGGCTTTGTTCGGTGGGTGGTATTATAACAGTGGCCGGAGCCCACCAGGCCAAAGCTCTTAAGCGGATTGCCTCATGATATTCATTAAAAAGTAGCTGTCTCACAACAAAAAATATATACTTGTTTAAATAAATAAATATAGCGCGAAAAAATCGGGATTAATGTGGATGACATTTAAAGACGGCGCGGCGGTTGTGTCCACGTACATTTAGCATCATGCCGCTTTATATTTAGGCGCGTGTTCAACGCTTGTATGTTTTTTGTGGTAAGACAGTTCAGGTTTGAGGGGTTTATCATCAACATTAGCCCACACGTCCCCACTGTTGGGACACTGATCTGCTCTCAGAGAGAAATAGTCTCTAATCTACCCACTATGTGCATCTCTCGAGTATGACTTGTGACACGTCACATGTTTACTAATTTTGTGGTTCTTGGACATATTTCTCACACATTTTGGGCGATTGAGATTTTTAAGTAATCAATAATACTTAACAAAGACATTACAATTTGGAACTATCAAGACGGTACATGGTACAGGCATGAAATGGACAAGATCACGGTTACAACTAACTATTCATTATTTGTTCCGTAAATTAACGACTGGTTTATCAATCGGTAATGGACTACCAATACGAACATACGTAATAATTATTACTAAGAATGTAAACTTTGTCCATGCTTCTAACCTCTCAACTATCATGCTTTCACTTTACAGAGACGGACGAATGTAAGTCGATCATTCTTGGTGGGGCTGACAGATATGCTGGTTTTGTTTTACTAATACAGTTTTTCGCTACTATTGCTTGTTACGTTGCTAATATTAATTTTAAGCGTAGGTAACGTTTATTTTCTGGCTGACTCATGCAAGGCTATTCAACTCTATGCAAGGCTTTGCCTCTGCACGATATAATAACAGCACAGATTCAATCAAATAACGAAAAATCTTTTACTTTTCGCACTGGATTTTAAGCTTATCACAGCATGATCTGTAACAATTTTTGAAGTTGGCGAATTCGCGTCTAACAAAATTTTAGAAGCCTTCAAGAATGTTACTCGCTTTAATTTGGCTGTAATCGTATACTACGTATTTTGAGTGCTCCGCGTACGATATTTGTCCGTAAAGGTACGCGTCGACTGGCCCACATTACACAACACGAATGGGATTAAATTAAAATCCGTTGCGTGCTGTGCGTGCGTTGTGAGCGATACAAGTCAATGGACACGTCAAGCGCCCGAATTACATGTGTAAAGCGAGAGAAAACTGTCGAATCTGAAATGCAATGAAAATATCTAGTGTAATTCCGCTGAATATTATATAGGTTCTTGTTAGAATAATATAATATGTATGGGGGTAGGTAGTAAATATAAAATTAAAAAGTATATATATATTTATGTATAACTTGACAATGAGTTTAATATTGTATATAAAAAATAAGGTATATTATGTATGAAAATTAATTAAGTAAATAATGTTAAATAAATAATTCCATTCATTAAAACTTCAATTCCTTTAAATTTTCATTGCGTTTCAGATTACAGATGAATTTTCGCAACATCACGACTGATTCCATCAGACAACTGTCGCGTGGCACTCAAAAAGGCGTAGTTTACTCAACAAGTTCCCATCGTAAAACATTTGTGTTTGTGCAGACTTCGCGTACCAAGAGGCGTTCCTGGCGACGTACCGCACGTGGGTGTCGCCGCGCGGGCTGGTGGCGCGGCTGGAGCGGCGCGCGCAGCACCTGCGCCCGCGCCCGCACGAGCTGCGCTCCACGCTCAGCCTGCTCACGCGCGTCGTGGCCGACCTCACGTGAGTACAGTGTACATACCGCGCCATGGCAATACTTTTTTATTTATTTATTTCAATTTTAATTATTACGGTATTACCAATTACACAAAAAACACAGAAATAGAAAATTAAATAAAATATAGTTACATACGAAAATAGATAAAAAAGAAAACAATAATATGACACACTAGCTGCGCCCCGCGGTTCCACATACCAAATTTCATTAAAATCGGTTCGGTAGTTTTTGCGTGAAAGAGTAATAAAAATCCATACATACAAACTTTTACGTTTATAATATTAGTAAGGATTCATACATATTTCACACTCACTACAAAATATAACAAAATATCAGATTATTCGCAAAAAAGTCACAATTTGTATTGGTGTCCAGAAGAGCGTTGAGTACAGAGAGAGTGCGCGGTATAGGCGAGTTAACGCGAGCCACAGTGCGACAAAATGGTACGGCGAACAGATTATGGTTCTTACTACGACTATGGTTGTCAGGGGTAAACATCGAGACAGCTCACCATGCAGATTCGGTGCATCTAGTCTACCGTGAAGAACTTTACACATTACTGTAAATATAGCTCTACATAACAAGGTCGTAGGATACGTAACGGGATAATACCTTAGCCGTGACGGGGACGTTGTGTATTGCTCATAGCGCTATGAAAATATACGTGACGAGAGTCACGTATATTTTGTTTGATATATTTTGTACTAGCTAACCGCCACGGTATCGCACTTATACAGTTTACTAATCTATATAAATAAAAATGAATCACCGAAATGTTTGTACGCGGATAAATTTCAAATGACTGCACCAAATTAGATAAATCTTTGTTTTATGTGTTCGTTATTGACAGGAGAAGGTTAGTATGAAAAAAAATATTTATAAAAATAATAGCAAATAATTGAAAACGGCGGTACGAAGTTCGCCGGGTCAGCTAGTAATAAATAATTTATTAATGTGTTGTCGTGTTTTGTCGATTTGATCACAAAACATTGAATTTCCTACTAAACCATAACTTAGAATGTATTATTGTCAAATAACATTCCGTTAAAAAAAATCTAAATGACAGTGAAAACCATATCAAAATCCGTTGCGGAGCTTAGAAGACGTAAGCGGAGAAACAGAAATGAGGACACGGATAGCGACTTTGTTTTATACTAAATAAGAAATTAACCCTTTACGTCTGACAAGACAATTAAAAAATGTCACATATGCTATGGCCATTATTAGAGAGAAGAGAGAGAAAATCATACTATTTCCAGGTTTATTTGTATTAACTGATCCGCATTTGTGTTCCAGCATGTCGGACCTGGACTGCCCGCTGATGCAGGAGATCATGGAGTTCATCTACTGGCTCGTGGAGGCTGAGGAGCTGCCTATTGCCAAAGCACTCCGACAGATTCTAGTCGACAAACAGAAGCAGTTGCATTTCCAACAGGTGAAAACTATTTTTTATATTTATAATCCCTGACGCAAAAAGGAGGGGTGTTATAAGTTAGACCACTGTGTGTCTGTCTGTGGCACCGTAGCTCTTAAATGTGTGAACCGATTTGGAAATTCTGTGGTTCTTAGTTTTATCAAAATCGGTTTAGCCATTTTTTACTTTTTATAGGTTTTATTGTGTCGGGTGTTTCTTAAATTTTAGTTTACTGAAATTCGCTTATATGCACTGCTTTTGTTGTGGGCGGGCGTGGCGCTTACCATCGACTGGCTCGTCTCATCACTGAGTTCCATAAAAAACATTCAAATTCAACAGACAAACAACAGATACGAGTACGACACGCCGTGCTACGGGTCGGTGTCCCTCCGGCGCGACTCCCTGCTTGACTTCAAGGCGACGGAGCTGGCGGAGCAGATGACGCTCCTGGACGCGGAGCTGTTCGTCCGGATCACCACGGCCGAGGTGCTGTCGTGGCCGCGCGACCAGTCCGAGGAGAGCTCGCCCAATCTCACGAGATTCACGGAGCACTTCAATAAGATGAGCTACTGGGCGCGCTCGAGGATATTAGAGCAGGTAGGATATAAGGCGTTCCTGTAGTATAGTTCCTTTTACACGACTGCCAAGGAAGTGTTATGTTTTTCGTGCGTATTTTGTATGTTTGTAAATTTCTTTATTACCGTATCTTCCACACCGCTGGATGGATTTCGACAGTACACAACACCACGACATAAACCAAGTGTCCAAAGATAGGTGTTTGACAAAAAAACAAAATGGCGGATTTTATTAGTAATTATTATATTATATCAACCTATTGTGTCCCACTGCTGGGCAAAGGTCTCCCCCATCTCCCTCCAAACATCTCTGTCCACAGCCACTTCCATCCATCCGGGTCGGTAGGTTCCGAGATCGTCTCGCCACCTTTTCCTTTCCCACTCAATGGGAGCCTCAAGACGGGCGGAGACGACGTGGCCGATATAGTAATACGTTAATTAAAAAAAACTGAACGTACCGAGTAGGGTATCAAAATAAATGAGATTACAAAACTATATATAAGTGCATTACTTTTAAATTGACTTTTTTGAAGTCAATTTTGATTTTTAATTATACATGTAGTCCAGAAGAATGAAACGTAGTTGTAGCTGTAATACAGGGTATCCTAGTATAGCTACTAACGACACTTCTAAGTGGATATTTCGCACTATTTTATTTGTTAATGTTAACTTACAATTAATTAACATTTGGTATAATTTTGGAAATAAAAAAAATTACTTATCATGATTATGAAAAAAAACCACCAGTAGGCCCCTACCATGAATCGTAATTAAGATCTTCGTTCCATCGGATGAAAGGGACAGCATTATGCAACATAAAACATTTAGTATATTAACGCAACCTAATGAGTATTTCAATGATTGAAACGCACTTGGAATTATGAACTATTATAAACATAGAGCGAGTGTGGCTCAGTGGGAGTACGTGCGACTTTCGATCCGACGTTCGAATCCCGCTGGCCCCACACCACTGACTTTCTTAAGTTATGTGTGGATTTTACACTCGCTCTAAAAACGGCGAAGGAAATCATCGTGAGGAAACCGGGGCATGTCCAAGATTTTTTCACAAAAAGTCAAGGACATGTGACATCCACCAACCCGCACTGGGTCAGCGTGGTAGATTATGGCCCATTTCTTTATTTTCTCTATGAGAGAAGGCACGTGTCCCAGCAGTGGGAACGTGATGGGCTGATAATGATAAGCATATCCGAACCCATTTATTGTGTTTATCTAGTCAATTACTTCTCGTAGCATCAGTGCTTGTAACCTCCCAAAAGACGTCTGGCAATTCTATTGTTTCTACATGACACTGGTCACGTAATATTTCTAGAGTAGACGCAACAGAGCTAGCGGAACTAATAACGTAACTAGATAATTGCGCAAAACAATAACCAGGGCTTTTCAAGGACCCGTGTTACCGAAAAAGTAATCCAATTAGAACCAACGATAACTACGATAATAGACAACCTTGTCGTTTCTTAATAGTCTTACTAAAACATATTCACTCGAGCGGATTGGATGTCTCGAAAGTGAAAGCATAGCTAATGTTACAGTAAAGAAAATAACAGAACTTTATATTTATCAGAGCGAGAAGTGAGTCAAGCGTATCGCGCCCTATCTAGTATCAATTGATTATTCTATGGCCTCATACATGTTGTTACTTTTAGTCTGGGGTTTCATATCAGATACAGGATGGCGTCCAAAGCACTACGAGCGCGATTTTGCGAAGTTACAATACATTTTGATAACATTTTGGTAAATAATATTGGAACTCGCCCTAAGTTGGAATCTTAATATACCAAGATTTAAAATGTTTCAAGTTTTCGTAAATAAAGAGAAAAGGGGTAGTTATAATGTATAAAGTATTTTAAAGTTTGATGAGTAAATTATTATTTTGTTAAAGTGAGAGAGCTCCTGTTTTCTCACTCACTATGTTCCGGTTTGAAGGGCGTTGTAACCAGCGAAATTACTAGGCATATGAGACTTTATGAGAGTTTTAGGGGCTATCTAATGTCTCGGGGTGATGAAAACAGTGCTACGCAGTACTTTTAACGGTATTAAAAATGCGGTATTCAGGTACCGCTACCATTTTTTTCCTGCACGTCCTTGACTGGTAGAAAATGCTATCTAGCATTAAGTCCTCCATGTACAAACTGTTTTGTGCTTGAGTATAATTAAATAAACAAATAAAAGTTCTGGGTGGCACTGGAATTGTTATGGGTAGGCGTGGCGCTTACCTTCAGGGGGACGGTTCGGCTTCATAAAAATATAGTAAACTAGCGATCCGCCCCGGCTTCGCACGGTTATTAATTAATTAATTAATTAATATAATATAAAACTGAAAGACCACTCACTGAC